>OY776114.1:150899068-153528022 GCA_963675035.1 Allygus modestus | reverse complement strand
CTATTACAGTCAAAAGTAGTTTCTGTGTTTCAGTGTTAGGTAACTTAACAATCTGGCTCTACTGTCACGTCACTTTGTATTACGTGAGATTCAGGGTGACAGGTATCACAGTTATAGATCGACAGGTTGGTTTCTGCTATTACAGTCAAAAGTAGTTTCTGTGTTTCAGTGTTAGGTAACTTAACAATCTGGCTCCCTAGTCACGTCACTGTGTATTACGTGAGAGTCAGGGTGACAGGTATCACAGTTATAGATCGACAGGTTGGTTTCTGCTATTACAGTCAAAAGTAGTTTCTGTGTTTCAGTGTTAGGTAACTTAACAATCTGGCTCTACTGTCACGTCACTTTGTATTACGTGAGAGTCAGGGTGACAGGTATCACAGTTATAGATCGACAGGTTGGTTTCTGCTATTACAGTCAAAAGTAGTTTCTGTGTTTCAGTGTTAGGTAACTTAACAATCTGGCTCCCTAGTCACGTCACTGTGTATTACGTGAGAGTCAGGGTGACAGGTATCACAGTTATAGATCGACAGGTTTGTTTCTGCTATTACAGTCAAAAGTAGTTTCTGTGTTTCAGTGTTAGGTAACTTAACAATCTGGCTCCCTAGTCACGTCACTGTGTATTACGTGAGAGTCAGGGTGACAGGTATCACAGTTATAGATCGACAGGTTTGTTTCTGCTATTACAGTCAAAAGTAGTTTCTGTGTTTCAGTGTTAGGTAACTTAACAATCTGGCTCCCTAGTCACGTCACTGTGTATTACGTGAGAGTCAGGGTGACAGGTATCACAGTTATAGATCGACAGGTTGGTTTCTGCTATTACAGTCAAAAGTAGTTTCTGTGTTTCAGTGTTAGGTAACTTAACAATCTGGCTCCTAGTCACGTCACTGTGTATTACGTGAGAGTCAGGGTGACAGGTATCACAGTTATAGATCGACAGGTTGGTTTCTGCTATTACAGTCAAAAGTAGTTTCTGTGTTTCAGTGTTAGGTAACTTAACAATCTGGCTCTACTGTCACGTCACTTTGTATTACGTGAGAGTCAGGGTGACAGGTATCACAGTTATAGATCGACAGGTTGGTTTCTGCTATTACAGTCAAAAGTAGTTTCTGTGTTTCAGTGTTAGGTAACTTAACAATCTGGCTCTACTAGTCACGTCACTGTGTATTACGTGAGAGTCAGGGTGACAGGTATCACAGTTATAGATCGACAGGTTTGTTTCTGCTATTACAGTCAAAAGTAGTTTCTGTGTTTCAGTGTTAGGTAACTTAACAATCTGGCTCCCTAGTCACGTCACTGTGTATTACGTGAGAGTCAGGGTGACAGGTATCACAGTTATAGATCGACAGGTTTGTTTCTGCTATTACAGTCAAAAGTAGTTTCTGTGTTTCAGTGTTAGGTAACTTAACAATCTGGCTCCCTAGTCACGTCACTGTGTATTACGTGAGAGTCAGGGTGACAGGTATCACAGTTATAGATCGACAGGTTGGTTTCTGCTATTACAGTCAAAAGTAGTTTCTGTGTTTCAGTGTTAGGTAACTTAACAATCTGGCTCTACTGTCACGTCACTGTGTATTACGTGAGAGTCAGGGTGACAGGTATCACAGTTATAGATCGACAGGTTTGTTTCTGCTATTACAGCCAAAAGTAGTTTCTGTGTTTCAGTGTTAGGTAACTTAACAATCTGGCTCCCTAGTCACGTCACTGTGTATTACGTGAGAGTCAGGGTGACAGGTATCACAGTTATAGATCGACAGGTTTGTTTCTGCTATTACAGTCAAAAGTAGTTTCTGTGTTTCAGTGTTAGGTAACTTAACAATCTGGCTCCCTAGTCACGTCACTGTGTATTACGTGAGAGTCAGGGTGACAGGTATCACAGTTATAGATCGACAGGTTAGTTTCTGCTATTACAGTCAAAAGTAGTTTCTGTGTTTTCAGTGTTAGGTAACTTAACAATCTGGCTCCCTAGTCACGTCACTGTGTATTACGTGAGAGTCAGGGTGACAGGTATCACAGTTATAGATCGACAGGTTGGTTTCTGCTATTACAGTCAAAAGTAGTTTCTGTGTTTCAGTGTTAGGTAACTTAACAATCTGGCTCCCTAGTCACGTCACTGTGTATTACGTGAGAGTCAGGGTGACAGGTATCACAGTTATAGATCGACAGGTTGGTTTCTGCTATTACAGTCAAAAGTAGTTTCTGTGTTTCAGTGTTAGGTAACTTAACAATCTGGCTCCCTAGTCACGTCACTGTGTATTACGTGAGAGTCAGGGTGACAGGTATCACAGTTATAGATCGACAGGTTTGTTTCTGCTATTACAGTCAAAAGTAGTTTCTGTGTTTCAGTGTTAGGTAACTTAACAATCTGGCTCCCTAGTCACGTCACTGTGTATTACGTGAGAGTCAGGGTGACAGGTATCACAGTTATAGATCGACAGGTTGGTTTCTGCTATTACAGTCAAAAGTAGTTTCTGTGTTTCAGTGTTAGGTAACTTAACAATCTGGCTCCCTAGTCACGTCACTGTGTATTACGTGAGAGTCAGGGTGACAGGTATCACAGTTATAGATCGACAGGTTTGTTTCTGCTATTACAGTCAAAAGTAGTTTCTGTGTTTCAGTGTTAGGTAACTTAACAATCTGGCTCCCTAGTCACGTCACTGTGTATTACGTGAGAGTCAGGGTGACAGGTATCACAGTTATAGATCGACAGGTTTGTTTCTGCTATTACAGTCAAAAGTAGTTTCTGTGTTTCAGTGTTAGGTAACTTAACAATCTTGCTCCCTAGTCACGTCACTGTGTATTACGTGAGAGTCAGGGTGACAGGTATCACAGTTATAGATCGACAGGTTTGTTTCTGCTATTACAGTCAAAAGTAGTTTCTGTGTTTCAGTGTTAGGTAACTTAACAATCTGGCTCCCTAGTCACGTCACTGTGTATTACGTGAGAGTCAGGGTGACAGGTATCACAGTTATAGATCGACAGGTTGGTTTCTGCTATTACAGTCAAAAGTAGTTTCTGTGTTTCAGTGTTAGGTAACTTAACAATCTGGCTCCCTAGTCACGTCACTGTGTATTACGTGAGAGTCAGGGTGACAGGTATCACAGTTATAGATCGACAGGTTGGTTTCTGCTATTACAGTCAAAAGTAGTTTCTGTGTTTCAGTGTTAGGTAACTTAACAATCTGGCTCCCTAGTCACGTCACTGTGTATTACGTGAGAGTCAGGGTGACAGGTATCACAGTTATAGATCGACAGGTTGGTTTCTGCTATTACAGCCAAAAGTAGTTTCTGTGTTTCAGTGTTAGGTAACTTAACAATCTGGCTCCCTAGTCACGTCACTGTGTATTACGTGAGAGTCAGGGTGACAGGTATCACAGTTATAGATCGACAGGTTTGTTTCTGCTATTACAGTCAAAAGTAGTTTCTGTGTTTCAGTGTTAGGTAACTTAACAATCCGGCTCCCTAGTCACGTCACTGTGTATTACGTGAGAGTCAGGGTGACAGGTATCACAGTTATAGATCGACAGGTTGGTTTCTGCTATTACAGTCAAAAGTAGTTTCTGTGTTTCAGTGTTAGGTAACTTAACAATCTGGCTCCCTAGTCACGTCACTGTGTATTACGTGAGAGTCAGGGTGACAGGTATCACAGTTATAGATCGACAGGTTTGTTTCTGCTATTACAGTCAAAAGTAGTTTCTGTGTTTCAGTGTTAGGTAACTTAACAATCTGGCTCCCTAGTCACGTCACTGTGTATTACGTGAGAGTCAGGGTGACAGGTATCACAGTTATAGATCGACAGGTTGGTTTCTGATATTACAGTCAAAAGTAGTTTCTGTGTTTCAGTGTTAGGTAACTTAACAATCTGGCTCCCTAGTCACGTCACTGTGTATTACGTGAGAGTCAGGGTGACAGGTATCACAGTTATAGATCGACAGGTTTGTTTCTGCTATTACAGCCAAAAGTAGTTTCTGTGTTTCAGTGTTAGGTAACTTAACAATCTGGCTCCCTAGTCACGTCACTGTGTATTACGTGAGAGTCAGGGTGACAGGTATCACAGTTATAGATCGACAGGTTGGTTTCTGATATTACAGTCAAAAGTAGTTTCTGTGTTTCAGTGTTAGGTAACTTAACAATCTGGCTCCCTAGTCACGTCACTGTGTATTACGTGAGAGTCAGGGTGACAGGTATCACAGTTATAGATCGACAGGTTGGTTTCTGCTATTACAGCCAAAAGTAGTTTCTGTGTTTCAGTGTTAGGTAACTTAACAATCTGGCTCCCTAGTCACGTCACTGTGTATTACGTGAGAGTCAGGGTGACAGGTATCACAGTTATAGATCGACAGGTTGGTTTCTGCTATTACAGTCAAAAGTAGTTTCTGTGTTTCAGTGTTAGGTAACTTAACAATCTGGCTCCCTAGTCACGTCACTGTGTATTACGTGAGAGTCAGGGTGACAGGTATCACAGTTATAGATCGACAGGTTTGTTTCTGCTATTACAGTCAAAAGTAGTTTCTGTGTTTCAGTGTTAGGTAACTTAACAATCCGGCTCCCTAGTCACGTCACTGTGTATTACGTGAGAGTCAGGGTGACAGGTATCACAGTTATAGATCGACAGGTTGGTTTCTGCTATTACAGTCAAAAGTAGTTTCTGTGTTTCAGTGTTAGGTAACTTAACAATCTGGCTCCCTAGTCACGTCACTGTGTATTACGTGAGAGTCAGGGTGACAGGTATCACAGTTATAGATCGACAGGTTGGTTTCTGCTATTACAGTCAAAAGTAGTTTCTGTGTTTCAGTGTTAGGTAACTTAACAATCTGGCTCTACTGTCACATCACTTTGTATTACGTGAGAGTCAGGGTGACAGGTATCACAGTTATAGATCGACAGGTTGGTTTCTGATATTACAGTCAAAAGTAGTTTCTGTGTTTCAGTGTTAGGTAACTTAACAATCCGGCTCCCTAGTCACGTCACTGTGTATTACGTGAGAGTCAGGGTGACAGGTATCACAGTTATAGATCGACAGGTTGGTTTCTGCTATTACAGTCAAAAGTAGTTTCTGTGTTTCAGTGTTAGGTAACTTAACAATCTGGCTCCCTAGTCACGTCACTGTGTATTACGTGAGAGTCAGGGTGACAGGTATCACAGTTATAGATCGACAGGTTGGTTTCTGCTATTACAGTCAAAAGTAGTTTCTGTGTTTCAGTGTTAGGTAACTTAACAATCTGGCTCTACTGTCACATCACTTTGTATTACGTGAGAGTCAGGGTGACAGGTATCACAGTTATAGATCGACAGGTTGGTTTCTGATATTACAGTCAAAAGTAGTTTCTGTGTTTCAGTGTTAGGTAACTTAACAATCCGGCTCCCTAGTCACGTCACTGTGTATTACGTGAGAGTCAGGGTGACAGGTATCACAGTTATAGATCGACAGGTTGGTTTCTGCTATTACAGTCAAAAGTAGTTTCTGTGTTTCAGTGTTAGGTAACTTAACAATCTGGCTCCCTAGTCACGTCACTTTGTATTACGTGAGAGTCAGGGTGACAGGTATCACAGTTATAGATCGACAGGTTGGTTTCTGATATTACAGTCAAAAGTAGTTTCTGTGTTTCAGTGTTAGGTAACTTAACAATCTAGCTCCCTAGTCACGTCACTGTGTATTACGTGAGAGTCAGGGTGACAGGTATCACAGTTATAGATCGACAGGTTGGTTTCTGCTATTACAGTCAAAAGTAGTTTCTGTGTTTCAGTGTTAGGTAACTTAACAATCTGGCTCCCTAGTCACGTCACTGTGTATTACGTGAGAGTCAGGGTGACAGGTATCACAGTTATAGATCGACAGGTTGGTTTCTGATATTACAGTCAAAAGTAGTTTCTGTGTTTCAGTGTTAGGTAACTTAACAATCTGGCTCTACTGTCACGTCACTGTGTATTACGTGAGAGTCAGGGTGACAGGTATCACAGTTATAGATCGACAGGTTGGTTTCTGCTATTACAGTCAAAAGTAGTTTCTGTGTTTCAGTGTTAGGTAACTTAACAATCCGGCTCCCTAGTCACGTCACTGTGTATTACGTGAGAGTCAGGGTGACAGGTATCACAGTTATAGATCGACAGGTTGGTTTCTGCTATTACAGTCAAAAGTAGTTTCTGTGTTTCAGTGTTAGGTAACTTAACAATCTGGCTCCCTAGTCACGTCACTGTGTATTACGTGAGAGTCAGGGTGACAGGTATCACAGTTATAGATCGACAGGTTGGTTTCTGATATTACAGTCAAAAGTAGTTTCTGTGTTTCAGTGTTAGGTAACTTAACAATCTGGCTCTACTGTCACGTCACTGTGTATTACGTGAGAGTCAGGGTGACAGGTATCACAGTTATAGATCGACAGGTTGGTTTCTGCTATTACAGTCAAAAGTAGTTTCTGTGTTTCAGTGTTAGGTAACTTAACAATCTGGCTCCCTAGTCACGTCACTGTGTATTACGTGAGAGTCAGGGTGACAGGTATCACAGTTATAGATCGACAGGTTGGTTTCTGATATTACAGTCAAAAGTAGTTTCTGTGTTTCAGTGTTAGGTAACTTAACAATCTGGCTCCCTAGTCACGTCACTGTGTATTACGTGAGAGTCAGGGTGACAGGTATCACAGTTATAGATCGACAGGTTGGTTTCTGATATTACAGTCAAAAGTAGTTTCTGTGTTTCAGTGTTAGGTAACTTAACAATCCGGCTCCCTAGTCACGTCACTGTGTATTACGTGAGAGTCAGGGTGACAGGTATCACAGTTATAGATCGACAGGTTGGTTTCTGCTATTACAGTCAAAAGTAGTTTCTGTGTTTCAGTGTTAGGTAACTTAACAATCTGGCTCCCTAGTCACGTCACTGTGTATTACGTGAGAGTCAGGGTGACAGGTATCACAGTTATAGATCGACAGGTTGGTTTCTGCTATTACAGTCAAAAGTAGTTTCTGTGTTTCAGTGTTAGGTAACTTAACAATCTGGCTCCCTAGTCACGTCACTGTGTATTACGTGAGAGTCAGGGTGACAGGTATCACAGTTATAGATCGACAGGTTGGTTTCTGCTATTACAGTCAAAAGTAGTTTCTGTGTTTCAGTGTTAGGTAACTTAACAATCTGGCTCCCTAGTCACGTCACTGTGTATTACGTGAGAGTCAGGGTGACAGGTATCACAGTTATAGATCGACAGGTTGGTTTCTGCTATTACAGTCAAAAGTAGTTTCTGTGTTTCAGTGTTAGGTAACTTAACAATCTAGCTCCCTAGTCACGTCACTGTGTATTACGTGAGAGTCAGGGTGACAGGTATCACAGTTATAGATCGACAGGTTGGTTTCTGATATTACAGTCAAAAGTAGTTTCTGTGTTTCAGTGTTAGGTAACTTAACAATCTGGCTCCCTAGTCACGTCACTGTGTATTACGTGAGAGTCAGGGTGACAGGTATCACAGTTATAGATCGACAGGTTGGTTTCTGCTATTACAGTCAAAAGTAGTTTCTGTGTTTCAGTGTTAGGTAACTTAACAATCTGGCTCTACTGTCACGTCACTTTGTATTACGTGAGAGTCAGGGTGACAGGTATCACAGTTATAGATCGACAGGTTGGTTTCTGATATTACAGTCAAAAGTAGTTTCTGTGTTTCAGTGTTAGGTAACTTAACAATCTGGCTCTACTGTCACGTCACTTTGTATTACGTGAGAGTCAGGGTGACAGGTATCACAGTTATAGATCGACAGGTTGGTATCTGATATTACAGTCAAAAGTAGTTTCTGTGTTTCAGTGTTAGGTAACTTAACAATCTGGCTCTACTGTCACGTCACTTTGTATTACGTGAGAGTCAGGGTGACAGGTATCACAGTTATAGATCGACAGGTTGGTTTCTGATATTACAGTCAAAAGTAGTTTCTGTGTTTCAGTGTTAGGTAACTTAACAATCCGGCTCCCTAGTCACGTCACTGTGTATTACGTGAGAGTCAGGGTGACAGGTATCACAGTTATAGATCGACAGGTTGGTTTCTGCTATTACAGTCAAAAGTAGTTTCTGTGTTTCAGTGTTAGGTAACTTAACAATCTAGCTCCCTAGTCACGTCACTGTGTATTACGTGAGAGTCAGGGTGACAGGTATCACAGTTATAGATCGACAGGTTGGTTTCTGATATTACAGTCAAAAGTAGTTTCTGTGTTTCAGTGTTAGGTAACTTAACAATCTGGCTCCCTAGTCACGTCACTGTGTATTACGTGAGAGTCAGGGTGACAGGTATCACAGTTATAGATCGACAGGTTGGTTTCTGCTATTACAGTCAAAAGTAGTTTCTGTGTTTCAGTGTTAGGTAACTTAACAATCCGGCTCCCTAGTCACGTCACTGTGTATTACGTGAGAGTCAGGGTGACAGGTATCACAGTTATAGATCGACAGGTTGGTTTCTGCTATTACAGTCAAAAGTAGTTTCTGTGTTTCAGTGTTAGGTAACTTAACAATCTGGCTCTACTGTCACGTCACTTTGTATTACGTGAGAGTCAGGGTGACAGGTATCACAGTTATAGATCGACAGGTTGGTTTCTGCTATTACAGCCAAAAGTAGTTTCTGTGTTTCAGTGTTAGGTAACTTAACAATCTGGCTCCCTAGTCACGTCACTGTGTATTACGTGAGAGTCAGGGTGACAGGTATCACAGTTATAGATCGACAGGTTGGTTTCTGCTATTACAGTCAAAAGTAGTTTCTGTGATTCAGTGTTAGGTAACTTAACAATCCGGCTCCCTAGTCACGTCACTGTGTATTACGTGAGAGTCAGGGTGACAGGTATCACAGTTATAGATCGACAGGTTGGTTTCTGATATTACAGTCAAAAGTAGTTTCTGTGTTTCAGTGTTAGGTAACTTAACAATCTGGCTCTACTGTCACGTCACTTTGTATTACGTGAGAGTCAGGGTGACAGGTATCACAGTTATAGATCGACAGGTTGGTTTCTGCTATTACAGTCAAAAGTAGTTTCTGTTTTTCAGTGTTAGGTAACTTAACAATCCGGCTCCCTAGTCACGTCACTGTGTATTACGTGAGAGTCAGGGTGACAGGTATCACAGTTATAGATCGACAGGTTGGTTTCTGCTATTACAGCCAAAAGTAGTTTCTGTGTTTCAGTGTTAGGTAACTTAACAATCTGGCTCCCTAGTCACGTCACTGTGTATTACGTGAGAGTCAGGGTGACAGGTATCACAGTTATAGATCGACAGGTTGGTTTCTGATATTACAGTCAAAAGTAGTTTCTGTGTTTCAGTGTTAGGTAACTTAACAATCTGGCTCTACTGTCTCGTCACTGTGTATTACGTGAGAGTCAGGGTGACAGGTATCACAGTTATAGATCGACAGGTTGGTTTCTGCTATTACAGTCAAAAGTAGTTTCTGTGTTTCAGTGTTAGGTAACTTAACAATCTAGCTCCCTAGTCACGTCACTGTGTATTACGTGAGAGTCAGGGTGACAGGTATCACAGTTATAGATCGACAGGTTGGTTTCTGCTATTACAGTCAAAAGTAGTTTCTGTGTTTCAGTGTTAGGTAACTTAACAATCTGGCTCTACTGTCACGTCACTTTGTATTACGTGAGAGTCAGGGTGACAGGTATCACAGTTATAGATCGACAGGTTGGTTTCTGCTATTACAGTCAAAAGTAGTTTCTGTGTTTCAGTGTTAGGTAACTTAACAATCTAGCTCCCTAGTCACGTCACTGTGTATTACGTGAGAGTCAGGGTGACAGGTATCACAGTTATAGATCGACAGGTTGGTTTCTGATATTACAGTCAAAAGTAGTTTCTGTGTTTCAGTGTTAGGTAACTTAACAATCTGGCTCCCTAGTCACGTCACTGTGTATTACGTGAGAGTCAGGGTGACAGGTATCACAGTTATAGATCGACAGGTTGGTTTCTGCTATTACAGTCAAAAGTAGTTTCTGTGTTTCAGTGTTAGGTAACTTAACAATCTGGCTCTACTGTCACGTCACTTTGTATTACGTGAGAGTCAGGGTGACAGGTATCACAGTTATAGATCGACAGGTTGGTTTCTGCTATTACAGTCAAAAGTAGTTTCTGTGTTTCAGTGTTAGGTAACTTAACAATCTGGCTCTACTGTCACGTCACTTTGTATTACGTGAGAGTCAGGGTGACAGGTATCACAGTTATAGATCGACAGGTTGGTTTCTGCTATTACAGCCAAAAGTAGTTTCTGTGTTTCAGTGTTAGGTAACTTAACAATCTGGCTCTACTGTCACGTCACTTTGTATTACGTGAGAGTCAGGGTGACAGGTATCACAGTTATAGATCGACAGGTTTGTTTCTGCTATTACAGTCAAAAGTAGTTTCTGTGTTTCAGTGTTAGGTAACTTAACAATCTGGCTCCCTAGTCACGTCACTGTGTATTACGTGAGAGTCAGGGTGACAGGTATCACAGTTATAGATCGACAGGTTTGTTTCTGCTATTACAGTCAAAAGTAGTTTCTGTGTTTCAGTGTTAGGTAACTTAACAATCTGGCTCCCTAGTCACGTCACTGTGTATTACGTGAGAGTCAGGGTGACAGGTATCACAGTTATAGATCGACAGGTTGGTTTCTGCTATTACAGTCAAAAGTAGTTTCTGTGTTTCAGTGTTAGGTAACTTAACAATCTGGCTCCCTAGTCACGTCACTGTGTATTACGTGAGAGTCAGGGTGACAGGTATCACAGTTATAGATCGACAGGTTGGTTTCTGCTATTACAGTCAAAAGTAGTTTCTGTGTTTCAGTGTTAGGTAACTTAACAATCTGGCTCCCTAGTCACGTCACTGTGTATTACGTGAGAGTCAGGGTGACAGGTATCACAGTTATAGATCGACAGGTTGGTTTCTGCTATTACAGTCAAAAGTAGTTTCTGTGTTTCAGTGTTAGGTAACTTAACAATCTGGCTCTACTGTCACGTCACTTTGTATTACGTGAGAGTCAGGGTGACAGGTATCACAGTTATAGATCGACAGGTTGGTTTCTGCTATTACAGTCAAAAGTAGTTTCTGTGTTTCAGTGTTAGGTAACTTAACAATCTGGCTCCCTAGTAACGTCACTGTGTATTACGTGAGAGTCAGGGTGACAGGTATCACAGTTATAGATCGACAGGTTGGTTTCTGCTATTACAGTCAAAAGTAGTTTCTGTGTTTCAGTGTTAGGTAACTTAACAATCTGGCTCCCTAGTCACGTCACTGTGTATTACGTGAGAGTCAGGGTGACAGGTATCACAGTTATAGATCGACAGGTTGGTTTCTGCTATTACAGTCAAAAGTAGTTTCTGTGTTTCAGTGTTAGGTAACTTAACAATCTGGCTCCCTAGTCACGTCACTGTGTATTACGTGAGAGTCAGGGTGACAGGTATCACAGTTATAGATCGACAGGTTGGTTTCTGCTATTACAGTCAAAAGTAGTTTCTGTGTTTCAGTGTTAGGTAACTTAACAATCTGGCTCCCTAGTCACGTCACTGTGTATTACGTGAGAGTCAGGGTGACAGGTATCACAGTTATAGATCGACAGGTTGGTTTCTGCTATTACAGTCAAAAGTAGTTTCTGTGTTTCAGTGTTAGGTAACTTAACAATCTGGCTCCCTAGTCACGTCACTGTGTATTACGTGAGAGTCAGGGTGACAGGTATCACAGTTATAGATCGACAGGTTGGTTTCTGCTATTACAGTCAAAAGTAGTTTCTGTGTTTCAGTGTTAGGTAACTTAACAATCTGGCTCCCTAGTCACGTCACTGTGTATTACGTGAGAGTCAGGGTGACAGGTATCACAGTTATAGATCGACAGGTTTGTTTCTGCTATTACAGCCAAAAGTAGTTTCTGTGTTTCAGTGTTAGGTAACTTAACAATCTGGCTCTACTGTCACGTCACTTTGTATTACGTGAGAGTCAGGGTGACAGGTATCACAGTTATAGATCGACAGGTTGGTTTCTGCTATTACAGTCAAAAGTAGTTTCTGTGTTTCAGTGTTAGGTAACTTAACAATCTGGCTCCCTAGTCACGTCACTGTGTATTACGTGAGAGTCAGGGTGACAGGTATCACAGTTATAGATCGACAGGTTGGTTTCTGATATTACAGTCAAAAGTAGTTTCTGTGTTTCAGTGTTAGGTAACTTAACAATCTGGCTCCCTAGTCACGTCACTGTGTATTACGTGAGAGTCAGGGTGACAGGTATCACAGTTATAGATCGACAGGTTTGTTTCTGCTATTACAGTCAAAAGTAGTTTCTGTGTTTCAGTGTTAGGTAACTTAACAATCTGGCTCTACTGTCACGTCACTTTGTATTACGTGAGAGTCAGGGTGACAGGTATCACAGTTTTAGATCGACAGGTTGGTTTCTGCTATTACAGTCAAAAGTAGTTTCTGTGTTTCAGTGTTAGGTAACTTAACAATCTGGCTCCCTAGTCACGTCACTGTGTATTACGTGAGAGTCAGGGTGACAGGTATCACAGTTATAGATCGACAGGTTTGTTTCTGCTATTACAGCCAAAAGTAGTTTCTGTGTTTCAGTGTTAGGTAACTTAACAATCTGGCTCTACTGTCACGTCACTTTGTATTACGTGAGAGTCAGGGTGACAGGTATCACAGTTATAGATCGACAGGTTGGTTTCTGCTATTACAGTCAAAAGTAGTTTCTGTGTTTCAGTGTTAGGTAACTTAACAATCTGGCTCCCTAGTCACGTCACTGTGTATTACGTGAGAGTCAGGGTGACAGGTATCACAGTTATAGATCGACAGGTTGGTTTCTGATATTACAGTCAAAAGTAGTTTCTGTGTTTCAGTGTTAGGTAACTTAACAATCTGGCTCCCTAGTCACGTCACTGTGTATTACGTGAGAGTCAGGGTGAGAGGTATCACAGTTATAGATCGACAGGTTGGTTTCTGCTATTACAGTCAAAAGTAGTTTCTGTGTTTCAGTGTTAGGTAACTTAACAATCTGGCTCCCTAGTCACGTCACTGTGTATTACGTGAGAGTCAGGGTGACAGGTATCACAGTTATAGATCGACAGGTTGGTTTCTGATATTACAGTCAAAAGTAGTTTCTGTGTTTCAGTGTTAGGTAACTTAACAATCTGGCTCCCTAGTCACGTCACTGTGTATTACGTGAGAGTCAGGGTGACAGGTATCACAGTTATAGATCGACAGGTTGGTTTCTGATATTACAGTCAAAAGTAGTTTCTGTGTTTCAGTGTTAGGTAACTTAACAATCTGGCTCCCTAGTCACGTCACTGTGTATTACGTGAGAGTCAGGGTGACAGGTATCACAGTTATAGATCGACAGGTTGGTTTCTGCTATTACAGTCAAAAGTAGTTTCTGTGTTTCAGTGTTAGGTAACTTAACAATCTGGCTCCCTAGTCACGTCACTGTGTATTACGTGAGAGTCAGGGTGACAGGTATCACAGTTATAGATCGACAGGTTGGTTTCTGATATTACAGCCAAAAGTAGTTTCTGTGTTTCAGTGTTAGGTAACTTAACAATCTGGCTCCCTAGTCACGTCACTGTGTATTACGTGAGAGTCAGGGTGACAGGTATCACAGTTATAGATCGACAGGTTTGTTTCTGCTATTACAGTCAAAAGTAGTTTCTGTGTTTCAGTGTTAGGTAACTTAACAATCTGGCTCTACTGTCACGTCACTGTGTATTACGTGAGAGTCAGGGTGACAGGTATCACAGTTATAGATCGACAGGTTTGTTTCTGCTATTACAGTCAAAAGTAGTTTCTGTGTTTCAGTGTTAGGTAACTTAACAATCTGGCTCCCTAGTCACGTCACTGTGTATTACGTGAGAGTCAGGGTGACAGGTATCACAGTTATAGATCGACAGGTTGGTTTCTGCTATTACAGTCAAAAGTAGTTTCTGTGTTTCAGTGTTAGGTAACTTAACAATCTGGCTCCCTAGTCACGTCACTGTGTATTACGTGAGAGTCAGGGTGTAGGTATCACAGTTATAGATCGACAGGTTGGTTTCTGCTATTACAGTCAAAAGTAGTTTCTGTGTTTCAGTGTTAGGTAACTTAACAATCTGGCTCTACTGTCTCGTCACTGTGTATTACGTAAGAGTCAGGGTGACAGGTATCACAGTTATAGATCGACAGGTTTGTTTCTGCTATTACAGTCAAAAGTAGTTTCTGTGTTTCAGTGTTAGGTAACTTAACAATCTGGCTCCCTAGTCACGTCACTGTGTATTACGTGAGAGTCATGGTGACAGGTATCACAGTTATAGATCGACAGGTTTGTTTCTGCTATTACAGTCAAAAGTAGTTTCTGTGTTTCAGTGTTAGGTAACTTAACAATCTGGCTCCCTAGTCACGTCACTGTGTATTACGTGAGAGTCATGGTGACAGGTATCACAGTTATAGATCGACAGGTTTGTTTCTGCTATTACAGTCAAAAGTAGTTTCTGTGTTTCAGTGTTAGGTAACTTAACAATCTGGCTCTACTGTCACGTCACTGTGTATTACGTGAGAGTCAGGGTGACAGGTATCACAGTTATAGATCGACAGGTTTGTTTCTGCTATTACAGTCAAAAGTAGTTTCTGTGTTTCAGTGTTAGGTAACTTAACAATCTGGCTCCCTAGTCACGTCACTGTGTATTACGTGAGAGTCAGGGTGACAGGTATCACAGTTATAGATCGACAGGTTGGTTTCTGCTATTACAGTCAAAAGTAGTTTCTGTGTTTCAGTGTTAGGTAACTTAACAATCTTGCTCCCTAGTCACGTCACTGTGTATTACGTGAGAGTCAGGGTGACAGGTATCACAGTTATAGATCGACAGGTTGGGTTTCTGCTATTACAGTCAAAAGTAGTTTCTGTGTTTCAGTGTTAGGTAACTTAACAATCTGGCTCCCTAGTCACGTCACTGTGTATTACGTGAGAGTCAGGGTGACAGGTATCACAGTTATAGATCGACAGGTTGGTTTCTGCTATTACAGTCAAAAGTAGTTTCTGTGTTTCAGTGTTAGGTAACTTAACAATCTGGCTCCCTAGTCACGTCACTGTGTATTACGTGAGAGTCAGGGTGACAGGTATCACAGTTATAGATCGACAGGTTGGTTTCTGCTATTACAGTCAAAAGTAGTTTCTGTGTTTCAGTGTTAGGTAACTTAACAATCTGGCTCCCTAGTCACGTCACTGTGTATTACGTGAGAGTCAGGGTGACAGGTATCACAGTTATAGATCGACAGGTTGGTTTCTGCTATTACAGTCAAAAGTAGTTTCTGTGTTTCAGTGTTAGGTAACTTAACAATCTGGCTCCCTAGTCACGTCACTGTGTATTACGTGAGAGTCAGGGTGACAGGTATCACAGTTATAGATCGACAGGTTGGTTTCTGATATTACAGTCAAAAGTAGTTTCTGTGTTTCAGTGTTAGGTAACTTAACAATCTGGCTCCCTAGTCACGTCACTGTGTATTACGTGAGAGTCAGGGTGACAGGTATCACAGTTATAGATCGACAGGTTGGTTTCTGCTATTACAGTCAAAAGTAGTTTCTGTGTTTCAGTGTTAGGTAACTTAACAATCTGGCTCCCTAGTCACGTCACTGTGTATTACGTGAGAGTCAGGGTGACAGGTATCACAGTTATAGATCGACAGGTTGGTTTCTGCTATTACAGTCAAAAGTAGTTTCTGTGTTTCAGTGTTAGGTAACTTAACAATCTGGCTCCCTAGTCACGTCACTGTGTATTACGTGAGAGTCAGGGTGACAGGTATCACAGTTATAGATCGACAGGTTGGTTTCTGCTATTACAGTCAAAAGTAGTTTCTGTGTTTCAGTGTTAGGTAACTTAACAATCTGGCTCCCTAGTCACGTCACTGTGTATTACGTGAGAGTCAGGGTGACAGGTATCACAGTTATAGATCGACAGGTTTGTTTCTGCTATTACAGTCAAAAGTAGTTTCTGTGTTTCAGTGTTAGGTAACTTAACAATCTGGCTCCCTAGTCACGTCACTGTGTATTACGTGAGAGTCAGGGTGACAGGTATCACAGTTATAGATCGACAGGTTGGTTTCTGATATTACAGTCAAAAGTAGTTTCTGTGTTTCAGTGTTAGGTAACTTAACAATCTGGCTCTACTGTCACGTCACTGTGTATTACGTGAGAGTCAGGGTGACAGGTATCACAGTTATAGATCGACAGGTTGGTTTCTGCTATTACAGTCAAAAGTAGTTTCTGTGTTTCAGTGTTAGGTAACTTAACAATCTGGCTCCCTAGTCACGTCACTGTGTATTACGTGAGAGTCAGGGTGACAGGTATCACAGTTATAGATCGACAGGTTTGTTTCTGCTATTACAGTCAAAAGTAGTTTCTGTGTTTCAGTGTTAGGTAACTTAACAATCTGGCTCCCTAGTCACGTCACTGTGTATTACGTGAGAGTCAGGGTGACAGGTATCACAGTTATAGATCGACAGGTTGGTTTCTGCTATTACAGTCAAAAGTAGTTTCTGTGTTTCAGTGTTAGGTAACTTAACAATCTGGCTCTACTGTCTCGTCACTGTGTATTACGTGAGAGTCAGGGTGACAGGTATCACAGTTATAGATCGACAGGTTGGTTTCTGCTATTACAGTCAAAAGTAGTTTCTGTGTTTCAGTGTTAGGTAACTTAACAATCTGGCTCTACTGTCACGTCACTTTGTATTACGTGAGAGTCAGGGTGACAGGTATCACAGTTATAGATCGACAGGTTTGTTTCTGCTATTACAGTCAAAAGTAGTTTCTGTGTTTCAGTGTTAGGTAACTTAACAATCTGGCTCCCTAGTCACGTCACTGTGTATTACGTGAGAGTCAGGGTGACAGGTATCACAGTTATAGATCGACAGGTTTGTTTCTGCTATTACAGTCAAAAGTAGTTTCTGTGTTTCAGTGTTAGGTAACTTAACAATCTGGCTCCCTAGTCACGTCACTGTGTATTACGTGAGAGTCAGGGTGACAGGTATCACAGTTATAGATCGACAGGTTGGTTTCTGCTATTACAGTCAAAAGTAGTTTCTGTGTTTCAGTGTTAGGTAACTTAACAATCTGGCTCCCTAGTCACGTCACTGTGTATTACGTGAGAGTCAGGGTGACAGGTATCACAGTTATAGATCGACAGGTTGGTTTCTGCTATTACAGTCAAAAGTAGTTTCTGTGTTTCAGTGTTAGGTAACTTAACAATCTGGCTCTACTGTCTCGTCACTGTGTATTACGTGAGAGTCAGGGTGACAGGTATCACAGTTATAGATCGACAGGTTGGTTTCTGCTATTACAGTCAAAAGTAGTTTCTGTGTTTCAGTGTTAGGTAACTTAACAATCCGGCTCCCTAGTCACGTCACTGTGTATTACGTGAGAGTCAGGGTGACAGGTATCACAGTTATAGATCGACAGGTTGGTTTCTGCTATTACAGTCAAAAGTAGTTTCTGTGTTTCAGTGTTAGGTAACTTAACAATCTGGCTCCCTAGTCACGTCACTTTGTATTACGTGAGAGTCAGGGTGACAGGTATCACAGTTATAGATCGACAGGTTGGTTTCTGCTATTACAGTCAAAAGTAGTTTCTGTGTTTCAGTGTTAGGTAACTTAACAATCTGGCTCCCTAGTCACGTCACTGTGTATTACGTGAGAGTCAGGGTGACAGGTATCACAGTTATAGATCGACAGGTTTGTTTCTGCTATTACAGTCAAAAGTAGTTTCTGTGTTTCAGTGTTAGGTAACTTAACAATCTGGCTCCCTAGTCACGTCACTGTGTATTACGTGAGAGTCAGGGTGACAGGTATCACAGTTATAGATCGACAGGTTGGTTTCTGCTATTACAGTCAAAAGTAGTTTCTGTGTTTCAGTGTTAGGTAACTTAACAATCTGGCTCCCTAGTCACGTCACTGTGTATTACGTGAGAGTCAGGGTGACAGGTATCACAGTTATAGATCGACAGGTTGGTTTCTGATATTACAGTCAAAAGTAGTTTCTGTGTTTCAGTGTTAGGTAACTTAACAATCTGGCTCCCTAGTCACGTCACTGTGTATTACGTGAGATTCAGGGTGACAGGTATCACAGTTATAGATCGACAGGTTTGTTTCTGCTATTACAGTCAAAAGTAGTTTCTGTGTTTCAGTGTTAGGTAACTTAACAATCTGGCTCCCTAGTCACGTCACTGTGTATTACGTGAGAGTCAGGGTGACAGGTATCACAGTTATAGATCGACAGGTTGGTTTCTGCTATTACAGTCAAAAGTAGTTTCTGTGTTTCAGTGTTAGGTAACTTAACAATCTGGCTCCCTAGTCACGTCACTGTGTATTACGTGAGAGTCAGGGTGACAGGTATCACAGTTATAGATCGACAGGTTTGTTTCTGCTATTACAGTCAAAAGTAGTTTCTGTGTTTCAGTGTTAGGTAACTTAACAATCTAGCTCCCTAGTCACGTCACTTTGTATTACGTGAGAGTCAGGGTGACAGGTATCACAGTTATAGATCGACAGGTTGGTTTCTGCTATTACAGTCAAAAGTAGTTTCTGTGTTTCAGTGTTAGGTAACTTAACAATCTGGCTCTACTGTCACGTCACTTTGTATTACGTGAGAGTCAGGGTGACAGGTATCACAGTTATAGATCGACAGGTTGGTTTCTGATATTACAGTCAAAAGTAGTTTCTGTGTTTCAGTGTTAGGTAACTTAACAATCTGGCTCCCTAGTCACGTCACTGTGTATTACGTGAGAGTCAGGGTGACAGGTATCACAGTTATAGATCGACAGGTTGGTTTCTGATATTACAGTCAAAAGTAGTTTCTGTGTTTCAGTGTTAGGTAACTTAACAATCTGGCTCCCTAGTCACGTCACTGTGTATTACGTGAGAGTCAGGGTGACAGGTATCACAGTTATAGATCGACAGGTTGGTTTCTGATATTACAGTCAAAAGTAGTTTCTGTGTTTCAGTGTTAGGTAACTTAACAATCTGGCTCTACTGTCACGTCACTGTGTATTACGTGAGAGTCAGGGTGACAGGTATCACAGTTATAGATCGACAGGTTGGTTTCTGCTATTACAGTCAAAAGTAGTTTCTGTGTTTCAGTGTTAGGTAACTTAACAATCTGGCTCTACTGTCACGTCACTTTGTATTACGTGAGAGTCAGGGTGACAGGTATCACAGTTATAGATCGACAGGTTGGTTTCTGATATTACAGTCAAAAGTAGTTTCTGTGTTTCAGTGTTAGGTAACTTAACAATCTGGCTCTACTGTCACGTCACTTTGTATTACGTGAGAGTCAGGGTGACAGGTATCACAGTTATAGATCGACAGGTTGGTTTCTGCTATTACAGTCAAAAGTAGTTTCTGTGTTTCAGTGTTAGGTAACTTAACAATCTGGCTCTACTGTCACGTCACTTTGTATTACGTGAGAGTCAGGGTGACAGGTATCACAGTTATAGATCGACAGGTTGGTTTCTGATATTACAGTCAAAAGTAGTTTCTGTGTTTCAGTGTTAGGTAACTTAACAATCTAGCTCCCTAGTCACGTCACTGTGTATTACGTGAGAGTCAGGGTGACAGGTATCACAGTTATAGATCGACAGGTTGGTTTCTGCTATTACAGTCAAAAGTAGTTTCTGTGTTTCAGTGTTAGGTAACTTAACAATCTGGCTCCCTAGTCACGTCACTGTGTATTACGTGAGAGTCAGGGTGACAGGTATCACAGTTATAGATCGACAGGTTGGTTTCTGATATTACAGTCAAAAGTAGTTTCTGTGTTTCAGTGTTAGGTAACTTAACAATCTGGCTCTACTGTCACGTCACTGTGTATTACGTGAGAGTCAGGGTGACAGGTATCACAGTTATAGATCGACAGGTTGGTTTCTGCTATTACAGTCAAAAGTAGTTTCTGTGTTTCAGTGTTAGGTAACTTAACAATCTGGCTCTACTGTCACGTCACTTTGTATTACGTGAGAGTCAGGGTGACAGGTATCACAGTTATAGATCGACAGGTTGGTTTCTGCTATTACAGTCAAAAGTAGTTTCTGTGTTTCAGTGTTAGGTAACTTAACAATCTGGCTCTACTGTCACGTCACTTTGTATTACGTGAGAGTCAGGGTGACAGGTATCACAGTTATAGATCGACAGGTTGGTTTCTGATATTACAGTCAAAAGTAGTTTCTGTGTTTCAGTGTTAGGTAACTTAACAATCTGGCTCCCTAGTCACGTCACTGTGTATTACGTGAGAGTCAGGGTGACAGGTATCACAGTTATAGATCGACAGGTTGGTTTCTGCTATTACAGTCAAAAGTAGTTTCTGTGTTTCAGTGTTAGGTAACTTAACAATCTGGCTCCCTAGTCACGTCACTGTGTATTACGTGAGAGTCAGGGTGACAGGTATCACAGTTATAGATCGACAGGTTGGTTTCTGATATTACAGTCAAAAGTAGTTTCTGTGTTTCAGTGTTAGGTAACTTAACAATCTGGCTCCCTAGTCACGTCACTGTGTATTACGTGAGAGTCAGGGTGACAGGTATCACAGTTATAGATCGACAGGTTTGTTTCTGCTATTACAGTCAAAAGTAGTTTCTGTGTTTCAGTGTTAGGTAACTTAACAATCTGGCTCCCTAGTCACGTCACTGTGTATTACGTGAGAGTCAGGGTGACAGGTATCACAGTTATAGATCGACAGGTTTGTTTCTGCTATTACAGTCAAAAGTAGTTTCTGTGTTTCAGTGTTAGGTAACTTAACAATCTGGCTCCCTAGTCACGTCACTGTGTATTACGTGAGAGTCAGGGTGACAGGTATCACAGTTATAGATCGACAGGTTTGTTTCTGCTATTACAGTCAAAAGTAGTTTCTGTGTTTCAGTGTTAGGTAACTTAACAATCTGGCTCCCTAGTCACGTCACTGTGTATTACGTGAGAGTCAGGGTGACAGGTATCACAGTTATAGATCGACAGGTTTGTTTCTGCTATTACAGTCAAAAGTAGTTTCTGTGTTTCAGTGTTAGGTAACTTAACAATCTGGCTCCCTAGTCACGTCACTGTGTATTACGTGAGAGTCAGGGTGACAGGTATCACAGTTATAGATCGACAGGTTTGTTTCTGCTATTACAGTCAAAAGTAGTTTCTGTGTTTCAGTGTTAGGTAACTTAACAATCTGGCTCTACTGTCACGTCACTGTGTATTACGTGAGAGTCAGGGTGACAGGTATCACAGTTATAGATCGACAGGTTTGTTTCTGCTATTACAGTCAAAAGTAGTTTCTGTGTTTCAGTGTTAGGTAACTTAACAATCTGGCTCCCTAGTCACGTCACTGTGTATTACGTGAGAGTCAGGGTGACAGGTATCACAGTTATAGATCGACAGGTTGGTTTCTGCTATTACAGTCAAAAGTAGTTTCTGTGTTTCAGTGTTAGGTAACTTAACAATCTGGCTCCCTAGTCACGTCACTGTGTATTACGTGAGAGTCAGGGTGACAGGTATCACAGTTATAGATCGACAGGTTGGTTTCTGCTATTACAGCCAAAAGTAGTTTCTGTGTTTCAGTGTTAGGTAACTTAACAATCTGGCTCTACTGTCACGTCACTTTGTATTACGTGAGAGTCAGGGTGACAGGTATCACAGTTATAGATCGACAGGTTGGTTTCTGATATTACAGTCAAAAGTAGTTTCTGTGTTTCAGTGTTAGGTAACTTAACAATCTGGCTCCCTAGTCACGTCACTGTGTATTACGTGAGAGTCAGGGTGACAGGTATCACAGTTATAGATCGACAGGTTGGTTTCTGCTATTACAGTCAAAAGTAGTTTCTGTGTTTCAGTGTTAGGTAACTTAACAATCTGGCTCTACTGTCACGTCACTGTGTATTACGTGAGAGTCAGGGTGACAGGTATCACAGTTATAGATCGACAGGTTTGTTTCTGCTATTACAGTCAAAAGTAGTTTCTGTGTTTCAGTGTTAGGTAACTTAACAATCTGGCTCTACTGTCACGTCACTGTGTATTACGTGAGAGTCAGGGTGACAGGTATCACAGTTATAGATCGACAGGTTTGTTTCTGCTATTACAGTCAAAAGTAGTTTCTGTGTTTCAGTGTTAGGTAACTTAACAATCTGGCTCTACTGTCACGTCACTGTGTATTACGTGAGAGTCAGGGTGACAGGTATCACAGTTATAGATCGACAGGTTTGTTTCTGCTATTACAGTCAAAAGTAGTTTCTGTGTTTCAGTGTTAGGTAACTTAACAATCTGGCTCTACTGTCACGTCACTGTGTATTACGTGAGAGTCAGGGTGACAGGTATCACAGTTATAGATCGACAGGTTTGTTTCTGCTATTACAGTCAAAAGTAGTTTCTGTGTTTCAGTGTTAGGTAACTTAACAATCTGGCTCTACTGTCACGTCACTTTGTATTACGTGAGATTCAGGGTGACAGGTATCACAGTTATAGATCGACAGGTTGGTTTCTGCTATTACAGTCAAAAGTAGTTTCTGTGTTTCAGTGTTAGGTAACTTAACAATCTGGCTCTACTGTCACGTCACTTTGTATTACGTGAGAGTCAGGGTGACAGGTATCACAGTTATAGATCGACAGGTTGGTTTCTGATATTACAGTCAAAAGTAGTTTCTGTGTTTCAGTGTTAGGTAACTTAACAATCTGGCTCTAGTTATTTTTATTTCTTAAAAAAAGTACTAATTAATATGTATATACGATTCACTATAATATGTCAATACATTATTTAGAGTTAATATAAAACTGTAAAATGCATTATATCCGCACGGCATATTCTATGAAATTAAGAGGTATTTTCTGATATTTTTAATTAAGGCCCAAACTTATACTACAGGGTGGCCCAAATTGCACTAAGGATTTTTGCTAAAAGAATTACTACAATGAAAATCACATATTATATAATTTATGATTTTCATACGAGCTGATAACTGAAACTTATTTCTTGGTTACAGTTTCTTTTACCGTTGATACAAATATTTAAACGATGTAATCTCAAATTAAGCCGTTACTTCAAAAGGTTAACATTGATAACTTCGAAGTCCAGTAGGGCAGAGCCTTGGGGTCTTGGACTTTAATTAACAGTTTTAAACCTTCCTAGGGTTACAGAGAATTAGCATGCAAAGTTCCATTGGAGTCGCATGAAAGGCATAGGATCGCGAAGGCGGCAAAGAAAGAGAATCTATTGTATTTTATGCATAGTAATTTAATCCTTTCAATCATATTCAAAGCTGTACTGAAACATTGTTCTGGGTTCTATATCAATTAAAACACTTGGGATGTTTTAAAAACCTTGGATCGTTGGTTAAACCAATGAAATTCTCACAGAGCTGTGATTTAATATCTCGTTCAAATCACCTTCTACACACTGAAAGAGGCCATGAGCTTTCAATTTCGTGGATACTTTTTTAAGATAAATATTTTGGGCTAGTCCCACAAAGTTTACAGGATTAAAAAGTTACGATATGTACAATGTTAGTTTGTTTTATTATATAATATCTTGCTGAGGAGCAGGAAATAAATACATTTATAATAATAAATTAACATGAGCTTTACTTAGGAAAGAACAGGTGGCTCTATGAGCTCCTTTGGTTCGAATGGTTTAAGTTATTCAAATAAAATTGATCGGACAATACACATAGTTTTGAAATAGTTAAATGTAAACCTTTTGTTATGTGCATTTTAACAATGTCTTATGAAACAAATTATTATTTTATCTCAGATCTTCACCCAAGAATTTTTTTGTATTCCAACGCCAATGTTAATGTAACACACAGACTCTATTATGGAATGCGGTCCAAACCCCTCTTTTTTGTGGACACCCCGGGATTTACACCCGTGCCCCCTTGACCAAGCCAATTACCGTTAGGCTAGTGAAATTCCCAAATGACATTTAGCACAACTGGCCCAAAAACGCAAATGGCCTCTAGTGAGAATGAGGTTTATAAGTGTCACACTTACACTTCCCTCAATCATTCTTGGAAGATGTTGGCTATACATAAATAAATAATATGATAACAAATTTAATACAGTTTAATAGAATAATTTGAACGCTATAGCCACGCCACAGTCAGGGTGGTGACTACACCAACAAGAGAGGTAGTCAAGCGTGCAGTCTAGGTGGTCGGAAAGTCCAGGTCAGCGGACAATCTGTGAGGCCTTTGTTCAGACGTCTGGTCTTAATGCAGCGATACTATTCTATATACTGACTTAAACTTCTGTATAATACATTCACAACACATATTAAATTTCACTTAAATCAGTTGTTTGGTAACTCAGTTTAATAATTTTTATATATTATATCTCCCTGAAAGTAAGAATAAGAATAATTTATTTTCTCCAAAAAATATTACATTTTTGTACACTTTCAAATTTTGCACATAAAAAATGTCCATTCTTAATCAACTTAATCTCCTCCCATTGTGTTTAAAATATTCATTAGCAAGTTTCGTATTGCGATATTTCATTTTATACATTATTTCAAGGTCCTGATAAGGTTTGGTGTGTGAAAGATTACAAAGCTACATCCTCAGGTGTCCAAGCAAGTAAATGTATTGAACAGTTATACTTGGGATGAAAGAAATATGTTTAAGGTGTTTATGCTCATTTCTGGACATGAAAACAACTGCTTTATTGTTTACAGTTCGTATTTTATTAAAAACTATACGTTAAAAGATGTAGTGGAACAACTAGTAGGACATACATAGTATAATGCATGTCTTTGTATAATAATAAGTAATTACCTTTTATTATTTCATTAAAAATATAAAAATCTATAGCAATTATCATATTTAAATAAAATCAGTAACACATTTCAAACTATTTGTTTTGCTATCCGGCAACGTCTTTGTTGATTTACAAAAGTCTACTATTTTTTATTGTATTTTCTGTTTATTTTTATTTAAGATTTGAATACCTTAAACTTTTGTTGTTTTTTGTAGTAGTCGAATATAACACCTAGTTTAATGGATATTTCAGTTTATTTTTATAGTTGAGGTTTAATATTTCATATGTTCTTCCTTCCTAAATAAACTACAAATATCCAATTTACCAACAACATAAGATTACGTAAACACGTATGTATGCAATAAAAGGCATAATGTACCATTTTAAACCTCAGTTTAAAGTTGAAATGCAATTATTACCATAAATATATCAACCTCTGTATTTGTTCTGCAGTGCCAATATTGACGTAGGGAGATAGTTAAATGTTTGTCCTGTAACCATTCAGGGACACAATGGGCTTGGGGCCTTAATTGAATGTATAAATAACATGTGTTGAGCATGATTGCTTCTCACAAACACAGCGAGCCAGATTGAGGACAGAGCTGCCCCTCTACTTGGGGTCAAAGTGTATTCATTTGTAATCAAATATTAGGTAGTATTATATGTTTTTAATTAACAGGTTTTTACTATGATGACGGCTCAGTTCATATATAGCTATAAATAAATATCAACAAGATCTTATGATGTTATCGTTATTCAAAAATATATAGATTTGTACATGTGGAAGTTAATTTGCTACATGAAAAATCCCTTTAAATTAATATAACAAGGTATTAAAATGTATTTACTTATCTTCTGTGATAGCCTTAGCTAGGAGGTTCTTTGTAAAAATGTAAACTTAACTCTTGAAAACCATGTAGGGAAATGAGCTTAAACAATCCCGTGATTGCAGGACCAACTGAAAATATATTACGATTTTTAATAATTAATTTAACTTCGTGTTCAACTTTAAGAGAATAGGCCGCTTGGGCTAGGAATCCGTATTGTCAGTACGGAGAGGTGGTTCTACATGTTTTTGAGATAATGGTAATATAATACTATAATCAGGATAATAATTGATTTTGTTTTTTGAATACAGTGCAAATACCAACCATTTGTATTCAAGTATAAACATTGAGATAAAGTTTTCTTTTCTCGCTCTTTAGTAAAATATATAACCTTAACTTCTACAGACAGTTTTTATAAGTATATTTATTACGTTTTTATTGGTTGTATATTGATGACATTTTTACAATAGGACTGTGCTAAAAGGATCCAGTAAAATAAAAATAAAATACTATGCACTTCTCATTAGTATTATAAAAATGGGGTAGTGTCTGTCTGTTTGTCTATTGTTCCATCATTCCAAAAAAAACTGGACGAATTCTGATGACATTTTGCACAAATGTAGTCTTTGTACCCAGGAGTGACATAGGCCTATTGCCATTTAAAAAATTCCTCAGGGCTCGTTCCCACAGGACTTCAAAGTCCCTACGTTATTCATATGGAGGAGAGTTTCATTAGGTTTATGTCACGTGTGCTTTTTCTTAATTCAATTCATTTAAATAAAAAGCTGTTATAAGGATTATATCTAACCACAGACTGACATTTTTTTATTTAAAATTGTTCTACTCTGAACTGTCACACCTTTGCAAAGCACGGGCATAGCAGCTAGTAATTTATAAAGACAAAGATATAATAATAGAAGAGATGAGTGGTAAACATAACTGGTTTTTACACGCTTGTTTAATAAAATGGAAATGCGCTTTGGGATGTTACGAGTGGTTGAGCGAAATTAACGTTTTCAGGAGACAGCCACCGCAGTTATGCCCTGGCCCTCGAGATTACTGCATTTCACCAAAAATATCGGCATTTGTACTATTCATATTTAAAAACAAAAAATAATGTTTGATCGATTTAGGTACATTAATTTGTGTAAATAATTGTCATTAAATTTAATGCTATATCAGTTTTGTTTTATTTTGTATTTTTATTGTATATGTAGTAGGCGTACTCTCTATAAAACATAATTCCAGGATGTTTGTGCAATGTTATTATAAAAGTGTATTTAAAACAATTTAAGGGACCTTTTGAGGATGTCGTTAGAAAACGGTTACTACGTCAAGGAATTTGCAGCAGGTTTCATTCACTACAAATAAACAGAAAACACTCCTCAAAAGCTTGGTTTCGGGATCATCACCTCCTAGAATATCAAGTAGAAAGCGGTATCATTAATTCAAACTACTGTTTCAAAATGGCTAACACCTATCTTTTGGTAGAGAATATGATCAATTGTGGAAAACTGTTAATATAGCTTGATAACTGTCGGTTTAATATATATTAGATTTTTAGATAATTGTCGAATGTCATTGAGGTTATTGATTCAAGGGTGTTATTAAATGTGAACAAATAAAACTTAAATATCTTGAGGAAATAACTTCATCTGCAACGGTATCCTGGCGGCACAAGATCACGTGAACCCCTATACAAAGAGTTATTTGATATAAGTACTAAATATCACTGAAAAATATGTATTAAATGCTGCACTAAATCTTCAGTAAGATTAAAATAGCGGATAATGACAAGAGTGTGGATCTCACCATGTAAGGTTGCGTATAATTACTTGCCATCGGCTAGGAGTGGACTGAATGCGCTGCTCTAGATGCTACGCATGGAATATGCGACAAAAGGAAGAGTCCATTTTCTCACGGAAGGAGGGGAAACATGTGCTTAAGCGGCTTAAAGATTATACCGTTAAGTCGCCCCAAACACAGCTCAGAACGTGCCTAGCAGTACCTAAATTTTATGAATATTTTAAGCATGACGCAAGAGTTTGGCACATTTCACATATTTTTATATTATTAATTGTGAACCGACGAGGCACAAATGAGAGTAAGTATGTATTTTGTAATTAAAAATATCTTCAATAACTCATATAACATAGTACATGTAAATGTAAAATGCTCAACATTTTAAAATGAAAATTCTAAAACCTTAACATTTCAAAGCTTCCGATAAACGCTTATTATTTGGTGGGATGAAAGACAGATTTAAGCAAGTTAATTCTTAGTGTACGTAACCTAGGTTTTCTATAATATAACTACCTAATCAAAGCTGTAATGAAGTGATAATTAGATCTAATACCAGTACTAATGAGTTGTGTTTCTTATAATATAATTTTGCATTTATTAATTTACTGTTATATTTAACAAATAATTATACAGTAGTAGGAAATAGGTTGGGAAATATGGTTCCATTTGCTGTTATTTTAACTAATTTTGTTAAAAATAAAGATCATATTAAATTTCATATAAAATATTGAAATATATAATAGAGCGTATTTATTGTAAGATTTTTCAGGAAGGTTTATTTAATAACTCCACAGTGTTCGGTTGCTCCATATTATTAAATATATCTTTTTATCGTTGGAAAATAGTTTTTAAATAAATTATATTTTGTGAAACCTTGATTATTGCCCTTGTTTACATTTTTAGTAGAACAAGTGGGACATATTTGAACACAATAAGGATAAATAATATAATAAGTATATATTTTTTCAGGATAGGTTTCTTAACATAAAATAGGTATTTATATCCTTGCTGTATTTGAAAACTTAAAAGGCACACTTTTTTGTTATTTAGAAACATGCTTGTAACACAAACACCTGTTAAGAGTAAAATTTATTTACATCCTTAAACAGTTAAACAAATATCAAATCAGTTTAAATCCACGGTATAGACAAATTGGGAAAACATCTTTCAAATTTATGTTTATTCTGATATTTAATATCAATTAATATAAATCAATTTATCAATTTAAATAATAATAATAATTTAATATATATTTGAAGCTCACGACAGAAACTTTTCTTATCATAAAAAATAACGTCCATTAAAAAATAACATAAAGGTATGGATTTTAATAAATGTTTGTTTGTGCTACATCCTTATATAATCATTACTGTTTTTTTTTTTTAATTCATATTTAAGTTTGAAAGGGCAAAATCATGTGAGTAAAATATAGTTTTAATATAAACAATATTTTGGAAAACAATAGTTAATGATCATTGAAGCTTATCTGTTGGATACAGGATTCTAAATACTATGGTTTGTATTATGGTATGGTATGTATTTGATCATAATAGTAAGCAAATAATAATTAGGTACAACAAGTAAATCGAGGCAATACAGTAAAATACCCCCGTCGCAGCAAACCTGCATACTCAGCGAATTTCCAATGAATATATAACATGACACATTATAACACTTAACAGGATTCATAAGAAATGTATTCACAAACAAGCGATATTTAAAATATTAGTTATTCTCCATAAGAATAATATTGGGGATGAGTACGCAGGTTTGCTGTAACAAGGCACACAAAATAATGGGTTTTATGCAAATATCAATAGAACTCATCTTAGTGAAGTCACATACCAAGTTTCATCCATATACATTCATAAATAAGCGATATATAACATTTTAAGTATTTTCCATAAGAATAACATGGGGACCAAGTACCTAGGTTTGCTGCTACAAGAACCATAGAAGAAAAATTGTTGTTGTGCAAACAACAATAAACCATAACCAGATCAAGCCATATACCAAATTTTGCCAATTTATGTTCATAAAAAAGCGAGATATACAATTTGTCTTTTTCTCCTTAAGAATAACATTAGACAACGTACTGTGTAAAACACAATAAACACATTTTGGGGTACAAAACCCCCCAAAAACCCCCCTTCGGATGGTACGATTCATCTTGTTTTCGAACTCGTTCAAATAAATGGTACTTTACACATTTGTGCCAAATTTCATTAAGATCGGACCTTTTTACGAGAGTTATCGTGCTTACGGGAACATATATACGTATATATAAATTTGAACGAATGGTGTTTTTGGCATCTGAGGTCCTCAAAATGAAAAGTTATCATGGTCTCGGGCTTAAGTCTTACCATGAGACCTACGGTAATAGCTTCTTCCCTATAGGGGAAATTCGCTAAAAACAAGTCAATAGATGAATAATAAAATCAGACTAGCAAACCTCTGACTAGGAAAAACTGACTTAATGATTGAGCAGGCTATGGGATTAATGCAAGTCAAACTCATAGCGGAAAATAGCTTTAGAGATCTACCTTAGCGGGTAAATCGTCGGGAAGTTATTGACACATTACTTACTAACTGTTCTAATATTGTAAAACATTAAAATCCCTGTTAAATGATTAAAACAGTGAGTACGTATAGCTGAATATTGTTTCATAATGATATTCTAAACAGGTCTTAGTGTAGACTGTAAAATAAATAAAACAATCAAAATTGTTTCTATTTAAAATTATAACAAGTAGTTGTTTTTTTGTAATTTTTAAAATCTCTTTCTAAGACAAACACCTACTGAAATTAAAAGGTAATTTTGTGCCTTAAGATTCGACAGAAAAATTGCCTTTGTCCAAGATTAACGTTTATAATTGTGTATATTAATTCTTTTTAAAAGTACTGGATGCCGCCATCACCAAACATAGATAATAAGGTCCCATATTTCTTAAGATAGAACTAAGATAAAGTCTTACCGGAATAAAATAAATTTCTCATTAGTACCATGAAACTGCTTAAGATTTTAATTAAAACATAATCTCCCTTATATGAGGATGTAAAAAATCAGGATCTAAAAAAATTACCACAAAAACAATGCAAGTTGTCATTTTAACGATATACAATTTATGCATATCCGTATGATATGGGCAATGTAAATACAAAAGTGTTTCTGGAAGCTAACTCAGTATCCTTATTCAGTTTTACTTTCGCGTGTCCAATTCTACATGCTGCTTATAACCCACTCTCTTAATGCAAATCTCCCCTTGACTGAAGTCAGAGGAACCTCTAATATATGAAAAATAAAGGCGATCATTTTATAAAAATGGGCTATTTCAACAATTACATGATGTTAGTTGTTAGAAATAAGGATAAAAATCAGAAAAATACTGTTTAATTGTTGACATAAACATCTTGCTGGCGAAACAACAGATTGTCGTGATTTTTCCTATCTATGCAACAAAAATCGTCTCTGTCATACGGAAGCACAAATAGTCGGAAATAAATTATCACGATTCAAACGGAAACATGTTCGTGACGTGATATTTAACGATTTGACGTGAGGAAGAGTTCACTAGGTCAAGTGGTGGGAGAGGGGAGGGGTGGTGACGTCACGTTATGCGGCCACTTGTTGCTATAGCAGCCCGTGATTGCTCCTATCATAGACTGGCACTGACCGAAGACAAAACTGGCATGATGTGTTGTTACGTGAGCAAACGTATGTCTGAGTAAAACGTATTGGTCGACCAAATGTTATTAGTTACCACAATAGACAACGTACCAATATAATGAGTTTGTTTAATTTGACTGCAATGGACGTAAAGACTGACAAATGCTAGTTTATTAGCACCATTAAATAATAGTTCTAGGGAAAAAATATCTGCTGAAATTAAACTCTAATTAAAATGACAAAAAGAAAATAATTTATGGACCATATTATATAATTAGCCATGGAAATAATTTTGTTCATTTTATGATAGTCCTTAGAGTCTTCCAATATTTGCTCAAGAAATTGTTTTGTAATAAAAAATGTAGTTAAACAAATTAAATTTTATACTTTATTTAAAAACCTTTAGTTAAATTCGTTAATAAACCCCTTATAATAAACATAAATAAATCATACTACCTGTTACCCGCAGCTTCGCTCGCGACAAATTAAAACACTTTCTAAATATTACCCTGACCAGCACTATCAAATATTTGTTAGTTTTACCATATGACTTTCTTTGTCCTAACTGACAAACAACTACTGCTGGTAATTTTATAAATGATACCTTCCCATAAGATTTGCATTGGAACTTACAGGACCCGTGGGGTGGAGCCCTAAAGTTGGATGTGACATTATTAGGACTATATGTTAATGTAATATGTAAGCAATGTTCATTCAAAAGTTTAGCTTATTCGGTCCAGTAGTTTATGCATGATGGGACTCCAAATATAAATACATACATACAAACAAACATCCAAACTTTCACATTTATAATATTAGTAAGATAGTGAATTCTAAAATAAAAAATTATGATTATGTCTAATCAATTATTTTAACACTGTTTGAAAATAATGTTAATGTAAGCCACTGAGTAAATTTAAGAATGATTGTTCAGCAAAACCGTGGTCCAAAATAAATGTTAAATGAAAAAATAAAATAATACACATTTGCATTGCTTCACATGGGGTAGTGTTACTGCTATCTCTAGCGTGAGATTGACTTTCATCCCAGTGCATGGCAAGTGTAATTTTAATTGTCCCTTAAAAGTTTAAGCCGAGAGCATAATTTAGTTAATAATAAGTTAGGTAGTTAGATTAATATTTTACAAACATAAAAATATATGAATATTAATGCATATTTTAACGGTAAAGAAATATTCTCAGTAACTTACATAACTTACAGTAACTTACAGTGTTACTTATTTAAGGAACACAAAAAATGGGTTTTTATGCAAATTTGTGTATAACTCAACTAGGTAAAGCCACATACCAAATTGTATTAATTTATGTTCATAATTAAGGGAGATAACATTTGACTTATTCTCCAAAAGAATAACATGGGGGCTGAGTACACAGGTTTGCTGCTACGGGAACTACCAGCAAAATAATAATTTTTCGTACAAATATCAATAGACCACAACAGTATGAAGCAATATACCAAGTTTCGTCAGGATAAGTTCATAAATAAGCAAGATATACATTTTTTCTTATTCTCCATAAGGATAACATTGAACCACGTACCTACTGCGTTTAGCACTTTCAATATCTCGGTAACCAATAAACGTAAAGCAATGATAAAAACGCCAAATTTTGTTTAAACTCTAATTGGAATTACTAAAATATTATATGTAAAAAACTCAAAAAAAAAACATTTTTGGGGTACAAAACCCGCCAAAATACCCCTATGGATAGAGCGATCTGCCTGGTTTTCGAACTTAAAGTCCTAAATGTTACTTTACACGTTTGTGCCAAATTTCATCAAAATCGGATAATTTTTACGAGAGCTATCGCACCCACGGATACATATATATATATATATATATATATATATATATATATATATATAATATATATACAGATTTGAACGAATGGTGTTTTTGTCATCTGGGGACCTCAAAACGAAAAGATAGCATGGTCTACCATGGTCTTACCATGACGACTACGGTAATAGCTTCTTCCCTAAAGGGGAAATTTGCAAAAATCTAATTATATAATCACCAGTATTGTTTTGTCCGATGTCCGGATCAAGATTTCTCAGTAATCCCCAATTACAAGATTTTAAACATAAATGATTTGTAGGTCGTAGGGGTGCAGGAATATATCTAAACGTTGATTATCTAAGGCCCCATAGAGTAAAATATTAATTAATGTTGGAAATTTCGCCATTAAGAATAACAACAAACATATGTTTGTTCATGCCACATTCGTTAGTTGGTTGTCATAAACAAATACGTCTATCTATATTTACGAATGTATTTTACGTTTAAAGGACAGCTGATTTGTGTAATGAAAAGTTCATAGAAATAATTTACATCAACCATATGGTTTTCAGTTCTTTACTGGCCAGCATATTATAATTTCAAATGTTACTATATGTTTTAAAATGATATATTTAATATTAAAGCGTATTTCAAAACAACCGGCTTCAAATAGTTGGTTGACATAAGTAAACAGTAGACTATTTATGACAATTTAAGATTGTAACTGCTGGTAAAAGCAATTTTAAATAAATTTTAACACAAGAGGTAGTTGTTTTAGTAATTTATAGAAGAGTTTCAACTCAATAACTGTAATCTATTTATCCTCAAGCAATTAATATCAAATGCGTTATTGGTTTTTAAAATTGTTGACTGTGTTCAATAATTGGCGATATATTAAATTACTATTTACTGTTTACGTGAGTTTCCACATATACCTATTAAACAACAAACACAATAGGACAAAGAGTTTTTTATTCAACGATTCGGTAACACACCAATAATTTAGTTATTTGATTAACCGCATGTTTAATTATTTGATTAAGTTGGTAGATAGGTCCCAAACACTGAGCTCTAACTAAATATTGGAGTTATCCTGCGCGTGCTGGCCGCCCGTTTCTGGTGAAGATAATTAATTATAATTATTTATAAATTAATTTCCAATAAATGAGGCTGGTGAAATAAGATAGTATTATTAGTTTGTAATTATCATATTAATAATACATTTCAATAATGTAAACTAGCTCAATCCAACTATCGTAATAAGAACATGCCTTGCAATGTGTTTGAATTCAGTTTTTTTGGTGTAGTGTAATCCTGATGAGTACAAATTTAGGTAAGATATACATGCTTTATACGATATACATGTTTTGTATAACATATTATATGTGATAACCTGATATGTCATCCTGTAGCGTAAATTTCTAAATGATGTATGATCAGCTGATTGAAATGTAAAAAATCACTTTTTAAATGTCAAATCAATGTTATGCGAATGTATGTATCTACTACGGATAATGATTTAAAAGATATATAATTTCAATTCAAAACAGTGATTACAAGAAGTTTTAATGAAAAAACTAAGTGACCGCGATGCTTAATTCTTGATAACTCTTTTGGATTAGTAATTTCTTAATTTGTCAACGTGTTTCACTCTATTACTGGTGATATTTTTAAAGAGTACACTGTTATTTCCTTATTGCTAGAAATTGCAAGTGCTTTTTAGTTATCTTTCTTCGTTTGGAATTTGATGCTATAATTTCCAAAAATGCTTAAATTATAAGTAAAGAGGTCAAAAGTGGTCAAATACTAATGGTAACTAACCGTTAAAGTTATGGTAAGACCATTGTAAAAATTAAGTTAATTGCACGTCCTATCCGGAATAATTTGGACAAAGACACCGAGTTCATTACTTCTACACATGTATTTATAAAACTGCAGTGCATAGTTGGGGGTGCATCTGAGGCGATGAGTATTTCCAAACTCTACTATCTCAAGATCTCAAGCTCAACCAATATAAACTATTCTGTAAAATCGAAGGTTCCCTTGGTTTTACTAACCCAATTAAAACTTGAATTTTGATCTTATATTTTAGAATGGACATAATTGTAGTTACGATATGTTATTTGCAAAGTATGGTTTGTCATTTTAAAATTAAAAAGATCCTCACTTCCAGTATCGATTGTGAAGGCAATATAAATCCACCTTAAAACCTCCTCTGGTTATTGCGACACCCGTGATTATTTTTTTCGGAACTAGATCAATGATTTGATCGTTCTTGATTTATTGCTAATGTTAGATAGTGATAGTAATTGCCGTTTTTAACCCATAAACATTATCGTGAATAACATTTTTATAGATATATTTTCTTTTATATCACAGTCCCTTATTTGCTTTACTGGAAGACAGTACAGTAATTAAATATTAATAAATTTCTTAACGGTAAAGAAATATTCTCAGAAACTTATGGTTACTTATAGCTTCTTTTAAGCCATTTTATGTTACATTTACAATTTACCGTGTAACCTTTTCATGTTTTGCCACGTGCTGTATGTTACTTTATAACAATAACAAACCAAACGAATTTTACTAATGTTTTTATCAAACGAGTTTGTATCATGAAAACTTATAACCAGGGTATATAAGATGTAAACATCAATTCAATTGTTTTTCGTTCAGGTAAATATATATAGGATAGAATAAGCACCCACAATTTTTCCCAATTACATATGTTATGGTAGAAGGCAAAGGTCATTATTTACTCAACACAATTTAGCTAGTTATTCAATGTAATATCACCCACTACCGGTGGTAATATTTATTTTTATGAAAAGATAATATTATGACAGAATTAGTATGAATATATTAAAAATATTGTAAACAAATATAAGGAATTACATCGTAGATTAGTAGTAGAATATTTCAACCAAGATGTACAATTTTGTTAAATGAAAAAATTAAATAATTAATATACATTTGCATTGCTTCACATGGAGTACTGTTACTGCTATTTCAAGCGTGACTCTTCTCAGTGCATAAAAAGAGTAATTTTAATTGACCCTTAAAAGTTTAATCCGAGGGAATTTCTAGCTAATAACACCGTTAGGTAGATAGATTAATATTTTGCAAACTGTAAAAAGTTATTTTCATCGATAATATATATACCGATACATATAATATAAAACGATGTAACTAGGAGTGATATTAGAAGGGAATAATCCTACTTCTTTACTTTTTACTTTCTCCCCCTTATACGTAGTATATGGAGAAAGTATTGTTTTCGTCAGAATTTTAGAATTTGAGTTGTTAGTGGAAATATTCGTTTTGGTGCTCCCTGAACCCAAAAAAGTGGTTTTTACGTGATGTCTGTCTGTGTGTGTATGTGTGTGTGTGTGTGTGTGTGTGTGTGTGTGTGTGTGTGTCCGTGTGTGTGTGTGTGTGTGTGTGTGTGTGTGTGTGTGTGTGTGTGTGTGTGTGTGTGTGTGTGTGTGTGTGTGTGTGTGTCTGTGTGGATGTGTACAGAGCTAGAGCCCTAACCTATAGACCGATTTTGATGACATTTGGTATGTAGGTACTAATCCACGATATCTCCAGTAGTTTTTTCATTTTTTTAAATTTTTGATTTTTAAGGGTAATTATCCCCCAAAAACCGCCAAAAAACATGAAAAATCCAAATTTCTCAAAAACGCCTCTAACGATTTTGATTAAACTTTAGTCGTTTGTAGAACTTTAGTCCTCCAACAAAATGACACCACCCGCATTTCTGTAAAAATTCGGGTTCAGAAATTACAGGACTTAAAACATGCAAAATTCAGTTTTTTGGATTTTTCATAAAAAAACATAAATATTAAAAAATATTACTATTCACCATTAAAAAGAGCTCTAAAAACTAAATAATTTAGTATTTTGAATTACTATTCTACGATTGCTGGTTTCGGAGAAAATTGAAATTTTCATTTAGCGATAAACGCAGTACTTTGTCCAATGTTATTCTTATGGGGAATACAAAAATTACTATTTCTGTCTTATTTACTGATCAATTTCATTCAAACTTGATATGCTTGTCAATTTAGCATTGACCAACAGAGTTAATTCGAAATATGTTGCCCCTTAATAACCCTGGGGGGGAATTTCCCCTCTTAAAACCACGAGTGTAGCAATGGATTCTGTAGTGCCTCCAAAGCAGGGATTTGGGTGGATGTTTTTTAAAACAACTTGTTTACAAGATTTTCTGTACATTCGACCATGTTTTGTATTCTATATTTAGTAAATAAAAAGTAATTTATTCATTAAAGTTGGGCTAAAAGGGAGAAAGTATGTGTCAGTTTCCTGATACCGTTTATTTTATAAGTGGAATAATCTTGCCCAAGTTTCAGTCAATGGATATAATACATTATTAGGATAATACAAATATTTTATGATTGGTGTTTATGACGTAATTGTTATTTTAAGCTAATCCATCCCAATTTAATTCGGTTCTCATCACTAGTATAAAAAAAATACCAATTATACTCCAACATTATGTTATGTTTTAAGTTATGATGATATGAATACCATCACGAAAAACACATCCGGAATCAACTAATCTATCCCGTAAATAAGATTGAGCTAGTTAAATTAACAATACAAAAACTAATGAAATCGTGTACAAATATTTCCATTAATATGAAATCTGTTAAACAAATAACATAGTTTCTTGTAATTCGTATCTTCAGGAGGAGTTCTCGTATGTAGTAAAGTAAAACTAAATGTCATATAAACTGGATACGTATACTATGTATTTGTTATGATCGTATTGTAATGCCGTATTATAATCTACTAGCTGTGTACCCGTGCTTCGCAACGGACGATTTGTGGTACTTACATAGCACTTTAATTTTTCATTATCAATATATTTATTTCAGGAAACGAAATTCCCAAGAAACTAGTGTGCTGGTAACGATGCTCGTTTCCCATAGAAAGTTTTTTTTTCAGGCACCCTTGCCTCATTAACTTAACAAATTTTAGCAGATATTTACAGATTATTCACACTCTATTTACATGCAATCAAAACTATCTTTCAGTACTGTACAGGGCTTGTGCTCGACAGAAAAAGCTCTTAGGTGCTAAGAACCTCTCTGTACACTACATTCTTTGTTCTTCTTTCTGGTTGCAAAATAACCAAGCTGCCAGGAGAGCTCACCCTTGAACACGCCACATACAGTTGGCCATGAGCGAAACAATCACTTCTCAGATCCACACCAGCTACTGTCAAACTCTGCCCCTGAGCCTTGTTGATTGTCATAGCATAACAGACCCTCACAGGGAATTGCAGACGTTTAAACTGAAAAGGGTAGTCTGATGGAATAAGAGGAATTCGGGGTATGAATACAGTTTCACCTTGGCGCCATCACCAGGTACAATATTAACCCAATGAGGGTTTAAAGCGCTACAAACAAACGCACAGACAAACGCTAGATGAGGAAAAAAGCCAATAAAATAAAGTCCGTCAATCCTTGGGCAAATATGTATGATTGTTGTAAATTACTCGCTGGTGAGAACTAAATATAAATATTACAAATTTTACTTTTCAAAACGAATTAAAAGTATATTTTTAGTTGTGAATCAAATTATGACCGAACACTGAGATTTTTGTCAGCAAATAATATCAAAATTAGCAATTAATTTAATTTTAATAGCTAAAAGTCTGCACACTGCAATGTGGACAGCGATTAAACTTATATGGACTACATTATCGACACTGTTTTCAATTCCGGCCGTCGCCGCACGCTCACGTTGGCACGTTTTGCTAAATAACTCGGAAACCATAAGAGATAGACAAAAAATTTATAGAACAAAAAATGTTTAAAATTTATTTCCACACTAACGTTTTTCAATCAGATTGAAGGTAGGTTCACTTGTTTAGGCGCTAGAGGCGATAGTGTACAAGAAGTACAGTCCTATTTTTCCTAAAACTTAAGTTAATGGTGTCTTTCACAATATATAGTTCGTCCAATATTAAAGTGATTAAGCTTTCTTTAGATATTAGTAAAACTTTAGTCGTTAGCAAATCTAATGAAACCTAAGTTTGTACATTAACTTTATACAGTGTGTGTGTTAATTATCTACTAACATTAGCACGAAATATAGTTTTGATGATAAATTATTTAGTAGATTAACTAAATGCACACATAATAAAGTTGAATTATAAATGGTTTGAAAAATTTTACGATTTTGTTTAATTTGTGTCATAAATAGCTTTAAAATCATTTACAAAATAAATTTAATATTTATTATATTATAGATATAGTTGCACTGTCGGTTTGACAGTTATTCACATATTAAAGAAATTTAAATCCAGTGTATTCTGGTTTAAGTAATTTATAAATTATAAAATACAAACAAAACTTACAGTTATGATGTGTTCTTAAAGATTTCATACCTGAAAAAAAAAACTCAATTAGTATCTTTAAAATGTTGCTTAATATAAGAATGAGATAGAGAAGGTAAAACAAAATATAGGGTAAAGGAAAAATTCATAAAATAGAGAACATATATGTTGTTAGTTATATTTTGGAGTTAGTTTTAGCGAATTTCTCGTATAGGGAAGAAGCTATTACCATAGGTCTCATGGTAAGACTTAAGCGCGAAACCATGATAACTTTTCGTTTTGAGGCCCCCAGATGCCAAAAACACTATTTGTTCAAATTCATATCTATATGTGTCCGTAGGCACGATAAGTTTCGTAAAAATGGTCCGATCTTGATGAAAAGTGGTGCCAACGTGTAAGGCAGGATCTATTTTCATGAGTTCGAGAACAAGATAGGTCGCTCTATTTTAAAGGGTTTTTTTGGGGGCGGGGGTGTGGGGTTTGTACCCCAAAAATTTTTTTGAACATTTTACATGTAATTATTTTTAAACCCAAACTTTTGTTTAGACCATTAAATTTAGCTTAAAAAAATTTGGTATTTTGATCATCGCTCTACGTCAATTGGTTACCGAGATATTAAAAGTGCTAAACAAAGTACGTTGTCTAATGTTAATCTTATGGAGAATAAGTAAATTTTGAGAATAAGTAAATCTCGCTTATTAATGAACAAATATTAATGAAACTTGGTATGTGGTTTCATCTGGTTGTGGTCTAATTTGCAAAAAACATTTTACTGACACTTCCTGTAGCAGCAAACCTGCGTACTAAGCCCCATGTTATTCTATGGAGAATAAGTCAAATCTTATGTCTCCCTTAGTTAAGACATACATTAATAAAATTTGGTATGTAGTTTCACCTCTTGTTGAGTTGTACTGATACTTGCATAAAAACCCATTTGTTGTGCTCCTTGTTGCAACAAACCTGCATACTCATACCCCATGTTATTCTTATGGAGAATAATTAAAATATGGTTTACATCGCTTATTTATGAATGCAGATTGATCAAACTTGGTATGTGGCTTTCTTTACCTAATAGAGTTATATTGATATTTCAATGAAACCCATATTTTGTGTTCCTTTTGCAGCAAACCTGCTTAATCAGCCCCCATGGTATTCTTATGGAGAATGATTCAAATGTTATATATCGCTTATTCATGAATGAATATTGATAGATCTTGGTATGTGGCTTCACCTGGTTGAATTGTATATTTGCATCAAAACTGTGTCAGAAAACCTACACACTCATCCCCAATGTTATTATTACGTAGAGTAATTAAAATATCGCTTATTTGTTAATATATTTTTATGAAACTTGGTAAGCAGTTTTATGTAGTATTAAGACACAAATTTGCATTGGAAATTCGCTGAGTACGCAGGTTTGCTGCAACGGGGGTATTTATTTTTTAACATATTTAATAACACCTTAATATATTATAGTTTTTCAACTGGCATGTTAGACATGAGGTAAAACATTCGGGTTATTAACACACTATTGTTGATAGTGGTTATTCTTTTTTCATTTTGTTGCAAAATAAGCCATAGCTACCAATGATTACATTTTATGCATTCTGTAGTACTGTTTGTCTAGTTGATCCCGGCTTTCTCACTGATTTTTCTTTTACTTTAGTGTTCATATCGATAAAAACGTAGCTATTAAACGAGTTCGTTAAAGCAAACTTCAAAGAATCTCGCAGTTGAGTATAACTTTTATTGAAGTTAATTAAAATGTCTAATTAAAACTTAAACGGAAGGTGGCCAACTGTTATTCGTAAACCCTAGGCATGTATTAGCTAAAATTAGAATAATATTAATGGTTTGGGGACATACAAATATTATGTAACGCACTCAAGGAGGGGAGGGGTATAGTGTAGCGATACAATGCGGTATTTGTGAGAGGAGAGCTTGGGCCAGCGTTACCAAACTCATTCAAAAATAATTCTAAGACTATCAAAAAATTAAACTGTAACTTTATTCTTTATACTAAGTTATTACTTTGACTATAAATGTATAGTAAATAATACGTGACAAATAATAATAAAATACGAAATGGACAGTAACAAGTTAGTACAAACCTATCTAAAACAAACATATGATGCTTTAAAAATTTGCTACTATGCTCAAAATTTGCTACCTAAATATTATTTTAATTTAAAGTCTTTATTAATTGAATGTTGAACTTTTACTGCATATATTTAAGACTTAGTTCGAGAACCTCTTTTCAGTTAACGTTTCTATTTATTCGTGATTTAATTATTTAAATAGTTATTTTTACTTTAAAGAACACGTTTGTTGGTTTTTAAGAATTAATTAACAATGGTATAATATGTTTGTTTCGGTCAAATAAAAACAATACCTTCTTTAACACGTTTTAATACATAATAAATTAAGTTTAACAGTAAGTTATAAAATAATACTTGTTAAGTGTATTTATGCTTTCTTACGATAATTGCGTTACGTAACAAAAGAGAAAAAGGATAAAGCCGGAGGGTATACTGAGTTGTTAGAGTATGTTATATTGTAAGGGAGGGAGGTTTTTGAAATGACGAAAAATGTCAATGTAATATCACCTGATATTTGTGTTTGTGATTTCAAGATATGTGTATAGATTTTTTATTATATTGATGCTACTTTATTTTATTATTAAAAATTTTAAACCTCTGTTAAGCCATTGATTGAAATCAAATACTATAACTTATGATTATTAAAAGGGTCAACAGTCAAATTTTAAAACCATACAAAGTCAAGGGGAAGTTACTTATGTAGGACAAATTGTATACTATACATGAAACCATTGTATAGTATATAGTATATTATATACTATACAATGTATATATCATGTATTATATACTAATACATGATACCATTGATGATATTGCATCAGTCCTTATACCTTAACAGATCAGCTGATCAACTGATTTCTTTATTATCTTTTATGTGACGAGATGACACATCAATTGCTTGCTCCGTTACGTCGCTACGTTGGTTGCAAACGTTACTACATTAAAACAAATTGTTTAATTCCCAACGATTACAAAACGTAATAGGTTTGCAACATGTTGATTAGAACTGGTTTTTACTAATAAACTGTATTTCTCAAAAACACATAATATGTGGTTGTAGTTATTAAAACTATATAAATATTTTTAGTGGTATAGTACGGTATTATATCTTTGATAAAGACAAGGCCTAAGTGTTGTATATTACTTGGAAGGTAATACTCAAATGCTTTGAAAGTAAATAGTTATTAAACCTGATTTATAGGAAAGACTAACTGGAGAAGCAAAGCTATTACATTACAAAGCTAGACGGATTATAATAAAAAGTACGTATTAAATATAAAATATTACTTATATTAGTGAGAAACAAATTATCTTTGTTTACAATATAATGTAGATTATAACTAAATCCTAATTGGATTAGTACTTTGATATAAAATGTTTAATGCATATGTAACTAAGCAGAGACAATCAAAGTTTAAATTTCCCCAAGGAGTTTGCTTTCCTGGCTAAGGATTTTATTTTGGTTGAGTGTAAATTAGACCTTCACTCAATAACACCATTTAATGAATATCAATTTAACTTTAGTTTTATAACTCCTTTAAATAACACTACTTTCAGCTTTTAAAAATAAAAAATATCTGCGGTTCTTCGAATAAATTGTGGAAATATAGTTTTATAATTTGAATATTCAGTTTGTCTAAAATGATGGATTGGTTTAACACCTAAAATAAATGTGACTGAAAACTTAATTTTTGTACGTAAAATTAAAATAAATAAAACTTGTAATTACACGGGATTTCTTCATTCAAAAAGGTTCCACGGGGCGTTATAATCACCAAGGTTATATAATTTAACCTTGTAGTGGATATGTTATGGAATCCCTGTAATTTATATACATAGGAATGATTAATGCAATTGCTCTTAAGGCCATAAAAACTATAAAAAAGGGTAACGTTTAACCCTCATAATTTTAAAGAACGTGATTAGTGAAGCAAACATATTTAAAACCAATAGACGAGTCTCTTTCTCCGAAAATATACCCGTAGCTGTTTCATAATTAATATCTTTTTTTGTTTTAAGAAATTAAAAAATTAAATCCTGGATCAGTTAAGAACTAGGAACTAGGAACTTAGGGTTGTCTAGTTAAGAGACAGTACTACCACAGTAAAAATGATTATGGGCAGGGAAATAGCTAATATTTGGGGTATTATGTCTTGTATTTAACTGTTGGGCTAATGGGGGGTGGAGGGTCCGTCGAAACTATTTTTATGTAACGATCTAATAACTAAATATAAATTTTAAAATATAAAAAGTGTAAAGTAAGTTTTATAATCGGTAAAATCTGAATGTGGCTACATAAATACATAAAATTGTCCGTGTAGTATGTTAGTTGGCTAGTTACACCAAACAGCTGTTATAAAGATTATATCTAAACATATTTGAAATACATAAACATATATACATGATGGAAATGGAAAATCTACATGAATAGCAACTTAAACTCTTTTTGATGCAGAAGTTAGCACTATATAAAAACAGGTGAGTGAGTGAAGCGAACAAGCTCATCTTGAAAGTGAACGAGCATTTGACAAAAAAACATTCAATGACATTAAGACAGGACAACGATTGTCGGGCCAACAAGTAATTAATAAAACACGGTTTGAAATGTTTTTTAGAGTCAATCCATGTTTTATTTTAAACTCTGTTAAAATATGTACAACTGTTTAAAGTATTGTTTAACGTGTTTAAACGTGTTTAAAATTTCCTCAGTTAATGGACACCTAAAAACGTATTGAGTTCCTATGAAAGTCACTCGTGTAAAACTTTGGTCATTAAAAGTTCGCTCAAAACTTAGGTTTTGCATTAGCTTCAGCAATTCATTTTGTTATTTTGTCATACTAATGTTAAATTAATCACGAAAAAATTAATTTTGAGGTCACCTGCATTAGCTTTGATAATGTTAGTAACTATTCTTGTCCAATGATATATTACTAATAAATTAATCCTAACTAATAGGCGGAATAACAAAAAACCCTCTTATAACGGTTTATATTAGTTGTTATTTATTTGAGGAAAACTTTGTGTATTAGGTATTTAAAAAAGTATGTTTTAGCAAGACGACGAGACGGTACAATGATACGGGAAATCTTACTAAATTTTAAGTTTCACGGGAGACACTTCGTAGACACCGCTGTGTAAATTGTTTAAGTACCTGCAGTTATGTTGTGGTTTTCATTATAATGCTTTGTAACCTCTTAAAAAGTGCAAACACAATTAACAGCATAAATTGTCTTGAAGATATTTTTAGAGTTTTACTTACCTATAAAATAATTTATCTACAGGAAAATCTGTGAAAGTATTAAGGTATTGAATTCGTTAAATGTAACAATAATATATTCTAGTACAAAAATGGCTAAGTAGTTACAAGTCAATTAAGTCATTTCTGCCATAAAATAGTTGACTAAAGTTTTATAAACAGGATAAATAAAGTAGTCTTACAACACTACAAAGTATATTTACTCCTATACTGTACTTACATACAAGACGGTAAAATATACACAAAATATGGTAATAGGCAACGCCTTACAGTAAAGTGTAAATATAGTTTATGTGTTGTAAGACGTATTTTATCTATCCTGTTTAGTTGTAACAACACGTATCATGCTAATAAATAAATTATTTAAAGTTTTGTATAGTTTAAAAATGGTTTGAGATTCTCTGACTAAACCATGAAATCACTCAGCGACATGTTTTATTTTTTTTTTTTTCTATATAGCCAAAAGTCAAATAATATTATAACCCAAAATTAATCTTAAATATGATTTTTTAATCATATTATTTAAATGAAATAATAATTGTCGACCGCAATAAATATATTATTTATTTATTTTATTAATTTGGCGGTTATATACTATTGTCAATATGGTCAAATTTTACTCTCCAGAAATGTTAACCTGATTTTCAAACAAAAGTGGAGTAATTAATCTACGACTTTAAGACACATTTTACAAACATTTTCTTTTACTTTGGAAATATATTAAGGAATTGCATATGACTGATTATTTTCTCAAACACTTATTAAAAAATTAAACACTATAAAGTTTAAAATCGTTAAATTGACTGACGGGTATATACTGCTTTTTACTATCGATGATTTTATGTGTGTAATTGTTACTATATTTGATGTAATTAAGTTTGTAAGTAAAACACAAACACAACATAAAAAGAGCTCCAATTTAGAATTGTATAATAAAGAGTAATCCCGTCTGGCTTTGAATCGCTGATATGTAGAGCTGTAAATAATGTTATTATTGTCTCTCGACCCTTTTAAAATGAAAATAAGGTTTTCTAAAGCTCGTGCTTGGTTTCAATAAATATTTGTGTTTATTTTTGTCATAATAAGCTTATTTAGTACAATAGGTTTATAATTAGTTTCAAAGTTTCTAATGATTAAGACAACAAATAAAACATTTCACTTTTGTATTGGACTATTATGTGTACCCTAACTAGTTATTGTTATTTTTATAGTTTTAGTTTCTTTTGGTAATTTAATGTCTGTTATGCACAAAAAAAAGATTTTAAGAAACACGTTTGTACAAGTTTTGTCAAGAGCATATAAAGTGGATTTCAGTCGATTGAGATCTCAACATCAATACTTGTTGTTTAGTTCTCCTTGATCTATTAATTATTAATTATTTGCAGCGTTAAAAATAATGCATTTTCTGTTCATCGGCCAATACCTATTGCAATTACATTAAAATTAGCAGCACTGATAAGTGATACCCATAAACATGACTAATTCATCTACTTGAATAAAGCAAGACGGGTTCACTACTGACTCCCTGATATAAATTATGGGACACTTCCCATAATCGGACCCTACTCAACTCCATACTTGAATTAAAGCTCTTGATGAAAACCCCTAGGATTTATTGCCATCAGTTAACATTTTTGGAGTTTGGTGGGACTTTTTGGGTGGGAAAAGTCCACTACTTAAATTTTTCAACTTTGAGCGCGTTTTGTACGGAAACGGTAAGAGATGGGAAAAAAATTAAATAATAAAATTGTTAAAAATTTAATTCCAAACTAAAGATTTTTCGTCAGAAGACATTTTGACTGTTTTGACCTATTTAAATGTGTACAAAGTGTTGGATGTTTTATGAAAGCACATTACCTCTGGCTAATCCCACATGTTTTTAACAGCTGATTTATATAAACTTCCAGTGTAGGCGACAATGTGCTCACCATGAGATTTATATACATCAACTGTTACCAACATAGTGAGTACATTATCGCCTACCCGGGAGGTTAAATATCGCTAATATCGTCGGAAAATTACATCGACCGATTGTTTGTCCTATCGAATGAATTTATAATCGTTGCTCACTGCTTTACGAACTATTGTATATATTAATTATCTTTAAGGAAGTACAGTAGCCGCCCTATGTATATGTTGTAAATAATGTTTTTACCAATAAAGCTCATTGTTGTGTAGGTTTTCTTTAGTTAAAGAACTACAATATTTGAGATTGATTTAAATTTGTGTTAACTGAGGAATACAAGTGTGCGAAGCGAACTCCAAAAGGGGGTTTGGGGCGAAGCCTCAAACGGCGACAAGCCTGAATGTTAATATAACATTCACTCATTTGACAAGTTTTTGCTGTGGAAGTCAGGGACGACTCGTCGGAAAATATATAATCCAAAGTCACAGTTGAAAAGTATAAATAGTTAAAGATTGTACCGACTTATTTTACTTAACGCAGCATTTTAACTTATAATGATGGCTTTCTAAATACTGTACTGATGTAGCATTTGAGGTTCCTGCATATCGCATTGAGGGAAAACAATGATTTTGTGACTTTGCACAACACGCATATACAAATAGTAACATTTTAAGTAAATATGTTTATGAATTATACGACCTATATGATATATTATGGTCAAGTAGAAATCAATTCAACTTGTAACTTTAATACATACTTATAACTTGTAATTGTGAACCAAAAACCATAACAAGTGTTTTGATTAGTAAATATAAAAATTTGAACATGTAATAATTTATAAATGAGTTTGAATGCTATTGCTATACTGCCGACAGCGATGTGCCTACGCCAAAGGATTTGGTCAGCTATCCAGTCTAGGTCAGTCATGGCCTGGCCAGTGAACATTCCGTGAGGCTTTCTGTAGAGGTCCTGATTCAGCGATACTGTCCTCTGAACTGACTATCATCAGCATTATATGTGGTTTGTAGACTTCTTCACTTAACAAAATTATCTTTTTAAACTTAATATTACAATTCAAGACGTCTTAAATTATTTTAAACATTAGCCATCCTCCTAGAATAGATGATTTCGTAATCAAAGTATTTCTGACTTCCCAATATCTAATATAATCCGTGTGCAACTCGGATGCCTAAACTGCTAATATTGCAATTAAATAGTATCAAGTTTAACACTGTGATTTATGCTAAGCACCAACAAGATTTTTTATATTTGTTTATAGATTAAAGCATACCGTTTGTGTTGTTTCGTTTGTTCAGTTGTATTTATAAGTTGTGTTTATAAGAGCTTAGCTGATAAACACCACTGAAACTCGTTATATTAAAACTTCCAATTGTTGACGATAAGTAAATATGTAGAAAATTACTTATACACTTAATTTTTGTTTCCATTTTGAGTTATACCGTTCAAATGGTTTTTCAGCATTCAAAAAATACATTTTAATATTTCCAATTTTCCTCTCTTCTATATAAAGAGTAAACAAATTAATAAACTTTGCTACAACCATTTTATATTTTAAATCTAAATATTGCAATCAACATCCCTATCTTATCACTTTTTTGCAGTACTAATATTGACAGTGGAATTGTTTGTTCTGTAACCATTCAGTGACACAATTGGTTCGGGACCTTAATTGAATATCTAAATAACATGTGCCAAACACATTTGCGCTTCCCAAATATGACGAGCCAGATGGAGGACAGGGCCACCCCTCTAGCTGACCCTCTAATGTTTGATACTGTTATTCAATGTATTTAGTAAGCAACGAACGGGAGAAGGAGAGTACGAGATATACGAAATATACGAGAAGGAGAGTACGTTAACTTCACTGGCGATATTACACAGAATCTACATCCTCTAGTCTGTCAGTATTAAGAGGTGATATTGAACTCAATTCTTGATGCGAAACTAATTTTCTTGGTTTAATAGTTTACTCAAATCTGAGATTTTCATCTCATACGGATAAAGCGTATAAGAAATTAAGTTGTGGTCTTTTTATACTCCGTAGGTTATTTACTTTCTCTAATCTAGATATTTTAATGGCAGCATATTATGGTTGTTTCTATCCACACCTTGCATACGCCCATGCCCTTCCCATCTGGGGATATGAAAGAACGACGAAATTGCAAAAGAAGGCACTGAGAGTCATGTTCGGGCTGAGATCGTCTCGATCATGTCAAGGAATATCTCCTGAAAATAAAATTCTGGCTTTCCCTTGTCCATATATTTTGGAATCAACCTGTTTAATTACGAAAAATCGAGAACTTTTTCAAACAAGGTCCTCCTCATACAATTTTCGCCCTACCAACAGCCTGGCAATCCTACCACATTCCACCAAATTTTTTTCAAAAGCAAGTTTTGTATTCAGCAATAAATATGTACAATAGCCGTCCAAATAAGTTTAGATTTTTAAATTATTTAAAAATATTCAGGAATAGCGTGAAATAATATTTAGTTGTAAAAGAGTATTTATTTTTAAACGATGACTCAATTGTTTAGTTATAAGTTTAACTTGTATTCTGCATTTTGTCAAACATTTTGATTGTAATAATTCTATCTCCTTATTACTGATTTTTGTCATCGCATTTCCTTTTGATTATGACAATAAAGCATTATTGACTTTGACGTTGACTTAAGTGTTGTAAGACGTATTTTATTTATCCTGTTTAAATAGTTTTTGGAAAAGCATGACCATTAATTATGGAAGTTTTATGAACATTATAAGTCTTTAGTTTTCTGATATATTATCCGATGTGAACATTAGGTTTTATACCAAACCAAGGACAGTATAACAAACCAGAATATTATTATTTGAATTATAATGACAAACCAGTACGATAATAAGATAGATAGTTTTGCACGTAGAATTTTAATATCATGGAAATGTCTCGTTCCGTGATACAACAGAATAAACACATACCCGTATTAGAGGCAGTTGCAGTATTTTATGCCCTCTAGATTGAAAAAATACACACGTCCCGTTGTATGTTTATTGACATTCAAAACCTTAATTTGTTACCAGATTTTATTACGTAAAGATGTTTTTATTAATAAACCACGATGAAAATTATATTTGCTAACAAAATGTATTTGTTATATATGGTAATAAGATTTATTATAAACATTTACGTTTATTTAAGTATTATTAAATATTATGATTTCTGTCCATCTCAAAACTTTAACAATTTACAATATGTCCTATTCACAAGGAAATGAAGTGGAGTTTCTCAATGGCTGAAGCGGTTGATCGATTGACTTACAATGATCTGGCAATGTATTATAAAAAGACTCCTGCTAATTTCTTTTGAAATTACTACTCATAAACGTTGAAAACTCTTAGTTAATTTAAATATTTTCATTTATTAACTATTTTACTTCGAATTTTATTGATTTTCCGAAAGTGATTTAAACATCTATTACGTTATAATTAGATGATATGAACTTATGTTGTTAATTAAAAAATAAATAAAATAGAGGACACAACAGTAATACATATAACTCTTATAAACATGGTACTCGTTATTATAAACTACTCTCCGCTCCAATTATTTTTGAATGATAACACAATACGTTCTGCTTGAACATCTATAACAAGGCCGGATCAGACGTAACTTTCCAAGCGATGAGATTGTTGCAAACTTCTGCATTATCTCTGTACATGAACATAACTTGTAAGGTTTATAAATTAATTGATTTACATAAAAATATTAACTTGCGATTATATGTTGTATTTATCGTGGTCATATAATGACTCACATATGTTATACCAAAATATATATATATATATATATATATATATACTGTATATATATATAAATTAAAAAAGTAACTTAAGTGGTTAGTCTTTTTGTTATAAAACATCTCAAATCGTTCTCTTTCACTCATCATAAATCACATTGTATTTTCCAATTTATATTTAATCTAGTCTTTTAAAACTTGTAGTTTATTTTACATAAACTTAGGTCCATGAAGAGGTTTGTTACATTTTGTTATTTAACGTTATGTTTTTAAAGACGGTATGTAAGTCAACTTGGGTTTCTAAATTTACTTAATCCCTTCTATAATATAATGACATGTATAAAGTTCTACATAAATTTGCGTACCTCGGAAGGTCATATGCATGACATTATGGAGGAATATTAACAAGGAAAATAATGTTGGTTGTGGCTGCTAATTAAAACGACTTGATTAAAAATAATGACCATGATTGATTGTCAGTCAGTCAAAAAAACGATCACTTGTCTTTCTTCTCAGCAGGATGTAGGTTATGTTAATGACGTTTGACGTTTTGTTTTTCCTTATTTGTCTTAATTTCATTTAATTAATTTTGTATCGAGTAAACCCTCAGTAGTTACAGTTTGGCGAAGTACTATGTGTTAAATATAATGCTAGACCCTACATTTTTTTATGTTAGTGTAATTATTACTTTGTAAAACTGGCTACACTACTGGATAAGTAGCCATACTATTTATCGCCATTTTCATGTGAATGTAATGTAATATTTTTGGGAAATAAATTTCATCTATTCATCCATTTATTCAATTAATATAAATACCTAGAAGTAATTTACTATTAATATTCCAAGAACTTTTATAACTTTGTCAACTGTTTTTGCAATTAGACCCCTAATTGGCACATGTAATTTATTATATATTATACATTATTATATATTATTATAATAAATATAAATATATTATATATTAAATATAAATAATATATATTATTTATTATATATTATTAAAATTATACTACAATAGAGGATATTTTGAGTGTCTCGATGATATTCGTACGACATAATTATAATTATGAGTAGCTACGGAAAATATTCGTTGATATTAAGGAGTGCTCGGGCTATTAATCTAGAAGATTGCTGACCTGGAATAAAACCAGACTTCATGATTTAGAGCACTACGAGCTAAAATATTCATGGGAAATCAACTATTTCATGCACAATATTTGAAAAGTTCTACTAAAAGGGGATACAACTTTAAAACAAAAAATTAACTTCATCGTTATAACTTGATATTATATTGACATTATATTGCTTTATAAATTATGTTTTTGAGAAAAGATTGTTTACTAGTCATGATGTGTAAGGTTTAAAGCTTTTACATTTTTAAAAGCACATTATAAACATGATAAATAATCACATGTTGGAGTTTAAGTAGGTCTTAGAGTTTTTCTTAGCCCTATTTGTGTATTATGTAGAGAGTAAATAGAACTTTACCGATATATGGATGAATGATAAATAAACTTATTTTGAGTCAGCAATGCAGGCCAAGGGATTTATGAATGTCCAAAAAAACTATCAACGCTTTGGAAGCTTAAAATCATTTACTAATTTATTTGTCTTTATGCCATCCTTTAAAAAGATTCAGTTGAACTATTGAAAACGTTAAATACCTGAGGCTGACTATGATTTTAAGTAATTGCTATACTTTAAATGTTAATGATCCGTAATCAGCATTTTATAGTATAACAAGAAAGTCAAGTAATTTTTAATTTTATTATTTAGTAGAACACACATATTTTTGAGTTAACGTGATTAAAAAAAAATGATGTGACGTTTCGTCAAATAAAACAAAAACAAAACTGAATGGAAACCTTTTATGTAATACAAGTTTTAAAAGACATAAGCCTCTTTAGATTTGATCCAAATTAAATTGCCTGGTTACAGTGCAATAATTAAAAAATAACCTATTTGTTCGTAAAACATAAATTATGTTATTTTATCTGTAATAGAAAATTGTACAGAGAATTGTACTGGGGCTTAATGCTACATTAAGCTTGTACTACAACGGATATAGGATTATCGCTCTACTAAGATGGAAGCTGCAATCTCCGAGCTTTCAGTAGAGAAGAAAACATTAAAGCAACCTTTAATACAAAATATTGCGATTTTTCTGATGAAATATGACTCTAAAGTCAAAAAAGGATGTTTTTTCCAAACCAGCTAATTTTAGATTTAATTGTATTTAATCTTTCCTTGATCTGGACAAGGAATAAAAATAACATTTTAAACATAGTTTTGTACAATTTTAAGGACGCCAACAAAATAAAATAAAAAAACTGTATTTATATTATTTACTTCCAACTTTGTACATTTTCAGTAAAAACTATACTCTACAGTATACAGAATATCCAGATTCGTAAGTTATGAAGAAAGAAGTTGTCATACTATATTAATATGTTACTTTATATGCGTTATGTTTACACCAGTCGGTGTTGTAAATGATACACCCGTCGCAGCAAACCTGCGTACTCAGCGAATTTACAATGCATATATATGTGACTCACTACTACATAGAGCTCACAAAAATACATCCATAAATAAGTGATATATAGCATTTTATTTATTCTGCATAAGAATAACATTAGGGTTGAGGACGCAGGTTTGCTGCAACGAGGAAGATAAGTAATGTGTTTTATTTGCAATTATCAATACAACTGAACTAGGTGAAGCTACATACCAAGTTCTCTTAATAACTAAGGGAGATATACAACTTTAATTATTCTCCATATGAATAACATGGGGGCCGAGTATGCAGGTTTGCTGCTACGGGGACTATAACAAAAAACTTGTTTTTTGTGCTAATATCAATATACCACAACTAGTTGAAGCCACATACCAAGTTTCGTCAATAACCATTCATAAATAGTCGAGATATAGAATTTTATTTATTCTCCATAAGGATAACATTGGACAACGTACTGTGTTTAGAACTTTGAATATCTCTGCAACGGTTGGACGTAGAACAACGATTAAAACACCAAAATGTTTATTTTGTTGGGCTAAACACATTAATAAGCAGAAATGTGAAGTTTTTGTAAAACTATTTGAGGAAAATCTAAGAAACTTTTTCCCATAAGATTAACATGGTACACGATTTTTTGGATTTTCTCCGCAACCACTTAATGATTCAAAATACTAAATTATTTGTTTTTTTAAGCTCTATAAAATAGCTATAACCAAAATTGAGAGTTTTTAACAATTCGGGGTCAAATTAGCAAAAAACCGATTTGTAAACCCCCATAGAACCCCCTTCTCATAGTGCGATCTATCTGGTTTTCGAACTTAAAGTCATAATTGATACTCTCCACATTTGTGCCAAATTACATCAAAATCGGGTGTTTCTTTCAAAAGTTATCACGGTAACGGGCAGACACACACATATATACCGGGTGTCCCACGTAAGGTGTCTCAAATTGATTACGGAAAAACGGCTTAGTGTACAAGGATTAAATAAAATTATTTCCCGCTAAATTGAGCCCAAGGAATAACGTAAAAATATTTTTAACTTTTTCCCCATACAGGGTGTGCCAAAAACTGAGGGTCACTAGTTTGAATCTCGGAATTTTCAAATGTAAACACATATCATGTTATACATCATTTTAAAGGTATTTAATAGACAAAAATTTTGGCGAAAACAGAAATTAATTATCTTTTTCCGTTTCAAAATGGCGGCAGTTTTTTTGGGAAAAATCAATATGTTTTTAATACTCTGTATTTCCTATACCAATGCACATAGCCCTTCTCCGGTTGAATTTTCTTACTCGTTATGAAATTAGCTTTACTGTGATATGCTACAAGTAACGGTTTTTTGAAATAATAAAAATTCCAAAAAAATTGATTTTTGAACATTTACAAATGCCCATTGTTCAAAATTTCCAAATAGCAACATATGTCAAGTGGCACATCATTTTATAGGTTTTTTAATTCTTAACAACTTTATAATTTACACTTACTTCGTATCTCTTTTAGCTTTTGTGTAAATAACAAAAAACCTAATTTTCCTATATCAAATGCATGTTACTTGGGTTTAACATTAAATGAAATGGGGCCATGATCAGCTGTTTAGTGTTAAACCCAAATAACATGCATTTGATATAGGAAAATTAGGTTTTTTGTTATTTACACAAAAACTAAAAGAGATACGAAGTAAGTGTAAATTAGAAAGCTGTTAAAAATTAAAATACCTATAAAATGATGTGCCACTTGACATATGTTGCTATTTGGAAATTTTGAACAATGGGCATTTGCAAATTTTCAAAAATAATTTTTTTTTGGAATTTTTTATTATTTAAAAAACCGTTACTTATAGCATATCACAGTAAAGCTAATTTCATAACGAGTAAGAAAATTCAACCGGAGAAGGGCTATGTGCATTGGTATAGGAAATACAGAGTATTAAAAACATATTGATTTTTCCCAAAAAAACTGCCGCCATTTTGAAACGGAAAAAGATAATGAATTTCTGTTTTCGCTAAAATGTTTGTCTATTAAATACCTTTAAAATGATGTATAACATGACATATGTTTACATTTGAAAATTCCGAGATTCGAACTAGTGACCCTCAGTTTTTGGCACACCCTACATCGGAAAAAAGTTAAAAATATTTTTACGTAATTCCTTGGGGTCGATTTAGCGGAAATAATTTTATTTCATCCTTGTACGTTAAGCCGTTTTTCCGTAATCAATTTGAGACACCTTACGTGGGACACCCGGTATATATATATAAATTTAAACGAATAGTGTTTTTGGCATCTGGGGACCTCAAAACGAAAAGTTATTATGGTCTCGGGCTTAAGTCTTACCATGCCACCTACGGTAATAGCTTCTTACCTATAGGGGAAATTCGCTAAAAATCGTTCTATATTATGAAAAGGAAATCCTCACATCTTTGTTAGTTTATAACAACTTACACATCATCGTATTAACCACTCCAAAGTGTTGGAATTGCAATGAAAAAATACTGTATTTGCATAACAGTATTACCGACCAAACAATACATCATCTTCATTATTTCCCAATCTACTAATCACTAAACAATCGTATTCGCAGCACTATTGTTCAGAAAGCACAAACAAACGTCGAAGTTTATGACAACGTTTCAAGCGGAAACGTGGCATCGTGTGTCACGATACTTGTGATACTTGTGTGTCTCACAGTGATGAAGCGTTCACTAGGCCAATGGTTGGGGGGATTTTGACGTCACGTATGCGACACTATTCTCCCATGAACAACTAAATTATTGAAATATGCACCTAAACAATAATATAATAAATTTAACAGATAAAAGCAATACTTAAATGTTTAGAAAAAGTATTGTAGAGCCGTGATTATTCCAGTCTCTCACTGGCGGTGAGTGCAGACAATCCTGGCATGTTATTTGTTACGTGAGTAAGATGCCATGTGAAATACCCCCGTCGCAGCAAACCTGCGGACTCAGCGAATTTCCAATGCATAATATTTGTCTGAATTCCACATAAAGCCGCAAACCAAGTTCCATAAAAATATATTCACATATAAACGATTTTAATTATTCTCCATAAGAATAACATTGGTAATGAGTATGTAGGTTTGCTGAAACAAGGAACAGAAACAATTGTTTTTTATGCAAATATAAATAGAATTTAACTAGGCGAAGCCACATACTAAGTTTCATCGATCTTCAATCATAAATAAGCGATATATGACATTCTAGTTATTCTCCATAAGAATAACATGGGGGCTGAGGGAGCAGGTTTGCTGCAACAAGGAACAGGAAAATGGGTTTTTATATACTTATCAATATAACTCAACCAAGTGAAGCTACATACCAAGTTTTATTAATTTATGTTCATAATTAAGGGAGTCAGTACATTTTACTTATTCTCCATAAGAATAACATGGGGGCTGAGTACGCAGGTTTGCTGCTACGGGAATAATCAACAAAAAATCAATTTTTGGTGCAAATATCAATATACCAGTACTACTTGAAGCCACATACCAAGTTTCATCAACATACATTAATAAATAATCGAGATATTAAATTTTATTTATTCTCCCTAAGGATAACATTGTACAACGTACTGTGTTTAGCACTTCGAATATCTCTGAAACGGTTGGGCGTAGAATCACAATTTAAACACCAAAATGATTGTTTTGTGGAACTGAACAGATTGGTAAAAGCAAATGTGAAGTTTACATTAAAATAAACTGAGGAAAAGCCAAAAACCTTTTTCCCATAAGATTAACATGGGAGATTTTATGAGCAGGTTTTTTTGGATTTTCTCCGCAACCACTTAACCTAGGTTAATAATTCAAGATACTAAATTATTTGTTTATTTAAGCTCTATAATTTTGTCAAAACCAAAATTAAGTTTTTTAAAAATTTTAGGGTAAAAAATGCAAAAAACAGATTTTTGGAAAATTTAAAACCCCCATAGACCCCCCTTCCCATGGTCCGATTTTTCTGGTTTTCGAACTTAAAGTCATGAATGTCATTTTACACATTTGAGCCAAATTTCATCAAAATCGGACGTTTTTTACTCAAGTTATCGTGTTAACGGACATATATATATATATATATATATATATAGATATATATAGATATATACATATATAAAAATTTTAACGAATGGTGTTTTTGGCATCTGGGGACCTCAAAACAAAAAGTTATCATGGTCTCGGGCTTAAGTCTTACCATGAGACCTACGGTAATAGCTTCTTCCCTATAGGGGAAATTCGCTAAAAGTAAACTATTCATTTAAAATTAATGGTATATTTGAACTCTTGAAGATTTTATTCCCATGTTTCCTAATCTTTAAACATTTTTAGAACGTATTGTGCAAACTGTGTTGTCATTCTAGTAGCAATGCTATTTATAATGTTATATAATTATTGCATGATTTGTTTTTATGTTGGTCTGCGTCTTGTTAAGTGCAACAACTCCTATTAAACAAGCTATTCAGTGTTCTTCAGTTCTCTTCTATAATAATTACAATAAAGCTTGGTAACTGGGTGGACCCTTGAGGACGAATGCAATTTATAATAGGTTTCGTCGGATTTATGCTTCAACCTCATTTAAACCACAACTCATCGAGCATGGAAATTGGTTGAGTAGTTCCTTGGATCTCATTCTAACCAAAAACGTCTGCTCAAGTAAAAAATACTAAGACTATTTTATAACCGGATAAACAAATGTATGTTTGTATATATGGTAATAAATTAACTTGGAAAAATAATTACGAAATTCCTCAAATATACTTAACTATAAATAAAATATTTTGTTAAACCATTGTTGCAGCTGTATTAAACATATCGAATATTGCAATGTTATCAGGCATTGTTCTTCAAAACTGAGCAAATAAAAGTAATACTAATTAGTCATATTAAACTCTAACTCAAAAATGTGTAATATGATAGATGTTATTCAAACGATTTATTTTTGAAAAGTTATTCGAAAAAAATCACTAATGATTTTAAAATCTCTAACTTTAAATTTTAGCAGTTAAAATAAAACAATTACAAATATTTATCTTTAAATACATTAAAAACTAACTTCAAAAGGGTTAAACAAAAATAAATTTCTAAACTTTAATTAACCATGAATACTTTTTCAAAAACACTATAAATTTAATCATCTTCCCATTGCCTCAACTTAACAGTGGTTTTACCACGAAATCCTGCTATCGGACAATGCAGGTAATTTATGGACCAGAACCGACTAAAATAACACGTTTCCTCTAAATAACGTGCACCGTATTCATAAGACACGTTGTAAAAGCAAAAGATTATTTTAGAGAATTATAAAAAAGTGATTAGATTCTTACAATTAGTAGGAATACAAAATAAATAAATAAGCAGATGCTCCACTACGACTTCTTAATAAACGTGCAAATTTATGAATGATCATTGTTTTATTTATACATTTATGAAAAGTTTTAAACTGCTACTAAATAGACTACTTGTAATTAAATTAGCAAAAGTACTTGAAACTATTACTTGTTAATATTAATTGTGTAATGTATAAATAGTTGTTAAATTTTTAAAAACTAGTATAAAGTATTGGACTCAGTAAATTACAAAGGAGAAAGGTTTTGTATGAAAGGTTATGATGAAAAATCACAGGTTATAAATAACTCCGTCATATCATAGACGTCATTTATCTTGGCCTTTGAACGTAACGTACACAGAGCAGTTAAAATATGTTTTATGAAAATATATAATGCTGGGTAAAACGAAATAATAATAACAATTATAATATCAGGTTTAAAATTCAAAGAGGTTATCAATATTTAATGGCGATTGGTATATTATAAAATATAATTAACTTCCAATAAAAACATTTCTTGGTTCTTTAAACTCTTTTCGACGGTTGATACGCTTTCTCAGAAACCTTCTGATATTTAATTATTTGTATTTATCCTTTTTTACTTTAACAACACGAATTATGCTGTTCAAGAAATGATTTATGTTTAACACCATTTCATGTTCCCTTTTCTAGTTATGTAATGTGTGTTACTTAATACGAGTGATACTTCCTTCATTTCACACGTGCTTAAAAATCTAGTCTAATAATTTTCAAACAAACAACTCTTTTTATTTCTTCATTAAAAAGATTTACGGAAATAAATATAAAACTATAATAAACGGTATCAGGAAACTGACACATACTTTCTCCCATTTAGCCAAACTTTAATAAATACATTATGTTTATATGTTTATGTATTGTTGAAGGGACGGATTCAGAGATCCATAGATTCAAAGATCCTCACACGTCAACCGAAGCTTATTGTGTGACCCTAGTTCATTAGTTCGGCAAACCAATGCCCGTACCCCTTACGAGACCCATGAGTTTTTTACCAATACTAACGTCCCTTTCATCACCTGATTGTTTACAACCAAAAAGAGCCCTTCTCCTTGCCCAGAGTCTCTCGCAATCCAGTATGATGTGCTTGGCAGTCTCTTCAGACTGATTGCAAAGCCTACACACCTGACTTTCATTTCTGAGTCCGAGAGTGTGGAGATGTTTCCTGAGTGGCCGTGTTCAGTTATCAAAGCAATCAACTGCTTAACCCGACCCCTGCCCAACCTCACCAACCAGTTAGTGAAGTAAGAGCTAGTGTCTGCTAGCAGCCTTTTGCCAATTGCTTGACCAGTGTAACCTTGCCATTGCTGGCGATGTACGTCCCTGGACCATTTGTTTATTGTGTGAAAAGCAGTTGTTTTGCTTATGCCACAGCTTGGCTCTGGACCAAAGAATACCGGAACCTCTTTTAGCAAGCTTATCTGCAAACTCATTGCCACCTATGCCTACATGGCCAGGTACCCAACCAAGATGCACCGAGTTGCGTGTTGCGAGTTTGCTGAGTATGTTGTAACATTCCCACACTAATTTTGACTTGATTTCGTTGGAGTCTAGAGCCTTGAGGGCAGCCTGGCAATCTGACAAGGTTACTATATCCTTGTCGCAATAGTGTCTGGCAATGCCTAGATTGGCACAAACCATGATGCCACAAATTTCTGCTTGAAAAATAGTACAGTGTTGTCCCAGACGTGCACAGAGTTCTGTTCTAGGTGATTCACTGTACGCCTCGTAGCCAGATTTTCCATCAATGAGAGAGCCGTCCGTGTACCAGATAAGGCTGCCTTTCCTGTAATAGGGCCCTTCCTCAGATTTCCATTCTTCTCTGGAGCAGAATCCAACAGAAAAAGTTTAGTGAAAACCATCTCCGTACTCATGACATCTGTTGTCATATCAAGCACAGGGCTTTGACCAACAGCTTTGGTGATGGTGCAATGGCCTGTTCCAGACAGGCCTTCCCTCCATTGGCCTGCGACTTTTAATCGATATGCTGATTTCCGTGCTTCTGCCTTGATGAAGATATCCAAGGGCAGTAATCCAAGAGCAACTTCGAGAGCTGCTGACGGGCTGCTCCTGAAAGCTCCAGTGACTAGAAGTGTGCCCAACCTTTGTAAACTTGTGAGTTTGGCTATGGCTGTAGTCTGGTTCACATTTGTCTCCAGACAGGCCTTCTCTCCATTGGCCTGTGACTTTTAATCGATATGCTGATTTCCGTGCTTCTGCCTTGATGAAGATATCCAAGGGCAGTAATCCAAGAGCAACTTCGAGAGCTGCTGACGGGCTGCTCCTGAAAGCTCCAGTGACCAGAAGTGTGCCCAACCTTTGTAAACTTGTGAGTTTGGCTATGGCTGTAGTCTGGTTCACATTTGTCTCCAGACAGGCCTTCCCTCCATTGGCCTGCGACTTTTAATCGATATGCTGATTTCCGTGCTTCTGCCTTGATGAAGATATCCAAGGGCAGTAATCCAAGAGCAACTTCGAGAGCTGCTGACGGGCTGCTCCTGAAAGCTCCAGTGACTAGAAGTGTGCCCAACCTTTGTAAACTTGAGGTGGCTATGGCTGTAGTCTGGTTCACATTTGTCCACCAGATTAGTGATCCATATGTGACTTGAGGCCTTATTACTGCCTTGTATTACTGTATTACTGCCACAGCGCTATGTGAGGCTTGATCCCCCACGTGGAGCCTACAAATCTCCTGGACGTCATGAGCGCCCATTTCGCCTTATGCACAGTGTATTATTCAAACGATCATTCCAAGTCAGCTTAGAATCAATTGTTAGCTCTAGGTATTTAACAGTACTTGATACTTCAAGCCGTGTTGGTCCAATTCTCAGCCGGGAAAGAGACTCAGGTTCTCTATATGCATGCATTTAGGAAGGCACATGTGATATCTTTATACGAGTTCGCACGCAGCACGATGACATGAGGGAAGTGACTTTCCGTTTTAAAACCTTTAGAAAAATCTAATAAAGGTTTGAAAACAACACTGGTACCATTTTTTTTTTATTGAAAAATTAAATTTTATGGCTGTTCTGATGCTCCTGGTTATATTTAAATTTACTATTAGGATGCCAATGGTGTACATTTTAAGGTTAGGAGGAGGTATAGTCAGGATAACAAGTTGGTATAGAGGTATTGGGGTGATAAAACTACATCAAGATATGAAAAGCAGCCTTTTCCGGTGTAAAATTCCCATCTTAAGACAATTAACATTTTCTTTAATAACTCGCTAAATACTTGTTCTATAATGATGAGAGGTGGCTTAAAAGTTTCGCTTCATTAGTCTCCATCTTTTTACATGCATTCGTTTTACATCTGGGGTTTTTCTTACCATTTTTGGCCCAAAAACTTAAAATTATTAAACTTAAAATCCCCAAAAAGGGAGTTAGAGTTTTCCGAATGTTCCGAATGTTTTCCCCAACGAACTTGACCAACTTATTATAGAAAGGAATGTCCCTACAAAATTTGAAGTAAATCGGACAAAAATTGCGACCACTAAGAGTGGGAAAACATACATATATATATATATGTATAAAGTTTTTAGCGACCCCTCAAAAGGTGTTCAGGGGGTCACGTTAGGAACTTCTAGGGTGGTTCCGGCCTTAAGTCTCACCTTGTGGGTCATGCTAATTGTTCACTTTTCCAATGGAAATTCACTAATAATTCCATGGTACTAAGATAAAACCATGAGACATGATGGACTGGGTTTTCTGGCACAAGCCACGGCAGAGTTATGGGAAAAATGATTTTTGAGGGAACACTCTACAGGGACAAACTGACAAAATGTTAAACAACTAATGGAGAGCTTTTTCGTTTGTTTAAATGGAAGTTTTTTATCAGATTGAGCCTGTTGGTTTTAGGAGTGACATGACGGTGCTCGGATTGCAATTATTAAATTTTTATTGTTCTTAAGGCACTCAAACCCAAAATAAAATATAGCCTAAACCAATCTTATTGAACGTCAATAGTAATACGCTATGTTCGCGTAAAATTCCTAGCTTAATGCTGCATATTGGAGGATTTTTGTTTGATGGTTCAGAGAAAATTTTTATTATTTTATTTATATAAATAAATAAAAGGTTACTTTAAATTTAGATATTAGAAAATTCGCGATCAATTATGTATAAACTAGGCCACTATAAACTTATTGGATTTATGAAGTAAAAAGAGTAGTTCAAAGACAAACACGGTACAAAGTAAGCTGCAATATAGCATCGTATAATAAACTGTAATCCTATCCGGCTTTGTATTGGTGGTATCAGAAGCAATAACTAACACTAGGCTCTAATTGCCTCTCCACGAGTCACCACTATTTGTAAAAGCAAAAAAGGTTTAGCAGCTTTTACACCGGTATCACGCTTAATTTAAATAACGTTTTTAGCGAATTTATATTGGAAAAGTCAGCTACGAGCATGAGGAAAATGATATATAATATAGTTCTGTATTAAATAAAGCAATAAGGAAAACATTAAAAAACCATCTTTAAAATAGGTTTCAAAACGAGAAATAACAGCTTCGATCTAATAAAGAAATATTTCAATGATACAAACCTCCAAAACAATAATAAATTAAACAAATCAGGAATTTATAAGATTTGTTGCAAAGATTGTCAAAAATGTTACTTTGGACAAACTGACAGAACTTTTGATTGCAGGCACAAAGAACATTTTCAAGCCATTAAAATTAAAACCGAACCACGCAAAAATCTGCTTTCGCAGATCATATTTTAACAACTTACTATCACTACGGTAACCTACAAGAAAGTTTATAAATATTATCGTTTGAAATTAAAGGAAATTAAATTAATGCAAAAGATCATTTTATATATATATGAACCATTTTTATGACAGAAATAATTTACTAAATGTTATGCAAACAGATCCGAGTAATCCAATTTTCGAAAAAAAAATTGGAAATTAAGAAATATAAGACCACACCCTGCATTAAACATTTGACATATGTAGATATAATTATATGTTTTGATTAAAATCACACAAAGTAAAAGTAAAAGGGTTAAGACGCTGTGATAATGACATTATAGCCGAAACACGTGTCATCACAGTAAAATGACTTTAAAAGGGTACTCAGGTGTTTTGATCTATTCCCTATTAAAATATATATATATATATATATATTTGTGTGTGTGTGTGTGTTTGTGTGTGTGTGTGTGTGTGTATTTCCACTATAACGGTCGCATTTTTGTCCGATTCACTTCAAATTTGGTAGACAAATTTCTTTTAGCGAATTTCCCCTATAGGGAAGAAGCTATTACCGTAGTCGACATGGTACGATCTAGGCCCGGGACTATGATTACTTTTCGTTTTGAGGTCCCCAGATGCCAAAAACACCATTCGTTCAAAACTGTATATATGTGTCCGTGAGCACGATAACTCACGTAAAAATAATCCGATTTTCACGAAATTTTGTATACACGTGTAAAGCAGCATTTATGACTTTCAGTTCAGAAAATCAGACAAATCGACCAATCCAAATGGGTATTTTGGGGGGTTTTGTACCCCAATAATAGAGTTTTTTGCATATAATTTTTGAAAAAGCAAAATTTTAGTTATTTCCATTGGAATCAGCTTAAAAAGACGCACAATTTGGTGTTTTGATCATTGCTCTACGTCAAATAGTTACAGCGATATAGAAAGTCCTAAACACAGTACTTTGTCCAATGTTATTCTTATGGAGAATAAGACAAATTGTATATCTCGCTTATTTACCCAATTATCCTGTTTAAACTCGGTATATTGCTTCATATCGTTGTGGTCTATTGATATCTACACTAAAAACATGTATTGGCCTATTATTCCCGTAGCAGTAAACCTGCGTAATCAGCCCCCATGTTATTCTTATGGAGAATAAGTCAAATGTTATCTCCTTTAATTATGAACATAAATTAATACAATTTGGTATGTGGCTTTACCTACTTGAGTTATATTTATATTTGTATAAAACCCCATTTTTTGTGTTCCTTGCTTCAGCAAACCTGCATATTCAGCCGCCATGTTATTCTTATGGAGGATAATTACAATTTCATAAATCTTTTATTTATGAATGTGTATTGATTAACCTTGGTATGTGGCTTTATGCACATACCAAGATACAATTAAGATACATATATATGTTTTGGAAATTCGCTGAGTATGCAGCGATTTGTTTTGACGGGGGTATTTATAATTAGTTGGACAACATTGTTGATCAAAACTATCGGAAACTCATAACTCTCATTTTTAGGGAATTTAATCTATTATATTTTGAGTTTTTGGGTCCATTGCTCTGCATACCATTGAACACCATTTGACCTTTTTTAGGAATTTTAGGTATATAAGCATCATCATAAAACAAATTTTATTGAAATATGGATTTTATTTTAAAAAAATGCTGATATGTGGCATGTGTGCACATGCCAACAGCAAAGTTGAGTTTATCACGAGTAAGATTTTAGAATCGGAAAAAGGATATGAGTGGTTTAGAAAATAAAGGATATTCTGTAAATGTAAATATTTTAGACAAGAATAGCCACCATTTTAGAACGGATAAAGATAAGTCAAATCTGATTCCACCAACATGTTTCTATTATCGTGACCTTTAAAATGATTATGTGCCCTTTGTTCACAAAATACAATTTGGAATTCGATCCCGAGACCTTCAGTTTTGGAGCACTCTGTACATAGATTTTAGTGAAAATAGTTTTATTAGATTGCCTATATGCGTTTTGGTTGGGAAGAATTTTGTTTGATGACTTTTGACCAAACCAATCTCCCGTTATACATGCTGGCCAAGTATGGTCTGACTCACCCTGTATATTTCAAGATGGACGCCATTTGGTGGTGGGATTGAGTGGAGCCTACAAAATACTCAAAGTTTATGATGTAACGTAAACAAAAAAATGTTGTTTTTGTCTGGCGTGTCCACAACCAATCAAAATGTTGATATTTATCTGCCTAACTACGAGTTATTAAAGAAAATTGTGAATTGAATAAATACAGTACGTGGATTTATGGGGATTCTACATTGGAAAAGGCTGTTTTTAAAATCTTCATATGGTTTTATCACCCCCAAAACCCATTGCGACCCTTACAACCAAAACCTCCTCCTAAATTTATAATTCACAACATTGCCATCCTATTATTCAATTTAAATAGAACCAGGAACATCAGAACAGACAAAAATAAAATGTTTTATGTTTTCGGTATATAGCAGAAGTGTTCGTTTATTTAACTGTTTAAATGTTTAAATGCGGAAATTCGCTTCCCTTACGTCAGATTGTTGTCTGTGAACTCGTTTATTTATGTTTTACCTTATTTAAAATAAATATTAAGGTAATTCAGTGGAATGAGCTTAAAGTAAACGTTTAGTTTATAATAATTACGATTACTTACAAAAAACTTCACTTTTTATGTTGGCCTATATTATGTGTTAACCACCCTGGTTAGATATATTAATTACTACCACTTTATTAGTATTGATGATCAATGAAAAAAAAAAGTTTAATCTTAACAAATAAAAAAAACCTTCCCTCTGTTTAAATATCAGTCACCTAAAATCAAATGCGTCTGAAGGTTTATACTAACCAATATACTATATGTATATACATTTAAGTTTTAAACAAGTAGTAACTAAACAGTTCTTAAGTACTCATGTTACTACGTTGCGTTAGATAATACAACTGTTGTTACCAATGAGTAAATATTTGTTACACATATCCACTGATCATCATCAGGCCAAAATAATCTTTTAATAGCTTTGAGTATGGTGATCAGTGTGACCGATTAAAATCAATTGTCTCGTACCACCAGTTGTATACAGGGTGTCCAAAAAAAGTCTCAGGTTTTTAAGACGTGATTATTTACATAAAAAGGAAGAAAAAGGTACACATAAATGTATAATCATAAAATGCTTAGTTTTCCGTCTGTCTGTATGTATGTTTTACTCAATAAGTTAAATCTTGGGAACGTCTGAAGATATAACTTCACACTTGGTGCATGTATTCCATCTAATAAGACCCATTTTGGTTTGGAATATGAAGTTCCTACTTTGTACCATTTCAAAATGGTGACCTTTTTTTTAAAAAAGCTAAATATCTTAAAAACCATAATATTTAGGAAAATATTGTAAAATACTTTGGGTCATAAAAATAATGATATGAATATTTTAGTAATAAGTATTTACGTAAATGAGAAATCAGGATTTTTATTAGTTAAAACAAGATGTTTTAGGCCATAAATGGCACAAAAGCATGTTTTAACTTATGAAAATTACTATTTCTTGTTACAATCTTCTTATCATTATTTTTATGACACGATAACACAACCTTTGTAATTTTTCAGTTTTCCCTGAGTATTACGGTTTTTAAGATATTTAGTTTTTAAAAACAACAAAATTATACTTTTAAGAAATCTTACCGTAGCAATCTAGTTAATTCAGTTTGTCCTTAAAATCCAGATTTCGGTTCCAGTAGGACCATCATCAGTCGGGACTATAAGGGTCAACCAAGCTAAAATATAACTGAGAATTCATCCGAAGGATTTCGTCGTGATTTTACACGTTCGGATGAATACTCAGTTATATTTTAGCTTGGCTGACTCTTATAGTCCCAACTGATGATGGTCCTATGGGAACCGAAATCCCATACTGAATTAAGGACATACTGAATTAACTAGATTGCTTAGGTAAGATTTCTCAAAATATACATATATATCAAGCAATCTGAGGCATATAATGAATGACAAAAAAAAACGCCATTTTAAAATCGTACAATGAAGGAACTTCGTATTCCATACCAAACCTTTTTTATTAGATGTGTTAAATGTTCCAAGGTTGAAGTTGATATATTCAGATGTTCCTAAGATACAACGTATTAAGTAAAAAAACATACAGATAGAGAGACGAAAAACTAAGCTTTTTAGGACATTCCTTCATTGAAACTTTGTTTCCATTTTATGTAAATAATCACGTCCCAAAGTCCTGAAACGTTTTTTTGGTCACCCTGTATATTTACTGGTGTGTAAGTGAGTACAGTATAAGTGTAAAAAGTTTGAAGTTTTGTAATGACACCAGAAACATAATAAGGTGTGTGTAGTGTCTTACAAAACTTCGAACTTTGCACAATGTTGCTGGTGGTGCATTTATACTTCGTAATCATAACAACTCAACACACGCTGACAAAAATATGTCAACTATTTGAAAAACTTAACAAAATAATAACAGAAAAATTCATATTTAGTTTTGATAAATCAGGACTACCATTCGTATAACCATCGTTCTGTATGTTTCCAGAATAATTGTCTGACCACAAAAAAAATTTATCGCGTTGGTATACCTCACAATTCCTCAACCACATAACAGATGATAAATAAATTAGAGAATCCTCACAAAAATGAGTACGAACTGCAGAAATACACACTTTCTTAGTATTTGAAATAACGATGCCAACGTCCAGTTCCGCTATTTGCTACGTTAGTTTTTGACTCAGTGTATTGAGAGTTCAGCGGCGACACTTGGAGATGTGTAATTGCAGTTTTCGTGGTGATGGAGAGCGTCGTTAAACTTAACGGCTTCCAAGATCAAGTGTCGCGATGATTTTACGGCTTAACGGTTACGTGGCGTCGTAAACTGCCATTCCTTCGCTGCCGTTTAGTATCAGTTGCAGTGGATAAATATTATGGAACTATAATACACATTTATACATCGTAATTTTTGTTCATACATCAAAACATGAAAATTAAGCTTTTGGTTGGATAAATGGGTTATTGCTAGGCTGTGTTTACTTCTAGGATCATAAATATAATAATCACAAAAAATACATCCTTTCAACGAATACATATTTTGTGGTGAAAAGAAAAATATATATATTCTAACCTATGATCGTTCGGTTATTAACTTTGCGTTTAATATTTTAACAGTATGAATACAAGACTCCAAATGGTATTTGAGGACATAAAAGTAACCATAAAAACACTAGTAATGAAAAATATATGTTTACGTATATTATACTACTCACATATTCGTTCCAAAGGAACGTTTAATTTTTATTGATTTGTCTCAAAAGAAATATTTAGTTTAATTGAGTAGAAAAAGTTTTTCATGATTTGAAAAAAATAACATAGTATGATTGGATTAGAAACACAAACAGTTAAAACTCTTAGCAAGTATTTTTGTTATATACGGAAGGGCATTATGTTTGCGGGAGGTATTTCAATTTATTCCACCCACATCATCTAAGTTTATACATAAATCTCATCGAGGTCAGATATTTTTACCTTGAAAATATCTTACGTCGAGGTAAAATCTGCAATCCCTGGATTTGTTTTGCGAATATGAGAATAGTTGTATAAGGCTTAAAAACGTAACAAATATAAGTTAATTTTCGGAATCCTTCTCTCTGGATTCAAAATACTTCACGCCGAACTAAAAATATAATTCTGGGGTAGGCTATATAATAATTTAAGAAAATCCTTAGGAACATAATCAGGCACATTATTGATACCATTTTATACTAATGTTTGTAAATATTTCTTATAAAATGCATAATTATTTAAAACTAGATGACCCGACAGACGTTGTCCTGTCTTTAATGTGAATATTAAATGTGAAATGGAATAAATAACAATAAATATATAAAAAAAAACTCGTTTATTGTAACGCTTTTTGGTATACAACATTATTAGTCTTCTGGTTCACATTATAGCGCAGTTAAATGAAAAGATTCCAGCTCAAATTATAACACATTTTACCTTGGTTATTAAAAAAGCTTCGAACTAAGTACAATTTCTAAATCCTTGACAAAATAAAAACCAAAATGTAAACAAATAAACACATGTTATCATTCAAATCTTAGTATTGATTACATATGATAAAACCAAATGGCATTGGAAATTTTCAAATATCAGGTGCTGCCATCTAGGGGATAAATTGTTAATGGTTTGGGATAAGTCTACAGGAAAACGTTGTCCCTCAAATTCTTATATTAATTATTTATTTGTTCACGAATTATAAATATAAACCCTTTTTCTCATTTGGGGAAAACCTTTCACTATATACTAAGTACGTTATGTTTCATGAAATGTATTTAATTGATATTTAATCATAATAGTTTCTTTGTAATTGGAAATTATCTCTTTTGTATCTCACAGTTTAATAAAAGCATTTTCCACCAATGTTAAAGGCATTTTTTACAATTTTTAAAGTCAAATTACTAAATAATGGTTGGGTGGATTAAACATTTTCTTTCATACAAACCTTCCCCTGGCATTAAGGAACAACAAAAAAATAATCGTCCAATTTGGTTCACTCGTTCTTGAGTTATGGAGTCACGTCAAAAAAGGGATTGTGATTTATTTATATAGATAACAGTTATATTAATAGTTACTTTAAAAACATCAACTGTACACCAACAAGCTGCCAAAAAGCTTTCCTTTAATTTTTCTTGAACATTTGTTGTAATATAAATGCTATTAGCATTTAATTTGTTGGTGAATGTTCAACCTATTAAGACCATTTTATGAATGACCCGTTATATAATTACAGTCTTCACTGTGCACATTCTTGCTCATAATCGGATCCATATTTAACTATGTATTCCTTTGTCTGGTTTAACCTTGGCTCATTCCAATTTCCCCTCTTCTTATTGAAGTTAAGTTAAACCAAATGGTGAATCAAAAGTATGAATACGTTGGGCAACTCTATCCTTACGTTTAGTATCTCAAAGTTTGGTTTAAGGGTTGTCACTACAAGTTTGAATTTGAATCAGCTTTCTCATAAAATCACTTGTATATCTCTATTCAAAACGACTCCTATTGATATACAATGTGTTATATAAGAAAAAGTAATAGAACGTAAAAAAGGAGTTGCTGTTGAATCATTTGGGGACTATGCTATTTGAAAGGATTTTGGACAGGTGAAAGCAAAAACAAAACGGATTTAATTTCTTATTTATTCCAGTTAACATTTACTTGATCAGTTTATATTAAATATAAATTTGGCACTTTAATTTTAAAAGGTGTAGAATACATCGATAGGTTTACGATGATTGTATGTACATTTATAGTATGTAGACATTATGTGTCAATCGTTTTAATATAGCATGTGGTAATTGTTCTTCAAATTATTGTTTTTTTAAATATTATTACTCAATAAGGCATACATGAATATCAAATCAATACAGTATCTCACCACCTAATGAGCACAGATCGTTGAACATTTCAATCCAGAGTCAGTGAACTGAAACCCCCGGCACAAGCACACTTAATAAAACAATATTTGACATGGAGGTGATCTGCTATTTTGTTCCAACGTTACAAGTAAAGTATCAAAATAAGTTTGGAGTAGTTAAATATTCAAGCATATTTAAATTACTTACATTCCAGAAGCATATATTGTTTTAATTCTTAGTTATAAGTATTTTAATTATTTCCTTTACGTGCTATGATTTTAATATTCCCCTTAAACTTCTCCACTACAATCATCTTAACTTTAGAATTATTCTTTCAGGTATTATATATATTAGTTTATCTAAACCTTTCAAAAACAATGTTTTAAGTGTTAACTTATATTTAACTTTCCCTTCAGGTAATATTTGTATAAATCATGGGAATAACATAGTAGTCAAATAATAGGACGTGGATACGTTATTATTTAATTTATTGAAGTAAGATCACCACTTCCTTATATAAATGGCATTTTAATTTTGTTAGTTTTAGTAGATACATACGGGAGAAAAATTTTTGTTATCCAAACCAACAAAAAAATATTGTAAATTTGTAGGTTTCTTATCGAACAGAAGGTAAATAAAATGTAATCTCTGTATAATGTACAGTGTACATACGATACAAATATTTTAGGTCCACAATAGTGCTTTCATATTTTATTCACTATATAGGCTTTTATTTATTGTATCGAAATTTTGAAATATAAGGGAGGTACAAACTCTTTCTCGGATACAGATATCGGAAGAGTAGTGAGGTCAGGAATGTAGAAGCGAACGGTATTACATTTTGTTTCTCTCTGACAAAATGTTTTGTTCAAGTGTAAAAATATGTTTCATTATATTTTTCTTAAAATAATTCATCATTATTTTGGTGAGTCATCTAAACAGTGTTGATAGTTTCCTGGATTGCAAGTAAAGAGGGTGAATAAGGACATTTTAATGTAAAGTAGTAATGTACGTAAATATGTTTTTACATGCAAAATTAATGTAATATAATAAAAAAAATATTGGCTTAAATAATGATCCTGAACAATTTAAAATGTTATCATACAAGTAGAAAGGATAGCGGATAAAATATAAGGGGCGTCTTTTTACTTACTCAAAGGAATATTAGTAACCTTAGCCTAAAGTTGGAACATGCAATTATATCACAACTTATTATAAACGTCTATTACACAATCTATACGCTTACAAGCTGTGAACTGAAATATTTAGAATGTTGTAGTCCTCCAATGTAACTAATAAGTAATTGTTGTAGTTATACCTCTTTTATTTATAAATCACTATGATAAATGTTATTAAAAAAAACGGAATCGTAATATTCATTCATTTCAAATCGTACATTTTTAAAGTGACAGAAAAAAATCGTGCACAACGAGTTAAACCAGTACAACAGTTTCGTATCAATATGAATTGAATCAACTCTCAAAGTGGGTGTGTGGATTTTCTATGATGAATTTTAATTGCGATAACCAAATATTAATAATCAAGAGCTGATCTTTCTCATGCGTTTAAAAACGCTTTGTTTATTTAGAAAATATCTTTGCGGACCAACTTCAATCATATTATTATATATATATATTGTTATAATAGTATATTTCGTCACTAGGATCAAAAGTGGATCTTTTTAATACGAGCTCCAGTTTAACTGCCGAGGCGAAGCCGAGGCTAGGAAATGAGCGAGTATTAAAAAGACACTTTTGATCCGAGTGACGAACTATATTTTTCGTCATACTGCCAAAAAACTTAAGGTTTAAACAAAAACAAAAGTAAAATTTACGTACTGTGTCTTCATAACCTCAAATGTTTCTTTCAGCTTGTCTCTTGAAACAATCAGCTGTTGCACATGCAACTTCGGTTCATTCATATCTATCGGTTGTTGAGTCGATCATTCAAACCAATCATTGTGGTTCGAATCAATCGGTTGTTCTTCAAATAACAATACAACAATGAATGTTTCGATAATAACAATGAATGTTTCGATTATTTATAATCGAATGAATTTTAATCGATTTATGACGACCTCGAATCAAAAGTATCATCAACAATGATCTTTTTAGTCCTAGTACGATAATGATCATCAAAACATATGTTATTATCCAAAGACTAAAAAGAAGAACTTTTGAATCTCAACGCATCTGTCAAAAACAGATGTTTTTGAAGCAGTATGACGAAAAATATTATTTTATATTCAATATATTATATAGTGTTTATCATCTGTACATATAATGTATTGTCTTAACGGTATTAGAAAGCAGTATAAATATTATTTTTTCTTTGAAATTTGTCCTAAGAAAATACATTGTATTGGTTATGAAATTGCTCTACAGTATATAAATTAAAATTGAATACGGCGCATAACAAAGAAACTATTTTACCTGGAAATATATACTTTTACGATTCAACTCAGATGTTTTTTTTTATTTATATGGTTTAAACATATTTGCTGATATTCATTTATTGCAATATAACATATAAATGTAATATGATTTCATGGAGTTTTGAAATTGTAACTTTAACAATAGTGCAGAAAAAATTCCCTTTAGTATATGAAGATAACGGACGGACACAGTAGCTCGGAGGTAAAGCGCTGACCTCACAAGCTAGACGTCACGTCGAAGGGTTCAATTCCTGTTGGCCCCTAAGATACTTCACGGTCGGTCACCTCAAATTTGTCCAGGTGACTGATGTCGTTACATTATCTCAACTGTCTTTAGAACACGGCACAGATTTAATGCCATCTGTCTGAACACGAAGTTTAGCAATTGTTCTTCAGATTTGGCTTATAAGAACAAAATTATTTCTATTAAATGGTAAAAAATAACTATAAATTTATAGCTGTCTGCAAAAACCTAAGTTTAAATCTTTAGTTAACAAGTAAAGTTTTCTATGTATGCAACATTAGTTAGTATTTTATACTTGAATGTTACAAAGAGTTATAAAAACGATGACACTCAAGTAATGGACTGGTTTAGGATGGCTTAGGGAATGAGTTAGGCAACACAAGTCAAGGGCATTTTTTATATCAAAGTGTTGTGTAAGGGAATTAATTGGTTTTAAAACATTTGTCTGTGAAGGGTAGAGAGATAATAAAGTTATTATTAAAACAATCTCGACAACAGGTCCATTAATAAGGTTTACTGCATTAATATTTTTACATAATCCACTTAAGTCTTGTTTTCAACGTAAAAGTTGTTTGACATTTATATTTCAGACCCTCTTCAGGTTCTTGCCAAAACCTTTGATCTCCTATAGAAGTTTATGTAGAATAAAATTAAATTTAAAATAAATACTTAGTTTTTTGTCAATATTGTATATGCTCATATACTTTAAGTTAGTATGGTTATGAAAATAAGTAAAGTCAACTAAGTTAAAATGGATTGTAAAATTTCAATGTGTTTTAATGCATTTAAAATTCAAATGTAAACTAAATAAAATGCAATTTAAATGTAATTAAATGTGCGAGAATAGGCGTAAATTTCAGCTATTAACTTAGGGATTTTAAAAACTTGGGTTTACACATGCCCTATTCCTAGACATTTTACATCCCAAAAACCGTTTAACATTAAAATAATGATGATAACCCTCAAGATAAGGACGAAATAAATTGTAATGAGATGAGGGTTTCTGAGTGACCGGAGTTGACGTGTTGGGTTACTAAAGCGCTGCATGCGCCCGGATCCAATTAGGATCATCATCCGCTCACCTTTACCGATCCTCGGTCCTTGTAAAAGTCTATGCTGTAAATTGACTCTGCGTGGTAAAGAGATTTGACCTTTTTTTATAGACCAACCGAAAATTTTAACACTAAAGTTTACAAGGCGCACTTTCTTTTCTTTATCCACTATATAAATAAATACGTTATTTTTCCATGTTTTGAATATAATGTAAAGGGCAGTGGTAAAAAAAATGATGTTTTAGTATTATTTCCAGGACAGGTTCTCCCAATTATTTGTACTGGATACACGCGCATTACGGATGAGCACTAGATTTCACCGTGGAAAGTACCCCCAGGGCTATTTGGCAGCAGACGTATTATCTATTGGTCAATGTTAAACTTTATTCGAATCTTTAATGCAATTTATCAGTAAATAAAATAAGTATATACATTTATTTCATATCAATAACAATTATGATGGAAAACATGTGGTTCCATTACAGTTGTTTCAAAACTGGTTTAGTTACAGTTAGTTAATAAAATAGTTCACACAAATTTGTAGTGAAATTTATTTCTTAATAGATTATATAAATAAATTATATGAATCCGACTTTTTCATCTTTTATTGTAATAGGAGTATGCATTTAATACCACGATTGCATTCTGGGTAGGTTTTTAAAACCTATAAAGAACTAAAAAAGGTTTAGGTTGAGGAACTAGTTTTACCTAATACATTAAAATATATCATCACCCTTTATAAGAGAAAACTATATTAATTTTATCATAAAACTTGTTGTTACTGGTTAGTTATTGATTATTTTTAATTACGTCAGAATGCTAGTTTTCTTACTATAATTAAAAATGTTTATATTAAATTTCCTCTTCACTGAACGATAAGTTTACTGATTATTCATTGAACATAATATTGTCTTAATCAATTTCCTTTTTGGGTCTAAATTATACTAAATACCAAAAAACCCCTAAATAGTTAGATTGAGGGAGAGGCCCCGGAAGCATGTAATTGCAGTTATCAGGGGTGATACCACGGATCGTTACATTTAACGACATCCCAGATTGAGTGTAGTGCTGATGTTATGTTTGCAACCTCACACGAGATAAAACTACCAATCAGGAGTTAGCATGGACTCTTTATCCAGATAATTACCAGGATAATGGTACACAGTTACCAATAATTCAATCTCAGTAAAATCTATAATATATTATAAACGAGTTCGCAAGCAGCACGCTGACGTGAGGGAAGTGAATTTCCACATGACAACTTTTAAAACTAAAAATCAGTGTAAAAACATACATTTATTCCAATTTTTATTAAAATCTGAAAACAGTGATTTTTGGCTGTTCTGACGCTCCTGGTTTCATTTACCTGCAAAGCTGGGAATTCAATTTTGCAAATTATAATGTTAGGAGAAGATCCAGACAGGCTTGGAAGTAGGTGTGAGGTTGCTGGGGATGATAAAAGTACTCTAACAAAGGAATAACAGGCTTTTCTAATGTAAAACCCCCATAGGACAATACTGTGTTTAGTCGAAACATATTTTCTTTTATAACTTGGTAAATATGTATGCTAGAATGACGAGAGAGAGCTTAAAACTTTCGCCTCACTAATTCCCATTTTTTTATGCACTAATTTTACATACCGGGCTTTCTGACCCTTTTTGGACCAAAAAACTCGAAATTTGAAAGATAAATCCCCAAAAAAGGGGTTTAGAGTTTCCGATTATTTTACCCAACGAACCTGTCCAACGGATTACAGAAAGGAAAGTCTCTACCAAATGTGAAGTAAATCGGACAAAAAATGCAACCGCTAGAGTGCAAACACACACACACACACACACACACACACACATATATATATATATAAAATGTATATATATATACATGTAAATATATATGTATATATGTATATAATTTTGTACGACCCCCCAAAACGTGTTCAAGGGGTCACGTTAGGAACTTCTATCGTGGTCCCGGGCTTAAGTTTCACCTTGCGGGTCATGCTAATGCAATTCACTTTCCAAAGGAAATTCACTAATAATTTCTTGAGTACCATAATATTACCAATAGTTCAACCTAAGTCAACTTTATAATATTATAGCTCGTCACTGAACTGTCAAATGAATACAATTTTGCTAGCTTGTAAATATGAAATTAAATATTAGATGCTATTAGATTTGGAGGGAAGTTTCATTTGACACGGTCCCATTGAACCGGCACTTGTGAAGGCGGGAAAACGTTCACGCGGAAAAATGTAGGTTATCTAATTTACTTTATGGTAATTATTTATTGACATTTACACCTTTTAATGTAGCAGGAACAGGATTTATTTAGTATGCGCTCTAATTTAAGTATATTTGCCTTGAACAAACAGTTTATCTGTATTTTTTATCAATCTATACATCTGGAAACAAGTTTTTATGCTCCATTACATGGTTCTATTTTCTTAAAAACAAAACCCAGCGGTTTTAGTTTAATAGTAACCTCATATTTTACCATGGTATGTGTTAACCTCTGTTAGTCATATTTTGTCTGAGGTAAGAGTGAAACAAACTTAAATATACAAAAATCTGTTTTGAACGGAAACACTACCATACTATATCTAATATTTTTTCTGCTTATGTGTGTGTTTGATTTTGTCTGTTTAAATAATTTGGTTTATTTTATTCCATACATTAATTTATTAATAAAAGTGTGATAGTGAGATAATGTACTGACAACAATTGTTGGGCAATGGAAAACTTGTAAATGTTTGACTTCAAGAATTATTTCTTCAAAACTATGTTTTGCACACCTAATTAAAAAACAGGGTTTTTTAAAAATTATTTTATGAAATATCTGATTGGTTTTAATGTTGATTGATTATTAATGTTAACTTTGATCGATTATTTAATAAAACAAACAAAATTAGACGGTTACATTGATATGGACATTGATATAATACATTGATATGTATATTAAAATTAATAGCATGCACTTTGTGCGATTAACTTATATATCTATTAAGATCCATATATAGTCTGTAATAAATAATCTTTTATAAATATATATATATGCTTTTACAAAACTATATTATCTTTTAAACTAGAGGTAATGCTCTTTAAGCATTCAGTGACTGTACAGAAGGTTACAATGTGATTTAGCAGAATATGTGTGTGTGTGGGGGGGGGGGGTATGTGAATGAATTCCAGGTGCAAAAGCATAAATTAATTTAACTTTAAGCAGGCCACTTACTCACTCCTGAGTTACCGTGAAATATAGAGATAATACAAACCAGAAAGAAATTACGCGTAAACTTATAGTTGCTGTTATGTTAGTTTTCCATTGGATTTAAAGTCCAAGTGCTGGTATATCTCACTAGCGATTATTATTTTATAAAGGTGAGCTGAAAAATATTATCCTCCGGATATATTTTTATAGCTCTTGAAGAAATCGTTGTTGTCTTTTCTTGGCAGTTCGATACACCTCAAAACTTCACCATAAGGTATTTATTTTGGAGGGCTATTCATTTTATTTATATACATAAGAAGAATTGCATAAAATGAAAAATTCAACCCGCACCTAATCCACCAAGTTTTGCCTTGCATTATAACGTGAAAAGCGTTCACTAGCTACCACTTTCCGACACTACGCTGTAATGGTCTGTCTAGTTGCTACTGCGCATATACAATTTTACTGTATTGCGCAAAATTGTAGTGAAAAATCTATATTTTTGGAACAAATGGTCCATTCAGGGCATTAACTTATAAAGGTATTTGGTTCATTTGGACGTTGGAGGCTTCTAATTTGCCGTTTGTAAAACATTTTTGTTTGTTTTTGGTTTCCATTTGTTTAGTACTGCTGCCTGTTCTTTGTACAAATGACTCTTCCTTTGTTTTAAATAGGTTAAACATATGTATATTTTTTTGTTTTTTATTTTGTTATCGGGTTTTCAGGCGTGTAGAAGAAAAGCTATTTATTACGAGCATGGACGTTATAATTATGCCAACCCAACAGACGGTCATTGTTGACCATTGTTGTGCAGCTGTTGACTGACTATGTAATGTTTATTTTAATATGTGAAAATAAAGCTTTTTATTATTATTATTATTATTATACAATTTTACTGACTTGGGTTTTTTAATAAGCTTCAAGTAAAAATATCACCTCATTACTTTTAAAGCCGAGTAGTCTTTGTAAATTTAATCTTGATATATGTAATATTTATTTCAAGATCAAGCCTAACCCTCATAATATTAACTATCAAGTTATTTATAATGTTTTTTTCCATTACGTAGACGTCACTAAATTCGTAAACACTTTCCTTTCTTTTATGAGCACACATAAAAAAATCTATATACAATAATCATTAATCGTTTATTTTTATACGATAACCAACTGTTTCCGGCACTCGTTGATGCGCCCAAGTATAGTGTTGAAAAATCTTCATTCGTAATAATTACATTACAGCTTATTATCTAAATAAATAGTCAGTCGTTTACAATATATTTAATTAGTCATTTGTGAAAATCACAATACATCTTTCTTCCAAAAGGATAGCATGGTAACTTAGGGCCCTAAAGTCCTAGGACTTTGATTAGCAACTATTAAGATTCCTCGGATCAATCTAAATGACCATCTAAAGTTTCATTGCAATCTGTTTCAGGGGTATTGAAGTGTATAAACATCAACAAATACACCAACATCATTTTTAATATATTTCGATAAATCTGACCTTTGTTATAAAACGTTATAACAGTAAATTTTTAAGATGCCTAAACACATAACATTTTTCCTATATGAAAAAATAATAAAAAACAGTCTTTTGAAAATTGTGTTCCCTGTGGTTTTTCCTTAGGTAAGATATATATTAAAGAGGAGGTGCAATTTTCTGGGGGATAGACATCGAGTGAGTCGAAACGAAGAGGAATGCCACGAGAGATGGTGGCTATTACATTCTGCTTCTTTGTGTCAACATTTTTCATTTCTCTCGTGAAAAACCCCTACCTAATTTATCGTTTTAAACTGTTTCCATTGTTATAATGGAAGTGAGTTCAGAATAGTTCCATCCGGAATAAATAAGTGATATTTACTGATACAGTGATAAAAACTATAAATCTTATAACATAGTTACAGCCTTAAACATAACAGCCTTTCACACTAACCGCCTAATGAATTTAACAGCAAGCAATGTTTAGATAATTATAAACCATGGATAATGTTTCACTTTGCGTAAAGAAGCGTTTTCATTAATGTTCTAAGAGAATGTCATGTCATAGCCAATGTTATAATTAGGGTTGGTAAATATTCCTTTTATCTTACAAGTATTTCTATTTGAAAATATTGCAAACTGCCTGTAACATATCATACTTAAAAAATAGTGTTAGTCAGTTTGATATTTACAACTACAAAAAGTGCATGTGGTTGATTTTAATATACATATCTATATATATATATATTTTTTTTATATTGAATCAAAGTTAACTATTCACTCAGGAGGTATTTCTAAATATAAGCTTTTAAAACACCGCTTTTTAGTTAGGCACCGGTATCTAAAAATTACTTTTGAAGAAATAATTCTTGAAGTCAAATTCATTTTAAAATCTTTTAATGCCCAAAAAATATGTTTTCTTTCAGTACATTATCACTCTTTTATTAATAAATTAATGTTTTATATATAATAAACCAAGTTATTTAAAGAGACATAATCAAACACTAACATAAGCAGAAAACATACTGTTAAAAGAGGTTTTAGATCAAAACAACGTATTTTATGGAAGTTTATACTGGATAAAACTAATACTCTGGGGAATAATACCAAGATCCAACAAAGCGAGTTTGTGTTTTATCGCGGGGGGTTTTAATTGAGGTAACCAAACAAAACCAGCATGTTCTTAAGGTTAGAAATACAAAAGAGTTTGTTTCATCTTATAGACTATGTGTTTACAAGGTACCTGGTGTTAATATTAAATGTAATAAATCGAACAAAAATAACTATACATGTTTTGATTTTAGATTGTTTTACCAATATAGTTTTCACCTTGTGGAAAAAAGGTGTAATTGATTACAGATATAGTTTAATCTTATATTAAATTATTATGAAGGTTAAAATGCCTACAACTTCGAGAGTGGCTGTTAGTGTTTTGCAAGGAAATATGATAACAATATAATATCCCTTAGCTCCTTTAATTTTGTTTAATACGTCTCAGAAAAATCCTAATAAATAAATCCTAAAAATAAAAGAAAGTTGTCGTTTATTGTTTATTACGTTTAAAAAATTGTATTTAGGAAAAGTATCTCAGTAAAAGTAATGAAATAATACAGATAAAAACGAAATAATCTCAGAAAAAAAGTATTTAACGATATAAATATTACTGAGGCCTTTCTAAATGTTCGGTATGAATTGATAAAGTCCAAATCCAATACCAGCTGTTTTTTACAGTCAATTTACTTTGATTTAAATCTTTTGATTTTCCATTATTATAAAAATATATTCATAATATTTAGTTAACTTTGTTTTTTAGTATAAGGGCTCAAATCTAAAAGCTTTTAGAGTAATAAAAATCAAACTCACTCTTTCAACAAATTCGTTTAACTTTAAATCTAGAGCAATAATGAAAGCTAGATGTCTTCAGGCTATAACTTTTCTTAAGACAATATTCTTTTACACACTTAAATTATAAGGGCGTAAAAATGGCTCAAAGGCAGTTTTACGAAGAGGCAGTGAAACAAATAATTACAGTTTCTAGTGGTGAGAAGGAGGATCGTTACTTTTAACAGCCTCACTGATCGAGTCCGGTTGTGATTTATGATTCAACACCTGCGTGAGGCTATAAAACTGTCCCCTACTCGCTAACGTTTCATTTTTATAGGTATTTTTATAACTAAAAAACAGTTTAGTTACAAATTTCAATTCAAAATTGTAATTTTGTGAAAAATGTAGCACTGGCCTCTGTCAGTACGAAAGTAAAGTTAAAATATTTTTCTTCAAAGGATAGGTTTTAAAATTGCAAACAACATTACCTAGGTAAGATTACTTTCTCATCATAAATAACTTTTAATTTTTTATACATAACCTCAAATTTGAAAGGCTCTCTGGAACTCAAAGAAACAAGAATATTTATTGCCGTTAATCATAACTTGAAATAGGTATTGTCAGAATTAAATAAACACATAACGTCTATTGTTTTTGAAAACAAGTTTATATTATGGTATATTATATTTATTAGAAAATTCTTAATCTAAAGGGAAGAAGCTTTTACAATAAGTGGTGTGGTAAACCTGAAGCCCAAGACCATGATTTTTTTGTTTTAGGTCCCCGGATGCAAAAAACACTATTCGTTTTAATCTGTGTATATGAATTAAAACGAATAGTGTTTTTTGCATCCGGGGACCTAAAACAAAAAAATCATGGTACAAAATGGTCTAACTCAACCAACCCGCAGTTACGGAAATTTGAATATATCTGTAAATGGACTCCATAAATATTTAAGAGGGCAGTCAGCTTGATCTGAATTCCAATATTCTGAGTAGTGGGAAACACATAGTATTAAAAGTGTTTTAGATATGACTACGAATAAAATATATTCCATTTAATTCATGACGGTAAAAAATATGGAATAAATTGTTATTACTGTATACTAAATATTTACAATTAATATTTTTTGTTAATATTTATTCATTTTGTGTATCAATATTTTTAATTCAAGCCTCTCTAATTTGAAACTTCTTCCTCTTTATTCATATACTGTAGTTTTAGAAAACCCTATTGACACCGAGTTTCTGCAGTAGTTTTTGCAAATATACTGTCATTGTTTATAGACAGTCTATGATATTAAGTAGCTGATTATCATCAAAAATGGGGTACTCAGTTTACTATAATATTTTTTAATTATATTAATATCCCTAACAAGTAAATAAATATTATTATATAAGTATATATATATATATATATTAGATAAATTTATTTACTTGGTAGGGATATTAATATAATTAAAAAAATATTATAGTAGGGCCTAAACTGAGTACCCCATTTTTGATGATAATCAGCTACTTAATAAACGTCATGTTTTAGCTTGTGAGGCCATTATCATCGAACTAAATCAAATGCTATATCTCACTAATTTATCAATTTATTTTTATGGCAAATGGTAATATGGTTTATGTATTGGTGAGGTTTATGATTGCATTGGACATTTTCTGAGTACGAAGGATTGTTGTGGCGAGGTTATTACTTTCTCCCTCTATACATAGTATATGGAGAAAGTATTGTTTTCGTCAAAATTTTCGAATTTGAGTTGTTAGTGGAAATATTCGTTTTGGTGCTCCCTGAACCCAAAAAAGTGGTTTTTACGTGATGTCTGTCTGTGTGTGTGTGTGTGTGTCCGTGTGTGTGTGTGTGTGTGTGTCTGTGTGGATGTGTACAGAGCTAGAGCCCTATCCAATGGACCGATTTTTATGAAATTTGGTATGTAGGTACTAATCCACGATATCTCCAGGCGTTTTTTTCATTATTTTGAATTTTTGATTTTTAAGGGTAATTATCCCCCAAAAATCGCCAAAAAACATGTAAAATCCAAATTTCTCAAAAACGGCTCTAACGATTTTGATTAAACTTTAGTGGTTTGTAGAGCTTTAGGTTTCCAACAAAATGACACCACCCGCATTTCTGGAAAAATTCGGGTTCAGAAGTTACAGGACTTAAAACATCCAAAATTCAGTTTTTTGGATTTTTCATGAAAAATCATAAGTGCTGCAAAAGATTAATATTCACCATTGAAAAGAGCTCAAAAAAATAAATAAATTTGTATTTTGAATTACTATTCTACGATTGCTAGTTGCGGAGAAAATTGAAATTTTCATTTAGCAGTAAACGCAGTACGTTGTCCAATGTTATTCTTATGGGGAATACATAAATTACTATTTCTCTCGTATTTACTGATCAATTTAATTAAAACTTGATATGCAGGTCAAGTTAGCATTGACCAATAGAGGATGTTCGAAATATGTTGCCCCTTAATAACCCTGGGGGGGACAAGGGGGCATTTCCCCTCTCAAAATCTCTTTGTTTAGCAACGGAATCTATAGTACTCCTAAAAAGGGATTTTGGTGAATATTTCTGAAAACAACTATTTTAGACAATTTTAAGTTCATTTATCTGTAGTTCATATTCTATATTTAGTAAATAAAAAATCTTTTTTTCATTAAAGTTTGGCTAAATGGGAGAAAGTATGTGTCAGTTTCCTGATACCGTTTATTTTTATTATGTAAATGGAAGAACTCACAACCAATGTTATAACTCTCCTCTCTCTAGATTTTAAAGTTATGGGAAACCAGGCGAATACTTAAAGTAGGGGGAAGCAGGATTTTATTCTGGCAATTGAACGACTCTAAAGGCCTATTTTGGTAGAACAAAGAGTCGATGTGTGTGTGCATTTTTATCCCCATATCATAGACTGTCTATAAACAATGATAGTATATTTGCAAAAACTACTGCAGAAAGTCGGTGTCAGTAGGGTTTTCTAAAACTAAAGTTTATGAATAAAGAGGAAGTAGTTTCAAATTAGAGAGGCTTGAATTTAAAAATATTGATATACAAAATTAATAAATATTAACCAAATATATTAATTGTAAATATTTATTATACAGTAATAAAAATGTATTCCATATTTTTTACCGTCATGAATTAAATGGAATATATTTTATTCGTAGTCATATCTAAAACACTTTTAATACTATGTGTTTCCCACTACTCAGAATATTGGAATTCAGATCAAGCTGACTGCCCTCTTAAATATTTATGGAGTCCATTTACAGATATATTCAAATTTCCGTAACTGCGGGTTGGTTGAGTTAGACCATTTTGTATTTGTTTCAAATACGTTAAGCGTAAAGTAAATTGTGTTTAAAAGTTTTGAGTTAATAACCACAATATTAATATCGTTCAGAATTAACCGATTATGAATGGGAAAAGATTAGTATTACTGGAAAAATCTCTATAAATAATAAATATTAATATTTCTTCATTTGATTGTTTCTTTGCTCCTTATTCGTTATTATATCAAACTGCAATCAAACTTTGCATAGCGTTCAGGTTGCCCCTAGGAAGGTTTCAAGCCTCTAGTCGTCCTAAACATTAGGGCTCCTCCTTACTGAATTTGGAATTATGATCAGAGTTAACTTTATGGCTTGGTGATTTATTTTGGTTTCCAGAGAATATTGTTACCACCAGGAAAGTAAACGATAATCAAGAATGGCCTCACGAATTAAAAAGCGAGTCCCATTAATTAATCATAGTGAGTCCCAGATATCATATTCAAACAAAACATGTTAGCACATCAATATCGCATGGAGACCCTTGTTCAACATTTGTGCATGATTTGTACCAGAACCAAGGAACTTACAGTTTAATGTGTTTAGTATTGGCTACAACTGCCTTATTCTAATAGGTCATCACTTTAAATCACATCTAAAGCAAAGTTCTGTAAACTGAATTTTACAAAAAGATGTAATAATAAAATTTTGTGCATATCTTACAAAAGAGAAACTGAATTATGAGACTGTGTGCAAAGCATTTAAATAATAAACTTTAAATAAATTTTAAAGAATAGGTTAACGTACCTTATCTGTCACCAATCCTAATGATAGACGACGAATAGGACACGTTAACCTATTTCTTAAAGTATGTCTTAATACTACATAAAGCCACTTACCAAGTTTCATAAAAATATATTCAGAAATAAGCGATATATATAATTTTAATTATTCTCCATAAGAATAACATTAGGGCTGAGTACGCAGGTTTGCTGTAACAAGGAACACAAAAAATGGGTTTTTATGCTAATATCAATAAAACCCAACTAGGTGATGTCGTATACCAGTTTTTATTCATTTTTGTTCATAATTAAGGGAGACAGAGCATTTCATTATTCTCCATAAGAATAACATGGGGGCTGAGTACGCAGGTTTGCTGCTACGGGAGACTGGCAAAACAAGTTTTTTTGAGCAAATATCAATAGACCACCACGAGATGAAGCTGTATACCAATTTTCGTCAGTATACGTTCATAAATAAGCGAGATATAAAAAAAATTTCTTTTCCTCCATAAGAATAACATTAGACAACGTACTGTGTTTAGCACTTTCAATAACTCGGTAACCAATTGACGTAGAAAAATGATCAAAATACCAAGTTGTGTGTTTTTTAAAGCTAAATCCAATAGTGTAAATTAAAATTTGACTATTTCAAAAATTATATGTAAAAAGTTCAAAAAACCCATTTTTGGGGTACAAAACCCCCCCAAAGTACCCCTTCGGCTAGGTCGATCCGTCTGGTTTTCGAACTTGAAGTCATAAATGCTGCTTTACACGTTTATACAAAATTTCATCAAAATCGGATAATTTTTACGAGAGTTATCGTGCTCACGGACACACACACACACACACACACACACACACACATATATATATATATATATACATATATATATATATATACAGTATCAAACGAATGGTATTTTTGGGGTCTGGGGACCTCAAAACGAAAAGTTAAGATGGTCCCGGGCCTAGGTCTTACCATGCTGACCACGGTAATAGCTTCTTCCCTATAGGGGAAATTCGCTAAAAGCAAAGTATGAATAAAGTAACTTAATTTCAGTAGCACATACTTTGCGTTGGCATTGTGTATAGTGCTATTCTATTTAATTGTGTATAATAGGTGTTCCACAGAATGCCCAAATTGTTCTGGCAAAGTATTTATAAATTATTTTAAAGCTTTTGTTATTGTTGTTAGTGTTAGTGTAACTTAGTTTTAGTATTATTTTAAAAGTTTTTGTTAGTTATATTATATAACCATTGGTTATCTCAATTCATATATTTACAGTATATATGTAACAAAACTGTCCAGCATGCTGTACAAAAACAATCATTTCAGAGCAGTGCTTGACAGCGGTTAAGCTGGTTTAGTAAAGAAATCAAATAAAATTAATAGAAATTCTTTCCCTCTAAAAAGCTTACATATAAGAACAACTTAAAAGAGTTATGTCTATCATCCGAATAGTTTATATTGCCTTGGATTATTATTGATATCCTAACATAAAACGCTATTTGACTTGCCTAAATCACAGCGGGCGTTCTACAGTATGCCAGAGACAAATATGAAATAGTTCTATATAATGATTTGCCTTAGGACATTGGAATGTACATTCTATACCACTACTGGTTTCACACATTCCTGGTAAACGTACGTTATATATAAGTACAAATGCACCATTATACAAATGCAATTGAACGACAGTGAAAACAAAATAGTTATTTCATTTAGTTAAGGAAAAACAATTTATTTTGGTGTACGTGGAGTGTTAACATATACTGAATAAGAAGAGTACGATTGTCATCTTGGTAACAATGGAACAGAATAAATCGACCATCCAACAGCCCGTGGCTTTGTTATAAAAGGCTATTGTATTCTAAATCACTAGACTCTTAAGGCGAATTTGATTTCTTCCTTCTCCAAATACGTATAGCTTACTTGGAGGTATACTGTGGGAAAAACAAACGTTTTTTGTAATTCAGATGCAGTTGTATTTCACATAGAACGTGAAATGTACTAAACACAATACCCTAAAGGAAGTGTCTATGGTACATTAATACAATATTTTAAGGCATAAATACATTTAAAGTTAAAATTATAGTTTCCAAAAACTGATTTATTAAATTAGATATTTATGTAGTTTTTATTTGCTCTAATGTAATAAAACTTATTTATTTTTAGCAAAAGTACTTAACAAATAACTAGCGTTTGATTTTAGTCTGTCACAGATTTGTTAACATGTAATTCCTTTAAATAACAAATCACTCATATGAATTTAGGTATTTCTGTGTAAAGAAAATTACCTTTTAAAGATATAATATGATTATATAATCTTATTATAAATGACCATGTATAGGTAGCAGCTGCCTACCAGAAAATGGACGCTTCTACCAAATAAATGTAAAATTTTAATATAATTAAAAAAAAGTCATGGTTTCAGCAAATATCCGTAATCTTATATGTTAAAGATGAATGGTTATTGTTCATCCACTAAAACTTATGCTCTTCCACACATATTTTCTTTGTTTGTACAGTTCCAAATAATTGTATTTTCACTAATTAAACTAAATAATTTCTGAAAATGGAGTAGGTAATCTAACTGATCGAACTGGTTCGGTTTTTTATGTTGTTCTTCAAATATACTAATTGTCGCTAAAGTTCATTAGCTAATGAGTATTATTTTATTAGTTATAGAACTTATGGAATATAAATATTGATATTTAGGAAAATGTTCGAAAATAGAATATAATAGAGCATATTTTTGTCTCTACCAAAAATATACAAATATTCTACTCAATAGCTTTTTGCTCGTAAATAATAAAAACAATTTTAATTTTATAATACCTCTGTAGTAGCAAACCTGCCTACTTAGCGAATTTATAACGCATATTTATGTATCTTAATACCACATAAAGCCACATGCCAAGTTTCATCAATACATATTCATAAATAAACGATTTATGCCATTTTAATTATTCTCCATAAGAATAAAATGGCGGATGAGTATGCAAGTTTGCTGAAACAAGGATTACAAAAAATAGGTTTTTATACAAACGTAAATATAACTTAAGTTGGTAAGGCCACATACCAAGTGTTATTAATTTATGTTTATAACCAACGGAAATAACATTTGACTTATTCACCATAAGAATAACATGGGGGCTGAGTACGCTGGTTTGCTGCTACGGGAACTACCAGCAAAAACATTGTTTTTTGTGCAAATATCAATAGAAAAAAAAACTATATGAAGCAATATACCAAGTTTCATCAGAATAAGTTGATAAATAAGCGAGATATACAATTTTTATTATTCTCCATATGAATAACATTGGACAACGTACTGTGTTTAGCACTTTAAATATCTCTGTAACCAATTGGCGTAGATCAATGATCAAAACACAAAATTTTTGTTTTTTCTAAGCTGAATTAGTTGGTAAAAATAAAATTAGATTTACTAAAATATTACATGTAAATAACTCAAAAACCCATTTTTGGGGTACAAAAACCACAAAAAATACCACTTTGGATGGTGCGACCAGGCTGGTTTTGCAACTGAAAGTCATAAATGTTGCTTTACAGGTTTGTACTAAATTTCATCAAAATCGGACTATTTTTACGAGAGTTATCGCACCCACGTTCGAACTGTCTATATATATATATATATATATACAGTTTTGAACGGATGGTGTTTTTTACATCTGGGGACCTCAAAACAAAAAGTTATCATGGTCCCGGGCCTAGGTCTTACCATACCGACTACGGTAATAGCTTCTTCCCTATAGGAGAAATTTTCTAAAATGAGTTATTAACTTCACAATTAATTCTATTACTTATTCTGATTTAAAATAGATTATTAAGAAACAAACTATTGCAGATTATCTTTTTAATTTACGACTAGCTACTGACAGTTTCTATCCGTTGACGCGTACGCAGGAAGCCTCACAACGGAAGTGACGTTGTGTAACGTCTTCAATGACTCAACAGATCTAATCTAATTTGATATTGTTTCCGTTTGTTTAAGCTATTAGTAAAATAAAAAAATAATAAACATAGGACAATATTTTCCAGGGATTACTCTTCAGGGTGTAATCATGTAGGCATGCCAACAAGAAAGAGCCGTTGAATTGTTTTAACTAGTTTACAAATTAATATTTAGTTGGAAAACTTTGTGGAATTCCACTAGAATTTCGTCCATTACCTGGTAAAATGCGCAGAACAATTTTAATATATATAAAAAAAATAAAATAAAATAACTTTACAGTAGCTTGTATAGTCATATAATTTTATGTCACATATAATTGGTCATTTGTTTTATATTAGACTAATAAATTAAATTACGAGTAAAATATTATTTTTCCAAATTTTATAAGTATAATTTTACACTGAGGAATGATTTAACAGTCAAATGTTGATTATTTATGTCGATATTGCTTGATGATGAGAAACGATTATTTGTTTAATATAATACCAGAACTGTTTGTAAACATTAATGTTTCGAGTTTGATCATTTATTTTTCATCATAACCACACAGTAAACTATTGTTTCCAGTACTATCAGCTGTGATTGAAACCAATCGATTCCCGATAGGCCGGCTAAAGGGTCCGGGTAAAACTGCAAATAATGCCCCCGTCGCAGCAAACCTGCATACTCAGCGAATTTCCAATGCATAATATATGTCTTAATACCACATAGAGCGGCATACCAAGTTTCATAAAAATATATTCACATATAAGCGATTTTAATTATTCTCCATAAGAATAACATTGGTAATGAGTACGTAGGTTTGCTGAAATAAGGAACACAAACAAGTGGTTTTTATGCAATTATAAATAGAATTTAACTAGATGAAGCCACATACCAAGTTTCATCAATATTCATTTATAAATAAGCGCTATATAACATTTTAATGATTCTCCATAAGAATAACATGGGGGCTGAGAAAGCAGGTTTGCTGAAACAAGGAACAAAAAAATTGGTTTTTATGCAATTATCAATATAACTCAACCAAGTCAAGCTACATACCAAGTTTTATTAATTTGTGTTCATAATTAAGGGATTTGACTTATTCTCCATAAGAATAAAATGGGGGCTGAGTACGCAGGTTTGCTGCTAAGGGAATAATTAACAAAAACTCAATTTGTTGTGCAAATATCAATATACCAGTACTACGTGAAGCCACATACCAAGTTTCATCAACATACATTTATAAATAATCGATATATCAAATTTTATTTATTGTCCATAAGGATAACATTGGACAACGTACTGTGTTTAGCACTTTGAATATCTCTGCAACGGTTGGGCGTAGAATCAAAATTTAAGCACCAAAATGATTTTTGTGGAACTGAACAGCAAATGTGAAGTTTACATTGAAATGAACTGAGGAAAAACCAAAAACCTTTTTCCCCATAAGATTAACATGGGAGATTTTGAGTAGGTTTTTTTGGAGTTTCTCCGCAACCACTCAACTTAGGTTAATAATTAAAAATACTGTATTATTTGTTTTTTAAAGCTCTATAACATGGTCAAAACCAAAATTAAGTTTTTTAAAATTTTTGGGTGAAAAATGCAAAAATCTGATTTTTGGAAAATTTAAAAACCCCATAAACCCCCCTTCCCATGGTCCGATTTTTCTAGTTTTCAAACTTAAAGTCATGAATGTCATTTTACACAGTTGAGCCAAATTTCATCGAAATCGGACTTTTTTTACTCAAGTCATCGCATTCACGGACACACACACACACACACACACACACACACACACACACACATATATATATATATATATATATATATATATATATATATATATATATATATACATGTATATAAATTTGAACGAATAGTGTTTCTGTCATCTGGGGACCTCAAAACAAAAAGTTAACATGGTCTGGGGCTTAAGTCATACCATGAAACCTACGGTAATAGCTTCTTCCCTATAGGGGAAAAGTGCTAAAAGGCCTAGGCCGGGAAAGAAGGTTCCAACATTTCTCCCCACGAGCGCTGCTATTCTACTTACGGTATTCCATTATATGATTTTTAAACAGCTGACTTTTTCTAGCAACATAAACAAGTGAAAAAATAACAAATATCTGGTGTTGTTAGTTGTAAAAGTGTAAAAGTACTCAATAATGGCTGATTCAAATATTAATATCCCTGAATCAATATTGAAAATAAAAGGTGGTATGATGAAAAGTACTGTTCATAACTCGTCCGAAAGTGCTATAAAGGTACTTGATCGAATTCAAGTACTCGGCTTCGTCTCGTACTTGAAACTCGATCATGCACCGGTAACGACCACTTTCCGAACTTGTGACTAAATATACTAATTTATATTGCTGTAGCTTGTTATTTATTTTCTGGAGAGTCATATAGTTACATTTATTGAAGGAATAACTTCTAACTATATACATATAAATTAATAAAAAAATGTATATGTAGACCGTTTAAATATGGAATTAAATTTTACATAGAAAGTACCCTCACGTTATATTTGATGTAATTAAAATTGAAGGACTGAAGGACACGTACACACCAACGGAACTTTATGAATGAAAAAATAACCGCTTAAAGAGAGTTGGCGGTTTCAAACGAAGGTCGCTAATTAAAGTAACTAAACCCGGCCAGCAGCTTTCCTTCCTCTGGGTTTAAAACCACAAATATTATGTTTATTTTGCTGGTTATGTCCACAACGAATGCATACACATCTCGTGTAACACTGTATATTAGGTTCCGATATATACTTAAACGAATTCGTTCTATGGAAATATAAAGCTATTCCTTGCTGTGTAATATTTATCCAAAATCTAATACGTATTTAGGGTCTATCTTAGTTTCTGTTGATTTATTGTAGTTGAACATATTGTCATTACATTAGTAGGATCACATTCAGGCAAAGCTATTTGTGGAGTACAATGCATAGCGAATATAACAAAGGCAAAGGCGAAGTAAATGTTTGCAAAGCAATGGTTTCGTTAATCATACTAAATCTGAAGCCTCTCATTCATGTATGTTTAATGAATGTCAAATCTCAAATAATGGGTATAGCCATAGAATAATTCTGCGATATATAACAAAATCACTCCCGAAAATAATACGGAGGCTATTCTCAGATTTCATTAGTGAATAATAATTGTTTTCCCATACAATTGTAAACTGAAATATGGTTTACTGTTATATGATTGCAAAATTATCATATGCCTTTTACGTTTAACATAACTCTCTTCCTAAAGTACATTGATTTGGTCTATAATAAATCTGTTACCTACACCATACATTTTAATTTATTCGTATAAAAACTGTATATTCAAGAAGAATAAAAGTTTTACATAAACAAATAATCTGAATTGAGTCGTTAAATTATTATTTTAAACAATCAACTTTTTATTTTGGGAAAAATGTTCTCTTTAATATGTTTTAACTAAATACAAACTGTAGTGTTTTAATATTTTAATAATGTACGTTTAATATACATAGATTTATCACTCGGTTTGAAAACTTTGTCTCTTAAAAACACTTATAATTTGTACACTATGAAAGAGTAAAGCAAAACATGGCATTTATATCATAGAGTGAACGTTACGCAGTCGAAGTCAGATCTAATTCTACCAGCAAATTTAAAATTATATACATTACCACTGATACAAATAATAATATAAAAATGATTCAATCATTATAATAAATACCGTATTACTAGTTTAACTTTACAATGCTAAGCTTTATTTCTAAATTTCTATTTTTGTTCCTCGACAACAAGGTAGTTTTCTCAATAATGGTCGTCTCTAGCTCTTTAACTAAACCTTTCATCTTCTTAAAAGGACTTCAAAAGATTACAACAAAAAGTCAGTACTAATAAGTGATTTCCTTAAGGGCACGGCAAACGTCCCTATTGTTTTAGATACAACTAAATCTTATCAAAATATTATAGTGTTCAGAGTAAGATTAAGAAATGAAAAGTATAAATTAATTAAATCGCTTTTATACCCTCATTTAAGTCAAACATAATGAACAAATAAAGATTTTGGGTGCAGTCCATTAGACTGTAATGATATCTTGAAGAGCACATGATGAAAGTTAGAAGGTCGTATATGAAGACCTAAACCTCCTTCCAATGGCTTTTGACTGCTTACCATAAGCCTCAAAGTTGTAATGACCTCTCACGCTAAACATGTACCGAATATAATTAACGTTACGAAGTAATGAACTCTAATTAAATATAATAACCTTTAATTAATTAACATATTGATCAAAAATCCCTCAGCTATAAATATCCCATATCAACAAAACACTTAAAACTAATTTTTTTTTAGGTTGGCAGCCTCTTTTCCCGTACTTTGCTCGTCCAAAAAGACTATATCTGTGCGTGGAACGTATCCAGCAAAAAACAGGCTGCCAATCTCTTAAAAAAAATCAAGAGGTGAGATGTTGCAGTACGAGTTTTACAGTACTGATAAAATTTACATGCTAGGACCCCGATTCGAACTCACAACAGGACCGCTGCGATAGTTCCGGAGTCCGTCGCCTTGACCACTACGCCGACAACTCAATATAAGTGAAATCTTGTGTACCTTTAAGTAAAAGTATCTCTCGAATCCATTTACCATCCTCTTTCGACTTATGAGGTTAATCACATATAACCCCTAATTTTAAAATACTTACTTATAGCATAGGAAAGGAAGAAGGATGGATTTGAATTATGGAATATTTAGGAATATCACTATCATAAGTGAGCTAAAACCTATTCTGGTGTTATTTACAGGGCTATGTGGTACAATACTAGATGTTATTAACTCAGGATTAGGATTGGAAGATAAGCTATTACTTTTAGCGAATTTCCCCTATAGGGAAGAAGCTATTACCGTAGTCGGCATGGTAAGACCTAGGCCTGGGACCATGATAACTTTTCATTTTGAGGTCCCAGACCCCAAAAACACCATTCGTTCGAAACTGTATATATATATATATATATATATATATATATATATATATATATATATACAGGGTGTCACAAAAAAGTGTGATGGGCTATACAGGACCTAATTCTACATGCAAAAATAAGTCAAAATTGAAGAATAACATTTTTTAAATTTCGACTTAGTTTAGCCGTAATCCGCCATTTTGTTTTTTTGGGAAAATATTTATTATTTCAAAAACCCAATGAGATATTTTTACGAAACTTGGCAAAAGTTTTTACACTAAAGTAAGTAACATTTGAAAAAAAAAATATTTTTTTACCTTTTCAAATTTCAAAATGGCGGCCATTTGAATTTTTTATGCCAAATTTCATGAAAACCAGTACCTAAATCAAAATTTTTCAAGACACAAATTTTTTTGTATTTATTATAACAAATCCAACAAAACAAAAATGAATAAAATCGGTTCATAAATAAATAAGCTGTGTTTATTTTAGTGTTTTTATTTTTTTAAATTTATTAAATGTAATGTAATAATTTATGTAATGTAATTAAGTAATTTCAGTCTAAATTACTAAAATAAACACAGCTTCTTTATTTATGAACCGATTTTATTCATTTTTGTTTTGTTGGATTTGTTATAATAATTACAAAAGATTTTGTGTCCTGAAAAATTTTGATTTAGGTACCGGTTTTCATGAAATTTGGCATAACAAAATTCAAATGGCCGCCATTTTGAAATTTGGAAAGGTAAAAAAATATTTTTTTTTACAAATGTTACTTACTTTAGTGTAAACACTTTTGCCAAGTTTCATAAAAATATCTCATTAGGTTTTTGAAATAATAAATATTTTCCCAAAAAAACAAAATGGCGGATTACGGCTAAACTAAGCCGAAATCCAAAAAATGTTATTCCTCATTTGTTACTTATTTTTGCATGTAGAATTAGGTCCTGTATAGCCCATCACACTTTTTTGTGACACCCTGTATACAGTTCCGAACGAATGGTATATATTTATAGATCTATATATATATATATATATATATATATGTGTGTGTCCGTGGGTGCAATAACTCTCGTAAAAAAGGTCCGATTTTGATGAAATTTGGTACAAACGTGTAAAGCAGCATTTTTTACTTTAAGTTCGAAAACCAGACAGATCGACCTATCCGAAGGGGTATTTTGGGGGGGTTTGGACCCCAAAAATGGGTTTTTTCGCTTTTCACGGGAAAACGGGTGCACTGACGTTGATGAAACTTTGTTTCATTGTTCTATACATGCGTGAGAAGGTTTTAAGCTACTTAAACTTTTAAACTGGCATACGCCTTTCGGAAAGAGAATAGCGGCCGCCCAAAAACGCGATTTCGTGTTGTTTTGGTCACGTTTTGTTAGCTTTTCACAGGGAAACGGGTACACTGATTTCGATAAAACTTTTTTCTATGTTCTATATATGCGATAGAAGGTTTTAGGTTAATTGGATTTTTGTAAATCACCTTAGGACTCTGCCCCACGGGGTTTTAAAGAACCTATGTTATTCTTATGGACAAAGTTGTTATTTATATTGAACCAGAAGATGACTTAAGAATAGTTATTCTATAAACATATGTTGTAGTTCATATTTAAAACGTTGAGTGAGGATTGTTAATAAATTTCGTAAGTATGCAGAGAGGATATCTATACAACAAATTAAATTTTTGTCTGTACATCGCTTGAAATTATGACATTTTTGCATATTTTCACGTTTTACACCCTAGGGGAGCCAAAATAAGTCTTATCTCAATTTCTGTCTGTCTGCATCTCCTTCGGTAACGCCCAAGAACGTGTTTCTGTTCGATTTTCTCTGGAAAACGGGTGCACTGATTTTGATGAATCTTAGTTTATTTGTTCTATACCTACATTCGAGAGAAGATTTTAGGCTATTTTAAACTGTCATACGCCTTTTGGAAAAATAACGGCTGCCACGCAGAAACATGTTTTCGAGCGGTTTTGATCGAGTTTGTTCGCTTTTCCCAGGGAAACGGGGGAATTGATTTAGATGCAACTTTTTTTATATGTTCTATACGCACCTTAGAAGATTATAAGCCTACTTCAACATTTTTAACTCGTCTCAGGGCTACACTCCACGGGATTTTCAAGATACCATCTTATGGTTATGGACAAAGCATTTATTTATACTGTACCAGTTGATGACTTAAGAATATTTATTGCATAATCAATTGTTGTGGTTCTCATTTAAAATGTTGAGTGAACATTGGTAATAAATAGCAGAAGTATATAGAGTGGACATATCTAAATTTATATTTTTCAGACACATTAACTCGCTCACATTGTGATCACTGTAACTAAAATAGACAATGTCTAAGAAGGTGAAATTTTGCATAGTAGTTCCCCTTATTCTGCAGATGTACAATAAGTCTAGGTTTGAAACAAAATCGTACCCGGCTCTGTCCTAATTTAATTTATTGCTGGCAATCGTATTAGCATTAGTTCGGACCTTTTAAGTTGAATTCGGTATGAACATACCTAACATATTAGAGCAAACACAAGCCTATTCCCGTTAATAACGAGTTTTAGGGCCCCACCCTCGAACCCCCAGAATACTTATTTTAACAATCTTGCAACTGCTACTGGCCTGATGGAGATGAAATTTGGTAGCTAAAAAAACAGAGACAAAAATGCTTAAGCGCTCTTCCCCCTGACCTTTAATATAATCATCACAACTACCCAACCAATAGAGCTGAAAATGTGTACTTTAAAAGACATCAGCAACATAGTCCATATTGGGGAGTCATGGTGTTGTTCTCTAGAGAGTTAATACAGGCACTTTGTGTGCTTGAGACATGGGTGACGAGATCTATGACTATCTAAATAGATCTTTTATGTAGCCAAATACTGAGTGCCTCAACTTAACAGTAAATTTAAATTTATTTTTGGATAAGATTGAGGGGTTGAAGAGTTCTATTAGGTGCTTTTAAAAGTTGGGATCAGGACATTGGAAAACAGGTGGTCTCATAAACACCCCTCCTTCACTCTGTACAATCGACGAATAACAGGAAATACTGATCGATAGTTTGTTCACTGAGGTTCATAAACAGATTAATTTTGAAAGTGCCTTGTGCCATCCTCACGACCACCAATGAACAAGCAACAGAGATCAATATAAAGGTGATGTATCTCTTCCAAAGCGAGGAACGGGTGTGTCAATTTGTTAACACCGTCCTTTACCCAGGACCACGCCATTCACTACCCGACAGTGTTCCTCAACTCAGTAACAGTACCTGAATTATCTGCCAGTATATTTCGTAAATTTTGATTTAATTGTACTTAAAAAATGTAACATATATTCGGTTGTTATTCTTTTAAATTCATCTATTATTTAGACATACAACCCGTACGGAGGACGGGTACACAACTAGTTAATAATAAAATATCAAGCTGTTACTGATCATCATCATCATCATTGTTGCGGATTAGGAAACCCCAGTATAGCTACTAGGCACATCTTCCATTAGCGGGAATATTGCGCAGGTTACCGGAGGGATAGGATATAGCAGGAAAGGAAAGGGAAGGATAGGATATAGCAGGAAAGGAAATGGAGGGATAGGACGGCAGCCAAATCGACCCTTCAGAGAGCCAACTCCCGTGCCCCTGTGATAGCTGGGATGAGGCTCTCAAGCAGGGAACCCGCAAACTGTCCCCTAACTGGTCAACTCAACTGGCAGGGTATCCATGAACATCCAGGGACCATCAATTCTTAGGTTGGCAGGTTGTGGACCAAACCCGGAGACTCTGTCCCTAGCCGCAAAAGGAGGGACCAAAAGTGAAAGGGAAGTTTTTCATAATGGACAGCCTAAAGTCTTACCATATGTAATGACAACTTCATTTACTGAACCCAATGTTAGCCTCAAACTGGTTTAAACCAGTTTTAAGGTAGTCCTGGGACCTGTCACTGATACACAACAGTGTCCTTTAATATAGGTAAATACTGGTGTATTAAACAGTATGTGATTTATAAAAGTATACAAACCAACTCATCATCAAGCTATTGTAAATAATATTATCTGTGATTCTGAGTAGAACTTAAAATTAAAGTAAAATCAAGAGAATATTATAAAACTGCTATATTTTAAATATAAATTAATATAATGTTATTAATTAAGGCAAAATGTTTTGTAAGCTAAGAATCAGGAATAGCCCACCTTGTTTAGGAAACCAAAAGAAATATATCTTCAGGCTTGGCTTAGTGCAATGCATCTTCCTATTGTTTGCCTACAGTCGAGAGGTAGGAGATTTATATCTCTCTCCACATATGGTTCCATGATTTTCCGTTGAATTGTCTCACACACTATATATGTATAACTAAACATTATTTACCATACAACTATTATATTTTTATACATGGTCATATTTATGAATAATATAATATTGTATACAACACGAAATCACCTAGGACATTATTTAATGAAAAATACAACAGATATGGTTCACCAATTTTTGGCATAAAGTTCACAAAAATATCACTGTTGACAAAAGAAATATTTAGAAAATATGGATAATACCTACTACAGTTAATTTAAAGGAAAAATAACTTAATATCAAATCTATATCATCAACAAGAAACCTGTATTATTTGGACATTGATCAATAAGTCAAATTAGTTTTGGTATAACCTTAATTGGCAAAGTTTATTTTAAAATTTAAGTTCTGGACTATATTACTATTTATGAGTTTCCATGTTTTAAAAATAAAATATTAAGATGTCATGACAATGCCAGCACGAACCTTGCCTCTACCATAAGGTCTCAGCTCAACTAACATGCACATTAGTTTGCTTTGTTTGCGGTTTAAGCCGCATGTTTGTGTCATTGTTATTTATCAAACAACTTACCCCATGACATAGCTTACTCAAATGTATTCGACTTGTAATGGTAACTACTACCTATTTATTTGTAAATAAATGTAATTTGTATATGTTTTATTGTTAACATGTACTATTTTAAAACTCGTATTTACCTTAAATAATTGGGAAACAAAGATGAAATATCTCATGCTTGTCATTATTGGCCCTCTAACCACGTTTAACCTCACCCACATCTTTTCGTATTTATATATACAGAACATATAAATTACAAGACGTATAATAATAACTAGTTGTCCTGATGCTCGAATCCAAGCAAGTTTATACCTAATGAAAGGATACTTCAGTTGAAAACAAACATGACAAAACATCTGTTATTAAAACGGATGTTACAATTTGAGAATAATGCGGAAAACGTACTTTCAATCAACGCGTAGTTTAGACTTCCACCGTCGGATAACGCCACTGTTCCGAAGATTCAGCTCTCTACTGTATTTAAGTGATGCCCTTTCTTAAAATTCTGAGGCGTATTGGCAAATCTAAGTAAAAATAACTTTGACACCTCAAACGTTAAAATCCGTCTAGCCGTTATCAAGTTATGGATGTGAAGAAAATAACCCTAGCGTCTTAATATACGCAGTACATTAACAATAATAGTTTTTTAACAATTGCTTTAAATTTGTAATAATACAAATAACCTTTTTTCTTTTCCTAGTGTTTGGTATAAGATACAATCTTATTTATAGTTTAGTTATATGTTCGAAAAATTATGTCAGTGGACTATTAAATATTTGAAAATGTCAAGCCTGTACAATAAAGTTTAAAAGTTAAAAGTTATAGTTTATTTTTGAAGAGAAATCAGGGACACATTCATCACAAGACTTGGAGTTTCAGCGTCAACGAACCCCGGCCAAAAGTTCCCCTCAAATGTGTTAAAGGTAACGGTGTTTTAAATCAAAAGATGTTATAGAACCACCAACCATAGCAGCAGTTTCATTTCCTTCTTATCGTCTAACAAGTTTAAGGTTCTTGAAATATTCTAAACGTATATGGATTCTGGTTTGACGTAACCTTGAAGATATTCTGAAGATGTGTGGAATGTATTTGTCTATTATTTTGCTCCTGCATCTCAAATACATATTTAATGACAAAAGAAAATGTAAAACAACATTTTACGTTTGTTTTACGAAGTCTAGGAGACAAATTATGTTTATAAAATAAGATATTAAGGCTTCAATGTTAAATTATTTGATGGACATTAAAATAAAATAATGGCAATATTTAAATTAATATTAAATATTTAATCATTTTGAGACTTTAAAAACAAGTAAAAAGGTAAAAGATGTGGTTTATCTTTTAGGATAAATCAGGGACACATTCAACACGAGATCCGGAGTTTTAGCGTTAACGAACCCTAGCGAAGAGTTCACCTCAAATGTCGAGTTAACGGCAAAGGTGTTATAAAACAAAATACTATGGTGACAGTTTGACTTCCTCCTCATCCCCACCCAAGTGGAGATATTCAAAACATGCATGAATTGTGGTATGACATAACCTTGAAGTTTATGTTCTGTAGATATGTAAAATATCTACTACTACTTTTCTCCTGCATTCTAAAATGCATTTTTAACGACATAACGAAATGTATCGCAAAATGTATAATTTGTTTTATATAGTCTAGGAGAAAAGTGGTGATTGTAAAATAATAAAATACGGCTTTAATGTTAAAGTTTGTAAGAAAAAATACTTTAAATACCAAAAACATATGCTTACCTTTTATAAAAAAACTGGTTTCACACTTACCTGAAATAAAAAAATAACATAATTATAATAATAATATAAATAATTATAATATAAATAAAATAATAATAGACAAGATTGAATAAATTTTCTGCAAAATATTCTTAGCAAAGCTGGTAATTGTAAATAGAACATAACTAATAAAACATCAAATTTTCCAATTTTAAATAATTCCACTAATATAGAAAGAGAGGGTAAATTTTTACTGACGATAACTGTTCATAAAGTTAATCCCTAAGTATAACAAGTATATACAAATTATTGATTAATAAAAAAAAAACAATAGAAAATACCAACAAAAGCTTTGAATGCACTTACACTTGAATCCCATTCTTCAAGTAACTAATTTATTTTAATTTTTTTGTCCTATTAAGATATATGTTTAGTTGTTAAAATTATATTTGTTTCACATACCTAAAAAGTAACATTTATTGGTATTTTTTTACTGTAAAAACAAACGAAACAAAGCGGTTGTCATAGTCGGTAACTTAGTTGCCGATTTGACACTGGCCCTAAAAGTGACCTGTGCTTATGAGAAAAGTTTTCCCTTTACCTGCTTTGTCAACAGCTGGCAAACCTGCGAGGCATCTCTAGTACTGCCAACCTAAATATTTCAATATTAACCAATTATGTGTCAAATAATCATAATACATCCTCGAACAGTTGTAGCTTTTTTAAAATGCATTTATTTTTCATTTGTTCCACAATTTCTAACCTAAATTATTTTAATGTTTTAAAATTTATTTTAAAATTTTAATCATTATTTAATGAATTGAGATAGAAGAGTTTAAAGAAATTCTATAATAAATTGATTTACACAGTGTAATACAAGATTGAAATTGTATTGAGGGTTCCTTTTGTTGTACGCGGTAAAATTTTATATAAAATTACAATTAAAAATTATCTGCTGTGGAAGCTACTCTAATTATCAGTGATAAGTACACAATTATTTTCAGATTAAAAGGTAAATACTATATCTTATTACTTAATATTATTTTATGACTTAGGAACGTGAGATGAACTAACATAACCTGGTTTTCAGTTGTAATATTTAATAATATTAACAAATACAAATTAATAAAGAAAAGATAACCCTCGTTATAACTTATTTGTTTTATAACCCTTCAGGCTAATATAGTATATTCAACATATTACAACGATAACGAAGTATATTTTCATCAACATATTCGAAAACATAGAATATTAATGAAGCACAGAGGGTAGATATTGTTTGAGTTATATAATTATTTTAGTCATCGTTGTAGAGCGCACAGAGAAACAAATACACGCCGTGCATAGTAATCATGCATAAAATCAGATTATTAATATAACTGCGTACATACATGGGACAAATTTCCTGGAAACAGTTTAGTACCAAAGCGTGCATTTGCAACCAAATGCGTTCTGCTTCAATAGAAATAATTTATGTAAATAATAATTTTAATTACAGGAACTAACGAAATATTAATCAATATTATCTATGGAATTGATTTTATGTGAGGAGAAAGCGTGAAATTGTTATCAGGCCAAATGCGTTTGGATGGTTAACTGTAGGCTTAGATAGATATATTTGGTAATTCAAGAAGTAAAGTTAGTTGGTTGTATAATATGCATTATAATTCATATATTGTTGTGAATTTGTGTTATCTTGAACGTTTGGTGTAATGAAAGCTTTTAGGACGGGTAGAATCAAACCGGATTAAATGGTTGTTGGATCAAATATAATCGCAGCTGTGTTATTGATATTTTTAGACCTATGTGTCATTCCATAGTAGTAAATGTTTAGTATTATTCCAACCTAATCACGTACTTATAAATTATAAGCCTTAGTATGACATCAAATACAAGTTTTAATGAGTGGAAAGTTTGAAATTATTCAGAGGTGAAATTGTCAACTATGAAATTTGCAAGAAATATCTAATACATTACTTGACAAGGGCCAGAGAATTGTCATGGGACTCTTAAGTTAATACAGTTAAATATCAGACTAAATGAGGAAACCTTGTAATTTAAAAATTGTTATCGGTGTGTCCTAATTTACAACAGAAACATGTAAACAAGTTAATAAATGAACAGCAATTATCAAACTAACGTGGTCAGTAGTGCATTGAACTAGAAACCTGAGGTAAATACTGGGATAAAACCACCGATATAACATACATTTTGTCAATTAGTACAACTTGCCAATTTGAGTGTTTTCTGTTGCGACTTCACTTTTGACTACGGTATAACTTCGGATAACAATATTGCAATTTTAATATTTGCTCAAATCTTTTACCTACCTTTCTACCATCCATAATCTATAATCTACAATTTAAATCTCCCATCTATTTTCCTTCAACATTTCAGCTATATCAGTTCATTAGTTGATGCGTGTAGAATAACGTAATACTTTTAAAGGCCAATGGGGCACACGCCCCATAAGATTACAAAATAAAGAGCAGGTCCAATTTTAACTGTGGTATATTAAGTATCTTCCGTTTTCATGACAGCTCAGTTGGCCAAGTAAATACGTAATATAAATAGCTTTTACATGAGAATTTTGTTTAATAAAGTAGTAGTTATGTAATAAAAACATGCAGTTTATATATGTTAAAATTATAGCTATAGAGTACTACTGCGTGATGGTCCGAAAGAACAACATTTTTATTTTGATATATTTGTACTTCAAACCTCTTCAGGGCATCATTTTGTGCCAGTAAAGGATACATTTAAAATACAAGTAACGTTACGGTTTGTGTTTTTATTAAAAACTTATCGACTTTGAGTGTTCCTTTTGTAAACCTTAGTAAGAGTATATCGGAGGAAAATATAAAAATACATTGTGGAGTGAGTTTTTCTATAATATAAAATAGAAAAATGCTCATCATCAATTCTACTGAATCCTATCGTATTGAAATAAAATATCTCAAACTAATTTTAAACGTGAACAAATCATATAATTCTTTAATGGGGAGTTTTGTTTGGTGATTTTATTCTCTCTGTACTAAAGACGTGCCTTGTAATAGCTCCAAAAATTATAAAAGCGTATTCAGTAATGAAACACAGAACAGAGTGGGTAAATGTTTTCCAATATAATCAAAATCCTATCAGAGACTGGAGCGCCGACATTCTAAAGCTGTAATTAAAGCTTTTTGTTTGATAAAACCAAACAAGATTACCCTTTCTGCAAAAGTAGACTACGTCATTATGTCCACCGAATAATATATTTACTCTATGGTATTTCCTATTCTTTTAATTAAAAGTTCTTCTAATATTTAATTTAAACTGTAAAGTTTACTAATTTCCATAACATATATATGAAAGGCTAGTATTTATTTCTAGGTGTAAATTTTGGATAGTGTTTGGTATATTCATTAAAATAATAATAGTGTGGAAACATCATAGCAAATACATTAGTAGTGGTGAAATACGGGGGAGGCATACTATTCGGCGCTTTTTTCCCATGTTATTCTTATGGGGATCAGTTTTTGCACCGACGCCCGATCCTACCCTACACAAATTTTCTTTTTGGCCCCTGCCTTATTTTCCCCCATTTTAAAATTTGCATTAATTTTAATACATCCTTTGCAGAAATCCACGAGTTCAAAAATAACTCCAGACCAAATAAACAACACATGTAAACAACTTAGAAGTTATTGTGTAGTAGTGGAGAAACAGCAAAGAGGCCCCACAATCGGCGCTTTTTTCCCATGTTATTCTTATGGGGAGCCGTTTTTGCACCGACGCCAGCTCCCGCCCATAGAGCTCCCGCGCCCTAGCCTATACTATTGTCCAACCCCTGCCTATATTAAATATATTGTCCCCACCCCTCCTCTATATTTTTAAAAATTAATTTTCAAATTCAGGCTAAAAAACTATCTTTGGTGTTTACTGTCCGATTTGTCTGCAATTTGGATATGTTATTGTCCTAGGCAAGTGTTTTAATAAATTACACTTACATTTCCCAAATTCACTATTACGGTTGAATTAAAAAATATTGTTTGAAAAATACTGCCGCCAACTGAAATTTGTGTTTTAATCCAAACTATTTAAAATTCATTTTAATACATCCTTTGCAGAAATCCACGAGTTCAAAAATAACTCCACACTAAATAAACAACACATGTAAACAACTTAGAAGTGCACTTGGTTATCGCCACTAGCGTGACAATCAACCTTGAAGGAGATTCTGCAAGATCGGCACCAAGGACACAGCGACCGATGCATAGTAACCGATGCGTAATTTTACAAATTGTGTGAATTGTCGGCTATATAAAGAGCCGTTGCAGGCCAGGGTCCTCACTTCATATCCTACAGCCCCAGCATCAACAAGACCTGTTGCAGATTTTAACTTAAAATTCAGTGGTTAGAATAATTTCGGCTAAAATATGATTATTTTACTCTGGACTTAGAAAAATTCAGTGGTTAGAATAATTTCGGCTAAAATATGATTATTTTACTCTGGACTTAGAAAAATTTAGTGGTTAGAATAATTTCGGCGAAAATATGTTTTTTTACTCTGGACTTAGAAAAATTTAGTGATTAAAATAATTTCGGCGAAAATATGTTTTTTTTACTCTGGACTTAGAAAAATTTAGTGATTAAAATAATTTCGGCTAAAATATGATTTTTTTACTCTGGAGGTTTGTAGGTACTTTATACAATTATCTAAAAAGTAGTTTCTCAGATTTTTGATAAAGGGCTTAGTTTTTATAAAAATTTTGAATTTGTGTTTTTTTTTTAAATCTTCATATTTTGAATTTTGATCGTATTTAAATTTTTAAAATGGTAATTTTTGTTTATAAAAAGCAGAGCATGACATCTCTACAGTCATTTCAACACAAAATGTTGACCTGTGCAGTCTGTTTTATGTCTTACTCCAACAGAAGCAATTTATTACGCCATTATCGACTTGTTCACAAAGTTATTCCTAAAATTTGTAAAATATGTCATCAAATATTTGACAATAGCAATTTTAAAATGCACATGCTAGAGAACCACAATACTTGTAATGTGTGTAAGAGAGTCATCACCCGGAACAAACCCCGCCACCACCTACGATGTGACAAGCGGCCCTATAATGTGTTTAAGTTTTACGGCGAGTCCGCGGATATATTAGACACACTTCAATCTTGTCCTTTACCTATCAAATGGATTCTTATTAGGAGAGTGAAATTTATCAAACACTCAGTGGACAATAATGGTGATTTAATCATTGACAAAGAATGTATTGCTGATTTTCGAAGTTTAACTAATTTATCAATTGAGAAAGCACAATTAAAGACTCAAATTGAAAATTCACTTTTAAAAATCGATACCTCCATGCACAAGTATCAAGCCCAAGGCAGTGGATGGATATATGACCGCACCAAATACTGGCAGTTGCATGTTTATAAGTATAAACCCCTAACTCCCAAATCATACATTCCCATGCCAGAAAATATAAAATCAAAACATGCTGTTTTAAATATTAAAAACACCGATAATAAATGTTTCACCTGGAGTGTTTTAGCAAGCCTGAATCCAAGGAATCGTAAAGAAAATGCAAATCGAGTATTTTACTACGAACCCCACATAGGCCAGTTGAATATGACAAACATAAAATATCCAGTAAAAATATCTGACATTGATAAATTTGAAAAACAAAATAACATAAGTGTTAACGTATATGGAATTGAAGGAAAAACAATATATCCACTGAGAATAACTAAACTAAATGGCAATACTCACGTCAATCTGCTGCTTCTAAAACACGGTCAGAAATCACATTACTGTTTAATTCGTGATTTTGACAAGTTAATGTTTAATTCTACAAAAGACAACAATAAGAAATATTTTTGCAAGTTCTGTTTGCAACATTTTGGCACCAAAGATATATTGGAACTTCACACAACACACTGTAAACCCTTTAATGCCCAAAGAGTACAAATGTCTGAAAAAGATACACTACAATTTACGAATTACAAATATCAACTTAAAGCTCCCTTTGTGATTTATGCAGATTTCGAATGTTTTATAAACTGCGGCAAACACACTCCTTCTGGATTTGCTTATGTTGTGGTGAGAGACTCTAAAATTATTTACGAAGAGTTGTACAGCGGTGAAAATGTGATGGATGTATTTTTCGAAAAGTTATTTAAAACTTATGACTTTATTAAAAGTCAGATGGAAGTATATGTTCCCCTTGTAATGACTGCAGAGCAAGAGGCTTCCTTCCAAAACTCTAAATACTGCCACATATGCCAACAGCTGTTACTGGGTGATAAAGTGCGCGACCATTGCCATCTAACAGGCAAATTCCGAGGACCCTCCCACAACGCTTGCAATTTAAACTATAAAGTAACCAAGAAAATTCCAATATTCTTCCACAACCTTAAAAACTATGATGGTCATTTAATAATGCAACACTTGGGAAAACTCAATCGCAAATTGAATTGCATAGCCAAAGACATGGAAAAATATATATCGTTCTCTGTTGATGATTTGGTATTTTTGGATTCCTACAACTTTCTGTCTCTTCCCTTAAGCAAATTAGCTTCCAATTTAAATACATTTAGATTTATAGACAATCCACTACTACAACGCAAGGGCGAATTTCCATACGAATACATGACAGGACCAGAAAAGTTTTTAGAGCCCCTACCACCCATAGAGGCATTTTACAGCAGCCTAACTAAAGAATGTATATCTCCTGCACAATATGAACATGCTAAAAACGTATGGAATCATTTTAATATAAAGAATTTAAAAGAATATCACGATTTATACCTTAAAACAGATGTGTTGTTATTGGCTGATGTGTTTGAGACATTTAGGGACTTGAGTTTAAAGGATTATAAACTCGACCCTGTCCACAAGTACTCATTGCCTGGACTAACATGGGAGGCGTGTCTTAGAATGACCGGCATAAAATTACAGTTATTTAGTGACATTGACATGCATTTGTTTATAGAACACGCCATTAGAGGCGGTGTAAGCATGATTTCCACACGCTACGCTAAAGCCAATAATAAGTACATGGGCGAACATTATGACCCAAATCAAGAAAGCACCTATCTTGTATACTTAGACTGCAACTCGCTATACTCTACAGCAATGTGCGAGTCGTTGCCCGTTGATGGCTTTAGATGGACAAACGAGAAAGATTATAAAGCCAATAAAAATGAAAACTTTGGATTTATTTTGGAAGTTGATTTAAAATACGATAAAAGTTTACACGATTTGCATAATGACTACCCGCTCGCACCAGAAAAAATGAATGGAAAATTAATACCAAATTTAAATGACAAAACTAAATATATTTTGCATTATAAAGCACTAAAAAAATACGAAGAATTGGGTTTGGTAGTTACAAAATACCACAGAATCTTAAAATTCAGACAATCAAAATGGCTCGCCCCCTATATTAATTTTAATATTGAAAAGCGACAAAAAGCTGAACATGATTTTGAAAAAGACTTTTACAAACTGTTAAATAACAGTCTCTTTGGTCGAACAATTATGAACCAACGCAAGTTTCGTGATATACATCTTGTAGACGAGTCTAAGTTAACAAAGTATGTTACAAAGCCAAGATTTGACTGCAGCAAAATGTTCGATAACAAGTTGCATGCTGTGCATTTAAATAAATTAATTGTAAAGTTTGATAAACCAATATATTTAGGAATGACCATTTTGGATATCAGCAAAGTAATAATGTATGATTTCCACTATAATTATATGTCAAAATTTAAGAATAAAAAGTTCTTAATGACAGACACAGACAGCCTTCTTTATTCTATAGTAACAGAGGACTTTTACAAGGAAATACAATGTGACTTGGACCGTTTTGACACCTCTGCATATAGTAAAGACCATTTCTTATACTCTGATAAAAACAAAAAAGTTACGGGCAAGTTTAAAGACGAATTAAATGGTCAAATTATGTATGAATATTGTGGTTTAAGGCCAAAATTATACTCTTTCATTCCTCTACAGTGGTTATACGAAAAAGAAAAGCAGCTAGAGGTTAAGAAGGCAAAAGGAGCTGACGGCGCTACAGTTAAACATCTCTTAAGACACCAACATTACTTACACTGTCTTGCAACCGGAGAAGATTACTACGAGAATGTTACAAGAATTAAATCCACAAACCACCATCTGCAAACATTAACGATGAACAAAAAGGTACTCTCTTTTGATGACGACAAGAGGTTTATTGTGGATGGCATCAACACCCTTGCCCTTGGTCACTATAAAATTGGTCAAACATAAATCTGTATTTGCCATTATTCTTTGGCCTTTCCTTGTCTATTACAAAAAAGCCATATTTAGACCTATCCCAGCACTGATGGCAGAGATTTCTAAATTGGTTAAATGAAAAATCATTTCCCACATGATTGTTATACACATGTTTTAAATTTAAATCGTCTTGTTTAAATAATATTAGGAAATTAACATTGTCACGTAAATGTTTGTGTACTTTACTGTAAGATTGACACAAGTAAAAACTGCTAATATTTTTGTGTCTGCCCATTGAGAAAAATTGTGTGATATTTGGACTATTTATGTCGTCAAATACAACTATTGAGTGTGATTCTACATCATTTGGTGTGATTTCACAGTTTGAATATGTGTGTAATTTAACTTCATCACACAGACGGAATATTTCAATTATTTTTTTATATTTTTCTTGTTCTAAAGATTTGGATATTATATATAAATTTGTAAACTTTAATCCTTGTTTTTTTACAATTAAGTTATAAATTACAACAGTCTTCCCCGAACCACTGGGCCCTATTATAAGACAGCGAATATTATTAGGAAATAGGCCCAACTTCTTTGGTGTATTTTCTTTATGTGCAATTTTAAATTTGTTCTTTTGTTGAATAAATGACATTTTTTATATAATGGTGTATTTTCTTTATGTGTTAAATGACATTTTTTATATAACATTGGAAGTTAAAGGGGGGTGTATCGATACACCCCCCCTTTAACTTCCAATGTTATATAAAAAATGTCATTTAACACATAAAGAAAATACACCATTATATAAAAAATGTCATTTATTCAACAAAAGAACAAATTTAAAATTGCACATAAAGAAAATACACCAAAGAAGTTGGGCCTATTTCCTAATAATATTCGCTGTCTTATAATAGGGCCCAGTGGTTCGGGGAAGACTGTTGTAATTTATAACTTAATTGTAAAAAAACAAGGATTAAAGTTTACAAATTTATATATAATATCCAAATCTTTAGAACAAGAAAAATATAAAAAAATAATTGAAATATTCCGTCTGTGTGATGAAGTTAAATTACACACATATTCAAACTGTGAAATCACACCAAATGATGTAGAATCACACTCAATAGTTGTATTTGACGACATAAATAGTCCAAATATCACACAATTTTTCTCAATGGGCAGACACAAAAATATTAGCAGTTTTTACTTGTGTCAATCTTACAGTAAAGTACACAAACATTTACGTGACAATGTTAATTTCCTAATATTATTTAAACAAGACGATTTAAATTTAAAACATGTGTATAACAATCATGTGGGAAATGATTTTTCATTTAACCAATTTAGAAATCTCTGCCATCAGTGCTGGGATAGGTCTAAATATGGCTTTTTTGTAATAGACAAGGAAAGGCCAAAGAATAATGGCAAATACAGATTTATGTTTGACCAATTTTATAGTGACCAAGGGCAAGGGTGTTGATGCCATCCACAATAAACCTCTTGTCGTCATCAAAAGAGAGTACCTTTTTGTTCATCGTTAATGTTTGCAGATGGTGGTTTGTGGATTTAATTCTTGTAACATTCTCGTAGTAATCTTCTCCGGTTGCAAGACAGTGTAAGTAATGTTGGTGTCTTAAGAGATGTTTAACTGTAGCGCCGTCAGCTCCTTTTGCCTTCTTAACCTCTAGCTGCTTTTCTTTTTCGTATAACCACTGTAGAGGAATGAAAGAGTATAATTTTGGCCTTAAACCACAATATTCATACATAATTTGACCATTTAATTCGTCTTTAAACTTGCCCGTAACTTTTTTGTTTTTATCAGAGTATAAGAAATGGTCTTTACTATATGCAGAGGTGTCAAAACGGTCCAAGTCACATTGTATTTCCTTGTAAAAGTCCTCTGTTACTATAGAATAAAGAAGGCTGTCTGTGTCTGTCATTAAGAACTTTTTATTCTTAAATTTTGACATATAATTATAGTGGAAATCATACATTATTACTTTGCTGATATCCAAAATGGTCATTCCTAAATATATTGGTTTATCAAACTTTACAATTAATTTATTTAAATGCACAGCATGCAACTTGTTATCGAACATTTTGCTGCAGTCAAATCTTGGCTTTGTAACATACTTTGTTAACTTAGACTCGTCTACAAGATGTATATCACGAAACTTGCGTTGGTTCATAATTGTTCGACCAAAGAGACTGTTATTTAACAGTTTGTAAAAGTCTTTTTCAAAATCATGTTCAGCTTTTTGTCGCTTTTCAATATTAAAATTAATATAGGGGGCGAGCCATTTTGATTGTCTGAATTTTAAGATTCTGTGGTATTTTGTAACTACCAAACCCAATTCTTCGTATTTTTTTAGTGCTTTATAATGCAAAATATATTTAGTTTTGTCATTTAAATTTGGTATTAATTTTCCATTCATTTTTTCTGGTGCGAGCGGGTAGTCATTATGCAAATCGTGTAAACTTTTATCGTATTTTAAATCAACTTCCAAAATAAATCCAAAGTTTTCATTTTTATTGGCTTTATAATCTTTCTCGTTTGTCCATCTAAAGCCATCAACGGGCAACGACTCGCACATTGCTGTAGAGTATAGCGAGTTGCAGTCTAAGTATACAAGATAGGTGCTTTCTTGATTTGGGTCATAATGTTCGCCCATGTACTTATTATTGGCTTTAGCGTAGCGTGTGGAAATCATGCTTACACCGCCTCTAATGGCGTGTTCTATAAACAAATGCATGTCAATGTCACTAAATAACTGTAATTTTATGCCGGTCATTCTAAGACACGCCTCCCATGTTAGTCCAGGCAATGAGTACTTGTGGACAGGGTCGAGTTTATAATCCTTTAAACTCAAGTCCCTAAATGTCTCAAACACATCAGCCAATAACAACACATCTGTTTTAAGGTATAAATCGTGATATTCTTTTAAATTCTTTATATTAAAATGATTCCATACGTTTTTAGCATGTTCATATTGTGCAGGAGATATACATTCTTTAGTTAGGCTGCTGTAAAATGCCTCTATGGGTGGTAGGGGCTCTAAAAACTTTTCTGGTCCTGTCATGTATTCGTATGGAAATTCGCCCTTGCGTTGTAGTAGTGGATTGTCTATAAATCTAAATGTATTTAAATTGGAAGCTAATTTGCTTAAGGGAAGAGACAGAAAGTTGTAGGAATCCAAAAATACCAAATCATCAACAGAGAACGATATATATTTTTCCATGTCTTTGGCTATGCAATTCAATTTGCGATTGAGTTTTCCCAAGTGTTGCATTATTAAATGACCATCATAGTTTTTAAGGTTGTGGAAGAATATTGGAATTTTCTTGGTTACTTTATAGTTTAAATTGCAAGCGTTGTGGGAGGGTCCTCGGAATTTGCCTGTTAGATGGCAATGGTCGCGCACTTTATCACCCAGTAACAGCTGTTGGCATATGTGGCAGTATTTAGAGTTTTGGAAGGAAGCCTCTTGCTCTGCAGTCATTACAAGGGGAACATATACTTCCATCTGACTTTTAATAAAGTCATAAGTTTTAAATAACTTTTCGAAAAATACATCCATCACATTTTCACCGCTGTACAACTCTTCGTAAATAATTTTAGAGTCTCTCACCACAACATAAGCAAATCCAGAAGGAGTGTGTTTGCCGCAGTTTATAAAACATTCGAAATCTGCATAAATCACAAAGGGAGCTTTAAGTTGATATTTGTAATTCGTAAATTGTAGTGTATCTTTTTCAGACATTTGTACTCTTTGGGCATTAAAGGGTTTACAGTGTGTTGTGTGAAGTTCCAATATATCTTTGGTGCCAAAATGTTGCAAACAGAACTTGCAAAAATATTTCTTATTGTTGTCTTTTGTAGAATTAAACATTAACTTGTCAAAATCACGAATTAAACAGTAATGTGATTTCTGACCGTGTTTTAGAAGCAGCAGATTGACGTGAGTATTGCCATTTAGTTTAGTTATTCTCAGTGGATATATTGTTTTTCCTTCAATTCCATATACGTTAACACTTATGTTATTTTGTTTTTCAAATTTATCAATGTCAGATATTTTTACTGGATATTTTATGTTTGTCATATTCAACTGGCCTATGTGGGGTTCGTAGTAAAATACTCGATTTGCATTTTCTTTACGATTCCTTGGATTCAGGCTTGCTAAAACACTCCAGGTGAAACATTTATTATCGGTGTTTTTAATATTTAAAACAGCATGTTTTGATTTTATATTTTCTGGCATGGGAATGTATGATTTGGGAGTTAGGGGTTTATACTTATAAACATGCAACTGCCAGTATTTGGTGCGGTCATATATCCATCCACTGCCTTGGGCTTGATACTTGTGCATGGAGGTATCGATTTTTAAAAGTGAATTTTCAATTTGAGTCTTTAATTGTGCTTTCTCAATTGATAAATTAGTTAAACTTCGAAAATCAGCAATACATTCTTTGTCAATGATTAAATCACCATTATTGTCCACTGAGTGTTTGATAAATTTCACTCTCCTAATAAGAATCCATTTGATAGGTAAAGGACAAGATTGAAGTGTGTCTAATATATCCGCGGACTCGCCGTAAAACTTAAACACATTATAGGGCCGCTTGTCACATCGTAGGTGGTGGCGGGGTTTGTTCCGGGTGATGACTCTCTTACACACATTACAAGTATTGTGGTTCTCTAGCATGTGCATTTTAAAATTGCTATTGTCAAATATTTGATGACATATTTTACAAATTTTAGGAATAACTTTGTGAACAAGTCGATAATGGCGTAATAAATTGCTTCTGTTGGAGTAAGACATAAAACAGACTGCACAGGTCAACATTTTGTGTTGAAATGACTGTAGAGATGTCATGCTCTGCTTTTTATAAACAAAAATTACCATTTTAAAAATTTAAATACGATCAAAATTCAAAATATGAAGATTTAAAAAAAAAACACAAATTCAAAATTTTTATAAAAACTAAGCCCTTTATCAAAAATCTGAGAAACTACTTTTTAGATAATTGTATAAAGTACCTACAAACCTCCAGAGTAAAAAAATCATATTTTAGCCGAAATTATTTTAATCACTAAATTTTTCTAAGTCCAGAGTAAAAAAAACATATTTTCGCCGAAATTATTTTAATCACTAAATTTTTCTAAGTCCAGAGTAAAAAAACATATTTTCGCCGAAATTATTCTAACCACTAAATTTTTCTAAGTCCAGAGTAAAATAATCATATTTTAGCCGAAATTATTCTAACCACTGAATTTTTCTAAGTCCAGAGTAAAATAATCATATTTTAGCCGAAATTATTCTAACCACTGAATTTTAAGTTAAAATCTGCAACAGGTCTTGTTGATGCTGGGGCTGTAGGATATGAAGTGAGGACCCTGGCCTGCAACGGCTCTTTATATAGCCGACAATTCACACAATTTGTAAAATTACGCATCGGTTACTATGCATCGGTCGCTGTGTCCTTGGTGCCGATCTTGCAGAATCTCCTTCAAGGTTGATTGTCACGCTAGTGGCGATAACCAAGTGCACTTCTAAGTTGTTTACATGTGTTGTTTATTTAGTGTGGAGTTATTTTTGAACTCGTGGATTTCTGCAAAGGATGTATTAAAATGAATTTTAAATAGTTTGGATTAAAACACAAATTTCAGTTGGCGGCAGTATTTTTCAAACAATATTTTTTAATTCAACCGTAATAGTGAATTTGGGAAATGTAAGTGTAATTTATTAAAACACTTGCCTAGGACAATAACATATCCAAATTGCAGACAAATCGGACAGTAAACACCAAAGATAGTTTTTTAGCCTGAATTTGAAAATTAATTTTTAAAAATATAGAGGAGGGGTGGGGACAATATATTTAATATAGGCAGGGGTTGGACAATAGTATAGGCTAGGGCGCGGGAGCTCTATGGGCGGGAGCTGGCGTCGGTGCAAAAACGGCTCCCCATAAGAATAACATGGGAAAAAAGCGCCGATTGTGGGGCCTCTTTGCTGTTTCTCCACTACTACACAATAACTTCTAAGTTGTTTACATGTGTTGTTTATTTGGTCTGGAGTTATTTTTGAACTCGTGGATTTCTGCAAAGGATGTATTAAAATTAATGCAAATTTTAAAATGGGGGAAAATAAGGCAGGGGCCAAAAAGAAAATTTGTGTAGGGTAGGATCGGGCGTCGGTGCAAAAACTGATCCCCATAAGAATAACATGGGAAAAAAGCGCCGAATAGTATGCCTCCCCCGTATTTCACCACTACTTACATTATCCACAATGAATATCGTGGAATATTCACAACATGTTTATTTAGAATTATAATTTTTATTTTTACATATCCCAGCATATATTTTATGTAAAGCAAAAACTAATAGTGGTTCAAATACCTGCTCATTGGTAAATCAAATTTGTGCAATGGTAAGTAGTTTCAACGTCCTACGAAGTCATCATCAGGATGTGCATCCAAGGATGTGGTTCGTAAGAAGTATAAGAAGAATTTCAAATTAATAAAACACGGGAGTATTGAAGTACATAACACAGACACGACGGCCACGAAAATTACACTAGTAAGAAAAAATCGGCCAATTTTCGATCAACGGCGACGCAATCCTGGTGGAGGTAGAGTCAGTCAGTCCAGCAGGTATTTTAACCACTATTAGTATTTCTTGGTAATTCGGAGGCTAACAATAAAAATATAAAGCAAAATCCTTAATGACAAAACTTACTTATTACTCATGTACACTATATAAACTAGCATATATCAGTGCTAAAAGCAGAGCACAACGTAAGCTGGACTCACTATCATCAGATTGCTGGTTAATTATTCAACCCTCTATGCTTTCACGCGATACCTGCGCGTTTCCTGTTCCACCCGTCCAAACTGTTAAATTAAAGGTTCCTTGTTAAAAATTAGATTGAAATTAAAATCATAACAGTTAAACCTTCTTTTATGCAATTATGTATTGAGTGATGAATGTATTAACATGTATTACACACTCTCCAATACAATACCCTAACTATCATTATTGATTAACAAGACCTAATTTACCTTTTTATCATACTGTTATTTGATACTGCTGACAAAGCATTCGATAAAGTTTCAATTAAACACGATTTAGCGTAGATTTTCTGTTATTTTAGATTCTGGGTTTACAGGAATATTATTATCATAATAACAAAGATACTGGGATTGACCAAACATGTGATCCATGACTGGCAAATGTATTTCACCGGAGTACGTAGCATTTCCAGCAAAGACGCACGTACGCTCGGTTTTACCCAAGCTAAAACAATTGAAAGTTAAGGATAAATTATAATATAAGTTGCTTTTCACAACATTATTTTAAAGAATCCCGTTTTAAATCCGGCATTTGAACCTATACTTCAACCTCTACTTTAAAGAAATTCTGAACAAGGTTATACATTTTCATATAGAAATTTAATTGTTATAACTTTAATGCTGATTGTTATAATTAAGCAGTATAGTTGCAACCGCTCTCAGGATTGCCTGTAAGGGCTTGGTTGCTCAAAATAAGATTGTTAACACGCTGCTTAACATTGTAAGCTCAAATCCTTTGTCTTGGCAAGCCTGTTACTCTATCCTGTCACTGATAATTTTGTTAGGCCGCTTTCTCACATGTCAGCCTTGTTTTTAGTGATGTACTAACAAATATTTTTTTAAATTAATATTTTAAAACTTGTTAAAAAACCTAAACCTTTTACCTGTCGTGAAAAATCTAATTAGAATATGAAGCACTGGATACAATAACAAAGCTATTGCAAATAACTTGTGTAGTGGAAAATGTGACCTTGAACCTTTGGATAAACTACAAGAGTTGGTTTCCTTAATATAATTTAAAAATAAATAAATTTAGTATAATTTATTCATGAACAAATTGTCCTTCCGAATGTCTGTTGAAATATTAATTATATTTTTAACATTTTTGTTATTTATTAAACTACTTTTTTTCTAAGATAACATATCGTCAATATGAAGATATTACAATAAATACATGTTTTTAGACGTAAGTGATGTTATTGAGATTAATGCGAAATAAGAATATTTTTATAATTAAGAGAAACGAATTTCGAATGAACTGAAATAAAAGAGAAACCATAATCAGATGTAAAGAATGTTTAAACAAATATGTGGTATTGGTATAGTTAATGACTGAGTTTAAAGGTTTCTAAATAATCAAGTATATAAGAATACACTATTGTATTACACAAACTATTGAAAGTATTTGGGTTTTAACCCCAAGCTAGTCCAAAATAAGCGTTTTAAAAAAGAGGGAAAATATGAAAGACAATATGTCGCCATCATTTTTCCTTGTGAGTCTCTATTTACGTTGTTTTAATAAGCAAATCTCATCGTAAACCTCGTAAGTACAATCTTTCAAAGTTGCAAAAACTCTACTCGGGTTTGAGATGTTTCAGGCTGATAGGTTCTAACAACCCGAAACCGTGGTAGTTAATAGTTCTTACTCCAATAAATGTAGATTATAATAACATTTACAATATAATAGTCTTCAGCTTTCCTGTAAAGAAACGGTAAAGCATTATAAATATCACTATCGATAACCGATTGGTTAGAGATTTTAATCGGAAATGTGCTTCTAGACAGGTCTCATCCCTAGGAAAAATCAAATGATGTAAAAGAACGAAAATGAAAAGATAAACAAATTAACATTGGGCTTTCTGAGTTTCAAATCAAAACAAGATAATCGTAACAGCTGTTCATAATCAATCAGGGAACGGTCAAAGTAATACTCGTGTTGTTTATAATTGTTAACATGTGGTTTACTGAGGGCAGAGATTAAAACTGTTAGAGTGGTTATATCCGAAATAGTAACCACTGGAGAGACCTTAAAAATGCGGAAAAGAGGCAAATGATAAAAATAAAAATAAAAAATATAATAAAAATATAAAAATAAAAATGATATAATCAGTAGGAGGAAGTGGTGAAATATTACCATGAGTCATCTAAACAAACTGACTGGCTTTCTCTGAGCAAAGCTCGGTCCCCCGGGTAATAGTTATTAAAGTTAACCGTATTGTGGCAAAAGTTCTGAAATCGGAGCGATAGAAAGAGTTGTATATTTTTTAGGTTTGACAAAATGTTCTAGCCCAAAAAGACCCAATAACATGCCTTGAGGTGTAACGATTTTAAAATAAAATATCATAGTTGGTAAAAACATTCATAGTTAAAAAAAACCTTTCGTTGGCTAGGTAAAAAAGCAGAATTGTGCGTTTCAATTCGAAATAAACATCCCTCGTTGTGAAACTCTTGAAGATTGTGGGTTGAAGACCGGAAGTTCCTTGTGAATGAAATCCCGTTCGTTACTTCGTTTCGCTTTCATTCTACTTTTAGCTTTTACGAGTTTCTAACAGAGTGTCTTACTTTATTCTTGGCCAAAGAAAAACTTCTAAATAATAAAAAAGCAGACCTTTTACAAAATTAAAAGTTAAATTTTTAAATATCTATTGGTAAAGCAATTCTACAGATAGTGCGGATACATATTTTTAAGCATAAGCTATATTAAGGTATTTGCCAACGACAATTTTCTGTTGTTATTGCAAAAATATATATTTTCTACACCCTTCTCCCTTACTTCAGTCTTTAGTTTTGAAATGTTCAGCAAAATATAACGACTGGACTGTACAAAATGTTGAGATATTATTACGAGCTATGTACTCCATCGGTTAGTTGGTCCTAAAGAAGTTAACCTGTGAGCAGCTGGATATGGGATTTACTTTCCCCCACATCAGTTATGTGCTACTCATTCTGATGGAACATGTCGGTAATTAAAATAATTACAAATAAAAAACAAAACAGTTGTTTAAAGTAATACTATAAATTAAATGAAATAGGAACCATCCGTTGGAGAACCTAAAGCTTTACACCAAGAGAGATAATATCAAAATTGTGTGCCTATAAAAAATCCTTAAAAAAATCACATAGATTTATTGAACATTATATCCCAACTTAGTTGAATCCAAAATTATACTTATTATTGCAGTATCGATTTTTTATTTATTCGAATCATTTATATAATAATTGCCTTTATTCCATTATGCTTCTAAAAAGGGAACACTAGGCATTAGTAATTTTATTTTAGTCCAAGCCACAAGGTCTCTAACAAAAGTGCTGTAAGAAGCTTTGGGTCTTACTGTATTTGTTATTACGTCAACTACTAAACGGATACATTATATGTGACCACTTTTATTTTATCTTTGCTATATTTTACAAAATAAATATAATGAAACTATACTAGGCATTTTTTATAATGTTTTAGCGAATTTCCTCTATAGGGAAGAAGCTATTACCGTAGTCGGCATGGTAAGACCTAGGCCCGGGACCATGATAACTTTTCGTTTTGAGGTCCCCAGACCCCAAAAACACCATTCGTTCGAAACTGTATATATGTATATATATATGTGTCCGTGAGCACGATAACTCTCGTAAAAATTATCCGATTTTGATTAAATTTGGTATAAACGTGTAAAGCAACATTTATGACTAAGTTCGAAAACCAGCCAGATCGCTTTATCCGAAGGGGTATTTTGGGGGGGTTTTGTACCTCAAAAATGGGTTTTTGAATTTTTTACATATAATTTTGGAAATAGTCAAATTTAAGTTTTTACCATTGGATTCAGCTTAAAAAAACACACAATTTGGTATTTTGATCATTTCTCTACGTCAATTGGTTACCGAGATATTGAAAGTGCTAAACACAGTACGTTGTCTAATGTTATTCTTATGGAGGAAAAGAAAAATTTTATATTTCGCTTATTTATGAACGTATACTGACAAAACTTGGTATACGGCTTCATCTGGTTGTGGACCATTAATATTTGCTCAAAAAATTAATTTTTGCCAAAGGCTCCCGTAACAGCAAACCTGCGTACTCAGCCCCATGTTATTCTTATGGAGAATAAGTAACGTGTTATCTCCCTTAATTATGAAAATAAATTAATGAAATTTGGTATGTGGCTTTACCTAAATGAGTTATATTGATATTTGTATAAAACCCCATTTTTTGTTTTCCTCCCTTCAGCAAACCTGCATACTCAGCCGCCATGTTATTCTTATGGAAAATAATTAAAATGTCACAAATCGTTTATTTATGAATGTATATTGATGAAACTTGGTATGTGGCTTTATGTGATATTAAGATACATATATATGCATTGGAAATTCGCTGAGTACGCAGGTTTGCTGCTACGGGGGTATTTAAATATTTACCTCATAAAATTTAACACATTAAAACAACAAATTATTTACTTCCCATATTATTGTAGATTTAAGTAAATAAATGCTCTACAAATTATACATTACATGCAATATTGATAACTAAAATCAAAAAAATTTACTTAAATTTGGTTAGTTTTCACAGAGTTAAATTTATTATTTATAAATCCAACATCATTTAATTTTGAGTAAATATGATTTAAGTCATGGATATTAATTTGTAATCTAGGATAAACCTTTTTTTTCCTCACTAAAAGTCAATTTATTAGTTATTCTGATTTGTTATTTCCCCACATGTATTTTTAGCATCTAGGGTAAATCGCTTGACACATTTTAATTATCTTGTCATTTTGCTCTGTTGCCTCCCTGACGTTAATGATAATAGATTTAAAAACACTGCCTAAAAGGTCCTGTAACAGTTACATAATTCTAAAAGTAAATTAAATAGAAAATTAACTTGTAATACACCATTTCTTGTAACAAGAATAGTATATTTCGTCACTAGGATCAAAAGTGGATCTTTTTAATACGAGCTCCAGTTTAACTGCCGAGGCGAAGCCGAGGCTGGGAAATGAGCGAGTATTAAAAAGACACTTTTGATCCGAGTGACGAACTATATTTTTCGTCATACTGCCAAAAAACTTAAGGTTTAAATAAAAACAAAAGTAAAGTTTACGTACTTTGTCTTCATAACCTCAAATGTTTCTTTCAGCTTGTCTCTTGAAACAATCAGCTGTTGCACATGCATAATTTCGGTTCATTCATATCTATCGGTTGTCGAGTCGATCACTTCAAACCAATCATTGTGGTTCGAATCAATCGGTTGTTCTTCAAATAACAATACAACAATGAATGTTTCGATAATAACAATGAATGTTTCGATTATTTATAATCGAATGAATTTTAATCGATTTATGACGACCTCGAATCAAAAGTATCATCAACAATGATCTTTTTAGTACTAGTACGATAATGATCATCAAAACATATGTTATTATCCAAAGACTAAAAACAAGAACTTTTGAATCTCAACGCATCTGTCAAAAACAGATGTTTTTGAAGCAGTATGACGAAAAGACATTTTGTTGTTCAAGTCACAACTGTCCCTTCATTTTAAAAGGGGGGTGTATCCCCAAGTTGCAAAAAGGAATCTCCAACGAGCTGACTCAAAATTTTAATGTCCTTGATGAATAAACCCAAATGCACAGAAAGTTTTCCTTTTTTGTACTGTCAGTAAACCATTACTGTGTGTAGACTGATTTATTTTCACCATATTGCGTTCAAGAGTTATTGAACCGGCTAAGGACTTATTTTCATGCACTATGAATAACCGCTTCTAACATTAAAACTGCAACCATCTAATTAAATATTTAATTGCATTAAACTGAGTGTTTAATTAACATATTGATAAAAAAAGTATTTGTTATGTCCATTACTACTGCCTGTAAAACATTTAAGCGATCTCGCTTCTAAGTCGCTAACAAAGGTCATGTAACGTGATTGAGTATTGAATGAGTATTAATATTCTGGATTGTAGAGGTATTTCAAAATTAAAATCTTTCAAGGCCCTTAATCTATTTTCTCCTGGTTAGTCTGAAGACTATATCACGTCAACGGACGTGTTTCTATCTCACTTTCCGTCTATTTATCAATATTTTCCGGTATATTGTTGGTAAATTTAGTTACTAATATAGATTTCATACATCATAAAAGTAAAATACCCCCGTCGCAGCAAACCTGCATACTCAGCGAATTTCCAATGAATCATAACATAACACATTAAGCCACTTAACAAGATTCATAAGAAATATATTCAAAAACAAGCGATATTTAAAATATTTATTATTCTCTTGCTTGACTTGTATATTAGGGCTACTAATATTATTATTTTTAAAAACATTATTAACGAGTACCCTTTTTTTGAAACATTTTTATTTTTATTTTTATTTTGACTATAAGAATAACATTGGGGATGAGTAGGCAGGTTTGCTGCAACAAGGAACATAAAATAATGGGTTTTTATGCAAATATCAATAGAACTCAGCTAAGTGAAGTCACATACCAAGTTTCATCCATATACATTCATAAATAAGCGATATATAAAATTTTAATTATTTTCCATAAGAACAACATGGGGACCGAGTACCTAGGTTTGCTGCTATGGGAACCATAGGCGAAAAATTGTTTTTTGGTGCAAACAACAATAAACCACAACCAGATGATGCCATATACCAAATTTCGTCAGTTTATGTTCATAAATAAGCGAGATATACAATTTTTCATTTTCTCCATAAGAATAACATTAGACAACGTACTGTGTTTAGCACTTTCAATATCTCAGTAACCAATTGACCAATTTATCTCAGTAAGTGAGCAATGATCAAGATACCAAATTGTTTGTTTTTTTATGCTGAATTCAATGGTGAAAATTAAAATTTGATTTAAAAAAAAGTTACACGTGGAAACCCCAAAAAACCCATTTTTGGGGTACAAACCCCCCTAAAACCCCCCTTTGGATGGTCCGATTCGTCTGGTTTTCGAACTCGTTCAAATAAATGGTACTTTACACGTTTGTACCAAATTTCATTAAGATCGGACCTTTTTTACGAGAGTTATCGTGCTTACAGACACATATATATATATATATATATATATACATATATATATATATATACATATATACAAATTTGAACGAATGGTATTTTTGGCATCTGAGGACCTCAAAATGAAAAGTTATCATGGTCTCGGGCTTAAGTCTTACCATGAGACCTACGGTAATAGCTTCTTCCCTATAGGGGAAATTCGCTAAAAAGTAAAATGGAGGATCTAGATATTCTTACAAGTGATTAAAAATGGTCATTAACATAATTCAAAATTACTTCCTAAGCTTTCAATAACCCGAGAATCAAGAAACTTATCAATAAATAAAATTACTTATTGATGACGGAACGAAGTGAAGGAATCTATGTATTAGCGGAGACAATGATTCGCTGTCGGTCAGTGTGTGGGTGTATGTGTTCGAAATGCAGTATCGTGAAAACGGCTGCACGGATCGTTTTCAGATTTTACGCAAATATTTTCCAGTACAATTTGCGCGTTCAGTTAAAAAATGGAACACAATCGTTAAACAGTTTTTATTAATTAATATTTAAAAGTTGTAACATTTCCATAAGATATAGCACTGGATAAAAATTACGGCTTGTAAAGTACGAGATATTAATACAATATTGTTTCGTAAATTACAAGAAATTCTAACAAATTGTCCTATATAATCCTGAATTAAATAACTAAAGAACCGTACTGACCGTTTAACATGAGTTTATTAAATTTATCAAAGGTTTTTGAAATTGTTAGTTAAAAAAAAAACTAATTCCAGTTTTTATAAATAAAGATAAACGCTCTCCGATAATGGATGAAATTTTGCATAAACGAGTAAAGCAGCATTTATGACTTTAAATTCAAAAATAAACGGTATCAGGAAACTGACACATACTTTCTCCCTTTTAGCCCAACTTTAACGAATAAATTGCTTTTTATTTCCTAAATATAGAATACAAAGCACGGTCGAATGTACAGAAAATCTTGTAAACAAGTTGTTTTAAAAAACATCCACCCAAATCCCTGCTTTGGAGGCACTACAGAATCCATTGATACACTCGTGGTTTTAAGAGGGGAAATGCCCCCTATTCCCCCCCCCAGGGTTATTAAGTGACAAAATATTTCGAATTTCCTCTGTTGTCAATGCTAAATTGACAAGCATATCAAGTTTGAATGAAATTTATCAGTATAAGAGAGAAATAATAATTTTTGTATTCCCCATAAGAATAACATTGGACAACGTACTGCGTTTACCGCAAAATGAAAATTTCAATTTTCTCCGAAACCAGCAATCGTAGAATAGTAATTCAAAATACTAAATTATTTAGTTTTTAGAGCTATTTTTAGTGGTGAATAGTAATATTTTTTTATATTTATGTCTTTTTATGAAAAATCCAAAAAACTGAATTTTTGATGTTTTAAGTCTTGTAATTTCTGAACCCGCATTTTTACAGAAATGCGGGTGGTGTCATTTTGTTGGAGGACTAAAGTTCTACAAACGACTAAAGTTTAATCAAAATCGTTAGAGCCGTTTTTGAGAAATTTTGATTTTTCATGTTTTTTGGCGGTTTTTGGGGGATAATTACCCTTAAAAATCAAAAATTCCAAAAAATGAAAAAAACGCCTGGAGATATCGTGGATTAGTACCTACATACCAAATTTCATAAAAATCGGCTTATTGGTTAGGGCTCTAGCTCTGTACACATCCACACAGACACACACACACACACACACACACACACACACACACACACACGGACACACACACACACACACACACACACACACAGACACAGACAGACATACATCACGTAAAAACCACTTTTTTGGGTTCAGGGAGCACCAAAACGAATATTTCCACTAACAACTCAAATTCGAAAATTTTTACGAAAACAATACTTTCTCCATATACTATGTATAGGGGGAGAAATAACTAGACAGATCGCTCTATCCAAAGTGTTATTTGGGGGGGGGGTTTGCACCCCAAAAATGTTTTTTTTAAGTTTTTACATGTAATAGTATTTTAAAAAGACAATTTTAGTTTTCACCATTAGATTCAGCTTAAAAAACTCACAATTTGGTGTTTTGATCATTTCTTTACGTCAAATGGTTACGGAGATATTGAAAGTGCTAAACACAGTACATTTTCCAATGTTATTCTTACGGAGAATAAGAACAATTTTATATCTCGCTTATTTATGAACGGATAATAATGAAACTTCGTATACGGCTTCATCTGGTTGTGGTCTATTGTTATTTCCAAAAAATTGAAATTTTTACAGATTATTCCCGTTGCAGCAAACCTGTGTACTCAGCCCTCATAATATTCTTATGGAGAATAAGTAAAATGTAATGTCTCCCTTAATTATGGCTTCACCTTGTTAAGTTATATTAATATTTGCAAAAAGCAAAAATTTTTGTGCTCCTTGTTGCAGCAAACCTGCGTACTCATCCGCCGTGTTATTCTTATGGAGAAAAATATAAATGGTATATATTTCGCTTATTTATAAATGTATAATGATGAAAATTGGTGTGTGGTTTCACCTAGGTGATTTATATTGATATTTAAATGAAAACCCATATCTTGTGTTCCTTGTTGCAGCAAACCTAAGTACTCTTCCCCAATGTTATTCTTATGCAGAAAAATTAAAATGATATATATCGCTTATTTGTAAATATATGTTTATGAAACATGCTATGCGGCTTTATGTGATATTAAGACATTATTATGTATTGGATATTTGCTGAGTTCGCAGGTTTGCTGTGACGGGGGTATTTATAAATAAAGATAAACGCTCTCCGATAATGTGAATAACGTAAATAAGTTAATAGTTTATCCGCTAGATTGCAGCAGCCATTTATTTTATATTTACTTCTGCTAGGTGTGTTCTTTTGTCAGTTTATGACATTTAAATACCCCCGTCATAGCAAACCTGCGTACTCAGCTAATTTTCAATGTACCTCACTGAATAGGCACCTTACAGTGTTATTTTTTGTTGAAGAATTTGCACCTCTAATATAATTTAATGTAAATAAGAACGATTTTACATATGACCTAAAATTAACCAAATGAAAAGCAGATATTTTCCCCATGAGTCCCCATGACTATTTACTTAATATTTTGTGATCAACTTTCGGTTTGAACTTACGTAACACCAGTAACTTTTATCTACCATTTCTGAGTTCGGTCATCCTATTACGCGAATATTTTAGCGTACTCATAGCTTAAATACTAGCCTTCAAGGAAAGTCGTTCTGTGACAATTTAAGGAGGCGTATGTTTGGCAAAAAAAAGATTCAGCGATAAAAGGTCCAGCTGACATTAAAGATTCAGCCATAAATCAGAGAGAATCGCATACAAAGTCTGTGGAGGATCAAGGACTACGCAAAGCTGCAGGACATTTGGGCTTAACGAGTCCAACCTCTTGCTATTCAGAATATATTATAACAAGGATATTGTTGTTTTTTATTGACATTGCTCTCCATGGAGTAAGTCACAGTATGATTGTATAAAATATATAATGTTCTATGTGTTCTATGTAATTGTAAACAACAAATAATGTTCTATGCTTTGTGGACTACAAAATAAAATATCTACTTTATAAAGCTGGTATCCCTATTAACTCTTAACTAATCCAAGATCCAAACTAAACCATTTAGTTCCAAATTTCTTTTCATGTTTTTGAATAGATTTATTACAATATCGTATTGCAAAATTTTGGACAAAAGGCTTGGTTTTTCAATGTTAAACCTTGATAAAAGCTTTAAGTACCAAAGGAATACGATTTTTGGTTTTAGTTTTTTTTAAGTTGCATTAAGTAACCTCTAGTAGTAGTAAGTATAAGTGTATACAAGTATTAAAATTTCTTACGAAATAGAAATGCTGTATAAGGTTTTAACTAACTTTATGACTTGGTTTGTTAGAATTATTTCAAGTATAAGTAAAGAAAACAAATTATAAAGTTCAACGTATAAACTAATCATAAAATCTATACTATAAAGTTAAACTAATTTGATAGGATGCTGGTAGAGGTTTAAGGTTACACTAGACGCTCGATTACATATTATGGCTAACTAATCTTGGGTAGTTTTTTAATTGGTGGATTAAAGTGGAAGTAAACTTTAATTTCCTGCTATAAAGCTGATATTGCAAACTCAGCTTTTATTCGGAAATGAATGCATTCAGCCAATGGAATATTCCGCATTGTCATAATCTAATCTATACTGGTCTACTGTGGAAATGTTTTCAATAATGATTCAAGCTGTACATAGTTCATTAAGTAATTCATATTCGTCGATATAAATTTACTATCAACAACGTCGGGTAGTTGCAAAGATCGTTTTTGAGAATTTATAAGGTTGATCTACTATAGAGGGTTTTCAATAGCACAGAGCTGATGTGAGAGAAAATAAATCGAAATAACCTATCGGTTTACAAACAACCATGGTTTGTGGTAATTCTATGTTATATTGTCCCCTACTCTACACATCCAGTTACTTACGGGTTAACCGTTCTCTAAGCCCGTCTGGTCGACGAAGTGCATAGTTTGTCTTATCGTCATAAAACAGTTTTTTTAAACGGACTTGTTGACAGTCGGTTTATGGTTGGTGTTGTGTTGTTAGCAGATTTATAATGTTTAATTAATCCAAAACTAAATATTATCCAAGGGATCATTTACTACAACATTACCTTTTTTAAATAAGATAAAATATGAGAGGAGGATATGAAATGGTTGTATTGATAATGTTACTATGTCAATTGGGTGCGTTTCTTAGATACTTCTTATTTAAGCCTAGATATGACTAGGGATAAAATAACACCTTCTTGCAATAACTTAGTTTAATGATATGCAATTTACCTTTAAATATGACTTTCAATGTAGTTTTAATAATTTCTTTAAATTAATTATCATCAACTGTTATCGAAAATTTTAAATTATTTATCTGTCCAAACGTGTTCTGCTAAAACCTAACTTTTATTAGGCTTTGCAGACGTTTTATCATGGGTGTTCTGTCTTTTCTGAAAAAGTGATGTATTACTTATTTTCCGGCTGAATAAACATTTTAAGACCTACCATGGCTTCAATCTAGGTCTTTTGGTTATGTCCCGAATTAGCCGTGACACACAATCCTAGTTGCTCTAACCCTCCATCATCTTCATACAGGCTGTGGCCACCGACATGACAACAAGCTGTGTTGTGGCATCAAGGCGTGGAATTTCCAAACTCGGGGAGTGAAAGAAATGATGTTCCGCGTCGTCGAGAGTGACCGGACAGTAAATGAAGTCTATTGGACCAGTTTTGCCGGAGCTTACTATGCAGGTACGACCAAAAATATCCGATACCCGAGAAGAACTGTGTGTGGTAGTGACCCACCTGACTGTGCTGCAGTTTCACTCACGGCTGGTCATTTGGAGTGAGCCTCATAGCCCAACGTCCTCGGGTGTTTGTATACAGGTCCAATCCATTGCCCGTAGGTGTGGGAACGATTTTTGCAGCATACTTCTGGATCTCGCTTTGCTTCTGGTAAATAATTTACTCCCCACTGCCAAGATCATGAAAGGAATGACTCTAGCAATTATCAGGTCAGCCGGTTTGGACACTCTGTGATATACTATATATCAAGAGAGCCACAACCGTTAAGAATCAAGAATTCTTTATCGTCAATGACTACATAAATTATTTATGTAGCCAATTATATTAATTATTAATTAGTCAATTAAATTATAATGTAGTTAAGTACATTAAAATAAATATATTAAAAATTGATACATATATGTTACATAATACATAGGCAATGGTTATTTTAATGAAATTTTACATGTATTTGATTTCATATAAAAGTAGTTGCAGGACTTAAAACCATACTTTATGAGCACTATTTACTAAAAGGGAGGGGGAAAAATAACACGTGAGTTTAAATCCAGTTGAATATAAAAAATACCAGATTCAATTTAGATTGGGCTAAAGATTTCTCAAATAAAATTACGTGTAACAAAATAAATGTGTAAAAGAACAGCATTGCTTATAAGATTTAATATATAAGTAAATTTATAAAAGCCGTGTTCTCTTTTAGCATACGTCCTGAGCACTAGACGTAATACCTGCTGTATATCCTAGCTCTCGTGATGTTGGTGTGATGGCTCTTTTAGGCTTTTTTTAACTTAAAATATATTAATACCCCCGTCGCAGAAAACCTGCATACTCAGCGAATTTCCAATGAATATATAACATAACACATTAAAACATTTAACAGGATTCATAAGAAATGTATTCACAAACAATCGATATTTAAAATATTAATTATTCTCCATAAGAATAACATTGGGGATGAGTACGCAGGTTTGCTGCAACAAGGCACACGAAATAATGGGTTTTTATGAAAATATCAATAGAACTCATCTTAGTGAAGAAACATACCAAGTTTCATCCATATACATTCATAAATAAGCGATATAACATTTTAAGTATTTTCCGTAAGAATAACATGGGGACCAAGTACCTAGGTTTGCTGCTACAGGAAACATTGGCGAAACATTGTTTTTTTGTGCAAACAACAATAAACCACAACCAGATCAAGCCATATACCAAATTTCGCCAGTTTATATTCATAAATAAGCATGATATACAATTTTTCTTTTTCTCCATAAGAATAACATTAGACAACGTACTGTGTTTAGCACTTTCAATATCTCGGTAACCAATTGACGTAGAGCAATGATCAAAATACCAAATTGTTTGTTTTTTAAGCTAAATTCAATGGTATAAATTAAAATTTTATTTAAATTAAAATTACATGTGAAAACCCCAAAAAACACATTTTTGGGGTACAAAACACCCCAAAAACCCCCCTTCGGATGATGCGATTCATCTGGTTTTCGAACTCGTTCAAATAAATGGTACTTTACACATTTGTACCAAATTTCATTAAGATCGGACCTTTTTTACGAGAGTTATCGTGCTTACGGACACATATATATATATATAAATAAATATATATATATAAATAAATATATATATATATATATATTAATATATATATATATATATATACATATATAAAAATTTGAACGAATGGTGTTTTTGGCATCTGGGGACCTCAAAATGAAAAGTTATCATGGTCTCGGGCTTAAGTCTTACCATGAGACCTACGGTAATAGCTTCTTCCCTATAGGGGAAATTCGCTAAAAGGAATCTTCCAAACATAAATTTTATGACTTAAAGTTTGTTAAGGTATTATTATAATGATTAGTCTTTTTATGACTTTTACCTGTAAATTTCTTTCATAAAGTTCTATTTACAATTATTTGCAAACATAAATGAACGTAAATTATGTTCTATATAACTGACTGATTGAAATCAGTGGAGCAGGTAAATTGTTGTAATTAATCAAGAGTTTTCTAGGAAGATCATGACATAAATTCTCTTCCACTTGAGTCGCCCTGTGAATTATTGGTACTCAACAGCCATCAACCTACTTAATTTAATTTGTTTTGTAAAAAGAAATATAAAATGGGAAATAATAAAAATACAGATAAAATAATTTATAACAAAAAATATTAGTTAAATAAAAAGGTTACTACTGAACTTATACGATAATGCTAATAAGTTAAAACTATTAGTTAGTAATATACAATTACAGAAACTAGTTTAAAAACCTAACAACAAAGAGAACAGTCAGGGTAGATATGATAAGTGAATAAAATGGCTTGTAATATGTTTGGTTATTTATTTAATTTATAGCTTCATACTAATGAGCCAACTAATGAGTTATTTATGTATATTTCTATTAGAAAAGATATAGACAAACGTATGTCATATTGGTCGTATAACCGACAAACCTACAAACGAATACGTGAGGTTTGGACGAGTAATTGCGTTGATTTCTCTAAGCAACATATTATTTAAAGTTTGATAATCACGGTAAACATAACAAATTCAACCTTATTAGAGGTTTCAGGAGATATAATAAATTATCATGTTATACAGAAATTTAAATTTTTTGTGAAAGACACATTTTATACGCGTTACTCTCCGTTTTAAATCTAGGAATATATTCATCACATTTAATGTCGGTGTGTAAAGAGGAATGTAGTTAAGAAAATTTACTGCTTGACTTTTTCTGTGAGCTACTACTTGTTTTGAAAACGTTGAGAGGCAAAAACTGGACTGAGCGAATATCGATGTCTTAATATCCTAATATCTGTTTAAGACGCCGACTAAACTAGGGCGTATTTTAAGGCGAATGTGAATAAATCATGAGTGAAGAATGTATGAGATGCCTTGTGTAGTCTTGTTACTGTTTGAGACCAACCGATTCTTTAGCCAGGATTTATTATTAATAGCCCAATGACCAATGACAGCTGAATCTAGTATCGAACGTTAAAAACATTTTCTCGTTATTTGCTCAGGATCGATCTGGCGAACAGATTATGAAGCGAGCACGCTAACCACTGTGCTACCAGTCTTAAGTTATTACATAAACTGAAGTTTGAAAGTTTACACATTTCAATACTAATTCATTTACGACCATCATAATGTTCCTTAGACGCCTCTCAGACTCATCAATGCCAATTTAAGGGTCAATAAAAAGCCCTGAAAATAGGGAATCCAGAGCCCTTCCAGTTCACAAGATCCATTAGGATATGTGTCATCAAACAATGTAAAAAAACTGTAAAATGGTGATTGCCGTAGATAAATAATTAAATACACGCGTCGAAGCAAAACTGCGTACTCAGCGAATTTCCAACGCATATATAAGGGTATCACTACTACCTAGAGCCATTTACCAGGTTTCGCAAAAATACATTCATTAATAAGTTATATATAGCATGTTATTCATTCTCCTTAAGAATGACATTATAATTGAGTACGCAGGTTTGCTGCAACAAGGAAGATAAGAAATGTGGTTTTTGCAATTGTCAATATAACTCAACCAGGTGAAGCTACATACCAAGTTTTATTAATTTAGGTTCATAACTAAGGGAGATATAAAACTTTACTTAGTATCCATATGAATAACATGGGGCCTGAGTATGCAGGTTTGCTGCTACCGGGGAAAATCAACAAAACACATTTTTTTGGTGCTAATATCAATATACCACAATTAGTTGAAACCACATACCAAGTTTCATCAATATACATAAATAAATAATCGAAATGTAACATTTTATTTATTCTCCATAAGGAGAACATTGGACAACGTACTGTGTTTAGCACTTTGAATATCACTGCAACGGTTGGTCGTAAAACAACAATAAAACGCCGAAATCATTGTTTTGTAGAGCTAAACTGATTGGTGGAAAGAAATGTGGAGTTTTTAGTGAAATTATCTGAGGAAAATCTAAAAACCGTATTCCCATAAGATTAACGTGGACAATTTTATGGACATATTTTTTTACTTTTCTCCACAACCACTAAACCTAGCTTAATGATTCACAGTACTAAATTGTTTGTTTTTAAGCTCTACAAAATGGATATAACCAAAATCTAGTGTTTTTAACATTTTTGGGTAAAAAGTTCAAAAAACTGATTTTGGAAAATTTTAAACCCCCATAAAACCCCCTTCCGATCGATCCATAGACCCATAAACCGATCGATCTGATTTTCGAACTTATAAGTCATAAATGTTACCCTCCATATTTGTGCCAAATTTCATCAAAATCGGGTGCTTCTTTCAAAAGTTATCGCGGTAACGGACACATATATATATATATATATATATATATATATATATATATATATATATATATATATATATATATATATTTATTTATAAATATAAATTTGAACGAATTTTGCATCTGGGGACCTCAAATCGAAGAAGTTATCATGGTCTCGGGCTTAAGTATTACCATGCCACCTACGGTAATAGCTTCTTCCCTATATGCGAAATTCGCTAAAATGAAATGATAATGTTCTACAAATACAATTTAATTGAAAATGTCTGTATTTACCCGTTCAAACTATAAAGGAGTATCAATTATTGGATCAGAATGTAATTTATACCAAAATCGCCGTTCGCTACATAACATTTTCCATATTCAAATAAGCAATAAAATTGATGAAGATTTAATACAAACCTTTGTGTTAGTTTAATTCGTCGTTTGCATACCTAATACAACTTGTAGAGGGGAATAAATTACTTAATTGCTTTTTTTTATTTGACAATAGTTATTTAATGATCTATAAAAAGCCTTAAAGATCAAGAGAAGGAATGAAAGTACTTTGTATGGCAGCGGTTTTCGGCAAAGACCAACGTTGTCCACAACATTGCCCTCCAGTCAGTAACTTTTAAAGTTTGGAAGAGTTAAGCAGAAAAATAGTTAACAATTAAAAACAGAACAATCAGAACAAATTAAACTTGAACTCTATTCCAGGCTGCGCTATCTTAAAAACAGTGGTAACGTTTACACACGAGTTTTAACTTGTCGTTATTGCTATCCCTGGCTATATGGGTTTGACTAAGTGTTGCGCTGGTAATTCATCCATTGCCAATTTTTATGGTAGGATAAAAGTATAAACTTTAAGATAGTAACTCAGAGGTTACCTTGTGAAATGTCACAAGTAGAATGAATAAGAAATAGTAAAAGAGAGTTCTGGTTAAACGTCACCAAAAATTAACTTATTCTTTTCAATAGATTTCATATAAGTATTTTAAGGCTTGGATAAAACTTAATGTATATAATTTGTGTCCAACTGATAATTAAATACATCTTATACATTTCCAGTAATAAAATCTAAAATTTTCTTAAAATGTGTTATATCGAGAGATTTAACAATTATAGTAATAACCTTTTGTGAATAACATATTATGCTAAATACCTTGATCTGTTTTGAAAACTAAGTATGCATTTAGGAAAAGAGTGAACGCAAAAAAAAGTAAAGTAAAATAAAAAGTAATGCTACCTATGGGAATACAAATCGATTTGTTAGTCAAATATTCATGAAGAACTCTTGTCAGGCCTGTCGCAAGCACTCACTTATATCAACTTGGAATCCAACAACTTAACCTCGCTAAAATGTTTACTGCAAAACAAGCTCTATAAATACGTCTTTGAAATTACATGGCTGTTAATCACAATTCCTAAATTTAGATGCCTAGAATTTATAATGTTGAAAATAAGCTGGTAAATTTTAGAAAATGTATATAATATAATATTTAAAAATTTGGTTTCAAAGAATTTTCCCCAAAGGGAAGAAGGTATCATCATATTTGGCATAGTGATACCTAAGCCTGGGACCATGATAACTATTAGTTTTGAGGTCCCCAGATGACAAAAGCCTTAGTTAAAACTTGAATATATATTTATGTGTATATGGGTCTGATAACTTTGGTAAAAGGTCCGAATTTGGTGAAATTTGTTAAAAATATATAAACTAACATTTATATGACTTTTAAGTTCGAACACCAGACAGATTCCGCCATCTAAAGGTTGTTGTTGTTGTTTTTGATGTTGTTGTTTTGTTTGTTTGATTTCGCTTTTTTGTGGGGTGGGGGTGGGTTATAAAAAAAAGGTTTTGAATTGTTTACACATAACCTTTTAAAACATGTAATTTTAGTTTTCACCACTGGATTCAAATGAAAAAAAAATAACTTAGTACCTTGAGTAAATGTTGTAAGTTTATTAGCTACCGAAATATTAAAATTGCTAAACAAAATATTTTGTACAATTTTATTTTTATAGATATTTGGTACAGGTGTATACCTCACTTATATATGAAATCTGCCTATTCTTGAAACTAATAATTAGATTTTCCAGGTCGAGGTCTATTGTTATTATCATTTTTTTAAATATTTGTTGTCGATGGCTTCCGTAGCAATAACCCTGCGTAATCAGTGGTCCTGGCAATGTTATTTCTATGAATATTAATGAATATAATGAAGTCTCACCTAATTATGAACATAATTTAATAAAAATTGGTATTTGGCCTCACCTGGTTAGGTTATATTGTTATTTGGATGAAAAACATAATTGTCTTCCTGGTTGCAGCAAACCTGCTTACTCAGCCGTAATTATATATTCTTATAAAGAATTAGTACAAGTTGTTAATCGTTTATTTATAAGAACTCGTTAGGTGGTTTATGTGGTAGTGAGACACGTATATACACACAATTGAGATTCGCTGAATACGCAGGTTTGATACAACGGGGGGACTAAATACTATTTCAATCAGTTATGTCGCTGTAAATATGACGGTAAATATTACTAAAGGTGGAACCAAAATTATCCAATGTAGTCTAAAATATTTGTAGGTACTTAAAACACTTTCTAAAGTTAATAAGTTTATAACATCGATACAAACGAATACGTGCCCAATACATGTACTATAATAAATGTACTATATAATACGGGAACTCTGAAAACAAACCTTGGACTTTTTATTTTAATATTAAACATTTTACGTACAATCATCTTCACGTGTTTTTAAGAGTTGCCCAATCATGCACACTAATAAACATGAGGAGAATGAGGATGAATGCGCAACATTAGTATGCACATTTCTTGAAAAAAAAAAAAAAAAAAAAAAAAAAAATATATATATATATATATATATATATATATATATAGTTCAGTAATTTTATCATTTACCGTAATGCTGTTTGAAATTAGTTTCCCCAGATAATAATCCAAAACTTTAATAACCCTTATTTACAGTTCTCTTCTTTCATCCCCGTTTAAAGCTGACCCCGAAAGTTTAAAGTCAACTCAACAAATAAATTATTTAGTATTGCAATTATTTCAGTTATACTTTAAGACCTATGTGGACCTTTTCAGTCTATCAGTTTAAAGGATAGATTAGAGAAAAACATTGAATTAATGGTATAGTATGATCCTAAGAAGAGAGATATCTATCTCTTCCGTTCTGGTGCATGAAAAATAGCTTGACCATTAATCAGGTCTCAAGTAACTGATATGTTTTGTTTAAATGAAACTTCGGAAGAAAATCAAACTTATGAACTCAAGCAAACACTTTATTTCACTGAACAATATTTTTTTAATATATCATACTCTTATTTAATAAACGGTATCAGGAAACTGACACATACTTTCTCCCTTTTAGCCCAACTTTAATGAATAAATTACTTTTTATTTACTAAATATAGAATACAAAGCACGGTCGAATGTACAGAAAATCTTGTAAACAAGTTGTTTTAAAAAACATCCACCCAAATCCCTGCTTTGGAGGTACTACAGAATCCATTGCTACACTCGTGGTTTTAAAATGGGAAATGCCCCCTATTCCCCCCCAGGGTTATTAAGGGGCATCATATTTCGAATTTCCTCCGTTGGTCAATGCTAACTTGACAAGCATATCAAGTTTGAATGAAATTAATCAGTAAATAAGAGAGAGAAATAGTAATTGATTTATTCCGCATAAGAATAACATGGGTAAAATGTACTGCGTTTACCGCAAAATGAAAATTTCAATTTTCTCTGAAACCAGCAATCGTAGAATAGTAAATAAAAATACTAAATTATTTAGTTTTTTGAGCTATTTTTAATGGTGAATAGTAATATTTTTTATAGTTATGTCTTTTTATGAAAAATCCAAAAAACTGAATTTTTTATGTTTTAAGTCCTGTAATTTCTAAACCCGTATTTTTACAGGCATGCGGGTGGTGTCATTTTGTTGGAAAGCTAAAGGTCTACAAACGACTAAAGTTTAATCAAAATCGTTAGAGCTGTTTTTGAGAAATTTGGATTTTTCATGGTTTTTGGCGGTTTTTGGGGGATAATTACCCATAAAAATAAAAAATTCAAAAAAATGAAAAAATGCCTGGAGATATCGTGGATTAGTACCTGCATACCAAATTTAATAAAAATCGGCCCTTTGGTTAAGGCTCTAGATCTGTACACATCCACACACAAACACACACACACGCACGCACGCACGCACGCACGCACGCACGCACGCACGCACGCACACGCGCGCACGCACACACACACGCGCGCGCGCGCACGCGCACACACACACACACACACACACACACACACACACACACACACACACACACACACACACACACACATACACACACACACACACACACAGACAGACAGACATCACATAAAAACCACTTTTTTGGGTTCAGGGAGCACCAAAACGAATATTTCCACTAACAACTCAAATTCGAAAATTTTGACGAAAACAATACTTTCTCCATCCACTACGTATAGAGAGAGAAAGTAAAAATGAATACAAACGTTTATCAGAGTGGATCGTGCTGGATTAAGATTAGGCTTTTTGCATATTTATTTACAATAATAATTATAATATTCAATGTTATGACACTTGTTATGTATAATAAAATTGATATATTAAATTTGACATTTTGCTGTATCACGAAAGCAGTTAAAGTAAATAATTATAATCAACTGAATCGGTTATAAAATCATCATAATGTAGGGGAATTAAAATTGGAAAGGCAGAGAAAACTAGACATTTAATTAGAAACGGGCTTTATGTGTCTTCTTTGTTGAGTTATTAGGATTGTAAAACACGTGTGGATTCGAGGCTAGCTTTATGTAATAAGCTGATTGGACTTAACTGTGATATTGTAAACCCTTTGAAGATCTAACAAAAGTTATTCGAATAGAGCATATTGTTTTTATTTAATTTGTTATTCTGTTACCTCAACCCTTGAATGAACTCAGATTAGGAAGAGCTCGTGACATAGCCATAACAGTTATGTTTTGCATATATATAATTTTAGAAATTCATTAAAACAGTTATCTGTTACTAATGAGATTGCCTTTTAGTATTCGTACTGAATAAAGTTTAATCCTCATTAGACATTCTATCACTAAATCAGATAAAACTATTTTATATCAAGTAATTCCAATTGATTGATTTGTAAAATATAAACACTTTGAAATAGTAATGCATTATTGAAAAGTGTCTAAATATCCTAAAATAGAACCTCTTAAGGTAATAACCAACACCAAAGCTTGAACTTTATCTTCCTCAAGGGAGGGCTACAAAAACAGCAGGAATTACGTTTAGGCAGTTTGGTGGGCAAACACCCTCGATGCTCTCACCAATTGTGTATATTAACTTGGAGAATGTTATATATATTTATAAATAATATATGCATATATTTTATCAAAACATTAAATTTACCAAAGTTTATAACTGAAAATTTAAGTATGTATGTTTTCCTTACAGTACAACACTAAATTAATTCATCAGAAAGAATTTTGATAAATCAGAGTACAAAATAAGTTTAAGGGCAATAAGTAACTCATTTGAAAAAGTTATAAAAGTTTTTAGCGATATATTAAAAACTGATTTGCTCATTCAAAATAAATTATACAAAATAAATACTAAATAAGAGGTTTATTTATACCGTAGCTATCATATTGACAAGAAAAATAAATTAAACCTGATGCATGTTTAGACAGAAAACCCAATTTTATACCAAATATATACATCAGAATAGCTTGTAACGACCCCCACTGTTAAATACTCGAAATACATCTTAATATATCAAAATGAACCCTTATTTCCCTTTTTAATTATATAACTTGAGAATAAGCGTACTAAATTTAATAGTTTTTTTTTGTTGTGTTCGTTAATGTCAGGAAAAGGTTCTTATAAAATAAAATGTTTAATCGGACCTAAGGGCTCTGTCCCACTGGCCCTCAAAGTTCCCATTGATTTGATCAAAGTTCAGTTAGTTACACCAAACAGCTGTTAAAAAGGATTATATCTAAACATAGTGAAAGGCATAAACATGTTCATAATGGAAAAAACTACCTGACTGGCAACCCAAATATTTTTGATTGGCGAGTGAGCGTAGCGAATGAGCTAATCCGGGAGGTGAGGGAGCAAAGCGAACGAGCTCATCTTGAAGATGAACGAGTATTTGACATAAAACAAATTCAATGGCATTAGGACAGGACAACGTCTGTAGGACCACCTAGTTTTGTTATACAATGTAAATTTATTTGTTTTACCTTTTGTTAATGAATATAATTTTAGAATAAGTTTAGGTGATGAACATGAACTAATAGTCAAACATTGTGTGAGTGCAATTAAAGTTAAAATACCAGGATACCCCAGTTACTTATTATTTATTATAAACAAATAATATGTTGACATTGATTTTAAAATCCTAACTAAACATAACTTAGATATCAAAATGAATAAACAACTTTATATAGACAATGTGACAGTAATAATTATTTAATTAAATTGTAAATTTAATTATGTTTTTGTTGTATCTCATTATTTAGTTGCAAGGATAAACTGTTCTTTTTAGCGAATTTAGCCTATAGGGAAGAGGCTATTACCGTATTTGGCATTTGCAATAACTAGGCTCGGGATCATGTCGTTTTCATTTTTTCGTTTTGAGGTCACCAAATGCTACAATCACCATTCGTCCAAAACTATATATAATGTGTACCGTAAGCATGATATATCTTGACAAAATGGTCCGATTTTGATGAAATTTGGTAAACACGTGTAAAGCAACATTTATGACTTAAGTTCGAAAACCAGGCAGATCGACATATCCAAAGGGTATTTTAAGGGGGGTATTTTAAGTACCCCAAGAATATTAACTATTATTATATCTCGCTTATTTCTGAATGAACACCGATGAAGCGTGGTATTTCGTTGTAATACTTTCAAACAAATAAATTTTACCGATGGTTCCCACGGAAGCAAACCTGCGAACTCAGCCGCCATGTTATTCTTACGGCGAATAAGTAAAATAGCATGTATCCCTTGATTATGAACATAAATCAATAAAACTTGGTATGTGAATTCACCTAGTTAAATTTTTAAAAAGTATAAAAACCCATGTTTTGTGTTTTTTTACAGGAAACTGCGTACTTAGCTCCCACGTAAATGGGCATAAATCGCTTATTTATGAGTGTATATTGATGAAACATGGTATGTGGCTTTACGGAGATGTTATATTTATATTTGCATAAAAACCATTTGTTTGTGTTCCTTGTTGCAGTAAACCTTTGTACTTGGCCCCAATGTTCTTATTATGGAGTATAATTAAAATGTTACATATTCATTGCTTATGAATATATATTAAATAAACCTAGTAAGCGGCTTTATGAGATATGCATACAAATACATGCATTGGACTTTCGCAGAAACTCAGGTTTGCTGTGACGGGGGTTTATATTTTATTTTATTCTGTAGTTGATAGGGAAGTTCCGCAGACTGGGTAAGTAAAAATAGGGAGATGCCTCTCGTGGGAGGATCGTGTTTGTTCTTAATTTATATTAATTAAAGGCAAGAACATGATAAATAAATGTAGAAACTATAAAACATATAAGCTTAAACGTATAAAAAAATGTAAGTCTTTGCTTATGATAAAATAAAACATTATAACATTTAAGGTGATAAATTGAACTATCAACGACTGAAGAAAGCGAATAGAAAAGTTAGAGTAGTTAGGATTAATTAATTTGGATGACAGAATACAAAAAACCTTTGCTAGTAAAATGATACACTCACATTTAGTGTTTAAATATTGTCAGAAAAATTTAATACTGTTTTAATTTCAGTCGATGTTTGTCAGAAGAAAATAGCAAACCTTGTTTTTGTTCGAGTTATGTTAATGGTTAAACAATATTACTACACCCACCTCTATTACGTATTAACTCGATAAACTGGGGATGCCCATTTTAGACAAATAACTCACAAAAGAGACCAGAGATTTCAGCTAAAATTCTTAAGCTCTTAAGACAAATATGTTTCCTGTTCATGCGGGTCGGGTGATATGTTCACTGTTTAAAATAATTTTGACTTAATGTGCACCGGCCGTTACGTATGTGTTCGGTAAAATAAAACAACAAGGCTATTTTATATATATAAATGACGGTGGCAGTATTTTAACCCCTGATTGCAACTATTAAAACTAAATTTAATGTTACCAATTTACAGTTGAAACCTACTGAAACTAATCATTTCGTATGGACAATCACACCTATTTCCATTTCCGTTAGCTTTAGATGGAACTAACAATTAATCGTACCAAAATGTCATTGTAACGTATACCGATAGTAAACACACTGTTATTAACTACTTGTTTATTGCCCAGAGTGAGAGATTTACATCGTTTTGAAACGTTTAATTGCAACTACTATGACCATTACTGTATTTTACAGTGCTCATTCACAAGTTTAGAGAGATTTACATCGCTTTGAAACGTTTAATTGCAACTACTATGACCATTACTGTATTTTACAGTGCTCATTCACAAGTTTAGAGAGATTTACATCGTTTTGAAACGTTTAATTGCAACTACTATGACCATTACCGTATTTTACAGTGCTCATTCACAAGTTTAGAGAGATTTACATCGTTTTGAAACGTTTAATTGCAACTACTATGACCATTACTGTATTTTACAGTGCTCATTCACAAGTTTAGAGAGATTTACATCGTTTTGAAACGTTTAATTGCAACTACTATGACCATTACTGTATTTTACAGTGCTCATTCACAAGTTTACAACTATTTTGTTCACACTAGGGTTATGCATTCGTTTTTTACTTATGATTGAAACTTGATATAACTGTATTATTAAATCAGTGACTATATAGATTATACAAGTGTGTTATGCTCAGTGTTCTTTATAGTAATAATTACGAATGGTGATATTTATAAACACAAAAACTTGACTTATATCTCACATTATATGATACAAAAACCTTTAGGCTATTACATGGAATTTCATAAGACGTGAAGCTTATACCCCTCAGTAGATAAAATATCAGGTTTTAAATATTATTATTATTGTCAGCTGGAATAAAAAGTAGGTATACTGTGATCCTATTAGAACTTTGCATTCGTATTAATGTAATTAAAGGTTCAATGAATATAGCACTATCCACAAATGTTATTGATCCTTTCATTTTACGTATTTTATTCATTCTTGGTTTTAAAACTATTGAGGTTCAGTAGCAGCATGTAATAACCAGAAAATACATACAAAAAACGGTACCTATTTTTATAAACAAGTACTATTAACATTTAAGTTGTACATAATGTATATCAACAACTGCAATGACTTTATTCAATGCCAGCATTCTTACTTCGTGAGAAATACAACTTGGCAAGTTTTGAGTTTATGACTTCATTCACTATAGCTGAAAGTTACTAGCACATATATTTTGGTTATCTTTATTCCGAGTTACTTCCGTGTTTGTGCTGTGCCATATAAAGTGAAGTGGATTTACTCTTTCATTTAACAAACCACCTTCTTTCATAAATGCATATTTTAAACCTTTTCCGGGTAATTAGTTTTTAATAAAATTATAAAATTGCAAAATTGCATAAATTGCATACGATTGTATCCTGCATTTCAAACATAAATATTACAAAGCCGAAAGTTAACATAGTATAAGTGTTTAAAATTAAGTTAGTTAATGGGAAATACAAGTAAATATGGATGTGAAAACCATAAACTATTAGGTTTTTATATTTGTTGAACTGTATACTAATATTTTTATGATTATAAAAACTTTTTACTCGATCCTCTAAAATACTGACACAAAATCATGTCATCCACTTCTCCCAGGCTTCCATGTAGTGCTTGTCAAACTACTTATAGTGCAGAAAATATACAGTGGGTATTTTTAGAATCTGTCACGGGCATACAGCCAACATTCTAGGCACCAAGCAGAGCAAATGGTTTTTCATTTGGAATCTCATATGTTGATGTACAATAATTTATAAAAACTGTTTGTAAGTAAAAATATATTTTATTTTTGTTAGGTTTTAATCTGTTTCCAATGTACAGTTTCAGTCAAGATTTATTTTAATATTTATTTACAATAAACCAATTATTAAGTTTTGTACAAATTATGTTTTAAAAAAATTAGGTATATTTTTAATGAAAGAAAACAATAAAAATAATTTTAAAATACTTAGTCATAGATTAAGTTATTGCATTCTAACATATTACATACATTAGTGTTACTTGTAAACATGTTTATAAATAGTCGTTATAACTGGGCGCGCAGTTTTAACCCTAACACAAATAGTTTAATAAAGTGTTGTATTAATATTTTTAAAAGTTTTATAAGCGCAAAATTCAAAAAGACTAATAGATTTGACTTAAAAATGTATTCCTTTAACATAATGCAAATTTAGAGCTAAACTCAACTTATGACGGGTTAAAACTTGTGGATCTAAAAATAAAAAAAACTTTTTTTAGAAAATAAAGGATATTCCAAAAATATCAGTATTTATTTATTTTTTTGCTAAAAGTGTGTCGTTAAATGAAACATTTAAAATGATGTACGATTTACCTTATGTTCATAATATGGAGCAATGAACAAAAACCTTTACACCCACTAAATACATAGACAACAAGAAAATAAACCTTTTCAAAAAACCAAAACTACAACTAATTAGATTTGTATAACATATCTAACAGGTAACCTATTACCTAATAGCTTACCTATGGTTTGGTAATAAACATACTAATTTTGACGTTTTAAAGGTAAACATTAGCGCGCGCGACGGGGCCAAGGTGAATTAGCAGAGCCGGTCTCTGGCCTTGGGGTATTCTCCTCTGACCTTGGGGGGCAAAACTAAAATTTAATAACATGAGGTATCCCTACTTATAGAGTTATGTATACATTGCTTCTAATCACTTTTATAGTGGAAGAAGAATGTATTTAAGTAAAAATAGAAGTTTGGGGTTTGGGTGTTTGAAGAAAGGTTTGAGATTCAAACCCGTAAACTTCAGTTTTGGAGGTCACTGAATTTATATTATGATAACAGTATTTTTAATAGATTGCCCATTTGAGTTTTAGTGCAAAAGAATTTGGTTTGATGACTATATACTAATCTGTTCTCCCATTATACATGCACCGGATGGTCTTACTAACTATATATATATTGTTTGGTAAAAAATGTCTTTACGCTGTTTACCATATAAAAATCAAGCAGCGGTGGTAATATTTGTTAGTCATAGTTATACGTTACCTCTTTAGAGTTACCTGTTTAAAGTCGATAAGGTATTGATTTTACCTGTAACATTACGTAGTAATTAGTGTAACAATTCATTAACATGTTTGGCAAATATTATTCCCCGCATTTGTTGAAAGTCTTGAGTCATAGGGAGAAGGTTTGGCATTTGGTCAGAGAAGTTTATATTTATTCCTTGGCAGCTCTTGGCTCACCTGTTTCACTTACCACGAGGGTTTGCATAACCCCTACAAAATGGTTCATTAACATGAAAACTAAAATCTTTCCTAGACACCTTAATTTTTTATTTGTGCTTTTAATCATGATTTACCAATATTAAAGATTTAAATATTCGTATCAGGTTAAATAAAGCTCTTACTCTTGTTATTCTTTCCCCTTTTAATGTTGTATATACATTATGATTTATATTCTATCGATTTGTCATTAAGGTTTGGTGGTATCACGTTGTATAGTTGGAGTAATATGAACTTAGATCCAGCCCGGGACATTGGGGTGATGCGTTACCTATTGGGAACTCGATATCCACATAGAGATAACATATTTGAGTACAGTGAATATTAGTTAAGCTAATGATTGGTATAACGGCTTTAATATTATATCACCATTAGTAAGTAATTTATGAAGATGATAGTTATTTTAGGACGATTCTAACAATGTATACATAACCCTGTAAGTAGAGACACGCTTATGGAAAAATGGTATTTAGTGATAACTCCGCCCCTCCAAACACTGATAGTCACAATTGTATATTTGACTGTATTCAGACCGGATTTAAGTCTTTAAGGACAAAGTTAATTGTTAAAATTCTAACAGCTGGCTGAAATACATTGTCATAAATATGTTATTTATTAGTTTGTTTACATATAAACATACTCATTTTTACGTTTTACAGGCAAACAGTAGTGCGTGCGACGGGACCAAGGTGAATTACAATTTGTAGCAGAGACAATAAGCGCTATATTCTCCTCTGAACTTGGGGGCAAAACTGAATTAAAATAACATGAGGCGTCCCTACTTATAGGGATATGTATACATTGTTTCTAATCATTTTTATAGTGCAGTAATAATGTATTTAAGTAAAAATAGTTTATCATGAAAAATAGTAACATTTATTCCTCTGATTGTTTACCTGCTTTAAGATACTCTCAGTGTCAGTACAGTGACAGAACGGAACAGACTAGTTAACACAATTATTGTTTAATATAATGATTGTTCAGTTTACTGACGTAATTGTTTCAGGAAATTCGTAAATGTAAACTGTGATTATTTTAAGTGACAGTCTTTGACTGTGTTATAATTATGATGCAATTTGTTATAAGATTTATTTAATAAACGTAAGTCATCATAATAAGATGCTATAAGTTTGCTCGTTTACTAAAAATCGAATATCTCTGGGATGATTGTCATTGGTGGGATTTTAGTCATAAATAGCTATAACTATATTAGTGCAAAACTTCAGCAGAATTGGTCTAGTGTGTTTGGCGTGATGGAGCGTTAGACAGATAGACAGACAACACCTTATTTTTAAAAGAGTATTGATTTGCCTCCTAGAAGGAAAATCTATTTAAGTAATACGTTACGTACCTTGTCCGTCGTCAATCTTGTAAACTTCCTGTAAGTTGTTTACAGGGTTCACAACTGAAAAGTAGTTACCTATTACTTCAAGTTGGCGGTACCTCGTCGCTTTATAAATGACCGCATCGACATTTGCATTTAGATATAAATTATGACTGATTAATACTGATTTTCCCCTCAAATGGAGCATCCATATTATATGTTTTCAAGGATATCAAGCCAGGTGACAGACATTCAAGTCTCTTTTTTAAATAAACAAATTACTAAGATGTTAATAGCCTTAAAAGTGTTAACATACTTTACGTATTCAAAATACAGAACGAAGATTTTTGTCAATTTGTCGTTTATTTCAAAATTACAAATAAGTAACAACAAATTTAAAAAAAAACTAGGGATCTCAAAAATGTCAAATCAGAGTATGGCATACATATAGACAGGATGATCTAGATTTCAAGCAAATTATCTATACATCACAGAGTTATAAGAGGAACGTTGAACACCCCTTTCCTCATCATTTGCCTAGTAAGAATGTCATGTCCTTTATTTCCAAGAAGTACAGTTTTCCCAAAACTAACTTAAAGAAGAAATGAACTTTACGTTTATTTCAATGAATTTCAAGGCTAGTAGAGGTTTCTTGTTAGAGATTAGAAAAGTAAGATTTATTTCTGGACCATGTAGTATAGACTGGACAATCATTTATAAAAAAGTAAATATCGACACAGCCTATCAAAGAAAAACTCAGAAGTGAGTTATAATTGATATCATAACCACTAAAATACCTGAGGAGACGAGTTCCACAAACAGAATAATATTAAAAGACTCGATCATAAATACACCAAATAAAAAGTTTGAATATATTTCAAACTTTACATTTCGTTCTTTTCTTTATGAAGTACATTAAAAAGTAACCTAGCCGAAAGTTGCTACCACGAAAAGTTTACGAGAGGTAAAACTTTGTTTGTCTTTCTTGGAAATAAAAGACTCGTCTTCTCCAATGTAATGATAACACTCAACATTAAAATCTTTCGGTTTTTCCAAATATAAATATAATCAGCCTTCAGATTATAAATTAATATTTACTCTATATTATATAAAACAATTCAGGAACTAAAAGTAATCTAATTGAAATCTTTTTAATATTTTGTATTTAATTTGGTTAAAACTTGTACGTATGTTGAAAAAAATAAGATAGCCAACATTTTAGTTACACTCGTGGTTCTTAGTCCAGGAAAAGTGTTTAAACGACAAGAAACATTGATTTTTATAACACTGTGATACATAAATCTCAAGATAGCTTGTCCTTCAGGCTTAAAACTCTGTCACCCAATGTGTGTTGTACTGTTGGCTGACGTTTTACACCCGTTTGATGCTCTAGTAAATTAAAATGCAAATCTTTATGAAAATACCATTTAGGATAAGAATGACAAGAATCCAGAAGCTTAAATTGTAAATTTGTTAATACCACAAGTAGCAAAGCGAAAACTACGTCTATTAGTTTAAATTATTATTTATGATTCACGAAATTAGAATCAGTTAAATGTTATAGTACCGTAGACGTAGATTGTTTCTTGAAATAAAAGTAAATAAACGTGTTTTTTATAGTTGTAGGTGAAATTTAAAACCATATAAAATTAAACTAGTTGTAATTAATAGTAATCCCTAAGTTTTAGTACATTAATTACCTATACAACATTTCTCTTTGTTATTATAAAATTAAAAATTAAACATTATATATAATTTGCCTTTGAATAATAAACCAACCTTCTTTATAAACGAAAAAAGTTCAAACGCACAGCGATGTGTAATAATACTATAGCCCATTTAAATGGTGAAGAAATGAATATGATATTGATATATTTCAAATAAATCAAAATTTCAACACGTGACTTTTTTAGCAGCATGGTACGTGATTAGATATGGAATGCACCTTTAATGTGGGTAATGTGGGTTATCTGTGGAAGGAAAACAGTTTTATTTACTGTACAAACATACATATAATAATAATCTTATACAATTATTATTTTTATACCCAATTATAGGTACACTGTGTGCGAGTAAAGCGTAATTATTGTAATTTAAAATGTTGTTCACAATTAAAAACCCGAAATGTCTTAACAAAATTTAGTGATATTACGGATTATTCTAGCAAGTCCTTCTACGAACTCTTTATTGGATATAAATAATTCATAAAATTAACTAATTGCAAAATTACTGCTGCTATTTGTTATTTTTCTGACGCTATGTACGAAAAGAGAATACTTAGTTACCATATTTCCAAAGTTGTTGAATCATTTAAGTTTACACTTGATTATTTACAAATCTTAGGCAATGCGTGAGCTGTTGCTTTTGAAGAAGGAAAATAAACACTTAGATTTTGGCAGATTCTCAGAGGAGAAAAGTTTATATTTATACCCGACTGAGGCAACAGCCCACCTGTCGCTCTACTTACATCTCTTGTTAAATATCAGTCGTAACCATTGGCGTCAACAAAATATGTTCATCATTTGGAATTTCTTACTCTAATGGCTAGTTATATGATTAGTTTTATTAAGCCGAGTTATTTAAATATATTAACGTATGAATAGCTTATTTGTCCACCCGGAATACATACAAATTAAATTTCAAAAGTTCTTAGAAATTCAGTTACTAGGGTTTAATTTAATTAGCTGAGAAATGTCAGATGCAGCTATGTGTTATATATGTGTTACACATATTGATAAGTACTAACCAAATTTATCGTGAGCTTATTTGGCTATGGGAAATCAGTTATGGTATTAAGTAGTATCAAAATTATAAAAGTCCGAATATATATATCATACATCTTTAAAAACCAAACTTGGTCTGTTATGATTATTAGGAGGGGACCATACATTGTAACGTATTGTTCAATGTCGTCTAGTTCAGTAATTTAGCTTAATGTCGCTCTCCGTGTTATCCATCCGTAATCCCCTACAAGTCAGAGAGCCGACAATCTACACACGGATCAAAAGCTTAATTGACAATACCAAGTTGTGCAACAGACTGCATCAACTAAAACATCTTACTGATGTTTTATCCTTTTTATATCAATATATCACAACGTTGTCCGTCTGTGAACAACATTCGGGACATATAGTGTAGGGGCATTTGTAAATAAAACAAAGTGCGTGGGATTTTGAACGAAGAAGCTTTATGATTGGTGGAAATGGATGGGAAATGAGCTATAAAATCCTGTAATACCGGGTAAATTGTGTCAAAGTGTGGTCGAACCGGTTTATAACGTCATAGCCTACTTAAAAGATGACCACTAACACCGAAATTGATGTCTTTTTAAAGCTATAACATTTTTACGATTGATTTTATAAAGATGTTGTAAATTACCTTTTTTATGAACAGTGAAACGAGGAACAAAAGATGTTCTTACAACAAATTTTATAACTCCATAATACAAATCCTACTTACTTGCAAGAAAAAAACTATGAAACCTACAATTCAACTGATATTATAAACTAATTTCATAAATTCTCACTAATCAGTCAATATCAAATTAACAATCTTTTTGTGAGGGATTTTTAGTTTTTATTCATAGTAAAAAGATATTATTGATTTTCAAAGCCCAATATAGAGATGTGTCTCAGCAAACTGATTCGTTAGCATAAGAAAATTGAAGCAAATGCGTCGAAGGCTGGGCCAAAAAAAAGATAAAAAACTGGAACCTACTAAAATAAGTTTAATTTATTAGAAACAACTGTTTTAGTCACTATAATTTACAATAAACGGTATCAGGAAACTGACACATACTTTCTCCCTTTTAGCCAAATTTTAATGAACATTTTTGTATTTACTAAATATAGAATATGAAGTACAGATAAATGTACAGAAAATTGTCTAAAATAGTTGTTTTCAGAAATATCCACCCAAATCCCTTTTTGGGAGGCACTATAGAGTCCGTTGCCACACACAGTGGTTTTGAGAGGGGAAATGCCCCCTTGCCCCCCCCAGGGTTAAATAGCAACACATTTCGAACATCATCTGTTGGTCAATGCTAACTTGACCTGCATATCAAATTTTAATGAAATTGATCAGTAAATAAGAGAGAAATTGTTATATTTGTATTCCCCATAAGAATAACATTGGACAACGTACTGCGTTTACCGCTAAATGAAAATTTCAATTTTCTCCGTAACTAGCAATCGTAGAATAGTAATTTAAAATACTAATTTATTTAGTTTTTTGAGCTCCTTTTAATGGTGAATAGTAATCTTTTTTAACATTTATAATTTTGTATGAAAAATCCAAAAAATTGAATTTTGGATGTTTTAAGTCCTGTAATTTCTGAACCCGAATTTTTACAGAAATGCGGGTGGTGTCATTTTGTTGCAAACCTAAAGTTCTACAAACCACGAAAGTTTAATCAAAATCGTTAGAGCCGTTTTTGAGAAATTTGGATTTTTCATGTTTTTTGGTGGTTTTTGGGGGATAATTACCCTTAAAAATCAAAAATCCAAAAAAATGAAAAAAACGCCTGGAGATATCGTGGATTAGTACCTACATACCAAATTTCATAAAATTCGGCCCATAGGTTAGGGCTCTAGCTCTGTACACATCCACACAGACACACACACACACACACGGACACACACACACACACACAGACAGACATCACGTAAAAACCACTTTTTTGGGTTCAGGGAGCACCAAAACGAATATTTCCACTAACAACTCAAATTCGAAAATTTTTACGAAAACAATACTTTCTCCATATACTATGTATAGGGGGAGAAAGTAAAAAACATTGATTTCGCTCCTTGTGGTCTTAGTTTGTAGAGACCTGTGACATTTAAAGACCTGGGAGCCTAAAAAGTGGTTTACTGAGAACGCTAACTCTAGTAGTACTTAATTGCTGACACTATTTTAATAAATTTGCGATATATTTATTCTAGCGGTCTCATTTTTTAAGTAGACGACGTTTGAGGCCAGAGAATTGCGTGGACGCGAGCTGCGATGAATAAATAACCAGCAATCTGTTGATGGTGAGCACCGCTTTTAACATGCCATGGTTTAAACGTTTGTGTTTATCAGATACATTATTTAAGAGATAAAATAGGTGGCTGAAAATAACAGTATTTATAGTTTATTTATTTTCAAAACTGTTGTATGTTTGCGGTATCTTGGTTATCAGATTATGTTTTAAATGGATGTCTCTTGGTGTTCGGAAGTACCTAACAACCTATATAACCATGTTTGACTGACTAATATCCACATATAAATAATAAATACCCCCGTCGCAGCAAACCTGCGTCCTCAGCGAATTTCCAATGTATAATATTTGTCTTAATACCACATAAAGCCGCATACCAAGTTTCATAAAAATATATTCACATATAAGGGATTTTAATTATTATCCATAAGAATAACATTGGTAATGAGTACGTGGTTTGCTGAAACAAGGAACATAAACAATTGGTTTTTATGCAAATATAATTTAACTAGGCGAAGCCACATACCAAGTTTCATCAATATTCAATCATAAATAAGCGCCATATAACATTTTAGTTATTCTCCATAAGAATAACATGGGGCTGAGTAAGCAGGTTTTCTGCAACAACCATTAAAAAAGTGTTTTTTTTATGGAATTATCAATATAACTCAACCAAGTTAAGCTACATACCAAGTTTTATTAATTTATGTTCATAATTAAGGGAGTCATTACATTTTACTTATTCTCCATAAGAATAACACGGGGGCTGTGTATGCAGGTTTACTGATACAGGAATAATAAAATACCCCCGTCGCAGCAAACCTGCGTACTCAGCGAATTTCCTATGAATGAATATATTTCTTACTACCACATAAAGCCACTTACCAAGTTTCATAAAAATACTTAAATAAATAAGTGATATAGCATTTTATTTATTCTCTATAAGAATAACATAGGGCTGAGAACGCAGGTTTGCTGCAACGAGGAAGATAAAAATGCGGGTTTTTTGCAATTATCAATATAACTCAACCAGGTGAAGCTATATACCAAGTTTTAATAATTTATGTTCATAATTAAGGGAGATATAAAGCTTTCCGTATTCTCCATAAGAATAACATTAGGGATGAGAATGCAGGTTTGCTGCTAAGAGGATAATCAACAAAAAATCAATTTTTTGTGGAAATATCAATAAACCAGTACTAGGTGAAGCCATCTACCAAGTTTCATCAATATACGTTCATAAATAATCGAGATATCAAATTTTAAATATTCTCCATAAGGATAACATTGGACAACATACTGTGTTTAGCACTTTGAATATCACGGCAACGGTTGGACGTAGAATCACAATTTAAACACCAAAATGATTTTTTTGTAGAGCTAAACTCATTGGTAAAAGCAAATGTGAAGTTTACATAGAAATGAACTGAGGAAAAGCCAAAAACCTTTTTCCCATAAGATTAACATGGAGATTCTATGAGCAGGTTTTTTTGGATTTTCTCCGCAACCACTTAACCTAGGTTAATAATTCAAAATACCATATTATTTGTTTTTTTAAGCTCTATAACATGGTCAAAACCAAAATTAAGTTTTTTAAAAATTTTAGGGTGAAAAATGCAAAAAACTGATTTTTGGGAAATTTAAAACCTCCATAAACCCCCCTTCCCGTGGTCCGATATTTCTGGTTTTCGAACTTAAAGTCATGAATGTCATTTTACACATTTGAGCCAAATTTAATCGAAATCGGACGTTTTTTACTCAAGTTATCGCGGTAACGGACACACACACACACATATATATATATATATATATATATATATATATATATATATATATATATATATATGTATATATATATATAAATTTGAACGAATAGTGTTTTTGGTATCTGGGGACCTCAAAACAAAAAGTTATCATGGTCTCGGGCTTAAGTCTTACCATGAGACCTACGGTAATAGCTTCTTCCCTATAGGGGAAATTCGCTAAAAAAAAATCAATTTTTTGTGCAAATATCAATATAGCAATACTACGTGAAGCCACATACCAAGTTTCATCAACATACATTCATAAATAATAGAGATATCAAATTTTATTTCTTCTCCATAAGGATAACATTGGACAACGTACTGTGTTTAGCACTTTGAATATCTCAGCAACGGTTGGACTTAGAATCACAAATTAAAAACCAAAATGATTGTTTTGTGGAACTGAACAGATTGGTAAAAGAAAATGTGAACTTTACATTAAAATAAACTGAGGAAAAGCAAAAAACCTTTTTCCCATAAGATTAACATGGGAGATTTTATGCGTAGGTTTTTTGGATTTTCTCCGCAACCACTTAACCTAGGTTAATAATTCAAAATACTATATTATCTGTTATTTAAGCTCTATAATATGGTTAGAACCAAAATTAAGTTGTTGAACAATTTTAGGGTGAAAAAAGCAAAAAACTGATTTTTGACAAATTTAAAACCCCCATAAACACCCCTTCCCATGGTCCGATTTTTCTGGTTTTCGAACTTAGTCATGAATGTCATTTTACACATTTGAGCCAAATTTCATCGAAATCGGACGTTTTTTACTCAAGTTATCGCATTCACGGACACATATTATATATATATATATATAAATAATACATATATATAAATATATATGTATATATGTATATGGTATATATGTTACATATATATAAATTTGAACGAATAGTGTTTTTGTCATCTGGGGACCTCAAAACAAAAAATTATGATGATCTCGGGCTTAAGTCTTACTATGAGACCTACGGTAATAGCTTCTTCCCTATAGGGAAAATTCGCTAAAAAACAAATATTACAAACAGTTTGTATTTTAATAAAAATTGTTATCTACCTATTATATACATTTTACATATATTAGGTCAGAACATAAATTCAGGGAATCGGCCTAGGTAATTTTGGTAATTATAGCACAAATCTACATTGGGAAGCGGTCAAAGATTACAAGATCCTAAACAATGTGTGAATCTATGTTAGCAAACCCTTTAATACTAAATGCGATACACAATCTTAACCTTCTCTGTTAGAAAAGTAATAAAACAATTGTCTTAATTGAAAACAACATGTTGGCAATTATGTAATACGTTACTTTTAATATTGTTCACTACAAACGAGTTTTAAATATCTTATACAGCATAAAGGTTGAATTGGAACATTTAAGTTATCTTTCAACCGTTATATGCTTTAATGTGTATATCCTAGTAATCCAAAATATATTTTCTTCATTAAAATACCGATTAAACCTAATACTTTCTCAGATCTTTAAACACAACAACCACACTATACAACAATACAACAATACTAACTAGCCTAACAGTATTTCTAATTACAATTGTTAATAGAATCGCAGTCCAAGCCAAACACTTAATTGAAAACGTGATTGAGTTTTTATGACTCTCCTTAATCAAGAACTGTTCCAAAAGCCTCGTGTATTTTGTCATCATCTTTACCACAGATGTTGCTGTTTTACTCGCAAACTAATAGTTATTACAGCAGGAACAAATGTTCTTTACTGTTTATTTCACTTATTTTAAAGGAAATTTTGATTTACGTATCAAAATTACGAAATGTGCATTTATGTGTTAATATATTGCATTACAATAAGGTATACAATTCAGTAAGATAGTTAAGAAGATAGTTTCGGTAGCTAGTTTAGTAGATATAGTTTAAAATTGCCCCATTAAAATTGTAATTTGATAAATAAAAAGTTTGTTATTGATTTTTAGTCGCATTTCTAAATGTTGTTATAGAGCAGGAGTGGCAAGCATTTGCTACAATATTTCTAGAAAATATCAGGTTGTATTGAAGGATAAACAAATTTTGACTAAGAACATATAAAAAAGGGTAAATGGGCACTACAATAACGATGAATATTAAAGATTTTGTCTCCTGAAATTTAGGACCTAAGACTGCTTTTTAACAAAACAATTCAACATACATATTATAATGGTTAATTAAGCTTATTTACAAATAAACGTGAATAAATTTAAATCGAATTTTATTTTGAAATGCTATTCAACATACCCAAATTAAATAAACATATTATAACTTCTTTGATGGGTGATTACAGTATGCAAGATTTATAAGAAATTATATATTATATACGTTTTTTAAGGTTATTATTTGTGGTTATGTTCAATTGTAATTGTTTTAAAATGAATATTTTTCATAGTGAATGCCAATTTGGAAACTTAATTTAAATATGAAGAATAAAGTGTAAACTAAATCCTTGTACACTCCGTTGATACTAAAATATTGAATATTATAAATTAAACGTAAACAACACATCTTAATTACTAGCTAAGAAACATTAAGGGTATAACTAAAAATAACCAAAATTAATACACATTTTTCTACTAACAATGACATAATTTAAAAAAATCTCAGGTCAACTTATAGGTTTTAATAACATATGCTAGGTTATCTTAACCTTTTTTATCACATACAAGTTGAATCATATATATGAATTCATAAAATATATATTCCAAAATAAACCGTGATAAGAAATTCGTTTAATTTCAAATGACAACTGGAATGTTGTTGTGCCAAGGAAGAGACCTATTAAAACCTTCATTATAATCAGCTGTCAGAGTTTTTCAACTCATTGACTGAAACAAATGTGCCCCGAGGTAGAGTTTTTCAACTCATTGACTGAAACAAATGTGCCCCGAGGTAATCTTATTAATAATACAGAGATTATAATTGCAATGAAAATTTTAATTTTTAGTTGCTGTTCTGACAGCAGAAAGATTGTAGGATTGTTGAAGGAGAGTAGATTTGTGGGATATTCTTAAGATTTTAGGAGGATACAATTCTAGGGAATTAAATAATTTGATAAGCCAGATGTAAGTGTTCTTTAGTCTAGTCATTAACGTGAATTTCAATCAAACCAATTGTATTGAAGTACAGTATAAGTGTAATATGATTTTTAGTGTTGTGAGACTATTTTATCCGGTTTAAACCAATTCACAACTCAATCGCACCAGCCACTAGCTGCTGTTAGGTAAATAATATTTGGTATAATTTTTAGTGAGCAGATAACGTAGATCACCAATCTACAAAAATGCCAACATATTTAAAACCTCTCAATGCGATACGATTTCGAGTCTTCGAGGTCTTTGAATTTTTAAACTACGGATATTTCAAATCTATTTAACTTTGATATGCCCCAAAATATAATAAAGTGTTTAAACCTTTCCTATATTTTAATTTAAACTAACACTGATGGTGTATACATTTAAAGATAGAAAACATAAGACAATCATTAAACTCATTATGATTGTCTGTAGTATATAGGATATAGCGGTTTAAATAATAAAAAAAAGCAGTAGTTTTAAACTGGGGTTTAATTATGTTTTCTTATTTGGAGTGTTTAATTTAGCCTTTGGTATGTAACAAATAAATATAAAATTAAAACCAGTATAAGGATATTAAAAAAAAATGTCCTTCAAGTGTCTTGAAAAAATAAATTTTAATGTAATTATTAAAATTTAATATAACTGAATTAAAACATTATAGAAGTTAAGAAAAGTTTAAGGTTTTCATTCTATTATCCAAAGTAAAAACAAGCTATGCGTCATTTTGCATTAACACAGTTAATTCTAAACTAGCCGGAGTCCTGTTTGCCGCACAGGAATCACACAGGCATAAGGTCAGATATTTTAAAATGTTATAAAACATAATCAAGCCAAACTCAAAGTAAGAGAAAAACTGTACACTTTACCAAAAAAGATATACTGATAATACATCATGTCTAATTATCTAGTCATCTATAAAATGCAATGAATTAGCTTTCAAATACCATTGTTTGCTTGATTGTTGTGTAATTATTTGTAGTAATGTTAAGTTGAATTTGTATTACATGTAAAAAAAGGCTCTGCCGTTGATTAAATAAATAAATTAGCTATGAATAGTTTCTTGAGGAGCATAATATAAAGAATGATTGCGATAATTTTTATATTGGACAACAAACTGTTAATTTTGTAAAAAGATATAAGAATAATATTTCAGCATGGAAGAACAGGAAAGCGAAAAGATCAAATGTCGCAAAGCACCTCCTGAAATTGGCCACAAGTTGGGAACAATAGATGACAATTTAGTATTCTCCAGATTTGTAATGCATGGGAGGAATTGTTTATTTTCAAGGAAACATGTAAGGATAGGAATAAACTGATTAATCATTATGTCAACTTTGACTCTGGTGGTACTTTTCGCAAATTGTTTCCGGAACTTCCGGTAGCCAATAGTATATAAGCAGTAGGCCATATTGTTTCTGTTATTTGCTGATTGGGCCTGACGATGACCGGTGTGACTGGTTGAAATCGATCGCCTTTTACCATCATTTTGTATATTTACCGTCTTGTATTTAAATACAGTGTAAATATATTGTGTATTGTTGTGAGACGTAGTTCTATTTTATCCTGTTAGTTGTAATGAATAAATATGATTCAATGAACAATAAATAATATAATATATTTCTCAGGAAAGTTGTAAATATACCTTATCACTTTATTAAAAACATTGCCCACAAAATGTCTGCAATTTTGTAAAAACTCGGTTAAAGAATTATATATCTGTTCTACATTCAACCATCAAAACTGGTAACAACTAAGGACAGAGTTAATTTTGTGATAAGAAATATGTTTAAAGTATTAAAATTAAGAGAATATAGTGGTACATAAATAAAGAGCGGCAGTGTTATTGAAACATGTATTCAGTGTAGGTTGATAAAACATCAAAGATTCGTTCTATCCTATAAAAACATTTGAGCCGCCGCCGAGTGAAAATACATCACACACGGCAGGTAAGGTTGCAGAGGGTTGAGGAAGTATATAGGATTTATGTTCATGGCTACGGTAACTATGTTATCAACACAAACTAAACGGCATTTGATAGCAGGCAGTTAACGACACTTTTACTAGTTTTAAAAATTTCAAACTACTATTTCTTATTTATTTTTATTTGTAAAAAGAGATTTTCGTTTTAAAATGGACTTGTAATATAACTTAATTCAAAACGAGTTTGCACGCAGCACGATGACGTGAGGGAAGGGAATTTCCACATAAAAACTTTTAAAACTCAAAATCAGTGTAACAACATACATATGTCAAATTTTTATTGAAATCTGAAAACATTGATTTTTTGGTTGTTCTGATGCTCCTAGTTTCATTTACCTGCAATGCTGGGAATACAATTTTGTGCATTATAAGGTTAGGAGAAGGTCCAGTCAGGCTTTAAAGTAGGCGTGAGGTTGCTGGAGATGTTAAAAGTACACCAACAAATGAATAACAGGCTTTTCTAATGTAAAACCCCCATAAGACAACGTACTGCGTTTGGTCAATACACATTTTCTTTAATAACTCGGTAAATATGTATGATAGAATAACGAGAGAGGGCTTAAAACTTTCCCCTCTTTAATTCCCATCTTTTTACATGCATTAATGTTACATCTGGGGCTTTTCTGACTTTTTTTGGGCCCAAAAACTCGAAATTTGAAAGATTAATCCCCAAAAAATGGGTTTAGAGTTTTCCGATTGTTTTTCCCAACGAACCTGTCCAACAGATTATAGAAAGGAACGTCCCTACCAAATTTGAAGTAAATCGGACCAAAAAGCGACCGCTAGAGTGCATACACATATTATATATATGTGTATACATATATATATATGTATATACATGTGTATACATATATATATATATATAATTTTGAACGACCCTCCAAAACGTGTTCAGGGGGTCACGTTAGGAACTTCTATGGTGGTCCCGGGCTTAAGTTTCTCCGTGCGGGTCATGCTAATAGTTCACTTTCCAAAGGAAATTCACTAACAATTAGGAATGCAAAATTATACAAAAATAGATATTAATTTCCCTTTAATGTAAGATTTTTACCTTATTTAAAGGGAGTATGTAGCCGCTGTAGAAATGCAGTAATTCTTTCTAACACTTGCAATGCGCCGTGTGGCGGTGCTAGACTGGAATTTTAGGAATAAATATCTTTGTTTAATATGTTAAAGTAAAATGTATTACTTTAACAGAGTACTGCATTATTAACAAATACTTTGTAATATTATTATCTATAATACATCACACTTGGATGTGGTTTTCATTGTTAATACTCTACTCTAGTAATTTTTATCTTAGATATACAATTAATGCTAAGCATTTCGGAAAATGTTCTAGGTTTATATACTTAACAAACATATGAATAGACAATTTGGAAATGTTCCTTTTTTCAATCATGATTAAATTAAAATTAATAATAATATGCAAAATAATGACAATTCTACTAACGCACTGTTCCCACCGTATTGGTAATCTAGTGAATACGTAAAAAAACGTAGTAAAGCTCAACCTTCCTAAGAATTATCAATTTTATACATACGAAAAAAGTACAGTTAAAACAAAATAAATTGAAAGGAGATTTATCTTTAAATTAATTTAATTTACAATCCTCGCGTCTTTAAAAAGGCTGCCGATTTCTGGGTAATATGTATTGCTTCAATGACATTCACAATAATGTCTTTATGCCAGTTGAGTTTGAAAACTTACCACCGATAGTCAATAAAATTTTGAGTGTTACCTCTATGCATTGGCAGTAAATTTTATTTATAAATAAAAACCTTAGCATTTTCGTATGTTCAGTAGAAACGGCTCAAATGATTTTGAATAACATATGATGGATAGTGATTTAGATCCCCGACGAAACACCAGCATTTATAGAGAAATATGGGATGGAAATCATAATACTTAAAAGATTGTCTTCTTCATAAAGAAATTATTAGTGTTTAATTAAAAATATACATCACAATTTAAAAGAGCTTAAGAAATAAATAATTTATTCTCATGGGGAATAATTATTCTCATGGGGAATAATTATTCTCATGGGGAATAATTATTCTCATGGGGAATAATAATAATTATGCTCATGGGGAATTCGTAAATGTAGTTATGCTATTTGCTAATTCATTTAATTAAAACGTGGTATATTTGTTGTTTTAATACTGACCAACAGAATATTAACATAATATGTTGCCACATAACCCTTGTTAGGGTGGGGGGCGGGAGTAGGAGGGATGGTGGAGGAATGACTCCTCTTAACTACTGTGTATAGCTATGATTAAGTAATTCATAAAAAACGGGTTTGGGTGAACATTTCATGAAAAAAAACTTGAAAACGTCAAATTGACGTTATTTTTTGTCGACCGATGGATGTTATTTTAGCTTGATGACGCAATGACAGATTACTTAAGAATGGTGCAATGAAGCGTTGAAACCAAGATGTAGTTTAATAACGAAAAATTGAACTGGAGACGAAAAGTTAATTTAAAACCACTTTATTTAGTCTTATCAGTTCAAGGGCAAATCAAAATGAGTAAACTGAAAAAATAAAATACCAGAAAAAAGTTTTGATATAGGCTATACCGTACTTTATATTATACAAATAGTGTAAATTATAAAGTAATTTATTGACAATACGAGGATGAACTGGGGGATTTGTAATTTTTCCGATAGTATTTATTACATTCGATTCATGTTTGAAAATTTTAATACAAGACGGATAATTCTCGGTTGTCCTTATATGTATGTTCTAATTTTAACAAAACTCTGAATTGTTTACAAAGTCTGCCATGGTCTTAAGGAGAACTCCGATCCTCCATCGCTTCCCAAATAAATAATTCATCCATCTTTATTGCTATTCTACTTGATTATAAATGTTAATTCGAAAATACACCAATCACAATTTATTTTCTGCATGAGACCTTTCGGTTACAATGTATTCATCATGAGATGCTCGAGCAACTACATTTATATTTCAAACTGTATGTAGTAAAATCACATACTTAAGAACACAATAAAACTGTAAACTAATCACAGTTTATATAAAAATACTAAATTAAGAAAAACAGTCTGTATTGGAACCAGCTAAGCAATTTATATTAATCTATTTTATAAAACTAATTTGAAATAACTGTAGAATTTTGAATCGGTCTAGATTCATGGTTCACAACTAAATCTTGAAATTGATTTATAAATAATATTCCAATTTCATCCAGCTGATCGTGATATCTGACTTCCTTTGGTATTTTATAAAACCAAAAACGACTTCCTTCTTCCTTCTTTTATAAATCTGACTTCCTTTTGGTTAATAAAAAGTTAGATAGTTGATGTTAAAAATTGGCATTATTATTTCAATAAAAATTCGTGAAAATTATAATTTTGGCCCGGTAATATGATCGGTGTGATATATAGCTCTTGCGAACAATAATTTCGTAATTTTCACATAAGAATACACGGACTAGTACTAACATTTTTAACAGTATTTTCCAGAAAAAATAAGAAAAGAAGGTTGGTTTATAAAGTCTTTGAATTTTATTGAAACATAAATCAAATCTATTAGATGATTTGAAATTGCCATTAAATAGCGCTCAAATGATTCTTAAGGACTTTGTCAAATCTCAAGGGAATATGAAATGATGTCGCAATCGGATATTCAGAAAGAGTTTTCAAGTAGAAGTCTGTCAGAACCACTCACGTATATCAACTTCGAATCAAAAATGTTAGCTTGTCTAAAAGAGTGACTGTGCGTTTTATTTTTAAATACTTGTATTTCAGACTTTCTTTTAGATGTTTTTTAGGTTTTCTTGTGAATTTCAGTCTACATTGATTAATAACAACTCATACTTGATCAACTGATACTTGACTGTGTATGGATAAAAAGGTAGCCGTGTCAAACACTAAAACGACAACCAAAGCCACTAAGGAATTCAAGAAACATGAACTGTATACACAAAATTAAATGCTCAGAATTTCACGTTAACACCTTATAAAGAGATTATTATTGGTTTTTAAAGTTTCAGAAATGATATTGTTTTAAACGTACTTATTTTTAAGAATAATTATTTCGTTTGAAATACAATGAACTAAAATTTAACTAATTTGACCGTAGTTAAATGTCTATTATGATGCCAATAAATTAATTTAACTGACTTACATCTAACATAAGTTTAGTTGTATCTTTATTACAAAAAGTTGTAAAATATGTTGTGCATTCTGCTTGCCTATATGCATATACATTTTATTTATTTTATTTTATTTTATATTATTTTTACTAATCAAATGATTAGTAAAAATAATGGGTTCGGGTGCATTTTGCTTTTACACCTTTAATAATTTCACGTACCAACTGCACCCAACTGCGTCCAACTGCACCAGCTAAGTTTAGGTAATTCAGTAAAAATATACTTTTTCTATATTAAAAATATCAGTTACATATAGTCATTTACAATTGATTGTAGCTTAAAGTAGATTTTAAGTCAACCTAATTTTTCCTAGCTTTAATCGAATTTATATTTAAATCTACATTATCATATCTGAAAAAATAATATTGAAACAATAATCTTATTCGAAGTACAAAAAAAGAGGGTTTAATGTCTAAAATATTTGGTCATTAATATTTAAAGTAAAATAAATGTGCATATTTTGTTAAGTTAAAGAGCATAAACTTATCATTGTTTTTCTTATGAATCTTTACGTAAGCCTGTTCGTATGCCATTACAAATAACAGAGCCATAAAATACAAACTAGTGGCTTTTAAATAGAAAACTGCTCCTGAATTTGTTTAAATTACTAATTAATAAGAGAAAATCTCCTTAGGATTAACAATTAATAGAAATACACATAAACTTAACAATTAAAAGGCAATCGATAAAGTAGTCTGATGTTGACCTTGGCTGGCCACACGTCATCAAGCTAAAACGCGTAATGTAATATCGTGTAGCTTATATGTATGCATTGTGTATTATGCGAATTATTAAACTTCAAGAAGACGAATTTAAATTCAAAATAAACAAGATTGGAGTTGATAACTTGGCAACTATCTTAAGCCAATTAAAAAATTGGGGCTTTAAGACAGGGGGTATGTAGCTTTACTTAATACTGTCACTAGTTAGTTTTTTTTGCTATTTTCATTAACAACAGCCCCCTGACTAACATACAATAATAGGGGTTTCCCCTAGACAAAAAAACCGGTCTTAAAAGTATAAATTTGATATATGATTTTAAAAATAGTTTTTCCTTAGTTAATTTAATCGCAAACCGTGACGTTTTAAGATTATATAATCACCTAAAATATATTTTGAATATTGATCCAACGCCAATGAGCTAGTTAGTAAATTACTGTTTTAAAATCTTTTGTATTTATTCCTAAGTTTATAACCTGATTAAACCGTTTATTAATATTAATATTACTTTAATTAGTTTTATACAGTCAGCAGCATTTACTAATGGAAGAAATACGATTAATGTTTTTACTAAACATGATCTATTGGTTACTCCATTGGCAACGCTGCTAGTGACAACAAATGAATCTATATTTATCTACTAATACTCATGAATCACAGTTTGTTTCTGAAACGAGAGAACTATTTGCTTTATTTATTAACTGAGGCAAGCCTATATCTAGGAATGTACAGCAGCTGTAGTGCTATATCCGGGAGCGAATTGCTTGAACGTGTATGCCAATTTCACCAGCTGTGCCAACATTACCGAATGTACATGGTAGTGTAGTTGGTAGCGCTGCAAGTCAGCTGGGTTTCTGCCAGCTGATTTTACTACAGCTATTTTCAATTAATTTTTGCCAAGTTTTAGCGAAATTCCTCTATAGGGATGAAGCTATTACCGTAGTCGGCATGGTAAGACCGAGGCCCGGGACCATGATAACTTTTCGTTTTGAGGTTCCCAAATGCCAAAAATACCATTCGTTCAAAACTGTATATATATATATATATATATATATATATATATATATATGTATATATGTGTCCGTGGGTGCGATAACTCTCGTAAAAATGGACCGATTTTGATGAAATGTTGTACAAACGTGTAAAGCAACATTTATGACTTTAAGTTAAAAACCCAGCCAGATCGCTTTATCCAAAAGGGTATTTTGGGGGGTTTTGTACCTCAAAAATATTTTTTGAGATTTTTTATATACCAAACTTGAGAAAATCCCATTTCATTTTTCACAATTAAATTTAGCTTAAAAAAGAAATTTGGTGTTTTGATCATTGCTCTACGTCAATTGGTTACAGAGATATTGAAAGTACTAAACACAGTACGTTGTCCAATGTTATCCTTATGGAGAAGAAGAAAAACTGTATGTCTTGCTTATTTTTCAACGTATCCTGACGAAACGTGGTATATTGTTTCACACCGCGTGAAACAATATTGATATTTGTTTCAATACAATTATCAATATAATTGATAATTGTAATTGATAATTGTATAATTGATAATTGATAATTGATAGAAAAAAATTTTTTCCCGATAGTTCCTATAGCAGCAAAATGCGTACTCTGCCCCCAAGTTATTCTTATGGAGAATAATTAAAATGTTATCTCCCTTAATTATGAACATGAATTAATAAAATTTGGTATGTGGCTTCACCTAGTTGAGTAATAAAAAAATTTGCATAAAAACCCATTATTTGAGTACTATGTTTAGGCAAACCTTTATCCTCAGACGCCATGTTATTCTTATAGAGAATAATTAAAATGTCATAAATCATTTATTTGTGAATGTATATTGATGGAACTTGGTATGTGGCTTTAAGTGGTATTAAGATACACACACACACACACACACACACACATATATATATATATATATATATATATATATATATATATACAAACAGACAGAAAACAAACAGACAGGTGTTTTTGTGGCATTAGAAATTCGCTGAGTATGCAGGTTTGCTGCTGCGGGGGTATTTATCAATCTTACCCTATACACAAGTCTCAGTCTATAATCATAAACAAATTCTTCAAGCTCTTTAAATTATGATGAGAGAGCTTTCTCTGTAAAAAAGGAAGCTACGTAATGTTATTCTGTGTTGGCTATATTTGCAATGAACATTAAATATAGGCTTTCTGATTTGGTTATTATACTCTTTAACGTACTTCTGATAAATAATTCAATTCGGATATTTTACAGCCTAGTTTAATCCGTTATTCTGTATAAGTCATAACATACGTCGATCACAAGGTTTGAAAAGGTCGACATAGTTTGGTGACAGAGTTCCATCAAGTTTTTTCCCAATTCAAAGAAAAAGCTTTTGATAAATTTGATACAATTGCAACCATTTTTTTTAGCAATTGAAAATAATAATGAACGTACGATTTATTACTTAGTTCAAAACGGTTGTTATAAGATTTATAAGATATAATTTTTAAAACAAACAGCCCATTTAAGTCCATGGTGTAGGCCTAAACCAGATCCAGATCCATGCAGTATAATGCAAATAAAATGTGGACACCAAAACCGCAACCCTTGGTCAAGTTGTATCCGACTATTTTTTTTTCCTTATTTTGAATATACTTCAATGCTTCACTTAATGGATATGTAAAATTTACTCTTAATGTTTACTTTCAGTATAAGTATTAAATTATTTAAATGCCAAAGCATGAGATAAAGCATAAACTTTCCAACAAAAAACACGTGTCGTAAAAATAAGTACACAGTATAACAGTTATTTGTTATAGATCTTTTTAAACGAACAATATATCACTAATGATTTATAAGGTATTATCATTTACTACAGACTTAGGTGATTAGGTGGCCTAAATTAGTTCTATAACTATCAAAGTTTCAACAGGCAATGTTGAGCGTCGATGGTGGAGCGATAAGCGTCTATTGCGACCGGATGTCCGTTAATTGTTTTGGAACTAGAACCGCACAGCCCTCATGCACAATTTGTATGGATGCACAAACAATTATAGTGCATTTTCTAAAACAAAACGTACAATAGATGTCGATATAATCAATACATCTAAGAATAGAGTAGCTTTTACAATGGTCAGCTTTACGTTTAACTTTATTGTCAATTCGTAAGAAAATATGAAATAACTTACCCTTAGCAAAAATCGTAAATAAACGACCGGCTTACCTGGAACAAAATAAATAATTAATTGTCATTTCAATGTTAAATATTATTAACTGAGATTAAAGAATATACGGTATAAATCTTTTTCAAATATTTATGCTTTGTATGATGATTAATAGTATTATACACTCATTCCTTTTTTGCAATTTGTTAATAAATGTAAAGCTTTTTTAAGATTTCTTAAAATAATTAGTTCGCTCTATGCATCTAAAAGTTTGTTTAACAAATCAAACTTTTTCGCTGTATAAAATAAACACCTTTATAATTAGTTTATCCTACACCATTACACCAGTACAAATTTATTACGTAATAAAACTTAATCAATCATTGTCGAACAAAAAACCTGTTCAATTTCTATGTCTAATATACGTTGTTTTAAAACATTGGTACTCATGAACTAGTTTACAAATTAAAAAAAAGATCTTACCCAGTAAAGAATTCCTCGGTGGAACCCGGTAGAACCAATCTGGGAAGGACGACTGCTTTCTTCCGCCGGGTCTTAAGCGTTTGGGTGGTGAACTGCCACATCTCCGACGTGTTGTACGACCCTCCTGGTGTTGGGAGGTTCTGGATCATAGGACTGTGAGGCGAGAGAATGGTGAGGCGACGGTTACAAAACTCGGGCGGCATAAGGGACAGGTGGGACGGAACCGCGGCTCTTCCGGAGGCGAAAAGCCCTCTTTTCTTCTCAGCAGGTGCATTAAAATCACTACCGACCTCTTCACCAGACACAGTTCTTCTATATCTGTTGCTCATCATTCTTATCTCCTTTTCCAGACTTTCTAAGGATCTAGCTTCTACCGAGGCGGACACAACTCCTCTTACATCTTTTTCAGACCTTGTTATAAAGCTTGCTCTGTGTTCTCGAAGACTTTCCATTGATCTACTATTTACATTTGTAGCTCCTGTGTCTGCAGTCAACCACTGCTGTCTATTTTCTTGTCCTGTAGTCGATCTCAGTAGCATTCCTCTGGTTCCCGAGACCTCTGTAGCTTCTTCTTCGAGGATTCCACCTTTTAATACTTGTCTTTTCCCACCGACTGATAAATTCTCCAAGGACTTCTGTTCCGTTATGTTGAGTTTGGTTTCATCTAAACTACCGTGGCTTCTACTTAAAGACTGGAAAGCACTATGTGACAGATTTCTTTCTTCGGCGACCAGCAAGCCTTTGGGCAAATCTTCTTGGCTCGACTTTGTAAGTTCTTCAGAATTCGGATAAGAGTCTTCACTTTTATCGAGTGACCCTTCTTTATTGTCGTCAGGTTCTGTAATTATTACATTGTTATCACTTTCTTCTCTGATGGAATCTGTCTTTAATACAGACGGTTGTCTTTGTACAGACTTTCCAAGGTCAAGTAACGCTGTAGTTCTGTACACTTTCTTATCACCGCCTCCCTTCCCTAGTTCTTGAATAGTAATTTCGCCTCTTAAGTTCCTTTCGGGTGACGCTCTAGGGGACTTATTCAACGATGAAGCAGAGATTGAACGTGGTTCGTATGTAATGCTATTCCCGCCAAGAGTGCTTGATTCATCCAAGCTAGATGTCAATCTTGTTGCCACATTAGCTGTAGACACATTTGAAGACGAAATGTCTGATACTGAACTAGTTGTTCTTACCGTGGTCCGAACTATTCTGGTCGTTCGAACCCCTCCGGCTTCAAAAGTCTCTTGTGTTTGTTTAACTTTAACACTTTGCTTGTTCTTAGAAACTTCTTCCTCCTCGGTTTCTTCCATTATGCTTAAATCTTAAAAGTCTAAAAAAAACACTCAGATATCCTTATTTACATAACCTTTACAACATCAATATCACAGTTTGTGGTGTTTCATCTGCGTTCCATCTGTAAAATAAGTGGGAGAGTTAAAGAATTGATGCAGTATTCTGCTAAATACCACTTTGGGAAAGATACCTTTTGCATCTAAACAGAAGTACGATTTGACTATTTTTTTAAAAAACCTCAACTGCCCGTTACCATAGGTTATTGACCTATGCGGTGAACTAAAGACAGCGAGGTACCGTAACGGCATTAGTCACATGGGCAAGCCAGAGGTGACCGCTCATGATCTTACAGGAGTCAGCCGGGACCGGGATCGGACCAGCAACGTCTGACTTACTGGCATCATGTTTAGATACATTACGATAAGTAAAAACAACCGTAAAACTATGATTAAATCCGTTAGCTGACATGTTATCGTAGTAGAAAGAGTGCCCGCCTCGTATTCTGAGGTTCACCTGATTGATCCTGATTAAAATCTGGATATGTTGTGAACGTTTGAAAACTGACCCAACTTCCAATCGCCATTGGGATCTTAATTAATGATTCTTTATAAAAAAGGTCGATTTTAAGACTAGAAAATAACTAAGGTTTCAACTGTTCACTATGGAATACGTAAAAAGGTCATCAGCGTATAAATACACGGAAAAATAGAAAGTGACTCAACTGCAGTTCCCTTATCACCATAAACTTCTTTTACAGGGACAGAGAATAATGTAGTTTGTTTTACTAATTTTCATCTACAGGTCACATTTACAATTGTAGTTTAACACCATTAGAACGTTATCGTTATAAATGCAAACGGTAGAGAGTTGTTATGACACATCACTTGCATACAAGCTTTCCTTGCTCCACAGTAAAGGGTAAATCTAAAACTTATTGGGAGGGTACGTGTGTCATGTACACGGCGCGAGCTGGCACCGCAACTTTGAGAATGGGCTTTACAGTCACGCACGAGCTGATAAATCCTGACACATTTCAAATGGCCTGACTTTCAAACATATGTTTAAAATTTAACATGACTTATTTAATCTATATATCATGATTGTGTGTTGTATCATTTTTTATGCATTAACACAATTAAGTTAACTGTAAAATAGTATGCACGTATTAACCAGGTAACGTTGTGCACGCTTGAAAACAAGTTGGCAACACTGGCTAAATAGATCAGCTGACTTTCGGCCCTAAGGCCGAACATTTTCGGCCCTTGGGCGGAAAAACTCTACTTTCGGTATTCAAATGACGTTCCGAAAACAGGTGATTACAGCGTAGTGAGGTGAAAATATATTTTTATTGATTACATTATTTATCACTGATTTACATTAAAGCATTTAATTTAATTTTCCATACCTAATTATTTGTTTGAATATATTTATTTTAGAAGATGGAAACCACATTTTGTTTATTGACATTATTTTTAGTTCTTTATAGAGGGCATTCGGTAAAAATGGCTCATCACTTAATACTATCGTTGATAATGTAATCGGATTAAATTCTGGCTATATTTTTAATTAAGTAGGTTAGTGGTAAACGAGTTTTCCATTATTTTGCTGACGTGTTGGTAGTATATTTCCATATTACAATACAAAAAGATTTAAAACAACTGTGCCAATTTTAATGACATTATAATACTTTTTGGCTGTTCTAATTTACCTGGTTAATTGATGTTCAACAAAGGCATGGTTGCACTATATATCATGGGGTTAGAGTTAGTTTTCGTCGAGTGTAAAAGTAGTCTTGGGATTACTAGGGAAGTTACAACTAGGCCAAGTTATAAACAATTACGTTTCCCAAAGTTTAATCCCTATTGTAGTCCAGTCAAGATAGACATTAAAAAGGGTCCTTGCATGCAAAAGGCATGTAGTTTTAATTTTATAGTATGTTTTTAGGACCTATACCACAAGTAAGAAACCAAGTTTGCAGCTTCGAAAGACCTATGCTACTAGCGTAGTGGTAAAAAAGAGTAAAATCTTTGCACTTTTTCAGTTTTTGCTAAATATCTCCGAAAGTATGCCTGTGACAGAATATGTTGTCCGATCCTTTATTAAACTGGAAAACATTTGCTAAGGTTTGAGACCATAACGACTTCAGTTCATCCATTATTTACCAACATACAATACTTTAAAAAGTTGAAAAACTACAAACAAATTAAAATTTTCGATACGGTCTATTTCTTGTAACGTAAGCCCCTATTGACAAACAAAATTTTATACCTCGCTTATTTACTGAAAAACTTGAAATATACTGACGAAACTTCGGATATGGCTTCATCTGGTTGTAGTTTAAAGTTCTTTGCTCAAAACACCGAGTTTTGGCCGATGGTTCTCGTTACAGCAAACCTGGGAACTCAACATCCATGTTATTCTTATTGATAATATTTACAATGTTATGTTTCCCTTAATTATGAATAAAAGTTAATAAAACTTGGTATGTGGCTTCATATATTTGAGTTATATTGATATTTGCATAAAAAAACATTTTTTCTTTTCCTGGTTGCAGCAAACCTGCGAACCCAATGTTATTCCCCTATGAATGATGGTGAACCCTTGTTATTCTTTATGTATGTTTCTTGTGTATTAATGGAGGTTGAGTTTTTTAAAGTACTGTATCTTAGTAAATAATGAAGTCGTTATCATCTCAAACTATAGATAATTTTATCCAGTTTTAAAAAGGATTGGGCAACATATCATGAGGCTCAGATGCATACTTTCGGAGATATTTAGCTAAACCTGAAAAAGTGCAAACATTTGACTGATTTTTGGCTATCACGCCAGTAACACAGGTCTTTAGAAGATGCAAACTTGGTTTCTTACTAGTGGTAGAGGTCCTAACAACATACCAACAAATTATAACTACATGACCTTTTGCACGCACTGGTTTTTTTTTTTTTTTTTTTTTTTTTTTTTTACTGGACTAATATGAAAACGTACTACATTTTGTCAATTGACATTTTCTTGTTTAGCTCTGTAAATATTTGTTTTAGAATGCTGAGGGAAACCTGAAAACATTCTAGAGGTTCATAAGTCTTTTACACAATACTTTCACGTCTGGGGCAAATTCAACTCTTATCAAGCAAAATCCTCAATGTTTGAATTTTAAAAATCCAATCTTTTATCTTTTATCTTTTATCTGACTGTTTTGCCCAGCGAACTCGTCGAACAGGTTAATAGAAAGGAATATGTTTATATCCGGACAATCACATTATATGTGGTTTATGGACCTTTAAATATATGTAAAATCTAGATCCATAAATATCAGTGTAATATCAATAATAACTACACACATAAACAGAAACGGTCGAGTATGATCCTATCCCAAAAAGGGTGTAGCTAGACTGAGAATTCTTTTGAATTTTAGGAAAACTGCCTGCCCATTAGCTGATTAGGCTCATTATGGGATTACGTTCAGGCCGTTAACAATAATAACGAGTTCACACGCAGCACGCTGACGTGAGGGAAGTGAATTTCCATATAAAAACTTTGAAAACTCAAAATCAGTGTAATAACATACATTTATTCCAATTTTTATTAAAATCTGGAAACAGTGATTTTGGGCTGTTCCGATGCTTCTGGTTTCATTTACCTTCAAAGCTGGGAATACAATTTTGCGCATTATAATGTTAGGCGAAGGTCCAGACAGGCTTGAAAGTAGGCGTGAGGTTCCTGGGGATGATACAAGTACTATAACAAAGCAATAACAGGCTTTTCTAGTGTAAAACCTAGACAACATACTGTGTTTAGTCGAAACACATTTTCTTTAATAACTCGGTAAATATGTATGCTAGAAAGACGAAAGAGGGCTTAAAACTTTCGCCTGATTCCCATCTTTGTACATGCATTAATTTTACATACGGGGCTTTTATGACCCTTTTTGGGCCCAAAAACACGAAATTTGAAAGATTAATCCCCAATAAAAAGGGGTTTAGAGTTTTCCGATTGTTTTGCCCAACAAACTTGTCCAACTGATTACAGAAAGGAATGTTCCTACCAAATTTGAAGTAAATCGGACAAAAAATGCGACCGCTAGAGTGCAAGCACACACACACATATATATATATATACGTATATATATATAAAATTTTGAACGAACCCCCAAAATGTGTTCAGGGAGTCACGTTAGGAACTTCTATGGTGGTCCCGGGCTTAAGTTTCACCGTGCGGGTCATGCTAATAGTTAACTTTCCAATGGAAATTCACTAACAATAACAAAATTCAAAGTTTTAAATCACCAACTTATCGTAAGTAGCCATCGGTTTTCAAGTTATGGTTTCCTAAGTTAACATTTTCACATTGAACGCCAGTTGGATAAACCAGTTTAAAATCGTTAGGCAGTAATACTAATGTTCTCTAAGGTTGTCAAACAGCTTGGTTGTTTTATTGCTCGGTCTTTAACCTTGCATTGTTTGCGAGGATGAGTCCACACTTGACATTCCTACGTTATGAAGCCACCTCCCGAAATATCCCCCGCCCCACCTTTCTCTCCACCATGCGCACCTGCCGCATCACATTCTTTTACTAAGCATGGTAAACAATGTGGGTACAGTTTTGATCACAGGGAAAAAGTGGTTAGGAAACAAAATTAAAGCTAAAATGATATCACAATCTAAAAATATAGATAATGGTACGAATAACATATCGTGAAAATTTTAAAATTAACTTGAATTAATTTAATTTAATTTTTTAACTTTTTAGCATTTTCAATAGTCTGAACAATTTTTAAGACTTATGCATTGAATAAAAATATGGATTTAGATTGCTATTCCTAGAATACTAAATAACAACTTTTTAGGACCATGATTCTTAGTATTTTAATATTTTAACCTAGTTCTTATAATGCCAAAAATATAAATTCCAACAATCAATTTTACTAAATACGTTACTTTACAATAAAATAAAGTGGACATATTAATCTTTAACACTAGTAAGTTTTACAGCTCATTTTGAGTTGACGCTCATAAATCAAAAAGTAATCAAATATATAAGGACTACTTTTTCTTTGCTTAACTTTTATTGTTGGTGATAGTGAGTTAGTGTTGTTTAAGAAATATACATTTGTAATATTTGAATTATTTATTTGTATTTGTATATTTGAAATATATATTCAGAGATATTTGTTATCTCTGATTAGAGAAAAAATGTTTAACGATGGAAGTTTTGGAACTTAAACATACATAAATATGCAGCATAGAAACAGTTTCCAATTCCCGAAGTTGTTACAACATTATACATAACAAAATCTTTAAGGTGAACTGGCCTCGACTGCATAAACATAAGGAATCAATTTCTTATTGGAGGTAAAGGTTTAATATAATTTTAAAGTAACATAAATGCAATTAACCATAGAGTTTAATCAAACAACAAATCAAATCGCGTTTCATCCCCGGAGGATTAGAGGATTTCAATGGCTTCCACCGGGCAGTCCGGTAATGACGGAAAAGTCCAATCCGAATTAAACGAAAAAATCTGACAGTAGTAAAAGTACTAATAATATTGTTAGTACTTTTAATACGACCAATTGACGATAATTCTTAAATATTAAATTAAAAACTGCTGTATTGGTATCAATTTGATAAAACTAAAAGTGTTCGTAGTATAGTTGGTCCGTTGTTTGTGTTTGTATCGAAATGGTTATTCACTGTAATAAACACACTTTTAATCGCAATTCAAATATTGTGGCGTTTGTTAAATATATATTAAATTAATATATTTTCCTATTTATTTGGAGAATAGTTTGTCTGTTGAAGGAAGAGAACAATAAAAAATGAAATGCCTCTAGTTTAAATAACTATTAATGAAGTAAAAAGTAAAGTTGTTGTCTCTCTAGCAGTATTTTTGTATCAGTGTAATATTTTTTTAAACATTATCGCTCCCTTTAAACAAATAATATACAACTGGTATAAGAAAGAGGTTAAACCATATTGCCCGCCATTTATTTTACGTCAGTTTAAAAACTTACGTTATAGTGAAATTGCAAAAGTCTTTGTAGTGGGCAATTAATCACAGTTCGTGGCCGTCCTGGTTGGAGCACTTCAAGTCAATTTCATTTGACAGAGCAATAGTGCGATAGTGCGGCTTGGTCAAAGTAACATCATTCTCAATTAAACTCAACAAATTTTCTAACAAAGTGTACTACTGCATTTCAGAAAGTTAAAATTAGGTTTGGTAAAATTTATCTCATTGATAACTTTTCCCGACGCCCCGTTTTACGTTTGGAGTTCTAATTTTTTAACAGTTTACCCTGTGTTACCATGGGGATTATGAACTAAATATAATTCGTATTAGAATCAAAATGGAACTATGACTGGCTAAAGGGCACAGCAAAATTATTTGACGATGATTTTAAATAGGTAAACTCTTTCTTGCAGATAGAATGAACAATGTTAACAATAGTTTTCACTTGCTATGCAAGGACATATTTGCCTATGAAATGTGTAAGACCTTTGACAGTTTTTAAATACCAATTTCAGATTCCCAGATGAATAAAACGTCAAAATAACTCAAGAAAAAATCATATTCCATTTATATCGATTTGCTTTACTGCATGTGGCTTATTAAATATAATTACGACGGTTAACAAGAACCTTTAATTTTTAAGATTATTTTACACTAATAAATATGTTGTGATAATATTTATTATTGTATTTAAAAATATATTCTTATATGTTTCACAAAGATTACTGTTTTTAAAATCTTATAATTCATAAACTGACTTTTTCTAAAGTAAAAAAAGTTCATCAAAGAAGTAACGCGATTTGTTACAAAAATAGTTTATGAGAAACGAATTAATTAAAATATCGTTTAGTATTTCATTAATAAAGCAAATGGTTAACACCAAATGTCGTTCTCATCCACGACCTAATCCATTGTGTATCCCATATCTCATCTTCAATTAAAACTTGTGAATGGGGTAACGGTAGCAACTTATTTCATGACAGTTAGGAGTAGGACGATACATCTCCCAACGATTCATGTACGGCACAATGTTTAGCAGACTCAGGTGTATATGTATGGCACAATGTTTAGCAGACACAACAATTGCAAACTTTAGTCGTTTATCATGTGCAAAATCTGTGATAAGCTTATCAACTATTTTTAGATTAAAATGTGTTGGAACTCGTGGATACGCCACGGAGACGATGTTTTTAGTGAATTTCCTTTGGAAAGTGAACTATTAGCATGACCCGCACGGCGAAACTTAAGCCCGGGACCACCATAGAAGTTCCTAACGTGACCCCCTGAACACGTTTTGGGGGCCGTTCAAAATTTATATATATATATATATATATATATATATATATATATATATATATATATATATGTATATGCACTCTAGCGGTCGCATTTTTTGTCCGATTTACTTCAAATTTGGTAGGGACGTTCCTTTCTAAAACTCGTTGAACAAGTTCGTTGGGCAAAACAATCGCAAAACTCTAAACCCATTTTTTGGGGATTAATCTTTCAAATTTCGAGCTTTTGGGCCCAAAATGGGTCAGAAAAGCCCCAAATGTAAAGTTAATGCATGTTAAAAGATGGGAATTAGAAAGGCGAAAGTTTTAAGCCCTCTCTCGTCATTCTAGCATAAATATTTACCGAGTTATTAAAGAAAATGTGTATCGGCTAAACACAGTACGTTGTCTTATGCGGGTTTTACACTAGAAAAGCCTGTTATTCCTTTGTTTGAGTACTTTTATTATCCCCAGCACCTCAACCTACTTTCAAGCCTGTCTGGACCTTCTCCTAACCTTATAATGCGTAAAATTGTATTCCCAGCTTTGCAAGTAAATGAAACCAGGAGTATCAGAACAGCCAAAAAAACAATGTTTTCAGATTTCAATAAAAATTGGACAAATTAATGTTTTTACACTGATTATGAGTTTTACAAGTTTTTATGTGAAAATTCACTTCCCTCACGTCAGCGTGCTGCGTGCGAACTCGTTTTGTGAAGAAGCTGTTATCAACTTATTCTTTCCTACATTGTGTAAGGTAGCTTTAGTTAGAAATTACAGATTAGAATGAAGCCTGTTATTACAACGAGAAAACATGTGATTGAATTTATCTTCAAACATAACAGATTTAGCATGTAGTTGCTTATTTACATATATAGTTCATCCCTTTGCAAAATAACTTATAGGCTTTAGAATAAGTAAAAACAAATGTACCTAAAATGTACCGTATAAGGTACTTACTAAGGCCATAACTAAGCTATATTGTAAACAAAACTGGGTGAGACATAAACGTTAATAATATTGATTAAATGTGTAAATACTATTTTAGGTTGTGTGTTTTGAGCTAAGGAACTGAGGTCAAGTGTACCGTTCTGAGATTTAGTTTCGGAATTAATAATAAACCTTTATTTTGGGATGATTCTTGATTTGATATTGTGTTCTTATATAAACTTACACAAGTTACGTTGATAACTGCTTACATTGGAAGTTTGAAAATAAACATTAGAATATATCCTGTTACATAATATATCAATTCTTGATGGTGAAAGCCAATGCTTGGTTGATTTTAAAAGTCGAACATATTATCTTGTAGTTTACAAGAAATTATTCAGAAACTGTTTAGTGATGAATAAAACATTGTCTGCTGAGGCTCTACCTAAAGTAAACACAATCATCGAAAGGGAAGGAAAACTGAACCAAGGATGAGTTATGGGATCTTTATATCCAAATATATAAAATGAATTTCACTTACATTATAACAATAAATAAACTCATATATTACAGGGTTATTAACTAATTAATATAAAAAGTTGGCTGTGACATAACAAAATATATTTTCTAAAAACCCGTATTTTTACTATATTTCAGTTAAAGTCCTACAAAAATAGTAAATATTTAAGTAATATTTAAACATATGAATATTTATCACGAAACAAAATGGGGTCTCTATCTAGGAATGTAATAAATAATGTGAGCACTAAAATATCAACTCCGGGATAATCCTTTTTTTTATTAAAATAATACGTTATTTAGAAATACTTGTTTTGCCTAGATGAGAAGTGAAAAAGTAGTTCCATAAGGTTGTGGAGAGTATGCAATATGTGTGTTAGAGGTTCTACAGGTTTACATTGTTTGGCATTATCTTCAGATAATTTCTTATATACTTAGACTATTACTTGGGATTAGAAAATTTCCCCGATGAGATTGCATATTATTCCTTTAAAAGCATGAATCCTCTACTTTGTACATTCCCACTAAAAGAAAATAAACCAAAAAACACCTTACATACAAAATAAAAAAACTAGGCATTGGATTCAGTTTACATTAAACACTTATTAAAATATGTATATAAGTAATTACATTTTATATTGGCAAATTGAGTTAAGTACATAATATATATCACGAGGAATATTCTTCAATTTTAAAAATAACCAATTATTTTTATTCTATAAAAATTAAACTCTGGCAAGAAAATGAATGTCCTTTTTAAAGGTTTTCATTATTAACTCTTCGATAAATGTATCTGCCATCAATAGCATAAAATGGTCAAAGAAAACATGTCGTATTAAAAAGTGACGATACGAAAATGACGATAGGACAATAAAGTCATTGTTAGCTGGGTAACGACGATAGGACGGGATGGTTTAGAAACATTCAACGTCAACAATTTAATTTTCTCATTCTCCCTAATCGGCTTATATAGTTAAAATGAAATAAAAGCAAACTTTATGGCCTACATCTAATAAATAGGATATCTGTCAGCTCAATATAGGATGTTATTAGGGTTATATTACCCTTTTCTGCAATAACAATTGACAACTACCTACGTATTTAAATTTGGGTTACATCTTTGTCTGTGACTTCGAACAGTTAGTTGGAATGCACAGATGTTGAATTATTTATGTTAAAAGAACAGTATATAGTTTGATCAAACATTTAAATCGAATATGGTGGCAGTTTTTTTTATTTTTATTGTTTGATTAAGGATATGAATATAGTAAGGATTTAAGAAATTATTGACATATACCTTGTTTTTACAAATTTTTAAGTTAACATAAACAGTGTTATTGGACCATTACGTGATTCTTTTAAAAATTAAATTACTTAACTTAAAAAAAATTTATGTTTTAAAGTAGTGTAAATAAAACAGTTGAATTTTAATGCTTGCAAGACATATATAAATAAACGGTATCAGGGAACTGACACATACTTTCTCCCTTTTAGCCAAACTTTAATGACAAAAATATTTGTTATTTACTAAATATAGAATATGAAGTATAGATAAATGTACAGAAAATTTTCTAAAATAGTTGTTTTCAGAAATATCCACCCAAATTGCTTTTTTGGAGGCACTATAGAGTCCGTTGCTACACACAGTAGTTTTGAGAGGGGAAATGCCCCCTTGCCCCCCCCAGGGTTAAATAGCAACACATTTCGAACATCATCTGTTGGTCAATGCTAACTTGACCTGCATATCAAATGAAATTGATCAGTAAATAAGAGAGAAATAGTTATTTTTGTATTCCCCATAAGAATAACATTGGACAACGTACTGTGTTTACCGCTAAATGAAAATTTCAATTTTCTCCGCAACTAGCAATCGTAGAATAGTAATTTAAAATACTAATTTATTTAGTTTTTTGAGCTCTTTTTAATGGTGAATAGTAATCTTTTTTAACATTTATGATTTTTTATGAAAAATCCAAAAAACTGAATTTTTGATGTTTTAAGCCCTGTAATTTCTGAACCCGCATTTTTCCAGAAATGCGGGTGGTGTCATTTTGTTGGAAACCTAAAGTTCTACAAACCACGAAAGTTTAATCAAAATCGTTAGAGCCGTTTTTGAGAAATTTGGATTTTTCATGTTTTTTGGCGGTTTTTGGGGGATAATTACCCTTAAAAATCAAAAATTCAAAAAAATGAAAAAAACGCCTGGAGATATCGTGGATTAGTACCTACACGCCAAATTTCATAAAAATCGGCCCATAGGTTAGGGCTCTAGCTCTGTACACATCCACACAGACACACACACACACACACGGACACACACACACACACACACACACAGACAGACATCACGTAAAAACCACTTTTTTGGGTTCAGGGAGCACCAAAACGAATATTTCCACTGACAACTCAAATTCGAAAATTTTTACGAAAACAATACTTTCTCCATATACTATGTATAGGGGGAGAAAGTAAAATGATATTTAATTTGTAATAAAACAATTATATAAAGCTTATAATTTATGGTTAAAAAATAACTAGTTCAATGATTTGACAAAAATTTGTTTTATCAAATTTATTTCATTAATTTAACAAAACCTTAGGAACAATCAGAAAGTGTAAGTGAAATACAATCAGTGAAATACGCATGTGAATATACAAATTTATACAATAATTGATCAACATAATACTATCCACTGGGAATTGTACAGTTAATTTAAAAACCACAATTTTATAATCGGATAAAGAAGAAAATTGATGACGTGGTGGCGCGTCGCAACACCCGACTGAGCAGCCTCGTTATTGTGATATGTTGAAATATCTGCATCTCACCTCCACATCCCGTATGTGAATACTCGTGTGTGAATATTAGAACTATTGGGCCTGGCATTGGATATGAATTTGTATTATGCAGTGAATGTTTAAAAACTATTTAAACCTCTACGTTCCAATACGAGTAAGGATTGCTTGACTGAACGCTCGCAACTCTTATCTCAAAAACGGCACGACAATATCATTGGAATGGGAGCTGTCAAGAGACGATTACGTGTGAAAGTACCAGCATGTGATAACTGTGACTAAAGCCGTTAAGAGTCGTAAAAAAAGAGCCCACATCTCCAAATAAATTATCCGTGTTTCTAAATCAAGAAGCTATATCGAAATAGGTAGCTTAGCTAATAAGTATAAAGCACTATACAAACTGAAGTAACCAGTTTTCCTTGATTGAAGGAAAAGTTTTGAAAAGGAATATATATATTTTACAAAACAATATGCACACGATAATTTTAAAGTATAGTAATACATTAATAAACATAACAACTTCTCAAGAAAACCTAGAGTTACTATAATAGCTGAAGGGACCTAACCACGGAGGAAATAGGTGCTTAGGCAAACCCACAAAGTTCCGTAAGTATTTTGTGGACGCAATTTCATTGAACCAGTGACCCACAAATAACATATTGTTGTTGTTTATAAATTATATGCAGTTTTAAACATTGTTTTGGATAATTACATGCTTTGTTCGGGATTAGTGCAAATATTTACCTTTAATCCTAAGTATAACAACAAAGGAATACAACAAAACTTTTCTATTCAAGGCAATATATTATTTTACCAAGGAGTTCAACGATGATAAACGTACAAAGTTTTAAAATTCAAAAACACCTGAGACTGCTGAACGTTTTTCAATCAACAAAATGCTTGAAAATGCACTGCCCTACTTGGGAACTGTACTGCCATAAGTAACTCCTGCTCTAAGTTTCGATTACGAAGATGAACAATGTGATATGCATTCCAAGTTGGAAAGTATTTTTCTGAAACTGTGTAAACATATTACAAAACTAAGTACTATTTATTACAAAACAAATTTTTAACTGGCCCTATAAGATTAACCAGTGAACCAAAATCAAGATTACTAACCGATTGACCAACGAGGTGCTTAATGATGAGACGTTTAATATGCAACCATAATTCCTATTAATGCTAGACTAATGTATACCACGTTAAATGTGTTGAACATTATTTTACTATTTTGTTTTTTTTACAATACTTGCTGCTTGTTAATGTATAAAATATCCAGAAAATAATTATTAGGTTAGTTATTTGTTGATTCTATGTGTAAACAATGGTTTATAATGTAAAATAAGTAAATTTCATTATTTAATAACTGGCTTTAAACGTTATTACACTGCCAGTAACAATACGGTACAAACCGGGCTAACAGCTTGTGTAATCTACAAAGTGTTAAACAAGAAGAGCCGGAAACAACGCATTTTATAGTCAAAGAACGCGAAAACTTTATTCTTGTAAAACGATCAAACTTCTTATCTTATAATGTTTATTGGCCTCTCGACATTGTGTGTTATATAAAATGCCCACAAAATATAAAGAATGTCCATAACAATTACTGATACTATAAAAGTACTCTAGTATTATAAATTATAATAAAAAATAATGAACACGAGCTTCCTTGTTAAATTTACCAATTTTACCTTCAGTTATATGATTTCTGTATATTTTAGTTTGAATTAAATGTATAACAATAAATACAAATTGCGATAAATTAAGCATTTTTTCTTTATACTCCTAACATTTTTTTAACTATTATGTTATTCGTTCACAAAACATTGAGTGATCATGTTAAATCAATTTCAGGTCAAATTTGTATTATGTTCAGAGTGAGTTTTGTGAGAGTATGTACGCTAAACCTGCCTGTATAATATGATGTAATCTAATAACAATTATTATTGCGAAGTTTAGTAATCATTATTTAAGTTAGTTCAATAAAAGCTCCCCAAATCAAAATGAGTTAGTAATGGAAGCCATATGTTAGCTTATACTCATTATATATTATAATAACAGTCGTTATTTCCCAGAGTAATTCCCGGCTTTAATCTGGAATATCTCACTCAATTTGTCCGTCTCTTAAGTAGCACTTCGTTTAAGTCAACTGTCACATTATTCTAATTTTTCGTTTTAAATATTTTTTTTATTTCTTATCTCAATTCAAAGGAAAAGTAATTTGTTTGTATTGTTAAGAAGAAGTCTCATTTATGAAAATATTTACATTACAACACTGATGTTTTTAATTAACATTATTTAAGCAATTATTACAACTAATTAGTGTCCCCAATATTTTTTAGTGTTTTATTCTTTTAAGGAGTCATAGAAAGATTTATGTTTGATTGATTTGCACAAACTTGTCAATTTAAAAAAAATAGTCTAAGAAAAACAAAATAAAACCAAAATATTTAAATTTTTGTTAAACACATGCCTTATTTGACATTGACTTATCAGAGCCTTAGGGTTTAATTACTATGAAGAATATATAAAATACTTCTCACGAAAAACAAATTCTTAAAGGCATAATAAAGCACAACACTTTATAAAGTATAAAAATCACAGCTTGATGTGTTGTGATTAACATTGGATACATAAAGACTACTTCAGATACGAAATATTCGGAATACACTACAAGTATAAAAATATAACAAAAGGAGATGTAAAGAACAATAGTTTTGAACATGGCAAAATAGTGACTTTGTATTTTCGGTCTTGTTCTTCGAATCGAATAGCCATTTAAATCAATTATTTTCTCTTTGGCAATCAAGGCAACATGTTGGCAATGAAAATAATCCTATTTTTATTTAACATTATTTAAGCAATTAATACAACTAATTAGTGTCCCCAATATTTTTTAGTGGTTTATTCTTTTAAGTTCTTCGAATCGATTAGCCATTTAAATCAATTATTTTCCCTTTGGCAATCAAAATAATCCCCTTCCCCAACCTCTCCAAAAAATCTTATAGGGCTAGTTAAAAATTTGTTTTGTAATAAATAGTACTTAGTTTTGTAATATGTTTACACAGTTTCAGAAAAATACTTTCCAACTTGGAATGCATATCACATTGTTCATCTTCGTAATCGAAACTTAGAGCAGGAGTTACTTATGGCAGTACAGTTTCCAAGTAGGGCAGTGCATTTTCAAGCATTTTGTTGATTGAAAAACGTTCAGCAGTCTCAGGTGTTTTTGAATTTTAAAACTTTGTACGTTTATCATCGTTGAACTCCTTGGTAAAATAATATATTGCCTTGAATATAAAAGTTTTGTTGTATTTCTTTGTTGCTATACTTAGGATTAAAGGTAAATATTTGCACTAATCCCGAACAAAGCATGTAATTATCCAAAACAATGTTTAAAACTGCATATCATTTATAAACAACAACAATATGTTATTTGTGTGTTGATGGGTTAGGACCGTAAATGTATCAATTAATTATAACGAATCAATTAAATTACGTTCAAATTATCACTTGTATTTTACGAAATGACCATATAGTAATACAAGTTTGTCCATACTCTGGCAAATGCATTGAGTTTTCCAATTTAAATAAATAAGTAAGATAATCCTGGTAGAAAATATTAGGCTAAAACAAAGAATATTCTTTCAAATAAAGACTGAAATTAGACGTATTAATTGTTAGTGATTTTGTTTTATATATTATCATTTAAATGAGCAATCTTCGCCAATACCAAACCCATCAGCTCAATATTAAAAAACCCCAACGCACTGAAACTGCGTACTCAGCGAATTTCCAATGCATATATATGTGTCCTACGCAATTTGCCAAGCTGCATAAGAATATATTCATAAATAAGCGATGAATAATATTTTAATTACACTCCAAAAGAATAACATATAGGCTGAGTGAATAATATTGCTGCAACAAGGATTGGTTTTTTATGTACATATCAATAGAACCCAACTGGGTGAAGCCACATACAAAGTTTTATTAATTTATGTTGATAAATAAGCGAGACAACAAACTTTACTTACTTTCCTTAAGAATAACATTAGCGCTGAATATGCAGGCTTGGTGCTACGGGAACAATCGGCAAAACAATTTTGTGCAAGAATCAATAAGGCTAGTATTAGGTGAGACCACAAGCTAAAGATAAAATACCCCCGTCGCAGCAAACCTGCATACTCAGCGAATTTCCAATGAATATATAACACAACACATTAAAACACTTAACAGGATTCATAAGGAATGTATTCACAAACAAGCGATATTTAAAATATTAATTATTCTCCATAAGAATAACATTGGAGATGAGTACGCAGGTTTGCTGCAACAAGGCATACAAAATAATGGGTTTTATGCAAATATCAATAGAACTCAACTTAGTGAAGTCACATACCAAGTTTCATCCATATACATTCATAAATAAGAGATATATAACATTTTAAGTATTTTCCATAAGAATAACATGGGGACCGAGTACCTAGGTTTGCTGCTACAGGAACCATAAGCGAAATTTTTTTGATTGTGCAAACAACAATAAACCACAACCAGATCAAGCCATATACCAAATTTCGCCAGTTTATGTTCATAAATAAGCGAGATATAAAATTTTTCTTTTTCTCCATAACAATAACATTAGACAACGTACTGCGTTTAGCACTTTCAATATCTCGGTAACCAATTGACGTAGAGCAATGATCAAAATACCAAATTGTTCGTTTTTTTAAGTTTAATTCAATGGTATAAATTAAAATTTGATTTAAATTAAAATTACATGTAAAAACCCCAAAAAACACATTTTTGGGGTACAAAACCCCCCAAAAACCCCCCTTTGGATGGTGCGATTCATCTGATTTTCGAACTCGTTCAAATAAATGGTACTTTACACATTTGTACCAAATTTCATTAAGATCGGACCTTTTTTACGAGAGTTATCGTGCTTACGGACACATATATATATATAAATATATATATATACATATATAAAAATTTGAAAGAATGGTGTTTTGGCATCTGGGGACCTCAAAATGAAAAGTTATCATGGTCTCGGGCTTAAGTCTTACCATGTGACCTACGGTAATAGCTTCTTCCCTATAGGGGAAATTCGCTAAAAGTATAAGATTTACAGGAACTCTGATTTAATCATCAACACGGATAAGGGGACTGCCACGGTTCAGCGTTCTCTCCACGTGAAGGACAAACAAATCACGATCATAGCGATGGAGACCCATAGTGATCAAGTGACACGCTAATTTAAGGTCACCCGAAACATTATGAATTACAATTTGGGATGCACCGATGTAGTTTTATGTTTTCGACCGTGTAAACCGTGTCTTAAATTTTTTCAACTCATGAACATGTCCCAAAGGATACCTAATAAAAGGTGAATGCTACCCAATGAGGAAAGAAAATAATCAACCACCTCACCTTAATAACATTTCCAAACCAATCCAATTAGAGAGCTTTAAATTGTTTTGTTTAAAAAATACTACATAATTGTGTAATGACAATAATTTACTTACTGTTACCTCTAAAGAAGGTTAAGATGTTCTTTGTATAAATAAAAAGGTTAAACATTTTTGAAGTTCACTATAAACTGAAACAGTAACTTTGAAAGAGTGATGAATAAAAGATGTTTCGCCAAGGCTATACCAAACTTTAGATAAACACAGTCCTGAACTGAGAAATATGAAATCGTAACCGGCACTGGCTATGAAATGTCAATTTTAAAAAGTAAAAAAGCGCTCAGTGAGCTTATGTAATAGACGTATTCAAGTAACTAAATACGCGGACACAAGTATAGTATTGTTCTTCTAAAAAAAATACATTTTCTGTAGTGGGTTTCCTCTGGAGTTGAATCTTAATTTATCTGATTAGGTAATTTAACTGAATTTTAGGATTTTATGCCATTGTGTTTTTAAGTTTTGTTTTGTACTCCAGCTATTAAATTATTCATTATTTTACATTATATTTCCTCATCTCTGCTAATTTTGCATGACTCAATAAAAAAACCTCGCCATTTCTATTGAATAATCATGTTAGTTTTGAAATATTACTTTAGTAACAATCAGGTAACAATTTTAATAAAAGTACCAGAAGACTGTATAAAACATAAAATTATCAACTAGTTTAAGTGAAATAGTATTTACAAATAAAGAGGAAACATATACGTTTATTATTAAAACCGTCTAGTAAGTATTATAACATTTCATAATTCAACCATTTAGAAACAGACGATGTTTAAATTGAAAATACAAGCTTTTGTGCACAAATAAAACGTAATATTACCGGTTTGATGTATTATCATTTGAGTTTATAAATATATCTGGAGGAATAAACAAAAAATAAGCAAACAAACAAACAAAATAGTGTCAATAAATAATTTAAAACACACCAAAATATATTTAATGATAATTAGTTTGCGTGATGGGTTTCTGACTTTACTGATAGAATCCCTGATGACTTACTCGTCAGCATGACATTCAGTTGCTTTAAATTGCTCTGGCTAATGGGCCAATCTGTTCGTATTGGTACGTGGACATTAGGTGTTTACACGTAGTCCTTAACTGAAATATTACGTTACATGTTCCTAAAATAAGCTAAGTGGTTAAAGACGCATTTAAGCTAATTATGGCTAAACCATTTACTTATATTTTTTATACGTAATAAGACTACAGGCTAAACCTTTGATTTAGTTTATACAAAAGAATAATTAGTAGTACATAACACATCCACTTAAAATTGAGAAAGAAGAAATTAGCAGAAACTGCGCAAGTATGAAATATAAAGACATACAAAAACAATTGAACAATAAAAAAGGAAAGGAAAATGATGGCTGAGCCAGTAGCCAAATTCAGTTTATTTTTATCCCGGTGAAGGCGGACTCGCCAAAACACAAACAATGCACTCGGTTGTGATTGTAGTTCCAGACTAATGTGTACAACCAACACTGATTATACTGCGTTCTCTGACTCGCAGTAAACTTTACTTTAAACATGCTTGAATCTTCCCTTAATTTGTATTATAAAATATTTTATCTAATTGGTGAAGTATTTCAACATGTGCTTTACAACGAAGTTCGTGAGGAACCAAACACGCTTACGAAACTGAAACATTGGAAATGTAAAATACATGTTGAAATAATTTATGATTGGACAGAAAAATATAAACAGTACTCAAGTGAATTGCTTTAGTGAATTTAGTACTTGTTGGAATCATAATTCGGGTTTTGAAATGTTAGAAGTTTATATAGGATAACCTGAGAAAAGTTAAAATGTTTTGAATTTTTTGGAGAGTGTAGGTGTTAAGTGTCGCTGTAAGGTTAGGGGGTAATTTGCTGTCAACAAGTTAACGTTACTCCTAACTCTTTCTTCTATTAAAAGCAACTTTTTTAAGAGGGGAATAATAATAAAATCGACTTAGTTTTACAAATAAAACTGTAACATATTATACGTCTTGGACGACTATTACGAAGCTACAGAACATGCTGTTCATGTTTTACAACCTACTTTGAAGCAGGTTTTGTGTTTTAATTAGGTTTACGATTGATACGAATCCCATTTTGACACATATTACAATTATATTTTAATAAAAGCTTTAATTCAACATGATTTATAGTTTGAAGTGGTGTTTTGTATTATAATTAATTTTTTTGAGTGAATTCATTGTATATTTCATGTTTTTAATATAAAGGCATAAAATTATAGTCGAGGAATAAAATACAGGTAGTAGTCAATAAATTTAATCTTTTCGATACAAAATTAAATCAAATTATAAATATAAATTAAATTTGCACGATGTAGCCTCATTGACTTTAAAATAATGTCTTAGAGATGTAAAATGTTAAACTAAAACAGTCGAAATCAACAAATGAAGATTGTTCAAGAACATACAAGTTATTGTTGGTCCGAAGAATACGCCCTTCGCCAAAACATACAGAGAACAAAAGCTTGTTGAACTGCCTCTGACTTTAACCAATGTTAAATATATTACATGATTAATGCTTTTAATACGAAACACAAACCATATTTATCAAGTACGGTTTCGGTTGTAGATTTTATACAACAACGTACGTCTACCTGTAAGATACCTGACTGAGCTAGGAGTATTATAAATTACTGGCCTTCATCCATTCAGTATTTGATTAGGTATATATATATATATATATATATATGTTTACTTTTTGTAAATGTTTATACAATATAATTCTTTATTCACAATGCAAGAGGGATAAGATACATAAATATTACATCTTATACATTATAATTATTGGTACTTAGGCCTTACACCAACCACCAACTTTTAGGAGAATTTTGTGATAAAAAGAACTATACTGAACAAAATTAAAGTTTTAGCGAATTTCCCCTATAGGGAAGAAGCTATTACCGTAGTCGGCATGGTAAGACCTAGGCCCGGGACCATGATAACTTTTCGTTTTGAGGTCCCCAGACCCCAAAAACACCATTAGTTCGAAACTGTAAATATATATATATATATATATATATATATATATATATGTATCCGTGAGCACGATAACTCTCGTAAAAATTATCCGATTTTGAAGAAATTTGGTATAAACGTGTAAAGCAACATTTATGACTTTAAGTTCGAAAACCAGCCAGATCGCTCTATCCGAAGAGGTATTTTGGGGGGGTTTTGTACCCCAAAAATGTGTTTTTTGAATTTGTTACATATAATTTTGGAAATAGTCAAATTTTAGTTTTTACAATTGGATTCAGCAAAAAAAAAAACACACAATTTGGTATTTTGATCATTTCTCTACGTCAATTGGTTACCGAGATATTGAAAGTGCTAAACACAGTACGTTGTCTAATGTTATTCTTATGGAGGAAAAGAACAATTTTATATCTCGCTTATTAATTAACGTATACTGACGAAACTTGGTATACGGCTTCATCTGGTTGTGGACCATTGATATTTGCTAAAAAAACAATTTTTTTCCAAAGGCTCCCGTAGCAGCAAACCTGCGTACTCAGCCCCATGTTATTCTTATGGAGAATAAGTGACTTGTTATCTCCCTTAATTATGAAAATAAATTAATGAAATTCGGTATGTGGCTTTACCTAATTGAGTTATATTGATATTTGTATAAACCCCCATTTTTTGTGTTCCTTCCTTCAGCAAACCTGCATACTCAGCCGCCATGTTATTCTTATGGAGAATAATTAAAATGTCATAAATCGTTTATTTATGAATGTATATTGATGAAACTTGGTATTTGGCTTTATGTGTTATTAAGATACATATATATGCATTGGAAATTCGCTGAGGACGCAGGTTTGCTGCTACGGGTTTTTTTTCTTATTTAGCCTCCAACTTACAAGTGTTTTTAATGCCTCGTAACATCGTTGAGGCTCCCAGAAGACAGCAATATAGTCGAAAAAGGATTTAAATGGATTTCTGCCATCGCGACGTGACGAATGATAAATTCTGTCGACAAAAGAGTACTCTACACAAATAAAGTTAACTATCACAACCACCACGGTGTGCCGTTACAGGTGGTGGTAGGAATAATGCGTAAGTACCAAAGATATTGTTACTTATGCTATAAATATACAGCACTAAGCATAAATGTATTTACAGAAATCATAAATAACTTAAATGTACGTAGTAACAAGAGACACTATCACGAATATAGGTTTTCCAAAACAAGATAAGTGCAGAATGAAACAGCTCAGTAGAAACGCTGGAAGCAATCCAATACGTGACGCTTTACAGGTCTTGGGCTTTTAGAATATAATCTCTTCTTAGTAAACAGTAGAACATACTCTCAAAACTGTATTTATTTTACAACTTAAATGTGGTTCGCTACTTTAAGACATTTTTGATTTAAAACAGATTTGTACCTGAAGTTTTCATTCTTAAGATTACTTTTAATATAACCATTAATAATATACGATAATTTGTGTATTCTTACATACTTCTGTAGTCTCAGGTAGGGTCATCAGATTGTAACTAGCCATGTTTTACTATGGTGTAAATTTGTATTTTTCAAGTGCTATATGCGATGAATCTATCACAAAAGGAAGCAGATAAAAGTTAAGTGTAATTTGATGATTATTAAATATTAATTTTATCTTTACTTAAAACATTCTTACTTTAATATTTTTTTGAAATAAATAAGGGGGTTTCATATTTTTTTACAATCTTCTCATGGTAGATTAAATACCTACTTAATCGGAATAAATATTAGAGAAACAGACGCTTCAAACTTTCTCGTAAATTACCTAGAATTTGTATATAACAATACTAATTATTAAATATAGGGTGTTTTCTTTCGTAATTTTCTTCAGTTAGGGTGTCCACAAAAGAACTGAAACATTTTAAAGGCAAATACTGATACCAAATAAGAGACTATGTTAAATGTTTTATATACGTATTTAAAGCTAAAATTCTCAAGTTTCATTATAAACTTAGTATAACTCGATATAAGCACCATTAGGGCATTAACATCCATTGTTTATTTTTTTTAAATTTTGTTCAAATTTTGGACGATATTTTATTCTAAATTACTGAACTGTTGGCATCCCTCGTTAATGTTTGCACAGGTTTCATTGTCGATCCACAGTTGGATCAGATTGAGATGGAGAATGGCCCTGTCTATTTTCAACAGGATGGAGCGCCACCACACTACAGTTTGCGTGTGCGAGAAGCGCTGGATACTCAATTTGACGATCGGTGGATTGGCAGGGAAGGGTCCATCCAATGGCCTCCTAGGAGTCCAGATCTGACTCCTCTGGACTTTTTCCTTTGGGGGCAGTAAAGAATGACGTCTACTCGGTGCAGATTCGGGATCTTAATCACCTCCGACAGAGAATAGTCGCATGTGTTGGTGCAATATCCCCTGAAGTACTGACCAAAACCTGGGAAGAGGTCAAATTTCGCTTAGATTTATGCCGGGCCACTAATGGTGCTCATATCGAGTTATACTAAGTTTCTAATAAAACCTGAGAATTTTAGCTTTAAATACATATATAAAACATTAAACATAGTCTCTTATTTGGTATCAGTATTTGCCTTTAAAATGTTTCAGTTCTTTTGTGGACACTCGGTATATGAGATTAACGTTTCTTTGTTGTTATTTTTTCAATTTTGTCCAACATTGGGTTGTTTTGATTAGGTAATATTGTGTCCAGTATGTTTGTAGGGCATTTAAAAAAAAATTAAAGTATATATTCATCTCTTATTTTACAAAATGCTTTTCTCTGTCTCGTTCAAACTCTAAAACTGTTAGTTGTTCTTTTAGATCTGTATATTTATGTTTTGACTTTATTAAGTGATCTGCAAAGTTAGATTTCATCGTTGTTTTGTTATTTGATTTATAAGCTTGTATATTGTCATTGAATCTAACTTTTAAGTTTCGAGATGTTGTCCTATATAATAACTATCACAATCGTTACATTTTATCTTGAATATTCCAGATCTGTTATATATGTCGTCTTTATTATATATATATATATATATATATATATATATAATTATTATATATATATTAATTTGAACGAATGGTGTTTTTGGAATATGAGGGCCTCAAAACAAAAAGTTATCAAGATCCCGGGCCTAGGTTTTACCATGCCACCTACGGTAATAGCTTCTTCCCTATATGGGAAATTCACTAAAACTAAGGTTAGTTAGGGCAAGAATTTACCTCAACCAATGTCAATCAATGCACAGGTCTAACCTTTTATATTATTTACCCTATAAACATTTTATAGATAGTGAAAAGTTAACTAGCGGCAAAAGTATGTCACCCTAAACCGACAGTCCCCGCTCTATCTCTGAAGTCATTTCCCCCGACAATCGACGGCCTCGGCTGAGGGATGCCAGACTTACTCTCTTTCTCTTTCTATATGTATTATCCTGAATAATATTAACATTAAATTGCATGCTGTTCCAACGAACTGGATAAATTGCTAGTAGTCTCTAAAATGTTTGTTTATTTGGATTTAAATTTATTTGATGTCATTTAAACTAGTTTAAATTTAACGATCGCAGGAAGGCATTTATTTAAACCAATCAGTATTTTAATTTTTATCGTTCGGTATTATAAAAACAAAGTAACGACATTTTTGTAAAATATCGAAGTAAACTTGGTTTATTTTAATAAAAAATGTTTCATACTATATTAGGTACAAGGTGAATTGCAAGGCTCTCGAGAATATAAAGGAGACATTCGTTTAACAATATTCTTAAGGTTTAAAAATCCAGAATTGTGAAAACTTCTCATAGGAGTTATCTACATTATGTTTGTCCTATTAGGTCCTTGAAGTTCATAATATTGGACCAAGGTCTGAAGAGTCAACCTCAATAGGTGAGGTTATCTCCGTAATAGCAGTGATGGGGCGTCGACCTCGGTAAACATATTTCTGGCCTAGGACATACTGGCAATGTTGCTCCAACATTAACCAATTGCTTTATAATGGGAGGTAATATCCCAAAGACCTGTAAGATATAAAGAAAACTACCTTGCAGTAAAGTCTGTTCTCTATAAAGGTTGATGGTGGCCAACCTGGGATCTGCCTGGGAGCCACCAATCACATAAAAGCTTCCGAGATGTTTTCGTAAGCGAACCATAAAATGAGATTTTTCTTACAATTTTTGTAGCTTGAAAGTTTAGCTGTTTTTTTTTTATTTACAAATTTGTGTTTGAAATGATTAAAGTCTTATACAAATGTTATATATAATTACGTAAAAAATATCGATATATATTATATTAAAAAAGTTATACATTTCGAATTTTATATTCAAATAAATATATACAAACACTGTAACAATCAGCTGTGCATTGCTTTTAAAGTAAATACATTTTTGATAGAGTTTCATTTATCGTATAAACATATAATAAGTAAATAAATTATCTAAATATATTGTTACTGTTTCATTTCGAAACTCTAAATTTCGTTAATAAAATTAGACATATCATATTTACAAGTATCTATTACAAGTGATAAAATAAGTTGTCAAAAAACAAGTAAGAATTTTAATTTTATAAAAATAATCCTGAAAAGGCATTACCGTGGTCTCAATCAATAGCTCTACACCAGTGAACTCTGACAGATGGTTGTCTGACCATTACCTAACAATTATCCCACCTCAGTGCACCCTGCTCCTCGCTGTCCCTGATCCAATGACAGTTACAGTGAACGCGGTGTCAGGTATGAACGCGGTATAGACCTATGAAATACATGAAGATACATTTGTAACGGGGAAAATCCCTTTGTTTTAAGAAGTATAACAATATTTTATTAACTTCTTTAATAAGATATTTTTAAAATGTAGTTGGACCCTACTCGTCCAGTGGAATATATATTATACCCCCGTAGCAGCAAACCTGCGTACTCAGCGAATTTCCAATGCATATATATGTGTCTTAATACCACATAAAGCCACATACCAAGTTTCATCAATATTACATTCATAAATAAACGATTTATGACATTTTAATTATTCTCCATAAGAATAACATGGTGGCTGAGTATGCAGGTTTGCTGAAGAAAGGAGCACAACAAATGGGGTTTTATACAAATATCAATATAACTCATGTAGGTAAAGCCACATACCAAATTTCATTAATTTATTTTCATAATGAAGGGAGATAACACGTTACTTATTCTCCATAAGAATAACATGGGGCTGAGTACGCAGGTTTGCTGCTACGGGAGCCATTGGTAAAAAATTGTTTTTTTGAGCAAATATCAATGGTCCACAACCAGATAAAGTCGTATACCAAGTTTCGTCAGTATACGTTCATAAATAAGCGAGATATAACATTTTTATTTTCCTCCATAAGAATAACATTAGACAACGTACTGTGTTTAGCACTTTCAATATCTCGGTAACCAATTGACGTAGAGAAATGATCAAAATACCAAAATGTGTGTTTTTTTAAGCTAAATCCAATGGTAAAAACTAAAATTTGACTATTTCCAAAATTATATGTAAAAAATTCGGAAAACCCATTTTTTGGGTACAAAACCCCCCAAAATACCCCTTCGGATAGCGCGATCTGGCTGGTTTTCGAACTTAAAGTCATAAATGTTGCTTTACACGTTTATACCAAATTTCATCAAAATCGGATAATTTTTACGAGAGTTATCGTGCTCACGGACACACATATATATACAGTTTCGAACGAATGGCGTTTTTGGGGTCTGGGGACCTCAAAACGAAAAGTTATCATGGTCCCGGGCTTAGGTCTTACCATGCCGACTACGGTAATAGCTTCTTCCCTATAGGGGAAATTCGCTAAAAAGGATTTATCAGTATCCAAATTAAAAATATTGTAGTAAACAACAATCAGGAAGCTTACCGGGCAGGGGTATATAAAATAATGATGGGAAAATTGCTATACCACTAATACTGCTGCTACTACTACTCAGTTAAATAATACTAGTTGTAATTTGTACCATGATAGTCTTATAGGATAAAGGTTTTAAATTTTACTCAGTTAATATTACTGTAAACTTCACATTCCAATAAGTATATTTCTAAGAAAACAACCATTATGGTGTTTAAATTGTTATTATACAACCAACCGTTGGATAGATACTCAAAGTGCTAAACGCAGTACGTTTTCTAATGCTATTCATATGTGAAAAATACACATTTAAAACTCGATTATTTATCAATGTATATTGTTTAAACTTTATATGTGGCTTCATCTAATTGTGGACTATTTATATAACAAAATGCATTGCCCCTGAAGGAGAAAACCTGCATACTCAGCGCTAATGTTATTCTTACACAGAATAAGTAAAGTTTTATATCTACCTTGATTTTGAACCTAATTCAATCACACTTGAAATGTAGTTATATTGATAATGTCATAAAAGACATTTCTTATCTTCCTATTACAGCAAACCTGCTTACTTGGCCCACATGATAGTCTTATATAAAATAAATAAAACGTTATATATCACTTTGATTAATGAATGTATTTTTATTAATGGGTGTCCCGCAACCATTTGAATAAATTTCACCAGGCTGTTCAGCAGGTAAAAAAGGATTAAACTCCATTCAATATGACGTATATTCCATCTCTTTTCGTTTTCCGTCTATTGGCCTGTATGTGCCTTTTACAAAAACCGTAATATATTTGAAATGATTACTAATAATAACGCTTTTGGAAGTTTTATTCTTACTTCTGTCTTTTTATTTTCACCTAAACTTTTCGATACTACTTTGGACAACTTCATCGGTAGTCCAAATTGGCATCGAAACGTTTAGGTAAAAATAAAAAAGAGAATTAAGAATGAGACTGCAAAAAGCGTTATTATTAGTTGTTATAACAATGGTTTTCTTAAGTTTAAGAATTGAAATCCTTAAAATGGTTTGAGATAAGACCATACAGTTTGGTATGAATACCACTCTAGGTGGTTCATAGATTCCTTAACAATTAATTTAAATAAATCGTTCCGTATCAAAATGGCAGCAGTTTCAAATTTTCAAAGTTAAATATACCATAAAAACTACCGGTATATCTAAACTTTTTATTTGAAACCACCACCATTTCGAAACGGAATTTTATATTAAAATTACAAATTGTATAGAATCTGTAAACTACCTAGAGTAGTATTCATGCCAGATTGTATTGTATTGTCTCAAACCATTTAAAAGATTTTACAGTTTTTGAAAAAACCACAAACATACCTGCGGACGTAAAACGAAAAGAGATAGGACATATGTTATATTGAATGGTATCCTTGTTTTTACCTGCTGAAAAATCTGGTAAAGTTTGATCAAATGGTTGCGGGCCACCCTTTATATGCATTGGAAATTTGATAAGTACGCAGGTTTGCTGCGACGGGGATATTTTATATCTTTAAGGCCAAATGATCAAAATTGGTCTTAATTGTTTGTAAAGAGACATTTTTAAACAGAAGGAAGAGTAAAACATCCGTTCACATTTTGGACACTACTTGTGAATGGTCCGGAACGTACTTTAATGTGTTTAATTTGCATAAAGAACGTCTTAATTGTTTTGTGTGATTTCTCAACTGAAATTTTCGAATCATGTTTCCCTCATCAAGTGCAAAACAAATGTAAAGCCGTCAAAGCTTTGTGTAATGGGTCCATTAGTGTTGGGACCTGAGTGTAGGCCATCGGTCTGCGCTATGTTCATTTCGTAGGGTCAAGCATGCGAGCAGCTATTGATATATTATTTGTATTTATTAACGGTGGAAATTAATATTATTTGTATTTGTTTGCTGCCTCCTTTGCTACTGCAGTGATGAAATTACAAATCTTTTTAAATTAACTTATTTTTAATTGTATAGATTATTGTACATCATATTGCATAACTGTTGCTATAGCCCTTGTCAAATTTTGCCAATGGAATTGTCGGGTTAATACAAAAAGCTATGAGAGGGATTGGAAACAACTGATTCAATGGAAACACTTCAGTTTTAGCAAAATTCAAAATTCTCTTCGTAAAATTAGGGGTTGGCAACAGCTATTAACCTTCATAATGATTTTTGAAAACTTGGATGAAAGAGCTTTTGACGACAGTAGTAATGGAATCTTTTCAGGAAAAATTTACCGTTTTGTTTAAGTAAATATAGTAGATTGGAAGTATTATTCCAATTATTCAAGAAGTTATAACCATAAATGTATTGATAGATTTTCCAAAATTCCATTTTATACCAAACTATTTTCTTAACAAACATAAATCCAATAGTTTTAAACAAAATGACGTTCCTATGAGGTTAAAAGCCAGTGGTTTTATCGTAAAAATAAAACTTTCAGAAAAATGCATGTGATACATGTGTAAGTTATATGAAAAGAGAAACATCAAGCAATAGAATAAAAAAAAAATGTTATGTAAATATGTACTTAGAACAAATTTGACAGCTTTATGTAATTTACACGTAAATCTAGTTTATGAATCATTTTCTTTGAGAAGGTTAATTTAATTTTAAATTAAAGAATATAATTGTTGTTTCATTTTGTATTTCTTATTGCTCTAAAATAATACCAATTGATGGTATGTATGCGTAATACATAACCAATATATTTTATATATAAAATATATAACCAATATAACCAATATGTTAAAATATTTTAACATTTTTCACTTACCCTACATGAAATATGTACGCATAATAAGTTAGTATGCATCTAGTTTTAGCGGAACTACCAAACAGCCACGGAACACGTACGAGGAGGCGCAACCGCAATCATGTTAAAAGCGGCGACAGTCTGATGGAATCATTAAGCTCTCTGCATGTATTGCACTAGCGGCTACATGGAAGTCTACTTCGGCACCCTAATACACAGATATTTGTCTATGTTTATCAGCGAAAATCTTGTTCTAAAGCGTTAGGGTATTTTCATTATAAAAGGAAAGGATGATAGTTTATATAATGATGGTTTAATCAATGCGGAAGTAGGTGTAATATTTGTTATGTTATTGAATACAACCACGCTACTAGAATAATAAAAAATAAAAAATGTTAAGGAAGCAATTAAAACAACATAAATATGGTTAATAACAATGATATCTCATATAATTAGTTATAGTTATTCAGGCTATGTCATGCAATTTACTTTCATAACAGCTTGGGTAATAGAACGTAATAAGCAATGATGTAACGAAACTCTTAACATGTGTTAATATATGTTAGCTTTTTAAGCTAATTAATTAGTTAAATATTGTGTTTTTTAATTATTTAAATGTGCTATTTTCAGTGTTTTAGATCAAAAGATTCAAAAGATGCAAATATAATACTAAACTTATTTGTTAAACTTAATACCAAATATATTTCTAAAAAAATTCTGTTTAGAAATATAAATTTGTGTAAGGAAATCCTACAGGTCATAAGTAAGTACCTTTTTTAATTGGTTTCGATCCGCAAAACTATTTAATCTTGACAACTGGTATTTTAAATTGTATTAGCTGTATTATTACTATATTTTTGAATTTGTATGATAAATGAATCAATACAAATTCCGCCCAAGTTAATTTGTATACCTATCAATGATTTATATATACTTTCATGGACAAACTTAACATTTTAACTAAAACAAAACAACGGCTAAACGTATTTTTGGGAGTGTTGTGTAAAGATAATTGACAATACAATTAAAATTCGTTGAATACAGGGTGATGATTTACGAATATATGCAGTAAATTAGGAGCTCATTCTACATTACAAATTAAAGAAAAAAGTGTAATAACATAAGTCCTGAAATTCTTAATTAGCGAGTGATTATTATTAATTACTGTATAATTCTAACGGCTAGCAAATTATTTCGCCCATACAACATTGTGTGTGTTCTACCAAATTTAACAAAGTTATTGTTGGTAAAATATTATAAAATTTGTTTCTCGATCCCTCTTTTTAGATTTCATACGGGATAATTTTGAATTGAAAACCGAGGGAGGTACAGCTCTGCGACAATGTTTAATTAGATTTTTCAGGTAAAATCCATAAGGAATCACTGATTTTGCCCCTTAATTTACCTTCTCAGAATTCCAGCAAGTCCTAATTTCTCCCAGGGTACAAAATTATGGGCAAAATATTTTACTAGTCATAACTCGCTAACAAAGTATTTCCGGACCTATGTCTAGATAACCACTGTTCTGCACTTTTACATGTGGAATGAGCTCACAATATACTGCATGTCTCCATGAATCACCCTATATATTCTACATTAAATAATATTTATTTATAAGAATATTTATAATCCGTCATTGATGGACAAAGGTTTTTATTTTAAATCACAGAAAATGAAAATTGTATATACAAAAATAACATTCTTCCGTGTGTACTCAAATTGTCCCATTTCTCCCATGAGTAAATAAAATACTTTAGTTTAATTGAATTGTGATAATGTTTTTAATAATGGTCGCGTGAAAATTTACCAGAATTAAAAGGTAGTTATTTTATTATTGATGTCATAATCACTAAAAAAACATTCGGATTCAATTTATACATCTATTATCTAAAATATTTACAAACGTTTAAATTCTATCCAAAATATTTCGTAACAATTGGACATTAAGAAGATATATTGAAGAACTGGAAAATGATAATCAATTTTTATAAATACCATCGAGGGAATTTAAATTTATCAAAGTTAAATTTAAATACATTTTGGAATATAATGGGTATAATGAGGTACTACAAAATCGGATGAATTCATTATCCAATCACCGTTATTATTCATTTGAACCAGCCATTTGAGCTCAAAACTCAGTGACATTATAGGATTATTAGTACTTGGCTCTCATCGGTCACGTCACAATAGTGCATTTATTCATCCATCAATTGATTCACCTGTCACCCCAATACAAGTCAGTATTATGGAGCGTATAGTATTGTTTAAATAATAATTCGCGAAATTTGTTATAATTTTCTACATTAAATCACAAAAAACGCTTCAGTAAATGTAAAAAACTCGGCTCAATAATTAATCATCAATATTAAATTAATAAATACGCCTATGACGATCTTGTTTTTTTTTCTGGAACTACTCTAATCCAATAATCAATATTAAATATTATTCTACTTATTTATTCTTGTAAATTGATAAGTTATCTGAATATCATATGAACAAACAAAATATATGAACTGGCTTAGTACATTTTTAATTTAACTTTACTATTAGGGAAAGTAAAAATCGCAATATTTTATATTTTGCTCGTGTATTAAACAATACTTTAGAACAGTAACTACCGGGTTTCATCATGGTTGTAATAACATTGAGTGAGCGTGTTATTTACAGTAACCTTGTTTTTCCTTTTTTATGACGAAATATTTGTTTAAAAGTTTATATTATATGTATAATAACAATTAGGAACTCAAAATTTGAGAACAGTACCCCCACTTTAGGTCTCACTATTTTGGGGTTTTGATGGTCCCATTTTCCACTCAAACGTAGATTAGCTAGTCTATGTCGACTATAATGGCATCCAAAGTATTTAAAGGAGAAATTCGGCCATTGAAGTACAAGACAATGTACTAGGAGCTAGTTACTGGAAATTAATTTAAATTTAAAATTGTGAAATGGAAGCATCAATATTCCAATAATAATAAGTTTTAATTGACTAGACCTTTCGAAATCAAAGATAACTAGTCAATTAAGATTTATTATTATTGGAATTTTGATACTTTCATTTCACAGTTTTAAATTTAAACAAGAAAACTATTTCACGACCTATTTGTCTCTGTCAAAACAGTTTTGTAATTTTAAGATTTATATTCAACGAATATTTTCAATTGTAATTAACTATTATTATTCGAGACATAGGATTTATTAACTATACATTTCATATATCTTTATAGAATATAATCTTCTTAGAGGGGCTAAAAGTAAGCGAAGTTTATCTTCTACAGATGTTAGAAAACTTATTCCAATATGTTACAGTGAGGATTGTGCTTGTCATGTTCTGGAACTTTTATCTCTGTAGCATTATATGTAATAGGGCACATACGCACAACTGGGTAATATAATCTGCACATACATACATGATATTAATTAAGGTCAAAGATAATGATATGATTATATGAAACAGAACAGTAAATAATATATTGATATAAAATCTATAAATTTGCAAAACGACATTAATCCACCTTTTACTCTTTCAACTCTCCTATAAATTTGTGTTAGACAGGTACCGTAGGTAGTTAAATATATGGCTAGATCATAGAATAAGTAACTATAAATAATTTAATTAATGCATAAACCAGAAACTGGTTTAATATCCAACCCAGGTCTATGTAACTTAATTTGTATGTTATCATATATTCTTTCGCTTGCAAATATGTAAATGAAACACTGCAGTTATTATGTTTTTATTAAGTTTAATCTGAAAATAGAACCTTTTTACACAAACTCTAAACAAACTTTGCTTAGTTTTGAAAAATATGTTCTAGTAAAATAATAATCTTAAGTGTAACAGTGTATTAAACCCTATTTAGCACTAAATTTCACAACTACATGAATACATCTGAGCACAAGGAAGTGTCATCTTTGCTGTACCAGACTTAATAGTAGAGAAGATAGTTTTGTCGTAAGCCCAGTCTTTCTAAAGTCCATCACTTCTTAATCAAGAACTTGACACCCATTGCAGATGTTATCCTCTAAAACATTTTGTGTTACCGACTCGATTTTTATAGCATACATAAATTATAATAATCAGCAGTTTTTTTCCCCAAAATGAATTAAAAGTCTTAATTCAGTGTAATTGAAAAACTTTATTACATTCTTTAAGTATAAAATATGATTTTTTCAGTTATTTATTGGCATTTTGTTTGAACCGCTAGACATATATAAATAGTTTAACCACTGTTCAGAGAACTTTGTTGTTTAATAAAAATCAATCAAGAACAGGATGTGTTGGTTGCTGTTTGGGAAATGTAAGTAGCTTTATTTAAAATTAGAGATAAATTAGCCTCCGTGAATTTATATAAATACACAATGTAAAACCCTTCTGAGAGTGTAGTATGGGATATGCTGTGTAACCAAATAAATAATAGGCCTATGTTGTTGTTCTTACTGGCGGATTAGGAAACCCCAGCTTTGCTGCTAGTTACCTCTTCCACAAGCGGGAATATTGCGAAGGTTACCCGAAAGATAGGATATAGCAGGAAAGGAAAGGGTGGGAAGGGACGGCAGCCAAATCGACCCCTCAGAGGGCCAATTCCCGTGCCCCTGTGACAGCTGGGATGAGGCTCTCAACAGGGGACCCTCATTTTGCCCTCCAACAGGTCAACTCAACTGACAGGGTATCCATGTACAACAGCCAGGGACCATTCATTCTCAGGTTTGCAGGAGGGACCAAACCCGGAGACTCTGTCCCTAGCCGCTGCAAATGGAGGGACCAAAGGTGAAAGGGAAGTTAGTCATAATGGACAGCCAAAAGACTTACCATATGTAATGACAACCTCATTTGCTGTACCCAATGTCAGCCTCAAAACTGGTATAGACCAGTCTTAAGGTAGTTCTGGGACATAATAGGCCTACTATTGTTTCAAAACCCTTTCACCACCATAATGTTTGGAACTTGACATCTTTAATGACTAAAGAATTATATGTCTGATTTTTTACTCTTCAGGGAAGAGGTTTTGATATTTACATAGAAAATCATTTTACCTAATAAACCATATTACTTATTGCTGCAGATTACAAAGTAAACACGTGTAACCATCTTTAATATTTTCATCTACAAATGAATGCATTAAAGACTGGTTGGATAATTAGTATTCTTATTTATATTATACCAAATGTAACCTTGATAACTGAATACACAATATTTATTACTTAAGTTAAAAAATAACAATAAAATAGACCACATAATTTAAAATGTTTGTTTTTTTATCAAGAGTTAATAACCAAAAAGGGCTATAAATAAAAGCTATAATAAAAGCCCTAAAATAAAGGTGACGGCATAGTATAGAAACTGAGAAAAACATTAATTTTGCAGTATGGATAGATGCTCATTTTGAAAGGACCCGTCCTCGTCTATTTTTTAATAAAAGTCCATAAGGGGGAAAAAATAAGGTATCATTTGACTTGTTTTTGTAAGGAATTTTGTTGACTTCATAAATAGAGAAATCAAATAAAACTACGACGTTGCACTTACCATTGTACATTGTATGTTGATTAAACAATACAAATTTAAGCTGATTCTAGAAAGTCTTAAGCTAAATATAAAAAAATAAACATCCATCATAGTAGATGGTTCAGCCGTAGGTAGATTATTTTATGGTATGCGAACCAATATTTTATAGCAAAACATTAACAAAACAGGAGAAAAAATTAGCAGGATCCTAGAATTAAATGAAGTCAAGTAACGCAATTTAAACATATTCTGAGAACGGTATTAAAATTTAATGAACCAACGGTAACAAAAATCAGAAAACTGTTTACTTTGATCACTTTACAAACAGAACCATTTAAACAGCTTTTTACAAAGTAAACTGTTTGCTGAGGTTTCAATTACCAAACTAAAAACCTCTCTTGGGGCTTCTCGCCTTCTTACCCAGATCACAAAGTCAGTCAATCGTAAGTGTTTTTTCATGTTACTGAAGTGCGATTAAATATTAACATTTATTGTGATTAATTAAATTATGTATTTTAATGAACAAAAATATATTAGTTTTTATGCAACTGTATTTTCCTATATATCTGTGTATGCGTAGACATTTGTATATGCAAATATCAATTTTCATGAGCGTATATTACACTGACTATTTATTATGAATGAGATCAAACAATAACGTAAGATAACACTAGAATAATACAAAAATTCAATTATAACATACGGTGGACAAATGTGTTTCATAAGTTCGTCATTTGTTAAGAATTTTGGAAAACGATTTAATATTACGTGTTATTATAAAAACTTAAACTGAACTGTTCTCAATTTAGAGTTTTTTCAAGAAAGTTTTTTTTTTCTTTGTTACTTGTTTGATACTTTTTGTTGGGTTATAAGGGATTAAAGTAGATTAACTTAGATCCCCTTTGATAACAAATAAAAAAATAAAGATTATAACGATTGTACAGGTACAGTTATTTTACAATATATCTTCACGATTAACCAAATTTACACTCCATAAGAAATTACTGAATTATTTTCTAAAACTTTAAATTTAAAATACATACTTTCAAAACTAAACATATGCATGATTAATTGATTATTTCTCGATAGTTAAAACAGTCTAGAAGCATAACGTATCAATAGTATAATAAAAACTTCATTTTAGTCAAAGACCTAATTTTGAATGCTACAGTCTGGCTTATCAGTTACCTATGTCATATGGACTTACACATTCATCAATCAAGGAAGGATCAAGCACTCTGCTGTACAACACGGGGGTGACCAGCACATACGGAGTGGTAGGACCATACGTACAAATTCTGGTATTGTGTTTATATTTCATACTTAATCCTGGGTAGGATTACATTAAAATGTTTTAAGATTTTCCATAAAGGTGAATTTTGTTATACTAAAATAGTAAAAGGTTACGCCTAACCATTTGGTACAAAGCCTATAAATAGTTCAAACCATATTATATTCAAACCATTACATCGAAATGTTTGGTACAATACGATCATATTCTTATTTTAAACTATTTTTGCACTGCGAAATCTATATAAATGTCTACGATTTATAATTTTCTTACTATAAACTGTTGTAAAATTATGAGAAGACGCGGTACATTATTTTGTAATACGAAAAAATCACTTAATAATATGTATTTACAGATTTAATATTTATAAAGATGCTAATATTTATTATGAGTTGAGTGTTTTCTCACCTACTATTACTAAGTCGAAGTATGAATCTAGCATCTCCCTCAGTCTAGACTCTAAGTAACGTGGTCAATAACTAAGAAGACATAACCATATTTTCTAAGTCAGAGGGTTATTTAGTAAACTATCTGATACTTATCCTTAACCTGCATAGGATAACGATTCTATCTCTATTAACCTATTAGACGTTTAATATTTACTGTAGTCAACCAAGTTTTAGTTTGTAAACTATTGTAATTTAAATTAAAGTAAAAACATTAAGCTTTGACAGTAACTGTAAAAACCAGTAAACCTGCAATGAATATGTTGACATCATAATCAGTAAACACACTATAAACAACTTTATATACAACTAAAAATCAAGCAGTCAATTCTTAGAAATGTATGACTTGTAATTTACATAGTGTGTTAGTTGTACATAAGATAATGCAACTGAATGTTAATACAGGGACTTGTGTTTGTTTAAAATATCTAAGAAACATTTTAACAAAATAAAACCACCCACTTTGTAATGAAATCACCCAAGGCGTAATGACAGAGGAGGGAGATTTGTCATCAAGCAGTCCTTTGTGATAACAACAGTTTAGGTCCACAAAATAAAACAAACTTAAGAATCAGTTAAACTAAACTTCTCATTCACAAAATAAGACGTTATTTATAGGTCACATTAGTCTAATATTATATTCGGTAAAATAAGCTACACTAACTGTCGTCCTATTATTAACTATTTTCTTTTTGTCAGTAGTGTATTTACCCTGGTCCGTAGATTTAAATTCAATAAACTATTTATAAACTGGGAGATCGTACATAGGACGTTTTCTAGCCACATTACTTTAATACCTAACTGTATGAAATTGTATCTTTAATCCCCAATTGCGTTTTTAATTTCCAATAATTTTAGTTTAAAATATCAATTTCCAGTATGTAGATCATATGTTATATCTTGTTATGTTCTCTTATACCGATGAACAACAAACAAATGCACACACATGGTGTTTTTTTATGCACATGAACAACATTCAATTTACTAAGTTGATCAATGATTATTAATGCATATAAAACAAAGTACAGTACAGCTACATAACAGGGGAAAATTGCACTCATATTGATTTAAAGTGACAAACTGACATATACATAAGGATAAAAAATGCACATGACAAATACAAACTTTATAAAATAAAATCCATAGAAAAATATTAAGTTCCATCATAAAATTACATTAGAAATTAGAAAAATCTGTCAATGTATTGAACAAAGTAGAGTATTTGTTATGTGCTTAGTGTGTGATGGAAAACTCTCACTTACACTGACAGAGGCCGCGGCGTGTGGTTAACACTTCTAATTAAGAGGAGTTCAGTTATTAAAAGTTTTCTCACTATCAAGGAAAAGCTGGGTGAAAACATGGCATAGAAGCCCCAAGGTATTTTTTGCCCTCAAACTATAAAATGTTGCTTATTTTGATGGCTCACACCATTAGACAGTACGATCAACAGCAGATTCTTTCGCATAGTTTTTTTTTTACAGTTGGTCATTGTCAATATTTTTGCTGCTGCTAATAACAAAGACAGTATATATATAATCAATTACGTTTAAACGGTTCACAGTAGCTAGTAAAACTATTGCTAAGAGTCCATAGTCTGTCCGTATTGCTAAGAGTTGATGTCTTTCTGCAAGTGCCAGTTTAGGAAGCGATTTATCGATTGCTTGTTGCTATTTAGATTGGTTGCTTCTGCATGTGGCTTATTTTAATGTTTGCATATTTATAGCCATTGTTTGTTTTTGCTCTCAAATGTACCTATGAAGCTTATATTGACTTACGTATTGTTAATATTTTGCAATATTTTAATCTGCCATTTATATAGTTAGTAATTGTACGTACAAACCCAGCATGGGTTCGTTATGAATACCTGGATAACAGACTATCTTGGAAAATTAATTTATTTTTTTGTGTGTACTCGTATTTCAACTAAATATTGTATTGCTTGTCTGTTCAACAAAAGTAAAATGGTGTAACCGTTCATAAACAAATAAAATTAAACGAATCTAAAACCACTTTTAATATGAGTTCTGCATAATTTCTAAATACAACAAAATTATTTAATAACCTAAAGTGCCTTAAGTTTATCATGTCTTCTTTTTATGGTTGAAGACGACCCAGAAATCATTGCATGACAGTGGAATATAGAATTTATGACAATATCCTCGGGTTCAAAGAAAAAATAGAGGTGTTATTAAAAAAACCTAAATTCACTAATACGTTCCTGAAAGTACTATTTGAGAAGGGGAAGGTGTAATTAATGTACAATTAACAATTTTAATTCAGAATCAGACTGCTGTATTGGATTCAAGCAATTACAAACATGAAATAGACAACATAAATTACGATCACAATAATGGTCATGTTGAACAGTTAAAATGTAAAAACACAGGTACAGAGATAAAAAATGTACGGACTTCATAAAAAACAGTGTTAAAGTTGACTGTGTACAAACATTGTGTACATATTTTGTTGTGAAATTTGTGGGCTTGTGAACACTTTTCATAGAAATTTACGGCAAGTATAATAAAAGTTTGGTAAATAAAGGAGAAAGGTAATGAAGTGGTCTTTTTGTATCAACATGTTTTGGGCCACAGATAGATGTTCATGCAAATGCGAGAGAGGCAGACCGACACAATCCCACCAAAAGTGGTGACAGGATCTGTGTCCAGATTAAAACATCACACTCTCTCTACAGATGTCTGCACTAATTGCTACTGTACAACTAAATTTGTTAATTACCATAGTACGCATTGTTATAATTACGGAATGTAAATAAACAACGTCTTTAAACACACACAGCAAACTCTCTAGAAAATATTCGAAATATTACCGGGATTTTTGTTTGGATTCCAATCTTATTAATACAATTTTTTCTTACCAATTTATGGTGCTAGTTTTGAATTTAAAAATCTCAACATTCTGAATTGAAAAAAAATTCGGGGTTAAGTTAGTAATCTTGTCAGGCTCGTGAGAACTTTACACACGATTCGAAACATCAGACCATCATGATCAGAGAAATGAAAAGTTCCGGTTTCAAATGACGCATTGTCCTTGAAGGTGTTTGAGAAAATGCCATCTAGTAGCCTGCCTTCCCGAGTTTGTTGGTCATTATGGCAGTAAAGGTTGAATTGATTGAGAAGGTTGAGGAAATCTCCTGCAATAACATATTAAAGTTTACCTTAAAGTTTTACATTTTGATGACATGAAGCCGAATTTGCTTACCGGTAACTTTATCAATGAAAACCCACTCTTTACAATCAGGTATGAGATAGAGAGAGACTACTATGAGTTTGTGTGCGTTCACTATAGACACACTTCAATTACCCTCTCGAGACAGAATCCCAACAAATCGAGTGTTCTGTACTCAAGTTGAGAACGACCAAAGATAAGTTTTCCACTTCTTACACAACAAGTATTAGAAAAACTGCTAACGAGGTTATAACCATTGAGATTGAAAAAAATCTATACCTGGTAAAGGAACCCGATGCTCAGAGAGGCAGATTAGTTTACACTGCTCTTGTATAGAGGAATCTTCCAACAGTTAGTTTGCCTTTCAACATTTTCATATTAAGAAAAAGTATTGTAAGCACACAATACCCCCCGTCGCAGCAAACCTGCGTACTCAGCGAATTTCCAATGCATTGATATGTTTCTCACTAGTACATAAAGCCACTCACCAAGTTTGACAAAAATACATTCATAAATAAGTGATTTATTACATTTTATTTATTCCCCATAAGAATAACATTAGGACTGAGTACGCAGGTTTGCTGCAACGAGGAAGATAAGAAATGAGTTTTTATGCAATTATCAATATAACTGAACCAGGTGAAGCTACTTACCATGTTTTATTAATTTATGTTCATAATTAAGGGAGATATAAAACTTTACTTATTCTCCATAAGAATAACATTAGGGCTGAGTATGCAGGTTAGCTGCTACGGGGACAGTCAACAAAACATTTATTTTTTGTGCAATTATCAATATACCAGTACAACATGAAGCCACATACCAAATTGCATCAATATACATTCATAAATAATCAAGATATCAAATTTTATTTATTCTCCATAAGGATAACATTGGACAACGTACTGTGTTTAGCACTTTGAATATCTCTGCAAGGGTTTGACGTAGAATCACAATTTAAACACCAAAATGATTGTTTTGTGGAGCTGAAGTGATTGGTAAAAGAAAATGTGAAGTTTAAAGTAAAATTAACTGAGGAAAAGCCAAAAACCTTTTTCCCATAAGATTAACATGGGAGATTTTATGAGCATGTTTTTTGGATTTTTTCCGCAACCACTTAACCTAGGTTAATAATTCAAAATACCATATTATTTGTTTTTTTAAGCTCTATAACATGGTCTAAACCTAAATTAAGTGTTTTAAAAGTTTTAGGGTAAAAAATGCAAAAAACTGATTTTTGGAAAATTTAAAACCCCCATAAACCCCCCTTCCCATAGTCCGATTTTTCTGGTTTTCGAACTTAAAGTCATAAATGTCAGTTTACACATTTGAGCCAAATTTCATCGAAATCGGACGTTTTTTACTCAAGTTATCGCATTCACGGACACACATATATATATATATATATATATATATATATATATATATATATAAATTTGAACGAATAGTGTTTTGGACATCTGGGGACCTCAAAACAAAAAGTTATCATGGTCTCGGGCTTAAGTCTTACCATGAGACCTACGGTAATAGCTTCTTCCCTATAGGGGAAATTCGCTAAAACTATGAAAAATGCACAAGCCTACTTACTTTGGTTGGTATTCATTCAACAGTATTAAGATCATATATTAAGATCATAAGGGGGATTAACCCCCTTTAATTTTTTTGTTTGTTATAACAAACAAATTACCTTTGGGGAACGATACTAACTTAACCCAAAGTATCTTTTGACGTTATCGAAAATTTTGAGTGTACACAAAATTGGGGGATTTTGGGGGCAACTCAAAATGTTCAAATGTAAACCCCTTTTGAGTGACCCATCATTTTAAAGAACTTTAAAAAATAGGCGAATGGTGGAGGTCGGAGGTCTTTAACGTGTGTCTAACCAAAATGGAATCTTGTCAAAGTTTTGAATACAACTCATTCTTGAAACTTTGCGCCTTAGACTTTTGGAGTTTTAATTTCACCTTTGGTGACTTAAAACTGGAACGACTGTTGTAGAAATGCTATTAAATGAAGAACTCTCTTGGTGATATTTAAAATGTTGACTCTCTTGGTGATATTTAAAATGTTGAGTGTCCCGCAAAAATGGGGGATTTTGGGGGCAACTCAAAATTTCTTGATGTAAACCCCTTTTTGAGCGACCCCTCATTTTAAAGATCTTTTTAAACCTAGATAAAGGGTGATAGTTAAAAGTAAATTCAACCCCTTCAAAAGGGGTTTGCATTAGTTTCCCCCAAAATCCCCCATTTATGCGGGTTTTCCAAATTTTAAATATTACCAAAAGAGACCAGTTCTTCGTTTAATATCATTTCTTCAAGAGTCGTTTAAGTTTTAAATCACCAAAGGTGAAATTAAAATTACAAAAGTCTTAGACGCCAGATTTCAAGAATGAGTTGTATTCAAAACTTTGACAAGCTGCCATTTCGGATAGAAACACGTTACAGGCCTCCAACCTCCACCATTCGCCTATTTTTTAAAACTTCTTTAAAATGAGAGGTCACTCAAAAGGAGTTTACATTTGAAAATTTTGAGTTGCCCCTAAAATCCCCCATTTTTGAGGGGCACTCAAGATTTCTGATAACGTCAAAATATACTTATTAACTTATTATCATTTCCCAAAGGTGATTTGTTTGTTTTAACAAACAACAAAATTAAAGGGGGGACGGACTTTTTTTACACACTGTATATATGATGTTGTATATTTGCAAATTTATTTTGTAATAATATTATTATATTATTATGAATACTATGAGTGTTTCATTATGTATATTGGCAACTGGTGTTAGTAAAAACACATATAAACAAACATTACAGATTGGCATCGTAATGGCCGAGTCCGTGGCAGTTTTTTTAGTAACGCAATCTAGTAGACAACGCGACAACTAGCGTCCGTACGATTCTGCCACCATTGCCACACATGAGTCGTGTATATAGTCAATGCTGCCACCAAGGAGTGGCCTTGAGCACTAATGCATTGCTTCCGCTTTGAACGATACGTTTTCACTGGTCTCCTTAGCCCTTACAAAATGAACAACATTATTACTTGTATTTATTATAACTATCTTTATTATCTAATCCTATGATAAAAGTTGGTTTATTTGCGTGCTTGCTTGCACAATGGTTTAAAAAACGGCATAAACAACTTCTAGAATAAACGCAATGCAAATCACGAATGATAATAAGAATAATAATACTATTTATTCCGTGACAATGTTTAACAATATTACTTGTTTATTAAAAACCATCAAAAAATAAAAGGATTCCACAATTTCCAGTTATCGCGTGAAACATCTGACTTCCCCACCTTTGTACGCAATCTATTAATAAAGAAATGGTTTAATGGAATAGGTTTAGTAATCAAATATTTTTATTTTATTTTTAAAGCAATTTTTCTGGTCAAAACATACTACTTACAAGCACATTAGATTTTTAGTGTCTAGTCAATTAGTTTACAAGAGTGCATTGTTGTTGGGCAAGTTTTATGAAAATATTAACGCTATTGTTTGTACAGTCTGTTTTTGGTATTGAACACAGATTAACACGGAAAGCGTTTAAAAATCCATTGTTGCTTAAAAAGATAAATAGAGGCGTATTATGATCTCGCGCTCGCCAATTCAATTGAATCCGCCTCGTTTAGTACGGTGACGGCACGGTGGTGTTGGAGCGGATAGTTCGGCGGTTTTGACACGGAGTTCGCTGAGTATCATGAGAGACAGCGCACTCCGTGGTTAAACCACCCAACTAACTTAGGTGGAGTCAACAAAAACGGTCACGGAATCGGCCATTACGATGCCAATCTGTAATGTTTGTTTATCTGTGGTAAAAATAAAGGAGAATTACCCTTATTTTGTGATCTCTTACCACAAAAAGCTGTAGGACCTTTAATTTACTTTACTCATGGCCTTTGGCTGTTTAGAATTATTTTATTTTATTTATTGTACAGTACTGGATTAATGTAAAAGGCTAGTTCTCGTAATTTTAGGAGCATTGGTAAATGGAAGTAGCCGTACTATATGTACCAAACATTAATGTTTTTATTTTTACTTTTTTGAGTTTCTTATGATTACTAATGATATTATAGTCGTTTAATACTTAATAAATTATAAGTGTATAGAAGATTTATTCAACTTTAATGACACTGTATAAATCAAATTTGTCAATTTGATATGGTCGTCATCATCTCCACCCCATTGACCGCTCGAGGAGTCATCATAACCCATCCACCATCACGCCAAGATCAAGTGTCACGCCTGAACGGACAGAATATTACACCGGGAATGAACCATGATGACGTTTAACATATTATTCACGTGGTTAAATTAGGAGTTTTTATTTTTCTCCCCTGTTTAAGTAAAATTTAACCAAGATAATGTAACTGCCAAAATTAATGATTCTGAAGTCTGACTTATCAAGAAAGCTGATTTTCTTCTTATTTCACCAAAATGTAACCAGAAAATTTATATTAAAGATACTGTTTAGTTCTAAATATTCATAGAAGCTCTATGCACGGGCAATTGGTCAATATGTGGTACTCATGCAACCTCAATGAGTCTCGTATCATAAACAATTAAAACAAAGCAAAAACTACCATTTATGTTATATCATTTGCATATCTTTACTTGAGAATCCAAAGAAAGCTTTATTTACATTAATTAGGCTAATAAATTATATTATTTTGTGTATTGTAAAATGTATTCTATAATTTTCAATATTTATATTTGATATAATAGTCTCTAAATTTATATTAGCCCTAATAAAAAAAAATTGTTTACGAGGTTCTGTAGGAATGATCTAAATGTGGGAGAGATTACAGCCGACACCGACAAATGCCCTGGGAAATAACCAAGGGAGATGGAGCGACTGTCGGCTGGGGCGAACTTACTAAGCCGCTAAATTGCTTTGAAAATTTGCTCTCATCTACTATTTATTAATGTTAGACATTAAAAACCATAAATACCTCCGTCACTGCAAACCTGCGTACTCAGCAAATTTCCAGTGCATATATGTGTGTCTCACTACTACATAGAGCCACTTACTAATTTTCACAAAAATACATTCATAAATAAGCGATATAAAGCATTTTAATTATTCTCCATAAGAATAATATTAGGGCTGAGTAAGCAGGTTTTCTGCAACGAGGAATGTATGAAATGTGTTTTTTTTCAAATATTAATATAACTCAACTAGGTGAAGCTACATACCAAGTTTTATTAATTTAGGTATTAACTAAGAGAGAAATACAACTTTACTTATTCTCCATATGAATATCGTTGGGACCAAGTATGCAGGTTTACTGCTAAGGGGAAAATGAACAAAAAACCTTTTTTGTGCAAATATCAAAATAACACAACTAGTTGAAGCCACATACCAAGTTTCATCAATATACATTCATAAATAATCGGGATATCAAATTGTATTCATCCTCCACAAGGATATAATTGTACAACGTACTGTGTTTAGGACTTAGGACATGAATATCTCTACAATGGTTGTACGTAGAAATAAAATTAAAATACCAAAATGATTGTTTTGTAGAGCTAAACTGATTGGTAAAAAGAAATGTGAAGTTTTTAGTCAAATGAACTGAGGAAAATCCAAAAACCTTTTTCCCATAACATTAACATGGGATATTTTATGGACGCGTTTATTGACTTTTCTCTACAACGAACCACTAAACCTAGGTTAATGATTCAAAATACAAAATTTGTTAGCTCTATAAAATGGCTATAACCAAAATTAAGTGTTTTTAAAATTTTAGGGGGAAAAATTCAAAAAACTGATTTTTTGGAAAATTTAAAACCCCCATAAAACCCCCTTCCTACAATCCGATCGAAATGGTTTTCGAATTGAAAGTCATAAATATTACTCTGCACATGTGAGCCAAATTTAATCAAAATCGGGCGTTTCTTTCAAAACTTATCGCGGTAATAATTCATTTCACCTCATTAATAAGCTCTCTAATACAAATAATCAAAATAGTAAATCAGTATGAACAATTTGGCATATATAAAATCAGCTGCAGTGACTGCCCAAAATACCTATATTGGCCAAACTGGAAGAAACTTCAAACGCGTCTCGTCGGTTCAGTGAACACATACAGGCAATAAAGTCAAATAATAAAACTACTCAAAAATCTGCCTTCGCTGATCACAACTTAAAAACAGACCATACTTATAAGAACTGCAATGAAAACATGTAAATTCTAGAGATTATTAACAAGGGGCATAAAACGAACATAAAAGAAGAATTTCATATATACCAAAGCCAAAAGAATGACAAAGAAAATATTAAATACAATGCAAATCCAATCTAGCAACCCAATCTTCGATAAAATTATATAAGAACAGACTCAAAACGCTTGCACCAAAGATAAAAATTGAACAGCTTGTTTATTATCATAAGCTTGTATATTTACGATTTGTTGATAACACCAGAGTTAGGTTAACCAATTAAATATTAGCACTGATCATAACTTTAAGTCGAAACATGTTAGAAAATTTTCGGCCCTAGGGCCGAAAGTCAGCTGATCTATTTTGCCAGTGTTGCCAACTTGTTTTCAAGCGTACACGACGTTACTTGGTTAATCCGTGCATACTATTTTGTGCTCTTCGGTTGAAACACTGGAACAAATAACAATAAAATTCAAAATATTTTACCATCGATTTATTTGTTAACTGTTTTTAGCCCGAGATTGCATGCTCATGTTTTATGACCGATCACATTTAACCCGTTAATAATTGTAGTATGGTGAAAAATAGCGTTCACACTTCTGCCGAAAGGGTTTTTCATAGCCCTCGAACGATTTCTGACCTCGAATTCGTCTCGGTCATAATACACGATCTCGGGCCAGGAAAACCCCACTTTCGGCCCTTGGTGCGAAATATACTATTTCGTCATACTGCTTGGAAAATGGCTGTTTTCAATACACGCGTTGCGGGGCGAAAGTAGTTATTTTCAGTCCTAGGGCGTAAAAGAATCAGCTGGTGTCGAGGTCATCAGCTGTTTCGTTCATGTCATTTATAAATATCAATGTAGTCGATCTGCTGACTTGTGTACGTCGATTTAAATAATCGATTGTATCGAAAGTTGTAGTCAATTATTTTATCGATTGTAATTCATTGTTGCATTGTTGTCGGTTTAAGTATATTTGTTGCGTTTCATTCAGACAGGATGAGTGACACGGGAGATAAATATATATTACAGAAAGCCCAAGAAATTCAAGAAAGCTTATTACATGCTAAATCTAGGAAACGCTACGAGTCTAATTCCTGATATAGTTCGAAACGGTTGACTAAAGTATTCCTTCTTGCAATCGATAGTCCACAGCGTTCGATATACCTATCGTTATAGTTAGTATAACCTAACTCTAACACAAACGTAACAGACAATAGTTGAATACATCTGTAGTAACAGCGGTTTGTTTTAAATAGCAAGAACAAGGATGTAAGCCATTTTGGGAGCAAGCTTTTAAAGGTAAAAAAGTTGTAAAATATTAGTTTTGAGAAAGCAGTTAGCTGTGCAGTAAGACGAAAAATATAGTTCATCACATGGGCCAAAAGTGGTTTTTCGATCCTCGCTCATTTTCCGACCTCGGCTTCGCCTCGGTTGTTAAACTTGAGCTCGTATCGAAAAGCGTCACTTTCGGCCCTAGTGATGAAATATACTATATATGGTGTTTTTGTAACAGTTTTAAAGATTGATATGACGTAAACTTTTCCTTTTGATCTATTTGTAATAACGGTAGTTTTACACCTGAAATAACCTCACTAATATGTATTATACTGATAATATTACCTTTTTATGATCACAGCCTATGCAGATATGACTCTCTTTGCTTTTATGTATAAACTTTATTTATGAACGTAAAATATAGTCAGTTACCACCCACAAATATATCATTCGTATGCCACGATAGTTGAATGGTGGTGAAACAAGGCTAAATGACTTGTAAAATGTTTATACCATACTCCAAACTACTGTTTAGTGAACTGAAACACATTTCATTGTACGTTCTGTATGGTGTTACACTCAAAGAAGGTGGTACAACAAAAACATAAAAGTAAATTTATTTCTAGCTCACACGTGGTTACCAAAGTACAGAACTTTCTTTTTTATAATATACGTAGTAGCTCAATAGGATAACGCGTAAGGGTGAAACTACTTGTAATTTTCCCACAAAGAATACGTAAATTAACCTTAACGAAGTAAATATTTCTTTATTTCCATAGTTTTTTCTACCCAATACTTTTTATTGTTTTGTAATCACTGGAAAATATTGCTAAAAGTAATTATTCTTTGTCATGCTAAAAAAACATTATGAAAATACGTATTTACATCACATTTACCAAATACTGTTTTTATGTTATAAAAACAAGCATGAAATACCTACCATTGTTAATAAATAATTAATAACAGTAGCTACGATTACTGCAAAGTTGAAAGTTTGAACTTGAATGAAACAAAGTATATTAATAAAAAAATATATAGTATTGCAGTATTAACATGTATGAACCTGCGTTTTTTTATTATTCGTATGCTATTTTTACCAATTTGATTTAAACCTAAGCTATTTAATTTTAAACTTTAAATAGTTGTGTAAGTCAAAAGTATTTACTTATTTTATGGTTGATTATTTATGACTATATAACACACGCTTCCATATTTTTAAATGCAGGAAACTACTCCTACATTAATTTTAAACTTTAAGTAGTTGTGTAAGTCAAAAGTATTTACTTATTTTATGGTTGATTATTTATGACTATATCACACGCTTCCATATTTTTAAATGTAGGAAACTACTCCTACATTAATTTTAAACTTTAAATAGTTGTGTATGTCAAAAGTATTTACTTATTTTATGGTTGATTATTTATGACTATATCACACGCTTCCATATTTTTAAATGTAGGAAACTACTACATTAATTTAAAACTTTAATCACGGTATTTTTACTAAGTTGGAAATAGTAAATAAATGACTAAGCTGAAAACCTACCGAATTCACAGGTATTTTAACACAATGTTCACAGCAGTGTTTTTATTTTGTTTGCTGAGGGAGGCCTGAGTGAGCACCAGGAGTGATGCCTGTCTTCGGAATGATTGACAAATGTTTTGTCTGTTTTGAACCCTCTGAGGTGGGGAATAATTTTGTTAGTTTGCGATTTAAATATAAAATGTGTACATTGTGTTTGAGATTCTTAAAATATATAGCTTAAAGTTAAAGTTAAGAAATATATATTTAAACCTTATTTATTACTGTCATATTTAAAACTTTACCGTTGCAATGCTATATGACGTCTAACTAACGTAAATGCCTCCGTGTTACACCATAATTACATAATCTGTTTTCATGTAAGCCAACTGTTTGCACTGCAATGATGTAAGCAGTTAAAAATAGGGATTATCTCATAGATACGTGCAGATAATTGATGAGAATTTTACCGATAAAACTCTTTGAGCAGAAGTTATGTTCTGTAGCGAGTATGGTAAGCATACAAAAGGTAATGGAAACAATTCATTTTCCAGTTCCAGAGTTAATACTGATCAGAAAAATGCATCTATACCAATTAATAAATTACGTTAATTGAATATAAACTATTTAGCACACTAAAACGTTCTAAATTTATAAAAAAAGCTAAAAAAAACTAAAATGGGTGGTTAATTGTTTTGCCGAAATTACGGTTAGGTAAAGGGTTAATGATCTCATTAGCATTCACTGAACAGGGTTTCAGCTTAAACGGCTTAAAGTTAAATCAAGTTGTTATTTTAAATTTAAAAACAGAAAGTTTGCCTAAACACAGCTTTTGAGAAGAGTTGTGCACTAAATAAAAAGATCATAATATCGTGTAAGATAGCAATATGTTTTCTTTAATATATTTGACATAGTCAATATATTTATAAATATTAATAATATACTATTGTTATATGTGCATACAACAATTCACTCAGGTCACCCATAGAAGTTTAAGGACCTAACAACTTTAGTTAGCAGTATTTTTTTTATACATATCTGCACTTGCCGTGATTAGGACTTGTAGATGTAAACCATATCGATGACTATTCATTTAAAAGGTTTAGTAGAAAGAACATAATGTCGTACACTCGAGAGCAATGCCGCACTCCTGCCAAAAACATTAAGACAAAAACGGTTATTAGTTTGTAAAAGAAAATAAAGCTTAGACAGGCCGAATAACTTATAAACTAAATAATGATTGTTACAAACATTAACACTCGATTTCTGAAATCAAAAACAATAATTTCGTTGCGTAAATCATCATTGTCATCACACCTAAAGTTTAATTTTGGGGAGGCGGCCCCGAACATGGCTTTTTAAGAGACCTAGATTGAATGAGTCAATTTTAACTAGTCTTAGTACATGCAATAGTTTTCAAATTTAAACTGGCACTTATTATCACAGTGTTCTTTAAAAAGGAAAATTCCTTTTTGTATAAAGACCCTAGTGTACAGTCTCCAATAGTCTGTTTTATTGGTCATGTAACCTACTCATCCAGTTCTACTCACCCATCAAGGCAATAGTCACCAAAAAAATACTGTCCCTTTGACCATAATAAAAAAACATTATTTTAACTCGCCTCATGTTAACAGTATAATGAATACGTATAGCAGTAAATTATATTGTATTTTTGAAATGGAGCGTACAAAGTGAGTTAATTTAGAAAACTACGTTGAAAAAACTTATGTGTTTGTAGGTAAAAAATTTATTTATGTATGAAGAGCGAAAAGAAGGTTTTTATCACCTGAGAGCTTTTAAAGAATCACCTGAGATCACGAAAAAGCATTTTTCGCTCACTAAAAAAAAATCTGTTTAACCGTGTGTTTTTAGATTGTAAAGAAGCCATTTGAAGGTGGTTATAGGAAACATTATTTATTTAATTTATAATTGGAAGCATATTAATCGAAGAGCAACACTTAGATCGTGTTGATTAGTTTACACCTAAATAGTTTGATGCACTTAATGACCCAAATAAGTGAAATTAAAATTTAAAAACTAACTATGAAAACAACTGTTCATTACTCAAAAAGATCATTTTAATACTTATAATCAATTGATGATGAATATTGTTTTGCATATTGAAGATTTTCCCACACTATAGCAGACTGTATTTCCCACAGCTCTATAATATTTAAGTAAATAAATATATACTTTTCTAACACATATAAAAACACAAACAATAACGAAGAGTTTGGAGCTTCACACGTTCACAGCTAGCACAATAATGGTGTGTGTTTTGGACGAGGTTTGTAAACCACCAGGTGTGTCTAATAATAGCCATTGCACCACTACTGGCGACTGAGTTGCCGATTGTGGGTCACTACGACTGGTCTGTGCTAGTCTTGTCGTGAGTCGCTTTGTGCCCTCTTAGAAGTAAAATATTTTAAATTAATAAACCAACTTTATGCCAAGTCTACAAGGAGTTACTGAAGGTTTTAAAGTGAAGTGACATTGCCCTGAACGTTGTCGACTATCTAATTTTACAAGCAAATCTACTTTGGTAACTAACTCGTTTAATATACAATTATTTACACTGACATCTGTAATCAATGCTCACAGTAAAGTAAAAACGAGTTCGCACGCAGCAAGCTGACGTGAGGGAAGTGAATTTTCACACACAAAACTTTTAAAACTAAAAATCAGTGTAAAATCATAAATTTATTCCAATTTTTACTAAAACCTGAAAACAGTGATTTTTTTGCTGTTCTTATGCTCCTGGTATCATTTACCTGCAATGCTAGGAATACAATTTTGCGCATTATAAGGTTAGGAGAAGGTCCAGTCAGGCTTGAAAGGAGGCGTGAGGTTGCTGGGGATGATACAAATACACGAACAAATGAATAACACGCTTTTATAATGTAAAAACCCCATAAGACAACGTACTGTGTTTATCCGATTTACATATTCTTGAATAACTCGGTAAATGTTTATGCTAGAATGACGAGAGATGGCTTAAAACTCTCACTTCACTAATTCCCATCTTAATTTAAGCATTAGTTTTATGTCCGGGGCTTTTCTGACCCTTTTTGGGCCCAAAAACCCGAAATTTGAAAGAATAATCCCCAAAAAAGGGGGTTAGAGTTTTCCGATTGTTTTGCCCAACAAACTCGTCTAACCGATTATAGAAAGGAACGTCCCTACAAAATTTGAAGTAAATCGGACAAAAAATGCGACTGCTAGAGTGAAAACACACACACACACACACACACACATATATATATATATATATATATATATATAAAAGTTTTAACGACCCCCCAAAACGTGATCAGAGGGTCACGTTAGGAAATTCTATGGCGGTCCCGGGCTTAAGTTTCACCATGTGGGTCATGCTAATAGTTCACTTTCCAAAGGAAATTCACTAATAAATAAGGTAAAAGTGAAGCCTGTCTGTTTCTTGAGAGATTTGCGAACTTATCCTCGCAATTTCCCCTTTGAAGTTTGATAAAACCTAAGTAATCATATATAATTTCAGTTTAAAAAAGCAATAAAAAAGTGTTAAACTTGATTAAAATGCCACTGTTAACAATACACATAGACTTCAAAATTTACAAAATCCATGCTTACGAGTGTTGAATCAATCATAAAATCATAAAAACCACTGTAGATGATTATAAATTAAATTTTATTGTGTAAAAGAGTTGCGTTTAATATGCATTGATTTGCGTTTAAAATAGCATAAACTGTATAAGCGGTTTTGCAGTCGTATGCAAATGTAAATAATTAACAGAGTTAAAACTGTAAGCGGATTCCAATACATGCTGCAGGGTCTCAGTCTGAACATGCAGTAGTATGAGATTTTATCGTCGTGTTATTTATATAATGTGGTACGAGGATGAGTTGACGTAGTAGTATCATGTATTGTTTTGGAAATATTTCAAAACTACGGTAAAAGAGCAATAAGATGCTTTTATGCTCTCGTAAGTCTTAAATACCCCCGTAGCAGCAAACCTGCGTACTCAGCGAATTTACAATGCAGATATATGTATCTTAATACCCAATAAAGCCACATACCAAGTTTCATCAATATTCATTCATAAATAAACGATTTGTGACATTTTAATTATTCTCCATAAGAATAACATGGCGGCTGAGCATGCAGCTTTGCTGAAGAAAGGCACACAAAAAATGGGGTTTTATACAAATATCAATAAAACTCAAGCAGGTAAAGCCACATACCAAATTTTATTAATTTATGTTCATAATTAAGGAAGATAACCCGTTACGTATTCTCCATAAGAATAACATGGGGGCTGAGTACGCATGTTTGCTGCTACGGGAACTATCGTCCGAAAAATGTTTTTTACTGCAAATATCAATAGACCACAACGATATGAAGCAATATACAAAGTTTTATCAGGATAAGTTGATAACTAAGCGAGATATAATATTTGTCTTATTCTCCATAAGAATAACATTGGACAACGTACTGTGTTTAGCACTTTCAATATCTCTGTAACCATTTGACGTAGAGGAAAGATCAAAATACCAAATTGTGTGTTTTTTAAGCAGAATAAAATGGTAAAAACTAAAATTTGACTATTCCCAAAATTATATGTACAAATTCAAAAAACCCATTTTTGGGTACAAAACCCCCCAAAAATACCCCTTCGGATAAAGCGATCTGGCTGGTTTTCGAACCTAAAGTCATAAATGTTTCTTTACACGTTTATACTAAATTTTATCAAAATCGGATAATTGTTACGAGAGTTATCGTGCTCACGGACATATATATATATATATATATATATATATATATATATACAGTTTCGAACGAATGGTGTTTTTGGGGTCTGGGGACCTCAAAACAAAAAGTTATCATGGTCCCGGGCCTAGGTCTTAAAATGCTGACTACGTAATAGCTTCTTCCCTATAGGGGAAATTCGCTAAAAGCCCTCTAATTCCAAGGTTTTAATAAAGTCGTTCCACTGGATTTCGAGATAAATTTTGCTGACAGACATTGCACGCTTAACAGTATAAGATTAAATTTTATAAAAATTAAGGCACTTATAATTATACATTTACTAATTACTTTCGTTAAAATGTGAACGGGTTGGAAAAGATTAGGTCAGGTACCTGTTACCTGTTACCTCCGCAGTCTGTCCCGAGGACCAAGTGGTATGGTACCCGTCAACAACAACAGTCGCGCAGCCTAGTGAGGCCTTGTCCAATCAGGTTAGGTTTGTTTAGGTTGGGTTATATTAGGTAGATTGTACTTCTTAGCCAAGCATTGAGGAAAACACTATTAATTAGATAAGTAACATATAGAGATGGGCAGAAAACTCACAAAAATAAATATGAAGATTTAAACAAACGTATTCTCAGTGTTATGAATAATTCCCTGTTTTCCTGGAAATTCTGATATAAAAGTCAGATTACCAAAACCTAAAAGCTTTTAGTTTCATGGAGTTTTCAAGAACGTATGTATTTTTCAGTCAAGGATCGTTCTCAAAGGTTATCATACAGTTCTCTTAAAGTCAATTCATAATACAGTGTCTGTTAGGTGTGTTGGTGATTCCTTAGTATTGCTACATACCTGTTTTATTTTCACTTCAAGTTTAGTTTTCAAACAAAGAATAATTTTGCTTGCTCGTATTAGTTACTACTTGATCCCTTTATGTGCACTAAAATTAAATGTAATAGATATAAATAAGACATTCGCATTTCTACGTTAATAATTATTGCTAGTCTATCATTTCTGATGCAACGTCAGTACAATATACAAAAGTAAAATAAACTAAAATATTTATGACAAATGCAATATACCTCAAATTTGAATTGTTTCAATACGGGGAACAAAATATGCCTTATTACTAAGAGTAATGTAGGCTAAATAATTGCAGTTCCTTACAAACTTTCGCAGTTATAAGATAAATAAATCAGTTCATACACAATAACTTAATTTGTTTGATACAAATGCAGATGTGCTAGTAGTATAGTTTTACTACAACACAACTACGATGTATCTGCTACAGGCCTTACACTACTAAAAGAAAGATGTGTTGTTTTGTTACCTGTTGCATAAAAATACAGCACGTTCGAAATTCGTTGCTCACATATTGTTAACTAGCACTGAACACAAACATTTAGCAATAAAACCGATTAAATAGCAAGGGCAAACACATCACAACAGAATAGAATTAAATGCAACGACGCGAGTTTCAACAGGACAATCAGCTGGGCAAGACAGTGAGAGAGAAAAGACGCGTCAACAATGAACTAATGAATCAGCTGTTAGTCACTGAACAGCTGACTGGCTGGCGACATAGGCAGTGCGCCACTGAGCTCTATGTCATATCTGGAGCCACCACACTATGTTATAATACCCCCGTCGCAGCAAACCTGCATACTCAGCGAATTTCCAATGGAGATATCAATGTTTTAATACTACACAAAGTCACTTACCAAGTTTCATAAAAATATATTCACAAATAAGGAATATATACAATTTTAATTATTCCCCATAAGAATAACATTGGGGCTGAGTACGCAGGTTTGCTGCATCAAGGAACACAAAAAATGGGTTTTCCCATATCAATATCAATATAACTCAACTAGGTGAAGTTATATACCAGTTTTTAACGAATTTCCCCTATAGGGAAGAAGCTATTACCGTAGGTCTCATGGTAAGACTTAAGCCCGAGACCATGATAACTTTTTGTTTTGAGGTCCCCAGAAGTCCAAAACACTATTCGTTCAAATTTATATATATATATATATATATATGTGTGTCCGTGAATGCGATAACTTGAGTAAAAAGCGTCCGATTTCGATGAGATTTGGCTCAAATGTGTAAACTGACATTTATTACTTTAAGTTTGAAAACCAGAAAAAATGGACCATGGAAAGGGGGGTTTATGGGGGTTTTAAATTTTCCAAAAATCAGTTTTTATGATTTTTCACCCTAACATTTTTAAAACACTTAATTTTGCTTTCGACCATGTTATAGAGCTTAAGAAAACAAATAATATGGTATTTTGAATTATTAACCTAGGTTAAGTGGTTGCTGAAAAAATCCAAAAAAAACATGCTCATAAAATCTCCCATGTTAATCTTATGGGAAAAAGGGTTTTGGCTTTTCCTCAGTTAATTTTCATTTAAACATCAAATTTGCTTTTACCAATCACTTCAGCTCCACAAAACAATCATTTTGGTGTTTAAATTGTGATTATACGTCCAAGCGTTTAAGAGATATTCAAAGTGCTAAACACAGTACGTTGTCCAATATTATCCTAATGGAGAATAAATAAAATTTGATATCTCCATTATTTATGAATGTATATTGTTGAAACTTGGTATGAGGCTTCACGTTGTACTGGTATATTGATATTTGCACAAAAAATAAATGTTTTGTTGGTTGTCCCCGTAGCAGCTAACCTGCATACTCAGCCCCAATGTTATTCTTAAGGAGAATAAGTAAAGTTTTATATCTCCCTTAATTATGAACATAAATTAATAAAAACATGGTAAGTAGCTTCACTTGGTTCAGTTATATTGATAATTGCATAAAAACTCATTACTTATTTTCCTCGTTGCAGCAAACCTGCGTACTCAGTCCTAATGTTTTTCTTATGGGGAATAAATAAAATGTTATATATCACTTATTTATGAATGTATTTTTGTCAAACTTGGTAAGTGGCTTTATGTAGTAGTGAGAAACAAATAAATGCATTGGAAATTCGCTGAGTACGCAGGTTTGCTGCGACGGGGGTATTATTGTTCACAATTAAGGGAGACATAGCATTTAATTATTATCCATAAGAATAACATGGGGCTGAGTACGCAGGTTTGCTGCTACAAGAGACTTTGAAATTTTTTTTGAGCAAATACCAATGCAACACAACTAGATGAAGCCATATACCAAGTTTCATCAGTGTACGTTCATAAATAAGCGAGATATAAATTTTTTCTTTTCCTCCATAAGAATAACATTAGACAACGTACTGTGTTTAGCACTTTCAATATCTCGGTAACCAATTGACGTAGAGGAATGATCAAAATACCAAATTGTGTGTTTTTTTAAGCTGAATCGAATGGTAAAAACTAAAGTTTGACCATTTCCAAAATGATATGTAACAAATTCAAAAAAAAACATTTTTGGGGTACATAACCCCCCCCAAAAAACCCTTCCGGATAAAGCAATCTGGCTGGTTTTCGAACTTAAAGTCATAAATGTTACTTTACACGTTTATACCAAATTTCATCAAAATCGGATAATTGTTACGAGAGTTATCGTGCTCACGGACACACACACATATATATATATATATATATATACCTGTAGCAGCAAACCTGCGTACTCAGCGAATTTCAAATGCATATATATGTATCTTAATACCACATAAAGCCACATATCAAGTTTCATCAATTCATAAATAAACGATTTATGACATTTTAATTATTCTCCATAAGAATAACATGGCGGCAGAGTATGCAGGTTTGCTGAAGCAAAGAACACAAAAAATAGGGTTGTATACAAATATCAATATAATTCATGTAGGTAAAGCCACATACCAAATTTCATTAATTTATTTTCATAATGAAGGGAGATAACACGTTACTTATTCTCCATAAGAATAACATGGGACTGAGTACGCAGGTTTGCTGCTACGGGAGCCTTTGGTAAAAAATAGTTTTTTTGAGCAAATATCAATGGTCCATAACCAGATGAGGCCATATACCAAGTTTCGTCAGAATACGTTCACAAATAAGCGAGATATAAAATTTGCATTTTCCTCCATAAGAATAACATTAGACAACGTACTGTGTTTAGTACTTTCAATATCTCGGTAACCAATTGACGTAGAGAAAGGATCAAAATACCAAATTGTGTGTTTTTTTAAGCTGAGTCAATGAGAAAAACTAAAATTTGACTTTTTCCAAAATTATATGTCAAAAATTCGAAAAACCCATTTTTAGGGTAGAAAACCTCCCCAAAATACCCCTTCGGATACAGCGATCTGGCTGGTTTTCGAACTTAAAGTCATAAATGTTGCTTTACACGTTCATACCAAATTTCGTCAAAATCGAATAATTTTTACGAGAGATATCGTGCTTACGGACACACACACACACACACATATATATATATATATATATATATATATATATATATATATATATATATACAGTTTCGAACGAATGGTGCTTTGGGGGTCTAGGGACCTCAAAACGAAAAGTTATCATGGTCCCGAGCCTAGGTCTTACCATGCCGACTACGGTAATAGTTTCTTCCCTATAGGGGAAATTCGCTAATTTGCAATTTAAATCCAATTTTAGATTAACACTAACAATCTTAAATTAAAGGATTGCAGGATGAATGGTAATTTAATAGTTCGTGTGTGTATGTTTCCTATAAGATTTATATAAACAGATTTAACTATATCCAGCAGAGTTCCAGCAATATCCAGCAGAGTTCCAGCAATATCCAGCAGAGTTCCAGCAATATCCAGCAGAGTTCCAGCAATATCCAGCAGAGTTCCAGCAATATCCAGCAGAGTTCTACAGATAATATAGACACATACAGTTGCGAGTTAATACCAGCTGGTGATGGCGTCTGCAAAGTCACACAAGCCAGTGACCTATAAAACACGATAATTAACACTCCTCAAGCCCCGCCACGCCTGCTTTGATTAGCAACACCTCACCTGGGACAGTGATAAGAGACGATGAAAGTTATAAGGGTCTTGACAGAATATTATAATTTATATTATCTGAATATGCTGAATAAATTATTTTTTCTGGACACAAGATATCAGATATGGATAGGAAATAAATAATTCTTCTTAAAACAAAACAATTACAACAGACAAAAACGTACAAATTGTTTAATAATGGTTTAAGTACCTTTCATCTCAACAGTCCTAAAAGTAATTCAGTGGGTTACCATAGTTTTACCTCCTTTTGTGACATAGTCACACCTTCAATTTCATGACACAACTCATTATCTACTTCATCATATACTGATGGTTTGACAATGACACAACAAGTGTCAAATATATGATATCCCATTGATTTACTTTTAGGATTGATGGCAGGAAACCAAAAATACCTTTTATGAGGTAACACCTTACACACAGTATTTTTGTTTTGTGGATACTTCTCTCCAAAATAATCTCCTTTCTATCCAAATTATTATATTATTATTGAACTACACAAATAATCACTTTTTTGTGGACCATGTATTTTATTTAGTTGGGAATGCAACTACTGCAGCAGTCGTAGGAAATTGATACAACAATACTTGTACATAATTTAGTGACATTTAAGTTCCTTCATTTGTAATAATGAAGCACTTTCGTAATCTGGCTAGGAACAATAACGTTTTTTTTCAACACTAACGGAATTATAGAGTGCACAAACTCCTTTAGGGAAAACGGTCGAAACCCCTCAAATTGTTTTGGACACCCCGGGATATGAACCCGTGACCCCTTGAACCGAAGTCCTAGCGCTAACCGTTAGGCTAGTGAGATGCCCAATCAAGCCTAAGTTCTTTTAAACCTAGGAATAAAATGTTTAATGCAAAGTATTTAGAAAAAATTAATAAATGGCAGTTGTGTTTTGTAAAATTTTTTTTATATTTATTTGATATACACGCGGTGGCTCAGGTAAGAGAAGTAGCTGAACTGGTGCTATTTTATGACCTATTTCACAAAATAAAGTACCTAGAGCTAAATGGGCCAGTCACGAAGAATGATATATATATCTTGTATAAGTAAGGTGTAGTCAAATGTTACAACCGGAAAGTCTGAAGTGTTATGATTATTGCTACCATAGAAATAAAAAAAGGCAACAACATTTTATTGGGTTAATAAAAGCTTGGTACTGAATTATTCCATACCCGTGACATCAGCCTATACAAAAGAGGAGATTTTTGTAGTTTTCTTTTTATATTCTACATAAAGGACGGCAGAGCATTTTAACAGTGACTAACTTATGTTTAGTTTATTGAGGTCGTACATATCGTAAAGAATTAATCCAACATTTTATTCTAAAGCTAAACTAAACTAAATTATCTAATCTATTCTTATACAAAAATATATTTATACGTATATTACAACCGGTGTTATCGTACATATGAGAGGGTAGATTTTTTCCATCCTTTGCATTCATTTATACATAGGCGTATTACATTATAATTTAATATCGTAATGTACAGAACATGACTTGTATTTTTCTGTGACCTTATTATTTTATTTTAGCATCGTCACATCTCTTTTCTAACCACTAGTAGTGTTGTTTTTATGTATTTTTATTGGTGATTTTTACGGCATTTAAAGCTTTAAGCATCCGACCGTGATTGGCTTAAATTGTCATAGAGGTATACAATAACCAGGTTTAGAAACATCGAAGATTCCATATTTCCTAAATTAATATATATATATATATATATATATATATATTGTTTACATTTTTAACCTATATATACAGATTGCTTTCAAACTCTCCAATCAGAAACTTCAGGAACTTCTTCCTGGTGTCAAAATAAACTATGTTATTTAAGAATAGGGACATCTCATTCCGTCATCGTCCATCTGCCTGGGTGTTTACTCAATACATCATAACTCAGAATTCACTTGGTGTACTGAATTGAAACATATATTTGTTTAGCACTAATCAACTAGCTATTGAGTTTGATGTTTCTACCTACAGAACGGCGGCCATTTTATTTTGCAAAAGTTTAATATCTTGACAACATAACTTTAAGAAAATGTATGCAAACATCTGAGCTATTGAAATTTTAATAAGAAAAATTGTGCAAATCTTGTGAAGATCACAAAAAACGGCCAAATTTAGCCAGATTTTAGTACTCTGTTTTAGGTTGGATAAAAATTTTTACATGATCATTTTAGCGTAAAATTTCAAGGTGTTATAATGTATTGTTAATCCTAAAAAATAGTAGTTTTCAAGATTTTGAAATTTGGATCATTTAAAAGGCCACAATTTTAAAACTATAAAAGCCAGCAACGTAAAATTCCATACAAATTGGCTCTACATACGTATTCAAGTTTGAAGTCAGTGAGAAAACTGGTTCCAAATATAAATTTATAAAAAACATATACAAGAAGAAATACGGGGAGATTTATACGAGAGAAATATGTTTATATAGCTTTTTGATTGTTTTGCCCCTAGAAAACCCTTCCTTGAGTTTCATTAGAAAGTTCGGAATAATCTACTTTTAATCCAAAAACCTTTCACTGACTAATAACAAAATCTTCAACTGTCAGGCTTACAAAGTTGAAATTTGTAGGTAATTTGTAGGTTGGTCCAAGATGCTCTTTAAGTAACAGTGTTTAAAAATTATCTCAGACCTATGCCCTGTCGACCTTTAAAGTGACCAATGATGTCAATATCTTACAACACAAAAACCCCCAATATTAATGATTTAGACTTTAGTTTAATTTGGCAAGATTATTACATGAAAGAGTACAAAATGTTACCAATGAATTAAGCAGAGACAACTGGTGTATCCTACAGGTGCACCCGGATACTCTTGTGGCTCATGAATGAGTCATAAATTAGAAAAACTGAAAAAAGTGTATCTGAAAATGGATAGGTTTGTGTGCATTAGTTCACACAACAGCAAATGTAAAATGTTGTTTACTACTAGATCAAGAATCTTCTAGCTATATTAGTTTCGTTTCATGATATAGCTCTAAACAGCATTTACATAACACGTTCATCCCCGCATCACGCTAGCTTTGTGGCCAACATTAGACAAACCAACACGCAACCTACACTGAATGTTAGCACAGGTATGTGATATATCTTTGTACATGTCAAATGTAGGGGCAAATATTTTAAGTAGCTAAAAGAAAGGCAATGCTTGGGTTTTTTTCTATTTTAAATATTGAGAATCAATGTTGTGTAGGGATGATTTATTTAAGAAAGACAATTTTTGTACGACAAAAAACGTTCTCGTGTGATAAGTATTTCGTGCACACTTAAATGGGGCAGGAGGTATGGCTAAGTGGTACCTACAAATTGTAAATATAATGCTGGGAGTAATTAAATTCAGAATACATTTTTTTACAAAATAGCATCTGTATTATTGGTACAATAAACAATTCCTTAAGTAATTATTTCATATTACCTATACAAATTTAAAACATACTTATATTAAGCATAATTAGAGCGTCTCCTCCATTATCTCACATTTCTGTTTGATCTTCCTTTGGGCAAACATGACACTTGATTGTACAATGCTCATTATCTTTACTATTTTCGATTCGTTTTTCTTTAAGAGTTGTCGAAATAATGACATTGTTTTGTTCTTTTTAAGGCCACGATTCTTTACTTAATACTATATTTTATTAATAAGTGTTTAAAACTATAACAGTTATGGTTTGGTAAAATTAATGTGCTATAATGAGGGGATAGTTTTTAAATGTGTTTCGTAATATGTGCATGACCCAAAAATAATGTTAAATATTAAGTTTAAATTATTAACTTTGGTTTGTACTAAAGTCGCAAAATTTAGACAACTAAGAATTGTTTTTTGGAAATACAACATAGAGTATATTTTGAAGTTTGAAGTACAAGGTAATATTGTTCTAGTTATTATAAATAGGTATTATAATTACTAACATGAAATAAAAATAATAATAAAAAAGTCTCTGAAATCTCAAATCAATAAGTCTTTTAAATGTTACTTTTCCAGTCTTAAAACAATTATTCAGGCCTGTAATGCAATTTGAATTAAGAGTGGCCCATATATTTAGTCTTTAAATATTTAAAGTAGTCTTTAAGTTGATTTATAAGGTAAAGTAAATCAAAATAGCAAATTTAATCAACATTTTTATTTGTAGGCTAACCTTTTTCATTATTTTATTTACTTTCTAATTCTACATTATTTATAAACGTGTTATGAATTTTTGCGTTTATATAAATGTCATAAAAGTGTAGCAGCTCTCGCAAGACTGTGACCTCTTTGCAAGTGTGATGCTAAAGACAACCGCCCCCAGCCCGCCAGCCCGGCCTTGTACAGTAAACAGTCCCGCGGGGCCCTCCACATGAAGATCCAACTCTCCCCCATCTCCCTTAAAATACTTTGTATGTATTGTTTTATTCTACTCTGTGTGACAAGCTTAACTGTTAAACAATCTTTTTTTATGACAACTCTGTATATATTTTTTTTGATAAGCGTATGAATAAAGTGTACCATATTTACATGAAAATTTAATACAGTTTTATGACTGCAACGTTTAAATATTATTTTCTTACAACCACGCGTAGAGTGATTCTTTATGATTTAAAAAAACATCGTAAAACAGCTGTTTTCTGTTTAGCAAACGAAAAAATCTTTCTCGCTCGATGTGACTTACTTTTTCGCTCACTGGTGGTAAAAAACAGCTGACTGTTCGTTTAGACCAATCTAACTGACTTGGTTTTTATGACCTCAAACTCATGAAATCAATACAAATGGATGAACGTTTTTTTATGTTGTATGGTATTCAAAATTGCAGTTGTAGGAAAACTTGTATATTCAATACTAGTGTCAATTCTTTTCGTTTGAAGACTACTGTTACTGCGTAGCGGAGCTCGGAAATTTTCCGAAAGCGAGAAATACCTACTTTATGCCCTTTACATAAATAACTATTTACGTTTTTAGCTTATATTAGGTTTATCTTTTGTATGGCTGAACCAGTACTTAAACTTAAACAGTCTCGTTTAAAAACGAGTTCGCACGCAGCACGCTGACGTGAGGGAAGTGGATTTCCACTTAAAAAATTTGAAAACTCAAAATCAGTGGAAAATATACATTTATTCAATTTTTTATTAAAATCTGAAAACAGTGATTTTTTTGGCTGTTCTGATGCTCTTGGTTTCATTTACCTGCAAAGCTGGGAATTCAATTTTGCGCATTATAATGTTAGGAGAAGGTCCAGACAGGTTTGAAAGTAGGCGTGAGGTTGCTGGGGATGATAAAAGTACTCTAACAAAGGAATAACAGGCATTTCTAGTGTAAAACCCCCATAAGACAACGTACTGTGTTTAGTCGAAACACATTTTCTTTAATAACTCGGTAAATATTAATGCTAGAATGACGAGAGAGGGCTTACAACTTTTGTTTCACTAATTCCCATCTTTTTACATGAATTAATTTTACATAAGGGGCTTTTCCGACCCTTTTTGGGCCCAAAAACTCAAAATTTGAAAGATTAATCCCCAAAAAAGGGGTTTAGAGTTTTCCGATTGTTTTGCCCAACGAACTTGTCCAACTGATTACAGAAAGGAACGTCCCTACCAAATTTGAAGTAAATCGGACAAAAAATGCGACCGCTAGAGTGCAAACACATATATATATGTGTCTATATATATATTAGCATGACCCGCACGGTGAAACTTAAGCCCGGGACCACCATAGAAGTTCCTAACGTGACCCCCTGAACACGTTTTGGGGGGTCGTTCAAAATTATATATATATATATATATATATAATTTTGAACGACCCCCCAAAACGTGTTCAGGGGGTCACGTTAGGAACTTCTATGGTGGTCCCGGGCTTAAGTTTCACCGTGCGGGTCATGCTAATAGTTCACTTTCCAAAGGAAATTCACTAATAAAGAGTCGTCGTGCAGTTGCCGGTAACATTTAGGTAGCTCTGACGTCTGCATAATCACATAAGCCAGTGACCTCACATGGATAATCAACCCGACTCATAACCCGGCATGTCTGCTTTGATTAGCAACGCTTCGCCTGTGACAGAGACCCGTGAGGATTTTGACTGTAACTGGAAATTATGTCTTATATGCGCTTTAACCTGATATAGATATAACTCGAGATTAGCGCTGCAGTAGCTGGGTAGAGAGTAAACAAGTTTATTAACAACTAGATATGTTTATCATTAGTTCGATATATATAAATATATACATATTATAGCATGTTATATGCACATATGCTTAAAGTTAATATCTCTATATATGTATATGTGGCCGTGAATGCGATAAATTGAGTTAAAAACGTCCGATTTCGATGAAATTTGGCTCAAATGTGTAAAATGACATTCATGACTTTAAGGGTTTTAAATTTTCCAAAAATAAATTTTTTTGCATTTTTCACCCTAAAAATTTTAAAAAACTTAATTTTGGTTTTGATCATGTTATAGAGCTTCCAAAAACAAATAATATGGTATTTTGAATTATTAACCTAGGTTAAGTGGTTGCGGAGAAAATCCAAAAAAAACCTACTCATAAAATCTTCCATGTTAATCTTAAGGGAAAAAGTTTTTTTTCTTTTCCTCAGTCTATTTTAATGTAAACTTCCCATTTGCTTTTACTAATCTGTTCAGTTCAACAAAACAATCATTTTGGTGTTTAAATTGTGATTCTACGCCCAACCGTTGCAGAGATGTCCAAAGTGCTAAATACAGTACGTTGTCCAATGTTATCCTTATGGAGAATAAATAAAATTTGATATCTCGATTATTTATGAAAGTATGTTGATGAAACTTGGTATGTGGCTTCACGTAGTTCTGGTATATTGATATTTGCACAAACAATTTATTTTTTGTTGATTATTCCTGTAGCAGCAAACCTGCGTACTCAGCCCCCATGTTATTCTTATGAAGAATAAGTAAAATGTAACAACTCCCTTAATTATGAACATAAATTAATAACAATTGGTATATAGCTTCACTTGGTTAAGTTATATTGATAACTGCATAAAAACCCATTTTTTTCCTTGTTGCAGCAAACCTGCTTACTCAGCCCCCATGATATTCTTATGGAGAATAACGCAAATGTTATATAGCGCTTATTCATGATTGAATATTGATAAAACTTGGTATGTGACTTCGCCTAGTTAAATTATATTTATATTTGCATAATAACTGATCGTTTGTGTTCCTTGTTTCAGCAATCCTACGTACTCATTACCAATGTTATTCTTATAGAGAATAATTAAAATCGCTTATATGTGAATATATTTTTATGAAACTTGGTATATGGCTTTATGTGGTATTAAGACATATATTATTCATTGGAAATTCGCTGAGTACGCAGGTTTGCTGCGATGGGGGTATTTAAACTTTTACTATGTTGCACTAACATAAATACAAAAAATAGCTGACGAACGCATCTCAAACATGTTCCCATATGAAGTGGAATTGTTATCGCACATCGATGAAGAACCCGGAGTGAGTAAAGAATCTGCTCTTTCCCCAATGAAAAACGCCATAAGATATTTTGTTGTAAGTACAACATGGCATTATGTAAATCAGTTGTAACGAAATTGTCTTTCTCATCCAGTATACACCAGACGCGTTTCTAGTTTAACAGACTTAAAAAACAAATCTTGCACTCTTTTAGATGCATTTACTTTCGGCGTTTTTTTCTTAAGAAATGCCATTTTGATAAGGACAAAGTAAGACAGTTTTGATAATTTCTAGAAGTTTTTTTTTTGCATGTAGTAGGAACAGTTTTTGCATTGAGTAATGACGGTAAAACGTTTCAAAAATCCCTGATGATTCTAAATCAACTAGGTAAATAGTAATATAGGTTACAAAGGTATATAGTCCATACAATGTTTATGTACAGAACGAAAATACTCTTCCATATAGTTAATTATAGAACGATTAAGACTGTACGGTTACAAAGATGTGTCACGACGTGGACATACGTTTCGTGATAGCAAGGTATAATACATTTTTACAACCAGATAAGCTGAAGTGTTATGTTTACTGTAGCCAAAGATAGGACTTCAAAAGAATGCAACAACATTTTATGGAGTCTATAAAAGTTTAGTACAATTTTATTATATTTTCGCGGTTGAAATCCGTATCATTACTCTCTTTCATATTGGTCAATAATCATAAGCTGCTTTGTAAAACCTATATGGTACATAAAGGAAGGTAGAGCGTTTTAAACTTCCTCCTTCTTCCTTACAGAGGTAAATTTACAAGTTTGGGATTTATTTCGTTAAACACATAACTTATATTTATATATGTGTGTGTGTTTTTGGACTTATTACATTGTAATAATCAATACCTATTAGTATTAACTATTTCTCTAATTATATTCATGACATTTATAGAATATTTGTTCTATTGTTTCTGTAAGCTTCACAATATCTCAATTACCCAATCTATGGCTGTCTTAAATGGTTCTAAAAGACTTATTTCTGGCAACGTCTTGAGTTAGAGCTTTATCCATGGATCCAAAATCTAAACGATCAATTTGCAGCCAAAGTCTTATAAACCATTCCTTTGCTAGGCTTTAATTTAGTGGAATAAATGCTTTGCATTCAAAGTTAAACTTGAAATGATTAGTTTAATTTGCACGTCATGTCGTTACGATTTATGTTATCCAGCACCTTCCATTACAACTCAGAGGATATACATTTCGTTTGATGTGTTTTAACTGCTATCCATTAAAATGATTTCACTGAGACTGCATTTAATAATTTCAGTTCGTTATTTTTACTATAATTTTCTATTTCTCTCCAGCTTGTTACCGAGAACTCAACGAACTATTACAACTTAAACTTGCTTTGAAGGTTTATCTGATGATCCATTAAAGTGGTTTGAATCATATTTTAATGACAGAACACTCAGGGGGTCAAGGGTTCATTACCTCAGGGTTCTGTTTTAGCACCCTTTGTGTTTCCGTTTCTATAAATTACTTGAATAATTAACTACTCCATTCAAACTACCATCCATCCGAAGAAGACTTGAAGCTTTATTAAAGGTTTCCTTTTACTAACAATATAGATGCTGTAGCCAATATTATCACTGAAATGTTACTTAATTATTACTCCTCAACCAATAAAAGCAAAACTTTTAAATCACTGATTTTTCCTTTATTTGATTATTACTCTGTCGTTTATATTGATATTTTATTCAAATATATGTATGCTTTATCTTTCACTCTAATTAACAATGATTGGCTGTTTCGCTGTTGACGCGCGAGCTTGAATTTTCTAAACATAACCTTAACATAACAGTTGCATTATTGGCCCATTTTCATTTAAGGAAATAACGAATTATGCAACACTTACATAGACATGTTGGAAAATATGTCTACCAACAGGTAAAGGACATTCTCGATAGACAAAACCTTTACTGAGCGTTAAACTGAGCGTATCAGTCCAATCTATCCATTCTTGGAGGCATGGATTGACCTCCTAAGTCTATGGATTTAACCATACAATTTGTATGTCTGGGGATTCGTGAATAACCGTATTATAGAATAAAGGTTTTGAAAATTCAAGAAACAAAAATAAGCTGGAACGCCACGACGTATGGAATTCCTTCGTTATAACAAATAAGCTTACGTAGAGATTCGTCAGTTAGTTATGCCAACAAAATATTTACGGTATTTGTGAAAAACTGTATATATGCATATCATACATAATATAGCTTGTAGATTTTACGATAACCTCTTTATTTTAGCTTTAAGTTGCATACTTCTTTGTGGGACACCTAAATTTTACCGGATTTTAAATGGATAGATTGGACTGATACGCTCAGTTTAACGCTCAGTAAAGGTTTTGTCTATCGAGAATGTCCTTTACCTGTTGGTAGACATATTTTCCAACATGTCTATGTAAGTGTTGCATAATTCGTTATTTCCTTAAATGAAAATGGGCCAATAATGCAACTGTTATGTTAAGGTTATGTTTAGAAAATTCAAGCTCGCGCGTCAACAGCGAAACAGCCAATCATTGTTAATTAGAGTGAAAGATAAAGCATACATATATTTGAATAAAATATCAATATAAACGACAGAGTAATAATCAAATAAAGGAAAAATCAGTGATTTAAAAGTTTTGCTTTTATTGGTTGAGGAGTAATCATTAAGTAACATTTCAGTGATAATATTGGCTACAGCATCTATATTGTTAGTAAAAGGAAACCTTTAATAAAGCTTCAAGTCTTCTTCGGATGGATGGTAGTTTGAATGGAGTAGTTAATTATTCAAGTAATTTATAGAAACGGAAACACAAAGGGTGCTAAAACAGAACCCTGAGGTAATGAACCCTTGACCCCCTGAGTGTTCTGTCATTAATATATGATTCAAACCACTTAAATGGATCATCAGAAAAACCTTCAAAGCAAGTTTAAGTTGTAATAGTTCGTTGAGTTCTCGGTAACAAGCTGGAGAGAAATAGAAAATTATAGTAAAAATAACGAACTGAAATTATTAAATGCAGTCTCAGTGAAATCATTTTAATGGATAGCAGTTAAAACACATCAAACGAAATGTATATCCTCTGAGTTGTAATGGAAGGTGCTGGATAACATAAATCGTAACGACATGACGTGCAAATTAAACTAATCATTTCAAGTTTAACTTTGAATGCAAAGCATTTATTCCACTAAATTAAAGCCTAGCAAAGGAATGGTTTATAAGACTTTGGCTGCAAATTGATCGTTTAGATTTTGGATCCATGGATAAAGCTCTAACTCAAGACGTTGTCAGAAATAGTCTTTTAGAACCATTTAAGACAGCCATAGATTGGGTAATTGAGATATTGTGAAGCTTACAGAAACAATAGAACAAATATTCTATAAATGTCATGAATATAATTAGAGAAATCATTAATGCTAATAGGTATTGATTATTACAATGTAATAAGTCCAAAAACACACACACATATATAAATATAAGTTATGTGTTTAACGAAATAAATCCCAATCTTGTAAATTTACCTCTGTAAGGAAGAAGGAGGAAGTTTAAAACGCTCTACCTTCCTTTATGTACGATATAGGTTTTACAAAGCAGCTTATGATTATTGACCAATATGAAAGAGAGTAATGATACGGATTTCAAACGCGAAAATATAATAAAATTGTACTAAACTTTTATAGACTCCATAAAATGTTGTTGCATTCTTTTGAAGTCCTATCTTTGGCTACAGTAAACATAACACTTCAGCTTATCTGGTTGTAAACATGTATTATACCTTGCTATCACGAAACATATCCACGTCGTGACACATCTTTGTAACCGTACAGTCTTAATCGTTCTAGAATTAACTATATGGAAGAGTATTTTCGTTCAGTACATAAACATTGTATGGACTATATACCTTTGTAACCTATATTACTATTTACCTAGTTGATTTAGAATCATCAGGGATTTTTGAAACGTTTTACCGTCATTACTCAATGCAAAAACTGTTCCTACTACATACAAAAAAAAAAAAAAACTTCTAGAAATTATCAAAACTGTCTTACTTTGTCCTTATCAAAATGGCATTTCTTAAGAAAAAAACGCCGAAAGTAAATGCATCTAAAAGAGATGCAAGATTTGTTTTTAAGTCAGTTAAACTAGAAACGCGTCTGGTGTATACTGGATGAGAAAGACCACTTCGTTATAACTGATTTACATAATGCCATGTTGTACTCACAACAAAATATCTTATGGAGTTTTTCATTGGGGAAAGAGCAGGTTCATCACTCACTCTGGGTTCTCCATCAATGTGCGATAACAGTCCCACTTCATATGGGAACATGTTTGAGATGCGTTCGTTAGCTACTTGTGTTATTTGTGTTAGTGCAACATAGCAAAAGTTTGAAAAACAACAAATAGTTATAATAAAAGCTCAAACTCAGAAAATTCATAAATATCCAAACTAACAAGAACATTAAATGATATTAACTTGCATGTGACTATGGTAACTTGTATAGGATTCTCGGACCGTTTATCGGTTTATAATACCTGCAGTGAAAGTATAAACTGAGTTAGCTTATTATGGTTGAGGCAAAAGATTTATAACGAATATTTTGGCAAATAAGTCACTAAAAACCATCAACAGATGGGGCAAAACCATTTTGACTTGGAATGCACCACCATATATTATTTCTTTACTTTCATTGCATCATTCCCATATATCTTTTTTTTCTATCAGCTTTGGTTCAAGCTATATATGGTTAGTTAATTTGGATCTAACATTTGTATTAATTCCTTTTTACCTTGTGTATTATTTGCAGACCATTAACTATTAAAATATAGAACAATATATGTAATTACAAAACTTGTTCCAAGTAATACTATACAATAAACGTATTTTCACTGTGTTGCCCTATGTAAATGTAGGGAAAATGCAATACATATCACAACGAACTCACTTAAAATACTAATCATTGTGCAGGCATTACATGAGATTCTTAGAAAATACAGGGAATATAGTGGTAAATACAGTCGACCGAAGGGCAAATGCAGTAGAAAAGAGAGTAAATGCATTGAATATAGAGGTAAATTCAGTAAGAACGAAGGGTAAATACAATGAATGTGTGAGTAAATGTAGTGATTAGAATGATAAATGCAGTAAATAACACGAGTAAATGCAAAATGTAAGGTAGGGAATGCAGAGTCAAAGCCCTGCAATTAAGAGAGAAAACCCATGCTAGGCAGGATTTACACTGGATGTTATGGCGTCAGAGCCCGTGACGTCACTAGTACAATAGCAGACGTAGTCCTGGTTTTACGTGAGGTGGCCTCAATGCTCCGGCATTGAGCCAAGTCCTGACAGCTTTGAGTAACCCGCAAACCCTTATTTACGTGAGCAGCTCACGTCTGTAAAGACTAAATTTTTCTCAGTGCATGCTGATGCCATAAGTTGCAAAATGTGCCTACCCAAGAGCAATCAAACCAAATACTAAAGCACTTCAACTTTAGTTGCGTAGTTAAATCATAAACTAGTTATTCGATTTCTAATACTATCCCTGACTACAATACAGATATCAGCATGCTTACGTCGTATGTTTCTAATCGTGCCCATCCTAGACCCTTTGGCTCTATCCCTGGCTAACACATGTGTCAATATACTCACGTCGCGTCGTATGTCTCTTACCATTGTGCCCACCCTACAGCCTTCAAAAATCTTCCATGACTTCAGCATGCCGACATCGTAGGTTTTCTAATCGTACCCAACCTACAATCTTTTGACTCTACCACTGATAACAACACAGATTTCCACAATTTGGTGTACTAGTTTGCTAATCGTGCCAACGCCACAGCTTATCTTGGCTTGTTTATATCATTGGCATTTTGCCACAAAAATTGTTAAGGATAAAGGTCCAACCTCTCAAAGTTATCTGGGCACCCCGGGGATCAAACCCGTGCCGTCTTGCACCATAACCCAAGACGACAACCGTTAGGAATGCGCGGTGGCTTTCTACTCTAGAGTATAACTAAACCTTTAACACATAGCTATGTTAAATACCTAATATAATCTGTGATAATCACCAAGATCCAAGAATTCTGAATCAAACAGGAAATACCGACCGCTCCTTAGACAGTAGGTCTAATTAAATCGTCCACAAACAACGCTCAGCCCTGTTATATCTGTAATACGATACCTCCTTGACTACCAAAACCGTGTTGATTCCACCTTTTCTGGTTTACCTCTGCTCTTTGGTTCCATGCGTCTAATTAAATCTTTAATATAGAGTAATGTTGAATGTCTAATACCACCCCTGACTTCTGCACAGAAACAGGCAACCTGATTCCATTGTTTAGCGAACGTGAACAACCTATAGCCCTCTGGCCACGGCACTTAATTAACTATCTTCAATTACAGCAGTGTTCGATTTAATTAGTTTCAAACTGAATGTTAGAGCATTTGTAATTATAATAAAAATATGAGAGATATGTATTTTTATTTTTTTTATTAGTATTCGTAATTATTTAACATAGTATGACCTAAGAGCATTTTGACCAAAACTAAACATGAAAATAAAAATTTTTTATGAACATGTTAACTTTTATTGGCCATTATCCCTCACCTTCTTCAACCCCTGATGGTCCTCAATCAACACTCCGTATCACCGCAGTATTGTTAATCCAGAATAGCCAATATTCAAAATAATAAGATTATAATTATACTTATTTACATTTGAACGTCGTTTTTGTTTTTTATTTATTTTTCTTTCCCTTTTAAGTGAATAGTAAGTAAGTGGGGTTACTCAATAACATTAAAATGTTAAAAGGTAAAGCACGTATTGAGAATTATCTAATCTAAAACTAGCCTGATCGGTTAAAATCAAGCACCTTTAATATGTCCAACTAAACAGTAATTGGTTTATCGGAGTGCTCATCAGGCGTTATAATTTAATCTGGCTCGAATCAAGAGGTGAGACATAAATTTATTTACAATGTTAGTTCCAAATAGTGTGGACAGCATGAAGGCACATTTATATAATTTGTATTTTTATATTTATTTATATAAAGTTTTATGTAGGTAATTATATATTAATCAGTTATTACAGCATCACAAATCATCATGTTCCCTAATGAAAAGTACGAAATGTAATTGTAGGCAAAATCATTCCTTTTGTAATTATAGAAAACTATAATTCAGTTAAGATAAAATTTTGTGAAATCTTCTATTTACATTTTGTGAAATCTTCTATTAAAAAATACGTGTTATATTCGCACACAAATTAGGCTTTAACTACAATCTGATTTTTCTAACATTGTTAGTGTTTTATTCGGATATTGTAACGTATAAATGTAAAAATCGTTTATAACATTATGCAACTTCTTTTCTCACCATAGAGTCAAGTTGTAATGATGTTATTGGTGAAATTTAAATCCGACAAATATAAAAAATGTAAAAAAACCCAGATTTATGTGTATTTAGTAACATGTAGTATCAGAAAAATAGTTAAATATCGTAATACTTGTTTGAAAACGTATTGTAAACAATATTAATTAAACAAATATCTATTTTAATTATCTAACAAACATTTAATTTATGTAATTGATAAGGTTATGTTTGTATGAACAAATTGAAAAACCTGGCTTTAAACAACCTAATTGGTAAATGTATAATGGTATCTCAGAACCATAGATTTGGCAGAGATTGATCTAAACAAACGATTCTAATAACTATTTCAGCAATAGTATAGTTTCAAAGAGATAGAAAAATAGTGCGTTCCGTGTGATTACAACACAAAAGAGACGCAATTGTAATAATAATTTTACTGAACATTTGTTGAGACACTTTGGTTTGGGGTGAGGAGGTTCAGAAGCTGAGGAAAAAATGGTCTAGAGCCTTCCCCGAGGGCCAGGTATAAACATTAATTTGTTCTTAGTATACCTGAGCAAAAATACTTTTTATGCCTCCCACCAAAGTTAAATTTTGGCATCTTAAAGATGTAATATTGGCCGTGATAGTCACCCAGTTATTTAAAATCGTATATAATAGCGATCATCTTTCAGTACACTATGTTAGGCTTCAGCACGAAATGCTAAAATTGACTGATTTTTGTGCTGAAGACTGAATATAGTGCAATACGCACTGAAACATAGCCTAACGATGCGACTTGACAGAACTGAATGACTGACGGTAATTTAAAACACTTTAAAGTTTAAATATTGGAAATTCCAGTGATATTTCGAAACAGTAACTAGATCGTATGCGTTCAAAGCACTTCCTACGCTGTACTAGTAATATAGACGAGGACCGGAGCAGTGATCGTGCTGTAGATCGTAAACAGAAGTTCTGCCATTTGTTCACATTTACAGGTGTTCATCCGCGCATCTGCCACGCCTCGCTGCGAGCTGCTTTATAAGAGCTTAATGGACTCTAAACACCATTTACTGTGGCGTAAAGATGTAAACTCATCTGAGCGGAGTAATGAGTGGTTTAGTTCAACGTTACAAGAAATTGCGTTATGCTTAGTCATATTTCTTGTCATATTTCCATCGTGGATCTTTTAATATATATTATTTATCATTTTAATATTAAACTCTTTCAATTATATTCCTTGTGTGTTACCAGGCAATGTTTATTAAATATGTCAAATTTAACGTTAAAATGTAGTATATGGAAGAAAATACTTTAATTATGTAATGCAAAATGGATGTAAATTATTAAATATAAATAAAGTTTTACGAAAAATAATACAGTTTTATATAATTAACTTGCTAAACAATCACGTAATTGTAAATTATTTAAATTTAATAAAATGTAATTATTACTTCTATAAATATTAGGTTTCTATCTTCATTATCATAAGGTATCGTTCAAAATATACTTTAAACGGGTACATGAGACTTTTAAGTCATATTTTAATTTTTTTTGTCGTCAATTAGTAATCATCGAAAACTGCTATAAGGTTGAACCTACCTACCTGTAGTTTACTGCAGTGCAATATTCACTGTAAAATAAATATAACTATGTGATTGTATTCCAAAACAAACACATTTTGAATAATATCTTACACAACGATAACTAATTGTAATAAATATTACAATTAACAAATTTACTATTCTAAACTACTTATATTCCTAAATAGGTAACTTTCCCAAAGTGGTACATTATAAGCCACGAGACTCCTAGTCAACGCCAGCGCCGGTCAAACGCAAAGACTTACCAAACCAACCAAACACAACACAACAATATAACCGAACAGAACTACAACAACTGCACAGAACTACACAGAACCGCACAGAACTACACAGAACTACATGGAACTACACGGCGGGGAGCGCGGTAGCGGCACACACCGAGCGACGGCCGAGACTAAACTGTGCGGAGGTCCGCGCGCGCCATGCGCGAACCAGAGGCACAATCTGATCGATCAAATTTACCGCGCTTTCCTACATAACGTATTTATGCACATTAATTAGCATGCGGGTATAACGTGTTTTACGTTGCATCGCAGGTAATGTTTGCTTTGGTCTTATAACGAGAAGTTCAAGTCAACTCCGGGTGGTCGCTGGGGGGGAGGGGGTGTCGCGCGCCTCAACCCCCTTTGAACCTTTGAACCTGACCGGTCACGTGACGTAATAAGGTCGGGTTCACTTTTATGCTGCAGGAAAGAGTCTGAGTTTTTTTACAATGTCAGCGAAGAGACGTGTTCAGTTGCACAAAAAGAAAATTTATTTTGTTAACCAAATAGAAATACATAAGTGGAAAGAAAACTGAACTAAAGTCTGAAACTTTTTCCATTTAATGCAAATATATTTTTTTGGGTAGTATTGTTTCAGATTGCTCAGCGAATTATACATCGTAGGTTTTGTATGAAAAATTGATACCTTAATACAAATATATAGAAACAAACTACAAAAATAGTATCAAAGCTAATTGCAAAACTAATTATTGTTTGAATTTTTCTGAACAACTATACAAATTTTATAATTCATATTCTATTGTTATATACGGATTATCTAACAATATTTACACAAGATTATAATTTTAAAATTTAATCTGAGTGTTTTTACTTGGGGTTCTTGTCTTATTTAGAACCTATTTAACTAGAAATATTACAAGTAATTTCCTCACAAAACAACATTGAGGCAGGGTGTGTCATATTATTCAATGAATGTTACAATTAATTTAGTTTGGCTATAAAGGTTACATTTTTAATGATAAAACAGAGATAAAACACACACAAAATTAAACTCAGGTCATAGAGAGAAAATTAGAACCAGGTTGAGTTTAATTTTAGTTTAAGTTTTATATTTTATATGACATGAGTTTTATATGGCATGACCTGGTCGGCAATTAATACATTTGGGACGCTCATGGTAAACCACAAACAGAGGAAATAATTTGTCTTTGGATAAAGAGAATTCAGGTACTACTGTTACCCCGCGAGAAAAAACGATCACCTAAATTTTAAAGGAAACATAGCTTAGTGATAAATTAAGAGTATAAAGGGCATCTTGTCTGATCTCTTTATCTGATCCATTAAGTTTTGGTGAGGTGAGTTTCAATACTGACTACAGAATTATGTAACACATAAATCAAATTCTGGTTTTGTCTCCAAGTGATCTATCTGTCTACTCAGTGAGAATGTTACCACACTTTGTCATTTCGTATTATAATTTAGATGCAAAATCGATTTAAAAGAGATTTTTTACGAAACGTAAAACTAAATATGGTAAAAAGGCAACGATTTTAAAGAAAAGAGCCATACCGTTTACTCGAATATTGTGTTTCAATGCATTTGTAAATACTTTTATCTCCTGTAGGGCTTTTACTTTTTTCATGGACGTTGTTGGTTAAGCTTTTAATTACAAAGATTTATAGTAGATTGTGTAATAGTTGAACTTTGGGGGTTATTGCATTCACTTCAAAATGATCTAATTATAGAAAGCACCTAGAGTATATACTGATTAGTGTCAATTGTCTTTCCCTACATCTAATAAATGTTACAAAAAAATAAAAATAAAACCTAAATATATAAATAAACTTAAAATAATAATGATTTAATCAAAAACTTTACATATTGCTCTAACTCCAAAGGTTTTGTATAACGAGAACTTAGGCCTAAAAGGGTTAAACAGAAAGTGATCGTAACCCCTAAAGTTTGAACTCGTGAATTTTGAATTCAATAGAAGTCAAAAACGCCAACTTTTAGGCCAGCGAGACACCTCTAATTGTACTATAAATATGTAACACCTCTAGTATGAAAAACTAAAATATCGTATAAAAGACGGAAAACCACAGCAAGTAATAGCTTATACTTAAGGTTACAGTGAGTAAGCATACTACATCCCCGTCAAAGAGTTACACCATCATTGAAACTTACCTAGAAAAGAAAATAACATTGTGTATTCTAAACTATATATAGTAATATATACTAAATAATAGCACAGTCTCAATTGAGTATAATTTAAAATTATACAAAATTCTAATTAAACACGAACTTGTGAATTTGGATGTCAAGAGACCAGTGTAAATTCAGAAATCACAAATCAACCAAATGATTCTCGTGCTGCTTTATGTTGCGATCCTTGTATAAATAATGGCCCGATACAAAGAAAATCTACAGAACAAATATAATAACCTTGTTTAAAAATAGGGCTTGAAAAAGATTTGGATATGGAGGTTTGACAGATGCGAAACGAACTAACAGCACTCTGATATATGATAATCAATGGTGTTGTGAATGGACCCTGAAACTTCAAACTCTAATCAAAGAAATAGAATGGAAAAAGGTTCATACCTGCATAAAATGTGAGTAAACGACATATTATAAATAGCAAAACGTATTTGAAGAAAGTAAATGACTTCTTTTGGATATCAAAGAAAAATGCAAATACGAGATAAATTCTCTTAGGCCGTGTGTGTGTGTGTGTGTGTGTGTGTGTATGTATATATATATATATATATATGTATATGTATATGTTGCAGCTAGCATATTTACATACATTCATGATATTTCTAAAAGCAATAACTATCCAAAGATGAAAAATTAATCAAATTAAACTGCCTAAAGAAAAACCACAATAAAGAACAGAATGAATGCACCAGTCGTTGCAGTCGACGATTATTGGCCGCAGACATTGCACGTAGTCACTACCTTTTCAGAATACAGAGCTTTATACCCTTATTATATCTGTAATATCGGATACGTCCTCTATTTTGTAATGCGACCAATTAAATATTATATAAACCTTGGTTGTATATCATGTTTTAATACATGGTAAAGATTCATAACATTTTATAATATTTATTTTATAAATATTATTGAAACGCTGTCAAAATGGATATTGTGTTTTGAAACAAATGCATGTGTGGTATACTAGTTTATTTAATAACCATTTATTTCTTGTAATTTTGCTTACACTGAATTAACATGTACATCGAGAATATTTTAATTTATTAAACGTAATTTAATGGCCTTAATGTTGTGTGATACGGAAAGATTGTAATTAGATAACATAGAAGATTATGTTAATTTATGTTATATTCTCCCATGCAAATATGGTACAAAGATCATTTTTGGATAATTATAACGAATATAGATTTCTCCAAGCAACATGAACACGGACGGGGATATGTTTAATTACTATATGGTTAATATTTTTAATAAATCGCAATATAAATCCAAAACATTTAAGATGTCATGGGTGAAGACATTTAAGTAGTTATGTAGTTACCGTTAATCTTAAAAGGTGGTGTAATATATATATATAGTGTCTAATATATATATAGTGTCTAATATATATATAGTGTCTAATATATATATAGTGAAGGTTACTTTTAATTGGTGTTAATTAACATGAAGTCATATATTGAACTATAAAACACACTAAGGATTGGTATCTATTTTATGGATGTTTTCAAACAAGACCAAGAAAAAAATCCGTCCAATTTCATACCATAATTGTAAGAATAAAAAACAAAAAACATATAAATAATATAATACAATTAATAAACCTCTTACAGATATAAACAGGAGTTTTAGTACCTTTATGGAGTTGGGATATAAGAAGTAAATTAATGTATATTAATGTATTGTAATGTATAAAGTAAATTAATAAAATGTATATTAACCTAAGAAGCACTTACCACAGATAATTTTTGTTATGGACTTCTTTTTAAAATCAGTAACGACTTTTGGATTCATCTATATAAAGTTTGAGAAAAAATATGTACGTGAAGTAAATACAGTATAATACAAATATGGGCAAAATATTTGGTTTATTAAAATTTGTTTCTCCTAGTTATGTTCATTAATATTTGTCGTAACATATTGTTTTCATTTAAGTAAAAAACGTAAGTTCTTTAGACAACAATTAATTCTACTTGAATTAACTACTAATATTTCCAATGTGTTTTTAAATGTTCATATCTATATTCTGCATGTTCTATAGTTACATGCATCTTTTAAATATAAAGTTTAAATTATTTTGATACTTGTTTATTCTTATGTAAAAACACTCTTATGTGACAAACATAATTAATAAAACAACCCATACAAAATATTTAATACCGTTTTGATAAATATATGTCTGGATATATATTTAAAAGATATTGAATCATCCTTCGAAAAATATATATTATGTGGGTTTAGTGAATGATGGGAAAGGTTAAAAATAGCAGTCAGTAACGGCTTAACGGCTTGTAGGAAACCACTTGACGTATCACGTCATCAATTCGGTCACTTTAGGACGGATTCTATTTTTGGAGCCGTCAACCACTTCTAAAAATAGAGTATAGTACCAGTAAATTTCGCAAAGCCTAATTTAGATGATTCTTTGTTTGAACGTGTCCATGTAAGTAACTATCATTATAAATGGTATTCTGTATATGTAACAACTCTAACAAATCCGAATTATTAAGTATTTAGTGTCAAACTAATATATTTGTTGTTTCAGTACCAATTTCATATCAAAGAAACATATGAGAAGCCCTTATATATTATTAGCATTGGTAATGTTCTGACCAATTTGAAACGTAACTGGTTCATACATCGTTTTTCAGTTGTGATGGAATTATAAAATAGTTGTACACCTTAAGATGGCAAATAAATGATTCACAATAAATTATGGAAAAGTAAGAACATTATAATTTAATGCCATATTTTTTATATAAATCTATACTATCGTTTAGAGAAGACTAAGCGCAAAAGATGCAAGCCGATTGTGGAGAAATCCAAGAGGGGCATCTGATGCAGTTTGCACAACTCTTGACAATGTTGCCAGTAATATCGCCCTTTCTTCACTGTTGTTTCTTCGCTGTTTCTTCACAACTACAAACCGGATTAGTACATTTAAAAAATAGGTTCAGCTTTTAAAATAATAAATATAACAGCATTGCAATCATGTTTATTTAGAGGTGTGTGGCGTTTCTATTTAACTTAACATTGTAAGACAAATTATGTTTTTCTATTTTAAGGAAAACATACTTTATTTTATCTAGTTGCTAATCTTTCATTATTGATATACATGACATGAAATAGATAAAACAAACGTAACAGACACTGATAATACTTTCAGCATAAGAGTCCACTCGGAGTGATAATAATTACAAACCACTTCAGTTAATTAGAGTATTAAATTTATTTATATGTAAGTTGTAAAAATGCATAACCGTAAATTGTAACATCCCAGATCATACGTTCTTATGAACCTTATTTAGCTTTTAGTTTTACAGATATGGTGTAAAATACCAGGTATATTTAATAATACCAGTCGTCCTCAACCACTAGCTGCACATTATCTTTACGTTTGATTGCATTAGTTGAAGAATTGACTAATAAACGCTAAGCAATGTACGCTGAGAACTCGCTTTTCCTCAAAACAGAATGACTGTTCAAAAACAAATCTTTGGAGATATATAATGTAATGGGTATAGAATGATCTGCTACAATCCTCTCACGGAACTCCTAATTTTAGCAAAAATTGAATTTATAATTTGTTAGAAGTTTAGTGAGTAGCCTGACAAAAAAATTACATGCGTATGTATGCTGTAAATTCCGGTTCCGATAAACAAATATTGAAATTTTTTAAACTATCGTAATGTTATGTTCAGATTTGTTCAATGAATTTTTAGTAACTTAATCATAGTTTTAGGTCCATCTTGTAATAAAAAGTGAGAACTACATAAGAGTAGTATGTACATGTAAAAGCATCTAGAATACTCCTATTTCAACTTTTTTGTATTTTAACAAATTGTCAATCCTCTCGACTACAATATTATGTTCAAAGTTGTTTTGACTGAATGTCTGAAGATCTACTTTTAGGGATGGTAAGGCTATTATTTGATGATACAAATATATATCAAATATATCATTTTCAAAATTCAGTCCAATGTATGACCTAACGACTGGATAGAACATTTATGGATATACAATGCCAGCACATGATATATATCAATCATTCACCTGCTTATAAAAAATTGCCTTTGCAAATTTGTAATACTTGTTGATTTTTACTAAGACTAAAACAGTATCATGAAACATCCGAAGGCAAGATTAAAGGTTAAATATAAAATATAAACAAAATATAGTTGGAAGAACGCTTTTATTAAAGACGATCAAACGAATGTTTAGCAGAGTTTACGTGCAGCACTTGCATAATATTAAATTGTACACTTTCACAAATTTTTTCTACTGATCATCAGCATCTAGTAAAAATAAATTGTAGATTATCAGTTACTGAAAATTATAGACGACTCAAACTTTATTAAACCTTCCAAAACAATAAACTTTAGATCAATTAGAATGCTTCACTAAAGTGTGAATATATTATTTACTCACGACTTGGGAAGTGAAACTACTGAACTCAATATAACAAACTAGAAACTAAAATTTGGTGCGATTGAAACTCAATATTCAATAGCACTTAAATAATAATACTCTAATAATAGCACTAATAATAATAGCCCTTAATATTCTGCAGCCACTTAAAATTTGAATTGAAAACAAGCAACAGATGAATTCATATTATGGCTGAATGACTTTCCCAATATTAAGGCATGTCTCATTATAACTTTAATTAATTAGTTATTGACTTTTATTTGTAATAATTCTTCGAATCAATAATTGTCTCCATGCTGTAAAACAGTACAAAACTATTATTTGACTTTGTTGGAAATATTTATATAAGTGAAATAAAATGAATGGTTGCATTACAATAAACGATGCAAACAACTTAAATGATCTATTGTATTCTTCAAACAATGAGTTATATACTTGTATATCATTCATTCACAGAAAAAATATTGCTACAGGTCCTTGTAGACGTTTTTGAAGACCAGTCTTCATTTGTGGATATCTAACGATAACTAATTGTATTAAAAAGTTGAATTTAACAGAGAGTAACCATTGGATACAAACGAGTACGATAGAAGCACCCTATTTGATTTATGAAGCACTAAAGGTTTTTTTGGGATAAAATTTGCGTTTCAAGGCAGTTTAAGAATTGCAGATTTCTGAAATTATTAATGCTTTGAAATAATCCATTATAACGTAATAATCCAGGTCAACTTCAGCTAGAGCAGTTATTGGTTGTGTTAACATTTCAAAACTGTCATCCTGCTTACGGAAATAACATCTCAAAAGAGAAAACAGGAGGGTGGATAAATTAAAAACCAGTATCGTTAGGTTTGTATGCTACCTTGGCCATCATGACTGTGTGAGACGTCTTGGATAGGCTCTATATCTCCCCATGGAAATGCATAGAATGTAGAGTGTTGACGTGCTGTTTGGTCCACATTGTTAGGGAGCCACGGTACCTCGGAGGCAAACTCTCCTTTTGGGAATATCCTTCGCCCTTTTCTCGTAAAACAAATCCCAAAACTTTTCAAGGGTGCAGCGTGAAGTTGGAAGAAAGATCTTTACACATTTGATTCTGGCGTCGTCAAATGGGCTCAGAAATATCTCCAAAAAGCAAACAAACTTTAAAAAGGAAGTGACATTGTTAGACATAAAAACTAGAAATGTTTATTTTAGTATTGAGAAGATTTATTTTTGTTAAAAATGTTCCATATTAGTCACCTGAAATCTTTACATACCGTATATCTTTAGTATTATATTTATCACTATTGTAGAATATTGCATGTTATGGTGTTAAGTTTAACAAAATAAGATATTCTGAAATAAAAACAATTATGTAAAATGTAAGTAGCTTTTTTAAATAAATAAATCTTTAGTTTTTATTTTGACCCCCTACGCTGAAAATAGATACTTTAGTGGATTATGTAGACACATAACACTTAATTAATCAACAGGCGTTGCGGCTTGTCAGAAGGCATTACTGTAGACCCACTGAGCATAACTAGAGGGTCAAGAACGCAATAGTTCTCCTGTTACAAATACGTTAAAGCTAATTTATCACGTTATTGTTATATTAATAATGCACCTTTTGTAACACAGCACAATTAGTTTTAATTTTAAATCTTCTGTGGACTTATTTAGTAACAAAAGTGTTATCTTTCTTTATTAACTTCAAATTGAAATAACGCCATTAAAGATTTTAGCGGTCTTTGTTATCATTTAAATTTGATCATAATGCTACTTTTTATAACTGGATATGCCTCTTTCAGTTTAATGTATTATATAAAGCTCTAAAATGTAATTTGTTTTCACATAAGCTTTTAGAATCTTTTTATTTGTTACCCCTGTTTGTTGCCCTGCTGCCCATGGTTTAGAAATTCAATGAAGTTTTGATAAAACATGTTTTAAACAACTATCTATACATGCAGTAAATAAACAAAAAACATTTTTTCTGCCTTGAATTAAAAAGCTGAAATGGCTGATATGGTTGAATTTACTAGTTGAAACGTTATTATAATATTTCAACTAAAAAAATTACTTCGAATAAATTAATTAGATACTTATAACAAAGTGTTATACATTATGATTGTATTTAGTTATTAATTCTTCTTAAGTAATCCCGAATTTTTTGAATTACAGAACATTTTCTAAGGATATGAATAGTAAAAAAAATATAATTTAAAATTAGATAATGATTTATTTAAGTGCATACCTTTGGAAACTGATTAACTGATTAAAGTGTAAAACGATCCTAAATAGTAGCTTAAAATTAAAGTTTAAAAAATGGTACTAAAACCTAATGCTTATCGCATTATGTTACATACAACATTTCTTACAGTAAAAATAAGGATATTTGCAATAAATTAGCTTTTCTCCAATAGTATTATCCTCGTGCTTTAATAATAATTCATCTAGTTCTCTATAACATGAGATATTAAGCTATACATTTATCTTTGTCCACATTTTACGAGGTATAAACTTACTTTATCTCATGTTTTACTGACACCAAACAACTTCCTGCAGGTTAAACTAGTTGAAGGTTACTTTTGTTGCTGTGGATTGAAAGCAGAGAACTCTTGACTTTTTCTTTAAGGCCTTCTTGACCTTTTGGCCTTAAAGAATCCAGATTTCAGTACAATCACTCTACCAATCACAAATCACAGAGTAAGTATTATCAAAATGCAAAGAAATAAGACTGTATGGAAAGGAGGACTGTTACTAGACTATGAAATATAAATAAATACAGAGATAAGTGCAAACATAATATACCTAGCATTAATAGAAAAATGTGTACATTTCATGATATGTTAGTAATTAAATTAGGTAATAAGAGTAGAAATAATTTGTCTTAATTAGAAACAGGAAATGTGTACTTTGTTGAAACCTTTTACAGTACTGTGAGGGTAGAAGTTAATAGGAAAATAAATAATCAATTCTGACTCTAGAAGAGTAAGCATTTGGAGTTTATAGCGCTTCAAAACCCAGAGAAAACTTTATTTTTCTGTTTTATATATTGAATGTTTACATGTTTTTATTTTATTATATTAATAGTTTTCGTGATGATTTATGTACAAGGTTAGGTAAAAGTGGAACAACACCCTCTTAACCTTTTAACGGGGTAATAGGAAAACAAATCTTAGCATACATGAACAGTAAATAAATATTTACTTTTTGACTTTACCCATTCTTGATTTAAGGGCAGCCCAGGTTTTTTTTAAAGCAAAGCCCTGTTGAACGATACTTCATTTTGAAATACTTTATGAAAGAAGATGAATAGCTAAAGCTAGGTATTTTTATTTTAAGTCAGTACAAAATGGCCCTCAATTTGTTTTTCTAAGATTTTCTTTGATTAATAAGTTTTACATTCAAATTATTTCCTATTAGAAAAAAATTTCTCTGTCTCCAATATGGGATCATTTTGGAGTTGAAAAATAGTTTTTTATTTTAGCCCGATTAAATAAAATCTTAATTTCAAGGTACATATTATTTTTTCCAGACTCATGAAATAAGATGTTATTCGATCATGCTTCAATTATAAATTATTTACCAACTCCTAAATGATCCGACGTGGAATGTGGAACAATTTTTCTAATTCAAAACAATAAACTCCCTTAAAACGTAAAGCTTAGTAAACAAATAATTTATTGTAAAATAGCCAACAATTTGAATTTTAATTTAAAAATGCCATACCTACTTCTAATTAGTTTCTCTACAGGCTAATCACTGGGCGATGATGAAAATTTGAATTGGGTGCCATTTTGTAATGGCTTGATATAAAAGTATTTAGCATTCGCTATTCTTATTCTTTTATAAAGACTTTCAAAATGAGGAATCGCTAAACGGGGCTTTACATTTTAAAAACTCTCCATTTTGACAAAAATATTTTCCTTTACTTTTCAGGTGTCATGATTTTTGTTCTTCTATTACCACTCGCTGGGAAGTTAAGAGGGTCTATCCACACTTTTTCCTAACCCTGTATATGTGTTTAATGTGGTTCAGTACATTATTTTTTCTAAATATGAATGAGGGAAACTTTACAAATGCCCCTACACTATATGTCCCAAATGTTGTTCACAGACGGACAATGTTTTTATATATTTATAATAAGAAATACCCCCGTAGCAGCAAACCTGCATACTCAGCGAATTTCCAAAGCATATATATATATATCTTAATACCACATAAAGTCACATACCAAGTTTCATCAATATACATTCATAAATAAACGATTTATGACAATTTAATTATTCTCCATAAGAATAACATGGCAGCTGAGTATGCAGGTTTGCTGAAGCAAGGAACACAAAAAATGGGGTTTTATACAAATATCAATATAACTCATGTAGGTAAAGCCACATACCAAATTTCATTAATTTATTTTCATAATGAAGGCAGATAACACGTTACTTATTCTCCATAAGAATAACATTGGGCTGAGTACGCAGGTTTGCTGCTACGGGAGCCTTGGGTAAAAAAGTGTCTTTTTGAGCAAATATCAATGGTCCACAACCAGATGAAGCCGTATACCAAGTTTCGTCAGTATAGGTTCATAAATAAGCGAGATATAAAATTTTTATTTTTCTCCATAAGAATAACATTAGACAACGTACTGTGTTTAGCACTTTCAATATCTCGGTAACCATTTGACGTAGAGAAATGATCAAAATACCAAATTGTGTGTTTTTTAAGCTGAATTAAATGGGAAAAAATAAAATTTGACTATTTCCAAAATTATATGTACAAAATTTGAAAAACCCATTTTTGGGGTACAAAACCCCCCCAAAATACCCCTTCGGATAGAGCGATCTGGCTGGTTTTCGAACTTAAAGTCATAAATGTTGCTTTACACGTTTATACCAAATTTCATCAAAATCGGATAATTTTTACGAGAGTTATCGTGCTCACGGACACATATATATATATATATATATATATATATATATATATATATATATATATATATACAGTTTCGAACGAATGGTGTTTTTGGGGTCTGGGGACCTCAAAACGAAAAGTTATCATGGTCCCGGGCCTAGGTCTTACCATGCCGACTACGGTAATAGCTTCTTCCCTATAGGGGAAATTCGCTAAAAAAAGGATAAAACATCAGTAAAATGGTTTAGTTGATGCAGTTCGTTACACAACTTTGTATTGTCAACTAAGCTTTCGATCAGTGTGTAGATTGTCGGCTCTTGACTTGTAGGGGATTACCGATGGATTACACAAAAAAAGACATTAAGCTAAATTACTGAACTAGGTGGCGTTGAACAATACGTTACAATGTCCTCCTAGGAATCATAACAGACCAAGTTTTGTTTTATTAATATGTATGATATATATATATATATATATATATATATATATATATATATATATATATATATATTAGTAGTAACAAAATTGTAAAAGTTCGAATATATATATATATATATATTCGAACTTTTACAATTTTGTAACTACTTAATACCATAACAGATTTCCCATAGCAAAATAAGCTTACTATAAATTTGGTTAGTACTTATAAAGATGTGTAACACATATATAACACATTGTTACATCACAAAATTTTCTCTACTAAATAAATTAAATAATAGTTACTCAAGATCTAAGAACTTTTTAAATTTAATTTGTATGTACCCCGTTTGCCCAAATAAGCTATTCAAATAATTTCATCTATATAAATATATCGATTACTTACACGGAATTACTTATGCCCCAGAACTAAAATATAAAATTTGGTAGCATGAAAGTCGGAGTTAAACGAACATTTAGAGCGTTCTTCTAGATTTACAAATGCTGCTACACTATTTTGGTTTTCCAATTTTAAAAAGTATCAGTTTTACCAAAATGAACAGCAAAAATAATTATTTTAAAATAATTTATTTTGTAATAAAATATAAATGTAAGAACAATAAAATTATTACTACTTGTGACATATTATGAATACATGTATAATCTAGGATATAGGTATTATGCAATTTGTATACGTTTCGGTTTGTAATGATATATTATTGCATCATAATATTATTACACTAAAATATAAATAAATACGAACAAGACTCAATGGATTGAATTGTCTGTGATACAGTACTGACGTCGCATCTCGATAACATAAATACGGGAACGATTTCGTTTTTCTTCTACCACATTTTACTTATATTTACAGACTTGTATGATAAAAATATAAACTTTTGCATCACATATTTTGATTATACAAGTTCAATCGTATTATGTGTCATGCTGGAACAAACGTTTGGTAAAATATAATATATTTTTAAAGTGCAACAGTAAGCACAACCAAATAAATTAAATATTAAACTATGATATTAGGATAAATATTTTTGTATATCTAAAACAAAGTACGGGATTTGTTGGACTAAAAATAGTATAATATCGAGAGCTACTTTTAATGAATGAATTGTAACAGACATATTCTAATTTAGCACTAAAAGGAATCGTCATTTAAGGTGATGGAAATGGAAAAGCAATTACTCTAAAAGTCTCATCGCAACGAGAATTTATTATTTCTACTGCTGCCTTTTTGCATCAGGAAGCTGTGTAGATATAAGATCATACTGTAGTAAATTAAAGATTTTAACGTTTTGTTCATGCACTTCAAATTTATATTCGTTTTAAGTGTTCACGTTTTATCACATTTTACAGCTTCCTTATTTAATAACTGACTGGGATGTCGACCTGCGGTCTGTTTAGCAGAGTTTAAAGTTCGGAAACGTACGACATCAGGTTTTATGAGTGAGTTTTATATTTATTTAATAACATGTACTTAAAACTGACTCAGATTATTATAAATAAGGCTATCTATATTAACTGAGTATATAAAGCCATAGTTTGGTTGGGGTTTTATAAACCAAACTATAAATAATACTGTTTTGTAACACATTTTTACCTATATATTATTAACATTTAAGATAAGTGTAAAGACTCTAGTCTATTAAACTTGAGGCAGAGGGTTAATAATGTACACAGCAACTTACAAAGAACAATGAACAGTAACAAATTAACATTTGTTTTCTGCGACTCTTTTAGCATATCGTTTAAGGTTATAGCTAGATTATTAAAAATATGACCCTAAGCATACAACTACTTAACATGTAAAACATTCTTTTACCTACACAGTTTTCTGAAAGTGAACGACTAGTTAGTATCATAATTATTTTAAAGTTTACTAAATGAGTAGCGATGACCATCTAACACAGATGTTATGTGATGAACCCATTAGATCTATTAACTATTTAGCTCCAGCCTATGCATGATGAAGAACAAAAACTTGCGTTTCCTATTAAAAAAAATATTATTTCTTAATTCAATTTGGTTTTTGAATTTGCGTCTGTATTGTTAAAAATTTATACTAAACCAGACGGATGTTCCATTGATAACTAACATAACAGAGATTATTTAGCTTTTTTAAAAGGAAGTTTCTTGTTATTTTTGGACGTAAAATAATTAGTTTTACAGATAAGCTTATGTATTACGACAATGATTCTCTTAAATCATTACACCTTAAACTATTTATTTATGGAATACTTCTATTCATATAGAAAGATGCATTATAAATGATGTACTAGGTGAAAAACTTACCTTTGTCACCATTGGCATCTTGGACACTATTATATTTAGAGAAACCCTTAAATGGGGGACTTCACCTTTTTTATGAAACATCATGATATATAGGTTGTTCTGTAACAGGTTAAAAGTTGACCGCCATATTTGAAAATGGCGGCAACTTAAAAACAAATTGAATACATATTTTCGATTGTCATAAAAAAATGGTGAAGTCCCCCTTTAAGGTTTTCTCTAAATCTAATAGTTTCTGAGATGCCAATGGAGGAACAGTTAAGTTGTTCACCCTGTATAGTGCTACTTATTGTTTATGTTTGGCTGTTATATTAATAAAAGTCGTAGTATAGTGACAGTTCTAGCACTATAAGGGTGTACGAGGTCGAAGGGCGAGTCACGTAACTGGATTAAATTCTACGCGCACGCTAAAGCTGTAAACGAGCAATTTTTTGCCAAAACAACATCAATTTGGCCTCTTTTCCCTTAAAATTTCTTGTTTTTAACCCAATTTAACATGATAAATTTCCCGGATTAAATTTGGGATTAAATTCTACGCGCTCGCAACAGCTGTAATGAGCATTTTCTTGCCAAACAACATGAATTTGGCCTATTTTCCCTTAAAATTTCGTGTTTTAACCCAATTTTGACATGTTAAATTCCCTGGATTAAATTCGCATGACGTCATCGGGATTCCCCAGAGCAGTTACGTATTCGACAACAAACTGACCAAATATACCTTTCAAAGTCAACTAAACGGCGTATAAACCTTGGTAAAACTATACTTTTCACGTAAATAATTCAGTTTTGCAAATATTAAATTTTATACTTGTATTTCAATAAATATTGTTCAACTCATAAAATCTACCCACCTGGGGCCTGTTATCTCGCAGCACGCGCCGTTATAATCTGCTTGCAAGCATAGGTCAATGTCGCGGGGAATGATATCCAAGTCATTGTTGCCAGCGTTACGTAATCCCATTGTTGCTGTTTACAGGAATAAAAAAATAAATTCAGATTGTACCTTTAAAAAATCAGTACTCACTATTTTAAATTTAATAAATAATGTTGACCTATATATTTCTTCCTATCTGATGCCAGTCCCAAATTAGTTCTCCGGAACATATGTTTATCCTCCACTGCCTTTTCCGTTTTGCCCTCATTACTCATATCATCTTTGTCTGGCAATGTTACAGGTAACCCCATGCCTAATTTCTGTTTCGCCCACATCGCTGTCCCTGTAGCCAAAGATAAAGGTCTCTCGTAAAGACTGGCATCAGGTGCAATAACACGTTCAAATGCCTTATTCTCTAGTATTTTATCTGCTTTTCATCTATCCTCTGCTCTTTTGTGTTTACTATACCATATATCGTGTTCTTTTGCTGCTTCACCTTTATCAACTCTTGCTAAGTGTTTTTGGAGTTTCGTCCCAGGTCCTAGAAAATTCATACCCGGCGCGTGAAGTTCAAGGGGTAATTTGTTCATAATATCGTTTAAAATTCCAGATCCTTCTATTATTTTCTCGGGTAAAGGAGCTAAAAATCGTGCCAAATACATCGGACCATCTGGAAGGTCGATCTGTTGTTTGAGAGTGTCCCAGATAAAATCAATAATATGATTTGCGTATTCTTTGGTGTCATTTGTGTCTATTATTAAATCAATTACGTTTTTCGGCGAAGGTTTCGGTAGAGCAAGCACACATCGCATAATGTCCTTGTGTCCTTTTGGTTTTGCTATTAATTCTACCAGTCGATCGTCAATAAATCGAGCAATACCCAACTTTTCATTATGTAAGTTGTTATTGCCAGCTCTCTCTTCTGCTTCTAGGAAATAGAGCCTTTTGATAAGGTCCGCATATTGTCTTATATATTTGTATTCAACTGGATTGTTTGTTTCTTCCAGCAAACCGGATCCCTTAGCTCTCACAAATTCAAGAGTTCTACTATTTTTTAAACCATATTCCGTTGGTTTTCCGCGTAAATTCTCCAATCGAAGCTCCTCCCACATAGGTTTAACCACTTTTTTCCATTTAAAACCTTGACTGGATTTGGGACGTTTGGACGATGGATTTTTCCTTTGAAATATCACACCAGAGTCGATTAAAATCGTTTTATAAGCACCTCTATCACTTTTCGTATATTGTTCACTCCCGACGTCTCCAGACTGTTTTAAAAGTCTACATAGACCTGGCGTACCGGTATGTTTTTGGTTCGTCTTGTCAATAATTATATCATCATTTGTAATGGTGACACATGAATTTCCTACTTTGAGTTTTTGCTCTCCGATATCATAGTTAAGACCAAATGTTCCATCGTTAACTTTAGATAAATATGGTCTAGCCAATGAGCCCACCTCGGTACCGATTCTTTCAACGATAGCTTGAATCGATTTATCAAAACGCATATCTTCATCCTTATTGGGAAACGGTGTGCTAGCGGCCTCTACTATCGTTTACTCCTCAAAAATGCCCTTTTGTTGTGGTAAATTCTGTTCCGGAATCATTGTTTCTTTTTCAAAAACGTCTTGTTCTTGTTAATTTGCATCATTTCCCGGTATCATTGTACCTTTTTCAAAGACTGGGTGTACTCATTGCACGCAGTCTAAATAAAATGGGTCTGTTTTGTTTACTTCGCAGTTCTTTTATCTCTTCTTCCTTCTTTTTCAATTCATTTGTCAGTTTTTCAACGCATTGACAACTGGTTCGTGTTGTCTTTCGATCTCTCGTTTCTCATTGAATTCTCGAGTGTGATATTCTTCTGCTTCAGCTATTAGCTTGTCTTGTAATTTATATATTCGTTTTGCTTCTTCCACTGTTAAAGGTGTCCTATTGGGTTGCGGTAAAAGTATCATTTGGTTTTTAAGTTTTACGGGTAATAAAGGTGGGTGTTTTCTTAGAAACAATTCCCTCTCCTCAGTTTGTTGTCTGAATTTTCTCACTATCCCCACGCCATTTCTCTTGAAATTTTTCTATTTTTCTACCCACTTCAGGTGTCATTTCGTCAGGCCACATTTCATCATCAATCTTCTGTTTTTTAACTAAAATATTGCCTATATCGCCATTACTAATACTTCTTTTCACTATGTCTAAATATAGATTTTATTTGTATATTTTTAACGAACTTATACTTCACTTTTAATAAATATAATTTGAAATTACAAGTTTAATCAATCATAACAATGAGGGTCTGGACGTGCGTCAAACAATTAGTTATAAAGTGCGTCCGTACGACACTAACGCAAGTCACGGATTTCACGGTATAACGACCATCATCGACGCTCGCGTAACCACGTTCGTTGCACGGTGTGATCCGATCTGACGGTGTGCGTGACGTGCGTTGATGAGGATTATTATACATTTGTAGGTGAGAGACCTTAAACATCCTGCGAAAGACCAAGTTAAGAAAGTGATTCAAGCGTCACACTTTGATGATGAAGACTCAGGTGTAAGTTCTCCCACTTCGTAAAACATATCTAGAAGTACGGAGGAACGATACGTTCCCCCCTTTGAATCATCTGTCTCACTCAGTTTATATCAATGAACCAGAGGCGAGAGAACTTATTTGTTGATTCACTTGGAGTCTGTTATCTCGCGGCACACACAACATCTAAAAATATCCTTCTTATCATGCAGTTCTTAACAAAATAGTCAATATAAATGTTAAAACTGCACTCTTCTTAGATGTAAAAGTTTTGAAACACATCAAATAACACTCTTATCATTGATAAGTTGAAACTAAGCTAACAGATTTTACATAATGCAAGTTAAATTCTACATTTGAATACAAGGTTTACCGTAAAAAGTCATTTTACCCATTCATAAGCATATAACTGCAGTTGAATTTGAGGTTCTAAAATAAATTTACGAATTATAAGAGTTTTGCCTTAGGTTTTAGTAGATAATTTGATTTTCACATGTGAAAACACATGGTCTTGGCTAATTATGAGGATTGACTTGGAATTTAGAGAATAAATGTAATTTTTCCTATTTATACGAGTAAAAATCTCACGACTATGTAATGGTTCCCATCGAAGGTGGAGATAGTAGAACTTATAACCTCGGCAGATAAAAGTGTTGAACCAATCATATTTCACAACAGGCGGAGCTTGGCGTGAGATAAGAGACCTCAGACGGACGGACAGCATGAGTCAACCAATATTTATTGAATTTCAACGATAAAATGGAGTTTTCGCTTTTAAAACTGATTTTTTAAAATACATGAAGTGAAAGTATTATTACTGGCTTGGATACAACGCAGCACTGACCTCTGACCGCGGCCAAAATGATAATGACGCGTGCCGCGAGATAACAGGCCCTAGGCGGACAGATTATATGAGTTGGACAGGATTTATTAAATCACGACTATAGAATTTAATATTTGCAAAACTGAACTATTTAGTGAAAAGTATAAATTTACCAAGTTTTTTTACGCCGTTTAGTTGACTTTGAAGGGTATATTTGGTTAGTTTGCGGTCGAAAACGCAACCGCTCTGGGAATCCCGATGACGTCATGCGAATTTAATCCAGCGAATTTAAAATGTCAAAATTGGGTTGAAACACGAAATTTTAAGGAAAAATAGGCCAAATTCATGTTATTTTGGCAAAAAAATTCACATTTACAGTGGTTACGAGCGCGTAGAATTCAATCCAAAATTTAATCCTGAAAATTTATCCTGTCAAAATTGGGTTGAAACACGAAATTTTAAGGGAAAATAGACCAAATTGTTGTTGTTTTGGCAAAAAAATGCTCATTTAAAGCTTTAGCGTGCGCGTAGAATTTAATCCAGAATTTAATCCAGTCACTTGATCACCCTTCGACATCGCCCTCGTACAACTCGTACACCCTTATAGTGCTAGAACTGTCACTTTACTAATAAACATATCTATAGCCTTAGGTGATACATCTAACACCACTGAAACATCTACATTTATTATGTTCATTGCACGTTTTAGCTATTAGTTGTATTTTTGTAACTCTATAAAGAAATAAGCACCATTTTACAAATACTGTATAAACTATTCAAAACTTATAATATTTATAAATTAAAACTTTAAGTATATAACTTTCGGTAGAAGCAAATAATGGAACTATAAATGCTATTGCTAATCCTATATTTGATAATAATACTGCCACCCGGAGAATTATAACGCGAATCACAAACTTGTTAAATTGTCTAGTTAATCAGTATTCCATGTAATCCTATCCATGGGAAACTTGCTATTGTAAAGTCAATGCCGTGTTAGCTCTAAGTTTGGGTCCCTCGAAACTTCAGTGACTGGAGGAGAGGTAAAGCTTCTTACCAAGATCTTCAAAATAAATATATCTTTAATACAGCGTTGTAGTTTGGACTTAATACATATAGGTACAACATTAATGAACCCGCTCTTTGAGTTCGCAAGGATAAACAACTTGTTTGGTAGCAAATCTACTTATTTTCTCTTTTAACTTTAACATAATGTGCAAACTATTTTAGATAACAAACACATTTTCAACTTAAAGCAATTTTTGGGAAAGCGATTTCAAGAACTTAAAGCCGAGAGTGCTTTGATTTGTTAAGACCATACAAGTGCTGAGGAAATCTTTAATTCAGTCCTTGATTATAAATAAAAATAACTTTAACAATTAACATGATAATTCAACTATGTGACCCCTATTTTAGCGAGTTTCCCGTATAGGGGAGAGATATTACCTTAGGTGGCATGGTAAGACTTGTGCCCGGGCCATGGAAACTTTTCGTTTTAAGGATCGAGATGCCAAAAACTTAATTCGTTCAAATTGCTTGGTATGTTTCTTTAGGCACGGCAACTTTTGTAAAAAAGTCTGATATTGTTGAAATATGGTATAAGGCAGCACTTATTTAAATTAATTCAACAACCAAAGACAGATTGCACCAAGAAAAAAGAGTGAATTTTCTGATTTTTTTGGGGGGGGGTTACCAGATGTTGGTGGTCCTTGATGCAGCAAACCTGCGCACTCAGTTCCAAAGTTGTTCATGTAGAGAATAAATAAAATTTTATGCCTTTCTTATTTATGAATATGCTGTGATGAAACTTGGGAAGTGGTCTAATGACATAGTGACGTACCATTTTAAACTTGCCAAGTACGCAGATTTACTGCGACGGGCTTGTTTTACAATTACACTGACTAACCAAGTAAAAATGATGAGTTGCTAAGAGAAATTACCAAAATATGATAAATCAAAGAAGATACATCAACGAACTTGGCGTATATTAAACAAATGCAAACCTTATTCATATAAATCAGCTATTTGAATTTGAGACCTTACATTTAGTTTAAACTTGCAATTACATAGAGGTTTATAGGATAATTTTTATGTTTGTTAGTACAAAGCCTAGAAAGAATGTTGACACCATATAAAAATAGCTGTTCTATTAAATTCTGACTTGTTACGTAGCCACATATAATACCTCTTAAACGTCTATAATATTTGATTTAAAATTATAATAATTTTTAATTCATCTCAACAAAGATTTAGCATCTTTTTAATGACGTTTGTAATTCAATGTTATTGCTGTGACCCATTTATACTATAGTATATTTATATTTCCTAACATTACTTAGAATGAGCATATTTTTAGTGGCGTTTAAAAGAGAAACATTTGTTTTCATAAAAACATTTAGAAACTTATATTTTACAACGGTGAACACCAAAGCAAGAGATACACCAAACCATAGGTGACAGAGTATAGTGTTTTAACCACTTTCCGTAAAATTATTATAAATAGGAATTTAATTATAAATCGTTTTGTGCTCATAGATATGTATTTTTTTATTTAGAACTAAATATAAATTATAGATTAGCATTTAACTTAAGTTAAACTAAAACAAATTGTTCCCAGCATTTAATTCGGTTAAAGTCGTTGAGTCATGATTAAAAACGACTCAACGAACCAAAGTGGCAATAAAACAACTGTAGTCGCAATTGGAACAATTCATTGGCTCGACTGATTAAGTTTGCCGAGTCTGTGGAACTGGGTAATTCTCTTTTGTTAAGTTTTAGTTTTCGTTTTTATATACAGGAAAACACTCACTTTATTAGGTGTTTTACCGATGTATTGTATTAACTTGTTGCAAGTTGACTTGTGTTGTACTGTTGGTATGTTGCCTTGAATTTTGATTAGAATCGTTAATAAACGGTATCAGGAATCTGACACATACTTTCTCCCTTTTAGCCCAACTTTAATGATTAAGTTACTTTTTATTAACTAAATATAGAATACCAAGCACGGTCGAATGTACAGGAAATCTTGTAAACAAGTTGTTTTCAAAAACATCCAACCCAAATCCCTGTTTTGGGGGCACTACAGAATCCATTGCTACACACGTGGTTTTAAGAGGGGAAATGCCCCCTATTCCCTTCCCCCAGGGTTTTTAAGGGGCAAAATATTTCGAATTTCCTTTGTTGGTCAAAGCTAACTTGACAAGCATATGAAGTTTGAACGAAATTGATCACTAAATAAGAGAGAAATTGTAATTTTTGTATTCCCCATAAGATAACACTGGACAACGTACTGCGTTTCCGCAAAATGAAAATTTAAATTTTCTCCGCAACCAGTAATCATAGAATAGTAACTCAAAATACTAAACTATTTAGTTTTTCTACCTCTTTTTAATGGTGAATAGTAATTTTTTTGTATTTTTGTAAAACTTTATGGATTTTTATGGATTTTATTTTAAATGGATTTTTATGTAAAACCCAAAAAACAGATTTTTTATTTTTTAGCCCTATAATTTCTGAACCCGAATTTTTACAGAAATGCGAGTGGTGTCATTTTGTTGGAAAACTAAAGTTCTACAAACAGATAATGTTAAATTAAAATGGTTAGAGTCATTTTTGAGAAATTTTGATTTTTTATGTTTTTTGGCGGTTTTTGGGGGATAATTACCTTTAAAAATAAAAAATTCCAAAAAATAAAAAAATTCCCGGAGATATCGTGGATTGGTACCTTCATACCAAATATCATAAAAATTGGATTGGGCTCTAGCTCTGTTCACATCCATACAGACAGACAGACACACAGACATCACGTAAAAATAATTTTATTGGGTTCAGGGAACACCGAAACGAATATTTCCTCTAACAAATCAAATTCGAAAATTTTCACAAAATCAATACTTTCTCCATATGTTATGTATAAGGGGAGAAAGTAAAAATTATTATATATGCTTTATTTGTTTAGTATTTCGTAACATTTATGCGCAAAAACATGCCGTATATACGTTTTTATCTTAAATCTTTGTTTATGACTAGAAAACCAAAAAGTCTGATAATTTAGTTTTTATTTCTGAAAACTTTTCACTAAAATTGTGAATGATGGTAGGCGGTCTAGAGACGTATTGTAACAAGCAGGTTACGGCACTCCTGTTTGTTGCTAGACAGTTTGTTTCTCAACTGTTTTATTCAGAATCAAACATAAAAAAACAGAGGTTTACCAGCGACAGTCCTAACGTGGTTGGATTTTTCATCTTATAACGATTTTCTTCATCTACACGGTTTGTAGAATTTTTCAAATATTTGCCTTCCTCTTTTTCCACATATTACTTCAAATACATTAATCCTGGAGTATGTTGAATGAAAAATAGTCGGAAAACATTAACTGCCTAATCGTTCAATATGAGGGTTTCGACACCTTATGAGTACGAGTAACTAGTAGTGCACCAGAACACTGGCAACGAACATCAAAAGGTTTAGCAAAAGAATAAAAGCGAAATCTTTTAATTTTTTAATGAACAAAACCCTGGACAAAATACACATAAACACACAATCCTAAGGTTTGTATTAGCTGCTATTAAACTTAGCTATGTACTACAAATCACTAATAATTGTAAATTTTATACAACTTAATTAGCTGTACCGAATAAGTAAATCGATTGAAGTCGTTTGCATTTAAAGTGTAATCGTTTAGTTCGCACCCTTTGAGAGAAAAACAAAATAATACTAAGAAGTGAAAACCTTGAAACGTGAAACTGTAACTAAAACAGAATGATTGAAACGGGAAAGTTAAGCTTTCTTGTGTTTGTGTTTTGGAAAACGGACAAGCGATGAATTAACGCTATGGCGCAATGACTCTGCTACTAATTCGGTCTCATTTTGTATTGTTTAGTTGCTTGGCTTTAATTTAAAAACGTAATTTCAGTTAACCTCTTAATTGCTTATTAAAAGTTTTAACTGATGTTATCTTTTCTAGAATAATGTATTTATGCTAAATAAATAAATGCTATTCGCACATTAAACTTTTATTTGTGCTGGATGATTTCGCCTAGTTTTCCAAATAGCTCATTGGAACACAAAACTCTTTCAATTAGCTAAACACATAGCGTAGCATTTAGTTCATCAAGAAGAGTGTCACACTGTCAGCGAGCTTTACTCCACACAATGTGAACATGACTAGAGGGAAACAAGGGTGCCCTAAGACTCCTGCTACACATATTTTAGATATAAGGCAGGATATTTTTTAAGTAATCTTGCAATTTTTAAGTTATTCTCGATATATTCTTATACTAAAATTGCTAGTTTCACACATTCTTCTGATAAATTAATTAAAAATACTTGTAACATTACTTTTACACGGTAAATTCAATTTATAATCATGATTGTTACAATTTTGTTTAAATTACATATTTAAGCCAACTATTTGTCCAATGAGTTACAGTAATGGAAACAAAGAGGTTCATTGGTTTTATATCAGTGTTTGGTATATTTATAATTATCTTATACAATTTTTAAAGGTTAGCTGTAGCAGTATAACCATGCTACAGCTTGGACATGCGTTTTTAAAGATCTTTGATAAATTATATGTAAATAAATTATCTTCGCCAAACAAACGCAAAGAATGTGTAAATTCACTGTCTTATAAAATAATAAGTTTGCGTTAGCCATTGTAATTCAGTTTTGTATTGCTTATAATCCTCAACAAATAGCTACGTTCGTTTATAGTTAACACGTTTAGAATCCTATTGTGTTATTAAATCTGCCACTTCTTCCAACAAAACGGCTAGCTTGCTTCCTCGTAATTATTGAGTTTGTGGTAGATAATATTATATAATATCGTAATTTATAAAATATTGTAATTTTGAACTAACTGTTTAACTTTATATTTTTATATTTATAAAACATATCATATCATGTGTCAGGGTTTAATCCAAAGTCAACTAACTTCATTGAACAGCAAAGAAGTAGTATTTAAAAAATCAAAAGATTTTTCAATTTTAATTACTAGTGAAGAGAGTGAAATTCCTAGTTAGTAGCAATAATAACTGAACATTCAAAGCAGTATTCCATGTTTATTTTTAATCCCAGAACCGACACAAATATAGTAATAGTTAAAGTAAGAGTTAAATTTTAGGACTTCTGCAGTAAACAGAGACAGTAAAATAACGAGTTCATGGTGCAAGGAACAAAGGGAATTTAATGACTCGATACGTCACACCGAGTGGCCGTTGCCCTGGAGATTGTTCGCGATTAATTTTCCAAATTTGTTATATACTTAAATATGTAAACAAATTCCTTTTGGCACCACATTTATATCTTACATTTTAGTTTTGACGAGTTAAGACACCCTAGTCTTTTTTCACTCCCAAAAGAAAACCAAATTTGTTTATATAAATAAGTAGTGATACTTTGGAGACATCTCATTGAAATGGTAAAATTTGTTAGTACTAAAGCTACTAATAATATGATAATTTCAAAGCCTTTTTAAACTTAATCATGTGTGTAGTTTCTAGTATTCTGCAAAAAAGAGGTATACACAACAAGCGTCTTGGAACCACTGGAGTAAAATAATCTGTGTGTATCACAGCTTGACGTAACATTCAATATTATCTAACTTTGATATTTAAATACCTCCCATTTTAATGCTTAGTTTAATACGTTTTAAATGTCTCAGAACACAGAAAACCACACAAAACACAAAGAAAACACGTGCGCAAACACACATACAAAACATTATTTATGCGCAAACACACATACAAAACATTATTTAAGCGCAAACACACATACAAAACATTATTTAAGCGCAAACACTCATACAAAACATTATTTAAACGCAAACACGCATACAAAACATTATTTAAAGGTTTTGAGATGGAAAAAGGAAAATACACTTTACCTTGGGGTTGAATTAGTTTTCGGCTTGTTTTAGTTAATTTGTATTCCAATGGACTGTGATTCATAAATGTGTTACAATAAATTCATTGATTTAAAGAAACAGTTATAAAGGAAATTTCTGAATATTTCTAAGGTTATGAGGGATATTAAAAGTATATTTCTAAACATGCTCTTGCAAAAACGTTGATTTATGTTTGTTAAACATGTATTTTTAAATGTATCCCAAAAGAAAAAAGTCAGGTAAACCTAGAGTGGAAAATTTAATAAGCGAAGCGCTTGACGAATTATGGCATCCATTTGGAGCTTTAGTTCAAGGTCAATGTTTGGACCTTTTTATTGCATTCAAATTCCACAATGCAGATATTTTATATTTTATTATTTGGAAGGTGTTCTATTTTGGTAATTTATTTTATTAATAAAAATAAGTTAAATACATCGTAGATATATTAGCGTGAATAAAACATAAGTAAGGAAAGTACCTATAAATATACAATTACTGTCGTTGTAAAATATGTATTTACGCAAAAGAACCGATTGCTGGTCTTTGAATTATAAAATTAAATGATCCCAAGAAATTTGCTGTCATATATTTTATTTATGTTTAATTTTTGACTTTTGCTTATTGCCACAGTGCGGTATGTAGTTTCAATCTTTGGCCTCGATGTCTTAAACTCTAATACTTCATCCTCAGATAAACACACTCACAATTATTTTGATTATTCGTTAGTTTAGTAGTTTATTTTATTCCTATACTTCCCATTATCTTGTGTTTACTGAACTAACAATTGTTTTAGCATATGAATTTTCAAACCATATTATTATCAACTGAATCATCGATTTTAGAATTCTTATAGTTAATAAAAGTACACTATACATTTTTATTTTTTATCTACAATTCTCTACTAAAATAGGAAAAATCTTTTAGACAAAAAAAGAAACTGTGAGAGGGAAAGAAAATAAAGTAATATCATTTAGCTTTACAAACCAATAGTTTTTAAGTACGAATAAGAAACATATCATTTTGCTTTGATGTACTTTAGTATACGTGGCTCAAACCCACTAAGAGTAAAGGGAACACAAACTTTCAGCGATTGTCTCGTGTTAGGTAGTTCAGTTACTTTTACAAGTAGCCAAACTGAGCATTGGATTACTTTAATAATTTGATCAGAAACGCATCATATTTCCATAATTGTGGTCATGTTTTGTATAACTAAATATAACAGTATTTCTTTGAACTTTTACATTTACGTGTAATGAAGAAGAAAATAAATCCTGCGAAAGAACGGCCATATTAAAATATACAGGTGCCAGAGAAAAGCATTGTTTTGTCTGAAGAAAGATTTTTCATAAAGAGACTTCATAAGGCTGCTCGGATGTAAAGCTCGAGACAGGGGGTTAATATTAAAGGTAGCAACTGCAAAATACAAAGTAAAAGAAAAACTTGTTTGTTGTTATTCGACTGACTAGGCATACACTTTTAAATCGTAACTAATTAAAAAGACAACCCTAATCGGTAAAACACAACTCTTAAAAAAATACTTGTTTTTGTTTTGATAATCCACTGAACATAGAACCAATAAACGGATCATAAATATCTTAAGTATTTTAAATGTATGATTTGTTAAACAATTCGCATCAACCCGTGCAATATTACCATATTAAGTAATTAGCCCTTAAAAAACAAATGTTTTTTAATTTTCGCAATAGTAATCATTACACTCTTAGACATACCACTTACTTGACCATCCCCCAGCATAATACCAAATTTTTTGAAAATCAGGCATATTTCAATATTTTCAAACTATTTAATTCCCTTCCACTCTCATTAAAAACCGAGCTGAATGAGATCAGTTTCAAAAGGAGGTTGAGATCGTTTTTGGTGGCTAAAGAATATTACAGTGTTCAGGATTATTTTGATGATGGCAGAAACGATTCTTTAGTAGCCTATGTATGAATGTTCACTGAAAATGTTATTATTTTTTTCTCATGTTGTATTTCATATACATTGACTATTGTTTATGCTTGTAAAGGTTTTATGACAGTAAATACAGGGTGGCCCAAAAAAAGGTACTCATCATTTCACGGCAATTAATTATTATTTATTAGCTGTACAAACTTACTCTATCTTAAAACTAAGTGCTCTACATGTTTCCCACCATTGTTTATTACATATTCCCTTCGTCTTTGCATGTTTTCAACCATTGCTGTACATTGTTGTGGAGTGATGTCCACTAAAACAGAAGTTACGTTCTGCTTAAGATCATGGATACTTTGTGGTGATGGCCTGAAACACTTTTCCTTTAGTGTTCCCCACAAAAAAGCATCACAGAGTGAAAGATCAGGGCTTCTTGGAGGGTAAGGAAAGCCAGTAGAACGAGACACTAAGTTCTTGCCAAATAACTCTAAGAGGAGATCTTTGTTTCCTCGTCCTAAATGAGCGGTTGCTCCATCTTGCTGGAACATTTGCATTTCTAGGTTCAAATTGTTGAAATCACAAAATTATTGTAAATCAGCATGAAATCTCTCAATTACCTGGGTTTTATACACCAATGACGTAACAGTAGTTGGATTGTTATTGTCATCTTTTATGAAATAAGGTCCAATAACACCATGGCTGGAAATGGCGGCCCAAACTGTTATCTTTTCCGAGTGTAGTGGTCTTTGTTCATATTCTGTCGGTTTCTCCCAACCAAGGAAGCGCATGTTTTGCTTATTAACGTGACCACTTAACAGAACATGACATTCATCAGACCACCAAATGTTATCAATGAAACGTGGATCAACATAGGTGTTTGCCAAAACTTGTCCGCAGAATTCTAGACGAGCATGATAATCTGTAGGCCTCAGCTCATGTAAGATTTGAATTTTATAAGAAAAACAACCTAAATCCTTACAAATTCGCTGAGTAGAGCTTCTAGAAATATCAAGTTCCTTTGATATCCGATTAATACTCTTCCTGGGCGATGCAATAACTGTATCAAATACACGGCCATTATTTTCATTCGTCCGAATGCCTCTTGGGCGACCAGAATTTGTCTTGTTGTTTTTTACAGAGCCTTTGGTCCTGAAGAGTTTCACCCATGCTCTAATAGTCTTAGGAGGTGGTGGCGGCTTTCCAAAGTGGCGCTGAAAATTATTTCTTACCAGTATTATAGATGGTCCGTTTCGGGGTCCAAGTCTAAAGCTTTTTAAATATTCTCCCACAGTCCAAGCTCTTTATCCCACAGTATATTGAGGCATATTACTTCTAGAAACGTCTTGTAAAAAAATAAGAGAAAAATAACAACATTACTGCTAGAAACGACTTTTAAACAAGAAATAGGAGGAAAATAACAACAATGCATTTTTTTCTATTAAACAGCTGATTTATGGAACAACTGATTTAAAATTATAAGCAGCAGTTTAGATGAGTACCCTTTTTTTGGGCCACCCGGTATATTCTATTTTATTCTATTAACTTATCACGAAGCCAAATTGTTTTGTTATTTTTTTAACAAGTAGGTATGCATTTTTATTACTGAACGTGTATAAACTAGAGGAATGTTGAGGTTTGCATATGTAAACTGTAGCTCGTTTAACTAAATATACAGGATGAATAAAATAGTCTTACAACACTATAAAGTATATTTACACTTATACAGTACTTTCATACAAGACGGTAAAATATACACAAAATATGGTACAAGGCGATCGATTTCAACCAGTTACACCGGTCATCATCAGGCCCAATCAGATAATGAAAGAAACAAGATGGCGAACAGCTTATATACTATTGGCTACCGGAAGTTCCGGAAACAAGTTGCGATAAATACTACCAGAGTCAAAGTTTACCTGTTCATTGATTAATTTATCCCTATCCTTACATTTTTCCTTAAAAATAAACAATTCTTCCCATGCATTATTCATTGAATTTCCTTTCTTACAAATATGGAGAATATTCAAATTGTAATAATTGAATGGGAATAATTGTTCATTTTAAGGAATAATGTAAGGATAGGGATAAATTGATCAATGAACAGGTCAACTTTGACTCTGGTGGTACTTATCGCAACTTGTTTCCAGAACTTTCGGTAGCCAATAGTATATAAGCTGTTCGCCATCTTGTTTCTGTCATTCTCTGATTGGGCCTGATGATGACCGGTGTAACTGGTTGAAATCGATCGCCTTGTACCATCTTTTGTGTATATTTTACCCTTTTGTATGTAAGTACAGTATAAGTGTAAATATACTTTATAGTATTGTAAGAAGTATTTTATTTACCTTGTTTAGTTGTAACAACACGTATCATGCTAATAAATAAATTATTTAACTAAATATATTATTTTATTTTTGGTATTCAAATAGGGATGTAATAAACAGTGGTTTCATGATAAAAATCAAAGTCAAAATTCGTATTGCCATTATTCCCTGTAATCACTTATCCATACTATTTATTTGGTTCAATCTCTTGCATATCGAGAAAAAAGTAGAGTAATTTAAATTTCCTCACTAATTTTAGTCTTCTACTATCTTATTATAATAAATAAAAATAAAATATTATTTTAAAAAATAAGTATTGTATTTTTAGTGAATTTCCTATGGAAAAGTAAACTATTAGCATGCCTTGTTTGCTAATCATGAACCTTTCCAGATATTTTTCGGTGAAGAAAGTCCAGATATTGTTTGTGTTAGTGAACATCATATTTCTCAGGAAGAGAATTAGCAGTTGGATGGCTATCTAAGTGCAAGCACTTTCTGCAGGTCACGGATGCAAAAGAGTGGAGTAGCAATATTCATAAAAGCGGGTAAATATTTTACGACAGTTGTTGACGTCCATGAGTATTGCGTTGAAGGTCTTTGTGAGTTGGTCGCCATTACAGTCAATCTGTACAACACAAGATATCTTATTGTAGGTGTGTATAGACCTCCGACAAAAAATAAAGATGTATTCTCAGAAAACATCAATGGTTGCCTTTCACAAATCATGAAATTGAATTGCAAAACTATTATCGTAGGCAATTTTAATGTCTATCTTTCTACTGTTTCAATTGGTCCCGATACTTTGCTGCATGACATGTCCTCTTTTGGTTTGCGCCAGAATATCCTTTCTTACACAAGAGAGTTTAAAGGATCTAGAACTTTAGTTGACCATGTTTACACAGATGTTCCTGAACATTCTTTTATGCTCAGGTTGTTTTTTTTTTGTGTAACGTAAACTCTTCCATATTGCCCTCAAAGTTGTTTCGTCATAAAAGAATATTCTCGGAAGATAATATAAGGTTGTTAAGATTTTATCTGAGCAGGGAAACTTGGTCCAATGTTTATTCTTCAATTGATGTAACAGTATAGTTTGACTTGTTTTTCAGTATACTGTCCTATTATTTTGACGTTTGTTTTCCTTTAGTCAAACGAAAGTCGGGGTTAGGCCAGGGTCATAGATTCAAACGTAAAGTCAAACTGAATGACGCAACCTTAGAAGTTAAAGAAGAGTTAAGATATTGATATGATGCCTCCAAAAACTTACCCTCGTCAGATCCATGCAGAAATAGATATCTTTATCTCAAAAAGCAATATAGAAATCTAATCCTGCAACTTAAATCCGAATATATGGCAAGACTACTTGAAAGCTCTTTAAATCGTAGCAAAATTCTTTGGAAAGTTATCAATCAGAACAGGTTATCAAGTTCAGGTGTGGTTGGAGACCTAAGGACACCAACTGTTAAGAATGAATTTGGTGAGAGACCAAAATGATGTTGGTAATGTGTTTAACAATTATTTTGTCAATATTGGACCCGATTTTGGTAAAGTCGGTGTCTTCAACCACCATGACCAGCACCACCTATTCCCCTTTGGGATCTTCGTTTTTATCAGCTACTACTCCAAAAGAAGATAACGATGTAATCAGTTCTTTGAAGAATAAGTCATCAGCTGGCACAGATGGCATTTCATCGATTATACTAAAAAGGGTAGCAGTAGAACTTGCCCAACCCATCAGTAATCTAGTAAATAATTATTTTTCAACGGAAATTTTCCCAGATTTCTTAAACGGGCCATTATTGATCCAATACACAAGAAAGTAAGCTCAGTTGACTGTTCAAATTTCAGACCGATTTCAATCATTTAAACCTTCTCAAAGGTCTTTGAAAAGGTAGTTTTGAATAGAATTTGGCCTTTTCTTGATAACAAAAAACTGTTGTATTCTCAGCAATTTGGATTCATTAGAGGTAGAAGCACAGTTGATGCCATGTTTTCAGTTCTTCAGAGTATTTTCGACGAAGTCGACTTGGGTAATTATTCATCTGGTCTATTTTTTGTTTTATCTTAGTAAAGCCTTCGGCCTAGTCGATCACGGGCTGTTGCTGGATAAGATGTACAGACTGGGGGTCAGAGGGAAAGCGCATGTTGGTTCCGGTCGTACCTCATGGGTCGATCTCAGTGTGTCAAAGTGACTTGTATTGATGATTCAATAACCATATCTAACAGGTTTTCAAAATGTTTGGCCGTAAAAAAGGTGTGCCACAGGGCTCAATTCTCGGGCTTATACTTTGTCTCATCTTCATAAACGATCTTCATCACAGTGTGTGTGGAACAAACGTCTGTCTTTATGCGGATGATACTTCCCTTACATTATCCAGCTTTTCCAGAAATAAGTTGGAATTTCAAACCTTTTTGAAGGGGAATTATCTTCTAGTCTGGCTTGACCATAATAGGCTTAAGGCAAACTTTTCAAAACCCACTCTCATTGATTTTTCCATTAGAAACTGCCAAAGTGACAGATTGTTCAGTGTTCAAAATGATAATGAAGCAGTTTCTTCAGTTTCTATCAGAAGGAAGAACAAGTTTTCCACATAAGAAAAACATAGATGATCGAATAAATTTTGTTTTTACGTATTAACAAGTTTTCATACTTATTTTGTATTATTTCGTTCAGCATATAAAGAGTAAAAATCTAGATGACACAGAGCAGAACGGAGCAAGGATGACCCCTTTACGCTACTGGAGGCTATTAACAATGTAATCATATCAAAATCGAATGTCTACTGTCTATTGTAAAAATAACAACAAATACTATTGCAACAGTGTAAACCAACAGAAGCTAGATTATGTCAAATGAGTAGCGCTGCCAATCTATGAACTTTTCACGGCCTTAAGCAGAGGAATTTGGTGCTTATAATGTGGTTCGAATAAAAATACGAGTTTGCACGCAGCATGCTGACGTGAGGGAAGTGAATTTCCACATAAAAACCTTTTAAAACTCAAAATCAGTGTAAAACATACATTTGTCCAATTTTTATCGAAATCTGAAAACATTGATTTTTTGGCTGTTCTGATACTCCTGGTTTCATTTACTTGCAAAGCTGGGAATACAATTTTGCGCATTATAAGGTCCAGACAGGCTTGAAAGTAGGCGTGAGGTTGCTGGGGGTAATAAAAGTACTCTAACAAAGGAATAACAGGCTTTTCTAGTTTAAAACCCCCATAAGACAACGTACTGTGATTAGCCGATACACATTTTCTTTAATAACTCGGTAAATATTTATGCTAGAATGACGAGAGAGGGCTTAAGACTTTTGCCTTTCTAATTCATATCTTTTTACATGCATTAATTTTACATCTGGGGCTTTTCTGACCCTTTTTGGGCCCAAAAACTCGAAATCTTAAAGATTAATCCCCAAAAAATGGGTTTAGAGTTTTCTGATTGTTTTGCCCAACGAACTTGTCCAACAGATTATAGAAAGGAACGTCCCTACCAAATTTGGAGTAAATCGGACAAAAAATGCGACCGCTAGAGTGCATACACACACACACACATATATATATATATATATATATATATATATATATATATATATATATATATATATATATATATATATATATATATGTATATAACATTTTGAACGACCCCCCAAAACGTGTTCAGGGGGTCACGTTAGGAACTTCTATGGTGGTCCCGGGCTTAAGTTTCACCGTGCGGGTCATGCTAATAGTTCACTATCCAAAGGAAATTCACTAATTAATACATTTTAAAACATCTTTTGTAAAACAAATCTAGGAATACTTAAACTAAGCGTTGATGTACCAATATTTATTTAAACTATAATGTAACGTACTTACTTGCAGTGATTAATTAAACAAAACAAAAAGGTAAAGGTGATTCTCCGCACTGCGACTGTCTTGAATATTCCAATTAATTCATCGCTTGGCTGATTTTCACGCCGCCATTAAAAGAAGACTGGAACTATTGAATTCCCAGTTGCCACAACTACACGAGCCTGAGTAATTGAGTAATTGAGTAATTGAGTTCACCCGTCCGTGCTACCGATCTCCGTCGTCTTTCCATTCCAATAAGCTGGAAAACACTGGCGTTGCTTTATTAACAGCTAGTATTTCATTTAAAGTAGAATTTTTTTTCGGTGTTCATTTTTTAAAATTAAAAATTACAAAATATTAAATATTTGTAAAAGGCACAACAAATTAAAAATGTTTTCTTGTAGTATTTAGGGAGGAAGAGTAAGATCTTTAACTTGAAGCCCCCTTTAATTGGGTTGTTCCAAAACAGGATTCTACGTAAATGTTTGTTCGCCGTCCCTAAAAATCCCTAAAATCCCAAATAGAAAAAGAGCTGGAGGCAGTACCAAATGTTTGTACTAGTTTTAGTCTGTTTATTGTTTACAATGTTATTTGGGGTGTGATGAACGGTTATATTGAATCAAGTTTTAAATCGTCTACAGTTTTTAGAGGAAAAAATAATTGTTTATTATTGAATTTTTGTTTTCTTTTAAGTTATACTAGCTGTTACTAGCCCGTCAAAAATGGCAGGCTTTAAAAATAAGTATTATTCTTTAGTTATGAAACGAATGAAGTGGCTTAAAAATTGCTCTTTAAAAGTTTATTTTTAAAACACTAATTTTGAATTGTATGTAATTAAATGGAAATCTGTTGTGAGCAATTTGAAGGTGGTATAGCATATAAAGCATATAAAGCTTTATATGCTATATACTTGAGCATATAAAGCCTCAACATATAGCATATTAAAATATTCATTAGATCGCGTCAAAATAAAAAAAAAATAAATAACAGTATTACGAATTACTTCTTTATGCCTGCGTTCAAAAATTCCAAAAAGAATTTTCAATGGTTTAGTTTAAGCTTTGTTGTTAGTGTAATTTTGGATATTTAATCAGATTCATTTTGATATCACTTCAAACCACATTTGGTTTCTTAAAGACTGTAGTAAAACTTTTGAAGTTCATTGGGCTTCAGTTTTTAATCAAAATTATCAAAACTACTAGCACTGTTTTATAACCAAATGAAAAACACAGTCTACATATTTACCAACTTTTAACTGCACTTTTTCAGCTAACCTACAAACTATTTAAAGACAGACCAACAAAATCACATAATTAACTAACCGTATACATATGTAAGTATTTAACGCTAGTAGGATATGTCCTTAGTTTTTAACAATTTCTTACGAGAGTGTCATTCACTTTCACCCAAAATACAACATAAAATCAAAATTTAACTAAATTTCAGATAAAAGTCTTAGTTTGGAATTGTTGACTTAAAATATGTAGGCATAGCCGAAATGTAGTTTACTTGATTATATCAATGGTCTTACCCTTCAAAAACCTTGTCTGCTTGATTTTACCTTTGCATTTTTACTATCAACATAACATAACCTCTCCTATTTTTAATTGTATTTGTGTCTTTTAGAATGTTTTTTTATATACTCACATACAAATCGCACTTTAAGGAGTATAATGGCTATCATCGTTATTTATAAAAAGCTTTTGATTTACTCTTAGACAAAACAATAAACACGACCTAAATAACTACAATTCCAGGTGTAAACCGCTAGAATGTCACCCAGCTGTCACTTCTTTGAGACAAAGGATTCATCGAAGGAAAATCGTCTACTTCTGGTTCCATTATCAGTGATAAAACACAATTTTGCCGCAAAATTAAAAGTAACATTAAAAAATCTTAAATCTGAATAGAAACTGTAAAAAATATAAATCAGAATTGAACTTTGCTGACACTTTTATACAGTATTTATAAACTCCATACCCATTCAGCATATAATTTTTGTTCCTCATTGCTTTTAAATTTCAATCCAAACACCTAAATTCAGTTAAGAGTAGTTGTCTGCTTTGTTTAAAAAAAACAATCTTAACTTTAGTCAGCTGTTGCATTGAATTTGGATGCAAAGTAGAGAACACATAGCTCGGTAAACAACATTATCATAACAATGGCAAAAAAACTGAGTTTATTGCCAATTTCAAACTTATAACTGAGTAAATTCAAGATATCGCATTTGTTTCATCATTCTTGGCCTAAGGTAAATCTATTGACACCAACCTGGCATTTCTAGGGTCAGTAGTTTACTCTGAATATTTGGTTACAATTCCCCGCTACACACTATTAATATATGGGATTGTAGTAGTTTGGTATTTTAATGTTATATTTAAGTGTTCTCCATACCAAATTAACAGCCCTATGGCAATGCACAAACATATTGTTTGACCACTCGAGTTCCCAAAGGTTTCAGTGTAGATGAATAAAGCTTCCAATCCCAAAGAAGCGCCCTACATAACCCTCGAGGGCGTTTTTACAACGCACAACTCTTTTGTCAGAAATATCACTTTACAGATTTATACTTCGCACTTTGACAAACGTCATCAACATGAATGCGTATAGTCTTTAAACCGTTTTTGCGTTTGAGTTTTCATTGTAAAATTTTAAACGGATGGGTCTTTCTTAACAGTTAAAAGGAGTGGACTGGTATGAAGGCTACTCGTCAACGAGGCATTTGCCATTTGCACGGACGACTGATTAAACTTATTCACATAATTTCATCAATAGTTTCATCATATATTAGTCATTAATAAACAATTGTTTAAAACAAGCTTCGTTGTATATTAGCTATCGGTTTAGACAGTTTATAATGAAGAGCAGATAATTATGTAACAAAACTATTGTGGCATGAACTAAATTTTCAAACAATTCACTTAAATATTTCCCTGATGACATATTCAATCAAACATTAATATATTTGTAACAGCAAGTTTGTACTTTGTAATCAAGCGACTACATTGTCAAACCTAAATTCAGTTTAAGATCTAATACTTATAAATCAATTGTGTCCACGCAGACAAAATTAAATAAAACTGATTCATTTTATTATCTCAAAATAAAGATCATTATGCTAGAACCAATAGAGTTTTTACCATCTCAGAATTCTCACGTTTTCGGTGGACGTCAAATTTCTCGGGAAGAGCCAGTCTTTCTGGTTTGAAAATGTGTTTTACATGTCAGAGCATGGAGTCTCAGTATGACTAACTCCAACCATCTATATTGTATTAATCTATAGAAATCATTTAGTTGTCGCAGGGCATTAGGCTAGTTTAAAATAAAACAAAAACTTGAAATAAAACTTTACTACTTTCACTCATTATGATGACCTGTATACCACAAAATTAACCACTAATCACTGTCCATATTTTTTGTGCTCGTTAGCAACCGCGAAATCAACAATGGACCGTTCATTTATCATAAGATTTTTGGTTTAGTTTTATAAAGTGATAAATATTTGATTAAATTAATGCAATAAATCTCAGGTTTGAAACAATATAACACTAATTATAAGAAGATCTTAGTCAAAGAAGAAAGATTAATTTTAACTATCTGTTAATAGTTTGTTTATAATAAATAAATTGTTTTGATATCTCTGAGTTTGAGTGACATTTTAAAATAGAGCTTTAAAGGATTGAAAAGAAAAATTGTTCCTATACTTAAGGTTCCGTAAGTTATTTAAACACCGTTATTGATCGTGTTGTTATTTTATTTTAACCGAGCCAATCATATCCAAAATACGTCTAATAATGTCTAAATAATCAGATTTGTCAATTTTAGGGTTTGTATACTGTATAGTCAAATCTGCAAACTCGATTGACGTACTCTAACCCCTCGAGTGAGAATAGCAATACAGTCTGATATGCAATTTGTACTTGAAATGTGTATGGTATCTCTATCAATTTGCATTTAAATACAATTGAAGCAATATACATACATAACCGTAGTTAAATACTTGTGTTTGAAAAATGTGACACATTGATTTACGAGGCATTTACATCCTTAAGATATTTATGAATCTAAAACCAAATACCCTTAAAAATACTCGAAAATAACAGTCTGAGGACTTTAAAAGAAATGGTCATGGTATTTTTAATATTCATATGTGCAGGCTCGTATATTTTTAGTAATAGGTCTACGGATCGTACATTGCTTATTTCAATAAGGTGTTTCTTCATGCAGGGTAAATGTTTTCCTCCTAACCCTTTTCCAATTTATCTTCCTCTTCCAGTAATTGTAAGTAAAATTTATTTGTCTGTCCGTTTACTTGGCAAACGCTGCGTTATAAAGCGGACAGATTCGTTTTGTTTAGTTAGTAAAGTTTGCAGGAAGGGTTATTTACAAATATCTTTGCATTATTTTCCAGAGGATCGCATTCAATGTGGCTTGAAGCCCCATCAAGGTGGCTTTTTTGAAATTAGTGTGAAAGTTCAATAACTTACTGATAGTTTTGCCGCTAGGAAAATGTCTAGTTTAAGTACTACTTTTGCATTGCAGGTATATATTCACATTATATGCAACGACACTGACATATATCTTCAATGTATGGGAAATCACGTGTTTATAAATTATATAATTAGATAATTGTTAATGGATACTTAAACATAAACATAATACATAAACATACACAAACTCTTGGGAGTTGAAAAATTATCCCGGTTTTTTCTTGTGAAATACATTTTTAAAAGCATATGTAAAAAGTAGACGTTACAGAACTAGCCTAAGACCTACCTCCTGTTTTTTCCTTCCTTGAAACATAGTAGAAATTAAATATTCGCGGTATTTCTTTGAAAGTATAATACTACTCCTCACTTGAGAAAATGTATTTCTAAATGTTGATAAAATGACTTAAGTACAAATTGATTTCATTGGCTGAAATTAGAATACATAAATGGCATTTAAATAAGACTTTGACAATCTGACATTAATAAACAACATGACACGGAAATACTATAGGCAATGCTATATTTTTCTGCCTGAATACTACAGATTAATAATTGAAAAACGCACTTTGTTTTACATATTTTCCTGAAAATCAAATTTTAGACAAGTTAGTCCAGAATTATAGAAAATCTGTAAAAACGACAAATTCAAATAAATAAACGAAACATGTTTATGAAACTATACGGTACATGTTTTTCTACGACGTAACATACGTTTCGGAAGTTGTGTCGCTGTTATTATGGTCAAGGCGAGAGACTTAAAAACCATGCAAGCGGCCCTATCGTGGGTTCGCAACCCAGTCTCGGTAGCAAACTTGATCAGCACTGTCTGTCTAGCTTGTATTGTTGCAGCTGACTCCTTTATTTGATTGATACGTTCCACACACAAACGATACCTATGTGGACGTGTAAATAATAAATCAAAATTAACCACCAATATACTTAAACAAATAAACAATTTTAACTTACAGTTTGTTTGATTGCAATATAATCCAAGAATTAGGTTGCTATTTTACTGTTTTACTAGCGTGGGGGTCGAATTATGTTTTAATAATTCTCGAAAGGATTCTTATCCTCATGCGAAACTTGTACTAATTCTTAAAAGTAAATGTTTCATACTGTTTATTATGTTATATACATTATATAGCGAATGGCATTACCCTATATCACGGCTTCCACATTAATACCTATTATGTACGTAAAGAAATACTAATAGCAATTTATCATATTAACATATTCAAAATATAAAATCCATGAGCTAATAAGAGTTTCTTCCAAAATGATTACAACCACCTGCAAAAATCTACTATATTCCATACACGTTTCCTGCTGTTGACCCTGGATAATGATCATGTTGTATGTTACCATGGCAACCTATCCTGGAGTTATGTTGTCCACGTGTGCATGAAAGGTGTGTACATACACGGGTGTATGAGTATGTTAAATTAACAGTGTGCATTATGCAAACTTTCATCTCCCATTTGCTCTGCTGTGACATGTGGTAATGAAGCGTCAACTGTGTCACCGTACCTCGGGCAGTGTTTGATTTATTTTCATTGCAAATATACAGGTGTTACAAATATTGGCTGAAAGCTTTCAAGTAAAGTTGCTTGACGCAAATCGGTTATCATAGAGGTTTGGCAAAAATTAACATAAACACTGATAGTCTGTTAACCAAACAAGCTGTAACTTAATTTTTAACATGGTTTTATAACTTTTTTTAAACAGGATATCATGGTAAGGTTTGTGGTAGTAAACTCTGAACAGCATGGTTATTATAGTTGTACTTATGAGTACTTTACAGCTCTGTTTATGACTTCGAATATAAATTTTACAATCATCAGTATTTAAAGTTTTAGGCTTAAAATATTTAAGTTAGTGTTAAGCGGTACAAATCGCAATGAGATGAAGGGGAGGGTTTGAATAATGGCATAAAGTATTTTAGATTGTTGTATGTTGTCCATATATTTGCTTGATTCAAATAATAATTGGGTTAAAGCATAAATTGTAATTGTTTAAAAAGTAAATATGGAAACAATATGCTACAATCACTAATACCATTGACGGAAGTAGACTTCTCATTGCCATTGTAAAATGTGTCCCTAGTTTTGAGTATGCCAGGATTGAAAGAGGTCGTAGTTTACAATAATCACCAACAGAGTACACTGCTGTCAACTGTTACTTATCCTCTCAAGGAGGGGATAATACAACAGTTGGTGTGTCAGGAAGCAAACATAAGTTGTTTATCACTTGCTTTCTGGGGTGGAGATATTTTAAAAGTTAACGTAAATAACTAAAATAAAAAGTTGACAGCAGCACAATCTGTGGGTGACCCAATGAAACTACTTCAATTTTAAATTCTAGCATACACTAAAAGTGGGACAGCTGGGCCATATGGATGGGATGTCTCCTTCAGTATTTATAGTCAATGGTAATACACTATTAGTCATTTTCAAGAAAGATTACAGTCTAAAGAAAAACCTTTGGACTAGTTAATTACACCTACCAGAACCTAAATTAATTTTTGAACCTATATGAAGTCTGAACTATTTTTTCCCAATAAATGTTTATATTTTTAAGGGCTTGTATCTGTCCAAAAAACGTATACTGTTACCTTATTGGTTCCTAAGTACTGTAAGATGGTGTTTCTCGCTTTCAAGGAATATGTATTTTAAATCTGAATTGCATTGCAAAAATTCCAATTATGTCGCAGGTCAAGATGGTTGAAAAATATTTTAGTTTATTTAAATGCATTTTACTTCATAGACATTTATTCATTTATCGAGTGCTACGAGCACTAAGCATTGCCTTTATTAGAGGGGGTAATGCAGTAAACGACATAACAGTTTTTTTTAATATATTTCGTGCCTGGAAGAGTATTTGAATTGAAAGTTAACGCTGAATTTTATCGTTTTTATTACAAACTGAAACATTATTGTAAGTAATATATTTCTAAATCATTGCCCTTTAATGTAGTCTAACGGTGATATCACTGTGTACTTTACAGACAGGTGCACTTGCAAGAGTGTCTGGAAATAGTCAAATCTGTATTGAATTTATTTTCAAAGATGCTTCTATAAAGCTTGTGTGTACCAGTGTTTTACCAGTGTGTACCAGTGTTTCACCAGTGTGTACCAGTGTTTCACCAGTGTGTACCAGTGTTTTACCAGTGTGTACCAGTGTTTTACCAGTGTGTACCAGTGTTTTACCAGTGTGTACCAGTGTTTTACCAGTGTGTACCAGTGTTTTACCAGTGTGTACCAGTGTTTTACCAGTGTGTACCAGTGTTTTACCAGTGTGTACCAGTGTTTTACCAGTGTGTACCAGTGTTTCACCAGTGTGTACCAGTGTTTCACGTAATTATATAATTGTATAAGCCGATGTTTATTTATAGAGTTGAATATTTATGTATTGTAATTTATATGATTTTAATATGATGAAAATTTGGAAATAAATAATTTCTGAATTTTGATATAACATATAAATTTAATATTGTTATAAGCTGGATCTATTATTATAGATATAACATTTTCCTTGCAATAGTATACGCGAATTTCAGGTATTTAACCGATTAAAAAACTATTTTTGAGAAAAGATGGTTTAATACGTTTTATTTAGCGAAAAAGTTACCGACGACAGAGAAATTCGTTTTGAAGCACACGCTCCAGCATGGCCTGACATCTAGCGGCGCTACACGGAACTACTACCACACCGCTCTTTTAGCAGAACCTTGTGTCGTAGCCAACAATACTGAGAAGTGGACTCCTGTTTTGACTCTGTCCATGTGCATGCAATGGTTTGTTATTCATTGAAGGTCTGCGACATTATCTAAATGCACCTTTTCAAAAGAAATGTATTGCTAATAAACATACAGTTGAGGGAGTATTTTACCCTTCTAAATAGAAAACCTTGAAAATAAGTTTTAATCTAGCCGATTAGATAAAGTTGTCTCATATAGAAAAATAAATATATAAATTACCCGTCGCAGCAAACCTGTATACTCAGCGAATTTCCAATGAATATATAACATAACACATTAAAACACTTAACAGGATTCATTAGAAATGTATTCACAAACAAGCGATATTTAAAATATTAATTATTCCCCATAAGAATAATTGGGGATGAGTACGCAGGTTTGCTGCAACAAGGCACACAAAATAATGGGTTTTTATGCAAATATCAATAGAACTCATTTTAGTGAAGTAGAATAGAACACATACCAAGTTTCATCCATATACATTCATAAATAAGCGATATATAACATTTTAAGTATTTTCCATAACAATAACATGGGGACCAAGTACCTAGGTTTGCTGCTACAGGAACCATAGACGAAACATTTTTTTGTGCAAACAACAATAAACCACAACCAGATCAAGCCATATACCAAATTTTGCCAGTTTATGTTCATAAATAAGCGAGATATACAATTTTCCTTTTTCTCCATAAGAATAACATTAGACAACGTACTGTGTTTTTCACTTTCTATATCTCGGTAACCAATTGACGTAGAGCAATGATCAAAATACCAAATTGTTTGTTTTTTAAGCTGAATTCAATGGTATAAATTAAAATTTGATTTATATTAAAACTACATGTGAAAACACCAAAAAACACATTTTTGGGGTACTAAACCTCCCAAAAACCCCCCTTCCGATGGTGCGATTCATCTGGTTTTCGAACTCGTTCAAATAAATGCTACTTTACACATTAGTGCCAAATTTTATTAAGATCGTACTTTTTTTACGAGAGTTATCGTGCTTACGGACACATATATATATATATATATAGATATTTTACTTGAGTTCACGAATAGGGCTACTAATAATGTTATTAGATTGAAAACAACATTTCCAGAGTACCCTTTTATATATATATATATATATATACATATACATATATAAAAATTTGAACTAATGGTGTTTTTTGCATCTGGGAACCTCAAAATGAAAAGTTATCATGGTCTCGGGCTTAAGTCTTACAATTAGACCTACGGTAATAGCTTCTTCCCTATAGGGGAAATTCGCTAATAAATTTATTCAACTTGTTAAAGCACCTTTACATTTATGCTCAATTCCTACGTATTTGTAGGCATGTTGTTCCTGAGAAGTTGATAATAGATGATTCAAAATGAATGAGTGTTAAACTTTAAAAAAATAACTGTTAAGTGTTTAAATAATTTGTCGTATACGTAAATGTTATAATGGTCAAGTTAGTTTAACTTACGTGTTTAAGTTTGAGAAAACCCGATTGTTGAACAATGAAGAGGAATAAATAGGAGTAAGTAAATAACCTGTAGAACTTTATAGGACACTCAAATTAAACATTAAAATTGTTATAATTAGCGTAAACAACGATAGCAGATATACAAACAGCTTTTTCTATAATAACTCTAACGTTTCACCATTGACTATAAGTACTGAAGGAGACATCCCATCCATATGGTCCAGCTGTCCCACTTTTAGTGTATGCTAGAATTTAAAATTGAAGTAGTTTGAGTAGACCACCGACAGATTGTGTGTGTCAACTATTTATTTTAGTTATTTACGTTAACTTTTAAAATATCTACACCCCAGAAAGAAAGTAATACTCCAACTTATGTTTGCTTCCTGACACACCAACTGTTGTATTATCCCCTCCTTGAGAGGATAAGTAACAGTTGACAGCAGTATACTCTGTTGGTGATTCGTGTAAACTACGACCTCTTTCAATCCTGGCATACACAAAACTAGGGACACATTTTATAATGGCAATGAGAAGTCTACTTCAGTATTTATAGTCAATGGTTTCACTTTACCGATACGGTGCTCATCAGATATTGGAGTATACACAAGAGACAAGGGCGGAAGTTATTGGTGTGTGTTGGTGCTACTCCACACAGCATTGGTTTAATTAAGTCCTTTGACATAGTGATATCCGCTGTAAATCTATACGGCGGTTCACATAGTATTCAATGTGCTTCAGTGATAAAACCATATGAAAACGTAGCACGATATTACTCGACGTAATGAAAAAAGTAACTTACTGTAGTATGTAATAAGGGTATGTACATACTATTATACTATTATACAATTATTATTTGCACTTATTGCATTGATTATATTCTAGTATGTAATCTTGTTTGAGTTGAGAAGAAGTGCACTGACTTGAAAGAAAAGTTACTTTTTGTTAAAAACAGACTAGTTTAACTTACGAAAGATGCAGAAGGATATGTCAAATTCGTTGGTAACTAAACTACGTTTAAATGACAATATATAAAAAAAGTAAAAAATACCCTTGTAATATTTGTTGTAATCATTACTATGCGCGTTACAATATACAGCAAAATAGTCTTTTTATATGTAATCTTATCACCCACTTAATTTTACGTATAGAATATCAGTATGAACTGATTAATTTTATGAAAAGACTATTTAATAACGGTTTTTATTATACAAATAATTATACTAATGTTCAAATGAAGTTCCAACAGTGTGAGTTATTTACCTTGTTTAATGAATAAAATAACTATAAACACATGTTTATATTACGAATGTTCATTTTCAAAGGTGCGTTTGGAAATATTATTAAAGTCGCATTGTTTTTACTGTGGCAGGCTATTGCAAGATGGGTTCCCAAAGCAGAATAAATACCTCCAATGCAGCAAACCTGTGTACTCAGCGAATTTCCAATGCATGCATATGTTTCTCACTAACACATGTAGCCAAGTTTTATAAAAATATATAAATAAATAAGTGACCTATAGCATTTTATTTATTCTCCATAAGAATAACATTAGGGATGACTAAGCAGGTTTGCTTAAACAAATTGAAGAAATATGTTTTTTTGCAATTATAGATGTAACTCAACCAGCTGAAGCTAGATACTAGGGTTTATTAATTTATTTTCATAATTAAAGGAGATATAAAACTTTACTTATTCTCCATAAGAATAACATGAGGGCTGAGTATGCAGGTTTGCTGCTACGGGGATAATCCACAAAAAATAGTTTTGTTGTGCAAATATCAATATACTACGTGAAGCCACATACTAAGTTTCATAAATGTTCATGAATAATGGAGATATCAAATTTTATTTTTCTCCATAAGGATAACATTGGACAACGTACTTTGTTTTAGCACTAAGAATATATCTGCAACAGTTAGACGTAGAATCACAATTTAAATACCAAAATGATTGTTTTGTGGAGCTGAGTTGATTGGTAAAAACAAATGTGAAGTTTACATTAAAATTAACTTAGGAAAATCCAAAACCTGTTTCCCGTAAGACTAACATGGGAGATTTTATGAGCAGGTTTTTTTGGATTTTCTCCGCAACAAATTAACCTAGGTGAATAATTCAAAATACAATTATTTGTTTTTTAAGCTCCATATCATGGTCCAAACCACAAGTAAGTCTTTTAAAATCTTAGGGTGAAAATAATAAAAGAACAGATTTTTGGAAAATTTAAAACCCCATAAACCCCCCTTCCCATTGTCCGATTTTTATGGTTTTCGAACTTAAAGTCATAAATGTTACTTTACACATTTGAGCAAAATTTCATTGAAATCGGACTTTTTTATTCAAGTTATCGCATTCACGGACACACACACACACACACACACACACACACACACACACACACACACACACACACACACACACACACACACACACACACACACACACACACACACACACACACACACACACACACACACACACACACACACACACACACACACACACACACACACACACACACACACACACACACACACACACACACACACACACACACACACACACACACACACACACACACATATATATATATATATATATGTGTGTGTGTGTGTATCGCATATAAATATATGTATAATATGCATATAAAATCGCATATATATATATATATATATATATATATATATATATAAATACATACATATCATTTTGAACGAATAGTGTTTTTGTCATCTCGGGACCTCAAAACAAAAAGTTATCATGGTCTCGGACTTAAGTCTTACCATGAGACCTGTGGTAATAGATTTTTCCCTATAGAGAAAATTCGCTAAGAAACAAAATATTTTATTTTATTAACAAATAATTTGCAGCTGTAACGATCTATTTCCAAGATTACTATCCTTAAATTAGTACAAAAAAAATTAAAACCTGCAATAATGATTCTGCTCTCACCAAAAACAAACTTGCAAACATTATAGGCGTAAAACTATTTTTTTATTTAATCAATTTATTTCGAATACAGACTATTTAAATGATACTTAGACCCAGATATTATTTAAAATGTATGCTCTAAAACGGGAATAAACCATTATAAGTTGTAAAAAAATTGAGTCGGCAACTCTAATTGTCACATACAACGATAAAGGGTTTCACCAACATTTGTCAGTACAACATACAGAAAATTAGTTTTAACAGGTATAAATGTATAACATAAAATACCCCCGTAGCAGCAAACCTGCGTACTCAGCGAATTTCCAATAGATATGAATGTCTTAATACTACATAAAGCCACTTACCAAGTTTCATGAAAATATATTCACAAATAAGCGATATATACAATTTTAATTATTGTCCATAAGAATAACATTGGGGCTGAGTACGCAGGTTTGCTGCAACGAGGAACACAAAAAATGGATTTTTATGCTAGTATCAATATAACTCAACTAGGTGAAGTCATATACCAGATTTGATTAATTTATGTTCATAACTAAGGGAGACATGGCATTTAATTATTATTCATAATAATAACATGGAGCTGAGACGCAGGTTTGCTGCTACGGGTGCCTTTGGAAAAAAGGTTTTTTGAGCAAATATCAATATACCACAACCAGATGAAGCCATATACCAAGTTTCGTGAGTATACGTTCATAAATAAGCAAGATATAAAATTTTTCTTTTCCTCCATAAGAATAACATTAGACAACGTACTATGTTTAGCACTTTCAATATCTCGGTAACCAATTGACGTAGAGAAATTATGAAAATAACAAATTGTGTGTTTTTTTAAGCTGAATCCAATGATAAAAACTAAAAATTGATTTTTTTTTCAAAAATTACATTTAACAAATTCAAAAAACCCATTTTTGGGGTACAAACCCCCCCCCAAAATACCCCTTCGGACCCCTTATACCAAATATAATCAAAATTGGATCATTTTTACGAGAGCTAACGTGCTCACGGACACACACACACACACACACACACACACACACACACACACACATATATATATATATATATATATATATATATATATATACAGTTTCTAACCAATGGTGTTTTTGGCTTCTGGGGACTTCAAAACGAAAAGTTATCATGGTCCCGGGCCTAGGTCTTACCATGCCGACTACGGTAATAGCTTCTTCCCTATAGGAGAAATTCGCTAATATAAATATGAACTTTAACATTAAGACATTAATAATATAATCAAATAACTCAAGATAAATTGTAAAAGGCAATGGGTCTCAGAACTTTAATACATTTCGGGAACTATTTCTGAAATATATATCTAGGAACAGTATTTTGATTTAAATCCCCCTTAGCTACTAAGTAGTTCTTGAATTATCAACCCTTTTTATATTTAGTGTTTAATAGTTGCTTACGTTCAACATCTGTTAACTTATTTTACTAAAATATCGTATAATATTAACGATTAAACAACGGTTTTAAATTACTATCACAAAATATAAATTGATCGGGTTTCAATCAAACGCTTCTTATTCTGTGATAAAAGTTTCAAGAACATTTTCAGACAATACTGAAGGCAAAACGTCATCTGAGTCCTCGAAACTTTTAGAAAACCAATATCACATCTAGCAATAAGAAGAATAACGTGTTGACAGTCCGAGTCCTTGTTTTCTCCAACGGTTTAAGTCTGTTGTTGTTTACTACAGAACCTTTTCTCCCACGTTATTTATTTTTTGTTATATGAAGGTATCAAGAAGAGTTAAATCAAATACACCAGAATTGTTCACAATATTTGGATTGACAGTATTGATTGGTGAGTGAGTAAGGATGTAAGTGTCTTTGTACTTTAATGTAAACACATAAAATACGTTTGAGGACAGGTGGAATTTGTTCACCTAAGATATACTAACTATTTACGAACTTCATTTGATTAAATATGTATTTAAACGCGTTAAAATATTTTAAAGTTCTGATATAGTAAAAGTTAGAATGCCAATAAGTTTTCACTACTTAAAGTATTACGACCTATTTCGTAGCACGCAGATCGTAACATACTAAAATTGTGTAACAATATTTAGACAGTTAAACAAGTTTGTTCAAGAGTAAAAATTATAACTGAAAACGTGACTAGTAACTAAACTAGTATGATAAAACGCCAGTTAAAATAAAAACGTTCCTTTACTTAGTTTTAGCCTTACCTTCTGTCTGGTAACATAAATATACTTCATATTTATTAAATATTCAATTAATAAACAATCCATTTGTACATCATTATTGAAGTAGATCAGCCAAAACTAAACTCATACACCAAAGTTTCCTGCAATTAAAATGTGTACGGTTTAAATTAAAATATAGTTTTATGGCTTGCAGATTTGACGTAAATTTCAAGGTGGAATACCTCAGTTAGCTTTCCTTTTGATTTTTCCAACCCCCCAAAACTCCCGTGAATACCTAAATATGTAGGATATAACTTGTAAATGAATCATAATATGATTCAATAATTATTTGGTCAGCTACAAAACGCAGCCAAGCCGCCGCTATAACAACTTGTGTTGCCCCATACTGGACACTCAGAGTAGAATACTCGTCACCCATAATAACATGAAGCTGACAAGCGTAGTTCCCGCTCACACTCTAGGCCGAGGGCCAAACTAATTGCATGTGTCATTTTAAATTTCTTCTAGAGTTCTGACTAATGTGCAACTCTAATTTTAATACAGAATTGCACATACTACAAAATGTCCATTATGCATGGCATTCCTCAAACCTTTGTATGAATCTCTGACTATAACGTATTGCTACAAGTTGTAATAGTAAGTGTATGGTTCAGTGTAAGGAAGGAAACAAACTGAACGAGTTTGCATGTTTAAATGTGGAATATCACATTATAGTTTATTCATATTGAAGCCTTCCGGAGTTGTTTTATCAATATAAAACATTACGTCAAGGTATGTTAACCTGTTTATATTATAGTTTACTTATTAATATAGTAGTATACTCATTCCAATGAATGAACGCATATATACAAGGGAATTTAAACTACACGTTATTGAAGGGTAGTATAGAATTTATTTCTTTTGCTACTTCACCCTTATTACTTCATTTAAATTAGTAACCCAGCCGTCATTTTAGCGAATTTCCCCTATAGGGAAGAAGCTATTACCGTAGTCGGCATGGTAAGACCTAGGCCCGGGACCATGATAACTTTTCGTTTTGAGGTCCCCAGACCCCAAAAATACCATTCGTTCGAAACTGTATATATATATATATATATATATATATATATATATATATATATATATATATGTGTCCGTGAGCACGATAACTCTCGTAAAAATTATCCGATTTTGATTAAATTTGGTATAAACGTGTAAAGCAACATTTATGACTTTAAGTTCGAAAACCAGCCAGATCGCTCGATCCGAAAGGGTATTTTGGGGGGGGGGTTTGTACCCCAAAAATGGGTTTTTTGAATTTTGTACATATCATTTTGGAAATAGTCAGATTTTATTTTTTCCCATTGGATTCAGCTTAAAAAACACACAATTTGGTATTTTAATCATTTCTCTACGTCAATTGGTTACCGAGATATTGAAAGTGCTAAACACAGTACGTTGTCTAATGTTATTCTTATGGAGGAAAATAAATATTTTATATCTCGCTTATTTATGAACATATACTGGCGAAACTTGGTATACGGCTTTATCTGGTTGTGGACCATTGATATTTCCTCAAAAAAACAATTTGTTGACAAAGGCTCCCATAGCAGCAAACCTGCGTACTCAGCCCCATGTTATCCTTATGGAGAATAAGTAACGTGTTATCTCCCTTAATTATGAAAATAAATTAATGAAATTTGGTAAGTGACTTCACCTAGTTGAGTTATATTGATATAAGCATAAAACCCCATTTTTTTGTGTTCCTTGCTTCAGCAAACCTGCATACTCAGCCGCCATGTTATTCTTATGGAGAATAATTAAAATGTCATAAATTGTTTATTTATGAATGTATATTGATGAAACTTGGTATGTAGCTTTATGTGGCATTAAGATAAATATATATGCATTGGAAATTCGCTAAGTATGCAGGTTTGCTGCTACGGGGGTATTACCTCCTCCGCTGAGTTCGAAAAATAAACAACTCAAAACCACACAAATAATAATTTTATAGGTGATTCTCACTTTTTTATTGGTCAACGTACTAGTTGCACCATCTTACAGCGACACGTGTAACAGACCTAAAACAGGCGTTACAATGCGCAAACTGCAGTTCTATTTTAGGAATAAATATACAATATATTATTAGTGTAATATTTGTGGGCAATAGAGACTATATATATTTAAAATATGTAAACCAAACCTTACATCTAAAAGAATTAAGTTTTAACATAGTTTATATTTATATTTTAGAAAATATTTACGTACAAATAATTATACTTCTTAACCTCCAACGAGTTTATTATCCAGTCAAATACACTTTAAATTCATGACCAATAATTTGTACGATTGAGATCTCAAATTAAAGGGTTTTTAATATATTATTTCAGAGGAATTAATCCTGAACTCTCCGGGATTCTCCCCAATTTCTCTTACAACTGCTCGTATTTTCTTTTTGAAAAAAAAGTTTAATTCATGTCACTAGTGTTTATCTTAATGCATTTAATTTAATCGGCTGCTGTAAAAAGGAACTAGTGACATCTTAGTCATTATGTTCTATGTTGTGTTGTGTGAATTTTATGTTTACTACAGGTCTGCGAATGCCCAATGAACAGAACAGAACACTGGGTTGGTTAGTTAATCATAATTCTAAAGAAAACAATGATAAAGAACCCCAACATGACCAAAATGTGTTTTTTCTTTGAGTATTATGCAATGTTTTGAACAATCCATTAAGTAACCTGAGCTTAAACATAAATTGCAATTTTATTCAGTACATTTGCCAGATTAACGTCGCCTTGCTCGATGACGTCATTGTACGAGAGAGGGTCGATACAAGTAGGGGATAAGCGCTAGTGCTTCCAGCAGATTAGCCCACATTCCTGGCCCGAGCATGCGACCAACCCCTGTGTTCTATCCTGAGCAAAATCTGAACATATTGTGGATGTTAGACACTGGAAGCGGCCCGTCTTTAGTCGGTTGTTAATTAATGATGCTTTCTAAGTTGAGGTCAACCTTAGATAACCAGATTTGTAATTATTTATTTAATTAGCTTACTAAAATCATTATCTTTTATTAAGTTTTAACGCCAGCGTTACCAAACGTTTCTTTGCTGTAACTCTGTATGTGAGCTGATAATGTTGTTTATTGCGTTGTGTTAAACATATTTGCCGGAAAACCTTTGTAAGACGTGATATTGTTATAAATCTCTATTTACAAGATTTCAGGGTATTTTAATGTTTACAAATGACCATAAACTACATTATATAATTTTCTAAACGAGGTATGCCGGTGTAAAATAACTTTCCAAAGATAAAACGTACACAGTAGTTTGGTGGGAACACCTCATACTTTGTTCATAAATAAACACAACGCAAGCATTGGATATCTCGCTAGCCTAACGGTTAGCTTCCTGAACTTCGGTTCAAGGGGTCACGAGTTCAAATCTCGAGGTGTCCTTAAAAGATTGAGGGGTTTGGACCACTTTCCGTAAAAGCGTTTATGGTGCACTCTTAAATAAATGTCGCTGGCAATAAAATAAAATTGTATTAAACTCATTTAACTACATAAGCATAGCCTTTCGTTATTAAATAAATCCCTATCACGACAGGCCCAAGTTTTGTACTAGTGCAGGGATGAACAATTGTTCAGGTTTCCAATACCTGGCTTAAAACAATTTATCACCAGATCTGGACCAATTGGGACAAACTCCAAACCGGAATGGTTAGTTCTTGTTCTGCTTTGCCCGCTGATAATTAACTCCAATCGTCCGATAAATACGTGTTTGTTCATTTATCTCCCTGGGTTACTATTGCCGCACACATTTTGTTTATAGTATTTACTAATTTTAATTGGTTATTGAAAAACATTTTTACTAACAATTTATTGAATAGTATAAACAAGGCTTGAACCGTGCAGGTTAAAACATTAAAATACGAGTTTCAATGACTAAAATTGTTTAACAATTTTGACTATACTAATTTTAATATTTTATTTAGATTTAAAGACAATAAAGCCGTTTAATACAATATTTGGAAATAGCTTAATCCAATTTTTGATAAAAGAAATATCTTAGACATAATTTAATAAACATGCAAAAGATTGCATAAATATTATTATGTATTGTAATGTTATAAATTGGTTAAACACACGACTTTGCGTGCAACCATAGGTTTAAACCGTTTTGTATTACATTATTATCTTGTTATAACAAAGATTTGTCCTTATCATGTATTACTGTGTGGTTGAGGGAATATATGATTGTTTAGTCGTGTTAAATGTATTTTAATCAACGTCGTCGTATGGTAATTAATGTTACACCGTAATTCATTCCGAATAGCAGATTGGAGATAATTAGGGTATCATATCAATTGTAAATAACAATATATTCTGCATTTATTTAAAATGTTACATTTTGTATGTCTCGTTGTATTATTTATCTTGTATCATAAATATATTTCGTTATCATGATTTTACCCTCGGCTGGTCGCAGAGCCGAATTTAAAAACAGCTCAATGATTATTTTTATTATTAGCGAATTTCCCCTCTAGGGAAGAAGCTATTACCGTAGGTCTCATGGTAAGACTTAAGCCCGAGACCATGATAACTTTTCGTTTTGAGGTCCCCAGATGCCAAAAACACTATTCGTTCAAATTTATATATATGTATATATATATATATATATATATATATATATATATATATATATATATATGTCCGCTACCGCGATAACGTTTGAAAGAAACAACCGATTTTGATGAAAATTGGCACAAATGTGGAGAGTAAGATTTATGACTTTAAGTTCGAAAACCAGATCGATCGCACTATGGGAAGGGGGTTTTATGGGGGTTTAAAATTTTCCAAAAATCGGTTTTTTGAAAATTTGACCCCAAAATGTTACAAACACTCAATTTTGGTTATAGCTATTTTATAGAGCTTAAAAATACAAATAATTTAGTATTTTGAATCATTAACCTAAGTTAAGTGGTTGTGGAGAAAATCCAAAAAAACGTGTCCCATGTTAATCTTATAGGAAAAAGGTTTTTAGATTTTTCTCAGATAATTTTACTAAAAACTTCATATTTTTGTTTATTAATGTGTTTAGATCAACAAAACAAACATTTTGGTGTTTTAATCGTTATTCTACGTCCAACCGTTGCAGAGATATTCAAAGTCCTAAACACAGTACGTTGTCCAATGTTATCCTTATGGAGAATAAATAAAATTCTATATCTCGATTATTTATGAATGTATATTGATGAAACTTGGTATGTGGCTTCAAATAGTTGTGGTATATTGATATTAGCACAACAAACATGTTTTTTTATAGTCCCCGTAGCAGCAAACCTGCATACTCGGCCCCCCGTTACCTATTCATATGGAGAATAAGTAAATTTGTTTATCTCCCTTAATTATGAACCTTCATTAAGATAACTTGGTATGTAGCTTCACCTGGTTCAGTTGTATTGATAATTGCAAAAAAAACACATTACTTATCTTCCTCGTTGCAGCAAACCTGCGTCCTCAACCCTAATGTTATTCTTATAGAGAATAAATAAAATGCTATATATCACTTATTTATGGATGTATTTTTGTGAAACTTGGTAAATAGCGCTATGTAGTAGTGAGTCACATATATATGCATTGGAAATTCGCTGAGTACGCAGGTTTTCTGCGACGGGGGTATTTTGGAAATCACCCAGTTGTTATGTGAGGAAGTGCTAATGTGATGTAGTTTTAAGATAATTGGTATATATATATAATATTACAAATATTATATATATTATTATATATTATATTGGTTGGTGAGGTTGGGCAGAGGTCGGGTTAAGCAGTTGATTGCTCTGGACATGGCTATTTCAGGAAACATCTCCACACTCTCGGACTCAGAAATGAAAGTCAGGTGTGTAGGCTTTGCAATCAGTCTGAAGAGACTGCCAAGCACATCATACTGGACTGCGAGAGACTCGGGGCAAGGAGAAGGGCTCTGTTTGGTTGTAAGCAACCAGGTGATGAAAGGGACGCTAGTATTGGTAAAAAACTCCTGGATCTCGTAAGGGGTACGGGCATTGGTTTGCCATACTAACGGACTAGGGACACACAATAAGCTTCGGTTGACGTGTGAGGATCTTTGAATCTATGTATCTCTGAATCCGTCCCTTTAACAACACATAAACATAAACATAATATTACAAAACATTATTAAAGGAAGAAAAATTTCATTTGTTGCATAGGGAACGGCCACTTACTATCCACCGTACAAAAACTGTTCAAATTAGTATAGGTAAATTAGACTAATGATATATTGTGATTATTTAAACATTAAAATAATTAGAACCATCATTATTGCATTTAACTTATATGGGAATATGTTTGTGACTCTATCTATTACCATTAAATTGAAAGCTTGGAACGCAATTAAGAACATATTAAAATACACACACGCTGTAAACCTACGTAAATTAATTTAGAAGATTGAAAAGGAATGTTTTCCAGCATCAACTGATTGACATGAAGGACGTTTTTAGTTACATACATCGCATCTTGTTGTTATTGTTTTACAGTTTGACTTTATAGTCAAGTTGTTGCCAAATAAAATAACAATAACTTCAATTAGCAACAATACAAACGTATGATTGTTAAACAGTAGTAAACCTAAGGCTATATTTAGATGGCTACACATCAACTATAACAATTTATGTAGCATAATATTTGTTATAATCAAACAGGATTTAGCATCAACCTTTTACAATTTTAGGGTCGAGAATATAAATAGACGAAAATTAATCTAAGGGCTCAACTTTGGCGCTCCAACCAAGATTACGTAGCGTTATTGCCCCACGACACGCGATTTGGTGTCCCATGATTTGTAAAAATAGTTTTTGCAAATAAAGAACTTTGAATAGGATTATACGTTTACTTAAACGATTACAGTTATGCAGAATACAAATACTGTAATAAAGGTAATAAGTAATACATGCAATACAAATAAGTAATACAAGATGAATACCGGAAAAAAAAGTTTTACATGATCCATCCAAAAGTATTTTTATGGAATGCACGGGTGTTTTATGTTTTTATAGCAATTGTAACGATATATTAAACCTGAACATGAATATTAGATAAATATGACTGGATTGAGTTACCTGATTGGGAGCGTAGACTCCACACTTTGAAGCATGTTGAATGCTAACTTACACCTACTATCATGTAATATACGAATATAGGAATACTGTAACATGTTTAATCATAGTGCCTGTTCCGTTTTATTCAGTTGTATACGTTTTATAGGCATTTTTGTATTAACCTGTGTATGAAATCAATTTAATTTGTTGTCATTTGTATACTGTACTTCGTAATCAGTTGAAAATTGTTTAACATAATCCGGTAGTCGTCGTTTTTTACACGAGATACAAAATCGTAACAAAAACTCGCTCTTGTTCAAATTTTATTTTCTGATTTTATTCTTAGCTATTATGTAGAGATTAAGTGTAGGAATGCGTGCTCAACATTGAACACCGTAAAAAATCGCATAAGGTCATAGGAATTATAAAAGGTGAATAGTTATTTGGCCATTTATATTGTATACATACTTCCTTTCGGAAATAAGTCAGAAAAACAAACAGATTAATAATTTTAAACTGTTTAATATAAGGCTACCTGAACTTAAGTCATAACCGCACGATCAGGCAGCCGCAATTTATTATAGAAATGTTTTGATCTTACAGTAGCTTTTGGTCATTTATCTTAAACTTCAAGATGACAAATTGCTGGAGTCATTTATCTTGTAATAATGCAGGGAATGCTGTTATATTTTATCATGTCTATATTTTACCTGAAAGCCTTTATCGTTAACTAAAAGTTTTTACTATTGTACAACGTTTTGTAGTTCATAAACACCTGTGTACATGTAAAATACTAATAAAACACAGGTCTAAAAACCTTTAACAATGAACAAGTTAACTTTATTAACAATATAAGCTTACTAATTAAGTGTTTCATATTTCTATTATACGCCATATTTTTTAGTTCAATAATTAAACTTCAAATTCACATTGAAAATAGGTTTTTCAATTTTTACTCTATAGATTTTAAATTAAGATATAATAATTTTATAAGTTTATACTTAATGGATAATTACTCTTTATAGAAATCAATTAAGGTTTTCAGTTAAAATAATATTACCTAGCTATAAAACCTGGATTCTTATTGTGAGTTTCGATAACTCTTATATACCTTATATTGAATATTCTTGTCTACAATTAAAAACCATTAAACTAGTACAGGTTTTATTTTCTTACGAAACATATTTGTCACATATTTTGTAAACTACGAACAACTACTTTTCAAAACTTACCCTACAGTATTTTAGTACCCACCTGAAACAAAAGAAATACGGATAAGTAAAAGATTAAAAAAATAATGAGTGGTATGTTTGGTATTGGGAATTGTATTTTTGCAATTAGATTAGGTAAACAATAAGACAAATGATATATATATATATATATATATATATATATATATATGTAATAACAATAATAAACTAGCCGAAATCCCGATCTCCTTTTAACGAATTTCCCCTATAGGGAAGAAGCTATTACCGTAGGTCTCATGGTAAGACTTAAGCCCGAGACCATGATAACTTTTTGTTTTGAGGTCCCCAGATGCCAAAAACACTATTCGTTCAAATTTATATATATGTATATATATATATGTGTGTGTGTCCGTTAACACGACAACTTGAGTAAAAAAACGTCTGATTTTGATTAAATTTGGCTCAAATGTGTAAAATGACATTCATGACTTTAAGTTCGAAAACCATAAAAATCGGACCATGGGAAGGGGGGTTCATGGGGGTTTTAAATTTGTAAAAAATGAATTTTTTGTATTGTTCCCCTTACAATAAAAAAAATAGTTTTGGTTTTGACCATGTTATAGAGCTCAAATAAACAAATAATGTAGTATTTTGAATTATTAACCTAGGTTAAGTGGTTGCGGAGAAAATCCAAAAAAACCTGCTCATAAAATCTCCCATGTTTATCTAAAGGGAAAAAGGTTTTTGGCTTTTCCTCAGTTTATTTTAATGTAAAGCTCACATATGCTTTTACCAATCTGTTCAGTTCCACAAAAATATCATTTTGGTCTTTAAATTGTGATTCTACGCCCAAACGTTGGAGAGATATTCAAAGTGCTAAACACAGAACGTTGTCCAATGTTATCCTTATGGAGAATAAATCAAATTTGATATCTAGATTATTTATGAATGGATGTTGATGAAACTTGGTATGTGGCTTCACGTAGTACTGGTATATTGATATTTGCACAAAAAATTGGTTTTTCGTTGATTATTCCCGTAGCAGCAAACCTGCGTACTCAGCCCCCATGTTATTCTTATGGAGAATAAGTAAAATGTAATGACTCCCTTAATTATGAACATAAATTAATAAAACTTGGTATGTAGCTTCCCTTGGTTGAGTTATATTGGTAATTATATAAAACCTCATTTTTCTGTTCCTTGTTGCAGCAAACCTGCTTTCTCAGCCATCATGTTATTCTTATGGAGAATAACTAGAATGTTATATAGCGCTTATTTATGATTGAATATTGATGAAATTTAGTATGTGTCTTCGCATAGATAAATTCTATTTATATTTGCTTACAAACCAATTGTTTCTGTTCCTTGTTTCAGCAAACCTACGTACTCATTACCAATGTTATTCTTATGGAGAATAATTTAAATCACTTATATGTGAATATATTTTTATGAAACTTGGTTTGCGGCTTTATGTGGTATTAAGACATATATTATGCATTGGAAATTCGATGAGTACGCAGGTTTGCTGCGACGGGGGTATTTTAATATATAAAACAATTTAAAACAAATCCAAACAGTAGTTAAGAACTTAATATGAACATGTACCCAATACAACATTTCTCCCGTTAGGAAAACACGGTAACCTACAGAGCCTGTGGTCCTAAGGAAAAATTTATTCTTTTCAAACTCTCTAGAAGCAAATCTTTTAGGTTTTACATCCAACTGTCTAAACACGGCATTAAGTAGAAGCCAAAGACGTAGTTAGCCTGAAAAAAACCTTAAATAAATAAGAAGTGATATTTGCGAGTTGTACCTTACTACTGACGTATTAATACTCATATCATTTTCCTCTAAGGATTTTCGCCAGACTGAAAAAACGAATAAGGTGAATTGTACTATATAATTAAAATATAAATCGAGTACACCAGTAAAAATATCAATCTAATAGTATATATACGTTTCTTAATTTAACGGATAACTAGAATTAAGACACGAGTAATATTTCTATAACGTTATACTATATGTAACAAATCAAATGCACTGCATTAACTAAGTTTGCCAGAGTAAGTTGGGGAGCAAATATTCAAGAGATTTTGTAAGGCTTTGGAGACTAAAGAGTAGCTAAATATATTATGCTAGTAAGTACTCGTCAAATTTCCACGGATAAAGTGCATTAAGTTTGAGTAATCCGACGGTAAACTGTAGGAAGAACCAACAAAAATAAAATTCCTAACTGAAAGTATGGCAAATTATGAAATAAATACATTTTTATATGTGACAAGATACGGCTGAAAGTCACAAAATCAGAAAACCTAAAACGAACACTTAAAAGTAACATATTATTTAAAGGTAATATTTATTTTTTCGTTAATGTTTACTACAATATACACGAGGATAAATCAAAAGCTTGATGTGCCGAATAACTGTCTAATGAATATCACAGAGTTAGAATCAAAATCTGATGTTCGTAGTAAACACAACAAACTGTAAATCTCACCAAAACGGTTAGTAGCCAAATACATTTTGCATCATTTAACAAACGTAAAAAAAACAAAAAAGAACAAAAAAATGATAAATGATAAATGATGAATGATAAATGATGATAAATGATAAATGATGATAATGATGATAATGGTGAATGATAAATGATATGATGATGAATGGTGCAAATGATAAATCTGACAACCACACGTCAAGGAATTTGTACTCAATTTCTCAAACTTAGACTGAGTTTCTTGAAAAAATATTCCTCTATTTAAATAACATGGAGATATTATTTAAATGTCAATATTAAAATTAAAATTACACATCGAATTTCCAAATTAGTTGATAAATAACGACGTAGTGGGCCGAATACGGATTTCCTCAGTGAATCCTATATAATAATAGCGTGTAGTGGTGACTTATAACCACCTATTCAGAGCAAACGACTGAACGTAGAGAGGTCAGGTTGGTTTAAAAAGATTTATCTTAGGTCCAGGATAATGAAAATATACGATATTCTACATTTATTTAGTTTTAAGTTTGTAATTGGCAAAAACACTGTTTTTTCCATGTTTGATTTGCAATAATTTTGTTTACTGAGCCATGTGTTCCCTACTTTGCATCCAAATTCAACACAACAGCTGAGTAAAGATAAGGTTGTTTTTTGTAAACAAAGCAGTCACTAATTTTTGGTTAAAATTTGATTTCTGAATTGAAATTTACAAGCAATAAGGAATACAAATATTCTATGCCAAAAGGGAATAGAGTTTATAATACTATATAACAATGCCAGCAAAGTTCAATTCAGATTTATGTACAGTATTCTACATTTACTATTTATATTTCAGTTATTGTTTACTTTTACTCTTGCGGTGAAGTTGGATTTTATAATTGTTAATGGAACCAGAAGTGGATGTTTTCCTTTGATAAATCCTGGGTCTAAGAAAATATGACACAAGGGTAGCATTCTAGCGGTTTACTGCTGGAATTGTAGTTTTTTACATAATGTATGATGGAGCTTTATTACAATAACACCTTTACATTTAGCACGGCGGATCCCCATTTTGTTACATGCAATTCAAAATTAGCTTTTAAAAATAAGTTGTCAAGCCATTACAATTATTTTATAACTAGTGAACAATACTTTTTTAGTTTGTTTAAGCCCGTCATTTTTGACGGGCTAATAACAGCTAGTAAATATATTACATTTTATGTAAAAGCATTTTAACATGTTATCGTTTACTTTTATTGAAAAAATTTGTATTTAGACTCCTATGTTATGGTGTTATATATTTTGACATACGATTATAACAACTTATTAAGATAAAAAAATTCGAATCACCATTTCATAGCTGCATGGGTATTTTTAGTCTTACAAAATTGTTAAATATAATGTTGATTACATTCTTGTTTTATCGGGTTAGGTATTTGATACCCTTTGTTTCGTCAAGTTTGGTAGATTTTTAACTATGATTTGAATTGCTAAAATACTAGAATGAGTAAAAAATGGCTTAATTGTTAAATAATTATTATTATACTGTTATTATATTTGATTTATGTCAGGTACAGTCGTTGTATTTTTGCATTTAAATGGTATTACATATAAATTAAGTAATACTTAAACTGCAGACCGTAACCTTAATCTGTCCACGGAAAGCATACACGAACCTAATATCTATAAAAAAGTACCGGCCCTGATTATTTTTAATACAATTGTATTTAGGCCATTATATTAATATTTCGTCTACAAAATTCGGTTTTCATGTGTAACCATAATTTGTATAAAATGAGGAATTGGCTTCTTTTTAAAGTAATATAGGATGCCATATTTACATATTAGCTTCGAATTATGAATTACTAAAATCAAAGAAATATAGAAACATATAATTTTTTTCATTACTTTATAAGTATAAAACAATGATTCAAAGTTTTATCCCCACAGTTTCCTTGTTGAAAAAAGTCTTTCAACTTTTTAATAGTGTTTTACTTTGACGTCGTTTCATAATTTGTAGCGCGTTGTTTTTCTTAACTCATGCCAAGTTTTTAAACGGTAGGTTTATTTTGAAACTAATACATCATACTGATTGCCAGCGAGTATATTTAAAATGTTTCCAGTTGCGTATTTGAAGAATTGGCATACCTTAAAAATATTACAAAGAATGAATCAAAAGTTAGTTATTACATTTATGGTTTAAAAACTAACATATTACTGGCGAACAAATACTTCCAACGAAAGAAAATCTACCAACAATTCCTAATGTTAACATACTGAAAATAATATTATATTTAAACATAAATTTTAGAGTTTCAATAATATTGGAATGTGGTTCAATTAAAATTTACTATTTTCAATTGATAATACAAGTAATAAAAACAATATTGTTAAAATAACGTACAATTAAATTTCCGGCCTTTGAAGCAATACAATCAACACTGATAGTATATTTAGGTTTTGAAATCTTGGATGTTTTCCTTAAGATATATAATTTATTGCTTTTAAAATGCTATTCTCAAACCCTATGTGTAAACCATTGGCCAGTGAATTCCAACCCACAGCTTTAAGTATTTATCATATTGTATTGTGTACTTTTGACAGTAATTATTATTTATATGACTATTCATAAATATTTATAGACTGTTCCAGAATCTTTTGATGATGTTTTTATGTGTATTTCGGTATCATATAAAACTACAAGAATTTAGATTACTACAATTTGAGTACTAGCTTTTTAATAGTTTATAGGTGGTTTAGTACAAAGGTAGTTTTATTTGCAAATGTGCTATTACGAAATGCGCTAATAGTTTCCACACTTCTTAAATATGAAATGATAATAATTAATATATTAAAATTTTCTTTCAAATATTTGCTATTGCTCAGATAACGGAAATTGTCCGTAAAACGTATGTGAATAGTATAAATGAAGAAGGAAGCATTGCAAAAAATAGCGCATCAATATAACAAATCTAGTAAAGAAAATTGATGGAGATCGTGCAAAGATTATCTCCAACCGACTATAAGCTTCGAATAGTAACACAAGTCACATAGTTTTCATTTTTTTGTAGTTCGTAACGATGTTGATACCAAACGAATTAAGAAAAACTGGAATGTATGTTTGCAAGTTTTTGAAAAATGTTTAAATAAGTTTTTTGTATTTTCCTAATTAATCGAACTCACTGTATTGTAACTAACAAGAGTTATGTTTTGTACTAATTACTTAAATTCCAATAACGGTCTTTTATCATATAAACAATTATTTTGTTTGAGATATTCCTTAGCATTTATTAACGAAGGTCCGAAAAGTATATCTTGAAGCTAAAGAGAAGACATCTGTCCAATTAAACTATTATTTAAACTTCTTTCCTAAACAATCTGGTGTAAGATAAACAATGAAAAAAAAAACTTAATTTGTGCATGATAGTGGTTGCTAATGCATTATACATTAATTTAGTCCATATTATAACAAATAAACAAATTCGACCAATATTATTAATCTGCAACATATGCTTTGCATACGAAATTAGTAGTTTTCACATAAATTAAAGAAATATATGGTATGTCAAAAAATAAATTGTTAGGCTATAAAAGAGTGTGATACAAATTTTACTTCTGGATATTTTGCTAATACTATATTGGTAACACATAACAGAATAGTATGGTATGTAAAAAGTCCCTAAACATCGTGACCACCACCAACAATGATTTTAAAGTAAGTAAGAATAGTATGGTGGATAGAACGATTTAATAGGAGTATATGAAAGTGTTTAAAGTACAAAGGCTAATTAGAATGGGTAACGTAAAGAATATCTACCGTCAGCGGTAAAATGAAATCAAATACTAGTTACATTTGAAATATAAGTCAAACAAAATGGTTCTACATAATCTATGAATGTTTTAAGACTCGTAAATAAATTTATCAGGAATTATATTAAATCAAGTTAAATAAACAATGTCTTGCTTCGAAGCACTAACAGTAATAGTTCACTGTACCATGTTTTATTACATTGAGCTTTATACGTTCATAAACGTTTGATTACAATAAGACATTTCATCGTTGATGTGTTTTCTCTGTACAAACTAAATCTCAATAAACATACACGATTACAATATGTGCATGACAAACACAAATACAATTCTACTTTTATACTATAGAAAATAAACTTATTTATAATGGAGTATTGCAAAACTAAATTTTAAAGAAAAATATAAATGATTTGTTTTGATCTTTTTTCATTTATTTAGTTTTTTGAATCAGGGAAAAATCATTCCACCCCTTAGGATGTTCGATTTGAAAGTATGGAAAGCACTATCGTCAATGTCCTCTTGAGGCGCGGCACACACCGCTCCGTAGTGGAGAGCACAAGCTTGTCATGCAATTTGTAATGTGCTAAAATCCCGTCCGGTCCGGTGCCGTTCCGTTCCAGTCTAGATGTACCGGGGCGGGACACATCATTGCACAATCTAGGCAAGAGCTGTTCATATAAAAGTGACCCTCTTTCAGTCTTTCTATTTTGAACTAAAGCGATGGCACGTTACAATTTATTTTGCAATATTTTGGATACATTGCTTGACTTAAAATCAAATCGACATTAATGGATTCCCAAAGACAGTATAAAAACTAGACAGGGCAATTTATGAACATTCAATCTTTTCGTTCGGTACAATACGGTGATTGCATTACTGTTTACTCAAAATTTGGCTTTTGGCATGATAAATCTTACAGTACATTTTTAAACAACACGTGAGTAATAAAATTTAAGATGTACACACATCAGAAATATAAACACCCCGTCGCAAGAAACCTGCATACTCAGTGAATTTCCAATGCAGGCAGATGTGTCTCACTACCTCATAAAGCCACTTACCAAGTTTCATAAAATTTCATGAATACATAAGTGATACATAGCATCTGATTTATTCTCCATAAGAATAACATTAGGGCTGAGTACGCAGGTTTGCTGCAACGAGAAATATAAGAAATGTGTTTTTAAGCAATTATCAATCCAACTCAACCAGGTGAAGCAACATACCAAGTTGTTATAATTTATGTTCATAATCAAGGGAAATATAAAACTTTACTTATTTTCTCCATAGAGTACATTATGGCTGAGCATGCAGGTTTGCTGCTACGGGGATAATGAACAAAGAATCAATTTTTTGTGCAAATATCAATATACCAGTACTGAGTAAAATTTAATCGAAATCGAACGTTTTTTAATCAAGTTATATGGACACACACACACACACACACACACACACACACACACACACACACACACACAAACACACACACACACATATATATATATATATATATTTCAACGAATAGTGTTTTTGACATCTGGGGATCTCAAAAAAGTTATCATAATCTAGGGCTTAAGTCTTACGATGAGACCTACGGTAATAGCTTCTTCCCTATAGGGTAAATTCGCTAAAACTGAATTTACTGCATGCTTAACCATTAAACGTCATATATTCTCTTCTTCTACTGTGAAAACATTTTTTTACAGTCAATAAATAATACGTTTGAATACAATGTGTCATAGAATATATGCGTACTGAAAAATAAGCTTGGTTGAAAAGGAATACGAGATAAAGTACTGAGGATAGAGTTTTTAAAAGGGTACACTTTAGAATGTGGTCAAACAATAGAAGAAAAACCTGTTGAATCAGTGGTTAAAATACTGGATTTTTAGGACTTATCGGTTAATATTTTACCAGTTCAACTGTATTGTAACTTTGACACCCTGGATCAACGCATTATTATTTATTTTCTAATTTTTTAGATAGTCTAAACAATTTTTTTACCCTAAAATTTACTTGGAAATATTCAAAAGAAATATTGACCATTTAAGATGTTGATGTATTTCTTACAAATGGAGGTTTAAAATCAAAAATCCATATAAAAGATACTAACACCATGGACTATTTGGCCCACTCAAGTTATCATCTAATTCATATTAAAAAATCGATTCCTAAAAGCCTATATATTCGAGAAAAAAATCTTTGTTCTGAAAACCGGGACTATCTTAATTATATAGATAAACTTAGTAACTCCCTCAGCAAAAAGGGTTATCCAAAACAGCTGATAGATAGGCAGATAAATAGTCCAAAAACTCTGCAATGAATTCTTTTGGTAATGACCCAAAATTTGCCACACAATATTTTCCTGGCTTATTTAAAACCAATAACATTTTGAAAGTTGCTCATACTCTGCAATCAATTCTTTTGGTAATGACCCAAAATTTGCCACACAATATTTTCCTGGCTTATTTAAAACCAATAACATTTTGAAAGTTGCTCATAAAGTTCTTGAAAGCTCACCTTTGACTCAAAATTTATTTCAAAACTTCCCAGGTTGATTTTCAATAAAGCTCCCAACTTGAAAAGCATACTTTCTAAACCAAAATTACCTCAAATAAATCAACCTTTAAGATCAAAGTCTGGCTGTAACCCTCGCAATCAATCCCGTTGTATCACTTGCAAGTCACTCGTTCCATCCACTAGTTTTGCTAGCAGCCAGACTAACAAATCAAATCAAATACGTGGAAGCATTACATGTGCTTCTACTAACGTAAATTACCAACTATCCTGTAAAAATTGCCCTAAGGACTACATTGGTAAAACCACAACAGCCCTTAGAGTACGCATGATGGCCACAGGCATGATGTTAATCATCCTTCGATAGAAAAGCCTGTTGCCATTCATGCCAGAGAACATTCAAAACATTTTCAGGAATGTTATTCTCTAAAGGGCGTATGTAAATTGGCTGCTGACTGTCAAGATAGACAGATAAGACAAATTGAGCGGGCCCATCAATTAGTCCTGAAATCTAAAAACCCATTTGGTCTTAACTTAAGATAACCAAAATGTACCATGTTGTATACTATTAATTTATTTCATCACATACAAAATTCTAAATGCGATTTATTTATACCACCTTTTATTTTTATCTTACTTTTGTTAAATGCTTTAAATCAATGAGGTTTAATTTATTGTAAAATTAATTTTTAATGTTCATTGTTATATACAAAACCCTGATACGGTATACAATTTATGTAGCTAGATAACAAATTAACCATCTAATTCTAAATATGTTTAATAAGTCATATTTTGTACTTTTATTTTTGTTTATCGTTTAGTTTTTGAGATTTTGTACTCCTGATGAAGGTTTAAGCCGAAAATGTAAGTAATATTCTAATAAAACAATGAGTATCAAGGTTGTTTTTGTTAATTATTTATTTTTGTATTAGTTTGTTCGTTTTAAAATATACCTGCAGAATATCCCTTAAAAAAGATACGTTTTTATAGTTTACCTAACAAATAATAACTTAGTCCATATCATAAAGCTGCTTAAATGATTTTTATACAAAAAGATTTAACTAGAATAAAACCAATTTTCACGATGGTGGAATAAAACTAATAATAAAAAATTGGGTGAACACACGAAGATCACATACCTACTAATGAAAGTAATTAAAACTGAAGTGTCTTTGCACATGATAATTGGAAAACACCGCGACGGACTAACTTAAAATTGTTCAAATAAATTATTTAGTACAAGATATTAGCCAACTTGGTTATTCAGTTGATTTTGTTTGGAGTTTGAAAAGGCCTTGAAATCAAATCCATTAGATTAATATTGGGGTACTTGATTCGTTGATAATTTGCAAACGTCTATGTTTATTCAACAGAGTAACGTAAATATTGCATTTGATCACATTCTTGTTAGGAAAGGATTAAAAACGTTAAAAACCCAAAGTAAGATTTAAATCTTAGTTTTTTAAAATATCATATATATTTCAATAACAAAATATAAAGACGATTATTACTATTAAATAATTTTATTGGTACTAGATGTAACTGACGACCAAAATGAATAAACAACTGAAACGAAAGAGAACAACATGATAAATGTTTAAAGTTGCATTACAGGCACTACTTATCTAAACTGGATTTCAACTTTAATTTAATATAAAACCTTAGTGTGTTTAAGAATTATCCACGATCAAGATGGGAAAACACATTTTTCCTGACAGCATCTCTTCATTACATGACCTTTTGCGCTGTATTGGTAACAAATTCACATACTTAAGCAGGCCCATCAATTAGACCTGAAATCTAAAAAACCCATTTGGTCTTAACTTAAGATAACCAAAATGTATCATGGTGTATACTATTTTTTTGTTCATTGAGAAGGAATATATATTATCAAAACTGTATTGCAGGCCAATCTTTTTTGGAGAATATCTGAGTCATTTCGGCATTGACCTAAGTTTAAAGTCAGCATTCTCTTTACTTAGGTAAATTTCAAATTCCTAGTTGTAAATTTTAACTGCATATGAACAAAATATAGATATGAATCGATATTTTGATTTGTTGTTGGTAAAATATGATTGTATAAAAATTATTTGACCTGGTAGTTCAAATGAGCATATCCTAATCTCAATTAGGCCTGAAGGTGTTTTTATATTTAGAGAATTTCCCCTATAGGGAAAAGCTATTACCGCAGTCGGCATGGAAAGACCTAGGCCGGGGACCATGATAACTTTTCTTTTTGAGGTCCCCAGACCCCAAAAACACCATTCGTTCGAAACTGTATATATATATATATATATATATATATATATATATATATATATATATATATATATATGAATGTGTGTGTGTGTGTGTGTGTGTGTGTGTGTGTGTGTGTGTGTGTGTGTGTGTGTGTGTGTGTGTGTCCGTGAGCACGATAACTCTCGTAAAAATGATCCGATTTTGATGAAATTTGGTATAAACGTGTAAAGCAACATTTATGACTTTAAGTTCGAAAACCAGCTAGATCGCTCCATCCAAAGGGGTATTTTGGGGGGTTTTTTACCCCAAAAGTGGGTTTTTTTGAATTTGTTACATATACTTTTTGAAATAGTCATATATTAATTTTTACCATTGGATTCAACTTAAAAAAACACACAATTTGGTATTTTTATCATTCCTCTATGTCAATTAGTTACCGATATATTCAAAGTGCTAAACACAGAACATTGTCTAATGTTATTCTTATGGGAGAAAAGGCAAATTTTATATATCGCTTCTCTATGAACGTGTACTGACGAAACTTGGTATACACGGCTTCATCTGGTTGTGGTCTATTGATATTTGGTCAAACAAACAATTTTTTTTTGCGAAAGGATCCCGTAGCAGCAAACCTGCGTACTCACCCCTATGTTATTCTTATGGAGAATAATTAAATGCTATGTCTCCCTTAATTATGAACATAAATGAATAAAAACTGGTATACGACTTCTCCTAGTTAAGTTGTGTTGAAATTAGCATAAAAACCCATTTGTTGTGTTTCTTTTTGCAGCAAACCTGCGAACTCAGCCCCAATGTTCGTTGAGTATCCAGGTTTGCTCCGACGGGGGTATTTACTTTTATCGTATTTCATTTATTACATATTAATTTATTTTTGTTCCTAACTGTGAGCTCAACCCCTAACGTGCTTAAAGAGCGTGCTACTATATATATATTACCTTGACGTTAAGATATGTTCTAATATTAATCCCGCTTATCCACTTCCACTTCGTTCGATTACTTTATTCAGTAAATGTTACATTAAATAGATAAGTATATGCTTAGAACCGGGTCACATAGTTTGTTGAAACCTAGCCCTTTGTGGTTATTAATCTCAGCAGGGATGGATTACTATTTCAAGGGTGTGTGTCAATGGAGTTTTGTAGGAACATAGTTTTACAAAAGGTTACACGATGAATTAGAATTTCACATTTCTTGTTCTTGTAATTATTGGTTAGTGTTTTATTGTTCCTAGCTAGTTTAAAATATTACTATAGATTCTTAAAATTATCAATATCCATCGCAAAAATTATATAATTATAGTTTAATGAGAATTAAAGTTGAGACGTTAAATGATTTATTATTTTCCACAATATACGTTAGATAAATAGTGATGCAATATATGTCTTTGCCTTGGTTAAAGGTTTTTAACTTATTTAAATTTACAAGAAAAGCTATCAACGAGCAAACTTGTTACCGGATCCTTCACAGATAACTATAAACGGGCTCGAAAACGGCTTACTTTGCAACAAGAGAAAACACTTACGAAAACCAAAATATTATAATATTATTTATTTCAGCACTTTTATTGTATAAAAAACAAAGAAATGCTGGTTTTAATATTATATACATGGTGATTTATATAAGTGTGCCAGCCAAATTTCTTGAAAAGTAAAAGGGTTATTTGTGGCCTTAGACATGTTACATAACGCACTTAAGGGGGAAGAGGGGGTATGGTGTAGCGTTTTGCTGCTTTAAGTGAGGAAGGGGGGAGGATATGGATCAACGTTACGTAACTCACAAATATTAACAATAAAAGCTGACGCAATCCTGCATGACGCATTTTATAATTATTTCAGACTCCCCTACCTCATGTAACGCAGCATAAGGCTACACCATACCCCCTGCCTCCCTTAAGTGCGTTACGTAATATGCGTTTAGCCCCTTAAACCTAATTAAATGGTAACTCCCCTGGATTTTTGCTTTTGTGTAAGCTAATAATTCTGACATGTTTTCCGCCATGTATCCAATACCAGTGGAACAGCCCTTTGAAAAATAAACGGCAATTTGGTAAACTGACTTCATCTACAAGAAATTTTAAAAATAAAATTTCATTAAAACTCATTGTTGTCAAATTTTTATATAATCTTATATTTGATTAAATTTATCACAAATTAAATCGTAAATATCTATAAAACGGACGCGTATATAAACAAATCGCAGAATTAAAAATATCGTTAAATTATAAATTTTACCCGAAGCCATCACAAACATATTATGTTTACATCAAATAAATTGAAGTTGTCAGCCATATTAGGAAAATGAGGGATAAACATATAAAATATCACAATAACTAAATACAAAACCAAAAATACAGTGTAGTGGCCTTTTAACCTTTTTATATCTCTTATAATCTTCAAGAAAAATAGCTGGCGAACTTAAATCAATCAGCCTGTATGTCAGATAAATAAAATGTCATCTTTTAACGGTAAATCGAGGATTTCCACTCTTTTATGCGGAATGGTAGACTTATGTTTTAAAATATTTTATGAAAATTTAATGCAATTACGCATGCATGCAATTGTTTAGATCAAAGTTTTGAAATGAATACTAGAATAATATTTAGCCATAAGCTACTTTCCCAGACTCTGTCTACAGTAAAATGTCTAACAGCTGGCACAAAGTTTTCTCCCACTGCCAATTACATTACTTGCAATCCCAAGGCTTGGAGGAGTATTAAAGGCTTTAATCATATTGAGGGAGTTATTATAATTACCAAAAGACCCTGCCAAGACAATTAAACAGGCGATACAGGTGGATGGTACTAAAAATACCTTTTATTATTTCCAGCATTTATTTAAAGCGTCTCAGGAAAAACCCTATAAATGTCCATTATTTAATCTAGAATTAGTGAATTATTAGATTTTTTCATGACTCAAAGTTGCAGTAAAAGTTTAGCATAGTCCTTGTAGTATAGTCTTCAACTGAACATAAAAAAATTATTTATTTTTCGGACCTTTAATTACGTACCTATTACAAGTTTTAACACGTCGACTCTTCTAGTCCGTGAACGATTATACTTCAACATGAGTATCTACAAGATTTTAAGAAATGTTATATCTTTAAAACGACAAACACCAGTTTTTCTTGAAGTGGAAGCCTTACTAAAAAAACTATTTTTATAGACCTAAATCTAATGTTAAGGTCAAAAAAAAATAAAATACATATTTTATTATAATTTGGATAATCAATAATATTATTACTACTATTTTAAAGTTTTATAATTTGTTTTTCATTACTTTTAAAAAAGGTTTAAATAAACAAAATAACAACTTTTCATTGATTAAATGTAACCTATTTTAAGGAGTATTTCACTACCGTCAGTGGCTAATATAATGGCAAGAATGATTGATTTCAATCAACTATGTACTAACAAGATACCCAGTTTTGTCAAATGTAAATCTTATTGCATACAAAATTATAATAAAAATTATAAAGCTTATAAATACTGAAGCGTAGACTAATTAGTGGATAAGCTACTATGTGTAATGATTTTTTGTTGAATGTGTTTGACGATGACGTCACTATCAGGAGGGGATCGATAGCTCGGTAGTGGATAAACTCCGGCGCTTCTAGAGCGATTAGCCCAGATTCAGAACCGAGCACGCGATTTATACGGAATACAGAATAGTCTCATTGACGGTACTGGATTGGATCTAACTAGAACCGTGTTGGTAATCCAAAAATAAAACTACTAAGCATATGTTATATATATATTTTTTTAATGAAGAAAGATATTGTACCTTTATATCTTTGGGAAAGAGGCAAATACATAACAATTCTCCCTCAATCGTCGCTATATATTATGAGATAAAAATCTTAAAATTATCCTCTGAAATAAAAATGAAATAAGAGTATTATTTTACTACTATTGCTTTTTACACTCCCTTTTCTCAGGATGTTTCTAACACAACGTAAACGAAATTTGTTCGCAACGTATATGAAATCGCAAAAAAGTCTTCCTTGCCATTTGAGTTAATCTTTTAAAATTGCATTTAAAGTTAATTTATAGTTCCCTTTGTATAATCTTATAAACAATATACAGGGGTGTAATTATTACGAATATTAACGTTTACGTTATCATCTTACGTTATCATATAGCAAAAAAAAAATGGTTTACCTAGATGTCATGAGCGATATTTTTTTCATTTAGATGTGCAATATCCGGTGGAGCCACATTTCCGGTCGGTTTTGCAATATTAATCAGCTACATGGTATATTATCTGGTTATATTTGTCAGTGTTGTTAGGATAGAAATAAAATAGCCAGGACTACAGGTAGCATTTTTGTTTTCATAATTTTAACAAAAAAAAAATACGATCTATTTTTGTATAATATCAAATATAAAAGTCTGGTGTAAAACGGAAAAAATTTCCTTGAATACAAAAAATAAAATAAAAAATAAAACTCGAGAAAGTAATCATACATGAAGCCGATAATATAAATGTAAAGCATTCAAAACAAAAATCATATGATATTCTTAAAGTGGCGCATATGCTGTCACCTTTAACGTTTAATTCGTAAAAAATGAGTTAACAGAAGCATTGGTATTTTAATTTCATGTAATTTTTAGCACAAAATTGTTCATACGCATACGATTTTATACAAATTTTGTTCAAAATTAGGGCTTATATTTTTCATTCATAACAATAATGAATATAAATACTTTCCGACATAAAATATATTTTATTACTAATCATTTGTAACATGAGATTTAGTAATTGCCGCTAGATACTAACGTTTCACTTGTTCCACTCCCACTGAGCACGTGTTTGAAAAAATGCGTGTGTGTGTGTGTGTGTGTGTGTGTGTGTGTGTGTGTGTGTGTGTGTCTGTCTGTGTAGATGTGTACAGAGCTAGAGCCTTAACCAATGGGCCGATTTTTATGAAATTTGCTATGTAGGTACAAATCCACGATATCTCCAGGTGTTTTTTCATTTTTTCGAATTTTTGATTTTTAAGTGTAATTATCCCCCAAAACCGTCAAATAACATGAAAAATCTAAATTTATCGAAAATGGCTCTAACGATTTTGATTAAATTTTAGTCGTTTGTAGAAATTTAGTTTTCCAACAAAATTACACCACCCGGATTCCTGTAAAAATTCGGGTTCAGAAATTACAGGACTTAAAACATCAAAAAATCAGTTTTTTTGATTTTTCATAAAAATACATATATATAAAAAAGATTACTATTCACCATTAAATAGAACTCAAAAAACTAAATAATTTAGTATTTTGTATTACTATTCTACGATTGCTGGTTCCGGAGAAAATTTAAATTTAAATTTTGCTGTAAACGCAGTACGTAGTCCAATGTTATTCTTATGGGGAATACAAAAATTTCTATTTATCTCTTATTTACTGATCAATTTCGTTCAAACTTGATATGCTTGTCAAATTACCATTGACCAACAGAGGAAATTCTAAATATGTTGCCCCTTAATAACCCTGTGGGGGGGAAATAGGGGGCATTTCCCCTCTTAAAACCACGTGTTTAGCAATAGATTCTGTAGCGCTTTAAAATCAGGGATTTTGGTGGATGTTTTTGAAAAAAACTTGTTTACAAGATTTTCTGTACATTCCACCGTGCTTTGTATTCTATATTTTGTAAATAAAAAGTAATTTATTCATTAAAGTTGGGCTAATGGGAGAAAGTATGTGTCAGTTTCCTGATACCGTTTATTATAAATAAACAGTTATAAACAAATCCTAGTAAATTTAATTATAACCACCAGCGAGCCTCCTGAATAAGGGAAGAGTGCCAAGTGTATGAAAAGTTATAAAAGTTGTTGACAACAGGGAGCAGAACAAACTGACATTTGATCTGCTATATTTTATTCATTTATTTTTGTACATACTTTTGACAAAGTTACCCATGAAAATAAGTCCCACTACAAGACCCCTCCATGGTAGCTTTACTATCTGCGTTGTTTGTTCATGTTTTACCGCATACCCCGCCGTAGACTCACCGTATTTCCCTGCCCGTGACGACAGTCCAGCCTCTCTTACGACGGTCTGGTCGTCGCACCCGAGACCTAGTGACCACCTCCACCTCCACCTCGTCCGACTCCGCATCTGTAGACATTCTCGTCCTACGGAACCTGCTCTTCACCAACTGGAAGGTGTGGCTTGACATGCAGAAGCCATTTAACGGTGGAAGTTGTAACTCATGACACACGTCGGTGAGAGAAACAGTTTATATAATGTTACTAATCTTTATTGCATTCATCTAATATATTATTTAATTAATAATAACTTATGGCCCTTATAATTTTAATGTTATTTCTCAGGAACACAACGGAAAGAAAGTAACAAAACCGCTTGAAAATATAACAGTATGGCAACACATCATGAGTTTGTTTAATTTTAAATATCAGCTAACAGCGCTTTAAATTTACTCTGATTAAAGTGTTACAAAAATAGTTTCTGCTTATATAACATATTACTTGAAGTTATATCAAGGCTAAAGTATAAATATGACTTCTTTAAATTGACAGTTTGCTAAACAAAACTAAAACTGTCTTTAAATTATTTAAAATTGTATTTCTTTATTTAATACTAGAAAACAGGCATGTCCAAAAAATTCCATTAATCTTTTAAAAAACAATTTTATCGGTCCAATCACTGCACATTTCCCGCTGCACCCAATACTGACGTCACCAATACAAACATGGATCACTAGCGCGCCACGTGGTCAGTTGACGCACCACTGAACGCAACATTTTACTATTTTACACACGAAGACAGCGACGCGAACAGTCTCCAACTGAAGCTTCGCGCTACGAACCACGCCGCCACCGCTCCCGCTGCCAAACGCTTATTTTTACTTCAAACTGTCGCAAACGGCGATATTTCGGTCCACATTAATGACATACACCTCTGCGGCTTGGAATTGGCACGGGTGAGCACAGTGTGTTATTGCTTCAAAAACAATTATCATTTTGATGACACTACAACAGTAGTGGTGGATTTTGTTCTGAATAAAATTAATTATACAAAGATAATGTCAAACATTACGTCGTAGGCATATATAAAAAAACAGTTGAAAATTTAATAAGATAAAACCTTATGTAATCATGCTACAACTGTATATCATGTGTACTTCTGCAAAAAATTAAGGTTAAATTATTTTTAGTTAAAATAACATTCACAGCAAAATCATAGACTTATTGTTGACCATTGATTTAATGCTTCCAAATCAAAACCCAGAGAGTATATATTTTAATATAACATATTTGTTTGTAGATAAATTTTAACGTTAAATACAAATTATGCAAGTTATTAAGTTGCTGCATAAGTTTTCCAGTTATAGCATTTTCTTTTACTTTAGTAAAGTATTTAAACAATTATTGTACACTTTACAATGTAAAATATCAGTTTTACCTAACAAAAACACTAACGCAAACAACATTAATGATCATTTCCGTAACCTAACCGTTATATTCATTTGCAATCTTTAAATGGTGGGGCAAGATAGAGATTATATCCCCACTCACAAAATTTGGGCATTGTTCAGTATCGATCTGGACGAGTCAAATGACACTCACTGTTGTAAGTCATACGCCTTATTGGAGCAAAGCGCTTGATAATAAGATATATTTGCATGATAGATAATCTATACATTTGAAAATAAAGAGAGCATAGTTTTTTTTACATATTCTAGTATTTTTCTTTAGTAGAAACACTGTTTTGAGATTTAATTTACAAACGTAAGAATCAGAATATGGTTGGATACACTGATACGTTTGTCAATAACTACTTATTATCAAACTAAAAAGTTAAAACCATAAACCAAGATTGTAGTTTTGTAGTAAAGTTTAAATATGTATAGTATAGTAGGAATATATGCAAACATCAAGCAAGACATGTTGGGGAAAATAATTCCAGATTGTGTATTACATAATAGAGAATTGGTATTATTAGTTAAAACTTTATCATAGTGTATAGCCGTACGCGAATCTTCAACAATTCGTATACATCTCTTGTTGTTTCTGACATAATCATTGTTTAATAAAAAAGAAAAACTATTACCACTTATTTTAAATTAAATCCTAAAACTTGGAAGAAAATAAGCATAAATTAATGTGATGAATTATACCGTTTTAGAAAAAAAAACACTTTACATAGTAATAATGTGTATAACAATGGTTACAGTATTGCTTACGTAAGGTAGCGTCTAAGACATGTTATGTAATTTCTTATTTTTAATTTGTTTACACCATGAATCCCTTTAGAGGGGTGATAGATGAATAGGGGGTGATTTAAGTAATGTCTAGACACATCCAGGAAAATAGTTAATAGTTAGTGGTAAAATAGTTCAAATGTTAGTTTACTTCAAAACCTTAAATAGCTTTCATCCCTAAAAAATACAAATAAATTTAACATAATCACTCATTTGAAATAATGTTGACAGCTGGAGAATAATGTATAGCAGGCTTTTATTCAACACTTCGGCAACAAGATGATAACTGATCACCTTACCTTCGTTAAAGGGACTCGGTAGATAGCCTTAGAAACACAAAGGAAAAGTTGTTAACAAGGGAACTTGTTATCGGATTCGCCACTGATAATTATCACCAGCACCGGTGTCGAAACCATCTCATGTTGCAGCGAGAGGATACTTTTTACTAAATTACAGTATTTAGAAATTTAAAACAAGTTTACTTGACCAGAAATATATTCTTAAAATCGCCCCCACCACTTGTCCGTAGTCTGTTGTTTAACAATTATGTAAAGATTTGTATTTGTATTTCCCATAAAGGAACTTCATAAAACGTGAGTAGGCAAATTCCACGGTACATTTTTACGTCCTAAGGATCTCCCTGGTATTAGCTGAGGTTTTTATTGATTTTTTTTGTAATGTTTGTAAATATAAATTGTTAAATAAATTGTCTAGTAAAAAATTGCAAGTGAGCATTTTAACTCAAAAATGTTGAAGCAAAATGTTTTACTAAGTTTTGAATTAATTATAGTAACATCAGATTTGATCAACCTAACCTACTAATGTTCAATTACTAAAATCGTAATTAGTTTTATGTTTACGACTCTTACAAAATGGTCTTAATTGTATGGATCAGAATTATTACTTTTTATCGAAGTTAAATGTTTCAAACAAAGTAATGTTGAGTACATGAATTGATAACTAAAACATGCACCTTTCCATGGTTGTTTATGGATTTATTTGATCTGAAATATCGTCAACAATATGTTTTACATGAAAAATACATTTTAGATGTTCAAACACTGCATTTGAAACAGTACGTCACGCGTAGTCGAGTACGATAAACTTGATTTAGTACGACAACAGCGAACGTTTGGCACGTCATCTATTTATAAATATAATTTGGTTACCCTAAACCGAAGCAATCCAGAATGTAAAGTTTATTTCCAATACGGCATAACAAATGGCAGTTGACATTTAGCATTCATGTTGCACTGCAACTTTTTCAACTGCTGTTACCAAAGACAACACCCGATGACAAACTTAGATTATCGATTGGGTTTAAACATTCCCCCTTTATAAACACAAAAGACAATACATAAACAAATTTTCCTTTTTATTTTGAACTAAGAAACTAAAATATCAAAATTATAATAAAATGAAAATAATTGGAATTTTTGCTACTTTTTAGTGAAAAATTTTAAGAAATACCATTATTGATTTAGTACAATATAAATGCTGTTTTTGTCAAATGACTCATAAAAACCGTGTTACCTAAAGTAAAAACATAAAAAACAAGATAAAACGATCCATCTTACAAAAGTTCTAGTATCAGTTGCTTTTAGTCATTTGTCACAATGTATAGGATGACGAATTATCCAAGACATTTATCTTGTAGTATACGGAAGGTAACCTGAAATATTAAATTTTTTTTATTCAAACCTAAGGCATTAAGTCACCACTAAGGTGCTCAAGGATTTCAGCTGTGAATATGTTTTGTTACTTCAGCAAGAGCCAAAGTAAAAGCTTCCATACTCAGACGGTATTAAGCCTTACTTTTGTTTGATGCATTTTTTCACTAGTTTACTTCTCCTCGTAAGACGACTATCGATTATTTCATCTCTAAGATATAAATAAAATCTTTTATTGGATAAGAGATTCGACCAGGAAGAAAATTTGATATATAATTTTTTTATAAGAACCTTGTAAGTAGGTTTAATAAAAAATATATTTTTTTAGTTATTAAAAATTACTTTAGTTCTTGGTATTTTGGTATGGCGTAAAATATTAAGTTATCACTTACGATTTTCCAGTTAGTTTGGACTAAGGCTACTGAGGAATAAATATTAGTATACTTATCAATATAAAAATATATTTCTATTATTATACGAAACAGTTTAAAAATTTAGTGAATATTTATGAACAATAGATGATAACTTTATTTGATAGAGAATTCACAAATTATTGACGAAGAAGATGGCATACGTTTACCTGTGATAAACTCACATTTTCCTCTATAAAGATCTAACAAGTGAAAAATGTCATATTGCTGGGATATGGTGTTAAAATTTACATTATTCATTTATGTATATTACTTTAGTTGGTGTGAGGTATAATTCACTCTATAATGTGAAGTTTGCATATGAAATTACTTGCAAGATTCGGTATTTCTACCTGACCTTCTACAAATGCCAAGTGGCCGCTTAATGCCAAACTTGAGTTAACAAGTGAAGGTTAACAAATTATAATGTTGTCCTAGGTAATATTTGTAAATATTGTTACGGTTAACATGTATTAATATGGGTGATATGTTGTATTTCCTAAATAACTAAGGACTGGTATAAATGATAGTACCAATCATGGCAATACGTATTTAAGGATAAGCCATAATTATGTATAAATAAATATTAGGTGTCAAATGTATACACATGTTTCAGTTACCCTCGCTAACTCAACCATCGGGATTATGGACCTGATAATTATCTATTTCATTTCAGTTTGTTTTTAGCGAATTTCCCCTATAGGGAAGAAGCTATTACCGTAGGTCTCATGGTAAGACTTAAGTCCGAGACCATGATAATTTGTTGTTTTGAGGTCCCCAGATGACAAAAACACTATTCGTAAAATTTATATATATATATAAAATTAAATTTGTATTTAATTTTTGTTAAATGTTATAGTTTTAATTTATACATTTTTATATACTTTATTTTATACACCTGAAGACGCGGAAAGCGAAATATAGTGTGATGTTTAACTATATTTTTCAGTTTCTCATTGTTATTGATTGATATATATAAATATATATATATATATATATATATATATCAATAAATAAATATAAATAAATATATATATATATATATATATATATCAATAAATAAATATAAATAAATAAATAAATATATATATATATATATATATATATATATGTGTGTGTGTGTGTGTGTGTGTGTGTGTGTGTGTGTGTGTGTCCGTAAGTGCGATTACTTGAGTAAAAAACGTCCGATTTCGATGAAATTTGGCTCAAATGTGTAAAATGACATTCATGACTTTAAGTTCGAAAACCAGAAAATCGGACCATGGGAAAGGAAGTTTATGGGGGTTTTAAATTTTCCAAAAATCAGTTTTTTGCATTTTCACCCTACAATTGTTTAAAAACTTAATTTTGGTTTTGACCATATAATAGAGCTTAACAAAACAAATAATATTGTATTTTGAATTATTAACCTAGGTTAAGTGGTTGCGGAGAAAATCCAAAAAAAACCTACTCATAAAATGTCCCATGTTAATCTTATGGGAGAAAGGTTTTTGGCATTTCCTCAGTTTATTTTAATTTAAACTTCACATTTTCTTTTTGAAATCTGTTCAGTTCCACAAAACAATCATTTTGGTGTTTAAATTGTGATTCTACGCCCAGCCGTTGCTGAGATATTATGTAATGTCTCCATAAAATAACTATGTACGTTGTCCAATGTTATCCTTAAGGAGAATAAATAACATTTGATATCTCGATTAGTTATGATTGTATGTTGATGAAACTTGGTATGTGGCTTCACGTAGTACTGGTATATTGATATTTGCACAGAAAATTGATTTTTTGTTGGTTATTCCCGTAGCAGCATACCTGCGTACTCAGCCCCCATATTATTCTTAAGGAGAATAAGTAAAATTTAATGACTCCCTTAATTTTGAACATAAAATAATAAAACTTGGTATGTAGCTTCACTTGGTTGAGTTATATTCATAATTGCATAAAAACCCATTTTTTCCTTGTTGCAGCAAACCTGCTTACTCAGCCGTATGTTATTCTTATGGAGAATAACTCAAATGTTATATAGAGCATATTTATGATTGAATATTGATGAAACTTGGTATGTGGCTTCGCCTAGTTAAATTATATTTATATTAGCATAAAAATCAATTGTTTGTGTTCCTTGTTTCAGCAAACCTACGTACTCATTACCAATGATATTCTTATGGAGAATAATTAAAATCGCTCATATGTGAATATATTTTTATGAAACTTGGTACGCGGTTTTATGTGGAATTCAGACAAATATTATGCATTGTAAATTCTCTGAGTACGCAGGTTTGCTGCGACAGGGGTATTTTATGTATATTGTGATACAGTTAGATACAAACTGCGATGTTTATAGAAGTATTGAAACAAATTTACTTGTACTAAAAGTAATGAACATAATAATTATAAGTCGTTTATGACTAAGGGATTTTAATTGTAAGTGTTAAAAAAGTAAGCAATTAAACTCATAATGCTCACAATTAATTATATTTGAATTAAAACTTCATCCATTGACAATTGAGTCTGCTTGCTGATTACTAGTATATGTGACAAGCTGTGACAAGAACAGGTGTTGTCAATGTGGTTGTTCTACTAACAGGTGAAGATATTTCTGTTCATGATTTGGCATCGTTTTAGAGTACTTAGACGGCTCTGGAGGTTGCGTATTTTAATATCACATTGTAAAAAAACATCTCGTATGAAACTTATCCAAAGTTGAATGTTATTATTTTATTTTCATAAAGTTACGTAGTAAATTTGTTCTTAAACCTTAACTATTAAAATGTTTAAGTAGTGACTAATAAATAGCTATTTTATAAACTTGCGGAACAATAAAGTACTATAACCTACACATTTTATGTGCGTGGTCCTATAAATTAATTTAATGTCATACGTATAAATAATTATTTGATCCCTGTGGGTTTAATGAATAGCAAAAACCTTTTATATTTTTCGTTATATAACTTTAAAACTGTACCGTATTTTTGCTGATTAACATTAACTATCACGTTTTGTAAGAAATGTACAGGCATATTTATAACATACTTGGTTTATCGGTGTAATAACATAGTTTCTTTCTATTTTTCGGGGTTTTTGAGTTCTTCGAAATTGAATTACTTTGCTTCATTATTAAAGGAGAGGATAATTTCCAACGTATAAAGATCATTTAATATCACTACTAAATATTCATCAAGGACTTCTAGGTAGTTTTTAAGTTAAAATTCAATCTTATATCAAGGTTGGTACAGGAAAAGTAAACAAATCTCATGGAATAACAATAAAACTCACGTTATTTAGTAAGAAATTTTTTTTATATATGTGGCTACTTTTACAGCTAAATATTTCACCTCTAAAACAGTATCAACGTTTGTTCCTAAACTGATTATAACATAGTATTCAGCAAAAGTATAAAATATTTAACGAAGACCACTGTAACTATTTCTAACTGTGAGGATAGGGCAATTTGTCTTGTATACGTTTAGTTGCCTTCTGAAACTAAATGCATTTGTCAAACTCATTTGACAAATGCATTTCATGGCGTCATACAGAGTGATTTCCACTTTTCAACCACTGCTTTCTTCTTATTTCTTGATATTCGTGTTGATTCATAAGGTTATACAGTTTTTTACGGTAATCTAAATAAATTGAAATATATAGATTTACCTATCATAAAATTGTAGTGAGAAAGCTAATTCCAGTGTACTGTTTTTGATTTCACTATTAGTAATTTCTAACTACTGATGCAAAAATTAATTACAATTGTAATTTTTTGATGTCACCTCTGCTAAAGTAAAACTTTTTTACATCGATTTTATTGTATTAAGAATTATTCTTACTAAAATGATGTTACTAAACAGCTCTTCTAAACAAAAATGTTTTATCAAACGTCGAGGAGATTCACAAGAGATATCCAAGCTAACGAAGCGTGGTCTGGTTAAATTGTTATCCCTTTGATTACTCTAAATCACCTACCAAAGACTGATATACCGGAAAAAATAGTTATATTCACAAACTGGCTTTAATAGTTAGTTTTAAGGCCATAAAGGACTACAACATTAGCACATTTCTTTACAGTCACGGAAAAAACGGGTGTTGTCAATAATATAGTATATATTATTCTATTGTAATTAGTTTCGTTCGTTTTTCCATAATAACTTATTTCATAATCACTGGATTCTCAACATCAGTGAAAACAACTACATTAAATGCGTTTAAAATGTAAGTTATAATGTAGTCGCCCAGATCTCTAATGTTACGTAGGTTTGACTAGCATGCTGACAAAAATATTTTTGTACTAGAAACATTTTTTCAAACTCTTATATTTCAGCACGCTTTGTTAATGATTTGAGACTTGACCAATCAATGCAAGTTTTAAAGTTTAAAAAATTCAAATTAACAGTCTTTCTTCCTACAAGTTTACTAAGAAAGGGTCGCCCTTCCTTAAATAACGTATTATTATTATTATTATTATAAATATTAAATCTTTTATACGTATAATACAAATATATATATATATATATATATATATATATATATATATATATATATATATATAATTCACATGGATTGCCATAATTAATTATTGCATTCATCTTTTGCTTTTATTTACATTATGTCAGACAAACATACCTACGTCCTTTACCTTGGTTGTCAAATGTTTGCTACAAAGTAATACTATAATGATTATATTATTCTATTTAGAATTAGTTATTCGTTTGGGTACAATTATTACATAGAACAATTTAAAAGTATGAACAGAATTTCACAAAAACAACAACAAATTCAGCTTTAGTGAGTTTCTGTAATGTCTTAAGTAAATGGGATAAACAACAACTCTTACACTTTAGATTAAAACTTTACTCTTTAGGTTTTTTGACGTTTTACCAGTATATCTATATATATTAAGCGTGCAACATCTACTGATGCTGTTTAGACTATATTTGCATGTTTAAATTCCACTATTACTATAAAGCTCAATAAAATCCATTCCCTTAGTAATCTGTGTTGGGGGAGAAAGCTGTATTCATTCAACAGTAGTCTTTCGACATTTTAAAATAATAACAGGTGTTTTTTTCAACTAAATACTATATGTAGTTATGTTTACCTTCAATCTCCTCTCAAAATGTAAATCAGTTTTTTGGATAGCTATTGGCATAATTTAATTAAAGAAATTGCCGGCAATAAAGTGTTGGAAATGAATATTAATGATCTAATATCGATTCAAAATTTTTTAAATATTAATGTTTGTAGTTTGCATTGGACTGAATAATCCTGTGAACAACTTTAAGGTGATCAGTGCTGCCAACCATTGACCAGTGCTGCCAACCACTGGCCAGTGCTGCCAACCACTGACCGGTGCTGCCAACCTCTGCCCAGTGCTGCCAACCACTGACCAGTGCTGCCAACCACTGGCCAGTGTTGTCAACCACTGATCAGAGCTTCCACTTCGATGTCATCATGTTACATACACAATCCCTTACCACCAAAAGCCCGTATCAGCTAAGGCATCCAATCAACACTCTCCACCTAACAAAGTTCTGCTCGAATTGCCGTCGGGAAAGTTCTTAGGAGACACTATTTGTATTTCCAATGATACGTTGAATACCAACCAGGTGGCGGGCCTATAAGCTTAATTAGTAAACATATTGCAATTTTAAAGTCTGATGAAAATGTCAAAATAAAAAAATCTCCAACTTAAGCATTTTGATAACGTTTCATTGAAACTATGTATAGGAGTTATGTCCGTTTGTAAACTTGTATTGAACATTGCTCCATCTTTCCCTTCTTACCAAAACCAGGTTATTTTTCAAGTTGACCAATTTGGGAGTCACGTGTATGGTGTTATAACATGTTTCTGGTCGGTTTTTTTTTAAAGTACACCCTTATTCTGTTTCGTTTCTATTAAGTTTGAATATTCCTTCTGATTATAAGTTTTAATTTATATCATCACTCTAAGGAATGACTAAGTACCTCCTGTGGTGTTTGATGCTCCTTACGTATTTAGAACAACTATTCAATTATGCTAAGGAATTAATACAACTTAAAATTGATTGATAATGTTAAACAAAATGTATTTTTATCGAGTGGGACTTAGCTTGCTAGTTTGACTAAAATGTTTAACAACTTATAATTCGGAAGGAATATTTACATATAGAAATGACACTTTATAGGTTTGGTTCACATAAACAAAGTAAGATTCGTAACAATAAATAACTGACATATAACATTTTATTTATTCTCAATAAGAATAAGCATTAGATTTGAGGACGCAGGTTTGCTGCAACGAAGAAGATAGGCTTTAGAAGAGATGGTTATAAATTATATTTCCCTTAAAAATAAATGTGTTATGTATTAGTCTCAATATGTAGTAGATACGATCAAGCTTAGCTCGGTACAAAAGTAGAAATAAGACAGTAACCATCTTCCTCTCTGTTATGAAAAACAAAGAGGAAGGCCTCAAGAGGGCATGCCCGTCGCAGGAGCTCATCCCTTCCAGACCTCCGGGACCTCTCTAACAGACTGGGGCCCATTAAAACAAATACCCAGCCTAGAGACTTCTCAACTAACAAATTCCTTTTTTGTTTTTACGTTGCAATTTATAGTCAAGACTGATATACAATTGTTTTACAATTAGTTTTAGAGATCCAAACATTATATAATCCTTAACTTTTGAAATAACATCCAATAGTATCATGCTCTAATAATAAAGGTGAAATTTTATATTATTTTAAAATTAACATAATGGGATTATAAAAGTGAAATGCAAGTTTATTGTAAAAAGGTGGAAATAGTACACAGAATGTTAATAGTTAAGTTGTCAGTAGGCACATAACTAAAAAAATTGAGTTATGAAAAAAGTTTAAAGATTTAGATCTTTTTGAGGGTTAAATTATTTAATATGATACTATGTCTGGTGGTACATATTTAATAGGGGATATATATTTGTGAACTAGTTATGCTTTGTGTAATTATATGCCTTAGTCTATCCTTTGTGCATGAACAAATAAATTTAAACCCAAGAACATATTTTAAAACATAGCCGGTAATTATCCTTATCCTCGTCAATTGCCGATGATTGTTTTTTGAATGGATGAAACCGTTATTACCAGTCATCATATATGTGGTTACCGATGATAAATAGTAACTAATAACGCCTAAAATGTGTTTATGAGATTTAACTTCAATGTGAATCCTACATACACACAAAATACAAAAAACTAATAAATCAATAATTTTATGTTTAAATATTCTGAGGGTTAAAATGGAACTAGGTTTATTAGAAATGCTGATATATACTATGATAAATAGATTTGTCATATTAGGTATCTATGTAGTGTATTAGAGTATAAGAAGATTGTAAAACCCAAAACATCTCGTCGATCATAAATATTCGTAAATTCTGCTCTTAATAGTAAAGGGGCGAGTTATAGGATAATGTCAGAAGACCAAAAAGGTTTACGGATGTGTTCCTGTTGCTATGAAATAGTAGTATCATTGACTATAGATACTCTATAGCCTTGATCGGATATTATAACCGCGTATTGTCGATGATCGTCTAATGTTGAAAGAGTCTTGCAAATAGTGTTAAGATTCTTAAAACAAATGGTAAAGTTAGCTAACGATATAAAAAGAGACAAAACGTAATGATTTTATGTATAATTTTATACTAAGCTTATTTAAAAAAAGTAAAATATTTATTTTCCGATCCAGGTAACTTGTTGACATTGTTAGCGAATTACCCCTATAGGGAAGAAGCTATTACCGTAGGTCTCATGGTAAGACTTAAGCCCGAGACCATGATAACTTTTTGTTTTGAGGTCCCCAGATGACAAAAACACTATTTGTTCAAATTTATATATATGTATATATGTAATTTATATATATATATATATGTGTGTGTGAGTGTGTGTCCGTGAATGCGATAACTTGAGTGAAAAACATCTGATTTCGATGAAATTTAGCTCAAATGTGTAAAGTGACATTCATGACTTTAAGTTCGAAAACCAGAAAAATCGGACCATGGGAAATGGGGTTTATGGGGTTTCAAAATTTTCCAAAAATCGGTTTTTTGCACTTTTCACCCTGCAATTTTTAAAAAATACAATTTTTCTTTTAACCATTTTATAGAGCTTAAAAAAACAAATAATATAGTGTTTTGAATCATTAACCTAGGTTAAGGGGTTGCGGAGAAAATCCAAAAAATGGGTTCATAAAATCTCCCATGTTAATCTTATGTGAAAATGGATTTTATGTTTTCCTTAATTAATTTTACTGTAAACTTCACATTTGCTTTTACCAATCAGTTTAGCTCTACAAAACAATCATTTTGGTGTTTAAATTGTGATTCTACGTCCAACCGTTGCCGAGATATTCAAAGTGCTAAACACAGTACGTTGTCCAATGTTATCCTTATGGAGAATATTTAAAATGTTATATCTCGATTATTTATGAACGTATATTGATGAAACTTGGTATGTGGCTTCATCTAGTACTGGTATATTGATATTTGCACAAAAATGTGTTTTTTGTTGATTATCCTCTTAGCAGCAAACTTGCATACTCATCCCTAATGTTATTCTTACGGAGAATACGTAAAGCTTTATATATCCCTTAATTATGAACATAAATCATTAAAACTTGGTATATAGTTTCACCTGGTTGATTTATATTAATAATTGCAAAAAACCTACATTTTTATCTTCCTCGTTGCAGCAAACCTGCGTTCTCAGCCTTAATGTTATTCTTAAGGAGAATAAATAAAATGCAACATACCACTTATTTATTTAAGTATTTTTATGAAACTTGGTAAGTGGCTTTATGTGGTAATAAGAAATATATTCATGCATAGGAAATTCGCTGAGTAGGCAAGTTTGCTGCGACGGGGGTATTTTAGTTAATAGGAACTATAAGTTGTAATGGCACAACAACCAATATGCAGCACTTAATATTTATTGGAATGAAGAATCTGCCGGACTCACTTACTGAATACTGTTGCCTCTAAAATTAAATAATAACATTTTCCATTACGATACGTCTGTCACATGTTTGGGTACCAGTTTATTATTTTTTCGTGCTGGCTTCACAAAGAGCACGACGGATCTGCTTATCCATCACAATTTTATATTTTTTACTAATTGTGTTCATATAAAAATATGAGGGAACTACATATTATTGTTTGCAATGTTTAAATATAAGTAAATACCCCCGTCGCAGCAAACCTGCATACTCAGAGAATTTCCAATTAATATATGACATAACGTATTAAAAGACTTAACAGGATTCATAATAAATATATTCACAAACAAGCCATATTTAAAATATTAATTAATCTCCATAAGAATAACATTGGGGATGAGGACGCAGGTTTGCTGCAACAAGGCATACAAAATAATGGGGTTTTATGCAAATATCAATAGAACTCATCTTAGTGAAGTTTCATCCATATACATTCATAAATAAGCGATATATAACATTTTAAGTATTATCCATAAGAATAACATGGGGACCAAGTACCTAGGTTTGCTGCTACAGGAACCATAGGCAAAAAATTGTTTTTTTGTGCAAACAACAATAAACCACAACCAGATGAAGCCATATACCAAATTTCGTCAGTTAATGTTCATAAATAAGCGAGATATACAATTTTTCTTTTTCTCCATAAGAATAACATTAGACAAAGTACTGTGTTTAGCAATTTCAATATCTCGGTAACCAATTGACGTAGAAGAATGATCAAAATACCAAATTGTTTGTTTTTTTAAGCTGAACTCAATGAAATGAAATGAAATCAAATGAAATTAAAATTTGATTTAAATAAAAGTTACATGTGAAAACCCCAAAAAACACATTTTTGGGGTACAAAACCCCCCGAAAACCCCCCTTCCGATGGTGTGATTCATCTGGTTTTCGAACTCGTTCAAATAAATGGTATTTCACACATTTGTACCAAATTTCATTAAGATCGGACCTTCTTTACGAGAGTTATCGTGCTTACGGACATATATACATATAAATATATAAATATATATATATAAATACATATATAAAAATTTGAACGAATGGTGTTTTTGGCATCTGGGGACCTCAAAATGAAAAGTTATCATGGTCTCGGGCTTAAGTCTTACCATGAGACCTACGGCAATAGCTTCTTCCCTATAGGGGAAGTTCGCTAAAATACTTCAGCAAGTACCCTCACCATATTTACAATTTTTAAGTAAAATACTGTACCAATGTTTTGATGCAAATACTGTACTAATGACCCAAGTAACCGATGACCCCAATGAATAAGTAAAACAAATTTTACTAAGAAAATTTACTTATATTTTGGTGATGTTATTTAAGTCAAAGTTTTAAATTATTATTATAATTCAAAAGATAAAAGACATTTCGTTAAGAAAATAAAACAATATTTTAAACTTTGTTTATGGAATAATCATTATAATCCCGTAGGTATGTACTATGGGGGATAAAATTAAAGTTTTGTGTAAAGAAGGTTTAGGCTTGAAGGGTTTAAAAAAGGTTTGAAGGGTGTAAGGCATAGGTGAATTAAAATACCTAGCAGTTTCATGTTTATACATATTAATAAATGTTTAAAAATCTGTTATAATATAGAATAGAATAGAATAGAATAGAATAGAATAGATTTAAGCGATATATAACATTTTAAGTATTTTCCATAAGAATAACATGGGGACCAAGTACCTAGGTTTGCTGCTACAGGAACCATAGGCAAAAAATTTTTTTTTGTGCAAACAACAATAAACCACAACCAGATGAAGCCATATACCAAATTTCGTCAGTTAATGTTCATAAATAACATGACGTCATATATATCATTTGACGTATTGAATATTCAATATTATTTGAAACTTTGAAAATGAACATTGTTCTCCAACGCAACATTATCCAATGTTGTTGTTTCATATTTAATCCTACTATTTTCAAGTTTAAGTGCTCGTATATAAACATACAGCCTTACATAACGCGTCACCTGCCTTATCTCGATATTAATCTAAGAGCCACTCAATCTTTATTCGATCAAAACAAATTATTAATTCCACTACGCACTCCGGCACTCCGGCGCGGCGGGAGGGCCATCGCCGGAGGAGGTGCCGGCTTGACAGATCTAGAGGGTGATGTAACATATCGAATAAACAAGGTCCAGCAACCGGGTCGTACGCTCCGCCCCCTAAACACCGGCATTAGGTTAATAACGTGGCGCGCCTGCGCAGGAACTGGTGGCGCGATCAGCTGGAAGATATTGAATAAGTAATGCGCCTGAGTCATAGAGTATCGAAGTAGTAGGTGTGGACCGCTTAGAGCAACACTGGCCGCGAAATCGAGGTACAGCGAATGGCTATTCTATGTTGCAGTATTGCCTACTAACATCTCTGTGAAAAAAATGTATATACAAATAGATACTCCTACAAATAGTGTAGGACGTGAATGAATAAAGTATAAAATAAATAGTAATTTAATTTTGTTCTAGGTTTACGTCGGGGAAATATATAGTTCTTCATTAAATAATATTTTGTAAAATGAATTCAATAAATAGCTTGATTAATAACAGCTACAAAAACCTCGCCTACTAAGCACTAAGGAAACTGTGAATTATTATAACTGCACTCTGTATTAAAGTGACTGGCGAAAATATATTAAATTACTTTAGTTAAACTCCCATTTTATAATTTTCTGTGCAGGTACATTATTATCATACTACGTTTTACAATGACAATATTCATTCTTTTACTTTCCTAATCGATTTACAGTTCTTTCATTACTTACTTAACAATATTGTGAACTAAGTTACTTAAAAAATAGAATATGATTATTAAACGTACTGTAAGTAATTATTTATAACAACTAACCAATCATTTGTAATTGTTCATGTACAAAAACAAATAGGTGTGTAATTTAGGAGAATTGTCATAAACTCTAAGCTCTAATCTTGAAAAATATTTGTTTATTCCATTATATAAGTTACAAAAGCCATTTTCCCCAAGTCGAAGCGCTTGAAAAATACACAAGGGAAAACCAACAATTGTAAAAATAACGGATTATTTTATTACCGAGAAACATTATATTACTTTTTGCTGATGTCAGCTCGTTTTGCTCTGGGGGATTACCTGAATACATTAATTGTTTATGACGTCTGTTAAAATAAAATAACATATTTGTAATTTGCCATTTCCAAGAACATATTCCCGTGAATTTTATTTCACTGATTTCGCAAAGTGGCATTTACATAATTGTTGCTACAGTATAATTCAATGTTTTGGAAGGTGTTATAAATTTATAAAAAAAATTTTAAATGTTTTTCAAAATGGTTAAGTACTTTTTATACAAATATTAGTTCTCTTTATTATAGTAATATAACAATATTATATGTATTTTGTAATGTTAGTAAATTTATGTAGTATATATTTGAGATCGGAATTGTTTAAAAATTATGTAACATAAGTCTCTTTACAATTAAATTCTCAACTATATATGACAGAAGCCATTACTATGTAAAACAAGCCAACCACCTAATGCTTTAATTTATTTCAATAATAACTTAGTTAGGTAACTTATATAGATCCACACGTGATACAAGATCAATACAAATTTATGATTTTGTTTTGTTAACTAAAAATTGTTACCACCTAACAGTTTTCATATACTAAATTAAAGTCTTATTAATATTAACTGAAAAAATACGAGTATTAATAATGGAGCTCCTAATAGTTGCAAAGAAGCATAACTATCCATATATAAAGATCTTACGATTAAATTAGGGAAAAAGAACAGTGTAGAAGCCCGTAAATTTACAGACCGATGCAACGGTGAAAACTCAAGGAACACCGAATTTAATCTTCTTCGTAACAAGTTATTTAAACAAATTTTTACCACTTTCCTATAAAATTTAGACACAAGTAAATAATTTCAACGTAACAAAACAAGCAATGCTTCGGAAGCACGTAGAAATTGATTAAAATTAGCTACAGAACAAGTTTTAAAATGTGAATGAATACCCGATTGAAATTAGTTGTCAGTTAAACCCAATTATTATAATGTTATTTATTATTATTATTATAATACTGTTTTTAATTAACAACGAATATAAGATGTAATATACAAAGTAGTAGTAAGATGTATGTACAAAGAAGGTAAAATGAAAAGCACAGTCGAAGTAAAAAAATACAATAATATGCAGCACTAGCCTATTTTACAAAGAATAAAGCTCAGAAGTCTCAGTGAATTACTGAATGGAACGTTTCTAGCCTTGAGCAGTGAATTACGACACGCATAAGTTGGATGTTGGATGAAAATTCCCCAAGCCACGGGAGTATTTCTGGCTAGTAGTGACAAATTGTAATGCCTGGATACTCCCGAACCTATTTATACATTTTATTCACAACATCGAGGATACACTAATGCTTCGACCACTGACGTCTTCCGCGAGGAATTTATCTACGAGGACTGGCTACTTTGCAAAGATTTAGAATTTAATTTTGGAATTTCGCATATTTTATTTAATATTCCAATCAACCCCGACTTTATTAGTTAAAAATAACCATGTGGACCTTTTGATAAACGGTTTTTTGATAAGTAGTGGCTGAATAGTCTACAAATATAAACCAAGTTAAAATTGTGTTGTGGGAATGCTTAGTTTTAAAATTTAAGTGCGTAAATATCGTAGAGAAGAAATAATTTACTCATTAATTTTTACAAATAAAAAATTTTATTTTAAATAGTAAAGGTTTTTAAACAAATTAAACATTACCTCGCTTGAATTTAAATGCGGCACACATTTAATATACGTACTATTAAGTTCTTGAACCTGCACACACGGTTTTTAAATTGTCTTGATAATTGATTAACAATATTAATATCTCGTTAGGGGTAGTAAGGTTAAGTTTAGTCGTGAAATATTATTTTCGACTAACTTTAATTCAAGCCAATTCAGTTTATTGTTTTTCCACATGAGATCCATAAAAACAAACGTTTAATACTTATGCAGATAAATGAACATGCAGTAAAATATTCTGTCCTACAAGTAGGAAGTATTTTGCACTTGGTCGTAATAGGTTGATGACCTTTTTCTTCCAAAAACAGGTTTAACATATGCACTAGATCTCAACAAATATAAACAGTATAAACTTGTAATAGTATTCAAGCAAAACTGTTCAATTTAATTTTAAAACCATATTAAATCTATATTACATCACTAAACTACAACTATTAGTTAGATTATTGTGAAAGCTTAACAATAATAGTATTCATACAATAGTTACCAAGAGAAAGTAAAAATACTTGATAGAAAATATTTTGCACGATATAGGAAAGTAATGAAAGTTTATTTAAAAACATTTAAACATGGGAAAACGATAGCAAGAAGAAAACGAGTTCGCACGCAGCACGCTGACGTGAGGTAAGTGAATTTCCACATAACAAACTTCAAAAACTCAAAAAAACATTAATTTATTCCAATTGTTATTGTAATCTGAAAACATGATTTTTTGGCTGTTCTGATGCTCCTGGTTTCATTTACCTGCAATGCTGGGAATACAATTTTGCGCATTATAAGCTTAGGAGAAGGTCCAGTCAGGCTTGTTTGTAGGTGTGGGGTTGCTGGGGATAGTATAAGTACACCAACAAATGAATAACAGGCTTTTCTAATGTAAAACCCCCACAAGCCAACGTACTGTTTGGTCGATATACTTTTTCTTTAATAACTCGGTAAATAGTCATGCTAGAATAAGGAACGAGAGAGAGCTTAAAAGTTTCACCTCACTAATTCCAATCTTTTTGCATGCATTAATTTACATCCGGGTCTTTTTGTAACCTTTTTTGACTCAAAACTCAAAATTTGAAAGATAAATTCCCAAAAAAGGGGTTTAGAGTTTTCCAGTTATTTTTCCCAAAGAACTTGTCCAACTGATTATAGAAAGGAACGTTCCTACCAAATTTAAAGTAAAATGGATAACAAATGCGACCGCTAGAGTGCAAACATATATATATAAGTAAGTAAGTAAGTCTATATATATGTAAATATATATGCATATATATATATATATATATATGTAATTTTGAACGACGCCACAAAACGTGTTCAGGGCTTACGTTAGGACCTTCTATGGTGGTCCCGGGCTTATGTTTCACCGTGCGGGTCATGCTAATAGTTCACTTTCCATAGGCAATTCACTAATAAAGTAGATTCAACAGTATCATATCGCTTACGGACTTAATTTTCCATTACATTTCAATAAAATACATTATATTTATATATTCATTTCATTCATCAATGCTTCCTTACTTTTTCATTAATATAACAACCATTAAAAACTATGAGGTCTCATTCCCTACTGCTTCACAAAATTCACATATGATTTTCCTATGTAAACCATCTTTCCTGCACATCCACATCCAGGATAATTAATTAATACATGTAGCTTTTATATAACAGGAAAACTAGTTAGATCGGACAGTCTCAGATGAAGTTCAATCATTTGTTTATGGATATAATCATTTATGAAAGTAAGCTATTTCTAAATTAAGAGTTTTCCTTAAAGAGCGAAAAAGCTGAAGAAAATACTGAAATGCTAAAAAAGGTTTTATATGTACTTTTAAGATGAAAAAGGCAGCCTAGGAGGATGAATTGTGGTATGAGACTAGATACATTGATGACTGAAAATAAAGTTAAAGAAGTTTGGAAATCATGGAAAGTTTAAGAAATGAACACAAGAATGATTGAATCTGAGCCAGTTAAAGCTGTGCAGGATCATTATAAGGAGTTGTTGGCCGCGGTCGATATGCCCCAGGCACAGGACGGGATTGGACCAACAGCAGTGGAAACTGTTCTTGAGTTGGGGGGTGACATAGGGAGGGGAGAACTGGTTAAGATTTCCAAGGAATTGAAAATGGAAAAGCTGGTAGTGTAAAAATTGAAATATATCCAGAATTTTGAAAAAGTATATGTTACTTAGCCTAACATTCAATGGCGAGAATATTTCAAAATAAAAGGGGGAAGGGTTACAATTCCATCATGATACACGGTTTGTATAAAGGCAATTGTGATGGACGAGATAATAATTAATTCAAAATAATTAATATATTCCCCGTCTCAAGCATGTGTTATGACAAGCTTTTAATTAACAAACTAAAGATACGGTAAGTAAGGAGTATCTTGGTTTGCAGGCAGCTTATTCTTTTATAGTCAAAGTTTTGTACTAAAGGCACTATTAGCTAGAGTGCCCCATCAAGGTGATTGGGAAAGCTGTATCGTTGTATTGTGGATTTTTATAATGGGATGGATTCCATATCCATACAAACTATGTGATAAAATACAAACGGTCGAGTATTGAGATTGTTTAAAGTAAAAGAGATCATGATGATTATTTTGAAAAAGCTAAAAATATTGAGCGATACATACATGCATCTGGAATTCTTGAAACTATATAAAAGTAATTAAAACAGCAGAGCAAAAAAACACCTTGGCGATATTGTGTGAGTTTATGTGAGATATAAGTGCAGAACTAACTTTAATAATGTGTAACATTTTCCATATTGATAATAAATCAAAATATGTTTACTTATTTATCCTAATGAAAAATGATGGTAACACTGTAATAAACGTATTTCATAAAAGGAACAAATTAGGAACTCTAGCGGACTTGGCTTTTTCGTTATTAAAGTAAGAATTTTCATTTTCTCTGCAACATCAGTTAAATTTTGCTCGGATAGAATACAATAAATACATATTATATTTGTTATAACGTAAATATTTTATTAAAAAAACTATATACGAAGTATATTTATTATGTTATAATCGACTTTCATTAATTTATAAACATAAGATGCAGATCCGTGGTATCCATATTTTGTTTTTAATATGTTTCTTTTAAAGCCATCACTAGTCATTTGTTTGGAATCTGAATTTAAACTAAAACAGGAACAACCAATAAGTGACCATAAGTCACTTTAACAACGATCTGCCAATAAGTAACAATAAGACTCATACACACTGTATCTTAGGAAATGTAACAAGCTTATATAATATAAGTGACAAAAAGACTCATACACACCGTATCCTAGGAAATGTAACAAGCTTAAATAATGTAAGTGACAATAAGACTCATACACACCGTATCCTAGGAAATGTAACGAGCTTAGATAATATAAGTGACAATAAGACTCATACACACCATTTCCTAGGAAATGTAACAAGCTTAGATAATATAAGTGACAATAAGACTCATACACACCGTATCCTAGGAAATTTAACGAGCTTAGATAATATAAGTGACAATAAGACTCATACACACCGTATCCTAGGAAATGTAACGAGCTTAGATAATATAAGTGACAATAAGACTCATACACACCGTATCCTAGGAAATGTAACAAGCTTAGATAATATAAGTGACAATAAGACTCATACACACCGTATCCTAGGAAATGTAACAAGCTTAGATAATATAAGTGACAATAAGACTCATACACACCGTATCCTAGGAAATGTAACAAGCTTAGATATATATTATCGGCTTTAAATTTGTAATACTTTTTTATATTTCAGCAACAATAAATGTATGATAACATATGATAGCTTACACTAAATTAGGGGTATATTGTTTATAATTTTGCCATTTTAAATCCCATTTGAAGGGGTTTTTATAATTTGGGTTTTTAATACCAACTTCCAAATACGTTACTTCATCAATAGTAGTAGTTCTTATTGCTCCTAACTTTCTATGTTTTGTATAATGAGCATAGAATTTTAAAGCATAAGCATAAAATTATTATGAGCATAAAACGTAAATGGTGATAAGAGTGAAAGTTTGGCAATGAAGGTTATAGGCGATTACTGAAAAGAAAACAATAAGAAAATACACTCGTTTAACGCATTACATATATTATTAATATGATACACAGAAAATTAAAAAAAAAAACTTACAGGGCTTTGGGATATGATTCCACAAAAAAAAACAATTGAAAAAGTTCAAATTAAGTCATATCCTAAAACGATGAGTTTTCTGTATACCGGGTGTCCCACGTAAGGTGTCTCAAATTGATTACGGAAAAACGGCTTAACGTACAAGGATGAAATACAATTATTTCCCGCTAAATCGACCCCAAGGAATAACGTAAAAATATTTTTAACTTTTTTCCCATACAGGGTGTGCCAAAAACTGAGGGTCACTAGTTCGAATCTCGGAATTTTCAAAAGTAAACATATGTCATGCTATACATCATTTTAAAGGTATTTAATAGACAAACATTTTGGCGAAAACAGAAATTAATTATCTTTTTCCGTTTCAAAATGACGGCAGTTATTTTGAGAAAAATCAATATGTTTTTAATACTCTGTGTTTCCTATACCAATGCACATAGCCCTTCTCCGGTTGAATTTTCTTGCTCGTTAGGAAACTCTCTTTACTGTGATATGCTACAAGTAACGGTTTTTTGAAATAATAAAAATTCCAAAAAAATTGATTTTTGAAAATTTGCAAATGCCCATTTTTCAAAATTTCCAAATAGCAACATATGTCAAGTCGCACATCATTTTATAGGTTTTTTAATTCTTAACAACTTTATAATTTACACTTACTTCGTATCTCTTTTAGTTTTTTTGTCAATAACAAAAAACCTAATTTTCCTATATCAAATGCATGTTACTTGGGTTTAACACTAAATGAAATTGGGCCATGATCAGCGGTTTAGTGTTAAACCCAAATAACATGCATTTGATATAGGAAAATTAGGTTTTTTGTTATTTACACAAAAACTAAAAGAGATACGAAATAAGTGCAAAATAGAAAGTTGTTAAGAATTAAAAAACCTATAAAATGATGTGCCACTTGACATATGTTGCTATTTGGAAATTTTGAACAATGGGCATTTGCAAATTTTCAAAAATCAATTTTTTTGGAATTTTTATTATTTCAAAAAACCGTTACTTGTAGCATATCACAGTAAAGAGAATTTCATATCGAGCAAGAAAATTCAACCGGGGAAGGGCTATGTGCATTGGTATAGGAAACACAGACTATTAAAACATATTGATTTTTCCCAAAAAAACTGCCGCCATTTTGAAACGGAAAAAGATAATTAATTTCTGTTTTCACCAAAATGTTTTTTTATTAAATACCTTTAAAACGATGTATAACATGACATATGTTTACATTTGAAAATTCTGAGATTCGAACTAGTGACCCTCAGTTTTTGGCACACCCTGTATCGGAAAAAAGTTAAAAATATTTTTACGTTATTCCTTGGGGTCGATTTTGCGGAAATAAGTTTATTTCATCCTTGTACGTTAAGCCGTTTTTTCGTAATCAACTTGAGACACCTTACGTGGGACACCCGGTATATATCTGTACGATTGTTTTACTTAACACGTTATATCTTAAGAACAACTCAAGATATCAAATTCAAACTTGATACATGGAATACACATACGAATACTCATAATGGTATGGAATATCAAGTTTATACTTTGACCCATTACAAAATGGCGGCCGTTGTGTTTTTAAAAGCTAAATATCTTAAAAATGGTAATATTTAGGGAAAACTGTAACAATCAAAGAGTTGTGTCTTATTTACTAAAACATCATGATATGAAGATTTTAACTGTGACATTTTTATGATTTCTATGACAATATATTAGTTAAATATAATACAGTAGTTAAAATCTTCATATTATTATTTTTTAAACAAAATGACACTAATTTCTTTATTCTAACAGTTTTTTCCTAAATATTTCGGCTTTTAAGATATTTAGGTTTGAAAACTAAAATTGCTGCCCTTTTAAAATGGCACAAAGTAGAAACTTGGTTTTCCATACCAAAGTGGCATTTATATAGTTTACTAAATTTTAATTTGACATATTGATATGTTCCTAAGATATATCGTATTAAGTCAACCATATTCAGATAGATAGACGAAAAACTAGTTTTGCCTTCATATTAACTTTTTTCTTGCTTTTTGTATGAGGAATCATATCCTAAAGTATTAATAGGTTTTGAACACCCTGTATAAAGTCAAGTCACCCTGTATAGATAAAGAATTTTTATCCTCAGTTCAACGAGATGGTAACAAATAAAAAAGGATAAGTGAAGTTTGATAAGTGAAATATAAACATACGATATAGGCCTGCACAGATAGGAGCAAATGAATGAATGGTTGCTCCAAAACACACTTGACCTTCAATAAAACTTATTAGGGATCTGGAAATAGTAAGCTCTATTTCTGTAAAACACGTCAAACAAATATTGGACTGTAGTAGAAGTTTTAGATTTGATGCGTTAAACTACAAATGTGGATATGCAACAAATACAATACAATAAAAATAAGACATAATATGCATAATTATGCAGTTAATAAGACATGCAGTATAATAAGCAACATAAATATTGTTGGAATTTTCAGCAGACCATTACTAGACAAACTAAAAAAAAATACGAACGAGTAAAAAGGTAGCACGTTTGTGTCTGTCTGGTGCTTTAGTGTAAAGAAAACTTAGTGCGACTTAGCAAAGGTCCTCTTGTATAATTATACTATGGAATTAAAGCTTGTATAATTTCAGTACAATAGCCAGTATGATCTTCAGTAATTAATGAAGTGCGAAACTAAAATAATACTTTATAACTTTTATGTTTAATACACCCCCGTCACAGCAAACCTGCGTATTCAGCAAATTTCCAATGAATATATATGGGTCTCACTACTACCTAAAGCCACTTACCAAGTTTCACAAAAATACATTCATTAATAAGTGATATAGAGCATTTCATTTATTCTCCATAAGAATAACATTATAATTGAGTAAGCAGGTTTGCTGCAACAAGGAAGATAATAAATGTGTTTTTTGAAATTATCAATGTAAATCAACCAGGTGAAGCTACATACCAATTTATATTAATTTAGGTTCATAACTAAGGGAGATATAAATCTTTACTTATTCTCCATATGGATAACATGGGGGCCGAGTATGCAGGTCTTCTGCTACCGGGAAAAATCAACAAAAACCATTTTATTTGAGCCAATATCAATATACTACAGCAAGTTGAAGCAACATAACAAGTTTCATAAATGTACATACATAGATAATCGAAATATAAAATGTTATTTTTTCTCCATAAGGATAACATTGGACAACGTACTGTGTTTAGCACTTTGAATATCACTGCAACTGTTGAACGTAAAACAACAATTAAAACGCCAAAATGATTGTTTTGTAGAGCTAAACTGATTGGTAGAAAGAAATGTGGAGTTTTTAGTGCAATTATCTGAGGAAAATCTAAAAACCGTATTCCCATAAGATTAACATGGGAAATTTTATGGACATATTTTTTACTTTTATCCACAACCACTAAACCTAGCTTAATGCTTAAATATACCAAATTGTTTGTTTTTTAAGCTATATAAAGTGGCTATAACCAAAATCTAGTGTTTTTAAAATGTTAGGGTAAAAAGTTAAAAAATTATTTTTGGAAAATTTTAAACCCCCATAAAACCCCTTTCCCATAGACCGATCAATCTGGTTTTCGAATTTAAAGTCATAAATGTTACTCTCCACATTTGTGCCAAATTTAATCAAAATTGGGCGCTTCTTTCAAAAGTTATCACGGTAACGGACATATATATATATATACATACATATATATACATAAAGTAACACTTTTTCCTTTTTAATAAAATTCGTCTACTGCCATAAAAAAAATTTAAAATATATCGAGGAGCGCATGATCGAGTTTCCAATAAAAGAAAAGTTGTTGGTGATTTTAGCGAATTTCCCCTATAGGGAAGAAGCTATTACCGTAGGTGGGTGGCATGGTAAGACTTAAGCCCGAGACCATGATAACTTTTTTTGAGGTCCCCAGATGCCAAAAACACTATTCGTTCAAATTTATACACACACATATACATATAAATATAAATTTGAACGAATAGTGTTTTTGGCATCTGGGGACCTCAAAAAAAGTTATCATGGTCTCGGGCTTAAGTCTTACCATGCCACCTACGGTAATAGCTTCTTCCCTATAGGGGAAATTCGCTAAAATCACCAACAACTTTTATTTTATTGGAAACTCGATCATGCGCTCCTCGATATATTTTAATTTTTTTAAGTGGCAGTAGACGAATTTTATTAAAAAGGAAAAAAGTGTTACTTATGTATACCATTTATGTTTATAAATTGGTGCAAGTAAGAAATTCATCAACTAATTTGATGAAATGTTCTACAGGTATTCTAAAACAAATATCTTGATAGCAAGCTTTTAAGTATTAAAGGTAGACATAATATTACCTTTCCGGCATAGACTAGTGTAATCAATGCATATTTAAATTGAAGGCTAATAATTGAGTTTGGAAGTCAAAACTTGTTTGAAAGGATTTTCTTTGTTAAATGCTATAACTTAAAAGAACGTTCACATTTTGTTACAGTACTCTAAAAACAGCATGTTATGTAATAAAGCACTGGTTTATAAATATTGAAAAGTTAAAGCATGGTCAATGTTTGTTCCACTCTGGTCTAAATACAGAAAAGAATACTTGATATTGTGATCCGTAACGTATGTGAATTCAAATTTATACCGTGTAAATACATATATTATTCTCTATTAAACCGGACAGAGCATACAAAATTATTAAAAAATAATCTTTTTCGTCTGAGAAAAATTTCACTCTACAATATATTGCTAAAAACATCGATTTAAAATTTGATTTTCAAATAATTCTTTTGTGAAATGTCAAACTTCTCACGTTCAAATTGTACTACACTTCATCCAAAAATTGCATCGTATTTAATAAAGCAATTTATAAATTTTGAAAACAAAATTTTCAAAGTTTGTTCCACTCTATATTCTAAAACAGAAGAGAATATTTGGTATTGTGATCCATAACGTATGTGAATTCAAATTTATACTGTGTAAACACATATCCTATTCTCTGTGTGCACTCGACCGAGAATAAAGTATAATTCAAAGAATAGCCTTTTTCATCAAAAACAAATTGTATTCTATAATACTTGGCTTGAAACATCGACCTAGATAGTGATACCGAGTATTAGATGGTAAAATCAAGAACACCCACAGTTACTTATTTTAGCTACATTATAAAAAATCTTGGATTTTAGCGAATTTCCCCTATAGGGAAGAAGCTATTACCGTAGTCGGCATGGTAAGACCTAGGCCCGGGACCATGATAACTTTTCGTTTTGAGGTCCCCAGACCCCAAAAACACCATTCGTTCGAAACTGTATATATATATATATATATATATATATATATATATATATATATATATATATATATATATATATATATATATGTGTGTCCGTGAGCACGATAACTCTCGTAAAAATTATCCGATTTTGATGAAATTTGGTATAAACATGTAAAGCAACATTTATGACTTTAAGTTCGAAAACCAGCCAGATCGCTCTATCCGAAGGGGTATTTTGGGGGGGTTTTGTACCCCAAAAATGGGTTTTTCGAATTTTTTACATATAATTTTGGAAAAAGTCAAATTTTATTTTTTCCTATTGGATTCAGCTTAAAAAAACACACAATTTGGTATTTTGATCATTTCTCTACGTCAATTGGTTACCGAGATATCGAAAGTGCTAAACACAGTACGTTGTCTAATGTTATTCTTATGGAGGAAAAGAAAAATTTTATATCTCGCTTATTTATGAACGTATACTGACGAAACTTGGTATACGGCTTCATCTGGTTGTGGACCATTGATATTTGCTCAAAAAAATAATTTTTTACCCAAGGCTCCCGTAGCAGCAAACCTGCGTACTCAGCCACATGTTATTCTTATGGAGAATAAGTAACGTGTTATCTGCCTTCATTATGAAAATAAATTAATGAAATTTGGTATGTGGCTTTACCTACATGAGTTATATTGATATTTGTATAAAACCCCATTTTTTGTGTTCCTTACTTCAGCAAACCTGCATACTCAGCTGCGATGTTATTCTTATGGAGAATAATTAAATTGACATAAATCGTTTATTTATGAATGTATATTGATTAAACTTGGTATGTGGCTTTATTTGGTATTAAGATACATATATATGCATTGGAAATTCGCTGAGTACGCAGGTTTGCTGCTACGGGGGTATTGAAGATTTACCATTAAAACCCCTGTTATTGTATATGTTACTGACCCGCATATCCAAGAGTGTCTCCGCCGGACAGTAGGGGCGGCCAGTAGCAAGGAGGGGTGGATCAGCCGTGTCAAGGGGCTGAGGGTGGATGCGTTGCTGCCGCTGTCCGAGTCCGAGTCAGTCTCGAGGGGATGGAGGGGCAAAACCGGAACTTGGAGGTGACTCATAATGATTAAACCACTTTCTAAGATAAATATCAATAAAACAATTTGAAAATATATATATTTTTATACTTGTATTTTAAAACATCGAAAGAGTATAAATAAAAGTTTTTCATATAAATCTTTTTACTTTTTTACATATTTTGGGTATCTATATATTGCCAGAGGAATATTAAAATCTACTTTAATGTTCTTAAGATGAGGTCCCCGGGGATGCAACGTGAAAGATAATCAACTGTAAAAAAAAAATAATTACGTTACCAAATTTTTAATAGTAGTTTTTCTATTGCCTTTTGTCCAACAAGTGTAATTGAACCATATAAGGATGAATACCGGCGTATGCGTTTGTCAAAAAACTTCGTTTTACTTCCTATCAATGAAGAATTCCCGCACTCACTGGATGTTCACGTACCACTTTAACCATACACTGTTGAACACTAATAGCATACATAGGTATCTTGAAGTATAACTAACAATGATAAACAGATATCCGATAGGCACTTCTTGTTTACTCGTGACCGCACGAATGAGAGCGAAAAGATAACTAACTGGTCGGGGAGAGCGGAGTTGTGAATGAAGCTGCCCCCTCCTGGCTCTAGGAACCGGCCGAAAATACACCGGACCTCGGGGGTTTTGGAAAATCAGTTTTAGAAAAGTAAATTAATGAGGTTACGGTTTGTCACCAAGAAGGCTCAAATGATGACAGCTTTCGTTCCGGTCAATTTCTTTCAGTTTCAATCTCGAGAAAAAAAATTAAATACTATAAGTAGTCAAATTTATATTAAATTATAGTTTATTTGTTTAAGGATTAACTAATGGTACCAAAGAAAGGTGGTAAATAATACAGTTTAACTTGCCAGCGCTAAGTAATCCTAATTCAGGAGCTTAATGATAAGGGAAATGTAATTGGTGTCTAACAATTAAGTGATACCTTCGTATTTTGCAGCAGTTATAGTTTATCTGCCCAGAACACTATTAGGTGACAGTTTAAACTACATCTGCACCTAGATTTCTTTGAGCAAGGAACATTTTCTTAGGATACATTTTCTTAGGCTTCTATTGATATTAAAGAAAATAACTTCCATACAGCCTTTACTCAAAGCCATAAAGGCCTTAAGAAAAAAGGGGGGAAATTAGATTGTACGCTACAAAAACAACCACATAAATGAGAAAACATTTCTGACTAGGATGTTTTTTGACAGAAAAATGCTTGGATAAAAAAAACTCAATTTGGTCACTCTAATATTGATCAAATCTACCAATCGAAGAAATTGTAATTAATATTATGTTAAATAATATCACAGCTATACCAGTGGTTAAATATGCAATATCACAAAAGCGGGAGAAATTTAAAGTTTATTGTGGAATTTGTAAACAAACCGATGGGTAACGAAGTTGAACGACGTGAGATTGAGCTCAGACTCGGCCCAAGGGCAAATGAAATTTCTTACACGAAATATGCTCCTTACTCGCGTCAGCGCGAATTTCCAATTTACTTTTCTTGATACTTTTCACTTTTCAAAACTCATTTGTGAGCTTCAATTTTCTACACTGTGCTGACTTATAAACATATCCCACAATCATTAAAATTAATTCATAACCATTAATATAGTTTAATAATAATGTTGTAATCAATAGTTTTGTATTATTGTGCTGAAAACTCTACACCGGTATTGAGAAGTATTATTTGTATAAGTGAAGAGATTTTACTTTAGCAATGTTTGTTGATGTAAATCAATTAAGGGACAAACGGAAACCCAATGTGGGCTTCTTAGCATTCTGATCGACAAAATCACTGATTCAAATAATGTTCGTAATGCCATAATAAATAAAAGATACTTTTTTCAGAAACCATATTTATAGATACCTATAATTCCTACTAAAAACATTATTTTAATTATAAACATATAATAATATTTTATACCCCTTATTTGGTGTCATCCATTACCCTCCAGTATTTGTAAGATACGAATATGTATACGAAAATATTTCAAATGGATTGTTATAACTAGGCCTACACATAGCTGAAAAATAATTGAAAAAAAACAAAAACATTTGAAAAACTATGTAGGTTTCAGCTTATAACCAACTGGCAATGATGTTCGGTTAAACACATCCTGGTGGTCCAACTTGGTGTTCATATTTTGTAAATCAGAAATGTTAATTTTAGTCGAGGATGTCGTGGTTCAGTCTAATTGTGGCTAGTTTGTATTAGATTTTTACTCCAAAATAATAGACCATATACAACAACATAAAAGACAACATAAAATCATGTATAAGAAGAACTGAGTGATTCTTAGAATCTGATTGTAATCAGACATAAGTTGTGGTTTGTATTAAAATCAAACATTTCTTCCATTGTATTTCAATTTCCTTGAGTCTCCTTAATATCCACTGCTCTGTGGACTAATAAAATAGATTTCTGAAATGGTACGTCTTAAGAAAGTTTTTAACTTTGGCCGTAGACTGCGTACTTTTTTAATTCGAATACACACATTTAATCCTGGCTTTAACTATATTATACAGCATGTATTGCTACTTCATAGGAATACGTTTTCGGAATAAAATCATTATAGAAGGTTATACGTTTTTACTGCCAATTAATTCTATCTCTGAAAATATGTTGAGCAGTGAAAGTGTTGTTTTAGTAGTAAATAATCTAATTCGTTGGCTTAAACTAATATTAAAAAGTCATTTTCATTAATTAACCTTGGCAAACATACATAGAAGAAAATCGTTCTATGGAGGAAACAGCTAAAATAAATTTCTTTCACTAATTGTGAGAGTAGCATTTTCACTCATAGTTAAGCACTTGAGTTATATTAAGATAGTTTATATGCAAAAGTCCATGCTGTTCCACCACACGTATAGCACCTTGTTTTGAGATGACGTATAATAACAGTGATCATTCCAAATGTCAGGGTGTCGACCAGTCAGGCAGGTCCCGAAGGTTCCCGCAGGCGATTTTCATAACGAGATTAAACGAGTGCTAGTTATAGATCCCCGGGCAATAGCAGCCGTGGCCCTTCCCTGTATCTCTACCTGGGTATTTGTAAACGATTTTAATTGTAGGCAACATTCTAAATGCACCTTATTTGATTTATCAATCATTTAAAGCATAAAAAAGTGTTCTTTGTTTAAAATGTGTTGTTGGTGATCGTAAGTTTAAGTTATTTAAGAAATTATAACGTACATGTTTCATCACTGATTGGTCAAACAGCTTTTCACGATTTTGGTCATTTAACTAATCAATTATATCAAATAATCACAATCATTAAAAAGATAACGTAAAAAAAATATTTGTTAATAAAAATCACCAGTGAGTCAATCAATAATCACAGATAATATCTAAACATGTTATTTTAATTTTATTTGGATTGCAACCCGATTGAATTTAAAAATACATTTTAAAACTATTTGGAAAACTGATTTTATTTATTTTACGATCTTGATTCAATTTTAAAGTGTAATAGTTAAAAAAAAGGATTTCCAGAGAAAATAGTTATATTAAAAGTCAACTGTTTTGCAAGGCGATACTTTCTACTAGGGGTACATAAAATATTTCCATATTTTACGTTATTTTGTTAACATTTATTTGTTAATCATTTACCTATATAAACTAATACTGGTGTATATTTATGTTATCAAACTGGGCGATATAAAGTAAAATAACATAAGTTCAGTTACAATTTAATGAAAAATCGGGTATACTGAAATTAGAAGATTGACACATACGATAAATAAAAAACCCCGTCACAGCAAACCTGCGTACTCAGCGAATTTCCATATGGGTATCACTACTACCTAAAGCCACTTACCAAGTTTCATAAAAATATATTAATTAATAAGTGATATATAGCATTCGATTTATTCTCCATAATAATAACATTATAATTGAGTACGCAGGTTTGCTGTAACAAGGAAGATAAAGATATGTGTTTTTTTTTAAATTTTCAATATAACTCAACCAGGTGAAGCTACATACCAAGTTTTATTAACTAAGGGAAATATTAAATTTTACTTATTCTCCATATGAATAACATGGGGACCGAGTATGCAGGTTTGCTGCTCCCGGGAAAAATCAACAAAAACCATTTTTTTGTGCTAATATCAATTTACTACAACTGGTAGAAGCCACATAGTAAGTTTCATCAATACATAAATAAACGAAATATAACATTTTATTCATTCTCCATAAGGATAACATTGGACAACGTACTGTGTTTAGCACTTTGAATATCACTGCAACGGTTGGACGTAAAACAACAATTAAAACGCCAAAATGATTGTTTTGTAGAGCTAAACTCATTGGTAGAATGAAATGTGGAGTTTTTAGTGAAATTATCTGAGTAAAATCTAAAAACCATAATCCCATAAATATAACATAGGAAATTTTTTGGACACATATTTTGACTTTTCTCCACAACCACTAAACCTAGCTTAATGATTCAAAATACTAAATTTTTTTAAGCTCTATAAAATGGCTATAACCAAAATCTAGTGTTTTTAAAATTTTAGGGTAAAAAGTTCCAAAAAAACTAATTTTTGGAAAATTTTAAACACCCATAAAACCCCCTTTCCCATAGACCGATTGATATCGTTTTCGAACTTAAAGTCATAAATATTACTCTGCACATTTGTGCCAAATTTCATAAAAATCGGGCGCTTCTTTCAAAAGTTATCGCGGTAACGGACACACACACACATATATATATATAAATTTGAACTAATAGTATTTTTGGCATCTGGGGACCTCAAAACAAAAAGCTATCATGGTCTCGGGCTTAAGTCGTAGCATGAGACCTACAGATTTATCCTTTTTTCATTTGCTTTCTCATGCAATATTTAAGTCATTATTATTTTTGTGTACGGTAATAGCTTCTTTTCTATAGGGGAAATTCGCTAAAAGGGTATATATTTAGGATTATATGTTTAGATTGGCTGCCTAAATAAATACTGCACATAAGAGAAAAATAATATCTAAATATAAATTAAATTTCGATTGTTTATTACTTTGTGGATCATGCTGTGCATAAATTAATGTATGTCAGTTTTTAAATGCATTTCATCTAGAATATTATCGTTAAGCTAAAGTTTTCTTACATATGTTTACTCCATTTCATAGATTTAATTAAATGAGTTTTAATCTTAACTATAAATACATAGATAATAGATTATCATGTCATTGGATTTAGCTCCACAAAATACCGATCTAGCTTCAATACAGTAAGTAGTTTGTATTATAAGGAGTAAGAAAGTCTCACCCTCCAATCCAAGAATGCCTCCTTGCAACCCCACCTTGGGTGAAAGGCAGAAGATAAACGGGCGGGAAGAACCTCAACGAAGAGCCGGTAGACTCACCACTGTCCGAGTCCGATTCCGATTCCACACTGAGCACTTTATGTCGTGACGGAACTTGTAACCGATGCATGTTAACTTCTCTATTTCCCTTTAAACCTTTAATTGTGTTGAGGTGTTAAACAACAAACACATACAAAATCATAAAAGCTTAATTTGCGATACGAAAATAAAGGCAAAGTTTAACTTCAGACGGATAATAATTACATATAAATAAAATATAAGAGCGGACCTAAGACACCCCCTTGAGGTTCTCCAGTTGGATGGTTGACTGGGCCGCGAGGTTATGCCCCACTGGAATGCCATCCTCTAAGATATTTCAGTACCATGTCAGCGTCAGGTGGCTACTCCGCTAGTTATTTATACTTGGCGCACTCACTCATTCCACATATGTTTTATGGCCTGTTTCCCCAAATATGTTTTCTCGTCTTTGAGTTTTGCGGAGTACATAGTTTTTTATAGTGCACGTGGAAGTGCTTCTTAATTTTAACTGCACCAGTTTTAGAAAACATAAAATCTTTTGGGGGCAAGAATTCAAGGACACATTTTAATATTTTTGTTTTATCGAGTGTTATTTTTGAATGGGTGTTTTAACGGGTACACATACTCAATAAATATTATTTTTGGGAATTTTTATATAGGGGGCATGGGCATCTTGATATTTCGCTGAACAAATTGTAAAGTAATGAGAATAATTAATTGAGTTAGGAATTATATAGTTAAAAGTAATGTATCGTTTTTATTAAAGATGCTTCTAAATGTATTCGTAAATAAAATGGTTTGTATTTATTTAATTTCGTCTGCTAACCTATAACCACTACTGATACCGTTTAATCATTACCGTTACTGTTCAACTATAAACATTTCACCATTAAATATTTACAACTTGCATAATCAAAATATATAAAATTGTTTAGGTAATCTATAAGTTGGTTCGTTATATGCGTTGAAACAGATTAAATCATAAACACACTGGATAATAAAATACGCAATTCCGAAAGAAGGTAATTGAAACATTTTTTGGCACATCTTGCCTAAATAATCATCTTGAGATTTTATTTTAAAGGTCTTGAACACCTTTTCAGGACCACGGAAAAATTAGGAATTCAAACCCCTTATCCTATGCGTATAAATTTTTCATAAATAAATTCTTCAGGTTTGGATAGGTAAACCGACAATAAATTCAAATATAATGCTATTCACCCTGCATTCAAATACACAATTTATTAACCACATAAACAGTAACAAAAATAAGATATATGTAAATTTTCAATAATAAATTCAACAAAACGAGTACATTATGGACTGCAGTGGAGTTTTGCTGCAATCGTTTTTAAATAATATTGTCCATTATTCTAATCATTCGAATAAAAGGAGTTCTGATTGCTAGACAATCACTGTTTTACATAATGGTGACCCAATTGCAGGTCTGAGTTCACGTCAGTTGGGTGGCATTAGTGGCCCAACCCTACCTAACAGGGATAATAACTGTAACTAAGGTTTCGCCATGACACGTGTCTCACCCGAGTCATTACACCTACGTAATATAAACCGATGAATCAGCTAGTACTTTAGTTTTACCACCGTAGGGTAACGATAATAGTTAGTTATCTTATTATATGAATTTAAATATGCAGTTATACGTGTCAGCAAATAAAATCTGTTCATTTTTTCATCAACGGTTACACAAATTAACATTTGTTAAGTAGAATAAAAAACAGTATGTAGCTAAAACAAATAAATAAAACTGTCCAAGCTAGTCTGTGGTCCAAGTGTGAACCCATGCTTAGCCATGCTTAGTTTGTATGTTAATCACTAACTATATAGGTACAAAAATTAATATGCAATTTATCAGCAATATGTAAATTAATATATCATCAAGATGAATATTTTGGGAGCTAAAACAAAAATTGTTATAAATATAAAAACTTTATAAATAAGCAACATTTAATCAATACAATTTTCAAAAAGCAATCAATAAATAAAGCAATCACTAAGTATATAAATTCAAAGTAAATTTTGCAACATACCAAAACTATGTAAATCAATATACATCAACAGGAATAATTATAAAACAAAAATAAAACAAAAACTGATGTAAACATTCAGACATTAAATATAAGAAACATGCAATCCATCCAAGTAGCAAAAAGCAATCAATAAATTTAGCATCCACTAACAATATAAATAAAAAGTAAATAAGCAAAATACAGAAAACACGAAAATCAATAATAGTACCAACAGGAATATCTTTTAGAGCAAAAACACTAATTGATACAAATATACAGACATTTTAAATAATCAAAACATGCAGTCAATCCAAGTAACAACAATAAATCAATAAAAACATACTGCAATCAGTATACAAGAATGCTATTTTGAAAAAATCCAAAGCCTTCCTCTAGAGGGTTGAATCCGTTAGGTAGAATATGTCGACATCAGCAGGCAGAGCATTTCCAATGCGATGAATTCTTGGAATGGTACTGTTGTAGGCATACTGAGTATTACAGAACCTTCTCTCAAAGAGAAGTCGAGACCTGGTTGATGTGGCACATCGGACATCAATACGGCTCAGCAAATCCGGACAGTCAATGGAAGCAGTTATAATTCTCTTGAGGAACACAATGTCAGCAATTTGAAACCTGGAGCTGAGAGAAGGGAGACCCAGTTGCATCTCCAGTTCATCAACCTGAACCTGCCTGAACTCGTAGCCAAGCTTCACTCCCATAAGTCTAGTAAAACGACGTTGTATCCTCTCCAGTTGGTTGATGTGCCCATTTTGAAAAGAGGAAAAATATTTTAGAAGAGGACGAACAAATTGTTCATACAGCGTATTCAGTGTTCAGGGAGAGAAGATCTCTCTAGAAGTCCTGATAATGAACCCAAGCATGGAACTAGATGCAAAATAAAGTAGGTCCCAAAAGGGATCTTGTGGGACGCCTAAGAAAGCAGCAACGCCAAGAGATAAAAAAAACACCATAGGTAACAAATAGTGAATGTCCCTCCAAATAGCTGCCAAACCACTTTAGAATAGACCCCGCCACACCCAGGGCCTTCAGCTTAGCCAGCAGATGAGTATGTCTGATCCTATCGAAGGAAGTCTACGGTAGGCATTCTCTGTCTCTCGGCTACGCTGTCGACTTGATGGTACCGAGAGAAGGCAGACTCTATATCCTGATAAGTAACCAGATTAGTAGTAACTGATCTGCCACTTGTAAAGCCATGCTGAGAGGTTGAAATGTAGCTCTTCACAGCTAATGATAGCCTACCCAACACAATAGTCTCGAAAATGTTTGTACTACGACGGGTCTATAGTTCTTCACATCCGATCGTTTACCGCTCTTAAAGATTGGGGTTACAATACTGGTGAGGTTGTTTGGAAAGAGCCCCAGAGACAAATGAGCGTTAAAATATTATAATTGCATGACTAAATATTACCTGAGACAAATGAGCGCTAAAATATTATAATTGCATGACTAAATATTACCTAAGTAATGACAGCTGGCGAGCATGGTTTAATCGGCCACCTCATTATTTTACGAAAACAACCATCTTCTCCAATTCTTACATGCAATAGCGAAATGCGTGGGACATCTCTGGATACCTAGTCATACTCGTGAAGGATCATAGCAGGTTATGTGCCAAACATTTAACTGAAAAACATTATTTTAAAAATCTTGACAAACTGTTTTGTTCTGAATAAGGCTGTGTAGATTTTACTCCAAACGTTTCTATGGTAAAAACATATACCACATTCTTTGGTGACTTGGTTAATTTGCCATATGACTTGTCCATTCTGGATTATACATGAACTAAAACATACAAACATGTTCTTATTGACATTAAGGTATGTTAATTAAATAATATTTTTTCTTCCAAATGTATTATTAAAACCTGCATTGATTCTGTGGAGCAAGAAACCTTGAGGTAAGACGAAAAAACGATGGTGTATAAACCTAACATGTAGAGTCGTATAATTAATTGTGCTTTATAGGTTCGTGTAAATCATCAGACTAACAATTATCACCATATAAAAAGTATACTGTAGTACTAAATTTCATTTGCTGTACTAATATTTTTACTTTAAAACCAATATATTGTATAATGAAACGAACCTGGAACTGCTTTAACATATGAAGTAAGACACAACCTCCATAATACAAAAATATAGTGAATTGTAAGTTTTGTCACAAGGCTCCTTTTCGTGCGTGTCGTAAAACTGCATCAGAAACTTTTTCGGAGGCAAAATGTTCACAGATGCCTGGAATTTCTAGGTTTTGAAAAGTAAAAGGCAAACAAAATAACAAAATATGTAAGCAATTTAAAAATACATAAATGGGGAAAATACATAAATTCTTGGACTCAATCATCTTATATTATTAACTGGTAGCCAGCTTCCAATGTCAAAGAAACTTACGATGCAGTTTTAGTATAACATGTGGAATGTACGTACGAGAAAACAATAACACACTTAATTGAGGTGAGATACTTTACTGCTGTGACGAAAATGTATCCAGTATAAGTTAAGTCGGCTTATTATAAATGCCGATTAAAATACAGTGATGATGAAAAACCTCAAAGTCTTCCAAATACATACTAGAGACATTAAATTAAAGCTCAACTGAAAATACTGTTATGAGAACGTGAACCACCGGCGTTAAAACACACGTCAGTAGCAGAGATTACTTAAATGAAGCAAGCCATCGTCATGTAATGATTACTAGAGAAATGGTGACGCCGACGACGCGACGGTTCGCGGCCGCCGCAAGGTGTAATCATATCATAAACATTCAGATCAATCGATTGTCTAATTATGGTAAAACTGCGGAATGTATTTTACCTTTTACTTTCTCCCTCTATACATAGTATATGGAGAAAGTATTGTTTTCGTCAAAATTTTCGAATTTGAGTTGTTAGTGGAAATATTCGTTTTGGTGCTCCCTGAACCCAAAAAAGTGGTTTTTACGTGATGTCTGTCTGTGTGTGTGTGTGTGTGTGTGTGTGTGTGTGTGTGTGTGTGTGTGTGTGTGTGTGTGTGTGTGTGTGTGTGTGTGTGTGTGTGTGTGTGTGTGTGTCCGTGTGTGTGTGTGTGTGTGTCTGTGTGGATGTGTACAGAGCTAGAGCCTTAACCAATAGGCCGATTTTTATGAAATTTGGCATGTAGGTACTAATCCACGATATCTCCAGGCTTTTTTTCATTTTTTTGAATTTTTGATTTTTAAGGGTAATTATCCCCCCAAAACCACCAAAAAACATGAAAAATCAAAATTTCTCAAAAACGGCTCTAACGATTTTGATTAAACTTTAGTGGTTTGTAGAACTTTAGTTTTCAAACAAAATGGCACCACCCGCATTCCTGTAAAAATTCGGCTTCAGAAATTACAGTACTTAAAACATCAAAAATTCAGTTTTTTTGATTTTTCATAAAAATACATAAATATAAACAAATATTACTATTCACCATTAAAAAGAGCTTGAAAAACTAAATAATTTAGTATCTTGAATTACTATTCTACGATTGCCGGTTTCGGAGAAAATTGAAATTTTCATTTTGCGGTAAACGCAGTACGTTGTACCCATGTTATTCTTATGGGGAATAAAAAATTACTATTTCTCTCTTATTTACTGATCAATTTAATTCAAACTTGATATGCTTGTCAAGTTAGTATTGACCAACAGAGGAAATTCGAAATATGTTGCCCCTTAATAACCCTGGGGGGGAATAGGGGGCATTTCCCCTCTTAAAACCACGAGTGCAGCAATGGATTCTGTAGTGCCTCCAAAGCAGGGATTTGGGTGGATGTTTTTTAAAACAACTTGTTTACAAGATTTTCTGTACATTCGACCGTGCTTTTTATTCTATATTTAGGAAATAAAAAGTAATTTATTCATTAAAGTTGGGCTAAAAGGGAGAAAGTATGTGTCAGTTTCCTGATACCGTTTATTTTCGTAAGTGATTACTAACCAGATGCAAGAATTCGCAGTAATTAGCTACACATACTAATCTTACTTTAACGTAATCATATAATTATATCTTAGAAAGTAACAATTATCATTTAAACTAAAAGCTGTTATATATAATTACGTAATAATTCATTTAGATATGATTAGATATGGTGTAGATGTACTTACGATGTCAAGACATGAGTAAATTTTTGGATGAAGGAAAATTGCTCACCTGAAACAAAAAATCTCAATATAGAACCTATGGTTTAAAGTTTATTTAAAAATGGATATAAGTTATAATTGATTAATTCATTATAAATACAAAAATATATTAAATTGCACGATAAAATGAACTAGCACAAACAAAAAGTGAGGCTAGTAAATAAAATAATTAAAATAACTTGAAAACCGTATTATACTCCTAGTTACACCGGAATGACAAAAACATGATGTAATTAAGGCCTTCCGTGTAATCAAGTGGTTTAGTTGTTGGACCACGAGTTGAAATCTAGGGTTTTCCACACAAGTTTTAGAGGTTTGGACCACTTTCCTAGCTAAATGAGTTTGGTGTTGCGTACTCTATTAACAAAAATCCCGCTAGCGTTGGAATCAAAATAAAAATAAAATCAAAAACTCCTGACCAAATCATCGGCAATCATTCAATGTTTACAGGCTAATAGACCGAAGTCCGAAAGGGGTTTAGATTATGTTCAGATGTTCATACCTCGAAGGAAACATATGGACTATTTTTTACTTTCTCCCCCTATACATAGTATATGGAGAAAGTATTGTTTTCGTAAAAATTTTCGAATTTGAGTTGTTAGTGGAAATATTCATTTTGGTGCTCCCTGAACCCAAAAAGTGGTTTTTACGTGATGTCTGTCTGTGTGTGTGTGTGTGTGTGTGTGTGTGTGTGTGTGTGTGTGTGTGTGTGTGTGTGTGTGTCCGCGTGTGTGTGTGTCTGTGTGGATGTGTACAGAGCTAGAGACCTAACCTATGGTCCGATTTTTATGAAATTTTGTATGTAGGTACTAATCCACGATATCTCCAGGTGTTTTTTTCATTTTTTTGAATTTTTGATTTTTAAGGGTAATTATCCCCCCAAAACCGCCAAAAAACATGAAAAATCCAAATTTCTCAAAAACGGCTCTAACGATTTTGATTAAACTTTAGTGGTTTGTAGAACTTTAGGTTTCCAACAAAATGACACCACCCGCATTTATGAAAAAATTCGGGTTCATAAATTACAGGACTTAAAACATCCAAAATTCAGTTTTTTTGATTTTTCATGAAAAATCATATATGTTAAAAAAGATTACCATTCACCATTAAAAAGAGCTTAAAAAACTAAATAAATTTGTATTTTAAATTACTATTCTACGATTTCTAGTTGTGGAGAAAATTGAAATTTTCATTTAGCGGTAAACGCAGTACGTTGTCCAATGTTATTCTTATGGGGAATACAAAAATAACTATTTCTCTCTTATTTACTGATCAATTTCATTAAAATTTTATATGCAGGTCAAGTTAGCATTGACCAACAGAGGATGTTCGAAATGTGTTGCTATTTAACCCTGGGGGGGCAAGTGGGCATTTCCCCTCTCAAAACCACTGTGTGTAGCAACGGACTCTATAGTGCGTCCCAAAAAGGGATTTGGGTGGATATTTCTGAAACCAACTATTTTAGACAATTTTCTGTACATTTATCTATCCTTCATATTCTATATTTAGTAAATAACAAATATTGTTGTCATTCAAGTTTGGCTAAAAGGGAGAAAGTATGTGTCAGTTTCCTGATACCGTTTATTATACTACATAATCACATTTTTTTATTTTAGTAAAGTAGATTTTAATTTTAGTTACATTTTAAAATTGAGACTTATAAGACACATTTTACGATATAACCAATGATTTACCAAATTCCACTCTTATAAATTATTTTAGAATTTTTAAACAAGTTGGCATAGCTTTAGGTGGCAAAATAATGAATAAAACTATGGTACGTTTGCTTCCTCTGTGATACAAGGTAAGAAAAGCGGCTGTTTGCGTGTTTCTCAGAACCGCTGATGAGCTTAGCCTAAGAAACAGAGTCCAAGAGAGTTAAATGTCATTTTTAATCTGAAATAGCACGACACAATATGCAATGCAATTAAAGACGTGTGTTGCCTATACATTTGTATATATTTTACGTACTTGTTTAATACGGCACTAGCAACCCATTTAGGAATCATTTAAACAAATAAAACCCTCATGGTAGTTAGTATGATAAAATCTTGTTAAAAATGCATCGTGAAATAATTCGGAGGTCTATTTCTTTACAAAGTAGAGTAAATCCTTTAATTAGAATGCACCATGCGACAGAAATTCATACAATTTGCTCACTACTCATATTGTTATAAAGTAATATAAAATGGGATTGCCCAAGGGAGTATAGACAGATACGTAATAAACTGAGGTCTTGAATACATTTTGTCAACAAAAAAATCCTGTGCATTTGTCAGTTATGCCTTATCAAGAACTATGTATAGGGATAAATATGTAATACAATTTATATTATATACAATCTTGTGTCAACAATCATGTTTAGTTCACGAATTATTATACCTGTCAATAACCAATTATAATGAAGAATCAATTTAAAGCTACCAATTCAGGTAATTAACAATAATTTTAATGATTTTGTAAAAAATATTATTATGGTTAATAAAAAAATCCAAGCACTTTTATAATATCGTATTTTTCGAGTTCCAGGTTAATTTATCTCTTGGTGTATATTTTAATATATAAATATTTTATACACATATGTACATTAACCCAAATTAATTCAAAGGTAACTAAACAAATATTATTAAATGTAACTTAAGCCATATATAGATATTTTATTTACACAATAATACCAATCTAGCTCAATAGTTATCCAAAAGTTCGCTTTTATATGAATCTGGTGTTTGAGATTGACATTAGAGTTTTTGTAACATTACAGCGTTATGGTATAATGAAAATACTTAATTCGTTAACTTGTTTTAATTTAACAGTATTTGAGACAACGCCAAATGGAAACCTTCCTAAACCTTTAGGTTTTGAATTCTTTAGTGGTCTTGATAATTTGATACTGGCAGCAATTTTTAGTCCAATCTTGTAGCTAACTTAAAAAATTAAAATTCAAACCCGTACACTTAAAAGTGTTTTTTTTTTTAGAATTTAGACTATATTTAAGACAATCATATGTAAAGCTCCAATAATGTTTAAGAAAAACACCTGACACACTTATACCCTTTTTGTCCGTCTAAATAACATAACAAATATCTGGAGCAAGATTGTTATCACTTTGTAATTAGTTTATAAATTATTTGCTCCAGATCTCAACAACTATCAGTAGCGAGGTTTGCAAAGGTTACCAGCTGATATCGCAGCAACAGCTGGCCGCTATCGCTCCGATTATCTATAACGCGATAAAGGCGGAGCCTGTATATGCCTCAATACTTTTTGTTATGTAGTATATATAATTTGATTACCATTAACAGCACTAAAAACTAGTCAGAGGTTATTCATTTAACATTTTGAAAACCCATCTTACAATAAGTAAACTGTAATAATAATATCGATTATAGTTTTTATATTCGTAAAATGGACGGCAATTAGGAATTAAAGTAGACAGTTAAAAAACATGCTCCTAGTCTGATTAATTTCAACAGTCTATGTTATGAGAAGATCTGTTGAGGGATAAAAGGTATGTGTGTGGTTATTAATGTATGCATCATAGCATATTTTATAACAAATGTGCAACTATGATTCCCTGGCTGTTAATTACGCTTTTTAGTTTTATATTGGACGTGAAAACACTGAATATTGTTAACATAGAATATAACATTCATAATTTGGCGAATAGTTCTCTTACATATTTTAAAATTTAACTGACCCATCCTAATTCATCGTAACTACTAACCGTACGTCCCGGTATAACGGTCTTGGTGTGGTCAAATGGGTTTCTCTATGAGAAGTCGAACAAAAGTACTCATAAAACTTCTATCACATCATATCTTTGTAAAGTGTTTCACAGGAGCTAGTAATATAAGAACAGTGAGCATAAGGCTTTCAAAGACAAAAATAATGCTTAATCAGTATACAAAATAGCGTCGTTCTTGCGATATAAATGATTTCATGTAGCTAATAAATAAGAGGAATAACTGGTGTTAATTTTAGGCATGGATAAGGTAACCCAGAAAGAGCCACTGGCCAAACGCAATAGTAATTTTTTGAAGATTACCGGCAGGAAGGACTTGTAGGGATAAACAATGTGAAACGAACTGGACCAGTATACCAATATCTGTTGGAAGGCCAACCCCCATGGCTCCGTCTACGTCAACACTACGTCAGCCCTTGAGCATGTGGATTGCCCTCTCCTCCAGGGTTGCCTGACAATGTAGCCACGTACATCAAGTAGGGACTACAGTTCACAGTTCCCTGATATCTAAAAACATTAAAGGTAAAAGAAAAGCTTGTCATGGTGGATAAACAAAGAACTATTTACTTGTATGACATCATCATATTGATTAACCCACTATTGATATCTAACATGATGTAGATCAGTCTGAAACAATTCACAAGACATTTAGCGGTAGTAATAATATGATTTACATTTATTACCCTCTGCAGAGTTTCTAAATAGTCCGTCTTGTACAACAGTTTGAAGCATTCGTTACTTATTTTAACAACGGAAACATCCGTTATTAAAGTAGTTATTCAATGGATTCATACAAACCCATTAAAGTTGTCCAAAACCAAATTGTTTATATCTGTAAGTTAATAAGCTTATTATGTATAAACATACAAAATTTCCATACATTTTAATACAATAGTTTAATTCTAAATAAATATCGTGAATCAGTGGGTTTTTAATCTTAAAGGGAAAGTATCTAAAAATATCTGTTTTCTATCAACCTTCACTAAACATGGGGAATTCTGAAATCCATTAACTATTAACGGATTTTTCTGATAGAACCCTCCTTTAAAGAACAAATAACTTATAAAACAAAATTAAATTCATGTCGAGATCTTGGATTACGTTTAGAAAGTGTATAGCGTCTTGTGTAAGTACTCCTTAATTAAATAAAAAAGTTGTAGTAAACCACAACATTAATTAATGTTTTGTTGCCTATGGAAATAGTCCACAAGCTGCATATTTATATATTTAGACCCTTCATAAATATTCGTTTAACTACAAATTATTACATACATAGTTATTACATAAAAGTGTAACTTTTATTTATTACGATTAAACATCTGGGATTCAAAAAGTTTATTTCTGGTTATCCTTAAAGTAAACTGTGCTACAAACAATAAAATATTGATGTAATTAAAACTGTTATAAGAGAATCCAAAATATTTTTCAAAAACAACTATTGGATGTTTTTAAATTAAAAATATTATTGAGTGTTTTAGCTAAATAATACAGATATAATACTGGAGAACGTGATGACACGAACCAAAGTAAACAAGGCCAAGATTTGTTTGTTCTCCCGGTTAGCAGCAATAGAGACTGATCGCTTCACACTAACAAGTTAATATTTTACAACAACCCATCAGGTTTGAAAAAAAATATTTTACAATTATTTATCAACAAGGCAATGTGGGTTTTAGATGCTTTTACACGTTATATTACAAATATGTCATATAAATAAATTACACCAATCTCTATTAGAATAGTTCCTTAACCCTCTCAAACTTTTACTTAGTTTGAACAGATTAATTAGCTTAATTACTTTATTTTAGTTAGTTTGACTATATATAATAAAATATAAGGTTAATAAAATATTGGAAATGGTGACAAATTTTAATTTTGTCCATTAAATACGATTCAAATACAATACATCAATTAAGATAATTAAAAATTTTATTTTAATAGTAACTTAAGGAAATCAATAAATTAGGAGGCATAGTTGTTTTAAGTATAATCCTATACTCTAATATGAGTAAGGTTTGCTTGCTTGCTTGCTTGCTTGCTTGCTTGCATGCTTGCTTGCGACACGGATCTCAAAAACGGCTCCAACGATTTCCTTCAAATGTTCGAAATAACTAATTTCTGGGACAAAAATAAGTTCTAGACAGGCCTCATCCCCAGGAAAATTAAATAATGTAAAAAAACTAAAATGAAAAGTTAAAAAAATTAACATTGGGCTTATGGATTTTCAAAACAAAACAAAAGAATTGTAACAGCTGTTCATAATCAACCAGGGACCTGTCAAAGGGACTCATGTTGTTTATGATTATTAACATGTGGTTTCCTGAGAGCAGAGATTAAAAGATTTGAGTAAAGATTACATGTATACGGGTAGTAAAATAAATCAAAGGTGGGACATTGACTCATAAATAACAACTGGAGTGACCTTAAAAATGCAGGAAAGAGGCAAATGAGCTATAAAAATATGGTAATCAGTTGGGGGAAGTGGTGAAATATTACTCCCAGTCATCCAAAAAAACTGACTGGCCTTCCCCGAGCAATGCTCGGCCCCCAGGTACTATTAATTTAACTCGCTATCATAGGTTGAATGGGTTAAATGACTGCATTAAGAAACATCTAACGACTAGCTAAACCTAAGCTATATACTTTAAGTAAATACTACATGGATGTTTGTGTTATTTTAACTGAGTTCCTTTACATTTTAAAAATAAGTTGCTAATTTGTATTAACATTAGACACCTCTGCTAGTGCATTAAAGTGGTGAAATAAATCAAATCATCTGTTGTAACATTTTTATAGAAGAATCAGACTAGAGTAGTAGTTTTTAACAAACTGAATTCATGTCTTCCATTAAAAAGTTTACATGCGAATGCTTATATTTTTTATCTCTTCATGTAAACACAATAAAATAAAACTACATTTAGATAATCACAATAGAATTGTTTACCCCTTACAACACAGAAGATCTAATATGTAGTTCTCAGCTGGGTTTTCCCAGCTCCGCATTTTGTGCGTAGCGCACTGCGCAATGCGCAGTCCGCACTGCAGAGTATACCCAACAACATGTAATTAAATGACAGCGACTACACCACTACGCGGTGCGCACTGTGCTGAGCGCAACAGCACAACTCTAGAGCAGTCTAGCGCGGAGTGCGGAGCACAACAGACGTTATTTTCGACGAATGCATTTAGTTTTAATCGTTCACTTAGATTTTCTCGTCAAAACTACCAAATTGACGGCTTTTGAGGATGAACTCACTTATATAATATAGTAGCATAGTGAATTGTTTAATAGCAATTCAAAATAATAGGCTGAACATGTTATGGTAATTCAATCTAAATAAGATATACAAAAACATTTGGAACGTTATTTACTCATGAAACAGGTTAATTTAAAAATCTTTGATAACTTAGTGTTGTAAAATAATTTATTTACTATTGAGAGGTCGAAATTAGGATAGTATTAACAATACTACTGTAGCTGGTATCCCGTTATCATTACGGGATCTAGCATATCACAGACATAAAGAGTAGTTTACTGGAAATATAGTTCAAATGAAATATATTTATTTTCGCAAAAGAACAATACATATACTGCCTGGCAACAATCAAATGGTCTTACATTCTAAACTGATTATATTTATTCATATATTCAAGCACACAACAAAAAGTCAACAGCCATACTCTCCATTCAAACTTAAAAGGAAAACAGCACAGTGACAGTCTGCAGTTAAAGACTCATGTTCACTCATCAAACACCATCAACAAAGTGTGAAAATATATAGTTCCCCGCAGCTTAGTGCGGAACAGGGAAAACACAACTGCGTAGCGCACTGAATAGGAAGAAGCGCATTGCGTAATGCGCAGTGCAGAACTGGGAAACCACAACTGTGTAGCGCACTAAATAGCACGGAGCGCATTGTGTAATACACAGTGCGGAACTGGGAAAATACAACTGCGTAGCGCACTGAATAGCACGGAGCGCATTGCGTAATGCACAGTGCGTTACTGGGCAAACACAACTAAGTAGCGGACTGAATAGCAAGAAGCGCATTGCGTAATGCGCAGTGCAGAACTGGGAAAACACAACTGTGTAGCGGACTGAACAGCACGGAGCGCATTGCGTAATGCACAGTGCAGAACTGGGAAAACACAACTGTGTAGCGCACTAAATAGCACGGAGCGCATTGCGTAATATACAGGGCGGAACTGGGAAAACACAACTGCGTAGCGCACTGAATAGCACGGAGCGCATTGCATAATGCACACTGCGTAACTGGGCAAACAAAACTGCGTAGCGGACTGAATAGCACGGAGCGCATTGCGTAATGCACAGTGCGTAACTGAGCAAACACAACTGCGTAGCACACTGAATAGCACGGAGCGCATTCTGTAATGCGCAGTGCAGAACTGGGAAAACACAACTGCTTAGCGGACTGAATAGCACGGAGCGCATTGCGTAATGCACAGTGCGGAACTGGGCAAACACAACTGCGTAGTGGACTGAATAGCACGGAGCGCATTGCGTAATGCACAGTGCGGAACTGAGCAAACACAACTGCGTAGCGGACTGAATAGCACGGAGCGCATTGCGTAATGCGCAGTGCAGAACTGGGAAAACACATCTGCATAGCGCACTGAATAGCACGGAGCGCATTGCGTAATGCACAGTGCGGAACTGGGCAAACACAACTGCGTAGCACACTGAATAGCACGGAGCGCATTGCGTAATTCACAGTGCGGAACTGGGAAAACACAACTGCGTAGCGGACTGAATAGCACGGAGCGTCTGCGTAATGCACAGTGCGGGACTGGGCAAACACAACTGCGTAGCGGAAAGAATAGAACGGAGCGCATTGCGTAATGCGTGGTGCGCTCCGCGCAAAATGCGGAGGTTGGAAAACCCAGCTTATACCGAAGGACCCATCAACAATTGTAAAAGATCATTATTTAGTAAATAAACAACAGTACGTTTAACCATGACATATACATAAAATGAATAAAATAACTGATTAAAAATCACAAGTGGTAAAATTAAATTACGGATGCTGATTATTTAATTGTAACGTTTATAGTTTCAAGAAAGTAAATTTGTCCCTAAACGTATTTTTATAGAAAAAATACGGGTAGTATAATTATAGAACATATATTAGGTACCTTTTTACAAATAATAATTACGTAGCAGACCTGAAAAAACACTGTTTACATTCAGTCGTAGATAAATAGACTAAATGGGCCAAGAGCTTTTGTTATAAATCGTTTTCACCAATTCCAATACAGTTCTTGTTCTCAACATTGAGAATAATGGTCCGTCTAATACAAATATATTTCTCTATCAGTAGAATTAATGGTTTTATATCTAAATTATAAGAAACGTTGCACTGTTTCTTTTGTACGTACGTTATAAACGTGTTTATTAAATATTACATTGTATAGCCGATGAAACATTCTACATCACATTTGGAATATATTTTAGACAACTCTCTATTTCATTAGTTAATTTACAACAGCTTATCCAAACACCTTTTGAAAGGCCCATTTTCATAGTCAAATTATATTTGTCAACAGATAGTTTAATGAGTGGTCTAATCTGACTTTTTTGACATATTGTCGTTAAAACATGTTATAAAAAGTATTAAAATATAAGATATTATCTTCAAAGGGAAAAACTTATTGAAAACCCTAAGTTAATTTCAAAGCTAAATTTTATTAAAGACAATACATTTTATTGCTTAGGATCTGCTTGTCTTTGTTCAGGAGATAGCGTTGAAAATGGTTGTTCTTCGGTTTAGTATTTTTCTCTGTTTTTTATTATTCGTCCGCATAAATGCACCTTTTTATTCAACTTTGTAATTTTCTTAATTAGCTTATAACATAAAATATTCCTTGGGGCTGCATGATATTTATTTATTTTTATTTGATTTATTAACGGATTATCTGTACAAGCTTGAGTACAGATGGCTATAAAACAATAAATATTGATATAGTGAAAATCCTTACAAATAAGTTCATTGGAAATACATTTTTTAAGAAACTTTAACCAATACTATTTACAATAACAAACCAACTTTGTTGAATATTGCAAGTAAATGCAATAGGCCGACACACGTATCTTAATTTTGAATTATTTTCTAAGTAAGACTAAATGTAGTTTATGTAAGTTTCACATTCCCTTCACCTTACAATTATGTGTTAGCATTTCCAGCACTTGGTTTCAAATTTATAGTATTTAAGCGGACGAATAATAAAAAAATTATAAAAATATTAAAAATTCGAATATCTATTTCCAACGCCATCTTCTGAACAAAGACAAGCGGAAACTAAGCAAGATGGGCAAGCGTGAAGGAGGGAATCTGTGAATGAACTTGCCCCTTTGGCACGAGCCCCAGGTGCTAAAAATACTTCTTCTCCAAGACTTTTCGAAAATTGTTACGGAAGGAGTAATTGATGAGTCACGGCTTGTCGCCTGCTCGCCACGGTAGCTGCCATCTCCTCTCTCCTCGTGGCCAATTGGATCTTCACTGCGGAGACCGCAAATTCATATCAATTTGTTTTTTAGATTTTCAAATTGTAAGGAAATTTTAATAAAGATAGAAATTTTAAATATATATATATATATACATGGACTACTGGAGATACCGATTCTGCATTGTTGTTGATTTTTTCCTAAGATATTTTGTTCACGTTTGTAATAAAATAAATAATTAAACTTATACCACAACTGAATCCAGTCGTAGTTTTATTTGGTTATCTGTGTCTTATCTAGTGATTTCACAAAATATATAAAGCCCACTTTTTACTGATGTACAGTTACTAAACATATAGATAAAATTCTGATTGTAATAACTATAAATAATTATTATAAGAGCTTTTCATAAAACAGTGTGTTCATATTTTTAGCCTGTACTCATAATGGTTCTTTAAACAGTATTGGCATTACGTATTTTTTTGGATTATAAAAATTTTTGAAGTTTGCACTAAAGTTTGGTCTTATAATTATGGTATCAGACTGTAAAGGGTAACTGATGTTAAAGGAAGTTTTCAAAGACGCATTAAACTCGGCTAATTAGGCAAAATCATCTGACGTGACGTTACTTTCGAGATTCTTCTTAAAGCTTCAAAATAGTCTAAAGTTACACATATTTACAAGTAAAACCTCTTATAAGTACTTATATTTAAAACTTACTCAGTGTTAAAAACAAATGGTCTTAACCATTGTATTATCCCTCAATATATGTTTTAATCATTTTAATGGTATTGAAACAACTTATACCGACCAAATAAGAATGTTCAAGGAATTGTTTTAGCTTGAAAAAAAAAATCAAGACTATAAAATAAAAACTAGAAAAACTGGGACGGACTTAATTAAATATACTGGTATATTCTTACTCTGATAAATAATATATGTAATGTGAAACTTGTTTTGGAATTCAGACTTATAATGGGAATTTGAATTTTTATCGGTTTTTTCCAATATGAATTTACCGGCTGTCTTAGTACACAGAGACACAGAAATAAGTTATAGAAAAAAAGTCTTAATTTAGTCGTAAACATTTAAAATACAAAATCATTTTACTATAAATCATTACAACAGTTTTATGTATATTTGACATAATTATGAATAATTTGAGCAGTCTACTAAGTACAGAACGACGATTGTGACACTCATCGAGTGGCGTTGAATAAACCACTGTAAACTAGACTCTATAGTACTCTATAGTTGTAGTTGGAGCTGTTGTAAGGTTTACCGACATATAGTAACGAAAAAGGTAGTTCTTAGTTGATAAGAAAAATAAATATGTACAATTAAACCACTTACATTCTACGACAATTGTATCAATATATTAATCAAAATATGGTGATAATGTTAATATAGTTCCCCTTTTGAACTTGTACAGTACACCCCATGAAGATGATAAGAAATTACACGTTATTCTTATTTTTATTTAAAAAAATTAAATACATATTAACGGTACACCAAAGTTTGGGTTAATTATACAATTTTACGCAAACAAGTTATTTAAAGTCAAAGATTAAATTATTATTATAAACTAAAACTTTATAAACTTATTGAAGAATGTTTTTATACGTTTTACTCTTTTTCTTTTATTTTAGGTAAGAAGAAAAGTTAGACCTTTAATAATAAGTGATACATGAACTTGACTTTTTTATTTTTATACTTTTTGTTAGGCTACACAACAATGAAACACAGTAGGTTAATAGTGAAGAGGCTGTGCAAATTCTTCTGTGTTAAAGACAAACAAAGAAAACCCGAGAAAGAAAGTGCACAGGATTAATGGATAAATATAACAAGCTCTATCAGGTGATGAAAGGGGAATCAAGTCTTGTGGTTTTTAAAATAAGAATATACCTTAGTACTGTGTAATTCTCCGTGAAATACAATGCACATTACTAGGTATTTTCACAACCCACAAATGCTACAAATAGGAGAAGTTTCAATACTGGATTCAATCTGCGTGAGCGTAGACTTGGGCAAAACAAACCTATAAATACAGATCTAAAATGAAAAGTGAACCTCGTATGTTGGTGAGTAAGCGGGATTTCACTATCAGCGTTCCCTCGATGCCTTCAATGCAAGTTTTATAAATGCGAGTATTCCGAGACGGATTTATTTAATTTTCTAGTTTCCGATTAAACAGAACAGTTATGAGGTATGTAGGGATTATGTGCTAAAGAATTTAAACTCTATTATTATAATCTGGGAAAAAATCGGATTAAAAAAGGAAAATAAATTATAATGAAACTTATAACTGCATAAAGCACTTATAGTTTTGAAAATGTGTATAAAAATGTTGTTTTAATTTGTATAATAAGTTAAAGCAATGGATTATATATATATATATATATATATATATATATATATATATATATATATGAAATAATGGCCGTTGTCAAGAATGCCTTATCTGAGTGAAAGTAGCATATTCATAAGTGCAATATAATTTTACTAGAAGTGTCTTACCAGAAATACAATTAAAAACTAATTAGATGAGTTTAGCGATCGCATCGTAAAGAATGCATTGTGTTTTGATGGCACTATCGTCAGCTTCCTGTAAGTCCCTTATGTCAAATAAATCTGTTCATCGGATGACTGCTTGGTCAATGATCATGATGACTGGCTTGGATTGAATAATCGTCCATGGTGAATATTTGGTTGCCTAGACTAAAGTTTGTATAAGGTTGAAAATTACTCTAAATCACGACGCACAATGTTCTATATTTTTATTTTTTAAATTTAAAAAAAGTTGTCAGATGAGAACAAAATGTTACATACAAGTTCAGAATGTTAAATGTCCTTTCAGAAAATGTAACTTTTGGAAAATGTAAAAAAATAAATGCCTATATAGGTATTGGCAGATCCCCTTAAGGGTGAGAATGCAAATATCCTGCAGTTTCCTTTATACAACTACTACAGCTAAGCAAATAAATATAAAAGAAGACAAGTTAGAGAAAGTAGCTCTAAATATAAATTAATATTAAACATAAATCTTCACCTAAGATTCCTCATGTGTATTCAGCAAAAGCAAACATATTTATTTACCTCAGTGTTCTTGACGGGGATGAACATAACAACATTGTAAAACAACAACCTCATTTTCTACAACAGCGCTGAGTGAATTAAGGAGGATACAGGCTTACGTTATCTCATTAATATATACACGGTTCTGTTCTGGAAATATTTTTATGTAAATACTGTAAGTTGCAATTTTTAGGAACCCATCATCGAACATTAGGTGTCTAGGTATTTTCTTTGTTTTGTCGTTCTGAGAACAAGTTAAATTTTAAATTCTGAACTATTAAATTTACAGTTTTAGAATTCCTCTTTGCTGTTTGTTTCTCGATTTTAAAATTACAAATTCTCACAATAAAACTACAAACAACCATTTGATACTTTATCTGCTATGGCTAAGCTAATCCATATACAACAATTAACAAATAAATATGAGTAATGTCAAACAATATTATGTTGTATTAATTATTATACTGAACTCGAGAGATTTTTGTACTAACCGTTGAGTGTATTTTAAAAATCCTTTTTACTTATCCATCCTATCCAGTTAAAAAAATGTACTTTATAGTTAACTTTTACTTATAACATTTGGCCATGGTTACACCTTTAAGCATAATTAAGTCAAATACAGAACTGAGTGAAATAAAATATAAAACTGTTTATTGAACGGTAAAGTAAAAACAACGTATGTAAAACAAAAATAACCATAAATTATTGTTTTAATATAATAACAAATGTCCTTGTATTTCACGAAGAACGCACTTTTTTTGTGTAAGCTACGAACTCATTACCATGAAATCGGTATTTTTTATATATTTTTATTTGAAAATATGGACTAAGCTATACATAAAAAACTTACTAACCACCAAAAATTATTAAACAAAATAACATTAACTATAAGTTTTAATTGTTGACAGAAATACAAAATTTGGAAGGCATCATCATCGTGCGACACTGATCAAAGTGCAATTTGTGCTCTCAGGATGTTTGCAAAGGCAATTTACAGATCAGATCTGCTGATTAGACTGTGTCATCAGACGAGTCCTGATTTTCAGCCTCTCTGTGTGAATTTCTTATTCATGCATATAACCCCTAAAATATACTGAACTATATTTGTTAAATATTTTTGTTTGAAGAAACGAAGAGTAATTATAAATATTACAACTCAAATATAAGTACATAAATCAATATTGCATTAGTAATATTTATTTTATTTTTTGATTTATTTGGACCTTACCTATCGCTTCTAGTGTTTAAAACTACACTACGTTTCGTTACTACACGGTACACGTTACTACGCAGTAATATTTATGCTAGCTTTTCCCAACAGCTACGCTTGCTCGCCATAATTTAGTTTTATAGTCAAGTAAAGTCACATAGCTGATTGAATTCCAATATTTAAATTTCTATTTTTACTTTATATTTTTGAACTTGTGTAAAAAAAAAAAAACAGTATCCTCCCCCCAACCTTCTCACCGAGTCATTTCATGTAATTATATGGTTCATAGGTTTAAATTCTGGTTTCTCAAAAGTTCCTGGGATCGTTTGGCTTTATATATATATTACTACGTCCAATTTAGAAGCTATGTTCTAATAATGAAAAAAATTTAGACGGAAACATTTGCAGTATACTCACATAAGCAAAAATGTACCAAAAGTCAACATAATATAAAATATACAATATTTACGCTTGTTTACACAATTATTACCGCGAGAATTCTAAAATGTTTTACAATAACAAAATGTATCAGTCAATTTTATTGCTATAATTCATAATACATCATATTTCGTGAGCTGTAATAAAGTGTATAAGTTGTACATCGTTTAACACTATATTATAAAGTTCAGCAAATTAGTATTATTTCTGTTTGTATTGCCACAATATTTATTTGTGATTTATTCTACAAACTAAAACACAACTTTACCTTAGATATTTGACGTAAATACTATTTAAGTTTTCAAATTCACACTTTACCACTGTCAGTGTGATTAGTTTAAAAGATGCTGGCTGTAATATTCTGTATTTTCGCCAATATATCTGTAAATTTATACATAAAAACTAGTCTTCGATTTTGTCTCCAACAGTATCCAGAGCCAATATATTAGTACTCATTGTTCACCTTAATATTTACTTCACATATATTAAGTATTATGTGATATATGTTACGGCCTAACCAAAATAACTTGAGTACCTCACTTAAATATAATTTTGACACAGTAAATATACACACAGTTAACATGTTTTTAACTATTATTACAAATGTTAAACTTTACATAGTTGTGTGACTTAAATTATCCTTTTGAGTCTAGAACATATGGCAAGCTTGATTCATGTTTTATTTCTTCTTATGCAACCTGCACCTACCGAGATTCATCCGCAGTTTATGTTATTTATACACAGTATTTTCAGTTAATAATCTTGTCATGCTTTATTTTATAATGGCTGTAAAGTACCGAGCAAGTCAACGGAAACAGAACGCACGTAACTAATGACGAGGCACAAGTGTGTAATGTATCATAGCGTATTTATAAGTAAAAAGTAATAGATCTAATAATTATTTCCTTACAGCCAAGTTATTTAGATATTTGTTTTAGAGTTTAACCAGTTAACTTGATTAATTCATGGTTAAATAATTACTTCTACGGACGCAGTCATTATTAAATATTTTCTTACATAAAACTTCTCACGTCTTAATTTAACTTTGAATTTATCCAACTGACAAATAATTGGTAAATACCTATACATAATTGAGGATTGCATTTACTGCAATTATGTCATAGGAAAATCATTTCATTGAGAAAATGAAATTAATTCGACTTGAAAATAAATATGGTTTATTTTGATGAATGGATTATTTGAAATAACCATTTTTAACAATTGTTATTTTTAAACTATGCCTCGAACGTTAAAAGCTTAATGATGATAAGTTATAAGGAGTAACAACCAAATTGTCTTGTGACCATTGTTTAATGTTTGTGTGTGTTCCTGTTAGAATCATGTTTATTTTGAATTAAAGAACTGGATAATTAATTATTTTGTTATTTTACCTGCATTAGCAACAACCTGTCGGGCAAAAAAAAGAATAAATTTAAATATATTTTCAATATTTTTACTCTTGTAGCTAAACTTTAAGTCAGGAAATATCGAACTATTTGTGAATTATGCTAAATAAGAGGAATCCAGTTAATACGTTCTCTTAAACGAGATAAAGGATTACTATGTGACATTTAAATCTAAAACTGAGCAAAAAGAAACTAATCAAGACTGAAAAGGTAGACAAATACTTTGTTAAACTATTAAGTAAAACATTTAATTTCCTAGCTAGTACTTAATAAAATTATAGATATGAATTACATGCATCAGTATGAGACACACATTTCTTTACCTCCCAAAATTAATTTATATTATCTATCACATTTTCTTATCGAGGTCGGAAGGAAAAAATTATATTACCAATACATATACTACTGTAAATAAGCTGTATTTTAACAAGGCATTTTCGCTAGATGTTTTTAAATTATGTAGGTCAGGGCAGAATAAATTATTTGTGATCAAAGTAAAATTTGTTCAAGGCGAAGTTTCAGATGTGGATTAGCTGTGGCTGATTAGGCTGAAACGACGGAGGTGGCCTGGATCTTACATTCTCCTAATTATATGAAACTTAAAGCCTTCTATTTTGTCGCATTTTAACTTGAATGAAATCTTGATTGGATAGAAATTAATATATATATATATATATATATTCGAAAGAAGTTAAATATAATTTAAAAAACATGGTTCAATAAATATATAAGACTTAAATCAGACTTCTTAATATATAAAATCCAAATCCCACTGACTGACTGACCTATCGCGAAATCTCCATAATTATAAGGCCTACAGTGTTGTAATTTGACATATAGGTCCTCTTTGGCCCTAGGTGATTGCTAAGAAACGATATTACGAAATTACTCCTTGTTTCACCCCGCTGGGTCCCAAAGTTCCCATGTATTCCTTATGGACAATCACTTTGGTTTGAGCTGATGAAAATTCAAACAGTAGATTTTGATTCGTAGTAGTTCCACTGGCTAACCACAGAATGCAGCTCACATAACTATCATATTTTACGCGGGGGAAGCTGAAACTGGTCGGCTAGTGTATACAGAGTGTTTCACAACCATTTTATCAAATTTTACCAGGTTGTTCAGCAAGTAAAACCAAACATAAAATATATAACATATATGCTATCTCCTTTCGTTTTCTGTCTTTCGGTCTGTATGTGTTTTTTACAAAAATGAACATAACTTTGTAACCACTTAAGGTATCTAATATTTTATCAAAAATTGTAAGAGTTAAAAATGTTGTGTCATTTTGTTCTAAAAGTAATGACATGAAGGTATTAAATATATGATAATAAATAACTGAGTTGTAATTTTTATAATTTAATCCATGATTTTTCAGTCCAGGAATAGAAAAAACATGTTATAACAATTACAACAACTCAGTGTTTATAATTCTATAATTAATATAATCATATCATAATTTTAAGGACATAATGACACAAGTTTTAGGTTCTTACAGTTTGTAATTAAATATTTTTGAGATAATAAGTTTTAAAAGATAAAAATGGCTGCCATTTTTAATTGACACAAATTAGAAACTTGATACTCCGTTCTAATTTAGGTCATCGGAAATGTTCCAAGTTCGAAAGTTGATAACTTAAGAAGTTAAAAAGTTGTGTTCATTTATGTAAAAAAACCATACAGACAGAGAGACGGAGAACGAAAAGAGGTAGGACACATGTTATGTTGCATTTTATGCTTGTTTTTTACCTGCTGAACAACTAGTAAAATTTGGTCAAACTGTTGCGAGACTCCCTATACATATAGCAAAATAGTGAACTCATATTTTCTAATGGAGGTTAGAAAGGTTCCACTGTGTATCCATTAGAGTCATAAAGTAGCGAAAACAATAGGGGGTACGTTTTGTCACATTTACATATAAGGTTGTTAATATACTATGTTTTTGAATCAATTTAAAAATCATCAAGGATTGACCTATACATATTAACGGGTAAAAATGGGATTTGTTTAATTTGAATTAAAGCAATAACGTTAAGGTTTTTTTTTGGGGGGGGTCCCATTCTATTGAGAAACATTGTTGGTTTTGGGTTATCTAGTTCTCTATTTTTTGTTCTTTAAGTAGTTGAGATTGTTTCTTTTAAGTATTGAATATAGCGTTAGTATAATTTTCTTAAACTTAAAACCAAAATGCAAGTGTATGGCCTTAGGAGTTGACAAAATCACGTCAGCTTGTTTTTCAAACGACAAAATACATAATACAGGTACCTGTTAAAGCACTTCGTTTTGAGTTTTTAGCGAATTTCCCCCATAGGGAAGAAGCTATTACTGTAGGTCTCATAGTAAGACTGAAGCCCAAGACCATTATAACTTTTCGTTTTGAGGTCCCCAGATGCCAAAAACACTATCCGTTCAAATTTATATATATATATATATATATATATATATATATATATATATATATATATATATATGTGAGACATGGGAGAAAATATGTTTTTAGGAAGTGTATTGTTCCCGTAAGTGTATTGTAGTGTTTGTTCCTGTAATCATTACTAACATACAATTATATTTTACCTTATAACTTGCTTACTATAGTAAGCCTTCAGATTGGTATGTACCAATGCCTGTGTGCTTTATTAAATCGCGTTTAGTGAACAAAAGATTGATTAAATGCTAGGCGCTATAACGATATTAATTGCACCATTGAAGTAGTACTAGATGAGAAAAAAACATTAAATGTATTTATTGTTTGTTATTATTTTATTTATTGTAATGCATTTTGTAAAACTGGGTGAAGAATACAGTTACATTTTACAATGGCATGGAAAAAGAGACAGTATCATTTGTTTATCATAAAAAGTTTTGCAACGTCGCAAAATAAAGGGTACTCAGAAATATTTGTCGACAGTAAACACGAATGTGTTTTACGATATGCTGTAAAACGCCCCAGTTAAAGCAAGTATTTAGTTTTGCTGACAACAACCCCTAAAAATGCTATGACCCTAAAAACTCACATGAAGGTATACAAACTTTTACAATTGTAAACCTTTATATAACCTCAAAGGAATTACTATAAAATAGTTTTTATATTTTTTTAATTGCGATTTTTACTCAATTTAGAGTAGTTTTATGAAGACTTGTTTCTGAGGTTATCACTTAAAAACTGTTTGATTTTTGTAAAGGAGTTAAACATTCGGCTGTACATTCGAGTGTTTTAAAGTTCACCTTAGCAAAATATGTTTTTTTATATAATATAGTATACTATACATTTAGTAAATTATTTAATTGATAAAATAAAACGATTTTCTAAAAGTTTACAGTACATAAATAGAATGAACTGTCTTATAATAGATATAAGTAAATCGTACATCAGGACAAAAACTCTGGTTAAATATGTCACGATACCACTTACCAGTGTGCGTTAGCGTACCTGGCACACGAAATCGTGCGCTGTCAAGGACAAACTCTGTCCACCAATGCGTGTAGGCAGTTAATCTTAAGTGTTGCTATTTTAAAAAATCAAGTTAATTCAATAATGATAAAAATTACTTTATTAATAAACCTTATAAAATGTCTCTATAAAAAATATTGCGAGTGTAAATACGGTTGTCTCGACGAAGTGGGCCTTGGTGTTCTCCATCTTTTATGTAGACTTAAGTCCATCAAATGATCGGGCTCTACTTACTGCGACATACAATTGGCCGTGACCAAACACCGGTTCTGGGAGAACTACTCCAACCTTACCCAAAGATTGGCCCTGTGCTTTGTTTATGGTCATAGCAAATGCCACAATTATCGGGAACGGCTATCAATGACAATAGTATTATTTGTATTTCGTTCGCGTCTACCAGTTAAAGTTCGTCGGCCTCCTCCTCTTGGCCGTCCTGGTCGGGGTCTTATAGTCTCCATTATGTCGAACCTTTTTTTGGTTATGTTTTGATTTTGTGCAAATAAAAACTGGTGTTTTGTTGCCAGCTGTACTTTCAATAACCATTTTTCAGGGTCAGATTTTATTTGTTTAACCACTTCCTTAAATAAACTTTTTAATTGATGGCAAAACTACATGCTAAGACCTTTCTAACGACACCTTGGACATGGTGATCGGTAGTACCACCGCTCCAAAACAATTATGACAAAAATATGCCTAGCGTATTAAAAATATAGATTGTAGGAATAACTACACCACCACGGAGCCACCTAATTCCACAGCTATTCGGAAATGTCGTGGTATGTGGGACGTCATTTGGATATTTCTTGTGACAACCATCCCTCTTATCTTGGGCCCTTAATGTTTATAGACAGCCAGTTGTGGCTTTATGAACATAGATAAATTTTCAATCAGCCTAGGAGGGTACCACATTCGCCTGTGAAGGACTGAAGAGCAGCCGTGAGGGTAGTCTCGGGATCCTGTCTTCCAAAGGTTTGATGCTTCACTCCATTTACCTTTCCATCCCAGCAAGTTATAATTGCGGTGACATCAAATTTCCTTACGGAAGACATGCCTAGTGACTTTGTTTAGTAAGCTGCATCTAAGACTAAAATTAGTATGTGAAACATACTGCTAAGTGTGTAGTAATAGTGCACTCAATAAATAGAAAGTTATTTCGTTAATCCATACAAATTCTAATGTACTAACTAAAAGACAAAATTAATATGATAAATTTCATAGTTTGCAAATAAAAAATGAGAAAACCTGAAATCATTATATCTTTATAATTAAGTCAAATAAGTAGCATAACCACATAAGCACATATATAATCGGATTTAATTTAATGGTGTTTTATTTAATATACAGTTTTCTGAACCATGTATATTTAAAATACTAGTAAAACTTTAAGTTTTAGAATTAATATAAAAACCATTTAAACAATATTGAATTAGATAAGGAAAACTAAAATTACTATACGAAGGTAATGGCAGTTCGTATTTACAATAATTTTTTGTAATGACTTTACGATAGCGGAGAGTTATTGCGGTATATTTTTATAAGTACAAATGTATTTTGTCGGGTAATATAAATATAGGAAAGTTTGAATCGTGAATAATTATTTATCTGTCAAGGGGATTTGGCCCTAAACAGTTTGTGTAAGTTGACACATCAATCTGACAGCTATTTCATCGAAATATTAAATCATGGAATATAACTCTAAATTTTGTTGCGCTTAGTAAGTAATGAATCAATTTAAACGGTATTCGGTTGTATTCTACTATACATTTTATTCATAAACAGTAGGTCTACTTCATAAAGAGTAAGTTATTTATAAAAAAGGCGTTTTATTTTTGTAGTGCTATGAAATTTTTTTAGTACCACACACAAATATCCTAAAATCTTTAAAAATAACCCTATTCACACTTGTATACAGCTATACTCTTTTTGAAACACGTTTGTAAGAAGTTATACATTTAAATGGATTATAAACTAAAATTAAAAGTGGGTAGTTTACCAGAAGCTTTCTTTTCACTGTTAATAGAATTCACGGTTAGAACTTTTATTGAGAGCCATTGTTCCACTTAGGTTCAGAACACCCTTCTTGAATGACACAGAAACGATTAGTTTGTATTAGATTGATAACTAGTGTGTCCAAATTATTTAAAACTTGTATTATTCGATTGGTAATTGAAACTATTTAGTTCAGTATCTATCTTGTATTAGTAGTTTTCTTTATTAATAACTAATTTACCGCTTCGAAAACAGCCATTTCAATACGTGCGTTGTGGGGCTAAAGTAGTTCTTTTTAACCGTAGGACAAAAAAGAATCAGCTGGTGTTGAGGTCATCAGCTGTTCGTTTTTGTCGTTTATATCAGTAGTACCTGGGGGCCGAGCTTTGCTCGGGGAAGGCCAGTCAGTTTTCTTAGATGACTTGTAGTATATTTCACCACTTCCCCCTACTGATAATCAGATTTGTATAACTCATTTGCCTCTTTTCTACATCTTTAAGGTCACTCCAGTTGTTATTTATAGCTCAATGTCCCTTTGATTTATTTTACTACTCTATATATATGTAATCTTAACTCAAATCTTTTAATCTCTGCTCTCAGGAAACCACATGGTAATAATCATAAACAACATGAGTATTACTTTGACAGTTCCCTGGTTGATTATGAACATCTGTTACAATTCTTTTGTTTTGATTTGAAACTCCATAAGCCCAATGTTAATTTTTGTAACTTTTCATTTTAGTTTTTTTACATTATTTGATTTTTCCTAGGGTTGAGGCCTGTCTAGAACTTATTTTTATCCCAGAAATTAGTTATTTCGAACATTTGAAGGAAATCGTTGGAGCCGTTTTTGAGATCCGTGTCGCAAGCAAGCACGCAAGCAAGCAAGCAAGCAAGCAAACCTTACTCATATTAGAGTATAGGATAGTAAAACTGCAAATTTGTGTATGTCGATTGTAAGTAATCGATTGCATCGAGAGTAGTAATCGATTATTTTATCGATTGTAATTCATTTTTGCATTGTTATCGGTTTAACGACAGTCCACAACGTTTGATATATCAATCGTTATAGTTAGTTTAACCTAACACTAACACAATGCAACAGACAATAGCTGAATACAGCTGTTTGTTTTAAATAGCAAGAATAATAACAAATACAGGTTATTTTACCTCCGTGTGTGAATAAGCAAGAATAAGATGAATGGATGAAAGTTTGCCTTTTTGGGAGCAAACTTTTAAAGATAAACAAATTGTAAAATTTTAGTTTTGTGAAGTAGTTAGATTAATATATTGTGCAGTATGACGAAAAATGTAGTTCAACACGTAGGCCAAAAGCGGCTTTTCGACACTACCTAAAGTTTAACGACCGAGGCGAAGCCTACGGGACACTTTTGGCTCGTGTGATGAACTAAATTTTTCGACATACTGCACAATGCACTAACTACTTCACAAGACTAAAATTTTCCAACTTGTATACCTTATACCTAAAGTTTTGCTCCCACAATGGCTTCCATCTTGTTCTTAATGTTAAAAACAAACAGCTGTTACAGGTGTATTTCAACAAACGTAACAAACGTAATTGTTTGTTACGTTTGTGTTAGTGAAAGATTAGATTAACTATAACGATTGATCCATCTAACGCTGTGGTCTAGTAATGAAATATACTATTATAAAAATAAAATATCTATATCAAAAACATTCAAATTTTAAATATAATCAAATGCTTTTTTATTTAGCTCAAGAAGACCTAAAACTAATTGCGTTTCAACTAGGATTTTACATGAAACGATTTGTTTTAAATTCCTTAAATAACCTTATAAAACCAAGTGTAAATGTATTTATTTATTTATTTAAATAATTTGTATATCATAATCCTTTATTACCCAATAGTATGGTAGCTCTGCTTTAAAGCTAGCTATTAAACAGGCATTACCCTCAGTGTTAACGGTCGGAAACTAGTACTCAGAGTTAAGAGGCGTTTAACCATTGTTGTTAATTAAAATTAACATACCGTTTAGACCTATTATGGAAACATAGAAGGTAATAATGCAATCAGTAACTAAAACTATTATTTAGTATAATATGCAAGTGTCAACTTCAAGATCAGGCGGTCATATGCAGTCTCTCTACACTGCTGCAACGGGATAGCATTCCCTAGCAGGAAGGCGCTCTGGGTTTCTAAAAGTATAAAAAAGTTGACTATACTCTAACTTACAGCACCTAAATTATATTTACACCAATTTATCCCAAACCAAAAGTTTACGGTAAGAAAAAATAATTATAGGTGAACAAAAACAAAGCAATCGTGACTTAGGTATAGTAAGTTTTTAAGGCACATATAAGGTGCAACAACAAATGCAGCCTAATATTTTAATGCAATTTCTTGTAACAAACAACATGATTCTATATTGATATATGCTATCAATAAGGAATAAGCAAAACAAAGATAAACAAAGAATTCAAATTAAATACGCGAATTCCAATTATGTATATAATTTAGTGATCAATGGCTAGGAAAATAGTTAAACATTTGGGGTATATGTAGGTTTTAAAGGTCTATCATATTTAGATTTGTGTTATGCAATTACATCTTTTGTCCTTTAGACATTACAAATATACAAAAAACGAAGTATAATCCAAATAATAGTATAGTTAAAAGTTAGTAATAATATAATGCAGGTTTTGTCATATTTTTTATTCTTCTTATCCGCCTGATTTTGACTAGTATACTTGACAAGTTTAACTTAAAATAAAATGTCTAGATATTGCTAAGGACTTTTAGGTTATTACACACTGGCATGGGAATATTAAGTAGAAATTAACATATACAAGTAGCTAAGTCCCAGTATTTACAAGAATCCAACCGCTTCAAAACGAAACAAACTTTGTAATACCAAGGGAGCGATAAGACCCAGTTCTGAAGGCAATGTCAGGCTTCGTCTGCATTTTGGTGAAGTTATGTGCTTCAAAATCACTGCAGGAAAATTCATTCTTCAAGAGCCGTGGCCGCACAACTGATAGTGAAAAATAGTGAAATAAAAAGTATTGAATTTACTGAATATTTGGCAGCCTGCATGTTTGAGACAGTCAATGAAATAAATGAGATAAAATAATTCTTTTGGGAAACCATTTAGTTAATTTGCTACTTGACTCACAATCCATTTTAACTTGATCCAACCTAAGCGTGAGGATTGTATGTCAAGAAATGAAGATTTGATATGAATTAGAACGTATAATGTTATAAAAAGAAAACTATTTAACTCCATATGATGTTTATGTGTTTGGGAGATTGACAATTCTCACCGAGCTCTTTTATACCCGGTTTACAGTAAAACTCCCAGAGTAAAACAAAGAACAAACAACTGAAGCACAGCTTTATTTTCAGTATGTAATCAAAAGCATGGGTACACTTGATAGTACTTTAAGTTTTTATAGAAGATTCGGCTTTAAATAAAGGTATAATAAAGAAGATTCCGTCTTTTGCAAGCTACTTTATGTAATAAAAATGAGTCATTTGCATATATTTGTAAAGCTTTGGAGATTTATTGTAATTTAATTTAAGCTAATTATGAACAATTAGTGTTGATTCAATTTAATTAACATGCTCACAACAACCCTAAGAAAGTTACCCTGAGTTTTAACAACTCAGAATCTACCAGTCAAGAAAGCAATGAGACGTGTTTGACCCTTATGAAATATTTCATTACTTAAATGAAGTACTGGGACAATAAAAAATGTAGATCAATTCTGTGTTAAATATCACTATAGTTCAGATATAAATTTAAAGACGGGGAATTACTGTGCCTCCTAAGTAAAAATTGCCGATACTTAGGAGCGAAAAGTGCCCAGTTAATGCCTGTTTTTAACTGGGGAAAACATACAGGGTGAGTTTCTACTGACGCCCATAACTTCGCCAGGGGATTCTAATGATAAAAAGGAACAAAAAAGTTCCAGTAAACGCTAGTCCGATTCCGAACCGTTTGGTCATAATTGAGAAATTTGTGTTTTCTACAAAATATTGGACTTTGTCCCACTATTTACTTTATAAACATGAAACCAGTTAACCTAGTGATTGATATTTAAAATAATTAGGAATGGCATTAAATTTGCTATAAAACCAAGGTTACATGTACAAACTTCATTTCATACATCGGTTCCTAGCCAAATTGAAATGAAAAATATGCTATAATTAATTATTTTCGCTAAGTTTAAAGACCCTTTTTTGTTACTTTAACCTGGTGCAACACGATGTCCAACTAGATAAAAAACTTCCTCATTTAATAAGCTTTAAATTGATATGCTATTTTAAACTGTTGTAGGTGGGAATGACAGAAAAACTACTATCAACCTAAATAAAAACACGGTTTACGAGTGATGGTATTCTTATTAATAATACAAGGCAAATGACCACAAAATTGTAATACGGTAACTCAATGTTTACTTTGCATAAACAAATTAATTACAAGCCTTCAGAATGAACATTGTTGATTGCTACTTGATTAAGTTTTCGAAATGACCACCACTTTGTCTGATGCAGATGAAGACACGTTTTCTCAGCTCTCTCACAGTAAATCAGTAGTAGATTATTATTAGTAGGTTTGTTATCTTGCTAAAACCAAATCAGTAAACAGTGTTTTACTTTAGTTTGGTGGTATTTTTTCTGTCATTCCCACCTACAACAGTTTAAAATAGCATATCAATTTAAAGCTTATTAAATGAGGTAGTTTTTTATCTAGTTGGACATCGCGTTGCACCAGATTAAAGTAACAAAAAGGGTCTTTAAACTTAACCTAAATAATTAATTATTATAGCATATTTTAAATTTCAACTTGGCTAGGAACCGATGTATGAAATGAAATTTTTACATTTAACCTTGGTTTTATAGCAAATTTAATGCGCTTTCTAATTATTTTGAATATCAATCGCTAGATTAGTTGGTTTCATTTTTATAAAGTAAATAGTAGGTCAAAGTCCAATATTTTGTAGAAAAAACAAATTTCTCAATTATGACCAAACGGTTCGGAATCGGACTATCATTTACTGGAACTTTTTTGTTCCTTTTTATCATTAGAATCCCCTGGCGAAGTTATGGGCGTCAGTAGAAACTCACCCTGTATATTTCATACATTTTACCTCTTTTCTTGGAATAATTTCAAATAAATATACAAAAAAGAAACCGATTTGTTGTTGGTGAACTACTTAAAAAGTTTGTTCTAAACCAAACTGTATTCACCTTTAGACGCTGGATTGAATAATTTCTCTGAAATATATATTTGGCTCGGTTAGAGAAAACTGGAAGGTACTCATTGTTCAGCATTATACAGCTTTACTTAAGTTTCAATTAGGGTAAGGAACGAATCTTAAAATTAATGGTGTACCCGGATTCTTGCAGAAACCACTAAGGGCATATTTGTGTTAGAAGAAATGGACCTTTCGCTGAAAGAGTGTCTTTCTTCTTGCTGAGGTTATGAATACAATTGCCGAGTTGAATTGAGCCCGGGAAGTTGCAAAGACCCTGGATCCCACAGACTTTGTTAATTGTGAGTAGAAGTTCTCAACCCCTATACATAGAACACTGTTGGATCGGATTCCTCAGTTGAACATGGCAATTGTTCTTATTATGATTTAGTAATAGTTCCGGGTTTAATTATTTGTATGTTATAACTAGCATACATAAACTCTGTATTGCTTGATTTTCAAATAATTATAATTCTTTTCTGACATTACTGGCAGGACTCGCAGCGAACTACGAAACAACATCATTGGTAATAGACGTTGAAACAATAAAATGAGATAGAAAATATAGTTTTCAGTACCTGCATTAATTATTTTGGCTTGTTTAATTTTACAGGCTTTAGTGTATAATAATGATAATACACATCATGAGTCTTGTTGAAAAATATTCTTAAAATTGCGTTTGTGCAGTAGTTTTGGTTTTATTTATTCTCAGTGCAATAATTTTGCTATATTTATATCATGCATTCAATCAAGATATTAAGATTTTGAAGATATTAGTAAGATATTTAAATAATAGGAACAAATAGTACATATTTCTATTTTAAACCATTTTAATATTTAAATACCTGATGGTAACTAAAATTTATGGAACTAGAACCATAATATTAATTTATGTCCTAGGTTGTGATGGTGATATGATATGATATATTTCCCAATAAAATATAAGGTATCAAACTCAACTAAACGTTGGAATTTTTATCGTCATTTTTTTATTTGCAGGCCTATAAAGCTACAATAATATGAACCACGTCAGTTTTAGAGCTTTAGCGCAGACAGCAGGCAGCATTAAATCCATCATAACACTACTGGAGGTTTACGGGCCCTCGTAAAATGTGTCGGTATTTTACTACTTGGTAATTGTTTCACGCTTCGTTGACTCCATAATCTAGTGACCAATATAATGTTTGTTTTTATCATTGCAAAATCGCACAATAACATTAATTCTATTGCTGGACAGGTCTGATGCTAAGTAGAGCGTGTAGGCCGTGACTAAGCTACAACTCAAAAACTTGGATTACATACATGCATACAAAATTAATCCATGATTAATAAATCACTCAAAATCACCTGACTACCACCCTATCACTATTTTATAGGATTTTGCATTGAATAGCGACAATTTATTTAAACGCATGAACACGCTTACACATTATTGTATTAAACATTCTAAAATACCCCCGTCGCAGCAAACCTGAATACTCAGCGAATTTCCAATGAAGATATAAATGTCTTAATACTACATCAAGTCAATTATCAAGTTTCATCACAATATATTCACAAGTAAGCGATATATACAATTTTAATTATTCTCCATAAGGATAACATTGGGTCTGAGTACGCAGGTTTGCTGCAACAAGGAACACAAAAAATGGGTTTTTATGCTAATATCAATATAACTGAAGTAGGTGAAGTCATATACCAGTTTTTATTAATTTATGTTCATAATTAAGGGAGACATAGCATTTAATTATTATCCATAAGAATAACATGGGGATGAGTACGCAGGTTTGCTGCTACGGAATCCTTTGGCAAAAACATTTTTTTTGAACAAATATCAATAGACCACAACCATGTGAAGCCATATACCAAGTTTCGTCATTATACGTTTATAAATAAGCGAGATATAAAATTTTTCTTTTCCTCCATAAGAATAAGAATAACATTAGACAACGTACTGTGTTTAGCACATTCAATATCTTGGTAACCAATTGACGTAGAGAAATGATCAAAATACCAAATTGTGTGTTTTTTTTAAGCTAAATCCAATGGTGAAAACTAAAATTTGAATATTTCAAAAATTATATGTGAAAAATTCAAAAAACCCATTTTTGGGGTACAAACTCCCCCCAAAATACCCCTTCGGGTAGAGCAATCTGGCTGGTTTTCGAACTTAAAGTCATAAATGTTGCTTTACATGTTTATACCAAATTTCATCAAAATCGGATCATTTTTACGAGAGTTATCGTGCTCACGGACATATATATATATATATATATATATATATATATATATATATATATATATGTATATATATATATATATATACAGTTTCGAAGGAATGGTGTTTTTGGGGTCTAGGGACCTCAAAACGAAAAGTTATCATGGTCCCGGGCCTAGGTCTTACCATGCCAACTACGGTAATAGCTTCTTCCCCATAGGGAAAATTCGCTAAAACAGGTTTAGTGATGGAAATTTAGCTTTTGACTATAATTTGGGTTGATACACAAACAAATATTGTGTTTACGTACAATTAATTGTTAAAGTGGAACCTTTTAGACATAAGTTGGATTTATTTTGCATCATGATCGTTACTGCATGTTATTACAGCTTAAATAAAAAAGTATTATTTTACACTGTAAGATATGTATATAAAATAGGAGCTTATAAACAGATATATTGCGTTTTAATATTTTATACACATGCTTGGTACATTTTAATTCTTTGCATAGTTTTGTTCTTACTTTGTACAAAATATGATAATCTATATTGATTTTCCCCTTAATTGCATGTTTTTCTTGATACAGAAACCTCTTCTATTTATTCCTATCTCTTCTTTAATAATGTTAAAGGCTGATACGCAACATTTCAAACACTATGTTCTCATTATGGGGTTCTGCGTTATGACGTAAAACCCTTTACAGGGATAAAAACGTTCCAAGTATTAGGTGACCAGAGGAAACGTATCTCTTCTTCAGTGGTCGAAACTCAGTGGCCTTCAATATAACCTACAAACAATACACCCTGATCACTTGGTATATATTAATTTAAAATAAAATTCTTCTGAGACGAAGTACATTAATTTACGTTTAGCAAATAGTTTCAATTTTCAGTTTAATGTGACCTACCATAGCTCAAACTGTAATTTGAATATGTGTAATTGTGAAACTATAGAAAGGGTCAGCAGTTTTCGATATCTTGGGGTAGTATTAGACAAAAATCTAAATTGGAGGAAACATGTTTTTGCTTTGCATTCTAAAATTCGATCTTCTATAAGAATATTTTACTTTTTAAAAAATATCTGTAACGCCTTTTTGTTAAGAATACTTTATTTCGCTTTGATTAATTCAAGATTGGAATATGCTATCAGTTGTTGGGGAGGAACATATAAATGCTACACTGAAAAATTAAGAATCACACGAAATCATTTTTTAAGGTTAATTACTAACAGTCGTAAGACAGATAGTTCTTTTCCTTTATTTTTTGAATTAAAAATACTTCCTGTCCAACATTTGTATGCGTATAAAGTGCTCAGACTTTTTTATTTTAGAAGTGGAAATACAGGTACACAAAATATTTTATACAATACAAGAAGTAGTAATCAAGCCGTATTTAGATTACCCAAAGTAAACAAAACATTATTTAGGCACTCTTATCAGTACAACGGACCTAAATACTTCAACCAGCTCACACAAGAAGTTAAAAACTGCTTGAGTCTTAAATCTTTTTCTGTGCAATTAAAAAAATGGCTTTTCAAAATTTCGAATGTTGATTTCATGAATAATGTATTAATTTAAACTATATTTGCTTATCGCACTACTTAAAACTTATATTGAAACTATTTTTTTATGTCATTTATATACTAAGTGTGTTAAAGTTTACTATTATTTGGAGAGATAAATATTAAGTTGGTCATGTCAGACGCCACGGAGAGCGGCAAGTTGTGTTTATGCATAGAAGGACTGGACTCAGTTGTTAATGTAAAGTTTATTTTGTTTGTTTTTTTTCAACGTTGTCACAATAACTGGTTGACAACGTTGAAAAATTTTGAAAGTTTGAAACACATTCCAATAAAATTAATGTGTTTGAGTGTTGTAAGTTTGGGTGGAATAAATCATTATTTCATTATTTTATTTTCATTTATTTCATATGGTTGTTGCAAACCTTTAGACAGAAACAGGACTGAAACAGATTAAAAACTAGAGTTTTATTTGTTTCTGCTAGAAAAAAGCGGTCGTCACGTCTCTCGGGTGACATAAATAACAAACGTTAAACTCTCACTACTACTGAGCTAAATACCGGAGTTTATAAAGATGACATGTTACACATGTTTATTAAGGACTCGTCACTAGAGCTTGTAGGAAATAGCATTGTCACATCTACAAAGAAATTAACGTTAATCCTGATTCCAAAAAGCAATGGCTATATATTTCGTAGTAGTATTGACGTATGCTAGTTTTAATGTTTATGTCGACTTTATACTTTATGTATTCATGTGTTAGTTTGTCGGGCTATCAAAGGAATATTTTATTTTACCTGATGCCACCACCACCATAAGGCAGGGTTTAAAAAACGAAAAAAAGATTCCTTAAGAATTTATGATTCAAGTATTTTATAGGCTGTATTTACTAAATAATATGTTTTAATTAAACATTTTTGGTTTTCAACGGAATATTTGGTAGAAGGTGATATTTTCAGAAGTAAACTAATTCGGAAAAATGAATTAAATTAAATTCATGTTTACGTAGTTCTAATTGTATAAGAGCATTAAAATAAACTTATACAATTTAAATTCAATAACAGTTCCTGGAAAGGTTAGTTTAGTCAGACAAATAGGGAAGGGTTTCTTTTAGTTCAACACTAACAACTTAATTTCATGGACATAAGTATGATGAATGCATACCAAAATATTAGTTTATTACCATCGCATAGAGTCAAATTAACAGTACAATTAGAGTATATCACTGACTTGTAAAGGATTGTTATTAACTCATAAGACACTATACCATAGTTAAATCTCATTTCGTACATTTTACATAAAAGTCTTTAGTACCAAAACGTAATTCATCCTTTATTTTTCACTATAAATAAATAAAGCCTTGTTGTTATCAATAAATTAGTTTCACACATTTAAACGTAAGCCTAACGAAATAAGTATTTCCATGAATGATCTTGAAAATGAAAAAAATATTATAAAACTTATTCCAAAAACACTAAATAACAGCTAGTATCACAAAAAAATTAAAATTCAAATTATCTTAAATTATAACTATACTATATACCAAGCAATATTATTTTTCATAGCTCCGTTAACTGATGTAAAAGAGAATTAAAGTATTTATCTGATACCTCTCATCCAAGCTAACGAAATAACTAAAAAGTTAAAGGATAAATTTGCAGTATGACTATCTGGAATTTGTTTATTATAGCATGTAGCCTATATCATTCCTGCCCAAAGATTTGGTATATTGAGTTGAATGTGAGCCAAATGTAATACATTGTTTTATAAATTACCACCATAATACAAAATTATAATTCAACCACGTTAAACAAATAAAAAAAAAAAATTAAATTTAGTTTTTCACAAATTTTTAATAAATTGACAACGATTTGGTAATTAGTACTCTTTTTAGTTTGCATTTTGTTTAGTCTAACTTATTAACTAATACAATTTGTATTTTACACACTTCCTGGTTACTAAAAGAGTTTCCTGTTGAGTTGTACAGTTAACAAGAACAACAAACAGTGCAGTACACAGAAACAGCAGACAACAGAGATAAGAGTTCAGTCAGATAACTGAAACGAAGTAAATTACCTGCACGTTTCACACTTACTCTTATAGATAGTTAGATAATTTCCGGATGGCATCTTACCAGCAATCCAAGTAAATGAATTAACATTTTATAAAATACAAGTTTAGAATTATATATTAGGGTCTTAAATATTGAATATAATTTAATTAAAAACATTTTAATTTTCTAAATAGTGGGAATTTATATATTATTTGTGATTCTTGATACGTTCACTTTGTCAAAGAATGGACGACCTAGACCCCTAATTATACATGAAACAGCTGATCGACGTGGCTCACTAGCAGCGATGTCACATGATAACAGTTGATACTGACAAGAAGGCAATATCTTAAAAATGGATTTCCTCCGTTATTTATGAACCGATTTCCGTAAATTAGGTGTCATTAGATTTGCAATTACATTCTCTAAATAAAACGCAATTAATGTAATTTTTTACTATGAGCGGTTTTTAAGATATTTACGTTTGAAATGTTTAGGAAGCCGCCATTTTGAAATTAATGATTGTAAAAAAAATAATTTTTTTCTGTAATTAGGTCTTTAGAAAATAAAGCTAAATACCAAATTTAATTTTATTATAACTAGCCGTTCTCGAATTAAAACTTTCTATGTGAAAAAACAAAATGGCGGCTATACGAGTAACTTTTGAGTTTTCGAAATTTTGAATATGATATTTTGGCTTGTCTATGGTCCAGGAATTATACCTGAAAAGGTTGGTAGAGAGTTCAGAGACACCCTGTATGTGACAAAGCAATTCATCTCGTATTATTTTCAACCCAACAATACTACTTATTATAATTTCGTTTATGCATTACCATAGTTGATAAACAACGTATAATAAAATTATAGTTTTAGTTATAAAGTGACTTAATACAGCAACTGAATATTTGAATTTGATGTCAATGCAATCTGAATTATAAAACATGGCAACATTTCTCAGTGTTATTTCTTGTTGAATTTGTACACATTTTTATTAAGAGTTTCCCTAGCTTACACTTTGAAGACGAGGGTTGTAACAATATGAAAATGCTTGCAGAACCAATAATAGAAAAACAGATTTTTATTTTGTATATGATTAAGGTAATTCACTGCTATTTTTCCCATTTTACTTTAAGATAAAAATATGTTATTGCTATAATTAGTATTAGTTTTTGTAATTCATAATACTATAAATAAATAGTTCGTACCACTGTTTTAAAATGCTCTGCAGTTTTTAATTTAAAATACCTGAGTTATAATTCCATGTAATATCGTCATTACATGTTGTTATTGTTTAGTATTAGAAATAATAGTTTAAAACATATTCCGTGCCGGTTTAAATACAGTAATGATAACTTCGAGATCGGGCTTATATTCAAACACGACAATTAAACTTATTCTACAAAAACTATTTAAAGGCAACCATTCAACTACAAGAGTCACATCACAAATTAAAAAATAAATACACAGAAATTTTAAATCATTGGTGGTTGTAACAAATGTAAGGCCTAAAAGAGAGGTGCGAAGGAAGCAACGAAGTGATAAATCAAGGCCATCTAACAATAATGCTCTTACATAAGAGTAATTGTTATTCGAAATTTACGCTCCAGTGGCATTGTTCATATTTGATGAAATAATTAAGACAAGAGGAAAATCTAGAGTCATATAATAGTCCAGTTCAATGTATATACATTTACGTATTTTAAACTTTTATTTAACTTATAAAAAGTCTTATTGTTTATTTAAAAATATAGTCATCCAAGAGAAATTTAAACTATTAACTACAAACACAGCTTTTATTAGTTTAGTAAAACTCTGTTACGGACTGCCACTGTAAGAAGTGTCTTACCGCGTCGCGACGCGCCGGCGCCGTCGTGGCGTCTAAACTCCTTTTTTTCATTTTCTACTATAACACATAACGAAAAACTTTACAGAATAGAGATATATCAACCTATAGCATTATTATCTAAACTGAAAATAGTGTAATTTAATTTTAATTTTGTTTCTGTAAATGTATACTCCAATACATAATTCAATAGATTAACTTATCATCAGCATACGTTAAACATTTTAGTATATCTAAATCTTGGTTTTTATTCAATATATTATTATTATTATATTTGTAATACGTCTGTATGGTATGTGTTTTGTTTTCTTCAAACATAAGTTTATTCGGTTTTTAATAACTGTTTAATATTTTCTTGGCCATTGAACTCGACATCACGAACATGGCAAAAGGAAATTTATTGTATAGATCACAACACCTAAAAGTAACTACTTACTTTAATTTCGGAAATACATTATTTATATTTCACTTTATACAAATCGATAGTTACTGTATTCCCGAAATTCGTGAAGAGTTTCTAACAGACACACTACCTAATTAGATCTGTATATCCATTTGACACAGTAAAAGTCTATGGTATTAAGAAATGTAACATTAGTGGTCCCTAAAAACTATACAAAATTGTTGTCTTTGGCAATGTAAGCTTTAGTTTACCTTATAAATAGTTTAATATTGTAAGAGTGTTCTTGCAAATGTCTTAAAAATTTTAAAATCTACTCTAGTATATCATAAATAAAAACTAGAATACAAATTAAGCTGAGTTAGGAAAATCGAGAGTATATATTGTCATTATGTTGTTGTAAAAGATAACTGATAATGTATTTCTTTTTGAAAACTTGTGATACAACTAGGAAGTCAGCTCTTTGCGTCTTTGGGGGTCAGTGTTCATTTTAATCTTGTGTTTTCAAAAATTATCTCATTTTAATATTTATGGGAGTTTTTGTTGTTGTTTCAATTTATCGCAAAATGTAAACGAGTTCGCACGCAGCACGCTGACGTGAGGGAAGTGAATTTCCACATAAAAACTTGTAAAACTAAAAATCTGTGTAAAATCACACATGTATTCCAATTTTATTGAAATCTGAAAACATTGATTTTTTGGCTGATCTGATGCTCCTGGTTTCATTTACCTGCAAAGCTGGGAATACAATTTTGCGCATGATAATGTTAGGAGAAGGTCCAGACAGACTTTAAAGTAGGCGTGAGTTGCTGGGGATGATACAAGTACTCTAACAAAGGAATAACAGGCTTTTCTAGTGTAAAACCCCCAAAAGACAACGTACTGTGTTTAGTCGAAAAACATTTTCATTAATAACTCGGTATATATTTATGCTAGAATGACGAGAGAGGGCTTAAAACTTTCGTATAACTAGTTCCCATCTTTTTGCGTGCATTAATTTTCCATCCGAGGCTTTTCTGACCCTTTTTGGGCCCAAAAACTCGAAATTTGAAAGATTAATCCCCAAAAAAGGGGTTTAGAGTTTTCCGATTGTTTTTCCCAACGAACTTGTCTAACTGATTACCGAAAGGAACTTCCCTACCAAATTTGAAGTTAATCGGACAAAAAATTTGACCGCTAGAGTGCAAACACACACACACACACACACACACACACACACACACACATATATATATATATATATCTATATGTCTATATACTGTATATATATATATATATATATATATATATATATATACATACATATATATATATATTAATTTTGAACGACCGTCCAAAACGTGTTCAGGGGGTCACGTTAGGAACTTCTATGGTGGTCCCGGGCTTAAGTTTCACCGTGCGGGTCATGCTAACTTTGGAAAGTTCACTTTCCAAAGGAAATTCACTAATAATTGGAAAGTGTAAAAATAAAAAATAAACACGAGAAATAAAGGAGCAGTTTATCTTATTAATCATAATATTAATAAATCATTTACTATACCTAATTATTCAGGCATGATAAAAAAGTTACCGTTTATTGTAGTTAACGATATACAAACTCCGATTAAAATACAGTATTTAGAAAGAAACAGCATATTTACTACACAATGCTCCGTGCAAAACAGTGAACATATTTCAATTGCGAAGAAATGGATTTTTATGCTTTGCATATATCATAAATGAATAATATTTAAAATAATAAGAAAACAATGTCCTTGAAATGAAGTACCTACATTTAAACGTTTGTTATAGCATTTATTGTACAAACAGATGGAAACATGTGCAATAAATGCATATAAATCTGTATTTGGTTGCATTTGGAAGGTATCCTTTCCCTGTTTGGGATTCCTTTTTTTGATCTTGAGATAGTACTTATAAATAAGCTTCTCGTCGATACCAGGGATCACATTCTATCAGACAAGTGAAATAATTAGACTAACGTGCAGTGACTGGCAGCAATCAGGAGATAATTGAAACATTCGTGGCATACTGATCCTAATTGAGGGTGAATCTTAACGTCTCGGAATAAAGAATATATCAACAACTGTATTTGAAACATTAGCACAATCATTAAGTAAAAATAATACTTATTGGTAAAATAAATTGTAATTTATAATACTCTCTAGTAGTTTTTTTTTAAATCATATCAGAGTCTCAGGTTATATGAAAAAATCTAAAATTATACGTAGGTTTTTTATGAACTTTAACTCAAATGAGTTTTTTTTATATTATACAGGGTTATTCAAAAATAATTATACACTTTCGGTTGGTTAGTTGTTTTAGTAATTCACAGAATAATAATATTTTCGTCATACTGCTTCAAAAACATCTGTTTTTGACAGATGCGTTGAGATTCAAAAGTTATTCTTTTTAGTCTTTGGATAATAACATATGTTTTGATGATCATTATCGTACTAGGACTAAAAAGATCATTGTTGATGATACTTTTGATTCGAGGTCGTCATAAATCGATTAAAATTCATTCGATTATAAATAATCGAAACATTCATTGTTATTATCGAAACATTCATTGTTGTATTGTTATTTGAAGAACAACCGATTGATTCGAACCACAATGATTGCTTTGAATGATCGACTCAACAACCGATAGATATGAATGAACCGAAGTTATGCATGTGCAACAGCTGATTGTTTCAAGAGACAAGCTGAAAGAAACATTTGAGGTTATGAAGACACAGTACGTAAATTTTACTTTTGTTTTTGTTTAAACCTTAAGTTTTTTGGCAGTATGACGAAAAATATAGTTCGTCACTCGGATCAAAAGTGTCTTTTTAATATTCGCTCATTTTCCAGCCTCGGCTTCGCCTCGGCAGTTAAACTGGAGCTCGTATTAAAAAGATCCACTTTTGATCCTAGTGACGAAATATACTATTATAGATATGAAAAGATAATTGCCAAGTTTTGTTTATCATTACAGATGTTCAGTGTGCGACTCGTGTGACACTCGGCAAATGTCAGTTTTATAATCGACTTCCATCCAAACTCTTTGTAGGGTGTTCTCAGCTACTGGTCTCCCAATGCCTTTGCCTTTGCATATACCGTCTGTTCTCTTAAATTCCCAACCAACAGCATTCCCTACTAACAGCCGTAGACCGACTTTCTAATATGAGGATATGTATGGAATGTTTTTAAAAGTGGTGTTCCACAACGCTTAGACACTGAGGTTTTTCATATTCTAACTCAGAATTAGACTTATCAAAAGGATGACAAGACATTTTATGAATAAATGAAATATCAACAGCTGAATACTGTTGACAGCAATCAACTGCTGGAATTAAAACTTGGTTCATTACCTTTGCAGTGATAACACATACGAGGAAACTAAGAACTCACATGGTGTATTTTGTGTATTTGTATTATGTATGTAAATTTACAAGTAGGAAGGTGCACACTTGTTTTTGAAAGACCCATTCGTGTTTCTGGAACTAAAATAAACGATGAAAGCATTGACGTTATAGAAATGTATCAAGATAACTAGACTGATTTGGTCCAGGCTTCGTTGGCTATTTAGTTATTTTATAATACCATAATGCATACAAAATATGTTTATTGTTTGTGTACAGCTACTATGTCATTTACGCCTGTACGTGTAAACACTTCAACTAAAAATGTTGCTTCAACACACCCGAACTGAGTTACGGGGATCCAACCACATTACAAAATTGGCTATCGGCCAGTGATGAATGATAGAGACAGCAATAGAGGGGGATGTGTGACAATATTGGATGCCAATAGTGACAAAGTGTTGTGGGGTAGTAATATAAAGCAATAAACTTTGTTTGTTTGGTACAAACTACATTATTTTGCAACAAAAGGAACTGTTGTATATTTTCTCTGATATCAGTTCTCAAAATTATTATGCTTTGGAACCCAATTCTAAGAACCGATAAGTTTTCAATATTTTGTTTGCGTGTTATTAAAAAACAATAATACAAACATTTTGTTTCCTTCCGATGTTGACAAATTTTCTAACTAGGTTTTTGGTAATACTAATAAGCCTCGAGGTTTCATTTATCAATATAATTACTATAAAGCCTTCCTTCAACCACTTTTAAATGCAAATTCATAAATAATTCTATAACCATAAAGGAGATGTCTTAATCTAAAATTTTGTTTAACATATTGGTTTGTACATAATAGCAAACCTAATAAAGAAATGGCTGCAACTTGTTTGCTTGATAATAAATTGGGCAATGTGATTGTAATTAATGAAACCATCCATCCATTATTCATAAATAAATTTAAAATATAAACAGTTAACTATAACTATTAACATAATGATCGTTGTGTTTCATGGTACATTTAACTCTATAGGGAAAATACATATTTAAATGGAGTATCAGTAACAATATATTTCCGTAATCATAGTCTTTGATACAGAATATTTACAACACATTCACTCTAATTATTGTTATTTAAGCAACTCAAAACCTCATTTTATGTAAACATTCTATCAGGATTGATACAAGAAACATATTTTCTACTAATTAATTCAATTTGAGTTTACGAACATTTGTACGTACTTATATCACTTCGTGTTTTTTTTTCTGTTGCATGTAGTTTAGGTTTTGAATTTTGCAGAGGCGTATGCTAAATGTTATTGGAATAAATATGTATGATGCGATGAAGGATGTTCTAAGTTTAAAATTAGCTATGTATTTATAATCATATGACCTAACACAAGTCAGGATCTACAGTCTGTGACAAGTGACGTTATCAGCATGACGTGCCGGGACTCTCGAGTGTTACGTAAGTCTACTACGTGCTGATTATGTGTATCATATGACCTAACACAAGTCAGGATCTACAGGCTGTGACAAGTGACGTTATCAGCATGACGTGCCGGGACTCTCGAGTGTTACGTGAGTCTACTACGTGCTGACTATGTGTATCCACAATGAATCCTGGCAAACACAATATACATGTATAGAATATAAATAATAAACGAGTTCGCACGCAGCATGCTGATGTGAGGGAAGTGAATTTCCGCATTAAAATCTTTAAAAAATCTAATAAAGGGTTTTAAACAACACTGGTAACATTCATTTTTTGGAAAATTGGAAAATTGTATTTTTTAGCTATTTTGATGCTCCTGGTTATATTTAAATTGACTATTAGGATGGCAATGTTGTACAGATGGCATTATAGGAGGAGATGTAGTCAGGATAACAAGTTGGTATAGGGGTATTAGGGGTGATAAAACTACATCATAATATGAAAAACAGCCTTTTCAAACATAAATACTCCCAAAAGACAACGTAATGTGTAAAGACAATTACAATTTTATTTAATAACTCGATTAATACTTGCGCAAGAGTGATGAAGGAGGGCTTTAAATTATTGGAATTTTACTTACAATAATTTAAATTGCAATAACTTTACATTCGGGGCTTTTCTAACCCTTTTGATCCCCAAAAACAAAAAAAAATTCGAAAAATTAAAATCCCAAAAGAGGGGTTTGAGTTTTCTATTGTTTTGCTTAACGTACTTGTCTACCTGATTATAGAAAGGAACGTCCCTACCAACTTTGAAGTAAATCGGCCAAAAAATGCGACCGCTAGAATGCAAATACATATAAATAAATTAATATTAAGTATATATATATATATATATATATATATATATACATATAGTTAATATCTTCATATCAATCTTTTTACGACAAAATGAAGCAATGTTTCTTAAAGTTTTTGTTCCTAAATACTACGGTTTTTAAGATAAGTAGCTTTGAAAAACAGAATTAACCGCTATTTTGGAATAGTAAAAAGTAGAAACTAGATATTCCATACCAAGGTGGGTCTTATGAGATGTAATACATATACAAAGTATGAAGTTGATTTATTAAGAGGTTCCTATGATATACCGGATTAAGTAGAAAACACACACAGACAGACAGACGGAAAACTAATAATTTTAGGACATACCTTTATATGAACATTTTTCTTTATTTTTGTATGAGGAATCATATCCCAAAGTCTTGGACGGTTTTTCTTAACACCCTGTTTTCAGAGGGATTTTGTGGCACCACTGAAATAATTGATTTAATTTAAAACTATGCAAAATTACTTTCAATTAAGTTAATTTTCAACTTTGTGGAGAACCCCTAATGCCATAGTTTCATGTTTGCGTAGCACAACTTAATTAGTGCTTGTAATATTTAGAACTTTCTGAAAAGTATGAAAGCATATGATGAGCATATGAGAGGTATATTGCATATATTATGCTTGTATTAACATTTATGGAGTTAGTTTAAATTCTGAAAAAGGGAACAGTATGTTTCCCTTTTTAGTGAGTTAAGGAAGACTAAAACGATTTCATACAACGATTGGTGCTGTAGTGCGTTGCTTAATAAATGTTAAATATCATAGACAGTTTGTTTTAAAATCTTAGAACCAACATCGGTGGGTGTGTTTAAAAACAACTTGAGAAAATAAATCTAGAGGTTTTTTTGTAACCAAAAATGTTAAATGCCAACGGCTACTTTTCGATTATTGTTGAATGTCTTAATCTGTAAATGCATTTGTTTTGTTGTTTTATGTATGTGTGCACTGTGTTTTTTTGACACTATGCATTGGGATTTTGATGAGTTTAAAATTAGCTGGGGGAGTCCTGTAAATAATTAGTGCAGGAATGCCGATCCGTGTTTCTATATGTTGTGATACTTCTCTGCTATTCTCTTCTCATACTCCAAGAAGCTTTGCACTAGAAAAAAAGTTGGCTGAAGACTAAAAATATTATTGGTTATAGATAAACTCATTCCGTATAAAATAGTATGTAATTGAGATTAAATGCTGTATTACTTATCATGCTATTTATTTTCATTATCAACAGATGTAACACACTGTTTATTTCATATTTATAACAATTATTCGGCAAATCAAAAACTGAATTAATGTTTTCATCTAAACAATTTTAAGTGGCATTATTGTTCTAATTGCAAAAATGAAATGTTTACTCGTGATATGAACTGATCGTATACTTAGGTAATTAGTAATTTACAATTGTCGTTCCGGTACTAAATCCCTGTTGCTGTAAACTTAAACGTGACTAACATCATATTGAAATGACTAGTAGTTTATGTAGTCATTGATAACAATTGATAAACACTAACTTGTTCAGTTAAGACTCTTCATTCAGTTAAGAGTCCTATATTATAAAAATATTAAGTGTAAGTTTGTAAACACTCCAATCCTTCACAAAACTTGAATAAGCCTAAATATCATAAACAATCAAACTTAAATATATTACATTTACAATAGCCAGAGTAGATGAATGTGTTATAAAGGAGGGAAGAGAAGACTCGTGGAATAATAAATCAAAGAAGCCGATGATAATACTCCTCTCTACACTAGACTAATGGCTGCACAAGATTAATATACCGGCGGAACCTTTCAGCAGTTACATTTTTCATCATTACATTTTTCAAATAAATTACAATAGTCATACAATCAAGTATTACTGCGGAACACATACTTAAAACAGAGTATTATAATTTCGGCGTATTCAGAAAAACGAACAAAAAATTTGAGAAACTTAGATATTTCTTTACACGTTGTGAAACACATATTAAAATACTATAAACAATCAGAAATTATGTACGTATATTATATAAACTAGTAGCCTGTCGCGGCTTCGCTCGCGATCACAACGTAATATTATACTGACATTCCCTTATAAATATTGTGTTACCGTTCCAAAGACAACATGGCCTGCTGATTAACTGTGTTTACTCTATCCAGCTGATTGCTTAAAACTTATAGTTATTTCCGAATGTTAAGCTTATGGGAAATAACTGAAATTTAAGGGGCCCCAGGGCCTAACTCACAAATTATTTCTCTATAAAAAAAGTTTCCTGCACAACTTCACGTTAGGCTCCAATGACACCAAAAACATGAAAATCGGTTCAGTAGTTTAGGAGGAGTGATTGTCACAAAAACCTGCTCGCCTATTAAATAAGTTTAGATTAAAATAATTGTGAATGAGGATGTGTGACAATTTACCAGTAGCAGATCGTTTTGCACAATTTAATTTACTGACGGTGTTTTGTAATTATTCCACCTCTATTCTTCGTAGCAGTTGTTCGCAAATATTTGTCCATCTTTTACAAGGATGAGAATTTCACTGACGTAATGTAGTATAAAAGGTTGAATTTTGTTAGGTAACAATCGTAGCACAAAATAAAAATTCAGTGTTAATATCCGAGGACAGGCGTTGTCGGCAATTTACCTACCTTGCAGTACAGAAATAGTATACTCCCGTTTGAAGGAACTTAGGTCCTAAATGTGTGGTATATTAAACCCTTTTATTTTTAATGTAAAACTTTACGTGTAATAAATACAGTGTAAGGCTTATACTTATGATATACTCGTCTTAAAAGATGCAACAAAAACATTTACAATCAGTTTTGAAACGTTCATATCTCTAATATGTTATTAATGATATGTATAAAGGTTTTCTAGCAATTGAATACACGTGTATATGTCCTAACAACATGTTATATTATTCATGAGGTCATTTTCTACGACCAAGTAGTTCGCGACAGGTCATGAGGTCATATTTTGCTACTAAAAAGCAACACAAGCGTTGGTTGAGTCTTATTTATTATTATTTATATGAAAGTCAGGTTTAAGAGTCATTAAAGATTTCTTTGCAGAACAAGTTTTTTGTGACCTAGGAACTTTCCCCAACGTATCAAAACAGACAAGCATAATAATGAGGTGAACGTGCATGGAATACCTCGTGTCTATCTTATTTACCAATGTAAATATATTTTCTGTTTTGAAATTTTTTTGTAAAACCATTTACATTTTTGAATTTAAAATCAAAATGAATGTATGTACAACATCATGTGTTATTGGAATAATACAATTTAGTTTATGATAGTTATTTATATAAATTGTGATGTCTCTTGCTACTGCTACATGATAGTAAGAGTTAATTAAAACTAGCATAGAAAACAATTTTATTCTTCATTCTGCCAAAAAGACTGGTTTACAAATATAAAGTATTGTCTATTTGCACGTCAAAGGAAAATTAAATCTGCATGTTGTTTTCATTTGTAGGATTGCTGTTGTTAAAGGTATTTACTCTAAGTTTTAGTATTAAATTGTTTAAATGGTTTATCATTTAATAAAAAAAATGTCTGTCATTGTAAACTAGTGTGTTTTGTATATTAAATAGACTTGTAGGTTACTTGTACTTAATAAATAAGGTATACAAATTAACACTTATAATTTTATTGATTATTTACAAATAATAACAAATCGTGTAAATATGACACAGTATACATGTACCTAAATATATATTTTATATACCTTGTGTTCCATGTACTGGACAGTAATTTTCTCTACTGATATTTTAAGAAATTCTCTAGCTATTTAATGTAATATCAGTTCAGTATAATGGCTAAGTCTGGTAGTATGTGGATTATAAATGTCCTTAATATTTTAAATGTTAAAAACCTACATGAGCTCTTAGTTTGGAACACTTAAGATTATAATTAATTATAAACTAAATATTAAAATTTAAAACTGCATTTTTTATTTCATCAACACTTTTTTTTTATTTAAGTATAAAATGCAACATTGAGCTTAAACAATTCATTTCATGTAACCTAAAGTAGCTTTCAATAGATACGCTTGGGTGTAGGAAACTATAGAGTAGCCTATAACTAGATCATGACACTGCGCTGTGTATGATACATAAACTGAGCAAATTGCTTTAATAAACACTCTTTGTGCAAGATTATCTTTTGCAAGTTCAAAAGTATGAGTTTTTAAACTCTGTTTTTACTACTTGCAATTTGCCAAAATGAATTTCACACCCTAACGCTACACTGAGAGGATTAGCACACAGCTGTTCTGCTTGAGAAGGCTGTTAATTATGAAATTGAGTAAACTTCATAATTAAATTTTCATCGGCAAAACAAAATTAAGATATATGTGTCGAAGAAGAAATATATTAAAATAGTTTTACATAATATGATATATCATAATTCAATATAATAATTGATATAATAATAAATAGTGCGGAAATATTAAAGTACTGATTATTATGTATGATTTGTATGCAGTCATTTTGAGAAACACGGTTTCATCAGCAAGTTTCTTATTGATTCACATCGGTTGGTAAATCAGGCAATAATTGGAAACGCTCAGGCTTAAAACCATTTGTATTTGTTAATAAGCCCTAGCAGTTCAGTCTTTTGTTTTTGACCATCATAAAAGATAATCGGTTTGTTTAAGAAAGCTATACAAAACTGCAATAATCTTTCAGTTTGGATTGTTAAATCTAATTCTTACAATATCCAACTTTTAAAATATTTCTACGGTCGTTTAAATCAAGTGAATTTATTAAAAGACTCCATAATTCTGTTTCCATTAATGGGACCTGTTTATTTATTTCCCCTTTCGTCATTATACTTCTACCCGTACGTGTTCAATGGGATACACGTAGTAGTAAGTTCAAACTAAGTTCTACTGAAGCTGTGACAAGGGAAGTGATTAAGCGGACGTGATGTGGTTGCACGAGTATTCTACTTGACAACTCCATCTTATACAACCTGTCTGTAGATTGTTTTGAGCAAAACAGTCGTAAATCTCTAAACGTTAAAAACATAAATGTAAAATACCCCCGTAGCAGCAAACCTGCGGACTTAGCGAATTTCCAGTGCATATATATTTATCTTAATGCCACATAAAGCTACATACCAAGTTTCATCAATATACATTCATAAATAAACAATTTATGACATTTTAATTATTCTCCATAAGAATAACATGGCGGCTGAGTATGCAGGTTTGCTGAAGCAAGGAACACAAAAAATGGGGTTTTATGCTAATATAAATATAGCTCAACTAGGTGAAGTCACTTACCAAATTTCATTAATTTATTTGCATAATTAAGGGAGATAACACGTTATTTATTCTCCATAAGAATAACATGGGGCTGAGTACGCAGGTTTTCTGCTACGGGAGCCTTTGTCAAAAAATTGTTTGTTTTTTTTTGAGGAAATATCAATGGTCCACAACCAGATAAAGCCGTATAACAAGTTTCGCCAGTATATGTTCATAAATAAGCGAGATATACAATTTTTATTTTCCTCCATAAGAATAACAGTAGACAACGTACTGTGTTTAGCACTTTCAATATCTCGGTAACCAATTGACGTAGAGAAATTATCAAAATACCAAATTGTGTGTTTTTTTAAGCTGAATCCAATGGTAAAAAATAAAATTTGACTATTTCCAAAATTATATGTAAAAAATTCAAAAAACCCATTTTTGGGGTACAAAACCCCCCCAAAATGCCCCTTCGGATAGAGCGATCTGGCTGGTTTTCGAACTTTAGTCATAAATGTTGCTTTACACGTTTATACCAAATTTCATCAAAATCGGATAATTTTTACGAGAGTTATCGTGCTCACGGACACACACACACACACACACATATATATATACAGTTTCGAACGAATGGTATTTTTGGGGTCTGGGGACCTCAAAACGAAAAGTTATCATGGTCCCTGGCCTAGGTCTTACCATGCCGACTACGGTAATAGCTTCTTCCCTATAGGGGAAATTTGCTAAAAAATATATATTAGCATGGTATGGTTTTTCCTTTTTATGGGATGTTAGCACACGTCCTTATAAGCTTTTATGGAACTGAAAATCAAGTTTATTGTACTACATTCCTTCTTCCTCATAACTCTATAATAATAAGGTTGTTTTGAGTTGTGCAGATATGAATAACTAAGGTGGATGCCTAACTGTATTGTAATACTTACGCCATAATGCGGAACGCGCTTTGTTGTTGAAACCATAATACAACGGACGATTTACTAGTTCCACTGCCGTTTTACTTAAATATATAATACTTTGTTTATCAATGTTACAGAGGGTGGGTTTGAAATGTCCTCCCCTACTTGTTTACTACATTTGTTAAAATATCAACACCGGAACAATGCCGATCATTATTGGATGGTAAAAATACTACGTTAAAATTGTCGGACGCCACCTTGGATTCAATAGTACATTTCATCACTAGGACCAAAAGCCATGCTTTTAAATACGAGCTCAAGTTTAACTTTAGAGGCGAAGTCGAGGTCGGAAAATGAGCAAGGATCGAAAAGCTACTTTTGGCCCTTGAGATGAACCATATTTTTCGTCATACTGCATAATATATTAAGCTAAATTCTTCACAAAATTAAAATTTTACAACTATTTTACCTTTAAAAGTTTGCTTTCGAATTGGCTTCCATCTTGTTCTTGCTACGTAAAACAAACAGCTGTTACAGATGTAATCAACTATTGTCTGTTTCGTTTGTGTTGGTGTTAAGTTAAAAGAACTATAATTATTGACATATCGAATGCTGTGGACTATCATTAAACCGACTACAACAATGAATTAGAGTCGATAAAATAATCGATTACTACTTTCGATACAATTGACGTAGGCTACACAAGTTTGCGGTTTTACTACAAATGATATAAACGACAAAAACCTGATGGCCTCGACACCAACTGATTATTTTTTGCCCTAGGGCTAAAAAAAATACTTTAGCCCCACAACGCATGTATTGAAAAGAGCCGTTTTCGAAGCAGTGTGATGAAAAACAGTTTTTCATATATACAAGTATAACACAGCATAATTACGGTTGGTATTTAAGTTTCTTAAAACTTTATAGAAATCAACAGCTATTGCCGTAATTAAAACAATGTAATTCAAACAAACCTGCCAGCGATCCTATTACTGTATACTATTTCCACACAACTCTTTGTCACTATTGGCATCCAATATTGTCACACATCCCCCTCTCTTACTGTCTCTATCACTGACCGATAGCCAGTACAGTAATTCGCTTGGATCCATGTAAAGCAATCTGGGTGTGTTGAAGCGTTGCCAGTTTTGGTGGTCACGTTTACAGGACGCAAGGTATAGTTAATGTTAGAAAAGTCGAAAGTATAAAACTGATAGATATGTCTTTTATGATTGTAAATCTTGTCTTGGAAAACTAGTTTGGTTTGCTCTTCTGTTTTTCTTTTTCCTCTAAAAATAGCATATAGATTTATTTATGGCTTTTTCAACACTTTTTGGATAGCTATAGTGTTGAGCTTTCCTTTAAAAAGGGAAGAAATATCTGGAATTTCTGAAATTTAAGTTGAATTGAAATTGTTTATACATATATTTACTCATGTCAACTTATTGCTTTTAACATACGTAAAGTTTAACGATACAAATGCACACATACAACTAAAGCAAAAACAAATACTATTTAATATACCCAGTTTTTCTGTAGGTTAAGAATAATAAACACGCAAAACAAAATAAAAACATGATTATTACTCACTTTACGACACTAAATACGCCTATAGAAGGATAGTGCGTTTCCTTTTGCAGGAAGACCAAGTTTATATACCACTACCAATTACTGTTAATCACTGTCCAAGATGCATTCACATCAAATACATATTTTAGTTCAATTAGAAAGAATATAAGTGTAGATTGGCACGTGTGGCCCTCTTTAAGGCTACTGAGTAAGACAGGATTATTATTTTGCCAATATCAATAAGCGTGATTTCTAAACGAAGCTGGGTTCAGTTTTGAAAATTTACAGAATTTTTGATTTTACTGAGAACCTCAGAAAATTATCGAGCATTCTAAAATCTACGCTATCAAAATAGTTGAATGCAACCATATTCACAAAAATACCTTTTTAATGCAACCGTTAATGATGAATATAAATTTATCTAAATTTAAGTGTCATCATTAACTTACAAACTTAAAAAAAACTACGGTCTAAAATTAGAACCCCTATGTTATACCTACCACGATTTCCATTTCAATAAACCGAAAAATTTTGTACCTTAGAATGATAAAAGAACGAGCTTTTTATACATCATATGTTGATTTAATAGACTGTGGTCTATATGGTTTTGCCATTATAAAATATTTAGATCAATCTATTTAATGTTTTATAATAATATTGATTACTTATTGTTGTTATTGTAGTTTGTTGTGGGCTTTAATGGTATTCTGCCAAAGCCAAATAAACAATTGATGAATATATATAAATATTACCTAGGATTTTAAACCGTTGTTAACACAGCATTTGACACGCAATTTGGTGTAAAACCAATTACTCACAGCATAAACCTTGTAATCTAATGGAAGCTACACTTAAGACACGAGTAATCCATAAACAAGTGATATTATATTAATTATTGATCACTATCAATGACAAATCTATTTTATTCTGGTATTTAAGGGATCATGCAAAAGTTTTTGTAGAATATAAAATTTTGTCGTGATTTATTAATTGTTGCTTTCCCAAGGTTTCATGTGGTAAAAATAGATGCTCTTATTTGGACTTAAAACACTGGAATAACATAGTTAGAGATTGCTCTATGATTCCGTACAACGGCGCTTTGATCCTGCATCAAGGAAATTACATTTGTTCCAACAAAACGAACAACGGATGAGCCCTTTGATGTTAGTTTGTTGTTAAAATTGCAAGTTATTTAGTTTACTGTAGAAAATCATTCAAAATACAAATAGGTTAGGTTAGGTTAGGTTAGGTTACACTACATTAGTTAGGTAACTACATTAGTCTGTAGCAATTCTCCTATAAGTTAGTAATGGTTGTTAGTTGGTTGTCACTGTTGTTTTTTAAATCAAATAGTTGTTAGAACTAAATCATTATTTTAGATCCATAAATCTTTAAACGTGGATGGTAATTTTAAATTTCAATACCCGGTTCCTTCAATTACATTTTTCTTATAAATGTCAGTTACTAAGGTATTTAGGTTTTTAGAGTGGTAGTTGAGGATAAATTAAGTAATATCGAGAAATAACGCTGAACAATGAACAAACATAAAAATATGTACATGCTTCAACCATCTGTATTTATTGTTATTAGTACCAGAGTGGACTTGTAGCGGTAGTACAGCTTTGCCAAAATATATTTATAAATAAACGTGTATTCATTATCTCTCATTATTTTCATCAGCGTGCAAATATTAGCCAAATCAGACAAGGAAGCACAGATCAGGTCTAGGTTAGGGGATATATCCCCTTTAAATCCCAAGTTACGATTCTTAAACAAACTGTTATTTACATAAAACCTATGTTTAAGCCACAATCACTTACTTAGTAAAAGTAACTTTCGTTAGTATAATAAATTCCTTAAAGAACTCCAATGCTTGGTAATAAATGTTTCATCTAACTCTGGATACTTTAATATGATAAGTTATATCTAGAAATCATACTTTATATTTGTATCGCTATCACTAAAACGTGCTGGTTATGTTATTACTTGTATTTTAAACATTTGAATCAGTAAGCTGCAGATATCTCAAGTAAGCCCTGATTGCTGTCAGTCACTGCAAGTTCGTCTGATCAGTTCGCTTATCTGATAGAATGTGATCTCCGATATCGATATGAAGCTAAGTTATAGATCCTGCGTCGTCAATAATATAAGCGAGATCCAAATAATGCCATTAGTGACATAAAATAAAAATTCAATGAATACAATTTATATAATTTTTCTGTTGTAGACTTTGCAGTAGGCATAGTGTTTGTAGTGTAGGCATCCATATTATTTTATCATCAAAATATGTATAATATACCGCAATAATATATACAAGGACACAATCGTATGATATGTTTAATTTAGGGGCGAATTTCCCCTATAGGGAAGAAGCTATTTCCGTAGGTAGTATGGTAAGACTTAAGCCCAAGACCATGATAACTTTTTGTTTTGAGGTCCCCAGATGCCAAAAACACTATTTGTTCAAATTGATATATATGTATATATATGTGTGTCCGTTACCGCGCTAACTTTTGAAAGAAACGCTTGATTTTGATTAAATTTGGCAACAATGTGTAGAGTAACATTTATGACTTTAAGTTCGAAAACCAGATTGATCGGACCATAGAAAGGGGGTTTTAAATTTTAAACAATCAGATTTTTGAACTTTTCCCCATAAAATTTTAAAAACACTCTTTTTTGTTTATAGCCATTTTATAGAGCTTAAAAAACAAATAATTTAGTATTTTGAATCATTAACCTAGGTTTAGTGGTTGTAGAGAAAAGTAAAAAAAAACGCGTCCATAAAATTGTCCATGTTAATCTTATGCGAAAGGTTGGATTTTCCTCAGATAATTTTACTGAAAACTTGACATTTGCTGATACCAATCAGTTCAGCTCTACAAAACAATCATTTTGGTGTTTTAAGTGTTGTTCTACGTCCAACCGTTGCAGAGATATTCAAAGTGCTGAACACAGTACGTTGTCCAATGTTATCCTTACGGAGAATAAATAATATGTTATATCTCGATTATTTATGAATGTATATTGATGAAACTTGGTATGTGGCTTCGCGTAGTACTGGTATATTGATATTTGCACACTAAATGGATTTTTTGTTGATTATCCACGTTGCAGAAAACCTGCATACTCGGCCCTCTTATTATTCATATAGAGAATAAGTCAAGTTTTATATCTCCCTTAGTTATGAACCTAAATTAATAAAACTTGGTATTTCACCTGGTTGAGTTATATTGATAATTGCAAACATACACATTTTTAACTTCTTCGTTGGAGCAAACCTGCGTATTCAGCTCTAATGTTATTCTTATGGAAAATGAATAAAATGCTATATATCACTTATTTATAAATGGATTTTTGTGAAACTTGGTAAGTAGCTCTATGTAGTAGTGAGACACATATATATGCATTGGAAATTCGCTGAGTACGCAGGCCTGCTGCCACGGGAGTATTTTTATGATTGCCGAAGGTCAAAGTCGTATGTATGGCTTTCGAACTTTTAAATTTTCTGGGTACTTTCTCGTATTCTAATGTGTGTCGGAATATATAAGTCTAGAGCTTTATCAAGTAGTCTATTGTGCAATTTATTTTTTATTCTATTTTGTTGGGGAACTTCTAATTTGTAAAAAATTGAGACATGAAAACAGTTCATGCAAATCTTCTAAGATAACCTCTAATTTGAATTAATCTATATCGCAGGTAGGATTTAGCTGACCAATATACAGCTTATATTAATGTATGCTATGGTTGTGGAACTAGTTTGCATAGTTTAGGAGTTAATATCATTGAATATACAGAGTTAGTTTTTACTCAATGCTAATATGTAAAAGCAGGAGTATATGTGAGGAAATACAGTTGTAAAGTTGACAGTTGTATTTATTTTGCACATTTATATATATATCAAATATCTACGACAAGTATTCAAGTAATTTTTAATTATGATAATTACAATTAATAAATAATAAAATACCCCCGTAGCAGCAAACCTGCGTACTTAGCGAATTTCCAATGCATATATATGTATCTTAATACCACATAAAGCCACATACCAAGTTTCATCAATATACATTCATAAACAAACGATTTATGACATTTTAATTATTCTCCATAAGAATAACATGGCGGCTGAGTATGCAGGTTTGCTGAAGCGAGGAACACAAAAAATGGGGTTTTATACAAATATCAATATAACTCATGTAGGTAAAGCCACATACCAAATTTCATTAATTTATTTTCATAATTAAGGGAGATAACACGTTACTTATTCTCCGTAAGAATAACATGGGGCTGAGTACGCAGGTTTGCTGCTACGGGAGCCTTTGGAAAAAATTGTTTTTTTGATCAAATATCAATGGTATACAACTAGATGAAGCCGTATACCAAGTTTCGTCAGTATTCGTACCTCATTATTCGTACCTCAGTATTCGTACTCAGTATTCGTACATGGATACGTTCATAAATAAGCGAGATATAAAATTTGTCTTTTCCTCCATAAGAATAACATTAGACAACGTACTGTGTTTAGCACTTTCAATATCTCGGTAACCAATTGACGTAGAGAAATGATAAAAATACCAAATTGTGTGTTTTTTAAGCTGAATCCAATGTAAAAAACTAAAATTTGACTATTTCCAAAATTATATGTACAAAATTCGAAAAACCCATTTTTTGGGTACAAAACCCCCCCTAAAAACCCCTTTGGATGGAGCGATCTGGCTGGTTTTCGAACTTAAAGTCATAAATGTTGCTTTACACGTTTATACCAAATTTCATCAAAATCGGATCATTCTTACGAGAGTTATCGTGCTCACGGACACACACACACACACACACACACATATATATATATATACAGTTTCGAACGAATGGTGTTTTTGGGGTCTGGGGACCTCAAAACGAAAAGTTATCATGGTCCCGGGCCTAGGTCTTACCATGCCGACTACGGTAATAGCTTCTTCCCTATAGGGTAAATTCGCTAAAAATAAGAATAATAACGTTCACTTTAAAATCATCTCGCCACCTTTTTTTTTGGAATAATGTTTTTTATTTCCTCGTCTATATAGATTACATGTGACAGAGGCAACAATATTTGCATGTTTATCTGTTATTCAATGTAACCTCTGTGTAGTTTTGTAACAATATCAAAAACGTATTCTTAAAAACAAAAAAAACACTTATAGCAAAGGCCAAAATACAAACCTTTAATTCACTAACACGTCCTATTCCTTAAAACAAATAGCTTCAGTATAAATAGCTTTTCAAAAGTATACATCAATCTGAAATAAATCACATCAACATTTGTACATCACGTTCGTACCCATACAAATATCAGATTTTTTACTGACTACGTCAATAGCTCAATATTACCAATGGGATTCGACCCAAATTCTCACCAGCGCGTTAATCTCGAATCACCATTAGTCTTACGGAAGAACATTATTGCCAGCCGCTCGTGATTTATCATTTTGTCGTTCCCGTCTGACCTCATTTTAGGCCTTTTATTGGTTAACCGCCGATACTTTTAAATTGTTGTGAATTTCATTTCAGCGAATTTCCCCTATAGGGAAGAAGCTATTACCGTAGGTCTCATGGTAAGACTTAAGCCCGAGACCATGATAACTTTTCATTTTGAGGTCCCCAGATGCCAAAAACACCATTCGTTCAAATTTATATATATATATATATATATATATATATATATATATATATGTGTGTGTGTCCGTAAGCACGATAACTCTCGGAAAAAAAGTCCGATCTTAATGAAATTTGGTACAAATGTGTAAAGTACCATTTATTTGAACGAGTTCGGAAACCAGATGAATCGCACCATCCGAAGGGGGGTTTTTGGGGGGTTTTGTACCCCAAAAATGTGTTTTTTGGGGTTTTCACATGTAATTTTAATTTAAATCAAATTTTAATTTATACCATTAAATTCAGCTTAAAAAAAAAACAATTTGGTATTTTGATCATTGCTCTACGTCAATTGGTTACCGAGATATTGAAAGTGCTAAACACAGTACGTTGTCTAATGTTATTCTTATGGAGAAAAAGAAAAATTGTATATCTCGCTTATTTATGAACGTAAACTGGCAAAATTTGGTATATGGCTTTATTTGGTTGTGGTTTATTGATATTTATACAAAAATCCATTTTTTACCCGATAGTTCCCGTAGCAGCAAACCTGCATACTCAGCCCCATGTTATTCTTATGGAAAATAATGAACGTGTTATCTCCTTTAATTATGAACATAAATTAATAGAACTTGGTATGTGGCTTTACCTAGTTGAGTTATAATGATATTTGTATAAAAGCCCATTTTTAGTGTTCCTTATTTCAGCAAACCTGCATACTCAGCCGCCATGTTATTCTTATGGAGAATAATTAAAATGTCATAAATCGTTTATTTATGAATGTATATTGATGAAACTTGGTATGTGGTTTTATGTGGTATTAAGATAAATTAATATGCACTGGAAATTCGCTGAGTATGCAGGTTTGCTGCTACGAGGGTATTATGCTATTCTTATGTGATTGTTGATGTTTACATTAAAACTATATTTTACAAATATGCGATTTTATTTATCGAAATTCAAGTATTACTTTGCAATTTTTTATTGTTTAATTGTAACATGGACGGACAAAATTGAATAGTTCACGTTTACTAATCAACTGTCATCATAGGTCAGATGATCTTTTTATTTGCTCCCGTTAACTCTAGAGTTGCAGGTAGAAAAGTGATGATTCACAATAAATAAGTTCAATTCAATATTTGTATATTTTATGGAGGAATTGTTTAATGAATACTGTTAAAGTCCTAGGCAATACAATGATAGTAATTTCAGTATTGTCAACATCTTTAAGTAATTATTCCTTTTTTCAAATATAAAAATTGTAATATGTCACAAATTAACCTGTGCATTGCTATTGCATCCTTCATTCATACATCCAATATAAAAAGTATAAACAAATAAAAACTGGGAAAATTTGTTATTAAATCACATGTGGATAGATATTTTGTATATATTTCAACACAACTTGCAGTTGGATTTTGTTCTGCTCATGTTTATGTTGTGTCTGGATTATGTAATAGACCTAACGAATATAAAAACGGCCTACAACAGTTGGCACTGTGAAGGACGGTTATTGTAACCATCTGAAAGCACTTCCTTCTCTTCATAACCACCGTACAATGACTTCGTTGACATCGACTTGGCCTCGTAATTTGCAAAACCTCGGTCACCTTTATACTGAATGATTTCAACTATGGCCTATCAGAATCTAAGACTATATCCTTCCGGGTTACTTTTATACAGATTGATACTACTGCCTCCAGAGATAGTTTTTAGATATATGAGAAATCCCAATCATTACTTTGAATGTAAGAGAATGTTTTATATCTAAAAAAATGAAGTAAAGTGTAAAATTGTAGTATGTTTATTGTTTGGGACTCACACTAGGGTCCATTTTTCTTTGACTATATGCGAGAAAAATGGGGAAACCGCTGAAAATGGTGGTATATAAACTAATTGTTTTTGACAAAATAAATTGCTATCCAGTACCTATGTGAAAAACACTCCTACTACCAACTCTAGCTCAAGTTGATCAAGTTAAATGCAGTATCCATTTTTACTCTGAACGTCAACACAAGTTTTATCAATGTCAGAATAAAAAGAAGTATTACAACATAATAGAATAAAATATAATCGAAAATTATACAACAAACTACAATAATGTCCACAAACAATAACGGGAAATTCGTACATTTACCCTAATTGGCCTATGCGTGAGAACGAGCTGTAATGTATATTTAATGTATTTGATTATAAAACCCTTCGTATACACCTGTAAATGTTCAATAGTTATTACGTGTATCATTAATATCAGTGGATACGTAAATATTATTAACTAATCCCTCAGATAAACATTATTATGGAATTAAATAAAAGCTGGGCCAGTTAGATTTTACTTATTAAGATAGGCAAGTAAATTTCTAACTTTTATCAATACGATGTTGAATTTCACCAAACTAGGATATTACTTTTCACATTTGGTTCAAACTAGTATTAGGTGAAGGCAATAGTTTTGTTCTTTGAAATTCGATGGTTTTTTAGGGAAGTAATTGTCAAAATCTGAATTAAATTTCTAATGGGTTCACTTTTTTGGTTATTTAAAATATCATGAGATTGATTAACACCTTATAATACAGAAAATGCTACCTTAAAACAATCACATATCCCTTTTTGTAAACCTAATGCTTAGACACATATTTAGTTTTTTATAAAAGGAGCATTATAACTAATCCTTCATTAAAATTTCAAGCCAAAATTAGGCAGCTGAGGGAGTAACATTGTTAAACAAATTTTGCAAGATATAGCCTACAAACGGTAGTTTGACTGCACATATACAGCTATCATACTGTTTCTTGCATCATTCACTGGGAACTTTGACCAAGTAGCTCGAACAGTTTGTTTTACGTATTTTAAATAAGTTATGTAAGGATATCAATTATTGTGTAGTCCAACTATAAAGAGTTTGTTTTTTTATTTTATTTATTTCAACGGTACAGAGCCATTTACAATAAATTCGAGACATTACAAGTATAATAAATAAGAACAAATTATGAACAAACGGATGATGTGTGGTGTGTGGATGTGTAACGAATGAGTGAACAGAATGTAAGCATATAGTACAATAATTTCTACGTAGAGCACCAATAAATGACGGTTCTAACAATAGTAACAATTAATTACACTACATACTAATTAATACATTACTACTTACTTATTTTATGGAATAAAACTTCTGATAAACGGATAAAAAAGTGAGTTTCGGTGCTATAAAATATTCCATCAAAACTATTTGTTAAGACAAATGATAAACTTGTGCCAGTGGAATATTAAACAGAGTTTATCTATTCTAATAAAAAAACAAATCACTATGGATGGAACAGATCAGTGTTATTTGCATAATCACCATAATCAAAAATGAATTTAAAGCAAAGGATGGGTCATTGTTTCATAGTTATGCAACGTAACGCCCTTAAACTCACAATTTACTGCTTGCACTTTTAAACATAATCAAACATCAGTTTAGGTCATATTATATCTATTTAAGAACTGACTTAATGACAAACAATCCAGTTTTTAAAACTGATGAGAAAACATCGTAGTTCGAAATACTGTAAATATGATTTCAATTAACAAATGATTGAAATGATTAATGATATAGCACACAGATGTGTATATTGCAAATTGCCTCTTTAATCCATCTGTGTTTATACATGAGAAGAAAAAAAAAACATAATGTCTTTTACAAAAACAAAAGTGTTTTACGTTGAAAAAAAGTTAAAATATACAAAAATGGCATATTATTTTAATTTTAATGAAAATGTATATTTAACATGTTACATGCTAAACTGATTGCACTTAAAACAATTGTGTAGCAATTGGAACGAGAATACCACTGCAAAGTTTTTTCCAGTATTATGTTTAATTATTATTTAGAATATTCAAAAAGCAGCATCCGATGTTGCCGAGTTTACTTTCAAGTAATGTTTGTAAATATTTAGGCAATGTGCACTCGCTGATTACAAAAAGAAGTAAAACTCACGTTTACTAACATTTATTACTCAAGCATAAACTTCAGTTTGTAGGTTAAATTATGAATTGAGAGTTTTAAAAATGTAATTTTGCAATTAGGAAATGGTCAACAAATACATAAACAAATAAATTTATATATTTTGACAACAATTTAAATCCAACCAAAACGTCCGTAATAGTAGTAATATTTTTATTCAGTAATTACTGGAGAAATCACTAGTTTTAAATGGAGACTTTTTACACCGCAGACGAGTCATTACTTCTCTTTTATCGGATATAAGTATATCACTAGAGGATTAACGAGACCAATTAAGGAAAGTTCCTCACGCAAGGCTTCTATCCCTCCGGCTCAACTCAAGTGTAGTTTTTCCGAACTGCATTTTAACTTAGTTTTAGCGAATTTCCCCTATAGGGAAGAAGCTCTTACCGTAGGTCTCATGGTAAGACTCAAGCCCGAGACAATGATAACTTCTCATTTTGAGGCCCCCACATGCCAAAAACACCATTCGTTCGAAACTGTATATATATATATATATATATATATATATATTATTTTTAAAAGAAAATTACCAGAGTACCCTTCAAAATTCATTTTTAATTTCCTTTACTTCTGCAATTTTTAAGGTTATAAACTTGAGCTTGTGAACAATTTGTGGTTGGTTAGCCATTTTTATTATATTATTTTGTTCACTGCATAGGGCTACTGTTATAATTATTATTTTTAAAAGAAAATTACCAGAGTACCCTTCAAAATTCATTTTTAATTTCCTTTACTTCTGCAATTTTTAAGGTTATAAACTTGAGCTTGTGAACAATTTGTGGCTGGTTAGCCATTTGTATTATATTATTTAGTTCACTGCATAGGGCTACTGTTATAATTATTTTTAAAAGAAAATTACCAGAGTACCCTTCAAAATTCATTTTTAATTTCCTTTACTTCTGCAATTTTTAAGGTTATAAACTTGAGCTTGTGAACATTTGTGAATTTTGAAGGGTACTCTGGTAATTTTCTTTTAAAAATAATAATTATAACAGTAGCCCTATGCAGTGAACTAAATAATATAATACAAATGGCTAACCAACCACAAATTGTTCACAAGCTCAAGTTTATAACCTTAAAAATTGCAGAAGTAAAGGAAATTAAAAATGAATTTTAAAGGGTACTCTGGTAATTTTCTTTTAAAAATAATAATTATAACAGTAGCCTTATGCAGTGAACTAAATAATATATATATATATATATATATATATATATATATATATATATATGTGTCCGTGGGTGCGATAACTCTCGTAAAAAACGTCCGATTTTGATGAAATTTGGTACAAACGTGTAAAGCAGCATTTATGACTTTACGTTCGAAAACCAGACAGATCGGCCTATCCGAAGGGGTATTTTGGGGGGGTTTTGTACCCCAAAAATGGGTTTTTTGAGTTTTTTACATATAATTTTTGAAAAAGTAAAATTTTATTTTTTCTATTGGAATCAGCTTAAAAATACGCAAAATTTGGTGTTTTAATAATTGCTCTACGTCAATTGGTTACTGAGATATTGAAAGTGCTAAACACAGTCCGTTGTCCAATGCTATTCTTATGGAGGATAAGAAAAATTGTATATCTCGCTTATTTATCAACTTATCATGACGAAACTTGGTATATTGCTTCATTTCATCGTGGTCTATTGATATTTTCACAAAAACCCATTTTTTCCTATAGTCCCCGTAGCAGCAAACCTGCATACTCAGCCGCCATGTTAATCTTATGGAGAATAATTAAAATGTCATATATAATTTATTTATGAATTTATAATGATGAAACTTGGTATGTGGCTTTATGTGGTATTAAGATAAATTCATATGCATTGGGAATTCGCTGAGTATGCAGGTTTGCTGCTACGAGGGTATTTTTAATACTATTGTCCAAATAAATTATAGTAAATTTTATTTAGAAGCTTATTATAATTCGTTGTACATAACGATTACGTAATTTTTTACAGCTCATGAAATATATTTTGGTTTCTAAACTGGTGAAAATGTTACATTAGCTTACTAAATTGATTGATTTATATGCTATCCGTGTTTGCACTTGGTGATAGCCACACGTACTTTATATATAAATTTTATGTAACTTTAAAAGCAGTTTCTTAGGTAGGCAAATAAAGTTGTAAAGACCACATTGGTAAGTTTTGTTGATCTCTTGAAATGCGGTGAAATTATTAACTTCAGTGTAAATATTGAATTCAGTAGCCATACATTGGGGTTTTTAAAGACACAACAATTGAGCTTACTAACAGAATTAGCTCTGATTTGTCTCGACTTCGAAGGTTTTAAACATGCGTTGTTATCATAAATTGTACTCAAACGATTCCATTTCCTGTAAAAATAATACGCACTAACAAAGAAAATTAACCAACTATCGAGTAGCCGGAATTCTACTGAAAGTATAAGTGTAATGCTAAGGTAAGTATGCTAAGGTAAGTCATGAGTATATACGACACGTTAATAAATCTTGAACTGATTACTTTTAAAGACTAACCTTCGTGCTAAACCAGCTTAGCCCAGTGGCGGGCAAGGTGTAAAAAGTTATTAAAATTTTAATAAAAAAACTAAAAAAGTATATGTTTACGCATAAGGCAATTTTTGTGAACAACATACTGGCAAACTTATTATGTCTTGAATATTTATTTATGTGTTAGTTTACAGGCTTAAAACATATATGAGATCCCCTCAATCTGGTAACGCCTCAAACTAGGATGTAACTAACCTTAACGATGTGAGGATCGTTCTAGCTGGTAACGACTAAGTGATATAATGCAACCTCGCCCGTATATCACGAATGTGATACTATTTGTTGATCGTTTTCGAGATATATAAATACATTATAGGGCGGGACTAGCATGTACGGCAGGAAACAAGCAGGTACGACAGGGTGACCCAATAGAAATAACTGTAAACAAAATAATTCCCATTAATGGGGAATCTAGGTAGTGTTACTATTTTAAATCTTAGTGTGGTGGTTTCAATTGGTATGGCAAATTGCTTTAAATCAAAATCGTCCTGGCAATTAGAGTAACCTAAACTAACCTAACCACCGCAGCGCACTGTGTAAATTGTTAGTGCGGTGTACAACTGTAATTGTTCACTTTTAACATTTATTACAACTGAGAACAATTTTTGTCTCGTCCATTACTGAAATTGTCTAATGCATACGGGTATAGTTTCTGATAGGTCGAGAGATTTTTTTGGGCAGGTTTGTGATAGACAATTGTCCGGTAGCAATAGAAGGTCATACTCCCCCTGGGATGTAACGCCTATTTCTCAGAAGGGAAGAGGAGGAGGAGAGGAAGAGAGGAAGAGGAGGTAATTCTAGGACGTATTGGTGGTAAGATGGCGGTCTTCGTTGCCAATTTTAATGATTTTATTTTTTTTATTTTTACGAAGCGTAACCTATATGGAATTGGATCGGTTTAAAACATATAGAAGGGCTCCCGTCTAGAATTTGTTTGTTGAAAAATCCTCCTTGAGGGCTCAATTATACTCACTGGGGTTCAAAGATATAATTTTCATCTATTTTTGGAGTATAATATAAATAAATTTAATTGGACTTTTAAAATCTGATGAAAAAACTAAATAAAGTACAAGAGAAAGAACAGCTGTTTTAAGCTATATTAAGGAAGAAAATCACAATGTACACTAATACGAGAAGGGTAATAACAAAATATATTGCTTCGAATTAGATAACCTGGATTCTATCGTAAAAACAAATGGAGTAAAATTTTAAACTTAAATTCAAATTTAATTAAAAATACAACCAGGCAAAAAGGTTTGTAATCATCTAACCAATAAATGTCTACTGGAAAATTAAATATTATAAAATAAAACGTTACTATAGAAGTTAACTTAAAACAATGCATGAACAATATTATGACCTCAATAGATATACATTGTTAAATATCTTATCTTTATATTGAGTGAGAACGTGGCCTAACAATCACAGTCGTTATCACGTTAATTATCAGTGTAATCTGTTATCAGAAGCTGCTTGCGTGATGCTTGCCACTGAGCCATATATGGTTCACCTCGTCCAACCTACCGCTGCTGGAACGTCAATTACAACGCCAAGGTTGTAGTAGACCATTAAAAAATATAAATACATGTTATATTTACTAATCAGAGCTATTTATTAGGATCCAATTAAATACATAAATTAGGAACAGGGAAACGTTATCATAGATTTTAAAGTAACAGGTAGATATAAATATTTTAATGGGGCCTGTAGTATACATTTAACATCACTATTATTATTTATTTTTTATGTCCAAGCAATTAAGTAAATTGTTAGGGTTGATAAAGACGAAAACATTTACGCTTATTGTGCGTTTGCGGTTTTATATATTGTTTTTCTGTCTTCAAATGAAACATTACTCGTATACTACGACCAGGTATCGACACTAGGTTGCGCCATGTTCACGTAGCCTAGTTAACGTCGAGATATATCAAGCTGCTACTCCAGGTTTGTTTCAGTCGATTAAATAGAATGAAACTTACATATGAGCACATTTTAACAATTAACATATACGAACAACAGACACAATTTGTCCATACGGTCGGTCGCATTATCAATCTCACTGTTTTATCACTTCGTCGCGGTAGCCTGCTGCGAGGGCACTCAACCAAAAAAACGAGTAAACAAGAAAAAAATACTACAACGAAGGTTTATGTGTTTTTTTGATTAATTAGAATATCCCATACATTTCAGTTTGACAGTGATGAAATTAATTTATTAGTATTACAGACAAGGTTTATGTAGTTTATGAGTAATGGTGGTTGTACTGTACTGGTTGGATTTCGCTACATCTTTTTGATTATTTTTGTTCAAAGTAGCTAAATATATAATTTTAATTTAAAAAAATACAATATAACTGAGTAAAACATACACTACTGAACTAGTGTCAACTATTCCCCAAAAATGTAATAATTAAAATTTAATTCATACTCATTCATGGACTTTGGTAATACATGTTTTACTTAAGACTTTTGCTTTTAAATATCGATGATACACTATTTTATATTTAATAAGGCGTAGGGATGTTGCGACCCCACCGCCCAGCTTGTCCATTGCAGCTAGCCTCTCTGGCTTCCTACTCTTCATGTGTCAGAGACTTTCCTATTGATCCGTGTTCATTCCATTTACAAGGAAATTTCCACCATCAAAATGGCCATTGATTTGGAAGGCTATCCTGAGGCTAAGCTTTCAGCAGAGCAAGGAGAAGTCATCGAAGATGCCATCATGGATGAGCTACAACCCCTAGAGGATGGCTCTGCTCCATCGTTTGAAGGCACCTACATGGAAAAAGGTGCCTTGATAACATCCTGCATCAACGAAGCAACTAAGAGTTGGCTGGAGACACTCATCCCCAGGCTCAGACCACTTGGGGAGAAGAAACTTATTGTTGGTCTGAGGAAAGACATATTGGGGTTCAACGACAGTGTTTTTTAGAGCTCACCCGAAGCTTCTGAAGAAAACCCTAGAAAAGGTCCTCGAGATGCTCGACAAGTAAAACCCCACCCTGAAGGTGAAGGAATGGAAGGCCAGCTAAGCCAGACCCAGAAGGTTACGTCTGATTCCTGGATAAGGCCTGCTTCAACGCTCTTAGGTCAACCAACTTTAGAGCCAACTTAGGACTCTGACAAGTCTCAATTGTCTCAACGTCAGTCAAGGACAATGCCCAGGGTCCTCCAGATTAACCTACATCACAGTAAAGCAGCCTCGGCTGCTTTCTGCCAGTTCTTCCTCAGCGAGGTATTTTACCTGGCGCTGATTCAAGAACCATGTCTTCACCAAGGAAGGGCTGCAGGCCTGGGCGATACCAAGCGTAGGTTCCTCTCTCAAAAATGTCAGAACATGCTTACTTGTGAAGAAAGGTATGGAATGGCTAACCCTAATCTCTATTCTAGAGATCTCACTGCGGTGTCTATAAACTGGAGTAATGAAGGCAAGGAATGGAGCAAAATTGCATGCTCGGCTTACTTGCCCTACGACTCCGGGGACCTTCCCCCACCGAGAGAACTCGAAATTTTGGTGGAGTCATCCTACGCTGGCGGACGACAACTCCTTTTAGGTTGAGACGCCAACGCCCATCACACAATCTGATGGGGAAGTACCGACAAGAATCCAAGAGGTGAGGCTCTTCTTCAGTTTCTCATCCTTTATGTCTCTAACGTCGGAAACCGTCCGAAGCTGGTTACATGAATTCGAAGTGAGGTTATTACTTTTAACTCCGAATCAGTCATTAGGAACATTGCCAATTGACACGTAAGCCATGAGGCCTCCTCGTCTGACCACAGGTACATGTTTTAACTTGCAAAGTGAAGGTGACTCACCTAATATCGAGATCCCAGGAGAACAGAATGGTCACTCTATAAGTCGGACCTGCTGTCTCAACTAGGATCATTAGGTAGGAGGGTCAGCTGCTTTGCAGACATGGACCATATTGCTTCTGATCTTCAGAACGCAATTGTAAGCTGCTTGCAGGACAATTGTCCATTGCGGCGGGGTAATAGTCGTACTAATACTAAGTGGTGGACTACTAGCCTTGACCGCAAAAGGACGGATGTCAGGAAGCTGTATAACCATTTCAAACGGAGCCGTATCTGGCATCCATACTATGGGGTACTCACAGAATATAGCCTTGCAATCAAAAAAGCCAAACTCCAGGAGACGGTTTACATAGGAGGTAAACAGTGTATGTGCAGCAGCAAGACTGCAGCGTGTTTTAGCCTCAAGTACAATTGGCTTCCTAGGATCCCTGAGGTAACCAGGCGGACAATATACCACTGGAATTGGTGGAAGTCTAAAAATTCTCCTTGAGATTCACTTTCCGGATTGCATTTTTGAGAGTGATTGTTCAGGCACGTCCGGCAACAGCGAAACGGGATCATGGACAAGAGCTGATCGCGGAAGCTGGACTTTAGCCAGACGAATTGTCACACTTTCCAAAGTTAAATGGGCCATCATTTTAAGTTTGGCCCATTCAAATCTCCTGGGGGGGGGGTGGTATCATAACAGCAATGTTACAGCAAGGACTAGAAGCTCTCTTGGTCCTCCTGTGCGAACTCTTCAGAGCAAGTCTGGCTTACGGGTGGCTTACGGGTACATTCCTCAAGTCTGGCGCCTCAGTAGGGTGGTCTTCATTCCCAAGAGAGGAAGAGCAGACTACTCAACAGCAAAATCATTTCGTCCCATTAGTTTCGTCCCATGGTTTCTCTTGAAGACGCTGGAAAGACTGGTAGAAAGACATCTAAGAAAGGGAATGCTTTCGGGTACTCCTCTTCATCGAAACCAGCATGCCTATCAACAGCATGCCTATGCTGGTATGTTCTGCGAAACAGCCCTGTATCAAATTGTGAGCAGGGGAGAGGACAGCCTTGCTGCTAAGGAAAATCGCTCTATGCACCTTCAGGGACATTTAAGGTGTTTTTGACAATGTTTCTTACACGGTCAAAGTCCGGGTTGTGCGTGGGTGTGGTCTTGAGTCTACTACATGTAGGTGGATTGAGACCGTGCTCTGCTCCAGGTGGATTAGAGCCGATATTCAAGGTGAATTGATAGTGATCCCACCCACGAAAGGTTGTCCGCTTTCGCCTCTTCTGTGAAACCTTGTGGTGGACGGTCTCCTTTGTGAGCTCACTAGCAGAGGCGTCTTTGTCCAGGGCTACACGGATGACATAGTCCTCATGGTACAGGGAAGGTTCACGAATATTGTTGCTGATGTCATGAATGTCAATCTTCAATATATCAATGTCTTGGAGAGGGACCAAGGAACCAGACATTCAAGACAGTAGTTGTTCCGTTCACAAGGAAAAAGAACCTGAGTCTCTTTCCCGGCTGAGACTTGGACCAACACGACTTGAAGTATCAGGTACAGTCAAATACCTAGGGCTGCCAATTGATTCTAAGCTGACTTGGAATGATCAGTTGAATAATACACAGCATAAGGGGAAATGGTCGCTCATGACATCCAGGAGATTTGCAGGCTCCATGTGGGGAATCAAGCCTCACATAGAGAAGTGGCTGTATTAGGCAGTAATAAGACCTCACGTCCCATATGGGTCACTAGTCTGGGGGACAAAGGTGAACCAGACTACAGCCATAGCCGAACTCACAAGTTTACAAAGGCTGGGCATACTTCTAGTCACTTGAGCTTTCAGGAGCAGCCCGTCAGCAACTCTCGAAGTTGCGCTTGCATATTTTCAGTTGCACTTGGATTGCCTTTGGATATTTTCATCAAGGCAGAAGCATGGAAATCTGCCTATCGATTAAAATTCGCAGTCCAATGGAGAGAAGGTCTGTCTGGATCAGGCCATTGCACCATCACCAAAGCTGTTGCTCACAGCCCTGTACTTGAAATGACTTCAGATGTCATGTATGGAGATGGTTTTCACTAAAGTTTTTTCTGTTGAATTCTGGTCCAGAGAAGAGTGGAAATCTGAGGAAGGGCCCTATTTCAGAAAAGACAGCTTTGTCTGGCACACGGACGGCTCTCTCATTGAAGGAAAATCTGGCTACGGGGTGTACAGTGAATCAACCAGAACAGAACTGTGCGCAAATCTGGGACAAAACTACTTTTTTTCAAGCAGAGATTTGTGGCCTCATGGTTTGTGCCAATCTAAGCCTTGAAAGACGATATTGTGACAAGCATATAGTAATCTTGTCACATTGTCAGGCTACCCTCAAAGCTCTTGACTCCAACGAAATTAAGTCAAAATTAGTGTGGGAGTGTTACAAGGCACTCAGCGAACTCGCAACACGCAACTCGGTGCATCTCGGTTGGGTATGTAGGTATAGGTGGCAATGAGTGTGCAGATAATCTTGCTAAAAGAGGTTTTGGCACGTCATCCTTTGGCCTATAGCGCTGCCTAGCAGACTATAATATTTTCTTGAGGTTAAGAAGTGGTCTTTATAAAATAAAAATAATTGTTTTACAGACTGATCCCCTTTTTTGAAAAACAACAAAATGAGAAATGGAGCAATGATTTGAATAATGACTTTAAATTTAAAAACAACTTGTTGTAACTTGCAATCTAAAGAAACTCACGTCTCATCAGGTAGCCTCTCGACACACTTTCCGCAAACAATTTTAACGTAAAATGCCGCAGGTCCCCAACGAGCGTGAATTTATAATCTTGGTTCCAAGCATCCAAAACCAACCCACGTCCGGCCGTCCGCTAGTCTCATGTCCCTTAAAGCCAAGAAACAATTAAAACCATCGACTCCATCGCCATTCCTACATCCCAGGACATGAAAATCGTGAGTCTGCCCAGACTTGCAAAACCAAGTAGCACCAGCAATTCTTATTTTCCTGTTTTCTATTTCACTTAAACTTTTTTTTTATTTCAATTCTTAAACTTAAGTAAGCCATTGTTATAATTACTAATAATAACGCTTTTGGCAGTTTCATTCTTACTTATGTTTTTTTTTATTTTTACCTAGACGTTTTGATGCCACTTTGGACATCTTCATCGGTAGGAAGGTTATATAAACAAAACAAAAATTAAAAACAAACAGTGAATCATATGATAGCTTACTACTGCATCTAATTTAAGTACATTAGTCAAACATTTAAATATATTAATATAGTGATCCATGGGGTGTATTTTTAATTTATTTATTTTTTGAAAATTGGAAGCCAAGACTTAGAGAGCTTATATCCATCTTCCCTATTTATATTTTCCTTGTGTTTCATTGTTTCTATGGATTCTATAATTTTTCTTTTAAAATAATTTTCTTCTTTATGCAATAATTTTACGTTGTCAAACTCCATGCTGTGCCCGGTTTCATGTGTGTGTGTTCTGCTATTGCTGAGGTATTTATTCTGCCCTTTTTTATCGTCTCTGATATGCTCACTTACTCTAACATTTACTGTTCTCCCAGTTTCTCCAATATATACCTTTTTGCAACTGCACGGTATTCTGTAGACACCTTTGTTTTTCAACTCTGGTGTTTGATCTTTTATTTTGGGGAGTAAATCTCTTAATTTAGAACATACCGAAAATGTTGTCTTTATTTTATGCTTGGCTAGAACTTTTGACACTTTGTCTGTTGTACCTTTAATGTAAGGCAGGATCGCACGTTTTCAGTTCTCTTGGTTGGCTTCATTTTGTTTTTCCGGTTTTAGGTTATGTTGTCTTATAACATCTCCTATCATTCCACTTTTGTGATCATTTGTAATTAATGCTTGTTTTATTGTGTTAATTTCTCTGCTTAAGAATTCAGGGTTGCTTATTAAGCACGATCTACCAAACAGTTGATTAACCCTCTTTTTTGAGCCGGACGATGATGCGATTTTTTTTATTTACAACATAAAACTTTGTATAGATAATTTATTTACAAGTCTACATGTCAAATATATTAAATTAAATGATATAGTATTTTTATTGGCAATTAAAACGCTATATATTCAGAGCCAAGCTGTAGCATAAGCAAAACAACTGCTTTTCACACAATAAACAAATGGTCTAGGAGCATCGCCAGCAATGGCAAGGTTACATTGATCAAGCACTTGGCAAAAAGCTGTTAGCAGACACTAGCTCTTACTTCAGGTTGGTGAGGTTGGGCAGAGGTCGGGTTAAGCAGGTGATTGCTTTGATAACTGGACACGGCCACTTCAGGAAACATCTCCACACTCTTGGACTTAAAAATGAAAGTCAGGTGTGTAGGCTTTGCAATCAGTCTGAAGAGACTGCCAAGAACATCATACTGGGTTGCGAGAGACTCGGGGTGAGGAGAAGGGCTCTGTTTGGTTGCAAGCAAGCAGGTGATGAATGGGACGTTAGTATTGGGAAAAAACTCTCGTCAAGGGTACGGTTATTGGTTAGCCCAACTAACTTACTATGAACACACAATAAGCTTCGGTTGACATGTGAGGATATTTGAATCTTTGGATCTCTGAGTCCGTCCCTTCAACAACACATAAACATAAACATATATATGATAAATATATGACTTTAACAAGCTATGGAAAAATAATCTAGGTTTAGTTAGCCATAATGGGTTATTAGTATAAACAAAAAGATTTGAACACAACCAAAGAAGATATTCAAATGCATCAGATTAGCAATGGAAATGTATTGTAAGCATTGCCAACTTAACTCCGATGTATTTCTCATTACAAAGCAACTGAGTTTTCCTAATGCTCCTGGAACAGCTTAGTAAATCCAACAGGGATTTAACGTTTTCAAGATAAAGCACGGACTAAATGGAAGTATTTAAACACTACTCTATAAACATGTATAGGATGATTTAGATATATATTATCCTTCTAAATCTAGGAGTAAAGTTATAGGTAAGGTTTGTTATGACCCCTAAACAACGAAAAATACCAAGCAATTGCTAAATAAAACTTTTTAAAAAATGCTTATTTATTTCTCGTTCTATGTTCCGACTTAAACTTACGTTTTCATGAAGTTTGTAAACGCGATTTTTTGGGGTCAGCCTGCTACTAAAATATATGAATTTACAAACTGTTAACCACCGAGCTGAATCCATACGATCCAAGATTGTTTTAGCTTTTCCATTTAAAATATTTAAGGAAAAAGGAAGTAAAACAGCACTGACGCATATTTTCAAGATAAGAAGTTATGACTTAAATGTTTTTTTATAGAATATAGTAAAGTTTAGTTGCAGACAATAGTTCATGAAATTAATTAACTGTAAACATATTATATATAGAGATATAGTCTTGGTGTCATTCTCTTAAACGTCTTCGATGAAACATATACAAATAATAACGGGAGTGATGGGTGTAGCTGGTTCTTAGGACGAATAGGAATTGAAATGGGGAATAGTTTTAAATAAAACTGTACAGTATTGGTTTGGTTAGGTAAAGGCTAAATATAGTAATGGTTATGTGATTTTTGTCTTTATAAGTGGCTGATCCTTAAATTATACATGGGAAGTTAATTTAAAACCAACCATAATAGATATTTTACTAAATTAGTTTAAACAACTACATAATGAGAGGCCATTATAATGTGGTTCAGTATATACTCATTACTTATTGACGATCAACAATGCGTCTGTTGGTATCTGATCGAGCTAGTGTTATATGGATTAAACAACTTTTTTATTAGCATATTACGTGTTGTTTAGGAACCTGTATACGGAACTTCCGGTAGCCAATAGGATATAAGCAAGGACGCCATTTTGATTCTAACAGTTCTCTCATTGGCCTGATGATGACTGGTGTGACTGGTCGAAATCGATAGCCTAATACCATCTTTTATATATGTTTACCGTCTGTATGTGAATCAGTATAAGTGTAAATATATCTTAAGTGTTGTAAGACGTCTTTTATTACATCCCGTTATATGGATTAAATTATGTTCATCATAACAAATCCAATCACATACACCTCATCAACTTCACTTTCAATAGGAACCACCAGTGCTGAGCTTTAAACTCAGCTTGTACATGTTTGTCAGGTTTAGTCATGGAGCATAACGCGTATGAAGCCAAGACTCCTTAAAACTGACTTACAATAATAATTTATGCTAATAGGCTTTTCTTAATTATCATTTATAAATTATAAAAACACACTTTGATATGTTCACGCAAACTTAAAATAATCATTCGCCCTTCTGACAGGAGTGTAGAAGTAGGGCTTGATTGGTGTCAAAGGTTAAGCTGTAATCAATACTCCTACGTCATCTCTTTCGGCCCTTTGGGAGCTTTGGCACCTTCACTGATATGACAGGTGCAGTCGACCTGCCGAATATTCTTATGTAGAGACTATAGTTATTCGCAAAACTTACCAATTTTGTTAAATACTCGTACTAGTTGCTTGTAGGGGCTGTATCGCCTAATATTTGGTTTTTGTGGAAGTGGATGTTCTATTTTAATTTACTGTTAAGGAAAACCAATATTTAGGGAGAGTGTGAACACATTTTAACACATAAACAAAGCAGAAGGTTAAATCACATTTTAAAAATAATCATAGCTGATCATTAGTTTATTTTGCTTGATAATACAAATTCACTGTAGGGATATCTCTATAAGAAAATCATTGGAACTTTAAGACCAGTGGGGCGTGACCCAGGTAATTTAGACATTTCTCAAATGTTTCCCACCGTCTTTGGCCTTCAAGCTTTAAAATTAATCATCATAAACAATCTTATCTTCTTCCTAACTCGAGACATTTCGTGGGGACCGAGCCGCTTCTGGAATGAAATAATAAAATGTAGAGTTACGTACTAAATTAAGTAGGCCTAGGACACATGGACATTTCTATTGGACTTCTGTAACATGGTTTGCCGATTGGATGTTACCAAGACCTAAAAAAAACTTAAACGTATTGAAGCTAATTAAAAATTTAAAAAATAAACTAAAGGTTATTCAAAAATTTTAATATAAATATTTAAATTGTAATAAGATAAATTTCGCTGACACGTTGACTACTGTTTAATATCCATTAACTATTATTAATTTGTTTAATATCTGACATCGAATTTGGAAGCAAGTTAAAATAAATATGAAAACAATTTTAAAATAACATATTACTATGAAGTATATGGGTGTGTCATTACAAATATTTTAACAAGTATAATGACAATATGAGTAGTTTTGTTACTATGCAATATCGACTCTATTAATAGTTTCTTACTACAAAATGTAATTTACAGTTGCAATTTATTATAAAATCTAAATATTTTTTAAGTTTTAGTTGACTCTAACAACAATTACAATTTTACTCTTACGTTTACAATTTCCATCATTAATAAATAGCCAAAAATGAAGAAAAAGTTTGTATTTACAATTTTACACAGGTGTGAATCTAAATAGATTTAAATGTGTGTAAACCTTCACAGGATTTATGTTAGCAAAACATACCTTTCAAACTGAGATGAGTTAAACAAAACCCGACATACGTCATTGGTGTTTACCCCAGCCTGTGTTTGCCTTGTGTTATGTAGAGGGTATGAATGCCCATCCAGAACATCACACCTTCCAAGTTTGACACCTTCCGTACTAATGTAGCTTATACTCTCTCACAGCATGACCCTATACATATTTATAAATTGCAATTTCATAGTTTACACACTGTATATTTAATCAAACATCTTCCCTCATTTATTATTTATAGTTGGGTTTATTTAGTTCCCGGTACGTTCCACGCACAGATCTATAGTCTTTTTTGGGTGGGCAAAGTAAGCAAAAAAAAACTGCTAACATCTTTAAGAAAATACTGATACCAGTAACTAATAATAAAGGATATATCATAGTCAGAGAACATTTTTGTTTATGACTGTAACAGTAGGGTTGTAATCCAAAAGAATAAAAATCCCTGACAAATTAAATGTACAACTAAGTTTAATATACAAACCTTATTAAATTTAAAAAAGTACCTGGGGGCCGAACTTTGCTCGGGGAAGGCCAAGTTTGTTTAGATGACTGAGAGTAATATTTCACCACTTCCTGATTATCATATTTGTATAGCTCATTTGCCTATTTCCTGCATTTTTAATGTCATTCCAATTGTTATTTATAGGTCAATGTCCCTTTGCTTTAATTTGGATATGACCACTCTATATATGCAATCTTAATTTAAAAGTTTGTCACTGCTCTCAGGAAACCACATGTTAACAATTATAAACAACACGAGTATTACTTTGACAGTTACCTGATTGATTATGAACAGCCGATATAATTCTTTTGTTTTGATTTTTAACTCCATAAGCCCGATGTTAATTTTTTAACTTTTAAATTTTGTTTTAAACATTATTTGATTTTTACTGGGGATGAGACCTGTCTAGAACATATTTTTATACCAGAACTTAGTTATTTCCAAAATTTTAAGGAAATCCTCGGAGCCGTTTTCGAGATAATTGTGCAACCAACCAATCAAGCAAACATTGCTTATATAAGAGTAAAAGATACAGAACGCGCACTTTTAAAGGTTGATGACAAGAATAATTTGGATGTTTAAATGTTAAGTGTGATAGTTTTCGTAAGGATGTTTACTACTCTACATCAATCATATGACTTATAAATACAACTTGTGTCCAACAAATTTTAAACACGTCATAAAAATCTTTCGTTCACTTATTCAAGACTAGACTTTAAACACGAGACTTGAATGTATCACTTTGAGCAGGAGTGCAGAAACTAGAATATATTACTAAAATGAGAAAAAAACAGTGGCGGGCGTGTCGGGTAGCACTAATGAACTGCATTAGTTATTCAATGAATCTTATTATAATTATTCTCGTTTAAACTGATTCTAAATATATAAAACTTGCACCCACACCACTATTTACTATATTTTTCATCCTAACGGTGTCCACGAGCACATAAAGATAAGATGTAAGAGACCAGATGGTCTATCACATCAGATAAGATACTGAGGTCGCTCAAGCTCTCGCAGGTTGTCGCACGCGATGCTCGCACGTGATGTGATAGTAAAGGTCATCCTAAGACCTTGGCGACAGACATGCATGTGATGCGATTTGGAAACCACTTATCTGTTACAAAGAGCGAGTATACGTTAGTTTACATATAAAGTGCGTCAAATACATCTGTGGTATCTTATGTGATATTTATCCAATGTCACGATAACGCCATGACATTTCACAGCTTTCTTTTAGTTTGCTAAACTAAATAAAAAAACTTGTTTTAGGAAATTCCCTTATAGGGAAGAAGCTATTACCGTAGTCGGCATGGTAAGACCTAGGCCCAGGACCATGATAACTTTTCGTTTTGAGGTCCCCAGACCCCAAAAAGACCATTCGTTCGAAACTGTATATATATATATATATATATATATATATATATATATATATATATATGTGTGTCCGTGAGCACGATAACTCTCGTAAAAATTATCCGATTTTGATTAAATTTGGTATAAACGTGTAAAGCAACATTTATGACTTTAAGTTTGAAAACCAGCCAGATCGCTTTATCCGAAGGGGTATTTTGGGGGGGTTTTGTACCCCAAAAATGGGTTTTTTGAATTATTTACATATAATTTTGGAAATAGTCAAATTTTAGTTTTACCATTGGATTCATCTTAAAAAACACACAATTTGGTATTTTGATCATTTCTCTACGTCAATTTGTTACCGAGATATTGAAAGTGCTAAACACAGTACGTTGTCTAATGTAATTCTTATGGAGGAAAAGAAAAATTTTATATCTCGCTTATTTATGAACGTATACTGACGAAACTTGGTATACGGCTTCATCTGGTTGTGGACCATTGATATTTGCTCAAAAATACAATTTTTTGCCAAAGGCTCCCGTAGCAGCAAACCTGCGTACTCAGCCCCATGTTATTCTTATGGAGAATAAGTAACGTGTTATCTCCCTTAATTATGAAAATAAATTAATGAAATTTAGTATGTGGCTTTACCTAAATGAGTTATATTGATATTTGTATAAAACCCCATTTTTTGTTTTCCTTCCTTCAGCAAACCTGCATACTCAGCCGCCATGTTATTCTTATGGAGAATAATTAAAATGCCACAAATCGTTTATTTATGAATGTATATTGATGAAACTTGGTATGTGGCTTTATGTGGTATTTAGATACATATATATGCATTGGAAATTCGCTGAGTACGCAGGTTTGCTGCTACGGGGGTATTAGTTTATTAAGTGATTTTAATTTGTTGTGTTAGTGTTGGCCAGTATTGTTCTCACATGAGTATCACAATTTTGATACTATTGCACTGATTTGTTCTGTGACCCAATCAAGAGATTTTATTTTATTTGAAAATGTATTTCATGCTTTTTAGCGAATTTCCCCTATAGGGAAGAAGCTATTACCGTAGTCGGCATGGTAAGACCTAGGCCCGGGACCATGATAACTTTTCGTTTTGAGGTCCCCAGACCCCAAAAACACCATTCGTTCGATACTGTATATATATATATATATATATATATATATATATATATATATATATATATATGTGTCCGTGAGCACGATAACTCTCGTAAAAATGATCCGATTTTGATGAAATTTGGTATAAACGTGTAAAGCAACATTTATGACTTTAAGTTCGAAAACCAGCCAGATCGCTCTACCCGAAGGGGTATTTTGGGGGGGTTTTGTATCCCAAAAATGGGTTTTTCGAATTTTTCACATATAATTTTTGAAATATTCAAATTTTAGTTTTCACCATTGGATTCAGCTTAAAAAAACACACAATTTGGTATTTTGATCATTTCTCTACGTCATTTGGTTACCGAGATATTGAAAGTGCTAAACACAGTACGTTGTCTAATGTTATTCTTATGGAGGAAAAGAAAAATTTTATATCTCGCCTATTTATCAACGTATACTGACGAAACTTGGTATACGGCTTCATCTGGTTGTGGACCATTGATATTTGCTCAAAAAGACAATTTTTTACCCAAGGCTCCCGTAGCAGCAAACCTGCGTACTCACCCCCATGTTATTCTTATGGAGAATAAGTAACGTGTTATCTGTCTTCATTATGAAAATAAATTAATGAAATTTGGTATGTCGCTTTACCTAGATGAGTTGTATTGATATTTGTATAAAACCCCTTTTTTTGTGTTCCTTGCTTCAGCAAACCTGCATACTCAGCTGCCATGTTATTCTTATGGAGAATAATTAAAATGTCATAAATCGTTTATTTATGAATGTATATTGATGAAACTTGGTATGTGGCTTTATGTGGTATTAATATACATATATATGCATTGGAAATTCGCTGAGTACGCAGGTTTGCTGCTACGGGGGTATTAACTAGCTATGAGACTATTTAACCCTTTCAGTGCTAAGCTTCTGAAAGGAGTAGTTGAATATGTGATGTTTTGTTGATTTTTTTAATATATTGAACGCCTGAACAGTTAAAATTAATAAAAAGTGCTTCCGCTGGACACACACAGTAAAGGATAGGTAAAAAGTAGCAAAACACCTGATCAGATGTGCAGCTCACAAAGAATCCACCCATCCCGTCAGCTTGGACCCGAGCCGTCCGCCCTCCCCTTCAACTCTGCCACAGACAGGTGAACTCTCCATGAGTTGCACATAAAAACCACCGACTGTGACGGGATTCGAACCCTCGATCCAAGTGTTACCCCCGGCCGGGAAGGTAACGCCTTAGACCGCACAGCCACTGGTCAGGCTAGCAGCTGCTGTGGATCAGTTGGTATTATAGAGACTAAGCGCTGGACGAGGTAGTTCAATTCGTGTCTACCAGGTTTCACCACATGTCAGACTCAGACTGCAGACTGAGCGCCTAACGGTACAATCGCTTATGAAGCAGTAACAGTGTTTATTGATAACAGATTCAAAAGACGATATATCGGACCATAGCACTGAAAGGGTTAAGACGCAAATTTTTAAAAGTATTTGTAAACAACATTTTTTAGTATAGGTATTTAACGGTCTTGTGATGCTTCGTTAGCAATACCAAATATTTGTTTTTGTAAAACCGACAAGAACATACCACGCTCGTAAGCCAACATTAAAACGATTAAATTATTAAAACATTAAAGCGTTGAAACAAAAAACCAGACAACACCCTAATCACATACACCTAAAATACATCACACTACTAGGGCGATCCAACTTAAAGAACTTACCTAAAGATTTTTTGTGACGGACTGAAATTCATGGTTCGTAACAAATAACTATGTGTATTTAATGTTTTATTGAGATATATATAGTGTTTATAAGCCAGGTTTTGCTGGCTTGTAGTGCCAGACTACAACAAAATGATATGAATATCAATGGAATAGATTTATAAGAGCCTAATTATTTAGCGCTTTATTATTTAACAGTTGAATTATTTTGCATTATGGCTATTGATGCATATACAGCATTTTATTTTGTTTGGTTGATCAAAATTATTTGGAGCACTATCTTTAATGTGTGTTTGTTCGGTCATCTTTGTTCGGGTTAGAAAACCCAGAGTGAAAGGAAAATCCCACAAAATTATAATCAGATGAAAGGATATATTGCTTGGGTTATGCGTCTACAATTAATACCGACACGACATTGAAGGTGCGAGGAAAATAAAGAACAGAATGCTCAGAGTATCCTGTCAATATTTTTAAGTGGTGTATTCCTTATACTGTGCCCGTAAGTTCTGTACCTCTCACAGTATGATACTCCCATGATTAACTGAAATAATAAACAGTTAACGCATGTTAATAGTAACCAAAACTTTAAATGCTAAACCTTTTTCTATTAGAAGTAGAACGCATTAGAAAAGCTGCCACCGTTGCGTACTTACTTGATTATTCACCGACCTGCCGAATAGTGAATCAAATTTGGATATTACCTGGAAACAAAACAATAAATGTCAATGAAGGAATTATTACATGTAAAATTAAATGTGTTGTATATTTGTAAGTTAACATTGATGGGTATATTTGTGTATTTTTATGTATGTAAAGTTATAAATGTAAATTAAAATTTATTCAATTATAACAATAACAATATTCTAATATACTTGTCTTACAGTGTAAAGTAATTTACAACAACAAATATTGTTGTGTCATGAACATTTACTAACATTAACACATTCATTTTAATTATCAATACAACAACCAATCCAAATCTGGTTTAATTTGTTCCACTCAATATACAATAGGTTATTTAGCAGACTGTGACCGTGGTAGAACGTATAGCGTACTGCTATTTTTAAAGTACCATTCATAATTACCATTTTTGGATGATAACTGAAAATAGTGAAATGAAATAGAATTTATATAGGTAGTACACTGGTATAGCTTAAAAATTTACGCAGCTTTGATGACGACGGACTGAAATTAGTGGTTCGTAACAAATAACTATGTGTATTTAATATTTTTATTGAGATATATATAGTTCTTATTTAAAATAAGTTGACAGAATCCTTTTACCTCACTTTGACCATCTACATAAACTACAGATTTGTACATGAAACCTATTCAGCAAAATAAGGAGTAGCCGTTACAGATCCAGTTCTACAGTGCTGATAAAATTGACAAGTAAGGACAAGGATTCGAACCCACGGCAGAGTCGCTGCCATATGATCAAAGCTTACCATATGCCATAACTTTGACTACGCCAACGAATCACCATAAAAAGTTAATTTAGTTCAAGGGAATTTGCGCTAAGCGACATATAAATACCTGTTTTATAAACTAAACGAGTTCGCACGCAGCACGCTGACGTGAGGGAAGTGAATTTACACATAAAAACTTTTAAAACTCTAAATCAGTGTAAAAACATACATTTGTCCAATTTTTATCGAAATATGAAAACTTTGATTTTTTGGCTGTTCTGATACTTATGGTTTCATTTACTTGCAAAGCTGGGAATACAATTTTGCGCATTATAAGGTTAGGAGAAGGTCCAGACAGGCTTGAAAGTAGGCGTGAGGTTGCTGGGGGTAATAAAAGTACTCTAACAAAGGAATAACAGGCTTTTCTAGTGTAAAACCCCCATAAGGCAACTTACTGTGTTTAGTAGATACACATTTTCTTTAATAACTCGGTAAATATTTATGCTAGAATGATGAGAGAGGGCTTAAAACTTTCGACTTTCTGATTCCCATCTTTTTACATGCATTAATTTTACATCTGGAGCTTTTCTGACCCTTTTTGGGCCCAAAAACCCGAAATTTGAAAGATTAATCCCCAAAAAATGGGTTTAGAGTTTTCCGATTGTTTTGCCCAACGAACTTGTCCAACAGATTATAGAAAGGAACGTACCTACCAAATTTGAAGTAAATCGGACAAAAAATGCGACCGCTAGAGTGCATACACATATATATATATACATATATATATATATATATATATATATATATATATATATGTCTCTATATATATATATATATATATATAATTTTGAATGACCCCCCAAAACGTGTTCAGGGGGTCACGTTAGGAACTTCTATGGTGGTCCCGGGCTTAAGTTTCACGGTGCGGGTCATGCTAATAGTTCATTTTCCAAAGGAAATTCACTAACAAGTTTATAATAACTATTTCAAAACTATCCTCCGAGTGAAATATTAAAATTTAAAGTCTTTTGAAACTCCAAGGCGGTTTTGAGGGAGTTGAGCCACTTTTAGACTTGTATGAACCTGTTTAGATATTCATGAGTTAATCTTCTTTGACCAAACATGGGTCGACCTCCATCGCCGTGATATTCACTCATCAGACAAAAAATAGATCGTGATAATACTACGTGGTCCTTTAAAATGAAAACTTTAATATTTAAACGTTAACAACCTAAAACAGTTACAAATGTTATAACCCAAATAAAACAAACAATACCTTAAATCCTTTATTATTTACTATTATACTCTTTGTGTTATAGAGAAAGCCAGATTGCAACAAAATAATATGAATATCAATGGAATGGATTTAAAAGAGCCTAATTATTTAGCACTTTATTATTCAAGAGTTGAATTATTTTGTATTATCCTAATAGCTTTAGAATACCATTAAAACACTGATTATTTTATAAAGAAATGTTGCTGCTATTTCAGACACAACAAACAGCAAGCTGATGAATCGGACGTGCTTGTACCTCAGGAAAGATTACTATTCAGACCGTCTTTACAATATGTCTTATTTAAGTTTTAAATCGCATAGCAAACTTACTTATATATATTAATACGATATATTTTCTCTATGTTTCTAAATGAATACTGTTGTTATTGCTAGTTATTACTGTTATTAATTTGTTTAATGTTGTGCTAATGTAATAAGTAGTGAAACTATGAGGTTGCTACCAATTATATATTTATCTGTAGTATTGTACAATTAATGTGGTGCCTGTAAAAATATATTTTCAACAAATAATATAAACATAAAAATTAAATTAAATTTTATACAAAACTAGCTAAGATATATTAAGTTTTTTTTTAGATCCGTAATTTTTCTTTGTAATAGCATTTTTCTGAACTGTGAGCAACTTACAACCACGACATGTCGTCATATTATTGGTTTTAAATTAATTTTGATACAGGGTGTAATTTTAACTGATTCCTTGCTATCTCATAAACTGCAGGATTCACAGAAAACTTTAAATTTGCTAGCTTTTTTAAACATAGTGGTTAGCTTGATAACGGATATTCCAAATCTGTCAGTGTTTTTTTTTAACTCAACTTAAAAAATTACTTTCTTAAACTAAAAAAATAAGGACATTAGGACAGCGTAAATATGTTGTTGTTTACCGTTAAGAAATACCTGAGAAAAATATGACAGCTTGTAATTATGAGTTCTTAGAGTTGTTTTAACTTAGCTAAGAAATCAATTTTATCAAATTAGTATTTTTTTATTTCAAACATATTAACTTGTTTGTTGATATGTTACTTTCTGCCATTCTTTCAATACAATAATGATTATTTAATATTTTACAAAACTTTATTAATTTTTTTATAATAGTAACCGTGTTGTTTCATAATTCTGTGGAAATATGAATAATCTAAGCATAAACACCTATTCTATAAGAAAAGGTGAATGCGATAGGATTTCCTTCGCAAGAAGAAAACAATATACTGAGTGCTAGAGATCCATTTAATACTAACTAATACCAGTGCTTCACACACCTGATTAAAATTGCTGCTGTAAAGACATCTGTGTAAGTAATTATCTGATCTATTAAACTTATTGCCCGAAAGAATAACAGTTTATGGGCCACTGGGGCAGAGCCCTAAGGGATTGCCTGGATGGGAATCAGCCTATATTTATCCCAGATAAATGATCTACCTACATGCAAATTTTCAGATTATTGGTTTAGTAGTTTTTACGTTAAAATTGAACATACAATTCGACAGACAGACAGGTAGACACAACCTTTATTTTATAAATGTAAAAGATAAACCAATAATCTTATGATTTGAGGGCATAAAAACAACCTTTCCAAGTGAGTGATCCATGTATAAGGCTTATTACAGTAAGAATAAAAATCTTTACTATCTCCTAAATATTTAAAGAAATTCAATATAATTCGTCAATCAATGATTCATTAGAATACAAACTGATACTGCATGACAACATGCACGTATACTGCAAGGAAACATTTATATTTGCAATTCAATAATTTGTATAAAAAACATATGCGTACAATAGAATAGATGTAGTGTTGGAGCGTTAGAGCCTAATAGTAACATGCAATAGTGAAATTACTACATTTTACAAATGGCGAAACACAAGTATTTGATGAGAATCAAAAAGCAGCAACCAAAAATTGACAAAGAAGATAATTTTGATATTCTCCTACACATTCCTCACATTATACTACATATTTTTAAATAGTTTTAAGATCTTTTATTGTTTTTCCCGCTGCATTAATGGAGGTAATATAGCATTATTAGTATATATGCATTATTCAAGGTATAAAATGATAAGTGACGTAATCAAATGGACGTGTCGAGACTCCCTAATTCTAGGAACTGCATTTTGAGGAGAGGCCGATAAATGCGATACTTCACACAGGTGGATAGCCTGTAGTGTGGGACTTCAACCAGACGTAGTTTATTTATTAAAAAAACTCCTATAATCTTTGGGCTCTAACTCAGAAACTGTTTATCGCATGGCTTCAGGTTGGTCCTATTTTAGAGACAGGCGTTCAGGGCTCACTCCTTCTGGCCAACAAAACCTTGTGTGCATCCTACCAGCAAAATATGTTGTATGTCACAATACAAATAATTAGTTTAAGATAACTTGTGTTAACAGACCACTAGTGTACGTTACCAGACCAAATGTTTATATAAACTATACATAATTTAAACAGCTGGCTAATATAAGTTATACATTAAGAATTGTTTTTATATTTATTTTTCATACTTTCATGACAAAAAAATGGACTCCAGTTTGTATAAATCAACTGATCAACAGTGTGTTCTGTGAAATACGGTTACTGTCCCCATCTAATGGACTTTTTGCAAAAACAGCACAATAAATTTAGTGACTCTGACTTGGCTTTCAGATGCACTTATAATATTAGTTTTTAATTTTTTAACTAATAAAATTAACCCACTAATCAACGTACAAATTTGGTTACATGATCTTTCTTCAAACTTTCCTATGACAAATATTTGTTTTAATTTCAGTAAATTCGTTGTGACATTTATAATTAGTGTTTATTACAAAAAAAAGCACAAATAAAACGTATATGTTATTTTTTTTTCTAAAACATGTATTTTCTGCGAAAGTAAAATTTTCGTTGCGTAAACGTATTACAGTGATAAACCGTTAAGTAATATTTTATGTTCAACCTGAGATCTATAACTATTAAATGTGTTACCAAAATTCAGGATTATACATTTTTTCACCTCGGACGAGTGGTTACTGTTCTTTAATCGGATATAAATTCATCACTCAAGGATAAGTGAGGCCACTGAAGATAAGCTTCACACGCAACTCTTCTTATCACTCGGTCACTTATAAGAGTAAATACAAGTTTCATCAGAACAACAATATATATATATATATTTTTAAATATTAGAAACAATACAACAGAATATAACGCAATACATACGATATGTGAGAGGATATTTTTGTAAAAATAGATTAACTTGTAATATCATCAAGGCACGTGAAGATAAATTATGAAGGAGTATTTGAAACTTGGGTTGGAAAAATAACTCATTATATTTTGTTTAATAATACTTGTTGACAGTTTAAAACTATAGGTGTTGCTCTTTTAACTGAGATTAAGGAAGTTTAAACAAATTATAAAAGTAAAAAATGCATAATATGAAAATTCAAATGCTTAATAGTGTTAATAATATGTCTATTTGGAGGAATGTATTTACAATAAGATTGTGTTCGCCGTAAAAAAATATATTTTTGCTTGTAGTTTGACACCTTTGTCTATAAGGAACAATAAATATGCACCACGATATGATATACTAATTGTAAATAAAAATAAAGATCTAAGAAATAATTTGTTATATTATGGAAACGAATAATTAAAATATAGTGCTAATAAAAATAATTGTTAATAGTTTTCATTTCAGAAATAATGCTTTGCTTTTCCCATCAATTTTCATCACTTAATATATTAAACGCATAACGACAAACACAAGTACAAATAGATTGAGCCCTTTACTGCAAAATAAGCACAAGAGTGTGTTACGTAGCAGAAACCCAGAGCACCAGCTATTGACCTTGAAGCCATCCGCTAATCGCGACGTGCCGTGAGCCATTGTAACTGTGAAACGCTTCCTGCTACGTCAACGTCAAACGTTCCACAAAGAGTTAATTGACGGTGACTTAACCTTACAATTGCATGTCTTGGTTATTAAGCATTTTAAATGCTTGCCATTAGTATGGCTTTCAAAACTATGTAATCCGTTTTGTGTTTATTCATATGTTGGTTATTAAGTATTGTAATGAGATGGGGTTCTATTATTTCATAGTTCAGATGAAGGACAATTTTATGTGTAAGTGGACTAACCACCACCCTTTGAGGGACGTATTAAATCCAATGACATATTGAGTGATAACGTGTCTGTTTTTCCGTACTGATTTGAAACAAGGTTTTAATAAATTAACAAATAAACTTATTATAATTTTTTTAATAACTGAAAATATGTTATTTGCAAAGTGTAATAATTATTAGGTATTACTCCTTTTAAATATTTATTGTGCATATATATATACTACTCGATAAACGAAATTGACTTTATTGAATAAATATGTTTAAAATAGGTATAAATATAATGTGTAGAAGTATACAAAATGTTCTTAGTAATTATAAATTAAAGCTAATCACATCTGGTTGAACAAAACTTAACAAGAATAATTCGTAAAATGTTAATATATTTATACTTTTTTCATAACCTCAGTTTTATCACAGTTTAGATAGTGACCAGAAAGGCGGATAAAAGTAGACCATTTTAACACTGTGAGAATCATGAAAGAAAAAACTCTTACTTTGTACTACAAAATCAAGAAAATGAAAGTCGTAGTCGAATCTTTCACCCCAATAGAAAATAAACGGTATCAGGAAACTGACACATACTTTCTCCCTTTTAGCCCAACTTTAATGAATAAATTACTTTTTATTTACTAAATATAAAATACAAAAATGGTCGAATGTACAGAAAATCTTGTAAACAAGTTGTTTTAAAAAACATCCACCCAAATCCCTGCTTTGGAGGCACTACAGAATCCATTGCTACACTCGTGGTTTTAAGAGGGGAAATGCCCCCTATTCCCCCCAGGGTTATTAAGGGGCAACATATTTCGAATTAACTCTGTTGGTCAATGCGAAATTGACAAGCATATCAAGTTTGAATGAAATTGATCAGTAAATAAGAGAGAAATAGTAATTTTTGTATTCCCCATAAGAATAACATTGGACAACGTACCGCGTTTACCGCTAAATGTAAATTTCAATTTTCTCCGAAACCAGCAATCGTAGAATAGTAATTCAAGATACTAAATTATTTAGTTTTTACAGCTCTTTTTAATGGTGAATAGTAATATTTTTTAATATTTATGTTTTTTTATGAAAAATCCAAAAAACTGAATTTTGGATGTTTTAAGTCCTGTAATTTCTGAACCCGAATTTTTAAAGGAATATGCGAGTGGTGTCATTTTGTTGGAGATCTAAAGTTCTACAAACGACTAAAGTTTAATCAAAATCGTTAGAGCCGTTTTTGAGAAATTTGGATTTTTCATGTTTTTTTGTGGTTTTTGGGGGATAATTACCCTTAAAAATCAAAAATTCAAAAAAATGAAAAAAACGCCTGGAGATATCGTGGATTAGTACCTACATACCAAATTTCATCAAAATCGGTCCATAGGTTAGGGCTCTAGCTCTGTACACATCCACACAGACACACACACACACACACACACACACACACACACACACACACACACACACACACACACACACACACACACACACACACACACACACACACACACACACACACACACACGGACACACACACACACACACACACACACACACACACACACACACACACACACACACACACACACACACACACACACACACACACGGACACACACACACACAGACAGACATCACGTAAAAACCACTTTTTTGGGTTCAGGGAGCACCAAAACGAATATTTCCACTAACAACTCAAATTCGAAAATTCTGACGAAAACAATACTTTCTCCATATACTACGTATAAGGGGGAGAAAGTAAAAGTAAGAAAGCTAAATGAATATGGTCACTATAAAGGATGAGATGTATAAGTTATACAGAAACTAGCCGATAACTGTCACGAGGAAACGAAATTGTTTCTACATTATTCAACTCTTCAGCTATTAGATTTGGATGTTAGTAGCAATTAGACATGAGTTAACATCCTTTTTGAATTTTTGTATATAACAACTAGAATCCAAGCAACAATGCGTTAATGTTTAAAATGTAAACGTATTTTAATATTGAATAAACACACCATTCAATACAGAATAAGTAATATTATAATTACAACAAAAATAAGGTGACAACATTTTATAATATTGACAGTAATATCATTCATTGAACGATATATTTATAAACTCCTAAACAAACTTACAATTAAAAGTGTAATTTTAAAATTTGTATGAACATAAATTATTAAAAATTCACTATTTCTGACTACTTTGGTGAAACATTTGAGCTATAAAGAGCCTTAAAAAAATAATTGTGTGACAGAAATTAACATATTAAAATGTAGGTAACGTAAATGCTGGGTTTTATGTTCTAAGAATCTTTTATTTAAAGTGACTGATCATAAAACTCCTTAAGCCAAAATTTTTTTAAATCAGCATTTGCTAAATTTTAATATATTTTAAGCAGAATAAATATGGTAATAACTTGATGTTATTGCTAGTAAGGAAATGTGCTGTATAATGAATTTAATTTCATGATAAAACTTCAGTTTACCTATGTAAATTCGCGTATATAACTAACCGTTGCATTTTATTTGGAATAAACTATTTGTATCAGCAACAATTTATTTACCTTAAATCCAATCGTTTGGTTCCAATTACCCTCACATTTTATATAAAACTTATGTTCTATTATCCAAACACGCAAAACTAATGTTTGCAATGGATGACTGAATTACAGAACATTATATTTAGTTCCCAAAGCTCTCAACTAAAATTACTGTTAATATTTAATCAAATTTACTATTAGTACTCCTTACTTGTCATATATTAATGCATTATTAAAAACCACAAATCGATATATAGCCTGCTCGAATGTCCAAATTACCACTCGACCCTCTGAGAGGAGTGTAGCAATCAACAGTGGCTTGATGATGTGCCAAACGTTACGTTAAGCGGCAATCAATACTCTACGTCGTCTCTTACGTCACTTTTGAGACATTTTTCTACCTTCGTTAATTTCAAAGGCGACGTGTTCGAAGGAAAACAGTAAAAAAACTTTAGCAATATTGAACAACGATTTAGCACTGTACGAGATTCATTTTGATTTAGATCAATATTTTAGCAAATTTCCCTTATAGGGAAGAAGCTATTACCGTAGTCGGCATGGTAAGACCTAGGCCCGGGACCATGATAACTTTTCGTTTTGAGGTCCCCAGACCCCAAACACACCATTCGTTCGAAACTGTATATATATATATATATATGTGTGTGTCCGTGAGCACGATAACTCTCGTAAAAATTATCCGATTTTGATGAAATTTGGTATAAACGTGTAAAGCAACATTTATGACTTTAAGTTCGAAAACCAGCCAGATCGCTCTATCCGAAGGAGTATTTTGGGGGGGTTTTGTACCCCAAAAATGGGTTTTTCGAGTTTTTTACATATAATTTTGGAAATAGTCAAATTTTATTTTTTCCCATTGGATTCAGCTTAAAAAAAGACACAATTTGGTATTTTGATCATTTCTCTACGTCAATTGGTTACCGAGATATTGAAAGTGCTAAACACAGTACGTTGTCTAATGTTATTCTTATGGAGAAAAATAAAAATTTTATATCTCGCTTATTTATGAACCTATACTGACGAAACTTGGTATACGGCTTCATCTGGTTGTGGACCATTGATATTTGCTCAAAAAGACACTTTTTTACCCAAGGCTCCCGTTGCAGCAAACCTGCGTACTCAGCCCCATGTTATTCTTATGGAGAATAAGTAACGTGTTATCTGCCTTCATTATGAAAATAAATTAATGAAATTTGGTGTGTGGCTTTACCTACATGAGTTATATTGATATTTGTATAAAACCCCATTTTTTGTGTTCCTTGCTTCAGCAAACCTGCATACTCAGTTGCCATGTTATTCTTATGGAGAATAATTAAAATGTCATAAATCGTTATTTATGAATGTATATTGATGAAACTTGGTATGTGGCTTTATGTGGTATTGAGATACATATATATGCATTGGAAATTCGCTGAGTACGCAGGTTTGCTGCTACGGGGGTATTAAGTAGTATACCGAAAACAGACACTTGATAGGAAGCTGGAGCTAAGCTCACCGAATAGGTTTTAAACGAAAACTGAAAGCTACGAAACCAATATGACCCGTCGTAGACAAGTAATTCAACCATGAGTTTAAACTGTTACAAATATTTAACTCATAAATACGTCATATGACAGAAGTAAACTTGTATTAAGTTTGTTTATAATAATAACAATTCTAATACATTTAAGAGTAAAAGAATATTAGAATTACAGTAAATAGCTTATAATAATATATCTAATGGCACTATTAACTATCAACGAATAAAGATATATGTTTTGTAACATAATATAACTAGAAAACATGTACAAAAACAGAGAGTTTGTTTTTGTTTTCCATGGCCTCAATTATGGTTGACTCGACAGCTCTTTATTCACGCCCCATAGAGCTGAAGTGTTTTATTTTTATTTTGTTGTGTTCCGTTCTTACTTTCTTTTGCTCTCTCCCAACTTCTGGTGATACAAAATACTGTCTGCAGTTGAGGCTCCTGAGGAAACGGTTGATGTATTAATAGTGTAAAACTTTAAATACTATGTTTCTTAAATTTAGGAATTAATAAATCACGGTTTTAGTTATTCTATTATTATACTACAACACGTTATACCTGGTTCGTGTGTACCAAACACTCTTGTGTTGTGTTACGTTTAAAAGTGATTTTTAAATATTTGATTATCTTGTGGACAAAATGTACCTCAATCGGTTCAGTCGTTTCTTGTTTCTTTCTTTCGGTGGGGGGGGGGGGGGGGGTTCGTGAGGGGTTGGGGTAGGGAGGGAGTTTGGAGAATAGACAACACGACAGATATTGCAGTAATTTTATAGGATTATTGATCAATTAAATTTGTGCTAGCTACAATAATGTTCTGTTTTTGATTCCTACACTTATTTAAATCCACTCATTTTAAAAATGAGTAGACAAACATAAAAAGTTTCCAATTTTAAATTAATTACAGGCCAAAACACGTTGTTGCCAACTATATTTATGTTCAAGCAAAGTACTTAAATTCCAGTTTAAAGTATCTTTCTTGTTGCGAGTTAATACAGTTATGTTAAAAAGTATTATCTAAATCATTGATTACTGGTACGTATGTTACGTTGATAACATCCCGTAAGTAATAACAACACGTAATATGTTAGTCAAAACGTTGTTTACTGATACGCTCATCTTTCCTATCTTTTGTGTTGGATATTGTCTAGGGGAATATTTTTTGATTGATTCATACTATAGAATATAAATGACGGGTAAACTATATATTTTATAATTATTTGTCTTATTATTCTTTTTCTCACTTACCATATTACAATTTATAAACGATAGCTAAACAACATTTTCATTCACTGTTAATTACTAACCGTAATAATTAATAGGAGGGATTATTTAGTAGGTTACAACATTTACATTAATTGTGTAACCATTAATAATACTAGCTGTTCACGCAGGCTTCGCCCCGCAAATAATAATTTACAACAACTATGACAGTTATGTATACTGCATTCTGTGGTTATCCTGTGGAACTAATACGAATAAAAATTATCAGTTTGTATTTTCATCAGCTAAAAATTAAAGTGAATGTCCATAATAATAACATAAGATTGGAAATTTGAATTCCCGTGGGGTGGACCCCTATGGGAATTTCTTTAAACCCTTTCTTTTCGAGCAACTAAGACCCAAGAGCAAGGTATGTTGCAAATATCATTACGATTCGTTCTGTGGTTTTTGAGATTTCGTGATAAGTGAGTGAGTCAGTCAGTCAGTGATATTTGGGTTTTAGCGAATTTCCCCTATAGGGAAGAAGCTATTACCGTAGTCGGCATGGTAAGACCTAGGCCCGGGACCATGATAACTTTTCGTTTTGAGGTCCCCAGACCCCAAAAACACCATTCGTTCGAAACTGTATATATATATATATATATATATATATATATATATATATATATATATATATATATATATATATATATATATATATGTGTCCGTGAGCACGATAACTCTCGTAAAAATTATCCGATTTTGATGAAATTTGGTATGAACGTGTAAAGCAACGTTTATGACTTTAAGTTTGAAAACCAGCCAGATCGCTCTATCCGAAGGGGTATTTTCGGGGGGTTTTGTACCCCAAAAATGGGTTTTTCGAATTTTTTACATATAATTTTAGAAATGGTCAAATTTTATTTTTCCCATTGGATTCAGCTTAAAAAAACACACAATTTGGTATTTTGATCATTTCTCTACGTCAATTGGTTACCGAGATATTGAAAGTGCTAAACACAGGACGTTGTCTAATGTTATTCTTATGGAGAAAAATACAAATTTTATATCTCGCTTATTTATGAACGTATAATGACAAAACTTGGTATACGGCTTCATCTGGTTGTGGACCATTGATATTTGCTCAAAATGAAAATTTTTTACCCAAGGCTTCCGCAGCAGCAAACCTGCGTACTCAGCCCCATGTTATTCTTATGGAGAATAAGTAACGTGTTATCTGCCTTCATTATGACAATAAATTAATGAAATTTTGTATGTGGCTTTACCTACATGAGTTATATTGATATTTGTATAAAACTCAATTTTTTGTGTACCTTGCTTCAGCAAACCTGCATACTCAGCTGCCATGTTATTCTTATGGAGAATAATTAAAATGTCATAAATAATTTATTTATGAATGTATATTGATGAAACTTGGTATGTGGCTTTATGTGGTATTAATATACATATATATGCATTGGAAATTCGCTGAGTACGCAGGTTTGCTGCTACGGGGGTATTATATATTAATGTTTATAAAAGATACCTTTAAAATCTACATGTAGTTACACATTAAACAGTATTTGACCATATAAGTAATGATGATGGTACCTAATTTATATTTTGTTTATTTACGACTATATTAATTATATTTTAATGTTTGGGAAATGTTTTCTTATTACGTGAAAAATCAACTTATATCAATGAACGAACGGTTTAATGTTTTTTTATCATTTAATACCAACGGGGGTTTGGTAAATTCTACAAATTCTATTTCAGTCACATTACACGTATAAACTATATCTTAGATTCAATACATATTTTACGTTTTCTTGATTGCTAATGGTTTTTGATTTCTATCACAATCATCTCAAAACGGTTTAAACAATTCTGTCCAGATTGTCAAATACATATTTTAATAGTTAATTTGTTCTAACAGATTTTAAAAGCATAACTTTCAGAAAAAAATGCGTAACTTGTGAATAGTTTATAGAGCATTTGGCTATTGGAGTTTTAAGTAACACAAGGAATAGTTTCAAAACCATGAAGCAAAATGTCAAAATATACCTATGTACCTTAAACTACTCAAGTTACTTGATTTATATAAGCGCAAAATAAAGATATTTTGCTTGGCTACTGATTTTCAAACACTCATATTACAAAACACACTGAAAAACTAAATTATCCTAAAATAGGAGGAATACCATCTGGTAGTAGCAACAACACAACCATCTATCATATTGAAAAAACAATCTACATGTTTTGTAATGGGTGAGGAATTTTCTCGCCTACAACTGACAGGAATGAAATGAAACGAAAACCTTTCCCGTAATTGATAAAGAGGGGCAACCATCAAAGGGTATTCGCTTTTAACATGAATGACTTAGTAAACTAGGAAACTTTCATGTAAACTCCAGTAGGAAAGGTACATGCGTGAAATTGAATCTACTCCCAAGAAGAACAACAGAAATGAGCGATATAAAATTATTAAAACATAATCAGATAATCTTATGTTGGAAAAAAAGAAAAACAAGCAATGCAAGTTCGTGCCATCTAAAATGGTCGTTTCTACACGGATGATAGGGTAGACAAGAAAACTAATATTTACCCTCACACATAATACACAAATGTATAACATATGTTTTGTATAATTTATTTCGAATATGTTTTTCTATTATGTAATAGATCTAAGATAATGTAAATATTGATCATTTTGTTATCTATAATTATAATCTATATACCATATTCTAGATCTAAGGTGCTGTGACAAGTGACGTGATCAAGAAGACGTGCCTCGACTGCTAGCTGGTACAGTCTGCTGCTAAAACCAGCTCACGTGAGGCTTCTAGCAGCAGATTATTTTCTACACCATCATAACGGTTTAACCTATATTTACTGAACACTTATACACGTCCCATAAAGGTTTACCCTAACGACTTAAAATACCAAATTGATCCTTTTTACAAAACTATTCCCCATATCAGTTTAATTTTGATTTATTACAATTTTATAAGTATAAATCAAGTAGGTGCGCCAGGGTAACCTTTTACGGTATAATTGAAGTTTAATTTTAAACCATTCGTTACGTAAATCAAGATTATATTATCTTTCACCTTGGACGAGTCGTTACTGCTCTTTTATCGGATATAAATACATCACTCCAGGATTAACGAGGCCAACGAAGCTCCTCACGCAATTCCCCTATCACTTGGTTTCTCTTCACTCTCGTCTTGTGTCCTCATAACAATATTGGTTTTTCACATTTGGAACTCATCGAAAGATGAGAATTTAAATATATGGTATTTGGTGTTTTCAAAGGTTAATCTTTGTACACATAATGTATAATTAATTTGATAAAATAAAGTTTACTAAGAGTATTAATAAACATTATGCAACTTTTGCCTTAATTATAGACACAGATAATTTGCAATTCAGCTACAAAAGGCCTTATACGCTTTTAAGTAAGTGATGTTCTTTAAACGCTTGAGACTATAAAAAGTGTTAATTTATGTTTTTACTTCAAGGTGCAAAGCTGAATCCAAGTTGTATCAATTAAAATTAAAAAAGTGTTTTAGGTGCAGTACGTTTGCAAAATTGATCCCTATAAAGACAGGTTTCTAAAGGAGATAACTGTATTCAGTGACACCAGAAACATTTTCTTATCTCTCCATTGTCTACATGTTACATGTAGACTACATGTAACATGTCTTGTTGTCTACATGTCTACATGTTACATGTAGTCTACATGTAACATGTCTTGTTGTCTACATGTCTACATGTTACATGTAGTCTACATGTAACATGTCTTGTTGTCTCCATTGTCTACATGTTACATGTAGTCTACATGTAACATGTCTTGTTGTCTCCATTGTCTACATGTTACATGTAGTCTACATGTAACATGTCTTGTTGTCTACATGTCTACATGTTACTACAAGAGCGAGGCAATAATCCGCATGTGTTTACAGAGTAAACGTTTTATATATAGTAAAGATTACAAGACGGACCTGATTTTCAAAACCGATCAAGTACTTACAATTTTAGATTTACCATTTCAATAGTTTTGTGTATTCATATTAAGGTCTTAAGATACGTTAATGCACAAAACTGTATTTTAATAAAAATAAACCCATTGCAGCAAACCTGCGTACTTAGTGGATTTACAATGCATATAAATGTGTCTTAATACCATATAAAACCACAAACCAAGTGCCGTCAGATTAAAATAAAAAATAAGTGATATAAAACATTTTAATTATTCACCGTAAGAATAACGTGGTGGCAGAGTACAGTGGTTAGCCGATATAAGGAACGTAAAAAATGTTTTTTTATACAAAAATCAATATAACGAAACTAGGTAAGGCTACATACAAAGTTTTATGCATTTATATTAGCGAATTTCCCCCATAGACAAGAAGCTGTTACCGTAGTCGGCGTGTTAAGACCTAGGCCCGGGACCATGATAACTTTTTCTTTTGAGGTCCCCAGATGCCAACAAAAATTCGTTCAAAAGTATATATGTGTGTGTGTGTGTGTGTGTGTGTGTGTGTGTGTGTGTGTGTGTGTGTGTATGTGTTTGTGTGTGTGTGTGTGTCCGTGAGCACGATAACTCTCGTAAAAATGGTCCGATTTTGATGAAATTTGGTAAAACTTGTAAAGCAACATTTATGACTTTAAGTTCGAAATCCAGCCAGATCGCTAGAACAAAACTTGGTATACGACGTTTTCTGGTTGTGGTCTATTATTATTTGCACAAAAATAAACATTTTTACCGAGATAGTTACTGTAGCAGCAAACCTGCGTACTCAGCTCCCATGTCAATCTTATGGAGAATAATTAAAATGGCATATATCGCATATTTATGAATGTATATTGATAGCTGTTCTGCTTGAGAAGACTGTTAATTATGAAATTGAGTAAACTTCATAATTAAATTTTCATCGGCAAAACAAAATTAAGATATATGTGTCGAAGAAGAAATATATTAAAATAGTTTTACGTAATATGATATATCACAATTAAATATAATAATTGATATAATAATAAATAGTGCGGTAATATTAAAGTACTAATTATTATGTATGATTTGTATGCAGTCATTTCGAGAAACACAGTTTCATCAGCAAGTTTCTTAGTGATTCACATCGGTTGGTAAATCAGGCAATAATTGGAAACGCTCAGGCTTAAAACCATTTGTATTTGTTAATAAACCCTAGCAGTTCAGTCTTTTGTTTTTGACCATCATAAAAGATAATCGTTTTGTTTAAGAAAGCTATACAAAACCGCCATAATCTTTCAGTTTGGACTGTTAAATCTAATTCTTACAAAATCCATCTTTTAGCGAATTTCCCTTATAGGGAAGAAGCTATTACCGTAGGACTCATGGTAAGACTTAAGCCCGAGACCATGATAACTTTTTGTTTTGAGGTCCCCAGATGCCAAAAACACTATTCGTTCAAATTTATATATATGTATATATATATATATATATATATATATATATATATTAATAATCAAATGAAACATTTTTCAACTGAGTACCCTTAAGGAATTTCTTTATTTTTATTTTTATTTTTAAGACTACATGTTTCGGGACATAAGCCCATCATCATGGTCAACAAATACCTAACCTAGTTTTATGATATTAAAAATATTACAAAAACAGACATATGAGGAAATTACTTAGCAGATGTTTCACTTTGATGAACAAGTTTTTTATCTATATCTATTCTCATTTTCCTTAGCTTTTCAAATATTGGATTACTTGTATTAATTTGAGTATTTAGTAATTCTTGAGGCATTTCTCAGATTGCAACAAATTTTACATTGGACAGACAGGTAGATCATTTCAGTCAAGGTTTAAGGAACATATACAAGCACTAAGAAGCAATAACAAAACCTCAATGAAATCCAATTTTGCTGAACATCTCCTGACAACAAACCATAGTTATAAGAACATAGACGAGAATTTAAAGATAATAAACTATATGTCCAAAGGTGAGAAAATGAACTCAGCAGAAGAATTGAATATCTTTATCGCTCACAAAGAAATGCCTCAAGAATTACTAAATACTCAAATTAATACAAGTAATCCAATATTTGAAAAGCTAAGGAAAATGAGAATAGATATAGATAAAAAACTTGTTCATCAAAGTGAAACATCTGCTAAGTAATTTCCTCATATGTCTGTTTTTGTAATATTTTTAATATCATAAAACTAGGTTAGGTATTTGTTGACCATGATGATGGGCTTATGTCCCGAAACATGTAGTCTTAAAAATAAAAATAAAAATAAAGAAATTCCTTAAGGGTACTCAGTTGAAAAATGTTTCATTTGATTATTATTATATTAGTAGCCCTAACAAATGAATGAAATATAAATATATATATATATATGTGTGTGTGTGTGTGTGTGTGTCCGTTAACACGATAACTTGAGTAAAAAACGTCCGATTTTGATTAAATTTGGCTCAAACGTGTAAAATGATATCCATGACTTTAAGTTTGAAAACCAGAAATATCGGACCATGGGAAGGGGGGTTTATGGGGGTTTTAAATTTTCCAAAAATCTGTTTTTTTTCATTTTTCACCTTGCAATTAAAAAACAATTATTTTGGTTTTGACCATGTTATAGAGCTTAAAAAAATAATTTGGTATTTTGAATTATTAACCTAGGTTAAGTGGTTGCAGAGAAAATCCAAAAAAAAACCTGCTCATAAAATCTCCCATGTTAATCTTATGGGAAAAAGGTTTTTGACTTTTCCTCAGTTTATTTTAATGTAAAGTTCACATTTGCTTTTACCAATCTGTTTAGTTCCACAAAACAATCATTTTGGTGTTTAAATTGTGATTTTACGCCCAACCGTTGCAGAGACATTCAAAGTGCTAAACACAGTACGTTGTCCAATGTTATCCTTAAGGGGAATAAATCAAATTTGATATCTCGATTATTTATGAATGTATGTTGATGAAACTTGGTATGTGGCTTCACGTAGTACTGGTATATTGATATTTGCACAAAAAATTGATTTTTTGTTGATTATTCCCGTAGCAGCAAACCTGCGTACTCAGCCCCCTTGTTATTCTTATGGAGAATAAGTCAAATGTAATGATTCCCTTAATGATGAACATAAATTAATAAAACTTGGTATGTAGCTTCACTTGGTTGAGTTATAATGATAATTATATAAAAACCCATGTTTCTGTTCCTTGTTGCAGCAAACCTGCTTTCTCAGCCCCCATTTTATTCTTATGGAGAATAACTAGAATGTTATATAGCGCTTATTTATGCTTAAGTATTGATGAAACTTGGTATGTGGCTTCAACTAGTTAAGTTATATTCATATTTGCATAAAACCCATATTTTGTGTCCCTTGTTGCAGCAAAACTGCGTACTCAGCTCCCATGTTATTCTTATGGAGAATAATTAAAATGTTATATTATATCGCTTATTTGTGAACTTGGTAAGTGGCTTGTTGCAGTATTAAGACATATATATGCAATGGAAATTCGCTGATTACGCAGGTTTGCTGCGACGGGGGTATTCATAATTAAGGGAGATGCCATTTTACTTATTCTCCATAAGAATAACATGGGGCTGAGTACGTAGGTTTTACGCTACGGGAACTAGCGACAAAAATATTTTTTTGGGCAAATAGCAATAGACCACAACAAGATGAGGCAATATACCGAGTTTAGTCAGGATAAGTTCATAAACAAGCAAGATATACTATTTTTCATATTCTCCGTAAGAATATAATTGAAAAACGTATTGTTTAGCACTTTCAATATCTCTGTTAACAATTGTCGTAGAGCAATAATTAAAACACAAAATTGTTTGTATTTAAGCTGAATTCAATGGAGAAAGCTAAAATTTGATTTATTACAAAATTACATGTAAACAAATTCGGATACGAAACCCCCCAAAGATCCCATTTTGGATAAAGCGATCTGGCTGGATTTCTGAAGTCATAAATGTTGCTTTAGACCAGGATTTTTATGAAATTTATTGCCCCCATGTACATATATGGGTATGTACAGTTTTGAACGAATAGTGTTTTTGGCATTTGGGGACCTCAAAAAGAAAAGTTGTACATTAACAAACATACTAGCTTTGAAGATTGCATTTTCCCATCACAAAGGTAATATCGGAAATTGTAACCACCTTAGTACAACTATGGAGCATGATCATGACTAATGCATAAATCATCAAAATCAGACATAGTTGAAAAGTTTAGTTGAAATACTTGCTTCAGCGTAATTCAGGTGTGTAATCTGATTTAATTGTTGTTAAAATAACTTTATCTTTACAAATATAAATTATAAATACACTGTTTAGGATAATATTTTACACGTGAAACGTTAACCTAACATGTATGAGGAATCTAAGAATAAATGAAACAGTGACTGTGTAATCATTTTAGTTCAGTAAACATGAATAGAGCGCAGTGAACGAAAATAATGATAAAGGTTAGCAGCAAAGTAGTTGTATGTACACATGAAAAGGACTATTACGTAAAATTGATTAGCAATTAAAATACCTAACCTTATTACATTATTGTTTATATTCGTTTAGTTTATGCTATGTCAGCTCATAAAGGTTTATGAGCCATGAAGTTTTATATCAGTTTTATATGACTGTTTCTGATAGTTTTAAAACATTATATTTTTTCATTTCTTTATTAATTACGGAACAACCATAAACAAAAGCTTGAGGTTATGTTCAACTTAATAAGTAACTTCATACGTATGTTAACGCGTACAATTAGTTATTTAATTATTAAATTTCCAAGCGAATATAATATCACATGTTATTATACGAGGATTGGCTTTTACATTTGTAAGAGACGTGACATTTTATATATTTTGTTATTATCAAGTTATTCAATTGGTATGTTGTAATACCTTCATTATCCCTACATCTCAATGATTTTAATTGAATACATGTAATTTACATGTAGAGTTTAGGACATAATTATCTAATTTAAATCACCAATTTATACGATATAAATAAACGTATTCGTCATTACAAATCAACAATTATTCACCAGGAGTCAAGCAGCAGAGAGAGGTTTGATGAGTGTCAAAGTCTAAGCTGTAATCAATGCTCCTACGTCACCTCATACGTCACAATTTGAATATTTCCCCCTCCTTTGGCTTCAGCCGTAGTCTTCCTCAGTGCTCTTGTTTCTATTGGTGTTTCCTAATTGCACTACCTAGAAACGTCCAGAAAATAATTGATTTACCCAGTGTATATATTTTCGTTTACAAACCTAACAGTTGAGTTTTAGGTTTTATGGATTACCAGCTGTTGCCCGGCAGTCGTTATCATGCATTTGACTATTACCAACTATAACAAATATCACCAAGACCACCTGTTTAAGTAAACATGTCATTAGCTTTTTTGTAAATAACAATATCTTTCCATAAGGTTTATATGGGAACCCTTTTGGGCCTCTTGGGAGGAACCCAATTGAGTTAGGACGAAATGGATGGCTTAAAAGCCTTCTCCGTGAAATTGTACTTATATATACCCAGTTTTATGGCAAATGGTCTGACGGTGTCAGATTCTATAAACTTCAAAAATATATATATAAATAAAACAAACCAACATCCTTTTTTATAAATATAGACTTGAGGGTATAAAGCAAAGAATCGGTATTCTCAAGTAAGATTCATTAGTATGTAGCATAAGTTTGTTTTATAATAGTGACTTTTTCAGAGAGCCCCAAAGGGTACATCTTAGTTTTGATTGCGAAAATTTCTTTCAATATCCAGGATAACAGGATCAATATTAGGAGCAGAGAGTGTGGTTTGTAATTCTAGGTCAATATTATTTAATTGTGTGTTCAACTGTTAATTAAGCCAGGCTACTATTAGCAGCCTAAAAGGCATAGGTATGATTATTTAGGTTTTATGGCACACATCGGTGACCTAATTCTAACTATCGACAGTTATCAATACTGCTTATTAGAAGCTTTTCTTAAGTTTTAAACATCATGAGAAAAGCTAGACCTTACCTAAAAAATTCAATTTTAAAACGCTTAAGATTGTTTTTAAATGTTGTTTCGTGGAAAATTTACCTTGGCTTAAGAACGTCTATACTTTAAAAGTGTCTTTATTGGCCCATAAAGCAGTTAACGTGACCCATAACTTAATAGAAGTCATAATGATGTTTAAAATACTATTTGTCAAACTAAAACAATCATTAAAGCGTTTTTATTTGTTACCGGAGCTGTTTCATGACACAAAATAAATAACCATGTAAATTACACTTTATATAGGGCCTAGTTATAAATATGTTGAAAATACAAAAATGTTTAATTTAGGATTTTTAAATACTTTATTATCATTTGTAAATAACACTGAATTTTCTATTACCATTTTATGTAAAAAATAAAGCAGAAAAAAGTTTTATTGGCAATTTTTCATTTAGGCTTGGTTAAAAACTAAAAATGTTAATAATTTGCAAGTTTTTTGTGTAAATCTCATTTATATCAGTTTCATATATCCTTTCATTATAAAACGAGGTTTTTACCTACCTACCTGCTAAATACAAAAACTTTATATAGTTGTAAATATGTTGCAAATACAAAAATGTACCAATAAGGGCTCTCTAGTAACTTATTTTCTAACATTTTGACATAACAATAGATTTACTTTTTCAATAGTATGTAAATCAGAAAACAGGTATTTTTGACACATTGATATATAATGTAGGCTTAGTTAAAATTATGTAAAATATAAACAAATGTATACATTAATTTTGATAGTAAAACCAGGGTTATTACCTTGACATAAAATAAATAGATTATAAAACACACTTTAACTTTTTATCTTGCGGAATCTCACCTTTCCTTGTTGAGAGGCAATTAGGGCTAAGAATGCGCTCGTGTTTATATTTGTTTGTTCGTGTGAATGATGTTGACCACACGGTAAACAACGGAACGCCTGGCACAGGCTTCTCCCTTTTGTAGTCTGGGATGAGTGAAACGGCGGATTTAAAAACAAATCTCTTTGTTGATGATAAATATGTTTTCTCGTGTGTTTCGTTTCACAGTGAAAATTGTCAAACAGTAGGTGAGAAGTGGGTTGGATGATTAATATCAGCAGTGATTTAGATTGCAATATGTTAGGGAAAACATAGAACCAAGGGGATTATGAGTATTTTATCTTGATTAATATTTCAAGTAATACAAATTCCATCAATCGGATGTACTTTATTAGAAGTATTAAAATGCATTTCATATCGTCATATCCCTTTAAATACGCCATGAAAACAACATAACAAATTTAATTTGTGCGGTTAAGACATTATTTAGTTTAAGGACAAGATTTGTTCATCAGATATTATATTTTCTCCGACAATCAAAGTCATACAAGACCTTGCTATACTCACACGCGAAGCCTCAAGGCTCGTTTCTATAAAGGTCACACACACATCGACCTTGGTCCCAGCCAATATAATGTTTAGACGTTCACGAGGAAACACATATTACGCAGACCATCTATAAATTAAACGATTTGGAACTATTATGAATAATTCAGGAAAATACCACTGTAAATTATTAAAAAGCCCTCAGAAAAGTATTCCAATGGCGATGCTTACGTAGTGGTGAAATCAGATTTTGTAACTAGTTAAACACACTAAGGCGCTCGAACTAAATATTGAGAAAATTATTTAGATATGTGGAATTTATTTGAACTAAGACAAATGTTATTGTAGCATACCATTATCAAACTTCAGATTGATATGAAATACTAAAAATAAACAAGTAGAAAAATTTCAAAATACCAAATATGATTTTTATAATAGTTAGGGAATACATTTTGAAATAAGAATCGTCTTATAAACAAACCTTCAACTTCAACATGGAAAACAACCCCCCAAAGCTTTTATGATCGAAAGAAATCAATATTTCTACATAATTTTTACTGTGCTAGGATAGACATTTAAAAAGCTAAGCTATCCAAATTGTCACCCAAAATACAGACACTACTAGACTGTATACTCCGCCGTCCACTCGCATCGGTGATGTTTTCTATTAGTTTTTAAGCTTCCATTCGCTAGAATCGATTACGTTAGGCCACAAACGTTACATTAGTTAGCTATATAGATCGCTATTGAGAGCTGCAGGCGTCACATTTACCCACGTATGAGTTTCAAGATCTTCCCTAATAGTATTATACTATGATATTACAACTTATTAAACCGCATTGTAGAATACAGTTACAATAATGAGATTTAAATCCTGTAATCTGGCTTTTGTTTAAATAATGTCCATGAGAAATGTTTACAACTTGGTTAATATAGTTTAATATTTACCAGTTGCGATTCATTTATCTTGTTTGCCTCCATTACAGATTTAACTTCAAAATGTGTACCCAGCACAAATACACAAAAAATTAAGAAATAAAATACTTAAACCATCTACTTATGGACGAAATACAGTATTATACAAAAACTTTTAACGATTATTTGGATATCAACAATATTTATAAATGTAGATATAGTTAAGAAACATGCAATTACCTTTGTTTTTGTCTGTTGGCATAATTGTTTTTCAAGTCCTTTTAAAACGTTCATGTTGTAACGAACTTAGTCTGAATTTGGCATCCATTGTTTTGGCAATACCCGTGATAATGTACGTAATAAATTGTTAAGTATATTCATCTGGAAATACTTTTTGGTATTATAAATCACTTATTTAAAGTCCTTTTTAATTTTCTATAATCATATTTCGCTGAAAACTTCAACTGATTATTCGATGTAAGTAACTTGAAACTTGTAACTTTGTAACCTTTCGTTGATAATGTTTTAACATTCAGAAAAATTATAAATGCTAAGCAAATATTTAATATCATATAAATAATATTATCCCTTGTATTATTTTGTCTGTTATTTTTACAGACGGGTTCCTGATTTTCTGCGGTAGGTTGCTGTCCTATGTTTGATGCTAACTTTAATTTGTATACCTTCAATTTAAAGTAAGAACCATCCTTTTTTATGTAAGTTAAATGATATGTCAGATTATATAAAGTACGTTTGAAGAGATATTTGATTGTGAATTGTTCATATTATTTTTCCAATAAACAGAATAAATACAACGGAAGTGTGCCTGATATATTGCATACCTCATACTGCCTAAAACCATAATTTACGATGAGATGGATAGCATTTTTAATATCTAAACAACTATATTCTGACACCGAATTGGTCTAACGGTACATATTTAGAGCAACCTGCAACGTCAGATATGTGCATTATGTATAATAAAGAACGTTGTAAATATTGATGTTCTAAATGTTTGGGAGCCTGCTCATTGTAATGACACTGTCAGAGTAATTAATCCATCCGAGTTATTGTTTTAAATGGACACAGGCAATTTGTTTAATCAACCACTGTCAGTTATGTTTTTTTTACAGTATAAAGAAAATACATGCAATTGAAACCAATTTATTCTGAGAACTTATTTGTTAAATAACATGTTTTGTATTATGTTTTGTGTAGTTTTCTTTTGTTAATTTAAAGTGAATTAAAGACGCTATTCTTGTACTATGTCAGTGCTCATATGAAAAACACACGTTTGCCTTTAATTGAATCATAAAAAGGTGTTTAGGTAAATATTGATAGACAATCTGTAGTATACTTTATTTCTCATATTAAGTATCACGTTTTTTTTATTTCACAGCTTTATAAAGGCAATGTCACAACCGCAGCGCATGATGTTTATTTAGAAATATATTCCATTAACATTCGATCCCTGTGATTCCTCAATGACCTGCGCGAAGCCAGATTAATAGATTAATAGTATTTAGTCTATTTTTGCACTAAATAAGATTAAAATATTTTGCACTAACAAATAATCATTATAAAACAACTCAAAATGGTAAATTTATCGCTGACTATAATATCAAAGTAGCTCTTCTTAGTTACAAAAAGCTACATTTGTAAATTGTAAAAACATTACTACTACGGTACCTATACGAACAATTTAAGAAAGTGACAACAATACTGGAGAAAGATGTAATACTACTTCTGAAGTATTTCATAACACTTATCCACTGTGGGTGCAATGCATTATTGTTTAAACATATGTTTTATATTTACTCTTTAATTTAATGTGTGGCATTAGGTGAGGTTGTTTCTAAATAATAATGTCAATAATTATTGTATTCCCTAAAATTGTCCAGCGAAACCATTAATTCATGTAATTGTCCATGGGTATTAGACTTTGCTTTTTGTAAAAAAATTATAGGGCGATTTGGTTTTGTAATAGGAGGTATATACAGATTATTTAATCTGTGATGAGTAATTAAGACAACGAATATTGTAAATGGTGCCACATCACTACAAAGACGTATTTTGTGAACACGTATACATATTGAAGTACGTTGGCCGAAAGTGATAGATTGACGTAAGTGAAACAGGCGGAACTAAATCACTTAGAACACTGACAGAAAACGTCAGTGGCAAGAGGAAATATGTCATGCATAGCTATTTAGTGCAAAGGCCAATACATTTTATGTAGCATTCAACAGTTTGCAACAGTTGTGTTCTTGCATAAACATCGAAACCCATTTAAGAATCGAAACTTATTTTACTTAATTAAATTTTGAAACTGCTGTTTACTGCTAATGCTATACTTATAAGATATAGGCTAGTACTAATTCGACAGGAAAAAAATATTCATCATAATATATATTTTGTTAATAGTTTATTTTATTTATTTGTAAAAAAACTAATGACGAAATCAAGATATTTTTATTTAATATTTCAATGTAATTGATGGAAGTGAATCTATCTAAAATATAGTTACTTTTGTTGGGCTTTGCCCGTATAGAAGCACAATATACTTCCTTACCACGACCTAAATGCAGTTATAGATGTTATACCTCTTCAATTAATCTTAACAATGCATAACAATTGAAGTTATTAAATTCCTTAATTTTTTTACCCTCCCGCAGAATACTAAACCCCCTGTAAATCAGGCGATGTCCATAAACGGGAGCATTGGCAGGGGGGTTCTGGGAAGAGGGACCCCAGCGAGCAAAAGGTGAGTTTTACATTGTGAATTACTACAATATTTTAAACCAGTTTCAGACTAAGCATATCTATTTAAAATGGCATTTGAACAGTAAAAGGGGATACCGGTTATGCTTATTTTGACAAGTAACTTTACAGTGAATATAGTAGTGTCAATTAAAATATGAAACATTCGTCTTAACTAATAAACGTATGGTAGGGTTCTGATTTTAACGGCATTTATTAATTATTATTATATTTTTAAATAATAAAGAGGCATATTTTGTAATATATTCAATTAATAATAATATAGTATTAACAGTCTTTTGAAATAATAATTAAATGAAAAATATATTGAAATGGCATAGTTTATGTTTTTAAACATCAATTGTATTTACACGTACGTATTGTACTATGCTTTACCTCATAGCTTCACAATATATTTTAATGTTTCAGAACTTTGTGTTATCGATAACATAGTGCGCCAGGTCACGGTTCGACTATCAAAGCCGAGCCCGGTATATCCGTTAATTAATCAGCTGTGATATCTTTTATCTCTTATCAGCTGTGGGTTGCGTGACGCCCCGCAGTGAGCCACATGACCTTACTAGCACACCGGTTAGTCACCTAGTCAATGTCAGGAAATAAAAGTCATGTTTTTTAAATATAGTTAATAGATGTGTGATTCGCCATACGTTAAAGATTTTATCGGGATTTGAATTTAAACATTTGAATGTCATCAATTAAAATTTTTTGTTTATTCTGGTAGAGTTTTCCCATTTAATTTTGTGCTTTAGAGTATTGGATCTACTTCTGTAGTATTTTTTTTATTTACAAAAGTTTCTTATTAAATACTCCAATGATATAACATGTTTAAAGTTTCTAAGATAACTCTATGTTTGTTCTTTGTTATCAAATGACACTCTGTTAAAAATCAAACTTCATAGAAACTGTTTTCTTGTGGTAGGTGAGTTGGATTAAAAAATGATAATGTGTGAACTGTAAACCGATCACTTACAGATGGTTTCACTATGTATATTTGGACAAATAGTGGATATATGCTAGTGAACATTTTTTAATAAAATCTACATATAGCTAAACAAAACTGAAATTTGGACTTCATAGAAACATCAATATTGATTGTATTTTTAATTTTAATTTGTATTTTAAATAAATAAATAAATCAAACCGATTAAATAACTTATCATACAAGATATGCAAACAAAATAGTTAATGTACACAATATTTTTAACTCAAGAGTAAATTAGAGATTTTTTGAGGGATATTTTGTAGCAGGGGATGGGATAAAGTAGGATATTTTTACTGTACAGTGGAATCATTGATTAACTTACCTTGCAATAGATAATTAAAAATCTTAATTCTGAATTATTTAGGTTTATTTCTATTATAAAAGAGGGAGTCATATTAAATATGCTCTAATATTTTACTGGAACATAAGCAATAACACTTTAGTGACGTTTTATAGCATATATTTTATGGCCCATTGCATATAACCTCTATTTGTTTTTATTGGCTGGAAAGGTATTTAATAACTACCTTGCTTTAGTGGCCTCGCCAGCGTAAAATATAACTAAAATGCATCGTTGCGGTAACACTAACGATGAAAAGAGTCGGATAGGTCTTTTTATGTACAATGATATTCCTTTATATAACAGGAATGACATTAAGAGAAAATAACATCGACCAAGCAACGATACGCAGACCAATCAAATCAGCAATAAAACTTGTAATCAGACAACAAGCCATAAATCCCCTGCTCCACCAAAACCATCAACTGTGAATGCAATATCGCAAAATACGTCGAATCCAAAGTATTACAACTTCGGGGAAACATTTTGGACAGGGACGTTATAAATACATAAACGCTTTTTTTGTTGTAAAACTGTAAAATAGTTTTTGAACTAAAAAATATCAATAATACGACGGTATAATTTTCAAATTCGTTTATATTTGAAATTTGTGATAGCAATATAGTTTTCACATAAATTAATATTTAGTTAGACATTATCTATTGTTTTCAGTCTCTTAAACTGTGTTTCGGGAAGTTATAAATCTCTCCCTGTTATTATGAGAACCCCACCTATTTAATTTTAGCGAATTTCCCCTATGGGGTAGAAGCTATTACCGTAGGTGGCATGGTAAGACTTAAGCCCGAGACCATGATAACCTTTTGTTTTGAGGTCCCCAGATGCCAAAAACACTATTCGTTAAAATTTATATATATGTATGTGTGTCCGTTACCGCGATAACGTTTGAAAGAAACGCCCGATTACAAAAAATCTTAATGTTAAAAATCTTAATCTTAATTTTATGGGATTTTTGGCACAAATGTATAGAGTAACATTTAAGGTTAAAAACCAGATCGATCTGAATATGGGAAGGGGGTTTTATGGGAGTTTTAAATGTTCCAAAAATCAGTTTTTTGAATTTTTCCCCCTACAATTTTAAAGCACTCAATTCTGGGTATAGCCATTTTACAGAGCTTGAAAAAATTTGGTATTTTGAATCATAAACCTAGGTAAGTGGTTGTTCTCAGAATATTTTGCTAAAACCTTAACATTTATTTTTACCAATCAGATTAGCTCTACAAGACAATCATTTTGGTGTTTTAATTTTTATTCTACGTCTACCCGTTGCAGAGATATTCAAAGTGCTAAACACAGTATGTTGTCCAATGTTATCCTTATGGAGGTTAAATAAAATTTAATATCTCAATTATTTATGAATGTATATTGATGAAACTTGGTATGTGTATTCAAATAGTTGTGGTATATTGATATTTGCATAAAAAAAGGTTTTTTGTTGATTTTACCCGCAGCAGAAAACCTGCATACTCGGCCCCCATGTTATTCTTATGGAGAATAAGTAAAGTTTTATATACCTCTTAGTTATGAACCTAAATTAGTAAAAATTGGTATTTAGCTTCACCTGGTTGAGTTATATTGATAATTGCAAAAATACATGTTTTTTATCTTCCTCGTTGTAGCAAACCTGCGTACTCAGCTCTAATGTTATTCTTATGGAGAATATATAAAATGCTATACATCACTTATTTTTGAATATTTTTTTTGAAACTTGGTAAGTAGCTCTATGTAGTAGTGAGACACATGCATTGGAAATTCGCTGAGTACGCAGGTTTGCTGTGACGGGGATATTTGAATATATGGAAAAGTGAAATTATGACTAATTCAAACAGTCGCTATAATGTTTTGTTTGTATTACTACTAGGCACATCATTTTAAAAGTAAGTGTGATATACCTTTCATTTTAAATCGGAAAAACCTCTAGGTTTTATTTACTTTAACCGAAAAAAAACACATTTGTATAAGACAGCTAAAAATTTGTAATTGCTGTACAGGATTGCCCAGTAACTTCATTACTCAGTGTACATATCAAATATAATGCAATTATATTCGTAAATACCATAGTGTATTTTAAGTTACTAAACAATTATATTACATCACGGGACGGTGTCACTATGAACCTCAATTTTACAGCATTCATTTGAAAAGTTGTACAAGTTTTTTAAGCCTCTGATCTGTTTTAACAGAACTTGGAGATAGCAATTTAGGAACAATAAGGTATCCTACAACCGTGAATATTATGGTTTAAACTAAGCAAGCTTGTTCCTAAAATATGTTAACTATTTTAATGGTCTAATACTAGAACTTTTAAACAATTGTTTTTAAATAGTAATTACAAACCTAAATGTTATTAATATATTTCACTTAAGAGTAAATACTCAAAATCAGAAAAAGTAAATAAGTAAGTTTGTGTAAAGATGTATTATGTTTTAATTCAATATTGAAAATATTCTACCATACAAAGTCTCAAATATATATATTTTAATAGGGTACAATGTAATGGAGGGTGTTAAAGCACTTTGTGGTATCAATATATACGGACCAGTGACCAAATTGTCACTAAATCACGGCTAGTGACAGAAGAGTGACAAGCTACTGAACTGACAGAGTGCTATACATCACAAGCTTATGTGATGGAAATGGGAACCAGCGATAGAACCACCTGCATCACGTACATGTTAATGAACAGTGCCATACAATAATTGCACGTTATTGATAATATATTAAATGGTAGACAACTTTTACCGACACATTATTTAGTTTGTAGCCGGGGCAATCGTGGTGAAAAACAGGAAACCTTAGGCATATTATGAAATAATGTGAAATTGCTTCAATTTTAGTTTCAGTGATTCATGTGAACTTTTAATTTAAAGAACTTTAGCAAAAAACCGTTGATTTTATGTTGTTACGCTCTATTAATGTTCTTACGATTTAATGTAACTGATATAAAAATCATTATATCATTGTTGGAAGACTTTTAATTAACTACCCTTGCCATTTAACAGGCAAGGATTAATGGTCCTAAATGTATTTTTTATTACTCGACACTTAATACAGTACATGCAACTTGGCTTAATCTCGAGCTGACAGCTAATCCTGAAGTTCGCTAGATTGTACAGCAGCTGTGGTAAACTTCTTTGTCCCATAACGTTTCTTACACATTGCTCCTACTTTAGGTAGATAATAGGTAGATAATTTCCTTACTCGTTGTATAATTTGAAATATTGGTTTTTACCTCATTTAACTTATTTTAAAACTAGTAAAGAGTGATTCAAATTCATAATTTTTCTGGTCTCACAATCCACAATCTTTAAAAAATAAATCTAAAATCTTTTTATAATATATTTTGCTAAATTAATACAGTAAACTTAAACTTTTATTAAAGGCTAACTGTTTTATGGTTAGAAAAACTATATCATCGTATGAGCAGGAAACATGCACATGTAAGATACCATGCATGTATGTATGTTCAGTATTCTTATTTTTACTGAACAATGTTAGGAATCACTATTTTACAAACCATCAAAATAAATATGTTTTTTTTAAGTACATCCCTTATTTATCTTTCTCCCTTCTTTATTCCTCACACTCCTTTATTTTAAACGTAAATATTTGGTCAATGTTGGTTGTTAAATAGGAAAAAACCTCCTCCAACGGATGTTTAGGCACAATAAACAATCTTACTTCAACAGGCCTCCGGATCGGCCCTGCCACAACTGGAAGGATAAAATTATATACCCTTTCATTCGGGTTAGGGGTGGAAGAAGCTGGATGAGATTAAAATAAGAATTGAAACATTTACTGCATGAATTGACTGGCAACTAAATAATTTAAATCCATTTTTAATACACATAGAGACTACCAAGACTGTAATTTGGTGTAAACCTTAAAATATTGTATAGTGTACTAAAACAATTTCGAATATAATTTTCTTATACAAAACAAATTTACCATCTTTTAAAATTTCCACAGTAACATAAGGAAAAGCAGGTAATAAATTAATAAAAAAGTAAACGAATAACCGATGGTAAAAATATAAACTAAAAATGTTTCGTCATATTTTCTGTGATAGAATGTATGGGTAGACTCTGCGGTAGACAAATATTGACGAAAGGTCCGAATGTATTCCGACTGAATTGGCCACGCACGAAATACTTTTGCAAGAAAATAATTTGTCCCCCCATTGATATAACTTATTCGATGATGTGTTTACAAAATTATAAATATCTAACTAAATTTATTGTTGTCTTGACAAATATTTTTAATTAAAAAAAGTTAAATGTTTTAACAAATTGTAAAAGAATAGTTGAAATTTCTCATATAGTAAATCAATTTGTTTCAATGAAGTTTTATTTTAATAAAGTGAACGTAATATTTAGCAATATAACATTTGGGTTATCATTGTAGTTAACTAATGTTAAGGTGTCAGTCAAATGCAAACAACGCTTAGCTACTTTTGGTAATAAACAATATAAGCCTACTTTTAGTATTTCTCAACAAGAACAAAACTTTTTTCCATATAAATTTTAAATAGATAAAACAATAAGTCGTATAACACAGACGCTGCACCTACATAATTACGGAATATATTTACAAGACAGCTTGTAAGTTTGAGTGCAGTTTTTCAACATCGTGTAAACAATTTTATCGCATAAAATCTTTATAATAAATAGTGTATCAATAATTTTTTTTTATATTTAATCTAATTGCCAATCAGTCATAGTCAACTCAAAAATACGATAAAAACTTAATCAATTATAAGGAATCTTAAAAATCATGCTTTATTAGTTATTTTTATTTACTTTTTTATTTTTGTAACGCCCAATCATTAAAATCATACAAAACTTATAGCAACTTTTTAACCTAATTCGATATAATTAAAAGTGTACCGAAAGAACATGTTAAGATGTATTAAATCTAATAAAGGCATCAGCACAAGAGGAAACCCTACAAAGCTGTCCTGTCCAATCGATCCCGGTAGAAAAGGCGTCTTAACATAGTATAGTCATATAACTGGTATAGAAAGAAGTTTTATGAAATTGTCCTTAATTTCGTATAATTGCACACCATTAGCAAATTACTAGCTGTTATACATTTTACCTGATAGGCTCAGGTGGTGACCTAAACTAGATAACGCATCTACCTTGACAATCGTGGACTATCGAGAAGCTGTTTAACCCACCTGAACCAAATACTTGTTTCTTTAAACCAGTACACATACATCAATAGTATTCCATAAATATATAGGATAGACCTTCATACCCTTGAGTAACTGTCGGACGATTCTAAAATGTTACGAGCTTCCTCCTAAAAGGAACATAGGTTTAAAACGGAAGTAAACATTTAGCCGGATAAACCTCTAGACTAAATTATTTCGTTTTGCATACATTGATATGTTTGAAACCATTTTCATTAACAGATATTGAGCTTTATTGAGCTTTCTTATGGCTTATAGCGAGCTTGTTGGAGAGGTCAAAGTTCAACATTGAAGAGCCATTAGTTTTATTTGATATTTATATTGTTATTAAATGTTATTCTTGACACCCGGTAGCGTTTTGTCAAACCTCCTTACTATGACTCTTCCACCAAAGTTCAAGGAGTTAAAATCAGAATGCTTGTTTTTGATATCAGCACCACACATTTGACACTCTAAATCCTCCCTGTCCTCGAAAATTTAAATAAAGGAAGAGTGTTATATTTTTGTTTAATAAGCGAATGACCTACAATTGATATTGTACTACTGATGCGTTGTCAGGAGCAAAACTTGGAAAATAAATATATATTGGTCTGACAGCTAACCAATGACCAATACAATTGTGTAGTGCAAAAAAATATTTTTAAAACGTATGTAATCACTTTTTGGGAGTTATACGTGCATATATAAACTATAATATCTAAATTGCGGGTATATTTATTTTTTTATCCACTACTAAACCAGTCTAATCAGTATTATTCGTTACATTATAAACACGTTTTTATACCAGGCTCAGTAATGCCAGTAGAGTAGGAATAAAACCCCTGGACTTTGACGATATTTTATGGCCAAGCTGCAACCACAATTTCCTGTTCAGATTGCTCTTCTCCTATTTATTGCGACATATTGGTTTGCACTTGCATGTCTAAAAAGTTGCACAGAACATTTAGTTTAATTTATTTGAAATATTTACGTAAATAATATACCGTACAACTTGTAGTAATTTCCCTGAAACTGTAGTAAATTCAGGATGTGTTATTCGTATGTAATTATGTTATAATATAAGTATATATTGCACTATGTTGTTATTATTTAAATTTCTAAATAATTGTTAATTGTAAACTATCAAGTTTTGTAAGTTCAGTAGAAAATATTAGTGTTAGTACAGGAGGATTACTATAGATACACATCATAATCGAGTGGATTTTGTATAAACAAATTATAGTAATACACTCATTCTACATTTAAGTTGCTTTTATTGCTAAATGAAAGCAAACATATTACCAAGCTTTTCAGAATATCTTTTGAAACTAAAACCGCTGGAAGATTGTTCCAAAACAACGTGTTAAACGTGTGCCCTGGTTGTTATCACCCAGTGAATGAGCTGCCTGTCAGTGTGTAGACACGACAACGTATGATGATGACCTGTCAATCATTTGCTAGAGGCGGTCTTACGATATCGTCGTTTCCCTTGAGGGAGCCCTAAGCGAACAGTTGATGTAGGGAGCAGTAGTTATAAATGTTAACCTGTTTGTAACTTGAACAGGGTTTTAAGATTGATAAATTGGCTTTAGTAAACAAAAATTGTAAGTTGTTGTAGGAATACATTAAACTCGAATGTTTAATTAATAACTGTTCGATAAATTATATTATCTCTTGTAAGAAACAAATAAATTAAAACTCAAGGATTTTAGAAATACACATCATATTTTTACGGGCAACCGTACCATCACCATTTTATAGGGTGCTAGATAGTAGTTACATTATTACGATACATATACAGGGTGTCCTGTAACTCTTTGGACAAATATATAAAGCATTATTACTTGGGTAAAAACAAAAACATAACATAAAGACATGAGTTTCCCGTCCCTAGGTTTCAGATTGTCTGCATGTGTATTTATTTTTCATCACAAACATTTTACTTAAGTTTGGTTGGATTCCGTTTCATAGTTTTTTAAATATCCTCTTTATTGTAATGAAATAAAAACTGACATACGGAAAATTAGGCATGGGAGGCGTTCATTTTATATATGGCATTTGTCTTGACCCAAGAACTAATGCTATATACCTTTGTCCAGAGAGCTTCGGAACACTGATGATGAAAAAGGAATGTAAGCTAAATACAAATTGATTTTTTATTTTATTATTTTCCATTATGGTCCTTGTACTGACTTGACAGCACTGCATGTATGTACAAATAAAATATGTTACCACAAATATATCAATTATTATAAATATATTATTTTTCTTGTAATTTTTAGGATAGGTTAAATTGGGCGTAGAATTTACGTGTAAATTCATCCTTTATTTGTTACATCGTGAGTAATCTTACAGGTTTGAACAAATCGTGATGCGAGCAATGTTTAAAAGATTTAAACGTAAAATGGTTGAATATTTTCTAGTAGCTTATTTTAATTTGAAATATCTGAAATGTTGTCGTCCAAGCAATGTGTATTAGGATACGAGTATACCGGAGCCGGTTTAGATTCCGCGCTCGTGCCTGAGATGGTAGCTTAGATCCTGGATCAGATCCTAGCACTGATCCTAGATATATGGTGGTACAAAAGGTGGATTGCAACTAAAATACTTGAATGTTATTGTCAGCTGGCTGTTAACATTAGTTTTAAAATCAAATAATAATACAACACATAGCTTCTGATTGATTACTTTTTTAATTGTTTCGAGTAAATTGCAAGTTGTTTTAATTTCATTTTTGTTCAACTGTTTACTTATACTGTTTAGGTTTTATAAGATTATAGTTTTTAATGTACAGATTTCCAAATTTATAAGAAGATGATTTGTTAGCAGTAGAAAACTTTTAACAACCGATTAACATTGTTTTTGTCAGATTTTATATTATTAAAATTTCAAGTTTGAGAAATTAACGGTAGATGGCTTTTACTCTACCATTGTTGCATTAATATTCGCAATAAAATGAGTGTTTAACATAGTCAAAATATTTAAAATATATTGATATAATACGTTTTATACAGTTTTCAAGTAGATGAACATGTTTAACTCTAAAGTCTATTACCCGTTTAAAGGTATACGTAAAACCACAAATATATATTTTGTTAAAATCTAATGTAAAATTATAAATAACATTTACAACTATTTCGAAGAGTTGCTAAACGATAAATAGTATTTAGAATATTTCAACGGAAAACTTGTATATTAATCAATCATAAGTAATTTCAACAATCACATTCAATATATTAATTCGCTAGGTTTTTTTTATTAACAGTCATAACTGAATAACAGCTAGACGCATTTTAACATTTGAGGTGTAAAATTAAAGGTATTTGTACGATTTGTCAATATGTCTCAGAATTTTAAGAAATAGCATCACTTAAGTACTGTAAAGAGCTTAACTAGTGGAACAGTGGTGCTATCCGACAACGGAAGTCTGAACTACGAGTTGATTGAAAGCACGTTATCTGTATTATTCTCGGATGTTATCATTCGTTTTAATATCAGATGTTTTGTTGTGTTTGTTACCAACTGAAGTATACTTTCATGGGGTACAGACTTGCTCAGATTCGAGCAACAGGACAACAAGTATACCATTAAAATAGAATTACCAAACATATGCACTATGTCTGCATAGTTCTGTATTTTTTTGTTGTTATCATGTGTTTGACCCCTGCCCTGACCCTTGCTTAAAGCGTTTATCCTGTTATCATCCTCGCTTTTGATTGGCTGATTTAAACCGTATGTATCCTGGCTCCACCATACACTTACACTTTGAGGAACTAGTATTTTAATGTTTACACATGCTTAAATAAAGAGATAAACCCATCTGAGCTTTTGGGACCTGCTTCGAAGGTTCTGTACGTGTATTAAGGGAGTACAACATTATATAAAGGTGTTCCTGAAACTGCTTACTTTTTTATGCCGGCCTGTTTGTGATTTGTACATAATTTATTATAATCCAAAAGTTTATAATCATAAAAGCATTAAATTCTCCATAAATGAGTATCGAAGTACTATAATTAAGCATACCAAATTTAGTTTCTTTAACTAAAGCTGTCTTAATACAACGGTAGTTTAAGTACATACTGTAATTTACAAATTCCTTTAAATGTTAGATAATTTCAAGTTAAATTAAACATTACCTCGTTCGCTACAATCATTAAACATTGGAAGAGCTGTTACTATTTTAATATATTCAACAACAACACTATTATTATTTTTTAAATATCATCATGATTTTTAATTGATATTTAAGTTGTACATTTTACTTATTTAATTAACCTAATTATTTACAAAACCAAGCTTCGACAGAGTCTTACTTAACTTACAAAGCAATGATCTCTATACACCAACAATAGTTTGTTTTAAATAATTACGAATTGAATTAAACTGTTATTGAATAGTAACACAATATTGAAAACAAAACGGATGTGATGATATCATTACGATGTTCACGATAGTGAAAGAGGAGTGTTTTCCTATCGTCCTCGACTTTGAAATGCTAAGCAGTGCATCAGTGTCAAAGGTGCCCACTCATGTCGTCATTTGATTTTAAATGCCAAAGCACGTCCGTCTGTGGTACCAAACAGTTTTATATGTATGAGCCGGAATAACATGTTATTACGCGGGGCGGTTGGGTAACCTGTGTAATCAAAAACAGCTGATTGCTAATGCCCTCTCTCTCGGGTTCTTGTTGTTAATTCCACATAATCCTTTTTACTTGAATTATGCGGCCTTGGAGGACGAGGCTTCTGTGGAAGATTGTTTCTCAGTAAATGTTTTATGAAAGACGGGCTTAAAATGTTCCAAAATGTTTGATTACTTTCGTAAAATTCTAAATTACATCAAGTTCAATGCTTATTTTATTGAAAACTGTTATTGATGTATTTATTTATTCAAAACAGACAATTGCAATATTAAATACCCCCATCGCAGCAAAACTGCATACTCAGCGAATTTCCAATGAATATATAACATAACACATTAACACTTAACAGGACTCATAAGAAATATATTTACAAACAAGCAATATTAAAAATATTAATTATTCTCCATAAGAATAACATTGCGGATGAGTACGCAGGTTTGCTGCAACAACAAACATAAAACAATGGGTTTTTATGCAAATATCATTAGAACTCATCTAAGTAAAGTCACATACCAAGTTTCATTCATATACATTTATAAGTAAGCGATATATAACATTTTAATTATTCTCCATAAGAATAACATGGGGACCGATTACCTAGGTTTGTTGCTACGGGAACCATACGTGAAAATTTTGTATTTTGTGCAACCAACGATAAACCCCAACCAGATGAAGGCATATACAAAATTTTGTCAGTGTATGTTCATAAATAAGCGAGATATAAAATTTTTCTTTTTCTCCATAAGAATAACATTAGACAACGTACTGTTTTTAGCACTTTCAATATCTCAGGAACCAATTGACGTAGAGCAATGATAAAAATACCAAATTGTTTGTTTTTTTATGCTAAATTAAATGGTGAAAATTAAAATTTGATTTACATAAAAATTACATGTGGAAACCCCAAAAAACCTATTTTTGGGGTACAAAACCCCCCAATAAACCCCCTTTGGATGGTGCGATTCGTTTGGTTTTCGAACTCGTTCAAATAAATGGTGCTTTACACATTTGTACCAAATTTCATTGAGATCGGACCTTTTTTACGAGAGTTATCGTGCTTACGGACACATATATATATAAATAAAAAATCACATAAAACCAAAATTATCAACAAAACAGTTTTGTAGATAATTTTGGTTTTATGTGATTTTGTATTAACCCTCAGGTATGTTTTTTCTTTGTTTTATATATATATATATATATATATATATATATATAAATTTGAACGAATGGTGTTTTTGGTATCTGGGGACCTCAAAATGAAAAGTTATCATGGTCTCGGGCTTAAGTCTTACCATGAGACCTACGGTAATAGCTTCTTCCCTATAGGGGAAATTCGCTAAAAAAATAAAAGCTTATTTGAAGATACAGGTTTAATCATACAACAGCTACCATGCCAAGTATCATACAAATAATAAGTTAAACAACCAAACATAATGTACATAATGTACATAGTAAAACAATTTGCAATTTGCATGCTTGCATACATCATAATGAAAAAATTGTCTAATAAATTCAACATTTCAAAAGATGTTTTTTATTTTGTATCCGGGAGAGTGACGGTTTAACTATTTGAGAGTTTAGAGCTGAAGTTCGGTTATGTAGTTTAATATTCGTAGCCAAAACTTAAGAATGTTACATAGCAGTATCCTCAAATAAAATCCAATGTCATAATATCTAGTTTTTGCTATCAATACTTTTAGCAAAGAAAATTGGTTTTTATTCCGTCAGGCTCTGTTGAAATACTGAATATACCGGTTTTAAAGTGTGACGAATCCAAGAACATATAATAGTTGAGGTAATTCGTGGGCTTTGTCTTATTTGGGAAATTTAATCCCTCAACTAGTCTGTACTTCGGTTTTACATTTTCAATAACCTAAAAATAAGAGTTATTACTATTTAAAAAAATAAATGTTATTTATTTCACTCAAGTAGTTAGTTTTTAGTTCAAATGCATTCTTTTTAAGATAGTAGTTAACCTTCAGTGTGATATTTGTAATCTTCTTTATTGGCGAAAATAAGGCTTTTGTTATCCCTTTAAGTCACCACTTTTTCTTTTATATAAAAAAACTACATAATACTTATACCATTTTCATTTTTTTAAGTTTTACGAATATATGATTTCAAACTTACTTCTTCAATATGATATTAATATTTAATGCAAAAATATATAAACAAAATTATCTAATAAAGCCTCTTTTTTATTGATCCTGGACTCTGCATAGCAGTATTAATATATAGATTGCATGTACGAAGGCAACTTAATGTATGCAGAGCACGGAGTATAAAGATAACGAGCATATATTCCGCTTCCTCATTTCCTGTGACATAGTAATGAAAAAATACCCCCGTCACAGCAAACCCGCGTACTCAGCGAATTTCAAATGCATAAGATATGTCTTAATACCACATTGAGCCGCATACCAAGTTTCATAAAAATAAATACATAAAAAAGCGATATATACTAATTTAATTCTTCTCTATAATAATAACAACATTGGGAATGAGTACGTAGGTTTGCTGAAACAAGGAACAAAAGAAATTGTTTTTCATGCGAATATAAAAAGAGTTCAACTAGGTGAAGCCACATACCAAGTTTCATCAATATACATTCATAAATAAGCGATATATACCCTTTTGATTAGTCTCCATAAGAATAACATGAGGTATGAGTATGCAGGTTTGCTGCAACAAAGAACAGAAAAAAATGAGTTTTTATGCAAATATCAATATAACTCAACAAGGTGAAGCCACATACCAAGTTGTATTAATTTATGTTCATAATTAAGGGAGACATTCCATTTTACTTATTCTCCATAAGAATAACATGGGGGCTGAGTACGTAGGTTTGCTGCTCCAGGAATTATCGGTGAGAATGGTTTTTTGTGCAAATAACAATAGACTACAATCAGATTAAGCCGTGTACCAAGTTTTGTTAGTATAAGTTCATAAATAAGCGATATATAAATTTGTTCTTATTCTCCATAAGAATAGCTTTAGACAACGTACTGCGTTTAGCACTTTCAATATCTCTGTAACCAATTAATTAATGTAGAGAAATGATGAAAACACCAATTTATGTTTTTTTAAAGTTGAATCCAATGGTGAGAACTAAAATTTGACTTTTTAAAAATTACATGTAAAAACATCAAAAAGCCCATTTTTGGGGTACAAAGCCCCCAAAAATACCCCTTTGGATGGAGCGACCTGGCTGGTTTTCGAACATTGTCATAAATGTTGCTATACACGTTTGTACCAAATTTCATCAAAATCGGACCATTTTTACGAGAGTTATCACACGGTAGTTAGTTTTATAATTGCACACACACATATAAATACAGTTTCGAACGAATGGTGTTTTAGGGGTCTGGGGACCTCAAAACTAAAAGTTATCGTGTCCCGGGCCTAGGTCTTACCATGCCGACTGCGGTAATAGCTTCTTCCCTATAGGGGAAACTCGCTAAAAGAACAAACGCAGTGCTCAGGTAACTGGTATTTTTGGTCCTGTATAGCTTAAAAATATAATTGAATTTACCACTAGTGTGTTGAAAAGCGTCCATTTTACCCGCTATTACTTTGTTCTAAATTATTCTACCTGTAATCTTAAAAGCAATATAAATGCAAATGCTCTCTTAGGTACATTTGATTGTAGTTTGTTAATTTGTATTTATAGCTTAAAGCAGTTAAACATACCATCAGAATAGATTTGTAATTTATTGAGAAACACCCCTGTCACAGTAAACATGCGTACTCAGCGAATTTCCAATGTATATATATATATATATATATATATATATATATATATATATATATATATATATATATATATATATATATATATGTGTGTGTGTGTGTGTGTCTCACTACTACATAGAGCCTCTAGCCAAGTTCCAGAAACATATTTTCATAAATAATTGATACAGTATATATATCGCATTTTATGTATTCTCCATAAGAATAACATTAGGGCTGAGAACGCAGGTTTGCTGCCACGACAAAGAAAATAAATATTTGTTTGCAATTATCAATGTAACTCAACCAGGTGAAGCTACAAACCACGTTTTATTAATTTATGTTAATAACTAAGGGAGATAGACAACTTTACTTACTCTTCATATGAATAACACGTGGGCCGAGTATGCGGGTTTGCTGCTGCGGGATATTCAACTAAATATCAGTTCGTTGTGCAAATATCAATACTAGGTGAAGGATAGGTGGTATGTGGATACCAAGTTTCAGCAATATACATTCATAAATACTCGGGATATCAAATTATAGTTATTCTCCATAAAGATAGTATTGGACAATGTACTGTGGTTAGGACTTTCAATATCTCTGCAACAGTTAAACGTAGAACAACAATTAAAAAACTAAAATGATTGTTCTGTAAAGCTAAAATTATTTTTAAAAATGAATGTTAAGTTTTTAGTAAAATTATATGAGGAAAATCTAAAAATGATTTCCCCATAAGAATAAATTGGGAAATTTTATGAACGCGTTTTTTATTTTATATTTCTCCACAACCACTTATCCTAGGTTAATGATGCAAATTATTAAATTATTTGTCTTCTAAGCTCTATAAAAAGGCTTTAAACAAAATTGAGTGTTTTTAAAATATTAGGGTAAACAATTCAAAAAACTGATTTTGGAAAATTTAAAACCCCCTTCCCATATTCTGATCGATCTGGTTTTCGAACTTAAAGTCATAAATGCTACTCTCCACATTTGTGCCAAATTTCATCAAAATCGGGTTTTTCTTTCAAAAGTTATCGAAGTAATGGATATATATATATATATATATACATATATATAAATACATATTTACATATAAATTTGAACGAATAGTGTTTTTGGCATCTGGGGACCTTAACACGAAAAGTTATCATAGTCTGGGGCTTAAGCCTTAACATCTATTACCTACGGTAAGTAGGTATGTATTACCTAAGCATTACCTACGGTAATAGCTTCTTCCCTATAGGGGAAATTCGCTACTAAAATACCCTACGTCATATAATTTTATAAATATATTTTTTAAACCTATTAGTTTATTTACCGTTTTTCCTTAATATTTTGTTTTGTTTTAAGAAGACAGTACTGATATTCATAAACACTGCGAAGGTGAATTTAATTTTTGAAACAATATATAACTCGTATTAATTATTCTTAGCTAATAAAATAACTACAGTTCTACTACACTTTTGATAGTTTCTCAAGAAACGTATAATAAAAGTTATTGGAATAACCAGGTAAATTATTTCCCTTAAAGACTTAAAATCACAGTACCCTCCTTCAATAAAAAATACCCATCCTTCAATAAACAATACCATTCTCTGAAACCAAATCACCCGGTACAGCTCCCTAACCAAGGCAATCCTCAAAAAATCCTTAAATCGATTCCGCAATAATAAACTATTAGGATGAATAATGATTAAATTGTTAGGAGGAAAACGTATGTTTTTAGGAATAAGAGCAAATGTCAATAACGCTAAAACAGAGGATTTATTTTATTACTTTTAATAAAGTATTATTACTTACGAATATTGCAGACATCTTCGTTAGTATAACAGCATTTATCATTACCTGTAAAAAAATCAACATTAGAAAGATGATCTAAATTAGTTTGATATTAAAGGATAGTTTAGTGGATTTTTCCGGTAATATTTTATTTCGTCTTAGTAGTTTTGGTAAAACCGCCTGATAAAACACGATTTTATAATTAAATACTTTTACTGTTAACATTTGGGTATCCTTATTATAAAAATAGTAATAGTAAAAAGTAATTAAACATACAGGGTAACTGCTACCTTAACTGTGTAGTATTTGAACGTAAAACAGGTAATAGTCAATTAAACAAAATAGTAACAAATGTACTATATATGTCAATAGACAACAGTGTATAAAGCCAACAACTATATAAAATATATTCTTATTCAAAACGTGCAGTTTTATGTGAAATTATTATTCTGATCAATTAAGTTATTAATATATTTGAGCCTAGTGGTTTTTAGTTGAATGTGGCCCTAAAATATTTTAGATAACTGTTTGCAATTAATGTTCTAACTTAAAAATCCTCAATCATGATTCATTTTGTTAGAAAACCCTTACGCAACTTGAATGATTACACATGTTTCTTAATCAGATACAAACATGTACACGTTTAGTAGAAAAAATACCACAGTTTAAAAATAGCTGAAACATCAATCGTTAGTTGTAGTCAATAGTTTAAAAGAAATCTTTTTAGACTCACTGACGTTTATGGAATAACAGGATTAAAGGTGTCGAAGCAGGTAATAATAAGTTATTAGTAAATTTTTGACAGGATGAAGCAGCAACAAGAAAGCTCAGCTTTAAATCTAACCTTCTGGAAAAAGTTATCATGGGGTCCTAAATCAATAAAGTAAAATTCTGAGAGTTGAAGGCCCACTAAACACCACTGTCCCACTTTTCAACATTAAATTGAACATTTAAAATATTTCCGATATATTTAATTACTTCTAGAAGGAAATACAATTTTAACATTCTATACTGTGAAAAATAATTCTGGTTAAAAAATTACAAAATTATTTTTGAATTACTATTTATATATACCTAAAAAAGTTTTAGTACATTGAGTCACATATGTGTATGTTAACATACAACAGGCTATAAAAACAATTGTTGTATCCGAACTCTAATTTTTATAAATTTTTTACTTAAACCACTGCCTATAGTGTTTAAAACTACACCATGTTTTGGGAGGTAAAGCCATTCCTCCCGGTACCATATACTACACGCAAATATCAACAAAGTATACCTAACTATCCTTATTTTATATAAATCTACATTCCTATTTACAACAAATTGTGAAGGTACTCCACTGATAAAATAAGTAAACAAATACAGCCATAAAAAAGATGCATGATACAAATGTACTTAGAAAAAATTACATATAAGTATATGGGTTTTATATATATATATATATATATATATATATATATATATATATATATATATATATAGTGTTTTATTTTGATTTATTTGTCCAACCTGAGTGTTGAAAAAATTATTACTTTACATCACATGAGTTAAAATTGTACTTAACAAAAATATTAGTTTAAAAGTATTTTTGAAACTAATAATAGCGATGGATTTGAATTTATAATCGTTTTATTTGGACTTTACCTATAGCTTCTAGTTAATTATGTTTGATTAAGGCCGCTTGTTATTTAATTTTAAACACTAGAAGCGATAGGTAAAGGCAAAATAAATAATAAATTTAAAAGTTGTTAATTTATTTTCAGGAACATGCCGCTATAAACTTAAATTTTTCCTTCCGTTTGAAGTCAAGAACAGTTTGCATGAACCCAGCAATGACTGATGTAATATAAAGCATATTTTACAGGTAGATTATGCTAATGGAACTATCAAAATAACAACAAAATCTATACGATTCTGGAGACAATACTAAGTTGACCCTATGCAGTAAGCAAGCTAAACATATAATATCACGTAAAAGAATAAGTAATACTTACTTAAATTAACAAACGACTAATAAGTAAGGTGAGGAATGGCTATAGTTTTAAATATTCGGTCTTCTCATGGCATAATAAGACTATATTCCTCTTATGACTGATAATAATACTCGTATATATCCCCTAGTAGGTGACCTTTTCAACCTGACATATCCGTTACTCATCATTACACAGACCAGTGGAGCTGCTGTTTACACTCTCTCACCACAAAGTGCAAGTCAGCTCGCCACCACAATGTCTAGACAGTTGCGAACGCAGCAGGACTCGTCCACGCACTCAACACATTATGCCGGTGTTGAGAAAACAAACTTTACCTCTCATGAAGACAAATTGTATTGATTATGGGATGATTCAAATGACGTAGCATTGTTTAGGGGATTCGCTACTGAAAAGGGTGAATTTTTTTATTTTATGAGGGAAGTGCTCAAAAATTTTGTTACTTCTGAGGTATGAAGTAAACAAAAAATACAAAAATATAAGTTTACCTCCAAATATAAATTATAGGTGGAAAATAAAATAAAATAGAGGTTTTTCGTGAATTATTAAGGGTATTTTAAAATTGATAATCTGAAAAAAAATACTTAATGGATTTTAATATTGTTGGTGTTTTTTAAAGACAATTGCCTAAACTTCATATTTAGGTAGATTCATTATAATATCTCTAGTACCTTTTGTGCGGTTACATATTTTATTTATTTTTTTTATATGAAAAAATAAAACATAAATAAAAAATTATATTTCATTACCTAATAAACTTAGAGACCTAAATCTACTTAAATATTTGCTTAATGTTGTCTAGAATAAGTGGTAAAAATTCCAATAATGTAACTCAAATGGTTCTTAAGATATATCAAATTTTGACTTGAAAAACATGAAATTCCGAAGTTGCGGAAAACAGTGTTTGAATGAGAGCGTGTACCGTAACCATGGAAATAAAAGAAAATAAACTGATTAATTTGGCTAAAAACTTTTGTAGTGTTACATTAGCTTATTTACACACCAAATTAGTAAATATTCATCAGTCCTACTTCAAAATAATATTTAAAAAAATGTATATAGCTTAGGCCTTTGCCTAAACGACATGACATCGTTAAATTTTGTGAGAGTGCAGTAACATAAACAACTTTGTAATGAAAATAATGTTCAATCATGACTTATATAATATTTTTTCCATATAATAGGGCCCAATCTACAAAACAAATCAAATAAAAAATATTTTCTTTTTTCTGATTTTTACCCATTTACAGTAGCGAATCCCCTTAAAATACTATTTATTGTATGGTGGCTGCCAATTTCTCATTCTCTTCATACAAAAACTATCCTCTTACAGGTATCCGATCAGGATTGACTAAAGGGCCAGATCAATCACATCAGCCTGTACGATTAGAAATAAAAATATTCAACGACGTCTTTGGATGTATTTCCTGTAATTGCAAGGCTCTGGATTTTGTTAAGAATTGTTTTTACACTAAAGATTGTTTTAAATACACATTTATTATTACGACTTTAACACAAAAATATTTTATGGAAGCAAACTAACTGAAAACGTAATTATCTTGCAAAAAAACACAAAGTCAAAAAAAAACATTTTACCATTGAGTCGGACAGGTTTATTATAAACCGTTGCTGTATACATTAATTTAATGTTATTATTTTTAGTTAGTTTCTGAGATGAGTTTATAAATATATGTTTGAAGAATATGTGCGTGTATTGTTAACAATTATATATACTTTCAAGGACGTATTACAGACTAGCATTTACATAAAACATTTTGTTTATTTACATGATACAAGTTTCAAAAAGGTTTGAATATTGTAAATGTAATAACACAATTTTGTATTAGTAAACGAATAAATATGCCCCCCAATAAAGAATAGTAAATCTAACATCAAAACTTGTACACATAGCAGTTACGTTTTAAGTTGTGAGATAAATCACCACTCTCTGAACAGTATTAAGCTATGATACCAATTCAAGAAAAGAGTTTGTGCTACCTTTATGGAAAACGGATCGAAGAGAAAGTGGGGTAAGGGAAATGATTGGTCCATTTTCATTCGAACTGGCTATGCTGTTTTCCACTTCAATGACTGCCCATTTCCTATATTGTCTGCTGCGGTAATGGGGTTTTACTGTGGAGGTACTAAAATCGGATTTTTAACGATTTTGTATTACTAAAACAGGTTTATTGTTATTATGAATGTTTAATTTGTTGATTGTAAATTACTTATTGAACTAACGAGTGTACTCAATTTCTATATATTGACAATAAATAAAACGATTAAAAAAATTATAGAAGATTAGAGTGCCAAAAAGTCCAATAAAGAAAGGTTTATTGTTGTGTTCGTTAAGGGAATATTACGGATAAGGGAAACTTTAACTGCTATAAACAACTTTGGTAAATAAATACGAGCAATTAAAATGATAAAATTTCACGATGGTCAAAATATAAATCCAAACTATTGACATACCAACTGATATTGCTGGCTACAAAGAGTTTCTTTATAAAGTTTTTAACAATTTAAAATGTTGTAATTATAAATAAAAATAGTTCGCTGTTTTACTGAATAATTATTTTATTTTATTTATTTTTTGCGTAAGGCATACACAATTTTGTTACAAAAAAACGAGGATATAAGGATTGTGTGTATAAAAATAAAAGCATGACGTGAGAGGGAGTGTAATATGAACATATACTTTTAGCCTTACTCTATAAAATACATCAATCTATTAATTATTAATAATGTAAGATCCGTAATGGAACCACCATTCACCAATCACCATTATTTGTAAACATTTAATTCGGTACGATTGACCGAATTAAAGGAAGTATACAAAAAGGTATAAACGAGTTCGCACGCAGCACGCTGACGTGAGGGAAGTGAATTTCCACATAAAAAACTACAAAAACTCAAAATCAGTTTAAAACATACATTTATTCCAACTTTTATTCAAATCTGAAAACATTGATTTTTGGCTGTTCTGATGCTCCTGGTTCTATTTACCTGCAATGCTGGGAATACAATTTTGCGCATTATAAGGTTAGGAGAAGGTCCAGTCAGGCTTTAAAGTAGGCGTGAGGTTGTTGGGGATAATAAAAGTACACCAACAAATGAATAATAGGCTTTTCTAATGTAAAACCCCCATAAGACAACGTACTGTGTTTGGTCGATACACATTTTCTTTAATAACTCGGTAAATATTTATGCTAGAATAACGAGATAGGGCTTAAAAGTTTCGTCACACTAATTCCCATCTTTTAACATGCGTTAATTTTACATCCGGGGCTTTTCTGACCCTTTTTGGGTCCAAAAACTCTAAATTTGAAAGATTAATCCCCAAAAAAGGGGTTTAGAGTTTTGCGATTGTTTTGCCCAACGAACTTGTCCAACAGATTATAGAAAGGAACGTCCCTACCAAATTTGAAGTAAATCGGACAAAAAATACGACCGCTAGAGTGCATACACATATATATATGTATATATATATATATATATATATATATATATATATATATATAAAATTTTGAACGACCCCCCAAAACGTGTTCAGGGGGTCACGTTAGGAACTTCTATGGTGGTCCCGTGCTTAAGTTTCACCGTGCGGGTCATGCTAATAGTTCACTTTCCAAAGGAAATTCACTAAAAATACTTGGTAAAAAGTGTTTATCTCACGATAGTAATCACACGCACTAAAATACTATGTATCTTCTCATAAAATGTGATGACAAACAAATGCTTCATTTGAGAATCTTTAGATTCTCAGATAGAAAACTCATGACTTTATGGAGGTTGAGTGGTTCGAAACTCTATAACGTAAACTATTTCTGCTTTTTGTTAGGTTTTTATTTATTTATTTATTTTGTTTTTAACCTTAGGTTGAAATAATTTCAATGCTATACAAATTTAAAAAGCCAATTTTAACTTCCATTTAAGGATCTCTGTGTACAAATATTATACATACCAAAGTAAAGATTTAAAATTAAATGAACTCGTTCAAAACGAGTAATTAAAATGCATAATTTACAAAAGAGTAATGCGGATAGTGTATTGTAGTTTTTTTTATAATTCAGATGGGCATGGATTCTATTTTGAATAACTTAAGGAAATAAATACAGTTGTAACTGAGATTTTATTTTTACTCCATACGTAATTAATTTTAATTTTAATGTTAAATTAAACACTAACAGCCTAATTAGTTATCTATTTCGCAGCTGATTTGAAACTTCTTTGAAAACCGTTAAACCAAAAAAACATTAACATGATAACTTTTAAATTACACTAAGTCCACTGTTAACCAATGTAACGATGAATTAGGTTAAAATAAATTACAAATAAATGTAAGATAAAACTTAGTATGTTCAACTTGAGATCAATATCTTGCTCATGCTGATGTGAACGATATATTTTCCCAAAACTTGTAAGCTGAAATCGTTGTAGTTAATGTCAATCGGCCGTTATCCGCAGCCTCCGGGGATGATGGTTACATATCATTCAGATATCAGTTGACAATAGCTGTTGAACGTTGCTTCACACCGGTTGTGGGAAATGGATCATCTGTCAGTGGACCTTCTACGTGAACATATTATGCATATCCTAATACCCCCGTAGCAGCAAACCTGCATACTCAGCGAATTTCCCATGCATATATATGTATCTTAATACCACATAAAGCCATATACCAAGTTTCATCAATATACATTCATAAATAAACGATTTATGACATTTTAATTATTCTCCATAAGAATAACATGGCAGCTGAGTATGCAGGTTTGCTGAAGCAAGGAAGACAAAAAATAGGGTTTTATACAAATATCAATATAACTCATGTAGGTAAAGCCACATACCAAATTTTATTAATTTATTTTCATAATGAAGGCAGATAACACGTTACTTATTCTCCATAAGAATAACATGGGGCTGAGTACGCAGGTTTGCTGCTACGGGAGCCTTGGGTAAAAAAGTGTTTTTTTTGAGCAAATATCAATGGTCCACAACCAGATGAAGCCGTATACCAAGTTTCGTCAGTAAACGTTCATAAATAAGCGAGATATAACATTTTTATTTTCCTCCATAAGATTAACATTAAGACAACGTACTGTGTTTAGCACATTCAATATCTCGGTAACCAATTGACGTAGAGAAATGATTAAAATACCAAATTGTGTGTTTTTTTAAGCTGAATCCAATTGGAAAAAATAAAATTTGACTATTTCCAAAATTATATGTAAAAAATTCGAAAAACCCATTTTTGGGGTACAAAACCCCCCCAAAATACACCTTCGGATAGAGCGATCTGGCTGGTTTTCGAACTTAAAGTCATAAATGTTGCTTTACACGTTTATACCAAATTTCATCAAAATCGGATAATATTTACGAGAGTTATCGTGCTCACGGACACACACACACATATATATATACAGTTTCGAACGAATGGTGTTTTTGGGGTCTGGGGACCTCAAAACGAAAAGTTATCATGGTCCCGGGCCTAGGTCTTACCATGCCGACTACGGTAATAGCTTCTTCCCTATAGGGGAAATTCGCTAAAAAGGCCTGACCTGACTCTTTTTGTATAATAAAATATTTTCCTTTTTAAATAGTTAAATCTAGTCATAATAAACGTTCAGCGGAAAATTATTGTTCATTATAGTGCGATATATTTTATTTTGGTAGTTTTTATAATTATTGGTGAACGTCCTTACTTCTAATTAAATTGTAATTTACAATAATTTATTTTCTAAATAATATTAGTTAACGGATTAGTTTTGTAATTATGTAAAAACGTAAGTTTGCTAATGGTTTTCAATTAAATATTATTCATCTTGTCAAAATTTATCAACCATTCAAGACTATAAATTATTAAATATATAAAGTGTAGGTAACTTTCATTATAAATATTTAAATGGAATCCCATAACGTGTCATACAACTTATTAAAATTAGAGTAAAACTAATTATAGCGCCAGAGTATCCTTGTAATGCCATATTTAAATAATTGGTGGCCTATTATAAGTTACATCAAAATCTTACACAGCAAAAAGTTTTTTTTTCAGTTTCGCTACCAGACGTTGTTTTTCTCTAGATCTTGTGTAAACAAATCACCAAACAATTAGTTAGGTCAATTAAGAGGAACTTCTTCTGTTAGTCTTTCTAACTTTCGATGGTTCCCCCAGACTGATCTTAATCAAACTCATTATTACAGCTATATAACGTCTTTTGTTTACTATACAAATACAATTGCATCGGTATTTAAAATAGTTTTAAAATAAAATCATATTTGTTTGTATATTTCAACATACATACATGTGAAATTGGAGATTAATCACCAGATTTTATGTTATTAAATACCAATATTAAGTTGTTCTAACATAAAGACGATTCTCTGCAAATCTTAAAATAATATTATTCACCTTAAATCTTTAACTGTCCAAAACAAGTGTCGTAGGATATCGATGTATTAACATATAACGGACCAGTGACCAAACGGGTACTTAATCAGCGTTAGTGACAGGAGAGCGACAAGGAACCTTAGTGACAGAGAGCTATATATCACCAGTCTATAGCCTGGAAAAGGAGACATGTGATGGACCTATCTCCATCAGTTGTTAGTTTAAGTGAGATCTTACCAAAATAACTATTAAAAAGGCTTTTAAATTGATCAATTTTAAGACCATAATGAATTTAGATTGCTTTTGTGTCAATCAGTAATTATTGTATTTCGAGTTACCTTGTTATTAACAGTATACAATTTAAAATAATAACTGTATTTTTTTAGAAAAGTTAAAATAAACTGTGGACTGTAATTTAAACTGTTTCTATTATACAAGCTGAAGCTTAGACAGGGATGGGGAAAACTAATGAGTAAATAAATTACAAACTGAAAACATTTTATACTAGCAGAACTTGTATATCTAAATCATATCAATCGATTTAAATAAATTGGGGAATTTATTTTACAAACAGTATAATCATTGACAACATATAAACTGACATGAATTCATTTAATTGATAACTATAGCCAAACTGAAGATTTTTCTTTATAATTACGGTACTAACTGTACCTCTAAACCTGTGCCTCCAGTAGCGTCACCTGTACTTTTCTCTCCAGAGCGACTTTTCTTTTCCTTTTGTATTATGTAGAGGAAATGAATCCCCGCCTGGGGCCCCCACACCTTGTTAGCCAGCTTTGATGTTCTTTTATATAATCCGCAGTTGTGTCTTACTGTTTGTGCGACAACACCTCAAAGTAAATAGGGTAGCCAGTTGGAAACTCAAAACTTATCAATTACATTGTACGTTGATCCATAATATGCGTCTTACAGCATGTGGAATATGGATTTATTACTGGCTATATAAGTGTTTTTTCTATATTATTTTTACAAGAATATTGGTAGAACGTAATGTACATAAGTACTAAAATTATAATATTTAACATATTTGAACAACTTTAAAGCTGCAAGATTTATTCTAAATAGATGAACAGGATAAACATAAAACGAGATCGCACGCAGCACGCTGACGTGAGGGAGGTGAGTTTCCGCATTAAAACCTTTAAACAAATCTAATAAAGAGTTTAAAACAACACTAGTAAAATTTTTTTGGAAAATATAAACAATTTATTTGTTGGCTGCTGTGTTCCTTCTGGTTATAATAAAATTGACTATTAGAATGGCAATTTTGTACATTATAAGGTTAGGACGAGGTATAGTCAGGATAATAAGTTGGTATAGTGGTATTGGGGGTAATAAAACTACATCTAGATATGATAAACAGCCTTTTCCAGTGTAAAATCCCTATAAGACAACGTATTGTGTAAAGACAATTAACATTTTCTTTAATATCTCGGTAAATACTTGTGCTAAATTAACGAGGGTGGGCTTACAATTTTTGGCATTTTACGTAAAATAATGTAATATACCATAATATTACATTCGGGGCTTTTCTGACCCTTTTTGGGTCCAGAAACTCAAAATTGTAAAAATTAAAATCCCCAAAAAGGGGGTTAGAGTTGTCCGATTGTTTTGTCCAACGAACATGTCTAACCGTTTACAGAAGGGAATGTTCCTACTACATTTCAAGCAAATCGGACAAAAATTGCGACCGCTAGAGGTCAAACATATATACATATATAAATAAATATATGCATATAAACATATATATATACATATATACACACACACATATATATATATATATATATAAAGTTTTTAGCGACCGCCCAAAACGTGTTCAGGGGGTCACGTTAGGAACTTATATGGTGGTCCCGGGCTTACGTTTCACCGTGAGGGTCCTGCTAATAGTTCACTTTTCGATAGGAAATTCACTAAAAATATTCATTGGCACTAAGTATGGAAATAACTTGTTTCTGGAAGTAAGATTTAAATTACCTCAATAAAACATTTAAAATTACCGGTTTAAAGTTTCAGTTTTTAGTTCTTAACGAAAAAATAGCTTGCAAACTTCAAAAGTGGTAAACGTATCTCTGTGGTTTCAAAAATGTATCGGTATATAAACACAAGTTTACATACATTTTAAAAGCTTTTTCACACCATCCATCTAATATAAATCTAACCAGCACAATATCAAGTCTAAAACCCCAAGTGTAATATGAACATATTTGTTTTATTCCCATTAAAATACAGTAAAGTTAGCTACTGATAGCGATTCAGACAGTTTAGTGTGCAAAACACGTCAGCCTTGACTGAAAACCGAGGCAACCAAGTGTCCCTTGTAACATTACGAGGTTGTAATGCCATGATTACCGAACATTTCTTGATTCAATAAAAATACTTTCTAAGCAATATCACACATTTATTTAGCTTTTAGAAAAACTATCGACTGTAAAATCAATTTTAAATAGGAAAAAGGGGGTTGCCTGTACAGGCTGTATCCACTAATTTTATTCGTATTTATTTTTTTTTGTGAGTGGATATTAACTGTTTGCATGCTAAGGAAAATAGATCGCTAGGAAGGTTTGAACACAAATAACGTTTGAACACGTATACACAATTACAGCTAACCATTACTTCATTTGACAATTTTAAAATTTTTTTATCAATTTTCAGGTCATATTTGGGAAAAATAAGGGCAAAAAATCAAAATCGGGCTCCGTGGAGGCCATGCCTATTTAATCTTCTATGAACGTTTCAAGTTTTAACCCTTGAAAGGACGTACGATACTTTCAGAAACTGAAATTTACCCATTATTTTTCCTTACGCAATTATATATTAAGATAGCATTAAAAATAAAATGATACTGGTAGTCATAAAACGTAAGATTTTACAGTGATGTTGTTTTTAACATCCCTCCTCATGCGCCCCTGTACGCGTCGTCGGCCCAACGAGGGCCCTCGAGGGCTTATCTGCGTCCGCTTACACATCGATCCCCTGTAACTACCCTGGGACTCCTTCCCCTTCACACTCACACTTTGAAACAGCGGCAATTCATTTCGAAAACGCTACTGTAACTGATAACTCTCTATATGTTAAAAACAAAATTCTTGAAATATCTTAGGTTAGAAAAAGAACCGTATTCGATAGTTATAAATTGTTTGTATAGTGTAAAATACTGATGTGAGTTCGTACGTATACAATATGACGTCATTAACTTTAAGCATATTTTTGTGGTAAAAAATTTCGCAGTAATAATTATGCAACTAGTTACTGATTTTTCATAGTTCAAAAATATAAGTAAAAATTAGTAAATTACCTTACCTGTACGCAGCTAAGGTTGAACTTTTTACATAACAAAGGTTTACCATGTATGTAGCGTGCAGTGTAACATTAGTTCAAATGTATACATGTCTGTAAAAATAAGAATGATTTAAATGGTCGTTATTAATGTGTATAAAACCTTGTTAGTTTGCTAGACTGAAGGTAAGCAAACTAACAGTTTTTAACATTTTTTGGATTTTGAGAAAATCCTTTTATATGCTAATATTATATTCTCCTTAGTGACAAGTTTTTAGAATGGTTTTATTCTTGAAACAAATTGATGGCAAGATCAAAATGACACAAATCAAAACCAAAACCAAGACCCGATTATAATTTTGAATGATAATAATATGCAAAGGTAGACTGAATCAAAAGCGTTACCACAGAAGGCAAAGTTTCAACCTAGATCCCCTCTCCCTATCGATCTCAGCAATGAAAGTGACGCCTAAAGATACTGTTGCAACTGTCTGATCCCAACAGATTGAAGTGCTGGTACTATACTGGTATATAATTTCAAAAAATAACGCCAATTGAAATGAGTGGACTATATGTCCAGCAATTAGATAGAATTTAGATATATTATACTGCCTTTAATATCCCCCATGAATATATTTTCTTCATTTTTTTACTGGAGACAACTGACTCAAATAGATTGGGTTTAAGATAACTTATACACGATTTTTACTGTTTTACGGACATTGTATCATATTATATTGGTGGTAAAGATTATATTCCTAACACTTTTGCATTATGAGATGATTTTCATAAACCTTATAACCCGCACTGAAGAGAAATAAAAGCAAAGAACATTTACGATATTTTAAGATTGGTCTCAAACTACAGTTTTATATCTAGCTATCTCGTTCTTTATTTATATTGAAGTACTTGCTTGTATATTTGTCCTAAATAGACACTATTTCAAAGTATAATAAAATATAAATTTATATAATTTCTTTTGTTGGTTTATGAATGTAACAAAGATACATGTAAAATAAGATACTTTTACGATCATGATATTGTAAGCAATATGGTTTGTGTTGTGCAATATAATGCTCACACGAGTAAACCTTTTACGATCATGATATTGTAAGCAATATGGTTTGTGTTGTGCAATATAATGCTCACACGAGTAAACCTTTTACGATCATGATATTGTAAGCAATATGGTTTGTGTTGTGCAATATAATGCTCACACGAGTAAACCTTTTACGATCATGATATTGTAAGCAATATGGTTTGTGTTGTGCAATATAATGCTCACACGAGTAAACCTTTTACGATCATGATATTGTAAGCAATATGGTTTGTGTTGTGCAATATAATGCTCACACGAGTAAACCTTTTACGATCATGATATTGTAAGCAATATGGTTTGTGTTGTGCAATATAATGCTCACACGAGTAAACCTTTTACGATCATGATATTGTAAGCAATATGGTTTGTGTTGTGCAATATAATGCTCACACGAGTAAACCTTTTACGATCATGATATTGTAAGCAATATGGTTTGTGTTGTGCAATATAATGCTCACACGAGTAAACCTTTTACGATCATGATATTGTAAGCAATATGGTTTGTGTTGTGCAATATAATGCTCACACGAGTAAACCTTTTACGATCATGATATTGTAAGCAATATGGTTTGTGTTGTGCAATATAATGCTCACACGAGTAAACCTTTTACGATCATGATATTGTAAGCAATATGGTTTGTGTTGTGCAATATAATGCTCACACGAGTAAACCTTTTACGATCATGATATTGTAAGCAATATGGTTTGTGTTGTGCAATATAATGCTCAAACGAGTAAACCTTTTACGATTCTAAATTTACAACTCAAATGAAGAATTAGGTTATAAGAGGGAGGGGGGTTAGGCATCACTAATTATAAATCCAAGGTTCATAGAATAACATACACGATTAGAAAAGTATACTTGAAATAACAAAAAAGGGTACATCCGATGATTATACTATACTTAACATGCATTTTAAAAACGCATTATTTATTACGACCTTATATAACTTCTGACAATCCTTGCTAATACATAGTATATTTAAAATTCTTTAAAAACATGTATTTTCTTTAACTGAAAATTGGACACCATGTTTCTAATCACTATATTGCTAATCATGTTATTTAACTGTCTGATGCAATGGAAGCGGAGTAATTTACGGGAGATGACAAGCCTGGATTGTTGAGTTCTGACCGGCTCCGTACACCTCCATGTTTCCAAATTCAATTTGTAAATATGTTTTCGTTAAAATATGCAGTATATATTTAAGGCAGAGGCTACATACACGTCCGACGTGAGCCGCTACTGTTCACGTCCGTTCCAAATTATGCACCTTACGTTACTTTTCCTGTGATTTTTAAAACAGATTGAGGGCCAGAAAACCTCCTAACCTAACCTAACGTAACCTAACCTAACCTAATCTAGCGTAACGTAACGTAACCTAACCTAAGCGGTAGCAATGTGAATTTGCCTTTGCATTGGACGTGTACGTAGTCACTTCGTATATTTAACAGTAATTCCAAACGCTTTGAACCAAGTATCATTGCATTTGCCCATTAGGAATTAATTAAAACCGAAATATAAATAACGCCAAGCCAAGAATCCAATAGCATGTAGACAGCCAAGGTGGAATGCCATACTTTAACACTAGTGATGAGGCGCGGGTGTCTTGTAATATAAATAAAGGAAAGCGGAACAAAATTTACCTTCAGAAATAAATTAATTTACAACATAAATTTAATGTGTGATACCTTTAAGGCCCATTTCGCTAAAGGCATTTTGCTTGAGCCAATGGGGCACCAGTTTATAGAGTCTTAGAAAGAGATCAGAATATATAATAATCATTTTACAGACATACTGTTGCACCATCATTGAAGAATATATTTGTAAAAATCATGCATTAAGTATGGTTTGTGCATGAAAATCCTAAAAATATGTGATTAAAAATTTTGGAAAAAGCCCACAATCACCTTATAGATTTTCCGGAAACTTGCAGGAACCTTCCCGGACGAATACTAGGTCGTGCCTCAGCACGAAAAAGGGAATGCGGGAGGGAAAGACGACGGATAATTTTTTCCCAATATCGCTATTTCCCCGCCCCCTACTTATACATTTATTGAAAAAGTGGTTTGTGTCCATCTGATTGTCTATCAGGAGGGTAAAAATCCAAGTGGTAAGCAAAATGTTTTCAGTGAAGCAAAATCCTCTAATATTTCTCTATGATATTTAATCAACCGTGCCAAGGCATGGGGCGAAGAGAAGACGGGTTTAAATTGCTTTCCTGATCCCAACAAAGGGGTTTCACTGTGTTGATCTGGGGCCGTTGATAAAAATCTCGATATCTTTGCCTTTAAGGGCATCGTTATATATTGGTCCCTATCCTATCCGAGCATTAGAAGCCAAATTACTGAAATCTACCACGAATCCAAATTCAAAAATATGTCAGCTCTGTTCAGCTAACGATTAATGCTCAATCAATCATCAGTAAGTTAGCTAACCCTATCCTATTTAGTCGTCTCGCAGATCCTCTTCACTGGGCATAGGACCAGTCATTTCCTTATATCTAGTTGAAAAGTCACCTCAGCCAGTCAAGGATTGCGTCCCAGATCTTTTTATGCCTAATAACGACCACTGATGGCGCTAAAGTAGTTAGAACACTTAACAATCCCAAATAACGTTAATTGGTTCCGTCAAAAATGACCGAGAAACTCAATTCTTTCGTGAAAACAAATTTAAATTTAAACCTAAAACAAGTATTATATCGGTTTTTTATATCTCACAAAAACAACAGTAAATTTGTTCAAAAAACCTTTATTATGTTATTATGAAGGCGATACATTTTTAAATGATTGAGAGCGGGTTGGCCTTCTGCGTGTGATACTGCATGGTGGTATGGACTCGAATAGGCAGTTAGACAAGATTGATAAACAATTGGCTAAGGTCATCTTCGTTCTGTGGAACCTTTGAATATTTATCACCATTGAAAAAGTCTGCCTTTTCCTGCCTTTTCCTGCCTTTTCCTGCCTTTTCCTGCCTTTTCCTGCCTTTTCCTGCCTTTTCCTACCTTTTCCTGCCTTTTCCAGTCTCACATCTCCTACTCCACGGTTCTTTGCAGAGCTTTTAAAAAAACAAGCAAAAAACTGTTGCTTCTACAAAAGGGTGCTGGGACGGATGGTAAGGTACGTTCACACTGTAAATACCTTTATGCAGGATTAGGACTGTTAACAGTCTCCACCATTTACATTAATCATGCGATAGTTAAAACGTACACTCCTCAGTACATTAACATTGTCCATAGAGACAAAACTAGACATACGAACCATTTTACAGGTCGGCATAATGTTGAAACGTTTAAAATGATATATAAATATTCTGGCTAAAAAGTAAAATCATCTTCAATAAAACCAGAAAAATTTAAAAATTCAAGAATTACTTTAAAACCTTTCTCATTGTACATATTTGAATAGTAAAAAGCCTTTTTAAAGTATGCAGCATGAATAAACCCCAAAACTATTACGCTACCCGCCATAGCCTCACAAACGCATCTTATTGATGACCTCACACACCATATACCAACTGGGTAAATTTCTAAATGTCCAAATATGACAGATGTGTACAATAAGAGAGATGCCTTGTGTAGACTGGTTACTAACTAAGACTAACTGATTAGTTAGGCGAGATAATTAGTAATCAGTTACCAACGACAACTGGATCGAGTTTTGAACCTTCATAAATGTAAATTTGTTTTTGTAGTAAGAATTTGATAAAACTACGATTGCAACGGGAATGCTTTAACCACTACGCAATCCAGCCTAGAATTGAGGCGCATCCACACAGATTCGTGAGCGGCTCGTTTGCATCTCGCAGTACGCTCGTTGGATTTGTTCTACCTATGAGCCTCTGGCGATCTGTAGGCGAGTGCGAAGCAGTCGGTCAAAGACATTTCTGTGCAATGTCATACGATAATATCGCTTTGCTATTGTAATTATAATTGTTTAATTCACTTTCCATTTCCCTCCACGAATCTTCCATTTTTTAAAGTTTTGGGTTACATAATAGTGTTTTCATCAATATACTTCAATAAGTTGCAGTTTATCATCATAAAATCACTTGATCATGATGAATTACAAACTTAAAAATGTATAAACTTAATTACAAACTTAATAACTTCACCCCTAACAACACGACTAACAGCTTACAATAACTAAGCGAATAAATAAAACAATAAACACTTGCAAGGCCCGCGAACACGGAGGTAGGCTCGCGAGCACAGGATTATTGGCTTTAAGAAGTCCAGACTGGCACTGCGAATCCCAATGTGCTCGTCCCTCGGACCAATTTTTGGCGGAGCGGGGCGAGCCTCGAATGAGCGGTTCGCGAGCATTCCAGACACCGTCCACACTAGGCTCACCAACCGATCGAAAGGTGCTCGTGAGCGGCTCACTAGCCGAGTGTGGTCGTGGCTTTACTGCGTCTTTCATTTAACTTAAAAACTAAACAGACAATATACACTGTCTTTTGGTATCACTTGTGTCTTTAAGAACTTATATAGTTACAGTTACCAATCCAATTACATGCTTTGTTTGACTACTACTACGTGAATTTCTTCCTAACTTAATTCTTCAACGGTTATAATTTTTCAATCGTCTCTCATCAGCCGTCGTTAGTACTAGACCTTTCAGTGTTTGGCCACCACACCTCTCCACTGTCAGATGAGATCGATGGTTGTTTTGACCTGCTACCTTTCTGTCATGAATTAGTTGCACCTCTTGTTCTACATACAGAAATAGAAACCATGAGTAATGAAGCTAATTATGTTATATTTGGACTACATCTGCTTCCAGGTTTTATATTACGTACCTGAAAGCATGTGATTTTCTATTTTTAAGCTTTAACCTTTTTTAATTTATTAGATTTTTTTGTTTTTGACCAGTAATAAATCCAGATTAACTCCTGGTACAAATTGAATATACAGCTTGCCGTAACATTAAAAGATATTACGATGGATACCATTAAATAACAATAAACGTGAATCCTTTCTGAATTTGAAGGTGGTAAACTAAGATTTGATGATACACATAGCTGTCACATTCAAAATCTAAGTTTCTCTTCAAAGGTGGAATTTTGTGTGAAATAGCTTACGAAGTAAATACAAGTATTAATATGAATAATTCCTTAATAAGTGTATTGTTTATAAAATTTATTAAACAGACAACCTATTTCCATTATATATAGTTAAATTAATGTATATTTTTTAACGTTGACGTTTTGACACACTTAACTCATGATAAAACCTACACTTTAATATAAACATATAAGATATGTTTGTTTAATTAAAAAATACTCTGGAGAAGAAAACCAAAGGATCAAAATGCTAGAAGAGATAGTATGCAGTTTCTCGTTTCTTTCACATCTTATCGCATGATATTAATCAGCCATTCGTTGCTTCTTCGCTGGAATAAGAAGCTTTTACAGAAGCGTCAGAAGGAATTATTAAAATCTTACAAGTGGAAATTACTTACCTAAAAACCTGCAACCTCTAAATAATTATCTGTAATAATAACCCAGTTTTTTAATTCAAAATTAAATTAAATACGAGAGGTTGTGCTGACATCGCCACGTTGTTAAATTTATTTTGTAATACATTGCTATCCATACATCAAAAACAGGAATTAAAAAAGGATTACTATTTAACATGGAATAAAGAAGAAAATAAAAACAATTAATGCATTATACCATCCAACAATTAATTAATAAGCAAACAACAATCCAAGTGATCTTGCGTTATTGACCAATCTGCTATATCCGATAATGTTGTAACATTTTCACTTTTGGTACATGTTTTATAAGGAAAATGTTAAAATTTATACTACTGTTAGTTAATTAATCCAAACAAAATCAAACTTAAATGATCAAGTAAAATGATACTATCTATCTAATTTGTATCTTATTATTTGAAAACCTACCTCTATTAAAATATAAATATTAAATTAAAAATAGCTAAAGTGAAAAATGTTATAGCAGAACATAATGCATATCATCCGGTACTCAGTTAATATGAATACATTATGAATAAGATTTAATAATAAGTTCTAAGTTTAATTTGAAAGTATATATGATTTTAAATTACATTAAACTAGTAGTGGGCTCAAATATTCGTGTAATGGGATGAGCGAACTCAGAAAACAGCGAGGAGCAAGAATCAGTCAATCAGTCAGATCAATAACTGCTTACTTGCTTACTTACTTGTTGTTTCCGTTCATAGGCTCGATAGCGTTGAACAGGTCAAAGTGCTGAAGAAGTTTCAGCCACTACGGAATGTGATTGGTAGGGAGGGGAGGGGTCAGAGAGTCACACAGGGGTTTACATTGCCTGAGGTGTTCTATAATACTTTCCACGAAATAAAAACAATGCACAATCAGATAGTTCTTAAGTGTTACTTTAAATTGTTTGTCGTCAGCAATGGATGAAATGAAGCTAGGCAACATTTGATAAAATTGTAAACCGGCGTAAAGAGATTTTTTTTTCAAAGACCGACAGTCTGTGAAAGGCGGAGAATTTTGATTTCATCCGAGTATTGTGAGTATGATTTCTTTGACATAGGTTCATTAATTTTTTATTCCTAATGTACATTACTAACTCATAAAAATATAGGGCAGGAACAGTCAAAATACCTAATCTTATGAAGTAACTCTCACAATGCTCCCAAGGAGCGAGCCCAAAGATGAACCTAATGGCATTTTTTTGCCAGTAAAAGATTTTCTCTATGTGAGTCTTGTACTCTCCCCACAGAATTTACATACTCTTCTCAACACGAACAGCCCTGAGGCAAGCTTTTTTTCTATTTTATCGATTTGGTCGTTCTATAATAAACCATCGTCCAGCCTAAGTCCTAGGAAATCAGAAGAGTTGGATGGAACTGCTGAAGTAATTATTTGCACTTTTATCTCAAAGGGGGGTTGCGCCCCCAATCGCCGCCCCATTTTTCTTTGATTTTACCTTAATATTATTGACAACATCTATGCAATACAGAACATCAAGAACAACAATCTTGGACTGGTTAATCTTACCAAGCAGATTTAGAGTAGTTTCTCGCCCCGTTAGTCACACAAGGGGGGTGCTGTACCTCCCACAAACAGACACCAGTTAGAGGACAATAAATCAGTCAGTCAGTCATCCTAAGAACTACTGAAATAGTTATCTGAACCTTTATTCCACCGGGACGCTACACCCCCCAACCCTCCTCGCTATTATTGTACCTCGGTATTATTGTTAAAGTGTATATAAATGCAGAACCGTCAATCGGGTTTAAAGTCCTACACAATAAATAATCTTGCTTGAAGCGGACAAACAAACAGTAAATAGTTACTTGCCTTTCAGTCCCACTATGAAACTACATTCCCCAGGCCCGGTATTTTGTCCAGTAATACTTTAAAAATTATGATAAAATATAAAAGTATTCATCATTTGTAGGAAATTGGGATCCACTATTTGAGATCAACTAACAACATCAACAAGTTTTAAAGTGTTTATTTTCATTTTGGTCTGACTAGGACGCTATGCTGTCCAGGGCCCCAATGGTTACTGCAGCTTTAATTAGTAGCTCAAATATTTATAAATACAGAACCTGAAGATAAATAAGGATTATAATCACTCATAGGGTTTAAACGCCTAAACAATAACCCCCCCCAAAAAAAAAATATATATATATATATAATAGGGCATTAAGTGGGCACACACATAGTAAGGATATTTGTCCGCCTTTCGGCCTCACCGGCGTTAACGCCTTCCAGGACCGAAATTTTCGTATACAATAAAATAAAATGAACACAACATATATGAAATATAAGTCTGCAATTAGCCAGAGCAAAAAATAACAAAATTTTGCTATTCGGAGTGACTTGGCGTACGAATTTCCTTATTAAGATTATTTAAATTTAAAGTTGTACAATACACAGATCGTGAGCTACCGAAATGTTTTGGATTTTATGGTCTGGAAAGATGATAACCCAGGACTGAATGGAGATATTTTGAAAAGTTAAGCAGGGTTAAAAACTACTCTCTTGAGAATGTTCTTTTTTTATCTTCATATCAGGGTGTATTTTTGTATGTTACCTATAACTTATATAAACAATTGTTTTAGGATTCTACATACAAAATTTACATTTAAACCTTAATAGGTTTATTGAATAAATTGCAAGAGCGTGTGTGGCAAAACTAAAGTAATACAGTGTTACAATAGTTATACAGGGATAGGCTAAAACTACTCAATTGCATCAAGCTTACTCTAGGATGAAACCAAAAACAAAACCGTCTAATTCTGGCAAGGAGTTGCAGAGTCTCTGGCAACAAACGCAGACGTTTTGCCCTAGATAAAGGGAACGCATCAATGAAAATATCAACACATCCTCTTGTATAGTTTTCGATTTGTTAGTTTATAATCGAAGGATTTAGTTTATTTAAATTAACTTCACAGAGGAAATATATTCCAAATCACTTTCGTTCGGAAGTCTAAACAATTTAAAAAAAACCTCGAATTATCATTATTGTATATTACTATTACGATGGTCTTGCAGACTACATTTAAATGTATAAAACTAGAATATGTATTTTACAAAATAATGGAATCATAGGAAATAAAATATGAATGGAACTCATTCAACTCCGGATGTGCATCGAGAGCAAGTAAGATGATTTATAAGGCTAAAAACTCGTAAGAGTACACACAAAAGTGAGTTTGTTTCTGTATCTTATTACAAAGGTTTATGACAATGCACCTATTCTATTTACTTAACATGCCCAATTGAAAGTGATGCGTGTTTTTAAATAACTGTTTGTTGAACAATTCAAATGTAAAACTATACAAAACAAGTTTAGATAGACAAATATGCAAATTTTAATTGAGGAATAAAAATGGATAGTACACAGAAATAAACAGACAAACAACGTAAACAATGAATGTGAGAGAAGTAGCTGATAGTTTATGGCTTGAACACCAGATAGCGCGTTTGTTTACGGTAATTAATGAACGTCTGGTGCGCTCTACCGGCGTTACAGTGTACGGTAACAACTTATATGATTAAAGTGAATCGTATGAAGGTTGTTATAACCTTTATTACTTAAGCTCATAACTGTAGTCACATCTCTTACTGATAGTCATCTAAATATTATAACAACAGATTTAACCATATTTAAAATCTTAATAAATCTGGTCCGTTAGGCTTGCGAGGTGCCCAAATCTAAATAACTATACGGCCCGATGTGTAAGTCACTCACCCACTTATTCTTGTATACGAATTCTAGACCACTTAGGTGCAGGTAGCTTATACCTCGAAACTTGGGATAAAATTGCGAAAAAACACATTAAAAATTCTCTAATATTTACCTTTTAAAATTGGAAATTTTAACATCGAGTGTATGGAGTTTCAAAACAAAATAAAAGATTCATAACAGCTGTAGCAAAATATCCAGTCAATGTAACTTTCACATGTTAGAGTGTTAACGAATTATGGGTCCATTGAATAAAGATAAAATCTAAATTGAGTATATCCCAGATTAACAAAGTAATATAAAATATAAAAAATACTTGAAGGGACATTGAGTTATAATAACAACTGAAGTGACCTCTGGGGCTTAGCCCTCAGCGAGCGAAGCGAGATCTTTATTACAAGCTAGACGGTTTGTCGGTGATTACTAGAAAATATTTTCTGCATATCATTATACTGCGTATATTTTGTAACTATACACGATATTGGTACAGGTGGAGGACTTATAATAGGATTTTTGTTAGGTGTGGATTTATCGTAATAAATATTAATTCGTCTTAAGCCATTTATTAGGAATCCATTTATCCAGCAAGTTATTAAATTATTGGAAAAGTTTAGACAGGACGGAAGAGCAATATGAAAGCTTAGCACAATTGTTACCTATGTGTCAAAAGTTGTAAGTGAATCCTAAATCAATATAGAAGAAACTCGGACCGTCACAAAACAGGATTAGGACATTTGTATTAAACAATCAAATTACTGTTTGGAGTGTAATATGTTAAGACACTTAATTTGTATTAAGAGTTAGTTTTTCTGTTCTAACATAATATTTAGTTTTTAGATCAATAAATTATACTTTTACTGACGATATTTTTGTACATTGAACTCCCTGGAGTTTTACATAGATACAGTGTCAGGTATATTGGTTTTTATAACAGGTAAACATTTGCATCTATAGAATTATCTTTAGGTCTAAACAATAAACAATTTTGCATTTTTCCTTATGATGAACTTGTCCTAACGTACTCTCACCATTTTGACAATTTAAATTATAAAAGCAACAGATTGTTTGTGGTAATCCTCCTTAAACCAATATTATATTTCATTTATGTCTTTTAATGTTGCTAAGGGTTATTACAGAAGATTTTGAAATAAATTTAATTTTTATAAAAATTGTGATTTAAATATTAAATATTAAAAATACTCAAGAGGTGAAATACTTGAACTATAATTATTTATAACTACTGATTCCAACATACTTCTAGTGAATTGAGGAGGTTATAGTTAGTTACTCTTTTAATAAACAAGCTTGCTTTTAAAATAGGTTCTCATTCTAACATGGTATTCAACAAATATCAACGAAAATGATCCAAACAATTAAAATAACCTTAGATTGTGATTTATATAATTTTTGAAAGTTTAAAATGAAAGTACGAAAAAGTCCTTAGATTTCATAAAAAAAATATTCACTAATAACAAATGTTCCATAACACACAAGTACAATTGTACACTTCTTAAACTATTCAGGCTCTTAATTCAAAATTGGCTGAGTATCGTTCGTGCAAAGTCTTCACATTGTAGTATTTTATACGAAATTAAAATATTCTTCCATAATATTGTACACCGTATTATCTCGCCGTATTGAGTACGCTGTATTAACTCGAACAGTGTTTCATCACACTTCACATTAGATATTGTTTCCTTTAAACTTTGAATTTGTTATCGGCATTATATTTGTAGTTTTAAATGAGGAAATTCTTGATGAATGACCTCATATCGATTACTTGGGAGTGAGATTGGACGATGGTCTGGGGTGGTCAGATCAGGTGGAAAAATTAGCTTCCACTCTAACATCAAATGTTTTCATTCTCAGAAATTTAGCAGTTTTTAATAATTTAGCTCTAAGTAAATTAGTTTATTACAGTCTAATTGAAAGTTACTTAAGGTATTCCATAGTGCTTTGGGGTGTGTCTAGTAAAAATAATTTAAACCGAATTTTCATCATTCAGAAAAAAACATACGAAGTATCTCAAGGTTTCGGCCCAGAGATTCTTGTAGGGAGAAATTAAAACATTACAGATTTTAACTGTTCCATCTCTGTTCATGTTCGAAACAATTTCATATGTTAAAGAAAATAATCTGATAGAGGCTCATCAACATACTTACCACAAGAAATAGAAATGTCAATCCTTCCATTCAACATAACTTAAGAATTTTTGAAACAAAACCCACCTATGCTGGGGTAAATGTTTTCCAAACTACAAGCAGAAATTAGAGAAATAGCTGATTTAAATAAGTTTAAAAAGACTCTGAAATCACATCTTTTAGAACAATTTTACTACAATCTACCTGATCTTTCCTAACTATTTCCTAACCATTTCTATGGTCCGCTTAAGAACACTGACATAACCATCCTTAAACCCTGATTGGACAACGTTATCTTCAACGGCAACATCTTTTTAAGTAGTTATAAGAAGAAACTACTACGGGACTACGGGTCCCATACCTCTCTGGTCAACGGGACGGACAACGGAGGTAACAGGTAACAGGTGATATCGTCGATACATTTTTTCAACTGCTTTGATTTTTTTATATGGATGACAAGATGGACTTAATAAGACTGAAGTAAGGGAAATGGATGGTCCATTTGCTTTTGTACTGACAGAGCAGTTTCAGCCTGATAGACAGCCCCCATTACCATATTGTCCAGACCGGAAATATTCCTTTTACTTTGACTATTACTCAACATATTGAAGCACTTGATAATGTTAAGTGACTTGTCATTAGGATTTCATGTTAGTGTATGGTATAGGAGTTATTCGGAAATTAACGTAAAGTATATTTAGTTTAACATATTGCACTGTGTTGTACATTTACTTTTTATAGTAGATTTTAATTTGTTTTACATAAACTTTTCCTTAATAGAACATTTATAAGATTAACATGATTTTAGAAACCCCCCCTCTATGTTGTTGAAGTAACTTTCAAATTTTGGGGCTTGGGACGATATTATAGATTTTATTAGGATAAATTGTATTTAAAAAGATAAAATATACTTTAAATACTAAATGTTACAATGACAGTGATATATGTTAAACCAAATAATTACTGTACGAATAATACTTTAGAATAATTTGTATACTTGCAATATTCAGTGTGAACTTAGACGTATCTATGTTCGCCACCAAGGATGTTGTCGCCTCAGATCTGAGGAAGTTTGATGTTGACACAGGCATTATTGAAATAAAGTACTTTTTTGTCAAAGACAAAAAAAATAGCCTGAATAGCTTAGCAATTAATTAAAATAATGATAAAAAGTCTATAAATATATAGCTCATATACTAATTATATGACCTTTCCTCATTTTTAAAACACACATTTATTAATTTAATTTAATAAATTTGTAAGAGAAAAGTAATTTTTGTTACTTAACACTTTTATTTGTATTATTTTGGTTTTAAAACTAAGTGATATATTTTTGTTAACACCAGACGTCATAATCTGTAACCAAGAAACTGATTGAATTCAGTTTTATATAACAAAATAATTACATATTTTGAACGAAGTATAAGAAAGAAGTTAATTTTATAATAATTTAGGATCCACTAATTTAATAATTGGCACTCTCCTAATTTTATATTGCCAAATTACTAAACCTGGTTTGGAGAAAGTGTTTTTCATATGAATTCATAGGCAAAACTGCTCTTTCCTATCTCAATTACAAAAGGTGCTTGGTTGTTCGAATCTAACCCAAATGACTGCAATTGCGATTTTATCTAAATGGTTACGTGATCGAACTGAGAATACCCACCAACAACATTTCCCGTTATCTATCTAAACTACCACTTGTGTAAGGCTTTTTTTATTTATACAATTTTTATAGGAAATAAGAACAACAACAAGATTGTATTTCATAGATTTAAATTTTAACAATATTTGTGTGGTTCAGTTATGCGATTATATACATGTAATACGTTGGATGACAAGATTCTGCGGTCTTCCGAAATATTAAGGTCTGCTTATGTATTTTAACGTGTATAATTACTAAAATAAATTGTTAATTATTATGGGATAAGTTGGAAGAGACATGTCATCCTGTACATCCATCTTGATCTTTGTCATGATTACTTTATGTACATTTGTGTAAACCGTTGGTCTCAAGTATATATATAGAGCAATAACTCATATTTGATATATAATACAGTACGGATTTAATGATAATTGATACATGTGTGAACAACTATTTATTTTTAATTGTTTATACTAATGCGAACCTAATTTAGGAGATTTGTTCTGTTATTCTTTAACCTTGTATGTGTAAAAAATTTAGAAACATGTTTAACTTGATTCTGATTGTCCCAAAAACCCTTAGACAAAAATATCCCCTAAAAAAAGTTGAACATGGGGCAACCCACTTAAATATCGTCCATCATGACAAACATGAGTTTCTCTTTATTGTACATTTATTGAAATATAATTTTAGCGAATTTCCCCTATAGGGAAGAAGCTAATACCGTAGGTCTCATGGTAAGATTTAAGCCCGAGACCATGAAAATTTTTTTTTAGGTCCCCAGATGACTAAAACACTATTCGTTCAAATTTATATCTATGTATATATATATATATATATATATATATATATATATATATATATATATGTGTGTGTGTGTGTGTGTGTCCGTGAATGCGATAACTTAAGTAAAAAACGTCCGATTTCGATGAAATTTGGCTCAAATGTGTAAAGTGACATTTATGACTTAAAGTTCGAAAACCAGAAAAATCGGGCCATGGGAAGGGGGGTTTATGGGGGTTTTAAATTTTCCAAAAATCAGTTTATTGTATTTTTTACCCTAAACTTTTTAAAACAATTAATTTTGATTTTGACCATGTTATAGAGCTTAAAACAACAAATAATATGGTAGTTTGAATTATTAAGCTATGTTAAGTGGTTGCGGGGTAAATCCAAAAAAAAAAAAACTGCTCACAAAATCTCCTATGTTAATCTTAGGGGAAAAAGGTTTTTGGCTTTTTCTAAGTTAATTTTAATGTAAACTTCACATTTGCTTTTACCAATCAACTCAGCTCCACAAAAAAATCATTGTGGTGTTTAAATTTTGATTCTACGTCCAACCGTTGCAGAGATATTCAAAGTGCTAAACACAGTACGTTGTCCAATGTTATCCTTATGGAGAATAAATAAAATTTGATATTTCCATTATTAATGAATGTATATTGATGAAACTTGGCACGTGGGGTCACGTAGTACTGGTATATTGATGTTTGCCCAAAAATTGATTTTTTGTTGATTATCCCCGTAGCAGCGAACCTGCTTACTCAGTCATTCTTATGGAGAATAAGTAAAATGTAATAACTCCCTTAATTTTGAACATAAATTAATAAAACTTAGTATTTGGCTTCATATTTTTATGAAACTTGGTATGCGGCTTTATATGGTATTAAGACATATATTATGCATTGTAAATTCGCTCAGTACGCAGGTTTGCTGTGACGGGGGTATTATTTTCTATATTATTCCTTAATATTATTTTCTATAATAATTTCAACAGCCTCAGAGTAGACGTAAACCAAATTTCTTACTTATTACAATTCTCATACAACATTATAAAAGTTTTTCAAGATTAACAATAACATCTGTGAGCAAATTCCTAGACCAATTAACTTAGAAAGGGAATAACATATAAAATATTTCCTTGTTCCTCTACTACCTAATATTAGTGTTGTTGTCTCAAAGCACATCCGTATCTTATGATACGTCCATATATATTTTGTAATCAACAAATGATTAAATTATTAAGTCTTAATTCGTACAACCGAAAATAAAAACAAATCATAAAACACATATATATTCTGAAAAATTAATTATAAAGTGATTTATTTATAAAAATAAACTATATCGTAAACAACCTACTGCTTTAATAGTTAGTATATCAATGCTGTGTATTCCATATTTCTTGCCAAATGTATTCATCTTCTGCTACAAAAGTACAACTTAAATATCAACAATATGAAAATCCTAAAAAACGCTAAAGAACAAACATGCAAAAAATGTAACAACATATTTTTCGCATAGCAAAGAATATCTGTTGAAATTAAATAGACTAGTATATTTTTAAATGGGTCAGTAATGTAGCTAACAATTTTACACAGAAAGTAATAAGCATTTTAATTGTTATTTGGATTGAGGCTACTGTTGGCTACTGGTTAAAAGAGGGCCACACACTACCGGACTTTTTTTCGAACAAGACATCGAACCGAGCAGAATTTGGGGTCGAAGAAAGAAAATCCGGTAGTTAGTGGGGCCTCCGAACCAGACATCGAACCAGACATCGAACAAGACTTCGGACCAGACATCGGACCGAGCACCGAGCGCTCTCGAGGCGGTTTTTTGAGGAAATATCAAAGAAAGATCAGTCCGATGTCTTGTTCGGGGTCTGGTTCGGGTTTCGGTAGTGTGGGGCTCCTCCATACGCTGCTCCGAGCGCCGTCCCGAGCGCCGTCACGAGCCCCACCGCTAGTGTAGCGCTACGACGGTGAGGGTTGCAGTCTTGACTGTTGTCATTTTAGTGTCAGTTTACTAGTTTATGTAACGTAGTATATACGATGGAGTGGTCTGAGGAAAACATTTTGTTGTTTATTTCCGAGTACAAAAATCGGCATGTTTTTGGGACTTGTCCCATCCACTTCACTACTACTAAGTGAAAAGGAATGACGCTTGAAGAGAAGTGGGTGAAAACGTGGGAAAGTGGGTGAAATGGGTGAATGGGTGAAGTGGGTGAAATCTACACACAAGTACACAACGGCAACTAAAATCGTCCCCACCGTTTCCACCCCGCTCGATGGTTTTCGCGCTCAATCTGTCCGATCCGATGTCTTGTTCGGGGTCTTGATCGGGAGGAAGTTCGGAGTGAATTTAGCTACCTTCGCGCCCTGCTCCCTGCTCCCTACTCGATCCGATGACTTGTTAGGGCAAAAGTCCGGTAGTGTGTGGCCGCCTTAAGGCTAATTTTAGAGTTAGAAGAATTAACGTCTTGTAATACTAAATAAACGGTATCCGGAAACTGACACATACTCTCTCCTTGTAGTCCAGCTTTAATAAAGAACAGATGAATGTACAGAAAATTGCTTAAAATAGTTTTTTCAGAAATATCCACCCAAACCCCTTTTTGGGAGGCACTACAGAATCCGTTGATAAACACAGTGGTTTTGAGAGGGGAAATGCCCCCTTGTCCCCCCTCCAGGGTTCAGTTGAAACATATTGTTAATATCTTCTGTTGTTCAATGCTAACTTGACCTGCATATCAAGTCTAAACGAAATTGATAAGTAAATTAGAGAGAAATGAGGGGTTTTGTATTCCCGATAAGAATAACATAAGACAATGTGCTGCGTTTACCGCAAAATGGTGATTTCAATTTTACCCGCAACTAGCAATCGTAGAATAATAATTCAAAATACTAAATTATTAAGTTTTTTTTAGCTATTTGGGTTATAAGAAATCTTTTTTTTAATTTATCGTTTTTTATAAAAAAACACAAACAAATTTGGATGTTATAAGTTCTGTGATTTCTGAACATTAATCTTTCCAGGTTTCCGGGTGGTGTCAATTTGTTGGAAACGTAAAGCTTTAGAAACCATTAAAGTTTAGTCAAAGTCGTTAGAGCTGATTTTGAGAAGTTTGGATTTTTCATGTTATTTAGCGGATTTTGGGGGATAATTACCCTTAATAATAGAAATTCCAAAAAATGAAAACAAACGCCTGGAGATATTGTCATTTAGTAACTACATACCAAATTTAATCAAAATCGCCCAATTGGTGTGGGTTTTAGCTCTGTAAACATCCTGACAGACAGACAGACAGACAGACAGTCAGGCAGACAGACAGATAGACAGACAAACATCACGTAAACATAACTTTTTTGGGTTCAGGGAGCACCAAAATGAATATTTTCACTAACAACTGAAATTCAAAAATATCGACAAAAACAATACTTTCTCCATATACTATGTAAGGCCAAATACCAAGTTCAGGAGAAAGTAAAATTATAAAAATCGTTCAAGTAAGTAATCGTTATCAGAAAGCCATCGCAAGTCATTAATTACTACAAATATAGTTATGAATATAGCATAAGTGAAAATCCAAATACTCAAACGAGAACAACGCAATCGAGAACTAGTAACCCCTAAATAGGACTAGTATAGATAGACACCAGCATACCTGCATATCCAGGAGTGTCGACGTCGTGGTGCTGCGGGGGAGGAAGGCACCAGGAGGAGAGAGGGAACGCCAATCGCGAGCCTTGAGATCGGTGCTGAGGTCCCCAGCCGAGACAGCGTGTCCTTGTCATTGTCATCGGCGTCCGTACCATCCGACACCGTGATGTCTGGCACTTGCAGATGGCTCATCGCTCCTGGCACTGCCGTCCTCTGGAGTGGCACTTTGGTGCCTACCGCACTGGCACTACCCCCTACTAGACTGGCACAAGCCCCTCCTCAACTGGCAGAACCGCCTTCTGGACTGGCACAACCGCCTTCTGGACTGGCACAGCTGGCTGCCGTACTGACACTACTGTGTTTTAGACTGGAACAGCTACCCTACCACACTGGCCAACCATCGACTGTACTATACTGTACTAGACTGGATCAGCCGCCTACTGGGCACTACCGCTTAGTGAACTGCCACAGGCACTGGTACCATTGCCCAATAGTCTGGAGCAACGTTGAACTGCGTTAGGTTCATTCTGGTTAATAACTCTGCCACATGGTTCATATTAGATCATTTCATGTCACTTCTCACTTTATTCACTGAATTAGTTTTATCAGTACGGTCATTATACAAGATTGAGAAGAGTTACAAACTGGTTGTATTTGTTTATCTTTACATGTTTTTCGTGGAGAATGTCTGCAATTTCCCAGTAGTTTCATTCCAAAATTGTAATTAGCTCACTCCTTGTGGCAAAATAAATTTAAAAATAGTGGTTTCCCTGATTTGATGTCTATTAAACTCCATGTTGGATAAAACTAGTGTAATTTTCCAAATTTAATTGGTTTTATAATTACTATACCAAATATATACAACTAAAATTATTCATCAATCTACTCTGTTTCTTTGCTTACAAAATGTTTCTTCAAGAGCTTTATACTTAGAAGTATAACGAATATCTTAGCTATACTTGACTGTGATGGAAATAATATTATTTATAGTAGGAATATATTGTTTCTTCTTTTAACGTTAATTCTTGCGTCCACTATTTGTGTTTTTCTTTTTCTAAAATATATACTTTTTCAATTACATAAATATTTGTACAAAATTAATTTAAGTCTATCGTCATGGGAGATTTGTACAATACTACTTTATGTAAAGCTGCAACCTAAAAAGACAAATATTATAAAAATGTGGTTCAATGTCAAAACTACTTGTTGACTGTAAATTAAATGAAATTTACCAAATAAATCAAATAAAAGGATAATTAACACAGAAAATGTCGTGTAAATATATTTATCAATTTATTTACGCGTGTCTTTGAACCAATGCAATTCATAATGTATTTATTTATATATATATATATATCTAATAATTTTGTTTATTTTTAAATTTGATAATCCGTTTTTATATTGTGCGTTTTATATTTTCTATATTTTCTACAACTACAGCTTTGTACGATGCCACTGGTTGGTTTGTCCCTAAAATGTGTTGTAATTGGTTTTCAAATAAATGGTAACCTAAGTAACAAATTAACAACCACCTTTTACATGTTAATCATAATAAATAACCGCATAATAAAAAAATAAAAAACTAAGTTCAAAACTGTATTAATTAACTAAAAAAAAATAATCACACAAAAAATATTAAACATAAATAAAGCCTATACAGAACACGTACAATGAAGGCCTTCAAACAGTGTGTGCAACGAGAATGGCCTGAACCACAAAATAAGTAAGTGTAATAAGAGAGACTATAAAATGAAAATTTGACGTAATGTAACTGTTGACTCAACGGTGGACAAATATTGACTCAAGGACCGAATGTTTCAATCGCCTCCGTCACAAAAAGCAAGCTTCGTTCTCTCTTTTGAGAGGCTAGCGCTCAGTTAGAGAATACAACTATCTAAGAGCGGTTTGTATTTTATTGAAAAGTATGGTAAAAGGGGCGATAATTTTATCGTTTCGTTTATTTTATAGTTCTTTTAGTAATAGCTAAGGCCGGTTGTCATAATAACCTGCGATTGTTAAATACATAAAACTAATACCATATTTCAATACGTGAAAGGTAAGGGATACAATAAAATATGTATTACAACAGTAACGAGTTCGCACACAGCACGCTGACGTGAGGGAAGTGAATTTCTGCAATAAAACATTTACAAAAATCTAATAAAGGGTTTAAAGCAACACTGGAAAAACGTTTTTGGAAAATTGAAAATGTTATTTGTTGGCTGTTCTGATGCTCCTGGTTATATTTAAATTCACTATTAGGATGCCAAATTTATACTTTATAGGGTTAGGAGGTCAGGATAAAAAGTTGGTATAGGGGTTTTGGGGGTGATAAAACTACATCAAGATAGGGAAAACAGCCTTTTCCAGTGTAAAATAAGACACTGGTTTCATTATTATTGATGACATCCAATATAAACCCAATTTATTTTCTATCCTTGGAATATTAGAGGAGCAAGTAAGTAAGAATAAAGAAAAAAATGAGAGTCAAACTTAGCTGAGAATAGAATATCGGATATAGAATGCTTAAGATCTGCTTTAACGTACTGTGTTAAGAAAATTTACATTTTCTTTAATAGCTCGGTAAATTCTTGTGCTAGAATGATGAGAGAGGGCTAAAACTTTCGGCATTTTACGTAAAATACTTTACTATGCATAATAATAAAATAAATAATTTTACACTCGGGGCTTTTCTAACCCTTTTTGGGCCCAAAAACTCAAAACTTGAAAAATTAAAATCCCCAAAAATGGGAGTTATAGTTGTCAGATTGTTTTGCCCAACGAACTTGTTGCCCAACAGTATACAGAAGGGCAAGTTCCTAACAAATTTCAAGGAAATCAGACAAAAATTGTGACCACTAGAGTGCAAACACACACACACACACACACACACACACACACACACACACACACACACACAACATATGTATATATAAATATTATATATATAATATATATATATATACAATATAATATTATATATATATAGTTGTTACCGACCGTATATATATATATGTATGTAAAGTTATTAGCGACCCCCCAAAACGTGTTCAGGAGGTCACGTTAGGAACTTCTATGGTGGTCCCGAGCTTAAGTTTTACCATACGGGTCATCCTAATAGTTCACTTTTCCATAGGAAATTCATGAAAAATATATTTACACTTATATTGTATGAAACGTCATACGGTAAACATATATAAAAAATATATCCCAGAGAAATATTTTATAAAAAAATCTTGTCCCAGACAAATAATATTCTCATAACAACGAGGCTTTGTGTAGCTTACGTACAACATTAGTTTTGAAATATAAACGAGTTCGCACGCAGCACGCTGACGTGAGGGAAGTGAATTTCCACATAAAACTTGTAAAACTCAAAATAAGTGTAAAAACATACATTTGTCCAATTTTTGTTGAAATCTGAAAACATTGATTTTTTGGCTGTTCTGATACTCCTGGTTTCATTTACTTGCAAAGCTGGGAATACAATTTTGCGCATTATAAGGTTTGGAGAAGGTCCAGACAGGCTTGAAAGTAGGCGTGAGGTTGCTGGGGATGATAACAGTACTCTAACAAAGGAATAACAGGCTTTTCTAGTGTAAAACCCCAATAAGACAACGTACTCGATACACATTTTCTTTAATAGCTCGGAAAATATTTATGCTAGAGTGACGAGAGACGGCTTAAAACTTTCGCCTTTCTAATTCCCATCTTTTTACATGCATTGATTTTACATCTGGGGCTTTTATGACCCTTTTTGGGCCCAAAAACTCTAAATTTGAAAGATTAATCCCTAAAAAAAAGGGGTTTAGAGTTTTCCGATTGTTTTGCCCAACGAACTTGTCCAACTGATTACAGAAAGGAACGTCCCTACCAAATTTGAAGTACATCGGATAAAAAATGTGACCGCTAGAGTGCAAACACATATATATATATATGTTTATATATATATATACATATATATATATATATAAAATTATGAACGACTCCCCAAAACGTGTTCAGGGGGTCACGTTAAAACTTCTACGGTGGTCCCGGGCTTAAGTTTCACCGTGCGGGTCATGCTAATAGTTCACTTTCCAAAGGAAATTCACTAATTAAACTTGTGTGATTCTTTGTATTATTGCCATATTAATCTTGTAACAGTGATAACGATTGAAGTAAATGTGTAGCTTACAATTTGTAATGTTTTTAAGACGCTACTCGCTAAACGGGATTACTCATGTTTGAGTAAAACCTCTATGTCGTTCCGCAACATGTTCGAGTATAACGATTACAATCAGATGTTTTAAACTATCGTAAACCAAAGAGACAATAAACTAAGCAGCCACAGATTATTAATCATCAATCAACTAACAGTAGTAAAAAATTTAGTATGATGGAATCTAAAATGAAAAAGCTGACTTGAATAGGTGTAGATTATAGTCCTTGTCTATTAGGTTGTAATGAAACCTTTGCTGACCTTGGTAAAAGAACATTATCAGAGGCGTTGACGCGATACATCTCTAGCAAACGTATTAGGTGTTGAACATTGTCACTGACAAGGAATATTTGCTTCCATCCTACAATTATTTGCTGTGGGTCGTTTTCTTTTATTTATATACCAGGTATCACCCCACTAAAAAGGTGAATGTTATGTTAAAATTCACGAAAAAACTTAGACTTTAAACAAGTCTAGGTTGAAATCTATTTGGTCTTCAGTAACCGAGTGTTGGTTACTAGCACTAGTCACTGGTCCTGGTCACCTAGTGGTTAGTAAAAGTTAACAAAATGCTTAATTTGACCTACAAATGCTACTTTAGCATAACCTTACAGCATGGTAAACACCAACCAAGGTGTCCTAAGTAGTTGTAAGTAACCCAAAGATCTATAAAATTAGACTCTGTGCTTGGGAGGAATTTAATTAACGCACCATTGGAAATTAACTTGTAGTAGTATGTCCCTCCTAACCGTCTTACCTAGGTTAGCAGCTATCAAGAGTTGTATGATAGGTTGGTTTTAACTAACTTAATAAGGACGACAACAACTGCAGGGAGAAAAGAGCAGAGCTAAGATGATAATCAAACGCATCATAGAACACACGCAGGTTATAGGTTAAATTTAAAACACGTCAAACCTCGTGGTATTAAATTTACCATGTTTAAATTAGTTGACTTTGAAAGTGGGGGACATTTTCTGTCCAACTGGTGTCTAGGCTCATACATTTTATCAGTTGAAGGTACATATATAAATGATTTCTTAATCTGCTGTTTCAGGTAAGAAATTCAACGTTTAATGTTTGAAAACCGACTATGGTTTTAATCTGGTTTGGGTAATACTTTAACTAAAAACTACTTTAAGTGTTAAACTTCTATCCTGAAAAAAACTGAATTAAAAAAACCGTTATCTGATTCCTCACAACTTTATAACCATCAAAGTCGAACATGGTAAAACTAAAACCATGAGGTATGGGGTATGATGTATTGTTTTTGTTTGTAACCCAGCTGCTCGGTTAAACTGACCTAGCTCTTCGGTTAGAGTAAACCAGTAGCTCATTTCAAGTGACCTTGCTGATCGGTTAGAGTGAACCAATAGCTCATTTCAAGTGACATTGCTGATCGGTTAGATTGAACCAGTAGCTCATTTCAAGTGACCTTGCTGATCGGTTAGAGTGAACCAGTAGCTCATTTCAAGTGACCTTGCTGATCGGTTAGAGTGAACCAGTAGCTCATTTCAAGTGACCTTGCTGATCGGTTAGAGTGAACCAGTAGCTCATTTCAAGTGACCTTGCTGATCGGTTAGAGTGAACCAGTAGCTCATTTCAAGTGACCTAGCTCTTCGGTTAGAGTGAACCAGTAGCTCATTTCAAGTGACCTTGCTGATCGGTTAGAGTGATCCAGTAGCTCATTTCAAGTGACCTTGCTGATCGGTTAGAGTGAACCAGTAGCTCATTTCAAGTGACCTTGCTGATCGGTTGTAGAAACCCATGAGCTTTGTTAGAGGGACTGAGCTGCTTGATAAGAGTGACCTTTCTCGGTAAAATTAATCCAGAAGGTTATCCAAAGTAGTTACTTAGTGGCTAGGTTAAATCATCTAACATGAAACCGTTATATAAAGTAAAGATATACTCAGGTCATTATTCGAGGACTGTACTGTAGGTCACAAAGTGCTATAGGTCATCTGGACTATATGACCTACAGTACTTGGTCAATTATTTATCCAACTTAGCTAATCATTACTAACCAATATTCAGTGATCTATTTCATAGGGTTTCTAGTTTCCAATCATCTCGGTCGGACTATATTGACCGTACAACTCGATAAGTAGCAACGATTTCTTCAACTAAGCCTAACCTTTTGGATGTTCTGGGATGGTTTCCAATATATATTGTTTCCATTATACAAGTTTATATAAGTTTTTCATTGTTTGTAAACTCCACAGTAAGAAAACTGTCATAACAAGCGTAATTATAAAAAAAAGAAAGAAAAACAACAAAACTATACAAGTTAAAAACCACAAGAAATTATTAATAAATTGCACGGTGAACGAAAACTATTCTGAGACTGCAAGTTTACAGGTTAGTGATTATTGTTTATTATTCCAACAATGCTATAATGCTAATAAACAGCTGGCAATGGAAATGGACGAAAGATTATTCTTCCTGAATTAAACCTTTATCTCTCTGTATCTCATAAACGGTCGAATATATCAAAAATTACTCAAGAATAAAATAGTCTTAAATTGTTATTAATATCCGAAATCATCATAAAATACAGGGTACTCCATAAGAAAAATTAAGTTGACCGCTATATTGGAAAATGGCGGTCATTTACAAACATTGTATTTACTTATTGTTAAACCTATTTAAAAACAAGGAATGTTCCCCATTTAAAGTTTACTGTAAGATGTACAGTTTACAAGATGCCAATGGTAGCACAGACAACAAAAACAACAAAAATGATTGACCTCTCTGTATCTCATAAATTGTTAAGTATATCAAAAATTACTCAAGAATAAAAAGTCTTTAATTTTTATTTACTATCCGAAACCACCATAAATACAGGGCATATCATAAGAAAAAATTAAGTTGACCGCCATATTGGAAAATGGCGGCAATTTACAAAATTGTTATTTACATATTTTTAAACCTCTTTAAAAACAAGAGAATTTTCCCCATTTAAAGTTTACTGTAAGGTGTACATTTTAAAAGATCCCAATTGTGGCACAGTTAAAAAAACACCCTGCATATGATTTTCATTTTATCATCTTAGTTAAAGTTTTTATAGGATTTTTAGTTTTCATCTTTGTCTTAATAATTTTAAATACGAAATAAAAACTTAACAAGTTAAAATATAAAATTAGCTAACCGAAACTACGGTGAATACTAATTCCATTGTTTAAACATTTTCATAAAAAACTTTGGTTGTAACAAAACTTATTTATGTTAGAGATTTGTGCAATATCCAAAAATGTAATTAGTTTATCATAGATGACAAAATTACACAAAGTAGAGCAGAAAAGTATAAAATGTGATAGTAATACATTGCATTAAAACTTCATCAAGGTCATACAAAGATAAATATTTAGAAAAGTTTAGAACAAAAATGTAAATATTGTATGGATGTAAATGTAAGTATTCAACGACCAAATAGAAAGAACAAAAGGGTTGTTTTCTAGGACGTACGTAATCTCCAATGGATTTGGATTGCCTCAAGGCAAGATTGCTGCAAACATCTATTGCAGTGAAAGTTGTATTCTCGATAAAGAATTGTTTTGTAAAACGTTTTAGGAATCAAATTGTATACGTTTTCTTTACTACTGTTAGCTATAGAAAATCATTCAATTGTACGACCAGCCCAGCTCATAAGGAATTATAAGTATGAGTACCTATTATAATAACAAAAACTTTAGAACACATTGTAACCATTTTTTCATGAAAGTCCAGGTACAATATGGAATATAAAGTATCAGTACCTAAAACATAAAACAACCTATATAATAAATACCCCCGTAGCAGCAAACCTGCGTACTCAGTGAATTTCCAATGCATATATATGTAACTTAATACCACATAAAGCCACATACCAAGTTTCATCAATATACATTCATAAATAAACGATTTATGACATTTTAATTATTCTCCATAAGAATAACATGGCGGCTGAGTATGCAGGTTTGCTGAAGCAAGGAGTACAAAAAATGGGGTTTTATAAAAATATCAATATAACTCATGTAGGTAAAGCCACATACCAAATTTCATTAATTTATTTACATAATGAAGGGAGATAACACGTTACTTATTCTCCATAAGAATAACATGGGGCTGAGTACGCAGGTTTGCTGCTACGGGAGCCATTGGTAAAAAATTGTTTTTTGAGCAAATATCAATGGTCGACAACCAGATGAAGTCGTATACCAAGTTTCGTCAGTATACGTTCATAAATAAGCATGATATACAATTTTTTCTTTTCCTCCATAAGAATAACATTAGACAACGTACTGTGTTTAGCACTTTCAATATCTCGGTAACCAATTAACGTAGAGAAATTATCAAAATACCAAATTGTGTGTTTTTTTAAGCTGAATCGAATGGGAAAACCTAAAATTTGATTATTTCCAAAATTATATGTAAAAAATTCGAAAAACCCATTTTTGGGGTACAAAACCCCCCAAAATACCCCTTCGGATAGAGCGATCTAGCTGTTTTTCGAACTTAAAGTCATAAAGCAACTTTGGTATAAATGTTGCTTTACACATTTATACCAAATTTCATAAAAATCTGATAATTTTTACGAGAGTTATCGTGCTCACGGACACATATATATATATATATATATATATATATATATATATATATATATATATATATATATATATATATATATATATATATATATACAGTTTCGAACGAATGGTGTTTTTGGGGTCTGGGGACCTCAAAACAAAAAGTTATCATGGTCCCGGGCCTAGGTCTTACAATGCCGACTACGGTAATAGCTTCTTCCCTATAGGGAAAATTCGCTAAAACAAGGCCTTTAAATGCCTTTCAATGTGAAAATTTAAACACTTATATTTCAACGAAAGCTAAACAATTCACAAGGTTGAATGGCATGCAACCGTTATGATCATTGTTAATGTAAATAATAAACTACACATTTATAAAGCTACATTACTAAAACAAGATTAGTCTGCAATTTAAGTATGGGGATTAAACCAAAACAGAGTTAGAATAAACATATCAGCTCTTGTTTAAATACGACGCTATCTAAATATATACCGGTAGTAGGTTGTGCCACAAATCTTCTGTAGTATAAAACATCGCTATTAAAGACATTATGTTAGGTAAATTGTTCTTATATGGTTGGCCTAATGATGATTGGTGTTTGTTAACTAAAACACAATTGCTTCAAAGTAAAGTAAACATATCGAGTTTACTGTCGTCTGAATATAATGTTTTCCTTTTGTTTTTGCATAGCTTAATAATAAGTTTTTATATTCGCTTCACTTTTTATTTGCAGAACAGACATTAAATCCGATAAGCCTATCTGTATTTAGAGGTAGGATAGCTGCAGTAGGCCTAATTATTTAACTTATGCACCAAGATATTTGTTACCTTGAAAACTTTTCCTAAAATATCCTCCAGGAAAAGAAGCCCATTAGAGTGAGGTCTGATTTAATGAGGTGTGGCATTTTAAATGATGCGGAGCAATTTTACTAGAGAATGTATGTCCAGTGCTAAATTGCCCCCGTTTCTGATCTGATCGATTGGTTGGGTTAGCCCTACTTTGTAATCGCATAGATTTTCTATCTAGTCGACTTATTAGTGAATTTCCTTTGGAAAACTTAAGCCCGGGACCAACATAGAAGTTCCTAACGTGACCCCCTGAACACGTTTTGGGGGGTCGTTCAAAATTGTATATATATATATGTGTGTGTGTGTGTATGCACTCTAGCGGTCGCATGTTTTGTCCGAATTACTTCAAATTTGGTAGGGACGTTTCTTTCTATAATCTGTTGGACAAGTTCGTTGGGCAAAACAATCGGAAAACTCTAAACCCATTTTTTCGGGATTAATCTTTCAAATTTCGAGTTTTTGGGCCCCAAAAGGGTCATAAAAGCCCCGGATGCAAAATTAATGCGTAGAAAAAGATGGAAATTAGTTAGGCGAAAGTTTTAAGCCCTCGCTCGTCATTCTAGCATACATATTTAACAAGTTATTAAAGAAAATTTGTATTGACCAAACACAGTACGTTGTCTTACGGGGGTTTTACATTAGAAAAGCCTGTTATTCATTTGTTGGTGTACTTTTACCATCCCCAATAACCTCACGCCTACTTTAATGCCTCACTGGACCTTCTCCTAACATTATAATGCACAAAATTGTATTCCCAGCATTGCAGGTAAATAGAACCAGGAGCATCAGAACAGCCAAAAAATCAATATTTTCAGATTTGAATAAAAATTTGAATAAATGTATATTTTTAACTTATTTTGAGTTTTACAAGTTTTTATGTGGAAATTCACTTCCCTCACGTCAGCGTGCTGCGTGCGAATTCGTTTATCTTGAATTACGGTAAGAAACCTTTCACGGTGAAAACACATGTGACTTCGTGTAACTCAGAGGAAAGGTTGTCTGCTATCGCAACTGTAGCTCCAGACATGCTTCATCGTACGTGATCAGAAATAGAATATCGATGTCTTCCTCACTACTAATGGAGCATATATATAATGTTTCTTAGGTAAAATAAAAATCATCCCTCGCTCTTATTTTAAGACTACAGATAAGATTATATATTAACTCTTCTTTAATTACGGAATTATTTTTTTTTAGTTATGATGATTGTTTTTTATGACCCTATTTAACGTATTATTTTACATAATTAAAAATTGTTTGTACACAATTCAAGGTTTACCTAGTTAGCTATTCAGATAGTTATGCTATCAAGGAAATATATATATGAATTTTGAACGCCTTTACGAGCACGATAAAGTCGGTAACGCGAGAATGGATAGGCAATACCATATGTGTTGGTATAAGTGGCAAATATTATAACGAATTTTTATAATACTACTTTATGGATTTTGTGACACATTAAAATACTATGAAATTTTAGTATGACGATGATTCAAAGGTAACTGCTAATACTCAACCTTGTAGGACACAAGGGGGCAAGAGAGAGCTCTCGAGAGGTTTATCTGACTCTGATTACTCATTGATCTCCTGTAACTACTCTCTTGTGAAGTTCCGCTCTTCTCAATGTTAACAACCCTGTAGGTTGCTGGGGCCAAGAGAGACCTATCGCGAGGTTTATCTGACTATGCTTACTCATTGATCTCCTGTAACTACTCTCTTGTGAAGTTCCGCTCTTCTCAATACTGATAACCCTGCAAGTTGCTGGGGCCAAGAGAGAGCTCTCGAGAGGTTTATCTGCCTCCGCTTACTCATTAATCTCCTGTCACATCTCTCTTGTGAAGTTCCACTCTTCTCAATGTTAACAACCCTGTAGGTTGCTGGGGCTAAGATAGAGCTATCGAGAGGTTTATCTGACTCCGCTTACTCATTGATCTCCTGTAACTACTCTCTTGTGAAGTTCCGCTCTTCTCAATGCTAACAACCCTGTAGGTTGCTGGGGCCAAGAGATAGCTCTCGAGAGGTTTATCTGACTCCGCTTACTCACTGATCTGCTGTAACTACTCTCTTGTGAAGTTCCGCTCTCCTCAATGCTAACAACCCTGTAGGTTGCTGGGGCCAAGAGAGAGCTCTCGAGAGTTTTATCTGACTCCGCTTGCTAATTGATGTCCTTTAACTACTCCCTGGTGAAGTTTCGCTCTTCTCAATGCTAACAATCCTGTAGGTTGCTGGGGCCAAGAGAGAGCTCTCGAGAGGTTTATCTGACTCCGCTTACTCATTGATCTCCTGTAACTACTCCCTTGTGAAGTTCCGCTCTTCTCAATGCTATCAACCCTGTAGGTTGCAAGGGCCAAGAGAGCTCTCGAGAGGTTTATCTGACTCCGCTTACTCATTGATCTCCTGTAACTATTCCCTTGTGAAGTTCCGCTCTTCTCAATGCTATCAACCCTGTAGGTTGCTGGGGCCAAGAGAGCTCTCGAGAGGTTTATCTGACTCTGCTTACTCATTGATGTCCTTTAACTACTCCCTGGTGAAGTTCCGCTCTTCTCAATTATAACAATCCTGTAGTTTGCAAGTGCCAAGAGAGAGCTATCGAGATGTTTATCTGACTCCGCTTACTCATTGATCTCCTGTAACTAATCCATAGTAAGGTTCCGTTCTTCTAAAAGTTAACAGCCCCGTAGGTCGCACGGATGCCAGGTGAGAGCTCTCGAGAGGGATATCTGAGTCCACTCACTCTTCGGACTCAGATAAACTCTGTTACAACTCCATTTAAAGGTCCCGAGCTTCTCAATGCTAAAAAACGTGACATATTAGTGATGGTTCCATAAAAAAAAATTTTATTTAGGAATGTAACTTTAATTTACCAAATATATAGTTCATTTGTATAGTTATTTTTGTTGGGCGGGGTTGGAATATTCGTTTAGTCATTAAGTAATCATAATAATTAATTATATTTCCAAATTGAATTTTACTGTATGGAAAATGGTTCTCTTTAATATAAATAAATTTTGGTTGTAACGATTGGTAGTTGATTTATAGTGGATTTATCATGGTAACGAAAATAGTAATACTATTTCACAGGTTTTTAAACATAAGATAAATTTAAAATATTGTTTATGCTGTGTATTATTTTAGACTGCAAGTTAAATGGCCGTTAACATGATACTTTGAAACGATTGATACTTTAAATTCGATACTGCTAGGGATTACAATAATATTGGTTGCATGTTTTACTAAGCTTATTGGTGAGTTGCTAACAGATTAAGGACATTCACTAGTCACTACTAATACTAAGCATTATGGAAGGGAATTTCAAGTGTCAAGAGGAAAATTGATGATGTATCTTCCAGCCTAACAAAATATTTCAATGTGGTGTGGAACGATTTTTACAAAATAATAGGAGTAGACAAATAAGAAGACAAATGGTATTGTTTAAATTTAAATGTTTGTTAGCAGAAGGTGTTAACCCAATGGGAAGTCCTAAAACATCGCTCCGCGCTTTATTGATTAAAGCTTGGTGGTGCCCTAACACACAGTTGCAGTCGGAATACTTTGAAAACAACGTTCTCAACTTAGATAAATTTTGGTTGTAACGATTGGTAGTGGATATAAATAGCTGTCAGATACAGTGTGACTATAATGTGTTATGAGATGAGAAAATGTATTTAATTACTCTTTATATTTTTGACCAAAAAAACCATTAACAGATAGTGTGAGGTATTGAAAATACATTTTAAAGAAATACATAAGGGTAATACATTAACAATTTTATATTAAAAATTTAAATAATTTAAGTACTTAGTGACCAATATATAATGTTTCAAATATATCGCATAGTAGAAGAAACAAAACGACCGTGAGTAAGATTGGTTGAAGATTAGTTATTCAGAATATATCAGGATAATTATAACTAATTAACTACAACAAAATAATTACAGCTATTGCTTACATTTAATTTAGTCTGTGAAGTTTACCAATTTTAAAGATAGGGAGTAATTTTAATTCAGTTATTAAAATAAAACTTCAATACAATGTAGTTAAAGCAATGTTGTGTTTAACACAAAATTTTGAATACTATAAATAAAATATAACAATGTATTTGCGAAATATAAATAAAATTGTTTTACTGACAATGTAAGTATAGAAAAAACAACATATAAATACCTGCTAAAATAAATATTATTATTTGTTGTGTAATGTTTTAGTTTTAAAAAGAAAATTAAAAAAACCTCAAGTTAAAAAAATGGAAAAGAAAAATGCAAATGAAAATAGATAGAAAGAAAGAAAACGAAAATTTTATGTAAAATAATGCTAACCGTTGCGGGACCCTACTTCGCATTGCGGTGTCAAGGAAAATGCAAGAGGTCGCTTAGAGATTTCATTGAGTTAATAATATCATAGTACCTGGGGGCCGAGCTTTGCTTGAGGAAGGTCAGTCAGTTTGTATAGATGACTTGGAATAACTTTTCACCACGTCCCCTAACCATTGAACAGATACACTTACCATAGCCAGTTTGCCACTGTTCTGCATGTTTAAGGTCATTCCAGTTGTTATAATAGCTTAACTTCCCTTTCATTAATTTTGGATATGATGTGGCAAACACCACATGTTAATACTTAAACCATGATAGCATTACTTTGACAGTTCTCTCATTGATTGAAAACGGCTGTTATAATGATTTTCTTTGATTTTTTTAACTTTATAAGAACAATGCTATTTTTGTTTACTTTAAACTATCGTCCTTCTACATAATTCGATTTTTTCTGGAGATGAGACATGTCTATAACTTATTTTTATCCCAGAAACTAATTTTTTCCAACATTTGAAGGAAATCGTTCGAGCCGTTTTTGAGATTAGAGTTGCAAGCAAACAAATCTTACTCTTATTAGACTAGCAGCTAAACAAACACACGAGCCACTGGAAGAGGTGACTTTGCCACCCGAAGGAAGCCAAACCTGTCCGATGACGAACTAACTATCTGAAACAGATGCTTTATTGAGAAAACAATGAAATGTAGTATTTTCAATGTAAACAGAGGAAACCTACTTATATTGAAAAACATTACGCTACATTTACGAAAATATTATGGTAAAATAACCTAACCTAACTCCACAGAGCACTGTATGGCGGCTCTTTTCTTTGCAACTTATTACAAAAATTGGTTTGTGTAAAATATAACAAAAATTAGTACCTCAAAAAGTAAACACAAAAAGGTAGATTTTAACCTGGGACCGCATGATCGTGAATCCAGTGCCGTATCCATTAGACTACCAGAGCGTATCGAACTAAGTAAAAGTTACAATTCATCAAGCAGTAGATGGCACTGTGATTTTAAAAATTTCCACGGGTAGCGCTCGGTGTGATTTCAAAGTTTTACACATAGCAGCCCTCACGTAGGAAATTTCTCCTCTTCCAGTGGCTCGTGTGGCTTTTAAGCTGCTAGTCTCATATTAGAGTATAATATGATGCAAAACAATATAACTTAATGCTTGAATCCATAGAAACCATTTTAAATTTCTTGTAAAACACACATTGACATAAAAGAATAACTCATTTAAATTTAACACGTTTACATAAAATATCAGAAACACAGCTAACCAGACCGCAAGACACAAATTCCCCGAAGAATAAGCAATTTAAGAATAGGTCTCAAATAATGGCCGTCCTCTGTGTATGACTACCTGATAAGTGCTACGTAGATCAAGGGGCGAGAGAACTAGTCACTACCATTGTGGTGGAACTCAAAACACCACGCACAACCAGATAAATGACCAAAACCTAATGGGAAGAGTAATTTGCCAGTGAAATTAATACGTGAGATGACTCATGAAGTACCCCCAAGGTATTACCAACAACTACTGATATTTCCTTGTGGTGTACTTGGTGATTTTGGTGTTGGAGTGATACAGCCGGATAGTGTTGAACTGTGGTACGGGGAATTATATTGCAGTTGGTGTGTTTTTTCCGCCGGAGTGATATGATGGGGTCACCGGACGTAGTTGGTCTTAAATAAGGATTTTGTGGAAGTGAAGGATATTCTGGCGTGGTTATGTAACCGATCGTTCGTCGATCTATTAACCATGGCCTTGGTTCCGGTCTATATGTTCTTAATAAATTGGTAAGCATTCCCTCGTCGTAACACAACGGGCAGTATGTCAATGTTGATACTGGTTCATGTGGCTCCCCTGCGTTTTGCTCGTAATATTGACAAATTAACCACCGTAGACTTTATCTGGGAGGTGGTATTCGTCGTAGTTGTGCATGGTGTGTTGCGTGCCACCGAAACGGCATCGGCTAGTTTTCTTGATCCCCGATCTACGTAGAGCTTTACGGGTAAAGGATGATACCTGGAAAGCGCCCATCATTCGACATCTATTAATTTTTTTTCCACGGGAGATTTTTTTTCATGGTCCGGTTAGTCGTGCTTCTGATATGTGATGTACGCAGGATGTAATGTGACAATTGAAGCAAAGTATGGAACGGTTAGGCTGATCACCTAACTTTAAAACACCCGGTTGGTAAGGCATGCTATCAAACTGTAAAATTGCACTATCATTGCCAAACTTCACATCATTGGAAACTTCCATAATTAAACATATTAGGTTCAAGAACAAGATGAAATCACTACATTAATCAGAATTAATTTCGGACCGAGGCTAAAGTTGCTGTTGACCAGAAAAAAGTTTCCATTTTCAGTGTGAAGGGGCAAGATTTCGTTCTTGCTACCGCCATGATGACATCTTGAAAACCCACCCTTCTCCACTAAGCTGTGAGCCAGACCATTACAACGTTGAATTTAAATTGTAAATTTATTTTGGGTTTTTATGTTTTGACATAAAAACATAAAAATAAGAGTTCAATTGCATTAAAACCACATACCATAGATAAAAGTAAACTAAAGCACTTTTACCTCGAACCTCGGAATGAGTTGTATATCATTCGATATACCTAAAAATGATTTTATTAAGTTACTACCATCAATAAAATAATTTTTATTTGTGTATGTATTTGTTTTACATAGTAATAAATAAACTAAATTAAATGGATTCTATTATATTTATTTATTCAAAGATGCAACTTCCTAATACGTAATAAAAAGTAAAAACCCAATGTAATATTGCTATTATAGATACCGATCACAGAATAAATACATTTTGTATTTGATAAGTATTACTTGCTAAGTAGCATTTGAAGTGTCTGTACTTTCTACTTTACTTCACTAATATGAACCTGTGAAAACACGAATCGTTTTGACAATATACTTTAATATTGAATGCACCGTTAGAAAAATCTGATTTCACGGATCTGTAAAATCCGAATGCTGGATCTTTTCTAGTATTTATGCGTAAAAAGTAAAAAAAAGATTATGTTTATAGATATGGCTATAGCGGTATATGTCTACACTTAAAAATGTTATCATCCATTTCAGTTGGTTTATTCACCGTTTTTGAGTTATAAGCAAAACAGTTTAAAATTCCCCTGAATTTTCAGTAGGCCCTATTTGAAAGTCTGGTATATTTTATAATTTATGGGGTGGATGTAAAGTATAAAACCATATGAAATACATTATGAAAATATATTTGTTGCCTCAGTCAACTTTTACCTACCTTTTTTCAACCTTTACAAATCTGTTATGATATATATGTTATGATATATAATATATGTTACATATATTGTACGAAGATTCATAAACTTTAACAATATGATATCAACTTTGGTTGTTTTACAGTTTTTGTGTTATTTATAACAAATCAAAACAATCTCCAAATTTAGAATCTACCTTTGGAATTCTTTAACTGTTGTACACCTAACCTGTGTTTCTCCAGATTTTACTGTATTATAGTTAACCCCTCATGGAAACGTTTAATTGTGTAAATTATCAAATAACTAAGAAAATATGAAGTATTCCACAAGTTTAAGAGAAAACGTGGAATATACAATTATATGCAACGCAGTGTAATTAAATACCCCCGTAGCAGCAAACCTGTTTACTCAGTGAATTTCCAATAAATATATATGTATCTTAACACCACTTAAAGCCACACACAAAATTTCCTCAATATACATTCATAAATTAACTATTTATGACATTTTGATTATTCTCTATAAGAATAACATTGCATCTGAGGATGCAGGTTTGCTGAAACAATGGACACACAAAATGGATTTTTATGAACAATTTGTTATAACTTAACTAGGTGAAACCACATACCAAATGTTATTAATTTATGTTAATAACATAAATAATAACATAAATAACATAAATAATTTATGTTAATAACATGTACTTATTCTCCATAAGAATAACATGGGGGCTGAGTAGGCAGGTTTGCTGCTACGGGAACTATCGGAAAAAAATCATTTTACATGAAATATCAATAGACCACAACGGTATGAAGCAATATACCAAGTTAAGTCAAGATAAGTTGATAAATAAGCAAGATATAAAATTTTTCTTATTCTCCATAAGGATAACATTGGATAACGTACTGTGTTTAGCACTTTGAATACCTCGGTAAGCTGAATTTAATGGTGAAATCTAAAATTGGATTTACTAAAATATTATATGTAACAAACTAAGAAAAAATATTTTTGGGGTACAAACCCCCCATAAAAAAAAAATACCACTTTGGATAGAGTGATCTGGCTGGTTTTCAAACTTTCGAAGTCATGAATGTTGTTTTACATGTTTGTGTGAGAAATTTCATCAAAATCGAATCATTTTACGAGAGTTATCGTACCCACGGACACATATATATACAGTTTTGAACGAATGGTGTTTTTGACATCTGGGGACCTCAAAACGAAAAGTTATCATAGTCCCGGGCCTATGTTTTACCATGCCGACTACGGTAATAGCTTCTTCCCTATAGGGGAAATTCGCTAAAACAACTGTTTTTCAGCAATACGTTCACTTTATTTTATCAGTTGTATATATTGTAAAATAATAAGTGATAATACAAGCTTCATATATATTTATAGTAAACGTTATAAGCTTAAAAAGTATTAAATATTTTGCTATAAAAATGGTCAGAGAGGTGAATTAAAGAAGAGTATCACTTAATATATTTTAGTCACTCTAGTTAGTTTAAGCTTGAGTGATAATGAATTATTAGCCGTCTCTCACCAACCACTCATCTACGCAAGAACTCTCAGTGTTTTGATATTCCCGCTCGTCACTGTCAGAAATGATTGATGGTGGTCGAGAACAACACTGAAACTATGGAAGGTTGCAAACGTTTTAATCAACTTATAATATTGTAAATACGGAATACTTATCAAAAATAGTTTAATAATAATTACGGAACAGGGCTAAGTTTTAAAGGACCTGCCAAGGCCTTATTATGTATTAAATTCAAGTTGTTTGATATTAGTACATGCCTTTTAACAGATTTTTTCTAAAAAAGTGCACTGTGGGTATATATTTTCAGATTATACACCCATGAGAAAACAACACATGTAGAGTGGTATTTTTAAAATTCCGCTCCGTTTAGCATCAGTAAGTTTGTTTGTGTTGTTTACTAAATTGAGTATATCTTGTGAACCGTTACAGGTACTGATTTGAAACTTGGCATGGATCGTATCTATACTTATGCCATTTTGGCAATACATTTTAAATCTCTTTCTTTCACCGTTTAAAGTTGGTGGCCATTTTGGTTACTTTGGTTATTTTGGTTGGTACAAAACCAAATATCTTAAATTTCGGAATATTTAGAAAGATCGACAAGAAGATATAGCATAAAAAGATATGCTAATAAATCATAACTTAAATTGACATGTCTTGGAAATACTGTGTTAATGAATTCCACAAATACGATTCTACATATAATATTATACTTTGTGCATTCATATTTTTATCGTAAATTTTTATTTGTTTTAATATTTTAACTTATATATTGACTACGCTTTATCATACCTCTATATAAATAAGGGTGACCATCTGACAAAATATTAAGAACGATGTGTTACCAAATATGTTCTTAGTTCCATTGAATTTCATATATATTGATAATTAGCTAAAAAGAAATTATTACTTTAATTATTTTTATTTGAGATTTTTATAAACATGTTATGTAAACCTACAAGGGTTACATTAAAAATTTATTTGTAAAGCCAAGACAAATTATAAATAATTCATAGTCTGGATTTAAAATACGTTTATTATTTGTATATTATTTTGTTTATTTACCTTCTACATAGTTGTTGACCTGAATAAACCTTTTCTTTTGTTTTTGTTTATTTAGATTGAACAAATTATCTATCTACACCCGCACTTTTTTAACCACCCCCCCTCCCCTATTTCTAAAACTGCGGTCCGGACACTTAAACTGATTATCATTTATAGACATGTAATTTCAATAAAAAACGCTTAAATATATTAAACCATAAACATACTGGATTTTATTTGTTACTGAAATAATCTTAAAATCTACTCTTTGATGAACAACAACCTCACTGTAACTTTAGACCTCCTAATATGTTGTTGAAGAGAAGCTTATTCTAACATGCAATGATTGTGTCAGTAATTGGAAGCAAGTAATTGTAAGAGTCAAAGCGAGTGGGCATCACTCGTGTGTATTGTAAGGGTCGAAGCAAGTGGGCACCACTCGTGTGTATTGTAAGGGTCAAAGCGAGTGGGCATCGCTCGTGTGTATTGTAAGGGTCAAAGCAAGTGGGCATCACTCGTGTGCATTGTAAGGGTCAAAGCAAGTGGGCACCACTCATGTGTATTGTAAGGGTCAAAGCGAGTGGGCATCACTTGTGTGCATTGTAAGAGTCAAAGCAAGTGGGCACCACTCGTGTGCATTGTAAGGTTCAAAGCAAGTGGGCATCACTTGTGTGCAGCGGCGTATAAATTAAAATTTTTCAATCAGTAATTAAAATTGCCAAGGTTACCGAACGGGATGTTGAACAAAGTAAGCGAGTTATGCAAATTTCGTGGTTTGGTGAGTAAACAATGCTGACAAACAAGTAAAAAATAACATTTAGAAAACACTAAATTATAGCCCTAATGACAAGCTACGCAATTTAAAAAATATGTTAAAGTTTCATTCTATTTACCTTTACATTTATATTTTTAAAATAATTTTTAAATGCGCGTAATCAAATGAGAAATAAACCGTGACAAATTTGAAAGTTTTAACGTGTCCTAAATTCCCTCAGGGCTTCACCCCATTGGTATTTTCAGTTCCAACGTCTGTTGCAGTCAGTGATTTTGTTTTTAGGGGATTATTTTAACATATGTTTATTTAGACCTTCTCAGTGCAACTATGATTGCCAGAACTAGTGCTATTAATGGGCATTATTCATGTACAAGACAATCATTATATACGGGATAAAATGCCTCATTTCATTAGAACTATCCTACAAAAATAAAGAAATATTTAACCATTGTGACGTTGTGAACTACACTAATGGAGTTTGTAAAATTAGATAGACGGCCATTTCATTGGTAACCAACAAAATATAAAGTTTTTAACAGAAAGTGTTACGTATAAAAATACATTTGCCTATTATTTAGAAAATTACTTAATAATTTGTGAAGGAAATCGATTCAACTATGAACAATAATAATGTATTTGAATAAAAAAATGTATATATATAGGAGGTATTTTGATGTAACAATAAAACTGTGTTGGTTGTAGCCAGTGATAACATCTCAACCAATGATTCAACATTTAAGTTCAAAAGTGAAAAGTAGTTCAGTTGAAAAAGTAGATAAGCGTTATATTATATAAACTTGTTATCCTGAAAGTAAAGAGTAGTGAAGATCCTTGGTTAGATTGAACCCGCTCAACTAATTCTGGAGACTACTAACACATCAAACAGGCTATTCTGGCAAGCGAATTGTAGTCTTTGGCATGGACCTCGGATATTCTGGTGAAGATAAACTGAACGCTTCAATGAAAATCAACTTTATCTACATTAACCTAACTGTAGTGCTTTATGACTAGAATAAGTGACATTAGCATTAACGAACCTTCATCAGGATTCAACAAGAGAGGGTTTTATAATTTATTTTATGAATGTCCAATATACAACATTAAAACTGTTTAATTTATATTTAAATCAGAATATGTCATTTATTATGATACTACAACTAAAACTAGCAACACATGTTTATTTACATCTTCTCAGTGTAACTATGATTGCCAGAAATAGTGCTAGTAATGGGCATTATTCATGTACAAGACGGCCTATTGACCTATATGACACACAATTAAGGTTATATTTGTAAGAAAATGGTTTTATTTTTAAAAACTTGAAATGTCTTTAAAACATAATAAATAATCAATGACTATTATTGAGGTTAGCATATAGTTTGGAATGCTATTATTTTAAATAATTGCAATAAGTTATAGTAATACCACAATAACATAATATCTACTGCAGTACATAGACAAATATATTCTAGTTCATTGAGGTTTTTACAAATATTAAATTTCTTATGTAAAATATGCAAACCGGGGGTGTTGAAGCTATTTATACTCCATTGTGGATGCAATGATAATACATTTTCACTGTTGCCTATTATAATTCAACAAATAAGGTGAATTAGTGATATAATTGTAAATGTGTAGTGCTATTTGTTGTATTGTTCCAGAAACATATTCATCAATAGTATAATAGCAAACGAGTATCATGTATTCGTGCAACCTTGCTTGTACTAGTTTCACAAACTCCGCTATTATTTTGTAATTTATAATACTCGCTTTGATACAATCAACAATATACCTTCATAATATAAGTTTTCTTCAGACATTGTTAATAGTTCATAAGTTTGAATTTCGTAAGATCAGGGTAAACACTACTTTAAATTGTAATCATTATTTTGTTTTTATTTAACATTGTGGAATATTAGGAATGTCTGTTTTAAATATAAAACGTGTAATGCACGTTAATATCTACTCAAATATGTCTCTAAATAAAAGTAAAATGTGAAATTATCACCTTTGTATACTATTAAAAAATTCAGTGTAAAATTTATAAATTTATTTTTATTTAACATTTTTATTGAATTGAAGTATACATTTGTTCATAATTTTTAACTATATTACATTTGTACTTAGATCAATATAAATCGTTTTTTGTAACAATAACTAGAATATATCATTCAGAAATAAAAAAGTAATGTTTAAAAGCAATAAAAACCCTACTTTTAGTTGGGTTTAAGAATAATGCAAAATTACGCGATATAATAGCTTTAGAATTATTCATAATATAAAGAACATCATGTCCAAACAAGATAAAGAGCAATTTCGCGGTTCCTTAACACTCTTTGATATCAGACTTTATAGTACGTCATAAATTGTCGTTTCATTTCCGCTGCCATGCAATTTACAAGCATATTTTTGTATTTTTGACTTGTGGTATATTTTATTGTCACCTATGACTAAAGACATTGAATATAAACTACTATTACTGTTTTAATGAATGAATAGTTTCAATGAGGTAAGATTGTATATAATACAAGTTGAATACAAGCTGCCACGTTCTGATAATTATCTTGTGTATGCAATTGGATTACCGAAGTGGAAGTGGAAGTTTTTAATATGTTTAGTATATTTATATAAGGAGAGAGGGAAGACAACACTGAAGTCAGGATGATAGTTCAGAACTGGCATCAACTTGTGAGTGGCAGCTCCGCTCTACTGTAATTCAGTAGTTTAAGCTGAATTTTTTAAATAAACAAAATATAAAAGTAGAAAGGAATCGAAATTGTGTCATAGGTCAGGTACCTACACACAGTTAGGTTTATAAATGATAAATAATTAGTATTTTTAGGACGTTGTCAAACAAAGTTCCCGTCAAACGGTGGGCCCGCCAGTTCATTCATTATAAACATTTATATACCACGCCCCACAACCCCACTCCTAAGGAAACTAAAATGACCAAATATTATAGTTTTACTACACATAATTAAATTGCGGAAGTTAGGTTAGTTTAGTTATTACTAAAATGTTATCGAATTATCCGTCTAAATTGGTGCTTGTAAATATTAATAATTTTATTAATTTCAATAGTTTTAAGAATCTTACTGTCAACAAACTTAATGTACTTGCTGCAATGCTTAGTGTTTAGTTATTATTTTCTCTATCTAATTTACATATAAAAATGAATTTAAAATTGTCAGCCCTTTAATAGATTAATTATAAAATTATTTAAATGTAATTTATGTTATTACCATTCAAATAACTATAATTGAGTCTCTTGTGATGTATTTCGTTAAAGTCTTTGTTGGTTGAGTTAGTTAAAAATAGTGGACTCATGATTTGGCGGGGCTACCATTGGACTGGATCACTAATTTTTTTTTTTCGCAGCCCTGCATTGTAGTGTTCTGTAGCATGTTTGAAGGATTCATAGTTTAGCACTGAGTTATGTAACTTCATAATTAGGCATAACATACCTTAGTTAAACTTTACGTAAACATCAGCTAAAAGGACTATTTTTATACTGAATATAAGATTAGCAGTTACTAACAAATATATTACTTAAATATTGAAACCATTTTAATATATTCTATTTAATTAAGTGCGATTTCCTCAGGTTTATGATGATTAATAGTGATAATTAACAACTGTAATGACAATTCCGGCGCATTTATGTTCCGATGTTTATATTTGAAATAATAGTGTAAAGTATATATGAATAAAGTTTAAAAATTTAAGTTGTATAGATGAGTGTCATGTGGATCAGTACTAAAACAAATTACTATAATTTTTCATATGGCCCTCGAAAATTTTTGTTAGCTTTCCTTTTTTTATTAGGTAAATTTATATCACTGAATAATACATGTTTTAAATCAGTCGTACATAAAATAGTGTTTCTAAATATACGAGTAATTTAACAATCGCTAAACAAACTTTGAAAGCGAAAATCGCACAGTTTATACTTTAAACTACTTTTGGGGTCATTTTCTATCGACCGTGTCTTTAATATCCTCCTTGTTCTTGGAATCTGTTTAGAGATAAAGCAGACCATGTCGGCCAGGAAGATTGAATCTTTGGCATGAACCTCGGCACCACCGTCCTCAGACCATCAATGAAAATATCAACATATTTTGCTTGACATGAATTCAAATATACTATAAATAAAATACATTGAGCAAATTTATATTTTAGTTTCCTTAGTTTTTTCACACTATAAAAGTATTTTTTCATTCAATTCAACGAAGATTCACGGACAAGAATATAGATTTTCCGATGGATCTACACGACATCGACCAAGGCGCTGAAGATGGCATGAATGCCGACATACGTATACGCCAAAACAGGAGTAAAAAGGTTTGATTGACATAAGTAAATAACTTATATTTATAAAACAAATAAATATGTTTTTACTTTTATTAGATAAGAAAATATATAAAATGGTATGTATTTATTAAAAGGTTTGTCCCCAACTATACTATGCGATAAAAAATTGTAGAAATACAAAGATGTAAATTTAAACTTGTTTTTTCTTTTACTGTTAAATATATCAAAGATATTCAAACTCAGTTAAAAATATGAATATAATAAATATATCAGTCAAAATTAATTCCTATAAACTAGATTATAGGATTGATCATTTTCTACTAATTTAGCTACTGATTTTTTCAAGCTGCTAATGTGGTTTTTGCAATTAATGGATAACGTGTAAACTAATGGTTACACCAATACTACCTTGTAACATTAAAACAAAAATACAGTGATTTTTAAAGACACATTGGTTACCTATAATTTTGTTATTATAAATATGAATGTGCAATTTACAAAGTTAAATCCAAACCAAATAAAAAAGCTCCCTATACAACAAATAATATAAAAAGTGATGGTAGGACTTGGAACCTTAGAAAAGCAAACCTAAGATACTCTCTTCTCGTTCTTAACTTTGATATGTAAATCGTACACATCAGTATGAAAGGCCTTCTTCGTCCTTTCTATTATGATTTAAACTGGAAAAGAATTTCTGGATGTACTTTTAGACATTTGTTTTGTATAAGAGCAATAATAAAATTTAACTAATTGTTAACTACTTGATAAAATTTAATCTACGTTAGTTGAACCACTGTGCAGCCTACTACTGTCAGGTATTCCGTTTCCCGACTGTCCAGTTTTTAATCCTTCTTATTTTAAGTATGGGACCTTTGAGAATAGAGCCAAAGGTCGACGTTATATTCTAATGCAGAAGATATTAATCATAATATCTGCCAAAATATTTACTTTTCAATAGTAAAATAAGATACATTTGAGTCATACAATTTTAATAAAAAATTCCCCATAGTAAAGTGAATGCCACTTGAAACTTTTTAACTTGTCACTCCATTCTCTCTGTGTTGTCGTGGATATGTATGTTAGTCATTACTCTCTCAAATATGTTCCATAAATAATTCCTGGCGTTTAGTGCATTTGAAAGGGTGTTAATTGAACCTTTCGAAAGCTATTGCAATATGAAAGTAAACGTATTTAAATAACAAATATTCTAAATTTATTTAATAAAACTGTCATAATCAACATTTAGTTTGTGCTACAAACTATGAAGTTTTTGAGATAAAATTAGTTGCAATGTAATGCTATCAGGGAATAGACACGTACCTAGTCAGTAGTTACAATGTATGGATATTTTATGATAATAGTAAATATTAATAGTGCTTTCATCTTTTGAATGAGCTGTAAATTATGGCTTTTTAACGTTAATTGCATATGATAAAACCTTTATACAGTGTTGCTGAGAACTTGTTTGGATTGTATTTCTAATCAGAGGTGTTGAATAACACCTCCCTAATCCCTTAGAAAGCGCAAACATTGACTTGTTTACGTTCGGACCTCTCTTCGTTTACCGTTTTGTGACAGTACGGTTACTAAAACCGTATAACAAAAGTGCATAATTTTAAAGAAGTACTGAAAGTTTAAGGATTTGTAAATAATGCAGTTGTAATGGCAACAAAATAACGTATTGAAAAAATTAATTAAATCCACATTTACATCGCCAAATAAGTCACGAGTACTTACTATCGAAGATATTTAAAACAAATTTGTTATTTAACTATCTTATTTTTTATTTAAGTTACGTAGGTTTTGATTTTCGTCTTAAGTTGAACCATAGTAGTATCGTTTTGGGACTTCTGGGTCGAGTAATGTTAATTACTCTCGGTGATTAACAGCTTGTGACGTAGCTGATGACGTCACAGTTGACGTAGCTGATGACGTCGCTGTGAGGTAGGTCAAGTACAAGGTCATCCTGAGGATGTTTGGAAAAATAAATATTGCACGATTTTGATTCGATAGCAGTGATACGATAATAAAAATAGAGTGAAAACTATCGAATGAAACCTGGGCAAGATAATGGTTTTAACATTATTTTTTTCTTTATTTTACTTACAATACTTTTGTGTGTGTAATTTTAGATATTTTTCCAATGATGTATTCGCAGAGTCCTTGATGTTTGCTGTATCGTGTGTATAACTTAAAATATAGTGCACAATGCATGGATCGGGTGTTTCCTGTTTTATTTTCCAAGTTTGTGAAATAGTAGATATAAAAGCAAAGTTCACTTTACCTTTAATGTTTCCTTCCATGTTTGTTTAGTAAAATATTCATTAGTCCAAACCTATCAAGCATAAAATAACTGCTTGCACATCAGAAGATGTTGTGGTAGAAACTTCATGCAGTTGAATTAGATCAGTTGTATTTTTATTAATGTCGGCTTGTTCAATATTATAAGAAGATGTGGAAGAAACAATGTATTGTTTTTGAGAGTCCATGTGTACTAGGCAAGAGTCGGAGGTACATTGATGTGGCATAAGCGTGTAGGACGAGTACTTGCCCTTCCCCCACCAGTCTCCCCACCACAACGTTCCCCCACCAAGTTATTACATCGCACAATAACCACTGTGCATGTGTTAGTTAGGGGTTGGCTCTCATAATGTCAAGACCATTGCTCCGTAACTGAAAAGTTCAATGATTTTTGCTCAACACTGTATGCGTATAATGATTACAGTTACTATGATTTAAACTAGTGCATTTATTCATGTGATGCTCCTTGCGTAGCAGACAACGGGCTAAGAGTGTTTCAGTTATACGACGGATTCGCGCACAATCCACTAAAAGCATAGACATTCTGTCTTCATAATCGGTAAAGTAGAAGGTGGTGGAAAGTGGACTACTGAAGGACACCTTCCTCATATTCCTGTAAAACTTTGCCATTTTCAGACTTTGCGAAAACTATATATGTAGATGTTCATTCGTCAAGAGCTAGAGATATAGTGTTGTAGCGAAAGCGTGAAGGTTATTTAAATGCCCTTCCCATACCATAACGTTTCCCCCACCAACTCATAATCGCACAATAACCAAGGTATATGTGTTAGTTATAGTAATATGTTTGCGTCAGACATTGAATTAATCGTAAATGAATGTTTTGCAGAATTCTTGGCAAAATTGCAAGAGCATGATGGAAGAGGTTCTGGATGGACTTTATTAAGCATAATAGGTCTAGACGTAAGAGTCCATAAACACGGGCATGGAATTAGAGGAAGTAGTTGTATCCCTTTACCGGAAAAATATGATTACCAAATCCTGTATCAACGTGCAAAATCAAAATACTGAAGGTTTTAAATATGCCATGATGAATAAATATGAAAAAGACCATGCGCATAGACCGAGTATAAAATATGAAGAAGTTCAACATAAATATGATTTTCAGAGGATGAGTTACCCTGTGGCAATAAGATGTATCCAAATTTGAAAAACAAATCAACAAGCTTCAGCTTCAGTCAAAATATTTGGGTTGGATTCGTCAAACAATGCGCATCCCTTGCGCATAATACCAAATGAGCACATAAATCAGACATATTTGTTATTGATCACTAAAGGAGATATATCACACTATGTGTACACTAAAGATTTTGATGCTCCTGTTTCGAAACAAATATAAAAAAAAAACACGGAGAGAAAACCATTTGAAAAATATGTTTTTGTCATGTAAGAAAACCATTATGAAGGGGAGGTTCAGAATAGTTATTAGAACATCAAAGGTTATGTAGTGGAAACTATGAGGTAAGAATTAAACTGCCACCTCTTAGGAGATTACACGTAAAATGTTATACAGTAATTGAACAATACCGTATTCTAGTTGTTGTGTACACAGATTTCGAATCCACTTTACTACCACTTGAACTTCAAGAAGGGGAAGTTTAATAAGAAGCAAATATCAGCTGCACACACCAAACAATTATTGTTTAATAATCAAATCCACACTTTCTGAAGAACATCTCCGTAAATATGGATTATCGTAGCAACCATCATCACTTCTACCCGCACCAAGAGTGAAATATTACTATTGAGAACGTAAAACTTATACTCCCTACGCATCTACAGAATCAATGGCCACCACAGAATCGGTGGTTCTCTGACCATCATTGACTATGTGTACATTATTGTAAAAAAAGAAAAATTAAATTAAAACCACTATCTTGATCAGGTTTCATTCGATAATTTTCATTCGATTTCTAATATCAAATCACTACTATCGAATCAACCTTTTGAAAGATTTATTTTTTAAAACATCCTCAGGATGACCTTGAACTTGACCTACCTCACCGTGACCACATCAGCTGCGTCACGAGCTGTCAAACACCGGAAGTAATTAATTTGACCCAGAAGTCCCAAAACTACACTACTAACCATCATAAATAATAATGGTACACATTCCATTTGGCTATTTTTTAATATATGTTTGTCTGGTACCCAAATAATTTGCATTGCAATTGTATATATAAACAAAAATTTTATTGAATCTTTTATTTCTTAATAATAGTAAAACATTGAAACTGTGATACATATTGATCAATTATATGTTCTAGAAACAAATACCCCCGTCGCAGCAAACCTGCGTACTCAGCGAATTTCCAATGCATGCATATGTTTCTCACTACCAATAAAGCCATTACCAATTTTCATAAACATACATGACTAAATCAGTGATTTATAGCATTTTATTTATTCTCCATAAGAATAACATAAGGGCTGAGTACGCAGGATTGCTGCAAAAAGAAAAATAAAGAATATTTGTTTGTGAAATTATCAATATAACTCATCCAGATGAAGCTACATACTAAGTGTTATTAATTTATGTCCATAATTAAGGGAGATATAAAACTTTACTTATTCTCCATAAGAATAACATTTGGGCTGAGTATGCAGGTTTGCTGCTACTGGGATAATCAATAAAAAATCATGTTGTTGTGCAAATATCAATATACCAGTACTACGCGAAACCACATACCAATTTTCATCAATATAAATTCATAAATAATAGAAATATAAAATTTTATTTTTTCTCCATAAGGATAACATTGGACAAAGTACTGTGTTAAGCACTTTGAATATCTTTGCAACGGTTGGACGTAGAATCACAATTTAAACACCAAAATGATAGGTTTTTAGAGCTGAATTGATTGGTAAAAGCAAATGTGAAGTTTACATTACATTCAAATGAACTGAGGAAATGCCAAAAACGTTTTTCCCGTAAGATTAACATGGGAGATTTTATGAGCAGGTTTTTTTTGGATTTTCTCCGCAACCACTTAACCTAGGTTAATAATTTAAAATACGATATTATTTATTTTTTAGGCTCTATAAAATTATCAAAACCAAAATTGAGTGTTTTACAAATGTTTGTGTAAAAATGCAAAAAACTGTTTTTTGGAAAATTTAAAACGACCATAAACCCCTTCCCCATGATCCGATTTTTCTGGCTTTTGAACTTAAAGTCATGAATTTCACTTAACACATTTGAGCCAAATTTCAACGAAATCGGACTTTTTACTCAAGTTATCGTGTTAACGGTCACATATATATATAAATTTGAACGATAGTGATTTTGGCATCTGGGGACCTCAAAACAAAAAGTTATCATGGTCTCGGGCTTAAGTTTTACCATGAGACCCACGGTAATAGTTTCTTCCGTATAGTATAAATTCGCTAAAAACTTTTATATATCTACAAAAGTACATAAACTTTACTTTAAAAACATAAGCACATGACTAGTAAAGGTTGTAGTCCTATGAAACTTCATCGTAATAAAGCTAGTATATACATCCAGGCTCTAATTTGTAGACAAATGTATATTTTTATAAACTACATTACCAACTGATGTATAAAATAATGACCACTTAAGCCGACAACTAACATTCTTATGTTTAATAATTTTACAGTATATATTTAGGGTAGCCTAACAATGGTTACACGTAATTATATGTTCCATACTAAGTATGTATCAAACATAAAAAACATATCAATTTATTTTTCTTGAGGTAGTACACTAACACTCCTCAATACAACTTTATTTTTGTGTATAATAGAGACAATTAAATAAAAAATAATAATAGTCACGAACGAAAAAACTGTACATACACCTAAACGCATAAAATAAAGTTATACTTAAATTGTTCCAAACAGCAGTAAATTCTGGGATAGGAAATGTCCGTACATTAACTAGGAAATACCTTAAACTTTCACTATTAATTTTAATCACTGTACTGCGAGTCGGTTTAATGACGGGTTAGTTACATTTAACCGCACGTTAGAATATATTTTAATCCATCAAAATTCCTTTATTTTACATATTTGTGTCATACACTTTTTCGGATATATTAAGCCACATTTAGAGTTCATGTAAGTTGAGTTATCATATGAGTTTTAGTTATTAATACATTTATGGAATATTTATGCCTCATTCGACTCCATTTGCTCTCTAAATTTTAGGAGGCCGATTCTAATTATATAGGACAAACGCTTGTAAGTATATAAATTGAACTTTTTATATAAAATACAAATAATGTGTCTTTATCAAAAAACATGAAAAACATATAAAGATCTTAGGTTATTTTTATTAGGTACTGTGTCACGTTTTCTATTTATCCTTGTTTAAACTATTGTGCAATATTTAAAGTATTTAAACCCACACGATCACTTTTCTCAACACCGTTTACTAAATAATGAATACAAGAAAACAGATTCAATGCAGGTTGAACAAAATGAAATATGATAGCATAAATGCCATATAAACTTCGGGCCGGAATACTTTATGTTTGATAGAACTGCCATAGTAAAATTTTATAGCTCTGCTACTTTGCGGGTTTTATTTTATCGAAGAAACATTGCCATCACGTCTTATAAAGAATTCCATTTATATTAAATGCACATTTGGTAGTAAAAGAATGACACGCCTTAGAAGCAAAGGTGATAAAACATATTTCTCTCATTGGTACTAAGCCACACTCTTTTCCTGTCTTAATCGAATGATTAATAATGCAATACACAGCCAATATATTTATATATATACGTTAGCACCATTTACTTTCTATTTTAAAATTGGAAGAAACTATTGTTACCCTGCATTTTACTTCAGCAATATCGAAACAAAATAATTCTTCATATATGTTTGCATATTATTCTTTTCACTTTATTTTTTGGAATACATTTCAAGCGAATTTTTTTTTCTAAAAATTTTTCCTATAAGAAACTATGTGTGAAAAGTTCCCAGCATTTAAGGTGTGTCCAACCCATTTCGTAGTTGTGCAATTGTTTAAATAAAAACCTCTAGTAAAAACAAATCTAGTCACTTCTAAAGTTTAGTTTACAGAAAAACTATTTAATACTTCAATAAATATAAAGAATGAAATATAAATATTTAAAATAATATCTATGTCAAAAGTTTCCAGCACTTAAGGTGTGTCCAACCCATTTTCGTAGCTGTGCAATTGTTTAAACACAAACCTCTATTAAAACACAAATCTAGTCACATCCAAAGTTTAGTTTACACAAACGTATTTTAATACTTCAATAAATATAAAGAATCAAATATAACTATTTTAAATAATATATGTGTAAAATTTTGGTGTGGCTTGCTATATCTAGAGATTGCTATTAAATCATATAGTGATTTACTGTTGTAATTGGTTATCAACAATCTAAATAATTACTAACGATTTCCAATATTGTGAATATTTTTCGGTTGCCTGAAAAATCTTACCCAAGCAATAAAACAAAACTTACTTTTAGCGAATTTCCCCTATAGGGAAGAAGCTATTACCGTAGTCGGCATGGTAAGACCTAGGCCCGGGACCATGATAACTTTTCGTTTTGAGGTCCCCAGACCCCAAAAACACCATTCGTTCGAAACTGTATATATATATATATATATATATATATATATATATATATATATATATGTGTCCGTGAGCACGATAACTCTCGTAAAAATTATCCGATTTTGATGAAATTTGGTATAAACGTGTAAAGCAACATTTATGACTTTAAGTTCGAAAACCAGCCAGATCGCTCTATCCGAAGGGGTATTTTGGGGGGGTTTTGTACCCTAAAAATGGGTTTTTCGAATTATTTACATATAATTTTGGAAATAGTCAAATTTTATTTTTCTTCATTTGATTCAGCTTAAAAAAACAAACAATTTGGTATTTTGATCATTTCTCTACGTCAATTGGTTGCCAAGATATTGAAAGTGCTAAACACAGTACGTTGTCTAATGTTATTCTTATGGAGGAAAATAAACATTTTATATCTCGCTTATTTATGAACGTATACTGACGAAACTTGGTATACGGCTTCATCTAGTTGTGGACCATTGATATTTGCTCAAAAAAACAATTTTTTACCCAAGGCTCCCGTAGCAGCAAACCTGCATACTCAGCCCCATGTTATTCTTATGGAGAATAAGTAACGTGTTATCTGCCTTCATTATGAAAATAAATTAATTAAATTTGGTATGTGGCTTTACCTACATGAGTTATATTGATATTTGTATAAAACCCAATTTGTTGTCTTCCTTGCTTCAGCAAACCTGCATACTCAGCCGCCATGTTATTCTTATGGTGAATAATTAAAATGTCATAAATCGTTTATTTATGAATGTATACTGATGAAACTTGGTATGTGCCTTTATGTGGTATTAAGATACATATATATGCATTGGAAATTCGCTGAGTACGCAGGTTTGCTGCTACGGGGGTATTTATGTTTAACAGCTAATGTTTATTCAAAGGTTCTGGTGTTTTAGCCTAACGACCTTTATTCATTTTTCAGCTATATGTTCCTAATGATTAGGTTTCAGTTTACAAGGCAATAAATATGTTGGAACATAAATATTATGTAATTCCACATGAATTCGCTAATAATTAAACCCGTTATAAAGCGTTTACTGCACGCCGATATTTGTCAATAACAGATGTTTATTGAAAGCGACATGAGTCTGTTAATGGTCATGTTACGTCCACTATGTAAACAATAACATTATTTTATAGTAATTTGTGATTTGTCACTTATAAGACTATGTAGACTATTACAACATAAAGGGGATTGTTTTTATTGTTAATAAACATATTAATTAAAAAAATCTTTAAATGATAATTAAAAAATAACCATTTTATTACCATTAAGTATATTAGTTTTAATAAACCTTGTCGTTAGTCAAGGTACTCGGTACATTTATTTAGTTTGAGAGCCGAGTTAAAAATAATACGATTTGGGTATACGTATTAGGTGTATTAATAGTTTTTTTTTTACGATGGATAAATGCATTGAATATTTATCAAATGTTCACATTTGTTTCTAGATAACATTCTTGATATTACAAAAACTTACCAAAGCCTTGACAATTTGAACTAATCAATACAAACTGAAACTGTAGATCTGACATTGAACCACACATTTATGAAACACCCTACGTAAAGCACTGGATAAACTACCACTTCCACACTTCACTAACACTTATTGCACTATCGTTCAGTGAACTTTCCTCGCACTAAACTTCACTGCACTAAAGAGAGCCCGCACCGAAAACGAAGGAACGTATTATAGCTAATCAGAAAGGTTTGCAACTTCAGAGAAAGAAGTCGCAACTTCACGTGGCCTTACATGACAAACTGATAACAGATAATCGCGGCGCGGGCGAACGCCGGCATTCAACTGAGCCTGGTTCACTCTCGACTCCGCATTGCTGCCACTACAACCGCGCGGAAATTCCCCAGCTGCAGCGCCAATGTAAACTTTATGTTCCTTAAAACTACAATGAGCGGTTATTATCCATATAGTTTATAACTGTCATACTACTCTCTATTGAAATGAATAACCATACTTAATAATATAAATAAAATAATAGTACCGTACGTTTTTTATATTCTGGTATTGTCTACAAGATATTTCACTTGTTTTCGTCTCTGGCTTTATCCGTTATCTGCTATATTAAAACCTTTTTTTATATTACACGATACAGTGAATATTTTGTGAGTACTAAAATAAATTTTTATAGTATATATAATAGTAAATATGTTTATCTGACTACAGAATATGGTATTTCTATTTATATTTACTGAAGATATTGGTAAGGCACAATCGTTAAACAGGATTTGTTATTATGTTGAAATTAAAGTAGAAAACCGTTTATTAATGCAATTAGTTCATGCCAGTTAACTTATATTATGTGCGTATGTTTTATGCTTAACAATATAATATATGTTGGACTTAAGGAAGTCCCCGTCAATAGCCGTCTGGGCACATCAGCTTTTGGGATGTACAGTAATGGCGGGGAAGGATCTGAGGGAATGGGAAATGTGGTTCAAGTCACGGAAAAATGTGTAAAATTCAATCATAAACCTGACTAGAACTCGGGATCTGAGCAAAGCAGTCCCAGGGGGGTTTGCTCACTAACCTGGATGACCTCTTAGGCCCATCAGGCAAGAAACTTCCTTCCCAGGGAGCCCTGCAATGCACCTGGCTTCTGGAACCCATTGAAGATTCATTCTTTCAGTTCGGCTTGACCTCTAGCCTAAACACGCTTAACGAGTTTATCGGGTAAAATTTCTTCCTTCCAGACCTCACACATCTTTCTTAGGACCGCCAAGGAAGATCCAATACTCCTTCCAAGGGCCATTCTGGATTGGGTGTCCACAATCTGCCAAAAGTCTTTGATATTATCGTAACAAGTACCAAATCTTCCAATTTTTGTATCTGAATTTGCCTCTGCTAATACTCGTATACTCACTGATAATATTCGTAAAACTTCCAAAACAACAAATTGTACGAAATATTTTGTTTTCCTTATCAGTAATTAATAGTATTTTATTTAAACACGTTCCAGTTTTTATTTTGTTACCCTAATTTCCAATATTTAACAGTCATAGTATCATTTAGGAAAGAAGTTAAAACAAATAATTTTAGTAAAATTTGCTTTCCAAATGATCCGTTATCAAGCTATGTTATGATAAATTATTAGTGTTTGTTATGTTTACTGTTTATGCCTAGACAATTTGTGCCAAGTCTGCAAGTACAAGAGCATAGGTTGAGTGTGGACAGAAGCTTCGGCACTCGTCATTCGAGTCACGCCCGGAATTTGTGTATTCACTGTCGCTAACTTTGTAAATATCGATTACTATTCTCCCCACGCCCCACTTGGCCAAGGGCCTGACGAAAGCTTAGGACTTGCACGAAGTACTGATGCAATGTCAAAGGGATTAAGTGGTGCCTGCATCAAACACGAAATACACGCGGAAATTGGACCTATTAATAAATGTAGGCAATAATCTGCATGCAGCTGTAGGTTAGAATAACGTAACATTTTACTATTTAGATATTTTTTAGAGCCTGTACCCTCAAAAATCTGCTCTTGACTGGATAATCACTTTAGACTGACTAATACAGGTTAAGAATTTTTACTATTTCATACAACAACCACACTTAATATCATGGAATAGATATCCGTGATTTTAGATATGTGCCCTTCATATTAAACATACTAGTTAAAACGGCCACAGCAACAGTACAAATAAAAATTGTTACTAAACGTAACTTTAGTTGCAAGTCACATAGGTGTGATGAGGAACTGAGCCTAGATACATTAAATACTAGTCATATTTATTTGTTTAGTTTAAATTAAATGACATAAAACAAACTAGGTGTTAACAAACTATTGAAGTAAAGAGACGGGTAAAGTTTGAAGGAACCAGTTGTAGAAAATATACAAGTAATAATACTGCTAAATGATTTTACTGTATTTGAAAAAGCGACAGCTAAATTTATGCGTGTTTAATGAAACTATTATATCTAGCAATACAAATATTATAAATTAACCAATAACAGACGACAAAGGATTTCCATTATTTATTACCTATTACTTTTATAAACTCAAATTAATTGTTATTTAAATAAATTAAATATTAGGATCAACAAAATTATGATTAAAATAAAATAAATTATTTACACCTTAATTTAAGTAGCTCGATAGCTTATTTACTAAAGTATAACCAGACAAACATCGTAAAAAGTGAATGTAAGAGAGGTAGCACGGTAGTTTATGGCTTGAACACTAGATAGCGCGTTTTGTTTCCGGCAATTAACGATAAGGTGAGACGCGCGCCTCAGGCGTGGCGCGTCGTCACGGTGCACGCAATACCTACCGTACGACGATATATACTTGTAACCAGCGTCGCTTGCGTCAGTTGGCAACGTCAGTTACAACGTCGACATCAAGCAATATATAAACGAAGACATGCATGTAATCGTCCGTCCGAACTAAGAATCTGGACCTACAACTATATTGTTTGGCATTACTTATGTTAAATTTGTCTAAATAATTATTGTAAACTAATCGATTTTTCTGGTTATATCGGGGAGAACATAGAACATTTATTACTTATATTTCATGGCTAACATTATATAACGAAAAAATGTGTTACGGTGCAAAATAAAAGGTTACATTTGTCAAATTGGTTATTTTACAATAAAACGAGTTCGCACGCAGCACGCTGACGTGAGGGAAGTGAATTTCCACATAAAAACTTTTAAAACTCAAAATCAGTGTAAAAACATACATTTGTCCAATTTTTATTGAAATCTGAAAAACATAGATTTTTTGGCTTTTCTGATACTCCTGGTTTCATTTACTTGCAAAGCTGGGAATACATTTTTGCGCATTATAAGGTTAGGAGAAGGTCCAGACAGGCTTGAAAGTAGGCGTGAGGTTGCTGGGGATAATAAAAGTACTTTAACAAAGGAATAACAGGCTTTTCTAGTGTAAAACCCCCATAAGACAACGTACTGTGTTTAGCCGATACACATTTTCTTTAATAACTCGGTAAATATTTATGCTAGAATGACGAGAGAGGGCTTAAAACTTTCGCCTCTCTAATTCCCATCTTTTTTCATGCATTAATTTTAAATCTGGGGCTTTTTTGACCCGTTTTGGGCCCAAAAACTCAAAATTTGAAAGATTAATCCCCAAAAAATGGGTTTAGAGTTTTCCGATTGTTTTTCCCAACGAACTTGCCCAACAGATTATAGAAAGGAACGTCCCTACCAAATTTGAAGTAAATCGGACAAAAAATGCGACCGCTAGAGTGCATACATATATATATATATATATATATATACATATATATATATATATATACAATTTTGAACGACCCCCCCAAAACGTGTTCAGGGGGTCACGTTAGGAACTTCTATGGTGGTCCCGGGCTTAAGTTTCACCGTGCGGGTCATGCTAATAGTTCACTTTCCAAAGGAAATTCACTAATAAGAAAATACGTCTACAATAGACTGCAATTTCATAAGAGCTTCGCCCAACACCTTCACTTGTTCACTTGACTTCAGTATTACACTCAATAAAGTCATACAGCTGAAAAAAATCAGTAGTTTAAAATGTGTTTTATCTTAAGTTTTTAATCTAGTTTATGGCATTAGGATGTCTCACAATACTAATATTTTCTAGCCGAGACTTTTCTATGAAGTATTATATGGCTAATAGGCGTCACTTATGACTGTCTCAATTGTGACTGGTACAGTTTAGCTATATACTACGCCAGCTCCAATTGAACAATCATAAGAAAACAAAGAAATTATTAGATAATTAATTAAAATAGTTTTAACAGTGATTTAAGTTGAACATGTATTTATACTAATCATAGGTTAATTTTTAATGAACTATAAAATGAGAAGGTTATTACTACTAAAATAAGAAAACCTTTTTTCATTACAATACAATCAATACTACTAACATAAATGGCCATAGTTCTGAGATCGAGATTTTTATATTGTAAGAATGCATTTGTAATTAATTCAACAAAATTATAGACAAATTATTTGAAGGGCATAAATATACCTTCTTATTGTTTAAGCATGGGTGCAATCAAACATCAGCTATAGCCATACATGTAAAACGGTACCTATAGGTTATAGCCGTGCCTCTAAAACAATAAATAAATAAATATATATATATATATATATATATATATATATATAGGCTATAGCTATGCCTGTTAAACAGTAATTATAAGCTATGCATAGGACACCTGAGCAACATACATTACGAACAACGTTCAATGAGTTTTGTTTGAAATGACAGTATATGTATTATACGTATTGTTACTTACGTCCAATGCATGTTATACGGTTTATAGTCTGCTGTGATAGTTGTAACTTACCTGAAATCAAATACAACTACTTGAACAAAGTAACATGTTACTAATACTAGATATTTACGTTTTACAGGTAATAACAATCAAAACAAACTCATTTTCTACTTATAGTATTGGATTTACGTTCTGATGTTCTTGTTGAAGGGGAGTTAGCACCTTTTAGGTTCAAAAATTTTAATTTTTTTTATTATTCCAAAATATTCTTTGTTTTATCCTCTTTAATAAAATATATAACACTTTATATATAAACAAATCTTTAGACTGTTAAAAAATAAAAATGAAATGCATGACAAGAAGTTTATATGCGAAACCCGAACATTCAAACGCGTTTTTCCAAAACCTGTGTTTTTTTTAGTTTAGGTACGATTATTTAAATAAATATTTGAGCTACAACATTAAAGCTTTGCATATATCTCAAGGACTGCCATATAATACTCCCCTAGCAGATTTATTAAGGTATGTTGAACCAAAAAAAAATTATGCATGTATATATAGAATTAAAATAAAGATTTTAAATTTGTATATATTATATTATTTTTATTTTTTATAATTGTAGGAATATTTTTAAAATTCTGCTACAGGATGTTAAGCCGAACATAAGGAAGAAGTAGTAAAAATTGGGTACACATAGCTCTAATAGTTCAAGAGATAATGGTACCTATAGGTAAGCTTGACGGTCCATTTAATTAGAATTGAGTTTAATAAGGGACCAACTCCCCAAATCGATGCGACACATTTCATCTAAAAAGTTGCATTATCTTGAAGTGCATCCGCGCATCAGCGTTTTGTCATGGTAAATTATATAGTTTAATTAAAGGTCACCTGATGCATGAATGCACTATCAGGTGGTGTCACTTTATTTAATAAACGCGTCGCATTAGTTTCTACATGAGTTTTAAGGTAAATCCAACACTAATTTGATAGCGACGATCTATTAGTAGGAAATTAACTCTTGTTTGTTACTATATTTTCCAAACTAATGTTGTAGAATAATACATTATAAAGTTATAAAATAGTCATGTGTAGTAAAGGGTTTTTTTTTATATATAACCTAAAATCTAAACTTTAATATATTCCAGAAAATGCCACCATAAAGTTGTATTTTAGAATGATACTCTTTGTACAATGGATAAAATGTTTTAATGATCATTGGTTCTACAGTAATTTACCATCGATTTTAACAGAAACAGAAATATATGTAACATGACGTTGTTTAATGTTATATTTAGTCTTATAGTGCATGAGTTGAGCAAAATATATTGGAATTTAACTTTTCATGCACGTTTTCAGCTTGCCGAAATATTCGGTTAAAGGTTTTAGTGAAACTGTGGTGTTCACTAACTTGATTGCTGAGCTGAGAGATATTGACACGTATATAAGACGTATCAAGAGATACATATGAAGAGATAATGTAACGTACATAGTGATAATGTAATGTGGCAGGGAGTGATTTTAGAAAGTTATTTGACAAATTTGTTATGCCAATGAATTTTAACTTATATTTTTGTATAAATAGTATCAATGTCGGTTATTTGAAACAGTATTTCATTATTAGGAGACCTACTGAATCGCATAATGCAGATTGTGTATGCTCAGTCACTCTCGCCCCACTCTAAATGCATCTGTATTGACCTTGCAATGTGCATGAGTTAGTTCGCACCTTAACTAACGATGATTTTTTTTAACAATCGAACCTAAAAAAGTAAGTTAATACCTTCACTTTTTTTAAGTTATGCACTCACTGAAATATCGATATGAAATTTGTTTTACGTGTCTTTAAAAAGGTTATACAATTTACTCTCAGAAAACAAACAGTTTTAACGTGTACGTAATTAGACTACTGAAATACCTGTTAAGTAGTCAAAAATAAGAATTATCCTTATCTAATTTTAATAGAGTTCGTCTCTTGTAAGTTTACAACTAGAAATTCGGATAATGTAGTTTAAAATACCCTCCGTTCTTTTAAATAAATAAATAAATATCTTTAGAAGTTTTACTTGAAACATATGTTTCAAACTACAATAAATAAAGACTTATTCTAAAATAATTATGTATCGTCCCCAACCTACCACTTATAACCAAGCAAGGGACCTTGTGGTCGGAACACACACGGCTGCATTGTTCGGATAACTAATGACAGAACAACGTTTGCTCGCTTCTTCCTTTGGCTTATTATTGTTTCCAAACTCAAAATGCATTATTCGCAAAAATATTCTTGCCTTTGAATTATTTTACCAAGTTTATTTTGTATGTGTACATCTATAAATTTAATTTAATATTAGGCCCGAGAATTTCGCTTGTGTAATATTAAAAACTTAATTTTGGTATAATAATGTATTTTCCTTATATTATGAAAAGAATATTAAACACCTGATATAAGTACTAACTATAACTAAAGTAAATCAAAAGAAAAACATCTGTAGCTACTGAGTAGTGAAAATGTCAGACATCCAGTGGGATTTTATCGTCCCAGAACACTAATTAGTTAATTTAGCAAGGTTTTTATGTTATTTAGATTGTATCTTAATGAATTACGTGACCGAAATATCAACAGACTGCTGCAAACAGTGCCAACGTGGATCTATGTGATGGGAAATTGTAATAGTGGCCAGGGGCTGTTTGGGGGGGCGGTCACCGAAAGTTACCCCTGCCCCATCCCTGTGGATGGTCCCTGACACCCCCATTATTGGTTTTAACTATATGAAATTATACAACGAATGAAAGTAAGTTAACATAATATATCAATAACCATGTACTCAAGAAAAAAGCAATCCTAACTTTATAAACAAGCTAAACAAAAATTAACTTTAGTTCTACTGCACCCGACCGTAAGTAAAAATAAAATATTCAGGCATTACACTTTCTTCTACGTTATCTGTGGGCGTCTAAGAACAAGTAAGATGTCTAAATAAACAATTTATTTTAGTATTTACCCACGCGAAAGCTATTTACAAAACGTATTTGAAATCTGCAATACTACTTGAAGATACAATTAAGAATGAGGCTGACAGCCAAGATCAACCACTCGAAAAATGAAAATGTCGTACCACATTAAAAAAAATTAATTACTTGGCAAATGAGCTTCTGTTTGCACGCAATTTAATCTTTGTTTTTTCTTATTTCATTACATAAAATTCTAGGCACTTATTGCTTCTAGCCTAGCCACTTGATATTTATTGTATAGCAACAGATTCCGCGGTTTTAAACAAAAATCAAACCTAACCTGTAAACAAAACACCGCTGATAGCAAACGACGGTAGGCGGGCAAAATCCAGTAAAAAATAATCAACGAATACAATTATAGCAACCTTTGCTGCTAAAATTAACAACCAATACCATGTTGAAAACACTGCATTTTCGGTCTGCCAACTGGCAAAACTGCAACAAGTTAGCGATACTCGGGAATATAAATGTTTTTGTAAGACGCTTTTAGGTTAAATATATGGGTCTAAATAATGTGTTATATACTAAAATGGAAGTTTAAAATTTCTCCTGTCTATAATAGTGTGTATTTTATTTAATTTAACGAACGTTTAGGATAGTTAGTTTGAATGTTAATGTAACCTTGTAGACTGGAGCGGCAAAATTTGACTCTCGGGACCGAAAAACGGGGGTTTGGGAGGCTTTTGCTGCTTACATTTTCATTCGGATTTATTCAAACTTTCATCGTATGCCTAAATAATAAAATAAAACACACACATTCTTAGGTTTGTGAGGGGCGACCGCCCCTACCGCCCCCCTTGGATCCGCCCCTGATAGTGGCTGTAAATTGCAAAAATTGAGATAATATTTTGAACAATATTAAGAAGAAAAAAAAACTACAAAAACGCTTTCAGAATCATAATGAACAAATATAACACGATATGGAACTGTTCAAATTAAAAATATTATCTACATTCCCATTAGTATATATGTATCAAGTAATTTACGTTCGGTAGTTTTGTTTAAGATGTATATTTTTTCATTAGGTAATTCACAATGAAGATTCGTCTTTGTAAAGGGTAGATTGTGTTATAAACAAATAGTTTTTAACAATGTTGTAACTGAATAGTTTCTGTCTTGTAATATAAGGAAACATTTGTTCAATATTTGAGTCTGCCTTCCATCTGATGAATTGCAGCAATGCAGATCTCAGTGAATGTTTGGTATTGGCAGACTTTCATTCATGGAATCCAGAACTGCATTTGTCTGTTTTTGAAACAGTATCATTCTTGTTTAACATATACTAGAAAAAATGGCGAGATCATTAATATTAACCGACATAACAAGTTGGATTTAGCAATTCCAAGTTCACCGCACAGGTCATTAGCCTATGGTTACGGGCAGTTGAGGTAAACAAAAATATATATATATATATAGATACAAAATTGCTCAAGTAAAAAATCAAAAGTCTTAAAAATATTTATTAGCACATTTAATTTTCCTGCACAGCTCATAAATAATTATGATTATAATATTTTAGCTACAATATTTTATGCATGTACTTAATAAAAAAAGTTGGAGTGAAAATATTATTCACTATTAAGGTAAAACTAATAAATGTCTTAGAAAAAATAAATGGGAATTAATTATTGTTTTTATTATTTTTTATGTTACCAGTTAAACAAAAACTCTAAAATATTTACTGGATCACTGAATATTAACATTCAGGAAGCTGAATCATAATTTTGTTTTTGCTTGAACATGAAAGTAACAAGTTATCTGTTATCACACATAAATATCATCACAAATTATGCTCGACTTCAAAATTACAGCAAATATTTCAGTAACCGACCATAGATAATAAATTAAACTTGAAAAAATTAAGTAAAATTATGCTATATTTCACAGGTAAATTTCATGTTTAGTAAGTTTCATTGTGGTCGGTCAAAAATTACTTTTAAAATGTAACTCAACTTAATATCCTGAATGTAAACATTAAAATCTATATAAATTTCTAAGATATGAAGGTGAAATAGTTATTCTAAAATTAAATTAAATTGTGCACCTCATATAATGCGCAGGAAATAAATAGTATATGGTCGTTGGGGACAGAAAACTTATAAATCGTTGACTCGTATAATCTGTTTAAACCTCAAAAACTGAGGAGGAGGTCTGAGCAAGGTACAACCTGTCAGGCAAGAGTTTTAAATCAACAATAATACGAGCTAACATCTTTATTAAGCGTGGATAGAGCTGCAACGTGTTTTACTTGTCCAGTTGATAAGAAAATGTATAGGTTGACCAAGCATTAAGAAAGTTCAACTTGTCCTTTCTTTTGAATTATTACCAAAATAAAATCTTACAACATTTTAGTTCTACCATTTTGAGTCATGAAGAATAGTAGTCGAGTTAGAGAAAGGCCAGAAACATAATCATTACAGTAAAAGAAAATTAAAATGAACGATCACTAAGTGGTAGCCTAGTATAGGTTGACCAAGCATTAAGAAAGTTCAACTTGTCCTTTCTTTTGAATTATTACCAAAATAAAATCTTACAACATTTTAGTTCTATAATTTTGAGTCATGAAGAATAGTAGTCGAGTTAGAGAAAGGCCAGAAACATAATCATTACAGTAAAAAAAAATTTAAATTAACGATCACTAAGTGGTAGCCTACACTTGGTAATACAGGATTAATCTGCTGATGTTTATACAAAAGTCGGACCCCCTTTACGCTTTCGTAAGGCTATACGTTTTTAGTATTAATTTATTTTTCTTCGTGGCTTTTCATTTTGTTTTTACCCTAACAAACCAGTTATTGGCCTAATATTCGCCAAAAAATATTTCTATATCATAGTTATCATTTAGCATCAGCCATGTGTGTTATTTCTACATAACTCTTCCAATTGCCCTGAGGTGTCTTTTATAAATGAGTTATGTAGAAATATTATGTATTTTATATGAGGAAATGATGATTTTTGTTGATTGCTAAAAATAAACAAAAACAGATAGAGGTTGATGTAAATTAGAACGTTGTTAGGATTTCTAAGACCTTTAAAATTATATACTTTTTGATATACCTTACTATTTTAATTTTTGTAATTTTGTGCATATAAACATTTTTAAAACGAGTGGTTTTTAATATGTTTTACGCTGTTTTACGTACATACTGGCATGTAGCATACCATGATAAAGCTGAGTTAAATACGATTATGAAATTTGAATCAGAATAAAAATTGTTCATGTGGTTTAGATGATACAGATAATTCCGGAAATGTTACTATTTTTCGCAAAAATGACCACCATTTTTAAACGGATAGAGATAAGTGAGTTCTGCTTTCCCCAAAATATTTGTCTGTTATAGGGCTTTGAAGTGGTGTATAATATTACCTTTTTTTACATTTGAAAATTCCGAGATTCGAACTAGTGACCCTCAGTTTGTTGAACACCCTGTATTTTAAACAACTTAAAACTATTTTTACGCTACTCCTTAGGGTCAAATTAGTGGGAAATCATTGTATTTCATCCTTAAAGGTCATGTGGTTTGTATGCAATCGGATTGAGACACCTTACGTGAGACGCCCCCTGTATGTACCGAGAATGAACGAGGAAAACGTATGAACATTAGATTAATTAGAAAGTAGGAATTATTAATGAAAATCTAATTAAATAATATCGTTTATGAATTAAATGTATCAACCTGACAGAGGGCATGTGATGATATACTATCCTATTTCAAGATCATTTAATTGTTAATGCTGAAATCGGATATTTAAAACGCACTATTGTCGCACAGAACACATTTAGCTTCAAAGTGATCATTAATGATACGCGATACCTAAATATCATAAGTGAATATTAAAACCATTCTCGAAACGGATTAAATTAGAAATTTCACATTTAAAGTCCGTTCTTATCATTTATTCCAATAAAAGTTTGTAATGAGAGTACCTTATAACTGTCTCTAAAATATTGTAATACAATTTTAACATTTATTTAATTTGATCCATATCACTTTATTGCCATTCTAATACGTTTTGTTAAAGTTAAGAAGTTTAACTATATACGAAACATGAGTACTTATTGAGAAACTAATTTATAAATTTATAATCAGTAATTATTTATTTGTATATTGGTGTTGCGTAAATCGACATTGTCGTTAAATTTCGGATTCTACTTCTAAATTGGAGAATAAAATTTAAAATAAGTTGTTTTCTTTTCTTCGATTCGTTTAGTGTTTATCAGTTTGTATGCGTTTTACTAAATAATCTATACTGTCCCAAAAAAACAATATTTTTCTGTAACCTGGCAAATATAAAGTTGTTTTGGTTTTAAATATCAAGTTTCTAACCTTCATTGTTTCGATTTATCAGTAAATTTTACTAAAAAATCAATGTACTAAAATTTTAGGTACAAATACCAAAACTTGTATATATTTTCTCAAACATACTGGTACAAATACTTTGATTGTCGATTAACAAACTACTTAGATATTTAAATTTCATCCCTAAACATTGCTTTTATATAAAACAAATACTCAATTTATCACTACTATTATAAAAATTGGGTGGTGTCTGTCTGTCTGTCTATTATTCCTTCACGCTAAAACCACTGGACCAATTCTGCTGAAATTTTGATGTACCGAGGGAGTGTCAGGCCTACTGCCGTTTAGAAATGTCCTCAGGGCTCTGCACCATGGGGCTTCCAAGTTCCTACGTGATTCATATAGAGGAGAGTTTTATTTGGTTTATGTCACATGTTTGTTTTCATAAATCTATTCATTTAAATAAACAGCTGTTATAAGGAGTATATCTAACTACAGACTGTCATTATTTTGTTTTCAACTTTTATACTCTGAATTTTCACTTCGTCGCAAAGCACGGGCAAAGCAGCTAGTTTGTAAGAAAAAAACAATAGTTTTGCACTGTTAATTCTTCGGGGGAAACATATTTTTTCCTGTTTATTTACTTTCTATTTACAATTTTTAATTATTTAGCTGTCCTCAATTTTTAAACTGAAGAGGTTAGAATCATAAATTCAACACCAAAACATAACTTAGTGTTGATATAACAAATGTAAAATTACACTTTTTCTTTTTGTTTAGATCACTTTTTATATTGCGTGTGCATAAATTATTTTGTAAAAACACGCGGACAGACTCAGGTGCTAAATGCAGCGGGATTTTCAGTTCATAAAGCAACTTATTCTACATTTTATGTTTTATTTAAGATGAATAATTTATAATTGTGTAGAATTTTGATAATTATAAATGTGTAAAATTTAAGTATATAGTAAATATTTTCATCTTACTTTCACTTTAAATAAGTTATATTATAAGCCGAAGTGACTCAACAGACTAAGGTCTCCCCTTTAAAGGCCAAACTGTAATCTTGGCACCGATAAACACCTAATTACAAGGCAAATTGGCCTTTCAAGAACTCGTAGCTCGGCAATTTACATTTAACTTGACCTAAAAATCAATATTGATTATGTGTTTAAAATTAAGTATCAACATACTTTTGGGGAAAACGGGCAGAATAGATGTTAAACGTGCATTTATAGTTGTACTTCATCTGTATAGATGTCGTTAAGCCACATCTTTTAACTTATTAGATAAACGTTCAGATACCAGCTACTATGCACCATCAATATTATTCTGTATGCAGCTGCATAATATTATTCTGTACCACCTCTGAATGATGAAGTAGGCACAACGAAATATTAAAAATGGTTATAGAATTAAATTATATAATGCGTTAGATTGGTCGCTTAAAATGTATGAGCTTAAACCTTTAAGTATTTTTTGTTTTAATCATTATAATTTTAGTTTAATTTTTTAAATAACTGTGCACAAATAAGGTCTGCATTAAATAACTGTGTACACACCGGCCTTCTTTGAAGCCTGCCAAAATATTTCTTGTATGGACGCCATTACTTTTTTTTACTGTAGTTGATGTTCATGGATATAAAGATATTTTAAATTTATTTGCATGTCACTTATATAATTGTATTCAATCTAATAATAATATTAATTAGTTTGTTATTAAATAAAAATAAACTTCAAACCTTCCCCCCAGGTTTTAAACATTTATTTAAGTATTATTTATATACAACTCTTTCCTTTTACAAGCTTAGACAGTTAAAAGGATGATCTCTAAAAGTTTATAAAGATTCCAAGTTTTAATTGAAAATGTATATTGCACATGGCCAGGTGCCAGCTCAGACTGATCTTAGATTTGTATAATGAAAATTTTGTATTTGCTCACTAACAATAACGTAGGTTTTTTCCTCAAAAAGCCATTAGTGATGATCATCGTAGTTAAAGAGGGGAGGGAGCTGTTGTTCAAATGAGTTTTTACCTGACAGTTAAACGTTTTTAAACCATTTCGTGTATGGTAGATTCTCATGAGTAACCATGCGATGTGCGATCTCTATGAATCCTATTATAATGATTAGCGGAGTTTTTAAGTAAGTCTCTTTACATTCTGTATTAGCCAAAGTATTTTTAACCGTAAAAAATGCAATATTTGTTCCCCTCCAGAAGCATGAAATATGTTTCTATTCTAAAAAGTTAACTTCTGTATTTGCCTTAGTATATTATACGCTACAACACAGGTCTAATAAAATATACTATAGCAACTGTTTTACGGAACACAGCATATTTATAGAAACAAATAAATTACGAGAAAATTTTGATAAATTAACAATAAACATCCAAGAATTTAAATTTTGTAATCTTGAAACTAGATTCTCAAAGTAATGACGATTCTTGCAGTTGTTTAACACCAGAATCTTGTATAATAATAGCGTGTAGTTTCGACGCCGTGTAACCACCTACTCCGAGTAAACTACTATTCGTAAAAAGGTCAGGTTGGTATCAATAGATTCCCCTTAGGCCAAGGATGATGAAAAAATATGATATCCTAAATTTACTCAGATATACGTTTACAATCGGTAAATAACTTTTTTGGCCTTTTTATCCATCCCCATGTATATGTAGCCACCTCTTCTGAGTAAACTATTGAAGTAAAGAGGCCAGGTTTGTGTCAAATAATTTCCCTTATGCCAAGGAAGATGAAAAACACGATATCCTATAATATACGTTAGTAATTGGCAAAAACACTGTTTTTTGCCATAAGTAGTAGCCACTTAGGAGTTTCAGCTCATTTGATTGACAGCTTCTGGTCACGCGACGTATGTATGACGTATCCGATGACGTATCTGATGACGTCATGGTGTGGGGGTAGGTCAAGGACACCTGAATGAGTTTTTAAAAAGCTATCTTGCACAAGTTTTAATCGATAGCTTTGTTTAATAAAATTTATCAAAAGAAAACTAACGAATGAAACCTGTGCAAGATAGTATCGTTTACATACAATATACATCATAAAATTATTGAGACATAGCTGTCTTGGCTCGTTGCAGTTCAGTTTCCAAATCGTGAAGTTTAGACCAGGCATCGTTATACATTTCCCACACATCATCACATGTAGGCTGCGAGGAGAAACAATCGTCAACCATCTGGAGGTGTTCTAGATATTCCTTCAAGATAATATCATACGAACGGGGTTGGTGTGACGACTGCTGCGACAACGATGACTCAAAATGATCATCTATTGCAGCGTTCTCTGATGATAATTCTAAATGATCATCTATTGCAGCGTTCTCTGAAGCCTCAGCAATTGCATACAGCTCCTCATCAGTAAAGTCTGGTCCCCATGCGTTGTTGGTGGCACTCATTTTAGCGATGTGTACTGGGCGAGAGTTGAAAGTATAATGACATAGCATAACAGTGCATGATGGGAACCCACTGTTTCCCCCACCACACAACCATCCATATTCGTTAAATAAAAGAACCATTAGATCAAACCCCAACAATATCCACTGTACATGCTGTAGTTGAGTGTTTACTGTTGTACTGTGAAGACCGTAGCTCCAATGTCACAGTTTTACAGAAATATGAGGAAGGTGTATTTCAGTAACCCAATTGACACCACCTTCCATTTCTCCAACGATGAAGACAGAAGAAATACGTTTTTACTGGATTGTATGCGGTTCCGTCAAAGAATAATCAACGCTGAACAACAATTGGCCAGTTGTCTGCTACACAAAGTACATCATATGAATACTTGCACGAGATTAAACCATCGTGAATGTATTATCTTTACACATCAAATAAACTTACAAACGTTACAACATCCAACAAAATTGCAAAACCAATGTTTGTCAACGTTGTAAAACTGCCTTATATAACCGAAACACAAATAATCCGTATGATAGTTTTGTAAAACTGCTATGAATATTTTACAAGACCACTAAACATAAATAACCTTTATGAAAGTTATCAAAGTTATTTAAGGCTTACTTACTTACAATATCTACCAGGGTTTTTTATCACTGTCACGATCTGAAAAACATGATTAAATATCCCAGTTTAGGTTCAAAGTATACCCTGTGCATTTAATACGAAATAATCCCACAAAGTAGAGAGTATAAGGATTATTTGTGTTTGGTTATATCGCAAAATATTTATATAGCTAATAACAACTATAAGTTCTTGTTTCGAAAGTCAGCAACATCATCTAAGGTAAATTACAACCTTAAGTTACAACTTCCAACGAGTGAATCCTACCAACAGTTTGGTTAAAAATTACAAAAACACAGACTTACAATATCTACCACGGCTTTTATTATTGACACGACTAAACATGTTTAAATATTACAGTTTAGGTTCAAAGTTTGTCTTTGCATTTAATAAGAAACAACCCTACAAAGTAGAGATCGAAACAAAAACTCATAGTTGTTAAACTAGCGTTATGAATATTGTACAATATAACTAACACAAATAACCTTTATAAAAGTTAGCAAAGTCATTTAAGATAAAATGAAAGATGTTAAAACGGTTCAAATATTCTTTAAACTTCTTTGTAGATTTCAAAATATGAACAGAATGTCTGCAGTCGCGATAAACCTTGAGTCAAGGTCCCCAGACGGTAGTCCGCGACTGCACCAGTTGTATTACTGCAATTAATGGGTGTGGTGCACTCCAAGGCGACCTTCCAGCCCGTCCACCTGAGTACAACTAAATAATCGGTGGGCGCGGTGCAGCTCACATCCTTCTCAACCGTTGTTTATTTGTTTTGCTACCTATATATAATGCAAGAAAAACATGCATCGATACCAGTCTTCTCCAGATTATCTGACAACCTGGTCCTGGCTTACCTCTGTGTTCCCTGTGTGTTTATATAATATTATTAATCTTTCAGTCTTTACAAATTGTTTTCAATACTTTTCAGCAGTTATACTTTAGCGCCTGCGTCCAGTTTCAATCTTTAAAACTTGTGTGTCTTCATACCTCCGCTTAAAACTTTTGTGCGTTGTTTGTATTTTTAAACTGTTACTTTTAAGCTGTTAGCCTTTAAAATATCTCTTTAATACAGTTTTCAGCAGTGTTATACTTCAACGCCTGCTTGCAGTTTCATTCTTTAAAACCTGCGTTTTTTCATACCTTCGTTTAAATCGTTCATCCTTGTGACTTTACTTGTATTTCTTCAACGCCTGCGTGCAGTTTCATCCTTCAACACTTGTGTTTATTTATACTTGAAGTTTAAACGTGTAACTGTATAATATTTACTTATGAATATGGAATGTGTTCCATCCACCTCCTCCTCAACCGAAGTTGCTGTCTGCGAGCGGAAACCTACCAGACCATCAATAATTTCTCCAACACCTCGTCCCGTGTCTAACAGCGTTGCAGCGACAGGGGCTAGGAAACTTCCCGAGGCTACGCTCCACCAGCTGCAGCCCGAGCGGAGGAAGTATACCATGAAGGAACTGGGGCTGGACCTATCATCCGAAGAAGAAGACGAAGAATCAGTTGTATCAGTACTTCCACCAAAAAGGCCTGCAACTATTTTAATTCAACCCCAGCACGCTATGTTTACTTGCAAACACAGGTTTGTTAAAGGCGGTAACAAAGGGAGTGTTTGTGGTAAGAAATGCATTAAAGGTAAAAACCTATGTTCAGTACATCTAAAAAAAGCCGTTGTGTCAACCAAAGTAGAAGGTAGCGGTGGAGAGCACACCGCCAACGCTATGACTAAAACTTTGACTGAAACAACAGCCAAAGTAAAAACTCTTGAAACAATCGTGCTGGGTTTGATGAAAAACACAAAATCCCCATCACCGATGTGTGAATCGAAAGAAACTCAAACGGTGTGCGAATCAAAAGAAACTCAAACGATGGACAGTGCTTCAACCACTTGTAGCGGGCCCACTCAAAAATTTAAAAAGAACATAAAAACTAAAATCAAAAAAATCAGAATCTATAAACTGAACCCAGACGAAACTTAGTATTGTTAAGGTACAAAGACGGGATGCCTATTGTACGATCTAATAAGAACCGCCTATATCAAATACCTTTACCAAAGTATATGAGAAGGCCCATACCTAACAACCGATGGGCGTTAGTGTGCGATGCAGAACTTCCTCAGATGGTTTGGCAGGAGGTTTAAATACGTTAAACAAGCTACAATGTGCTATTTATGTAGCTTGGTGTAACCGCTTCAAAATCATTCTTCCAAAATAAAAACTTGGCATCTTGTTGTAAACCTTAACAAACAATAACAGAATTTTCAAAAAGAGTCTCAACCCAACCCTTCAATTATTAAATTCTGTCTTGTCTAAAGGGGGAGGGGGCGTTAAATAATAAATGTATTACTTGGACTAAAGTAATATATTTATGGTTTAACGCTTAACCCCGGGGAATATTTTCTATCAACTTACCTTAAAAACTGGTATTTTAATAGAGAATATTTCAACAGTTCCCAAGCCACTGTAAAGACAAGTTTTTACAATATTTTAAATTCGGAAATGAACGATGCAACGTGTGTGTGTGTGTGTGTGTGTGTATGTGTGTGTGTGTGTGTGTGCGTGTGTGTGTGTGTGTGTGTTTATCAGGCATATCACCAATACTCAGTATAGCTCTTGCGCCTGCAAGTAGCTAAACACAATTCTGTAGCGTGGGTGTAACTCGTGCAGTATTGTACAATACACAGGCGACGCCGTGCTGGCTGGATCGGGTTTACCACGCGTTAAATACGTGTTTGTAAGTCTCCACATACATCAGCTGTTACCCCCACCCCAAATCCGCCCTATAAAAGCAGATCAGCATTGGAAGAGATTCACACTTGGTTTTGGTCATTCGTACAGACAGCATGGTAGCATTAGCTCTTAGTGTTTGCACGACATGTTTGCACCATTTTAGTTACTAACCTAACACTTAATATTTAACATTATTCGTTTGAAACTCTATGGAAGTATAAACAACGAGTATTAAACATCTCAAGAGTGAACACTCTAGAGGTTTGGTAACCGTGGAAGGTTTTGCCACCAGCGCTTGAAACTGTAATAAAGTAAATATACATATATATATATATATAGCGTGTTTGCTAAATTGTTCTGTTTAATGTTTAGTAAAACATAAAACCCTGCTGATAAACCGAGACAGGCACCAATTTCATCGCAGACCAAAACACAGATGTCATCATACGATTCCATCCTATCGAGATGTTTGGACATGCTGAGGGATTCGAGATGCAGTAAAAGATATTGCCAGAAACTCTTTGTGAAGTAATCATGGCAAAATCCGTTTATTAACAAGATAACCGTTGAAGGTTTAATCTCGTTAAGAGTTGTGTGAAACCAAAAACAGGTATAAACACAACTTAAACATTTCGTCTGAAACTCCTTGAGAAGTAATTGAGGACGAAATGATAAATTCTGTAAGGGATAACTGCTAAAGGTTTTTAGTCCCTGGCTCGCATACGAGGTCTATATTGCGAGTCACTCGTTTATTATTGTGATCATTATTATGTTTAACTGTCTGTATGTTTTGCCCACACAGACTACTGCCAGACTGCAACTCTCCAACCAATAGAGGAATGGGAAACCTTCCAAGCGCAGACCGAACACAGCTGTCATAATAAGATTCCATCCTACCAAGATGTGTGACCACGCTGAGGGATTCGAGATGCAGTAAAAGATATTGCCAGAAACTCTTTGTGAAGTAATCATGGCAAAATCTGTTTATTAACGAGATAACCGTTGAAGGTTTAATCTCTTTAAGAGTTGTGTGAAACCAAAAACAGGTATAACCACAACTTAAACATTTCGTCTGAAACTCCTTGAGAAGTAATTGAGGACGAAATGTTAAATTCTGTAAGGGATAACTGCTAAAGGTTTTTAGTCCCTGACTCGCATGAAACCAACATACGAGGTCTATATTGCGAGTCACTTGTTTATTATTGTGATCATTATTATGTTTAACTGTCTATATGTTTTGCCCGCACAGACTACGGTCAGACTGCAACTCTCCAACCAATAGAGGAATGGGAAACCTTCCGAGCGCAGACCGAACACAGCTGTCATAATAAGATTCCATCCTACCAAGATGTGTGACCACGCTGAGGGATTCGAGATGCAGTAAAAGATATTGCCAGAAACTCTTTGTGAAGTAATCATGGCAAAATCCGTTTATTAACGAGATAACCGTTGAAGGTTTAATCTCTTTAACAGTTGTGTGAAACCAAAACGAGGTATAACCACAACTTAAACATTTCGTCTGAAACTCCTTGAGAAGTAATTGAGGACGAAATGTTAAATTCTGTAAGGGATAACTGCTAAAGGTTTTTAGTCCCTGACTCGCATGAAACCAACATACGAGGTCTATATTGCGAGTCACCTGTTTATCATTGTGATTATTATTATGTTTAACTGTCTGTATGTTTTGCCCGCACAGACTACGGTCCGACTGCACCCCCAACCAATAGAAGGATGGGAAACCTTCCGAGCGCAGACCAAACACAGCTGTCATCATACGATTCCATCCTACCGAGATGTGTGGACACGCTGAGGGATTCGAGATACAGTAAAAGATATTGCCAGAAACTCTTTTGTGAAGTAATCATGGCAAAATTTGTTTATTAACGAGATAACCGTTGAAGGTTTAATCTATTTAAGAGTTGTGTGAAACCAAAACGAGGTATAACCACAACTTAAACATTTCGTCTGAAACTCCTTGAGAAGTAATTGAGGACGAAATGTTAATTCTGTAAGGGATAACCGCTAAGGCTTTAGTCCCTGACTCACGTGAAACCATCACACAAGGTCTATAACCTGAGTCTTTTTATTGTTTTATTGTTTATCATTTACTATGCACAATAAATTTTCAAAAACATAAAATCTGTTTAAATATTATATGATCGTTTAGTATTACATATAGTGGCCATAATATGTAATACTAGAAACATATATATTGCTAAATATATAAATTATAAAAAAAATAAAATAAAAAAATATATTGGAAAAATAAAAAAATAGTAGGGGGATTTGTGGGGACCTGTAACAGTTTACGTTTTATAAATAAAGTAATAACACCTAAGGGGGAGGGGGTGTTATTTGTTTATGTGTTTCTTTCCTTTAACGAGGATTGAAATCACTGACGAATAATGCTTAACCCCGGGGAATATGTTTAAAGAGTGTTTATTTTAATAACACGCTTTGAAGATATTTTAGCCATTCCCAAGCCATGACAGGGTGTTAAAGCGATTGTGATTAAATATTTGAGTGATACACTAAAGATCGCATAATGATGTAATATTAAAAACAAGAAATACACTTACCTGCTCTTTACAAAACATTTAGAAATATTAAATGGATTTTTACTTAGACTTCTATCTATTGTATTCTCTCTAAACTAAATATAAACCATGAAACTCTTGAGCTGATAAACCTTATTGTTTCTTATTATTGGGGATGAAGGGCGTCCTTGTCCTGATTAAATAATATTAACCATTTAATTAACAATAACTCTTTTTATTGCACCATCATTACTATTTGGTGGAGGGGATTGACTATAAAAGCTGTGTGCATCGTGTTGCACGTATCACTCGCAGTCTTGTCCTTGCAAGAAACATGTCGGTTCAAGTTAATGAAATCTCGTCATCATCAAACACGTCTGTAATGTTTGACTAGGATGCAATAACTAGTGCTATCGGACCAATCCAGGAATGTGTTGTTACTGGTACCATTCCGTTTAAAGATCTTACTTTCCTAGAACTGTTAAATAGGTTATGTTCTCAGACAAATACGACAATAGAACATGTTGTCGTAGATGATCTTTTGGATGATTAATATCATTACAATTCTTCCTCTTTGTTTAGGAAAATTTGATCCTCTTATTATTGTTAAGAACATGAGAGGATCAAATTTTCCGCTTTATTAAGTATGTCCTTGACCCAGTTAAATAATTAATTCACTCTAACCCTTCTTTTATTTTATTACCTATTAAAAGTTTACAGTATATGCTGTAGAATGTAAATAGGTTGCCCACACTTACCTAGATATTTGACCTTAAATATATTACACTAAGTCAATGATATGATTCAAATGGCGGGGGTAAGCGGGTATATAAGAGGCGCTTTGGAACATAGTTATTAGTCAGCTATGAATACTCCGGCAGACGAATCCAAATCGAGATCTCTTAAAACCGAGAAAAACACTGCTAAACAGCGGAAAACAAGAGCGAGACTCAATGAGCGTTATCAACAATTAAGAAATATATTACCATCCGTCCATCCAAAGGAATCAAAAATAGATACTATAAATATGAGCATAAAGTATATAAAAATACTTCAAACACAACTCCAAGAAGCGAAACCTCAAAAATTTGAAGAACCGCAGGCTCCCTCAATTCTAAGACAACTCTTACACACCCATCCACCGTTTGAATCGGTATTTCTGGAAGAGGACGACTTGGCAGTTCATCACTTCTTTGATGAAGAGCCCTCAGCGTATAAACAACTGTTCCTTCTTGATGAGGATCAGGATGAATGAACAGTTTAACAAATTAAAGACCTTTGAATTACAGAGCGGGGAATAGATCAGTTTGCGGTCAAAGTGTGAATCGCTTACTGCTCTATTCCCCGTTTTGGGAGGTATTTCAGGCGTCCTTGACCCACCTACAAGACTTCTAAAAATTTTCGGATTGTATAGAATTGTTAAATAAAACACCCTTCCCTAACACTTGCACCCCCACCACTTACCTCCACAACCTGAATTGGGTATAAAAGGAGGTTTACCATCAGTAGTGCATCCATTCTGCTAACATGGCGCCCACAAACAACGTCTTCCCGTCTAAAAATGATATCTTAGAAATCCTACACAACATTCCTATACAAATTAACGATGCCAATGAAGATAATTCAGTAAATGAAGATGATGATTCGTTTGGTGACCTTGAGTTACTAAGTGATATAGCTTCCAGTGAATTATACAGTGGAGAGATGGAGCAACTCGAGCTCTTGACGGACGATGACGATGATGCCACAGAGCATTATCAACAGTTGCTCTGTTTGGAGGACATGGACTTAGACTTTGATAATATTGAAACTCCTACAAGCGGTAGTAGCAATGGGTTGGTTTTTAGCGGGGAATTTAGTTGTCGGCGTCAATTATTCTATTGCGAAATGATCTCATCATCATCTTCATCATCAGATGAAACAGATTAATTTCTTTTTAAACACTGAACTTTAAACACAGAGGGGGGAATAGATCAGATTGTGGTCCTAGTGAGAATCACTTTCTGCTCTATTCCTCGTTCTGGTAATATGTTTAAATGACCTTGACCCACTGACAGGACTTGGAAAAATCTTATTGGCAAAATAATGGAGGATATTTCATTTTATTACAACAATATTTCTTCCCTAACACTTACCCCCACCACTTTTATTTTATAGTGAGGGTAGAATCGCTGCTATATAAGCGCGATGCTGCAGATCAGAGTATCACTTTGGTTGCAAGCACCTACCATGGTATACATACATTCTATCACCTCAAAAATTGAAGCGGATGTCTTCCTCCAGCGTGTGTACCAACTTCTCATGGAGTGTCATAATGTGCATGTAAAAGGACTTGGCGTTCGTGGAAAAGAAGAAATTAAGATAGAAGTGCACCAAATCCCTTTAGCAAACGAGGTGTATTCTTTATTAGGAAAAGGGTATATTCTCTGTCTCTATTACACCACACAATAAACATTATTAAAATAGAATCGTTATTTTTTTACTTCAAAATACAGAGCAAGGAATAGATCGGTTTGTGATCCAAGTGAGAATCACTTACTGCTCTATTCCCCGTTTTGGCAACATGTCCACATGACCTTGACCCACTGACGAGAATTTAAAAACGTCGGTTAATATAAAATTGATATATACCCCTTCCATACCAACTTCACCGCTACCTTTTTTTGTAATTGGGTATAAATAGAGGTGCATTAGCAGTGGTGTCATCTGTAGCAGGTTAACCTTTGAGGAAGACACCTCTACAACATGCACCGCTGTGATATTTGCGAAGATTCATTTAAAGACGAATGGCTTTTAAACATTCATAAAGAATTAAAACATAATTTCAATGAAATTGAACAAAACGAAGAAGAAGAATTAGAAACAATAGATCAAATGCTAGCTCAACACCAAACATCAAGACCAAGTGTTATTCACTATGCGCCTGGACCATCGGTGAATGTGGAATTGCACGCCCGAGCACTACCAGGTAACGTGGTAACCCATTTCAAAATAGACAATGCAAAACTACAACTAGGCGAATTTGTAAACAAAGCAAAAGGATTGGTAAAAAAAACCTTGGAAAATGAATTAAAAAGATTAAACTTTGTCAAATTTGGATTGTTACTGGATGCAGTGTTTGCTAATATTCAAAATTAAACATCACCAAGAGGATTTCTAACAAAAAACAGGACCATTATGTTTTCGTCAGATATTGAGTCAATCGTAAATGAATGTTTTGATGAACTTCTGACAAAATTACAAGAACATGAAGGAAGAGGTTCTGGATGGACTTTATTAAACATAACAGGGCTAGATGTAAGAGTGCATAAACATGGGTACGGAATTAGAGGAAGTAGCTACATCCCTCTACCACCAAAAATTATGAATACTATATCCTATATCAACGTGCAAAATGAAGATAATGAATGTTTTAAATATGCTATGTTGGCCAAATATATAAAAAACAATGTGTGTAGACCTAGTAGAGAATATGAAGAGGCCCAACATAAGTATAACTTTCAGGGGATGAGTTACCCTGTTGCAATTAAAGATGTGTCTAAATTTTAAAAGCAAAATCCTGCAGCTTCTGTCAACATTTTTGGGTTGGATTCGTCAAACAATGTGTATCCCTTGCGCATAACATCGAATGAGCGCATAAATCATACAGATTTGTTATTGATTACTAAAGGAGATATATCACACTATGTATATATTAAAAAATTTGAAGCTCTTCTTTCGCAACAGTTATCAAAATGCAAAATGCACGGAGAAAAAACAATTTGTAAAAGATGTTTTTGTCATGTAAGCAACCCATTAAGAAGGGGAGGTTCAGAATGGTTATTAGAACATCAAAGGTTATGTAGTGGAAACTATGAGGTGAGAATTAAATTACCACCTCTTAGCAGAGCATATATAACTTTTGATAAAGTAATTCAACAATATAGTAATCCAGTTGTTGTGTATGCTGATTTCGAATCAACTTTACGTCCACTTGAAGTCCAAGAAGAGCAAGTTACAAGAAGAAGCAGATATCAGCAACATACCCCAAACAGTTATTGTTTATTAATCAAATCCACACTGTCCGAACAACATCTTGAAGAATATGGACTGACATCTTCACCGAAAATGTATCGTGGTGAAGAAGCGGCACGATACTTTGTTAATGATTTGTATGAAATTGCTGGAAAGGTTGAAGAACTGTACCGAAACGTTTTACCGATGTTACCTATGGAAGAAGATGAATTACAACAATATACTTCGGCAACAACGTGTTATTTGTGTAATAACACATTCACACTTGATAACGTAAAAGTCCGTGACCATAACCATCTTACAGGAGCTTACAGAGGTGCAGCCTGTAACGCTTGCAACCTAAACTATAAACTTCCATCTTTTATTCCAGTTGTTCTGCACAATCTAAGTGGTTACGACTCCCATTTTATAATCCCGGAGTTAGGAAGAGATGATGGAGCAATAGATGTTTTGGCTACAACTATGGAAAAATTTATAAGCTTTTCTAAAAAGGTTGGTAAAATAAAACTAAGATTTGTTGATTCTCTCAGATTTATGCCTTTTAGCCTTATGACATTAACTAAAAACTTAAGAAAAGAAGATTTGATTGAAACAAGCAAAATTGTACCTACTGATAAACTGGATTTAGCTCTTCGAAAAGGAGTCTTTCCCTATGATTACATTGATGGACTGCATAGATTTGACGAAACAACACTTCCCTCACCAGACAAATTTAAAAACAAACTTAATGATACAGAAATAGAACCTGAAGACTATCAACACGCATGTCGAGTATGGAACGAGTTGGATATGAAGACCTTAGGAGATTACTCAGACTTTTATGTGAAACTTGACGTCACTCTTCTTTGCGATGTGATAGAAGAGTTTCGAAACACTTGTTTTGCTGCATATGGTTTGGACCCTTTACACTCGTATACTTCTCCAGGATTAGCTTGGCAAGCTATGTTAAAAGAAACAAAATGCAAACTACAGCTTTTAACAGATATCGACATGGTTTTAATGGTTGAATCCGGAGATAGAGGCGGATTGACTCAAAGTGTTACAAGACATGTTAAAGCCAACAACAAATACCTTCCCGACTATGATGAAGGAAGACCATCGGTATACTTAGGATATTTCGATGCCAATAATTTGTATGGATGGGCTATGTCAAACCCACTTCCATTTGACAATTTTAAATGGGTTGATCCAGACTCTATTGGCGATGTTTTACAAATCCAAAAACATGGAAACACTGGTTACATTTTGGATTGCGATTTTGAATATCCCGAACACTTACACGATCTTCATTACGATCTTCCACTTCTTGCAAAAACAGAAGTTTCTCCAACTGGAAATCATCCTAAATTGATGATGACTTTAAACAACAAACAACGATACGTAGATCACTTTTGGGTTGTTCAACAAGCTATCGAATTGGGATTAAGTATTACAAAGATTCATAGAGTTTTGGAATTTTCCCAATCATGCTGGCTGAAACCTTACATTGATTCAAATACTACCAGAAGAGCAACAGCTACATCAGCCTTTCAAAAGGATTTCTTTAAATTAATGAACAATGCAATATTTGGTAAAACACTGGAAAACAAAAGAAAACACAAAAATGTTAAACTTGTTACTAACCCAAGAAAACTACAGAAACTCGTACAGCAGCCAAACTTTGGAACATCTGTAATTATAAATGAAAACCTTGTAGCAGTATCTATGAAGAAAGCAAGTGTGAAAATGGATCGTCCTTTGTATATTGGAATGTCAATCTTGGATATTTCTAAAACACATATGTACGACTTCCACTATAATAAAATGGTCGCGTTCTACGGAAGAGAAAATATCTGTATTACATATATGGACACTGATGCTTTTATATATCGCATACTAACACTGGACATGTATAAAGACTTACGTACATTTATTTACAAGAACGACTTTGATTTCTCCGACTACCCGAAAGATCATCCCAACTATGATAACGACAGAAACAAAAAAGTACTAGGCAAATTCAAGGATGAGTGTAATGGTGTTCTACTCGAAGAGATTGTTGCACTTATGTCTAAACTGTATTCTTTAAAACTATACAATGAAAAAGAGGAAAAAGAAAATAAGAGTAGCTTTATTAAGAAAGCTAAAGGTGTAAAGAATTTGTATTTACAAAAGAAGGTGCACTTTGAACACTACAAGCAATGTTTATTTGAAAATGAAGTTATGACAGCAACATTTAATACAATCAGAAGTTTTAACCATCAGTTGTACAGCCTAACAGAAGTTAAAAAAGCACTTTCCTCTAATGACGACAAACGTCACATTCTTCCAGACAACATAAAGACTTTACCATTTGGCCATTATTCTCTCAACCCTATTGACGAGTAACGCTTTCATCGTCGTACATCCTTTTCCTTTCCGTAAAAAAGGGGGAACACAGCAGTATTTTGCTGTGTTCCCCCTTTTTTACACTATTTTTAGATGACCTTGAACTATTAATAACGAGTATATACAATCAATATTTAATACTCCTCTAGAAGTGCTGGTAGAACCATCAACTAATATGAATCTAAAGAGTAAAATTGTTGCTGAGCTTCATAAATCTGCAAGGATACACTTTCCAAGAAGAAATACTGTTATAAAAGGTATAAATGATCTTTATCAAGCAGACCTAATTGAAATGAAACCTTTTAGTAAAATAAACAAAGGATTTAAATATATACTAACAGTTATAAACTGTTTTACAAAAGTTGCAGATGCTATTCCACTAAAAGACAAAACAGGTCAGAGCGTGACAAAAGCAATGGAGATAGCTATACGTAGAGATAAAAACACTATAAACCATTTGCAAACTGACGACGGAAAAGAATATTTTAATACAGATTTTTTAAAGCTGATGAAAAAATATAATATAAACCATCATTCTACGAAATCTGAAACGAAAGCAGCTATTATCGAAAGGTTCAACAGAACTTTAAAAGGAGCGATGTATAAAGCCTTTTCAAATAGAGGTTCCCACGTGTGGTATGACATACTTCCCGACTTAATACACGATTATAACAACAAGTTTCATAGAACTATCCGGATGAAACCGATTGAGGTGACTAAAAAGAACTCCAAACAAGTTTTGGAAAATATTAAAAAGAACACCAAACCAAAAGTGGAAAAGAGATTACCACGAAAATTCTACGTGGGGGATAAAGTTCGTATTAGCAAATATAAAGGAATATTTAGCAAGAAATACTTACCCAACTGGACTAATGAAGTTTTTACCGTATATAGAGTACAACCGACGTATCCAGAAACTTATATACTTAAGGATAATAAAGGAGAACTTTTACAAGGTGGTTTTTACGGGCATGAAATGTTAAAGTCTAATGTTGGAGATGTTTATCTTGTGGAAAAGATATTAAAACGAAAGGGCGATCAAGTATTGGTGCGCTGGTTGGGTTTTGATAAAAGTGCTGACTCGTGGGTACCTAAACAAGATCTTTTATAGGATTTCACTAGTATCACTTTAACCGTCGAAGAGTGCTGACATGGAGATTATAAAACTCAAGGATTCTTTTAAAATTGCGAATATAGACGAATTAACTGTGGATAGTGTAAAACATAAAGAAGGGAAACATGGAAACTTATTACCAGACAGCGTAAGGTGTATAGTGAGTGGACCTTCAAATTGTGGGAAAACAAATGTAGTGTTTAATTTAATAACTAATCCTAACGGATTAAAGTTTAATAATCTATACATTTTTTCAAAGTCACTGCTCCAACCAAAATATCAGTTATTAGATAAAATAATATCTGATGTACCAGAAGTAAATTTCTTCAAATTTAATGCAAGTGATAAAATTTTGCAGCCTAATGAAGCAAAGCCTTACTCAGTCTTTATTTTTGATGACGTCTCTTGTGAAAACCATGACACCATTAGAAACTATTTCGCGATGGGGAGACATCACAATATAGACTGTATCTACATTGGTCAAACATATAGCAAAATCCCAAAACAGTTAATTAGGGATAACGCAAATATTATAGTTATATTTAAACAAGACGATATGAATTTAAAACATATACACCACGATCATGTTGGTGCTGATATGTCGTTTGAAAGGTTAAAACAAATCTGTAGTAAAGCATGGGAAGATAAATACGGATTCCTGGTGATTGATAAGGAACAAAGTGTTAAAAATGGTAGATATAGATTGGGATTAGATCGAATCGTTTTAACTCAATAACATATATACATATTCTTAGATAAAATTGCTAAATTTTCCTTTATTTTGTAACGTATATAAATAGTTTCAGACACGATGATGCAGTCACTTGTAACATGAGTGTGGACAAGTTCGGACGTTATACCGAATCCGGTGCAAGATCAAGATTTTATGATAAAGAAGCTCACACCGGTTTGCCTCTTACACCGGAGGGTGACTATAACATTAGTAATAAACGTTTAAAGTATGTTAATGATCCTCAAGATAGTAGTGACGCTATAAATTTAAAAACTTTACAATCGGAAATATCACCAAGCCTAAAACTTAAGGGAGATGTGTACGATGCAAAAACTCATAGAATTGCAAATATCGGTAATCCAGAAAATGAACATGATTCAGTAACAAAAATATATTTAGACTCTAAATTGGAAAAGACTATAACTAGACAAGGAGATGCTTTTGTTCAAGGAAAAATGAACTATGAATGTTTAGAGTTGAAAGATAATATATGGAATGGTAAAAAACGTAAAATAAATAATGTACTACAAGCTGAACAACCAGACGAAGTACCTGTGATGGGGCAAACGCTAACTAGACTAGGAGACAGCTTTGTACAAGGTGGTAATAAATATAATTTCTTAGAATTGAAAGAAGGCAAATGGAATGCTAATCACCATAAAATTTGTAATCTAAAGGATGGTGAAGAAAGCGGTGATGCTGTAAATGTTTCTCAAATACCAACAAAGAGTAAAGGATATTGGGATTTCGAAAATAAAAGATTAGTTCGTGTTAAACCCGCTGTTAATGATAATGATTGTGTAATAAAACATCAAAGTATAACATTAAATGAACATAAGTTTGATGGAAAAAATAAGCAATTAACAAACATTTTAGCGGGAACCTCACCAAGTGATGTAGCAATTGTAGATCAAATATTAAAATATGAGGATGGTTTGTTAAAACAGGGTGATAACAAATACGAGTTTTTAGAATCCAAAGAAAATAAGGAATCCAAAGTAAATGAGTGGGATGGTAAAAAGAGAAAAATTGTAAATTTACTATGTGGTACAAATACTAATGATGCTGTATGTGTCTCACAAATACCCAAATCAAATATCGGTGAATGGAATTTTAATTATAAAAAGTTGAGTAATGTTAAACATGGTGTAAGTGATAATGATTGTGTTACAAAAAGTCAGACTATTACATTAAAGGGGGATAAGTTTAATGCTAACAGTAAACAAATAACAAATACAAAAGAAGGTGTATTGCCAACAGATGTAGCAGTGGTGGGACAAATATTAACAAAGGGTGAGAAAAGCATAATTAAACAGGGGGATAAAGTGTACAACGTAATAATGTTCGATAAAAAAGAAAAATGTTGGGATGCTGAAAATCAATTCATAAGGAATTTACCAAAGGGAGAATTTGGAGATGATATTTGTTTAATGTCACAGGCTTTATGGTATGATGATGAAGTTAAAAAGTTTAAATTTGCTGGTGTAGAATTTGATTTGATGGAGTACAATCGTGATTTGTTGGTTGGTGATCCCACATCTGTTAGCGGATTTAAATATATAGACAATAGATCATATATACCAAACAATTATGTATTTAAAAGAATAACAGATGATGTATTAGTTGATGCTGATGGTAGCCCTTTTAGAACTACAGAAAGTGATCAAATGGTAACAAGAAAAGGCTAAAATGTTATATATATATATATATATATATATATATATATATATATATATTTTCATACTTAAGGACCTAATCATTCATAAGATGAGTGTGGACAAGTTCGGACGCTATACCGAATTCGGTGTAAGATCAAGATCAAATGACAAAGAATCGTACACCGGTTTGCCCCTTACCCCAGAGGGTGACTATAATATTAGTAATAAGCGATTAAAATATGTTAATGATCCTCAAGATAAAAATTATGCTATAAATTTGCAAACTTTACAGTCTGAAATAATGTCAAATAAGAATTATTTTGTTCGAGTTTTAAGTGAAATGTTTTTTGATTTTTATAATAATTTAGCTAAAACTAAAATTAAAGAAAATAAGAAGAATGATTGGATTCAAACAAATATTGTAAACAAATATTTTATAAATCCTGCAACAAAAATCTTACGAAATGTTGAGTGAATACATAACTTTTATAGCCAAAAGAAAGAGGGATAAAAATACATTTGCATTATGAACAAGGCTTCCGTTGGGTGAACATGGTTAACCAAGAAAAGTTGATAAAAGAGATAAAATCGCTAAGCGATTCTATTAGAAGAAAGAATAGAGCATTAAGACTAGGAATTAGTGAGAGAGATAAATTTCTTGAAACTACATTTAAACCAGTTATTGATCCTTTAAGAGAAGTATCTCAAAAACTTAAAAATGTTTCAGAAGGCGATTTAATTTTACCCTTTGTAAAATCTGATGATAAAACTGAAGGATTTTTAGAAACTGAAGAAGAACTTGAAGAAACTGAAGATGAACCAGAAGAAATACAATATGAACAGGGTAAATATATAAGTGAAGAGGAAGAAGAAGAAATACAAGAGGGTGCCCCGTCAGATATTAGCAGATTGGGATTAGATATTCAGTTTAAAGGTGATCTTGGTAGAAAATATGTATTAAAGATGTTACAGTCTACTATACCTAATAGAAATTACCATGTATACGGAGCTAGACTGGAAGGGGGAGGTTTAATGATTGGTGATAGCAAGTTAGATGTGGATGAGGAGGATAATATAATTATAAATGGTAAAAAGTACAAAGGAACAAACGGATTGTTTGAATTGATATTTAAAAGCAAACCTGTCAAATATACTGCACGAGACTTGGAAACGTTTAAAGGTATATGTATAGATACAAATACTCATAGAAAGAACTATAAACCAACATCTTCAATACATAGAAATCAATCTATAAAGTATAGGAATATTATTTCAGAGTTATTTCCAACAAAACTGGAAAAAACTAAAAAAAGGTTTATGTCTACTGAAGAAGTTACTCCTTTTTATACTGAAAGGAAAAAAAGAAAGGTATATGACAAAACGGCTTCTGGAGAAGGATTATTAAAAAATACTTATAATACAAATATAATTTATTATAATGACGTTAATAAATTAGTAAATAGAATGCGGTTGATACATGAAGCAATAGAAGCGGGTCACACAGGTCTTCAAAACGAATGGGTTGCTTTAGTTGCTGAATTATTAAATAAAGGTATAATCGAACGATGGAGGTGTATATAATGGATGCTAAAGTATAGAAAGGATCATTCTTTGTTAATCTGTCACCTGACAAAGGTATAAATATCAATGGGGAAAAGGAGAAGTGTTAGTTCTCATCGAGATTTTATAACGAAAGGAGGTGGTGTTGTCTCTTCAACACTAAACTTGCTCGGAAAACCGATTTCAGCTTTAGTTAATAAATCCATAGATTTGTTACCTATCGAACTTCATCTACCTGGCGGTTATCAATATTGTGGACCTGGAACTAAATTGAAAACAAGATTGACAAGAGGAGAACCGGGAATCAATAAATTAGATCAGGCTTGTAAAGAGCACGATATAGCCTATTCAAAATTTAGTGATTCTGCTCATAGATCAGTGGCCGATAGAATACTTGCAAAAAAAGCTTGGGAAAGAGTTAAAGCGAGTGACGTTAGTCTTGGCGAAAGAGCAGCAGCATTAGCAGTGGCAGCAGCAATGAAAACCAAAACAGCGATTGGTGGTGGAAGGAAAAAGAGAAGAGGGGGAAGGAGAAAAACAACTCGAAAACTTGGAGGAAGAATTAAACGAAACATTAGACGTTCTAATAAAAAATTTAAACCATCAATATGGTCCATGATAAAAAAAGGACAAGGACTTTACCTAAGACCGTATCGTGCCTATTAAATACAAGAAAACAGTTAATAGTTCCTAATCGTGCATTAAGTAACCAAGATCTCTTTAGGTATGTTTCTTGTTTAAAAATACCATTCTTCAAAGGAGTGTTTATGAAAGATAATTTACCATCAGAAATGTGGAAAAATGAGAGCGGTATAGTAAATCTAGATAATAGTGAGGGACCGGGTACACATTGGGTATGTTATAAAAAACTCGGTTCAACAGTTTACTATTTTGACAGTTTTGGTAATTTACCACCTCCAAAGGAACTTCAAAAGTATTTTCGTTCTGCTAAACAAGTTTTATACAATTATGAGAGGGTGCAACCTGACGATACATCTGTCTGTGGACATTTATGTTTGGAGTTTTTAGCAAAAAGTGTCAGTCAGCTTTAAGATGTCTTCATATACGGTCTCTTTGACTGGTACAACGTCAACCTTGCGGAGCACTTTATTCCCCGCATTAAGTTTACATAAAGAAAAACAATAGGAAGCAGCATTACTAGATTTTACAACTTATAATTCTATACCAAATATTACTGAAGGCATAAATAATAAACTTCACTACTATAAAGCAAAGGATGCAAGGGGACAGTTTCTCCAGCCTAACGAAGTTTATCTATCCACGGGGTCTTATGAAATAGATGATATATGCAAGGAAATACAGAAAAAGCTGGGAGAAGATAATATTACTATAGAAGGAAATAATAATACTTTAAAAACAGAAATTAAATCAAAGTATTATATAGATTTTACCAAACAACATTCAGTTGGAGGATTATTAGGATTTCCTTCTACAACACCGATATTAGAGAGAAATGTGAAACATACAAGTTCAAATACTGTAAGCATACTTACATTGAACACAATTGATATAACTTGTAACATTATACAAGGATCGTACAGACAGGGTGAAAATCGACACATATTGCATACATTTTACCCATCTGTGCCTCCAGGATTTAAAATAATTGAAAGACCACAAAACCTAGTGTATTTACCTTTAAACACCAGTTACATCTCAGACATTGTTCTGAACGTATTAGATCAAGACGGAAACATAGTTGACTTTAGAGGTGAAACTGTCACTATAAGAATACATATACGATCGATTTTATAAATAATGGGATTGACGTTTAAAAAGGATCGAGTGAGTGATAAAAAGCTCAGTAGCGTATCAGCGTCAGAAGAGTTAACAAGTGAAAACATTCGATTTTTAAAAGAGATTGGTTTTAAAGTTATTAATAATGGATATTCTGGATATAGCGCACGGACCGACGTTCGACGAGACCTTATGGGAAAAGGAATATCACACACACAACCCTTACGCTTCATCGAAATTAAACAATAACGATGAAATCAGGATTCCTATTCAACAACCAGATATTTACACCTTACCTTCCGAAAGTTATTTATACATCGAAGGAAGAGTAACAAAGAAAGATGGAAATGAAGGAACAACTATACCTTTTATTAATAATCCAATGGCTTTTCTTTTTGATGAAATAAGGTATGAAATTTCAGGTGTTACTGTGGATTCTACAAAAAAGGTTGGAATAGCCAGTACATTAAAAGGATTATGCTCCATAACACCAAACGAGAAAAACCTGTTAGCAGTCGCAGGATGGGTTACACCAGATTCATCCACTATAAAACCCGATGACAAGGGATATTTCGACTTTTACGTACCTTTAAAATTATTATTAGGTTTTGCAGAAGATTACAATAAAATATTAATTAATGTCAAACAAGAATTGGTTCTTCTAAGAGCTTCAAATGATAAAGATATAATATTAGCTCCAGGGACAACGACTGAAGCCAACCTGGACTGGAAGTTGGATTTAAAGAAGATTGTTTGGAGGGTACCACACCTAAAACTTGCAGATGAACACAGGATTACTCTGTTGAGACAATTAAAGGCGGACCGCGATATAGTTTTAGCATTTAGAAGCTGGGAGTTACACGAATATCCTATTCTACCCGCAACGGAGCGACATACATGGACTATAAAGACTTCAACACACTTGGAAAAACCTAGATATGTTATATTTGGATTACAAACAGATAGAAGAAGTAAAATAACAGCTGATCCAACATCGTTTGATAGTTGTAAACTTAAGAATTGTAAATTATACCTCAACTCCCAATTCTTTCCATATGACAATTTAAACATAGCATTCGATAAAAACCGATATAGCATTCTATACGATATGTACGCTAGATTTCAAACATCTTACTACGGTAAAACGAATACACCGCTACTATCACCAACGCAGTTCAATTCAAAAGCTCCTATCGTGGTTATTGATTGTTCTAAACAAAATGAATCTGTAAAGTCATCAAGTGTAGATATTAAGTTGGAAATGGAGTTTGAATCTAACATACCCGCTAATACAACTGCGTATTGCTTGATTCTTCACGATAAAATTGTAACGTACACACCTCTAACAGGTATTGTAAAAATGGTTCTATAGGTCTATGGAGGGGGAAGGGTATAAATAGCGTGCACTACAAGAGGGATTCAGTTGATCAGCGTTTGCGGTTGAAACAACATCTATTACAGTTGAGATGACCTCTGTAGTACAGGAGCATAACAATGCAGAAGTGGAAGGTTTGGTGCAAAACAAAGACTCTTACATCAAAGAGTATGAAGAAGAATTGGACGAGTTTCTCAAGTTTAAAAATGAAGGGTTAAAGTCAGACAACGTTTCAACATCTAAGTCGACATTAAAGAGGAAGAGAAGACCAGAAAACGACATCCCTTTAAACATACTGACAGATATTTTTCTTCGCATACTTTATCCAATCTCAAGATGTATGACTAAAGGCATAGCAATAGGTTTGGTAAAGGACTTGGGTTATACACCTAATGCAATTTTAAACCAAGGGCCTAAAATGCTATTTTTTTCAGATGCCGCATGGGATTCTTTTCTTAAACATTTACACCTCATCGAATGCTACTTGGCAAAGAACATGTTTGGAAAGAAGACAGCTATTCGTCTATTAGAATGTGACATTGAAATCGACATTTTAAAATGTCGCGGAGAACAGCAAGTACGGTTTAGAGACCTGACAAAACATGATGATAAAATTCAACTGACGCCAGAAGAATTCTACGTTTTGAGTTGTGCAGCTTCACCTATAACCAGGTATATGAAACAACTTGTATTTTCAAACATTGTAGTAAAAGACTATTTGGTAGAAGCGATGGAACAAAATCCCGAAGCTCAAATTCTTTACAGTCCAATAGATACATCTATTTTTAACCGAATACCGTATGAGGTTGAAATGTGGAGGTGTCTAAAGGAGTATGAACAAAAAGTTAATGAGCAAAAGATTAAAGAAGAAGAAAAGATTAAAGAAGAAGAAGAAATTGTTAAACAAAAAGAAGAAATTGTACAAAATGAAGAAACAGAAAACGTTTTAACTGAAACGGTTTAAAACACTAAAATAATTTCGTGGGGTAGGCCTACCGGGGATGGTGCCCACGTTAAATATACACCAACGCGCTGAGAACTGTACGACCTGAGCTATAAAAGCTCTATCGTGGTGTGGAAACAGTTCATTAGACATCATAGAGATGGAGAGTAAAGTAACATGTTCTAGTCAAGTAAAGGAGAGGTCAGGCATAATTGAATTTCAAGCTTTTCGTGGAAACAATGATAGATACATTGTTAAAGAACTAATCATCTTAGACCTGCAAACATATGTTATTTATAATTTTTTATTCAAACCTCCATTTCCCTTTAACAAATTAAACTCAAAATCAAAAAGGATCAATAAGTGGTTAACAAGGAACTTGCATCATATCGGTTGGAGTGAAGGTCATACGGGTTATGAAGAAGTGGAAAGCATTATGAATCACTACTGCAGTAAATTTACAAGACTTTATACAAAAGGATTAGAAAAGCGCAATTGGATACAGCTTTATACTACGAAAAATGTAATAGATGTTGAAATGGATAAGTGTTTCAACTTTGAGATGGATAATATTTGTATTTTAACAAAGAACGACAAACACGCACAATTTCATTGTGCTGTCAAGAACGCTTATCGTTTAGCTGCTTTTCTACATTCTTGTGCAATAGAAAGTGGAGGGGGAACCGGAGGGTATAAAAGCGGGGAGAGCGAGGAGACCCACCATCAGTATTACTCCAGACTCCAACGAGACAACACGTATCAAGATGGCATCACAGAAATTTCTGCAGACATTGGTGGATCAATTTAACACCCAATCTAAATCAAGTATACTGCCAACAAAAAAAACTTCAGAAATTAAAGAAAACAAACATTACATCGTGCACGACATGAGGAAGATTGAAACATCAGTGGGAGACGCTATTCTAGTATCTTTAAGCGATGCTCCATACACAGTAGGAGATGAAGCAAAATTTCAAATGTTTCTACCTAAGAGATTTGTTCACCTGCTGCAAAATGCAGATTTGCAAAACATCGAACCAGGATCCCTGTATATAGTATCACACGGAGTCAGCGGGAACAACTCTACCGAGCTACATCTGCATTTGACCTCAACGGGAACTTCACATTGTTAGATTAAGAAAATGTCATGTATAACTTGAAATGTATTCTATGTATTCCATGTAAAACTTGAAATGTAAATAAATGAAAAGATATCAGTATTAACTCCAAGTACTGATATGTTATCTTTTTTAAAAACATTTTTTGGTGACCTTGACCCAGATTCAAAACTTATAAATTGCGCTGTATTGGTTAAAACATTATCTCTTTTATAATTACTATCGATGGGTTGGAGGGAGGAGCGTTGTGGTGGGGGAACATTGTGGTGGGGGGAAGGGCGGGTACTTGTGCTACACGGTTGCGCCACGTTAGTGTACCTCCGACTCTTGCCTTGATACGTCATACTTTATTAACCTACAAAAACAGAATGGAACATTTGATAGTAAAGAAGAGGATGGCATTTCCGAATAATGCACAGTTACAATCGAGATTGGAGACATTTAACGCAGCATCTAAAGACTCGTTTCTGTACAAGTCTAGAAAGGAGTTTGCTGATGCTGGTTTCTTCTACATGGGAGAAGATGATAAGACCATTTGTTACAATTGCGGAGGAGGACTGCAGGATTGGCAAGCGACGGATAACCCATGGGAAGAACATGCACGATGGTTTAGCAGATGTGCTTATCTGTTACTTAAAAAAGGAAGAGTGTTTGTACAAAAACATCAGAATAAGAATAAGCCTCGTCCTGTTGTAACTTCAGAAACACCAACCGAAGAAAATAAAAGCAAAGATAACGAATGTGTAGTATGTTTATCCTCTGAGAAAGATTTACTATTTTTACCTTGTAGACACTGTTGTACATGCAGTGATTGTGGACTGGTGCAAAGCAATTGCATTATATGTAGAGCTCGAATAGATTACGTGATGAAGATATTCATATCGTAGATGTAAGAAAAGGTGGAGTGGGGTGTGTATAAAAGGAAGCCGAGGAGGAGGGTAGCACACTCTGCGAGTAGCCGTAACGAGGTAACATCATGGTTCTCCAAATTAAATGTGTCCACTACAATACTGTCCATCTTTCTACAGTTCATGATTTGCAAATTCTTTCCGATGACTTAAAAGTTTTGATTTTAAACGGGTACAAACTAATAATGGATATTTCTGCAACAAACTCTTCACCTCAAGAATCCTGGGGAGGACGCACAACTACACTTCCACCTACACCAAAAACGAGCCATAGTTTTGGAGAATATGAACCTCTCGCCTCATTCAATGTAAGCAGCTCTACGGAATCAGAAACGTCATCGTGTCGACCATCATCACTTCCACCCGCGCCGAGAATTAAGTATTATTATTATGGAGAACGTGAACCCTACACATCTACAGCAGCAACGGGCACAACAGAATCGGTGAATATCTAACCATAATTGGCGAGGTGTACAATATTGTAAATTAAGAAACATTTTTTATTTGATATATTTTATTGTAAATAAATAATGAAAAGGAAAAAGAAGAAATCTTGCACAGGTTTTATTCGATAGTTATTTTTTTGATAAATTTTATCAAACAAAGCTATCGATTCAAACTTGTTCAAGATAGCTTTTTAAAAACTCATTCAGGTGACCTTGACCTACCCCCACACCATGACGTCACCATGACGTCATCAGATACGTCATCGGATACGTCATCGGATACGTCATACATACGTCGCGTGACCGGAAGCTGTCAATCAAATGAGCTGAAACTCCTAAGTGGCTACTACTGCCATATTTTAATTACAATAATTTTGTTCACCGAGCCATGTGTTCCCTACGTTTTATCCAAATTCAATGCAACAGCTGAGTAAAGTTGTGATTGTTTTTTAATGAAAGCAGACAACTATTCCTAACTAAATTCAGGTTTTTTGAATGAAACTTACAAGCAGTAAGGAACACAAGTTTCATGCTGAATGGGAATGAAGTTTATACTGTATAACATGTCAGTAAAGTTCTATTCAGGTTTAAGTATTCTATATTTTCTATTTATATTTCCATTTTTGTTTCCTTTTCCTTTTGCGGTGAAATTGTGTGTTATCACTGATAATGGAATTAGAAGTAAATTATTTACCTATGATAATTCCTGGGTCTCAGAAAATATGACAGCAGGGTGGCATTCTAGTGGTTCATAGCTGGAATTGTAGTTTTATAGGTAGTTTTTAACGGTTTGTGTAAAACCGTATCAAAAGCTTTTTTTAATCATCGATGATAGCCATTATACTCCCTAATGTGCAATTCGTGTATGAGTATATAAAAAACATGACTAAGGCACAAATCCAGTTACAAATAGGAGGTAAAAATGCGAAGGTAAAATTAACCACATAAGGTTTGTGAAAGTTAAAGCAATGGATATAATCCAGTAAACTATATTTCCAGTAACTTAAGTTAAAAATTCCGATTCAGTGTTTGTATCTAAAAGTTTAGTTCGATTTCGATTGTATGTGCTGTATTGGATGAAATTGAGTGAAACTGCATGAAACTGGTAAGAAGTAATGCAATGGATAAGAAATTTAAGGACTATTGACCTATCCTATTAGCAATGAATACAATGTGAAATATTTTTCCATACAGTTCATAGCTAACTAGAATTTCCTGTGTGCAGCTGGCACATCCCGTTTTGAGAAGCGGAAATAGTAAATAGTTAAATAGTAAACAAAAAAATGACAGTCTGCAGTTCTATGTAATCCTTATAACAGCTGTTTATTTAATTTAATTGAATAAAACAAAACAAAACACATATGACATAAACCAAATAAAACTCTCATCCATTAGAATAATATGAGGACTTAGAAGTCCTATGGGGCAGAGTCCCAAGGCCTAAATCAAAAATCCAAAGCCAGTTTGCACGTCTGCACACCTAGACGCGCGTTTTAATGTAAAATATGTGGGGGTAAATCGTAAAACAAAATACCCCCGTAGCAGCAAACCTGCGTACTCAGCAAATTTCCAATGCATATATATGTATCTTAATACCACATAAAGCCACATACCAAGTTTCATCAATATACATTCATAAATAAACGATTTGTGACATTTTAATTATTCACCATAAGAATAACATGGCGGCTGAGTATGCAGGTTTGCTGAAGGAAGGAAAACAAAAAATGGGGTTTTATACAAATATCAATATAACTCATTTAGGTAAAGCTACATACCAAATTTCATTAATTTATTTTCATAATTAAGGGAGATAACACGTTACTTATTCTCCATAAGAATAACATGGGCTGAGTACGCAGGTTTGCTGCTACGGGAGTTTTTGACAAAAAATTTTTTTTTTGAGCAAATATCAATAGTCCACAACCAGATGAAGCCGTATACCAAGTTTTGTCAGTATACGTTCATAAATAAGCGAGATATAAAATTTTTCTTTTCCTCCATAAGAATAACATTAGACAACGTACTGTGTTTAGCACTTTCAATATCTCGGTAACCAATTGACGTAGAGAAATTATCAAAATACCAAATTGTGTGTTTTTTTAAGCTGAATCAAATGGTAAAAACTAAAATTTGACTATTTCCAAAATTATATGTAAAAAATTCAAAAAACCCATTTTTGGGGTACAAAATCCCCCCAAAATACCCCTTCGGATAAAGCGATCTGGCTGATTTTCGAACTTAAAGTCATAAATGTTGCTTTACACGTTTATACAAAATTTCATCAAAATCGGATAATTTTTACGAGCGTTATCGTGCTCACGGACACATATATATATATTTATATATATATATATATATATATATATATATATATATATATATATATATATATATACAGTTTCGAACGAATGGTGTTTTTGGGGTCTGGGGACCTCAAAACGAAAAGTTATCATGGTCCCGGGCCTAGGTCTTACCATGCCGACTACGGTAATAGCTTCTTCCCTATAGGGGAAATTCGCTAAAACGCCTTATTGTTTACAAAGTTAGCATGTAGCGTATTAATAATACATATAGATAGGAAAATTATGTGTTTATGTAGGTCTGTCTTTAGATACTTTGTATGTTAGTAGATGAAATACAATTAAATATTGGTAAATATGTAGACAGTTTTTTTCTTTTAGTTATAAAAGCAGGTACAAATTTGAAACAGATGAACAAACTTTTAAACAATAAATAACATTTAACTGCAGTTTTTAAGAAACAAAATTCGGCTTGAAGTAAAAACGAGTTCGCACGCAGCACGCTGACGTGAGGGAAGTGAATTTCCAAATAAAAACTTTTAAAACTCAAAATCAGTGTAAAAACATACATTTGTCCAATTTGATTGAAATCTGAAACATTGATTTTTTGGCTGTTCTGATACTCCTGGTTTCATTTACTTGCAAAGCTGGGAAACAATTTTGCCCAATATAAGGTTAGGAGAAGGTCCAGACAGGCTTGAAAGTAGGCGTGAGGTTGCTGGGGATGATAAAAGTACTCTAACAAAGGAATAACAGGCTTTTCTCGTGTAAAACCCGCAGAAGACAACGTACTGTCAACGTACTGTGTTTAGTCTATACACATTTTCTTTAACAACTCGGTAAATATTTATGCTAGAATGACGAGAGAGGGCTGTAAAATTTCGCCTCTCTAATTCCCATCTTTTTGCATGCATTTATGTTACATATGGGGCTTTTATAACCATTTTTGAGCCCAAAAACTCGAAATTTGAAAGATTAATCCCCCAAAAAAGGGGTTTAGAGTTTTCCGATTGTTTTGCCCAACGAACTTGTCCAACCGATTACAGAAAGGAACGTCCCTACCAAATTTGAAGTAAATCGAACAAAAATTGCGACCGCTGGAGTGCAAACACATTTATATATAAATATATATATATATATAAAATTATAAAAATATTAAAATATACAAATTATATATATATAACATTTTGAACGACCCCCCCCCAAAAAACGTGTTAAGGTGGTCACGTTAGGAACTTCTATGGTGGTCCCGGGCTTAAGTTTCACCGTGCGGGTCATGCTAATAGTTCACTTTCCAAAGGAAATTCACTAACAAAATGTATCTGACTCAACATCCACAACTAAACTATCAACAACGCTTAATCTAAACCTTTGGGGTCTTTTGGGCTATTGCAGGCGGGCATACAATGTATTTCGTAGAAATACACTTTACGAGTTTAGACACGTTATATTGAATATTTGTATATGCATTATGTTTTACCAACACCCATTAGGCTTTATCACAATAACACCTTTAAATTTTGCACAGCGGATTCCCATTTTATTACATGCAGTTCAAAATTAATTATCTTTTTAAGTATAAATTTTATGCCATTAATTCTATTTTATAACTAGTGAACAATAATTATTTAGTTTGTATAAGTCCGTAATTTTTTACGGGCTAGTAACAGCTAGTAATATTATAACAAGTTTTCGTATTTATTTCAAACTAACTTTTATCATAGATTAAGCATACTCCTTAGGAGATATTGCATGGGCAAGTTGTCAGACGAAGACGGGTGAACAGTGGCGTGCTCCTACGGGATTTTCTAGTACTAGCATAGAATTAGTGCCGACGGCATCAGCGCAGTGGCGCAGCTCGTGGCCACGTGAGGAACCAACGATCCGCGGGCTAGGAGGGGATACGACATCCGTGTGCGAGAGAGAGCGGGAGTACTTGTGCGATAGAGAGAGAGGGAGTGAGAAAGATAGGCGCTGCTGACGCGACACTGCCGTAGTGCCGTGGCTTGCTCGCACTCGCAGGGCGTCCGCCAGCCACCAGCCCCAGTGCCTTCGCCTTCGTGCCTTCCTTTCGTCAAATCGTAAAGCGGCTTCTTCCTTGATAAATGTTCTATGTTCGCTTGTGAAAATACTCTTACAGTTATAATTACAGATTAGTGTAATAGGTGTATAGTTTGTATAACCGATATTTCATTATCAATGATTCAGTGAATTCATAACAAACAATATTTCCTTATTAAAATCCCACTTGATTCTTTTTCACAATTTATTATTTTTTCCTTTTAATTTCGTCGGGGCGGAGAGTAAATCCTCATGGACACTCAAAAATCCGCATTCGAGAGTAGTGCCGGACTTTTACCGGCTAAAAAAACTCCGCGAAAAATTTAAAATTATTAAAATAAATAAAGTAATTTCTGTGATTTGAGTAATTAACTTTGAAAACCTTTATTAAGTTCAAATAAAATTTATGTTCTTTTTGAAAAAAAATTGAGAAACATTAAGAAATTATACAGGTTTGAAATTAAAGAATATCAGTAATTATTATGAAACGTGATTTACTCATCAATTCAAAGCAAGGTTGTTATCTAATATTTATTTACGATATAGCGTATCACATTGATTTTGTGGCTGATTTTAAGATACGTTTACGTTATAACACCTACGAAACGGCCAGTCCGATTTTAACAAGAGACCTATCAAATGAACGGAAATATTGTCAAATTTTATATTACGGAGTTTCAAATCTTTACATTGCTTTTTTAAATTTATATAAGGAAAAACAGTGCAAAATATCGGTGTTTTTTTACAATGTGTGAGTAAATCTCAAATTTAAACGATTATTACAAAATATCAAGTAAACGTATCTGCTTAAAATTGTTATGGCATATATAGGCCTAAGGGTTATTTAAAAACACTTTTGTCACGTTTCATGAAAGGAATTCATGACTACCTATATAATAAAAATAAACTTAATTTTAATCAGGCAAATATGTGTAATTAAAAAAATATATACAGGGTGTTACAAAAAAGCGTGGTGTGATTCGCAGAATTTGATTCCACATATGAAAATAAGTCAAAATTATCTACAATTGGTTCAATTTCAGTGCTACGTCTGCCCGGCAGCATCATCTCGACTTGTCGTCTGATTGATGCGTCGTCAGTCAGATTCATATGCCTTCTGTAATACTACTACAGAGAGTTCACAGACCGGAAATTCCTGGAAAATCGGATAATTTTACAGGAATTTTGGTGAAAATTCGTTAATTTAGTTTTAAAACGTCTTTTTCGGCCATTCTCGTTCATGCGGCTCGGTTGTCGTTCCCCAGGGAGGTAAAAACCATGGAGAGCTAAATATTTAATCAAAATTATGAATGAACTTATGGTTTTACGTCGAAACTCAGAACTAAGCCTCTACATCAGCCAATACTGTAATAACCAATCCTATAAAAATCATATTGGCGTTAAAAGTTGAGGAACATGTCAAGGAACTCGAATACGAAAGATACTTAATTTTGAATAAACTTTTCTACCAAAGCTATAAATGCGATGGTATGGAATCAAATTTGTTGTGTCAAAATTCAAAACTAAGCCTCTTTAAAAGCCGTACAATTGTTATTATATAGTTATTTTCACGAAAAGAGTTGACTCATGTATCGAGTAAATAAAATATGGGAGTCATTGAGTCGTTAATTAATTAATTTCTATGAAAATCCAGGTTGAGTACGTAAACATCGAGATTTGTATGCTAATATTGAAACTTACACGTGTTTTTACGTCATAATTAGAGGTTAAATACATTTTAATTTAGTACCAAAAGATAAAGAATTTATTCAGTAATTCGATTCCAAAAACCATTTTACTATAAAAAAATCTCTTGCGCCGTAAACCTCATTTAACTGAGGACGCGTCGCCAATAACCCATAAGACGCTGTACTGAGCGCTGCGGCTGCGACCGCCGAATCCTACACTTTGAGATGTGACCTTGAGCACAGCCGGACCGAATTTTGGTCTATCCCGACTATGTGCGCGAGCATGGTCTATCCCGACATGTTTTCTACCTCGCTGTCGTTCCCAGTCAATAAGACAAGTTTTGGTTGACATTTTCAGACAATAAAAAACGTTGCCGATCGTCATTTCGGGCCATTAAATGTAAGTAAATTCCTGTTTTTGATCCATCCGATGCGGAAAAATAGGCGTTCTTTGGTGATAGATCGGGGTCGAATCGCCGACTGTATTCGTAAAATACCCCAGTCGCAGCAAACCTGCGTACTCAGCGAATTTCCAATGCATAATATATGTCTTAATACCATATAAAGCCGCATACCAAGTTTCATAAAAATATATTCATATATAAGCGATATATACAATTTTAATTATTCTCCATAAGAATAGCATTGGTGATGAGTACATAGGTTTGCTGAAACAAGGAACACAAACAATTGGTTTTTATGCAAATATAAATATAATTTAACTAGGTGAAGCCACATACCAAGTTTAATCAATATTCAATCATAAGTAAGCACTATATAACATTTTAATTATTCTCCATAAGAATAACATGGGAGATGAGTAAGCAGGTTTGCTGCAACAAGGAACTAAAAAAATGGGGTTTTATGCAAATATCAATATAACTCAACAAGGTGAAGCCACATACCAAGTTTTATTAATTTATGTTCATAATTAAGGGAGTCATTACATTTTACTTATTCTCCATAAGAATAACATGGGGCTGAGTACGCAGGTTCGCTGCTACTGGGATGATAAAAAAAATTTTTTTTTTTTGAGCCAATATCAATATACTAGTACTACGTGACCCCACGTGCCAAGTTTCATCAATATACATTCATTAATAATGGAGATATCAAATTTTATTTATTCTCCATAAGGATAACATTGGACAACGTACTGTGTTTAGCACATTGAATATCTCTGCAACGGTTGGACGTAGAATCACAATTTAAACGCCAAAATGATTGTTTTGTGGAGCTGAGTTGATTGGTAAAAGCAAATGTGAAGTTTACATTAAAATTAACTTAGGAAAATCCAAAAACCTTTTTCCCATAAGATTAACATAGGAGATTTTATGAGCAGGTTTTTTTAGATTTTCTCCGCAACCACTTAACCTAACTTAATAATTCAAAATACCATATTATTTGTTTTTTTAAGCTCTATAACATGGTCTAAACCAAAATTAAGTGTTTTAAAAATTTTAGGGTAAAAAATGCATAAAACTGATTTTTGGAAAATTTAAAACCCCCATAAACCCCCCTTCCCATGGCCCGATTTTTCTGGTTTTCGAACTTAGTCATAAATGTCACTTTACACATTTGAGCCAAATTTCATCGAAATCGGACGTATTTTACTCAAGTTATCGCATTCACGGACACACACACACATATATATATATATACATATATATAAATTTGAACGAATAGTGTAACGAATATAAAACTAGCGTATAATAATATAACATTGTAATGTGAATGGGTCATGACATTCCTATGAAAATCGAAAGACGCTTGCGGCAGTTTCAGGCAGTACACCACCTCGGCGAGGCGCCTCGGCCGTTGGCGGTGGCGGGACGTGGTAACGGGCTTCGGTCGGTGCCCTCAGTGGAGTGTGTGTGTTGTGTGTTGGGGGTTGGGAGATGGGAGATTTAAGAGGGGTTAGCGGAGGGGCTGTCAGGATGGGCGCGCGGCCGAAGGGGGAGAGGGGAAGGGCAGCGACAGCAGCGCGGCAGCGTAGACGTTCCGAACTAGCTCCGCCGTCGCCTTGGACGTACAAGCAGACCGTGTACGCTTGTCCCATTACGATGGGTGATCTCCTAAGGAGTATGCTTAATCTATGCTTTTATCCAGTGAGTATACTTTTTTAAGTTGATTTTTAACCCCCATTTATATCATTTTAAGTATATTTCACATTCAAATAAATAAAACATATTTTCGTTTATTTGAGGAGTAGCCATTGTTACTCTCTGACAGTGTTTTAACAATGACAATCTAAAATGCAAACGATGGTTAGTAAACTGACCCATTTAATCCAGAATGGATTGTCCACTAGCTGCAGGCCTCTGGGACAGAGTTGGTAGTATATTATTCGATGTCAGTTGACAATAGTGAATGAATGCTGCATTACTTCAGGTGTGAAGGGAAATGGATTGGGCTTTCGGTGGATTGGCCTAGAATGTTTAATGTATTGTATATCTTGGTTGTGATACTGTATTTTGTTGTTAGTTTATTAGTCTAAATATACAGATGTTTAATAACACTATAAAACTGATCGTCTTTATATAAAATTGTTGTATTAGTATTTTCATCAGTTTTAAAACTTTTTGCAAATTGTAAAATATATAAATTCACATTGACCTTCGCCTGCATACCGTATAATTCATCTCCTGAATCCATAAACTAAAAGATTATGTCTTTCTAACATTAACGGATAGTGTATTCAGATTAAGGTGGTAAGTGTTATATTATATAAATAGGTGTTAAAAATTCCTATCTATAACAATATTTACTGGAGTTCTTATAATTTCTAGGAATATTACCAAAGATCATATACCAAAATATTTGAGAGACTTTGCATGTGACAAGACAGCAGGTTTTTATTAAATCATTTTCCGCGATAAATTCATTATAATATAGTTTTATGAGGAATGCCACAGAATTAGATTTTGAATTTTTGTTTGGTTCATATCAGTTCTGTAGCTCAGTTAAGAATATATTTTTTGATCAAGCTTTGCAACTATAGGATAGGAATACGTTTTTCTAGGCTTCAAGAAGTTTCACAGACCTTGAGATCTAAGATGCAATCTTAGTGTAAGATCTTTCATACATCACTGACTTGTACTTCAGAGTGGCAGATAGTTTATTTGATTTTATTCACTAGCCACTAAAGCACATACAATTTAGCAAACAAAATAAAATAAATAATATTATATATTTATTGCAGCTGACAATAATTATTTAATCGCACAATTACTTACAATATTACAAACATTGTATAAAAAAATGTCAGGTTTTCTTTTTTCTTTTCTTTTTGCTGTCTTTAGGGCTGCTACCATCATTGCCGAAATTTGTTTCGCGAAAAAACCTAGAATTTAATTTTTACAATGGCTCATCATGAACTCATCAACCGAGTAAAGAATTTTAGACACCAAAAAGCGTGTTAGTTGAGATTTAAACTGATTTTGGTTTTCTGATTGTTTGATACATTCAGGGAGTTAAGGATCTTGACCCCAGACTTTCATTATATGGCGTGTACAATGAAATGAAACTAATGAAGTTAAAAAGCAGACGAAGCTCAGTTACTGGAACATAAATAAGAACTTTATTGAAATAACTACGCTGGTTACCTGAATTCTTCGGAAATTAATTAGTTTCCACAGCTGGTTTGAGTTTCTATTAGTTAGTGATTATGTGTGACAATATAAGCTAAATTTCCTTTTAAGCTATTAATATTACCCCACAACTCAAATAACAGTTATCTAAAATTTAAAATCAAAGTAATGCATAATAATATTTACGTGCATAGTACTCTTTATGTTTTCAATGAAGTGTTATACATGAGAACCTGTTCAAAAATTGGTTATTTGTACATTTGTACAATTTATGTTTAGCTGTAACTTGAGATGCATAGCAATAATTCAAATACAGTAATAATAAGTAGTTTTAGCTGATATCGTTGGTAAAAATTAATACATCAGTCAAAATATTGGGGAAGATGAAATATTTACACTTAAAATAAAGCATAAGAAAAATATGTTTTCCCTACATAGCCACCTAAACATTTTTGCCGAGTGGGAAAATACAATTTGACATGCAGTATAATTTTAAAATGGATGTGAGGTAAAGATTTTGACCAAGGAATTATGTTTCATTAAAAATTGAATCCTGTAAAACTCTAAACAAATACCATTTACATTTAACAACTGTAGGCTTTTTCTAGCTTAACGTGGTTTTATTAAAAGTGGTATATTTTTATATTTAATTTAAGTATGAAATCATCTGCCCTTCATGAAACTTTAACTTTTTATCAATTGATGTAATGTTTAAAAGTTCCAAAAATTAAATATATTTAGATACAACTAATCTTAACTAATTGCATTTGCATTGTTGCCTTGAAACTCGTTTCTTCTAATTACACGACATACACTTTCTTAAGATAAAAATATAGTTTGGCCGGGGCAGTAAAGTGTCCCCGAGAGCGGCACCAGATGTTCCAGCCATTCTGTGACCCATAACTTGTGCGATATATCGTTCTCTCATCTTCTTGCGACGCAGTTTTTGCACTACAACTCTTTGGAATATTACACTTCTCACATCCTCAAACAATATGAAAATGAGAAAAACTCGAATATTTTATATAAGTCTTAGAAGTAATACTTCTATTACTTCTTAGCATTATTACTCCATAGCATTATAAAATAACTATGGATTTATTGATAATTGAACAAAAATTAGCTTTTTAGTTACAGTTCAGCCATTACGCATTTTTTATGAATACATGCATTTTAAAGTGAAATGGAAATATTGTAAGTGTACAATGAGTAAAGTGATTTCTGTATCCTTCTTAGAACTCGGAATTACTTTATTGTAAAACGACTAAAAGTTGCAAACTAAGACCAAATACATTAATGATCACAACTGCTAGAAATAAAAGTACACTCATATATCACATACAACACTACAAAAGTCTTTTACATTTCTAAAACCTATAATCACTTATGATTCTTCATCACCCTCGCGAAATATGCTAATAACATGCTTTCGTAGTTACCCTATTTCTGACATCATTTTTTAACAGATTTTCTCATAAATACTCTTAAACTGATCACGAAGTGTGCCTCCCTTTTTCTATAACCTCACAATATTGAAAAATATATAATCTACCATCAAAAAACTCGATGAGATGTTAGGGTAATTTCAAAATTTCTTTACAGTATAATAAGCGCCTTTAAGCAAAAGAGTTTTCTCATATATACTCACTCTTCCCAAAATATATGCTTCTTTCCTGTTTGTGCTTGCTAGTGCATTGAGGAGTTTTATGTGACTATTGGAGTTTGCTTTTTTGTAGAAAAAAAACTGTTTTTTTGAGATTCTTAAATTTGTAATTTTAATGAAGACTAAAGGAATTGGTTGGAAAGGTACAAGAATGGAACAGGTCTGGGTTGTTACTCACAAATATTATAGATTTAAATTTGTAAAGAGGTTATTAGGTTAGAACATTATTTACGTGAACAAAAATTTATATGAAAATCTGTAAGGAAATTTTTGAGAAAAATAATATATTTACTGACCCGTGCTGGCTATTTATAAACCATAATCTTGATTTAATAGCTCAAAGACCACTGTCATTAAACAAACCTAAAACTTTGAAAAATAAGAAATAGTCAAGTTCGATATCAAAGAACAATCAATTTGTGTATTCTAAATATCAAATGTTACCTCGAATTCTTACTTGATCTATCTATGAGAGTTTTTACACCGGGTATTTGACAAATAAGTGTTCGACCTAATCTCACAATATATGAAACTGAGACTATTTCTATTGTCAACTGCCCCTCGCCATGGGTCTTCATGCCTGTTAACAGTTGAGGTACCGTAACGGCATTAGTGGCATAGAGAAGTCATTAGTGGCTGCTCGTGGCAAGTGCAAAGCATAACTTTTGTCACGGTTTAATATAAGATTGTTTACTATGAGTACAGGGAACTTTCTAGTTCTAGAAAAAAAATGCATTGCTTTTTACATACAATTTGCATAAACATTATATGTATACGATAAAGAATTCAATAGTATCATTGAATGAGGCGGTTAAATCTTCACTTTGGTTTAGAATTAAAAGTTATAGATAGATTTGAATAGGCAGTTTTTATTTTGTAAACCTCAACTTCCCGTTGCTATGAACAAATATGCCTGTGCGGCGTTCTAACACCAACAAGGTACCGTAACGGCTGTAGTAAATTAAAATGCCATTGATGACCACTCGTGTAAAATTATCATAGTAGTCAGTCGGTATCCAACCTATGCTTAACCGTAAATGACTTGCAAGGTCAGCGCTCTAACTCTGAAACCCGATTTAGGTCCTAATAACTAGAAAGTTAATCAAATATAGCACAATTATTAATATTTGAAATTATTAGTACTTTTTTATATATTAACGTATTCATTATCAATCTGTTTTCTATATTCAATTTAAATCTTAAACGGTTAACAGGTTTATTATTTAGCATTTTATCAGGGATTATATCGGTAATCCCTAGAATATGCATCAACTCGTTGACTCTACTTAATTTAAATTGGTTGAAAACTAAATCAGCTACGTTTTACAAATTATTAATGAATATTTTAAAACTTGTTCGTAATAAATACACACGTCATAGTGAATACAACTTCGTTAAGAATATCTCTCGGCACATTATATTAACAGCTAAACCTGATTAGATTAAGCTCGTTGTATTCATTTCAGAAATAGGCAGCTGAGTCGAAGAATGTGTTGATGTTCGTGTTTTATCCTGGGATTGTTTACTAAGCCAGGAGCATATAGAACACCGGTGCCACTATCTCATAAACATGCCGGATGATAATATGAATAATAAATAACATTAAATAACTGTGTAACAATTCAACTTTAGTGTGTAATATGTATTGAATTTTTTTTCCTGGTAAATAATATGTTTTTAAGTTTGAACAACCATTTAAGCAATATAAGTAGTTTAAACCACTACTACGTAAAATTAATTATGATACTTATAATTGTTATCAAAATTTAAGAGTTTATTAAAGAACATATAGTAAGTGTATTTTACCTGTGTATTTTCGCTTCTGGGAGTGTAAATAATCCAGATATTTAATTGACTAGTAGCAGTAAATGGTTGATTTAATTTACAAAACTGCCCACAATTACCGACTCACTATTTATGTAAGATGTTATCTAAATTTTGAATTACATAAGCAACACTCTTTAAGAGTCTATAAGTTGGACTCATATACCGGTATATTTTAAAATAAACCATTATACCATTAAACCATTTGGAAGTAGTTCAATGCTCCAGTTAATTTCAACAGAAGAGCCATAATGGCTAAAGTGATTTACAACCTAACCGTCTGGGCACTGCAAATAGTGTGATTTGCGTGCAAACGTATTAGTTAAGTCAACGAGCCGTTGAGGTAAAGCATACACATTAACCTATCTGCACTTGTTCTGCACTGGTAAGAATTGTGTATTATAAGTTTTATGTGACGTCGATCAAGACTAAATCATCGTTTCTTTCATACTTACAAAAGCAAATTTAATTTAATGAATATAGTTAGCATTCTAATAGTAAAATACGACATTTATATAAGCGTAGTCGGGTAAATATATAGATCTAAAATTCTGTACAAAATAATAATTGGAAATAAATTGAAAATTATTTATGATGATCATGAGTAACGTTTTGCTACTTATTGCCTATAAATCAACAATAAAAGTATTTTTGGTTGAAACATATTTTTTAAATACGACTTTAGCATAAGAAAACCATCAATAAAAACTAATTAGGAATATGAATTTGAGGTGGAAGATATAGTTGTGGAAAGTAGGTAGTTTGGGAAAAATCAATATAGCGGTGGCGCCAAGTGTCTTTGCATCACCTAACTATCAAATCGCCATATGATTTCACGACCCATGAGTTTCGTTAGCGGTTTGTTCCCAAATTTAGCATACATAGACTAAATTATCTGTATAACTAATACATACAGGTAATTTTTATTATTTATTAAGCATAAAGTACAAGGCAAAACATTCGTTTGCAAAATTACCCTCTATTGTCCAATATAAGCTAGTAAATTCCAAAATGAACTATCCTAGTGAAAACATTGTTTTTAATATTTCTAGGATTTATAATCTAACGCAAAATTTGTTAATCGGATGAAAATATTTGTATACGTTTATAATTTTAAGTTAGTACCTATGCTAACTCCGGAAATAATTATCTGAACAGTTTATATTAATGGCAGATAACTTAGCAGGAAATACTTCAGATCTGCTACAATGTTAAATCATGCTTGTTTTAAAGAAGGGAAATATTTGTTTTATCCATCATTTATTAGTTTATCTTATTCTACCCATATTTAGAACTAAAGTATGCAAAGGTCATATCATATGTATTAGCACCTTGCTAATTGTGCAATAAATACACGTTGTCGTGAGTTAATTGGTTTTGTGATAATACAATGTTTATTCTACATAAGTGTACTAATTATAACTGATATACTTCTCGAAGTGTTCTAATTACTTATAAACCAATATAATATTTAGAAAAAACTATTATACATTGGTAAGTAGTATTGTTTATCTGAATGGAAGAGAATCAAAGCATATGGAGTTATGTTAAAATATTTAATAATATTCTTCAGAAACATTCTTTTTGCAAAGGGTGGGCATAATAGAAAATCCCATTACATTATACAAGTATAACAAATATAAAGGATTAAACCTGAGTAGATCAACCAACAATATTTTATTATTAGAAAGTGTATTTCCTATTTCCTTTTCTTATGTCAGCAAATATGCACGTCCTTACTGTAGGACGCATGTTGGCTTTGAGAGAATCCTTATTACATATAATTGAATACGCTCTCCCACGGTTCTCTTGTAACTACTCGTAGGTATCTGCTCTCATACCTGTTAAATTTTGTGTTGATATCAACGTAATAGTTCGTTCAAGTTTTATTAGCTACTTCCGTTTAAAACAAAACTATCAGTTTACTTAAAATATTTTGAGTAGTTTTCTTATTAAAGAGATGTTTTATACATATTTTCATGTGGTTAATCATATAATGATAACATAGTTTAAACAAACAACAAACATTTAACTAAAAAACAGTCAACGAAAACATGAGGACGTTAAGGTGCTATTATCATATCCTATTACAAGGTATCCGAAAACAGTAGGGCCGAGCTCTAAGTGGTAAAATATTCCGGTTCGTCACTGTCGCATAAGATTGATGATCCTTGGGTCTAGCCACTGACATCGTGTTGACTTAAGTAGGTCTTTTATAAAACCCCTTAGAAGTTTCTTTCATTTAACCTCAAACCCTCAAAATTACCTCCATCATGTTTTTACTAACATGTTTAAGTTGATTTTGAAATGATTTGTATCGTTCATTTCATAGTTCTCCACTTTCAGAGTTTTGAGACAGATGGGCAGGCTATGCTAGTGGACTGCCATGTTTAGAGGCAGCGGATAAAATATTTTATTTATTCCCTTTTGGAAATGCGAAAAAACCTAGTAATGAAAACTAAAACTATATACCAAATTGATTTAATGAAATTCCGTGAAATTATGTTTTATAACTTTCCGTATAAGTCATAATTTATCCTACCCCATAATCCCATTTATCGTTATACTAGGTGTACGTTCATTTCTCGCATATAAGGATAATCGAAACACATGATCAAACTTAAATTGAGTCTCATAAAAAATTCAAGATCTGATTTGAGTAGGTAACATCATCAGAATACATTCCGGTATCATTTAACTGCCGCGAGAATCCGGGTTTTACGTCTATATAGCTATAGTCATAGTTACTTCTCCCCGTAAAACCAATTATCGCGGTAGCTCAGTGGATATTGCACTGGCTATCAGAGCGAAAGGTCGCAGGTTCGGATTCCGTCGCAAACTTAACCTTTTATCCGTAGAAAAATATTCATACATTTATCACTTGTCTTTATCAAAGGAAATGTTTTATAGATCCGTAAATTTATTTATTTTTAAAATAAACTGTAGGTTTCAGGCATGGGTTGTTGTTAGGATTGGCATGGGTGAGTTATCGTAGTACAAAAAGAGTATTTTGGGCTAGGCAGTGACTGTAGCAGTGGTATTAATTTAACTTTTAAGTGAACAGCGAGTTTTCTAAATGAACTAATGTTACAATTTCTACATGGAAAGTCAAATTATCTTTAAGGATTTAACAATAAGTTGTCATGTCTAGTTATTCAGATGACAAAATGAGATTTCAATGTATTTTTTTCAAAAGCCTAGGCTATCTTGAAATGAAATACTATAAAAATGGGTTGGTCCAAGACCGTACATGAAACTTATAAAATGGCGAGTAGCCTAAGTGTATATGCCTACATTTCATAGCCATAGGTCCAAGTTTATGATGAAACCAGCTCACTGTAATCCAAACCTAAGATGTGTTAAATCATTTCAGATAACCTGAAAAAGGCTTAATTTGGTTATAATAGTTTAAAGCTTTTGTTTTGGTTCGCTACAACATTTCTGGTAATGTGTTTACAACAGTTGTATTACCAGTTTAATGTCGGCTTACTCTTACTGTAATCCAACACTAGGCTATGTCAAATCATTCAGAAAACCTTCAGAAAAAAGGCTGTTTTATTAGAATAGTCTATAGATTTTATTGTGGTTAGCTACAACATTACTGGTAATGTATTTCAGCTAATGTAGACAATTTGTATTATTAGTTTAGTAAAAATATAACCTAGCAAATTATTGTGCTACAAAATAAAGTTAAGTCGCTTACTGTGACTAACATGATCAAAGATTTCTAGACAAATTGAGGCTTTGCACTTTTTACGCATGACAATCTCAATATTACCAACTGTCTAAGACAATGTAATAAAACGAAATATTTTATAAGTTAATATCTCAGTATCTACAGTCACCTATTTTGAAAAGTTATTTTGAGTTTTTCAATCTGCCACACGCGTCGTCTGCCACTGTTACTCGTCCCCTCCGACTGACAATATTTACACAGAGTAGGTATACTAAGGGAATATTAACCGTATGGATATTTTTTTAATAACGTACACTTAATAATTTTATAAAATAAGAAATATGCTCACAACTTAAATATATACTTCGATTTATCTCTCTTGTGTTTTTTGTTTGTTTGATGAAAAACCTTTTGTTATCCAGTATAACAAATTATGCTCTAGTAAACTAACTATTGTTACTCTGTTGTTGAAACATAGACGTCGGCTAAATGTTAACGATTCAAGTACCACTAAAATGGCTTCAAATGTTATTCTTATTGAGAAAAAAATAAATTTGGTTTTAAGATAACTGGTTGGTATTAATACTGAACGAAATTATCTGAATAACAAACTAGACCGAGATTTTGAACTGTTAAGTTTATCTGGAAAATTTGAAGTTTAACTGTCGAGGTGTTCTCGAGTTATTTTGGTCACAGACACGCCAGTTGAGTTGGTTATCTTACCAGTCTAAGCAGTAAAGTTATGTATAACGATAAACTTCAATTCGTTCGATTATCCAACCATATCTTCTTCGCAATTTTCAAAAGCCAAGTGTTTTTGATTTCGAAGGGTTAAAACAACATATTTGTAACTCTTAAAAAGACACTCATCTAATCGTATTATATTCGTCATTACTTTAAAGCATAAACGGTAGAAAAAACACCGTAATGTAAAAATATTTTGTAAACTATTCCCCCTTAATCGGAATATGACAAGCCACTAGTATTGTTTTGTTTAGTTGAACTCGATATTTGTCATACCTTAACTTGTAAACGAGAGTCATTATTACAAACAACAATTCATTCGTAGTCATTATACCAATAGCGAAAATGTTTTAATTATATTTACACTCTTACTACTATAGAATAGGGCATATTATTATGAGGACTAAGACATTCTAATTGATTTTACAAATAATTAATTAACATTAACTTGATCACCTGACGCTGATATTCAGAATATAGAATGTATCTTTTTACGTTTACGCAGTGATTCGGACAGTGTTTTAATAACAATTCCCTAATACATTAGCAAGCACAAACACCAAACCCGTTCACTGTGAAACATTCTCCTCTTTGGGTCTGTTGAAACACGACTCCAAATATACTATTAAATTCCAGAACTTCATTCTTTAAACAGGAATTCGATTTTTGTAATGATGTAAAACTGCATAAAGTATTTCATTTCATAAGATTGTTCAAAATAGTTTAAATTTAAGATTAGCTTCTATAAAAAGTATAACTGCACAATTTACGCAATATATAACTGTACTGGAAATGCAATCCTTGCCATATGTACTGAAAAACCAAAAATATTGTTATTAATTAACATACAATTTTAAAATGTAGTTGTTTTGCTACTGGAATATTATAACTGCATTTATTTAAATATTGAAAGGCAAGTATTCGCAAATAATTAAATTAGCATTTTGAACGTTTATATTAGAAAACAAATAGAAACACTTTTTACTATATATTTTCATTAAACTTTAGACTTTAAGATGGTTTTCATCTTTTATTAATTTACCCAGTTTTATTAATACAAAAATATAAATCACATTAAATTGGTTTTACTTGATTGTATCCGTACTTGGATAGCACAAGTATGAGTTGGTCTGGGGAAAAGAGAATTGTCATAATAACTTTTAGCATATTATAAACTGCCACTACTGAAATGAATCTTGATTCCTGAGAACAACTAGTCTTTATTACTTGAGACACAATGTATCTTCGTACTCTGACCTACTTGGCTTCAGCACAACAGTTCCTTGTTCAATACTCCCTTGTCTGAAACATTATATTAAACTAGAAGTCTATTCCTTCTAAAGTGTTTACTATATAATTTAGATCAACGGTTTTAAATGTTGTTTGTTATTTAAAACTAGAAGAGATAACATAATTTGTATTGCCATTTTTCTGATGGTTTTAAACTTCTAAGTCATAATTTTAATTTAAATATAACATTTTCTGATTATAAGATCGTTGGTGATATTAAAGAATGTTTTGATGAAGTTTAACATCACTGAATACAAAACGTTGATATGTTTTAGGTATCCTTATCACCTGAATTCGAGATCAGATTCTAGATCTCAAAACGTTGTGAAACCTGTTTATGTAATCACTGATGACATAATTCCAGTTATAAACTGTTAGTAGTCATAGTTATATACTAGTTATTGACTAACTACTACTTTTAGCGAATTTCCCCTATAGGGAAGAAGCTATTACCGTAGGTCTCATGGTAAGACTTAAGCCCGAGACCATGATAACTTTTCATTTTGAGGTCCCCAGATGCTAAAAACACCATTCGTTCAAATTTTTATATATGTATATATATATATATAATATTATTTAGTTCACTGCATAGGGCTACTATTATAATTATTATTTTTAAAAGAAAATTACCAGAGTACCCTTCAAAATTCACTTCAAAAAAAAAAAAAAAAAAGAATTTTGAAGGGTACTCTGGTAATTTTCTTTTAAAAATAATATATATATATATATATATATATATATATATATATATATATGTCCGTAAGCACGATAACTCTCGTAAAAAAGGTCCGATCTTAATGAAATTTGGTACAAATGTGTAAAGCACCATTAATTTGAACGAGTTCGAAAACCAGACGAATCGCACTATCCAAAGGGGGGTTTTTGGGCGGTTTTGTACCCCAAAATTGGGTTTTTTGGGGTTTCCATATGTAATTTTTATTTAAATCAAATTTTAATGTTTACCATTTAATTCAGCATTAAAAAACAAACAATTTGGTATTTTTATCGTTGACGTAGATCAATTGGTTCCTGAGATATTGAAAGAGCTAAACACAGTACTTTGTCTAATGTTATTCTTATGGAGAAAAAGAAAAATTGTATATCTCGCTTATTTATGAACATAAACTGACAATATTTGGTATATGACTTCATCTGGTTGGGGTTTATCGTTGTTTGCACAAAATACACAATTTTCACGTATGGATCCCGTAGCAGCAAACTTTGGTAATCGGTCCCCATGTTATTCTTATGGAGAATAATTAAAATGTTATATATCGCTTACTTATAAATGTATATGAATGAAACTTGGTATGTGACTTAACTTAGATGAGTTCTATTGATATTTGCATAAAATCAAATCATTTTGTGTTCCTTGTTGCAGCAAACCTGCGTACTCATCCCCAATGTTATTCTTATGGAGAATAATTAATATTTTTAATATTGCTTATTTGTGAATATATTACTTATGAATCCTGTTAAGTGTAATGTGTTATGTTATATATTCATTGGAAATTCGCTGAGTATGGAGGTTTGCTGCGACGGGGGTATTTAGTCCTAGGACAACCTTAAAAATGGTGTAAATCAGATTTGAGGCTGACATTGGGTACAGAAAATGAACATGTCATAGCATACGGTAAGTATTTTTGCTGTCTATTATGACAAGCTTCCCTTTCACCTATGGCCCTTCCATTTTCAGAGGCTGGGATTGGAAGTCCGGGTTTGGTCCCCAACCTGAGAATGTGGTACCTGGCTGATGTAAATGCCTACCCTGTCTGTTGAATTGGCTAGTTAGAGGGCAGTGTGGGTCCGCCTGTTTAAAACTGATTGCAGCTGTCACAGGAGCACCGGAGTTGACCCTCTGAAAGATCAATTTGGCTGCCTGTCCCATCCTACCCTTTCCTTTCCTGCTATATTCTATTCTTCTGGCAACCTGCACAAAAGTGTTTATAGCAATCGTGCCTAGCAACTTAGCTGCGCTTTCCTATTCCATATGAACAAAATATCACCAATAAATGAATATAAAACATTGAGCAGGTATAGTTTGGCGGTTAAATATATAGACATTCTGATTAGATGTAATATTTAGTAGGTTATTACGCAACTTACGTCGGAAGACACATTTGCATGCAATCGTTCATATCCATATAACAACTGTAATAATGTGCCACGTACCACCTTTAATTTCTTATTCTCTTAAATTTCTTTAGTAAACCTTTGAGTTGCTTTTTAAATGCATATGTTACTTATATTGACTCATTGTGGCAAGAAAAGGTTTCTGGGCACTATCAAAATTACAGCGTTCAAAACAAATCTCAAAAACCACATAACTTAGAATATACCACACCATCATCCAACCAGTGCTAATATATGGAACAGAAAACAGCTCTAAGCAAAAATTCAGAAAATAATTTGATTGTTTTTGAAAATCAAGTATTGAGGAAAGTCCAGTAAACGAAAATGGTAATAGGAGATTAAGAAAAATCAAGAACTTATAAACCTATATAAAGACCCGCATGTTACTACATCCATTATCAAAAGCAGAAGGTTGAGATGGACTGGCCACATAGCAAGAAGACCAGAGAACACCCTTATTAGGGATGTCTGAGGGGAGGCCAGGAGGAACCAGACCACCAGGGAGACCAAAACTGCAATGGCAAGGCCAAGTGCAGAGAGACCTCAGGATATTAAGAGCAACATTGGAGCAAGCTCAAGACAGGCACGAGTGGAGGCGAATTGTTGTGGAGGCCAGAAACCTACTTTGGTTTGAATGGCCACAGCGGTAAGGTAATACTACTTGTATATATACAAAAAAAACTTGTATTAACTTTTTAAAATTCCAACCCATACGTTGCTCCAACTCCTTGTTAAACTTGAGCTCCTATCAAAAAGCGTCACTTTTGGTCCTAGTGAGGCAATATATTACCTTAAATTATAATACTTTAACACATTTTAGCTAAATAAATTTAACGTTGAGACATTTTCATTCTTGTATATTTCTCATCAAACCTATGGTTTCCTAATAAAATCTGGCATAATTTGTCTCATGCATTGCTAACGGAAAATAAACTTTGAACCTAAACTTTGAACCTACCCCACCTTTATGTCCTTACACGTTAATTTCAGGATAAATACTAAAGAATGAAAATTTCTTGAAAAATATGCAAGACTAAATTACCTTCGTAACGTGAGTCAGCTCAAATTTAATAAAACGTGATTTGTAAATGTTCGTGCCGACATGGTTGTCTTCAATTTATTATTAGTCTCTTTGCACTGTATCCGTTCATATATGTCGTTGTGTAGGTACAAATGTACCGTATTGTGTTTTTAATTTATTCTTCCGAAACCATCCGGTCGATCAATCTCTAAGAAGACAAGCTGAAGATGATGGATTTACACAAATAATTAAGTCTTATATAATATCTACAGCTCAGGGGCTAAAACCATGGATGATAAAAACTATGACTATAACATTCCAACACTATGAAATGTTGACCACCATATTGTAATTTTGTGGCTGAGTTTCCAAATGAGGAATGCCAGTTTTCTGCAATTATTGCACAAATGTTGATCAAAATAAAATTAACACTCTGTGTAGTTTTACAACATTTCGACATTACTTAAAGCTAAATAACTATCATATGTTACGCATTATGTTAAAAGGTGACTGTTTAAAAATTGCACATTATCGACATTAATGTTTAACTGCCCTTTTAACCGATGAATTTAAATTTGAAGATCGTTTAAGTTTACCATGGTTAATAAGACACGTTTAGGTTTGTTGTGTTTCTAGATGAGAAATTGGACTCTTACAAGAAACAGGACAGACTAATTACTGACAACAAGTGTAACAGATAATAATGCCAACAAGGAAAGTTGAGTTCGTTGCAACATTCTAGCAACACTGTTTAAGGCTAATTGCTTATTTTATATCATATAGAATCCTGATTACGATTTGACTACACAGTTATATAAGGACAATTTTTTTAATGCACTAGCAATTTGTTTTAACTCATGTATTTTAAAATAATATATGAACAGTAATATCGTGTATTTAATAATCAACTTGGTCATATTTATAGTTAAAAAAGTAGTTATAGAATAAGTCAGGTTTAAATGGTTTTTAAATTACATTTGAAGCCGTTTCAATATGTTACTCCTAAAATATAGTAAATTTATTACTAATAATTAGTTATTAAACTTCCCATTAAATTAAAGAGATTTTTAAAATGATTAATTTTGCCCCCTCACTGAAAATGAGCTTATCATGGTTTTCAAGCATCTTAGCTTAAACTAATGCATTTGAATAAATAAAGCAATTAGTTTGGCCAGCAATTTAATTTTGATAAATTAATATTTTTTTATATATTTTGTTAGACCGTTTATTCATTAGCTATAACAATTTGATTTGTGTTTGTTAATTAGTATTTAAATGTACTAAGCAAAATATTACATAGAAAATATAGTAGTAATAACATTACCTGTGTCTTAATAGTCTCAATAAACTCGTGTCTCAATTCCGCTAGTCAATATCCCATAAAATATTAGGTTGATTAGAACAATTTGCAGAAATGCAAACTCAGTATTTTTTGTTTGTTTTAAGTAGTTGATAAACATATAATTTGAAATAAATTCATTTTGCCAGTATAATAGTATATTTCATTACTAGTGTCGACGTTTCGTAACAACAATAAAACAGCAGATTTCAGTACGGGAAAAATCTTCAACTGATTCCCTGAACTAGAGTGGGAAAGTATCACATACGGTATCCACAGCTGTATCCAAAATAGCTACATTCAGTACAGTTTTATTAAATAGTTGTTTATGTATTAAGAGCGTAAAGTAGTTCTTTGTCGCTTAAGAGAAAACTGTTACCAAAAGCTAATTTTATGAAAGTGACAAGGACCACTGTACACACATACAAAAGTTTAATTTAATCCATTTTGGCTGAATTCAGGAGACTGAGGTTAAAACACCGAGTCATTTACCTTGGTCTAAAGCAAAAATCAATTAGCTGTTTAGCTGCCAGCAAGTTCGAAAACCAGACGAATCGCAAAATCCAAAGGGGGGTTTTGTACCCCAAAAATGTGTTTTTTGGGGTTTCCACATGTAACTTTGATTAAAATCAAATTTTAATTTTCACCATTGAAGTCAGCATAAATAAACAAACAATTTTGTATCTTTATCATTGCTCTACGTTAATTGGTTACCGAGATATTGAAAGTGCTAAACACAGTACATTGTCTAATGTTATTCTTATGGAAAAAAGAAAAATTGTATTTCTCGCTTATTTATAAACATAAACTGGCGAAATTTGGTATATGGCTTGATCTGGTTATGGTTTATTGTTGTTTGCACAAAAAACAAATTTTCGCCTATGGTTCCCGTAGCAGCAAACCTAGGTACTCGGTCCCCATGTTATTCTTATGGAAAATAATTAAAATGTTATATATAGCTTATTTATGAATGCATAAGGATGAAACTTGGTATGTGACTTCACTTAGCTGAGTTATATTGATATTTGCATGAAAACCCATTATTTTCTGTTACTTGTTGCAGCAAACCTGCGTACTCATCCCCAATGTTATTCTTATGGAGAATAATTATTATTTTAAATATCACTTGTTTGTTAATATATTTCTTATGAATCTTGTTAAGTGGCTTAATGTGTTATGGTATAATTCATTGGAAATTCGCTGAGTATGCAGGTTTGCTGCGGGGGGGGTATTTAGATAGTAAAGAAGTATTTTAGGCCTTGTTGTAGAAAGAAAACAAACAAACAAATTATACCGTAGTTATTATGATTAATTAACTGCCATGTTGAACAAGCGTACACGCATCAAGTTTAGCTGTGAGCATTCACGGTCTGGCGACCTTGTGTGCGCTTAGGAAGAGTGCGCACTCGCCCGAGCGTGTGCTATCCGAGCGAGGTCCAAGGCCGCAAGAGTTACTCGTCGTTTATTATATCTGTCGAAACCTCAAATGACTTGCAGAATCTTCTTTTGTAGATATTTACTGGCTCGATGTGCTTAGGACAAGTTGTGCGGTTAATGGTTTATACTTTACTAATATTCTTGTAATACTTCTTGTTTGCTTGCTAGGCGTTATTTATATGACTTTAAATACGCAGTTAAAAAAAATAGTAAAGTGGAGCAATAACTCTTAACAAGGCTCTGGTTTTTTTGCAAGTTAAAAAATATGTTATGCCATATTAAAATAAATAAATATGCTAATAAATAATTCAATTAAATAAATTAAAGTTAAATATGTTTATATAAATAAATATGTTATGTGTATACCTAAGTTATGTTAATAAATAATCTATAAAAATTTTTAAAATTATGTAAACAGGAAGTTTGGTGGATATTTTATTTGTTTATTAATTGATTTTTAAACAAATACCATTATTGACCAATACTTATATTACAGTACTTGATACACACTGCGTTCTTCCATAGTTAAAGTAGATTAATTCCGAACTAAATAATAAAATTACATTTATTTCGAAGCATAATACTAAGTTATACAATTGGAATTCATTCTGTTTACAATTTTATTTTATTTTCGAGGAGCGTACGTTTGGTATACAGACAGTCACGCAACAACAACACATATTTTAAAACAAGACAGAATTTCAATCACCTTTAAGACTGGAGTTGACATAAACACATATAATTAATGACGGCTTCTATCATTCAATGCTTTTCATAATATTGAACAAATACTCAAAACTTTTAGCTTTGCTCTATAGAGGCTGCAGATTTATAATATGTGAAACGTAGATAGGTTTTTCCCCCTTAAATTGTAAATTGTTTTCTCAGTGATCAGTCTATGCTATTTTCAACTATGTAGTCAATATTATTTTCCATTTATGGATTGACTTTAACTCAGTGACACACAGTGAGTACAATTTAGATTCTGGTTAGAAATTTATATGTTTAACCATCCCAAATATTCTGCAATTTATTCTTCATCTTTAAAAACCACACAATTTGGCTTTACTTGATACAGAGCAAATAAATAATATAGTTTCACTAAAGACAATATGTGGATTGTGGAAATCGTTATACAAACAAGTATGAAAATAATGAAACTCGTTACACAATACAACGACCCGAAACAACCCCATACAAACCAGGAAACATATATATTTTGATGCGGCTGACGTCGATTAAAATTAAATAGACCCTCAAATCAAATCCAGACAGAGGAGCGGTCGACACTTATAATCCTGGGCACGTTCCGGGTACGTGTATTCACTGTCGCGTACTTCGGTAAATCTAGATTACTATTCCCACACCCATTCCTGACCAGGGGGCAGACTTTGGCTTAAAGATTATCCCTTGAATGAACCTATGTTTTAAATAATGTCAAAATGTAAAAAACCATAAAGATTTTCTCTCCAATACTTTGTTTTTTTCCATAACTGTGGACTGATATTTTAACAGTGTGTTTACTACATAATTTACGGAAAGTGTCATAAGCGTTTGTAAGGAACCCCCCGTTTCCCGTGTAGCTGTAACTATTTCAGTAAAATATATATGGTGCATTAAACATGGAACGGTTCAACTAATTAATTACAAAAACTTGAATCTGTTATCTCTTATATAATAATTATTCAATTATGATACAATAACCATCTTAACTTAATAATTTGGCCCAAAACCGCAAAGGTATTATATGAAAAATATCCACAAACTACAATATTTTATAATAATCTTCAAGAGTTTGTCGATAGATTTTGTGACAGCATTTAGATCGAAGGATAAAGGAAGGCAGCAGATCTGGTTGCCGTTTGCAACAGTGCACATTATATTATTTTACAATATAATGTACGCTGCATTCCTTTAATCCATCATTTGATAACTTACAGGCTTATGCCACTTGAAAGATGAATTCAATACTTTCAGGCAACTACGAACATCTACTAATTATCATTGCGCTTATTGTGACATTTTGTTCTACTAATAAAGGCTATTGGATTTTATATTAAATTTTACCTTTTATTAGATAACATATATAAGAGACGACGTTTCACTTGAATGTAAAAGATTCATTGCACTTTGTTACTTTTTAATGTAATGAGAATTTCTGGTACAATGTACAGTAATTAAACCTAAAGTCACATATCAAACACTATCCCTAAATACGTCACATTGGTTGTGGAGAATACTTTTTTCAATAACGTATATTAATTTACTGTTTTTGTTCATTGGAGGACCAGAGTAAACTATCAAAATAATGAGGTTTTATTAAACTGTATTACAACGAGTATGACTGTAAAATCCAAAATCACTGATATTAAACCAATATTTACATATACAAATATCAAGGTAGGAGGGTTAAAAAAGGTTACTTTTCCAGGTTTTTTCAGCAACTAGAATTCAAATTTGAGTGCAGTCAAGGGAAGGTATGTACTAGACCTGGTGTAGTACAATAGTCGTGTGCAGAACGTGGGGGGTCAGAGAGGCCAGAGACACACATGGTGCAGTGAACACAGAACGTCGGCGATGAGTTTTGTATTTGAGCAAAACAAAACATGATTAATTGTGTATTGTTCTCTGATGGAACGTGGATGGTTCCTGTTTGTTTCTCTCCGGTTCACAGACAAATTAATTAAGTAATGTAAAATTATACCTTGAGAATGGTTGAAAACATTATGTAACAAATAGGTACTATTGTAGGCTAATCAAAATTATTATAATAAGTGTTGTGGTATTTAAAAAAAAATCCTCAATGTTATTGTAAATAGTAAACCAAATTATAACAAAATATTTTCTCTTAATTTAACAAAAATGTAAACAAATTAAAGATTTTTTATCAACTTTAGTTATATATATTTATATTCTATTGTGATGCACATTTAGTTGCTACCTACCTGTTAAACCATTTATTTATTTTTGTGATTCGTTAGTAAAATTTGATTTATATTTATGCAAAAAATATTATTTAATTTAATTTTACTTTTATTTTCTTCTGACTTCCTGAAAGCCGTCTTGCCGAGACTGTAGTATTCATATTGCCAGCCATAACTATTGTTATTTTAGCCAAAAGAGTTCAAACTAAGTTCAGTATCTATTTTATATGTTATAGTAAACAAACAATTTCCATTGCAACTAGTTAATACTTACATATACTGTACTGTGTTTCTTGTCTTACCTAAAATAAGAAAAAATAATATAAAATATTTATCATAATACTCGTTCTTAGCTGCTATGAATTCTGATGAATTGATAAACTAATTACCATCCAACATTTCAGATAAAAGAATATCTCAAAATCCCACAGTATATATCAAAAGCCACAATCAACTATCATTCAAGTTACATATTATTTTATTACATAACTAGCAGGTGTCCCGTTATACGTACGGGAATCTCTCAGACACAGGGTCAGATATTTTGAACTGTTTACATTATAATGAGCTGTTTGACTAAATACAATATATAACTCCATAAGATTAACACTGGAACTTTAAGAGCCAATGAGGTGGAGCCCTGAAGTTGGATGTTCTTAAAAATCCCAAAAGGCACATCTAGACAGTAAGAGTGATTGATTGATACCAAATATGTTGATAAAATAGTGGTTGTATGGGTCTAAAATCGCCAAAGAAACTTTACAAACATCGACATAACATAACCACCCCTATTTTTAATTGCATTTGTGTCTTTAAAAATATTTTTTTATATACTCATACACAAATCGCACTTTATAGGGTATAATGGTAATTATATTTTTTACAAAAAGCTTTGGATTCACTTTTACACAAAACTATTAAAACTACAGTTCAAGCTGTAAACTTCTAGAATGTCGTCCAGCTGTCATATTTTCTAAACCCCAGAATTCATAAAAAATCGTCTAATTCTGGTTCCATCAGTTATAAAACAGGATTTTGCCGCACGATTAAAAGTAAAAATTTCTGAAATATGAATAGAAATTGTAAAATCATAAATCGGAATTGAACTTTGCTGAAACTTTTATACAGTACTATCAGTGTACCCGTCCTTCGTACGGATTGTATGTCTAAATAATAGATGAATTTTAAAAGAATAACAACCGAATTAATTTTACAATATTTCATTGGTGGACGTGAGGATGGCACAAGGCACATTCCAAATTAATCTGTTTATGAACCTGAGGGAAACAAATTTCGATCAGTAGTTCCTGTTATTCATCGATTGAACAGAGTGAAGGAGGAATGTTTACGAGACCACCTGTTTTCCAATGTCCTGTTCCCAACTTTAAAAATACCTAATACAACTCCTCAACCCTTTAATCTTATCGATAAATAATTTTAAAATTTACTGTAAGTTAAGCCACTCAGTAGTTGGCTACATAAAATATTTATTTAGAGAGGCATAGATCTCCCCATGACTCAAGCACACAAAGTGCCTGTATGAAATCTCTAGAGAACAGCACCATGACTCCCCATTATGGGCCATGTTGTTGTTGCTGATGTCCTTTAAAGTACCAAATTTCAGCTCTATTGGTTGAGTGGTTTGTGATGTTTATATTGAAGGTCAGTGGGGAAGATCCCTTAAGTATTTTTGATCTGATTTTTTTGTTACCGAATTTCATCTCCATCATTCCCGTAGCAGGTGCAAGATTGTTAAAATAAGTATTCCGAAGGTTCGGGGGTGGGGCCCTAAAACACATTCTTAACGGGAATAGGCTTGTGTTTATTCTGATATATTAGGTATGTTCCTACCGAATTCAACTTAAAAGGTCCGAACTAATGCTCATAAGATTGCCAGCAATAAAAATAAATTAGGGCAGAGTCGGGTACAATTTTCTTTCAAACCTAGCCTTATTTTAAATGTGCCGAATAAGGGGAACCACTATGCACAAATTCCCCTTCTTAGGCATTGACGGTTTTTAGTTACAGTGATTGACTGAGTTACAAAATGTGAGCGAGTTAATGTGTCTGAAAAATATAGATTTAGATGATATGTCCACTCTGTATATTTCTATTATTTATTGTCAATCTTCACTCAACATTTTAAATTATAACAACAACAGCTGATTATGGAATAAATATTCTTGAGTCATCAACCGGTTCAGTATAAATAAATGCTTTGTCCATAACCATAAGATTATATCTTGAAAATCCCATGGGGTGTAGCCCTGAGGTGAATTCAAAAAGTTGAAATAGCTTATAAACTTCTAACGTACGTATAGAACATATAGAAACAAAGTTTCATCTAAATCAGTTCACCCGTTTCCCTGGGAAAAGCGAACAAACACGATCAAAACCGCGCGAAAAAACGTTTTTGAGCGGAAGCCATTATTTGTCTAAAAGGCGTATGACAGTTTAAAGTAACCTAAAACCGTCTCACAAATGTGTAAAACAAAGAAACAAAGATTCATCAAAATCAGTGCACCCGTTTTCCCGAGAATAGCGAACAAAACACTTTCTTGAGCGTTGCCGAAAGACAGTCACACGGACAGAAATTGAGATAACACTTGTTTTGGCTCCCCTAGGGTGTAAAACGCAAAAATTACAAAAATGTCATAATTCAAAGCAATGTACAGACAAAACTTTAATTTTTGTATATAGATATCCTCTATGTATACTTATGTCATTTATTAACAAACTTCACTCAAAGTTTTAAATATGAACTGCAACATATGCTTATAGAATAACTATTCTTAAGTCATCAGCTGTTTCAATATAAATAAATTCTTTGTCCATAAGAATAACGTAGGATCTTTAAGACCTTGTGGGGCAGATTCCTAAGGTGATTTACAAAAATCAAATTAACCTAAAACCTTCTAACGCACGTATACAGAACATAGAACAAGTTTAATCGAAATCAGTGCACCCGTTTTTCTGAGAAAATCGAACAAAACGTGACCAAAATCGAACGAAATCATGTTTTTGAGTGGCCGCCATTTTTTCCAAAAGGCGTATCCGCACGTTTTCCTAAAACCTTCTCACGCATGTATAGAACAAGGATAAAAAGTTCCATCAATGTCAGTGCACCCGTCTTCCCGTAAAAAGCGAACAAAAACCCGTCCTTGACCGTTACCGATAGACAGACAGGCAGACAGGCAGGCAGATAGAAAGACAGACACAAATTTAGATAAGACTTGTTTTGGCTTCCCTAGGGTGTAAAACGTGAAAATATGCAAACATATCATAATTCCAAGCAATGTACAGACAAAACTCTATTTTTGTTATATAGATAAACAGTGAGTAATGTATAGATATTCAATCTGATATTAATTTAGAGCAAGCTAAAGAAGAATTAACTCATTGTTGACTGAGATTCTACCTTCATCCTGAGCACGTGAGACAAATTTGAAACATCTAGCCAACAAACCCTTTCCTAGCGGTTGGTTGTAATCCAGATTAACGTTTATCTTGAAAATAATTATATAATCAAGAGTTACTTTATCTGTAAAATAATGATTTAATCAAGTGCTACTGGCGACCAATTTTTCTGTAAGCTTATAAAAGTAGCCTAATTCATACTAAAGTAGAAGGAAATAATGCAGATATCAAATATTTAACAAAATCATTATGCAGGCAAGACAAATAAAGACCACCACTTTAAGTAATACAAAACTCGCCTAAAACCTGAAATGTTGCTTGAATTTCCAGTATTTATCTATAGAGAACAATATTTACGGGATCGCGTCAAATATTTTACACCTTAAACCATGTCATGTTTTAATTCGGTTGTAACTAAAAAATGTTTAACTTTTTAAATTTTCTTTACCCCCAAACTCTTTAGGTTAAATTTTTTGTATATGTTTTATGTAACTTAAATTATAATGTTCATAATTAAATCAAAATACTGAATAGAGCCCAATAACCTTACGACTTAAATCATAAGTATGCTATCTAGTTACAAATTTTGTCTAATCACCAATTTATGGGACAGATTTAAAGTGTTAGGAACACTAAAAATTTAATATTGTGGTAAAAAAAGAGTCACTTGAATATTTAGGGTTTTAACTGAGAAAAACCCGTTTGTAAGTAATTTTAGGAAAAAAATTGCATTTTTTATTTATATAAATTGGAAACAATGCAAGTTATCCCAACTATGCAGTTTCTAGCAATGTAACATATTTACGACATCATTTACAAGTGTTGTTACGTAATATAAGTTTTTATTAGATTTTCTTAGAATTTATTAGATGTGATAACTTCCTAGAATATTGTTTTAATAGCTAAATATTATCTAACAAAGTTCACTGGGTTATAATATATTATTGAAGTAAATTATGCAATATTATCACATCATGTATTATTATAAAAACAGTAGCTGGCGCATCGGAGCCCCCTTCTACTGCTGGCCGGACCGACTGGTTCCTGAACTTTTATTCCAAGCTGAAAAAGGAAATATGTTTTATTTTGTTATCTTGATCATGAGTGTTCTGAATGAAAAAATATACAAAACAAGTGATTCGTAGAATGTCAACATAGTTCCGTCAAATTATTCCCGTAATAGGAAGCAGTTTATTATTAAATGTTTAAATATTAGTTAGTATTTTGGAAAATGGATAACCTTCTATGTTGCCATGAATTTTATTTTTTATTGGAACCAAAGTTTTCTCTGGAAGCGTATTAAAAGGGCCATCAAGTTCCCATACTCACCTATAAACCGCACATTTACGACACAATTACCTTAAAACCACATCGTAATCTTAGTTTGATGTACATGAACTATATATTTACAGTGCGATTACCATTATGTAGGTCATTAAATAAATAAAATGTTAAAGCTTATACACACCACACCATAGTCTTTATTACCTTTTACTTTCTCCCCCTATACATAGTATATGGAGAAAGTATTGTTTTCGTAAAAATTTTCGAATTTGAGTTGTTAGTGGAAATATTCGTTTTGGTGCTCCCTGAACCCAAAAAAGTGGTTTTTACGTGATGTCTGTCTGTGTGTGTGTATGTGTGTGTGTCCGTGTGTGTGTGTGTGTGTGTGTGTGTGTGTGTGTGTGTCTGTGTGGATGTGTACAGAGCTAGAGCCCTAACCTATGGGCCGATTTTTATGAAATTTGGTATGTAGGTACTAATCCACGATATCTCCAGGCGTTTTTTTCATTTTTTGAATTTTTGATTTTTAAGGGTAATTATCCCCAAAAAACCGCCAAAAGACATGAAAAATCCAAATTTCTCAAAAACGGCTCTAACGATTTTGATTAAACTTTCGTGGTTTGTAGAACTTTAGGTTTCCAACAAAATGACACCACCCGCATTTCTGGAAAAATTCGGGTTCAGAAATTACAGGACTTAAAACATCCAAAATTCAGTTTTTTAGATTTTTCATAAAAAATCATAAATGTTAATAAAGATTACTATTCACCATTAAAAAGAGCTCAAAAAACTAAATAAATTAGTATTTTAAATTACTATTCTACGATTGATAGTTGCGGAGAAAATTTAAATTTTCATTTATCGGTAAACACAGTACGTTGTTCTTATGGGGAATACAAAAATAACTATTTCCCTCTTATTTACTGATCAATTTCATTAAAATTTGATATGCAGGTCAAGTTAGCATTGACCAACAGATGATGTTCGAAATGTGTTGCTATTTAACCCTGGGGGGGCAAGGGGGCATTTCCCCTCTCAAAACCACTGTGTGTAGCAACGGACTCTATAGTGCCTCCCAAAAAGGGATTTGGGTGGATATTTCTGAAAACAACTATTTTAGTCATTTTTCTGTACATTTATCTATACTTCATATTCTATATTTAGTAAATAAAAAATATTTTTGTCATTAAAGTTTGGCTAAAAGGGAGAAAGTATGTGTCAGTTTCCTGATACCGTTTATTGTATGTTGTTCTTGTATGTTTTATGATAAACAGTTATTAACTGAAAACAAAGAAACATCTATTACAACAACCAAAATGTTATAAGGTTAATATTATTTCCCGATCTTAAGAACTTAAAAGAAAGCAAACCACAAGAAGGAATAATTAAAAAGCTAGTACCATAGATAAAGCATACTCCTTAGGATACTCCTAAGGAGTATGCTTAATCTATGCTAGTACTGATTGGGCCTAGTGACAAATCAGTGTAACTGGTTAAAATCTATCGCCTTGTACTATCTTTGGGTATATTTACGGTCTTGTATGTAAGTAGTCATGTAAGAAGTCTTTTTAGTGAGTCACTGGTCTAGTGGTCAAGGCTTCAGACTCCGGAACCATGGCACCCTGTCGTGGGTTCGAATCCCAGCTTTGGCATGTTTTATCAGTACTGTTCAACTCGTACTGTAACGGCTCACTCCTTGCTTTGCTGGATACGTTCCACGCACAGATTTATAGTCTATGAGGACGGGCAAAGTAAGGAAAAAAGAGGATGTAAACCTATTTTTATAAAAAAAATAAACAGTATAATTAATTGTAAATATACTTTGTGATGATGTGAGACGTAGTTTATTTATCCTGTTTATCCTGCTTATCCTGTTTAGTAGTAAAAGCACGTATCATGCTACTAAATAAATTAGTATAAAGGTTACCAGAACTCATAAAATATAGCTGAAGGTTTATGTATGTTTACAAATTTAAAACATAAGCATGTTCATACATTATATCAAGTAAAATATTATTAAACATTGTAAACTGAAACAGTTTTGCATATGGTTTTTTAAGACTATTTTTAATAGCTGTAAGTACGTCAGTCAATTAGACATTGGAGTTCTTTGAAAGTGAGGGTTACGTGTTTAAAGGAAACACGCATTAAACAACAGTCACTCTTCGATACAGTAAACTGCATAGGCGTAATTCGGGGGTGGCATGGGGGGGCAGTTGCCCCCCAATAATTTGGAGAACATATTATTATAATATATGAAAAGTCACAATAATCACCATCACGACTATGTTTGCCCCTCCAGTCAAAATACTGAAGTTACGCTTATGGTAAACTGTAGTACGCATATCGTGTTAATTAAGTTTTAGAATGACTCATGAAAAACGTAATTAATTGGCCTATGCTGTAAAGTAGTATTTATTTAAATATTTAATTTTTTTTTATAATATATGGAGGAAATGTAACCAATAGAAGTTAGTAAACATTTAATACTTTGATAATGCAAAACTTTTTTTGTTTTAAATACGCCATTTTTTAAATCTTCGTTGATTTTACATCCATGCAAATCCCAAACATTAGATAACCAGAACAAAAAATAAAATAAATAAAACCATAGTATAAACGGGGTGTCCCATAAGAGGCTTATTTAAAAAAATCGTTTTTATGAGTCAAAATATAAATAAAAAATAAAGTGTTTTCCCAAAAAGGTCTCACTACCTGCACATCCGCCATTTTGTTAATTTGTGTTAAAATAATTATATCTCCGAGACCACATTATTTTAATGAGTCTGTGGTGTTTAAGGGTTGTTAATAACTATGTGGAAACAAATTTATTTGAAAAACAATTTCAACATTGCAGCCATTGAGATAATTTTTGTAATCATAATTATAAAAGTTTAGCTGATTAAAAAAATCAAGAAATGTTTTTGTAAATTTTATTTAGTATCAAACAACTCTCATTTTAAAAGTATCGGTTAAAAAAAAGCTGCAATCTGATAAATCACATCCACTAATTGAATGGGTCCGATGACTATGACAAGGAAATTCTTGGTTTATGTGATAATCGGTCCTGAGCAATTAACAAATGCAATTTATCGGCTATTTATTTTTTGATCTTTTTTAATTTGTATTTTTTGATACATTATTAAGTTTACAAAAAATATTCTTGGAATTTAACTAATTTTTTAAAAAATCATCAAATATTTGGTAAACTTTGATTACACATATTTAAATTTCCTCCATTTTCAAAATAATATTTTCTTAGTTTGATTTGTTTTTGTCATTAGATATTAACAACCTTAAACAACGCTCCGATTTTCATTAGAAAACCTTAACTGGATATAAAAAAGTAATAAAAATCGCGAATATCTAGGTAGGCGTTTTTAAGAAAAACTTTATTCTTATTTTCTTTTACTTCTACTCATAAAACAAATAACAGTTTGGCCACTTACTTACGGGACACCCAGTATACACATAATGAATCTCCCTGGGTTAAATAAATATCATGGTAAAGACAAATTATTTCCCATTTACAAAACAGATAATAGGATCGAATAGTTTTGACTCACTTCAAAAGCTTTCAAAATCGAATTAGTTATCCATTGACTGCCTAACTTTTTGGTAACGCAAATAAAGCTTACTTTAAAATGTCATTTTCCGAATCAGGGACTGGTTAGTATATTGTGAAATTACGCTGGGACCTACCAAATGGGATATTATCTACCTCGCGGCATTAGCCATAAATACATTTACTAACTATGCTTCCATCTAAATGTGGCATAAACGATTTCATATAACTATATACATTCCTTGAAGTGGCAGAAGTAGTGCAATCTTGCATTCCATCAGAAAGAAAATGTCTCCCTAAAGCGTACAAAAAACTATGAAATAGGTCAACAAATGTATTGAAATTTACGATTAACGAAAAACAAATTAGAATACTTGGTAGAACCATTAGCCATATAATAAAGGATGCAAATGAGCGGAACGGCGACCTAAATGTCGGAGAGCGAGGTTGAAGGGTGAATCACGTGACCGGGTTAAATTCTTTGGAATCCTCAAACCTAACCTAAGCCATGTTTTACTCTCTAAATGACTATTTTCATTGCTATATTGCTTATATCAAGTTCAAAAACAAACAAAAAAATCATTTTTAAAGTTTCATTTCTGCTTTAATGCAATTTTTGGGTTAAAAATCAATAAACATTGGCTGACCCACAGAGTCTATCCGTGTAAGGTCTGCTATCACGCGGTTGGAGGTAAATGTAGTAGTGATATCCATTCCAAATATAACAGTTTAATAGTCGACAAGAAATTGTATATTCGTCCACCCTAGTGTAGGCAGTTTTTCAGTCATTAAACGTTACTATCATGTAATTTTCTCTTCATATAGGTACGAAACCCACCCCAGCTACCCAGTTTCGGCTTCCTGGAAAATATAGGGAAAAAGAGAAAATTCGAAGTCAAACCTCATTATTAGCCAAGATAATTTTTCGTATGTGTGTTTTCGTATGTGAAAATGAAATTATATCCTGTAAAATCGAAGTTAAACCTTATAATCTGTAAAAACTCCTTGTAACCTCAAATTCATCTGCATTTATATGCTTATGTGTGGGAAAAATGACTTATTCCGGTAAACCTTGCCTTCAAATGTGCAGTTTTAACTTGCATTATGTAAAATCTGTTAGCTTAGTTTAAAATTACCCATGACAAGAGAGCTATTTGGTGCGTTTTAAAACTTTTACATTAAAGATGAGTACAGCTTAAGATTTATACTAACCGGTCTGTTAACAACCAGCGGGACATGAGGGATATTTTCAGATGTTGTCAATTGACTGACACATTTTGTTCTCCATGAAATTTTGAAACCATGTTTGACCTCCAACACCTTTTCCGTCGAGGCCCGCAAAAATGGTTGACACGAAATTCTATGAAAAATATAAATCAGCGCAAAACCCATCTAAAAATAGGGGTGAGCGAAATCCGCACCCCTTTTTAATTACCAATATAATTTTAAAATATGTATTATCAACATCAAAAATAAAAATGTTTAGTCAAACTTGCCTATAAATCAGACCAGTTAAATCGACGAGTTGTGAATTTTTCCTTTTTAGGGTGTTTAAGGTCTTTAACCTACAAATACTACAAATACTACACATACATAATACAAATAATTTATAATGGGCATTGACAACGCATGTCATGCACGTTGTCAGACGAATCGTACCACACAACGATCGCGGTTACCGAGTGTCGTCGATGGTCGATATACCGTCCAGATTTTTTGCAAGTCCAGACACTCATTAATGTTATTGAGTGTTTGGACTTGTGTCAAACAATTCGTTATAAAGTGCGTTCGTACGACACTCACGCAAGTCACGGTATATCGACCATCGTCGACACTCGGTAATCGCGATCGTTGTATGGTACGATTCGTCTGACAGCGTGCGTGACATGTGTTGTCAATAACCGTTATACATTCGTAGGTAAAAGACCTTAAACACCCTAAAAAGGCAAAATTCACAACCCGTCGATTTAACGGGAATTTTCTCTTTTTCCTATATTTTCCAGGTAGCCGAAACTGGGTAGCTGAAAGAATAGTAGTGTGGTGGGTACCTGCATAGTATTTTGTGGGTACCTATATGAAGAAAAAATTACATGATAGTGACGTAGTCGATGACTGAAAAACTGCCTACACCAGAGTGGACGAATATAAAATGTATTATTGACAATTAAACTGGTATATTTGGAAAGGATATCACCACGACATTGATCTCCAACCACAAGACAGCAGACCTTAGACGAATAGACTCTGTGGGCCAGCCAACGTTTATCGATTTTTAACACAAAAATTGCATTAAAGCAGAAATGAAACTTTAAAAATGATTTCTTTGTTTGTTTTTGAGCTTGATATAAGCAACACAGCAATTCAAATAGTCGTTTAGAGAGTAAAACATGGCTTATGTTAGGTTTGAGGATTCCAAAGAATTTAATCCGGCCAGGTGACTCACCCTTCGACCTCGCTCTTCAACATTTAGGTCGCCGTTCCGCTCATTTACATCTATCTATAATTACTTAGAAACAAACTTAACATGCATAATAATTAAAATTAGTTTAACTCATGATTAAGGTAAGGGGTCATAAAAACTGCATATTAAATACTTTAGAATATTTTAAAAACTTATTCTGGGTATCGTTTTACAATAAACCTTAAATAATAGTTAATTATATGAACCAAATATGTCATGATGGTACATTGTTTGTCAAATTATTATTTTGTTTCGGTAACAATTATTATTTTGTATTTTACCTCTTAAATTGCATATTGTTTTTATATTGATATGGTCATTCCGTGTGGCATATTTGCAATAGCAAACTAGGCTAAACAATAATAACTTCTGACAAAAATCTAAATCAAACACCTAAAGAGTGCGGTATTATATAAAATGGTGTCAGTTTAATAACTACTTAAAATATAAAAGGCAAAATGATCAAAACATGTTTTGTGTCAGTAATATTTTAGCAAGGGTCTCAAAGTCAAGGTTGTCTTCACGTGCCTCACCTTTAAAGGTCAAACTGTGACCTGGACAATACAAATCATTTAACTTCTTAAAACTGGCCTCATACCAACTAAAAAATTGGGACTTCCTCCTTTTAGCGAATTTCCCCTATAGGGAAGAAGCTATTACTGTAGTCGGCATGGTAAGACCTAGGCCCAGGACCATGAGAACTTTTCGTTTCGAGGTCCCCAGACCCCAAAAACACCACCCGTTCGAAACTGTATATATATTATATATGTATCCGTGAGCACGATAACTCTCGTAAAATTATCAGATTTTAATGGAATTTGGTATAAACGTGTAAAGCAACATTTATTACTTTAAGTTCGAAAACCAGCCAAATCACTCCATTCGAAGGGGTATTTTGGGGGGGGGGGGTTGTACCCCAAAAATGTTTTTTTAAATTATTTACATATAATTTTTGAAAAAGTCAAATATTAGTTTCTACCATTGAATTCAGCTTAAAAAACACAATTTGGTATTTTGACCATTCCTCTACGTCAATTGGTTACCGAGATATTGTAAGTGCTAAACACAGTAAGTTATCTAATGTTATTCTTAAGGAGGAAACGAACAATTTTATATCTTGCTTATTTATGAACTATACTGACGAAACATGGTATACGGCTTCATCTTGTCGTGGTCTATATCTTTGCTCAAAAAACAATCTTTTGCCATAGGCTCCCGTAGGAGCAAACATGCGTACTCATCCCCCATGTTATTCTTACGGAGAATAATTCAATGCTATGTCTCTCTTAATTATGAATATAAATGAATAAAAACTGGTATACGACTTCACCTGGTTGAGGTATATTGATATTAGCATAAAAACCCATTCATCGTGTTTCTTGTTGCAGAAAACCTGCGTACTCAGCCCCAATTTTATATGTAGAATAATTAAAATTGTATATATCGCTTATTTGTGAATATATTTTAATGAAATTTGGTAAGTGGCTTTGGTAAGTGGATGTGGTTTTAAGACATTTATGTCTCCACTGGAAATTCGCTGAGTATGCAGGTTTGCTGCGACGGAGGTATTTTACTTCAACAGCAGTGCTACTTTTGTTAAGATTACACTGCAAACGCGTTTAAGGGGAAGCGGTTAAAATTAATCGAATTTGTGTGGATACCCTAGGATTTAAACTCATGACCTTTTCAACCGAAACTCTAGAGACTAGCCTTTAGGCTACAGTTACGAAGACACCCACTACTAGAATTTGATTTTAAAACAGTGTTAACGTGTAGGAGTGTGATACAGTTTCAGCTGCGAGCAATGATGTTTACCTCAATTATATCAAATTGTATAACCAAATAAGGCTGTATTAACTAGTGTAGCTTGATTGCCCATGTAGAATTAAATATAATCAAAAAGGTAAATATTTATATTATAATTTATGTTTATGTAATCATTGCAATGATTCACTTTTTATGTAAACATTTTCATCACATTTCATACATTTGTAAATAATTAATAATCATATTTTGCACATGTGCCCTGTTTAATAATTCAATATGTTAAAACACCTGTTTTCCCCCACGCGTTACGTTTTCCCAATGATGTAATAATATAGTTTAATGTGATAATTATGTATTGTTTTTTATTTATTTCATCCCTCTGAATATTTCACTTTAGTTATTAATCATTTAATCCAATGAATAGATATTTTATTATAATTCACAATAGCCTACTTAACATTTAATCAATTTAAATATTCATTCTGTACAATTATCTAGATCACATTTTTATAAATAGCCTAAATATTTAAAATTCAAAATTTGTCTAATTTTATAACCAGAAGCGAACATGTGTTTCCTCCAGAGAAAGTAACTTTGGGCTCAAGATTAGTGTTTTGTGAACCCTATAACAATCAACAGAGAATGCACCTGGTGATCAAGGACTCCTTCAGAAGACATGGCCTGTGTTAGATGTTTGTGGACACTGTCCCAAATTGCATTTAAATTTCCTACCCCCAATTAAATAGTATTTAGACACGAAAAGTGTAATATTGTTATAGTCATCGGAGCCCAGATTAGTTTACCTCCCTTTATTTGGCCACCTCAAGCATATTTAATAATATCTGGGCGAAGAAATATGTAGCTGAACCGGTGAGATTATTCCAGTTAGTAGGCCTAACTACAAACTTCAACACCTCACCAATATAAATTACCTCAAGAGTTATTACAACAAATCAAATTTACCTGATATAAACTTTGATCAGAATATCAGGACTTTAAAATATAGCCTAGAGAACTTTTGTTTATTGGCAACCATCTTGAATATTATAGCAGCTAAAGACTCCCAACGGTGACTTTCATTAAATTATTAGAGATCACTATGTAGACATTTATTAATATCAAATTCTGTTTGCATTGGCTTGTATATCAATTCTAATTTATTTTATGATATTTATTTATTCATTTATCAAGAGTGTTATGTAATTGTGCAGGCACGATCAACTATACACTGAGACAGAACCCCTTGTTCATACCAATTGAGCCAAGCCACCATTATTGTAATTCAACTATTAAGCAATTTTAGAAGGCCCCAGGATTGTATTATATGATTTTTAGTCCCTTTCACCTAATTAATAGTACAAACACATGTAAGTTCCTTTAATAAACAATCTATCTACCCATTGTTAACAGCTGTTTCCTTTACCTAAGCTAAGTAGTTGTATAACAGCGAACAGAATAAGAGGGAAAGTATTTGAGTAACACAGTTGTTTTTTTAGTGAATTTCCTTTGGAAAGTGAACTATTAGCATGACCTGCACGGTGAAACTTAAGCCCGGGACCACCATAGAAGTTCCTAACGTGACCCCCTGAGCAAGTTTTGGGGGGTCGTTCAAAATTTTATATATATATATATATATATATATATATGTGTGTTTGCACTCTAGCGGTCGCATTTTTTGTCCGATTTACTTCAAATTTGGTAGGGACGTTCCTTTCTGTAATCAGTTGGACAAGTTCGTTGGGCAAAACAATCGGAAAACTCTAAACCCCTTTTTTGGGGATTAATCTTTAAAATTTCGAGTTTTCGGGCCCAAAAAGGGTCATAAAAGCCCCAGATGCAAAATAAATGCATGTAAAAGGATGGGAATTAGTGAGGTGAAAGTTTTAAGCCCTCTCTCGTCATTCTAGCATAAATATGTACCGAGTTATTAAAGAAAATGTGTATCGACTAAACACAGTACGTTGTCTTATGGGGGTTTTACATTAGAAAAGCCTGCTATTCCTTTGTTAGAGTACTTTTATCATCCCCAGCAACCTCACGCCTACTTTCAAGCCTGTCTGGACCTTCTCCTAACCTTATAATGCGCAAAATTGTATTCCCAGCTTTGCAAGTAAATGAAACCAGGAGTATCAGAACAGCCAAAAAAAATCAATATTTTCAGATTTCAATAAAAATTGGAAAAATGTATGTTTTACACTTATTTTGAGTTTTACAAGTTTTCATGTGGAAATTCACTTCCCTCACGTCAGCGTGCTGCGTGCGAACTCGTTTTTTTTATTATTATTTCATCATACTAAATGTTTTTCGATTTGATTTCGTATTGAGAGGGGTTTTAAATAATTTGTTAATTAATTTGATGTAGGAGGTCTAGTGATTTATAATAATTTTAAACTGTACTTTAAAATGGTGCATAATATAATTTCAAGTAACATATCTTGTTAATAATAGATATATTAGATTGCAGGATGATTATGTTAAAACTAGATTTAGTGCAAGGAATTCATAAATAGTTATTGTTTTTCTTTTTATAAAATTTTGGAGCCAGATAATGACAAACTAACCCATTAAGAAAAGTTTCGGGGCAGTCAAATGTCTGCGTTGTTTAACTGACAACATATGATACAAGCGCATGCTTTGTTTACGTAGTATCATGTGTTTATGGTTTTACAATGATTTATTTGATTTACTATGTAAACAGTGCATCCAATAAAACGTGAACAGAAGGTAAGAGGTTATTAACCTCTACAAGTTACTAGTCTATTATTTCAAAAGTACAGTTTAAAATGTAGAAAACCTTTTAAAATACAATCACAATTTTTTTATATAAAGATAAAAATAACACTTTGTGTTAGCAACTATATATTGCAACCATATAAGATAGGTTTTCGATGGTCATAAAATACATTATAGAATATTCGTTAAAATCATTTGTAAATCATTTATTGAGTAGCATGACTCGGGTTGTGACCATTAAATACGATAAAAAACTGCATCTCACAATACTACAATATTTATTTACTTATACAGTACTTACATTCAAGACGTTATATACACAAAACAAATGGTACAACGGTGATCAATTTCAAACATCACAAATAATATGATTGGTCATCATTAGGCCTTATCAGAGATACCCAAACATATGCTCAAAGTGGTAAATATCCCATTACACACAACATTCTTGTAACAGTATCAAACTCTTTATCACCTAAATGTATTATTATTAATTATTTCTAAATGAGGACGACGAAATAAAAGCTAATTAGAGTATAACATCATTTGTGTTCAGATTTTTTATTTTATTTGTGAACTAATGTTCAACCCATGTACCAAACCCATGGGGAAAGCTCTAGTTCCTTCCGTCCAAAACTTTCCAGGGGGTCCATCACGCAACTGCCGACAGGAAAGGTCGTCCATCCATCACCCGGCTTTTACCTCGAAGTCGGAATGTCGATGAGGCTATCGCTATCGCTTTATCCGATCATGTTTAAAAATACCGGATCGTGGTGATTAGTTTAGAAGAATAACGTTACTAAACCTTAATATGCCTTAGTAATGGTAACAGGACAATATACAATTTATCATATAATAATAAAAATGCAAAATATTTGAAGATTTCGTTTTAAATTTCAATACTACAATAATTATTATTATGACACTAACCGCTTTTACTGTCCAAAAGGTTTCTTCTTCTATGCTATTATCACAGCACCTCATAATTATACTGAAGGTAAGTGTGACAAGATCTGATTTTTTGTGTGTCAGTAAAAAGCAAATTATAACGGACAAAGTGAGTTATCGATACTTTTAGGTGATTTTAAAATTAAAATTATAATCCATGGATAAAATCATAACAAGCTTCCTCTAAGAGCAATCTTTGAGCAAGAATAGTGTTTATTGAAATTAAGAGTAGGTTTATTTATCTGTTTATCGTATGGCCAATTTACTAATAATTTAAAAAAAAACTAATCTATAATGTACATTTATATGTACAGTTTTCCCAAGAATAAGTGAGCGGTCTCTTTTACCAAAACGTATATGTTTAAACGGCTTGTAAATGTTTATATAGAGCGAAGTTAGCAAAGCATTGGACGTAAAACTAAATGCTTATTTGGGGTTCCTAAACTGCCTTCCATTGGTATAATTTGAACTCACGTCAAATTCTCTGCTCTGGACTCAAAATCCGTTAACGTCTGACCTAAGTATTACTTTACATTAAACTTATCTTTTGCATAAAGCAAACGGATTCATCCTTCGAATTGGGCATTGCATGTTATATGTGAGATTTATGTTTCTAAACTAGTTATTTGTTTGTACTGATTAATATGATAAATGATTTTTAAGTTGAATATATATTGAAGTAATATGACTAAATTGTACTTGCTTAGTTCATATACAATACAATACAGTTCACTAGGTTCAACGGATATAAGCTCTACAGACATCATAGTGACCTCCCAACCCTCCTGATGGTGATATATGTATTGTGATTTGCAGTTTGGCACTCAACCCAATAATAACAGGAGTGCTTTCTTATATGTTTATGGTTTAAGATAAAACTAAATTAACCCCAAAATGTTCCCAATATAGCCCATTGAATGGATTAACTTAGTACAACAAGAAAAGTATCCTGTTTATAAAATAAATCTTAAAAATTTTTATCACATATAAAATTGCATCGTTAAATTGTTCGACCTGATTTCACCATGTAAACACCATAACACACGCATTTGTTACATATTTTGCGTAAATATTTAATTTGCATTGTTAATTATTGTAATACATATATTGTTGCTTATGTTTTTCATTAATTATCATAGTGACGCTCATACTCATTCTTTGCCACACAACTATCTATCTTTGTTTTTGCACAAAAATGCATGTGGATGTTAACTGTTAGTAAAACAAATTACAATTATTGCAGCTACTGATAATTAATTGTTAGTTTATGTAACTAATACATTGTTGAAGAGTTTATAGTTTATTTTCGATGGCATTGATTGCTATGTATTTCCAAGTAACTATGTGTTATTTAATCTTTAGTTAATTTTTTAACTTGTTCTAGTTGAATTACATTTATATATTAATCAGCATTTATGATCTATAGTTGAGAAAAATTTTTAATATAACTAGGGATCGCTCAGGAGTTAAAATTCTACTATAAATAATTCTACGCGAACAGTAAGCGGTAAAAACGAATGGTGGCTGATTCTCAAGTAATTTATTGTTCATATAAGTCATAGACACTTAATAAACATATTGAAGAATGAGCCTGTGATTCATTATAATCATCCGAGTAAATTAAGAAATAAATTTCTGAAACATTTTATGAGTCATAAATTATTTATAAATAGGAGAAGGTTGTAACTAGTTGTTGTTGATTCAACATAATTATCAGCACATAAATAACTTGTCTGTGTACGAACGCATGTACTTAAAGTTGTCGTGGTGTAAAGTTTAATAGATTAAACAATTTTCTATTCTTATTGCTTTATTTTCGTATTTGAGCTATGTAATAAACATATGTATTAATGTAAAACCATAACAAAATGATTAAGAATATTGTATTTGCAGAAAATACAGTTCATGATTGAAAAAACAAAATATGTAAACTTCTAAGTTACGACACAGATACTAATCAAAAGCCAGAGACTATAATAGTTAGCTCAAAATATAGTATGATTGATGTGATTTTAGTCAAAGGTCGTAATGAATGATATTATAAGTATTAAATATTGTAACTGTAAGTTCAGTTTTAAATCATAACAATTCAACATTACCTACGCCTACCGCATATTATGTACAATGTAGTCCCAAAGTTATGGACTAGTTTTGAAAAGGTACTTGTACAAAGGTTGGTAAGTTGTCTTCGTATGAGAGAGAGAAGGATATTTATCTATACTGTACATTTCAGAATAGTACGTGTGCCATTTAACAGTCGCAAACATAAAATACATGTCAGTAGGCTGTAGCTTTAGTAGTCACTTTCTTGAAATTATTTTCATGTCAGAAAAACTACTTTAATACAGTTAACCATTTAAGTAATTAATTACCGTAAACAAAAACTTAAGTTCAAGTCCTATGACACGGACCAGATCCTTATTCAAAATGCAATCTTGTAAAAATAAGAGATATAATGACGGACTATAAGGCTGATGTTCCGGGTGAAGATTTGTAATTTTGTATGTGTAATTTACTCGTTTTAAACTAAAATAATATATTATTCTTGTACATTTATTTTACCAAGATTCTATCAGATATCGGTCAAAACCAGATCATATCCTTTTTAGATTGTATCGAAACCTGATGTGGAATTGTCCCATCCCATATCCTGTAACTGGGTTAAACCTTGATCAGACTTGGATCAAGGTAAATCTGAACATTATTTGAAACTCAATTACCGTTTTTCATGTTTAAAAAACTACAAAGTTACATGAGCAAAACACAATTTGTATAAGATACAAATAACTTCGGTCTATTATTCTCATTAGATTTGTTATGGGAGTGGGAATGAATAATTTACGGAAATCACTTTTACTTAAATAAACTATACTAAACGAGCAGACCCGTTGTGGCTTCACCCTCATAAACTATGATACGTACTGAATTAAATATAATTTTAATTATTTGAGTTGCTAGTGTCCTGCTAGTGTCACAGGGATCTTAACATCACAGATAATCTAAAAATGTTTCCATGGTTTCAATAAAAATCAAAATCCATAAGAATAATATTTGAACTTTAGAAACCCGTGGGGCGTAGCCCTAAGGGATTTTCGAAATGCGAATAAGCATACCCAAAACCTACCCATTGTTTATGGCAAATAGAAATCTTGAATCCTGAATCTTTACACATTAACCACCTTCATTTGAAATTTCATCTCAACCAATTAGTTAAATTTTCAAACTAGACCGGAACATAAATGACAACGGACACCTCCTCCAGTATACCGTAAAGGTCAGGGGGTGGAGCCCTAAAACATTTTTGGAACTAGAATTGGCTTACGTTTTACTCTGGTATATTATATTTTTGAATAAGTTACACATTCTGTTTATGCTAACATTTCAACGATTATAAGAATAACATGGGTACTTTGACAACCTGTGTGGTAGAGCCCCACGGAAAAATCGGTATCAAAACAATTTGTTTTTCCTTTTTAGACCTAAAGAATTAGTGTACCAAATTTCAGCTTACTGGCAACATCGGAGGATTGGAAATTAGTTGTGAATAAGTAAGTCAGTTATAAGAGGAGTAGAGCCCTAAAAAAATTGCGAAAAGGGAGCTTTTTATGGCAGTTATTAACTGCGCGAATATACCTGAGTCAGGTTGCCAGGGTCTCGTGAACTGCGTAAACCACTCCAGGGAGCCACCAAAGACGTTCCTTAACTGTGCGAAGTGGGGGCCCTATTTGACTGTAGAATTCTTAGAAGTGAGCATTTAAGAATTTAACAAATCCCAAACCATCTATAGAGTGTGAATGCATTCATTACGCATGAGGTGATTCAGCTTACGTCCATAAACCAAATAGCTGATTACATGAAACAAACATGAACCGTCAGGGGTCTTGTGAACGTTGCGAAAAGACGATACTGATTGTCCATAAGTTGAGATCCACGATGAATATTGCAAACCGTGTAAAAAACGTCATAAAAAATAAAATCTAAACTTGAATCTTAATGTCTTGGTTTGTTATTGACCCAAACTGTAAAAGATAAACATAAAACATAAACTATGACAGTTGTGTATGTGCTGCATTTTGTGGTTAACCCGTGGAACTACTTCAAATCAAAATCAGCTGTTTGAATTTCAATGTCCATAAGGATTTCATTGTAACATTAGAGCCCCGTGGAGCAATGTCCTGTGGTTTGATCGGTATGAAAAATACCCCCGTAGCAGCAAACCTGCGTACTCAGCGAATTTCCAATGCATATATATGTATATTAATACCACATAAAGCCACATACCAAGTTTCATCAATATACATTCATAAATAAACGATTTGTGACATTTTAATTATTATCCATAAGAATAACATGGCGGATGAGTATGCAGGTTTGCTGAAGGAAGGAAAACAAAAAATGGGGTTTTATACAAATATCAATATAACTCATTTAGGTAAAGCCACATACCAAATTTCATTAATTTATTTTCATAATTAAGGGAGATAACACGTTACTTATTCTCCATAAGAATAACATGGGGCTGAGTACGCAGGTTTGCTGCTACGGGAGCCTTTGGAAAAAAATTGTTTTTTTAGCAAATATCAATGGTTCACAACCAGATGAAGCCGTATACCAAGTTTTGTCAGTATATGTTCATAAATAAGCGAGATATAAAATTTTTCTTTTCCTCCATAAGAATAACATTAGACAACGTACTGTGTTTAGCACTTTCAATATCTCGGTAACCAATTGACGTAGAGAAATGATCAAAATACCGAATTGTGTGTTTTTTTAAGCTGAATCAAATGGTAAAAACTAAAATTTGACTATTTCGAAAATTATATGTAAAAAATTCAAAAAACCCATTTTTGGGGTACAAAACCCCCCCAAAATACCCCTTCGGATAAAGCGATCTGGCTGGTTTTCGAACTTAAAGTCATAAATGTTGCTTTACACGTTTATACCAAATTTCATCAAAATCGGATAATTTTTACGAGAGTTATCGTGCTCACGGACACATATATATATATATATATATATATATATATATATATATATATATATATATACAGTTTTGAACGAATGGTGTTTTTGGGGTCTGGGGACCTCAAAACAAAAAGTTATCATGGTCCCGGGCCTAGGTCTTACCATGCCGACTACGGTAATAGCTTCTTCCCTATAGGGGAAATTCGCTAAAACTATAACTTTCCTATTTTAGATCTAAAGAATCAATGTACTAAATTCCACCACTATGACATGCCGGAAACTTTTAGAATTAAAGATAATCGTAATAAATTATTAATATTTTGTTACGTTTGGCTTATTCTGTACCACGCATCAGAAATACGCTCTAAGAAATCAGTTAGTCCAAAAATAAAACTGGTATTGCTATTATTGTTCACTTAATTGTGTTTCCAAAACAAACATAAATTTAAATTGGAGAACAACACAAGTCAAATTAACAGTTATAGTAACACAATGCAATATTCTATTAGTTCCACTAATTTAACTGTGGTATATTTTTTACGATTCATTAAATGTTCTACAATGATTTTATAGTACATAACAGAGTTGATACGAAACATACGATAGTATAATTCAGGACAGTAAGTTTATTTGGTGTACATTTGTAAAGCTAAACTAATTTATAATAATCAGACAGTGCTGCTGACACGCGGCAAGCTGTGGAACCTCAACACAACCAGTCCATTATCAGCACAAAAGCGAAGGGTTTACATATTTAAAACACGTCGATCCGCTCTCTTTCATGGCCCAAATTTCTGCTTTGGGTAATGTACATTTATAAGTAGTAGCAGAGTTAAGATACATAAAGCAAACAACAATTACGATTTAAACAAATATCAATAATATAGTTGATTCATTTTTTAAATTGTAGGACATGTTTTAATAAATTTGTATAGACAAAATAAACTAGCGCATAAAATAAATACTTACCAAATTATTCTGGAAGGCAGTTTATTATCAAAACTACCTTCCAGAACAGAAAATCTGTTAGCGTCGATTTATAAAAAAAAAAAAATACTACAGTTCAATGTTTTTAAAAGCGTTTAGTCTACATTTATTAATATTAAGTCAAGATAATTTAACCAAGTAGCATTTCCTGATTACAAAATTGTTCAGTACACAATTGTTCAATGTTACGATGTCATTAAAAAAACTGTTTGTGCCTTTGGTATAAATAGCATTTATATATAAAGGTAGTAGATATGTGATTTTAATGTACTAGGTAATTTAGGTCTTAATTTTGTAAAAAATACATAGTTACTTAGCAATACATAACAATCGGGGACATCTTCGAAAACTAACAATGACCTATATAAAAATGTATTAATTGTATCAACTTAAATGAATTATTAGTAATTGCCATTCTATTTTGTTTCCTAAATAAATAACAAACACGTGCCTTTTGAATGCCACCAAATCATGGATAGTAATGTGGCAATACATAAGTGTCGGCGACACTAAACTAATAAAACAAAAAATGAGCAAAATATCAGTATTACATAAACCAACAATTACAAATTATAAAATTACTAATGTTGCTAACGATGTGTACTTGGTAAAATCATGTAACAAAATTTAACGATGCGATTTTATAGCTAATCTTATCTTAAATATGCATTTTACAAATAGGCTATTTATTTTGATGTACCTAATTAATACATTCAAAGTGCTAATTCAGGTAATTTTGTTTTGTTACCGTATCTATAATGTAGCTAACGTTTAATAATTTCAACATGTTTTGTGCTTATAATAAACCAGTACTAGTTGAGTATTTACTAAAAGGTACAACAAATCGCATGATGCTAAAAACAATTTGTTTTAATTTTGCAAATTTTTAAAGAGGTAAAATACACTTTATTATATAGTAAATGCTTTATTTTTAATATGAACCCAAGTAAAACACCATTGAAGTATTGCATCTGTAAGTTTATAAGCGAGGAAGAAAGTTAAATAAAGAAGAAGAGTAGTAGCAAATTACAAGCTAAATTTACCACAAGAATGCACACTGAGCAATGTTGTTATTCAAATCTCCGGGATGTCCTTGGATCTCATCTGCAATTCCAGCGGCTTCAAACGACTGTAATTTAAATAGCTTAGGCCGGCATTAGAGTAATCATATGCAAGACACCTTCAGAGGCGGACCTCATGGAAACTTGTACTATGTCCGTATTGTATGGGGTATCTTTCCTCAGTTACATGTAACAGGTATTACTTGTTGATACTTATAAAGTATTTGTAATTTGTATAACCTTATTGCATCAATTATTTGTAACAGAAGTAAACTGGTTCTGGAAAATAAATACGCAAAATAACTTTAAATTTGATAGAACACAATAAATCGGTGTGTTTCAAAACCCCATCATAACCCTCCCAATATCAGACCTTCCACTGACCAACTCCCTTGAGTTATAAAGAAAAGAAATTAGTTTGAAGAAACAATTAATTGTTAGTTTCATGGTCTGGAAACAAATGTATTCACAAGGACTAAAACTATAACGATATTCTTTAAATTTGTATATGCGAAAACAAGTGTAAAGAAAAAAAATAGTGTAAACCTTAAGGCTCCCGTCTACCCTACGAAAAAATATGTGCCGCCGTGTAGAAATGCAGCGTTAAGATAGGGAAATGAGCGTTGCAGAGGTCCATGAGGTTTCAGCTCAACGCAACAACACTATGTTATCAACACAACTTAAAAGAATTTAATAGAAAAACGTTACGAAATGTTTTGTATTATAAAAATGACTCTGTGTAAAGTTATTTTGGTTTGTAAAGCTATTTTATGAACATTAAAGATCGCTTGTAAATACAACTCAATTAAAACATAAAAAGTTAAGATATACAGAGGTCTATTTGTTCATATTAATATCAGACTATCACTTTTCTTTTTTTATATAAAGAAAAAAAAGAAGAAAACTCAATTACCCGTCACCATAGGATATTGGCCTGTGCCATCGTGAACTAAAGACAGCGAGGTACCTTAACGGCTTTAGTCACATGGGCAAGCCACAGGTGACCGCTCATGATCTTACAGGAGTCGGCCGGGGCCGGGGACATTTTTAAACGAAGGGAAATGAAGCTGCTGCAAAGTGAAATCCTACAAACCCTTGCAATGTGTTACACGGCAGAGGTAGAAGTTGATGGCAATGTGTAATTATACAACACTTTGACCGTTCAATACTACTGTACATAAAGGGTGCTCTTACATCAACCGATATGTTACACTGAGTGACTAATTTTTGTTGGGGTCGAGTAACAGTGAGTCTATTGTTAGATACAAGCAACAATGTGTGATACAGGGATGTGGCCTATGCACCAATATTCCCGGGAGTGCCGGAAGCGTACACTATGTTATCTGTGACATTGCCCTCTCAGGCATGAAGTGTTCTGCAACGGAGAGGGTATTTTACTTGGCACTGTATACGTAAATAATTACGTTAGTGCTTTGAACATTAACCAAGCAAACATAACCTTCTCAATGGAGAGCTTTGTCTTTTGTTTATGCTTTAGAGGTAAGTATATATGTACTGAATTTTTACTCTATTGTAACCAACATGCAATAAAAGTAAGTTACGTTATTAAATAAAATATCCAATTAGATCTCCTATGATTTACATATTTAAATCAACGCTATAATAGATCATTATTGTTTTCTGAAATTATTTATCACACATTACAAAACAATGTATCACTTAGTTAAAAATTATGCTCAAATGTATGAAAAAGCAAAAGTATAATAATGTACTAATATTTATTTTTAGTATGTAAATGTAAAATAATAAAAATCTTATTTATTTAAGGCCATCACATTTGATAATGTGATTTTCAGAAAAGCTAACATCTCATCATGGTGCCCCGTTTATATGTTATCATGCGGATAACACGAATTGATACATGGAGAAATATAACTTGTTTATACTTTATCTTAACCTTAGTCAAATGAAGTAAATTCATCTGGATGCCTCTATGGTAGTAATTTGTCCCACAATATTATACTATAATAAATATACCTTAACTACCTGTGTACCCTTGCTTCGCAACGGACGATTTGTGGTACTTACATAGCACTTTAATTTTTCATTATCAATATATTTATTTCAGGAAACGAAATTCCTAAGAAACTGGTGTGCTGGTAACGATGCTCGTTTCCCATAGAAAGTTTTTTTCAGGCACCCTTGCCTCATTAACTTAACACATTTTAGCAGATATTTACAAATTATTCACACTCTATTTACATGCAATCAAAACTATCTTTCAGTACTGTACAGGGCTTATGCTCGACAGAAAAAGCTCTTAGGTGCTATGAACCTATTTACATGACTGTTAATGATTACAAACATACAAACTGTTAACTGTTAACCAACATACAAACTGTTAATCATACAAACTTGTATGATTGTTGTAATTTACTCGCTGGTGAGAACTAAATATAAATATTACAAATTTTACTTTTCAAAACGAATTAAAAGTATATTTTTAGTTATGAATCAAATTATGACCAAACACAGAGATTTTTTGTCAGCAAATAATATCAAAATTAGCAATTAATTTAATTTTAATAGCTAAAAGTCTGCACACTGCAATGTGGACAGCGATTAAACTTATATGGACTACATTATCGACACTGTTTTCAATTCCGACCGCCGCTGCACGCTCACGTTGGCACGTTTTGCTAAATAACTTGGTAACCATAAGAGATAGACAACAAATTTATAGGACAAAACATGTTTAAAATTTATTTCCACACTGACGTTTTTCAGTCAGATTGAAGGTAGGTTCACTTGTTTAGGCGCTAGAGGCGATAGTGTACAGGAAGTACAGGCCTATTTTTCCTAAAACTTCAACCCCCCCGAAAACCACCCTAAAATGTTGAATTTTGTAAAACCCGTTCTTAGTGGGTGCCTACACCCTAAAAGGGTGTCCACGCATAATTTCAAGGTTCTAGGTCAAGTAGTTCAGGCTGTGCGATGATACGTGAGTGAGTGAGTGAGTGAGTGAGTCAGTGGATTTGACAAATATATAGTAGAAGAAGAAGATGTATATGTATATATAAAAGCTTAACAGCAACAAAATCACTTAGTCCTCAGAAACTTTGTATTGTATTAGTCACGTAATGCAACATATTAAAATGATGTTAGGAAATCAGTTGCATTACTGTACCAACAAGATCGTTAATTCAGACAGGTAGAGTAACCTAGCGGCAACTGGCTGAACTATCTCAGCCAGTGGATAATGAAAGGACTGTATGACGACATACTATGGCAACTTAATATGTTGTAAACAAATCTTTATTACTTAAAATGTTGCTTTTTAGGATTGATACGTTTCATCGTACCAAAACTGTTTCCGGCAATTTACAAAATGATCCTATATCTTAGTGAAAATAAATTTATTTCAAACCTCATGGATTATTTTTTGGGTTGTACATCAAGTTTAAGTACTCTTCTTTATCACCGATAGTGTTCAAAATCGTCAAAGTTACCAGGCATGCACAGGACCGATAAACACAAAAACATTGAAAGTCTGTTTTTTAACTGGCCAATACAAAATGTAAATCTTCTCCTCCGTCACTGGCAGATGGAGCCATGTCCACATTTTTTTTAAATATACGGTGATTCGGAGGCTTTTTATTATGACGATTATTATAGTTGTTTTTCCGATTTCAGCGTAGTTGTATAGTATTGCATAAAATACAAATTGTATTTATATTGTATTGTTTATTTATTAAACACAGCCTGTAACTCTTTATTTATTTACATCTTACATCCCACGGCCTTTTTTGCCACATAATTGTGTTGATCTAGCCCAGGTTGCCTGACAAAGTCAGAACAATCTCTTGATCTAGCTTAAAGAAAAGGTATTACCTAGGACAAAGATAATCGGTATAATAGAAGTGGATATTTGGTTTAAATAAATTATGTTTTATTAAAGTATGTATAAAAAGTACTATACAACAAGACACTCTCGTAAATTTTGGTTTTTACATTATAAATGCTAAACAAATATGAGGCTTGAAAATATCTTGATAAAGTAATGAAGATGTATTACGTGTTGATGTAACATGTGCAGCGTGGTCTTCTTTTCAGGCAATGCATATTGATCGCCTTGAGAAGCTCCAGCGACGATTTCTTAGGATTGTGGCCGTCAGACTTGGTTATGAGTTTTCTACAGCTCCAGTTGACCTTCTTCCTAAATCCTTCGGACTTATGGATCTGGACGTTAGGAGACGGCAGGCTGATGCGGGTTTTCTTCGGAAACTCATCGTTGGCGACATTCACTGTCCTGACTTACTCGCCAAGATAGACTTTAAAGTCCCGGCTCAGACTCGAAGGCAAGACTTATTTTTCCGACGCCACTGCAACACATCCTTATGTCCTTCATAGTACCCTGCCAAGGTTCCACAGGATAGGAAGAGAGCTATCGCAGCCCTACGGTGTCTTCCTGGGTAGTGAGAGATGCCTCAAGAAACTTTTCTTGTAGTTTTAAGCATTTTTCTGTTTTGTAATTTTGAATTTATTTTTTCTCATAGAAAACATTTTAATTATGTTTAGTGTTATGTTATATTGATTTGTATATTTTTGGCAGTTTTTGTTCCTGTATTTTGCTCTTATTGTTAATCATTACCACTTTTGTTGATTGTCATAGTGTAAAAACTGTTGTCACATTGTTCCAACTTGGATCACTGTAATCATTGTAAACCTTTGTAAAATGGTGTGTACCGCGAATAAATAAATAAAGATGATATAAACAAAATAAATTAAACAAATACAAAATTAAATGTAACATAAGCCTAGAAAGAAATGTATCAGACCTAATACGATGTATTTTAATATAACATAGGGTATTAGGATAACAAATTTGGTTGTTTAAACTCGTCCATATTAGGCCTACTTTTTATTTTATGTAACATTTAAAATTATGGTTATTTATACTTTTAACGTTGTTTTTATAAATAGGAGTGGACAGTATTTGTTTCTACAGTAAACTAACAATACAAGGCAGATATCATAGTTCTCCACATATAATCTTTCATCGTCTTATTGATTTTTCCTGCATTTTTTATTCGTTTCGGATTGGCCAGTTCCAAAATAGTTAGAGTAGGGGTAAAGGACGCTTACTTGAATTTAATGTTTTTTCGTCAGCTCCGAGCTAAACTTCATGACAAACTTCCGCGTCGCGCGGTACATTTAAATTCTCGTGGTTTTCCACAGTCAGCTTTAGATTAATACATAAATATCGTTCGTTCCAATTTTCGCTACCAAATTACGAATATAAACTTTCGTTATTAAATTTAGTATTAAACTAAAATCAAATACCGGCACCTCTTTATTGTTCAACGCGCTATTGACAGTAGGTTTTAGTTATATTTTTCGTACGAAAAGTGAACTTCTTTAACTTTTGTGAAAGTGCTGGACAGTGACCATAAAGTGTGCATCGTCATCCTGTGAACCACCAACACGACGTCACGACACGCCCGCCGACACCTGTTCTTCGCTCATCTCATCTCCAGTTCTAGTCCCATAGAAGGCGCCTTCTCCCCCTAGCTGTGAGGCCCCTTATTCCCCATGCAGAGAGGCCCTCAACCACACCTAGACGACAGCTCGCCACTACTACCCAGGTGCATCGAATTTCAACGCAAATGGACCAAAGGTACTCTTCGTTATCCATTATTTATTTTTTTTGCGAATCATGCCAACTCCGGTGCAGTTTAGGCATGTATCATAAACTATAATGGTCAAAATTTCCCGATGTAGCATATTCGGTATTATTCTGTGTAAGTTTCTGGCTTTACAGATAACAAATTCCGCAGGTTGCGTATGTCGTGCAAATTTTAAGGATGGACTATTATTTAACTTTTTGTAAGACACGCACCGTATTGTTCAAGGAGTATCTTATTAATTTTTTTTAGATCAATAATTCTTGTTATACATTTTTTATAAAATGAACAGGTAAATTAAGGAAATACGTTTTTAATTTTTTTAAACATTGTGATTATTCTGTAGAGTTCTGGTGGTAAACCAAATGATCAAATTGTATTAATATATAACTTAAAATAATAATTCAGCAACACTTAAATTTTACATTATGTTTAAAATAATAAATAGCATATTCTAAGAAAATGGTGCATATTTACACACAACTGATATAGTCATTATTTTCCTAGTTCTTCAGTTATTAAAATCACTGCAAGCTTTTTAATAAATTCAGTACCCTTTAAATGCCCGCAATATTTGAAGTATATAGAATAAATCACTTGTAAATACAAATTTAGTTCACTATTTGAATTTGTCCCCATTTTTAAGTACTTTTTCGATGCAATGGTTAAAACATGCACCATCATTTTTATAATATCTGTATAAAAACGTATTTTCCTTCATGTGTCCACATTTCCAAATGTCAGACCGCCTTCACTGGAAATAATATGTTTCCCCACTGCCGCTTCCGCAATATAGGTCCCATTTCCGGTGGCCCAATCCGATATTCCTGTAGATAACTTGGTTATATACAGATTATGAGAATCTTACACATATAGTGTAACCATCAAAACAAAGCATCTTAACATACCATAGATACCATAGCATATATCATGGATATAGATTACAGACCGTACACTATTATATAACTATATAAATAAGTAAAATAACAACCAACTACTAACTATATTAATGCGGCATAATTCAGTTTCTAATATTGTTTTGAGTACCAACCGATTAGCTTCCACTGACAAATCAATTTTTTTGGACAAATCAGTGAATACCTATTTTAAACGTTACACTAATAACATTCAATTTAAATAGCAAACATATTTCTACTATACAGTATTATTCCACAGATTTTCTTAAATTGGGTAGTGTCTATTTTTGACTAGAGGTACGTTATCTATTTTGTACAAAATTATATTGCTACACTGGTTGGTATGTGATGGTTAATACGTTTATATCAATGTATTGTGGGGCTGAGTTCTGAAACATATTTTTACTAGGGCCCATATTTTAATCAGGCCTCTAAATCTGTCTACTGAATTTTAGATTCATAGGTCTAGTAGTAAGCGCGAAGTGGTTAAAATAAGTATTTTGAATTTAGGGCAGCCCCTTAAAATAATTTTGGAAAGGGAGAGGACTCATATTTTATTCAGTAATATCTTCGTAAAGCCGGCTTTCACCTTAATCATCTTAGTTAATGCTAATGTTCATAATATTAACATAGTAACTTTGTTGTTCAGGGTGGACGGAGCCTAATAGGTTTATAGGAAGGGGAACTCACGTGGTCATTCTTTTTTCCGTTAATTCCCGATGTTTTCCTTTGCCATTTAAACTAATAAAGTCATTATTTCTTCAGGGTTTCATTAATACTTATTACAACGTCCAGTAGTGTGGAACGGAGAGGGAACTTTTGTATGGCTTCCTAGGTTAACATGGATTATCAAAGTTTTATCGCAATAGATGTAGTAATAGAAACACATAAAGGAGAAACAAATTAACAAAGACACACACACATAACATTTCTTTTGACATGCAGACCATATGTTCACTCTATGTGGTTGTATTATTTTTACCAATATTCACTCAGCGGTGTATGTCGAATTCTGCTGTTCATGGAGTTAATAGTTATATGTTATGTGACCCGATACCTGTATTGTTATCTGACCCAGTACGAATGATATGTCCATACGATTAACACGGATTGTGTTTAAAACAGCGGAGCTAGGCCCTAGTGGAATTTCGTAAAACCTTTTCTTTTCAATCGTCTTTGATCCAGTCAGGATCTTCGTTTTAATTTTAATTAAAACTCAGGGGATCCTTAAATTCCCAGGGAACCCTTTTGTGGTACTTAGATGTTATAGCTACTGTTATCTACAGATATTTAGTTAACTATCGAGTGTCTTAACTGTCGGCGGTTTTTATGTGCAGCTAATAAGGAGTTCCCTATCTATGGCAGAGCTGAAGGGGATGGTGGATTTTCGGTACGGTGCATACCGTTAACGGCACAGGTCCAAGCTGACGGGATTGGTGAAATATTTATGAGTTGCATATCTGATCACGTTTTTCACTGCTTTTTATTTCCTCATTGAGGGTGTGAGTGTACCCTCAATGGTTAAATGAATAACACAACGGTGGTAGCACTTCTATTAGTTTTACGTGTTCACACATCATAAAAAATCATATTAAATACCCTCGTCGCAGGAAAGCTGCGTACTCGGTGAATTTCCAATCCATAATATATTTCTTAATACCACATAAAGCCGCAAACCAAGTTTCATAAAAATATATTCACATATAAGCGATTTTAATTATTCTCCATAAGAATAACATTGGTAATGAGTACGTAGGTTTGCTGAAACAAGGAACACAAACAATTGGTTTTTATGCAAATATAAATAGAATTTAACTAGGCGAAGCGACATACTAAGTTTCATCAATATTCAATCATAAATAAGCTCTATATAACATTCGAATTATTCTCCATAAGAATAACATGGGGGTTGAGAAAGCAGGTTTGCTGCAACAAGGAACAGAAAAATGGGTTTTTATATAATTACCAATATAACTCAACCAAGTGAAGCTACATACCAAGATTTATTAATTTATGTTCATAATTAAGGGAGTCATTACATTTTACTTATTCTTCATAAGAATAACATGGGGGCTGAGTACGCAGGTTTGCTGCTACAGGAATAATCAACAAAAAATAATTTTTTTGTGCAAATATCAATATACCAGTACTACGTGAAGCCACATACCAAGTTTCATCAACACATTCATAAATAATCGATATATCAAATTGTATTTATTCTCCTAAGGCTAAATTTGGACAACGTACTGTGTTTATCACTTTGAATATCTCTGCAACGGTTGGGCGTAGAATCACAATTTAAACACCAAAATGATTTTTTGTGGAACTGAACAGATTGGTAAAGGCAAATGTGAAGTTTACATTATAATAAACTGAGGAAAAGCCAAAAACCTTTTTCTTATAAGATTAACATTAGAGATTTTATGAGTAGGTTTTTTTGGATTTTCTCCGCAACCACTTAACCTAGGTTAATAATTCAAAATATTAAATTATTTGTTTTTTAAGCTCTATAACATGGTTAAAACAAAAATTAAGTTTTTTTAAATTGTAGGGTGAAAAATGCAAGAAAACTGATTTTTGGAAAATTTAAAACCCCCACAAACCCCCCTTCCCATGGTCCGATTTTTCTGGTTTTCGAACTTAAAGTCATGAATGTCATTTTACCAATGTCAGCGAAATTTCATCAAAATCGGACGTTTTTTACTCAAGTTATCGTGTTAACAGACATATATATAAATTTTAACGAATAGTGATTTTGGCATCTGGGGACCTCAAAACAAAAAGTTATCATAGTCTCGGGCTTAAGTCTTACCATGAGACTAAGGTAGTAGCTTCTTCTGTATAGGGGAAATTCGCTAAAAACACACATTAGCAAACAAACAACACAAGCTTGGCGCTTAAAGTGTTAAAATCCAAGTGTAATAACTTATAAACAGCCACTTGTGTAACTGACTGACTCACAGAGGTATACGAATTCTAGACCACTTTTAGATGAGCTAAAGACGTGAAATTTTGCATGCAGGTAGATTTAACCTTGTAAACCCAGACAAATTTCCAAAACTCACAATTTTTAATTATCAAACCTTTTAATAAATAGTTTAAATGATATTAGATTCATAAACTACGTTATCGACATGCTTTGTTGAATATACCTCGTTAGAATGTCGGTAACGCAGTATGATTGATAAGCAGTACGATAGAAATTTGGTGATATGAAGTTTCAATATGATTGTTATTTATAATTATATAATTACATTTTATCAATTACTTCTCATAATTGATTTGTTTACACTAACACTACATACCTGAGTTGTTTTTGCTTAACAATTTACTACACATTCCTCATATTAACAAACTTTCGGGGGAGGTTCTCGCTTATAAGAAAATTACCTGTTTTAGCCACACCCTTGGTTGAACCATTAACGCCCTTAAAAAGGCTGATTTTAAAATTCTAGTTTTTGACCTCTTATCAAACTACTGACACCAACACGACCCACTGATTTGAGACGATATACAACTTTGGTCCTATGACGTTTTGTCGTATCTCGCTCCGTTTACCCTTAGATACCGCTAGATTGTTTAAATATCAGGCAATTCCAACGGTTTTTTCGTGGTTTTTAATTTAATATAACTTTAATTTAGCATTTAGGGGCTTGTACTTTGGCACAAAATATGTTTACATATTGATCTTCATGAAACTAACTTATTTTACTGTTTAAACCCCTACACAAAATTTAAAAAAGTGATTGTTTTATAATTAACAAACTGTGTTACCGACTTATTCAGGTGATGACTGTTTATTTTAGCTCGAGCAGCTAAACCAATAGTCCTATCGAAAAACGGAGACCACCACGTGGCACGGATTTGAGACGGTCAAATTTGGCCGTATGACTTTTTGTAGTATCACGTCCCCTTCACTAGGTAGCGCTAGATTTTAAAACTTTTAGCAATTTTTAAACAATAATTTTGTGGTTTTTAATTTTTTGGCACTTTAATATAGTACTTGGAGCCCTAATATTTGGCATATATTATCTCTACCATACAGGAAGTATGTGGCAGAAGCCATAAGACCAATTTCAATAGTTATACTTGAGCTATGAACGTGGTATTTGGCATGCACGTGCCTTGCACCTTTTAACTCCTAGGGCAATTCCCAAATCCTACTACTTTTAGTTTTAACCATCTCAAAAACAATTACTAATTGCGAATAACAAACTTAAATAAAGTGTTTTTTCATCTAAGCTCTAGCGGGCAAACAGATTGTCTTATCAAACAATGAAGATCACCACGTGCCACGAATTTTAGACGATCTACAACTTTGTTCCTTTAAATTTTTGCCGTATCTTGACCCATTTGCCCTTAGATAGCGCTAGATTTTTCAAATTTCAGCTATTTTTCAAGAATTATACGTGGTTGTCAATGGTTTGTCGCTCTATTATAAAACTTAGAGGTCTAATATTTGGGGCACAGTATTCCTACATTACAATTAGTACTAAGCGGTAGTCATACGCCCAGTTAATATCACTTACTCACCCGAAAAAATTCAAGACTATGAACTTTTGTAAATGTGAGTTTTTTTGGTATATTTTGTATGTAGCGCTCCGCCAAGGGTAAAAACCCTAATAAATCATGCAGAAGGCTTGAAGTTACCCAAATACATAGCAATTTAGGTTGTTTGTTTTTCCCCTTATAAGGTTTAAAAGACATCATGTAAAGGTTATATTACACAATCCGGGGAATGGTTATAATTGTTTTTCAAACACTAACGTAATAAACGGAGGCTTAAAAGTAGTATACAGCAACAGGCATATGCCCAGTTTTAATGATTTAAACCCCTCAAACTAATCAAAGCCTTTGATTAATTGTTGTCTTTAGGCCTGTAATAGCATTTAGCCTAAGGCAGAGCCTCGAGAGACTCCATATTTAATATTTGAAGATTAAACGTCATTATTTTTATAATTGAATTACAAACCAATTAGCTGATTAGGTTGTAGGTGATATATCCTCGTATTTCATGCTGGTTTTGGGCCACTTGGTATGACAACTCTTCTTCTTGAGCTAGGAATATCCGATTTGGCATTGTTAACCTGAGGCCAAACTGCGACCTGGGGGCGAAGCCCCAGCCCCAGCGAGCGAAGCGAGTCAACATTTACATACATTAGTTGATATGCAACACGAAATCAAAATATCACTGTTACAAAGAGAATTACCAATAATACAAGGAGCTAAAAGCGAGACCCACACTGAGTAGTCGTGGCATATTCATCACAAAGGAACTGAACCGCAAGCTCATACATATTTGAGACTGCATTTTCTGTATTCCTTGTTCATAAGAGAGATTTAAAAATTATAAAGTTCTTATGACGGAGTTACATATTATAAAGTTATAAAGATTTTTGAGGTTTTATCCTACTTTTTGGGAGGTCTGATGAGTTCCGAAGTATTAAGGAATAGATAAATAAAAATGAGTCTATAACACGTTAACTCCTTATATTTTACACGCAAAATGGGCTTAAACAAGCAAATTTATAGTTGTTTCTCTAAATTCACAATGATCTAATATGTTACAAATATTGCATTTAGAGGAAAATTGCAATTGTTATTTTTTTATATTTATATTGCACATGCATAACTTTACAAAAACTAAAACTAAAGCCCCATTAAAACTTGTATGTACGCTGTGTAAATGTATGTACAAAAATACAATATATTCTAAAAGAACTGTGCTTAGTGCTGAATGTATAATTTAATACGTAGTTTAATATTTAATGTTGCTCTCATGAAATACAATAAAATACCATGGCTGTCCCATTTAATTATAATTTTGTCTTGACTATAGCTGCAATATCTATAGTCTCCCGGGCAATTCCCAGTAAACTACTACAGAAAGCATTGAGAATTTCACAAAGTGAGTGGTATAATATGCGTTGAGTGGTATAATTGAGTTGAGTGGTAGCATATGGTTCAATATCCCTAATTATGGACACCTTTTAAAGTTACCTTCTTATGCAATACAACTTAACGAAAAAATGAAATGTTTTAAAGCTAGTTATGTGAAGTGCAGTAGGATTTAAAAAAAATAAGCATATGCTTTGAATAAATGTATGATATCTTCATTCCAAACTTTAGCTTAATCAGTTTAGTGACCAGCAAGTGATCGACTCGCAAACGATTTAGTTGTATAATATTATTACTACAAGGGAACGATGGACCGGTGTGTTCAGCAAAGTTTAACATAGCCAACAAGTATTGCTAACCCACAAATAACTCGTCGTGCTTGTATCAACCCTCAAACTTAAACTAATTAGTTAAGTAACTCAGCTCAAACAGGATAGAGGCTGGGTTAAATTCAGAATATTTGCATACTAAGAAAATCGACAGGTTTGTCAAAACAACTGGGAGTTCAATTTAGTCCTACTATCTATTTACAATATTGTTACATGGGAACATTTTTTAAAGTTATTTGTTGACTAACGAGTTTTGTCTTTTAAAGTTTTGTATTTAATGTAAGATTTAAAGACGAATGTGTCATATAGCGCTGACTTTCATCCCGCTTTTGGACGTTGTTTAGGCTAGTCAGTGTTTAATTATTAAAACGATAAACGACGATATGCCAGCTAAGAATGATTCTTTAAATTTGTGTAAATAATAACTTATCACTTTATATCGACTGATCTTGATAAATATCTTTGCTATTGAATTTGTTAAATTGAAAAAATTACAGTTACAAAAAAATTTAAATATTTAAAAATGTATTTTTAGACTTATGATTTATGATGTCATCTTAGGTATATTATTATGATAATGTCAGGTAGGTTTCTTTAATTTAAATTTAAAATTATACATTTTATAATTGTACTCTCAGACTCTATGAATACTTGACCATACTTTTAATTCTTTGAATTGCTCTGTTTTAATTTAAGAATATCATCAATTGTATATTTAACATTTTCATTTTATAAGTTACGTGTTTATCAAAAACAAAACCTGTTTATCAATAATAAAGTAATAATATATAATTGTAAGTTTTTAAAAGTTCAATATGTAGCCTGGACAATCAAGTACGGCCAAAATTTTCTCAATATATTAGGATTATGAGGTCAATTGATATATAACTTGTATAAGTATATATTTATTAACATGTACTTAGTTTTTTTATAGTTTTTTATGTATTAATTTTCTTGTATGTAAGATGTAAGTAGGCCCACAAAAAAAGGTTAAACATATTTTGTGTTTTTGTAAGACGTAGTTTATTTTATCCTTTGTAATTGTAGCAAAGCGTACCATGCTATAAAATAAACCATTCAAGAAATTAGTTACATTAACATTTATATTCGTGAATTATCTATAACGTAAATTTCTCGGAACATTTAAATCCCTTTTTACATTAAATAGTGATATATTATGGTAAAATGTAAGAAATTGATCACTCTAAGTTGTTTTAGCAAAATGAGGAGAAATAAAAGACGAAACTAAGAAAACTGCTTTCAGATAGACACAGATGATGTAACAGTATGAGAAAAAGTCCAAAGGTTCTCACTTTTCTAGACTATTTCCACTCTCCCTGGGGCTTAAACGTATCTTGTTTTACGTTCGTCATCATTCGGAACCCTTTTCGCCCCCAACTCTTACTACCACTATAAACAGCAAATATGACAATAAATGTGTTCTCTTAAAATGTATTTAAATATAAGTTTATAGTAGTTTATAGATTATCTATATATATATACTAGGTATACGCACTCATGTCCCGTAATAGGATGAAGCGAGGATTTGTAATACCACCATAATAAATAGTACAGGTGCCAGATTAATTAATTAAAAGTAACTTACCGAACCTCACCTAGTCACATATTAATACTTCGACTAGCCTACCACATTCCAGTTTATTGTTGAATCCAGTAGGCCTATTTAGGTGAAGAACCAAAATTTATTCGCCCTGAAAAAGAACTACTTACCACACAAACGTTCCTTTCGGAATTGCCATTTTGTAAACAATTTGTCTTTAAAATTCGGTATTGTTAATTTGAGGTGGATATAAATAGGCTATAGGCAATAAGCATATATTTGAACAAGTCTTTAAAGCCCACTTACTTATTCTGGCCTACTAATGCACAACTTCATTCAATGTCACTTTTGAGAACCAGGCAATGATTATGGGTCAAATTATTGCCAGGGAAAAAGCTAGTACAGTATCCGGTAAGACCTAGGCCAAATGTGAAAGTATTCTCGTTGGTTTAAATTTGCAACTTGTCGCAGATTAATTGACTACAAGTAACTTACCAAACCTCACCTAGGCCCACATTAATACTTCAACTGGTCTACCACATTCCAGTTCGTTGTAGAGCCTAGTATGTTAGGTGAATAACCAAAATTTATACACCCTGAAAAATAACTACTTACAACATATAAACATACCTCTCAGAATAACCATTGTTTAAAATTTGTCTTTGACTAGAGTTAAGTTTAACAGAATAGTTTAATAGTGGTAACCCCAGGGCTCTGAGGGGTGGGATATTTCCGGCTCAGGGCCCTGGGGTTTCCATAGTAGGCTATGGGCAAAAGTTGATTAAGTATTTAAAGCCCACTTACTTCGAACCTACTAAGGCATAACTGTAGTATGTAGTCAATGTTACTTTCAAGAATCTGCCATTGCCTTCCTTATTATCAAACATTAATGTTATGTCAAAATCGCAAATTAATATAGCTATGAAACTAGTTAGGATAACTAACCTATGACTTTTTTTATGACTTTATACGATATATGAGTTGAAAAACAAAATTTGAGTTTTGCTAAAAGCCAAAATTTTATTTGAACACATGACATGACAGCTGATTTAAAAATAAAAAAAATATACGAAAAACAAGAATGGCGTTTTTTCAATGGCACCAAACACGCAACAAAAAAAACACGCAACAAAAAACGGGAGAAAGAGTGGGATGTAGGTAAGGCCAAACCTTATCCACCGCAAAAAATAATCCTAAATAAATACGCCACTGACAAGTAATAGAGTTAACGCATAACTTACGTTATGGTTAGATCTATTGAACCATAGTTTACATCGTACCGTACCTTACATAGGTTAAAGTCGTAACCGAGTAGACACAGACGGTGTAGCCTTTCCATATGGCCTACAACTTCCATTACTTGGTATAGCTACTTTCACTATAACACTGAATACATAATTTTGATTGTTTTAAAACGAATAAATGTGGAATGATTCTATTAAAATTTCTTGATTCAAAACTCATTTATTCGCAAACGCCATTAACTGAACTACTGAACTGACCGGCCACTGCCAGCCAGGAGACCTCAGATTACAAACGACATAATCAGTTGTTTTGGTTAGTTGCTATTGTCAACATCCGGCCGTAGTCTGTTTGACAGAAAAACCAGTTGAGCGACTGTTTGCTTACCACGTACTACCCAACCCAAGACACATCTAAATATTTCCGGAAAATTAAAAAAATATAAATATACCAAAATAATAATCCAATTATAGTTTATTACCACCCTTTTCATAATTAAGTGCTAAAATTTCAAAGCAATTCATTAAACCGTTAAAAATGAGTCAGCGTAACAAGAGGGAGACTAAACTCGAGTATGAAGGATTCAACTCGCTTCATCCAATTATGAATACGCTACATGCAAACTTTGTAATACAAAAAAGGCTTGTAAACCAAAAGGCTTTTTTGTTTTAAGATTCACCCCACATATTATACACTAAAACGCCCGCGTAGGTGTGCTGATGTGCAAACTGGCTTTTTATTTTTGATTTAGACCTCAGGGCTCTGCCCCACGGGACTTCCAAGTCCCCATCTTATTCATAAAAAGGAGATTTTATTTGGTTTATGTTACATGAGTTTTTTTTATAGATTCAATTTAATTAAATAAACAGCTGGTATAAAGATTAGCTAACTACAGACTGTCATGGTTTTGTTAACTATTTAACTAATTAATATTCTCGTTTCTCAAAATGGGTTGTACAAGCTGCGCATAGGAAATTCTAGTTATATTTAAAACGAGTTCGCACGCAGAACGCTGACGTGAGGGAAGTGAATTTCCACATACAAAACATTTAAAACTCAAAACCTGTGTAAAAACATACATTTATTTCAATTTTATTGAAATCTGAAAACATTTATTTTTTGGCCGTTCTGATGCTCCTGGTTTCATTTACCTGCAATGATAGGAATACAATTTTGCGCATTATAAGGTTAAAAGAAGGTCCAGTCAGGCTTGAAAGTAGGTGCGAGATTGCTGGGGATGGTACAAATACACCAACAAATGAATAACATGCTTTTATAATGTAAAAACCCCATAAGACAACGTAATGTGTTTAGCCGATATACATTTTCTTTAATAACTCGGTAAATATTTATGCTAGAATGACGGGAGGGGGCTTAAAACTTTCGATTTACCTCTTCTCATCTTAATTTAAGCATTAACTTTACGTCCGGCGCTTTTCTGACCCTTTTTGGGCCCAAAAACTCGAAATTTGAAAGAATAATATCAAAAGAGGGGGTTAGATTTTTCCGATTGTTTTGCCCAACGAAATTGTCCAACTTATTATAGAAAGGAACATCCCTACCAAATCTGAAGTAAATCGGACAAATAATGCGAAATGCGACCGCTAGAGTGCATACTCATATATATAATTTTGAACGACCCCAAAAAAGTGTTCAGGGGGTCACGTTAGGAACTTCTATGGTGGTCCCGGGCTTAAGTTTCACTGTGCCGATCATTCTAATAGTTCACTTTTCCATAAGAAATTCACTAACAATTCGTGGAATGGTTTGGTTCCAAAACTTTTAATATTTTTAAAAGGGACATTTCTTTATCACCGAATCAAAAACTACCTTATTTATTTAAGTTGAACTCCTTTTATGTTTCGTCTTCGATTTTCAAAGTTAAATCATACTGGTCAATTTAATTAAACTAGTAAAACAAATACGAGTCAAATAATATAAAGGAAAACAGTTAAAACCCCATTTACACTTGTAACGGCTGACTACTCGACTTAAGACCTATCCTAAATTGCAAAGCCGAATAGGTCAAAGAAGGAAATGAAAGTAAGAAAACTTTCCAGCATACATAAAAAATAAAAAATCTTCAACTGATTAACCTAAAAACTAAATGTAGTCGATATTTGATTTATATGTAACTGTTATTATTAGAAGTTAAGAACTTCATAGTGCATGCATGTAATCCGCAATGCTATGGTGGATTTCAAAACATGATATCCATTTGCATGCCTTTTTTAGTGAATATTGATTATGCCTCATGTCCACGTGAAATATATTGAGACAAAGAGATAAATGGCTAGGTTATTCTTACGAGAAATAGTCAATGTTTGCCTCCATCATGAGCGCTAGAACAAACAAATCGCTTGCTAGTTTTGGTCTATGTGAGCAGAGTAAACGATGGGGTAAACCCTGTCCAAACAGTTACTCGTTATTTGATCAAGCTGCAAATAGATATCCTAATAAACTTTAAATTATACCAATAAAGAAAAAGGGAAAACAGAACAAGTTGACATTTACTGTAAAATAATATTAATTGTAATTTTGATGGACAGAATAATCATCCAACGTTCAAGCAGTTATATTACCAATGAGTAAGCACACTAGCAGAAAATATAAAATTTATGTTGGAAACATGAGATATTTCTAGACTTCTAAGTAATATACAAAAATGAAATTCCATAAACGTAATATAGATTAGGATTTGTTGACCAATTTGTTATTTTACAAACCAAAGGTTTAACTCTTCTACCGTATGTACCTTTGATCTGTTAACTCTTCAGAGTTGTATATCGTTGAATACTAATACTATTGTAATCGTTTAAAAAGTTACTAAAACTTTTTTACTTTAATTATTTCCTTTGAAATGTGATCTAGATCAAAACAGGTTATAATATTAAAATGGTTTTCTCAACAATTGCTGTGCAGCCCACAATTCGCTATTTACACAATCAAGTTGCTTTTAAATAATCTTTAAGCTTTCAATATAAGTGTTAAATAACTGTATACAAGTTTAAGTGTATAATTTAAATACATAATTGTTAAAACAGCTTTAATTAAAAATTTACATTCAGGTTGGGTTCTTTTTTAAATGCAATCCAGGATTTTAAGGCAAATCTAAAAATATTCCGTATAACTAATATATACTTTATTGCATGATAGAAAATATAATTTTTAAATAGAAACTTTAAAATGACACCCTTCCCTTTTACAATTTTTTTAATCGTGCCATACTATATTAATTCATACTTGTTCTTTTTATTTAAATGCCTACCAATAAGAGCAACATATAATAGTATATTTCGTCACTAGGATCAAAAGTGGATCTTTTTAATACGAGCTCCAGTTTAACTGCCGAGGCGAAGCCGAGGCTGGGAAATGAGCGAGTATTAAAAAGACACTTTTGATCCGAGTGACGAACTATATTTTTTGTCATACTGCCAAAAAACTTAAGGTTTAAATAAAAAAAAAAGTAAAATTTACGTACTGTGTCTTCATAACCTCAAATGGTTCTTTCAGCTTGTCTCTTGAAACAATCAGCTGTTGCACATGCATAACTTCGGTTCATTCATATCTATCGGTTGTTGAGTCAATCACTTCAAACCAATCATTGTGGTTCGAATCAATCGAATTTCTGCGACTTCTCTGGAAGTAAACCTTCTTGAATTGTTTGAGCTTTTTCTATTATATTTCGATACGAATCGTTAGGCCTACTAACTTTGTCCATCGTGTCACTCACAGTTGCCACTCACCAGTGGTGTACGGGAAACGAACGCAAAAATAATAACAATACAACAATGAATGTTTTGATAATAACAATGAATGTTTCGTTTATTTATAATCGAATGAATTTTAATCGATTTATGACGACCTCGAATCAAAAGTATCATGAACAATGATCTTTTTAGTACTAGTACGATAATGATCATCAAAACATATGTTATTATCCAAAGACTAAAAAGAAGAACTTTTGAATCTCAACGCATCTGTCAAAAACAGTTGTTTTTGAAGCAGTATGACGAAAACAATTTTGGAATAATTCAATTCAGATAATAAGCAAAGAAATTAGGGTTTCTAATTTATAATATTGAATTGGTCTTAAACCTGAATTTAGATACAACATAAAAATATGTTTTTAAGATTAAATTATATTTCTTGAAATATAGTTTATTGCCAAATATAGCAACTTTTTCCGCATAAAAGTGTAATTACAAACTAATAATGAATACACAACGATTATATTCATCCCAAGATTAAAACAACCTCAATAGTTGTTGTTTGCTCTCTTCCTAAAAAGTTGGGTAAATATTATGATCATCATATGGTTCTCATACATTCCTTTCACAAGCGCACTTTTATATATCGTTTACAATAAATACGTAATACATATACTTTTGTACTTTGAAAATCATGTCGAGGATACAATTTTACAAGTGATAATATAATAGGATAATACATAGGTCAATTGTTGACAAGTAACATAATATATAGTGAAATAAAAGTGAACTATACACTATACAATTCTTTTATATAAATCAAAATGAATTGAACAGAGAGAAGGTAAGGGTTGAATCCAAACTAATGAGCAAGATGTTTGGTCTTGTGATAACGAGGGATGGCAAGAAAAATTGCCACTTAAAATTAAATAGTTAAAATAAACGCGTTTTATTTCACACAGCTTGTAGTATTCCAGTAAGCACTATTATTAAACAAAATTTTGCACAAGTCATAGTGAGTTATCATATAGAACTATTAAAATCCGATGTTTTTAAAAATTCAAATAAAATGAACATTTATTTATTTTTTTATCGAATTCGGTATGACTACGTTTTAAAATACATTTAAAAAGCTAAGAAAACTAATCGTCTTGTTTTTCAGAGCAGCAAGTGATAGAACTAACAGTTAATAACAGTTTTCCTCTTTAACAGTAAATGCAACTTGAAATACATTTTATGCTAGTATTTATATATTTTGTCAATACTATAAAATAAAAATACTGTAAGAGGTTCGTTAAATAAATTTCCTATTATATTTTATTATTATTTTGGGTCAGGTAAAACAATTTATTTAATTTAGAGCCATTAATGAAATGACATTTTATGAAAAAGTTTGTAATTTGTATATTTTTTAAAGGCGATTTTGCAAAACAATCTTATAGGAACTAATAAGAATAATATTTACCAGTTTCCATTCGAAAAATGTTCCGGGGTCTGAGAGAAAATCACATTCGTACCTTTGGGAAACACGTTTATGACTCTGAAAAGCGAGATCCTTTCAAAGTATAATATTCCTTTTTATCTACCTCCTACCAATTTTGTATCTACTGTAACCAACAGCACATATATGAATACGGGAAACAAATTTACGCTTTATAATTAAATAAAATATATTTTAACTCAAATATGAATCTTAATTGTTATTTTTTTAAATTTTACTGTCACAATAACAAAATTGAATTCTATGTACATTTGTCATATTGTATGAAAAAAGTATAATTGTAAATGTAGTTTTAAGTGTTGCAATAGTCTTTAATTACATCCCGTAGTTTAACCAATACGTTGACTTAAATCGTATAACTTCGTATCATTATTTCCATTTTGTATTAAATCCTCTGTAAAATGTCCAGTGCTTTGTTCTAGAACAAGTAGTGACTATAAAGTGTAAAAGGTACTGAATACGTACATGTTAGTTCATTGGTTATTAGTATATCATTAGTTGACTAAATAGTTATGTGATACTATTAAAGGTATTTATTTTAATAAGGATAACCAAATCAACATTCATTTAAGGTTTATTGTATATTTTGTTATTAAAAGCAATTATCAGATTACTTTACTTACCTAGCAGTATTTTTGTCTGTGTAACATCCTTACACGATAGTATTACTTAAGAGAGTCTTTTTAATTTGCTCTCTTTGAGATATACCACATTTAACAGGACTACTAACACATCAAGACTCATTTTCAGTACTACCATATGAAGTAAACAGGTTTTTTATCTTCTATTTTTTAATCTTACGGCAATTTATTAATAACAAAGTTTAAAGAAGACACTGACAAGCATAAAACAATAATTCTTTAACCCGCAGATAGTCCGCTAGTGGATTGCCTACATATTATTCTTGTTTCGTTAGTGTTCATGTCTACCAAAATCACGATATACAAACAGCGTGCTCTATTAAGAACATCCAGGTTAGGAAGATTTACAATAAACTTCTACCAGGTGAATCTTTTTTATTAGTGAATTTCCTTTGGAAAGTGAACTATTAGCATGACCCGCACGGTGAAACTTAAGCCCGGGACCACCATAGAAGTTCCTAACGTGACCCCCTGAACACGTTTTGGGGGGTCGTTCAAAATTGTATATATATATATATATATATATATATATGTATATATATATATATATATAGACATATATATATATATATGTGTTTGCACTCTAGCGGTCGCATTTTTTGTCCGATTAACTTCAAATTTGGTAGGGACATTCCTTTCTGTAATCAGTTGGACAAGTTCGTTGGGCAAAAGAATCGTAAAACTTCAAACCCCTTTTTGGGGATTAATCTTCCAAATTTTGAGTTTTTGGGCCCAAAAAGGGTCTAAAACGCCCCAAATGTAAAATTAATGGATGTAATAAGATGGGACTTAGCAAGACAAAAGTTTTAAGCCCTCTCTCGTCATTCTAGCATAGATATTTACCGAGTTATTAAAGAAAATGTGTTTCGGCTAAACACAGTACGTTGTCTTACGGGGGTTTTACACTAGAAGAGCCTGCTACTCCTTTGTTAGAGTACTTTTATCATCCCCATTATCATCCCCAGCAACCTCACGCCTACTTTCAAGCCTGACTGGACCTTCTCCTCACATTATAATGCACAAAATTGTATTCCCAGCTTTGCAGGTAAATGAAACCAGGAGCATCAGAACAGCCAAAAAATCAATGTTTTCAGATTTCAATAAAAATTGGAATACAAGTATGTTTTTACACTAATTTTAAGTTTTAAAAGTTTTTATGTGGAAATTCACTTCCCTCACGTCAGCGTGCTGCGTGCGAACTCGTTTATTTTTTGTAAACTATTGAAACAACATAAGAACAAAGTAAAAATACCACCCGTCGCAGCAAACCTGCGTACTCAGCGAATTTCCAATGCATTGATATGTTTCTCACTAGTACATAAAGCCACTCACCAATTTTGACAAAAATACATTCATAAATAAGTGATTTATTACATTTTATTTATTCCCCATAAGAATAACATTAGGACTGAGTACGCAGGTTTGCTGCAACGAGGAAGATAAGAAATGATTTTTTATGCAATTATCAATATAACTGAACCAGGTGAAGCTACTTACCATGTTTTATTAATTTATGTTCATAATTAAGGGAGATATAAAACTTTACTTATTCTCCATAAGAATAACATTAGGGCTGAGTATGCAGGTTAGCTGCTACGGGGACAATCAACAAAACATTTATTTTTTGTGCAATTATCAATATACCAGTACAACATGAAGCCACATACCAAATTTCATCAATATACATTAATAAATAATCAAGATATCCAATTTTATTTATTCTCCATAAGGATAACATTGGACAACGTACTGTGTTTAGCACTTTGAATATCTCTGCAACGGTTTGACGTAGAATCACAATTTAAACACCAAAATGATTGTTTTGTGGAGCTGAAGTGATTGGTAAAAGAAAATGTGAAGTTTAAAGTAAAATTAACTGAGGAAAAGCCAAAAACCTTTTTCCCATAAGATTAACATGGGAGATTTTATGAGCATGTTTTTTGGATTTTTTCCGCAACCACTTAACCTAGGTTAATAATTCAAAATACCATATTATTTGTTTTTTTAAGCTCTATAACATGGTCTAAACCAAAATTAAGTGTTTTAAAAATTTTAGGGTAAAAAATGCAAAAAACTGATTTTTGGAAAATTTAAAACCCCCATAAACCCCCCTTCCCATGGTCCGATTTTTCTGGTTTTCGAACTTAAAGTCATAAATGTCAGTTTACACATTTGAGCCAAATTTCATCGAAATCGGACGTTTTTTACTCAAGTTATCGCATTCACGGACACATATATAGATATATATATATATATATATATATATATATATATATATATATATATATATATATAGATATATATATACATATATATAAATTTGAACGAATAGTGTTTTGGACATCTGGGGACATCAAAACAAAAAGTTATCATGGTCTCGGGCTTAAGTCTTACCATGAGACCTACGGTAATAGCTTCTTCCCTATAGGGGAAATTCGCTAAAAACCTATTTACAACCTAAACCTAAACAAACCAGGTAGACAAATTAACTAGGATATTACTTAAGTAAATACAAAATATAACAAATATATATATATATATATATATCAATGTAAAATGCATTGCACACAATATATCAAAATATAATATATTTTTCTTGGTGTTTCTTACACAAAATCGTAGAAAGGTACTTTTGTGTGAGGAACCCCATTGAAAGCTCAGCCATCACCTCATTTATCTTAAAGTGTATCCTACAAAGGAAGACTTTCAATTGCGTCAGTATTTTTTTCCAACATAAGGTTGAATTTCTTAAATCTTAAAACTTCCTAAATTGCTTTAAGAAACTACCAGTCTTATTTAACTATTTTAAAAATTAATGATAGTGCCTACCACTAAATAAAAAAAAGTGAAGTTGTAGTAACGTTAGACTAATGTTTATATTAAAACTAATGTAAATACGTACATGCATAGTATTTATGAGGCAGGTAACGGTTATAGGTGTTTTATAAAACAACTCACCAAATGAACCAACTGTACATGTTTCAAACTTAGGAGATTCTTACCTGAAAAAATAATAGTATATATTATATTTTGCTTTGAAGTATTATTACTAAACAACATATATGTAGTTTAAATAATATATTTTGTTTGTTTAGTACATTAGTATTTTCGATATCATATTACATTATAGTGTAGAATAAATAATTAAATACAATTTATGAAAAATAGACAGAAAAAATGCAAGTTTTCTAGTTGTTACTTGCAATATTATTATACAAATAAAACTATTCTGTACACCGGACTTTGTTACTGTTATAAATTTGTAATATTTCAGTCATAAACTGAATGGTAACAACATAGTTTAATAATTTATTCATATACATGGGAGAGAGTTTGAATTACTTTAAAACTTGAATGCTAAAAATAAATAAAAATTTTGACTTTTGATTTTTTTATTATATTATTAAATAAACTGTAATATTGGAAATTATACCGTTGTGACCAAATTGTCCACTTTAAAATAAAATGAACAATGGATTTCCAAACCTTTTAAATTATCATAAATTACAAACATTGTAAACATTACGTTTAATTTTAATTGCATATGTTAAATTGGTAATAACCAATTTATAGATGAAACTATTTAAAGTAAAAAAAACTAACACGATTTACATATTATTATAAAAATATTATACGGTTACTTTTATAAATGTTAGGGCAAACAGTCTTTTTATTTTCACAGATAAAATAATTATATTTTATTATTTTATTCCATACACGTCTACACGTCTTAAGGTTTATTACGCTGAGATGGAGCGAGCGAGAGAAAATATACGAGCGTATTTTGCATAAGACGTGAAGATCTCGCTTTTGATCTTCATGAATTAAGACACGTACCATTGAATAATGTGTTCCGTTCGATATTTTCCATTTGATTAGGGTTTTCGTATAAATAATTTGCATTTTTATACATTCCTAATGTTTCCTTTATCGTTATGAAAGAACAAAATGAGGGATTTTATTAAATTTGTCATATGTTTAGTTTGATATAAAACTAAACGAACAAAACATTGACACACAACAAAATTATATATAAGGTGTTTTACAAAATGTATTATATCAAACATAAGGATATCGAAAGAAGGAAATATATTGCCAATACAAAAATGATAGAATTAACGATGTGATAAATTTTTCAAGGATTTTTTTTCCCTAGGAGAGAAACGAGCAGGAGTATCTGTGGAAAGGGTCTGTGGTTTTAATGACCCTTAATTAACTTTTAAATGGAAACTCTTTTTAATTTAAATGAGTTTTGAGAATATACCTTCGCAACTCAAAGTTTACCTTATCAATTAACATTTACATGCACTTGCCACTTTCTCTTATAATATTTAATAAATACACACAATAGATAGTCATCTATATACAGGGTGTCCCGTAAGTAAGTACAAAAACTTTAGGAATAGGTTATATGGGTCAAAATAAAAAGAAAATCAGGAATAATGTTTTTTTCTAAAAACGCTTTGTTACCGATATATCCGCCATTTTGTATTTTTTTAATACAAATTTATATCTCAAAAACCATTAAATATTACTTTATGAAACTTGGTATAGTGTTTAAGGTAGAAATTAAATAATTGCAAAAAAAATTTTGTTAAGAAATATTTTCCGTTTCAAAATGGCGGCCATTTTAATTTTTCAAACTAAAATTACTAAAAAACAGCTGATTTTATGGAAAAAATACAAGAAGACTTTTCTTTAGTATGTTAAATTTTCTATCAAACGACACCAAGTTCAGAAGGATCAGGCAAGAAATAGCTGAGAAATAACGATTTTTAGTTGTACAGGCCAGGCACACCCTGGCAACTTCTCCTCATTGTCTGCGACAATCAGCTAAAAATCAATTAAAAATTGTTATTTCTCAGCTATTTGTCGCCCGATTCTTCTGAACTTGGTGTCGTTTGATAGACAATTCAAAATACTAAAGAAAAGTGTTCTTGTATTTTTTCCATAAAATCAGCTGTTTTTTAGTAATTTTAGTTAGAAAAATTAAAATGGCCGCCATTTTGAAACGGAAAAATATTTTTTAACAAAATTTTTTTTTCAATTATTTAATTCCTACCTTAAACACTATACTAAGTTTCATAAAGTAATATTTAATGGTTTTTGAGATATAAATTGTTATTGAAAAAATAGAAAATGGCGGATATATCGGTAAAAAAGCGTTTTTAGAAAAAAACATTATTCTTGATTTTCTTTTTATTTTGACCCATATAACCTTTTCCCAAAGTTGTTGTACTTACTTACGGGACACCCTGTATAATACCAAAATTTACTATAAGAAACTGACCGAAATCATACCGGCAAACAAAAGTTCGACAGTTATTCGAAAATATCATTTAAAAAACTAAACATTTCCTAACAAAACTTAGAGAACTTTTCAGTTATGTTTCAATATGATGCAAATACAAAATATATAATTATCTAATACGACTTGATAAAGGTACCGATAATATATCCCTAGTATTACACGGAGATTTTACTTTACCGTACGATTAATATTATCTCAATTCTGAGTAGCTCTATTTTTGTCATAGGTTGTATTTTATTTTATTTACCAATTGCACAAAATTTGAATTAAAAGAATAAATAAAATACAATATCCAAGCATCTTTATATATGGTGTAAATCACGACCTCATTACTATAAGCATACTTTACAAATAATTACTCTAAAATTAATTAAGTAAATGTATTTTAATTATATTTTTTTAATGCCATATGACTTACTTAAGTGACTGCTGCTTTCGATATACAAAATGGGAACGATGGGAAAAATGCAAATCTTATTATATCACCATCAGATGGCAGAATTGAATTAAGAAAAAATAATATAAGTTTATTTTACAATTTCAATGTGTCTTGGATGTTTTGTAGAAACTGACGGTTTTCTTTTTTTACAAAAGGGTTATTTTTAAATTTTAAATATTTTTTAACAAGTCACATACGTTACTTGTAGATTAGCTATAATTATAAGGTGTTTTGCAACGGTTGAAACTACTCTTAAAACCAAACTCAGCAACAGGCTAAGGGAATCGCTGCAGAAATGTAAGATACATACAATTATAAAGTATTTATTTTGGAACAGAATTACCGAATAAGTGACCTCGATTATGTATGAGCGTGCGGTTTAGTTCCTCTCTGATGAATATGCCACGACTACTCATTGCTGGTCTCGCTAGTGGTTTATTTTAATCAGTTCCTATAAAACATTATTAAAGTTTATAAACTGTAACATTAGTTTTATTAGTAAATGTAGTAATTAGTATATTTATATTTATTAAATGATCATTCATTTAGTCAATATTTAAGTATGCTGAGGTTTTTTAGTAAGAAAAATAAATTATATACTAGTTACAGTAAATTCGAAGCAAGTTTTATATTTTCAAACTAATTTGTCTAACATAGTGTGTTCTCTATGAGAAGCTAATTCTTCGGCTGGTAATTATAATAAATACAAGATTATAACAGTGTCTGTATTATTCAGTTAATCAATACTGATCTATGTTCAAATTAATGTAAAATTAAGAGTTAAACCATGCAATTTACTGCAAATCAGAAATAACACGTACTAGAGGTCTCTGTAAGTTTGTAAGGTAAAATATACACTTGTGAAAAAAACTTTTGCAAATAAATATTTCCCAAATTTGTTATGTAGAGACAATGGATTAATTATGTAAATGTAAATTTCAGTAATTGGACTGAGCTGTGTTGTATTATATTAAGTTATAGAAAATGATCCAAAACTGTAATGCATTCAACAAACAATGGCCTTTTTTATATAACGCACATGTTATTATTTACAACACATGACTTATATGTCAATAAATCAAAGAAATATAATTTTTATAATCATAGTTTTACAAAACAAACAGAAAACTAAACATAATTGTGTGTAGTTACACAATAGTACTACTGTGAGACCTGTAGTCAGCTTAGGGTGCTCTAAGCTGATGTATTTGTAATTGTATTTATTAGTTAGCAGTTTTAGTTACTGGTTGCTGGTAAAATTACATCATATATTATTGGGACAGTAAGATAAATCTTTAAAGTAAATGTATAACTGAGTTGTTTTAATTATTTATAAAATATATGTTTTAATAATATTTTATCTATTTTTCTTGCTAGCAGGTTAATCTTTGGTCTAATTACAAAGCAAATTACAATAGAAAAAGTGTAATGCGTGTTTAACGCAGCTATTAATAACTACATAGGTTTGTTCGGTTTCCCAAGATTAAATAAAACTCCAGAACCGTTTGCTCTGTTTCAATCAGTTGATTATATATTGTGCTCATCATACGATCCTTATACAAGGTAAGTTGCGAGTAACCTTTGAAAAAAACTCTTAAATCAATGAATAACGATCAAAATATGAGTTATTATTCTGAAACCAACAAATGTAAACTAAAGTATAAAATAAAATTTGCATCTGTTTCTTTAAACTAAAGTAAACTAAAAAAATAAACATAAATAATTGCCAAAATAGTAAACCATTAATCGTAAATAATAATTTTTTTCTTATTTTCAGTATTAGTGAAACTACAAATTTTTGAAATTGTGCTTACAGTACATTGTGATAACAAAAATGGGACAAGGGTATCTTAAAAAATTTAAAATTAAAACTACAGCCGTGTGATACTCTAAATTGTTAAACATCGATGTAAAATAAAATGGTTACCTAATCCTTGTTGAACTAATATGTACACTTGATGTACATGGAACACCAGTATGTTTTTATGCATCTTATAAAAGTATATAATCAAACTTACACAAGTCATCGTGAGCTAAAGATAAGTTCATATAAAGATAACAATTACAGTAGTAATCGATTCAAATGTATGGTAGATTTTTAATAGTAATTGAAAGAATACCTATCACAGACAATAATTTGTAATCTAGCTTAATTAAGCTAGATAAGAAACATATACTCAAAAATAGTTACACTTAAATAGAGTACTATAGTGAGCAAATTGTGATGAAACCTAATACATATTTTTCTTTTATTAATAATTTTGATCTTATTTCAACGATTAACAATCTTGACATTAAATAAACGGTATCAGGAAACTGACACATACTTTCTCTCTTTTAGCCCAACTTTAATGAATAAATTACTTTTTACTTACTCAATAGAGAATACGAAACACGGTCGAATGTACAGAAAATCTTGTAAACAAGTTGTTTTCAAAAATATCCACCAAAATCCCTGGTTAGGAGGCACTACAGAATCCATCACTACACACGTGGCTTTAAGAGGGGAAATGCCCCCTATTCCCCCCTCAGGGTTATTAAAGGGCAAAATATTTCGAATTTGCTCTTTTGGTAAATGCTAACTTGACAAGGATATCAAGTTTGAACAAAATGTATCAATAAATAAGAGATAAACAGTAATTTTTGTATTCCCCATAAGAATAACATTGGACAACGTACTGCGTTTACCACAAAATGGAAATTTAAATTTTTCCGCAACCAGTAATCGTAGTATAGTATAGTATAATAGTAATTCAAAATATTAAATTATTTAGTTTTTTGAGATCTTTTTAATTGTAAATATTAATATTTTTTATATTGTTATGTTTTTTACGTAAAATCCAAAAAACGGAATTTTTTATATTTAATGTCTTGTAATTTCTGAACCTGAATTTTTACAGAAATGCACGTGGTGTCATTTTGTTGGAAAACTAAAGCTCTACAAACGAATAAAGTTGAATTAAAATCGTTAGAGCCCTTTTTGATAAATCTTGATTTTTAATGTTTTTTGGTGGTTTTTGGGGGATAATTAACCTTGAAAAACTAAATTCCAAAAAATGAAAAAAAAACACCTGGATATATCGTGGAGTAGTACCTACATACCAAATTTAATAAAAATCGGACCATTGGTTAGGGCTCTAGCTCTGTACACATCCATACAGAGAGACAGATGGACCGACAGACACACAGAAATCACGTAAAAATAACTTTTTTGGGTTCAGGGGGCACAAAAACGAATATTTCCACTAACAACTCAAATTCGAAAATTTTGACGATAACAATACTTTCTCCATATATTATTTATAGGGGTATATTAAACGATGATCTTTAAAAGCCGTTATTATAACTAATTTGTATTATTTCTAAAATAAAAATAAAATACCGTTTATTAAAATAGTTTGCTAAGATTTCTGTTTACAGACACCTTAAACACAGAACTATGACACTTAAGACACTTGTGCTTTCTGAGTGATATGTGTTTTCTTAAGATGTCTTACACACTCTATTATATCTATCAATGGTTTTCTGAAAATGTTTGATGCTTTGTAATAAAATTACATTCGTTGGGAGAACGTTTAGGAATGTCGAAATCCTAAAGATGTTTTGTAGTATATTGCCATTAATCACCTTTAACCAATAACTTATACCCATCGTAACCAGCTTTTCTCCTATGAAATGAATGCACCCAACAAATAAAAAATAATCCGTAGGTCAATATAAAAATAATAGAGAAATACAAAATAACACTTTTAATTACGGAAATAAATTATATTTATTTATTACATAAAGTTATTGTAAAACATCATAGTAATCACAAAATTAAATCCAATGTCGCTTGCATTTGGTTTCGATGATTAAACAAAACTAATTACCAATTAGTACAATGGTTGAAGCGAATAAAGCTTAGCAAATATATTTACTAAGTGCTATATATTTTCTCAAATTACCTAATTTAACTTTGATTAATTTATTGTTTCAAAGACCAATGGCTTTATTTCAGCAAGTATAATGTACTTGACTGTTTACAAACTTGTTGGGATTTCCTTAAAAATATTTTTTCCCATGTCTTATATTTGAGCATAATTCGTAAATGTAGAAAATAAACCAAGCAAAGGGTTTTTAAAGCTCCTACGAAATTCAATAACATAATGTTCACAAATGCGAATGTATAACCTGCAAAATAAATCTTAAAATGTTGTGTATTCACTTATTATATTCCAGTGTTCATTGATAGAGTGAAGGTTGAAGTATATTTCAATATTGTTGTTGGGATGTATAAATTTCATCTAAATTGACTAATCTTTTATTAAATAAAACAATTTTTATGATATCGAATGAAGAAATTTCTAAGAATCATAACAAAAATATATTTACCTAAGTTCACTAACAAATTAAAATATTAAGTAATAATAATACGTCGTTTTGCAACGACAAGTGCCTTGTCGGTGGTCGCGTAAGGTGAAACGTTCAAAATGGTCGCATACATGTACCGAGTATAATGTTGGAAGGTAGTCTTTGCAAATGTAAAATTAAATACTACAGTTAACATATATAATTATTGATTAATATATAATTTTATGTAAGGCATATCTGCACATCACACGGTGAATAGCGTCAAGGTGGCGAGAGAGGTAGAAAATATATTCATAGGAAGCCTTTGCATAAGCCGCCATTCACTTTTGATCTCTTCCAGGTAATATGTAAATCATTGAGTAATTATTTAATATTAAAAACATCTTTGACATATTTGTCATGTTAATGTTTCTTTAATGTATTTAGATATAAAATTCCTGGTTTATTCTTGTTTATTTTGTTTTATGTTTACCGTTATCCATTTCTGTATACATAGTAAGTTGTTATGGATACCATATATTTTTGTGTGTTCCACGGTTGTTGAAACATATTTGCTGAAATTTTAAAGATTAAAATAAACATCAGAATTTATTGCTCTATTTCAATCAGTAGGATTACAATATGTATGCTCATTCCTCACATATCAGAAGAGTTGGATGTGCATGTGCACGTCCAAATATTTAATGTCCCTCAATAACAAATTAAATGTTATATTTTAATTATGTTATTTGCTCCTCCGACTGTTTTGTTTCCTACCAGTGTGCTGTTTATTGCTCCACTGCTTCTCCCTTCCTGGTGTAGTGAATTGTCCGCAATTCTGATATGCTGTGCTGGCTCAGTTGATATCGCACTGACTTCGAGCGAAGGAATTTCAGTTTCGATCCCGAGTTTTTCATCGAATTTGTTTTTGAAAGCAAAGAGTAAGCCATTTATTTTTAAATAACTTACATACTCGTTTCGTTACGTAATTTATCTTATGTTGGGTTACACAGTGCGGCCTTGTAAACTAATACTACTAATGATAACAGTTTTTTTTTTAAGTAAAATTGGTTGTTTTTATTATGCAAAAAACTTCTTAAAGTAACGAAATAAACGCTGTAAAACTGAAACTACTTCATGGTTATCTTAGTATCTTCATAATATTCTTAGGTTGTGTTTAGTGGGGTGTTTCCTATTCTATATACTATTCTTATTTCATTTGAATTAACATGATTTACCACTACTTGCATTTTATCTCCAGCTACCTACCAATCCCTTCTTAGAGCTTGCATGTTAAAAGATGTTGCTAACAATTGTTTAAACGCTCTGGGAAAGATAAAACCGGCTGACAGGTAGGCATATGTTACATTCCTTCAAAGAAGACGATGCAGCTGCTACCTAGTTCGGAGAAGTCGATTGCTAAGGCTCAGTGAAGGATAGTTGTTCCTTGTTAGCGAATCCTTATAAATAGTTTACGATCACCTACAAAATGTAATACGTAAGACTGCATTGGCTCAGTATGCAAGACGTTTCCGAACTAAATCCGGAAAATTCAGAAACCTCTTCCTAATACAATACAAATATACTTCCGTTTTGAGTGTCAAATGCATTTTTTTCGCTTTGTTTTTAATTAAATTAATCACATCTTAAGTACTAAGGTATTTATATGTGTTGTAATGACAAAGAGTACATAAAGAGTCATTTTGTTTGGTATCAATTCTGCATTTTTTTCTAGTGTATTTTTCTATGGGATAAAGAGTGGCTTAAAACTAACTATCACCCCCTCGTTACGTGTTGTTGGCCGCAACCTTTTTTCGGTAGTCCAAATTTGTTTTATGGAATTACCATTGAAATACAACTACCCAACCATCCGTCACACATACACCCTATCCTTTTCAGCGTGTAAGAGGATGAACAATTTAAAACTGACATTCGTTTACATTTCATGCCTAAACAATTTTCCGCGAAGACATTCAAGACATATATATATATATATATATATATATATATATATAAAATACAACAAATAAATACTTTGGTAATTACTTTTCAGCCAAAATACTATGCATAACATGTATTAGCTACAACAAATATAATGGAAAAACAATAGTTAATGTAATACTAATTACCACAGTGTGTGCAAAAACAAACAGAATGAATTGGTAATTAATTAAAGTTTGGACTTTTATTAATACAGTTGAATACATTTTAGAGACCAAATAAAAGCTATAATTAAATGCCAGATTGAATCCAATATCACTTTTGTTTGGTCGCGCCAGATAAGCAATAATAATTACCAATTGATGCATCAAAGCTAGGGTTAATTAAACCATTCACTTTAAATAGCCTTAGAGTATCATTCACGGGATGTAATAAAATACGTCTTACAACACTTAAGAATATATTTACACTTATACTGATTCACATACAGATAGTAAACATATATAAAAAATGGTACAAGGCTATTATAGCCTTGTATAGCCTTGTACCATATTTTATTCACGTTAACCGTCTGTATGTGAATCAGTATAAGTGTTAGTATATTCTGAAGTGTTGTAAGACGTGTTTTCTTATATCCCGTAAGTAATAACAACATGTAATATGCTAATCAAAAATTTGTTCAGTATCATTCAGAAAATCCATTGTTGTTGATAGAGAAACAGATACATTGTCCTGATTGCGTTTAAAGTGTTTACCCATGGGTGTTGCACACAATTCATATTTACAAAGAAAAGCACATTATATATAAAAAAAAACTTTAGCACTATTAAATAACCCTGAAAAAATAAACAATTCAACAAAAATAGACTAACGTAAGAAATACGAGCTTTTATAAGCTATGCACAAAACTACGCATTAATTATCACTGATATTAAAGTGTTTGCCTAATAACCGGAAACAATAAAGATAAATAAGTTTTGAGTATTAAAGTTGGTATAGAACATATTTTTGAAAAGTCGGATAGAATAAATATAAATAGATTGTTGTTAAACAAACGTACAACCACCCCCACATAAGCAAATTTATAACTTTCTTACTTACAGGAGGGATCATAAACTTAAATCTAAATTATAAAACGAGATCACACGCAGCATGCTGACGTGAGGGAAGTGAATTTCCACATATAAAACTTTTAAAACTAAAAACCAGTGTAAAAACATACATTTATTCCAATTTTATTGAAATCTCAAAACATTGATTCGTTGGCTGTTCTGATGCTCCTGGTTTCATTTACCTGAAATGCTAGGAATACAATTTTGCGCATTATAAAGTTAGGAGAAGGTCCAGTCAGGCTTGAAAGTAGGCGCGATGTTGCTGGGGATGATACAAATACACTAACAAATGAATAACATGCTTTTATAATGTAAAAACCCCATAAGACAACGTACTGTGTTTAGCCGATATAAATTTTCTTTAATAACTTGGTAAATATTTTTGCTAGAATAACGAGAGAGGTCTTAAAACTTTCGCTTTACTAATTCCCATCTTAATAAAAACATTAATGTTACGTCCAGGGCTTTTCTGACCATTTTTGAGCCCAAAAACTCGAAATTCGGTTAGAGTTTTCCGATTGTTTTGCCCGATGAACTTGTCCAACTAATTATAAAAAGGAACATCCCTACCAAATTTGAAGTAAATCGGACAAAAAATGCGACCACTAGAGTGCAAACACACTTATATACAATATATATATAATTTTGAACGATCACCAAAACGTGTTCAGGGGGTCACGTTAAGAACTTCTATGGTAGTGCCGGGCTTAAGTTTCACCGTGCGGGTCATGCTAATAGTTCACTTTTCCATAGGAAATTTACTAATAAGTGATCAATAGTTATAGCAGATACTGTTTTCATAAACTGTCGGTAATATCAGGAATTTCAGGAAACTGTAATTTTATAAAGTGATTTTGAACATAGGTTTATCAACGGTAACTTAATGTATAAAGATTGACTTGAGACAAATACAAGCTTAGGTTGGCTAACATGTTACTTATCAACTGCTCGTAAAAGGTAAATCACCAGACGCAAATTCAACAAAAGCGTTATTATCAGTAGTTATTCCACAGAAACACACAATGAGTCCTTTTTATTTTGCAGCTTATTTCACCAAAAAATCCAATACAAGTACTTTAGTAAGAATTTTAAGTTGGATTCATCTTTATGGTGTATATTTGTATTTCACATAATAGATTGTTAATTTAGCATTATTTAAATGTGCCTTTCTCTGACAGGGCCTGGTGTGACTGGTTGAAATCGATCGCCTTATACAATCTTTTTTGTATATTTACCCTCTTGTACGTAAGTACAGTATAAGTGTAAATATATTTTGTAGTGTTGTAAGACGTAGTTTATTTTATCCTGTGCGTTTACTATATGTAGATGTCATATTTATAATTGTAAAACGCATGACAGTATAATCATTCGTCCATGGTCTAAATATTTACCCATCTTCGAATATTTAAATTTGCCCTAAAAACAGTTTCAAGCACTGATAATAAGGCATCAAACGCATTTGGAACATATTGATGTGTGTTAAGGTGTGTATTGGTGTGTGATGTGTATACAAGGTAGACTAGTTGTCTTCATCAAGAGGAGAGTTAATTTGGTATAATCAACATCGGAGACTATTGATGTGACACAGACTGTTCAGAGACTGTTCTGTCTTCGCACCCAAACAATACACGCCATACTGTGGTCAGGGACTTTGTCTAGGAGAACTGTTGCTGTCGTGATAATTTTATCTTTGTTAAATCCAAACTTTATTTATTTATTATCATACCATTTACTTATACATATACACAAATATACATGTTTGGTGTGATATCAAAATGAGTTTTATTATTAAATTCATAACTAAAATTAAAATTAATACAGTTCCATGGCTACTTGTTCTAATTATAAAGTGGCATTTAATCGAAATAACAAAAAGCCTTAATGACAAGAAAATAGTTGAGCTTTTATTATTAAATTGAGATAAACTAGAACAAATCTAATAATTTTTAGGATTTTATTATAAAATATATGTTGACTTTTATAAAGTTCTCATCGGTGAGAATTTAGACAACAATTATTTCTGTTTCTTGTATTATAATTATGGTTATCTCCCATTAATTTTAAACGTTCTGACCTGGATTTTACTGAAAAAATGTTATCAGAAACATACATCCTGTAAACTGTTATTATATTCAGAGATGTAAAATGTTCGTTTACAGATAATTTTTGCCTAAGGTTAAGAAATATACAAATGATTTTCTTTTGTAATGTTAAAATAGAGTCTAGGCTGTTCAAAGATATAGTCCCATAGAGGTATATGCCAAAATAAATAATTTAATGAATGTGTGAGTAGTAAATGGTTTTTAAAGAATCAATATCAAAAAATTGTTTTAATCTTGATAATGCATATATTCCGGATGATATTTTGGAGATAACTTTTCCAGCATAAAAATCTACTGTCCATTTCGAGTCCCGAAAATTGTATGTACTTCAAATATTGGTTTATTATTAATACCAGTTGTTGGATTGATGTTAATTTTTGCTTGGCGAGTTCTGAATGTGACTAAATTGGTTTTGTTGGGATTCAGTAACAGATTCCGGTCACTAAAATTTGTTGTTAAAAAATTTAAATCAACTTCAGATGCTAATTTGTATTATTTTTCTGGAGGATCTGATATTTTTAGATTCTCATTATTGGCATAGAGTCATAATTGGCTAGTCAGTTTTGGTAAATTACGTTTATAGCAAATAAACAAAAGAGGGACCCCTGTGGCACTCAATGTTTTATTGTTGTGATTTCTGATTGGTGAGATTGTTTTTGTTAGATACCATGAAAGAGGCATGGAATATGGCAATTAGTGATTTTTCCACGTTTATATTCGGTTTCTGTAAATTCTTTTTAGTGATTGAAAATGTATGTATTCAAATAAGACTAGAACATTTCAAAAGGACTCATTTATTTTTAGGGTTACTTAACATTCAAATAACAAATGTAACCTAAGTGCTTGATAAATATACATAGTGGGGAAAAATAATCAATACTTCAAACTTAGATTAGTTTGAGAAGTAATTACAATAGCTGGTTTATTGTACATTTCCTGTCAAAACCCCCCTGTCAGTTACTGTTAATTAAATTTGAACTTCTCTTGCTTTATTCAACAGGTGCCTTGATGTCTGTTGATATAGATTTATTTATATTGATAGAAAGGACATTGGCTAAACCTAGTTGTCATGTGGTCAAAGTGTTAGTTTTTACGAGCATTTTCACAACTCTTCGTTTAACAATTATGCCAGAAAGTACACTGACATCTGCCATCTTTCAGAGCTGGTGACACGCATCCATCTCAGTATCTGTCATATGTATACCAATACCATATGCATGTACTCTGCCGTAAGTTATATACTTTAATTATTGCAGAATACTTTAGGGTGGCAACTTTGCTTTTATTCGGTCTTTTTTGACAAAATGTGTTTTCGTCATACTGCTTCTAGAACATCTGTTTTCAACAAATGCATTGAGGAGCTAAAGTTTTTCTTTTTACTTATAGAATAAAACTATCATTTTGGTGTTATTTTTCAACATGGGACAAACAACACTATTTGATAACACTTTTCGGCCGAGGTCATCAGCTGTTGAATAATAATTGAATGAATCATTCAACTTCAAGATCAAGACGGTAGAATATATTTTAAGGTAAACAAGTATACGACATTTATTTTTTGTAATATTGTTATATTAATTTTATTTGCAGTATGACGAAAAAGTAGAGATAGACCCTACACTGAACCTATACGTGTAGTAATATTTCATATTTATAAAGAAATTATATACAATCGTACAATACTAAAATAAACAAAAAAAATTAATTTACGAAGAATATACACCTGGGTAAGTCAATCTTATTTTTTAATGTAAAATAGCCTAACATTGTGTGTACATTTGATGAAGCCTTTCAGTTAATTTATTTTTTCTCAAATATTGTATTATTTGTTTAGGAAGAGAAAGAGAGGGAGAGAGAGGAGAGAGTAAGCCAAGATTGAGGGTTCATTTGCTCAATTCTCTTGGGTGTTATGATGAGGAGACTGCTTCAACCTCCTCGAATGTCCCTCGCTTCGAATCGATCAGGACTTTACTCAAAGTGAAACCTACAAGTATGCGGCCGTTATCTCGGTGTTTTAAAATTATTATATTAAAGCATATGGCCTATATTCGTTGATATAATTTAAATATTGCAAATAGAAAAAATGATGACAAAGGGTGTACATACCAGCATCCATGCGATAATAAAATTATATGTGATAGTATAATTTTAACACGTTAAATATTTTTGCTAAGAATCTAAAGGCAATATATGAACTTTGAGGCAAATAGTTACTGATGTTAATTTAGTAGGACACTATGATAAAATAAAATAATTTATGGCTAATATTTGTTTAATTAAATTAATATTTCAGTGATTTCTCAATCCATGAATTTTATATATAAGGTGTCGGTGCTGGTACATATCATATACGCTCCGTGACTTTTCAAATGGTAAAATATATCTGAAGCTGGTATTCAGCTTACCCAAATTTAATTAATCAAAATGTCAATGTTAAACAATTAATTAATTAATCAAATTAATTAAATTATCAGATTAATTAAATTTAATTAATCAAAATGTTAATGTTAATTACTCAAAATGTCTTAGTTAGTAATCAGATAAGTTATTTCACATGTTATTGTTATATTATTTTTGGTCAGAAAGTTAAAAATGTTTATATGATAAAGGTACTACTTACTGTAATTTATTTGTAATTTCTAGCCATTGTCTCAGTGCACAGATACTATCGGTTCAATTATATTTATATTGTTTATCAACAAACAAACAAACCCAATAACTGTTATGATTACAAAATATACAAAATGTTAGTTCAGGATGTACAACACTGGTAAAACATAATTTAACAGATTCAAACTGTTAATAATACTTTTTTAAATCCAGTCCAGGAACGGAAATTCTAATATAATCCAGTTACCGATGGTTTAGTCGATTATATAAAGTAATGCATTTAAATGAGCAATATGAAATTAATTATTTAAATACCGCAAGGCATTTTAATTGTATGCAAGACTCATCCTCGTGTGACACGGTGAATAACGTGGAGGTGGTGAGAGAGGTAGAAAATATATTCATGAGAGTCTGTTGCATAAGTCGCGTCTCAGTTTTGATCTTTCCACGGCAAGGCTCATGGAATATTGTATTTAATTTAAAACTTTCTTTATGTTTATGTTATAGTTAATAAGTGTGCAAACTTAAACCCTGTCTTATAAAAATATGCAAGAGTAAACTAGTCATTGACCATTCGATATTGTACCAACTATTTCACAGGATAAATGTCAATATTACAAAAATAAAACACTACATATGCAAATAACAACGCTTTTTGACATGGTAAGCTTATTTAATATATTTTACTTATAGTGCTTCAATAAGAGTTTGTTAATATTTCTTGGAGTTATACGAAGAGTTACATAAACAGTAACAAAACAAATAAAACTGAAAAAAATTCAGCGTTTATATTACTTTAGTAATTACTAAGGCTCATTTAAATTTTAAGTAGCTGTTAAATGGTATGATAAATCACAGCAAATCCAGCGTCTAAGACTGTGCCATAAACAAAATTTGGATTGTGCTATGCAAAGTATTTGAAATTAATGTAAAGTAAGTACTAACCGTTAACCCGTTCTACGCACGGGAATCTCACAATCAGAGTCAGATGGTTTGAAATGTATACATTATAATCAGCTGACTACCTAAGAAGACTCCTGAAGATTAACATTTGAACGTTAAACGCCTATGGGGCAGAGCCCTGACTGTAAATGTTTTACAAACCCGCACAAAGCACGTCTAGAGAATATGATCTTTTGATTGATACTAAATATGTACACAAAATAATAATACAAAAGACCGAATATCACCGAAAAAATACAGAAATTCTTTTAAAAATATAGACTCCGAACCAAATACAGTTTACAAACTTAGTGTACTTTGTTATTGTAGGACGTCCTTCCAAACTTAACCAAGTGCAAGTGAATCTAAGGACTTTTACTTGTACACGAAAACCTTTAAGTTTGCACTATATAAAAACACAATGAAAGACAAATTCTATGTACAAAAATATCTAAGTAGCATGAGACGTGTTCAAAAAAAATGCATATTTATAAGAGGAAGTAAATATATTTGTAAAACAATACAAATACAAACAAATTATATAACTCAATATCTTTAATTTACTTTTAATAATCATTTTTATTATGCTAAAAAAGCTTTTTTACAATGAATGATAACCGATGCAAACGTGTAAATTAAACTTAATCTTTTTTTTATGGTGTCTATATGACACCATAGTATTTAAATAAGTACAAATATAAATAGCATTAAATTAAAGTCGTGTTTTTCTTGTAATTTCAGTGTAACTATCTAATGAAAAAAATTAGGCTGAGAGAATATTTATTAAAATATCTTATTCACTTATATTTATATTATAAATTAGTATAAATCATAATATTTCCAAATTATATTTGTTTAAAGTGGTATAAATCTGATAGTTAATATTTTATAAAACTTTAATAGGACTTACAGATGAACACTAGTAATTTAAATGGCTCGACATCAAACAAATAAAGAATTTAAATAAAATACCTAATTTAATATGCGCATGCATTAACCTTCATAAATCCTAAAACAGGAAAGGACTAGTGGCTCTTAGGTATTTTTTAGAAGGTGGTTAAAGTTTAATATGTAAATAAATAATAATAATTAAAGAGTGAATTTTTAAGCTATAGTTAATCAAATGTTTATATTCTTATTTTTATTGTTAGTAAATATTGTAATCCATTAGATAACATTTAATTGGCTTTCCCTTGGCTTCAAAACAACTCCTAAATAACTTTATCGGTCCTAAATTCAGTTGTTAACTACATAACAAACGTTAGCATCCAAGAAAAGCTTTTTAAAATGCGTATATGCTTCGTTGGGAAACAAATTATAAAACCATTTTCTAATTGCATTTAAAATCTAAATTATTTCTCTGTGGGACGAGCTATAAATTTGTATAATATAAGCGTTCCAAATACGTTACAATGGTTACCAAGGTGCACCTAAACACAACTATTCAAGAGGTAATAAATTAACGATATATCGCGAGTCCAAAAAACATTCCTAATTTTGTGGCTTCACTTGACTTTACACAACTATCATATATCATGTTGAAGAGAAAATATTAAAGTTTTGTATAGCTCGTTGGCAACACTACACTCAGTAAAATGACTCAAGTTTAGTTTCTATAAACAAAAATTGTAAGTTTAGGATACAATCCACAGGGTACCTTTTTTCTATAAAACTCATTTACCCATTAAATTGAGATACATTTTCCTGAATATGTGGAAGTACCTACTCCACCTGTTGTGAAGCTTTATCAGGTATTTTCATCTATTTGAAGAAAAAAAAACGGAAAGTGAGTGTGACAAGAAAGGAACTGGACACCATGGTGTCCAAAATCTGTGATGGAGTCTAGTCGATGACAAATGTTAAAATACAACAGAGACACAAACATCGAAATATATTCATTTTTATCATAGCCACAAGAAACTCAAGAAGTTACTTATTATATCTACAAATACAAGTGCAATATAATATTATTGGTTTTAATTTTATCTCGCTTCTTTATCAGGGAAAGACTTTGTGGAGACCATCAAGTTAACACAGTCCAGGCAAACATTTTTAAGGGGAGTTGTATTGACTAGGTAATAAAGATAAATAAAACTGTACCATTAATTTCACAAGAGTGTAGGGAATGAGACATATTATAACAAAATAGTTAAATCAGATGTAATATTATACGAAGTACGTGTACTACATTCAACTCAAAAAGGAATTTTGATTGTAAATTTTACAGATTTTACAATTTATGACATTTCGTTAATTATCAGTTTACATTCAATGGTGACGTGTATCGATACTTATGATAGAAAACAAAAAATAACATATTATTTTAGCAAATCTTTGGTAAATTGGGAAGATGATATTTTTTACTTGGTAAAGCCAAAACAGAAAAACAAATATTTCAACATCGCAATATATTTTGGTTTACTTTTATGTTTATATGCAATTGTTTACGTTTAAATGTGTGGATGTGAAAACGTTTATTATGTTTAGCATTTTAAGGCAATATTATTGATTTAATTTTGTATTTATGGTTTTATCATTAAAATGAACAATAATTTAAGGACACAGTACGTTGTAGATTGTATAAGTGTACAACCAGGCAGTCCATATAACCCCGATGTTAAAATTAATACCACTCTTATGGTCGGCCTGGGTTTTCACTCAGCCAACGTACTGTACGTGGAATATTCATATGCAATATAAAAGGCTCAGACGGACACCGTAAAGAAGTACATTCTGAAACGTGTATTTCTTAGAAAGAACGTGGAGATGCAGCTGAGAAGTGTCAGCAGTTTTGAATGACTGGCTAATCCACTTCTTAAAGAAAAGATCTTTCCACTTCCAATGGGTATCTTCTTAATACCTTCAAACCCAAAAACGTTACCTAATCCTTCAAATGTACTAGTTTCAGGAAAAATCTCTCTCTCTCTCTCTCTCTCTCTCTCTCTCTCCTCTCTGTCTCTCTGTTAACAATCTTCGTACTTTAATCATTCAATATTCTGAAACAATGATAAAAAACCTAATTTAAAATAAAATTGGCGTATTGCAAAGTGTAAGAGTACCTATTTTTATTTAAAAATTAATTTGTTCTAGGAAACTTTTACGAATCATATTAATAATATAAATAAACTGTAATGGATCCGAACCAGTGGATATATTCCGATAATGAAACTACCATGTTATCGTTCTATAAAACAATAATATAAAACCTAAATCAAAACTTTTATGCTAGTTTTTTTTGTTGTTTTATTAATGTGATACTTGATTTAGACGACAAATCCTTTATCCATATCATAGAACTAATAATATTTATTCAAATTTAAGATTTTTATATTCCCAAAATATTTTTTACCTTGGATTGTACAAACTTACAAACTTACTTTAGTTATGACAGTTTTGCGTTTAGACTTATTATGCATATTTCATAGAAACCTAACAAATGCAATAATCATAATATTTTTAGTCCCAAGAACAACCTATTCAAAGTAAACAGACTTATTTTATACTCTGTGACAGTCCAACTACATGGTTTTCAAATTAAGAAGAAAACTGAAAGATGAGAAATTAGTTAATTCAACTTATAATTTAAGCTAAAATTAATAAGCTAAACTAACCAAAATTTAAGTTCTCAAATAAAAGTTCTTCAAAGATGCCACTTTAGGTCACAAACTAATGTTACAATCATAGATGTATTAGGTTAATTACTATTTTCCGCTAGGTTTCATCTAATTAAATTTCATTCTATACTTTTAGTTAATTAAACAAAATTATAGTGTGTTCTCACACACTATAACGTTTGCGGAATCTCAGAGGAGTTTATGTTTGGTTTCTGGTTTTGCTATATTTTGTTGCCAAAGAGTTTTTATAGTATTTTTAGTGATAGCAAAATGTTATTCGTGTTCATGTTTATTAGATAATTGTAAGACTAAATTACTTACGTATTCATCAAACAGCTCAAAATGTGTTAATCAAGTTCAGGACATGTTTCGGCATTAATGTACCATCTTCAGCTGTTCATTTTTAATGAATTTTTCGACCACTTAGCTTCGTCACGAACATTAAAAAACACAAAATACATTCCCTAGTATACGAAACGATAATTTAACCAACTAGAAAACATTTAAATAATTTTGACAGGCCTGTCTGAACAAAATTTCACGACCACCAAACTGATGGCAATGGGTTCGCCACTGTCCGGGATTTTATCCGATATTTATCTTAACCATATAGAAATGAAATATATAACATGTTAAACCTGAAAAGCAGAGAAATAACCTTTTATATTATAGGGGAATGTGGATGATACCATAATCTTATTTAATGTAAACACAAGACAGCTCAACCTTCTTTATAATTAGTTGAATAAACTGGCACCTAAACTAAAATACACTCTGGATATTGAAGACAATAACAAATTAAACTTTCTAGATTTGACCTTAGATAAAAGTAAAAATATATTTCAATTCAGTATACGTCGGAAACCTACGACCACCAACCAAACCAACCCCGCTAGTTTGTACCACCCCCATTCTCAAAAAATGGGTGAATATAATTCCATGATTCACATGTTATTAAATGACCCGTTGGACAAGTATCAATATAATATACCCCCGTTGCAGCAAACCTGCGTACTCAGCGAATTTACAATGCATAATATGTCTTGATACCATAATAAAGAGGTTACGCTGATAAAACATATCGCCACAGCTAATTGTTTCCAAAGCAGTATGGTGGACAGACTCGTTTACTCGTTAACTCGTTTAGACAGAACCCACAAATAAAAATAACAAAGGCGTCAGCTGTATTAACTCAACCATTAGCACTAATAACAATCCAACTAAATATAGTAGTGAAGAGTTCAATCATACAATGCAACATAGCCTGAATAAAGTATTTAGAAACCACAACTTAAAACTATCTTTAAATACTTCCAATCGTGGCAAGAATATTTTTAATCCCAAAAGTAATAAACAGAACCGATATGATGAAACTGGAATTTATAAACTTAAATGTGTCGAATAATGATTGTGTATGTTGGTCAAACTGGACGGGGGTTTAACTAGATACAAAGAAAATCGCCCTGACCCTAGAACAAACACACAGAAATCCACGTATGGCCAGCATATATTTGATCAAAATCCCTCGATTGGTGATATAAACGACAGCCTACAAATTTTACACATTTGCAGCAAGGGGAAAAATAAGGACACGATGGGGGAATTCGAAATTTACAAACGTTTTAAGAGCAACAATCCTGAAGACGTTATCATCAACGAGAAACTCCACTTCAGCTCACATTCTATTTTTAATTTGCTCATCAACCGTCGTAACCACCATAGATCAGCTGTTTTCCGCCAACTGATAACCACGATACGACCAGATAAGGAAGGATTAGCAGTCTGTCCCCTGCTGTCTCGTCGGCGTGGTGTGACATTTTGTTCGGACAGGCCTGTCCAAATTATTTTAATGTTTTCTCGTTTGTTAACGGTTCGTTTCGTATACTTGTGAATGTATTTTGTGTTTTTTAATGTTCCTGACGAAGCCAATTGGTCGACAACTTCATTATAAATGAGCAGCTTAAGATGACGTATTAACGCCGAAACATGTCCTGAACATAATTAAAACATTTTGTGCTGATTGACAGAATACGTAAGTAATTTAGTCTTACAATTATTTGTACAGCTCAATTAGCAGCTGAAAAGACACACGAGCCACTGGAAGTGGAGACATTTCCTACGTAAGCGCTGCCAAGTGTAGAACTTTGGAATCACACCGAGCGCTACCCATGGTAAATTTTAAAATCACAGGACCGTCCATTGCTTGATGAATTGTAACTTTTACTTAGTTCGATACGCTATGGCAGTCTAATGGATATGGCACTGGATTCACGATTATGCGGTCCCAGGTTCTATTCTACTTTTTCGTGCTTACTTTTTGAGGTACCAATTTTTGTTATGTTTTACACAAAGCCATTTTTGCAATTTGTTACAAAGAAAAGAGTCACCATACGGCGCTCTGCGGAGTTGGGTTAGTTTATTTTGCTATAATTTTTTCGTAAATGTAGCGTAATATTCTAGAATCTAAGTAGGTTTCCTCTGTTTACATTTGAAAATACTACATTTCACTGTTTTCTCATAATAAAGCATCTGTTTCGGATAGTTCGTCCGTCATCGGACAAGTTCGGCTTCCTTCAGGTGGCAAAGTCTCCACTTCCATCGGCTCGTGTGAGTTTTTATCTGCTATTGTACAGCTCAGAGGCTAAAACCATGGATACAAATTATAAGATAAGCAGTGAATAAAAATACAAATATTTTTATATGCATTATGTTCAGTGATCCTAAGAAGATTGGAAATTGTAAACGTGTTTCCTGAAAACCAGCTCCCAGCTACGTGGCTTATTCCACAAATAGAAAGGCTTTACATAAGTCACGAAGTGTGGAAGCTTTGTATTGACATGAATCTACTTGTTTGATAATCAAATTAATTATAATGAACAATTTTATATTTAAGTTTCTTTACTTAGTCTTTGAAAATTGTTTCCTAATATTTCTTTTAATTTTATTTAATTGTCGTATCACTCAATGATCCCAGTAAACACCCGTTTTTGAAATAGGTCTGTTATCAGTGTGGTTTTATAGGAAATACATCTTTCAGTCTGACCTCTTTCCTCACGGCCAATTTGATTAGATAAATCAATGCCAACATGCTAACTTATGCTCATAGAAACACTACTAGGATGACAGTTGTTGCCATCCTACTGTTTTTTCATAACAAATTTAAATAACAAATTAATTTAATTTTATGATTTAAAACATTACAGCTCCATTTCTCATAGCGTATTAAGACAAATAACCTTCATTTACGTTTCAGTAATACAACAGATCATAGAAACATACATGTTGGTGCTTTATTTGGAGAATGTTCAAATGGTTTTAGCTTATTGATATAAATTATTTACTATAATGTCCTCATTATCCAACTGTAATGGAAATTTAAATATTGTAGCGGTTTCCATTTTGTAAAAACTTTCCTAAAATTGTTTGACAGCCTTGTTTACAGTATTAATTTATATACTTTTACCCTAGCCGTTAACCCGTAACTTACTTTCCTGGCTGAATTATAGTACTGCAGTTCTGCCAGGAGTGAGCAGGAAAAGCCAGTCAGTCTCTAATAAGGCAATCAATAAAATATATAGTTTATAACAAATATCCTGATATAGTTAATGACACCTAATTTAGTTTTTTCCTTTTATTCTTTGAAATATTACTTAACTTTTATAGTTCGATCAATTAAAACGATTGAATCTCCCCCCTACTACGAAGAAACATTTCAATATTTTTATTGTGAATCTACAATTGCACTAATGAATGTAATGACTTGATTTCGATAATGTTATTTATATGTTCTCAAACGTTTTCCCTTATTGTCCTTGCGAGGCTAAAACACGGACATCTTATCCGTCCAGTCCCTTTTCCCCCTTCTTCTTAATATTTGTGAATTTCATCTTCCATTAGCTTTCAATATTCATTTCAGTATATATAAATGGCACAAAAACGGATAAAAACAATAAAATAATGTCTCAAGAATTCAATTAAACTCTAACATATTAATCCTTGAGGCATTGTTTGAATAGTAGTGTCATATTTGTGTATTTATATTTACTGTACTGAAGATTTGATACTATATAATGGAAGATGAAATACACATATTTTAAGAATAAGAGGGGAAGATATGGTGGACAAATAAGATATCCGAAAGTGCAGTTTAAACAGTGTAGAAAACTCTGACTTTCTTAAATCTCTTACATGTATAAATATTTTAAATGTTTCTGGCCTCCTGCCTACAATTTCAATCTCGGTTATTGGTTGACAATCTTTTCCCTCTAGTGTTTTCAAAACCATGTACTATAATACTACTGATATTTCTATGTGGGCACTGACAGTCATATTCGTAGATTTATATCCACAAACTGTTTTCATAACCATTCATTATATATCTGCGTAAGCGTAAAATGATGACGTTAGAAGATTTAAATATGACTACAAGTAATTATTATTAGATATTGATTAAAATTAATTTTCTGTTTAAATTTTCAGTCGATGTCCCGTTTTCCCTATGACTATCTGGCCAAGAAAACGTAGGTTCAACACCAACTCTAAATGTATTTAACGATATAGTTCCAACCTTTAGTTACACGTATTGTATATAACAGCTGTTTATATAAATTATATGAATCACGATAAAGCAGATGTGTAAAAAATACAATAACATATCAATTTATCCCATATATTACTAGAGTTTTAAAGTTCAGTGGGGTAAAGTTCTGAGATATACGCAAAAAATCCTTTTCAAATCGTTCTTTCGAATCATCTAGATTCACTCAATTTATTTTGTAATTTTAACTGTGAAAATTGTTCTTGAAGTTATTAACAAGACAAATATTTACAAAGTAATTAAGAACAATTAATTAGTTCATTGAAATTTCCGAGTCCTGAACTTAAAATACAGCTATTAAATATATCTCGTACCGCTTTACGTCCGAAGACACGTTTTAAGTAAGTTACAACAAATAATATAAGAAAATAAACTAGTTTTCATTAATGAAATAATTTAGTAACTTTATTACATGTTAGACATGTGAATGAGGAGTCTGTGTTGGTTAAATTTAGTAATTTACTCTGAAGCGAGGCCAGCAAGGTCCCGAGACAATATTATGCCGCTGCCATTCCGTCCCTCAGCCCGACAGTACCTGTGTTGTTAGAGTAAACCCAGAGTCGTCTGTCACTTTAGTACAATAGCATTACATCCAGAGCGCATCATGCAGACTTAATTTAAGAGTTTTTACGTTTAGAATGAGGATTTTAAAGGCTATAACAAATAAAACTTAGTGCAATTATCAAATTAAAACTCTGGGCTTTGCAATGTAATGTACTTTATAATATAAATGTCTAAAATATTTAGTTTTTGTTAATGGTTTTTATAATACTAGGATTATCACCATTGGAGGCTTCGCCCCCAAACCCCATTTCGGAGTTCGCTTCGCTCACTTGCTCTCCTCAGTTGACACAAGTTTAAATTAAACTCAACCATTGTCTTCCGTTAACCAAAGAATACTATTTTTAACAAATAAGAAATTTCAGACCTCAAAAAGTAAACATCAAAAGTAGGATTCGAACCCGAGACCGCATGATCGTGAATCTGATAAAATATCCACTGGGCTACTGAGCAAAATTAATTCGATAGATCAAACAATAGGTTGATGACATTTTCCGATATCGTAACAAACAATATTTGCGATATTGAACCTCCCATGTGGAAGATAATGTGCTCACCTTGTTTTGTAATAGCTGATTTATATAAACCTCGTGGTGAGCAAATTATCGCCTACACGGGAGGTTTATTTAAATCAGCTGATACAAACATGTGGTATTAGCCAATAATAGTGTGTTTTCATGAAACAGCTTTCCAAACTTTGTACACATTTAAATGGGTCATATCACTCAAAATTAATCCTTCTCTGATGAATAGCGGCTAAATGGATGATCGGATCTTAAATCTGACGAAAAATCGTTCGTTGTGAATTAAATGTTATACAACTTTTGTATTTAAAATTTGTGTTGCCATCTCTTACCGTTTCCGTAAAACAACACGCTGGAAGTGGAGCAATTCAAAAAGTGGAATTTTCCCCACCCTAGAAGTACCTCCGAAATCAAAAACTTTACCTGTTGTCAATTTATCTGAGAGTTTCTGGTCAAGAGATTTTATTCAAGTAGGGCCAAGGGGGGTTCGATTTGGGGAATTGCTTCCTAGTTTATGCCAATGAATCAGTGAGTGAGTGAACTGGTCTAGCTGTATATAAGTAGATTCCACTGAGCATGAGATATACTGTCAAACGTAGAGAAGGGAATCACATTTAGTAGCAACGGTTAGTGAAGTAATACAGTTGTTAGACCAACCAACCCTTTATTTTACCAAAAAATGTGATTTTATTTTACAGGAAAAAGTAGTTTTAATTTAGCTTAACTCTGTGACAAATTTTTTTATTTTCTGGCAAGTCTTTTTCTGTTTTTATTACATCTACAACAAACTCCAGACACATAAACAGGTACCGGTCTGGTGTCTGTCATATTTTTTTAATAACTTACTATCTTAATTTTTTTTATTTGCTTGTATAGATATAAAATTCTAGAAACGCAAGCATGTATTTGAAGCATACGACTTATTATTAGTCAAAAGAGCTTTTGTTTAATTTTAAAAACATTAAATTCCAGGCACGTGAGAAATTACCTGATGATTTAGTGAATACAACTTAACAATACTCAAAAGTGTGTTATACCCTCGTAATTGTATATCATATTGTAAATATTGTATTATATATTTCTCAAGTATGTCTTAAAACTATTTTTTATGTAGTTGTGTTTTACACTGTATTGTATATTGTATTGTATTGTGTATTGTATATTTCTTTTATGCTGGATAATATGTGTGACAACTAATTTTAAAGTATGTCGTAGAAAATATTTTACTCACCGTGTAGTAATACGTTATTACTACACGCTGTGTAGAGGAAAGAGCTATCTGGTGAAATAGAGAGTCTGATATTCGAAATCGTGATACACACATTTATTTAAATCTGAGATACTATTTTGTGTTTTAGTAAATACATTTAGTCTATGTATAATAATTATGCTGATATGCATTAAGCTGTATAACCAATTATATGATTACATGCGATAGCCAATGCAATCTCTATTCAAAATTAATTGAGCGATAAAATCTTAACTACTTCTCAGGGGAGAGGTTTGTAATAGTATAATTTAAAGTGAAGTTGTGCTTTACAAGTAAAACGTCAAGAAAAAGAAAGTAATTTGGTTGAAAAATTACTACTTGGGGAAAAGATAAAGAGAAAGGGGATAACGCTAACAAAGCTCGACCTTTTATTTGGGTCGATCGTTGCAAGCTTTGAAAATCTGGGAACCTTACAGACGGTTCACATTATATTTAGTTTTAGCCTTCTAAATATTCCTGGCCTTTCCCGTTTAACTAACTTTTACTTTAGTTTAGGATCTGATATTTTGCTACTAGTACAGTATTACCTTTAATTCTTATATATTAATACGCTAAACCGATTTTTGTTATCTTTTGGTTATCATGGTTACCTTATACCTGTATTTTAAATAGAAAATCAACGTTATATAAGGATAGTAGCCAGCTCCTTAATCTTCTCAGATAAGGTTTGATATTGGTTGAGCCTTTAACGAAATCTGGAATTTAATTAAAAACCCTAGTAGCTTGAAAAATAAATGTTTTTGTAAAAATGCCTTGTTTGGTTTAGGTACAGCTCAAATATTTGTATTTCTATGTATGTTTCTGTATGTGATGTCATTACTTGGTCTATTGCCACTAGCTATATAAAATATTTTTTATACTATGTAAAAAAACATGCTCTTTAGTGGAAGATTCCCTTATAGTTTAAACAAAGGTAAAAAAAGGATCTGTTTAATTTTTCCTCAAATTAATCTTAAAAAATGTTTTTGCTGCATAAATATGGAGTTAAAATTGGTATAATATGTTCAAGCCCAGAATATAATTCCATAGTCAATTCTACTGTTTACCAATGAAAAATACACCTTACGCATTATATCTTCGCCTCAAAAATCCCTCAAAAAATAAAAAATTCTTAAAATATTATTCAAACTTGTCTTTAATTTAGAAACATGTCTTTTCCAATTTATTTCTCTAGCCAAAATTAGTCCTAAATATTTAATGCTCTCTGTTTCTCCAATATCAGCACATGTTGTCTTACACTCTGCTCCATTCCATAAGCAATTAGCGCACTTTTATGTTACGGGATTTACAAAGTGAAACTCCTCTCTTAAGTTAAAATGTATGTATTTAGTTTTCTCTGGACTTAAGGACGTATGATTTTTAGTGAACCACCATTGCAATGCCTGTAAAATCATCACTAATTCCCCTTTCAACGGTAACCTAATTGTCTTTTACATAGCACAATGCAGTATCATTAGCGAAAGATGTTAATTTGCCATTAAATATAGCATTTCAGAGATCATTAATACAAAATAAAGTTGCTCCAAAAACTGATCCTTGTGGTACCCCATAAGATATTATTCCCATTTTACTAAATCTTGATTTTATTTTGACATTGTTTACGTCCAGAAAGGTAGCTTTTAAAGCAGTTATTAGCTAGTCCTCTAACCGCCAAGTGAAATAATTTAGATAATAATATTCCATGATCCACAGTATCAAAAGCCTTTTTGATATCCAGAGATAACCCACTTACATTTTTGTCATCATTTAACCCATTGTATCCATCCACCATAACATTTTGAATTGCATATTCTGTTTCAGGGTTTGTCGGGTGAGTAAGGCGTCAAACCCTGACACTTTAGAAACTGTCCAGGTTTGTCGCCTACGTAAGGCGTCAAATCCGGACACTTTTATTTCTGTACAGATGCGTCAAAGTCGGTTAGTGACAAATCGGGACTAAAAATGTGTCCGGATTTGACGCTGTCCGAATTTATCGCTGTCCGATTTTGGTGCGGTCCCTTAAGAAAGGTCATCACATAAATACAGTAAAGGGCTGAATTTTTTTAACAGTTGCGCTATCTGACGGCGGAAGTCTAAACTACGTGTTGGTTGAAAGTTCGTTATGCACATTATTATTAGATGTTATCATCCGTTTTAATATCAGATGTTTTGTTGTGTTTGTTTAAAACTGAAGTAAACTTTTGATGGGTATAAACTTGCTCGGACAACTAGTTTGTATTAATTCGCTTATAAATTATACCATATTTTAAATTGTAAATATTAGTATCTTAGCATAACCACCAACGCGTACTGTACAGGGATTTTACTTCCAATATTTCAAATGATCATGTGCAGTATATTGCGTTAGTTACGCTAGCTGAGGTTGCATGTATATTAAATAATTCAAAATTGAGAAATATTATGTTAAATACGCCATTATCATCGGCGAGCTTAGTATCTTGTATGGAAATGTTCGACACGAAGGACTATTCTTTAACGTAACTAATGATGTATTCAATATGTTTCCATGCATTTGTAGTCTGATAATACACTTAACACTAAAAAGATTGCCAAATTTAGATGGGCTAAATAGTATTGGTGTGTATTAGTAAATTGTTATTATTTACAATAAATTTATTTTTAGAACAGGTAAGAATGCTAGAAAACAAGTTAATAGTTTGAGTCTTATTTATTCAACATGTATTTAATTTAATCTTATTCTTTGCGGAATATCAGTTGTTCTATTGTTTGTTTATAACTATTAAATGGGTAAAGTTGTAGAAAGGCAAAATAAAACCATATATTACCAACCTACCTTTGAAAACTATAAACATAAATAGACACACGAATAAGTCTATTTTTTACCATTCTGTATGTATTTTGGTATAGCTGCCTTTCCAATGTAATGTGTTTTTCATCCAATAGAAGTATAGATGAATAAACATTAATAATAATACCAATTATAGTAATAACAGGCTAATTCACAAAATATACTACCTATTAACAAGCTAACGCAATTATATTAAGACTTCTCAATTAGTTTATATTTAACAACCAAAATCATAAACGAAATTAAAGGGAAGTACACTGGTAATAATTTGTTGTAATACAAATTAACACTATATGAGGCTTGGTTGAACTTATACGATATGGAGTTATATTTGTAATAGAACATGTTTCAAACTACAAGTAATATTGAGGCGAAGTCTGAAACGGATGTTGTATTTTATCAAAAATGTATTTCTTTATGATCAACTGATAATGAAATATATGAGTTACAGGTATTTTAAATAATATTTTTGTAACAATGATGTTAAGTCTAGTATTGACATATTTTTGAAAGTGAGAAAGCTCAAATGTTGTGGTTGCAGTGTACTGTTTTGTGAGTCATTTTGCCCAAATTTTGCTCGAATGAATTGAAACATTGGTCCACGTAATAACTTAGAAAACAACAAGTGTGATTTATTTTCTCATGTTATAGGTTCATATTAAGTCATAAATAAAAAAATATTATTTTGATTAGTATTATGTGTTTCAGGAATGTGTGTAAATTCCACGGTGCGCTTTCAATTACCAAAAGAATTACAGCTCCTTAGGAACTCACTTCAAGGGAAATTCAATCATTTTGCTCCTCAGGGGACTAATCTTGTAGACAGAGTCTTATTTTGTAGCGCTTATTTTCTAATATTTAAGAAACATTCTCATCGTGGAGTGTTTTGATAAATTATTTGTCTGTAGCAGAATGTAATACATGACTTAATGGAATATATACATGTTTACATAACTTCATACCTATTTAGAAATAAGATTTATTTATAGACATATATATATGTTATATTTTTTCTGAAATAAAGTATGTTAAAAATAATTAAACCAAAAATCTAATACACAATGATTTCCATTCAAATCTTATTGTTACATGTAATTTTTAAAAGAGATTTTTATAGAAAATCTATGGACGTTTGGTAAATTACACAACGATAGGAAGTGGCTCAAATTAAATAAATTTAAATAAGGCCCCTAGAAAAAATATATTTTGAAACCTCACAAGTTAGTCATAAATGAAGACAAATTTTCCCCATTAGAAGAACATGGGGATTAAAAACGTATTTTTTCTTTAATAATAAACAAAATGGTTAGCCTGTAGCTTTTGAAATCGACCATTAAATAGTATCATGATAGATAACTAATAGCTGTACTATTTCAAACACTTATTTCTCTATTGTATTATCTATTATATATTATTGTATTATACCTATTTTCACAATTTATATCTCCTCCTGGCTAAACTCGGGGTTGCAGACTGATGCACTATTTATTAACATGGCCAACGATTTTAATTATGCAATTCTAAACTTTTTCGAAAATACTTCATTATTGTAGAATGTCTAAAAAATGTTATTTATTTTTTAAGAACTATATCGTCAACATTGAGCTTTAATTTTTTATAACGGTTTTCTTTCTTTAACATTTCAAGTTCAGTCTGGAGTTCCTCAAGGATCAAATTTAGGACCTTGATTGTGTACGATTTAATGCGTAATTTGAGCAAAGACATTAATTCAGCAAAGAAACTATTACTCACCTCAGATATAAAGACTTTCTTTCATATTTATTAAAAATATGATTCTACTAAATTACGAAATTATCGGAACAATGTTTTTATATGGAATTTGGTTAACAAAATGAGTTTTAATATATCAAAATTTCAGGTGTTGTTTAGATGTTACTAGTAACAACTGTACTCACAATTAAGCACTAAAAGTGGGCACATTCAAGCACTTGTTCAAGCACAAAGGAATAGGAAAACAGTATTAGGAACCTTCTAAATTTATATATAGTAAACAAATTCAATATAGTTTTCTTAGAGATAATTGTATTTTACTATGAAACTGTGTATTAGCAATCATAAACATGGAAAAGCGTGTGCAGCCATTTTTATAGTACTCACGAAGAAATAAGTAACAAGTAAAATTAATACTTACAATTTTGTTATAGATTTTGTATCCAATTTACTTAATATTTTATCAATTCGCTTATATTAATACGAAGTAGAATAGAATAACAAAGGATTATTTATTACGAATAATTTAAATATCAAACAACATGCTTCTTCAGAAGAGACTAAAAGGAAAGTCATAATTATCCCCTACCAGGTTAAGCTATGAAAGTTGCAGAATTCATTATCAGAGATGGGTCTGAAGAGGGTATCCCCAAAGGGGATATGATAAGCTCAACGAGTAGTCTACTCCAAGTCTCCACATCAATTATGCACGATATCCTATTAACATACTACAGTAGAACCTCGCTACGACGACCCTCGATAAGACAAAAACCTCGATAATGAGTCTGATTTTCTAATCCCCGTGAATCTCCCATAACGCTCAATGTTATAAATACCTCTATAACACGACTCATTTTCAAATAAATACCTCGATAGCACGTATTTTTGTAATTTCATTTTACTAATAAATAAACCTCTATAGCGCGTCTTTTCAAATAACAGAACCTCTATAGCACGACACCCACCTCAATAACACGCTTCTTTGGGTAAGTGAACCTTTATTACACGACTCTAACCTCAATAGCGCGCCGTTTTGCGTTACGGAACCTTTATAGCACGACTAAACCTTTCTCATGCATAGTTCCCACGGTTAGAACAGATGTTTTGAAGTAAACAACAACGTCTTGGGCTCAGGTCTCAACAGGAAAACCCCTTCCCCACCCCCTTCCCATTCCGGCCTTTCCTTGTCTATCACGGGTCAGTCGCATCATCGCATGCTCTCCATTGTAGTGTACAGTTTCGGTTTTATTACGTAAGTCCAGTCCTGCTAAGTTCAATTTTTAATTTTTTAACATTACAGTATTTTATTGCGTATTTCACAATAGATTAAGGTTTACTGTATTTGGAGCTTATTAACTCTATACTGTACTTTAGTGAACTGAGTCTGTTGATTTTTTTCTTACTGTCGCAATAATAAAGAAGTTTGTTTTACTTGTACGTTTGTTCTTTTATTTATGACTGATTTATACAGTAATTTTCTACTTAAAACACAACTTATTAGAAATATTTCATAAAAAATGTGCTTGGTATAGCAAAAAGTCTGTGACCTCCATAACACGTCTTGTTGTGAAAACCACCTTGATAGCACGACCCTCAATTACAAGTGCACCTCGATAAGAAGACTATTTTAGAGATCCCCTTGAGAGTCGTGTTATCGAGGTTCTACTGTATCTATTACGATACGTTCTGTTTAGTTAAGGAACTTATTAAATGTTTAGGGTATAGTTAATTATTAGTTGTATGAGAAACATTGGTTATCCTTTAACTTAATTGCATAAGTAAATGTAAAAGATACAGTCACTTGCTAAAACAAATGTTCACCAAAATTCAATTCAAACTACACTTCTATATTTTTATTTAACTAATAGCAATTTAAATAAGGCCGAGCAAGTTTATACAATTTATATTTGCTTACGACTTCACGCAGTCCAGTTAGCCTAAATGTATATAGTTTTAATAGCTGTTGGGTTATAATGTCTTTGTCTTCAAAATAGTGATTTTCTTTTGTTATGGATAGTGATTACCTGTGTAATTTTTAAAAGCAAATATATTGGAGATGGTGATGTTTAGTTAAACAGGACCATGAGAACAATACGTGGTGCTCTGATTGCAACACCTTCGAAACGCCCAGGACTGTGTACCATTTCCCTTCAGAGACTCTACGTCAAAACGGGCTTCTAAAGGAGAGTAAGTAAATTATTCCGACCCCTATCTTACTCATTTTCAGGACCTCCCCACCAGACAGATCACCCCTGCAATCTCCTAACTAGCTCTTTATTAGCCTCTTTGTATAAGGCAACTTTTAAACCCCAAACAGTTTTGGCTGAATCTTGAGAAGGGGTTGAAGTACGAAACTGTAAGTTGGACACCAATCCAACTGGTGCAGTGGTAGATATCCGTCTTCCTAAGAAGAGATGGACCATACTGAACATAATTGAACCGATATGGTAAGATAAAACTTTTGGAAATCACGGTGGAAACAGGTCTTTGACCAATCCTGTGATTGTAGGGCCGAATACCAAACTGTGCATCATACTCATCTGTATACTTTATGGAGTCAACTTCATGTTCAGTGAGGATGCAGGGGTTATGAGGAACGTATTTTCCAAGAGATTCATAAACTGCTGAAGTTACCCCGGCCAACTACCCTACTATCATTTACATGTAATGATACATTTTTTAACAATCATATTTATTGGATCAGTAAAACAGCAAAACAACAAAATAAATTGTTTAGTTCAATGAGAAATACAAACGATAACTACTGGGCTTGGCTTTTCTCAACTGAATTCCCTCCCTCAATTTTCAAAAATCATTCCTACAGATCATGCAATTAATGTATTTGTTTGAATACAATAAATAATTGTTGGCAGAACAATTACTTATATAATCACAATAAAGGATTTTAGAGTCTTGAAACATGAATAATTTTATATGTTACATGGTTAAATGAATTTCACTATAATTTAGAGATTTCCTACATAAAGCTTTGTGTAATGTCTAGTACAACTTTGTATCAAACCAGAAAAAGCTACTAACTTTGCAGAAAAACAGTCCTTGATGATTGATATCTTTGTCAAAAAAGAAAATTTTGTTAAAGAAACAATATTAGTATGAGAATTATTAGACTTGACACAGGCCCCTACCATGAGGAGATTTGGAAATAAAGATGCCTCCTGTATTAGTGTTATAAAGATTCTTAATTTGTTATGAGAAAAATGGTTTCTTGTTTGTATCTAAAATGTGTTTAAAAAAATAATCACTATACAATTTTATTTTTTTAAATCTTAAGTCTCTGCTATAATAATAAGGGTGACAAATAATTGTCACTTTAAAACATGGTTTGATTGAGCGTTTGTAGTCACTAATCTTTTATAATGATGATCTAGCTAAAACTGGTATTTAGGAATCTGAGGCGTCATTAGAATAATAAATAGGATTTACCATATAATATACTAAAACAAATAAACAAGAAGCCTAGTACATTTAATTATAAATTACTTGCAATGCTTTTTTGAAAGATTTCATTACGATAACACACATATATGTTGGAAATTGTGATGTAATTGTGTGTTTTATAGAATTATATAATAATATTGTTAAATCAAATAAACTTTTGTGAAAGGAAGGTATATTTTTTGCCATTAGTCATTGTGTGATTGCAGGGAATAGTTTGAAATATAATATTAATTTATTACTGAAATTTGAGGTTTTATAATTATTATTTATAACATTAGCGTTTGATATGTGTTTGTATTTGTTAAGAAAGTTACCTTGCATATTTTACAACAATTTTACATAATGGTTATTTCATATGATAACCATACCCTAGATAAATTGTTTCGCAGTTAATGGTGTTTTAAAATGTGGTAGAAGCTTATGGTTCGTACAGATGAATGGATATCCATGTGTGTATGAGAGGTAATAGTCAATTTACATTTTGCTACTAATAATATGTTGGTGCCTATTTATATTCCTCCGTTGAAAATGTCTTTATTCCTTTGAACTTTTCTACAGTTTTTAAGGGAACGTACATTGTAATATATCAACTATCTGTTTATTATCATATTTATAAATATTAAGTTTAAATTTAATTTTGAAGTGCGTATTGTCAATTAGTAAATTATAAATATATTAACAATCAGTGACTTCATTTATATAAGTAATAATACATAAGTATGATCAATTTACCAACGATTTTTAATTGTCTCGTTCTTGATCTTAACTGTTTCAATAAACCTAACGCTGTGTTTATGATGTTATGATTTTACGTAGTAATTTTAAATATATCAAACTACCGGTAAGTGACTTTATAACATATTTAATTTAATTTATATGTAACCGTTCAATAAAATATTCAGATTCATTTTATTTTGAATTGGTGGTTATAAAATATTTTAAATTACCTTAAATAAAAAAATACATTGTTACATGAGTAGTTTAAGATTTCAAACATATTATATGATCCTCATGTTTATGAATAAAAGACTTACTTGTTACTTGATTATTAATATACTGTATAGCTTACTTGGTTGTTTAAGATAATACACCAGGTAAACACCAGTTTGAAAATATTCGCTTTAACAAGTTGATGAAAGTGTGGAATAAACTATTCAGTTATTATTATATACAATTATAAATTAATTACCATCCTACATTTATTAAGTAAACAGAAACAAATTTACTAATATACAACGTTTCACGCCTACTTACTTAACTTTCATCTACTACCGCAGCCTCATCTACCAACAAAGTCTAATTAGTACCAAAGTGGAATAACTTTGGGAAAATTAGTGATGTGCGATACTTTGCGAAGTTTATAACATTTACAAGATAGTGAATTAGTTAACCGCTTTACCAACAGTGATAAATACTAATAATGGCAGTAATAATGTATAACCGGTTATTTTTAGCGAATTTCCCCTATAGGGAAGAAGCTATTACCGTAGGTCTCATGGTAAGACTTAAGCCCGAGACCATGATAACTTTTCGTTTTGAGGTCCCCAGATGCCAAAAACACCATTCGTTCAAATTTTTATATATGTATATATATATATATATATATATTTATATATATTTATATATATATATATTTATATATATATGTATCCGTAAGCACGATAACTCTCGTAAAAGAGGTCCGATCTTAATGAAATTTAGTACAAACGTGTAAAGTACCATTTATTTGAACGAGTTCGAAAACCAGACAAATCGCACCATCCGAAGGGGGGTTTTGGAGGGGTTTTGTACCCCAAAAATGTTTTTTTTGGAGTTTTCACATGTAATAATCATTTAAATCAAATTTTAATTTATACCATTGGATTCAGTTTAAAAAAACAAACAATTTGGTATTTTGATCATTGCTCTACGTCAATTGATTACTGAGATATTGAAAGTGCTAAACACAGTACGTTGTCCAATGTTATTCTTATGGAGAAAAAGAAAAATTTTATATCTCGGTTGTTTATGAACATAAACTGACAAACTTGGTATATCGCTTCATCTGGTTGTGGTTTGTTGTTGTTTAAACAAAAAACTACTTTTTCGCCTATGGTTCCCGTAGCAGCAAACCTGGGTATTCGGTCCCCATATTATTCTTATGGAGAATAATAAATATGTTATATATCGCTTATTTATGAATGTATATGGATGAAACTTGGTATGTGCCTTCACTTAGATGAGTTCTATTGATATTTGCATAACACCTATTATTTTGTGTTCCTTGTTGCAGCAAACCTGCGTACTCATCCCTAATGTTATTCTTATGGAGAATAATGAATATTTTAAATATGGCTTATTTATGAATATATTTCTTATGAATTCTGGTAAGAGGCATAATGTGTTATTAAGACATATATATTCATTGGAAATTCGCTGAGTACGCAGGTTTGCTGCGACGGGGGTATTTTATTATTTGTATCCGTTAAAAAAGAAAATGTGCGACGTGGAATATTTAAAAACGTGGCGAAAGAACAGTCTCAGAAATGAAAGGAAAGGAAGAACTGATCAAGAAATACCCTCAGGTATTTGATGAAGAAAACAGACGTGTTTTCCATCTCAGTTTCAAAACTCTCTGAACCACTCCCTTCATTATAAAAAATATGCAAATATAAATAATGGATGAAAATGATTTAATTTATTCTTACACATTTCCTTAATAAGCAAGAAGACTCATCAACTAGGATTGTATTGTACGGTAAAGAAACCTTGCAATCTCTGAAACATAAACAAATACACACACGACGGTACACAGGAGATTTACGTGTTTAGATTTTATTTTGCCTACAGTACTTTTAATGTTCTTTTTAAAACAGTCTGTACTAATAATATTGCATTAAAATGGGAAATATATGACATATGAAAATTAGACGTTAGCGTCAACAGATTTCCTCTTAAAATATATACATTTTTGACTTATATAAGAAGTTTTATCAGATAGCTGACTGATTCTTTATTATATGTTTTATCCCAGTTTTTGCCAATACATTTCTTTAAAATACTCTAGGATAGGATAGAAATGACAGAAACCTATGATTCTTGTAATTATTTTTTTTATAATTGTTCATCCAAACCCCTTTATTGAAGGCAGAAGATTAATTACAGTGATCACCCACTTCCTACAAAGGTTATGTGTCTACATTTTCTAAATATCCTCCATTGGTCAGTTTTAACTTAACCTTACCTCAAGTTTTTAATTAATCGATGAAAAACTTAGAGGTAAGTGGCAGTTTACTGATTTCCCTAATGAAAAAACATTAGCCAATGTACTTTGTTTACCGCTTATTCAAAATTCAAATCTTCTTCTCAAGTCATACCGCAATAATGAATAGATCCCCTGACAGGAAAATAATAAATCAAAGCCTTATTTCTAATGTAAATTTTGTTTTAATTACTACCTAATAATAACTATTTACATCCCTATAAGCATTAGTATAATATTTAACTAAATAATCAATAGTAGTTTTCAATCGTAGGCAACATAGTTTTCACTCGTAATTAAAATGTTGTAAAACAGTATATATGAAAGTGATATTCTACTAATTCAATGCTATAAGTTGGCAAAGCGTTTTTCTCATTGAAAACTTAATTCAAATGTTTTCAGACATTAAAACGTGGTTAATTACTTTAACCAATTTTAATAAAGGTTGCATAACCTACCTATATAAAACTAATTTACCTACACTTACATTTTTATTGGCTTGGTAACGCAAAACAAATTATTTCAACTTGGAAAAAACATGTAAGGGAAAAAGTATTGTCCTGTTTGTTTTTATTAGGGAAGGGCATAACATTAAAAGTATTATATATGGATTTCCATGTATTAATATTAAACAACTTTCTTAAACCAAAACTTCAAGATAAAATCCTTCAATTAATAAAACCCTTTGATATCACAGGCACAGGACTGAGTATTAAGGTTTCCTAAGGCCGAAGTGATTAAAGAAGCCACACAGATTCTCCTGAGGGATTCTGAATCTAAGTAATAAAGATTAGTGGCATTGATGTAAGAATAGCGGGTAGTTGAATATAATAGTTTAGAGTTGTACTTGTATGGGGTCATTAGAAACCATGAAACTTTTATTAATACCTTATCATAGGTAGATAAGTAATTATTCATCCCGTATTTTATAAGATACTTTTATGACGAGTTCAGCAAAGAATGTTACGTGTTTTAAAAATATTTTAAACGCTACAGAATAGGCATCTCATTTCTCACTATTTTATTTAGATGTCGAAGAATTTCCCTTAAGAACACTTCTAACCGTGCCATTATCGCATTAAAATTGATCCTTAGACTTTAAATTACAAATAATAATGGGTAAAATAACATTACTATGAGTAATAATTAATAATTGTGCTTTGGGTAAAATGTTACATCATTTTATTAGCCAACATTCTGATTTTTCAGTTAATTTTAATCTAAAACTGGAAATAAGTTTAAATAAAAAATATAGTATTAACGATTACTAGTCACCCGTGCGGAATCCCGCATTGCGAACCAAATCTTGTCAGCTGATAAGATGTTCTTTTGTTTACATTTTCGCTCTTGACAATACAAACTATTCCCTTTATTTATCTTTTATTTTATTCCAATTTCAGAGAAGCGGTACATATTTAGCCCGTAGGTCTATTTTTCGTCATTAGCCGGTACGAGAAGCTTTAAAATGAGGGGTAAATCATGGAATTTGAAAAAGGAATAAGGAAGACAGAAAAACAGGCTAGAGACATAATTTATAAGATGTTTCATAAACAAGAAAATTAGCTAAGCTTTCCAGTTAAACTAAGGAAATCAAAGACTTTTACGCTTTTTCACAGTGTAAATGAATTATTATACAAGTGGCAACAAGAAATATCACATTGTCATCTCATACCACATTACGTCAATACATACATTTTTTTTAACCCTATTTTATATTCCACTGGAAAAGTAAGAATTTGTTTTTCTCTTTTTAAATATAGATTTTTTAACATTCCTACGTTCGTATTAATTGTTGTATAAGTGTTAAGTATTGTAACGTATTGGAGGGATGACGGTTTTATTTCAGGGAAAATTATAACAGAGAAGAAACACAATACACCCGTTGCAGCAAAGATGCATACTCAGTGAATTTCCAATGCATGTATATGTTTATCACTACCACTTAAAGCCACTTACCAAGTTTTATAAAAATAAATGTATAAACAAGTGATATATAGCAATTTATTTATTCTCCATAATGATAACATTAGGGCTACATAGGGTACATAGGTTCTCTTCAACAAAAAATATAAGAAATGTGTTTTTTATGCAATTATCAATATTCCTCAACCAGATTAAGTGATATACTAAGTTTTAATCATTTACGTTTATGATTAAGGGGGATATAAAACATTACTTACTGTCCACAAGAATAACATTAGGGCTAAGTATGCAGGTTTTATGCAACGGGGAAAATCAACAATACGTATTTGTTTCGTGCAAATCCCAATTTACCAGTACTAGTTGAAGCCACATAACAAGTTTAATCAATTTTGAGTCAAGATATTAAATTGCATTTATACTTCTTGAGGATAACAATGGACAACGTACCGCGTTTATCACTTTGAATATATCTGCAACGGTTGAACTTAGAATTACAGTTTAAACACCAAAATTATGTTTTGTAAAGCTGAAGTTATTGGTAAACACAAGCGTGAAGTTCTCAGTAAAATTAACAGAGGAAAGCTACAACCCTTTTTCACATAAGATTAACATGAGCAATTTTATGAACACGTTTTTTGGATTTTCTCCGCAACCGCTTAAACTAGGTTAATGATTAAAAATACCATATTATTATTATTTGTAAGCTCTATACAAAAGTAAAAACCAAAATTGATTGTTTTAAAGACTGGAGAGTGAAAAATGCAAAATCAGGTTTTAGAAAATTGTTAACCCCCATTAAACTCCCTTCCCATGGTCCGGTCTTTCTGGTTTTTTAACTAAAATTCATGAATTTTGCTTTACACCTTTGTGCTAAATGTAATCGAAATCGGATTTTTTCAAAATTTATTGAGTTTTTGAGCTTAGTTCTTACTATGAGACCTATGGCAATAGCTTCTTCCCTATAGGGAAATTCGCTAAAATATTGAAGACCAACGGCATCTCATTGTCAATCTAGTAAAAGCAATAAATGTACCCGTAACCCTGGCTTATTTACAATTTGAAAAATGTTGCATAGGTAACTAATTATTTGTAATAAATTGTAACACAATCATCACAAAATATACAAAATACGTATTAATTACAGCGGCAGTTTGTATAATTGTTTTAAAATTGAGGTTATAAAAGAAACCCTAATGTAAAAACATATATTTCTTAAAACTCATTGTTAGTTTTAACAATTGCAACGTTATCTTCAATGTAATTATTGTTACTTATATGACGTTTTCGGTTTTATAAGAAAAATAAAAACTCTTTGGTCAGGCAAGGCATCTGATATTGAATACAACAAGTTATAATTTACAATGTAATTTATATTGGGTGATATAGCACTTGTATTGTAACCTTACCGTATGATCAATAACTCGTAGTGTTTAAGGGGACTTAGGTTTAGGTGTCCAGTTATTAATCTAGAATTGGACTAGGTATGCTAAATTTAAATACAGTTCTCTCTTGACTTAGATTTTTCCATTTATTGAACTCTGATTTGACATTGCAATACAAACATGCAAACAAATAAATAATGGTGTACAATAGGAATTACCATTATTAGCGGTCATATTTCTTATAAGAAGATTGTAGTAGGATCAAGTTCGTTTTCAATAAGTAGGTTATGGTTGTTTATAACTGGCGTTTGTGCATGACAAGTATATAGTAAATTCACGATTCTATTTTGTCACCTATTTAAGACCTTATGTAGTAAATTTAGTCTAAATAGTAATCGCTAACTCAAAAACCACTCTCTTGTTTCTTACTCACATATAAGAATATCGTTTTAAACATTTCGCTGTATAACTAAGCTCCTTTCCTTTGCAAAGATTCTAGAAATAATGTGGGTAATAATAAGTTACTCAATAAGACCTTTTGAGTCTACATAAATACTTGGATCAGGTTAATTATTTTAATAATTTGCGTTTAGTTTTTACAACAAAAAACACACATTTAAACATTTTTCATAGTAAAAAAATTGATGGAGTTATTAATTTAGTAATTATATTTATATTAGAAACCAAAAAGTAATAAATAAATATTAATAATTATTATAAGTAGACCTAATTTTTATTTATAGCGTGACAATTATTATAAGGTGGTATGCGAATGGTGTCTAGAGTAAAACAGTTTATTATTTAACGTTGTTATCTTTGTCAATATTATGTTTTTGGTACTGAAAACCCCGATGAGAACTGAAGTTGCCTTAACAAGAGTAAACAATAAACTCCTGGCATGCTGTCACTTATAACCAATCAGGTTAACACAACACGTCTTTTAAACAATTCATTGATAAACATTATAAAGCAATATTCAGATCAGGCATTTTAAAATAACAGCTTAGAAATCCATTGAACGTTTTCCAATGCAATATGATAAAAAGAATATTCAAAAAATGTAACGTTAAAGTAGCAACAAAAAAAATATACTTGCAATGGAGAAAGTCCCGTAACAAAATAGATGTTTATTACATATTTTTAAAATTTAAAGTATTTAGAATGAAATATAGTAATTTGTGCAAGGCATATCCACTCCAATATTTAATGAATAAGTTGAGGACACGAGAAGCAAATATGTATTCATGAAATTCTGTATATCACCCTCATTACGTTTCTGTGCTGTTGCTCTACGGAACCCCGTACTGTAATACAAATTTAATTGAATCATTAAACCTTGTTTAGTGGTCTTTTATTTGTTTGTTTTTAGCGAATTTCCCCTATAGGGAAGAAGCTATTACCGTAGGTCTCACGGTAAGACTTAAGCCCGAGACCATGATAACTTTTCATTTTGAGGTCCCCAGATGCCAAAAACACCATTCGTTCAAATTTTTATATATGTATATATATATATATATATATTTATATTTATATTTATATATATGTGTCCGTAAGCACGATAACTCTCGTAAAAAAGGTCCGATCTTAATGAAATTTGGTACAAATGTGTAACGTACCATTTATTTGAACGAGTTCGAAAACCAGATGAATCGCACCATCCGAAGGGGGTTTTTTGGGGGGTTTTGTACCCCAAAAATGCGTTTGTTGGGGTTTTTCACATGTAATTTTAATTTAAATCAAATTTTAATTTATACCATTAAATTCAGCTTATAAAAACAGACAATTTGGTATTTTGATCATTGCTCTAAGTCAATTGGTTACCGAGATATTGAAAGTGCTAAACACAGTACGTTGTCTAATGTTATTCTCATGGAGAAAAAGAAAAATTGTATATCTCGCTTATTTATGAACGTAAACTGGTAAAATTTGGTATATGGCTTTATTTGGTTATGGTCTATTGATATTTGCACAAAAATACATTTTTCGCCCGATAGTTCCCGTAGCAGCAAACCTGCATACTCAGCCCCATGTTATTCTTATGGAGAATAATTAACGTGTTATCTCCTTTAATTATGAACATAAATTAATAGAACTTGGTATGTGGCTTTACCTAGTTGAGTTATAATGATATTTGTATAAAAGCCCATTTTTAGTGTTCCTTATTTCAGCAAACCTGCATACTCAGCCGCCATGTTATTCTTATGGAGAATAATTTAATTGTCATAAATCGTTTATTTATGAATGTATATTGATGAAACTTGGTATGTGGCTTTATGTGGTATTAAGATAAATTAATATGCATTGGAAATTCGCTGCGACTGGGGTATTATTTATCATTAAATTGGAATATTAGAATTTATCATTAATCAACCTTCCGAATGAAGTTGTGGTTTTAAATTGCTTAGCTCTGAAATTTCAGCCATCAGCTTTATGGTTTTTCGTAAATAGCTTTTAACGTTTTCATGGCACAAGCGTCAAATATGAGTAAGCAGATTCAGGGGACAACTGTGCTGTATAGTTCAGTAGTTAATCAACATTTATTCATTGACTTATTTTGACAATTCTGCTGCAGCTATAAGCTAAGTAGCATTAATAATAATACGGAAATTTAAAACACGTATTATAGCCCACTATTTTACCACTGCTTATCTTTAAGTCATTACAGTTTCTTCTTAGTTTTCATGCTATTTTACGTTTTGTAAGTTCATCAGTAAAAATTACTAATAACTATAATGTATGAAACAAAATTTCAACTAACGTAGCTGTAATAATAAAAAAAACATACAACACTAATAGGTTTGCCAAACTAAAAGTGGTTAATAATTTTAAATGTTCGCAAAAATACTTTTTTCGAACTTACACTTCGTATAAATACTTCGTAACATAAAGTTTTGTTGTATTTCAAAACTATGAAAAATGTCTTCGCAGTAAATATTATTTACTTAAAATATAATTACACCATTTTAAATACATTTATTCAAAATATGAATTACTATTATATTAATCAAACATATTTATAATGCCCATGAAACATCTATATCTGCATACTATTGAGTAAGTCAGTTGAACAATACGTGTAAAAATCTACTAAATTTGTATTTATTGAGCGACCCATGCTGAGAGTTCCTATTATTTAAATAACTTTTTGTAAATCACTGTCACAAAGATTTTAGCAAGAACCGTCAATAGAGCAATTTGTTTGAGGTTTTGTCCGTAATTGATCTTAAGGAAAATATTTTGTATACTTTCAAATGTTTAGAAAAGTATTTTTCATTTATCAATTACATTGTTTCAATGAACCACGAAATACTCTGACAAGCTTTAAAGAAAAGACAACAAACCATCTGGTCCAAAGTATTTATTTGTTTTTTTTCCAGTGAAAGTTTCCACAATAGTCATATTTCAATAAAACGAGAAAATGTATATAAAATGTTTCATATAATTCACAATATAGATTTAAATAAAGCTATTAGGATTAAAGTAGTAGGGAGGGACTGGTTTTTTGTATTTTTTTTCGAAACTGCCAGGTTTGCCACGATTAATTTTTTAATAAATGTACTGCAGTCAGACATATTGCTTCAACTAGGACATTATAACTTTTATTTAAAGCTATGTGAAAGGTGATCTCAGTATTCACATGCGGACTGTTTCAACGAGCACTGTAGCGAGAGCTGTACGGTGCAGTGATAATATTATGCCGTCGGATCGGCGATGCTCTGAGAGTTGATAAACCTTAGTGTCGTTTCAGCTTGTTGTTAGAGTAAATTCAATGTTTACCGTCATCTTAGTTAAAACGAATTGCTTTAGAATAAATTTCAACAACAAATTACTTTTAAATTTTATTAGCGAATTTCCCCTATAGGGAAGAAGCTATTACCGTAGGTCTCATGGTAAGACTTAAGCCCGAGACCATGATAAATTTTTGTTTTGAGGTCCCCAGATGACAAAAACACTATTCGTTCAAATCTATATATATACATATATATATATATATATATATATATATATATATATATATATATATATATATATATATATTTATATATATATATTTATATTTATATGTGTGTGTGTGTGTGTGTGTCCGTGAATGCGATAACTTGAGTAAAATACCCCCGTAGCAGCAAACCTGCGTACTCAGCGAATTTCCAATGCAGATATATGTATCTTAATACCCCATAAAGCCACATACCAAGTTTCATCAATATATATTCATAAATAAACGATTTGTGACATTTTAATTATTCTCCATAAGAATAACATGGCGGTTGAGTATGCAGCTTTGCTGCAGAAAGGCACACAAAAAATGGTTTTTATACAAATTTCATTAAAACTCAAGCAGGTAAAGCCACATACCAAATTTTATTAATTTGTGTTCATAATTAAGGAAGATAACACGTTACTCATTCTCCATAAGAATAACATGGGTGCTGAGTACGCAGGTTTACTGCTACGGGAACTATCAGCCAACAAATGTTTTTTAGTGCAAATATCAATAGACCACAACGATATGAAGCAATATACTAAGTTTGATCAGGATAAGTTGATAAATAAGCGAGATATACAATTTTTCTTATTCTCCATAAGAATAACATTGGACAACGTATTGTGTTTAGCACTTTCAATATCTCTGTAACCATTTGACGTAGGGGAATGATCAAAATACTAAATTGTGTGTTTTTCTAAGCAGAATACAATAGTAAAAACTAAAATTTTACTATTTCCAAAATTATATGTAAAAAATAAAAAAAAAAACATTTTTGGGGTACAAACCCACCAAAAATACTCCTTCGGATAAAGCGACCTGGATGGTTTTCGAACTTAAAGCCATAAATGTAACTTAACACGTTTATACCAAATTTTATCAAAATCAGATAATTTTTACGAGAGTTATCGTGCTCACGGACATATATATATATAGAGAGAGAGAGAGAGAGATATGTTTACAGTTTCGAACGAATGGTGTTTTTGGGGTCTGGGGAAAGTTATCATGGTCCCGGGCCTAGGTCTTACCATGCTGACCACGGTAATAGCTTCTTCCCTATAGGGGAAATTCGCTAAAAGCCCCCTAATTCCAAGGTTTTTATAAAGTCGTTCCACTGGATTCCGAGATAAATTTTGCTGACAGACATTGCACGCTTAAAAGTATAAGATTAAAATATATAAAAATTAAGTCACTTATAATTATACATTAATTAATTACTTTCGTTAAAATGTGAACGGGTTGGATAAGATTAGGTGAGGTACCTGTTACCTGTTACCTCCGCAGTCTGTCCCGAGGACCAAGTGGTACGGTACCCGTCAACAACAACAGTCGCGCAGCCTAGTGAGGCCTTGTCCAATCAGGTTAGGTTTGTTTAGGTTGGGTTATATTAGGTAGATTGTACTTCTTAGCCAAGCATTGAGGAAAACACTATTAATTAGATAAGTAACATATAGAGATGGGCAGAAAACTCACAAAAATAAATATGAAGATTTAAACAAACGTATTCTCAGTGTTATGAATAATTCCCTGTTTTCCTGGAAATTCTGATATAAAAGTCAGATTACCAAGACCTAAAAGCTTTTAGTTTTATGAAGTTTTCAAGAACGTATGTATTTTTCAGTCAAGGATCGTTCTCAAAGGTTATCATACAGTTCTCTTAATGTCAATTCATAATACAGTGTCTGTTAGGTGTGTTGGTGATTCCTTAGTATTGCTACCTGTTTTATTTTCACTTCAATTACAAAAAGAATAGTTTTGCTTGCTCGTATTAGTTACTACTTGATCCCTTTATGTGCACTAAAATAAAATAAAATAGATATAAATAAGACATTCTCATTTCTACGTTAATAATTATTGCTAGTCTATCATTTCTGATGCAACGTCAGTACGAAATACAAAAGTAAAATAAACTAAAGTATTTATGACAAATGCAATATACCTCAAATTTCAATTGTTTCAATACGGGGAACAAAATATGCCTTATTTCTAGGAGTAATGTAGGCTAAATAATTGCAGTTCCTTACAAACGTTCGCAGTTATAAGATAAATAAATCAGTTCATACACAATAATTTAATTTGTTCGATACAAATGCAGATGTGCTAGTAGTTTAGTTTTACTACAACACAACTACGATGTATCTGCTACAGGCCTTACACTACTAAAAGAAAGATGTGTTGTTTTGTTACCTGTTGCATAAAAATACAGCAAGATCGAAATTCGTTGTTCACATATTGTTAACTAGCACTGAACACAAACATTTAGAAATAAAACCGATTAAATTGCAAGGGCAAACACATCACAACAGAATAGAATTAAACGCAACGACGGACGCGAGTTTCAACAGGACAATCAGCTGGGCAAGAGAGTGAGAGAGAAAAGACGCGTCAATAATGAACTAATGAATCAGCTGTTGGTCACTGAACAGCTGACTGGCTGGCGACATAGGCAGTGCGCCACTGAGCTCTATGATATATCTGGATCCACCACTCTATGTTATAAAAGCGTGCCGTTGTGGTTTTGGTCGTTATGTTGGCAAATGTGTTTTACTGATGCATTGTGGGACTTTTTGACAGTTTGGTGGTATAGTCATATTATTCTCCATTTAAATCTGTGTTAAATTTACTGATTTATCAAAACCGTTATCATTGTTTTAAAGTTAAAACCTATTGTTAAACTGAACTTTGGAATCTTGCGAAATATTTTAAATAATACCCCCGTCGCAGCAAACCTGCATACTCAGCGAATTTCCAATGGAGATATAAATGTGTTAATACTACATAAAGCCACTTAACAACTTTCATAAAAATATCTTCACAAATAAGCGATATATACAATTTTAATTATTCCTCATAAGAATAACATTGGGGCTGAGTAAGCAAGTTTGCTGCAACAAAGAACACAAAAATGGGTTTTTATGCTAATATCAATATAAATCAACTAGGTTAAGTCGTTTCCCAGTTTATATTCATCTATGTTCATAATTAAGGGAGGCAGAACCTTTAATTATTCTCCATAAGCATAACATGCACTGAGTACGCAGGTATGCTGCTACGGGAAAATTATGTAAAAAAATATTATTTTAGCAAATATCAATAGACCACAATGAGATGAAACTATATACCAAGTTTCGTTAGTATCCGTTCAAAAATAAGCAAGATATAAAAATTTTATTTTCCTCCATAAGAATAACATTAGACAACGTACTGTGTTTAGCACATTCAATATCTCGGTAACCAATTTACGTGGAGGAATTATCGAAATACCAAATTGTGAGTTTTTTAAGCTGAATTGAATGGTGAAAACTAAAATTTGACTATTTTAAAAATTAGATGTAAAAAATTCAATAAACCCATTTTTGGAGTACAAAACCCTCCAAAAATACCCCTTCGGATAAAGCGATCTGGCTGGTTTTCGAACTTAAAGTCGTAAATGTTGCTTTACACGTTGAAACCAAATTTGATCAAAATCGGATAATTTTTACGAGAGTTACCGTGCTCACGGACACACACACACACACACACACACACACACACACACACACACACACACACACACACACACACATATGTATAAAAAACCCCGTAGCAGCAAACCTGCGTACTCAGCGAATTTTCAATGCAGATATATGTATCTTAATACCCCATAAAGCCACATACCAAGTTTCATCAATATACATTCATAAATAAACGATTTGTGACATTTTAATTATTCTCCCTAAGAATAACATGGCGGCTCAGTATGCAGGTTTGATGAATAAATGCACACAAAAAATGGGGTTTTATACAAATATCAATAAAACTCAAGCAGGTAAAGCCACATACCAATTTTTATTAATTTATGTTCATAATTGATAAAAGATAACACGTTACTTATTCTCCATAAGAATAACATGGGGGCTGAGTACGCAGGTTTACTGCTACAGGAACTATCGGCCAAAAATTGTTTTTTAGTGCAAATATCAATAGACCACAACGATATGAAGCAATATACTAAGTTTGATCAGGATAAGTTGATAAATAAGCGAGATATACAATTTGTCTTATTCTCCATAAGAATAACATTGGACAACGTACTGTGTTTAGCACTTTCAATATCTCTGTAACCATTTGACGTAGAGGAATGATCAAAATACCAAATTGTTTGTTTCTTTAAGCAGAATACAATGGTGAAAACTGAAATTTGACTATTTCCAAAATTATATGTAAATACCCCCGTCGCAGCAAACTTGCGGACTCAGCGAATTTCCAATGCATAATATTTGTCTGAATTCCACATAAAGCCGCAAACCAAGTTTCATAAAAATATATTCACATATAAGCGATTTTAATTATTCTCCATAAGAATAACATTGGTAATGAGTATGTAGGTTTGCTGAAACAAGGAACAGAAACAATTGGTTTTTATGCAAATATAAATAGAATTTAACTATGCGAAGCCACATACTAAGTTTCATCGATATTCAATCATAAATAAGCGATATATGACATTCTAGTTATTCTTCATAAGAATAAAATGTGGGCTGAGAAAGCAGGTTTGCTGCAAAAAGGAACAGAAAAATGGGTTTTTCCCATCAAACCCAAGGGGACGCGACGGACCGAGCGGTTTTTGGTGAATCTTATTAACTGTGGGTGTTAATTATCAATATAACTCAACCAAGTGAAGCTACATACCAAGTTTTATTAATTTATGTTCATAATTAAGGGAGTCAGTACATTTTACTTATTCTCCATAAGAATAACATGGGGGCTGAGTACGGAGGTTTGCTGCTACGGGAATAATCAACAAAAAAATCATTTTTTTGTGCAAATATCAATATACCAGTACTACTTGAAGCCACATACCAAGTTTCATCAACATACATTAATAAATAATCGAGATATCAAATTTTATTTATTCTCCATAAGGATAACATTGGACAACGTACTGTGTTTAGAACTTTGAATATATCTGCAACGGTTGGGTGTAGAATCACAATTTAAAGACCAAAATGATTGTTTTGTGGAACTGAACAGATTGGTAAAAGCAAATGTAAAGTTTACATTAAAATAAACTGAGGAAAAGCCAACAACCTTTTTCCCATAAGATTAACATGGGAGATTTTATGAGCAGGTTTTTTTGGATTTTCTCCGCAACCACTAAACCTAGGTAAATAATTCAAAATACTAAATTATTTGTTTTTTTAAGCTCTATAACATGGTCAAAACCAAAATTAGGTTTTTAAAAAAATTTAGGGTAAAAAATGCAAAAAACTGATTTTTGGAAAATTTAAAATCCCCATAAACCCCCCTTCCCATGGTCCGATTTTTCTGGTTTTCGAACTTAAAGTCATGAATGTTATTTTACACGTTTGAGCCAAATTTCATCAAAATCGGACGTTTTTTACTCAAGTTATCGTGTTAACGGACACATATATATATATATGTATATATTATATATATATATATATATATATATATATAGATATATACCCCCGTCGTAGCAAACCTGCGTACTCAGCGAATTTACAATGAATGTATATGTTTCTCACTACCACTTAAAGCAACCTACCAAGTTTTATAAAAATACATGATAAATAAGTGATCTATGGCATTTTATTTATTCTCCATAAGAATAACATAGGACTGAGTACGCAGGTTTGCTGCAACAAGGAACACAAAATATGTGTTTTTATGCAATTATCAATTTAACTCAACCAGGTGAAGCTACATACTAAGTTTTATTAATTTATGTTCATAATTAAGGGAGATATACAAATTTACTTATTCTCCATAAGAATAACATTAGGGCTGAGTATGCAGGTTTGCTGCTACTGCGATAATCAACAAAAAATCTATTGTTTGTTCAAATATCAATATACCAGTACTACATGGAGCCACATACCAAGTTTGATCAATCTACATTCATAAATAATCGAGATATCAAATTTTATTTATTCTCCATAAGGATAACATTGGACAACGTACTGTGTTTAGCACTTTTAATATCTCTGCAACGGTTGGACGTAGAATCACATTTTAAACACCAAAATGATTGTTTTGTAGAGCTGAATTGAGTTGTAAAAGCAAATGTGAAGTTTACATTAAAATGAACTGAGGAAAAGCCAAAAACCTTGTTCCCATAAGATTAACATGGGAGATTTTATGAGCAGGTTTTTTGGATTTTCTCCGCAACCACTTAACCTAGGTTAATAATTTAAAATACTAAATTATTTGTTTTTTTAAGCTCTATAAAATGCCTAAAACCAAAATTGAGTGTTTTAAAAATTTTAGGGTGAAAGGTGCAAAAAACTGATTTTTGGAAAATTTAAAACCCCCATAAAACCCCCTTCCCATGGTCCGATGTTTCTGGTTTTCGAACTTAAAGTCATGAATGCCACTTTACACATTTGAGCCAAATTTAATCAAAATCGGATGTTTTTTACTCAAGTTATCGTGTTAACGGTCACATATACATATACATATATATCAATTTGAACGAATAGGGTTTTTGGCATCTGGGGACCTCAAAACAAAAAGTTATCATGGTCTCGGGCTTAAGTCTTACCGTGAAACCTACGGTAATAGCTTCTTCCCTATAGGGGAAATTCGCTAAAACGTCCGATTTCGATAAAGTTTGGCTCAAATGTGTAAAGTGACATTCATGACTTTAAGTTCTAAAACTAGAAAAATCGGACCATGGGAAGGGGGTTTATGGAGGTTTTAAATTTTATGGGGGGGTTAAAAATCAGTTTTTTGCATTTTTCACCCAAACATTTTTTAAAAACATAATTTTGGTTTTGACTATGTTATAGAGCTTAAAAAACAAATAATATGGTATTTTGAATTATTAACCTAGGTTAAGTGGTTGCGGAGAAAATCCAAAAAAAACCTGCTCATAAAATCTCCCATGTTAATCTTATGAGAAAAAGGTTTTTGGCTTTTCCTCAATTCATTTCAATGTAAACTTCACATTTACTTGTACCAATCAGTTCAGGTCCACACAAAAATCATTTTGGTGTTTACATTTTTATTCTACACCCCACCGTTGCAGAGATATTCAAAGTGCTAAACACAGTACGTTGTCCAATGTTATCCTTATTGGGAATAAATAAAATTTGTTATCTCGATTATTTATGAATGTATATTGATGAAACTTGGTATGTGGCTTCACATAGTTCTGGTATATTGATAGTTGTAAAAAAAATATTTTTTTTTTATTATCCTCTTAGCAGCTAGCCTGCGTACTCAGCCCCCATGTTATTTTTATGGAGAATAAGTAAAATGTAATGACTACCTTAATTATGAACATAAATTAATAAAACTTTATATGTGGCTATAACCTGTTGAGTTATATTGATATGTGCATAAAAACCCATTTTTATTCCTTTTTGCAGCAAACCTACTTACTCATCCCCATGTTTTTCTTGTGGAGAATAATTAAATGCTATACAGTGCTTATTTATGATTGAATATTGATAAAACTTGGTATGTGGCTTTGCCTAGTCAAATTCTATTTAAATTTGCATAAAAAAACAATTATTTGTGTTCCGTGTTTCAGCAAACCTACGTACTCATCACCAATTTTATTCTTATGGAGGATAATTAAAATTGTATATATCGATTATATGTGAATATATTTTTATGAAACTTGGTATAAGGCTATTAAGACATGTATTAGGCATTGGAAATTCACTGAGTACGCAGGTTTGTTGCGACGGGGGTATTTTAGTTTTGTCTTAAAATGGTTTAACGAATATTAAATTAACATCACTGAAAATGTCTCTATTTATTTAAAATAATGTACACAAGGGATCAAAATACTAATAAATAAAACTATATATATATATATATATATATATATATATACATGTATACTAGTCGCAAAAAATAAAGACGGGAATGGTTAATCCATTTGAAATTTTCCCCAGGATTAATACACACAAATGAAAAAAGTACGTTTTTGTAAAGAAGGTGCTGCTCCTAGTTACATAAAATAATATTTTATTTTTAAACGTGTTTATTTTAGTCGCTGATAAAACACTTAACAATTAATTGATTAACTTTATGACGTGAATACTTCCTTATATTGTAGACCTGTAAAATTATTCGATGAGGAGAGAGAACAAAGCAAGCAGGAAGAAATAGTTTTTGGTGAAGATTTGGTTTTGTAGGTCGGAACAAAATCGTGAATTTCTTGTCCCGGAGGGTTTCAATAAGCCTGGAGATGGTTTGAATGCTTGCTCAGGCTGAAATAACACAGAGTTTGGTCATAAACGGTGCTACCTGTACCTCGTTTCGTCAGAACCGAGGTAATAAATTCATGTTTTAGGGGCGTTAGCGGAATTTCTCAGCCTAGTAGTTTAATGAGTGGAGTCGAAATATATTGTTAGACCGCTTCTTAAACCTCATGATAAAATGTATGTAAGCAGGAATCAGCCGTCCTAAATAATGATTGCAATTAAATCAAAAATACTAATTTAAACTAACCTATAAATTGAGGTATGTACGCATTCACATACAATCAAGAGGTATGAAGATACTAGAAATGAATATACCTGTTTTTATTAAACATGTTTGAGAAGTACACGTGTACTCACTTGTTGCCCAATATAAGATAAAACATCAATATAATTTTTTCAACAATCACAGTTTGTCATAACTTTATAGCATAAACGGTTATAAAATAATGTTGATGTTTAGCATACAAGATGTAACCATCATAATACAATTAGTAACGTAAATGCAGTAAAAGCATAACCAAGAGCAGTATTCATAGTGTTACTTTTTATATGGTATGTTGACTTATGTCTTTCCATATTTTTTAAAACATATAGGGATCTTTTGAATCCGAAAATACATATGCCAAACCGTTATTTATAAAGGAATATTCAACCATTATTCAGTAGGCGTAACCTGCGTCCCTACAAAATAGTATTATAAAAGGAAAGTCCTTAGTAAAAAAAATAAGTGACATTGTATCACAAAGATGCTGTTCATGTTTTGTGTCAATATAAACTTTATTTTCCAGGGAGCTGATACGTTTTGATGTTGTATTAGGGTTGTTGTTGTTCAACTTTGGACTATTAGTGTATTTCTTGCATATTCCAAATAACATAAATCAAATTTGTTTCTTTTAAACATGTTTTGTTTTTATTATTATCAAGAAATTGTTTATAATCACACTATATTAAAAATGTTTCTTATACAAATTTATATAATATTCATAATTATTATTTGTCGCTGTGGGGATGATCTTTAACGCCAATATTTTTACTCAAAGATTTTATTTAAGTAGTAATATCTTAAATTAAATGATTGATACTATTGAGAAACGCATAGTTCTTTATATAGCATATTATACCACACATATAGTAATTGTTATACATACAATGAAACTGTACGTAAGTATACTGAAACATAATTTATCTCATGTAAACAAATAATGAATAATTACTTGAGTCACTAAGTCAGGTGTCGCGTTCTATTTAAATGGTAAATCCGGGTGCCGCGCCCTAATGTAAGCCTGGTCTGGGAGAGATAGAGAGAGACAGAGAGGGATAACATTATCGATGTTTATAACTAGTATTTTTTCCTTTTGTTTTAAAATCACGTTGATAAAATCCAAAATATAAATGGCAAAGGATGCAGAATAATAGATAATCAGATTCAAGTTGAACGACCAAATGCCGCTGGCCGAGTTACGAACCGATCAATATTGCAGTTTATCGGCTCGCCCAGACTGCATTCATCCCCGACAAGCTTTGTGACAGCTGTTCCACTCAGAAGTGGCTTAATCTACAAGGTAAATTGTCTTTAATAAATAATACATTATGTTCAGTATAGAGGTTTAATATTGTCATGTATTTTTGAAAACCTTCGATAGTATTGATCAAACGAAGTACTTGCAGGTTGACCTTTATAGTTTATTCTCCAATTTGAGTGACACTTAGATATCTTATATTCTTGCGATGAGGCATGTTTAAATTCTGTTTATCATATCCAATTTCCTGCACACTTCTTGTCAAAGAGATATCATAAATCTTTATTTTTGACCTTTAAAATCGTATTTATTATCTGAAAATTTATATAATATAGTAGTTTGATAATACATTTAATGTTAATCTACAGGACATTTGTGTTACTCCTGAACGTTACAAAACCTTTAAGTAAATACTCCAAGCCATGGAAATGAACGAACATTTTATGTCATTGTGAGGTTTTAAATGCTTTAAGAGTATTTAAAAATATCAAGTTCAGAAGCACGACATATCTGAATGTCAGTTAAATCGTTGCATTAACGAAATATATGTTAAAATATTTATAACCAAAGAGTAATGGTTATTTTTCATAACAATTATTACTGGCTTTTTTACAGTTTTGTTTAGTACAATATCTGAGGCTAAATGTTAAACAAGCAATTTGTATATCGGCTGTAACGACAAACTATTCTGAAATTTTTATGGTTGTACGTGAATGATATGTTATGTTTATATATGAATGTCCATTACTAGTCAGAGTTCCCAAAGTATGATGAATGAATAGGCTTAGTTAATTAAAACTAGTGTTGGCAGCTGGCATGTCAAATGATAATGTATTAGTTATTGAGTGGTGTAATCCAATTATTTGATTCACTTTGATGAAAGATGGGAAATTTAACCACTTGATACATCGCCCCGCCTCACACTCTCTTTTCATCATGAAAGTGATCCTGTCGCATCGACAAAAAGCGCTCATATATTCATAACATTCAATGTGTTATGACGACGAAAAATTGTTTTAGGATTCGAATTCGGATTATTTACGAAATAATTGTGTTAAGATATGTAAACACTAGCAAGTTTTTATTCAGGTAACAAACAATCTGTTTACACATGATCCATTTGGCTCAATTTTATGTTTATGTATCAGTATAAAAAACAAATGAAAAAAAAACTAAGCTAAAAACAGTTAAATTTAACTGAAAATTGACCTCGATTTGTTTAATAAATATTTAAGTACCGGTATTCCCTTTAAATAAGGACACTTAAAAAATAATAATAATCATCAATGGATTGAACGCCACTTTATAGCTTTTCAACATCTATATCGACGCAAAATTATAACAATCTGTGTATAACTAATTAATTGTTAAAAAAAATTTTAGATACCAAAATTATACAAAAGTTAAATAGCTATCATTCTGAAATTTTAAATCTGGAAAAATCAATACGTAAAATTAAATACAAATTTATCCTTTATACTTGAGTTTCACTTCATGATGGGGTAAAATATCAGTTGAGTTTTAAATTTTAAAGGGAAAATCTAGTTACACAGTTTTAGTAAACTCCTATTTATTATATCGAAGGAAAATCATATTTATAATCGTAGTTTAACAAAAAATTATTCATAAAACGTTCCCTGTAACTAAATCAAACAGTTTTTAAAACATAAATTCTTTATGAAAGAAAAACTGATAACGCAATTAAACCTTTTGAGGAACTTAATTACGCTCTTCTTCATTTCCTACCATTAGTGAAATAATCAATAAAATACTTCAATAGCTTTCATTTTGCTATAAAGCATATTGGTGCAGTTTGTTGAGAAGGAATATTTGTACAAACACACGATAAAAAGCTTTGTCAGGAGAAATATACCTTATAAAGAAATTACATTTACCTGAAATAATATTATCAGGAAACATTTTGTTTTGTTTTTACCAAGCACATTTACAAAATGACTGAATATACGCCTTACTAATGCAGTAAAATAAGTTTGTTATTTTTGCCAACTATATCAATAAAACCAAATTTAAGTACTATATATATTCTAATATAGAGCAAAACTTAAATAAAAAACGTAGTTATATTTCGATGTAAAATCTTCTTCAAACTCTCATTCTACATTATAAAAACAAACTAAACAAAATCTAGGGTTAGTGTATTTTAAAACTAACAACATCTGCTTTAAAATTTTGTGTTCCTGAACCAGTGCTTTTAATTTCGTTACCTTAAATTCAGGCCATTAGGAAATTTTGACTTTGTCACAAGTCGGTGTGCCTGTTCAACGTCTCATAGAGAAACGATACTTCTCTCGGAGTCTGTGATTTGCTGGATGTGTTTGACGTTATGCTAGTCCGTGGAACAAGCGTAAAAATATTACACTTCCAGACACCAGCACTAAACTTTGGGGACCGAATAACTACATGTAAAGGAGTAAAAATCAACCGGGAGCCAAGCTCAGAAATCTCAGAAATTGTTGAGTTCATCTAAAAATAGTGATTTAATAAAAACTGTCTGCATTTTTAGTGAATTTATTCGTAGGAAATACGTTATTATCACAATTAGTATGACAGTAGGCTCGGGAGTGTTATAAATTTCCGTTACAACATTATCAAAATTAAACTTCACTCTTAAAAGTTGCCATGTCATAAAAAAACTTACATTTTAAAATGTATACATTTTGTTAATTTCTGAATTTGTAACATGTTTGGGCCTCAAAACGGCAATTTATAACACACTTGAGTCTACTGTCATAGTAATTGAGATAATAACGTATTTCCTACGAAGAAATTCACTAAAAATTCAAAATATTTTTATTAAATCACTATTTTAAATTTACTCACAATCCTTAAGTTTACGCCAAAACATGTAATTACAGTTCTTTTAGGGAATAGCAAGATCTTTAAAATGAAATTTCATTTATCGAAATCGGTTAATTTAAGCGGTTACCGATATATGGGACTTTAAAAAATTCGCTGAGTGGCCATTTTGATGACGTCACAGCTCGTGACGTCATCATTTATGAGTTTGGCTCCTGGCTGCTTTTTACTCAATTACATGTATTTATTCGATCCCTAAAGTTTGGTGCTGGTCACCGGAAGTGAAATATTTTTTATGATATAAGACACCTGTTCCACGGACTATACGTGTTTTTGAATGTGTCACCATGCTCCAGCCCATGCGTGACTAACGGCTTCGACATTTATTTATGTCTAAAGTCGAACCGGTGACCAGTCATCCTTGTTCTGAGAGTATTTATAGTGAAACCAATGTAATCCTTTGGGCATTTTGACATTGGATTTGGAACACTCTAAACGTAGACACACAGGTTAGGTTTCCTTTGATTTTATTTTCTTTAAACGTAGAATAGCTGAAAAGGTTGCTTGATTGTGTGAATTGGCTGCAAACCAAACACCTTGGCTTTTACATGGGAAAGCACCACACAATATATTTTCTTTATTGCAATCAGCAGGGAGTTTTGGTTTTGACAATAAGTGCTTTAAAGTTGGAGGTTTCTTAAACACTATTAAAAAAGACGATGTTAGAGGAGAATTGCGAAGTATATTAAACCCAATTAACCACGCTATTTATCTTATGCAAGCAAGATAAAACTGAGTTAAAAGTTTTGGGCTGTCACTGTCAAAGTTTGAAGCTTGAGAGTATTGATGGTTTAAATTGGTCTTTTGTTCTATTAAAATTTTCGGATTTCACGTTCTTGAAAGGCGCTTTTCAGTTTGTTTACGTGTTCGTCAAAGTGTTCTCTCCCACCGCATAGTTTATAAGCACGAACTGCTAAACTTTTTGGGATGGATTTTTTTACATACTGAGGGTGATAACTTTGGTAATGTAACTACTGAAATGTATTTGTTGGTTTTACATTGATTTTATACTGAAATTGTTTTTCTTTTAAGTAAATATTAACATCCAGAAATGTCACCGATGTAGTTGAGATGTTTCATGTAAATCTTAAATTACTAAAACTATTTAGCGAGGCTAGAAAACTTTTAAGCTTCTCATTTCTATGGGTCCACACCATAAAAAAATCATTTATAAACCTCAGGAAACATAACGGCTGACTTTCTTGGGACGTTATGCAATCTTCTTTAAGCTTGGTCAAATATAAGTTGGCATATGATGGTGCCATGCGTGTCCCCATTGCCGTACCTCTCTTTTGTAGATAAAACTTGTCTTTAAAACGGAAACAGTTACAGGTTAGGATGAAATAAATAAGTGTCATAATAAAGCTAGTGCTTGGTCCTGAATTTGGTGGTCTACCTTCTAAGAACATTTTTACAGCTTGCTTTACTTTTCATACTCGATATTGGTGCATAATATCGTACGTCTATAGTCACAAGCTATAAATTACCTAACAAGGGTTGGGGTAGAGCTTTTATTTTATTTATAAAATCATCTATGTTTTTCACATAATATTTAGTGTTTTTTACAAAGTCTTGTAAGTATTAGGATATTGTCTACATATCCTGAGATTCTCTCCGTGGGTGATGATATCGATGCAACAATATGGCGTCCAGGAGGAGGAAATACTTGTAATTAATAATAATAATAATATATATATATATATATATATATATATATATATATATATATATATATTAATTTTACTATAATTATTAGAACAAAGTACCCATATTCAGTTTTATGACTCATTTTAATTACAGCGATAAACCAAAATATTAAAAATAGAACATGATGAAGGTTTTATATATGTTAAACAAAATAAATTTAGTAAAAGTTGAAAGAACAAAAATGCTCGGAAAAATATTTTTGCCAAAGTAGGCTTTTACGATGGCAGATATTCTGACTGGAATTTATACTTCTGCACTTTTAAGACTAATCCTAGTAAGCCTATTAAGACTTCTTGGTCAAAACTATATAGGCCAGTGAAAATAGTTTAAACAAATTTCAAGCAGAAATATTTTTGCTGGAAAATGTGTACTAAGGTCTTCTGATTCAAATAACAATTATTCTACTTCGGGTGTGCTTTCGCCGCCATATTGGAACATGGGGGACATGATGTTTTAATATTTTGTAAGATAAAAAGTTTACCTCTCATTCAATTTTGCTAAATATTTTAATTAACATGGACAGTTACAATATTTTGAACCTGATGAAGCTATAACACACATTTCAAGATCCAACTTATTATTATTTTTGTGCATTTTCCCCTTAAAAATGGGGGTTTTAAGTTTTTGACCATGCATTTTATAATATGTTTTAAATACTTGTCTTCATATTGTTCGTTATCTTGTCTAGTTTGAGTTCTGTTCTTATTGTATACCGGGTGTCCCAAACCACCCGTCCACCCTACTCAATATTTTAACGGTTTGATCTAGAATCACCAGAAAAAAATCTTAATGACTAAATCGCATTTGGAGAATCCAATAAAAGTAGTTTCATTATGAAATATCTACACGGTGTTCCAGAACTAATGGTTACAAGCTCAAATCTCGAAGATTTTTTATGTAAACATATGACAAATTTCATATAGTTTTAAAGGTCTCGTTAAAAAACACACTTTTGTTAAAACATAAATCAATTATCTCAATCCTTTCCAAAATGGCGGTCATTTAAACATTTTTTAGAGGTATTTTTGACACCCTGTATCTTGTAATCCACCGAATATTTTTTTTTCTGATTCAAAACATAAATTCCTCTTACACTTAGCAATACTACGATATATTACATAGCAACACCTCAAAATGTAAATTTCTTCAAAAAATACAAAAATATTAATTTTTGGAATCGCAAAAATCAAAATTCGTTAACCGGTATCAAAAGTCAAACAAAATATGATAATAACAATATTTTCAATCACTTGAGGTGGCAGAAATTTGCCATGCAGTAAATCACTTCAAAAAGAGTGCGAACTTGCATTCGACGAAACGGTGAGTATATTGAATACAAAGAAATCAGTGTTTTGTGCCACCATACGGTATCTGTAGAATGGACTTCATTAGGCAAATAGTAGATATTTATATGTTGTTAAAAGTATTATATTAATAGAAGATTAAGAATTGTCCAAATATCATAAGACTTGTAAATAAAAACATTAACCTGAAATTAATGTTTCACTGTCAATTTGTATATTTAAAACAAAATAAAACTACTACATGTTTTAAAATGAACTTACGTCTTGTAATCATGCAGTCATTTGAATATCAAGGTGAATACTCAAATGGCTGCATAATTACAACGGCACCATGACATGGCAAAAATAGTGAGAACAAAAACAAGTATAGCAATAAAAGTTAAATCAGCTGTTTTATAGCATCAGCTGTTTCAGTTCACTTTATAATAGTGTCGTCAAAAATCATATGTTTCCATTTACTCATTACAGCTTTAGATTGTCCATTACAACCATCAGTATTTTTTGTTACTGAAATAAACATTTAAACCTATCTTAAACGAAAAAAAAACTGTTTATTTATTGCGAAAAAAGTAAAATACCCCCGTCGCAGCGAACCTGCATACTCAGCGAATTTCCAATGGAGATATAAATGTCTTAATACTACATAAAGCCACTTACCAAGTTTCATAAAAATATATTCACAAATAAGTGATATATACAATTTTAATTATTCTCCATAAGAATAACATTGGGGCTGAGTACGCAGGTTTGCTGCAACAAGGAACACAAAAAATTGGTTTTTATGCTAATATCAATATAACTCAACTAGGAGAGGTCGTATACCAGTTTTTATTAATTTGTGGTCATAATTAAGGGAGACAGAGCATTTAATTATTATCCATAAGAATAACATGGGGCCTGAGTACGCAGGTTTGCTGCTACGGGATGATTATACAAAAACAATTTTTTGGAGCAAATATCAATAGACCTCAACGGGATGAAGCTGTATACCAAGTTTCGTCAGTATACGTTCATAAATAAGCGAGATAAAAAATTTTTCTTTTCCTCCATAAGAATAACATTAGACAACGTACTGTGTTTAGCACTTTCAATATCTCGGTAACCAATTGACGTAGAGGAATCATCGAAATACCAAATTGTGTGTTTTTTAAGCTGAATCGAATGGTCAAAACAAAAATTTGACTTTTTCAAAAATTATGTGTAAAAAATTCAAAAAACCCATTTTTGGGGTACAAAACCCCCCCAAAATACCCCTTCGGATAGGTCGATCTGTCTGGTTTTCGAACTTAAAGTCATAAATGCTGCTTTACATGTTTATACGAAATTTCGTCAACATCGGATAATTTTTACGAGAGTTATCGTGCTCACGGACACATATATATATATATATATATATATATATATATATATATATATATATATATATATATACAGTATCGAACGAATGGTGTTTTTGGGGTCTGGGAACCTCAAAACGAAAAGTTATCATGGTCCCGGGCCTAGGTCTTACCATGCCGACTACGGTAATAGCTTCTTCCCTATAGGGGAAATTCGCTAAAATTGGTAAATGTGAATAAAAAAAGGTTAAACATATTTAAAAGATTGTTATTATAATATTTTGTTTGACTTTTGATACCGGTTAACGAATTTTCATTTTTGGGATTCCAAACGTTATTTTTAGCGAATTTCCCCTATAGGGAAGAAGCTATTACCGTAGGTGGCATGGTAAGAGTTAAGCCCGAGATCATGTTAACTTTTTATTTTGAGGTCCCCAGATGTCAAAAACACTATTCGTTCAAATTTATATATATGTATATATATATATATATATATATATATATATATCCATGTGTCCGTTTTATAGGGTGATCAACTCAAGGAGGCCACCATTGGGATCTCAGAAAGTATTAATTTTACAGCAAACTTTTAATTGGGAACTTTACCTTATTTGTTATGCTCATTAGAATTACGTAGTTAAAATTTTAAAATTTGGTCGCCTTTTTCCAATATGGCGGCCAACTTTGAAATTTCTTATGAAAACACCAATTTGTTATGACTGATATGGGTTTTAAATGCAATTTTAAGACCTTTTTATTCTTGTTGTTATTTTGATAAACTTGACCGTTTAGCCGCTAGAAGCGCTGAAAGTTTCAGAAACTCTTATTTCAACACTTATTAAATAGGCATGTTTTACTATTTGCAAACAATAAAATTTAACTCAGAGTGCAATATTATTGTACAATGGAATGTAAAAAGCTGTTGCAATTTCACAAATACTTTATTATGCACAAAAACATACTTAAATTACTTTAATTACAAGTAATTATCTATGATGACTTAAAGCAGGTGTTCAATGTGTCCTCCATCTTCATAAATGCATGCGTGAGCCCTTCTGTGCAAGTCATTTACGGCTCGTGATAATGTGTTATGGTGAATGTTATAAAAAATGTCCATCACTTTGTTGCGCATTTCTTCCACCGAAGCATACCTATCGGTGTACAGTTCATCCTTCAAGCGTCCCCATAGGAAGAAATATAGTGGGGTTAGAACCACAGAATCTAGTGGGGTTAGTTAGTGGGGTTATGAACTACATTGAAACAAAAGTAATATTTTTTCTATTTAAAACTACAACAGACGCTGGTTAACAGTAATAATACCAGCAACAAAACAATTACTAGGTTAGACGAGCTAAAAGCAACTGTGAAAATTTGCAACAATGAAACAGCTGATTATTGCCTAGCAACACAATCATGTGTTACTGTTGTTCAATTGTAGCGAGCTGTACTTGGACTTACCCAATACACAGAGGTTGCGTTAGTGATGTTTTTAAATAATTTAAGTACTTTTGTTGTATAAAATAAAGTATTTGTGAAATTGCAACAGCTTTTTACATTCCATTGTACAATAATATTGCACTCTCAGTTAAATTTTATTGTTTGCAAATAGTAAAACATGCCTATTTAATAAGTGTTGAAATAAGAGTTTCTGAAACTTTCAGCGCTCCTAGCAGCTAAACGGTCAAGTTTATCAAAATAACAACAAGAATAAAAAAGTCTTAAAATTGAATTTAAAATCCAAATCAGTCATAAAAAATAGGTGTTTTCATAAGAAATTTCAAAGTTGGTCGCCATATTGGAAAATGGCGACCAAATTTTAAAATTTTAACTACGTAATTCTAATGAGCATAACAAATAAGGTAAAGTTCCCAATTAAAAGTTTGCTGTAAAATTAATACTTTCTGAGATCCCAATGGTGGCCTCCTTGAGTTGATCACCCTGTATATATATATATATATATAAAATAATGTTTTATATAGATATATATATGTGTCCGTTAACATGATAACTTGAGTAAAAATCGTCTGATTTTGATGAAATTTGGCTCAAATGTGTAATGTGACATTCATGTCTTTAAGTTCGAAAGCCAGAAAAATTGGACCATGGGAATGGGGGTTTATGGAGGTTTTTAATTTTCCAAAAATCAGTTTTTTGCATTTTTCACCCTAAAATTTTTTAAAAACTTAATTTTCGTTTCAACCATTTTGTAGAGCTTAAAAAAACAAATAATATAGTATCTTGAATCATTAACCTAGGTTAAGTGGTTGCGGAGAAAATCCAAAAAACGTGCTCATAAAATCTCCCATGTTAATCTTATGGGAAAAAGATTTTTTGCTTTTCATCAGTTAATTTTAATGTAAACCTCACATTTGCTTTTACCAATCAGTTCAGCTCCACAAAAAAATAATTTTGGTGTTTAAATTGTGATTCTACGTCCAACCATTGCAGAGATATTCAAAGTGCTAAACACAGTACGTTGTCCAATGTTATCCTTATGGAGAATAATCAAAATTTGATAACTCGATTGTTTATGAATGTATGTTGATGAAACTTGGCATGTGGCTTTATCTAGCACTGGTATGTTGATATTTGCACTCAAAAAAATGTTTTCCCGATTTTCCCTACAGCAGCGAACCTGCATACTCAGCCCCATGTTATGGAGAATAATTAAAATGTAATGTCTCCCTTAATTATGAACACAAATTAATAAAACTTGGTATGTATTTTCGACTTGTTAAGTTATATTGATAATTGCATAAAAAACATATTTTTTGTTCCATGTTGCAGCAAACCTGCGTACTCTATGTTATTCTTATGGAGAATAAATAAAATGTTATATATCACTTATTTAGTCCTGTATTTTTATGAAACTTGGTGAGTGGCTTTATGCGGTAGTGAGAAACATAGACAGGCATTGCAAATTCGCTGAGTACGCAGGTTTACTGCTATGGGGGTATTTTTGTTTTTTTGAAGAAATTGACATCTTGAAGTGTTGCTATGAATCATATCGTAGTATTGCTAAGTGTAAGAGGAATTTATGTTTTGAATCAGAACAAAAAATATTCAGTGGATTATGGAGATACAGGGTGTCAAAAATACCTATAAAAAATGTTTAAATGGCCGCCAATTTGGAACGGATTGAGATAATTGATTTCTGTTTTCACCAAAGGTTTTTTTTAACAAGACCTTTAAAACTATATGATATTTGTCATATGTTTACATAACAAATCTTCGAGATTTGAGTTCGTGACCATTAGTTCTGGAACACTCTGTAGATATTTCATAATGAAACTACTTTTATTGGATTCTCCATATGCGATTTAGTGATTAAGATTTTTTTCTGGTGATTCTAGATCAAACCGTTAAAAAATTAAATGGGGTGGACGGGTGGTTTGGTACACCCGGTATAAACTCTTTTTCCTCAAACATTTTACTATTTTGAATCACGATTTTTTTTTAGTAGTTTTGGAGAAAAGCGAAGAAATCCGGCTAAAGCAAAATGCAGTAAATTTTATATTATTGTTATTCTTATGGGGAATTCAAATATTGTCAGACCAAAGTCAGTGGAATTTATTTTTAAATTGTATCCTACAATTCTTGGCACTCATATAAATCAACTTAAGTAAATTTTAAAAGTTTGGTAGCGGAAAGAAGATTGGCACAGCTTACTGTCTTTAACAAAAACGTATTTTATAACTTTTCTCTGTAACCAGTCATGGTATAATGGTGAGTCAAAAAATTTTATTTTTAAGCTAGTTTTAGTAAAAAAAGTTATTAATAAGTAAATTATTAAAAATATAAGGATAAAATAAAAAAACTATGTTTCGGATAGTAATTTATGTAAATGTAATATTTTTTAGTCAACGTATTATTAGTGAATTTCCTTTGGAAAGTGAACTATTAGCATGACCCGCACGGTGAAACTTAAGCCCGGGACCACCATAGAAGTTCCTAACGTGACCCCCTGAACACGTTTTCGGGGGTCGTTCAAAATTGTATATATATATATATATATATATATATATATATATATATATATATATATATATATGTGTTTGCACTCTAGCGGTCGCATTTTTTGTCCGATTTACTTCAAATTTGGTAGGGACGTTTCTTTCTGTAATCAGTTGGACAAGTTCTTTGGGCAAAACAATCGGAAAACTCTAAACACCTTTTTTTGGGATTAATCTTTCAAATTTTGAGTTTTTGGGCCCAAAAAGGGCCAGAAAAGCCCCGTATGTAAAATACATGCATGTAAAAAGATAGGAATTAGAGAGGCGAAAGTTTTAAGCCCTCTCTCGTAATTCTAGCATAAATATTTTCCGAGTTATTAAAGAAAATGTGTATCGATCAAACACAGTACGTTGTCTTATGGGGATTTTACATTAGAAGAGCCTGTTATTCATTTTTTGGTGTACTTTTATCATCCCCTACCACTTCACGCCTACTTTAAAGCCTGACTGGACCTTCTCCTAACCTTATAATGCGCAAAATTGTATTCCCAGCATTGCAGGTAAATAGAACCAGGAGCATCAGAACAGCCAAAAAATCAATGTTTTCAGATTTGAATAAAAGTTGGAATAAATGTATGTTTTAAACTGATTTTGAGTTTTTGTAGTTTTTTATGTGGAAATTCACTTCCCTCACGTCAGCGTGCTGCGTGCGAACTCGTTTTTTCTTGCTTTTATGACAAGGTAATCAAATTAAACACACACTTTCGAAATTGGATAGACAACTGTGAGCAATTTCATAAGTAGTATTATACATTTCCATATGAAATTGAGGAAAAACTTAATATGGTGACTTCACTGGAAGTAGAAAACTTGGTATTTGTAACATTTTCAAGCAAAAATATTTCTGCTTGAAATGTTAAAATTGTTATCTAATTTTGTATCCTAATTTCCCTGGCCTATATAAACAAACTGTTTAATTTGTCATCTGAAACTATTTTCACATGACTGATAATATAAATTGTATACGTTTAAAAAGAGAAAAAAGGCAAACTGGAATATCGTTCTAATTATGAATACCTCTGCATAATGTGTTTTGACTAGTTGATTTGTTTTATATAATGAATAAATAATTTACCGAAAACAAAAACTATGTTTACCATTAATTCATAAAATCAAAATGCATTGTTTTGAGTTATCAAAAGACAAATTTTATAATATCCAATGGTATTGGAAGCTTATTACGGATATGAAAGGAAGCCGTTAAAATGAAAGTTATAAGGGATTATTTTCTTATCGCAACGGGTAATTTGATTATACATTAATTTAGTGTCAGATATTGGTTAGAAACCCAGATGTATATTTAAATATAGAATAATTAAGCCCGAGTTTTAAATGCATTTGATATTTGTTTGTTTTATACCGGATACAATGTGCACTTTTGTTTTATTTTATGTGACGGTAAAATTTGTTATCCGGTCCTCAACATTTTTGTTAAAAATTGTGCAGCACTTTGCTTTGTTTGTTTATGGTAAAGGAAAGTTAAGAACACTATTCTAAGATGTTGAGGAAAATAGCAAAATGTTGAGAAGGTTAGAATCTGGACTCAGCTACCATTTGTCATTGGGTTATTGATGATTTTTTCTAAGAACATGGCTACTTTAGATAGTGATATGACCAGGGCTTGGACCGTTCCCTATAAAAACGTTAACAATATCCACTGGCATAGATAAAAACAAACTATTATTTTAAGGAATAAAACATAATTTATTATTTTAAGTTTAACCTTTGAGCTATTTCTACATAATAATTTAGAGACATTTATTAACCTGAGTATGTATACTAGATTTATTTTTTACCGTTCATGGAGTCAGTGTTGATTTGTAGTTTTACGACAACGTAACGTTGTGTGCAGTATAATCGATTAAAAAAGAACAGGAGTTTTAAAAGTTCTTCCGTATCAGTAAATATTGGAGCCAATTGTCTCCTAGACCAATCATCGTAAACAATCAGAGGACATAACAACGCGCACTTTAAATACTTAAGTTATTTCCTGACTCACAAAATCCATTGTGTCCTCTGTTTGCAACACAGCAAACGTAAACTTTAAAATTTGAATCCTACGGCAAATGATTGAAAAGTCTCATTAGAATCGCAATGGATGCTCGTGTTAAAGCACAGTGTGTGGAATGGTTTATTGAAACAAAGTCTGATGTTGCTGTTCAGCGGAGACTTCGAACAAGATATAATTTTGCTCTTCCCCAACTAGAAGAATTGCAGCCAAATGAAATGTTTCAACAGTATGGTACTCTTCCACAATGGTGTGTGTTTGTATGAGATTGTTTGGATGAAACATTCCAAACCGTTGTATTGGCCATGATGAGCCAATATTTTGGCCTCATAGGTGACCAGATATTACCACGTGCGATTTTTTGTTTGGAGTTTTGTCAAGGATCAGGTGTATGTCAATAAGATAAAAACCAAATAAGAACCGAGATAAATAAAGGGGGATCGTTTTCTGAAATCCTTGATCATATGTTACGTCGTGTTTGAGCCGAACTGGAATGTAGACTTGACTATTCGCGTCCAATTAATAGGAACATATTGAAATTAGGTAAACTTCCTAATATGTCACAAAACTTGAGAAAATATAATTTGGTTATAGTTTTATAATTTCAGGTGGAAGAATAAAACTTTTACATTTGTTTTTAGTGTAACTACGTCTTCTTTGAATCATGGCTCACACAAGGATAAGGACAGACTTTAAAATAGAATGACAAGTCTCCTTCAGTATCTATAGTCAATGATAATACCTTCAATTTTATATAATTACGGAAACCACCATTTTTATATGAGAGAATACAAATTCCATCAATAATATCTTGAGTTGTATATAAGAATAAATTCCATAAGAACAATCAAGTTGCTGAGGCAAAATGTACATTAGTTTGGTGGGTCAGAACGTGAACCATAAATCATAATACAGACAGAAAATTTAAGCTCATAAACAGAATACTTTTTATATTAAAAAAAACAAAAATATACATGGACAAAATAGAGATGCATATAAAATCATTATAACACATAAAGTATTCGTAAAATACAAATTGTTCAGTCCACTAAAATGGCGTTTTACAAATTGCAAACAGTCTTGATTGCAACAATTAATGATATAACACATGGTACAACAATTTATAGGAAATCACACGACAGGAAAACCATGCAACAAATAAATAGCTATTCTACACAAAAACAAAATTCAGATAAAAAATAACGAACAAAAATAAATAAATGCAATGATAAACAGTGCAGAAAAGATATCACAATATAAGGCTCTATAGCCGAGTAAGTATTTTTTGCAGGATTGACTACATCTAAAATTAATTCTTAAACAAGAATCATTATCGAAAATGAAATCGAAGCGGCATGATAATAAAATCGGTTCCAAACACGTTAATCCCAAGCAAACAGTTTTGCAAAGTTTAACTAGAGTAGTTAAACTGGAGATTTAATGGTTGACTGTAAATTATAAACAAACAAAGTTAAAGAGTCGTTGATAGAATTTTGTTTAAAGTTTTTTTTTCAAATAAAATTACTTTAATGTATAAGTAATAAACGGTATCAGGAAACTGACACATACTTTCTCCCTTTTAGCCCAACTTTAATGAATAAATTACTTTTTATTTACTAAATATAGAATACAAAACATGGTCGAATGTACAGAAAATCTTGTAAACAAGTTGTTTTAAAAAACATCCACCCAAATCTCTGCTTTGGAGGCACTACAGAATCCATTGCTACACTCGTGGTTTTAAGAGGGGAAATGCCCCCTATTCCCCCCCCAGGGTTATTAAGGGGCAACATATTTCGAATTAACTCTGTTGGTCAATGCTAAATTGACAAGCATATCAAGTTTGAATGAAATTGATCAGTAAATAAGACAGAAATAGTAATTTTTGTATTCCCCATAAGAATAACATTGGACAACGTACTGCGTTTACCGCTAAATGAAAATTTCAATTTTCTCCGAAACCAGCAATCGTAGAATAGTAATTCAAAATACTAAATTATTTAGTTTTTAGAGCTCTTTTTAATGGTGAATATTAATATTTTTTAATATTTATGTTTTTTTATGAAAAATCCAAAAAACTGAATTTTGGATGTTTTAAGTCCTGTAATTTCTGAACCCAAATTTTTACAGAAATGCGGGTGGTGTCATTTTGTTGGAGAACCAATGTTCTACAAACGACTAAAGTTTAATCAAAATCGTTAGAGCCGTTTTTGAGAAATTTGGATTTTTCATGTTTTTTGGCGGTTTTTGGGGGATAATTACCCTTAAAAATCAAAAATTCAAAAAATGAAAAAACGCCTGGAGATATCGTGGATTAGTACCTACATACCAAATTTCATCAAAATCGGTCCATAGGTTAGGGCTCTAGCTCTGTACACATCCACACAGACACACACACACACACACACACGGACACACACACACACACACACACACACACACAGACAGACATCACGTAAAAACCACTTTTTTGGGTTCAGGGAACACCAAAACGAATATTTCCACTAACAACTCAAATTCGAAAATTCTGACGAAAACAATACTTTCTCCATATACTACGTATAAGGGGGAGAAAGTAAAAATTAGTACATTTTATTTAAATACTAGCTTATAACAATTATTAGTTAATTGAAGATATTTTTGTAAACATTTTAAATAATTTTTAAGAGAAAAAATTTAAATGTACAGGTACGTATACATCCGGATTTAGAAAAGGAAAGTAATTTTCTCTTCTTAAACTATGGAGACATTTCCATTAAATAGGTGTTATGTAGTAAAAGTAGTGTAGTAGTGTACCATTGGATAGTTAAATTACGTGCAAACACACACACACACACACACACACACACACACACACACACACACACACACACACAAACACACACAATGTACACACACACACACGTTTGACGGTCGGGGTGAGATCCACGTTGTGAAACAGCAAGATGAGATCCGGCTGAAGGAGAGCTTTTTAAGGAAATCTGGAATTAGCTTTTTGAAAGAAATACTTACAGATTACACAAGTAACATTGTCTATGCAATTTTCTTAAATCTCACAATAAGATATTTACTATCTCAGTGAGATCCGGTATGTAAGGCTTAGTGAGATCCTACTGACCTTGAACGAAATGGGGGGGATACACACATTAAGTAGCCCAGGCCTTTGGTGAGATCCGGTGGTGACAGTGTTGCCAGATGTAATATGGAACAATACAACGTTGTATTTGCTCGATAAATGTTCGTGGCTAGTCCCCAAACGCACAACGCACTCGTTCCACCTTTGTGTGGTCGGACTGAGATCCATCCCTTAAACTTGTCTCTCTGGCATGAACTGTACTATTTGGTCCATTCAAATAGTGATTTTACCAGACAAGTTTTTGGGGGTTATGATTTCTTCGATTCATTGTTGTTTTGGGGTGCTGGATTCAAATAAAAGATTGTTATCTTATGAAGTTTCTTGACGGAACATTGTAAAAATCTCATTTCCGGAGGATTTTTGCTTATAACTCGAAAACGGTTAATTTCGCGTAAGTATATATTTTTCTAAATTGAAGTATTTTAAAAAATATACTTTAAAATACGGTTATAATTAGAAACAAAATTTATAGGTATATGTTTAGATTCCAGTCCAAGTTAAAATATTATGGAGATTCTTAAATAAATCCACCAGCAAAATCTACGGATTTGAATCTTTTTCTGGTATAAAATAGATGGTTTTGGCCTAGTAGTTATGTCATCAAATATTTTCCTTTGGTTGAATGTGTTTTTATCAATACTGAAGGGACCTTGAATTGTTTAGCTTCCAGGGAAGCTAAAACGTAAGCTCCAGCTAAGGGAACCTTCCAGGGATGTAAGCTCTTTGTCGATCAGCCAATTTCCAACCACTACTCGAGGCTAGTCTTAAAATATGAAATGTGTACAAAATTTGCTTCATTCTGACAAATTAAAATTTTCGGCCGCCATCTTGGATCCACCAATTTGGAATAATATATTTTTTTCTTATGTAAAGGTAGGGTTGTGACACATCATTTCCAACTGTTTTCCGACGCTGAAATCAATGCCGCAACATTTTTTAAATATCACCTTTCGTTTTCATGATACTATCAATTTTTGAAATGTTAAACAGAAATCTTTTAATTTTATGAAAACTAAAGAAATAATAATTCTTGTTTACAGTAAGTCTGAGCAAATTATAGATTGGTGATTAACAGAATGCAAGGAATTATAAAACGTCTATTTGGAAATTGGTTGTACTTGTAAAAGCTGTGAAAGTAATAAATATATATATGTTAACTTTGATCTTATTTATTTAATCCTGTAAATCCTGTGGTATGGTGTTCACTGGGAGCGGTTGTTAGTGTCATGGCGTTGGCTGGAGGTCGTAGTTGGTGTCATGACTAGTTAGTGTCATAGGGGTAGTAGATGTCATAGGGTTGGCCGGGGGCAGTTCTTAGAGTCATGGCGTCGGTTGGCGGGTAGTATATGTCATAGGGTTGGCCGGCAGTTCTTAGTGTCATGACGTTGGGTGGAGGCGGAAGTTAGTGTCATGTGGTTGGATAGGGGCGGTAGTTAGTGTCTTGTGGTTGGCCGTAGGCGATCGTTAGTGCCATATGGCGTTGGCTGGGGATGGTAGTTAGTGTCGTGTGGTTGGCCGTGGGCGATCGTTAGTGTCATGGCGTTGGCTGGGGGCGGTTGTTAGTGGCATGGGGTTGGCTGTGGGTGGTAGTTAGTGTCATAACGTTAGCTGGAGGCGGTTATATATATCATGGGTTTGGCTGGGGGCGGTTGTTAGTGTCATGGTGTCGGCTGGCGGGTAGTATATGTCATAGGGTTGGCTGGCAGTTCTTAGTGTCATGACGTTGGGTGGAGGCGGAAGTTAGTGTCATGTGGTTGGATAGGAGCGGTAGTTAGTGTCTTGTGGTTGGCCGTAGGCGATCGTTAGTGCCATATGGCGTTGGCTGGGGATGGTAGTTAGTGTCGTGTGGTTGGCCGTGGGCGATCGTTAATGCCATGGCGTTGGCTGGGGGTGGTTGTTAGTGGCATGGGGTTGGCTGTGGGTGGTAGTTAGTGTCATAACGTTAGCTGGAGGCGGTTATATATATTATGGGTTTGGCTGGGGGTGGTTGTTAGTGTCATGGTGTCGGCTGGCGGGTAGTATATGTCATAGGGTTGGCCGGCAGTTCTTAGTGTCATGACGTTGGGTGGAGGCGGAAGTTAGTGTCATGTGGTTGGATAGGGGCGGTAGTTAGTGTCTTGGTGTTGGCCTTAGGCGATCGTTAGTGCCATATGGCGTTGGCTGGGGATGGTAGTTAGTGTCATGTGGTTGGCCGTGGGCGATCGTTAATGCCATGGCGTTGGCTGGGGGTAGTTGTTAGTGGCATGAGATTGGCTGTGGGTGGTAGTTAGTGTCATAACGTTAGCTGGAGGCGGTTATATATATCATGGGTTTGGCTGAGGGCGGTTGTTAGTGTCATGGTGTCGGCTGGCGGGTAGTATATGTCATAGGGTTGGCCGACAGTTCTTAGTGTCATGACGTTGGGTGGAGGCGGTAGTTAGTGTCATGTGGTTGGCCGGGGGCGATCTTTAGTGCCATGGCGTTGGCTGGGGGTGGTTGTTAGTGTCATGGCGTTGGCTTGGGGGTAGTTAGTGTCATGTGGTTGGCCCGGGGAGATTGTTAACGCCATGGCGTTGCCTGGGGGGGTGGTAGTTAGTGCCATGACGTTGGCTGTTTGGCTGGAGGCGGTTGTAGATGTCATGGGTTTGGCTGGGGGCGGTTGTTAGTGTCATGGGGTTGGCTGTGGGTGGTTTTAGGTGTCACATTGTTCCCGGGAACTTATTTTATTTCTTCAAATTTAATTTTTCTTCTGTAATGCATGTTGAACTCTCGTGGAGAATACTGAGCAAAATTGTTGTTATTAATACTATTTTTAAATGAACTTACCTTCGACAAACCTAACTCTTAAAAGAGGTTTTTCTATCTATGTAAAACTTTTTAGTTGAGCGACAGCGCTCCCATGTTAAAACAGGTATTATTTAAAACTCTGCCCAGAATTTATTTTAAAATTTGGCATACTCGTGGGTTTTATCATTATCTAGCAATTTCAGTGTTTAGACTTTTCATTTAGGTCCTTAAATTAATTTATTTTTATAAGGTAAAATTCACGTTTTTATGATTCTTTAGAAAAAATTAAACATAAAATCAAAATTCTACTCACTGAAGTCGTTTCATTATTTTTTAGCGAATTTCCCCTATAGGGAAGAAGCTATTACCGTAGGTCTCATAGTAAGACTTAAGCCCGAGACCATGATAATTTTTTGTTTTGAGGTCCCCAGATGACAAAAACACTATTCGTTTAAATTTATATATATATATATATGTGTGTGTGTGTGTCCGTGAATGCGATAACTTGAGTAAAAAACGTCCGATTTCGATGAAATTTGGCTCAAATGTGTAAAATGACATTCGTGACTTTAAGTTCGAAAACCAGAAAAATCGGACCATGGGAAGGGGGGTTTATGGGGGTTTTAAATTGTTCAAAAATCGGTTTTTTGCATTTTTCACCCTAACATTTTTGAACAACTTAATTTTGGTATTGACCATGTTATAGAGCTTAAAAAACATTAATATAGTATTTTGAATTATTAACCTAGGTTAAGTGGTTGCGGAGAAAATAAAAAAAACCTACTTATAAAATCTCCAATGTTAATCTTATGGGAACAAGGTTTTTGGCTTTTCCTCAGTTTATTTTAATGTAAACTTCACATTTGCTTGTACCAATCTGTTCAGTTCCACAAAACAATAATTTTGGTATTTAAATTGTAATTCTACGCCCAACGTTGTCCAATGTTATCCTTATGGAGAACTAGCTGTGTACCCGTCCTTCGTACGGGTTGTATATAAATGGTAGATTATCTAAAAAAATAACAACCCATATAATTTTACAATATTAAAATTACATTTTACACTTTTAAAGTAGAATTAAATTAAAGTTAACGAAATATACTATGGCAGATAGTTCGGGTACTGTTTCCAAGTCGAGGAACTCTGTCGAGGAACGGTGTGGTTTTTGCGACTCCAAATCGGTACACGTAACACTTTGGATTCGATTTTAGAAATAAAAGAACTCAAGTACAACAAAATATTAACCCTGTTTAATTTAACATTTTAAATACTTTGATACATTAATCTTTACATTCCAATAAATTAATAGTAATGTAACGAAACATTAAACTTTATATACGTTGACAAACCACTTTTAAAATCACCATTCTTGCCAGGTCCTGTTTTCATTATAATTGTAATTAAACAATTTAAACTTGGAAAAATCATATGTTTTAAAAACATATGACTACTTGATTTGATTTAAATAAATGTAAATCAATATACGAACTGTTCTAACAGTGGTCATGGTTAAATGAACGGTATTAAATAATGTATATGTTCGTTCCTCCCTTTGGAATAGACCTACATTTGTGTTGATCTCCGTTGCTTGTTCATTGGTGGACGTGAGGATGGCACAATCACAGAGCCAGGCACTTTCCAGATTAAACTGTTTATGAACCTCGGTGTAACAAACTGTCAGTCAATAAATCCTGTGATTCATCGATAGTGCCGAGTGAAGGATAGATGTTTCTGAGACTTAATTTGTTTTTCAATGTCCCAATCTCAACTTTTAAAAGCGCGTAAGAAAACGGCTCAACCCCTTAATCTTCTCAAAAATACATTTTCATATTTACTGTTAAGTTCAGACGCTCAGTGGTCGGCTACATAAAATATATTTTTAGAGAGGCGTAGACTCGTCCACTCATGTCTCACTTACGACAAAGGGTCTGTGTGAAATCTCCAGAGAACAACACCGTGACTCCCCATGATGTTGTTTCTTATTTCCTTTAAGGCATCAAATTTCAGCTCTACTGGTTGAGTAGTTGGTGTGTTATGACAAACACGCTTAAATTAAAGGTCATTGGGCCAGAGTCCCTGAGTATATTTGTGTCTGGAGTAGGTAAATGTCTGCACTGAGCTATCAGCTACATTCCTACCGAATTTCAGATCCATCAGTCCAAGAGTATGTGCAAGATTGTTAAAATATTGTATTTTGAAATTCCGGGGGGCGAAGCCCTTAAACATTTTCGTAACAGGAATAGGCTTGCGTTTTTTTCTGATGAATTAGTTATGTTCCTACCGAAATGTAACTTACAAAGGTCCAGTAAATACTAATACTCATACAATTGCCATAAAAGTAAATTAGCGAAGAACCCTATAGGACTTTTTTAAACCTATTCTTATTGTGAATCTGCAGCATAAGGGGAACCACAATCCAAAATTTTATCTTCAATAGACATTGTCGTTTCTTAGATAAAGTGATCACTATGTCAGTGAGTGCATGAGTCTGACAAATATAGATTTAGATCATATATCCACTTATGTTATTTATTACCAATCTTCACTCGACGTTTTAAAAAAGAACCAAATACCTATTTATAGAATAACTATGCCATCATCTGGTTCAATATAAATAAATGCTTTGTCCATAAGAATATCATAGGATCTTAAAAACCCTATGGGGCAGTGTCCTAAGGTAATTTAAAACAATCCAATTAGCCTAAAACCTTCTAACGCACATATAGAACATAGAAAAAGTTGCATAAAAATCGGTGCACCAGTTTTCCTGTGAAAAGCGAACAAAACATGACCAAAACCGCACAAAATCACGTTTTTGAGCGGCCGCCATTATTTTTTAAAAAGGCGTATGCCAGTTTATAGTGCCCTAAAATCTTCTCACGCATATATAGAGCAAAGAAACAAAGTTTCATTAATGTCACTGCACCCGTTTTCCAGTGAAAAGCGAACAAAAACCCGTCCTTGAGCGTTACCGGCAGACAGACAGACATAAATTGAGATAAGATTTGTTTTGGTTTCCCTAGGGTCTAAAACGTGAAAATATGCAAAAATTTCATAATTCCAAGCAATGTACAGACGCAACTCTAATTTTATTTATATAGATTAATTATACGGTATATTGAAATAAATATATGTATACTTGATGTACACGTTCTTCGCACAGGGGTTTTCCTTACCCGTTCTATAGTCAATGCAAATTTAATTTTAGTTAGCTTGAAACAGCTGTTGTTCTTGCTTCTGCTCTTTAAGCTGTCAAATGTAAGTGCCCTCAGCTGTTCGGATTACAGTTTCCGAATGTTTACTTTCTTATGAAATGTAAACATTGAAACTTAGAACGTTCACGGGGCGTAGCCCGAGGGGATTTTAAGGAAGTGAATAGGCCTATGTGTTGCATGGGTTCAAGATCTACCTTTGTGTAAAGTTTCAGCCCAGTCGGTTAAGTAGTTTTTGTGTTCACCCGGAACATCAGACAGACAGACAGACAGACAGACAGACAGACAGAAACCACCTCTTCTTTATAATATTATAGATAGATAGATAAATAAAATTTGATATCTCGATTATTTATGAATGTATGTTGATTAAACATGGTATGTGGCTTTACGTAGTACTGGTGTACAATATTTGCACAAAAAATTGATTTTTGTTGATTATTCCCGTAGCAGCAAACCTGCATACACAGCCCCCATGTTATTCTTATGGAGAATAACTGAAATGTTATATGGCACTTATTTATGATTGAATATTGATGAAACTTGGTATGTGGCTTCGCCTAGTTAAATTATATTTATATTTGCATAAAAACCAATTGTTTATGTTCCTCGTTTCAGCAAACCTACGTACTCATTACAATGCCATTCTTATGGATAATAATTAAAATCGCTTATATGTGTATATATTTTTATGAAACTTGGTATGCGGCTTTATGGGGTATTAAGACAAATATTTTGCATTGGAAATTCGCTGAGAACGCAGGTGAGCTGCGACGGGGGTATTCTCTTTCAAATAAGCCATATACCAAAAAATCTTATTATCCGTTGAATTTGAAATTTAACATTGCTCTTTTGCTCTTAAAAAATAAAATATATAACATCTTATACATTAAATTATTAATGGAGAGTAGAAACAAATGTTTATCATTATTAAATATAGACGAACATACTTATACTTTTAATGCTCAAAGAATTAGTGAACGTTTTAGGCAGCAGTAATTCTGCTCCTTTCCCACGCTTTACACTATACTCTCATTTCAACATTTGTATTACTTAGAAAATTTAGATTTATTATGTAGAGATAAAATATAAGACGTTGCCAAAATTATAACACACGATTAAAATCAAATAAAAACAAATTTTTGAACGAATCCTTAATTGATTGATTTAAACTTAATAATAATTAACTTAATTTGTTTACACACGATATAGGATATAAGGGAAACATTGCCTATTGAAATTGAACTCCCAATAAAGCCAGTATCAAGAGCCTATATTTTACAACATTTAAATACTTTTTTGTTAGTTGAATCCTATATAGAGTTTAATATTATTATACATATAAACAAATATGAGTCAAAAATTAAAAATTGAGCCAAAAGGACACAACAGCTGTATAATAAATTAAAACTATTATTCAAAATTAATCCATTTAATTTTTATTTTTTTATGTACATTTGTGAGACCTGAAAACACATAGTCAATATGTGTTTATATTGTCGCGGGGTAAAATAATAATGGAATATCTAAAAACAACTAAATTACGGGTGGCTTATTTGCAAAAAATGTTTTTAGTGCCTGATAAAAATGCGATCCACATCTATAACGGGGTTATCCTCTCACCACGCACCGGCAGCAGACGACTTTGCTTAACGAATGCAACAATCGAGAGAAAACATCTCGATTGTACAAACCTCTCGCAATCGCGCATCACTATGTCGAAGAAGTCGTCAGTCCATGTCCACGAAGAAAGATTTCCCGCCATCAACAGTATAGTGTGCATAACCGACGCTAGCGCGACGTGGTGGCGTTTTACGAAAGCTCATGCACACGCACACTTTGGAAACATCCAGCTCTGTGAGATCCACTTGATTTCGGGTGGTTTCGGGCATTTCCGTGATCCTCTCGTCATCATGAGGACCAATCACAGGCTTTCGCGTTCTGAGATCCAGGGGGTGGATCTCACGGCGCAAAACGGATCTCGCGGTGTGCGTGTGTTAACATACAACGGATCTCACCCCGACCCCTTTACAAACACAGCGATACATGTTACACACACACAACACAACAAAATGCACACAACAAAAAATACACACACATGTACAATGTTACATTACATGTTATTATTAAAATCGTACAATACCATGGATATAACGTAACAATATTAATATTAAAAATAGGATAGTGTATTTTGTCAAATTTGATAGTGTAGTATACATTAAAAAAAAAAAAAATTGATAGTAAGTAATACATTTCAATGAATGAAAAAGCCCCAACTAATCAACTGATTGATGAAAGTAGCTGTCTCTCTTTTGATTCTGGTAGCTATCCAATTAATAAGGGTATGTATTACTTTTGAAATAACTTAAGAAGTAGAAGTAGAAGTATCAAAGAGTCAGGTCGGATGACTAGGGAGGGCAAGGAGGGCAAGGAACGAGAAGTGTGGCTAAATGGACCATCACGCAATCCAAAGCAGGTAAAGTGAAGTGAAGTAATTTATAGAGGAGGAGTATTGCAGCGCGTTTATACCAAACATAAAGTTTAATGGGGTTAAATAAATTGTAGTGATTACCAAGAATCACTACCTAAGAATCGCCCAAAAGTAAGAGATGCACTTGCGCCCATAACAATCGGGAAAGAAACATTAATATGTGTATGTTCTGGTTTAAATATTAACCTTTTCATTATGTGTTGATTTAAGTGCAGCATCAAAAGAAAAAGGTCCAGCCTGGAGCCGCTTTTTAAATATCCATAAGGGTATAATGTATCAACGCTTATTCACGTTTGGTCTTGAGCTTACACAATAATATGTTATTCTTGACCTAAAGTGAAACTCGTAAAGAAATCCTTGCATAAATTTTAGATTCTTTTTCTTTTTCTTTTGTTATACCATATCATGCGCACATTTTGTGCATTCCTGTATTTAATACTTTCAATTGTGCACAACTCAACCCAAATGTACATGGAAATGCATTTTTGAATCTTTATATTTTTTGTTTATTTCTATATATCAATTAGGGATGGATGTAAAAACAAAAGAATCAGAAATTATTTTCAGAACAACAGTTTTAAAGAATACAAAATTTCTTGTTGAAACTTACTTGATGTACGTTTTTGACGATTTTGTTTTTTGTTAATTTCGCTATTTGTTTAATAGTTTTTCTACGCTAATACTTTTAGCATGAACACTACAGTCATCGTGTATTAAAATCACTGTGTAATTTTCTTGTAATTACATATTACTAAACATAACATTTTATGAAGGTTTCCTTTAATAGATTACTAAATTTTCTGATTATTCTTCCATGAATATTTGCATTAAATTATATAACTAGTGAACATTTAGATAACAAATGATCTAAACAGTAATACGGAAAATATTAATCTTTAGCACAAAAGTACTAATCAATAATCCTTTATTAATAACAATGCAAAAACATAGTAGAACGGTTATTAATTACATTTATATCTATCGTCTTAGATGATGGATGAGTAGGATCTGTGAAGCACGTTTGGTGATGGAAGCAAGATGTAGAAGCAAACTAATTATTCATGAAATACTGTTTTGTATTCCATCCAAGCTGTATCCCACTTTTGATCATAATCTTTTATTAATGACACGGTATGCTCTCACAGGAGGTGTTATTATGTCTAAAAGGATTTCTTGGATACATTAAAATTAATCGTCGAGTGAAAATTTGTCCTTTAACAAAACCAAAGCTTATAGAATATGTTCTTAGGCAATGCAATAATACCTCCCGTCGCAGCAAACCTGCGTACTCAGCGAATTTCCAATGCATTTATATGTTTCTCACTCCTACCTAAAGCCATTTACCAAGTTTAACAAAAATACATTCATAGATAAGTGATTTATAACATTTGATTTATTCCCCATAAGAATAACATTAGGACTGAGTACGCAGGTTAGCTGCAACGAAGAAGGTAATAAATGAGTTTTTATGGAATTTAACCATATGACTGAACCAGGTGAAGCTACATACCAAGTTATATTAATTTATGTTCATAATAATTAATGGAGGTATAAAACTTTACATTTTATGCATAAGATTAACCACAAACCCCCCTTATGTTAACATTAAGGCTGAATATACAGGTTAGCTGCTACGGGGACAATCAACAAAAATTTATTTTTTGTGCAAATTTTAATATACTACCATTACAACGTAAAACCACATACCAAGTTTCATCAATATATATTCATAAATACTCGAGATATCAAATTTTATTTATTCTCCATAAGGATAGATATTATTGGACAACGTACTGTGTTCAGCACTTTGAATATCTCTGCAACGGTTGGACGTAGAATCACAATTTAAACAGCAAAATTATTGTTTTGTGGTCTGCAGTAATTGGTAAAAGAAAATGTGAAGTTTAAAGTAAAATTAACTGAGGAAAAGCCAAAAATCTCTCCATGAGATTAACATGGGAGATTTTATGAGCAGGTTTTTTGGATTTTTCTTCAACCACTTAACCTAGTTAATAATTTAAAATACCATATTATTTTTTTTAAGCTCTATAATACGGTCCAAACCAAAATTAAGTGTTTTAAAAGTTTTAGAGTGAAAAATAGAAAAAACTGAATTTTGGAAAATTTAAAACCCCCATAAACCCCCCTTCCCATGATCCGTTTTTCCTGGTTTTCGAACTTAAGTCATAAATGTCACTTTACACATTTGAGCCAAATTTAATTAAAATCGGACACACACACACACGCACACACACACACACACACACACACACACACACACACACACACACACACACACACACACACACACTGTGACGGCCCAAAATCCCTAGACTGTTAAAAGCCATTAATACGACACTGTAATTAAATAATTACAGTTTACCGTTCGTAATAATTAAATTTCTACCGTCACTAAAATCTAAAATTAGAAGGAGGAACGGTGCTCTTAACATTATTTCAATTATTTCATTTATTATTTCATTTTGAAGAGTTGGCTGGTACAAAATATTAAATCAACCACCAGACGCTAGGATATTTGCTCCAAGCTAATCTCAGCTTAGATGCTCCCACGGTTCCGGCCGGGCGTTGATGTCAGCAGGAATGCAAGTGTCAGCATTTCCTCTCTCAGCGCCAACCTGACAGCACGTTTTCAGTACCTCTTAGTTTGAGTAACGGCGTGAGTGATCGTTTGGCTGCAGCACTTGTCAATGAAGTGTTCCCGTGACGTTACGTGCGAAACTGTTTCTGATTGGCTGGCTTGGTTCAGCATCGGCGAAGGAGACAAGAGCCTCCCCCCCAGTCCCTAAGAAGTCACGATGTAATTAACACGCGTCGCGTCGCCTCTCCCTTCTAATTTATTAATTGGCATTGTCTTTCTAAATTTAATGTAACCTTAATTATTGTATTTTAACCGCGGATATACCTAGTGTTAACGTCGTTTAAGTTGGTTTTTAAATCAGTTGTTGTAAAGTTGTGCGGTCTAATAAATAGTAATTTTGTTTCCCAACCGGCATTATTATTATATGAAATCCCGAAATCGGCTCGTGGTACAATTGGTGTCAGGTTTGTGGGTAAGTGTCGCAAGAAAACACCACTTGAAGAATCCGACGGACGGAGAATGGATTTTGGTAAGTAACTAAATTTATTTGAATTAATTGGTGCAATCTTGTTAATTTTATATGTGTCGTTTTAACAGTAGGTAACCGCTTAAGTAGATGTGAAATGAGGGGGAGGCATACTATTCGGCGCTTTTTCCCCATGTTATTCTTATGGGGATCAGTTTTTGGACCGACGCCCGATCCTGCCTATACTAATAAGCCACAAGTTTCCTTGTTGGCCTGTACTTATACCCAACCCTTGCCTATATTAAATATATTGTCCCCATCCCTCCCCTATATTTTTAAAAATTAAATTTCAAATTCTAAAAAAACTATCTTTAGTGTTTATGGTCCGATTTGTTTAAAACTTGGATATGTTATTGTCCTAGGCAAGTGTTTTAATAAATTCCACTTACATTTCCCAAATTCACTATTACGGTCAAAATTATTTTTGAAAAATACTGCCGCCAACTTCTTTATTTACTGTCTGATTTGTTTAAAATTTGGATATGTGATTGTCCTAGTGTTTTAATAAATTTCACATATCCCAACTGCCAATTTTGACCCTATTTTAAAATTCATTTTAATACATCCTTTGCAGAAATCCACGAGTTCTGGCTACTTGGGAACCCGAGCCATTTGACATATAATAAATCACCCTTCCTCCTAATTACCTTCTCTACCAAATACATGTCTTTATATTTAGTCTTTAACAATTCTTCTGTATAAAATCCTCCTTTGATTATATTGCCATTCTCATCTTTCAAAATATAAGTCACAGGCTTTGTTTTCTTAACTTCTGCTATTGTAAAAAGCTCTCCCGTCCAGTTGGGGGTATATCCTTTACTAAATACATGTTTATATTTAGATATCCTTACACTATCCCCCACCTTATATCTTGGCTTTTTAACTTGTACTTTAGATGCTAACCTTTCATGTACATCTTTAGAGTTCTTAGCACTTACTTGGTTAGGCTTCATCCCTATGGATCTATGTACTTTATTATTATATATCCTTATTAACTTTGGAAGTAAATCCAACCACTTGTAACTCCCTTGTGCACTAAACTCTCTATACAACCAATTCTTTAAAGTTCTCTGGAACCTTTCCACAATAGCTGCCTTAGTTGTAGAGTAAGTGTGGTAGTGATTAATATTTAGAATTTTCATTAGTTTGGTAAAATCTTCATTAAAAAATTCTTTTCCGTTATCAGATTGAATATTTTTAACTCCCTTCGGGAGAATAGTTTTTATAGCTTCTGTGACTACTAATCCAGTTTTATTCTTTAGTGGAGCAGCATAAGCTTTTTTAGAAAATGTGTCTATTAAAGTTAAAATATATTTATTCCCAGAATTCTCTCTAGCATAATTCCGCATATCTATTAAATCGATTTGAACAGTTTCGTTTATACCCAACACCTTAAAAGACCTTCTAACAAAGTTCTTTCTCGCGGGCTTATGCAATTCGTAAGCAATTTTTTCCATTTTTTATTCTTTATTTTTAATGTTAACGTATCTGCCAGTCTCTGTCGTTTCAAAAACACCTCCATTGCTACCAATTAACATACCATCACTCATTCTTTGATATACATAGTTTTTTGGCAAATATGCCCCTCCATCTAAAGTCTTAAATCCGCTTAAAGATGTAGGGTCTGCAACCAACAATTTAGGATTGTACATCATCAAATCGATTTCATTATTGTCTTGCATAAATTTATTAGTTTTATTGTTAAACCTTAATGCATGTGATTTTAAACAAATATCAAATTTAATATTGTCTTGTCTAAAAGTTTTAATATTATCGTCATACCTCAAAACCTGCGACATTAAACAAATATCACTCCTATCTTTGCCTTCAGGTACATTTTTTATTAATTTGTCCTCTGCATCCCACATATCTCTATCTAATGTTAATACACTATAATATTTATCCCCCTGTTTTATTATGCTTTTCTCACCCTTTGTTAATATTTGATTAACAACAGCCACATCATTTGGCAATGTTCCAGGTAAAATGTTTGTTAATTGCTTATTTTTACCATCAAATTCAAGACCGTCTAAAGTCACAGTCTGATGTTTTGTAACACAATCGTTCTCATCAACAGCGGGTTTAACACGAACTAGCCTTTTATTATTAAAATCCCAAAAGTTTAGATCCATTTTTGGTACTTGAGAGACGTTTACAACATCATCGCTTTCTTTACCAGCCAACAAATTACTAATCTTTCGCTTTTTGGCATTCCAAACACCATTCTCCGATTCCAAAAATTCATAATTATTTTTGTCTTGTACAAAGACACCATCTTTTCTTATTAAAGTTTGCTCTAATGTGGGTACATCGGTTGAGCTTTCACCTCGTTTAACATTAGTAATTTTGCGTTTATTAGCGTTCCAATTATTACCCTTGGATTCTAAAAACTTATATTTAGTATTACCTTGTACAAAAGCATCACCTTTTCTGGTTAACGTCTGCCCCAAAGTCGATACATCATCAGTAAACTCCCCACCTTTAACATTACTAATTTTATAATTTAAAGCATTCCAACCATCATCTTTTAGATTTAAAGTAGTTTCTTTAAAACTTCTAGCTTCTGGTTTACTATACGGGTTATATACGCGATAAAATTTATCTATCATCTTTTTATTTAATAAACAATTCCACTTTCCCTCAATTCTTCTATGATAGAATCTATCTCATTATCCACTCCAGAATTTCCCGCCAATCGGCTTAACCAAAGCAGTCTTAACCTATCTACAAGCTCATTAGGATCATCCCAATAAACATAGTCTATTTTATTACCAGTTACCTGCCTTAAACCTTCACCAACAGTCTTAAACAGGGGTTTAATTATATTAAGATATTTAGTGTGTTTATTACTTGACATCGCCGCACCTGGTTTATAACCCTTTAAATGTGCATTTGTAGCTTCCAAAATCTCTTTATAATTTTGCAAATCAGCCTGACTATAGTTTACGGGTTCTTTTAAAGTTAACAATTCCCACAATCCCTTTGTCCCTTTATAAATTTTTTCTCCAACTGTAACATCGTCATTGGCAATTTGAACTTCCTGATTCCCAATAAAAAATTTATTTCCTTCTCGCCTAATACCATATGTGGTGTCTGTCATACTACTTCTACTAAGGTAATTTCCTAAATAGTCTGATGCTAAAAGACCAAAATCTAATTTGTGCGGTGTTATCTGTGTTATTCTTGGTATTCTAGACGGAGTCTTTTCTAAAATCATTGGGAGAACTGGCCTCTCTGTTTTTGTGGCTAAATTTTTTAATTCTTGCAAAGGCTCTATTAACGGTTGGAATGTTTGGAACCTCTCTTCAGCCTCTAGAAATTTACCACGTTTTAACGCCCTATATTTTTCTCTTATTTGTTTTGCAGACTCTACCAATTCTCGTTGAATATTTGTTTTCATTTTATTTACATTTTATTTATCTCATTTGTCAAAGGATTATACTCAAACACCTTATCGTGTATTATTAGGCAATATGCAGATGTGTTTGAAGGGACATTTTCTGCAGTTTCAATTTCTAATTTAATATCTACAACCCCCTCTTTCACCGATTCATTCTGCCTAGAACAATCTATTACAATTAGAGGATATTTCTTTATAAAGTCAGCTCTGTTAAACATAGGATCGGGGACGGTGTTGTAGTAACTCTCCCTAAACCTCACAAACATCTCATAAGCTTTAGAGGCATCTCCATTTTCAAAATCGAGATTTAAATCACTATAAGGATAATATTCAGAGTTTAAAAACACTTTGATATTTTTCAATTTACAGTGATCAAATTCATCAGTTCTTTTTCGTGCACTGTTGTCCCTACCTGTTTGGAAACCAAATATAATATACCTGGGCTTCTCCAAACTCGAAGACGTCTTAACTGACCATGTATGTCTCTTGGTTTCGGGGTATGATGGGAGTTCGTGTAGCTCCAAACTTCTAAATGCAATTTGCAAATTTTTATTTTGCAATAACATCTTTTGTAATTGAAGCTTCTCCCCATCAGATGGTACCACGTGCGGCATCACCCACTGAATCGATTTAAGTGTAATTTTAGGAATAGGATCGACACCAGTTGGAGCATTAGATGTTGTTAATATACAATTTAAGTCGTTTTTGGATCTTTTCAACACCAATTCTTGTTTAACATTTACTAAAACCTTATTAAAATCCTCAAACACACCCATTAACAGCTCTAACGGGACACAAGTACTAAACTTGCCGCTTTTATGGAACTCCTTTAAATTTTCATCAGAATCAAACGCTACATTTGACAATTTAGTTGTTTTATTGTAAGAGCACAATATTTTCATAAGACTGGAAATTCCCGGATTTCTTACAATATCTATTTCTTTACCAGCAACTTCGTATCTAATTTCGTCAAATAAGAATGCAAATGCATTATTTATAAAATGTCCTTTATCATGATTCTCTATTTCTCCTTTAATATACAGATAACTCCTACATGGGAGTGTTAGTAAATCTTGATTATTTATGCATATTCGAATTTCATCGGAATTATTTATTGCTAAAGTGTTGTGTGGAACATAGGAGTGATTTGTAATTTTAACCAGGCTATCATCGTATTGGAATTTTTCTGTAACGTCTAGAAAATCTTCCATTTTTATTAATAGAAAATTTTAACTTCAACCCAATTGATCGCAGAAACCTGGCATTTTGGACACTCAGTCCGTTCTTGTAAATTCTCATATCTTTTTTATATGACAAGTAATTGTAGTTTCTTCTTTATTAAAGTCAATTGGCTTGTCGTGTTGATCTGCAAATGTAATGCTAACAACATCTAAACTTCTCTTATTTACAGGGAAGTATATAATATTTCTGGGAACCTCAATAATTTTGTAGCCGGGAGGAGCTTCTGGGTAAAAACTGTGTATGGTGTGTGATTTGTCACCATTTAAATAAGACCCATTCGCAATATTACATTTTACTCTAATCACATTTACATTATTTATGTTGATTTTATTTACAGATTTAAACGCAATATCTGGAGTAGAAAATCCTTTAAATCCCAATAATTCAGACCCCAAACACGGTTTTGTAAAATCAAACACATGGCTAGAATGCAGTGTGGCTTTCATAGTTTTATTATCGGCTATAAGTACAAAATCTGGGAGTTGCTTTTGAATTTCCTTCGCAAGCTCAAACACTTCGTATGTACCTTCAGCAATTTCAATTACATTTGCGGCTTTGTGATCGTAATAATACACATCCTCACCCTCGTCTATAGTTAATTTTGTGTCTTTAAGTTTATTTAATTTTGGAACTAGCCCTTTGTAAAATATAAGTTTGACTTTTGTATTAATTAATGCTACTTTATTTTGTATAATAACTTCAACTTTACCATCTAATGCCCGGTTTAATTCGTCAATTGTGACCTCCCCTTTTGGGGTTGTAATTTTGTGCATTTTGTAATATGTCAAAGTATTTAGAGGTTTTTTAACATTAAATATAGAATTATAACTTTGAAAATCTACCAGCCCAATTACATAATCACCATTTAATTCTATAGGAGGAAAGAACACCGACTTCAACTCTGGCTCTGTACCTGTGAATGTTATAGTAAATGAATCCATTTTTATAAACTAAAATTTTTCAGAAATGATAAACATAAAATTCCACAAATGGAACTGTTTAAATCTTGTATTTGATCAGTTGTATAGTAAATTTTAGATGGTACAAAATATTCAATTACCTCTTTTGGAGGCTGTATTCCGAAAGGGTCAAAATATATTACAATATCTTTATTTTTACGATATGCTGTCCAATGTGTGCCCCTGTCACTGTCTAAATTAATAATTCCACATTCTCTTACTTTTGGTCTCTGTTTTCTTAGCTCGTTTTTTAGGTACACTCCTCGAAAGTGAGGCACGTCTCTTGCTGCCTCTAACAGCTGAAAGTTGTCCATCTTTTTTATTAAATTTTAATCCCATTCCCATTTTTGCCTTAGCCTTCATCAAATTTGTCACTGCATAAGCTGCTGCTTTTTCGGCCAGACTGGCGTCCTTTGCCGAAACCCTAGTCCAAGCCTGGTCCGCTAATCTCATATCTGCCTTGTTCCGGGCGGCTGTATCAGGATTATTCATGTAGAATATGTCGTGCTCTTTACAATAAGAGTCTAGCTTATTTTTTGGAGGTACATTTTTGGCTAAATTTTCACGTATATTAGTTCCTGGACCACAATATGAATACGACGGGATGTGGAGGGGGAAAGGAAGGTTGTTTATAAGGGTATTTAACAAGCCACGGCCTCTATATGGCTTTAAGAATAATCCCTTACCCTTCTTACACTTTCTCTTTGCCATTTTTATTATATAAAAAATTATTAAACAAAAGAACAAATTTAACACATAAAGAAAATACACCATTATATAAAAAATGTCATTTATTCAACAAAAGAACAAATTTAAAATAGCACATAAAGAAAATACACCAAAGAAGTTGGGTCTATTTCCTAATAATATTCGCTGTCTTATAATAGGGCCTAGTGGTTCGGGGAAGACCGTTGTAATTTATAACTTAATTGTAAAAAAACAAGGATTAAAGTTTACAAATTTATATATAATATCCAAATCTTTGGAACAAGAAAAATATAAAAAAATAATTGAAATATTCCGTCTGTGTGATGAAGTTAAATTACACACATATTCAAACTGTGAAATCACACCAAATGATGTAGAATCACACTCAATAGTTGTATTTGACGACATAAATAGTCCAAATATCACTCAATTTTTCTCAATGGGCAGACACAAAAATATTAACAGTTTTTACTTGTGTCAATCTTACAGTAAAGTACACAAACATTTACGTGACAATGTTAATTTTCTAATATTATTTAAACAAGACGATTTAAATTTAAAACATGTGTATAACAATCATGTGGGAAATGATTTTTCATTTAACCAATTTAGAAATCTCTGCCATCAATGTTGGGATAGGTCTAAATATGGCTTTTTTGTAATAGACAAGGAAAGGCCAAAGAATAATGGCAAATACAGATTTATGTTTGACCAATTTTATAGTGACCAAGGGCAAGGGTGTTGATGCCATCCACAATAAACCTCTTGTCGTCATCAAAAGAGAGTACCTTTTTGTTCATCGTTAATGTTTGCAGATGGTGGTTTGTGGATTTAATTCTTGTAACATTCTCATAGTAATCTTCCCCGGTTGCAAGACAGTGTAAGTAATGTTGGTGTCTTAAGAGATGTTTAACTGTGGCGTTGTCAGCTCCTTTTGCCTTCTTAACCTCTAGCTCATTTTGCTTTTCTTTTTCGTATAACCATTGTAAAGGAATGAAAGAGTATAATTTTGGCCTTAAACCACAATATTCATACATAATTTGACCATTTAATTCGTCTTTAAACTTGCCCGTAACTTTTTTGTTTTTATCAGAGGATAAGAAATGATCTTTACTATATGCAGAGGTGTCAAAACGGTCCAAGTCACATTGTATTTCCTTGTAAAAGTCCTCTGTTACTATAGAATAAGGAAGGCTGTCTGTGTCTGTCATTAAGAACTTTTTATTCTTAAATTTTGACATATAATTATAGTGGAAATCATACATTATTACTTTGCTGATATCCAAAATGGTCATTCCTAAATATATTGGTTTATCAAACTTTACAATTAATTTATTTAAATGCACAGCATGCAACTTGTTATCGAACATTTTGCTGCAGTCAAATCTTGGCTTTGTAACATACTTTGTTAACTTAGACTCGTCTACAAGATGTATATCACGAAACTTGCGTTGGTTCATAATTGTTCGACCAAAGAGACTGTTATTTAACAGTTTGTAAAAGTCTTTTTCAAAATCATGTTCAGCTTTTTGTCGCTTTTCAATATTAAAATTAATATAGGGCGCGAGCCATTTTGATTGTCTAAATTTTAAGATTCTGTGGTATTTTGTAACTACCAAACCCAGTTCTTCGTATTTTTTTAGTGCTTTATAATGCAAAATATATTTGGTTTTGTCATTTAAATTTGGTATTAATTTTCCATTCATTTTTTCTGGTGCGAGCGGGTAGTCATTATGCAAATCGTGTAAACTTTTATCGTATTTTAAATCAACTTCCAAAATAAATCCAAAGTTTTCATTTTGATTGGATTTATAATCTTTCTCATTTGTCCATCTAAAGCCATCAACGGGCAACGACTCGCACATTGCTGTAGAGTATAGCGAGTTGCAGTCTAAGTATACAAGATAGGTGCTTTCTTGATTTGGGTCATAATGTTCGCCCATGTACTTATTATTGGCTTTAGCGTGGCGCGTGGAAATCATGCTTACACCGCCTCTAATGGCATGTTCTATAAACAAATGCATGTCAATGTCTTGAAATAATTCTAATTTTATGCCGGTCATTCTAAGACACGCCTCCCATGTTAGTCCAGGCAGTGAGTACATGTGGACAGGGTCGAGTTTATAATCCTTTAAACACAAGTCCCTAAATGTCTCAAACACATCAGCCAATAACAACACATCTGTTTTAAGGTATAAATCGTGATATTCTTTTAAATTCTTTATATTAAAATGATTCCATACGTTTTTAGCATGTTCATATTGTGCAGGAGATATACATTCTTTAGTTAGACTGCTGTAAAATGCCTCTATGGGTGGGAGGGGCTCTAAAAACTTTTCTGGTCCTGTCATGTATTCGTACGGAAATTCGCCCTTACATTGTAGTAGTGGATTGTCTATAAATCTAAACGTATTTAAATTGGAAGCTAATTTGCTTAAGGGAAGAGACAGAAAGTTGTATGAATCCAAAAATACCAAATCATCAACAGAGAACGAAATATATTTTTCCATGTCTTTGGCTATGCAATTCAATTTGCGATTGAATTTTCCCAAGTGTTGCATTATTAAATGACCGTCATAGTTTTTAAGATTGTGGAAGAATACTGGAATTTTCTTGGTTACTTTATAGTTTAAATTGCAAGAGTTGTGGGAGGGTCCTCGGAACTCGCCTGTTAGGTGGCAGTGGTCGCGCACTTTATCACACAGTAACAGCTGTTGGCATATGTGGCAGTGTGTAGAGTTTTGGAAGGATGCCTCTTGCTCTGCAGTCATTACAAGGGGAACATATACTCCCATCTGACTTTTAATAAAGTCATAAGTTTTAAATAACTTTTCGAAAAACACATCCATCACATTTTCACCGCTGTACAACTCTTCGTAAATAATGTTAGAATCTCTCACCACAACATAAGCAAATCCAGAAGGCGTGTGTTTGCCACAGTTTATAAAACATTCGAAATCTGCATAAATCACAAAGGGAGCTTTAAGTTGATATTTGTAATTCGTAAATTGTAGTGTATCTTTTTTAGACATTTGTACTCTTTGGGCATCAAAGGTTTTACAATATGTTGTGTGAAGTTCCAATATATCTTTGGTGCAAAAATGTTGCAAACAGAACTTGCAAAAATATTTCTTGTTGTTGTGTTTTGTAGAATTAAACATTAACTTATCAAAATCACGAATTAAACAGTAATGTGATTTCCGACCTTGTTGTAGAAGCAGCAGGTTGACGTGTGTATTACTATTTAGTTTAGTTATTCTCAGTGGATATATTAATTGTCCTTCAATTCCATATACGTTAACACTTATGTTGTTTTGTTTTTCAAATTTATCAATGTCGGATATTTTTACTGGATATTTTATGTTTGTCATATTCAACTGGCCTATGTGGGGTTCGTAGTAAAATACTCGATTTGCATTTTCTTTACGATTCCTTGGATTCAGGCTTGCTAAAACACTCCACACGAAACATTTATTATCACTATTTTTAATATTTAAAACAGCGTGTTTTGATTTTATATTTTCTGGTGTGGGTATGTATGAGTTGGGAGTTAGGGGCTTATATTTGTAAACATGTAGCTGCCAGTATTTAGTGTGGTCATATATCCATCCGCTGCCTTGGGCTTGATACTTGTGCATGGAGGTATCGATCTTAAAAAGTGCTTCTTTAATTTGAGTCTTTAATTGTGCTTTCTCAATTGATAAATTAGTTAAACTTCGAAAATCAGCAATACATTCTTTGTCAATGATTAAATCGCCATTATTGTCCACCGAGTGTTTGATGAACTTTACCCTCCTAATAAGAATCCATTTGATAGGTTGGGGACAAGATTGAAGAGTGTCTAATACTTCCACAGATTCACCATTAAAAACATACAACTTGTAAGGTCGTTTGTCACATCGTAGGTGGTGGCGTTTCTTTTGACAGTTAATAGCCTTCTTACACACATTACAAGTATTGTGTTTTTCTAGCATGTGCATTTTAAAATGATTGTTATTATCAAATATTTGATGGCATTTTTTACAAATTTTAGGAATAACTTTGTGAATGTTGCGATAGTGTCTGATTAAATTGCTTCTGTTGGAGCAGGGCACGGAGCATATTGCACAGGACAACATTTTGTGTTGAAATGACTGTAGAGATGTCGTGCTCTGCTTTTTATAAACAAGAAATTACCATTTTTAAATTTTTTAAATTTTTAAATTTTTTTAAATTATTTAACAGCGGTTTTTAAATTATATTTTACAAGTTTACGAGAGTTCAAAAATTGCCATGGTGATGGATTAACTATTGTCCCTCCGTTGAAGACAGATTACAACTACCGTCGCTAACACTCACAGCTAACATAGAGTCCTAGGTGGAGAGGTGGGCGGAGAGGTGGAGAGAGCCAGAGTGCGGCGTGGTGACGTCGTCTGGTGCCGGTGCCTTGTGTCGCTGGTGGCGTGTGTGGTGGCGTCATCTAGTGCCGGTGCCTTGTGTCGCTGGTGGTGGAGGTCACTGTTGTTGTGTCTTGTCGGTGGCACCTTATATACACATCAGATTTTCAATTTAAACAGGAAATGACGTTGGCTGGACTTTCTATGGTAGGTGGAAATTCTGGTCAATGTGACGCGTGGTTGCACATGACCGACTTAGTGTGTTAGTATGTCAGTGTGTCGGTGAGCGGTGGATTTTTGTGTGGGCAGCGATGCGGATCGTTGCGTGTGCAAGCGGCGGATGTTTTAATCAGTTGGCAGTTCGACCGTAGTTGGGATTAAAACACTACGACAATCAAGAAGTTGGCGGCAGTATTTTTAATTTGGGGGAATTTATTAAAACATTAGGACAATAACATATCCAAATTTTAAACAAATCGGACAGTAAATAAAGAAGTTGGCGGCAGTATTTTTCAAAAATAATTTTGACCGTAATAGTGAATTTGGGAAATGTAAGTGGAATTTATTAAAACACTTGCCTAGGACAATAACATATCCAAGTTTTAAACAAATCGGACCATAAACACTAAAGATAGTTTTTTAGAATTTGAAAATTAATTTTAAAAAATATAGGGGAGGGATGGGGACAATATATTTAATATAGGCAAGGGTTGGGTATTAGTACAGGCCAACAAGGAAACTTGTGGCTTATTAGTATAGGCAGGATCGGGCGTCGGTCCAAAAACTGATCCCCATAAGAATAACATGGGGAAAAAGCGCCGAATAGTATGCCTCCCCCTCATTTCACATCTACTCGCTTAATCTGGTAAAGCAATAAATTAAACTCATTTTAGTGCAACTCCCGTAAAGAAATATGTATTTTTCGAATTATTAGAGAATTTCAAAGTAATTAGATTAATTTTAATAAATCCTCAAGTCGCCATTAGCCTCTTTGTGAGAGGAACAGATAGCGTCGGTTCCCCCTCCTTCGTCACTTTGCATTCATTGTGTGACGAGACCGAGATGTCATGGCGGTGTTATGAGAATGTCTGAGAATGTCATTGTTTGTGAAGACATATCAAATCGAAATTATTAGGCTATCAGAGTTGTTGTTGAGCCTAGTGATAATAAATATTGATAAATAATGAAGGTAGAGTTGATTTTAAGTATTACCTGTGACTAAGGAGGTTTATTTTAAAAGTAAAGTGACTTGGAATATTAATTGTGGAAGGAAGCTTGGAGCCGCCATTTGCAATCAAGGCGTCTCTGTGTCTGTTGCGTTCGGATTAATCCGCCATATTTGATTTGCCACTTCAGTTTGATTGAAGTGCAAATGCGTGAACTTGGTTGCAACTTATCGTGGAAAAGGGAGAGGACGACATTAAAATGAAATTATAAATTATTTGGGAATTAAATTGAAGAAATATTATATCGTAAATTAATCCGAATTGTCCGAAGCGAGACTTAGGCAACAATTATCAAAACTGGGCGACGTCACAGGATAGCCGTGACGCCGTGATTTATAAGGCAGTAGGGTTTGCCGTGTTTGTAAACAGATGTCTGTATAGATTAATCTAAACAGTTCCACACGTGTGTTGTTATTAAGAGAGAAGATAGTTATTCCTGAAGTGTTATATTTTTATTTAGTTGATTTAACATTGTTTTGTCCAAGGACGGGAGTTTGTAGGATTTATTTATTATATTAACCTTAGAATAAATGCTTTCTAAATTAACCTAAGTTTATTTGCATGTTTGATTAACTCTGGGTTATATATTTAAGTGGTAAATCTATAAATGCATTGAAAAAAAATCTGGGCGTCATTGGAAATAGGCCAATAATTTAAAATCAAGTAATTGAAATATTTTATTGTTACAAATTAATAAAAATTAATGATCTGACACTTATAAACTGTGTCAATTTTCTGGCCTATCTTCATTGTCAGGACAAAGGATACCACTGCATTTTATTTACCAAAGAAATTAAGTAAATCAGAACTTTGAAAATTTTCGACTAAACAAAGCGTTAGTAGTGGGGAAATAGGAGTTCTGTGACATTTCATTGAAATTAATCGGGACTTAGAAATAATCGACGTGGACCACCATAGTAGTGGGGAAATGGGCGTTCGATAGTAATTTTCGAAATTTATTGTGTATTTTGAGCTAAGGACTTAGCCGGATTTTTCAAAATTTCACTGAATACTACAAACGACTTGTGATCTTTTGAAAATTAATTTGGTGATTTTAATTGAGTAATTCACTGTGTTGGGACTTAGAGTAATCGCGTTTTGGGGCTTTAGTGTACTTTATTGAACTTCAAGTTGGGACTTTGAATTTTTCAAAATTTTGTTAGAAACAAAACAACGTGTGAACTTAGGCGTTTGAGCCTCTGATGATTGCTTCAATTAAGTATTGGAAATTATAAATGGGACTGGGCGAATTTTAATTATTTCGGAAGCTCTCATCAGTAGGTGGTAATTGAGGGTTCTACACCAGTGAATCCAGTAATTTGAGTGTTGAGAGAATTAATGGGCAGTAACCTTCGGTAACGGTTGTGAAGGGGTAATAAATAAATTATTTAACCTTTTGTTTGCAGTTTTGAAAAAAAAGGCTGTTTTGCTCTCCCTCAAAATTATGTGAGACAAAATAGCATAGAGGAGAAAATTAAATCGCAGTTTGGTTGCTGTATTGGTTTTTTGGAACTGAGCTATACTGTGCTCATTGTTTGGTTCTGGTTCCTAGTTTTGGGCCAACTGAACATGACAGTCAGTAGAGCAGTGGTACTGTTTGTTTGTGGTACTGGACTTTGTATTTTTTTATGTAAGTTAATCAGCAACGTGAAGATATTTAGTATACCTCTTTCTGTGTGTGTGAATTTAGTTAATAGCCATTAAATGAGTAAGTGTAAAAAAAATTATTAATTCAAATTGGAACTAATAAAGCTTTGAGTTGAATCCAGTAAATTGTGATGCGTATTTGTGTTCAGTTTTACGATCTGCAGATAGCTTTAAATACCGTTGCAGATCGGTGCTTCGTAAACAATGATCACATTTATTTTTTTACAGTTTGAAATCGTGAGCGTCAAATTGCCTAGTTTGATAGTTTGAGAAATTTAATTTTGTTTTTTTTTCATGCAGTCTGTCTCTTAAATTGTATGGCTGCATCTGTTTTATTATCAGTACTCCGAACATGGACAGAAATTATTTGCCGATGTAATATTTAAAGTGTCTAATACTTTACCCCCCTCATCTGGGACTGAGCATTGTGAAGCCAGAGCTCCCATTTGCGGTGTGATGAATTAGATAATGAACCAGAGATTAGGAGTAAAAACGTTGATTTATGATTTAGTCCATTTACACTTAGTTCAAAATTTGCAAAAAGAGTCCAGTTAGCTTCCCTTATATTTAAAATATAAGGCTGGTGAAGTTAGTGATAAGTGATTCTTCGTAGGAAGTTTGTTGTTATTAATAGTTTGTGCTCTAAATTGTGATAACACGTGTTCACTGGATAACCTGTTTTGTTTGTTGTACAGGAAAGTTATAATTCTAGGCCATTCTTGTGCTGTCCCTGTGGATTGGGACACCGGAGGGTCTTCCTCGCTGTGGACTTGCCGAGGGAGTGCATTCGTAACCATTACTGAATGGATTATGCTGATGTGGACAAGTGTTATCACCTAAGTATACTGATGTACTAGTGTTTAGGAATCACATTATGGTTATTTGTTTTTTTTTAAATAGAATTTCAAAATGTGTGCTCTGCTCCGGGAATATGCTTGCTAACTCATGCTATTCTTGGCCAGACCTTGAAGAGAACGAAAATTTAATAAAAGCAAACGGGAAGGGGGAGTAAATTATGTTTTGCTTGGCAAGCTGTTCTGTAGAAAGCCCAGCCTGTGCAGCGCAATTCGCCTGTACAGCCGGCAAAGCGGAGGTTGATGGTTGTGTGTTTACTAAGGGGTGGTACGAGTAAACCAGCCAATGGTCTTCTGGGCCTGTTGTTTTAGTCTATTTGAGTTTTGTTTTGGGGGAAATGCCCCATTGAAATTATGACGTTGAATGGGCCTCCCTCAAGGAAAAAAAATAGATGTGTTTGTCGTAGCAACTGATGAGTCCAATATTGCCTGCCCGTACAAATGGCAGCAGTATACTCATGTCGGATCGGAATGTGAAGTTGTGATTTCTGACTTTTCTAAGTCATAAGCTCTCTGTTGAAGAGACTGAAGTGATCGGTGTGATTCGATCACTGGCGGATCGGGTGCCTGCCCGATTTATCGGCAGCTCCTTATATTCCAGCGTTTGTGGAAAAGTGGTTTTTCCCGAGGTTTATGGGTGCATAGTGCTTCAGAGCCATGTAAGGTAACTCTGAACTGTTATGAGGATGGCTGAAAGATCAACCTGACCACCATGCAGTTGAGTGGAGTTGGAGTGATCTCCGAGGCGTTATTAGTGATGGGTTTAAGGTGCCTGCCCGTATACACGGCAGCAACACTCATGTCGGTCAGATGAGTAAAGTTTTGTTCTTGATTGGAAGACGATTTCTGACGAAGATACCAAGTTGAGGAATATCTATGTGAATGCCACCTTAAAGGTCCTGCAGGGACTAGATGATCAGCTTGGCACCTAAGCGTAAAGGGGTATTCTTTGGAGAGTACTTTCCAGCACCTTAGAGTCCATTATGCTGGCGCCCGCATGGTTGAGTAGGACATGTGGGGCGGCCGTTCGGTTATTGTGATAATCACAGTTGTCTTTGTAGGTTTGAGATGGAGATTTCGAGTTACTGACCTGCTCCGTGCCGCCCTGGGAGGCCGCGATCAGCGCCCGCAGGCTGCGCAGACAGAGTCTCCACTCCAGAGTCACGGGGAGGTAGTACCTCGTGCTGAGCCAGTAATAGAGTCTACGCAGGACACAGGACACAATTCCACGAGCACAGCTAGTGTCGAGCTGACTGCGCGGTAAACGGTGATGAGGAGTGAGTTACGGGCCCGGGACGCTTTGAGTAAGTGATGTATAATTAAGAAACATAGACTTTCGACCGCGATCAAAAAATCGCGTACTACGCTGTGAAGAAGCGAGTACCTCTGGACTTGTCTCCGCGAGGACGCGATGGCGAAAGGACTGGGGATCCCCCTCTGATTGTTGTGCGATTGCCTACTTGTGTATTATGTATTTGTATATGTATGTGTAGTGTTAATGATCTTTGCATACCGGTATGTTTTGTTGTGTGTTTCTAATAATGGTGTAATAATTGTAGGCTGGTAATGGCAACTTTTTTTATTATTATTCGAAGCGATCCAACTAAAACTAGTAGTATATCCCAAGAAGGGTAAAGGATTCACTGGCCCAACTTGGTGTCCACAGGAAGGTAATGTGCACACATCCCACCCCCTAATAGCCCCCTTCCCTTCAACTCCCTGACTGGACTGTAGGCACCTGGGAGCCAGCCTGAATGAGTTTTCAAAATTTAAAAGACACATTTACTTATAGTTAGTGTATAGTCAGTCAAGAGTGACAGAAAATGCCTTGCTGAGGGATTTTCCGGACCCCGTCAGCAAGACAGTGATGTTTCCTTACCAGGCCTACTGGACGTGAGTTTTTTTTTAGGATTAGTTAATAATTCCTTGTACCATATTGATTATTCGATTGTACATGTGATTTATTATTGGTAATTTAAAGTGGTTTTGAGGCTTCGGCTGATAGTGGGTGGAGTTCCACCAGAATTTAATATGTTACTTGGCTATTTCGAAATGTGTATACGAGTTAATTAGTGTACACACTGTAGCTTGGGAAAGGGTGTGTTAGGTTAGAAGTACATTTTCTTTTGCTAATTTTTGACCTTACGTTGGAAGATCCGTTACTACCGAAGGGGTGACAGAGTGTAAAACCGGCCCCAAGTGAAAACCCGTGCGGCTTCACCATAGCGGACAAGTAGCGTTATAAAATTGCCATAAAAGTGCTGAACTCAATTACCCTCTGTTGAATTTTGAAATATAATAATTCATACGCTGTGCAGATACTAAGAAAAATTAACCAATTGGTTTTAAATACACATAATTAAACTCAGTGACGTATCTTCTAGCGATGGCATGGTAGATTTTTGTTTTTGGAGACGACTGGAATACTCTTGTCATAGAGAGAGGGTGGGTTAATGCCCTCTAGTAATTTTCACTTCACCTTTAGCTGTGTGAAGCTATGGATAAATTCATGAGCAATGTATTCTGTAATGTTGTAATGGTCTGTTTAGATGGGAATGTGTGTTGTGTTTTTGTGTTTAAGTTTAGGTAACTTTTGTCCTTGTAAAATGAGATCTTTTAGTTTTTTTTTCTTGAGGTGTTGTTTTGGTTGTTTAACTTTGACTTTTGAGATGTTTTGATTGTGATATTTTCGAGATATATTTTGTAAAGGGAGAGGCTAATGCGGACCGGCGACAATTCGAGTTTTTTTTCTTCGTAAAAAAAAAAATAAAATAAAGTTGAAGTTCAATAATTTTTTTTGTTATTTTGCGGGGAGAGTTGAGGTTAGCTGACTGGAGTTAGAAGTTTCCTGATCACCGACCAGCCAACGGAAGACGGATGTGTACTCTCCTAACATTGAGAGAAGTTGGACTTGGCAATCTGCTGTTACCTCATGCTGGGGACAGCATGGTCTAAGGGTGAGGGGGGTGTGACGGCCCAAAATCCCTAGACTGTTAAAAGCCATTAATACGACACTGTAATTAAATAATTACAGTTTACCGTTCGTAATAATTAAATTTCTACCGTCACTAAAATCTAAAATTAGAAGGAGGAACGGTGCTCTTAACATTATTTCAATTATTTCATTTATTATTTCATTTTGAAGAGTTGGCTGGTACAAAATATTAAATCAACCACCAGACGCTAGGATATTTGCTCCAAGCTAATCTCAGCTTAGATGCTCCCACGGTCCCGGCCGGGCGTTGATGTCAGCAGGAATGCAAGTGTCAGCATTTCCTCTCTCAGCGCCAACCTGACAGCACGTTTTCAGTACCTCTTAGTTTGAGTAACGGCGTGAGTGATCGTTTGGCTGCAGCACTTGTCAATGAAGTGTTCCCGTGACGTTACGTGCGAAACTGTTTCTGATTGGCTGGCTTGGTTCAGCATCGGCGAAGGAGACAAGAGCCTCCCCCCAGTCCCTAAGAAGTCACGATGTAATTAACACGCGTCGCGTCGCCTCTCCCTGCTAATTTATTAATTGGCATTGTCTTTCTAAATTTAATGTAACCTTAATTATTGTATTTTAACCGCGGATATACCTAGTGTTAACGTCGTTTAAGTTGGTTTTTAAATCAGTTGTTGTAAAGTTGTGCGGTCTAATAAATAGTAATTTTGTTTCCCAACCGGCATTATTATTATTTGAAATCCGAAATCGGCCTGTGTGTACACACACACACACACACACACACATATATATATATATATATATAAACATGAAAATAACCATGAGTACCCTGTTAAAAACATTTTTGAATTATATTTTCACAACATGTTTCGACTTAAAGTCATGATCACAGTGCTAATATTTATTTGGTTAACCAAACTTAACCTTCCTAGGGAAATAGTTACCATTTTATAAATTTAAGCTGCACTGCAGAGGTTTGTTGACTTGCATAGGGTGATTTTCCTAACAGTTACTTATAGAGTTGTTAGATACAGTTGAAACGAAGACAATAGTTTTTTTAGGCATGTCATTAATTTATTTATCATGTGTTCGTAAACAAGTTAGTTATAATTATAGCTTAGAAAAAGGAACGAAAGTTAATAAATGTTATTGCATTATGTCATCAATCACTTTTAATCCAAATTTAAATGTCAAAGAATGTAGGATAACAAATAATCAGATTCAGGTTGAATGACGAAACGCCACTGGCGAAGTTCCGAACTGATCAATATTGCAGTTTGGCTCGCTCAGACTGCATTCATCCCTTCAACAAGCTTTGTGCCAAGTGTTTTTAATATTTGCAGTTTGCATTATCTACGTTGGTAATGTGTCACATGTATAAAAGGCTGTCAGTTAAATACCTCTATCTCAGTTGAATTTTCTTGCAAGTCAAGGAATTGATAAAAAAATAAATGGCATTTATCAAGCGTAGTACTTATATTATCGTAGTAATATTAAAACGTGTTTAATAACCTTTGCAAATCATAAGTGTTTTCTTTTACCTAAGAACATTTCAATGGCTTATAAATTACATGAAATGTCTGTAATGCCTTATGTTGGTCTTACTAATGATTTCTGTCATCGAGATTCTTCAATGACTAAAAGTTTAAGAAAATATTACAATACCAATCGATGTAAAGTAGATGTAAGTTTAAAGAAATAAATAAATCGTTTTTGATATAATAAAAACATATTTAAACAAACTCGAGAAATTTTAAAAATTAAAAAACAGTTAAATTTGCATATATGGTTATTTGTTTTAATATTTTTCTTCCTAATATTCTTAATCTAGTAGTTTTGAACGTTGTAACAATTATTAATAGGCATATCGCTAGCCTAAATGTTAGCCACTTAGTCTTCTAGTGAAGGAGGTAGGGTTCGATTCCCAGGGGTCTACAAACGTGGATGGGCTCTTGGGCTCTTTACATACATCCCGATGAAACAACTAAAGTGAACGTTATGTTTAATTAAATCACTTAGCTATACACCTAATAAAAACCATGTAACACTTTTCTTGTCGGTGTAAAGCTTAAATTAAAGCAAGGTTAACCAACGCTACAACAAAGTTTTAGACCTTTTCGAGTATCTGGAAGGTAAAAGGTGTTTTGCCACAGTAATAGGTTAAAACGTTTGCTATATCTACATGAGTGAAACTGTAAACAATTGATAAAATCCCCACCATAAGATTACTCACAATCTTCTACGTCAGTTTTCTGTTAGACATATTATCCTTGCAAAGTCAATAAAATCGTGTACTTATTTATTATTACAGGTATTTAGAATCATTTATTTTCGTACGAAGGCAGACAGCAAGATAAGTTTGGTAAGTTACGCAAAGTTATTATTTGCGTATTACGTTACGCTACGTGGATATTAATGTTTTCTTAAGCTGTACCTTAATTTATTGCATTATTAATGAAAAAGCATACATTCCTTTAATGTTAGCTGAGCATTTCTTTATATAAAATACGTTTTGTTAAATATAAACATATCACTTAAATTTTCTACTAAATACATAGTCTTAGAGTATATTTACTATATTAGATGACTGAGTGCACATTAAAATATGTTTAATTGTGTATTTTATTACAACGAAGTTTATATCTGTATATGAGTATCAATATATGTAATCATGAAGAGATATTATGATAAATGTAATCCGTAGAATTGTTTTACAACTAACATGGATTAACACAATTATATTCCATAGTTAATACTGAAACAAATATACATTGGTTATATAGTATAGTTGTTATTTAAATACTAATAAATCAAACACTGAAAATATCAACAAAGAACGTTTAAATTCGTTAAAAACGGTTTATCTGTTTAATAAGCATAAGATACACTACAACGTTTTCAAGCAACAAAGCAGAAACAAATGCACGTCTTCTGATTCTTGTTATTTAAAAGGGGTACTAAAATAATTTATTTAACAATCGGTTTTCATAATACAATTTAGCTTAAGGAAATAAATGAATACTTTAGCACACAGTTTATTTTGAAATGAAAAACTTTACTGGACATTTTAATAGTAGTATTTGCGTTTTGAAATTCAATACTATAACGAATATTTAACGTGTGTAAGATTAATGATGCTTGAAAAGGAATTTGATTGTTACCCATTTAAAATGTTCAGCGCCTGATGATTGTTGAATAAAATCATACTAAACCAGCATATTTAGTCAATAGCTTGAGAAATTCAACTCAGAAGGGAATTAATAATTTGCTAGATCGTGGAGTTTAATTTTATATTAGCTCAAAGGACTCGTGTTTATTTAAAACTGCTATAATTAATTAAAATTTAATTAGTTTCCTCATGAATAATTTGGTGAAGCAAATATAAATGCACATTTATGACATAAATTCTTCGTAAAATAAAAAATCTATTTTGAGAAGTTACTTATGAAAATAGTCTACTTCAAAGTCAGTTAAGCTACTTCTTCTTGCATTACATACTAGAGGTAAAAATAGGTAATAAAGATAAGTACAACCCCTCAAAACGTTATTGAGATTGGATAAAAATTGTACTATTTATGAGCCAATATTATAAGATAATAACACAAATTTCTATATCAAGTGGGTGTGAAATCCAATATGGTGACAAATTTTACTTCACTCAAACTGGAAATAAGGTTTATATCTAATTACTCTTAAGTAAGATCTTAAAGAAACAATATTCAGGTTTAAAACCTTTGTTACTCTTATACAAAGTTCACCCTAATTGTTCTGGCAATACATGATTTGGATTGCGAAAATATCATCAAGAACAGTTGCATAAGCGGCTACCACCTAATCGGATGCGATATATCGATCTTAAAAATACGATACATCGAATTATATTTTAAATCGATCTTTAACCTAAATAACATACAAACATTCGAGTCCTCATGACGTGTGTTGAAAACGTCTCCTAAAATTTGGATTAAGAGCGATGATGTCAGTTACAGATCAATTTTAATGAAACATTTAACAAGTAACAAAAAAACGGAAACTAAAATTGTAAAATGTAACAAATAATAAAGAAACGTATAACAAAGATAAACTTAGTTATCTTTGCCAGTGATTCTGTTTATTCATGAAAGCAGCCCATTCAAAGTTTACCCTGGCAAAAATAATTTAAGTATTAGCTTAGCTGTACGTTTCTTTATTATTTTATTTTATTTTTTTTAATTGAAGTTTTCGTTTGTTTGATATTTGTTAAATGTTTCGTTGACATATATGTGTAACTGGCATCGCCTATTATTATTGACATGTACAATTTGTTGATTTAAGATGAGGCCTAAAACATTAAAGTAAATATCCAGTGCATAATTTTCGATATATACGGTTAAAATGTTATTCAAATTATTGAGTGTTCCAATTCGATATATCGAATAATTAAGATCGATATATCGCATCCGATTAGTTGGTGGCCGCTTATGAAACTGTACCCCAGGAGTCTCGTATTCATTGAGTATTCACACCCCGGGATGTTTGGTTTAAGAAGACCTCTGCAAGATTCGTAAACTCATTAAAATATTTTGCAACTCCGAATTAAATAAGAGACAAGAATTCATTAGAAGATTTCCTCAAGGAAATTAAGTTGGCGTAATTTAATATAAAACTCTCGGTCATGGTTCCAGTTGGGTTAGCGATGAACAAAACGTCTAATAGTTTTCCAACGTTGGCAATGAGGATGTACAATGCTCTCCCTGAGAACATTAAAAGTCTTGACTCTCCAAAATTTAAGAATCAATTAAGGGAGTGGCTACTAGCAAGGCCGATGTACGTGGACGAACTTTTCAAAGTGCTTGTCTAAGCTTGCTTTCATCTGAAATAGTTGTAAATATGTACATTCCACGGTAAAAATTATTTTATTAACTCAGACTACCAGCAGTGCTGATCATCGATGTCGAGGGAGGTAATTGAGGTAGCAGTATTTAAACTCCATACGATAAAAGTTTTAGGTAATCACGTAAAATAATAATTTTGTACTTATTTCATTATGGGTGATTAAAATAAATATATCTGCTGGAAGTATTAAATACCCCCGTCGCAGCAAACCTGCGTACTCAGCGAATTTACAATGCATAATATATGTCTTAATACCACATAAGGCCGCAAACCAAGTTTCATAACAATATATTCACATATAAGCGATTATAATTATTCTCCATAAGAATAACATTGGTAATGAGTACGTAGGTTTGCTGAAACAAGGAACAGAAACAATTGGATTTTATGCAAATATAAATAGAATTTAACTAGGTGAAGACACATACTAAATTTCATCAATATTCAATCATAAATAAGCGCTATATAACATTCTAGTTATTCTCCATAAGAATAACATGGTGGCTGAGAAAGCAGGTATGCTGCAACAAGGAACAGAAAAATGGGTTTTTATGTAATCATCAATATAACTCAACCAAGTGAAGCTACATACCAAGTTTTATTAATTTATGTTCATAATTAAGGGACTCATTACATTTTACTTATTCTCCATAAGAATAACATGGAGGCTGAGTACGCAGGTTTGCTGCTACGGGAATAATCAACAAAAATCAATTTTGTGTGCAAATATCAATATACCAGTACTACGTGAAGCCACATACCAAGTTTCATCATCATACATTTATAAATAATCGAGATATCAAATTTTATTTATTCACCATAAGGATAACATTGGACAACGTTCTGTGTTTAGCACTTTGAATATCTCTGCAACGGTGGGGTGTAGAATCACAATTTAAAGACCAAAATGATTGTTTTGTGGAACTAAACAGATTGGTAAAAGCAAATTTGAAGTTTACATTAAAATAAACTGAGGAAAAGCCAAAAACCTTTTACCCATAAGATTAATATGGGAGATTTTAAGAGCACGTTTTTTGGATTTTCTCCGCAACCACTTAACCTAGGTTAATAATTCAAAATACTAAATTAATTGTTTTCTTAAGCTCTATAACATGGTCAAAACCAAAATTAAGTTTTTTGAAAATTGTAGGGTGAAATATCCAAAAAACTGATTTTTGGAACATTTAAAACCCCCATAAACCCCCCTTTCCATGGTCAGATTTTTCTGGTTTTCGTTAAAGTCGTGAATTTAATTTTACACATTTGAGCCAAATTTCATCAAAATCGGACTTTTTTACAGAAGTTATCGTGTTTAAGGACACATACATATCGCTCTCTTTAAATATATATATATATATATAAATTTGAACGAATAGTGTTTTTGGCATCTGGGGACCTCAAAACAAAAAGTTTATCATGGTCTCGGGCTTAAGTCTTACCATGAGACCTACGGTAATAGCTTCTTCCCTATAGAGGAAATTCGCTCAAATAGTTTTGGTGTCAATTTTTTAAAATTTGAAAACATAGATAACCTTATAAAAATGATAACAAACTTTGTTCATTTCTTATAGCTACAGTGTCATGTGGTTCTTAATCCCCCTTCATAACGCGAACACAATATGTGCATAAACGTTAGGTTAGATTTGTTTTCACTTGTTATGAATGTCTAAAATATGTTTAATATGATCTATAAAGGCTTTACGGTTACGATAGTGAAATGGGCTTGACGATAACAGAAGGCTAACAATATATTGGCAATCGTCACAAAATATCGTAAGTAAAAGGAATCACTACACGTTTCCTTTGACTAACATACGCTTGGGATATGGTCCAGCAATCATTATGCAAGCTGAAATGTGTATAGCTACGACGATATTAAACTGTATGAAACAAGCGATGTTGTCAAATAAATTGAATAATAGAGAGAGGTGTGGATATGTTTTTAAAAATAAATCATATTTGTAGAAAATGAGAGCTTTATATTTGATATTACTCATGTTTGATCAGATCATTAAAATTGTTAATAAAAGATACAGGATGGATAAATTTAATTAATCTAGTTTATAAGGATTTCATAAGAGTTAAATGAGTTAAACATTTTAATATAGATATAAAATTATCTTGTAGGCTAAATAAGCATAGCATCATTTACCTTTTGTGTGCATCATAGGGGGAGTCATATCCATGTTGATTTGAGTAAAACACAAATTGTCACTAAATGTTACGCAGTAAAGGTTTATTTTTAAATCACTATTAAATGAGTCAACCATTACCACTGGAAAGTCAGAAATACGAATCGAATAACTAAAATTAAAACCGCACATTGCGAAATCAAACCGTTCAATAAATTGTCGCGAATAACGGATCACAACTATTACACAACGTAAAAAGGTAACGCGTTAACACAGGAAAAACAGCTGGGCAAAGGAGAGGAGAGGAGAGGGGGACGCGTAAACAATGGATCAGCTGTGAACTGCACACAGCTGACTGGCGGCTGCGACTCGATCTGACGCAAGGAGTTCTATTGATATTACTGGAGGTACCACTGTTGAACAAAACTGCGAGCCGTTCTTTCCAAATTTTGGTGAGGCGCTAAAATCGAATTTTGGTGAGGCTGCTACGGGGAATATCAACAAAAAACTTGTTTTTTGTGCTAATATCAATAACTAGTTGAAGTCATATACCAAGTTTCATCAATATACATTCATAAATAATCGAGATATAGAATTTTATTTATTCTCCATAAGGATAACATTGGACAACGTACTGTGTTTAGCACTTTGAATATCTCTGCAACGGTTGGACGTAGAACAACGATTAATACACAAAAATGTTTGTTTTGTTGAGCTAAACACATTAATAAACAGAAATGTGACGTTTTTAATAAAACTATCTGAGAAAAATCTAAAAACCTGTTTCCCATAAGATTAACATGGGACACGTTTTTTTGGATTTTCTCCGCAACCACTTAACCTAGGTTAATGATTCAAGATACTAAATTATTTGTTTTTTAAGCTCTATAAAATGGCTATAACCAAAATTGAGTGTTTTTAATATTTCGGGGTAAAATTTTCAAAAAACCGGTTTTTGGAAAATTGTAAACCCCCTTAAAACCCCCTTCCAATAGTGCGATCGATCTGGTTTTCGAACTTAAAGTCATAAATGCTACTCTCCACATTTTTGCCAAATTTCATCAAAATCGGGTGTTTTTTTTTTAAAGTTATCGCGGTAACGGACATATATATATATATATATATAAATTTGAACAAATAGTGTTTTTGGCATCTGGGGACCTCAAAACGAAAAGTTATCATGGTCTCGGGCTTAAGTCTTACCATGCCACCTACGGTAATAGCTTCTTCCCTATAGGGGAAATTCGCTAAAACTAAACCCCATTAATTATTCTCTTCTTATACTGGGGGTGAGTACACAGGTTTGCTGCAACCAGGAATAAAAACAATGAGTTTTTGTGCAAATATCAATAAAACTCAACTAGGTGAAGCCACATACCAAGTTTTATTAATTTTTCTTTATAATTAAGGGAGACATAGCATTGTAAATATTCTCCATAAGAATAACATGGGGGTTGAGTGCCAGGTTTGCTGCGATGAGAATAATTGGCAAAAAATTGTCTTTTGTGCAAAAAAACCACAACCAGATGAAGCCATAACCCAAGTTTTGTCAGTATAATATGTTTATAAATAAGCGATATATACAATTTTTTTTACAATAAGTCAAAAAATGGACCATAAAGAAATAGTTTTGTTTTTTGGAATTCTTTAACGTTTTAAAAGTTTTGTATCTTAGTAAATAATTGACCTACTGAAGTCGTTATCGTCTCAAACTTTAGACAAATGTATCCAGTTTAAGAAAGGATCGGACAACATATTTTGTCAGCGGCATACCTTCTGAGATATTTAACAAAATACCCCCGTCGCAGCAAACCTGCGTACTCAGTGAATTTCCAATGCATACATATGTGACTCACTACTACATCGAGCTATTTACCAAGTTTCACAAAAATACATCCATAAATAAGTGATATATAGGATTTTATTTATTCTCCATAAGAATAACATTAGGGTTGAGTACGCAGGTTTGCTGCAACGAGGAAGATAAGTAATGTGTTTTTTTGCAATTATCAAGACAACTGAACCAGGTGAAGCTACATACCAAGTTCTCTTAATGTAGGTTCATAATTAAGGGAGATATACAACTTTACTTATTCTCCATATGAATGACATGGGGGCCGAGTATGCAGGTTTGCTGCTACGGGGAATATCAACAAAAAACTTGTTTTTTGTGCTAATATCAATATACCACAGCTATTTGAAGCCACATACCAAGTTTCATCAATATACATTCATAAGTAATCGAGATATAGAATTTTATTTATTGTCCATAAGGATAACATTGGGCAACGTACTGTGTTTAGCGCTTTGAATATCTCTGCAACGGTTGGACGTAGAACAACGATTAAAACACCAAAATATTTGTTTTGTTGATCTAAACACATTAATAAACAGAAATGTGAAGTTTTTAGTAAAACTATCTGAGAAAAATCTAAAAACCTTTTTCCCATAAGATTAACATGGGACACGTTTTTTTGGATTTTCTCCACATCCACTTAACCTAGGTTAATGATTCAAGATACTAAATTATTTGTTTTTTAAGCTCTATAAAATGGCTATAACCAAAATTGAGTGTTTTTAACATTTTGGGGTCAAATAGGCAAAAAACCGATTCTTGGAAAATTGTAAACCCCCGTAAAACCCCCTTCCCATAGTGCGATCAATCTGGTTTTCGAACTTAAAGTCATAAATGCTACTCTCCAAATTTGTACTAAATTTCATCAAAATTGGGTGTTTCTTTCAAATGTTATCGCGGTAACGGACATATATATATACATATATATAAATTTAAACTAATAGTGTTTTTGTCATCTGGGGACTTCAAAATGAAAAGTTATCATGGTCTCGGGCTTAAGTCTTATCATGCCACCTACGGTAATAGCTTCTTCTTTATAGGGGAAATTCGCTAAAAGCTGCTTAGTTATTATAACAAATATTATAATATTATAAACATATGATAATGATAATAATCTTAATGACACATTCAATTACATTTCATTTATTTGTATTTATTTAACTAAATTTAAGTTTCCCTACAAATATTTTGTACATATTTAAATAGCATCATAAATGTAAGTTCGAATTTGAACTAAAGTAAAATAAAACGGAGCATAACAACATGGGGACATTTTCCTAGTAATAATATATCTTAATAATATTTATAATGCAAACGTTAATTATAACTTGTTTTAAACTTAAAAATTTACTAAGTAGTGCTTAAATCATTCTATATGCTTTACCAATTGCATATAATAAGTTTTTGATAATCTAATCCAAACAGGTTGGTAATAACATCTACTAAAGGGGAAATTAAACTCTTAGGTCCAGTTTAACATGGAAGCTCATATATCTCTGATAAGAGACCACTTGTGATTATACACATTTTCTACACGCAACCCTTTGACCGTGGCGGGTAATGCTTATCATTTGTTTTACTTCCATAAAACCACAAACATATTGAAAGGCGTTGTCGTGTTCTTTGAGCTGCACTATTTACATACACTACTACCTACAACATAGTAAGTACTCATATCATAGGTAATATTACAGGAGGGATGAGGTGGAGGGGAGGGGGAGAGGGTGAGAGGGATATGTATATGATGTGTATTTGTACAATTTTTTATTTCTGTTTTCTGGCACTATTTACATGCTTACATGTACTTTTATATGCAATTTGTTTTATGCAACAATAAGCTAACGCCCTTCATTATAAATGAAAGCTGATGGCCCGTTTTAAGTAACATTTATAAACTGGCAAAAAAGTTTGGTGAAATATTTGCTTGTAAAAACAAGTTATTTTTGTGATTGGAATGTAACGAGTTTCATGGAAAGTGGCCGCGGCAGCTACACGTAAAATCATATGAGGACGATCATATTGGAAATATGTTGAAAATATTACGAAACCTATTGTCTCTGGTAGCGATTTAATAAAATATCTCATTTCCAGTGGAACATTTATGGAAGAGCAGACAACGACACACCTACACAAATTATTATATGTCATCTAAAGAATGGAAAATATTTATAAATTTCCAAATAAAAAATTACTAATGTAGTATATAAGAAAATGTTTAGTAATCAGTCTTTATTGTTAATTCATTATTACAATAAAAGCCGTTTATTGTATTTAAAAATCTGCAAAAACAAATTTTATCTCATTCAAACACTTTGGTCATCTTGAAAAATCAACCAAAAACTTTAAAAGATGAAACAAAACCTAAGAAATGTAGAGCCTGTAGATTTAAAGAGGGTTTTCTTCATTAAAACTTGTGTAATCCATTTTCCAGGATTATGACAACGTTTCTGTGTGTTTGATAGCTCATTGAATAGCCTCGATTCGCACATAAAACTGCAACGTAAAAATTTATTTTGCAGTAGATAATATTAGAATCTATGAAATTACCTACTCTCAGGGCCTAAGTCTTAGTGTAGATATTATTGTGTGATTATACCTTTCCTTGGTGATGCTACAAAGACACTTTGATTTCATTGAGCCTATTGTACAAAAGTATTGAATAACCGAATAAACACTTATTGACTTATTGACTTATTGACACTTCCAACGCAATTCAACCAACAAACAAACCGAACGACGGTAGTAGAAAGATAAATAATTATATCAGGTAGCCGATTTTGAATTATTTATTTAACAAAATAAATTGTATAATTTAAAACTTTTTTTATTTACACCACGTTAACGGTTTTAATTTTAAAATGCTGGTTAGACTCAGAGAAGTAGTTTTATCAATCCTCCGGGATCCTAAAGTCCCGTGACATAGTGCCACATTTGGAACAATTTATTATTTTTTTATTATTCTAAAATAGTACTTGACTATATTTCTATTTGTATAATCGTAAACAGACAATTAATTATTAATTATTTTGTGAATTAATTGTACTTCTTTGCTGAGTGAGTAGTTAGTTATCAGATATATTTTGTTATAGGAATGTAAACGTCATAATCTTATTTATAATAAACTTAGGTTGTTTAAGCTTTAAATACATGTAACCCAACTAACGACTTATAACGTGCCAATAGCATTTATTTACTGATATCGGTATTTTGTATTAAAAGCAAAGAGGTTCATTCATAATTCTTATATCTGGACCATCCTTGTATACTAATAAACTACCGGTGTCAAAGTTAAAATCTAATTCCTTACAAAAGCAAACAGTTTAGTAATGTACATATAAAGCCAAAGATTAGGAAAATACTCATTAATGTTAGTGTTGGGTTGGAGACGAAGCCGAGTCTAAATGAAAATTTATGAGGACACCATGACACGGAATAGCACTTAGTCCCCACACCAAACACCAGGTTAAAAGGTTACTGTGTAAGGTTGTAAAATATTTTAACAATTACAGTATGTATTTAACAGTTCAGCAGAAAAATATGTTTACCCTTAATATTTTATATACAGTGTGATTGAAAAGTCCCAGAACGGTGTAATATATTTTTTAACATTATAGATAAAGTAACGAGACTTGGTATATCAATAATAGTCATAAATTTCTACACTTTTAAGCTATTATCACTTTTTTATCCCTTAAGGGGGACGGCCCAAGAGGAGTCAGACCAAATTCTTAAACAGCAGCATAGGTCGAGTTTGGTATCAAATTAAAGGTCTTATTTAGTAGAACACATTGACGCAAACCGGACCTCGAAAGGTCCACTCTCTCCGAAATGGCGGCGTTTTAAAGTTATTCGTCATTTATCCAAAGAGGGAAAACAGCTGATACTGTTGAAATAGGAAGTAAGTAGGTAGACCTTTATCTGCTACTAACGAAGATACATCCATAGAAGTATTACAAAGTTCCGTCGAAGAGCCACATCAACAAGAAGTGCAGCAAATTATCACGGAATAAGCCAGTTTTCAGTGTTAAAAGTTTTAAAACAAAACCACTATCATCCTTATAAGGTAAGATTGGTCCAGGAGCTTTAGGAAGACGATTTTGACAGAAGAGTAAAATTTTGTGAGACAATGATGGCTAGGTATGTACAAAAACCAAATTTCTTAGCAAAAGTTGTATTTTCAGACGAAGCTACCTTTACACTTCATGGGGATGTAAGTAGGCATAACTGTCGTTATTGGAGCGACTACAATCCTCACTGGATGAGGGAAAGCCATACCCAGAAACCCCAAAAAGTTAACGTGTGGGCTGAGATAGTTGGCAATGATATTGTTGGACGTTTCCTAATCAATGGAAATTTGAATAAGGTTTCATATGAATTGATGTTGAGAGAAACCATTATACCGGCTTTACGTGCTGTGTTGGGTCGAAGTTATAACATAGTATGGTTTCAACAAGATGGTGAACCACCTCATTATGCTTTACCAGTACGAGCGCTGCTTGAAAGAGAGTTTCGCAATCGTTGGATAGGACGTAGAGGAGCAATAGAGTGGCCACCTAGATCACCTGATCTAAATCCTCTTGGCTTCTTTTTATGGGGTTATAAAAAAAGGGTTTTTATAACTAAGCCTGCCAACACAGAAGAACTAATTAACCGCATCACAGAAGAAACTCGTCAAATACCTCCTGAGATGATTCAAAAAGATATTGAAGGCTTCTACCACAGATTGGGCTATTGCCAAGAGAAAATTGGACAACATTTTGAACATTTTCTGTAACTGTAAGTACTAAATTTTCAATTCCAATACATTAAATTAATTTTATCTTTATGTAAGAGCATGGATTATTTGGATAAATGACGAATAACTTTAAAACGCCTCAATTTCGGTTAGAGTGGACCTTTCGAGGTCCGGTTTGCGGCAATGTGTTCTACTAAATAAGACCTTTAATTTTATACCAAACTCGACCTATGCTGCTTTTTAAGAATCAGGTCTAACTCCTCGTGGGCCGTCCCCCTTAAGGGATAAAAATGTGATAATAGCTTAAAAGAGTAGAAATTTATGGCTATTATTGATATACCAAGTCTCATTACTTTATCTATAATGGTAAAAAATGTATTACACCGTTCCGGGACTTTTCAATCACACTGTATACATTTTATTAGTGTATTCTAGAAATAAGTTAACTGGTGTGAAAATTATTATCTTGAATAATATGCTCATGTGACCCTGAACTTGATATTGTGTTTCCTTTTATCTAATACACCCAAAATATCATTGGTTTACCATTTTAGTTATGATGTAAAATTTTAACAAAGGCTAGTTTTATGTTTTCCCGTATTGGTTTTGTCTCCTTAAAATAACGGTATTAAATTTGTAATGGCAAAAAGGATACTTCCATATAGTTTTAGAGAGCATAATATGTATGTAAACAAATAATAGTATTATATAAATATTCAAAATATTTTATATCTATGAATGTTTTTTGTACTTTACCTATGCTTAAGCTTTCCCATCAACAAAAAATGTTTTGTAAGCTTATCTTAAGTTTATGGATCGATATAGCATCGATGTAAAGAAAAAAAACCTGGACCCTCAAACCGTAAAAGTAAAAACCCTGAAAAGCCATTTATCTGATCACCAAAGCCCAAGCTGTACCATTACAACTTTTGCAGTGAAATTCAAACCCCCTATAAAGAAAGTAGTCAGCCTAATCAATAATACTTATCTTGAGAAGTTAAAAACAGAGCTTCAAAAACAAGATTGGGAAGAAGTATACCATTCCACATCGGCTGATCAAAAACACACCAACTTTGTCAATATTATGAAATCCTCCATTGACATGGCAATGCCCAGAATACTAAAATACATAAGCAGCAATGGAGAACATTTGATTGGGATGATGAACTAATTCAATTAAAAAACTCCTTAACACTCGCTCAAGTCAAATACATCACCACCGGATAAAACCAAGACAAACTCGAATTCAACCACCTAAATAAAGTATATGACTTGGAAATAAAAAATAAAAATCATAGTTAAAATCAAGTAAAATATTAGAAGCACCAAATAAGAGTAAAGAATTCTGGAATATCATAAACCGAGAAAGAAAACCACTCAACAATTGTAATGAACAGATCACCCTAACAGACCACTGAGCAAGGATGAACTGAAAACAATATTTAATTCTATGTCTCCAAAAAATGCAGCGGGTCATGACAAAATATCCAATAAAATAATAAAATTCTGTCAAAACGAAATAATAGATCCTCTTTTAGAGATAATAAACTGATCAATAAATCAAATTGTTGTAATGAAACATTGCTCTTCAATATCCACTACCTAACCTAAACAATTTAATATTTACTACTATATATTCACCAATAATACTTTAGAAAATCATGTTTAAGTTTTAGTCATTGGTGTTTTCGGGAGAAGGTATAATTCACAACAATATTATACAAGGCTTGATTCCATTTCATGTTATTAATAAAAATAATATATTTAGTTTTCAAAAGGTTTTTTTGTTAAAAATAGTGTACATTTCTTAGTTTACTTTGTATATATACGACGAAATTTCACAAAGACTTACATGAGTGTAGAATATCCCCGAACACAACTTCAGTCTTACCTGCAAACAAAAAACAAAACATATTATAACAATTAAAGCTGCAAATGTATTTGTTAGATATAAATAACAAACACTTGAAATAATTTCCTAACTTGTATATACAAAATTAGTTGCTATAAATTGAATTATTAAATAAATAACTATTAAAATATAGATTTAATGCCCCCCTCGCAGCAAACCTGCATACTCAGCGAATTTCTAATGAATGTATAACATAACACATTAAAACACTTAAGAGGATTCATAAGATATATATTCACAAACAAGCGATGTTTAAAAAATTAATTATTCTCCTTAAGAATAACATCGGGGATGAGTACGCAGGTTTGCTGAAAAAAGAAACAAAACATAATGGGGTTTTATGAAATATCAGTAGAACTCAACTTAGTAAAGTCACATACCAAGTTTCATCCATATACATTGATGAATAAGCGATATATAACATTTTAATTATTTTCTATAAGAATAACATGGGGACCAAGTACCTAGGTTTGCTGTAACGGGAACCATAGGTGAAACGTGTTTTTGGAAAAAAAACAACAATGAACCACAACCAGATGAGGTCTTGTACCAAATTTCATCAGTTTGTGTTCATAAATAAGCGAGATATACAATTTTTATTTTTCTCCATAAGTATAACACTAGACAACGAACTGTGTTTAGCAGTTTCAATATCTCAATACCCAACTGACGTAGAGCAATGATCAAAATACCAAATTTTTTTATGCTGAATTCAATCACAAGCTTCAAGCTTCAGGAAGGCTTTCCCAGAACTTGGAATTTTGACTGTTCCTTCCCTCTACATATTCGAAACAGCTACATACATAAAACAAAAGAAAATTTTTCCAAAATTAAAAATTCACAATCACAACACCAGACACTGACACCTTTATGCTGAAAAACACAAACTCACACTTTTTGAAAGAAAACCACATTACGCAGGCCAACATTTCTTCAAAAACTACCAACCAGCATAAAGGAAATTTAGTAATTACAAATTTTCAAAAAGAAACTGAAACTGTTTTTGATAAACGAGGGCTTCTTTGACCTGGAAGATTTCATGAACTCCACTAACCATTCTTAGAACCTACGCCTACCCTCAGATTTTAATTTAACTTAACCCCATAAATGACTACATCGTATCCTTTTTGACGCCTCAAGGGCTCTCGTAGAGGATAGTAAGTAAGTAAGTAAGTAAGTAAGTAAGCAGCGTCCGGGAAAGTGTATTTATTAACGTTTTCATTGCAGGTAATTATTTATTTTTACAATATATGGATCCCGGCATTTATTTTCATCTAAACTAAGATACTTGTGCAAGATCAATCTCAGATTAAGCCATCTAGCCATAAATCACATTGTATATTCCTCTTATGGATTGGATATTTCCCGTTTAAATAAATAAGATATCCTGTACAATATCTTTATTTTATTATGTTCATTAATCATTAATACTCAATTCAAAAATGTTTATGAATCTACAGTATAAATAATTGAATATTATATATTGTTTATTAGTTTTGTTCTTACATTTACTCTCAAACATTACAACATTTTCAAAATTATATAATTTATGTATTTTACGGTCAATGACAGTACAACTAATTTTAATAATTGTAATTAATTTCTCAAAGTAATTTAAACTCTTCCGCAAAGAAAACCTTTTTATTTCATATCCCAATAAGTCTAGCAAGGATTTAAAAAGTATTATTTTCAAAAGCTGAACGAAACTAAGTAAATATAACAGCATTTTCCAGTATAAGGTTTCTATATTATTTTTCAATCGTTGAAACTACAAATTTGAAAAATATTACCAGCCGAAGAGTTAGACAAAAAACAACATATTTCTTTGTTATAGTTCCGGCTTAAGAAAATCTAACTTTATATACCTAAGAAATCTCCCCTTCAACCAAACTAATATTTTAATTTGATTTTTTCTCTGGCTTCATATAGATTTTTACCATTCATTGAATTTTATTACTTTCTCTACACTAAAAAATTTGACAAAACACACTTACTATCCAATTTGTAATATCAGTATAGTCATATCCATGGTATTGTACGATTTTAATAATAACATGCAATGTTACATTATACATGTGTGTGTATTTTAATTTGTACATGTTTGTTGTTGTTTGCATTTAGTTGTGTTGTGTGTGTTTAAAATGTATTGTTGTGTACATTTTGTGTTTTTTGTAACATGTGTTGTGTATGTTGCGTTTGTTTGTGTTTGCATGTAATTGCACCTAATGGCATGGAAACATCTAAAATTGCTCCTAAACGGGGTTTTAGTCTAGTTAGGACTAGGTTAAATAAGTCCAAAACCTGTATTTCAGGTCAGTACTGTAGGCGATGTAAAAGGAAGGATTTACTCCTGTAAATAATATTGTATTAGAAACACACAACAAATTTAAAATTAGATTACTTAGTAACAGCCATGGTATTGGGACTTACTGAGCTGTTGTATAATATATATATAGCGGTAAATACGACAATATGGGAACCATGAAGCCACTTGGTACTGTTGTTAATGTTCTTGAAGATTTAAAGACTGTTACAAAATGCATGGTTATGGACGATTATTTTATAGTGATTTCAAGTTCTAATAACTTTGTTAATGGACACTGTACCGTCGACATTGCCCAGCAGATGCGAGACTTTTGGGATGGGACTCGGAGTACTAGGGTTTTTGCTATACTAGGCTATACATTATAGGAATAACACACCATCCATAAATGCTTTGACTTCTAAAACGAATAAGGTTTTGTTTGGTGTGGTTTCAGATTTCAAAATTATGGCATTTCTGCCTTTGAAGCGGTTGGCAAATCCATGTCTTTATACTTGACATGGTCTACATTTCAATGTTAGGGCCAAAAAGAGTATCATGAATTTTTTTGATGATGTAATGTTTACTTCCACAGATTGTAAAAAACAACATACCATACCTGTTGTAGTTGGAACACGATTGGAACCAGCGGACTATATTCCTGGCTCTTCTTTTCGTAAATATAACCACAATCATGTTGTTGCATCCAGGCTACCACAGGATAGCATCAAAACTAATTATAATTTTTTAGTTTAGGACCAGAACCAGGTTATGATTCCATAGCTGTATGCGGAAGTTAAATTGGTTTCCCCCCAAATTGGTATATAATTCGAGAAACCCGTGTTCCCTTCGAATTTTGAATCAGAATGTTTGCTTGATAAGACCTTTGAGATGGCAGTTTTGATCAGTATCAAATCACTAGACATTTTGTGTGTATCAGAGACTTTATTGAAGACATCGAGGATGGTATTATATGGTTTAATGGTTACACAACCGGATCCATGTTTTGTAGAAGCTCTCTTGACAGGGGAAGTGTTTGCCTTTTAGTTAGAGACAATCTAAAGTTTACTACAATTGATGTCTCGCAATACTGCTTGGAATGTGTTTGCGAGCTCTCTACTGTTAAGATTGTACCACCCCAAGCCATTATTGTCATCATGGTTGTCATCATGGTGTATAGACCTCTTGATTCATCCTGCGATGAATTTTTTGCACAGATTTATTATTGTCTTGATCATTTGGTGAAGTATAGCTCTAAGGTAGTTATAGTTGGCGACTTCAATATTGACTTGGGAAAATCTACTCCAGATTAAATACATATAATATACATCCTGAGTTCGTTTGATATTAGAAAGCTGATTTATTCGTTTAAAAGGGAGTTCAAGGGGGCTAGGTCCATTATCGATCATGTTTATACTAATCTGGATACCTTATCGATCATTGTAACGGTCTTAAAAGCAGCAATATCGGATCATCATGCCCAAGTTGTCAATGTTATTTTCACAGTTCCTAAATATGATTCAGCTGAAGCTTTCAAGTTTACTCGAGCTATAAACTTAAGTTCTTTGTCTGTCTAAACGTCTTTTATATGATGAATCATGGGATGTTGCCATGTCTGCGGGAAGTGTTAATGTAATGACTCATTTTTCTTTATTATTGGACACTATATCGATTTGGCATTCCCATATAAGAAAATTAAAATCCTAAGGAATCAATCCAGTACAAAAATTAAGTAAGATGGTAATTTGTCTGAGGATTAAAGAGGAGCTGTTCCAACGATATATTGCAACTAGAGATATACCTTCATCCCATCCACTGCGTATCTCATACACTAAGTTGAAATTAGATTATACGTCTTCAATTAAAGCTGCCAAGTCATCAAAGGTAAAAAACCTAGTTCCTAATTGAGAATGCCAGATGCAAATCAAAAGCTATGTGGGATATCACAAAGAATGTAAAAGATCTAGTAGCTCCCGGTTGGTGGGATCTATCGTTGATGGAAATGGTATGTTGGTCGACGACCCACTAATGAAAGCGAACATTTTTAATTCGTTTTTCACTGAGATTGGTCAAAGTCTTTCTGGCAAAGTTTACACAAAAAATCAATTTGTTTATGGTTCACATTCTGTATATCCGTCATTTTTATGAGTCCAACTGACCAACTGTTCTGACCTTTTGGTTGTTCCATTGACACACATGATTAATCTTTCGCTTGAGTCCGATGTTTTCCCAGATGCCCTTAAACTTGCTATTGTCAAGCCCATTCAAGAAAAGGAGACTCCAAACCATGTGAAAAATATAGACCCATTTCAATTATATCCACCTTTTCTAAAGTTAATGAAAAAATTATTCTCCAGAGGTTGTTATGTTTCCTAAGGCAAATACAATTTTATTTCGCAACCAATTCGGATTTAAGGAAGGGAAAGGCACATTAAACGCCATGTTTTTTGCTGGTTGATACAACTGTTAAGACTCTGGATGAAAGCAGACATGCTTTGGGTATGTTTATGGATATTAGGAAGGCATTTGATGTTGTAAACCACAATCTTCTCATGCGGAAAATGTTTAACCTTGGTATAAACAAGGTTAAACAAGGTATAAACAAGGTATGGTCTTGGACTGGTTTAGATCTTGCACCTTGAGAAAGTGTGGAGATGCCTTCCTGTGACCAAATAAAATACATTAGGAAGCTCTATTCAAATACATTGGCAGTAACGTTGGGAGTTTCTTAAGGGTCGGTATTAGGTCATCTGTTCAATCAAATTCCCTTCTTCAATGGTTAAATGAGAATGGTCTTTTCGTAAATACTGACAAGACAGGGATGATTGATTTTCAAATTCGTAATCGGACAAACAGCGCTTCAAATCTGCTAATTTCCGAAAATACTGTTTCACTCACTGATACAGTAAATTTTCTTGGTCTTTTAATTGATTCGAGATTAAATTTTTCTGACCACATCATTTAACTGGCTGGTAAACTCAGTTCGCTAATTTATGGAATACGGAAGTTATCATTTTACACTGACTCTGATGTACTGATCACAGCTTACTATGGTTGCTTTTATCCTCATCTCGATTACGCTGTACCCATTGGGGGGTCAGACAAGACTAGTGTGAGATACATCTTACCCTCCAAAAGAAGATGATCATAATTGTTTTTGGACTCAAGTGGCTACAATCGTGTAAGGAGACTTTTCGTCAGTGTAGCCTGTTGACATTTCCTTCCATATATATTTTTGAAACGCTGATATCTTTTATGAAAAATCGTAGACTTTTTGAGTCCAGAATCTTTACAGTATATTCTCTTCGTCAAAGTTTAAATCTTCCGATTCCAAAACATAAAACTACATTTTTTTAAAACAGTGTTTATTATTGCTCTGTTAAACTTTTTAATGCGTTGCCTGATCTGAATAACCTACAACTGGCCATCATCAATCCAATAGACAAGAAAGGAAGCTCAGTTGACTGTTCAAATCTCAGACTGATTTCAATTATTTAAACCTTCTCAAAGGTCTGTGAAAAGGTAGTTTTGAATAGACTTTGACATTTTCTTGATAACAACAAATTAATGTATCTCAGAAATTTGGATTCATTAGAGTTAGAAGCACAGTTGATGCCATGATTTCAGTTCTTCAAAGTATTGTCGACGAAGTTGGGTAATTATTCATCTAGTCTATTTTTGTTTTATATTAGTAAAGCCTTCGACCTAGTCGATCACGGGCTGTTGCTGGATACGATGTATAGACTGGGGTCAGAGGGAAAGCGCATGATTGGTTCCGGTCGTACCTCATGGGTCGTTCTCAGTGTGTCAAAGTGACTTGTATTGATGATTCAAGAACCATATCTAACAGGTTTTCAAAATGTTTGGCCGTAAAAAAGGTGTGCCACAGGGCTCAATTCTCGGGCCTATACTTGTTCTCATCTTCATAAATGATCTTCATCACAGTGTATGTGGAACAAACGTCTGTCATTACGCGGATGATACTTTCCTTACATTATGCAGATCTTCCAGAAATACGTTGGAATTTCAAACCTTTTTGAAGGGTAAACATCTTCTAAACTGGCTTGACCATAATAGGCTTAAGGCAAACGTTTCCAAAACAACCCTCATCGAGTTTTCCATTAGAGACCGCCAAAGTGACAGTTTATTCAGTGTTCAACTTGATAACGAAGCAGTTTATTCAGTTTCTAGCGTGAAGTTTCTTGGTCCGTTTATTGACTCAAAGCTCACATTATACCTGCACATAACTCATGTCTGCAAGAAACTCAGTTAAGGGGTTTTTGTACTCCGGAAACTGGCTTGTTTTGCAACTACCGACGTTATTATTGTTGCTTACTACTGGCTTATATACTCGTACATGTCCTATGGTTTCCTCATTTGGGGATTGTAAAGTACAGGAACAAAGCTTGTGTCTAGGCTTCAAAAAAGGCTCTAAGAGCAATCTTCCGGGAGCCACAACGTTATTCATGTGGTGATATATTTATTTCAAATAAAATTCTTACATTCTCTTAAATTTACATTCTTGAAACCTCATCATTTCTCTTTAGACATTTCTCCGTTTTTCAACCATTTCTTCCAACCCACAGCCACAGTACCAGCATTATGAATGATCCGATACATAACACCTATTTTTTCAGAAGCACCTAAAATATTTGCCGTACAGCTGTTCAATAGACTGCCTGAATCCTGAAGACTTGAAAGTAACCTCAATGCAATTAGAAAACAAGTAAAATTTTTTGTCATGGACAAGGTCTACTATAGTGTAAAAGATTTCTTAGCTTAGAACGATTCATTGCTGTAAATGTACCATACCATTTTATGTAGTGTATGTTATTTTTAAGAATATTTTTTATTTTTTTTTAACTTTGTAAGAATGTAGTTTTTCAACATGCCCAATAAATAATTTGAATTTGATTGCCTCAAGGTGGAGATCCCACATGATGAATTTAGGAGAAATCTTAAGACCTATTTGTTTAGAAGGGCGTTTTACAGTGTCCATGACAACATAAGGAATTTATAATTTAGAAGTGTTGACTATTTTGTTGCTGTAATTGGTACATTTTTTAAATGACTCATGCCAATGATTGTACAAGTTTTAAGGCAATGAAGGAATTATAGATTAATTGATTAATTGAATTTATTCATCCAATGGTACACTAGCTTTACTACATAACACCTATTTAATGGAAATATCTCCATAGTTTAACAAGAGAAAATGACTTTCCTTTTCTAAATCCGGATGTATATATAACTGCATATTAAAACTGTGTTGTCTTTACAATTATTTAAAACGTTTACTAAGATAATTGCAATTGACTAATAATTTTTATAAGCTAGTATTTAAATAAAATTTGCACTCAAACGTAAACTAATTTAAGTTGATAAAAAAATTAAAAACAGATAAAAATACTACCAATAACTCTTTAACTTTGTTTATAATTTAATTCAACAATTAAATCTCCAGTAACTAGTCTAGTTATACTTGGCAAAACTGGTTGATAGAGATTAACGTGTTTGGAACCGATTTTATTATCATGCAGCTTGGATTTATTTTTGATAATGATCCTTGTTTAATTATTCGTTTTATAATGTAGCCAATCCTGCAAAAAATGCTTACTGGGCTATATAGCATTATATTGTGATATCTTTGTCTGCACTGTTTGTCATTGCATTTATATATTTTTGTTCGTTATTTTTTTATCTGAATTTTGTTCTTGTGTAGCATAGCTATTTAGTTGTTGCATGGTATAACTGTCGTGTATTTATAACTTGTACTGTATGTCCTATCATTACTTGCTGCTGTCAAAACTGTTTGCAATTTGTAAAATGCCATTTTTATTCTAAGAAATCTTTATATGTTATCATGATTTTGTATGCATCTCTATTTTGTCCATGTATCTTGTTGTTGTTGTTGTTAATACAAACATTAATCTGATTATGAGCTTATATTTGTTGTATGTATTATGGTTTATGGTCCACGTTCTGAATCACCTACTATATATTTTGCCTCAGTATAACTTGATTGTTCTTATAGAATTTATTCTTACATACAACACAAAAATTATTTATGAAATTTGTGTTCACTCATGTAAAAATTTTAATTTCCGTATGTATATATATATATATATATATATATATATATATATATACGGAAATTAAAATTTTTACATGAGTGAACACAAATTTCATAAATAATTTTTGTGTTATATATATATATATATATATATATATATATATATATATATATATATATATAATTCAAGGTATTATAACTGACTATAGATACTGGAGGAGACTTCTCATTTCATTGCAAAGTCTGCCCTTATTCTTGTGTGAGCCAGGATTCAAAGAAGGCATAGTTACACTAATTACCAACATATTATACTTGTGTAAACTATTAATTATCCTCTCTGGAGGGGATAATACAACTGTTGTTATGTCAGGAAGCAAACGTAAGTTGATTCTCACTTGCTTTCTGGGGTGGAAACTTTTTAAAGTTAACTAAATTATTAAATAAGTAGTTGACAGCAGCACACTCTGTCGGAAACTTAATCAAATTACGTCCACTTACAATTCTGGCTAAAACAAAATGAGGGACAGCTGAGAGCTGGCAGTTGACAGCTGGGCCTTATAGATATACATGGGATGTCTTTTTCAATATACAGGGTGAATCTCGTAAGTTGTCCAGTATTGATTTCAGACAAACCGTTGGTCCTACGATGATGAAATAAAATTATTTCCCACTAAACCAACCCCAAGGAATAACGTAAAAATATTTTTAACGATTTTTAAATACAGGGTGTACCAGAAACTGAGGGTCACTAGTCCGAATCTACGAAATATCAAATACAAACGTATATCATGTTATACATCAAATTAAAGCTCTTTTAAATCCAAACCATTTGGCGGAATCGGATTTTGATTATTATTGATTCATTTCAAAATGGCGGCTGTTTTTGTGAAAAAATTAGTATTTTTTTGAATACCCTGTATTTTTCTTAAAAATGCAGATATCTTGATTCTGATTCAAATATCGCATTCCTTATGAGCTAAGCTTTATTTTGATATGCAACACTTCAATATTATCTCAAAAACAAAAAGTTTCAAAAATATCAGTTTTTGAAAATATGTACATTGCCAAAACTAAAAAATTTCAAATAGCACCATATGTCAAATAGCATATCATTTTAAAGGTATTGCAATTCTAAGAAACTTTCAAATTTAAACCTTATGCGTATCTATTTTGGTTTTCGAGTTATCAACAAAAAACATGTTTTTCCACTTTAAAACGCATGTTATTTGTTAAACATGGTGGTAAAGGCTGACTATTACCACCATGTTTAACAAATAACATGCGTTTTAATGTGGAAAAACATGTTTTTTGTTGATAACTCGAAAACCAAAATAGATACGCATAAGGTTTAAATTTGAAAGTTTCTTAGAATTGCAATACCTTTAAAATGATATGCTATTTGACATATGATGCTATTTGAAATTTTTGAGTTTTGGCTATGTACATATTTTCAAAAACTGATATTTTTGAAACTTTTTGTTTTTGAGATAATATTGAAGTGTTGCATATCAAAATAAAGCTTAGCTCATAAGGAATGCGATATTTGAATCAGAATCAAGATATCTGCATTTTTAAGAAAAATACAGGGTATTCAAAAAAATACTAATTTTTTCACAAAAACAGCCGCCATTTTGAAATGAATCAATAATAATCAAAATCCGATTCCGCCAAATGGTTTGGATTTAAAAGAGCTTTAATTTGATGTATAACATGATATACGTTTGTATTTGATATTTCGTAGATTCGGACTAGTGACCCTCAGTTTCTGGTACACTCTGTATTTAAAAATCGTTAAAAATATTTTTACGTTATTCCTTGGGGTTGGTTTAGTGGGAAATAATTTTATTTCATCATCGTAGGACCAACGGTTTGTCTGAAATCAATACTGGACAACTTACGAGATTCACCCTGTATATAGTCAATGTTATTACAAAATTAGAATACCGGGTTTTGACCACAAGTCCTATTTACACAATTTAAAAGTATGTACAGTAACCTTTTAGTATTTATGATGAAAATATATGTTGTTATATATATTAGGCTTTTCTAGTACTACTGCTAATCATAGGTTATAGATTTAATAATAATTTTGTTAAAATTAAACGAGTTCGCACGCAGCACGCTGACGTGAGGGAAGTGAATTTCCACATAAAAAACTATAAAAACTCAAAATCAGCAAAAAAACATACAATTATTCCAATTTTTATTCAAATCTGAAAATATTTTTTTTTTAGCTGTTTTGATGCTCCTGGTTCTATTTACCTGCAATGCTGGGAATACAATTTTGTGCATTATAAGGTTAGGAGAAGGTCCAGTCAGGCTTTAAAGTAGGCGTGAGGTTGCTGGAGATGTTAAAAGTACACCAACAAATGAATAACAGGCTTTTCTAATGTAAAACCCCCATAAGACAACGTACTGCGTTTGGTCAATACACATTTTCTTTAATAACTCGGTAAATACTTTTGCTAGAATGACGAGAGAGGGCTTAAAACTTTCGCCTAACTAATTCCCATCTTTATGCACGCATTCATTTTGCATCCGGGGCTTTTCTGACCCTTTTTGGGCCCAAAAACTCGAAATTTGAAAGATTAATCCCCCAAAAAATGGGTTTGGAGTTTTCTGATTGTTTTGCCCAACGAACTTGTCCAACAGATTATAGAAAGGAACGTCCCTACCAAATTTGAAGTAAATCGGACAAAAAATGCGACCGCTAGAGTGCATACACATATATATATATATATATATATACATATATATATATATATACATATATATATATAAAATTTTGAACGACCCCCCAAAACGTGTTCAGGGGGTCACGTTAGGAACTTCTATGGTGGTCCCGGGCTTAAGTTTCACCGTGCGGGTCATGCTAATATTTCAATTTCCAAAGGAAATTCACTAATAAAATGCCACAAAATCCGTAAGATAATCATAGATTGACAAAACAGTTTAATAAACTATATAACATAATTTATAAAATATGTATGATTTTTTTGTATTTATAACACATTTTCAGCTACAGTTTGTATAATCCGCGAACGAAAAGTCTAGCCAGTGGAGTGTTTTTAACAAATGGTCTTAACTAAATAACGTGAGATACAGATGACCGTGTGTACCGTGGTTGACTGTGAATAACTGGCGAACATATTCTGCGACGTGCTCTCTCTAACACGTTTATAAAGTTGAAAGTGTATCTTGAATATGTTTATAAATAATATATAGTTAATTATAAAACAAACAATTATATTTTTTTTATTAATTTGCAACTGTTTAAAGGTGTCTTTAATTATTTAACCACTTTGTTGCATTTGATTTTATCATCAAACGAACGTTTGCACATGATGTAATTACAGCTAGGAAGAATAAAAGCCTCAACCACTGGCTATAACGGTATTTTTTGTTCCACCAATTCCTCTTATAAATTGTATTTACCTAGTTGAAATATATCATCACTAGTGGAGCCAAAATATTAAATTTGTTAATCTGGTTTAAATATTGGACAAAATTATAGAAGCTGTCCAAGATGCATAACTTGATTTTGTGTTTAAATTTTAACCTTTATATTTTGACCTTATCATTTGCTAATCAAAAATTAATATTATTCCTTATATTAAATCAATCTATCATTTTATTCAAAAACGTTTGTGTATTTATAATTAGGTACTGAAATAAATCCTTAATGTATTTACTAATCTATTGTGAGAAGGGGTGCTATAATGAAATATTGACATCTCGTTTTCCCGCTGGTAATATAACATTTTGACAAAATATCTTGAATTGAATTCAAAATATATTTATTATTGATTTATTTGGACGTTACCTATCGATTCTAGTTTTTAAAACTACACTACATTTCGGGAGGTAGGGAAAATCCTCCCGTTTTTAAGAAAAATAAATTATATGTGGGTTAGTTCGGTGTAATAACTTGATATTTAGATGTAAGTAGGGTTCACTTGATAACGGTAGGAGTTTCCTTACCTCCCGAAACGTAGTGTAGTTTTAAACACTAGAAGCGATAGGTAAAGTATAAATAAATCAATAATAAATTTCCAATTCATCGGTATTATGAGTTTCAAAAATACAACATATTATAATTACGATAAAAAATAAAGTTGTCTAAATTCACATAAACGTCAGTTTATTGGGACAATAAATTAAACAAATACACTAGTTTTGTGTAAAGATTGCATTTTCAAAATACTAAACCGATTTTAAATTTGTCTTCATTACTAGAGCGTAAATTGGTCTCATATGGAAATGAGAACGTAGTACATCCATGATGTAACGAGGAGTTGATCTTAATCATGCCAATCATTGGTTGTGACCTTTAAAAAGAGCTTGTTAGCTTAATCATAAATCCACTCAAGTTTCCTCTTTTGCAGGGAAGTATAATGAAGTATGGAGGCTTTTGGCTTAATTCATATCTGATCTATCTATAAATACCCCCGTCGCAGCAAACCTGCATACTCAGCGAATTTCCAATGAATTATAACATAACACACTAAGCCACTTAACAGGATTCATAAGAAATAAATTCACAAACAAGCGATATTTAAAATATTAATTATTCTCCTTAAGAATAACATTGGGGATGAGTACGCAGGTTTGCTGCAACAAGGAACACAAAATAATGGGGTTTTATGCAAAATATCAATAGAACTCAGCTAAGTGAAGTCACATACCAAGTTTCATCCATATACATTCATAAATAAGCGATATATAACACTTTAATTATTTTCCATAAGAGTAACATGGGGACCGAGTATCTAGGTTTGCTGCTACGGGAACCATAGGTGAAAAATTGCTATTTTGTGCAAACAACAATAAACCACAACCAGATGAAGCTATATATAAAATTTCGTCAGTTTATGTTCATAAATAAGCGAGATATACAATTTTTCTTTTTCTCCATAAGAATAACATTAGACAGCGTACTGTGTTTAGCACTTTAAATATCTCAGTAACCAATTGACGTAGAGCAATGATCAAGATACCAAATTGTTTGTTTTTTTATGCTGAATTCAATGGTGAAAATTAAAAATTGATTTTAATATAAATTACATGTGGAAACCCCAAAAAACCCATTTTTGGGGTACAAAACCCCCCCAAAACCCCCCTTCCGATGGAGCGATTCGTCTGGTTTTCGAACTCGTTCAAATAAATGGTACTTTACAGGTTTTACCAAATTTCATTAAGATCGGAGCTTTTTTACGAGAGTTATCGTGCTTACGGACACATATATATATATATATATATACATATATAAAAATTTGAACGAATGGTGTTTTTGGCATCTGGGGACCTCAAAATGAAAAGTTATCATGGTCTCGGGCTTAAGTCTTACCATGAGACCTACGGTAATAGCTTCTTCCCTATAGGGGAAATTCGCTAAAAGGGTACAAATGAAAATTTACGAAGAGACACACAGCATACATGTATAAATAGCAAACTTTAAATCATCATCTATTTGAAAAAAAAAATCTGGAATTCTCATTTTACGGAATAGTTCTTACCGAGTTTTACCAGTAACACAAGACCCCGTGTCATACAAAAACCCCTTTAAGTAAAATTACTTGCCGAATGCGATTTGAATATAATTTGTTAAGCATACACTAATTAAAACAGTGTATTCCATTCCTGGGATTTTTTTATATTGGTTATGCATTCATCGGACACATTCCTTTTTAAGTTACAGTGTGGTTTCTCTTTCACTACGGTTCAATTAAGAAAATACCCCCGTCACAGCTAACCTGGGTACTCAGCGAATTTCCTTTGCATAAGATATGTCTTAATACCAAATTGAGCCGCATACCAAGTTTCATAAAAATAAATTCACAAAAAAGCGATATATACAATTTTAATTATTCTCTATAACAATAACATTGGCAATGAGTATGTAGGTTTGCTGAAACAAGGAACACAAAAAATTGGTTTTTATGGCAATATAAATAGAATTCAACTAGATGAAGCTATAACCAAGTTTCATCAATATTCATTAATAAATAAGCAACACATAATATTTTAATTATTCTCCATAAGGATTACACGGGGGGGATCTCTGTAAGCAGGTTTGCTGCAACAAGGAACATAAAATATGGGTTTTCATGCAAATATCAATAAAACTAAACTAGGTGAAGCCACATACCAAGTTTCATCAATATACATTCATAAATAAGCGATATATAGCATTTTGATTATTCTCTATAAGAATAACGTGTGGGATGAGTATGCAGGTTTGCTGCAACAAGGAACATAAAAAAAATGTTTTTATTCAATTATCAATTAACTCAACAAGGTGAAGCCACATACCAATTTTTATTAATTTATGTTCATAATTAAGGGAGACTTTGCATTTTATTTATTCTCCATAAGAATAACATGGGAGCTGAGTACGCAGGTTTTCTGCTACGAGAATTATCGGTAAAAATTGCTTTTATTGTGAAAATAACAATTGACCACAACCAGATGAAGCCTTATACCAAGTTTCGTTAGCATACGTTTATAAATAATCCAGATATATATGTTTGCTTATTCTCCGTAAGAATAGCATTGGACAACGTACTGTGTTTAGCACTTTCAATATCTCTGTAACCAATTGACGTAGAGAAATTATAAAACCGAATTTTGTGTTTTTTATAGCTGCATCCAATGGTGAGAACTAAAAGTTGACTTTTTAATATATTACATGTAAAAACATCAAAAGACCCATTTTTGGGGTACAACCCCCCCCCCCAAGAAAATACCCCTTTGGATGGAGTGTCCTGGCTGGTTTTCGAACTTAATGTCATAAATGTTGCTTTACACGTTTCTACCAAATTTCATCAAAATTGTACAATTTTTACGAGAGCTATCGCACCCACGGACACATATATACAGTGTGTAAAAAAGTCCGACCCCCCCCTTTAATTTTTTTGTTTTTTAAAAACAAACAAGCGATACTAACTTAACCAAAAGTATCTTTTGGCGTTTTTAGAAATTTTGAGTGTCCCCCAAAAATGGGGAATTTTGGGGCAGCTCAAAATTTTCAAATGTAAACCCCTTTAGAGTGGCCCCTCATATTAAAGAGCTTTAAGAAAATAGGCGGATGGTGGAGGTTGGAGGTGTTTCTATCCAAAATGGAACCTGGTCAAAGTTGTAAATAAACTTCATTCTTGAAACCTGGTGTCTAAGACTATTGGAGTTTTAATTTCACCTTTGGTGGCTTAAAACTTACACGAATCTTGGGTAAATGCTATTAAATGAAAAATTGGTCTCTTTTGATGATATTTAAAATGTTGGGAGTCCCGCAAAAATGGGGGATTTTGGGGGAAACTAAAAATTTTCAAATCTAAACCCCTTTTCAGTGACCCCTCATTTTAAAGAGCTTTAAAATAAATAGACGAATGGAGGAGGTTGGAGGTCTGTAACGTGTTTCTATCCAAAATGGCAGCTTGTCAAACTTTTGAATACAGATCATTCTTTAAACCTGGTGTCTAAGACTTTTGGAGTTTTAATTTCACCTTTGGTGACTTAAAACTTACACGACACTTGAGTAAATATTATTAAATGAAGAACTGGCCTCTTTTGGTGATATTTAAAATTTTGAGTGTCCTGCAAAAATGGTGTATTTTGGGGGCAACTCAAAATTTTCTGATGTAAACCCCTTTTGAGTGACACCTCATTTTAAAAAGATTTTTAAACCTAGGCGGAGAGTGACAGGAAAAAGTGAATCTAACCCCTTCAAAAGGGGTTTACATCAGGAAATTTTGAGTTTCCCCCAAAATACACCATTTTGCGGGTTCTCAAACTTTTAAATATTACCAAAAGAGACCAGTTCTTCATTTAATAGCATTTATTCAAAATACGTTCCAGTTTTAAGTCACCAAAGGTGAAATTAAAACTCCAAAATTCTTAGACGCCAGTTTTCAAGAATCAGTTGTATTCAAAAAGTTGACAAGCTGCCATTTTGGATAGAAACACGTTACAGACCTCCAACCTCCACCATTCACCTATTTTCTTAAAGCTCTTTAAAATGAGGGGTCAATCAAAAGGGGTTTACATATGAAAATTTTGAGTTGCCCCCAAAATCCCCCATTTTTGGGGTACACTCAAAATTTCCGATAACGTCAAAAGATACTTTGGGTTAAGTTATTATCGTTCCCCAAAGTTGATTTGTTTGTTTGAGAGGCAAAAAAATTAAAGGGGGGGACGGAATTTTTTTACACACTGTATATGTTTCGAACTAATGGTGTTTATGGGGTCTGAGGAACCAAAACGAAAAGTTATCATGGTCCCGGGCCTAGATCTTACCATACCGACTACGGTAATAGCTTCTTCCCTATAGAGGAAATTCGCTAAAAATAAATAACATATATAAAAGCAAAACAAACTAGAGGGAAATTAAGAATATAATAGATGAAACCTGTAATAATTTATGGTGTTTTAATACCAATGCTATATATTTTATGGTGTAAATAAATCTATAACTTTACCTACACCTCACTTTATAGTTTTGTTTTTAGTACTGAATTAATATTTCGATTTTTTTATATTTAAATATAAAGAGTACTGTAGCAATGATACCCTCAGAAGGATTGGCGATGTATTTGGATGTTCTATTGTTAAGAATGTGGTTTCATCCTAACTAAATGGTTGCTATCATCTTGTTGATAAATGTTGTGCGTGAAGTAATCCCTAGGGCGAGGATCTTAGTTTAACAATTCATCAGCATTACAGAGTAGTCCTAAACAATATTAAATTTTCAAAACCAATTGATTTCAGACTTGTCAGCTTGGTCAACAATAATAGCACGGCAAGGGTCGATGATAGAAGGTTTTACAGCACGAAACTTTAATAACACCACCCCCGCTGGGAAACATTCATTAGCGAACCCCTCCCGATGTCTCTTGATCTATGTTAAATTGTTTATAAAAAATAATTTTATTAAATCGTTTTAGTGAACATTAAATTAAATAAAAAAGTTTATAGAACATTGTTCTGATTGACAGAACACTGGGAACACTGGGATTGACAGAACGTAAAGGGAATAACACAAATACAAAGATAAATTGGGGTTTATTTTAACTTCCTTATGTAACGCCTGGGCCCATGTGGATCTTTTCGGCGTTTTCCAGGTCGATTAAGTATTAAATAAATCTATCAATTTGTGGGATAGCCTAATAGTTAGCCAGGCTTCCATCATTTATCACAGCCATTTTGATGATTTTAATTTAGTTATATTAATCACTCTAACTACATAATTGAGTAAAGCAGGAGCAATTGACAAGTCGGCACCGGCGCGTCAGACGGACATGCGGCGGCAATAATCATTTTAACCCTACATAATTTATAATAGTTTTAAATTAATTTTTTTTTAGCTATATGATTTCTACCCCATCAATCCCCCCCTTTACTAATAATAATTTACTGCATGATTTTTATCAAACAAGACTTAAGCTAAACTTATCGTGGTATAGGAATCTGAAGCCCCGGCTCGCAAATCCAATCTCTTCCCTGGTTTGGCTAGGACAGTGTCTCGACCTTCCCGCGTCACTTCCCCTCCTTGCCGGTAGGGGTAGCTAAACTCGCGTCGCGTGATGGTAGATCAAGTTCCGAACGACCTTGTGACGTCGATCGTCAAAACCTCCCCGCCTAAAAAAAATATTTTGACGGATATGTAAGAGATATGTGGGGGGTAGTTGCAGGAATTTTCCCTTACGCACCCTCAGGGTGGTTTATCGCTTGGGCACTAGCATGGCAGCGGTGGTTTCGTATGAGTGTCGTGTTTGGTGGCACGGTTCGGCACGGCGTGGCTCCGTGGTGCACATGGGCATTTCAGCGTCGGGCCAGTCCGACGATTCACCGCTGCTTTGCTATTGGCACTAATCGTCGGCTATAAGGTGTTATACCGGAGTGAATGTAGTGTAAACACTTATTCCTTTCCCTTTTTTTTCTACAGCGGCACAAATAATGTCTGTCTGGAAAATAATATGCTATCTAAATTATTGCTAAGAGCGTTTTTGTTCCCTACTTAAAAATACTATTCTAAATAATTTTGGATCGAAACAAAATTGATCTGATACTTAAAATTGTTAAATTTAATTTTTCAAAAATTAAGTCTAACTATAATTAAGCTAAAATGGTTTGGCGGGAGTATATCTGTAATATATATTTTTTTATTTTGCTGGATACACTTGAACACTATATATCTGATGCTATCTATTGGCTCGTGTATTATACGTAATTTAATAAGTTCGAGCCTCCTTCAAAGTCGTCTCACCCACACGATGGTAACAGCAGCTCTTGTTGGATGTACACTGACGTAGATATATGTTGAACTTATGTTAAATGTAGACTGATGCGAAGAGTAGCTTTTGGTTTCTTGAATGAACTGTAGAACTGAATACTTAGTCCTTTCAATGTTCAGGGTTATTAGTGAATTTCCTTTGGAAAGTGAACTATTAGCATGACCCGCACGGTGAAACTTAAGCCCGGGACCACCATAGAAGTTCCTAACGTGACCCCCTGAACACGTTTTGGGGGGTCGTTCAAACTTTTATATATATATATATATATATATATATATAGAGAGACATATATATATATATATATATGTGTGTGTATGCACTCTAGCGGTCGCATTTTTTGTCCGATTTACTTCAAATTTGGTAGGGACGTTCCTTTCTATAATCTGTTGGACAAGTTCGTTGGGCAAAACAATCGGAAAACTCTAAACCCCTTTTTTGGGGATTAATATTTCAAATTTCGAGTTTTTTGGCCCAAAAAGGGTTATAAAAGCCCCAGATGTAAAATTAATGCATGTAAAAAGTTGTAAATTAGAGAGGCGAAAGTTTTAAGCCCTCTCTCGTCATTCTAGCATAAATATTTACCGAGTTATTAAAGAAAATGTGTATCGGCTAAACACAGTACGTGGTCTCATGGGGGTTTTACACTAGAAACGCATGTTATTCCTTTGTTAGAGTACTTTTATTATCCCCAGGAACCTCACACCTACTTTCAAGCCTGTCTGGACCTTCTAACCTTATAATGCGCAAAATTTTATTCCCAGCAAGTAAATGAAACCAGGAGTATCAGAACAGCCAAAAAATCAATGTTTTCAGATTTCAATAAAAATTGGACAAATATATGTTTTTACACTGGTTTTGAGTTTTACAAGTTTTTATGTGGAAATTCACTTCCCTCACGTCAGCGTGCTGCGTGCAAACTCGTTTTGAAGTTGTCTTGCTGGAGATTTTGCTGAAGGTCTATTATTTAAGATAATTGCAGATGCTGTTATAGCTGTTGCAGTGAAGTCGGTCTAGATGCGTCTTGAAGATGGTGGTGAGTTCGGCTAAGCAATGTTGGAGTTCATTCAAGCCGTGTTATATGCGTTGAAGAGATGCGTTGAATGTGTACTTCCTCTGAGACGCACAGTTTCGTAGTTGACGGAGTTATAATCTTGCATGTACTTCCTGGCAGGATTTCGAATATGTTATCAGATATCAACATTTGCCTGCCACATATTTCTCTTTATATATATTGTTTTTTTAATTAATTTTGTATTACTGATATATGCCCTGGTGATACGCGAAATATTTCCGCGACTAGCCTTATATCTACCTATTATTTACCCAGCTTGTTTTATATTCGAAACTAATTTCCCTATAAGCATATTATAAAACTAGTTTTTTGGGTTTTTCCCTACTTTATTACTAAAATTCTGTATTTCTTATGTATACGAATTATGGCACGCTAAAATAATATAACCTTTTTTTGGCACACATTATCGGCCTTATACTATAATTAGTTAATGATTCAATCAAATAATATTGGGATATGAAAAGAACGTGATGGTGTACGCGCCTACAACATTTCATTTCGATGTGTAGAGTTAATTAAGTATACGTGCACCTTTCATAGCTGATTTCGAACTTCCTCCGATTTGTTTATCGTGGTGTCCAAGGATCTATATGTGTTTTAAATTGAATGGCTTGAGGTTGGGAAAGGTTTGATAGGAAATAATATATATTTAAACATTTTCTAATATATTCTTTATACAAACAATGTTCTTGCTTCCGCGAACATAATACATACTGATATTGAATAAAATAAAATTTTCTCCTAAACCATACTTATTTTCTTTTGTCCTTAATATTTGGTTTTGCTTTTTGTGTTTTCGTTGGAGTTGCATGCAAAACTCCATAAATTAACATAGATATCTCGGCGAAGCCATGAAATGTCTATTCGACGTTGTATTCAACGGCCGCCCATTCATGATGGACCTGATAAGATAAGGTCGTGCGGCGTCGTATCTACTCGACATTATCTGTTTCCTTGTTTGTTTATTCAATCCTTCCCAAGCTAGCTTAGATTCGTTGTATTTTCACTTACACTAATTTCATTACTGTACCTTAGTCTTACATTATCCCTGTATAAATATAACAAAAATTGCATTTAGTATATTTCTTAATCTATTCCTTAAGCTTACTTAAGTAACCTGTAACAGCCAATAGCGATAGACATATAAGACAGAGGAAAGAGTGTTTTTACTTTCTCCCTCTATACATAGTATATGGAGAAAGTATTGTTTTCGTCAAAATTTTCGAATTTGAGTTGTTAGTGGAAATATTCGTTTTGGTGCTCCCTGAACCCAAAAAAGTGGTTTTTACGTGATGTCTGTCTGTGTGTGTGTGTGTGTGTGTGTGTGTCCGTGTGTGTGTGTGTGTGTCTGTGTGGATGTGTACAGAGCTAGAGCCCTAACCAATGGGCCGATTTTTATGAAATTTGGTATGTAGGTACTAATCCACGATATCTCCAGGTGTTTTTTTCATTTTTTTGAATTTTTGATTTTTAAGGGTAATTATTCCCCAAAAACCACCAAATAACATGAAAAATCAAAGTTTCCCAAAAACGGCTCTAACGATTTTGATTAAACTTTAGTGTTTTGTAGAACTCTAGTTTTCCAACAAAATGACACCACCCGCATTCCTGTAAAAATTCGGGTTCAGAAACTACAGGACTTAAAACATCCAAAATTCAGTTTTTTTGATTTTTCATAAAAAGACATAAATATAAAAAAAATATTACTATTCACCATTAAAAAGAGCTCAAAAAACTAAATAATTTAGTATTTTGAATTACTATTCTACGATTGCTGGTTTCGGAGAAAATTTAAATTTTCATTTAGCGGTAAACGCAGTACGTTGTCCAATGTTATTCTTATGGGGAATACAAAAATTACTATTTCTCTCTTATTTACTGATCAATTTCATTCAAACTTGATATGCTTGTCAATTTAGCATTGACCAACAGAGGTAATTCGAAATATGTTGCCCCTTAATAACCATGGGGGGGGGCAATAGGGGGCATTTCCTCTCTTAAAACCACGAGTGTAGCAATGGATTCTGTAGTGCCTCCAAGCAGGGATTTGGGTGGATGTTTTTTTAAAACAACTTGTTTACAAGATTTTCTGTACATTCAACCGTGCTTTGTATTCTATATTTAGTAAATAAAAAGTAATTTATTCATTAAAGTTGGGCTAAAAGGGAGAAAGTATGTGTCAGTTTCCTGATACCGTTTATTTATGAGTAAATATCGTGTCTGTGTGTATATGTATAGTCGCTCTCCCTCCTACTTTGCCTATCTCTGTGGCGCAGCTCATAGGAAAGACTATCACTGCCATCCGTACGAGAGCGATATAACCAAGGGATAGCTTACATACAATAAGGATTAGATTGTAAAACATTTTGCTCTGGGTTACATCTCTATTAGTAATTATAAAACAAGAAAATAATACCTCCGTTGCAGCAAAGCTACACACTCAGCAAATTTCCTATGTAGATATAAATGTCTTGATACTACATAAAGCCACTTACCAAGTTTCATAAAAATATATTCACAAATAAGCGATATATACAATTTGAGTTATTGTCCATAAGAATAAAATTGGGGCTGAGTACGCAGGTTTACTGCAACGGGAGCCTTTGGCAAACAATTTTTTTTTTAGAAAATATCAATAGACGACAAGCAGTTGAAGCCGTATACCAAGTTTTGTCAGTATACGTTCATAAATAAGTGAGATATAAAATGTTTCTTTTCCTCCGTAAGAATAACATTAGACAACGTACTGTGTTTAGCACTTTCAATATCTCAGTAACCAATTGACGTAGAGGAATGATCAAAATACCAAATTGTGTGTGTTTTTAAGGTGAATCCAATGGGAAAACTAATATTTGACTATTTCAAAAGTTACATGTAAAAAATAAAAAATACCCATTTTTGGGGTACGAAACCCTCTCAAAATACCCCTTGGGATGGAGCGATCTGGCTGGTAACTCATACACACACACACACACACACACACACACACACACACACACACACACATATATATATATTAGTATAAAAAGTCGTTTGGCATCTATACCGCAAGATATATATATATACTTTATATATACAGTATATTATATATTATTACAGTATATTTATATATACGGTATACTTTATATATATTATATATATACAGTTTTGAACGAATAGGGTTTTAGGGTCTAGGGACCTCAAAACTTAAAGTTACCATGGTCCCGGGCCTACTTCTTACCATGCCGACTACGGTAATAGCTTCTTCCCTATAGGGAAATTCGCTAAAACGTATGACTCACGCCGAATAAGGCAGATTATGGTGGGGAGCATATATTATGTGTATTCATGTTATTCGTTTATTTTTTTAATGGCATCCCCTGGTCCGGTGTAATTTTTACCTATCGGGATGCCCTCAGAGAAGATTAATCTGTTTTTAAATAGATTTTTACTTTTTAAATTGTCATAGAAAATTCAGCCTATACAAATATTATACTACTCAAAAATATTCATAAACTGGAATATTTGTTACCTCACAGAGCCTATACATTAGGGTTTTTGAGGCACATTTATGCAATAACTTTATGACATCTGTTATTATAAAATACTAAAGTGCACATAAAAAAGTGAGTAATAAACAGCTTACAGACTACAGTAGTCCAAAGATTTGAAAACTTTGAGTATTTCATGCTAGAAAGCTTTGAGTATTTCATTTATTAATGTTATACCTTAACAAGGCTAAAAAGAGTGATTGTATCGACAGACTAAAGGAATTGAAAGAAATTAGGAACACAGCAGTTAATTCATAATTGCTAATATATATCACATATTACTTGAACGGGGTTTTAATAGGGATTCAACAGTATTGGATGATAACTTTTAAAAATCTTTACTATTACAGAGATTTATTAACATAAATTTACCATGACTTGGAAAATCGTATTCGGTGTGTAAATTATTGGTTTAATTTTAGTATTTTTTATTTTACAAATTTATAAAACAACAATTCAGATATTCATTAAGTCAATAACTAAAAAAAAGAATATTTCAAAAGAAAAGTCTACGGATTTTAATTGATTAACATTGCAAAATAAAGGTATACAAGTTTTAATTGTTTAATCATTTTTGCAAAGAGATTAGGACTGATTGCTTCCATGATTACTCAGAGAGACAGGAGATTTACCTTCCCTCTGTATTGCTCTTTAGAAAGTGACAATCTCCGCACAATTCCTGGCAGGGTTTAAAATATCCAATAATAACTTTTGCTTATAAATCGTTGACTAAGAATATTTTTCGATTTAATATCTATTTTTATATGCTTATTTTTATAAGTTTTTTTATACATGTCAAACTCACAACCAGTTGTGTTTATGAGAAGTATCCCCAACTGGTAAGTCTAATGAACAAGTGTAACTTGCATTATTATTCAATACTTAATTAAAGATCGCGCAATAAAAATCAGATGTTACGTATTTTTAAAAACCTACCTGTAATGAACTGAAATAAAAATACATCTTTATTAAGGTAAATGTATTTCCACATGGTCCATTCTTACAGTTAAACTCTATCAGTAATCAGAGCTGGGAAATTAAACGGTAAAACAAATTAACTCCTAAAAATACATCATTATAACGTATTATACAAGGGTATAAAAAAAAACAGTTTATCAGCCTTCAGGAAAACATTTTATTTAACAAATTAAAAAACCTGAAATTAAAACATACTTTGATCAAACAAGTGAGAACAATTGGGAAAATATTTAGCTGTCATTGAAATTGAACAATTCCACGAGTGGTTTCGGTGGAAATTACCCTCTATCACGATATGGCCCCACCCTAAACCCTCCTTTTATAAATCCCACATATGCCACATGAAAGCCTACGCTGGCACTAGAAATAGATACCCCCGTCGCAGCAAACCTGCGTACTCAGCGAATTTCCAATGAATACATATGTATTAATAACACATTAAGCCTCTTACCAGAATTCATAAGAAATATATTAATAAATAAGCGATATTTAAAATATTCATTATTATCCATAAGAATAACATTAGGGATGAGTATGCAGGTTTGCTGCAGCAAGGAACACAAAATAATGGTTTTTTATGCAAATATCAACGGAACTCATCTAAGTGAAGTCACGTACCAAGTTTCATCCATATTCATTCATAAATAAGCGATATATATCATTTTTATTATTCTCCATAAGAATAACATTGGGATCGAGTACCTAGGTTTGCTGCTACGGGAACCATAGGCGAAAAATTGTTTTTTTGTTCAAACTACAACAAACCACAATCAGATGAAGCCATATACCAAGTTTCGTCAGTTTATGTTCATAAATAACCGAGATATAAAATTTTTCTTTTTCTCCATAAGAATAACATTGGACAACGTACTGTGTTTAGCACTTTCAATATCTCAGTAACCAATTGACGTAGAGCAATGATCTAAATACCAAATTTTTTGTTTTTTTAAGCTGAATTCAATGGAATGAATTAAAATTTTATTTAAATAACAATTACATGTGAAAACCCCAAAAAACCCATTTTTGGGGTACAAAACCCCCACAAAACCCCTCTTCGGATGGTGCGATTTGTCTGGTTTTCGAGCTCGTTCAAATAAACGGTACTTTACATATTTTTACCAAATTTTATTAAGATCGGACCTTTTTTACGAGAGTTATCGTGCTTACGGACACATATATATATATATACAGTAGAACCTCACTACGACGACCCTCGATAAGACAAAAACCTCGATAATGAGTCTGATTTTCTAATCCCCGTGAATCTCCCATAACGCTCAATGTTATAAATACCTCTATAACACGACTCATTTTCAAATAAATACCTCGATAGCACGTCTTTTTGTAATTTCATATTACTAATAAATAAACCTCTATAGCGCGTCTTTTCAAATAACTGAACCTCTATAGCACGACACCCACCTCAATAACACGCTTCTTTGGGCAAGTGAACCTTTATTACATGACTCTAACCTCAATAGCGCGCCGTTTTGCGTTACGGAACCTTTATAGCACGACTAAACCTTTCTCATGCATAGTTCTCACGGTTAGAATGGATGTTTTGAAGTAAACAACAACGTCTTGGGCTCAGGTCTCAACAGGAAAACCCTTCCCCACCCCCTTCCCATTCCGGCCTTTCCTTGTCTATCACGGATCAGAAGATGTCTTTCACGGGAAAACTAAAAGGTTTTCTATAATGTAACTTTGATTAAATTGTTACTGTACCTACTGTTTACTATTTATTGAGTAGTTGAGTAATAGAAGACCTGACTTGAATTGATGACTTTTCATTATAGTTTTTAACCTTGCTATTGACTTTTTAGTAACATTTTACTGTTTTAGTTTATGATAAAAACTTGATTTTGTTTTGTATTTTTAGTTGAAACAATTTGTAGATTTTCATTTTCTAACATTACAGTATTTTATTGCGTATTTCACAATAGGTTAAGGTTTACTGTATTTTGAGCTTATTTAACTCTGTACAGTACTTTAGTGAACTGAGTCTATTGATTTTTTCCTTACTGTCGCAATAATAAAGAAGTTTGTTTTACTTGTACATTTGTTATTTTATTTATGACTGATTTATACAGCAATTTTCTACTTAAAACACAACTTATTAGAAATGTTTCATAACAAATGTGCTTGGTATAGCAAAAAGTCTGTGACCTCGATAACACGTCTTGTTGTGAAAACCACCTTGATAGCACGACCCTCAATTACAAGTGCACCTCGATAAGAAGACTATTTTATAGATCCCCTTGAGAGTCGTGTTATCGAGGTTCTACTGTATATATATACAAATACCTACGAGGTATTACGAGGTTTCTTCTGTATATATATATATATATATATATATATATATATATATATATATATATATATACACATATAAGTACATATATAACAATTTGAACAAATGGTGTTTTTGGCATCTGGGGACCTCAAAACGAAACGTTATCATGGTCTCGGGCTTAAGTCTTACCATGAGACCTACGGTAATAGCTTCTTCCCTATAGGGGAAATTCGCTAAAAATGGCAAAACGTGCATCTCGCTAGCTTAACTGTTTGTGTCTTGGATTAGGTTAAGAGGTCCCGGGTTTGATTCTCGGAGTGTCCCCAACTATATGGATTTGGACAGCCTTCCCTAAAAAGCATTTAGTGATTATCTTAAAAAAATTCCTTCTGGCGAAGATTAGAAGTTAATTTTTTATGTCACTATCCTCAGGACAAAACAAAATTGCTTCTGATGAAATTAAAACAACTAAAAAGCAAAAAACCTTAGCAAAAAAGGAAGATTCTTGAAAGGAACATTTAATTGCGGGACTTTATAATTTATAGATGATACTAATTATTTTGTTCAAGACTGACATTTTAATAAAAACGTATCCTTAGAAACAGTCCAGATATAACCTTAAGTTTGGGTTGTAGAATAGCAAGAGGCTGATCTATACATACAATATTATATTTATGGAATTTGATGTTTGCATGATCTTTTAACAAACTTTATTGGAATTATTTATTAAACTTTTAACTCTAAGTAACCATGACACTGAGCTTGTTCCGAATTGAGTTATTTAGTTTTTGCCCTTAAAATATTAAAACATTCATTGTAACCGATTATCATATAATCGCCCAAAGCTGAGTTTGAAATGATAGGCAAAGCCCCTTGTCAAGTACACATAGCTTGTAATTGTTTAATTACAATTGCATATAATTTCTCACAAAAAGGAAAAAAACTTCGGGACTTAAAATGTAACTTTACTTTATGTTGAATTTTATTTTGTTGTTTGAAACCACTCCGCTAGTACTAAGGATATTAAATTAAAAGAAAGCAAAATTATTACTACAAATACAAAATTTGAAGTATTTTTATGACAGCTTAGAAGTATAAAAAGGTAAAAAGTCTATCGAGGAAAATTTACTATGAACACTCTGTAAAATTAAATTAAAACAATGACGGTAATCAAATACATGCTTTTTAACATGGAGCTTTTTATAGGTAAATAAGTTATTTCTATCATAAAATACATTAGTGTATTATAATACAAATATGTACTAATTTCTTAATAAAGTATAAAGCACCTTAATATATTTTGATAGTAAAAATTAATGAAATATTAATGAATGTTGTTTATTTATAATGTATATTATTAATACAAATATATAATGCATATATAATTAATCAATTGTGTACATAAAAACATTATTAATTCATTACTTTTAACTTTTTTAAGGAACGAAGCTACTAAATCAGTACTGTAAATTACTCTCAATCATAGTATAACTTAAATAAATGAATATCATTAAAAGATATAATGAAATATATTATGTGATCCACGTATTATTAGGCTCTGTATATATCTCTAACGCTACATTAAGCACAGTAAAAGCTGGCTTGCGCAGGGTTGCTGCGCGAAGGGCTCATCGATTTTCGGCATTTCAGTTTTCACCTCTGGAGTAAAAATAGAAGCTATGAAGCGGTTCGGAGACATTTCCTAATTAATTGATGTGCCAGAGTTATTGCTGTTAAACTTTCCATTGATAACTAGGTTTAACCAGCATTGCAATTATGTTAACGCCTTAACTCGATTATCTTTTATAAACTCCTTCCTCCTTATTTTATATTACTGTCTGTTTTAGAGCGTTTCCTCTCGAACAGCTCTTACGTTTCTCGTCTGACAAACAAATGGATTCTATATTTGATAGCCTACAATCCATTTAGGTATTGTGACATTTGTATTTAATTATAGTACAATGAACCCATTTTTTTATTATAGTTTTTTTTTGTTGAATTATAGTACAGGTTTTTTTTACAGTAACCCTGTATTGTATAAACTTACAGTTGTATGTAAATTGTGTAGCTGATACTTATGATTATTTAAATTTCTTACATCGCTTTATTATGATACTATTAAACCAAGCTCACTATACTATTAAAAAAACAAAACATATGTTATCTTAGTACAAGTCGACTAACTTGATATCCAGATAACTGGTTTTAATTATACAAGGGTTTATGAAAAATAGGGTTTTGTAGACCCAAATGGTCTAACCACGTAACTAGAGCTATTGGATAAACAATATTTTTTCAGAGTTATTAAACCCTACCAATACAGTCACTTATTAATCCAGTTATTTTATATTAATGAATAACTCATTTTATAACTTATACAATGTATTTAAGGTACTTGAAAAGTTTAGTTTCTCTTGCTTAAGTAGTTATCAAGATACTAATTGTTTTTAACAAATAAAGAAATTGGGGGATGACGGCTGAACGGACAATTTTTCGACCTATGTACACTTACATTTTTTATCAAACTAATAAGTACTACCAGCACCCGAAGTTTGTTGGTAGTACTTATTAGTTTGATAAAAAACTTTAGTAAACATAGGTCGAAAAATTGTCCGTTCAGCCGCTATCCCCCAATTTCTTTATTTGTTAAAAACATTTAATATCTCGATAACTATTTAAGCAAGATAAACTAAACTTTTTAAGTACCTTAAATAATTAAATAAGCAAATAATAAAACAATATTATTAGTCGTCTTAAACATTGTAAAAATAGCGCCCGTTTAAATATTTTAAATTCAATAACAACAAACAATTAATTCTATAATATTTTACAGGATACAAAAAAGTTAAAAATTTGTATTAAAAATCCAATAATACTTTATTCAAAACAATGTTCCAACGCATAAGCGAGATAGTGCACTTTTAAGGTTTGCTTGCACAAATTGAGGACAACAAGCAGTGCAACTGGGCAACTGGTGCGGCAATCGCGACATTGAAGACAACAAGCAGTGCAACTGGGCAACTGGTGCGGCAATCGCGACATTGAAGACAACAAGCAGTGCAACTGGGCAACTGGTGCGGCAATCGCGACATTGAAGACAACAAGCAGTGCAACTGGGCAACTGGTGCCGCAATCGCGACATTATTTTCTCAGCTCTAAGGGCTTAAGTGCTTAAATCTGTGACTAATAAGGTTTTTCATTTCTTCGCTACTGCATTGCATTATTTGAATTAAATTATAAGTTTATAAATGATGAACAAATACAAGTTTACGTGTAAATAAATTCAAAATTATTTTCGAATTCTACTAATATTAGATTAAACAGTAAACGCAATTATCTGTAGATTACAGAAACAGTATAATTAAGTTACGGATTAGGATACAAATTTTAAAATATCCATAGTTTTGTTGAGATAGCTAATATAATTTATTTTGTTACCATCACTACTGTAAATAATATAATAATCGTATTCCAAAATATATATTTTGAGTTACAATCAGAGCTTATCTTCTTAGGAACACTATACTAAGTATACTTGTTTTTATTTAATTCATTTTATTTAAGTGGCCAAGAATATTCATGTTGGACGGTTAGTTGACTACTTATTAGTATCTATATTTTATCAAAGTGCAAACAGCTTTTAATTTAATGATAAATATACTGTTCATTTCAAACTGGTGGAATTAGGTTTTAGTAAAATCGCATTTGTTCAAATCTGATAACAAAGCGGTTCGATAAAAATCAGATTTCAATTTAAACCTTTTACAAAATTAAATAAAAATAAGAGTTATATAGACAATTTTAAATGAAATGTTTGTGATATCAAGAGTGCAGATCCAATATCTGCTCAGGAATAATTTAATATTCATCGTATATTATAGCAGCTTTTATGTGGAATGGAACTATTTCACAACCGTTATAATAAGCGACTAATTAGTTGATGAGTTTCCATCACCGGTTAAACTTTGAGAGTCCTTAACATCGACCCAATTATTATAGTACCGAACTGAAAACTAGATAATTTAAAATTAAATAGGCTTGGAAAACTATGTTAGAAACTGAGTTTAATTGTGTTCTATTTTGCAGTATCTGTACATTAAAACATGAATACACCAAAGGGAAAAGGTTTTTTATGACTCCCTCGAAATAAGATTATAAGAGATTGTTGGCAGGTTAAACATATTAAATGTCTTAAAACATAGTATAATAGTAACAATTATTTAAACAAATAAGTCAATAAATTGTTATAATTAATCTATAAAAATTAAATCGAAACTGCACAACACATGTATTAACTAAACAATATGTATGTAGCATAATACAACACCTTTCATAAATCCCCACTCCTTCAAGATATTTCAAATGGCATGTATAAAATGTATAAATACGAAATGTATAAATAGACACATTACCTGTTTTCGTAGTATATTTTGACAAAATATTATTGTCAATCGAAATATAGATTTATCCTGACATATTTAAATTTTTTTACCTGCTATTGCATTAGTACACAATTTATTATGTAGATACATATAAATGTTGTTTCGCAATAACATTGTGTTTTTGTGTCTAGTGCGCCTATGATGTACGCAAACATACAAATCTACGGCTAATCAACATGAAGACTCTCACAAGACATCCTCAGACCTAAAATGAGTTGTGAGTTTATCGAGCGTGGCTGTGAACTTTACACTGGCACTTGCGTCACTGTTTCACTGACCACGCCTTTGCGGTCCAACACTGAGGATGATTAATTGAATCGTCTAAGAAATGTTTCAATGTAACATAAACAGTAAGAAGCAAGCAAAATAAATCCTAAATTAATGTATAAAATCCTTCATATATAATAAAGTGTGTTTGTTTATCTACAAAAAACTGGCTTGGAGAGTATTTTTATTTCTGTATTGTGTTTTGAGTTGTTTATATTAATCCAGTATAATTTAAATAGCAATTTTTGATAATAATTCTAAAATAAAATAATTGCTCAGTCTAGACCAACCATGTCACATTTGTTTCAAGAATACAAATAGTTATGCTTAATTAAGTGAGTAGCAGTCTAACCTTAATTTTTTATGACTTGTAAGTAAGTTATAGTGTACTAGTGGATGACTGGAGAACACGTGAGCCAAGGGACACACTCACTCACTAACTGCCGTCGCGTCGTGCCGTGCCCCTCGCCGTTTTCACGATCAATCATAAGGTACCACCCTTATCAGTAAGATCGGGTGCACACTGCTGGCTATCGCATACAAATATATAGTAATAAAATATTTTGCTACTAAAAGGTTTGGGGATATCTATTTCATAGAACAGTAGCAAGTACTACCTTTCTATGTTTAAATCATGTCGTATTTGTTGCAGAAGGCTTTTGGTTACCAAAAGTCATAGTATTTCAGGTTGTTAACGGTCGTCGTATCCCTTATAAGGTTCAAAAGACGCCTTATAAAGGATACATTATACATCAATTATGGGTATAATTTTTATCAAGCACTTAGAGCACATAGTACATGGAGGCTTAAAACTTAACATACTACGTCTCCATGCCAAGTAGTATTCATCAACAGGCATATGACCGGATTTTATAGGTTAAACCCTTAAAAATAATCAAAGCCTTGGAAGACTTGTAGAATTTAGGTCTTAAATAGAATTTGGACCAATTTACATTAAACTGTGGCCAAACAGCGACCTGGGGGCGAAGCTCCCACAGAGGCCTGGGGGCGGAGGCGGAGCGATTTTTAAATTGTTATGTACTCTAATATTGTACTGCTAGGCCTAAATTTGTTCGATCAATAAGTCTACTTTATATTTTGAGTATACATAGGACCTCGGATTATTAGCGTAATTAAACCATGTGCCATAGGTACTACGACAGGGACCGGGGGCGAAGCCCCCCACAGGGGTCTGGGGGCGGAGCCCCCAGCGAGCGAAGCGAGTAGTCCTGTATACACTGGATTGGTTGGTTAGGGCTTGAGACAGTTGTTTTCAGAGAGCCAAGAATATTCCAAAGAATTTGCTGTTTTCACTGGTCTACGGCCATAACCTACCCATCCCGTATATCTCTCACACTCTCGGCATTTCTTTGCTTAACACCGTGAAATTCTACTTTTGTTAAATTGTCCTCAGCAATTCTTTACTGGTAAAGGAATATCAGTCTGCGAAAAATGTGTTTCACGCTCCTAGGGTACACAACACTCAGGTCATAGTATTTCAAATGTTAGTTAAACATTATAAATAACTTCTTGTTATAAAACATAATATTATTATTAAACATCATACATACTATAATATGTTCACTAAGGTGTGTCACATTTTAACCATGAGACATTTCAAATATTAAACCTGTGATGAATGATTTCTTGTATTTCTAAGGTCCTGTACGGTGTTGTATATATTAGTCCTATTATGTAGTAGGTATCAAAAATACCATCAAATTATTTACGTGATTCGATAACGCATTGTTTTTTATTATTAAAACTTTTTAGTCCATTTCCAAAATGATTAGATAACGATTCAAATATTGCTATGACAGTTAGCCAAATTGCATGTATTTATTTTACATTATATGCACATATATATTAATCATACTCCTGTACAATCCAAACATTTAAATTATGTAAGTGATTTTAATATTTTAAATTGTTTCTCTATGCTTTAGCTGAGACAGTTTAAAATGAAAGACCTTTAACGTTCTCCTTATTTTTCGATAACACATTTTTCATCCTCAACTCAACTGTACCGATCACGGCTGTTGCGTGGCTGCCGGAAGTTCACCATTAGCCACGTCGATTACTTGCAGGGAAGTTCTATGAAGTCACACTCAAGTGTTGCAGTTACCGATTCCTTAAAAAACAGCTTTTATGCATGATCCTTTATTTAGGAGATTCATTTCATGATAGTATTGTGGAAATATGTGTTCCAAGTTGTTCTGAAAGGGTTAAAAGTTTTCAAAAAGCGCATTTCTTTGTAAAAATGTAGTGTCCACCCACTGACCGTTTCTTTGAATAACATACTTCCACTTAGATGTGAACTTTATACAGTTTTACTCTAGCAATACTATTTATTATATTTAGTACATTGTTTTGCCATAGAGAAATATTATAGTTAATCTTAACGTTATATTTTTAGATCTTCTTAACGTAAGACTATTTGTTAACGTATTACAACGTAAAACACATGTTTAAGGTAGGTAAATCTTCAGAATACCTATACTCTAAAATTGTTCCTAAATACTGATTGATTTGGCTAAAATATATAAAAAATGCTGTATCGGTTTTCTTGTAGAATTATATGTCTAGAATTGTAACTAAAATAATAAAAAATATCCGCGTTACAGCAAACCTGTATACCCAGCGAATTTAAAATAATACTTCATTACATCCTGAAGCCACTTATCAACTTTCTTAATATATGTTAAAAAATAATCGAAATATGACATTTTATTTATCATCCATAAGAAAAACATTAGGACTTAGTATGCAGGTTCGCTGCATATAGGACCACAATATCAGGGTTTTATGCAAATACCAATGGATCACCACCAGATGAAGCAACATGCCAAATTTTACCAATTTACGTTCATAAACAAGCAAGATATCACATGTTTCTTATTCTTCATAAGAATAAAATTATAGTTGAACATCTATATTAGCTGCCATGGGGACAACAAAAATGTGTTTTGTATGCAAATATCAGTAAACCCCAACCATATGAAGCCACATACCAAGTTTCATTAATATATGTTCATTAATAAGCGAGATATGAAATTTTACTTATTCTCCATAACATTAACAGTGGACAACATACTGTGTTTAACACTTTCAATATCTCGGTAACCAATAGACGTAGAGCAATAAAGAAAATATCATTTTTTTTTCTTCAGTTGAATTCAATAGTGCAAACTAACCTTTAGTTAGAAACATAACTGTATGTAAAAAGTTAAAAAAAAATTGGGGTACAAACTGCCCTTCCCCCCCAAAATACCCCTTCGGATGGTCCCACCCAACTAGTTTTCGAATTCGTTAAAATAAATGCTACATTGCACATTTCTAACAAACTTCATTAAGATCAGATCCTTTTTACGATGCACTTTTTCGTGCTTACGGATATATATATATATATGTATATAAATTTTACAGTTCTTGGAAAAGTCGAGCCACTAAGCAGCCCCAGTCAAGTCAAATTTGAAACAAGGGCAGTCACGTCCACTGGTGCACACTACCTACGCAATCAGTCGCAGAAAACTGTACAAACAGCTGCGACTGATCGCGTCGGCAGTGTACACCATTAGACGCGACTTCCATTAATAGAAAAGACTAAAGATATCCAAAGAAAATCCATATGATCGAAGGATATAGTAATGGCAAATTACTACCCTACTGGACCAATTTCTCTACATATCATAATCATAAGCAAATTATATGCAAGTTTTATGAGATTGGCGCTGTTAAAGTAAGAGAACAAAACAATTTTAATCGTTTTCACGCTGATTTGTGCGTCCATAGAAGTGGTTTTTTATATAACTACACCCAGCTTTTAACTTTTACTAAGTACAGTCAAACGTACAGTTTTGAAAAGCTGTTAAATTATTGCATACTCTTCAAGTTTTGGTGTAAAACCTTTATCTAGACACTTCTAAACAGACGGACTGACATAACTTTATAAACCACTTAACAACTTTTGCAATCGGGCTAATTCTTCTGAAAACACCATTATTTGAATATTGTTTAACCCTACGTGATAATTACAAACCCTCGGTCACAAGCACAATCCAGACAAGGAGATGCTCGACAATGATGAGTAATAACAATGCAGTCATCGTGCGATTACCGTTCCCCGAGGATCGCAATACTCTGTAACACTCCACAATATGCATCGACAGTACATAACTGTGATTACACCAAGATGACCATGATTTGCGTATGTTTGCTACGTATTAATTCTGAATGTTACAATCAAATGAGTAGTATCAGTGGAGGATATAAAATGGTTTCGTAACAGGGAAATGCATTATTATAAAAGCAAATAATGATACACATTTAAATAGCAGTTAGTGTTTGTCTAAGAGATGTGATTTCATAATTTAGAAGGATATCGCTAATGCTAGAGCGATTAAAATAAATATTGGTCACTCATGACCAGTTAAAAAAAATATGAAATAGAAAACTAATATTAAATACCATTATAGACTAAAATATGTTATTTATGTGAACTCTCCTTTTTGGGTATTTAACTAATAGTTCAGTTAAAATATTGTTGGTTTTTTATCTTTTTACTAAACACATCAGTCACTTAAAGCGGATATAGTAACGTATATATTGCATTCCGAAATAATTTACACAAACGACTTATAATTTATTATAAAGTTCCTTACAAATTCCTCCTGACATTATAGGGTGAATTTAAATTTAGCAGCGAGTTTTGTTTCATGGGGTTACCCTTTTTAATGAGAGACCTCATACATAAAATTATTGGTATTTATTACTATAACACGGTACCGCAGATCCAACCAAAAATTGATTCAAAACCAACTGACGTCTTATTTTTCAAATGCTATGAGAAAAAAATAATGATGCTAGACATCACAATAGTGAGTATATTACAGGACCGAGCTGTAATGAAAATAATAAACCATTTTATGTTGAGTTTGTTTAAACAATATTTGTAGCTGTAATCACACTAGAGGTTTATAATAATACAAACGTTTGCCCGCTATAATATTTCATAATGTTTGACTTTAGGTCGCACTTTATATGCAAATTCTAAACACTGAAAGCAGTATTCAATATTTATAATTTAAACTAACATTACAATTTTTTAAAATTGCCATAGTTGAAATATTTTTTTTAATTGTAAAATTTCAATAATAAGTAAGTAATTATTATAAAATTGATCAAAATCTTAATATGGGGTGAAACGAATTTAGTTTACCGTTGATTAGTTACAAATGGGGGATGTACTGTAGTTTAAGGGTTGAAACAAGTTGAAAGGTAGAAACAAAGAATTCATGGTACTTGTTGCTAGCCAAATGTAATTAAGGACATTTAATTAGCTTAATTTAATTTAATTATGTTAATTTACAGCACAAATTCAATTTGGTCTCTTTCGTTCTATTCAACTCTACTATTTCAAAACTCAACTGTGATTTCCTCTCATGAAAGCTTCTAGGTATTGCCAGTCATGAAAGGACAACGCGCAATACAATAGTCTGTAACTGAATATACCCGTTGAGGCCAATATGGTCGATTGTTTGTCCTCTAAATTCCGATACACCATTTGACCAACACATATATAGCCTTAAATTTGAAACCTTACCGGGTAAAGTGCACAGGACATTGTGTTATACTCTCAATCAAGTTTAACATGAAACCTACTATATTAACTACATACTTGACAAACTGGACCAAATTAATGAAAAATATATACACACTTTAAATTGGTTTTTAATGATTGCATTGGTTTTAAGCATGAATTAATGTACTAAATAGTAAAAACAAATAAACTTATATTTTTGCCGAAAGTTATTTAGCCAACATACGAAAAGTACGTCATCGTGCGGTAAAGTAAGTCGACTTAATATAAGAATGTGTTACTGATAGAATGCCATAATATCGTCAAACATATATTAGAAATTCCAGGAGCTTCAATGAGGTGACAAGTCGTAACTCATAACAGAAATTGTCAACATTATGTAATTAAATAAAAAACTACTGTAATACTTTATATTGAAATTAGTAACTGGTTTTTCCACGCATATAAAAAACGTTTATGTGCTCACTATTGCGTTAAACAAATAGAATTACATGCCCCCTCATAATAACATTTACTACCAATAAGAAAACTGTTCGAGAACTGATTCAGTTTGTACTATAAATGAACTGACTAGTGGTTGGACCTAGGCTTTTGTGATTGTATGTATAATTACAAGACTTAATTGGTTAAACATACATCGTGAAACATACAATGAGAATCCCTGATTAATTTATTGCTCATTATTCTCTTACCTGGTAAAGATCAACTTTCCAATAATGTATGAATAAAGACATTAAAGTAATTAAAATTAAGTAGAGTAACCACGTAGAACTACATACCTATCTTACCTTAAATAAATGGCTCAGATTTGTTAAACACACGTTATCATTTGAATAGAGTTCAAAGGGTGTTTATTTCACATTCCAATTTAATTTACAACCATATAAGTGTTTTGCGAATGTTTCTTTCTTTGTAAACTAAACTGGTGCAAAGTGGACCATTAAAAACCTTTTTACTATATTTTACAGGAGTTTAGGCAAAGCTGTGTGTTTTTCTCCCAGCGATAACACAAAACTGGTTACACAATTTTAATTTAAAAATATCAACTTTTAAAGTAATTGTTTTTGTATTAATCAACTGTTTTTTCTCAAAAATCATTGTAACTAAATTTTACTAAATATAAATGTAGAAAATAAAAAAATATATAAAGCATACATTTTAAGATACCTCGTAATACCCTGTTTACTCAGCAAATTGTCCTTGCATATATAAGGATATTACTATAACATAAAACCACTTATAAATAATTGTTATCAACATTCATTTATAAATAAGTGTAACATTTTCATCCTCCATTAGGGCTGAGAACCCAGTTTTCCTGTAACGGGGGCCACAACCAAGGGGCTTTGTACCAATATCACCGCAACCAGATAAAATCAAATAAAAAGTTTCAACCATATATTTTTTATAAACAAGCGACATATCAGATGTTTATTTTTCTCTATAAGAGAAACTTTAAGGCAAGGTATGCAGGTTTGCTATAACGTAGACTAAAATATAAGAGTTGCAAAAAAATATCAATAGATCACAGCCAGTTGAAATTGTTCTGTATACCGATGATATCATCATATGCATATCAAGGTTGACTAATATATTTTGATAAATAAGCGAAATATAACGTGTTATACATATTTTTACAAAATTTTCTCAAGATCCAAAGTTGTTATCGTGATTATAGTCGCACATATATAACCGACGGTGTTGTGATATCGGGGACCACAAAACGAAAAGTTGTAATGGTCCCGGGCCTAGGTCTTACCATTACGAATACTGTAATATATTCTCCACTATAGGGGAAATAAAAAAAATATATTGTCGACATATTTAAACGAACTGATGCAATTTGCGAATTTAATCGTTGTAATCTATTTATATTAGATACATGATAATATTAAATAACACATAGAGCAGATCATAATGTAGGTAGTAGTCTCAACTGATAGCCGCCAGATCAAACAGCAATCAGAGAGCACTCATGGTATTAGCAATATTTTAATTGTATTAACAGTCTTTAAAGGGTAGTCAATGCATGATAAAAGTATTTAAAGCCCCCTTATACTGGTAACTTAATTATGCTGATAGTGTATTTAGTTTTATATAAATTTCACAAATCCTTCCAATGAAAAATAACAGATTCATGCTGTTGAAATATTTTCCGATGATGGAGTTTTATAAAAGTATTAGAATTAGTTACAATTATTTATGTTATACATTTTAAAAATTTTACTAAAAACTAAATATACAATAACATTATAAAAAATATCACTTTTATATATACTGGTATAAAGTTATACAAAGGTTAAGCATACGATTAGATATCTATACATTTGTAATTTCGTTTATTTTTTTATTACTTTATTAGTTTGTGTTCTATATAACAGTGCTAAGCTTTGAAATATAAGTCGATTAACCTTAATTAATGCCAGGGTTAGGAAACTAATACTTCATAAAATATATGAATGTTATAAAATGTCTCATACAGTTCAATTCAGTATTTATATAATTAAAATGTGGGGTTTAAACTATTACTGTTTCCTTATAAAAACAAATAATTGTACACTTCATCACTAGGCCCATAAGTGAAGTTTCTTAAAACGAGCTCAAGTAAATGCTGATTTGGATCCAAGTTCGGAAAATGAGCGAAGTCAAAAGGCACTTTAGGTCCTAGTGATTCACTAGTTTTCATTTTACTGCAAATATATTAAAGATATAATTTTCATAAAAACTAGAATTTTTTACCTTTAAAAGTTGTCTTCTATGGTGATTTTGATATTCTAAACAAACAGCTGTTACACAGCTTTATAGCTGTTTTAAATGTTTAGTGTTAGTAATAATTAACGGTTGCCTGATCTAACATTTTGGACTATCGATCAAGAAACTGATTTCCAGATCGATATTTTGAATAAGGCGTTACTTCCATGTCACTCATTGTATTTTCTGACATTTTTCGTTCTCAAACAATATCCGGTGCACAAAAATTGACCAAAATCAAAGGAAAACATGTTTTTATAGATTATTTACAATTGATGCCATTAGTTTATTTGATAAATTATTTACCGATTAATTACAATCGTCAAAAAAATCGTCTAGTTATTTTTTTATAAGCGAAATTACAGCTGATTTTCTGGAATAAAAATTCTCATAAAATTATATTTTTCTCCTAGAAGGGAAATCTCAGAAAAACGATACTGCTTTATAAAAAAAATAAAAATAAAATATTTAGCATCTCAGTGCATGTGAAAACTGCTTTTGAAGCAGTATGACGAAGAACTGTTTGACATATTTTATGTATGAACATACAATATACGAAAAAGATTCCCAAGACACAATATTGGAAGTACATTAAACCACATGTAATACTTATTGTTGACCCTTACACTGTCCTTATAGCAAATGGTTGTCGTCTGAAAACAGCAGCGTGGCAGGAAGATTGATGTGTTTTGTGTTATATTTACCACGTTGTGTGTTCATTTACCACGTTATATGTTTTACACATAAATCTTCTTTTTCCATTTTTATATTTAAAAGAAATGTTATAAAAACGACAGGCAACTAGTTATTGTTAATCTAAGCAATGTAACAGAAAAAACATCAATATTAAAAAGCAAACAATCTAAATCTACACAAATAACTTAGTTACATTCACAAATAGTAACACGACTTTAAGCAAGTGGTTTAACAAGCGTGTTATTGCTACATTTCACAAAAAATGGGTAGTTTCCTTATAAGCTTATATAGACTAAGAAACCCCTTTTATATAGCCCCCTTGTATTTATGCTATTTTTTTATGATGGCATTAATTTAATTTTTACATGTACTTTCACAAATAGCAATATAACTTTTAAGCATGAGGTTTAACAAGGATGGGATTGCATTTTATTGTTGATGTTAAAGTTTATTAAATTACTTTGTATATTTTACGTTTTAAAATGTATTAGATTAATTTGATAATTTGTCCATTTACTTAAGTTGCTGTGTATCTATAGTCAATACAATTTATTCTGATGTTCAGAGTGGTTATAAATTGCTGAGAAGTAGATGACGTTACTGGCAACAAACCAGCAGCTCTACAGCAGTACACGACTTGCAATTACACTTGAAACCTGCAACTAGACGTATAATTGCTCCTACTAGTATCTTTAAATTATTTATGGATTGTTTTATCTTAAACATCACCTTAGGTCCAAGATAAATTTAAATTGTATGGGTTAAATTACAGTTTTATTAAATTTAACCTAAAATATTCGCTAAGTGTAGGTACACTTACACTTAAATTTAACCTAAAAATTTGTATTATGATAAATGGCCTTTGGTGACATTATTTGTTTGTGCATTATCCGTAGTAACTTCGGATGATTAGCGGCCATTACCTATAACTAAGTATAGCAACATAAATGAGTTATTATAATTTCAACTTTAAAAAATGTTAAACAAATGTCATCAATACATTTTAGATGACCCATTATCGAGGAATGTACATATGTATTGCAGTGTATTAATTATATTCAGTACGTATTGATTAATCGTAAGGAAAATGTCTGCTATTTCTGTTCATAAATAGGAAAATGTCTTGTTCAGCAATTGGCATCTAGTAGAACCATGCTTGCAATTTGTTTTCGTTTATTGCCTTGGTCACCTTGCTGAAGAGGTATAACTTATTCATAGGTATAAATTATAAATATAATACTAACATTAGCGAAATTCTGACAGCACCTTTAACGGCAAAGATAATAAAGTACTATTATTTAGTACTGTTTGAATGTGCAATAATTTTTTATAGGTTTACTACTCAAAACCCACGAGATGACTGACAGGATCAATAGATTAGATTAATTTTGCTTTTAAATATTAAGAATATTTCAGACATAGTAGACATATTTTAAAATAAACCTAGTTACTTTACGTTGACAAGTTATAAATTTCAGTGTCATGTTTATGTAGTTATTTTAGGAACAGAAGATTGTAATTTTACAGACAAGCCAAGTTTTAAAAAGTGACAAAACTGTTTCCACTGGCTTATACCCAAAACTCTAAAGTAGTCTTTCCTCATATCTTTAGAGCGTAACTGACTTTTATGTTTTCATCTAAGAAAACGTCTTTGGCAAAATCTAACACACATACAGGAAACATAAATGAAATTATCGCTTTAATATAATAAACTTAGGCTATACTTATACTTATAATATAATTTTGATATAATAAATGTAAAATTAATAAACAAACAAAAGAATATTTTATTAAGAAGATAACGAGTAAATAAAATTATGTTCTATTGGAGGTATATGAATGTAGGTCTTACATACTAATATAATTGTAATATGTAAAGTTATTTATTTAATTACATGTTTTTTAATTAATTTGTTTACGGAAAATTTACTATATTTAAAATGTTCTACACATCCTCTAAGAATAAGTGCATATTTGATACTACAAGTTATGTTAAATCTATGGAATAAATGTTATGTTAAGACATCAATGTAAACCTAAAATTATACTGTCAAGATTTATTTGATAACTCTTACAAATGTAATAATTAATTTTTCATCTAGCATAGCAGTTTTTACAGTATGAGTATTACAGATTAAAGACTTTCTATATACTTATTTTTTTTTAATTCCATTTACTAATCGTGTTTGTTTTATAGGAAGATATTTTACTATTACTAATAATTTTCAGATTAATTTAAAACTGCGCCACGATGAACAACTTCTGAAGAGAAGGATTATGCAGAGTAATTTGAGAGAGAGGATATGCCTGACACGCCGCGTCTCTGAATAAAATAATTTTCATACACTACTTGACATCACATAAATGAGTTTGAGCAAATATTTGTCGTGCTTCATATATCATTTGTTTAAGAAGATATTTTTGAATGGTACAAAATTAGTTACCAAATAATATGTTATAAAAAATACTAAGAATAAAAAATGTTTAAATGACTGTCCTTTAAAAAGTTCTCAGATATTTAATTTACCTTAACTTTAAAGTAGTCACGCCTAATAAACTTAACTTTTTTTAACTTTTTAACTTTTTAGTTTAACTTTTTTTATTTCGCAATTTGAGATTAGCTAAAAGTCTAAATATATATATATTTAGACTTTCAGTTATTTATATTTACTTTAAGTTATATATATATTTCTTAAAGTGAACTAACTATACTTAGACTTATTGATTAATCGTAAGAAAAATTTCAGCTATTTCTGTTCATAAATACGAAAATGTCTTGATCAGCAATCGGCATTTATTAAAACCGTGCTTGCAATTTGTTTTTGTTTATTTTCTTGGTCACCGTACTGAAAAGGTCAAACTTATTCATAGGTCTAAATTATAAATATAATGCTATATTTAAGGAAATATTGACAATAATTTTCAAGGCTAAGGGGAATAAATGACTATTATTAAGTACTATACGTACTGTTTGAATGTTCAGTAAAATATTTTATAGCTTTACTCAAAACCCACGGGATTACTTTAATTATGAATGGTTTGAACCTTTTTTTGATTTTAAACATTAACAATATAGCATTTTTATATAGTACAGATATTTTAAAATAGACCTAGTTAGACAAGTAGACGTAGACAAGCCATAAATTTAACTGTCATGTTTATGTAGTTATTTTAGGAACAGAATATTGTAATTTTACAGTGAAGCCAAGTTTTAAAAAGTGACGAAAGTTACAAAATTGCTTCTACTGGCTCATACCCAACACTATAAAGGAGGTTTTCCTCATATCTTTAAACAGTCTTGTATATATTCATCCAAGAAAACAGTTTTAGCAAGTTATAATGCACATAAAGGAAACATTAATGAAATAATATAAGCAACTTAAGAAAATTAATGTATCACTACGTGTTGGATAATGCTAGTATCAAAATAATTTATTAATGTCATCTCCTGGTTAAAATTGAATATTACTTTATATATAATAAGTATTCAGTTATTAAACAACCAAACAATCATTTTGTACGTAGAGGATTACACGTAAATAAAATTAATTTTTATTGGAGATATATGAATGTAGGTTTTGTATACTAATTTAATTGTAATATGTACCGTTGTTTATTTATTTACATGTCTTCCTATATTAATACGCTAAGCCGATTTTTGTTAAGAGAACTCCTCCGTTATTTCTGAACCGATTTTAAAGATTTAAGTACCAAAATATTCGTCTCGGTTCGTAGTTGTGCATAAAGGTTTCCATTTGTCAACAATTTTAATCTGAAGGACACGGGCCGTCCTCAAAGTTAGTTTTTTGCCCATAAGATTAACATGAGATATTATTAGATTTGAATTGCAGCTGTTAATACATTATGGACAGGTTATTGTTATTGCTATACGTAAATAAAACAAATATTTTTCTACATCGCTTTGAAGTGTAAAATATTGTAGGCAATATTATATTAAAATTGTTGTTAAAATTTGTTTATCCGTCCGTCTGTTTATAAGCAACACAACGCAGTCTACGGCTGCCAACGCGTTCCACAAAACAAAACTGTACTGAATTATGTATATTGTTTTGCCCATTGTAAAGAAAGGACCTTTTATTTATTGTAAAGAAGGGGACCTTTTAGCTATTTAAAATCATAGTACGTTATTAGTGTTATGCCCCTATGTGTAGGTTAGTCATCCTTTCACTACAAAATACACCATATTTGTTCTGATAAGCATTTAGTCAGCCAATTATATTTTATCACATAAACGAGGAAACACGTCTGCTTACTGCTCTACAAAGGTATACTTAAGCTCATTAAATGAATGCATGGCAATGATAATTGGGTACGTAACACATAAGCCCTTGCAATATGGTATTTAAAGTCAGTTTGTCTAGAAAGTCATTGTAATTATAATACTGAATATTTTAAGTGTTTTTAAGTCCACCATCAATAATCCCAACAAACTGAAGAGTTACTGAGAATATATTTTCCTGAAGATGTGTCCATCTCGAAAAAAAACCGTTATGGGTTTATTCCCGTTCCAATTAGGCTCGGCCCTAAATGACCTTCAACATGTCCATGTTAATTATATACTTACTAGACCGATTGAGCAAATATTTGGTACAAAGGCAGTAAACAATGCACTATAGGGCCTAATCAGAAACAAGCCTATTATTTCCATCCCTTTTGGGACTTCTCTGCGCCGTTGGCCTTTAAAATTCTAATTTAACTGAACCGACTGAGCTCACATTTGTTAGGAGGATAGTTAATACATCAGAATAAAACCTTTGCTTACTCCTAAACCAGAAATGGTTTTCTTTAGGGATCTCCAAATGTTGGAACTATCGAATTTATTGATTAATAAATGTGATCTAATCAGGTATCGTCAAAAAACTAACTTTGGGTTATGGTTAAGATTTGTAAATAAAAACAAAGCAATAAAAATTTCAGATGTTCAAAATCAATCAGTCAAATTAAAAAATAAGACTGACATGGTAAAATATCATATGATTTTTTATAGAATAGTGATTAGAATCAATATACGCATAACTTTAAATATACATCATTAGGTTATTTATACACTGAGAGATTCATTCAAATTGAATTGGATATAAAACAGACACGCCCAAAATGAAAATAGACGATCAAATAAGCAAATAAAATATGCTCGCCTTGAAGAGGAACCTTAAATATAAGCACTCTAGGCTTTTTTAACAAACTGACTGGCTTTTCGAGCAAAGCTCGGTCCCCCAAGGTGCTTTAACAAATGTAACTAACTTCTAAAAAATAACATCGTACTGTGGTCGTGGGCAAAGCCGCGACGAGCCACTAGTTTTGTAAAATTTATTTGTTTACGGGAAATTTACTATATGTAAAATTTTCTACACATCCTTTAAGAATAAGTGCATATTTTAAATTACAAGTTATGTTTAATATTTGGTTATAAGTATTATGTTAAGACATTAGTATATACCTAAATTATATTGTCAAGATTTCATTAATAACTCTTATAAATGTAATAATTAATATTTCATCTAGCATACCAGTTTTTACAATAAGAGTATGACAGCTTAAAGAATTTAGATATACTTAATTTAAAATCGAGTTAATAACGTTTACTAACTAATCTTGTCTGTTTCATAGCAAAGTAATTTACCATTACTAATTATTTTCAGATTATCTTAAAACTGCGCTACGATCTGAACAGATGGATCAAGCAGAGTATTTTGAGAAAGAGGATATGCCTCTCACGTCGCGACTCTACATAAAGTAATTTTCATACACTACTTGACATAACATCAAAGAGTTTGAGCCAATACAAGGTTTCGAGCAAATATTGGTATTAACATCATACAATTTGTTTCCAAGAATTTGTCTTGAACGTTACGAACTTAGTTACCAAATAATATGTTATCAAAAATACTAGCAATAAACACTTGTTTAAATGACTGTTCTTTAATATAGTTCGCAAATATTGTATTGACCTTAAGTTTAAAGTAGTCACGCTTCACATACAGGTACGTTTATCGTTTGCATTTTTTTCATTCGCATTTTTTACTCTATTACGTTACTAATAAAATACCAGAAGTATAACTTACAGTCATGCAATTATATGTAAGTAGATTTAAATAATTTCACTCAATATATAAAAAGGTAGCTGACTAAGTGACCCAAATAAACTAGAAATATATCCACTAGGACCAGTGAAGATATACACTCAACCCCCTGGGAGACCGATGACAGATGGAAATGTGTATTGACAAACTGGAAGGCATTTCAGTCAAACAACTACCAGTGGACCACATCCTGTATACTTGCTTAGTTTGCCCTAGTTGAGAACAACCCGATTTGTTTAACTTAAACTGAAACCTTAGCTGGTTTATTTCATGAATATAAAACAGATAAAGCATTAATACTTTTGTCATAAAACTTACAATGTAAGCTAACTACTTAGACATATCAATGCTGTTTCAAAAACCTAAAGTAGTGAATTACTTACACTGCAGTATCTTCGAAAAAAAACCTTACTTTAAAATTTACTTTTAACTCATGTAAAGCTGTTATTTATCTAAAATAATTAGTTTCAGACTTTAGTCCATTTTAATCTTTACGTTTATTTATTTTATAATATTAATTATTTAAATTATTGGAGCTTGTTTTAAGCTTGTTCAAATGTATTAATTATGCATTGCTATTACATATTTTTTACCTACACACTGCTGCTGTTTAAACATTATATTCCTCATAAACCGGGTATTTTTATTTGTAGTAGAGAAAAACAAGTAATTATGGAATCATATAAAGTGTTGAAACGTTAAGATTTTATGTTGACGACAATTTGGAGTAAAAAAACATATTGAATTTATAAACTCGGGTATTATAAGTCATATTCGTAAGTTTTACTAACAAAGAAATATATCGGATAAACAATTTTAAAGAATATCATTCTTTGAGTTAGTTAACTCGCTTTTTAAATACTTGATTCCCTGCTGGGAAGGTAATATTACTGACAATTTAGGATTTACTCAAAATTACTATACCATAATAGAAAATTAAGCATTAAGGCATATAATTTTGCTGTTTACAAAGAACTAAATTAAATCTATACTAATAAAGTAGTTGAGGTTGTGTGTGTGTCTCAGGTGATTTTGAAAGCGGCTCCTCAAAACTGATACCGGACCACACACCACTTTCTACAGGACCAAACAACTTTAGATGGGTTTCCTCCCCAGACCTCAGGGCTCCGTCTCACTGGCGTCAAATGCTACCATGTTATTCTTATAAAAAAAGATTATTTTCCAAATGGCTTGAAGACGGTTCCTCAAATCTTCTCCCAGACCATACTACGTAGTTGAGGGACTAAACGTCTTCGGGTCATTATTTTCCTGACCTCAGGGCTCTGCCCCACTGTCTTCTTCTAACACTTCATGACGACGTGTGATAGTTGTTTATATTTGTTTTACAAAATCACATCTCTTGAAGGATGCCCCGACGTTTGATACACATCCGCCCATCAACTTTAGAGCAATTTTTCTCCACTGGCAGAATATACATATTATTCTTTCAATTATTTTGCGTGATGTTACCCCATTGTCATTGATCCATAACATTTGGATACATTTTGTATACTATGATCTCAGGGCTCCACCTCATTGGCTAAAACATTGGCATGCTATTCTTATGGAGTTAAGAACACTCCAGGTGATTACAAAAAATGCTCCTCAAATTTTCTCCCAGGTTGTTGAGGGACTAAAATACCCCGGACACTTTTTGCTCGGCCTCACGGCTTCACCCCTCTGACTTCTTCCACTATTTCCCGTTGTCCAATTTTAAAGTGTGATTGTTCTTTGAATTTGTTTACAAAGCCACATCTCTTGAATGATAGCCTAACGTTGGACACGTCCCCCCACCAACCTTAGAGCTCCGGCCCCTGGTAAAGTTGCAATGTTTTCTTTCCATTTTAACGGGATTTTAGCCAATTGACATTAATCGATAACATTGATACCTTTTTATAAAACCTTGTACTTAGGGATTCACTGGCTATGTTATTATCGTGAAGAATACTCTGGGTTACTGCGAAAAATGCTTCTCAAAGCTACCAAACATGGATACCAAACAATTTTAGATACTATTTCCCCCAAACCTCAGGTCTCCGTCCCTCTGGCTTTAATAGCTGCAATGTTATTCTTATGGAGAAAAACATATTTTATAAAAGGCTCGAATAAGGCTCCTGATACGGCACTCCTAGGCCACATCAAATTGTTAGTTTGGATATTTTTATCTGACCTTAGGACTCCGCCCCAGTGGTATTGAAGAGTTTTTATGTTACTGTTATAGTAAAAATATTGTTTTTGGAGCAGCGAAATGTGCTCGTTCTAAATACTAACCAATTTCACAGTTATTCACATATAAGGAACTAAGGATTTTGTGTATATGGTGTGGTAAAATAATAAATAACAAGTTAATGGATCTGTCGAAGTACAATGAATGCAGTAATAAAAAGTTGTGTTTATGCATATAATGTACTTAAAAAGTGTTGTTTTCTTAGGTCCTTCGTAGAATTACAATCCAAATTAAACAAAAAAATACAATAAATTTGCATACAAAAAAAATATCGCTTTTTATTATAGTCAATACTTATCATTGCTGATATAGACATAAATGTAATCACCATTAAAGCAAATCATTACAATTATTTTAGTGTGGAAAGATGTGTTTATGTTAACTGATGGGCCAGTATCAAATGATGATGTATTCGTATCATTTAGGCGAAATGAAAAATAGCTCTCTAGTTATTACTCAGTAATTTAATGTTCCTGAACAAACATCTATCGGCGGTGCATGTGGCTTTATATCCACTGAACCTCTCTTCCACTCTTGCAAGAATTATCAGTGATGTGAGCAGCTGGTAACAAAGTTATGACCTGGACTGCAATTCGGAACCGGTTACAATGGTATAAGCATGCCTACAAAGTATTGTAATTAGTTTATGGTTTGTAACAAAATTGATAAAATAAATTGTTATTACCATATTTAGTTTACCTTGATTCATGGATTGCGTATTTTGATTTAAACACCAGAACTATATACGGTTATTGATGACAAGTATTGAAATATCAAGATCCATGGGTTGATCTTTCGTTTTCATACATATTAAATTTTAATCCGTTTAATCTGTAAATTTATGGTTTCGTGACCCTTTATTGTATTATTTTTGTATTATTTTAGTGTAGATGCGAAACAACATTATATAAAAACAATATAGAAATGGTTGATGAAAAATAAGTTTGTTGCTACTTTTTGTTTGATACACACGTTTTAAATCATAATTTGTTTTAAGGTTTAAAATATCTCATTAAAAATATATATTTATTTACTTTCAAGTTGCGTTAGTATTATTTTCGTTATCGCTTTAAACTTGTATTAAACGAAATTAGCAAAAAAAGTATTATTCTATAATTTTAGCGAATTTCCCCCATAGGGAAGAAGCTATTACCGTAGTCAGCATGGTAAGACCTAGGCACGGGACCATGATAAATTTTCGTTTTGAGGTCCCCAGACCCCAAAAACACCATTCGTTTGAAACTGTAGATATATATATATATATATATATATATATATATATATATATATAAATAATATAATGTATTATAATATATATAATGGTTGAGAGCACGATAACCCTCGTAAATATAATCCGATTTTAACGAAATTTGGTATAAGCGTGTAAAGCAGAATTTATGACTTTAAGTTCGAAAACCAGACAGATCGACCTATTCGAAGAAGTATTTTGTGGGGGTTTTGTACCACAAAAATGGATTTTTTGAGTTTTATACATATAATTTGTTTTAAAGAAAAATTTAAGTTTTTTCCATTGGAATCAGCTTAAAAATACGCACAATTTTGTGTTTTGATCATTGCTCTACGTCAAATGGTTACAGAGATATTGAAAGTGCTAAACACAGTACGTTGTCCAATGTTATTCATACGGAGAATAAGAAAATTGTATATCTCGCTTATTTATCAACTTATCCTGATGAAACTTGGTATATTGCTTCATATCGTTGTGGTCTATTGATATTTGCACTAAAATACATTTTTTGCCAATAGTTCCCGTAGCAGCAAACCTGCGTACTCAGCCCCCATGTTATTCTTATGGGGAATAAGTAACGTGTTATATCCCTTAATTATGAACATAAAGTAATAAAATTTGGCATGTTGGTTTACCTATTTGAGTTATATTGATATTTGTATAATACCCCATTTTTTGTGATCCTTGCTTCAGCAAACCTGCATACTCAGCCGCCATGGTATTCTTACGGAGAATAATTAAAATGTCATAAATCGTTTATTTATGAACGTATATTGATGAAACTTGGTATTTGTTTTTTTGTGATATTGAGATACATATATATGCATTGGAAATTCACTGAGTACGCAGGTTTGCTGCTACGGGGGTATTTAAATTTGTTATGTATTTATATTAAATGCATATTTATAATACATAAGTACCACTACTATTTTAATTAAAAATAAAGGGTTTCTCATATTATATTCACATTTATGGGGTTGAACTGAAAGTGACAGATGGATTAACCACGCAAAGTGGCTAATATGCTGTTTGTGATCCGATTATTAGATCTGGGTGGTTTCTGTAGTTAATTGATTATTCTGGGCTTAACCACATTGCGCTGTAGCCACAATATTCCACTATGGAATGTATTCATCAGCCTTAATACAGTTCAACAATTTGGTTAGTCATTATATTCCAGTGGTCATTGGGTCAATATAACAAATACCTTCCCTTAAAAGTTATTCGATATGTTAAAACAGTCAAACAAAAATAGGTTTAATAAAAGAATCAATGTTTTTAGGCAAAAACTGTAATATAAATGATTGAACTGAATTAGAGAAATTTCGTTTATATTTAAAAATATATCTAAATTGGATTAACAATTATCATAACAAAAAAAATTAAGCTTAAAAGTAAGACGGCCATATTATAAAGAACGTAATAGCCCTATTTATTAAATGTGTAGATGTTATGGTGATATACTACACACTGAGATTTATGAACGAATTTGTGTTAAGGATGAAATTGTTTTGAAACAAATTAAGTAGGTCAGATTTACAACAATTTCTAGTTCATTTTTAAATAATGCTGACTCAACCAAAATATTTTAAGTACAGGCTTATATTGCTTAAGGAATTTTTTAGTTGTAATTTTATATGTATTATTTTTGTCCATTAAGTAATTTTTCTCAGCTTCAAAAGGCTTTTCAAATGCTGGGTTATTAAGTATCGTTTTAAACTAAACATTACACCCTCAAACCTATGCTATATTTCTTTAGAAAATATGATTGGTAGTATTATGAAGGTCACTACTGTTGTTAGTGATTACTGTGAACTGGTTGTTTCTAACTCTTCTAGTTAAGAATTAAATTTAAAAGAATCAATTCTTAGTCAGTACAGCTTGTAACAATACTTTAGTATTAAAATTAACATTAAACTCTAGTGGGACCCTTCTCCTTTCACACCATTAGCTGTATCTGATACTTCATCGTTGCCAGTGCTGGCATTTACAGGCAACAATAAATACCTCGTATGTTTTATCTTAGTATGTCCAGAAGAAAATCATAATATGGAAACATAAAATAGTAGCTCCTGTAACACTGTAGGAGCTTAAAATAATCTGTTCACTATTTTAAACTGCATTATTTGATGACTGATAGTGGTGTCACTTATGATAATTGAAACTTATGATCTATGATGTCCATTGAAGCTTATAACAAAGGATAAATCAAAAACAAAATATGTCAATGTTTCCTGGTATACACCATCACTACATAAATTGAAGGAAACTGTTATGTCTTACCGTACTGTCTATCTTGATACAAAATCTGAACAGGCTTTAAAAGTGTATATACACTATAGGCATTTTTATAAAACCAAAGTCAACGAGGCTAAACTTGAAGCTAACCAAGACTTCATAGTGAACTCGAGTAACAAATGCCAAGCTGCATGGGCCACAATAAAAAGAGTATCTTCACTGAAGCAGAAGGAAGCAACCTCGGAGATATCAGCACAGGCTGCCTGCGACTATTTTGTGGACTCCGTCAACCTTGCCAAAAGCAGCATTCAACAGCCTGCTGTATCAGTGGATCAACTCCTCCAGCGAGCACCAAGGTCTAGTGTCGAATTTGAATGGGAGTGTGTCATGTGAAGAAGTCCTTAGTATTGTGGCTACTTTGAAGCCCTCAAAAAGTAAATATGTATATGGTTTATCCAGCTTTGTGATCAAGAAGATAATTGATGTGATCTTGTTACCTCTTGTCTTCCTCATCAACCTGTGTTTGCCTGAGGGAATTTTTCCTAATTCTCAGAAGGTTTCTCGGGTAATTCCAGTCCTCAAAAAAGGAGTCAGGTCAAAAGTTGAAAACTATCGGCCTTCTTCGCTAGTCCCAACAATTGGCAAAATTTTTGAGCTGGCCATCAAGTCACAGGTATGTAAATACTTTGAATCTTTTGAAATTTTTTCTAAATCCCAGTTTGGTTTTCGGAGTGGTAGGTCCACCACGGATGCCAAGGGGTCCCTGGTGTCCATGATTCTAAATTCTTTTGAGGACAGGCAAATTGCTCAGATCACTGCATGTGATCTGAGCAAGGCGTTTGATTGTATCGGTCACAATATTCTGTTGTTAAAACTTGAGTACTTTGGCATCCGTGGTGCACCTCATAAATTCTTTGCGTCATACCTGTCTGATCGGGTTCAGTTTGTTGATGTAGGAGGTGAGAGGTCCGAAAGCATTATGGTCAAATCTGGAGTTCCCCAGGGCTCTGTCCTGGGGCCCCTACTTTTTCTAATAGGTGTTAATGACCTTCCTTGTAGTGTAGTAAATTCAGTTACAGTTATGTTTGCTGATGATACCTCTTTTTTGAGATCTCATTGGGACGTCAATTAATTAAAGTTGATTTCTCATCAGGTTCTCAAAGAAGCTAGTTTGTGGTTTAGTGCCAATAATTTGGTTTTGAATAAGGACAAAACCCAGAGTTTAATTTGCATGCCAAGGAACAGACACATAGGTAATGAGTCAGAGAACAATTTGTATGATATCAAAATTTTAGGTTTGTTTATTGATAGGAATTTGACTTGGTATCCGCATGTTGAATTTGTATGTTACAGACTTCCTCTAGTAATTTATTTATTAAGTAACCTTGTTAAGTTAGTTCCTTAAACATATGTTCTGTCTGCATATTATGCTTTCTTTCACTCAATCTTAAGTTATGGCTTGATCCTCTGAGGAAACAGTTGTCACATTAAAAATGTACTCGTGGTGCAAAAAAAGCAATCAGGATTGTTACTAAATCTTCTTTCTTGGAGCACTGTAAACCACTTTTTCTAGAACTAAGGTTCTGACGGTTGTCAATCTGTATATCTTTGTATATTTATTCCATGTAAAGAAAAACTCTGCTGACTTCCCCCTTAGAATGGATGTTCATGCATATAATACAACAAAACCAGTCTTTCATTTATGTGCCATATAGTAGATTAAGTGTTTGTGCCAATAGTTACCCTATTTTATATCTTAAATTATTTAACAAGCTGCATGTTGACACAATGCTGCTACCTTTTAGTTTTTTTAGAAATAAGATCTTTGACTGGCTAACTCAGAATCCATTTTATGATATAAGAGAGTTTTTTGAGTCTGATTCTGTATAAGGAAAAATAAGTATTAGGGCTTGGCCAATTTTAGAAACCTAGCCAAATCAGATGTTTTCATTGTTTAGTACTCATGCTTAAGGATTTTGCATGCACCATTTTATTGTTATTGTTAATGTACCTGTATTTTTTTATTATGTATGTTTGTCCTAAGTTTGAATTGTACAATTTTGTTTCCAATCGCAGAGTGCTTGTCTACTCTCTTTTTAAATTGTAATGCCGACTGTTGACTTTAATTGCTCATTTGGACTTATGGATTGTTATGCATGTGTTTAGGTTATTATTCATTACCTTGGCCTGCTGCTTTTTTATTGCTTGTTGTTATTTCTTGTTTTATATTACAACTAAATTTTGAACAATTGCATGTATATTGCCTGACCATGTCTTTTGCATGATTTTAGTGCTGTCTGACGATAAACGTTGATTATTGATTATTGGTTACTGATTTAAAGACAGTGGTGTCAGAGATCCAGTGAGGCCCTTAAATGTTTAAAACATTTTACTGAGCTTTTAAGCTAAGTGTCGGATTTTTGGTTTTAATTGTGTATTTTCTTTAAATAATTATGCTTTATTGTGCTCACCAAGTGGACTGCTGATTGCCAAAGAGTATGATAATGAGTCCGATAAGTTTTAACCCGGGATGTCACTAAGTTGCTTACTATCCCCTGCTTCAATATACTTTTCATTTAGTGAAAAGTGTGTCGTTGAATCATGTTTGGGGTTATCCACACTATTTTTTGTCGAGCAATGCAGAGTCGTTTTAAGATTTTTTCCTGAAACTCTGGTCCGCTTATTTTTAAGATGCTGAATTTTTTTATTTTTACTTTTCTGTTAATGCTGGCAGAAACGATATTTGTTTACAGAAAACAGGCAAATACAGTTTTTCCATGATATTGCAGCCTGTCTGTTTTGATCCCTAGAAAAAAAAACATTATATTTTGTGATTTTTTGAGCTAGTACCAATATTATCTTTTACAGCTGCCCAGTAGAGAAAACCTTTGACTCAGGCAAAAACTTTGTCCCTATCTTAAATTTATTTTTGACTAAAACTGTCATAGTTTATTGTGAAACGTATCTAGTTTATTAATATTCCTTTATTAAAATACAGTTGCAATATTAATTATTTTTTAAAGCCTTTCTATTTAATCCATTATTTATTACTGCGTGAATATATATTTATTCATTCACATTCTTGAAAATTAAATAATAGTAATATACAGATGAATGTTCTTTGTAAACAAAGCAGCCAGGTCTAATATGACAGATGGATTTGTTTGGCCTGTGTTATCAGCTGCTTGAGTTTTACCAGTTTTATACAGGTCGACAGTTCAATGTACAATTTTTCAGTTGCCAGGTTCAAGAAAAACCAAACATTTTCCTTTGGATTGAGTTACCATCAGTTTATGTCCAGTGTTTGTGTCAGTCAGTCACCAAATTCACCTCAGTGAAATCATTTATAAAACCCAACTGTAAGTAATTACTACTAAATTTAAATTTTAAAGCACACTAAAATAAGGTGTATTTTAACCATCCGCCATCCTGTCTCCCCCCCTATGATATTGTATAGCCTACGACACCTTTGTACGTAGCCTCATTATTTATAGCGGAATTGAGTGTTGAATATGATCTTATTATGATTACTAATAGTAACCAGAATTTAATATATGTTGACTTAAGATTTAAAACGCAATTGGGATCCGACCTATAGATTCAGTGCCCGGGCAGCACAGTAAAAATTATGTTTGACTTGGTCTTATTTCTAACTATCAAATAACAAGACGTTGAGTAAAAGCAAATAACTCTTGATACTACGGAAGAACACTAATTAACGATCGAAACTGTTATACCATGTTAACTGTCCATGTTTTCTCGGGTGAATCAAAGTAGTAAAGATAGTCTTCCTGTTTTAATTCAACATTATATAATTAGTAATTAGTAATTAGTAATTAGTTTGAACATTTATGAAATGTTGATGTTAAGTGAGACCCATTTACTAATTTACGTTGGTAACATTCTCTGGCAAGCATGTAATTAATACAAACATTGTGCAGGGTCAATCCCCTAGTGCCCGCCCATACTGTGGGCTGCTCTGGTTGGTTGTTTGGCCTGATAAAGTGTTATTAGAGATGTAAAACAACATAAATACAGTAATGTTATAGAATACTCGTTACATTACTACTCAAACATTTATCATATGATAAAAAGTAATTGTATTTGTATTATTTAACTCTCATACCAAACAAAAAAACAAAAACAAAATAAAAAACGCAGAGACTGTATTTGTGATCATGCTGGTTAATTTTGTTGTAAAATATATTATTTTTAATATAGTGATTATGTCAATTCAGTAAAACCTTTAAATCAGAATGACAACTAAATAAACACTCCCCCGCAGAGGTAAAATATATGTTAAATAGAAAAAATCGATTTATTTATTTCATTTCACTAATCGTAGAGCCTTTCTATATGCAATACAAATTCTTCACACCAAACAGTTCCATTACTAATTTACAACAACAAACAAACAATGACATTGAAAGCTGTTTACATTTTTAGTAATATTACTAGATTTAACATTAACAATAAATTATAAATACCCCCATTGCAGCAAACCTGCATACTAAGCGAATTTCCAATGCATATATATACAGCAACTTACCATGTTTCTTAGATATATATTAAAAAATTAGCCGTATATTAAATTTTAATTTTTCTCCATAAGAATAACATGGGGATTGAGTAGTCAGGTTTGTTGCAACAAGGAACAGAAAATATTAAGTTTTAATGCAAATACCAACAGACCACAACCAGGTGAAGCCACATACCAAGTATCATCCGTATCCATTAATAAATAAGCAATTTATACAATTTTAATTATTCTCCGTAAGAATAACATGGGAGGCTGAGTACGCAGCTTTGCTGCAACAAGGAACACAAATTATGTTTTTTTGTACAAATATCAATGTAACTCAACCAGGTGAAGCTCATACCAAGTTATATTAATTTACGTTCATAATTAAATGAGGCATAACATTTTTCTTATTCTCCATAAAAATAACATGGTCGCTGAGTACGCAGGTTTGCTGCTAAGGGAACCATCGGCAAAACTTTTTGTTTTGAAAAATTATCAATATACCACAACGAAATGAAGCCATATACCCAGTTTCATCCGGATACATTTATAAATAAGCGAGATATACAATTTGTCTTATTCTCCATAAGAATAACATTGGACAACATACTCTGTTTAGCACTATCAATATCTTGGTAACCAATTGACGTAGAGAAATGACCAAAACACCAAATTGTTCGTTTTTTTAAGCCAAAACTAATGGTGTAACTAAAATTAGATTTATTAAAATAATATTTCTATGAAACTAAAAACCCCTACTTTTAGGGTACAAAACCCCCCTAAAATACCCCTTCGGATAAAGCGATTTGTCTGGTTTTTGAACTTAAAGTCATAAATGTTTCTTTACACGTGTGTACCAAATTTAATCGAAATCGAACCATTTTTACGAAAGTTATCGTGCCTAGGGACACACACACACATACATATCATATATATATATACAGTAATGAACGAATGGTGTTGTTGGCATCTGGGGACCTCAAAACGAAAAGTTATCATGGTCCCGGGCCTATGTCTTACCATGCTGCCTACGGTAATAGCTTCTTCCATATTGGAGAAATTCGCTAAAAGCAAATAACTCCCGATACTACGGAAGAACACTAATTAACGTTGGAAACTGTTATACTATGTTAACTGTCCATGTTTTTTCTGGTGACTCAAAGTAATAAATATCTTAGTGGTTTAATTTAACATTTGATTGCAAGTAATTGCTTGTTTGAAAAATTATGAAATGCTGATGTTAAATGAAACCCATACTTTGGTAACATTCTCTGGCAAGAATGTAATTAATACAAACATTGTGCAGGGTCAATCCCCTAGTGCCTGCCCATACTGTGGGCCGCTCTGGTTGGTTGTTTGGCCTGATAAAGTGTTATTAGAGTTGTTAAAAAACATTAATACACTGTTGTTATAGAATACTCGTTGCATTACTACTTGCAAATGTATCAAACAATAAAAAGTAATTGTATTTGATTTATTTAACTCCCATACCAAACAAAATAAAACCAAAAAATAGACTGTATTTGCGATCAAGCTGGTTAATTTTGTTGTAAAATATATTATTTTTAATATAATGTTTATGTAAATTCAGTAAAACCTTTAATTCAAAATTTCAACTAAACATACACTCTCCCGTAGTAAAATATGTGTTAAATAGAAACGATCTATTTATTTATTTAATTTAACTAATGGCAGAGCCTTCCTAAATGCAATACAAATTCTTCACACCAAACATTTGTATTACTAATTGACAACAACAAACAAATAATGACATTTGAAAGCTATTTACATTTTTATTAGTATTACTAGATTTAACATCAACAATAAATTCAACTTAAATAACAACCAGTGAATCATTAAATAATACAAATTATAGATAACCAAAATAACTTAGAATGTGTACTAAATACATGAGAACTCAATATAACAAATATACATTTTGAGTCTTTAACTAGTTCACAAAAAGAATATATACAAACACGTCCGACTAAATATAGGATTATATTGGTTTCAGGGAATAGGTTTTGAGGATCAGTCGTGGGGGAGATGAGCAGACGTAATCAATCAGCTTGGAGCGGAATGTGGAAAAAGAGTCGGGAACAACATTCTATTCCCCGTGTTACTGAATTCCCAAACATTTGAATCCTGTAAATGGGAGAATGTTTCAGGTGATTTGCCCTGTACCACTAACGTGCAACATAGCTCGCAGGGCCTTGTTCTGACGGGAACTATAATTTCAATGCCATCTAACAAGTCAGAGCTGTCACTAAAACCTTGTAGAAGCGTGTAGAGAAAAATGAGGTTGGCAATAGATCCACCGTATCCCAGGATAATGTTAATATCCCTTTTTACTTTCTCCCTCTATACATAGTATTTTTTTTTCGTCAAAATTTTCGAATTTGAGTTGTTAGTGGAAATATTTGTTTTGGTGCTCCCTGAACCCAAAAAAGTGTTTTTTACGTGATGTCTGTCTGTGTGTGTGTGTGTGTGTGTGTCTGTGTAGATGTGTGGATGTGTACAGAGCTAGAGCCCTAACCAATGGGCCGATTTTTATAAAATTTGGTATGTAGTACTACTCCACGATATCTCCAGGAGTTTTTTCATTTTTTTTTCATTTTTGATTTTTAAGGGTAATTATCCCCCCAAAACCACAAAAAAAAATGAAAAATAAAAATTTCTCAAAAACGACACTAACGATTTTGATTAAACTTTAGTAGTTTGTAGAACTTTAGTTTTCCAACAAAATGACACCACCCGCATTCCTGAAAAAATTCGGTTTCAGAAATTACAGGACTTAAAACATCCAAAATTCAGTTTTTTGGATTTTTCATAAAAAGACATAAATATAAAAAATATTACTATTCACCATTAAAAAGAGCTCAAAAAACTAAATAATTTAGTATTTTGAATTACTATTCTGCAATTGCTGGTTTCGAAGAAAATTGAAATTTTCATTTAGCGGTAAACGCAGTACGTTGTCCAATGTTATTCTTATGGGGAGCACACAAATTACTATTTTTCTCTTATTTACCGATCAATTTCATTAAAACTTGACATGTTTGTCAATTTAGCATTGACCAACAGAGGTAATTCGAAATATGTTGTCCCTTAATAACCCTGGGGGGGAATAGGGGGCATTTCCCCTCTTAAAACCACGAGTTTAGCAATGGATTCTGTAGTGCCTCCAAAGCAGGGATTTGGGTGGATGTTTTTTAAAAGAACTTGTCTACAAGATTTTCTCTACATTCGACCGTGCTTTGTATTCTATATTCAGTAAATAAAAAGTAATTTATTCATTAAAGTTGGGCTTAAAGGGAAAAAGTATGTGTCAGTTTCCTGATACTGTTTATTCCGATTAGTGGTAACATGTTTTTTTCTAACCTAACTGATTAAGCAGTCACCTTTAGAGTAATTATTTAAAAAAAGTATTATAATGGCTATCTTTCGCCAAAACACAACCCTTTTTGAGCACCAGACTTAAATTAAATACATTTTTGCTGACTATGTGCTAGCTCCATAAATAAAAAAGACCTATCTCGGTGACAAGCACCGGCTAGTATAAATTAACCACGAGTCAAAATATAAAAAAAATAAATCCGTCTTGTCTAAAAGATTATTTACCTTGGAATCGATCTTGGGCCCACTTCTTTTTCTTACTTATATCAAAACTGGCAGTCCCGGAGAGTAATAGAGATGTGATTAGTGAGAAGGAGTTGGTGGCAACTCTTGAGACTACCGAGGTTAATCAAGGAGCGGCGATGCAAACTATATCCCAGCAGCCTAGGACATATGAACAAGTCCTGGAGGAATATAAGAACGCGTATGATTATGCTTGCAAGAGGTGGTGTGCGCAGCCGCAATGTCCAGAGCAGGAGGATGAAATGGAAGCGGGTTTTCAATTCATTTGTACACTATGGCTTTTACAATTACATTTTCTTCTAGGCAGGGTGACAATGAAATTAATTAAACATTGGAGTCTATAATGGGCCAAATGAATTGACAGTTGGGCAGTAGCCAATAGTGTGGTTGTACGCTGTTACTGAAGCCATTGTGCCATAGACAAATATCACTCAAATATTACTCCGATCAGCTGGTGGGGAGTTTTGGTAATGCTCTAGTCTATTATTGGCTGATCTTGGTTGATAACCCGGTAAACCACGCCATCAACTGTCAAATTATTTCGCTGCTATAATAGTATATACCAGTAGTTGGCAGAAAAGTGATTGATTTATGCATAAATATTTTTTTAGATATTTAGTTTTTGCTATGAACATCATTAAATGGTCGTAAAAATTGTACTATTTGTTATAATAGCAAGAACTTACAAATTTCACTGAAGACCATGCAATTCCCTCACTAAGTTTTCGTAGCCGAGAAACATGGTGTTTTGACCGGTTCTTTATAAGGATTTAATGCGTTTACTATGTGAACCACAGCTAATCAATTGATATGCTAGCTCCATTACAATTAAATATTAACTGTATTGTTAAAATAATATGTATTACAGTTAATCTTATGTTTTGAATTATTGTTCCTTGTTGGTTTAACATAAATTATTATGTAATGTCACTTGCAGAGTTAGAACAAGACGATATTAAAAGTATGTGCTCGCATTTATATTTTATCCACCTCAGTTATTATGTAGTAATGTAGAAAAAACAATATTTAAAATAAAAATGGCAGCAATTGGTTTGTTACAAAACAAAAGTGTTAAAAGTATTTAATTTAATATTTTCTTTTAAGGTATTTCAGAAGCTTCTTTAATATGATAAAATAGAAAGATACGTATACAAATGTAGTTTTATTTTAGAAAAATATATATTGTAACAGTACTAAAAAACAACTCCAACAAAATGCACAACGTAATATCGCTGATGGCGTGTTATGTTGTTTAAATAAATAAATAAAAAACTAATAGCAAAGTAAATAATATAATAATACATCTTTCAGTTACCTAATATTTTATTATTAGACATGTTTGAAAAATTGCTTTGAATATATTTAATGTATTCATTATTGCTGGCATAAAATATTTTAATATGTCTATCAAAATTGTTTTACACTAATGATAATTAACAAATATAAAACTACAAAACTAACTAATATTTAACACTTAGGCCCAGTTTTTAACATGTAGTCATTTATATATATATGATACAAATCTATTTGTGATGTACATGTTCGACAGAATGCAGTTTTGTAGATGTGTGACTCCATAAAATGCGGTTAATACTTACCAAGTACGGTAAACATAATTTTGCAATACCATAAGTGCGTGGTCTATTCGATACGTAAATATATTAATGCATTCTTCTTTAAAACATTAATTCAGTATTTGGTTTTATCAGTACCCCTATTGTCAAATGTCTTCAGTACATTGTGGCCTGTAAAGTAAAAAAAATCATTTGATTGTCACGATTTTGAAGGAAAGTGGCAGCAAGAGGTAAATTCAGAATTAAATAAGGACGAAAATATTGGAAATGTTTTGCAAATATAACGAAACGGATTTTCTCTGGCCAAAATTCAATAAAAGTTCTCGCCGCCGATGGAACATTTATCGGAGAGCAGAGATCCACCAGCATCGCTGATTGTATGTGATTTAGCCAAATTGGAGGAATATTTCATCAATGTTTAAATGTATATTTCGTTAAAAATTTGGTGATATTGTATATAGTGGATTTTTCTGAAAGTAAACATAATTTTAACTCAGCATTAATTACTGAAAAACACGTTGCTTATCTTACATGGTTTTCGTATGAATAATTCAATTTTAATTTAACACCCTTTTTCATGGAAACTCAGCTACAAACTTTATAAGGATATAGAGCCAGCCATCTTAACAAGTGTGTACATAAAAATAATTATTGTATATAAGTTATTACATTACTCATCAACAAAACATTATACCAATTATTATAAAAAATTTCAATTTCAGATTAAAATTTAGTTGGCTAACAAAGGTTTGCACTTGTTAATAAAATATACTATAATAGTGTATTTACTTAGTTAATCTATGAAGAAGATGGGTTAACTTTTTAAATTACAAATTTTATAATTAAGGGGATGAGTAATAAAACTACGCTAAAATGTAAAATGAAGATAGCAAAAGTAAAATCATTTCTTAAGTAATGCAAAAAGTTGTACTATAAGGGAAATTTAAAGACAAAGACCCTCATTAGTGTTAGTGTTTACAAAGAGTCTAATTGAAAATTTATGAAGTCAACACGACACAGACTTACACTTAGTCTCCTCAACAAACATCTGGTTAAAAGAGTAATTTTGAAGTAATAAATATACCTATGTATTACAAATTAAACCTAATGTTTAAATTAACTAAACCTATATGATGTAGAGTTTATAACATATTTATAAAAAAAAAATACTTCTTTATAATTAATATTTTTATTATAAAGTTTTTTGTATATTTAACATCTTTAAGATACAAACTAATTGTAATGTGACCAAGAGAGTCTTATTTTACATAATATTTACAATGCTTTTCAAAATTTAAAAGTAATCTTATTTTAGTTTATACGTCATGCGACTAAAACAATATCGTGTTCTATAGTATATCAATTATTGTTATTTTGCTATCGGTTGACTAATTGTTTACAATTGAATAATCACACTATTTAATTTTAAGCTTTACAATCAACATCAAAAATTTATGTTATTGTCACACTTAAGCTAAATGTAGGTTAGTTTTGTTGTTGGAATAAAATAATCACTGCATGTAGTGCAATTTATTATTGTATTAGCCACACAAATTAATTTTGTGTAAATATTTGTTCTTCGTAGGTGTATAATTAACAGTTTTCTATTTAGATAAAGTATATAAACTTCGGGAATTTAAAAATTTAATGACTGAGGTGTTTCGTAAAACTTACACAATAACATTTCATTTTATACCCCCTTATTATAAGAAGAATATAATATGACTTTCGTTGTAACTATGAGAGGAGTAGTATAAATAAAATATCCTTGAATACATAGCGTTAATAACAGTATTAATGTGGAATAATTTGCATGAGGTAATACGAATATTCTGCAGCCAGTAGATTTTGCATTTTAAGTAAGCTTAACTTTTCCCATCGATGAGAGTTTTGAGGATTTATATTTGATCAGTTTACTGGAGATTGAATAATTTAAAATTAATAACCCATAATACCGACATAAAACAAATAATGCTGAAATAGATTTAGAATCATAAAAATCCACATCAACCGAATGATACCTGTAAACTGTATTTGTGCATGGTATTTGTCCCAATCAAGATCTCGAAATTAAAAATTTATATTTTTAGCCAATTTCTCCTATAAGGAAGAAGCTATTACCGTTGTATCATGGTAAGACTTAAGCCCGAGACCATGATAACTTTTTGTTTTGTGGTCCCCAGATGCCAAAAACACCATTCGTTAAAAAGGTTATATATATATATATATATATATATGTGTGTGTGTGTGTGTGTGTGTGTGTGTGTGTGTGTGTGTGTGTGTGTGTGTGTGTGTGTGTGAGGAACTTTCCATGCAAGAAACAAAACCAGCCGTGGTTAACTTTTAAGTTTCTTGGGGAGAGCGAGCTCACATAAATAAAAGTTTTTGGATTCGCTCAGAACAGTTTCGGGTTTTATTCCAAGGTCCTAATAATCGATACCCTCGCCTCAATAGAATATCCTTAGAGAAACGGCCTCTAAAATAACTGAACGATCGCAGGGTACTCCGTCGAACTATCAGTCGTCGTTTTAGTCGGTGTCCGCATTTCAGCATATGACAAGAAAAAAAAACATTTTCAAGTCAAGTAAGGTCTGAGCACCCAGGTATCGAGGTGGGTTAGAACCTCATGTGTCGATGAAGGTCTGAGCACCCTGGCATAGCTGAGCCGGGTTAGAACCTCATAAGCGTGTCATAAAATCGATAGGGCGGCCCACCGGGAAGATCTAGCGAATTTGGTCGACGGAGTCCTCAACAACAGTCTTCATTAACCTCGGATTCATTTTCTAAAATATTCCGTTAAATGTAACATAACGCCGTAGTACACCCAAGCGTCAAAAGAGAGCGCAGGGCCTATCGACGGACGGGAACCGTATACTCCAATAAATCATAGGAGGACTAATACCACCAGACCGGCTAATCCCGGACAGCGGGTATTCGCGGACAGGGGTATTTCCGGACAACGCATACATTGTTATTCATAGGTGTCCGGGTAGGACCTGATTTGTGGTGCGAAAATAATTTCCTAACTCCGCATTACCGCCAAGTCATGTACTAGTCCCATGACGTAAAAATCAACAAAGGACCGGATGCATCACTGTTAATCCATTATATATTCCACCCCTACGCCGGGGTTTATTCCAGAATCCATATAAATTAAAGAATTTAAATTCGATAAAGATCCTAATGAAACACGAAAAACTGAATAAAATAACAAGTTGATATCCTGGTAAAATATTTTCACATATGCACTAGGCATTTACACTTCGCCCCAGGCACTCCAGTCAGCCTGGTGTTCATAGCTAATCTAACCTAACTACCCTGACGGTACATCGCCTAAGCCTCGATCAGATACACCCTATGGCCGAGGGTTTAACACCAAGTCCATCGTATCGCCATAATTTTATTATAAAATCTCCAATATTAGGTAAGAACTACTAGGTCAGCACGAGGCCAGCATGTTCTAATAAATTTCCGAAAATTAAACACCACACAATGTGTAGGCATAACCGCCAACTAAATCAAACTAACCACAAAGCTCGTGAATAAACTACCAACAGAAATAATACGCACGGGCGATCATTCTCTAGATTTTTAAGCCATGACATAAACCTTTGTAATTCTATTTTATACCCGGATATTTAGTGCAGTTATCTTCGCCCAGTAGATTCTCAAGTCGGCTAGCGATCAAATAGCAAACGGAGCCTCACCCTAGGGTTCAAATGATGTTCACCCATAGGTTTACGCTACCGAAAATCCTAAACACTGTACCTCGTTCATAAAATAAAATAAAAATCCTAACTTGTGTTATCGTTGCAACAGCGATCAGGGCCCCTATGTCGACACATTGACCGTAACTGTGAGTGCACTAAAACTAAATGGGTTAAACGTCTACACATTCACATGGTAAAATTGCTAAATACATAGCGTTCCCTCCTACAAGCAGTGCTACCATGAGGCTAGTGTGAAATAACATGCTCTAACACCCAGCACAAGTGCAACTATCAAAAGCAATAACGATCTTAAAATACAAGCAACAGTTAGTAAAAGGTTAATTTATACTGCAAATCGATTATTAATAATACACAAGGAAACAATACTCAGTGCAACGATTAGGCCCAACAGACTAGCCGCCACACGGGCCGCAGGCATGGACCCGTGCATTTCCAGTCACCCGTACGCCAAGGCGCACTCGGGTTTATCACTCGGTCGCCTTAAAATAGTAGCCTAAACTCATAATTATTATAATAAACAACATTTAGCTACTTGGCAGTGGTAATTGCAGTAATTAACCTAAAAACATGTCCTTACTTAACGGCAGAATAAATAAATCAGTTCATAATCTTTACTTTAACCCTGGAATTGGGTTCGCTAACAAGCTGGCTCATAACTCCTAATAATCACCCACACGCCCAGACGCACTCGGGTTTATCAAATAAATCAAATAAAATATCACTCTGAACAATAAAATAAACTAAAATAAACTCATAAACTCTCCGTACCACCAAATAATATTGATGGACTTTCTAACTCATAAATAAATATCCCAGCCTTTGCTTTTCCAAATCATGCTCCTGAGCATCAATCCTGTGCAGGCTTGCAGCGAACCTGCTCACAACATGTTCAAAACTCAGGGTTCAGTCACCCCAGAACGCTAAATTTAATAAAAACGACTTTCAAAATAATTAATATAATAAACTCCAATCACTGCCAATTTTATTTGCACTCCTAGGTAATAAAATCAAATTGAAATACGGATAATCACTTCATCTGAGCTCGTGAAAAACCAGGCCTAGCCTGTCATTTTTGCACACAATTTCGCTATCATACAAAACAATTTTAAAAATATCTGCAATGATAATTCATTTCTGTTCTAAAACATCTTTATATGTATCCTACGGTTTATAGTTCCATCTATCAATTAAATTTACTTTACTTACTAAATTTCTCGTTCTCACTACCGCACACGAAAATTTCACTCGGTTTCTGTTACTCAGGTCCGTCGCCAATAAAATCCGGTGAACGAATGACTTCCACTCCTCCCTCCAAGAGGTAATTCGCCAGAAGTAGTCTGGGTTGGAGGCTATCTCGCATCAGCTGTTCGAAATTTCTAAAGTGGAGCCCCCTCTTGGTCAGCCAGGAGGAATAGGAAAGTTACGTCACTCTGAAGTTGTAAACTCGACTGCTAAGGAGGGTTATGTTTATGTAATAAACGTAAATATAAGTTTATGCGTCACTCTACCGATGTTTTAATGGTCATAATATCCGTCAGCGGCCGTTTCATAGTCCGCTATAACATCTTTACTTCTTTCGTCGCCGTTATAACGGGTTCAGACGCGAGGTTAATCACCCGGCAAACTCTACCTTTTTGTTAAACCTAGGCTTTCATCGATCGAAAATCGCCGATAGACTCTAAGTGCTTTGGGGGAGTTGAAGACTTCCTCGGATAGGTTTACTGAATTAATAAAACTATTTCACCCAGTTACCTACTTGAAATCCTTGGCCCTTAACCCATAACCTATATTTGAAGGTTGGCCTAGACTCGGCTGCAGCCTAGGGCTAGCATAAATCTTTACCCCCTCTCAAAATAAGCTGTGTGTGTGTGTGTGTCCATAAGCACAATAACTCTCGTAAAAAAGGTCCGATCTTAATGAAATTTGGTACAAATATGTGAAGTACCATTTATTTGAAAGAGTTAGAAAACCAGACGAATCGCACCATCCGAAGAGGGGTTTCGGGGGGTTTCTTTTCCCCAAAATTTGTTGGGGTTGTCACATGTAATTTGTATTTAAATCAAATTTTAATTTATACCATTACTTTATACAATCAGCTTAAAAAAAATAATTTGGTATTTTGATCATTGCTCTACGTCAATTGGTTACTGAAATATTGCAAGTGCTAAACACAGTACGTTATCTAATGCTATTCTTAAGGAGAAAAATAAAAATGTTATATCTCGCTTATTTATGAATATAAACTGACGAAACTTGCTCACGTGGCTGTGGTAGTGGTTTGTTGTTGTTTGCACAAAAAACAAATTTTCACATATGGTTCCTGTAGTAGCAAACCTAGGTAGTCGGTCCCCATGTTATTCTCCATAAGAATAACCCATTGTGTTTGTGTTCCTTGTTGCAGAAAACCTGCGTACTCATCCCTAATGTTATTCCTATGGAGAATAATTAAATTTGTATTTATAGCTTATTCGTGAATATATTTTTATGAAACTTGGTATGTGGTTTATGTGGTTTTATGACATTGGAAATTTGCTGAGTACGTAGGTTTGCTGCGACGGGGTATTTTTATTCTCTGTAAAAAATGTAGAGACTACGTTTCCAAATGATCTGAACTTTAAATTAAAAGACAATTGTTAAATACGTTGGTACTGTTTTTGCACGTATAAAACGTTGATGTGTTTTGATTTATTTAATTTGATTTGTGTTGATATTTATTTTATGTGTTTATATTAATTTGATTTGGTTAACATCAAAATATAAGGTTTCTCTGGACTCGGCTGTTTTAAACATTAGGCACAATATATCAATCCCGACGTGTTGTGAGTTATTGATTTAGGATATAACACTACAGTTTATTGTAATTGTTAATTAAAACTTACAACAGTACGTAATAATATCGTAGACCATGGCCACCTTACCTGAAACACAAACATAGTAAACATTATAAAATATCCTGTTACTATTTTGATTTAGAATATATAATATTGAGCCTAGAACTGTAAAATTTGTTTATTAACATATAGTAAGAAAATTAATGTAAACATTATATGATTTACAAATTATCATTTATATATATGTTTTAAAACAAGAGGAAAAGAAATCGGATGTAGGTCAATAACTTCAATGTTCAATGTTCCATACAATAATTTTGACATCATTTTAGCGAATTTCCCCTATAGGAAAGAAGCTTTTACTGTAGTCGGCATGGTAAGACCTAGGCCCAGGACCATGATAACTTTAAGTTTTGAGGTCCCCAAGATGCCAAAAACACCATTCGTTAAAAACTGTATACATATATATATATATATATATATATATATATATATATATATATATATATATATATATATATATATATTACTGTCCGTGGGTGGGATAACTCTCGTAAAAATGATACGATTTTGATAAAATTTGGTACAATTATGTAAAGCAAGATTTATGGCTTAAGTTCGAAAACAAGCCAGATCGCTCTTTCCAAATGGGTAGTTTGGTGGGGTTTCGTACCCCAAAATTTTTTTTGTTTTTTACAAATACAATTTTAGTAAACCCAATTTTAGTTTTCACCATTAAATTCATAAAAAATTTGTCTTTTTATCATTGCTTTACGTCCATTGGTTTCCGAGATATTGAAAGTGCTAAACGCAGTACGTTGTCCATTGTTATCCTTATGGAGAATAAGAATAAATGTATATCTTGCTTATTTATCTAGTTAAATCCTAACGAAACTTGGTATATTGCTTCATACTGTTGTGGTCTATTGATATTTGCACAAAACAGATTTTTTTCCGATAGTTTTTGTAGCAGAAAACCTACGTAATCAGGCGGCATGTTTTTCTTGTGGAGAATAAGTCAAATGTTATCTCCCTTAATTATGTACATAAATTAATAAAATTTGGTATGTGGCTTCACCTAGTTCTGTTATAAAACAATTTTCATAAAAACCCATTTTGTGTGTACCTTGTTTCAGCAAACGTGTATCATCAGACGCCATGTTATTCTTATAGAGAATAATTAAAATGTCATATCATTTATTTATGAATGTATATTGATGAAACTTGTTATATGGGCTTTAAGTGGTATTAAGATACATGAATATATATTTGAAATTCCCTGAGTACGCAGGTTTGCTGCTACGGGAGTATTTATTTTTATTTTAACAAAATAACCGTAAATAAATTTAATTTCTCTATTTAACTTCCTATGAAGAAAATCCTATATTGAGAATTTATCATGTACAAATTACAATGACAAACTACTGGTTGGTTTTATTTGATTATTTCGTTATGTGGTTCTGAGTTATATAAGAATTTATTTTTAGTTATTGTTTTCACTTCTACTACGAAATAAGAAAATGATTCGTGAATTACCTTTATAATGACCTTCATTATGATTGTTCAAGGTAAATTCTAATATCATTGTAATGCTGTTTTAAAAATATATTTTCGGTTTAACATTGTAAGACATTTTGATTAGTTCATAATTATTTTCAAAATAAAGTCTTCGCTTTCTTTGTAAATTTATCTGTGGGTTAAAAATCTGACCTTAACTTTTATCATAACTATAAATAAATTATGTTATGTAAATCTACTAATTAATAAACTTGTTACGTTTATATAATTAGTTACTTGTTGATATCTGTATCAAGCTCATAGCCTTCGATATTAAATAAATCAGATTATTGAAACCCTAAACATTTTTAATTCTCATAATTTATATTTCACAAAATATACATAAATAATGTGACGAATAAATCACATCATAGCTTTTCTTGTGCTATGATCAGACTTGTTAAACTGCATTAAGAACACAACAAGGACAGTGATAAAATGTTTTACAGAAAGTTATTTTATTAACACCGCTCACGCTGAGAAAACATTCATTAGTGAACCCGGATGAGCACCTCTCTTGTTTTGTGTTACATTTTTATGACAGATTCTTGTACAATGATTTATTAAATACTACACAAATATTTGTCATATGATAACAAATATTTAGTATTCAACAATTATATAAAATATTACCCTTTTAATGACCTATCGGTTAAAAATGAATGATGTTACGTTAGCAATTTATATCGTGTTTATTGCTAAGTTAATTATACAACTTATTCATAATCTAATATGAAACAAACAATGTCCACGCCAAAATATTTATATTGCAAAATTCGTCTAAATTGTATTACTTAAGACAGCAATTGTTTTAAAGTTTTATTATTTAAGTTTTTAAAATATGCCTGTTCTGAAGTTCAAGTATATTCCATAAAAAATATTAATGCATTTAATCAAAATAGCATTTAATTAATGGTTGTAAAAAATCCATTCCGCTAAATGCAATTTTATACGTATATGTTTAAGTGAAATAATAATTAAAATAGGCAATTTCAAATCATAAAGTCGTTATTTAAATATGTATATTATTTTATATTTATCGATATTTATTGCTGTAATACCTGTTGTAGCGTATTTTGTAGTATTACTACGGTAAGTATTGCTATACAAGGCAGACAAAGGGGTTCTCAGGTAAAGTCGTTGCCAAAAATATCTTGTTTCGCGTTTAGCTCAACACTGGAATGTTTAATCATTTATGCATGATAAGAGATCTGTTTTAGATAACACGTAATTTGAACACGCGATTATTGGATTTATGCTAATAAGTTGTTCTCACTTCTTGGATTGTTGATAAGCCCTATACTTCCACAATAGTGCTTTTTATTACAAATATAGGCATTAATTTTCTTTTACTATAGTTTTCTTTTTAAATTAAATTAAATTTTCAACGTTAAAATTTGTAATACAATTTTAATTGGTACGACCAATTTATTTTGGGTGAACAATACACTTTATATTCTAATTTTCTGAAAACTCATCAAACATAGTTTTTAAGTTTATAATACTAAGATTGAGAAACAGTCAGTACTAGAAATTATTAAACTAACAAGGATTAACGGTCAAATATAACTTTGGGTGATCTTTTTTACTATAAATTTCCAGACGAAAATGTTTGCTATGGATAAAGAGAAATATTAAAATTAATAGGTATTGGGTATTAGTGTATTAACAAAAAAAGGTTAATGTAGGTTTAAATGAATATATTAAAATCAAATAAATATATATTATCCACATTACATACTGTATTAATAGCCTAAATATTAATACTCAACCAATATCAACCCAAATTATTACATATGTTCCGGCTATAACGCCATTTTCAAACACCAGGACAGGATACAAATGTCCTCGTACACAATTAATGGTGGTGGTGGTGTATATACATACATCCATATTATTTTTAATTATAGTTTAGGGGCTAAAGACAATAATTTTACTATATATTGGCCAACTAGAAACTGGAATTATTATTGCCTAAGCATTGAAATGGTACTAAATACTAAACTGTTATGAGTTATTTTTACTGTCCTAAGACGCAAATAAACAAATCAGATACATTTAACAGACTGGTAACTTTACATTGAAATTGTGTTATTTGTTAATCAAAAGTCTTAAATAAATTAAATACCCCCGTCGCAGCAAACCTGCATACTCAGCGAATTTCCAATGGAGATATAAATTTCTTAATACTACATAAAGCCACTTACCAAGTTTCATAAAAATATATTCACAAATAAGCGATATATACAATTTTAATTATTCTCCATAAGAATAACATTGGGGCTGAGTACGCAGGTTTGCTGCAAAAAGGAACACAAAAAATGGGTTTTTATGTTAATGTCAATATAACTCAACTAGGTGAAGTCGTATACCAGTTTTTATTCATTTATGTTCATAATTAAGGGAGACAGAGCATTTAATTATTCTCCATAAGAATAACATGGGGGCTGAGTACGCAGGTTTGCTGCTACGGGAGAATTATGCAAAAACAATTTTTTGGAGCAAATATCAATAGACCTCAACAAGATGAAGCTGTATACCAAGTTTCGTCAGTATACGTTCATAAATAAGCGAGATATAACATTTTTCTTTTCCTCCATAAGAATAACATTAGACAACGTACTGTGTTTAGCACTTTCAATATCTCGGTAACCAATTGACGTAGAGGAATGATCGAAATACCAAATTGTGTGTTTCTTTTAGCTGAATTGAATGGTCAAAACTAAAGTTTGACTTTTTCCAAAATTATATGTAAAAAATTCAAAAAACCCATTTTTGGGGTACAAAACCCCCCCAAAATACCCTTTCGGATAGGTCGATCTGTCTGGTTTTCGAACTTAAAGTCATAAATGCTGCTTTATATATTTATTCCAAATTTCGTCAAAATCGGATCATTTTTACGAGAGTTATCGTGCTCACGGACACACACATATATATATATATATATATATATATATATATATATATATATATATATATATATATACAGTATCGAACGAATGGTGTTTTTGGGGTCTGGGGACCTCAATACGAAAAGTTATCATGGTCCCGGGCCTAGGTCTTACCATGCCGACTACGGTAATAGCTTCTTCCCTATAGGGGAAATTCGCTAAAAGGGTACTAGAAGGGTTAAAGGGAATAATAAGTAATATTAGGACGAATTTATTTTGCAATACAGATTAGAGATTCAGACATCCTCTGTATTGCTCTTTAGACAATGACAATCTCTGTACGATTCCTGGCCTTGAAAAACTTATTGTAATTATTGTCTTTCAGCAAAACACAGTTTGTTTAATTTTGTTCTAATGGTTAACATTCCCTGTCGATATAACCTATTTGAACCATTTGAAACATAGTTGTAAACAAACATCATGCCTGCTGCTTAGAAAATACGATTTTTGTATTGCTAAAATCAAGTTATAACTGTACAAAAATAAAAATAAAACAATTCAGATATGTTTTATTTTTAATGTAATATCATAAATATTTTTTGAGATAACAATCACCAGTTTGCCCTCTGCCAAGAAGTATCAGTGATAGGAGGCATAATCAGCTTCGGACTGCAATCGAAGTGACATCAGCTTTAAGCATTAATTGAAAGAGTATCAGGCATTGAGCTCATTATAATTTAGATACGCTTTTTGCAAGTCGTGCAGTGAAAAAGATTAGGGTGTGATTCCAATTTAATTATACATGGATATTAAAACCTTAATTTTAGTTTGTATCCTCTTGTGAACATTTATTTAAATTATACTGCATTATATGAAAATGACAAATAGTTTTTGGGTGTTTACACACAATATATGTTCAAAATGAATTTAACAATCTTTACTCACATGAATTAAATTGACTAGTGTGACTATAAATTTGTAATATATATTTTGAATATTAAGATGGAGTTTGAAAAAAATGTGACTGGTATGAAGCAGCTGAAAAGTGTTCTTTGGATTTATTGAATAGAACAAATCTCCTGCAGGCAAACTTGATTATAATCCTACCAAGTTGAAATTGGTTGCTGTTTCTAAAGAAGGTCATTTTAGTTACCGAAATACTTGTGCTCTCCCCTGGAAAGAATCCTTCAGATAATTATCTATTGCAATATACTGCTATTTGAAGTAATTTTTTATTGAAAATGTATAAAAACAAATTAGATTGAATTAAATTAAATCTTTCTTAAATGTATTGAAAAGAAATAGTGGTAGAAATAAAATGTGTTTGAAATGTAAAATTTCTCCACCTCCTGTGTTGAAAAGGCACCCAATGATTAGATGAAGTAACTGAATATTATTCAGAAATTAATACTTCCATAACGAATTAAAATGTATAAATAATTTTGTATTTGGAGTTAAAATCTGCTACACAAGATGTACGTAGCAAATTAAGGTGAAAAGAAGAACAAATATGATTTTATCAAACAAGTGCGAAACACGTAAAAGATATTTGGCTATTATTGAAATTGAACAATTCCACGAGTGCTTTTGGTGGAAATTACCCTCTATCACGATAGAACCCCACCCTAATCCCTCCACCTATAAAGCCCATACACAGCTGCCTTTACATGTGCAATGAAAGTTTGCGGTAGAAATACATTTTGACACTTCCGTTATGTTTAATGCGTAATTAAAAACATACTTGTATTATAATGTTGTCTCTAAACGTTTTGTATATAAATAAACAATCATGAAAAACCTGTTATAATATAATAAACCCTTAACAAATAATTGTTACTAAAGTTTATTTGAAAATGTTCTCCCGATAAAGGCTTAAGCCGAACATTTGAGTTTTGTTATAAAAAATAATTAAATTTCTGTAATTTAAGAAATAAATAAACATAGAAATAACTTTTTTCAACTCTTGGAATTTCACTTAGTAAACAAATACAAATAAATTAACAAATCTAAATCTGCTCCATTTTAATACCATCCTTTTTTCAAATGCTTGAATTCTATTACCTTTTTTATAGTTGATTTATTAGTCTCAAAAATTAATAATTCTTAACAAAGTTATAGTATTTACAACTGTATATGCAATTCTATGTAAGAGGACATTATTAGAATTAATATCATTGTAATTATTGCTACAATAAACAAAGGGAGTTTCAGGGTTTTATTGCAGGCTAGTTTACTTTATTTATTATATATCAAGCTCCGCTGAGTTATAGTTAATCAAATGACTAAATCAGAACTAACAAAGAAGCATAAACCTGACGAGGAACATAAGTTATGCATTTAAGGCCTAAATGTAATAAATGTAAATTCCTTCACATTAGAATAGGATTTACTTCATCGTACCTTCTTATTTTTCTCAGCATTAAGAAAATTTAGTGATTCCTAATTTAAGTAACCCTCGTAAATGCTCATGCTATTCTACATTTATTTTTTGCTTAGTAAAAATATGTATGTCTAAGAAACCTACGTACCCTGCGAATTTATGTTCAAACGTTATCAAGAAAAGGATTAAAATCTTACTAAAACACGTAACTTCCGTATATTGCTACTAAAGTCTTCTAGAGTTTCCAGAGAGGGCAGGCCTTTTATGTGTATATGTAATTAAAAACTTTTAAGCACAAATGTGGATGGAATTTGTGCTCAAATTTTTCAGTATAAACAGCAAAACAACGAAGCGTACTCAGTATTCAAGAATGTAATAGCTTTTGTTTTATATAATTTATTTTTAAACCCCTTCTCAAGGCTGACTTGTAGTAAACATGTTTACGGGACTTAAGAAGATGGCGCCACTTTATTAAGCTCCATTGCTTTATCTTATTATGCAGTGCCACTTAATAAATCTAAACCATCGGTATAATTACAAATCAAAATTAACTTATCTTAGTACGAAATATAATTAGGACAAAATATATAATGCTAAAATATTTGTTTATATTTAGAGCGAATCAAACATATAAACAATAACTAACTTTACTCTTAGCATTTAAAATCAACATATTATAACAATTATAGGAATTGTTGTAAAGCTTTATAGTGATTAAATCGTTTAAATTATTAATTCAAACCGGTATCTCACAAAATTAGTGTAAAATAATACGGAATATAACTAAACAAGTTTAAATGTGTAATCGTATTCGTTGTTTCCATTTATATAATTACTCACTATCTATCAAATTATTATGTAATGAATTCAACTTTTCATGGTTGTGACCAAAATGTTTGACATTAAGAAACTTATATTAAAAACTTATTCAAAAGTATTTTAAAGCTACATGCTGACTACCATAAAAAGTACATTGCCGTTGATGACTGCTTTAGTCACTATGACGGGTTTCTCTTTGTGGCCGGACCATGAATAAAATTGTAAATGAGTATGAATTATAAACAAAATATAAGATAACAACAGACGAAGACGGTAAGGGCGACAAGGTTTAATAAAAAAAATACACATTTGAATAAAAATTATCAAAATGTTTGTTCAAATACATAAGACTAAAAGGCCTTAAGGCATAAGGCATATGGTTTAAAATAAATATTAAAAAGTTCTAATATACAATATCGCCAATTATTAAAATCTAAAATTGCATCTTAATAAAACAGTAAAACATTATCCTACCCAAATAAAACGAACAAACCTACTTCGAAGAACCTAGTTTTTTAGGTAATGAATGGTTAATTTGTTAAGGTTATTTTGTAAAGTCATACATTAATGTTAAGTACTCATTTAAAATTGTCTTAATTAACTGTGTTACCTTAAATCTAATATTATAACTGAGCATACCAACTGAAACAAAGAACTGAAGATGCAATTTAACTATACAGGGTCAACAATAGTGCATAGCTTGCTATTTGCTATGCAGAACCGGATTGTACATACAAAAACAAGTCGGAAATGTAAAGTAACGTTTTTGATGTCGGCTTGGTTCAGCCGAAATCCGACATTTTATATTTTTGTATTATTAATAATTTAAAAACTCTTGGAAATATATGTATGAAACTTATTATACAAACTTGAAGTTTGTATTATTAAACTTTTCCAAAAATAGTTTATATATAACTTAAACCATTTCAAAATGGCAACCATTAAAGATTTCAGAGTCAAATTTCATGAAAACTAGCAACTAAAACAAATTGTACAAGGTATCAAATTTAAAGCACTTGTAATTATATGCACTAGGGAATTTGACTTTGACATTTTTAAATGGCTGTCATTTTAAAATATATTATTAAAAATTGCCAACACTTTTTTTGTTTATTAACCAACTCCACACTCAAGGTGTCAGTGGATTTGGATTAAAAAGTGCTTTAAAGTCGAAATCGTGTAAAACTGTGTATTGCTAGTTTTCATGAAATTTGATTTTGAAACATTAAAATGGTCGCCATTTTGAAATTTGATAAGTTTGACGAACAATATTTTTGATCAATTTTAATAACGAAAAACTTAAAGTTGATACCAAGTTTCATAAATATTTCCTTATGGGTTTTTGAATTATTAATTATAAACAAATGGCGGTTTATGGCCAAACTAAACCGAAATCGAATAAATGTTACTTAAAATTGTCGACTTGTTTTTGGATGTAGAATCCGGTTCTGCATAGTACGTTACACATTTTTGTTACACCATGTATAAGGCCATTTTAGAATTGTATAATATTTATGAAGCATCTAAAATTGTAGATTATAAAAACAATACCTTTTATATTTGTAAACTTATATAACTTAACCGATAATTTAGTTAAAACCAACTACCGGTAATAGCAACTAATTTGTATTACTACTTTTATTACATACATATCCTGTTATGTATGTATGTTAAGTTCCATTAGAGACGTAATAATCCTGTTGCTGACATTAAATAAAATTTGTTTTGTTTTTAGCCAGTTATAAATACTACTATAGCATATACTTTTAGTTTATAGCCGTGATGCCACTCCCAAAGTTAGCTTGGTACAGCTGTTCTTACTCCTGTACTGTGTTTATGTAAATATTAACCAGTATGTAAAATGCCCAAATAAATGGATTAATATTTTTCGATAAATTAACAAAGGAACTTCGAAAATCCATGGAGTAAAGCTCTTGATGTGGATTTTTACACCTCCAAACGTTAGATAAAAATACATAGTTCACAATTTAATACCTAATATATTCGCTATTAGCCTGCTCTCGAAAATATTTTTATTTTTTTCCATAAGTATATTTTACATTTCGTTATATATCATCATACATTATGATATATTGCTATACAATAATATTACAGTATGTATTGATTCTCTGTATCTGAACCAGTTTAATTTACTGGCAGAATACTTGCCAAAGGGGAATAGGAGTAGGCTTAGTTACACTCATGAAACTATGTATGAGTGACCATCACTCGCCTGTTCACGTCACAAGAGCTAGTATAAATACGAACATTTATACTTATAGGTATTTTTAGCGAATTTCCCCTATAGGGAAGAAGCTAATACCGTAGTCGGCGTGGTAAGACATAGGCCCGGGACCATGACAACTTTTCGTTTTGAGGTCCCCGGATCCCAAAAACACCATTCGTTCGAAACTGTATATATATATATATATATATATATATATATATATATATATATATATATGTGTGTGTGTGTCCGTGGGTGCGATAACTCTCGTAAAAAAGGTCCGATTTTGATGAAATTTGGTACAAACGTGTAAAGCAGCATTTATGACTTTAAGTTCGAAAACCAGACTGATCGACCTATTCGAAGGGGTATTTTGGGGGGTTTTGTACCCCAAAAATGGGTTTTTTGTTTTTTTTACATACAATTTTTGATAAAGTAAAGGTTTTTCCCATTGGAATCAGCTTAAAAAGACGCAAAATTTGATGTTTTAACCATTGCTCTACGTCAATTGGTTACTAAGATATTGAAAGTGCTAAACACAGTACGATGTCCAATGTTATTCTTATGGAGGATAAGAAAAATTGTATATCTCGCTTATTTATCAACTTATCCTGACGAAACTTGGTATATTGCTTCATTTCATTGTGGTCTATTGATATTTGCACAAAAAACCATTTTTTGCCCGATAGCACCCGTAGCAGCAAACCTGCATACTCAGCCCCATGTTATTCTTATGGAGAATAATTAACGTGTTATCTCCTTTAATTATGAACATAAATTAATAGAACTTGGTATGTGGCTTTACCTAGTTGAGTTATATTGTTATTTATATAAAAGCCTATTTTTAGTGTTCCTTATTTCAGCAAACCTGCATACTCATCCGCCATGTTATTCTTATGGAGAATAATTAAAATGTCATAAATCGTTTATTTATGAATGTATATTGATGAAACTTGGTATGTGGCTTTATGTGGTATTAAGATAAATTAATATGCATTGGAAATTCACTGAATATGCAGGTTTGCTGCTACGGGGGTATATATTAAACTAAATAAAAATACCGAAAGCAATAAAATTGTAATTGTTTAGGTTTTATTAAAACTGGCAAATAATATCTGCCAACATGGAAATAATTTACTCACCGAGGTCTTCAATTATTTCCCTAATCCTTGTCAATATTATTTGTACTCATAACGTATGCATTGGCAAACATAAATGTGCATTGGTAGGATTATTTTCCTCTCTCTATCTATGAGCCATAAAATACATTGGTACATTCTTAAAATGTAACATTAATCAAAGTAATGCATTAGTGTGGACTTTTTTTAGCGGTAAATATTAATTTCCAGGAATGTGTTTGCGTCACAAGATATATGATACATGGCGAATTGGGTTAGAAGTTAACTATGAGTTCTATCAGTTTTTTATGTAGATTACTCAGCTTTAATAACAACATAAATATTATGAATGATACTTTTCTCTTGGACAATCTACTCACCAAGGTTAAGAGATTGACCAAAAGTATCATTCATAAAAAATACCTCAACTAAAACCATGTCTTTCAAGAATAGAACATAAATCTTGTATTATAATATCATAATAACAACATTTTTACGTGTATTTGCAATCGTATGTGTGACAAGTAAAGTTGTATGATTTAAATTATGTATAGTTAAAATGAGTTTTAGAGAGAACAATTGTTGCAGAATAATAGTTGTACATTATCGCGGTGGTGTGTCATGGAACTATCTCACATCCTATATAATTAGGGTCTAATTAGTTGTCTGGTTCACAACTCGGTGACCCCACAATGTCATACATGCTGCCATATACATCAGCAAATTTAAAATTGCATAAACCTAGGTGTTTCTAAAAAAGTTACTCAAGCTGCAATAGTGGTTTTAACAAAAGGTTTTTTTTTCAATTACACACATTAAAGAAATTATTTTTATTTTCATCCACCCACATGGTAGATACCAAGGGCAGTATCCTGGAAATAAAATAATATGGTAGAGTTGATTAAGAGTTAAAATCATGTAAACGAGTAATGTTTTCTTTCGTAATACAATTTTGTTAACTGACTAACGTTGTTCCCGTGACGCCTTTTAATCTAATACTAAACTCGACTCCTGGCAAAAACTAAACTTATATTTAAAGAGTCGTAAATACTTGTTTAAAATAATTAAATAAAAAAATAGCCTACTAATATTATAAGTATTTCTGCAGATGACTAGTGTTTTATGTAATTTCGTCAAATACGTACAAAACAATAACATCCCAGTCTTTTCTAAACATCGTTTATTAGTATAGTATTAATTTATATATGATTTTGTGTAACATTTTACCCTTAATACCTAGTGTGCCCAAAAATGTAATATTTCTGGCACAAAACTGCTACTAATCGATTTGAAGACATCATCAGTACTACAAATTGCGAGTTTATTGAGCGCGCCTGTGGACTTCACACTGGCATTTGCGTCACCGTTTCCCTGACCACACCTTTGTGGTTTAACACTAAAGATGATTTTATTTAATTGGCTCAGGTGTGGTCGTATTTTTTCCTACAAGACCAATGAATATAATATAATATTTGTTTTCATAAATCCTTACAAGTAATACGTGAAACAAACAAATAAAAGAATATGGTTTTAAAGAATATGGTTCGTCTTATTTAGTCTTAGCCCGTTTTAGTTACTAATCAGTTTACAAACTTTCCTATTCCAGAGATGACCAAAAATTTAATAGATAAAGGATATCAACTGCAAATTGAAAGTTTCATAAATTGAAATACTTTCATAAAAAAATAACTGTCCATGATCTGAGAAAAAAAATCCTCAACAGGTTAGGCATGTTTCAGAGTTTCCACCTTAATCAATAACATAACATCTCTGACATTTCTCACATGTAAAACAATTCAAATATAATAATGTTCTTAATAGTTTTTATTAAGCTCCTAATCATGTGGAAGCACAACACGGGTTGTGCAAGTAACTAAAGGAAGTTCAAACGTTACACATAGATTATTCAAGTTTTCTAATCTAACATTTACCTGAGTTTAACCGTGAACGCTAGAATAATTTGGACTTAAAATTTAAGTAGTAAAATACAACTAATAATTAATTACTATGCAGTGAATATTATATGCTAAATACAACGAGATTTTTCTAAATACATGTAACTAAACAAGAAAATAAATATAACAAGCCAGTTTTCGTATTGAGGCATTCCTACTGGTTGATTTAGGAGTGTGGATACGGCTGTGTAAAATTGTAAAATCTGTTATAAAAAAACAATGTTTTATATATTAACTTTACTATTACAAGTCTGAATATAATAATTTAAGAACAAAAATATATATATATATAACTAAATTGAACAACATAACATTGTAGATAACTTAATTTTATAATTTGAGTACATTTTACGATTTCAAATATGTAACCAGTACTAAGCGGTTATAGGAAAACTATCGTTAATGCTGACAAATTGAAACATTAACATGTTTTAACAATAATATCCCTACTAAAATTACATTTTATATGTTACTCATGGAAGAGAAAAGTTAATTCTATGAGATAAACGTGTAGATACCAAAAGAAATTCTCTAAAGAATGAACCAGATAATATCACTAAGAATCTTAGGTTAAATTGTTTGCTGATAAGTGACTGCGATTAAGAGATTTTCGTTGATTTTCGTTGAATACTCGACCACTCAAGTGAATCTTTATACTACAACTGCAGTGACTTTGTAAATTATGAGAATTCCTTTCACGTCTCACAGTAATTCAATTACATCTCATAATATGAGCGACATAAATCCTAAGGTAAACTGAAGTGTAGGCAGATTGTCAAACTCGTTTTAAGTTAACAGCCAAACATGCATACATTATCGAAACTTCACGTCACTATTTTTGGGAAATTTAGGAAAGATGTCTCGTTGAAGTAAATCTCCCGGATAGCATCGTTGAAGTAAATCAAATCCCATGAAGGGGCCTACGTTCCCCCGTTGTTATTTTATGTTTACGCAAAATGAAGGGAAAACACTGAGAAGATCCTTTCTAAGCATGTGTGTTCAGGCTTAAGTTTCTACCTGACCTGAGGTAAACCTGAAAGGTGGAAGTATAATATTAAAAAAGATCATTGTTAAAAATATATTATTAATTTATAGAATGTCAGAAGAATAAATTGTATTTATATTTTATTATTTATATGTATATTGATAAATTTGTTCAATAATTATTACCAACTAATAACAGTAGTTCTATTACAATTTATGATAGTTATTGTAGTTAAACAAATTATTTATACCTATATACAAATGCCTTTGAAAAAAAATAAAATATGTAACTAATGACCGCGGGCGACTACGGTTCTATCCGTTAGGGGCGCAGACTGACTGAAAAACCTTAATATCGCCGCTAGGCCTTTGGTCGTGTTAGCTGAGGAAACACCTTGGCCAGATGTGGATACGATGTTCGAAAGTTCGATTCCCGCACTCGACCAACACTGACCAGTCGTGCAACTCACAATGAGTTAACCGGTCTGTGTGTTGGTGGGAGGGCCCAAGTAAAACAAACGGTGGCAGGCTTGCTTGCTAGTTGAAGGGATCGCTTAATTCTTTGTGAGTTGCACATGGTTAACACTGATTTTGATTCCTTTTACTTATGTGTACTGTGTGTGTGCCAATGCGACTCTGAAAATTGAATGAAAACAGTATTTTTATGAAAATAAACCATTAGTCCATTTAAAAACGCAAATTTCTATTCCAATTTATATGTTTAAAAAATTAAAAGTAAAGAACGAGACCAGCTCCTATGTCTACGTCAATGGGTTGATTTATAGAATTTCAGAATAATAAATTGTATTTATATTTTATTATTTATATGTACACTGATAAATATTTTCTATAATTATTACCAACTAATAACAGTAGTTCTATAACAATTTATGATAGTTATTTTAGTTAAACAAATAATTTATACATATAGTTTTTTGATTCATTATTGTGTTTCATTTAAGTTTAAATAAATTATGCTAAACATATTAAATTGGAAAACACTTAGCAAAATTATATTTTACTGGAAAGTGAACGAAAATCAAACCTTGCAATGCTGTTGCTAGGATATTATTATTAAGTTTCAGTGTGAAATACCTTTACTGAAGGAAAGTATTTCTGTGCTTATGGAAAAACGTTACGGGACATTTTATGGAAGAGAATTTCACGGTTTTGAGCATAGAAGTAATTCCAAGTCCAAGAGATACATGACGGGTAGGTTATGGCCGTAGGCCAGTGAAAACACCAGATTCCCCAGATTATTCTTGGCTCTCGATAAACAACTGTCTCATGTCCTCACCAACCAATACAACGCTTACAAGTACATATTTATCGAAGTTAGTTTACTTGGCTAATCGATGAAAACACAGGGAAATATAGTATGTGTGCCAATGACCCCACTAACAGTTTCCGCAAAATATACCTTAACTTTTGAAGTCAAAATATCCCTTGTTAACTACATTAACACAAAATATGACTAATCTGCTATTAACATATGACATTGTTAAGTCCATATCGCATTACAAATTGTATTAGCACTTGGTTTCAAACGGTTTTAATTAATACATACTGTATGCAGTGAAAAGCTAGCTTATATCTAAAATACTGTCACTCAGTGTTATGTGTTTACATATATTTACATGTAGCTTTAACATTTTATAAGAACACAGCAAATGGCTAGAGAGCGAAATACGTAGTGATGAAAAGCTGTAAATCTATTGTTTATGGCACAAGTTGCGGGATGAAAGAACGAAGTGGCCTTAAAGTAACCACGTAAAACACTATTTGCATGGTTTTATGTCATGAAAACTCTTATACCTTTAGAACAATGTCAGATATGATAATGTAACATAAAAGTGGGCATGGTTTTTATTTTTAAAGACTGTATTTTTATTTTCAAATAATTACTAAATTTACATTTTTACTAATCATTCTGAGACAAAAAGGTTTGTAATTTTGTTAGTTGCTGTTTATTCTCCCAAGGAATAAACAGAATGAACAGAACAGATTAATTACTATGTAATCAATTTAAGTTGTATTCATTTAACTTAAAAAATCTATAAAAATATAGTAGAGCAATATTTACATTAATATTGTTCTGGTTGAAACTTATAACTTGACCATCCATTAATACTTTGGAGATGCTAACATCGTTTAATCAGAATTAGTAAGTTTGTCACGAAATTTTTAATTTTTAAATAAAAACCAGAAAGAGAAACAACTACAATAGTATATTGTACACCAATAAACATTAACTCCTTCAATAAACAACATACATTTTATAGCTCGATAAACCTCTTAAATAGCTCTCTAAACAACAGAAAACCATAATATTTCAAATAAATGTAAACCAGTCATTGCTAAAGCTAAACTTTTATAATGATAAAGTCTAGTTGTATAAAATTTGTTTTTAACTTTTTGATTCGTCCGTCGGAATGCTTATGCAATGCATTTAAAAAAATTCAATAATCGTATCTGATTTAATTAACCAATATTTTAGGAGTATATTTAACATTTAGGATCTAAATAACTGTAATACCTAAAGGTTTTTTTAAGGAACTTATTGTAGCTACTCAATAAATTATGTATTAGGGATACCAATTCATAAGTAAAATGTTTTACTGTTTAAGATCACATTTTGTAGTGTTGAAAGAGGTTTTTTATTTGCATCCCGTGATTAAACTAATTACAATCAAAGTTAAAAATTTTATACTAAGAAAAAATATACTGTTCCATACATTTCTTAAAATCTTGCAGACAATAACTCCAATTTTCTTTTACAGTTACGCAATTGTAGGAATTAACTTTCGCAAGTGCCAAAAACTAATGGAAAAATTTCGTTTTGGTAAGTATTTAAAACTTATAGTTCCAAGTTCTTCCATTTTACTTAAAAAAAAAAGTTATGCACGTTAAACCTTAGAGTACCTAATTACCAGTTAAATGAGGGAATTTACCCAAAAATATTTCCGAAATCGTATAAGTACCCCAAAAAATAAATATACTGTAAATTAAAATTTAGGTTTCCAAAAGGTGCAACAATTTGCCAAGGGACTGATCAAACCGTCCCGTAATGTGACGTGAAGACTCATGAAGAGACGTGATTAAAGAGAGAGAGGGAGAGAGATTATTTCCAGCATCGCAGCTGCCTTACGTGATTTTCATGATTTAACGACGATAGAGTTGGTAATAAATATATAAAAAAATCCGGTAAACTTCTATAATCAAACTTCTATTAGGTTTGATTTATTTTTAAAGTCATATAACGTAAAGCATATTTTAATTTTCTAAGAATTAAATTTATAATATTGGCACTTATTCAGATTTTGTGTTTGTTCACTGATTTTAGATGTGTAAAAAAACGGATTAAAAATAGAAATGGATTAATGGAAAAAATGGTGTTTAAGATCGATAAAAATTTTATATTTGATCGTTGGAGTTATAGTTTATCAAAATCAAAAATTTTATTTTTAGTTTATCAAAAATGTATAAATGAATAATTAATAACTTTTCCAGAGAATTAAAGTGATAAATGTTGTGTAGAAAGTATCTTTGTAACCTAAAACTTTATAACATAGTGTAGCTGTAATTATGTCCACTGGAAAAATAAAGAAAGTTATGGTTGCAATATACGCTTAATCAAAGGTCCTTATTGGTAAAACACAAGATCCAATAGTACTTATACAAATATTTTGCGTCGCCGCACTTGTTTCAAATATTTTTACTGGCTACTATATTGTCTTAAGTTTTTCTCATTTTATATTTTCTTCGTTGTTTTTTAAATATTGTTTTTGTGATGATTTTATCCATTAACGATTAAAACATGCTGTTGCCTAAGTGCCGCTTGGAAGTTAACTGAACAGCAGTTTCAAACTAATTACGGAATGTAATAAAAACGTCTTAAAACATTTAAAAATATATTCACACTTAAATCACAAAATATATTTCCTCCTGTAATCACATAACAGACGGTAAACATACATAAAAGATGGTACAAGGTTATCAATTTTGCCCAGTCACACCGGTCATCACCGATGAGAGAAATTTTCCGGCCAATGAGAGAAATGACCAAACTAATTGTGATGTAAACTAGCCTATATAATCAATCGTGAGAAGCAGGCAACATAAACCATTTTGTTAATATTTAATGGTATAGATAGAAAAATTTAAAATAGATTAAATGTACCGACAAAAAATTAACAATATACAATAATGGGACTCCATTAATGGCCTTGTATTTCTTGCTGTATGGTGGATTTTTCCACCGTGAAATTTAGTTATCTGGAGAACATTTAAAGATGACGTAAGAATTGGAAATAATTTAATAGCTAAATTTACATCAGTCATTCAATGATTAGTTACCACTTTACTTTACAAAGATTTGTCTTAGATACCTCAAATCCATTTGGTTCACTCTAGCCTTTTTAAGCCGTACTCTGGTAAACCCTATCGTATTAGGCTGTAATTCTCAGAGCTTGTAAATGTCGAAAGTTCGCGAAAAGGGTCTGTTTATATTAAAACCAAAAAGGTTGTGATTGGACGCACCCTGTAATTCCAAAATTGTTTGTTCCTTATTACAACACTGCACTTGACCGTTAATTGTATACCCTGGCGTAGAGGATACATGATATTTATAACCCATTATATTTTTTCATAATTAGTTTCAAATTAATTATTAATTTAGTTTATCAATTAATTAGATCAGTAATTAATATTTAACAATAAATGTTTTCTAGGCTAACTATGCCTTTAGAGGTCCAAATGTCTATCTTTATCAATTACAAGATATGTCTTTAGTCCTTTAATTTACTAATCATAAATAGGCAAATAAGGTTCTACTTCAAACATGTTTGAACTTTTGGATGTTATTACCACCAATCGTAATTTAAGCAACTGGATCACAATTATTTTCTGAAAATTACAACTAATTGATATCACGTGGTCATCTTATTTTTTCCGGAAAACGTACAAATCAACTCATAGTTATATATAGGTAATACAATTAAAAATATTAGTTGTATTTTTGTTTTAGTTTCAAACACATACTACAAATGACCACAGATATTAAAATTTCAATTATATTTAGGATAAGGTTTACTTGTAAAATCATTTGTAATTTTAACGCAAATTGTTACAGATCCTATTTCTGTGTAATATTTATGCTTGCAATGTTTAGTTGTTATAATAATTTGTTTAAATCTAATTTGAATTTAGCTTATTTGATACATTGTTTAGTTACAATTTGATACCAGTGATTAGCCCCTTACAAACAATTGGGAAGCGTATATTATTTATTGAAATTGTTATTCATAGTTAGAAGGTAGAACGTATTAAACGGTATTGCAAACTCAAAATCCAAACAAACCAGCTCTACTACTAAGTTTAAATTGATAAACAACATTAGATGTATCTTTGGCTTTGAATGATGTATAATGAATAACAGTTTTGGGGTTTTATCAGATTTTAAGATTTATTATAAATAATGCATTATTCATCAGTGTATATTGTTTGAATCAAATAACAACATTAAGATAGCTACAGTTATTATTTGTAAGTAAGTAATCTTGGGAATACCATAATTAAGTGTCATAAAGAAATTAAGGTCCGTTCCAACTTGTAATAAAACCAAGTGAAGCCTTTGTGAACTTCGTTCTTTCGAAAATATGTTTTAAATATATCATTAAAATTGTAAAACAGTACAATGAAACATGTTGTTAATTTTTAACGAAATAACTACACTTATTTCAGAAATGAAACTAAATTTATGCTGTGAATAAAATTTTGCAGATTATTTTACAGAAACAAACATTAAATATATAAAGTCTGTTGGTTTCGCTAAACGAGACAAACCGTTTAATGATATAAGATGTTTTATACTTGGTTTCTATAGAGTTGCGATACGCGAGGCTGTGTGCCTGCCTTCCAGCGATAACACCACAGTAATTAACGAGTTGAAGAATACAAACTTGCAAACTAGTTGATGCAGGAGTTCTAAGGAACAAAGCTGAACAAGTTTAAGTCTCACTAGGATAGTATAAAACAAATACTATTTGAAGCCAAGCTTGTAAACTAGATGGATGAAATGTATATAGTAAAATACAACAAAACAACAGTTTACCCTTAAACCACATTGTTATGAGTGGTATAAATATTGGGGTATTTCGTCCAACGGAAAATACAAATATTACCTGTTTAAACATATTATGACTGATCTAGTTTTGCAATTAAATAAATTAAGTGCTATTTTTATACAGTTATTTTTTTAACAAAAACTCATGAAATGCAAAACTTATTTTCATAAAAGGTTGCAAGCAGTAACTCTACTGCACCAAGAAGTTTTATGGTAAGTACAGTTAATGAATACTTTGCCTATAACATTTCTCTTACCTCCAGTTATGGTATATTAAACATAGCAATATAACAGTGTAGTGATAAACAAACCTGTATTGTCATTAAACGTACATCGGCGATAGTAATTTAGCTATGATATAGCAATTATGAAAATGTACTGTAAAATTTACATTATTGTTTTAGAAAGGAGTAAAGGTAATAACAAAGACTAACCTCTACTTTTTCGTGTATATGGTAATTTATAGTTTCAAACTAAAAAGGAGAGAAGTATTTTATAACAAATTCTTAATTTTTCAAACAAATACAATACCCCTTATATACAGTAATTTTCATCAGTCCCAAATAGTCAGCCTGAATTGAATGAACATAAAGTGATATTAAAGTGAAATTTTAAATATTGTTTCGTCATTATATTTATTTTAAAGCCTATTAGCTTGATAACCAACAAATGTTTAGCAAACAAAAGAGATTTCAAAAAAGTAAATGATTTTTTTCAATTGTTTTTCAGAAGTTAGTAGTGTTTTACAAAACTTTAAACTGTCTAAACGAGCTTTAAATATAATTGATTTATAACGAAGGTTAGCAAATAGTTTACTACACATAATTTAAGCCTGTTATTTAAAGTAAAATAACGTTTTTGAGTTAAAGCCTTATAATAAGGGGTTATACATCTATTTACAACTTATTTCCCTATAATCCAATCAAAAATCTAGTTATTTGACATAAGTACGTATGTTACTAACATACGTAGGTTTGGAGTAAACAGTAACAACATTCCACATATCGTTGATCCTCATTATGTGGGTATATCAAATGATCGTTCTCTTGATGCGTTGTATGTAATGCTTTATGTAATACGTTACATGTTAGAAATATAATGTCTTCTGTATTTTATCATCCTGCAACTTCATTTTTGAAAACCCATGTGAGCAAAGTTATTATCAAACGTTCTTACGATCATCCAAATAACTTTATTTTTATCAAGTAAATGTATGAAATTACATAATACAACTTATGGTTTTAAACACTTTGCCACATTTTATATTGTAGTTAAAACGTTCAATACTGACAGATTAATTGGATTTCTTCAATTGTCTCTAAAATTATATTCTTGTTATGTGATTGTTCTTTTGCCTAAGTTGTCTCATCTATGTGAAAAAGAATGTTACTATTATGCTTAAAGACATTAAATAAACAAGCAAGAACCATTATATCTCCAAAGACTTCACCATGTCAATTCTTTACGATACTTCAACCGTAACGGCAGCTGCAATACCTTACGAGTAAAATGAAAACCTTCTCAAGTTTTAAACCTCGCGTCTCAAAAGAAATTAATGTGGTTTAGAAAACAGGTGTTTAACTTGATATATTGGTACGATAGTTATACATTAAAACATATTTTTTCAATTGATTTTAAATTAAAAACCTACAATACCATTCAAGTACGTAGCCAATAACAATGGCAAGTTACAGAAGGCAAATAGTTCATACACTGGGTAAAAAAATGAAGAAAATCACCATTAATAAGTAATCAAAATAATGTTTTATTTGGTTTGAGGATGTTGATACACGCGTATTTTTTCTCCGTTCGCTAAAGGACGTCTCTCAATGCATTTATTTATAGGTTTTATGAAATAAGGTTAATTTTTCGCAGTCTCCTTAATTTGTTTATAAACTATGTTTGAATTTAAAAAATTTAAAACCGAATCTGAAAAATATATAAATTACAGCTGTTTAGGTTGATGTTTTACTTAAATATGGATTTGTGTAGTAAAGAAATATGTATTTGTGTTGTAAAGATAGAAATATAACTTACTCTGAGATTCAAAGTGGCTATACATTGCTCCAAAAGTAGATGAAATTCCGTCCTGTTGCAGGCCTTTAGGGTAAGCGGACTGCACGCTGCTTCCAATTGCACTTGACAGCTCTAACTAGACATCTAATTACTCTTATTGGTCTCTTTCAATTATAGATGTCTTTATATTCCTCTTAAATTCACTTGCAGAGACTTTATTTATGATAATTTTACTTTGTTGCACATAAATTTGAACAAAGAATATTTTTTCCATGTGTGATATATTGATAGTTAACAAATTAGAAAATTTACATTTTACTAATCAATAAAGCGTAACCAAGTTAGATTTTTTAATTTTAATCTTATCAATTGTGAAGAAAATTATTTAGGGCTGACCATAAATGGGTACAGTTCTTGCTGATCGAATATATTATATAACTTGGCTGCCCAAACAATTAAGTAATTATTTTCATAGCTTTAAAAAGAATATACTATTTACTATAGCTTACTACAAGTTAGAAACGACATGAAGTATATTTAAAACTCGAGTCTACAAACATTTAACTATGTTTTGTTATTATGTTTATAAATAGGATAATGTTGTTTGTGGCAATAATTAAATACCTAAGCTACACATTCCACTATTTACAGTCCTTTCCTTCATTTCGTTTTTCTATTTCTTACTTGTTTTTATTTGCACGCGGCGTCACTGGGCTAAAAAGATAGGCACCATAATCAGTTTAACTTATATGTATAACCTGATGTTAACTATGCAAATTATTTGTATTAGTTTTTATAAGGATAAAATAATATAAAGAAATAATGTTAGAATCTGTGATTACATTTTCAAAAGAGGTAGGATTATTAGAAACCACAAGATGGTAGAACATTTATTTAATTTGTATTTATTTAGCTTAACAAATCAAATGTTATATTGAATATTACAGAGGTATTTAGGTACACGTCATTAATAAATGATAAAATCTATGCTTACATGTTTATGTTGTTATCTTTCAAATAGAATATAGCAACTTTTGAGACAATCTAAGATTTAATAAGAGGCAAAAGCGTTTCCATTGGTTTGTATCTAAACGTTATTCTTCTACACATTTCTTCATCATCTACCTGAAACCCCACTTTGGAATATAATTGCTATAAAACCAATGCATATCTAAATGGTATGATGAAATTTGTATATAGAATATATTGCACGAGCTGGGTTATTTAGAGTTAGATTGACATCAAATTATGACTTATGCATAACTATATCAAATTAAATTTATTAAAAACCATTACAATTAAATAACAACTAAAATCATAAAATATTATTTAGTAATTGTAAAATATAAATAGGAATAGCTTGATAGTTTTGGATTTAGATAGTTATCACAAAAACAATGAAGCGCGAGTAAAAAACAGCACATTGAAAATTTAATTTTTTATTTGTATAATTTAATATACGATTTGTTATTACATTTTGTATATATAAAATTAAACTCCGTAGCATTATCAGTCAGTTACCTCTGATAACGCACCTGTTAACTAATAACATCTTTCGATATTTTTTTGAGAAAGGAACACTATTCTCCAAACAGTATATGTCGTGTTTATGGGAAAATGATATTTCCCAATTATGAGAACCAGGGTATCAATTGATAATTATAAATTATCTCTAGCATTAATGGTTGTCAATGATTTCATAAAAACTTTGTAATGCATCTTGACGATAGATTGAAGAGAGTTTTGAAGCAGCACAACTTAAAGGACAGAAAACACCTAACAAGACGCTGACTTAAGCGATTTTCCTTAACAACCTGAGATCAGTTAAACGAGTTCATGCATTTTCAAATTATTGTAGTGTAAACATTTATATGAGCTTATATTTATTTTTGTCTTACTTAGTTAAAACGCTAAATTATTAAACTGATCACAAACAATTAGTTGAATGGCCTTACTAACAGTTATGTTATTTTTAATGAGGATTCTGAATTGGTAAATATTGTTGTTTGTTTTATTGTTTAGTTTTGCCATTTGCTGTAATTTATTTAGACACATAAACTAATAAACCTCTGAATTAAAATGATTGATACCCGAATACTAAAACCATTATTCCGGACTCAAAGACACAAATAAACCAGTAAGTGGACTAGTGAAGACGTCCACTATATCTCCCAAGAGCCCAGTGACAGATGACAATGTGTATTGACAAGCTATAGTGCATTTCAGTCAAACAACTCCCACTGGATGATATATTTTTATTTGTTTGTTAGTTTTGCATCAATAGAGTGAAACGCGATTTTGATAATTTGGTTTTTGTAATAATTATAAGATTTTTGTACTTTTAATTAAGTAAAACAACGTAACCAGACACACTCCATAACGTAGCCAGACACCCTCCATAACGTAGCGTACATCCTCCATAACGTAACCAGACACCCTCCATAACGTACCGGACACCCTCCATAACGTACCGGACACCCTCCATAACGTAACCAGACACCCTCCATAACGTACCGGACACCCTCCATAACGTAACCAGACACCCTCCATAACGTAGCGGACACCATCCATAACGTAACCAGACACCCTCCATAACGTAACCGGACACCCTCCATAACGTACCGGACACCCTTCATAACGTAGCGGACACCCTCCATAACGTAACCAGGCACCCTCCATAACGTACCGGACACCCTACATAACGTAACCAGACACCCTCCATAACGTACCGGACACCCTCCATAACGTAACCAGATACCCTCCATAACGTAACCAGACACCCTCCATAACGTAACCAGACACCCTCCATAACGTACCGGACACCCTCCATAACGTAGCTAGACACCCTCCATAACGTAGCGGACACCCTCCATAACGCAACCAGACACCCTCCATAACGTACCGGACACCCTCCATAACGTAACCAGACACCCTCCATAACGTACCGGACACCCTCCATAACGTAACCAGATACCCTCCATAACGTAACCAGACACCCTCCATAACGTAACCAGACACCCTCCATAACGTACCGGACACCCTCCATAACGTACCGGACACCCTCCATAACGTAACCAGATACCCTCCATAACGTAACCAGACACCCTCCATAACGTAACCAGACACCCTCCATAACGTAACCAGACACCCTCCATAACGTAACCAGACACCCTCCATAACGTACCGGACACCCTCCATAACGTAACCAGACACCCTCCATAACGTAACCAGACACCCTCCATAACGTAACCAGACATCCTCCATAACGTACCGGACACCCTCCATAACGTAACCAGATACCCTCCATAACGTAACCAGACACCCTCCATAACGTAACCAGACACCCTCCATAACGTAACCAGACACCCTCCATAACGTAACCAGACACCCTCCATAACGTACCGGACACCCTCCATAACGTAACCAGACACCCTCCATAACGTAGCGGACACCCTCCATAACGTAACCAGACACCCTCCATAACAGACCGGACACCCTCCATAACGTAACCAGACACCCTCCATAACGTAACCAGACACCCTCCATAACGTAGCGGACACCCTCCATAACGTAACCAGACACCCTCCATAACGTACCGGACACCCTCCATAACGTACCGTCACCCTCCATAACGTAACCAGACACCCTCCATAACGTAGCGGACACCCTCCATAACGTAACCAGACACCCTCCATAACGTACCGGACACCCTCCATAACGTAACCAGATACCCTCCATAACGTAACCAGACACCCTCCATAACGTAACCAGACACCCTCCATAACGTACCGGACACCCTCCATAACGTAACCAGATACCCTCCATAACGTAACCAGACACCCTCCATAACGTAACCAGACACCCTCCATAACGTAACCAGACACCCTCCATAGCGTAACCAGACACCCTCCATAACGTACCGGACACCCTCCATAACGTAACCAGACACCCTCCATAACGTAACCAGACACCCTCCATAGCGTAACCAGACACCCTCCATAACGTACCGGACACCCTCCATAACGTAACCAGACACCCTCCATAACGTAACCAGACACCCTCCATAACGTAACCAGACATCCTCCATAACGTACCGGACACCCTCCATAACGTAACCAGATACCCTCCATAACGTAACCAGACACCCTCCATAACGTAACCAGACACCCTCCATAACGTAACCAGACACCCTCCATAACGTAACCAGACACCCTCCATAACGTACCGGACACCCTCCATAACGTAACCAGACACCCTCCATAACGTAGCGGACACCCTCCATAACGTAACCAGACACCCTCCATAACGTACCGGACACCCTCCATAACGTAACCAGACACCCTCCATAACGTAACCAGACACCCTCCATAACGTAGCGGACACCCTCCATAACGTAACCAGACACCCTCCATAACGTACCGGACACCCTCCATAACGTACCGGACACCCTCCATAACGTAACCAGACACCCTCCATAACGTAGCGGACACCCTCCATAACGTAACCAGACACCCTCCATAACGTACCGGACACCCTCCATAACGTAACCAGACACCCTCCATAACGTACCGGACACCCTCCATAACTTAGCGGACACCCTCCATAACGTAACCAGACACCCTCCATAACGTACCGGACACCCTCCATAACTTAGCGGACACCCTCCATAACGTAACCAGACACCCTCCATAACGTACCGGACACCCTCCATAACGTAACCAGACACCCTCCATAACGTAGTGGACACCCACTTTGATGGCAATCCACTGTATCATAAGTTCGACCACTGATCGTAGGCTAGACAATCTTTATCACGACTACATCAATAGGTTATTTTCAAGGTTCAATAGATGGTATGTTGTGATTTAAAATGCATCACTCACAATGCATTTTGTCAGCATACAAAGCTAAGAACAAAACAAATTTTATCAAGCTCTTACATCTAAAACAAAGAGCTACGAACATACATGTTGCAAAATATAACTAGTTGTATCAAGTTTATGCTTGATTGCATTTTGTTATTAAAATAAGCGGATTAGTTCCCCAAGGGGTGGTATATTGGGACCATCGACAAAGATCAATGTCATAAGCGTGACCTTTATTTTTCTAAAATTTCTCTGGCTGTATTTAGTTTTATATATATACCGCTATGTAAAGACAAGTACTGTACATACTTCATTCTCAATATGGTAATTTTTAGGATCCAACTAAATTACACCGAGGGCTAACACATATAAAGCATCCAATAAACCGTTTGTGAACCGATTATTAGAGCTCGGTGGTTTCTGTGGTCAATTGCTTATTCTGGGCTTAACCTCGTCGTGGTAAAACTACATTATGTCCCCACATACATAATTAATACTTTATTATAAGTAAACATTTAAGTTTGTTTCACAAAACAAGAATCACTCTCAGATGTGTAAAATTATTTTGCAAAACTACTAAAAATGATTCAGTTTTTAAAATTTATTTACTATTAATAGTAAGTTTATTAGTCTTGCAATTTGTATTACACATAGAAAGTTATAGGGTTTTAAAAACTCTAGTTATTATACATTTAATTTGCAAGAATTTATTTAGAATATAAACTATTTATTCATAATTTAATGTTTATATTATAACACAATAAGTTTTCAGGTGTGTTTAATTAATGGCAAGGAGTTTGAACAACCTCGGTCTGGCAGATATAGTAGGCCTAGGTCAGGTAACGATAGAATCTTTTTCTGGGACTTTTTTAGCCGGGAAGAATTGGGTGTAGGTTCTATTTCTGGGTCCGACTCTGAACGATTGTGTCAACTGAAACTGTGTAGTATAAATGTTCAAAGCCTACGCAGTAAGACCAATGCAATTGAGGTTTTAGGTATTAAAACGACTTGGACATAATTATTATTTGTGAACACCAACTGCCTGAGGATGAATTACAGTATTACCAAAGAATTGCGGATTGGAACTTAATTAGTAGTTTTAGTAGAGACACTCCATCTAGAGGTGTTGCACTTTATTTTAATAATAAGCTCAATCTCAGTGTTAAGACTTTGGACTTAAAAGCCTTTTGTGTGGAAAAGGAGGTTGGGTTTGCTGCCATGATTGTTACGGATTTATCGGTAATAGTAGTAGCCATGTATCGTTCCCCAAGTGGGAATATGAACAGATATTTTGAGCTACTTGAACTGTGCTTGGGATACATCTTAACTTTGGGGTTGTTCACTGTTATTGGAACTGATCACAATCCTAATCCAGTTTACTCCCCGGCGAGTGCCATGGACTTTTTGAACCTTCTCCGAAGCTTTGATCTGTATGGCGCAGTGTCTGAGGCTACAAGAGGGGAAGCTCCCTTGGACAATTTCTTAACAAACTTGGCGAGGAGTAGATTCGAGGCTAGAGTGAGTAAGAATCAGATGGCTGACCATAAGCATGTTTTTTTGGACATGAAATTTATATATATAAATAGCTCCAATCACCTCTCAGCTAATACGATTATCAAGTTTAGGTCCTTCAATGACTTCTTTTATAGATTTAGTTGGCCTACAGGCTCAGTCTGTCATCGGGTTTGCCCCGAATTGGTTGAGCCTCTCTCTGCAGAGGAGGGCTTCAATGCATTCATGAACCATTTTAACAGTGTTTTTGTTTCGCGCTTGAATCCAAGCTAGTACCACCCAGTCCCAGTGGGCGGAAACAAACTTCAAAAACTGAATCTGTGAAGTTGGACTGGTACACACCTTATCCGGCACAGATGAAGAATCTCATTACTCTAGTACGTGACATCTCTACAGACAGTCCCCAGCTGCTTCCCTTGCTGCGTAGTTTACCCTGAGATTATCGCCTTGCAATAAAAAACGCCAAACTTTCAGCCAATGCTTTGTTATTTCTAACTGTTCCAAAACCTGCAAGGCGGCTTAGAGTCTTATCAACCGCAACAGACCTCAGCCTACTTTGAGAAGTGAGTTGGATATTTCTGCGGACGTATTCAACTCATACTTTATTCAGTCTGTCAACGAGACTGAATCCAATGTTGCCATCCCCAATGTTTCGGTGAATGACACTGATTATGTAGCTAATATTCGGGAGGTTAATGTCGGTTTCTCTTGGAGATCTGTAACACCTGTAGACCTTGTAAATATTGTAAATAGTTTTAAGCCATCTAATAGCAAAGTTGTGTACGATTTCCAAATATTTTGAAGCGAGTAATTCATTTAGTTGCTCCTGTGCTGGCAAAATGATTAAATAACTGTTTCACAGATTTTTTTTCCTAAAGCTCTTTAAGTTGCTAGAACTGTTCCCATTACAAGAAGGGTCCTCGGGAAAATGTAGCTAGCTATAGGCCTGTGTCACTGATCCCGGTTTTTGCAAAGGTTTTTGAGTCAGTGATGTACAACTATTTTGAGGGGAATAACCTCCTAGTGCTGTCACAGTTTGGATTTAGTAAAGCTAAATCAACAGTGCTCGCAGTAGAGTCTTTGGTGGATGAAATCTGTAATTTTTTTGAGTCCAAACCGTCAACGCATGTAGTTCTCTGTGACTTGTCACACTGAGATTGTGGTTTACAGAGTGGGTTTAATGCGTAGGTTTACAGAAACTCACTAAAATGTACATCGGCCCTCATGGCTTTGCCCCATAGCCTTAAGGTTGCATGCTAATCTTAAAGACAGGATAAAAACTACGTTTCACAACACTACAAAATATATTTACACTTATACTGTACTACATACAAGACGGTAAACATACAAAAAGATGGTATAAGGCGATCGATTTCAACCAGTCACACCGGTCAGCTTTAGGTCCAATCAGTGAATGATAGAAACAATTTGGCGTAAAGATGGCGTTATATACTATTGGCTACCGGAAGTCCCGGAAACTATATGCGAAAAGTCTTAAAACATAACAGTAATGATTGAAATTGAGCATTTGACAGCTGTTGAGGTTAACAAAACACAGTTCAGAAGCAATACCAGCTGTTATAAGCTAACATCTTGAATAGCATCACAAATTAATATAATAGAACAAAAATTGCCTAAATTCATTATTTCACTCATGAATTTATTAATATAAAATATTAAAAGATTTAACAAAATATTAATAAATAAGATTCAAGATTTTCAAGATTCAAGATTAAAGATTTGTATTTGCCATAAACAAATACATTGCATGGGTATCGTCAACATAGAATACAGGTTTCATTAATCAAAGTGTCCTCCTCGAACACAAAATGAGAGAATTATTATTAACATAACTATATCATTCTTAATTATAAACAAAACTAAGACCTTGGGATGATAAAATCATGAATGCTGTAATACTCCTTATCGGCAAGGAACTCTTTTCGGTTTTTGCGGAATTTTTTAAAGGGAAGCTCCACCTTAATATCTACAGGCAAAGAATTAAATAGCTTTGTGCAGTTATATCAAATTTTATGCTGAACAAATTATGTGCGGTGCTTTGGAACTAGCACGTTTAAACGTGGACGGAGTGACTAGTTTAAATAATCTATAAGATGAAAGCATAGATGAATTATTTTTGGAAAATACCAACGATTTTATATTAATCTTTGGTATTTTTTTATATTAAACTCTGTTTTTATATTAAACAGAGTTAGCTCAGCCCGATTGGCTCTATCCTAAAAATATGCTATTATTTACGGATCTCTTTTGCAATATAAATCAATAACTAAAATGTATAAAGCCACAATTCCAAGTTATAAGTAAATATTTATTATAAGATCTCAGTGTCTTGAAAAATTTCTTTTTGATATCATTATTCCCTTAATTATCACTTTCATATTAGTAAATATTGTTGATATTTTCATTAGCATAACTGATGATTAGGAATACTTTCTATTATATATGTGTTTCTTTTATGCATGATTCTACATTTCATATATGGACGATGTTTTATAATAAAACGTAACAAATTATTGGTTGGTAAATCTACATTAATATTTGATCAAATTGAATAATCAATCCAGATCAAACTCGATCAAACGCTCATCTGGAACTGTCCCACACTAGGTTAAACCCTGATCAGGCTATGGTCAAGCTTGATCAGGCTATGGTCAAGCTTGATTAGGATACCAACAAGACATTGTATCAAATATTTTATGGTTTATTTTCAACGGTTATTTTATACCAAGGTTTTTTTTTCAACTTAAGCAGAGTCACTGCGCTGTGAAAAATCAACAGGTATTATATATGTGTAAAATGACGGACATTTTGAGGGTAACAAAACACAGTTCAGAAGCAATACCAGCTGTTATAAGCTAACATTAGCATCACAAATTAATCTAATAGAACAAAAATTGCCCAAATTCATTAATTCCGACGGACATTTTGTCTAAAATGACGGACATCAGGCAAAAAAGTAAAAAAATTGATACGATTTTAAAATGATAATACTTACATTAATATTGAATAACCAATGTTTAAACTGTTAAAGGCAGGGCTGACACGAAGCGATTGGGGGCCTGGGGCAAAGATTCTGTGGGGCCTGGGGCAAAGATTCTGTGGGGCCTGGGGCAAAGATTCTGTGGGGCCTGGGGCAAAGATTCTGTGGGGCCTGGGGCAAAGATTCTGTGGGGCCTGGGGCAAAGATTCTGTGGGGCCTGGGGCAAAGATTCTGTGGGGCCTGGGGCAAAGATTCTGTGGGGCCTGGGGCAAAGATTCTGTGGGGCCTGGGGCAAAGATTCTGTGGGGCCTGGGGCAAAGATTCTGTGGGGCCTGGGGCAAAGATTCTGTGGGGCCTGGGGCAAAGATTCTGTGGGGCCCCCCGAAGACCCCTATTGTACTAAATCGGTAACTTTTTTCGTGGCTGCCCTGTTTTAAATTGCTAATGTTTGCATTAAGTACAAAAACCGTATAAATCCTGTTTCTTTCTTCGGATCTGCAGGTAGGATAAGCCCCCCAGTCTCCTCTCTCATTCTACCTTGGGCAAATGTTTTCCAAGAAAGCATACACATGAAGGAAGCACTAACGCTGCATTAAACTTGTAACTCCTAGGACTTAGTGCAAATAAAATGTATCAGGGGCTCAGACCACATGTTATCCATCGGTCTAAACATGTATATGTTATTCTTCCTTTCAAACAAATTATATCTAGCATATACATTGTGTCTGTATTCAAAATAGAGATATATACTACAAAAATACAACTTTTATGAAGTTTTCACTATTTATTTTATTACATCAACGATTTTGATATCGCATTAACATTTGGTCAGAACGGTTCACTCTTGGAATCCAGTCAAAACAATTTAAAACTGACATATAGTCAAATAAGGGGATAGATTAACGTTCTATATCCTATGAAATGTTAAAAGAAGTAAAATAAAAGTAGAACCTTAATTTTCCTTCGTAACACCACAACATCACCACGTGATACCGCTACCGCTAATAGTCTTAGTAATAACTGCGATGAAGAGTTGCATTTCAAGTAATGGTTTTAAAAATTATGAACGGTTGGTGGTAAATGAAAACCGCACGTAGTAATCTACTGCGGTTACAGCCTCTAGTAGATGTGTAATAACACTGTTTTAATACTTCAACAGTGTAGTACTAATTATAGTGTGCGGCTACATCTGTGAGTGGCTCTGAAGGCTTCTTCTACCTGATATAGTTGGACTAAATAAATAGCTGATAAACCATAAATATCACTGTTGCCAAAAGTGAACACCTCTTTCACTTTTAAAATGTACAAAGAAGGTTAAATAAATAATAATGTATGAACATTTAATTTTGCATTTGTTGATCCCAGTTAAATTTGTTTGGAAATGACTATAACATATTGATAATAAAATAAATAAAACAATCTTATACGTGAACCTTTTAAATCAATTTTTCTAAGTAAAAAACAAATAAAAACACTATTAAAATGGAGGCCTTGAAAACACGTAATAACATTCAGAAATCATCTTTTTGCAAAAGCAGTAAAATCACCCACTGACTTGGTGAAAACAGTGAATCGGAAGGAGTACCCAACAACTACTCGCCCGTACTGGACAGACATTCCTTTGTGAGACAAACACTCCGCCGGTTACCACTTCGAAATATTTATCATATGTTTTTCTTCTTTGAAATATGGTAGAAATTAAAATATTTCCTAACTAAACTGAACCAGCTGCAAATTATATGTCTATAAAACAAAACAGACTACTGCTTTTATTGTAAATTATTATTTATCACATAGAATAAATTACGTAATTATCAAATACCTATAAAAATATGTATTTTGTTACACTTTGTTTTACAAATCATAATCTCACCCTAAATTCTGAATTTGATAAACAGAGTAGTAGTGAAAATGTGTTTTGTATCTTAAATGATTATAGTGATATCTTAAGACACCAAACTTTCATGGAACTTTAATAGTTTAGGTAAGGCTAAATGGTTATACCTCAACATTCTTATTGATCATACATTTCTGCTATTAAATTTATATTCTTTTGGTATCGTCACACCTAAAGTGTCAGAATCTATATCCAAAAAAATGACTAGAAACCTTTTTTATACTTAGATAACAAATGCTCACGAACAACAAAAATGTTACCGGAACAACAAAAATCACTTAAAAGTAATATTTAGAGTAAAAACAGGTAAAAACATTAAAATATTACTTAAAACTACTGCATTTTCTATCCGTGTATAATGAATTTATATGCTAATATACACGTAGTTACATTAAAAAACATATTATCCCTTATTAAAAATATGTATTCTTTGGTATTCTCTTGACACTAAAAAATGTATTGTAAGTTTAAGATAACAGCAACAATTATTACCATTGAATTATTTTACCCTTCATTTTGTAAGCACAACTTTTTAGAAAACCCTTAACTTTGTATGGTTTAGCTAAAGTGAATATCAACCTATAATGTTATGATTAAAAACCTACAACCTATTGAAATACCTCGATATAAAGAATCAGTGTAACTAATAATAAGGATGCATGATTGCCGTGATCACAAGATACGATTTCCTAGTATCACGGAATCTGTCACAACCGTGCTATTCACGTTGGCAGGGTTATAATTTTACCTCTGATATTACGACAAATCTATTTTAACACATTGCTCAGGGAAACCGAAGACTATTTTTTGAGGTTTTACCAGTTTTTAAACCCATTAGCTTATAATATCCATAACAAGTACATTTTTATTATAATAAATATTCAACTATGTGACATGTAGAGCTATAAAACAAATATGACCATTAAACTTACATAATAGTTTTGACTCCTTTTTGTTAGGATTGGTCTGTTAGGGTTTGATAAATAAATAATAGATTCTTAAAACTGAATTATTTTTGAAACGTTCTGTTAACTGAAACTATTAGTTAGAACATCCCTTTTTCAGAATTAAAGTTATCTAAACTTGCTATTTATATTAAACAGTTTATCAATACTGTCTAAGGCCGACCTTTTCTAAGAATGCATAAACAATATTTATTCCACTCACAAAAGACAACTAAGTTTAGAAGCCTTAAATACATGCCAGAATATTCTCAAGGCCTATCTGACGACCCTTAAATTAAGAGGAGATCGCTATAATCACTAAAACAACTAAGCATTTATTAAATATTTGACATTCTATATAATAATTCTCATAGGAATTAACTTTAATACTAATTAGCAAGCGTTTTATAAGAAGTATTGAGTGGTAGATAATGATAATAATAACAGATAGTAGATAATAATAACAGCAACCGACCGTTTTAATATCATACCATATATTGTAGATTTATTATTAGAACACAAGAAGTACACACAAAATATAAATTAATTAATTGGCATCCGTCCTTGTGCCAGAGTAGTCTGCAATGGGCATTAATAGACACGCCACCAATATCAATAATAATTAATGGTGTTGACCTGAATGGTTGTCTGATGGGAAGATGCCGATACTACATAAATTAACTGACTCCATTAATGCAACCAGAATTGGAAGAAATACAAGCCTGCTAACATTAGACTCAGGATCTACTTTAATTAAATTTAGGAACGTGGAAAATATGGGTTGTTTTCAAACTCTCCCTAGGAAGTTTGGTAAATTTTTTTTGAGTAAAAACAAGTAATAAATATCTTATAAACCACTTGTTTTTCTAACTCCATTGAGTCTACTTTCAAAATACGTATACTTATTAACTTTTATGAATAATAGTTATGTGTTTTTATTCATATTTTGTTATTATTTGTTCACTGAGCAAATTTATTAAAGAGTAGCAAATAAGACTGAATACTAATTGGTCAATATTTATGTAAAGATATAAAATTAAATGCAAAATACATATAATATTAGCAGATACTGGCGTGCGTTACTATGCCCAATAATTGTGTTGACAAATCTTCACTCACAATATTTACATTACAGCTAGCTAGGTAAATAAACAGGGAGCTGTTCACAATATTATTTGTTAGTCATCAGTGAAAATCATAAAAAATTTTTCGTCCATAAGAATAGCACGGTAACTTTAAAGTCCAGCGGGACGATCGAAGCCCTAAAGTCCTAGGACCTTGATTAGTGGCTAGACACCTTCCTAGGATTATCCTGAATTACCATGCAAAGTTTCATCGCATTTGGATAAGGAGTATAGAACTCATAAAGGATAAACATACAAACATTGATTTTATAATATATTAATATGTTAATGCGTGTAAACTATTTTGAATTAACAACTTCATTAATCAGTACTCCAGTAAAACAAGGGAAATATTTCAAGGTAAATTTAGATTCACAAATAGTAAACATAGTTTTTAATGTGACTTATAATTTGTTTACGAAATCGTGTACAAGTCATTTCACAAATTATATTCTTCTTTGCTATCTGTCATTAAAAACCTGCTAGGATCCCAACCGCATCAAACAAATATGCAATAGCCAACTAGCCAATTGTCAATAACCAATAGCCATGAACATAAGACAATTTAATATTTACGGGACAGGAATCCAATTGTACAACATTTAATTAGTACCAGTCAAATGTTTACTAAAACCACAGTATATGTAATAGATTGTTAAAGAGTTTATCAGAGATTGATAGTGATAAAAACTTCATTATAGAAATAATTTGCATATTAACAGATTTGTAATGCGTGTAAACCATTTTGCATTAACAACTTCAGCCAGTTATTATTTTGTGGGAATTTTCCCATACTAACCAGCCTCTAATATTACATGCGTAAATTATAATAAACAAACTAACACATGCTTTAAACAAACTAACACGAAACGTAGATATTACCATAAAAAAACCTATATAATAAGTTAATTAGTATTTTACTTTCTGTTAGTTATTGTTAGGTACTTAAAGTCAGCTAGCCCTACATACTTTTCTTACATAATGAGGAAAAAAAGTTTAAACCTTTATGAATAACATATAACAAATATAACTCGTTATACGTGGAAAGTTAGCATTATAATATTTTAATTCTATCTTTAAAATGTTCCGCTTTGTAATTTGTATTCTCAAAGTATCCTAACAATAATCAACACTTTAACCCTTTTTTAGTTTTTAGCGAAAAAACCTATAGTAAAGAAGCTATTACCGTAGGTCTCATCGTAAGACTAAGCCCGAGACCATGATAACTTTTTGTTTTGAGGTCCCCAGATGCCAAAAACACTATTCGTTCAAATTTATATATATGTATATATATATATATATATATATATATATGTGTGTGTCCGTTAACACGATAACTTGAGTAAAAGACGTCCGATTTTGATGACATTTGGCTCAAATGTGTAAAATGACATTCATGACTTTAAGTTCGAAAACCAGAAAAATCGGACTATGGGAAGGGGGGTTTATGGGGGTTTTAAATTTTCAAAAATCGGTTTTTTGCGTTTTTCACCCTACAATTTTTTAAAAACTTAATTTTGGTTTTGACCATGTTATAGAGCTTAAAAAAACAAATAATTTAGTATTTTGAATTATTAACCTAGGGTAAGTGGTTGCGGAGAAAATCCAAAAAAACCTGCTCATAAAATCTCCCATGTTAATCTTATGCGAAAAACGTTTTTGGCTTTTCCTCAGTTTATTTTAATCTAAACTTCACATTTGCTTTTACCAATCTTTTCAGTTTCACAAAACAATCATTTTGGTGTTTAAATTGTGATTCTCCGCCTAACCGTTGCAGATATATTCAAAGTGCTAAACACAGTACGTTGTCCAATGTTATCCTTATGGAGAATAAATAAAATTTGATATCTGGATTATTTATGAATGTATGTTGATGAATCTTTGTATGTGGCTTCACGTAGTACTGGTACATTGATATTTGCACAAAAAATTGATTTTTTGTTGATTATTCCCGTAGCAGCAAACCTGCGTACTCAGCCCCCATGTTATTCTTATGGAGAATAAGTAAAATGTAATGTCTCCCTTAATTATGAACATAAATTAATAAAACTTGGTATTTAGCTTCACTTGGTTGAGTTATATTGATAATTTTATAAAAACCCATTTTTCTGTTCCTTGTTGCAGCAAACCTGCTTTCTCAGCCCCATGTTATTCTTATGGAGAATAACTATAATGTTATATAGCGCTTATTTATGATTGAATATTGATGAAACTTAGTATGTGGCTTCGCCTAGTTAAATTCTATTTATATTTGCATAAAAACCAATTGTTTCGGTTCCTTCTTTCAGCAAACCTACATACTCATTACCAATGTTATTCTCATGGAGAATAATTAAAATCGCTTATATGTGAATATATTTTTATGAAACTTGGTTTGCGGCTTTTTGTAGTATTAAGACATATATTATGCATTGGAAATTCGCTGAGTACGCAGGTTTGCTGCGGCGGGGGTATTTTTTATTTAATTCTATATTCAGTGAAACATATAATAATAAAAAATGAATCAAAAAATATTTGAAAAAATTTAGTTGTTAAAAATGTCGTTATTTACATCAGAAGGCTCTTTTAGTATAGGGAATAATAGACTAGGATTTTTAGAGTTTGGCCTAGACAAAATTAGGCCACGAACGAATCCGACTGCAATGTGTTTGGCACATGTCCCTGAACATTTCCTGAGAATTCCCAATTTTTCCCAATTGGGCAACGTCCGCCATCTTCCCAAGTAGCATTGAAATAATTTTTAATATTTTCAAAATAATTTCAAATGGTTTTGAAATGAGTTTATGTTTAAAACGAGTTAAATTATTTTAATATAATTATAACATGAGTTTACAATTGATTAAAAATAATTTTGAAAACATATATTAAAGTAATTTCTATATCATGTTTAATATTATTATAAATAAATGTTACAAAACTTATTCAAAATAGTAGATACAATATTTTTAAATAATTCTAAAATTGTACTAATATAATTTTAAATTATTTTACATTATAAAATGTTTTGCTTTTTTAAATTATTTTAAATCATTTAAAACCATTGTTCATCGATCAAAAATTATGAAAAAATCAAAAGTGATAACAAATTTAACATACTTTTCAAAATAATTTTGAAACAACTTTAATATGTTTAAATTAGTTTCAAAATTACTTAAAAATATTAATATAAATTGTAACATGTTGTTTTGAAATTATATTAAATAACTTTTTACTAACTCGATTAAAAATCCTAAGCAAATTTTTAGAAAAAAATTAAAATTAAATGTAATAGTTCAAATTTGTTTAAATAAATAAATTTTAAAATATGCAATAATTTTAATTATTAATATATTTTCACTGATTGAAAGTTAATGAGAAAAATAGAGTGGTTAGCAAAGAAGTTCTGTTTTAGTTTCAAAATTTATTATGTTTTGCCAAAATGAGTTGATGTAGTAATTCGTTTGCAGCCTCAAAAAATTTATAAAAATTTACATTTCATTTCCCCAGGATTTGTGTAACCTCAGTTTTGGGTACCATATTGCTTAACAATGTTATATATATATATATATCAATAGAACATACAAGTTTTGTTTCTTCAACCTTAAAAATTACAAGATGTATACAAATTACAGTGTTTACCAGCAACAACAAAAGCAAACAAGGAATGCTATAGTTTCACGAAGTCCCCGTGTGGTGTAGTCAATTGGTTTTCCTTATGTTGCCAGCCCAACCATTATTATTTTAAGGGGTGAAGTGGTCGAGAGGGTTAAGACGCGAGTTTAATGATCGACAATTTGTGGGTTCTACCCCCGGTTTGGTCATAATATTTTTGAAACGTAAAATATATTTCATAATTTTGTTCAATGATATTCAAGCCCATTACATTAGTCAGATTGTGAAAATAAGTATAAACAGTATTATTCTCAGTAAATATTGTTTTTTTTAATTTTTAAAATTCTTTTTAAATAATTTAAAACTTATTTTTAAGTTATTTCAAAATTATTCTGAAATAAATTTACAATGATTTGAAAATATTATAAAATGGATCAGACAGGAAATTGTTTGTAAAAAAATAATTTTAAAACCACAACAAATTCATGTACAAATTATTTTTAAATTGATTTTGCTGTTACTAATGCTACTTGAAATTTTGTTTAATGACTTTAGACCAAATCATTCTCCCGTTATACATGAATGTCTATGTTGAGTCCATATTTTACTTAACGGTCCTAGACTAATTTCGGCATCCAACACTTTTTAATATCAAGTATTTAATAAAATCTTCTCGATGTGGTAAGAATATTAATTAACAATGTATCAAAAATATTTGAAAAAATATGGTTGTTAAATATGTCGTTATTTACATCACAAGGCACTCTTTTAGTGTAGGGAATAATAGACTAGGATTTTTAGGGTTTGGCCTAGACAAAATTAGGCTACGAACGAAACAAGTCAAGCAAATGCAAACCACTTATAAGAGGTATAGTGGTCGGTAATGCAACAGCAACCGTTTTAAATTATACCATATATTGTCGATTTATTATTAGAACACAAGAAAATGAAAATAAAAAAAAATAATTAATTGGCATCTTTCCTAGATCCGTCCATTATTTAGGTATAAGTTTAAGGTTGAAATGTTATAAAGAGACACCTAATTGTAATGGTAACCGAAATATGAAAGTTTCAAGGTAACTAGCCTAATTCATTCAATGATCAGACGAAGTTTTCTATAATTAAATTTGTTACACCTTCATAACTAACGCAAACCCAAACCCTCTTCAAATCATTTCATAAAACAGCTCTAGGACTCTAAAAAGATCAGTTGCTCCTATTTTAATAGTAATTTTTTATTTACTGTTCTTTTATTCGTAATATTGAAATCGTAATTGCTTAGCTTTATTAGTAAGTAATATGTTTATTATTTAGCACTCACATATTTAGCTTATTTATTCTAAATGCAGGAGTAAGTTTTAATTTGGGTAAACAGTATCAACAATTCGTTGGGTCAAGGAATCGATATTCCTTAATATGTATGTTTTTTAACATCCAATATACCTGTCATTAGTTCCGAAAAACAAACAGTAGAAACAAGTTTTGATTATGATTTATGAGAATTATTTAACCCTGTTTGTACAACAGTTTTAAATATATAGTCCGTGTGAAAAAATTACTAGAGCCAATTTTTTTATAAAAAATAAACACTTTTTGACACGACGGAATCAAATTGCATACAACAAAGTAAAATTAAACACAATTTTATAACAAAAACATTGATAAATAAAAAACAAACGTTATATTGTTTTTGCCAGTTATAGATTCAAATTATTATTTTGTGTATCTGCAAAGAAAAATATTAATCAGTGCGAGGTTCAGTTTGGTAAAAGTAAGTGAAGGTCAACGAAGTTTATCCAATGTTTACCCCGCTTAATGAACGCCCAGTCGTCATATAAATGTACATAATTGTAGAAAACATCGGAAAATTTCTTCATCGAAAGATCTTAAAGTGCATAACAATTTTGACGATATTGGTTTTTTTATACCGGGGAGATATTTAACCTGTGTTTATTAAAATAGTTTTTCTTTAAACACAATAACAGTTACTCAATATGGGGCTTGGGAATTGTGTTACGCTTATCTAATCTTGTCCAAAACTAATATAAAGAGGGTGCACGTGGAATCGTAAGTAAGTCTGACCGACATTTACCATGGTGCGTACATTCCTATTAAATGGGGTGGTAACAAATTATGCACACAAACTTTATAAATTATCTTAAATGTTTGCCTTTCGTTTTTCTTGCAACATGTATGCTCATTACCACTAATACTGCTCAAAGGTCAAAAAATTCATGTACCATCACGACATTGGAAATCGCAACGTACAAACTAAAACATTACTAAAACAAATAATGAAAAGGTAAAACTAGTAATATACTCAAGGATAAATACGGATTTATAACGACATGAAGACAATGTTGTTACATTAACAATAAAGTATGGTGCTCGAATATTATTTAAATAACTGTTAGAACTGTAACGGTATTATATTTATCACTATCAAGAAGTATTTCAAGAATCTTAGTCATATAAGACTTAAAACTAATATTACAACAAATAAAAAAGCAACGAGTTTCGGACAAAATGTAAATTAGCATAATATATTTCTAAAGACTTTTCTGTTCTCTCTAAATGTTTTGGGCATTATTTAAACAAATGTTCTTACGTAATTAAGATAACAAAATTAATATGAAACTGCCTAAGTATGTAATGTAAGTATTATTTTATTTGTATATAATTTGTGTAACTATCGGTATTAAATTACGGTATTAGATTTTCATTGTATTATTTTTTGGTCCTGCGATATTTCAGGTACTTTTAATGATTTTTTTACATTTGTATTCCAAGCCTACCAACTCAACTTTTTCGGATGTTTATGCTCCGATGTTTTTTACCGTTTTTAAATATAATTGGAAAATAAAACTTTGCTAAACATGTTTAGACCCCTTTAGTAATTTATTTTGGCCCACTTGTTGTGACAAGTACACATGGAGTGACAAAGCAGATGAGAATGTAATTGACTGATGTCAATGAAAGCAAATTGAAAGATTGTTCGGAACTTTGAAGTGCAGCTGTCAACCTTGTACGGCCGCTTGGCTAATAGTAGGGTAGGACAAAATGTAAATATGTGCATGTAAAATATAAATGTAAAAACGTCTGACTAAAATAGTACTTATTCATTGTACAGATCTAGCAAGTTGATAGGATATGTAAATTACCTTTTATATTATAATAACTAAGTGTGTATGGCTGGAGTTAACGCCTGCAACCAGTAACTCCTCACAGTTTGTTCCAAATTGTACCTACAATCTGAGGTAACAATAACAGTATGTATAAGGCCTGTATTTTGATGACAGGCCAATCCGACTTGCCAGGGTCAAATTTACTATCACTTTGACCACGTGGCATAATTTCATTATTTTGCTGGGATTAATTCTTAATATATATGGTGGGAGAAGGATGATGATGGGTAGGGTTGGTAGGATAGGTTCAGCTAAGATGTAACCAATGGCCAGGAAATGTGTCTCAGTCAATAAAATATACCCACGTTAAGGGTAGGACGTTGACTACCCTTAACCGCCATGCCTGTCAGTACACCTTGCCCATCCTGCCGTCAGCCTAACCTTCTCGGGTAGGGAACTGAATTTGTTCACTACAAGACAATCATTACAGAGATGTCTTCCACTGTGGAATCATCCACCTGCTATATCCATTATATGTACCTAAATTAGCAGAAAAAAGTTAGTATCCCAATGGCATCAATATTTAGGGGACGATAAATAAAAGCAAGATGATTCATTGACTTGTAATTTCTTTCTAACGATAGTCCTACGGAATTGTCCTTAGTATATTTGTTTCAAAAGGTTACTTCATTACTTACTCTTACTCTATTACTCTATTACTCTATTACTTACTCTTTCTCTATTTGTTTTAAAAGGTTATATTTATCTAAATCTTCTGATTTTTACCAAAGATCAAAATATCATATAACACTAATATGTGTAACAATCTCAGTAAATAATTCAAAATATTGTTTGGTAATTTCAAACATGAATAATGTTATTATTATTGTTATTAGGGTTATTATTGTCATTGTTTAAAGCCATATACTTTAGGCGTGGAAAACATAAACCTAGAGAACCGGTAAATTAAGTAAAACGTAAAGTTGACGAAAACATTTTATTGTATTAAAATGAATTAGTTTTTCTAAATATCACGACATATTGCTTGTTTAAATGTTAATTAAATGTGTACTTTCAAGGAATCTGTTACATATTTTTATTTGAACTTGTCTTTATTAAAACATTATCTTTTACCAATACATTTTGTAACCATTTTGGATAATTCAACCAAAGGGTTAATCAAATTAAGTGATAAAAAGAAAGGCAAATTAAATTTGCCTCAATGTCAGTAAAATATATTTTAACAAAGAAAACGAGTGTTTTACACCCATTTTCCATGAAACTAATAAACTAATAATTCCATGAAATGGAACGTTTATTTTTAAAATCAAAAACATTCAAATGCTTATTTTTATAATAACAAATATAATGTTTCAAATCGTTTTCAAACTAATAAGCTTCGTGTTTCCCATCCAGCATAAATTATAGTTGTAGTTTCTTTTGGTTTCTCTTTGATGTTGCACATAACATAACACAGTTTACACACACGAAACGGATGTATATATTTTTACAGTAGCAAATTGATGCTAAAAATAAAAACAAGATGCTTAAAGTTTTGCTTTGAGACCAATTATTAGTCTCTTAACACAGTATAAATTTACTATAGTAAAATAAATTATAGATCAGTCCCAAATGTTGTTGGACAGGATAGAGGTATTTTTAAATGGAATCTGTGCTGGTAAAGTATCCGTATAGACCTACAAGTACAATATATAAAATAAATAGTAACGTACAAGATAATTTTATTGTATGTATTCTAAGAATATTTAAACCTTTCAATCTTTAATTTTCCTAAATAAAAAATAAAATAAAATATTATTTTGACTATGAAACTACATTCAAGTGTTTGCTAATATTCAAAAGTTGTCTACAAAAAAAGGAAAACACAATAAAAAGTTAATAAATATAAACAACTTTATTTAATTATTTATTTGTTAAACGCATTAAGTACTGCAATTCCAAAAGTCAGTTGATATCTTATCAACTCTCATGAACAAGACCTTGCAAATTACAAAACTACAATAGACGATTATGTAATTTTCATGTCGGACGCCAAACACCACGCCGACCGGTGTCACAGAATGGCCTTCCTTGTCAACATTAGTTGATATGATTGGCAACTAAATGGCTCGTAATTTGTGCTAAGGCTTTAAATAACATTCGTCCTACCTAATAAAAATTGGTCTAACTTTTACTATAAACTTTTGTATATATTACAATATATATAACGGATGGACTATCATAGCATATATGTTTTAATACAGAAATATTAACTTCATTATCAAGGTTTTTATATGTTTGGAGCTAACCAAAACAAAAAAAAGTTATCCAGATTACGAAAGAATTCCAGTAGATTTATACAATGCTTACAACTGATCTCCGATGGTCTTTGGCTTATAACAACATTCCCGATGTCGAATACTATCCTGAATGTAAGAGTGAGGTTTGCTTACTTGCCACTTTGATCTCAAAAAAGGCTCTATAGATTTCCTTTAGATGATGTGAGTATCCAATTTTGGGTTAGTATAATTTCAAAACATTTCACCGGAGAAAATGCATATTATGTAAAAATACGTTCTTTTAACATTGTGCTTATATAGGTGCAAATCGAAAACAGCTGATCATAAACTGACAAATCTTAATGCAGTTAAGTATTAACATTCAATAATTTAATTCCCAGAGAACAGTAACTAAAAAAAGGAATACAGATTTAATATACAATAGAAACATTCGAAATTAAGGAAATTCGTAAATTAAAAAAGTACTACCAGGAATAACTTTAAATTATACTAACAATTGGTATGACCTTACAAATTCGGAAAAGAGGCAAACATTAAACCTACTCAACATATGGGACCATGGATAAAATTTACTCTAGGAATATTTATCAAACTGATTAGCCTTCTCCGATCAAAGCTTTGTACCCCAAGTACTAACATTCTTGTAAACCTAGCGTACGTTTTATATTTAGAGTGTAATCAATTGTTTATCATTACACATGATATTAATATTCAGTGTATGTATTATTGTACCGTAAAAAGCCAACACGCTACGCAGCCTTCAAATTGACATGGTGTTTCAGTAAACAACTGTTGTTTTGCTTAGTAGCAATCAACACTTGTTTATCTCAAAGCCTGTGAAAGGTAAATGTATATGTCTAATATAAAAGTGTATTACACAAGGTAAATTTACTTACAACGTATTTATTAACAATCAAACATTACTTATTAGTGCACATGTTTAGAGAAAATGTTCCCCTCGTAGTATGTATTATTTCAATGTTTAGTAAAATAATTTATCTGTGATATAAATTATCGCAATGCTCTGTAGTATTTTTCTTACCAGCTTTACAAAAAAAATATATATATATATTAAATGTTGAATAATTTTCGTCGACCCTTAGGGGTCAGGTTCAGATGGCCCATCTATTTGGCATCAAGTGTTTTTCTTTTGATCATCTATGCCAAACTGCAAGACCTGGGCTCGAAGACACACTAGATAAAATAATCTAAAGGGCGATAATCACATCAGCCCCATAAAGACATCAGGGACACTCTCAGATTCCTCTGGTGACCTCTTTCATGGGTCATCCCTTTATAGTTGACATTTTGACAAACCGGGAACTACGGTCAATAACCCAGATCCGATCGGGGTAAAGTTACCAGATTATGAATATTACAATTTAAATTACTGGCTGATATTCTTTTGGAAAAAGGGATTAGCGTGTCCGGGTTATGGCAGGTACAACAATGTATGTTAGTTTTAAATCAGGAGATCTGATAATGTATATCACATAGAAGATAGATATTAAAGATAAGTTTGAATAATAAACAACACAAATAAGCTTATATCCTGCAATTAAAAGTCCAATAGTGCGAAAATCTACAGGAATTGAATATAGTTTATTAATTTTAACACATTTACAAAGACTCACGATTGGTGTATTAACACATTAAAATTGTGTATGGCAGAGTTTCCATTTGATTCCATGTATTTAGGCAAGAGAATTTTAAGTATAGAATCACCTTTGCGAGATTTAGGTGTCTGAGATTAATTTAATCATTGTGGTTGTGAGCATACATAGATAGGATCACGATTGAACCCAGAACTAATGGTAACAACGGATCACAGTTGTAACCAAGACAAGTGCGTGTCAACTACCGTGTCAACAGGTTAAAGAAGGGCCTGAGCTGAAGGTAACAAAGGATCACAGTTGTAACGAAAACGAATGCGTGTCAGCGACTGTGTGAGCAGGTTGAGGATCTGTGCTAAAGAGAACAACGGATCACAGTTGTAACCAAGACGAGGGCGTAACAACGACTGTGTCAAAAGATTAAAGGAGGGCCTGAACTAAAGGTAAAAACGGATCACAGTTGTAACCAAGACGAGTGCGTGTCAACGAATGTGTCAAAAGGATGAAGGATAGCCTGAGCTAAAGGCATCAAATGATCACATTTGTAACCAAGCCCAGTGCGTGTCAACATCTGCGTCAACAGGTTTAAGGAAAGCTTGAGCTAAAGGTATCATCAGATCACAGTTGTAACGAAGACGAGTGTGTGTCAACGAATGTATCAACAGGTTGAAGGTTGGCCTGAGCTAAAGGCATCAAATGATCACATTTGTAACCAAGCCCAGTGCGTGTCAACATCTGCGTCAACAGGTTTAAGGAAAGCTTGAGCTAAAGGTATCATCAGATCACAGTTGTAACGAAGACGAGTGTGTGTCAACGAATGTGTCAACATGTTGAAGGTTGGCCTGAGCTAAGGGTATCAAAGGATCACATTTGTAACCAAGCCCAGTGCGTGTCAACATCTGCGTCAACAGGTTTAAGGAAAGCTTGAGCTAAAGGTATCATCAGATCACAGTTGTAACGAAGACGAGTGTGTGTCAACGAATGTGTCAACAGGTTGAAGGTTGGCCTGAGCTAAAGGCATCAAATGATCACATTTGTAACCAAGCCCAGTGCGTGTCAACATCTGCGTCAACAGGTTTAAGGAAAGCTTGAGCTAAAGGTATCATCAGATCACAGTTGTAACGAAGACGAGTGTGTGTCAACGAATGTGTCAACATGTTGAAGGTTGGCCTGAGCTAAGGGTATCAAAGGATCACATTTGTAACCAAGCCCAGTGCGTGTCAACATCTGCGTCAGCAGGTTTAAGGAAAGCTTGAGCTAAAGGTATCATCAGATCACAGTTGTAACGAAGACGAGTGTGTGTCAACGAATGTGTCAACAGGTTGAAGGTTGGCCTGAGCTAAAGGCATCAAATGATCACATTTGTAACCAAGCCCAGTGCGTATCAACAACTGCGTAAACAGGTTTAAGGAAAGCTTGAGCTAAAGGTATCATCAGATCACAGTTGTAACGAAGACGAGTGTGTGTCAACGAATGTGTCAACAGGTTGAAGGTTGGCCTGAGCTAAGGGTATCAAAGGATCACATTTGTAACCAAGCCCAGTGCGTGTCAACAACTGCGTCAACAGGTTTAAGGAAAGCTTGAGCTAAAGGTATCATCAGATCACAGTTGTAACGAAGACGAGTGTGTGTCAACGAATGTGTCAACATGTTGAAGGTTGGCCTGAGCTAAGGGTATCAAAGGATCACATTTGTAACCAAGCCCAGTGCGTGTCAACAACTGCGTCAACAGGTTTAAGGAAAGCTTGAGCTAAAGGTATCATCAGATCACAGTTGTAACGAAGACGAGTGTGTGTCAACGAATGTGTCAACATGTTGAAGGTTGGCCTGAGCTAAGGGTATCAAAGGATCACATTTGTAACCAAGCCCAGTGCGTATCAACATCTGCGTCAACAGGTTTAAGGAAAGCTTGAGCTAAAGGTATCATCAGATCACAGTTGTAACGAAGACGAGTGTGTGTCAACGAATGTGTCAACAGGTTGAAGGATAGCCTGAGCTAAAGGCATCAAATGATCATATTTGTAACCAAGCCCAGTGCGTGTCAACATCTGCGTCAACAGGTTTAAGGAAAGCTTGAGCTAAAGGTATCATCAGATCACAGTTGTAACGAAGACGAGTGTGTGTCAACGAATGTGTCAACATGTTGAAGGTTGGCCTGAGCTAAGGGTATCAAAGGATCACATTTGTAACCAAGCCCAGTGCATGTCAACATCTGCGTCAACAGGTTTAAGGAAAGCTTGAGCTAAAGGTATCATCAGATCACAGTTGTAACGAAGACGAGTGTGTGTCAACGAATGTGTCAACAGGTTGAAGGTTGGCCTGAGCTAAAGGCATCAAATGATCACATTTGTAACCAAGCCCAGTGCGTATCAACAACTGCGTAAACAGGTTTAAGGAAAGCTTGAGCTAAAGGTATCATCAGATCACAGTTGTAACGAAGACGAGTGTGTGTCAACGAATGTGTCAACAGGTTGAAGGTTGGCCTGAGCTAAGGGTATCAAAGGATCACATTTGTAACCAAGCCCAGTGCGTGTCAACAACTGCGTCAACAGGTTTAAGGAAAGCTTGAGCTAAAGGTATCATCAGATCACAGTTGTAACGAAGACGAGTGTGTGTCAACGAATGTGTCAACATGTTGAAGGTTGGCCTGAGCTAAGGGTATCAAAGGATCACATTTGTAACCAAGCCCAGTGCGTGTCAACAACTGCGTCAACAGGTTTAAGGAAAGCTTGAGCTAAAGGTATCATCAGATCACAGTTGTAACGAAGACGAGTGTGTGTCAACGTATGTGTCAACAGGTTGAAGGTTGGCCTGAGCTAAGGGTATCAAAGGATCACATTTGTAACCAAGCCCAGTGCGTGTCAACAACTGCGTCAACAGGTTTAAGGAAAGCTTGAGCTAAAGGTATCATCAGATCACAGTTGTAACGAAGACGAGTGTGTGTCAACGAATGTGTCAACAGGTTGAAGGATAGCCTGAGCTAAAGGCATCAAATGATCATATTTGTAACCAAGCCCAGTGCGTGTCAACATCTGCGTCAACAGGTTTAAGGAAAGCTTGAGCTAAAGGTATCATCAGATCACAGTTGTAACGAAGGCGAGTGTGTGTCAACGAATGTGTCAACAGGTTGAAGGTTGGCCTGAGCTAAAGGCATCAAATGATCATATTTGTAACCAAGCCCAGTGCGTGTCAACATCTGCGTCAACAGGTTTAAGGAAAGCTTGAGCTAAAGGTATCATCAGATCACAGTTGTAACGAAGACGAGTGTGTGTCAACGAATGTGTCAACAGGTTGAAGGTTGGCCTGAGCTAAAGGCATCAAATGATCACATTTGTAACCAAGCCCAGTGCGTGTCAACATCTGCGTCAACAGGTTTAAGGAAAGCTTGAGCTAAAGGTATCATCAGATCACAGTTGTAACGAAGACGAGTGTGTGTCAACGAATGTGTCAACAGGTTGAAGGTTGGCCTGAGCTAATGGCATCAAAGGATCACATTTGTAACCAAGCCCAGTGCGTGTCAACATCTGCGTCAACAGGTTTAAGGAAAGCTTGAGCTAAAGGTATCATCAGATCACAGTTGTAACGAAGACGAGTGTGTGTCAACGAATGTGTCAACAGGTTGAAGGTTGGCCTGAGCTAAAGGCATCAAATGATCACATTTGTAACCAAGCCCAGTGCGTGTCAACATCTGCGTCAACAGGTTTAAGGAAAGCTTGAGCTAAAGGTATCATCAGATCACAGTTGTAACGAAGACGAGTGTGTGTCAACGAATGTGTCAACATGTTGAAGGTTGGCCTGAGCTAAGGGTATCAAAGGATCACATTTGTAACCAAGCCCAGTGCGTGTCAACAACTGCGTCAACAGGTTTAAGGAAAGCTTGAGCTAAAGGTATCATCAGATCACAGTTGTAACGAAGACGAGTGTGTGTCAACGAATGTGTCAACATGTTGAAGGTTGGCCTGAGCTAAGGGTATCAAAGGATCACATTTGTAACCAAGCCCAGTGCGTGTCAACATCTGCGTCAACAGGTTTAAGGAAAGCTTGAGCTAAAGGTATCATCAGATCACAGTTGTAACGAAGACGAGTGTGTGTCAACGAATGTGTCAACAGGTTGAAGGTTGGCCTGAGCTAAGGGTATCAAAGGATCACATTTGTAACCAAGCCCATTGCGTGTCAACAACTGCCTCAACAGGTTTAAGGAATTTGAGCTAAAGGTATCATCGGATCGCAGTTGTAACCAAGACGAGTGCGTGTCAACGACTGCGTTAACAGGTTGAAGGAGGGCCTGAGCTAAATGTATAGATGGATCATGGTTGTAACCAAAACGAGTGCGAGTCAACAACTGCGACAACAGGTTGAAGGAGGACCTGAGCTAAAGGTAACAACGGATCACAATTGTAACCAAGACAATTGCGTGTCAATGACTTCATCAACAGGTTGAAGGTGGACCTGAGCTAAAGGTAACAAAGGATCACAGTTGTAACCAAGACGAGTGCGTGTCAACGATTGCGTCAACAGGTTGAAGGAGGACCTGAGCTAAAGGTAACAAAAAGGCAAGTTAATAGAAAACATTCACTGTTAAAGATCTCCATTGAAACTGGAAGTGGGTAAATCATATTAAAGCCTCACCAAACACTACACATAAAATAAAATATATAGAAACTGGTATAACGGTTTGATCGCACTTGAGAAACTGGCAAACATATGTCGAGGACTAAGATTTCAGTTTTATTAGTAGAGATTAATTCACTATTATAGTTGCTGTTTTCAGTGTGATTGTAATTATAATCAGTATTGCATACTACCAGAGCTTATTTCCTTGGTTTGTATTCATGCACCTTTTGCGTTGGATATATAATTACAGTACTAAAGGTGAGCGGGGAGTACATTGACTTCATTAATAGTCTTCGTCAGCACTGGGACCTGGGGACTTTTTCATAGACCTTATTACTTTTACACGGTTGAGAAATTGTTAGGGTTGTAAAATACGGCTATATTTTTATTATATATTTAAATTTCAACTATTCTACAAATATTGTAAGGTACCTTGCCAGCTTATCGGTTGGCATCTTTGTAAAGGTTGGTAAAAATGTAGGTCCTGCAGGATTTGTTAAATAGTTTACATGCACTATAGATGCTATTTTAATACTACAAAGTGACATTGCCACATTAGAATAGGACGTTCCAACTCATTTTTGTTGTTATCTCATAGTTTTAAGTCAATACACCTGGCATTTGTTTCCTTAAAAAACGTCGAATTTTGAAGTTTGTTTCACTTTTTTTAATTTCTTACCTCAATGTGTAATAATAAATGGATTGTAGGATAAGCATTTCAATTATTGTTTGTTTAACTTTACGGTTTTACATTTATCATATGGTTTTAACTTATTTTCCTTTACGTTTGCAATATGTAATAGCAATTAAGATTTTTAAGGTTTATAATCTAAAAACACAATCTCCAATTACAAAAAATCATTACCATCCGTCATCTCTTAACAAACTTACATTTATAAAATGTTGTTTTTACAAACCGTTTCTCAATAGTTTGGCAAACAATTGAATTCTTATATTAGTTTACCAACTTATCAAGCCATGCAGCCAACTAGATATGGCTTCAGACATGCTTTGGCGTTGTTGTGCAGGAAGTATACGATCCGTCATGGTAATTACACATCGGGAGGGTCTGTGACGTCAGAGTCAGCTGTTGTGTAATCATCTGGTTATTAATTTAAACTGCAGTTGATTGTAATATTAGCAACAATACTAATATGCCTATTTTAATCACGATAAAGGGGACGTACTATTATGTTCATTTATATTTTTCTGATCACTATACCGTGGTTGTAAAAATGATAGCATAAATCATTAGATTTAGTTTTTGGCTTATTTTTGAATTTAAAATAAGACAGATTAATTTCTACTATATGAATTTTTTTATTTCACTTATTGTTTCGAAATGCTCAAAGAAGCTCAAAAATACTTAAAATCAAATACATTTTGGAGCGTACCGGTTCAAGTAAACACAATCGGTAGTTAATTTGTTATTTTATTTTTAAAATTTTACTGACGGTTATGTATTTTCTATTACCCAGTACTTACAATCATGTTAATAAGTTATGTATAACCTAGTCATTACCACATATTGTTTTGATAGCATACATAATATATTTTTTCTTTCTCTCATTACTTATTTTACTATTTATCATTTTGTGATTTATTAAGCGATGTAATATGTATATTTGTAATTGGTGTTGATCGTTCGAAATAAATAAATAACCATTTACGTCTTTTTTAAGCATTTATCCTATTAAGTTATTTCGGATAAAAGTATAATTCAAATGTTATATTATAGGAAAACAGGCGTGATAAATAACCGATTAAAATATGCCTTTTTTAACAATTACTGTTAATGTAGTAAAACTACATCTCGACATAATACTTTTACAGTTTACAACTTACTGGAAAAATTAGTCATGGTGTTAATGTAGCTTTAACGAATTATAATTTATGTCTAAACTACGGATAACAATAATAAAATTGCGTATTATTTAGAGGACGTATTTAGCAGACTCTTTGTATAAAGTTTAATATAAATCTGCGTATGATTAGCTGAATAAAAAAACCAAAAGAGAGGATAGGTAAATAATTCCTGTACAGCCACTAAATGTGTTAAATGTCACATGTAAGGTATTTCAAATATGATTTATTAACTATTATCAATCGGTCTTGCAAATTATCAATATATGTTGCACTGTACCGTTAGGTCAAAATATATACAATACTATCTACATAAAAAATAAAGATTGTCTAGTCCTTTACCTACATCATTAAATTGGAATCCTGTAAAATATTAAGCCACAAAGGCGTGGCCAGTGGAGACGGTGACGCAAATCCCAGTACAAAGTTCACGGTCGCGCTCAATACACTCACTTGCGCTTAATGAGGGTGAATCGCCAATAAAGCTGTATCGATTACCTCCAGGAAGTCAGAGAGCAGTACTGTACAATTGAAGCTTTATAAACAGAGATATTGTCGAGAATACACGTGACCTTTACTGTAGCAGAAGTTATCTTTGAAAAAAAAACTAACTTCCTTGTGATAATGTTATCATTAATTTAAATTGTAATTATATATAGATTTTTATCATTGATAATAACTATAATTTAATGTTCCATAACATGCATAAGGATATTGGTAATTATTGAACAAACGAGATCATGCCAAAATTGTAAAACATCGTTAAAAGTCTTACATCCATTATAAAATATATTTAGTTGAATGTTATTATATTCGCGTCAATTGTCAAAGATTTCATTAAACGATTACAAACACATTATCACGAATTAATTTTAATAAATCTATGTTTAATTTGCTGATAAGGTTGTCAGACATAGTTTAGTGAATTACTTCCTGTCACCAAGGGTAAATTCCTCAGTGTATTCTTTAAAAAAATGTGTTTATTGGAAAAGGACAAGTTATTCTTATTAATAGTATTGAATAATCTTAATTATATTAATAAATGTGTTCTTTGCAGTCAACATGTAATATCTTTTTCCTATATAGTAACCTTCCTAGTCCTTATTTAACATGTATTTGTCCAGGATATTCCCACATTTTAACTTACAGCTAACTGTACTCTCGTATAACAATGCAATACTTGAGTAGTACTCAAAAGCACAATATTGCTCGAGTTTTCTTTTTTTCAATGAATAGTAAAAAAATGCTTTGGAACAAACAATACATAATAATTAAATAACTGTCAACTTGTTCACAAATAAAGAGACGATTTGATCTACATATTATTCATAATATATTATATTTACTTTATAATTACTTATATTGTTATTTTAAGTTACGATATTATGTAATAAACATATCTACCTTGCCAAACTCTTTGCACATGATAAACTTCGCTTGTAACTCCCCAAATAATAGGCAGAGAATAACAAACAAACAACTATCTACATGGCATTAAAAGCCTATTACTGGGCAGTATTGATGATGCAATCAATTTTCAAATAGTTTCCCTGTAAAATCTGAAGCGTGAGACTATATACATACGTACTTTATTGATTGAATTGTTGGACTAAATTTTAATAGAGGTGATTAGTAAACCGGTCATATTGCAAATCAGGATACGTAATCTTTTCCAATTCAAGGTTTAAAATGAGACTGAATAGAATGGAGTACTTATGTTATTGAAATTAGCAGGACAAGTAACGAAAGCCTTCGATTATCACGATATATTTACTTTGCAAAGTTTATAATACTATTAACACTAAAAAACAGACTATAATTCAAATAGATGCGGGTTTGGTTAAGCTAAGAATTTGAGATAACGAATAACATATATGAATACATTAATCTTAGGTGTCTTTGATATAATTTCAAAGATTTTTTCATAACTGATAGTGATAAAAATTTAACTATACTAACTGTTAATTAACTCTTTTGCTGTTGAGCAATATGTCTCAATAAAATAATTTCAAATGCATTTGTTCCTAATCGAAGAGAAAAGAAGTAGTGAAATACTATATTAAAATATATGATTTATTTCTTAATTTAAAAACATAATTTTGGATGATAGTACATTTTGTCATTGTATTTATTGCATATTTTATTTCTTAGTATAGGTTTTAATTATTTAATTTTTTTCATACGATTAGATAGTAAATATCAAACTTAAATATTAAGAAAAAAAGTGTTTATAAACGTATAAACATAGGAAAAACTATAAGCTACAACTAAATAAGAGTTAGCTTACTACTCGAAATATTTTGAATTTTATTTTATTTTAATATTTATAGATAATCTGTTTTCATAATACTTTATTGAAATGCACGGTAACCACTAAGGGGAAAATCGAGATAAAAATCACTGTTTGTCACAATCTGTGACGAGAGAGAGCACTGAAGTGCACAATAACAGCGATGCAATCATCATGAAATTAAAGTTCCCACAGGACGGCAGCGACAACATCGTTCTACAGCTCAACAGTGTGTATTGGCAATAGTGATTACATTGTATTTACGGTGTGTTAAAAGAGACTGCTGAAATTTAGAGTTTGATAATAACATATTTACTATTAAAATGTTCTTGAAAACGTAATAATTTAGTGAGATTGCTGTAAAGAATGTTGCATTAAACAGTCAACTTTGTAGGGCAATATAGATGTAACCAATAATGAATGGAGTAAAAAATCTTCTTTGGTGGTATAAAATACCCCCGTAGCAGCAAACCTGCATACTCAGCGAATTTCCAATGCATATTAATTTATATTAATACCACATAAAGCCACATACAAAGTTTCATCAATATACATTCATAAATAAACGATTTATGACATTTTAATTATTCTCCATAAGAATAACATGGCGGCTGAGTATGCAGGTTTGCTGAAATAAGGAACACTAAAAATGGGCTTTTATACAAATATCAATATAACTCAACTAGGTAAAGCCACATACCAAGTTCTATTAATTTATGTTCATAATTAAAGGAGATAACACGTTAATTATTCCCCATAAGAATAACATGGGGCTGAGTATGCAGGTTTGCTGCTACGGGAAATATCGGGCACAAAATGGATTTTTGTGCAAATACCAATAGACCACAATGAAATGAAGCATTATACCAAGTTTCGTCAGGATTAGTTGATAAATAAGCGAGATATACAATTTTTCTTATCCTCCATAAGAATAACATTGGACAACGTACTGTGTTTAGCACTTTCAATGTCTCAGTAACCAATTGACGTAGAGCAATGATTAAAACATCAAATTGTGCGTCTTTTTAAGCTGATTCCAATGGGGAAAATAAAACTTTCCTTTTTCAAAAATTGTATGTAAAAAACTTAAAAAACCCATTTTTGGGGTACAAAACCCCCCCAAAAATACCCCTTCGGATAGGTCGATCCATCTGGTTTTCGAACTTAAAGTCATAAATTCTGCTTTACACGTTTGTACCAAATTTCATCAAAATCGGACCTTTTTTACGAGAGTTATCGCACCCACGAACACACACACACACACACATATATATATATATATATATACAGTTTCGAACAAATGGTGTTTTTGGGGTCTGGGGACCTCAAAACGAAAATTTATCATGGTCCCGAGCCTAGGTCTTACCATGCCGACTACGGTAATAGCTTCTTCCCTATTGGGGAAATTCGCTAAAACTAGAAATCGAAAACTACCTACGCAAACAAAAATACTACTATCAGTGATTTCCTACAAATATCTACGATGAAGTTTATGGTGTTTAAGGAAATACTACATTAAAAAACCTATACAGGTTTATATATAGCAACTGTAGCAACTGTATGTAGCAACTGTGTTTAAATAACCTTCAAATGTCTCTTCTAATATAAAGGTTAAACATCATAGTTCTATATAACGGTATAATAAACTAGGTGGCTAATACGCCCAAATTAATTTAAAACACTAATAACAGCGTATTACGTTAGTAAATATTGTAGGTAGTTTCGCAAAAATGAAAATGAAGATGAATGTTCCAAGAAAGCTAATTGAGCTGAGAACAGACGCTATCCTCCATAATGAGATCAGCTACCTCTCGTAACTTCTACACCCTGCCCCAACCCTCCTGGTCTCTAACCTTCTCATTACCCCAACAAATCAAGAGTACATTTTGACTACACGCCTAACCTAAGTTCACACTAGCTACTACAGACAATTTTGTTGATATTATTAAAAATGTATTTATCGTCTTTGAAATGTTAATAGCTTTGTTCAGAATTACATTTATTTAATAATTAACTCGCCTAAGGAAAAGGAAAAGCTTTTATCATCCTACGGAATACCCGGGGATATTTAAGCACAATGATACCGTCAGATCAAAACAGAAATTGATATAACCACTTATAAGAGAGGGTTTTTATAAACAAGTTATTTGGGTTTGTTACTGTTACTACTGTAGGTAGTTATTTAAGTTTTGAAACTAGCTAATTAAGCCCATAACAGACGCGATTCACCATAGCGAGATCAGCTAAGCAGTTTTTAATAAAATAAAAATAAAACAGGTATAGCAAGTTGATAGGAACTTTATTAACAACACATTTTGTGCGGACAATAAAATAGTATAAGGCCTGTACTTTGATGGCATAATTTAACTACTGAAAAAAAAGCCAGCTATTACTAAACCATTGTTTTTACATACATTACGTAATGCTTATTTTATTATTTCGTTCATCGTCTAATTAAAACTCTTTTAAATCAAACCGAATGAAAAACATATTGTAAATAACTCAATTAACCCAATTTTCTGTTTTAACTATTTTCATTTCTAACATTAGTGTTGTTCAAGTTAAAAGGTAAGAGAATACAAATAATCCAGTGAGCGTTTAATAATAAGTGACACAATGATGAAAACTCCTGGTTTAATGAAGGGAGATGATGCTGATATTGTCCAACCAAAATTATTGTTTCAGCAAGTAGTATCATGCTTTCACAGGCAACATTGGTGTTGCAACTGTTAACGTTTACATAATTTCAGTTTATTGTGTTTCACATGTTTTGTTATCCTCCATGTGATGGCTGTGATAATTGTATACTTTCAGTGTTCAAACACGGCGTTCAATCAAAATACAAATCCAGTTATAGCCTTGCATTGCAATTAGTTGTTTTAGTGTTGTTATAAGTGTAAGTTTACGAAACAAATCAGGTATTTCAGACATTTTAAATAAAATTAGTGGCTTACAGGGGCTATAGCCCCTAACATATTTTTTGCGTAAGTGGATAATCACAGCTGATCATTAGTTCATCCTGCTTATCAATAAAAACATTGTAGTGGTATTTCCATAAGAAACTCATTGGATCTTTGAAGTCCAGTGGGGTGTAGCCCACGTAATTTTTTTTCATATTTCTAATATTTTTCCTACCCGTCCTTGTCTCTCAAGCTTTAAAATTAATCGTAATAACCTAACTTAACTTCTTCCTAGCTCGTGATATTTCGTGGGGACCGATTCGCTTACGGAATTAAAGATATAGATTACTAATTTATTTCGTGCTAATACTCTAAACACCTCAAGAAAAAATCTCTTAAATGCATTGCAAGATTATATAAACAGACAACCGTGAGGCTAGTTTTAAGAGGATTACGAAGGTTAGGTTATCCAAGATCCAAAGGGAATCCTTCGAGGACACATGTGCTTGTTGTAATATTTTGTCCTGACACCGGAAAGTAAAAGAAGCTTTCTCTAATCTATCGTACAGAGGTGCAACTCACCCTTGCTGGGAATAATTCCTAATTAAATCCATAAGTTTGGAGAAGGGTGATGACGGGTAGGGTTGGTAGGATAGGTTCAGCTAAACTGTAAACAAATGGCCAGGAAATGTGTCTCAGTCAATAGAATCATATACCCACGTAAAGGGTAGGACATTACTACCCGCCATGCCTGTCAGTACATCTTCCCCATCCTGCCGTCAGCCTAACCTTCTCGGGTAGGGAACTGAATGTGCTCACTACAAGACCATGACAAGGCTGTCTTCCACTGTGGAGACATCCATCTACTATATCCATCATATGTACCTAAATTTCCAAAAACAATTAAGGATCCCACGGGCATCAATATTCATTGGACGTTAAATAAAAGCGCGATAATGCATCGGTAATATCCTGCTACGCTAGTCCTACAGACTTATCCATCCATAAATAATTAACTCAGTGTGTTTCAAAAGGTTATATTTCTCTAAATATTCTGATATTTTATACAAGATCAAAATATCACTCAGCACTAGTTTAGTAAAAATATATTGTTTGGTAATCTCAATCATGGATGAGTGATTTTTTTTATTACTATTGTTATTAGGCTTATTGTTACCATTATTTAAAGCAATATATTATTGAAGCTTTAGGGGTGGAAAACATAAACCTAGAGGACCGTTAAATTAAGTAAAACGTAACACTTACAACGTTTTGTTATCATAGTATATGCAACCTCTGTATTTTTTATTTATTTTATTTATAGACTTAACTTATCAATCCAAACAATTATAAATCAAAATCGATTACATGTCCAACGTTTGTTTTAAAATGGATTTGTATTCCTAAATATCATAACTTAAGCACATTGCTTTTTTAATTGCTTCTTTTCAGTAAATTTTCCTTTCAGTAATTTTTGGTTACAGATTGTAAAACCATTTTTGATAAATCTACAAAAGTATTAATTAAATTAACTGATAAAATCAAGTTAAAATTTGCCTATATGCCTGTAAAATATATTTTAACAAACAATACGGGTTTTTACACCCATTTATAATGCCACCAATAACAAATTGGTTGAAAATTTATTTTTTAGACAAAAAAAATCAAATGCTTGATGCTTGAAATCTTTATAATGACATATTATGTAATCTTAAAATTGTTTTCAAACTAATAACCTTCGTGTTTCCCATCCAGCGTAAATTATAGTTGTTGTCTCTTTTGGTTTCTCTTTGATGTTGCAGAACAGAGCACAGTTTACACAAACGAAACGGATGTATCTATTTTTACAGTAGTAAATTGATTCTAAATATAATAACAAGATGCTTACGGGTTAGCTTTGAGGTCAAGATTTAGTCTCATAATACAGTTTCAATTTACTGTTGTAAAAGTAATTTTGGATCAATTCCAAATGTTTTGGAATGCATAGAGGTTTGATTGTTAATGGGAATTTTGAGTCTGCGCTAGGAAAGTATCCTTTAAAAAACAAAACAATAATTTAATGATACTTTTTTAAATGTACAATCAATAAATGTTATGTATTGTGCGAATATTTGAACCTTTTAATCTTTAATGTTCCTTATTAAAACATAATACAAACTAAAACACATAATATTGCGATAGCGATAGTAATTTTAGATTAAACTACTCTTAAAAGTTTGCGAGATTCAAAAGTTGTATTTACAAACAAATTATAAAAACACTACAGATAATGACTAAATATAAACAACTTTATTTATTCATTTATTTGTAAAACGCAATAAGTTATAATTATAAAAGTCAGGTAAGACATAAAGTCTGTTGAAAATGACGTTGCAAATTACAAAATTGCAATAGACAATTACTTAATTTTCATGTCGGATGCCACGACAACCAGTCTCACAGAATGGCCTTGCCAACATTAGTTGAAATGATTGACAACCACATAGCTGGAAAATAATGGTAAAGTTTTAAATAAAATTTGTCCTACCTAATACAAAATTGCCTAAATTTTACGTTTATGTTTTAAATGTTACCTAACGTTTAACGAATGAACTATCATAGCATATATGTTGTAATAACAGAGATATGAACTTAAGTTCAAGCTATCTTTGGCCTCAAGATTTTTGATAAGTTTGGATCCAATCAAAACAGAATAAACATTATCCAGATTACAAAGGAATTCCAGTAGTTTTATACAGTTCTTACAACTCATCCACGGTGTTTGGCTTGAAACTATATTCCCGACGTCGTATACTTTTCTGAATGTAAGAGTGAGGTTTGCTTACTTGAAACATTGATCTTAAAAATGGCTTTATAGATTTCCTTTAGATGGTGTGTGTATCCAATTTTGGGTTGGTATAATTTCAAAACATTTCACCAGGGAAAATGCATACTATGTAAAAATACTTTTTTTACATTATGCTTATGTAGTTGCAAATCGGAAAAAAGGATTAAAACAGCTGATCATAAACAATCGGTCATGGTTCATCGGTTCATCATAAACTGACAAATCTTCATGTAGTTAAGTATAAATATTTAATCATTTAATACATTTAATCATTTAATCATTTAGTAACTAAAAAATAGGAATAACTATTTTATATACGATAGAAATATTAAACATTAACTAAATTTGTAAATTAAAAAATGACTACCCGGAAGAACTTTACATTATACCAACGATGTGCATATTCGGAAAAGAGGCAAAAATATAAAATCTACTCGACATGTAGGGCCATGGATAAAAATTAATCTAGGCCTATTTATCCAAATGATTGGCCTTCTCAGATCAAAGCTTTGTAACCCAAGTACTAACATTCTTGTAAACCTAAAATACGTTTTATTAGTGAATTTCCTGTGGAAAGTGAACTATTAGCATGACTTGCACGGTGAAAATTGAACCCGGGACCACCATAGAAGTTCCTTCCGTGACCACCTGTACACGTCTTGGGAGTAGTTCAATATGATATATATTTGTATTTAGGCATATATATATATATATATATATATATATATATATATATATGTTTGCACTCTAGCGGTCACATTTTTTTCCGATTTACTTCAAATTTGGTAGGGTTATTTTTTTGTATTCAGTTGGTCATGTTCATTGGGAAAAACAATCGGAAAACTATACCTCTCTTTTTTTGGATTTTAAATTTGGACTTTTGGGTTTTTGGGCCTAAAAAGTGTCAGAACAGCCCTTAATGTTAAATTAAGGCGTATTACGTTATAGGAATTAAAAAGGCAGGAATTTTAAACCCTCCCACATTATTCTATCACTAATATTAACTGAGTTACTAAATAAAATAAATATTGAGTAAAAACAGTACGTTGTCTTATAAGGATTTTTCATTGGAAAAGGCTGTTTTTCATATCTTGATGTAGATACATCACTTCTAATACCCCATACCGATTTTTGATTGTGATGGTACCTCCTTCTAAACTTATAAAGCACAACATTGCCATACCAATACTGGATTTAAATAGAACCTGGTGTATCAGAACAGCCGACAAATCCAATATTTTCCATTTTGCTAAAAATCATAAAAATTGACGTTTACACCCGTTATTTGATTGTTAAGAGTTTGTAATGCAAAAATTCACTTCCCTAACGTCATCGTGCTGCGTGCAAACTCGTATTTAAATTGTAATTAATTTTTAATCGTTACACTAATATAATATTCAGTGTATGTATTATTGTACTGAAAAAATCCAATACGTTACACAGCCTTCAAAATGACTTGGTAATTCAGTAAATAACTGTTGTTTTGCTTAGTAGCATTCAAAATTTGTTTACCTCACAGACAATGAAAGGTAAATGTATATGTTGAACATAAAAGTGTATTACACAACTTATATTTGATTATGACGCATTTATTAACAGACAAACATCACTTATTAGTGCACGTGATTAGAGAAAATTCTTCCTAGTATTATATATTATTTGAATATATGGTAATATTATTATACTGGGTAAAAGGTATTGCAATGCCCTGTAGTATTTTTCTCACCAGTTTTACGCAATATACTTATTAAATGATAAAAAGGTTTGACCACATTTGGGAAGCAGGCTCAGTTGGCCCATCTATTTGGCATCAAGTTTTATTTTAACCATCTATGCCAAACCCCGTGACCTGGGCTCAAAGACACACTAGATAAACCAATCAACAGTGCGATGCCCACATCAGCCCCTGAAATACATCAGGGACATTCTCAAATTTATCTGGTGACCTCCTTCAGGGGTCATCCTTTTATAGTTGACATTTTGACAAACCGGAAAATTGCGGTCAATAACCCAGAGCCGATCGGGGTAAAGTTACCAGATTATGAATATTACAATTTAAATTACTGGCTGATATTCTTTTGGAAACAGGGATTAGCGAGTCCTGGTTTTGGCAGGTACAACAATGTATGTTGGTTTTAAATCGGGAGGCCTGAAAATGTAAATCACATAGAAGATAAATATTAAAGATAAGTTTGAATAATCAACTACACAAACAAGCTTATCTCCTGAAATTAAAAGGAAATATAAATTTAAAATTCAATAGAACGAAGACCTACAGGAATTTATTCTAGTTTATTGGTTTTAACACATGTACGTTCTTAAAATTGATGTTATAATAAATTAAAATTGTGTATGGCAAAATTTATATTTGATTACATATAATTAGACATTAGAGTTTTAGTATAGAATCATCTTCGCAAGAATGAGATGTCTGAGATTAATTTCATCATTTTGGTTGTGAGAAGCCATAGGGAATTTAGGGAATTGAGCCCAGAGCTAAAGGTAACAACATTTGTAACCAAGACGAGTGCATGTCAACGACTGCATCAACAAGTTGAAGGAGGGCCTGAGATTAAGGTAACAACGGATCACAGTTGTAACCATGACGAGTGTGTGTCAACGACTGCGTCAAAAGGTTGAAGGAGGGCCTGAGCTGAAGGTAACAACGGATCACGGTTGTAACCAAGACGAGTGTGTGTCAACGACTGCGTCAAAAGGTTAAAGGAGGGCCTGAGATTAAGGTAACAACGGATCACAGTTGTAACCACGACGAGTGTGTGTCAACGACTGCGTCAAAAGGTTGAAGGAGGGCCTGAGCTGAAGGTAACAACGGATCACAGTTGTAACCACGACGTGTGAGTTTCAACGAATGCATGAACATGTTGAAGGAGGGCCTGAGCTAAAGGTAGTAACGGATCACAGTTGTAACCAAGACGAGTGCATGTCAACGACTGCATCAACAAGTTGAAGGAGGGCCTGAGATTAAGGTAACAACGGATCACAGTTGTAACCATGACGAGTGTGTGTCAACGACTGCGTCAAAAGGTTGAAGGAGGGCCTGAGCTGAAGGTAACAACGGATCACAGTTGTAACCATGACGAGTGTGTGTCAACGACTGCGTTAAAAGGTTGAAGGAGGGCCTGAGATTAAGGTAACAACGGATCACAGTTGTAAACATGACGAGTGTGTGTCAACGACTGCGTCAAAAGGTTGTAGGAGGGCCTGAGATTAAGGTAACAACGGATCACAGTTGTAACCATGACGAGTGTGTGTCAACGACTGCGTCAAAAGGTTGAAGGAGGGCGTGAGCTGAAGGTAACAACGGATCACAGTTGTAACCATGACGAGTGTGTGTCAACGACTGCGTCAAAAGGTTGGAGGAGGGCGTGAGCTGAAGGTAACAACGGATCACGGTTGTAACCAAGACGAGTGCGTGTCAACGAATGCATCAACAGGTTGAAGGAGGGCCTGAGCTAAAGGTAACAACAGATCACAGTTGTAACCAAGACGTTTGAGTGTCAACGACTGCGTCAACAGGTTGTAGGAGGACGTGAGCTTAAGGTAACAACAGATCACAGTTTTAACCAAGACGTGTGATTGTCAACGACTGCGTCAACAGGTTGAAGGAGGGCCTGAGCTAAAGGTAATAACGGATCACAGTTGTAACCATGACGAGTGCGTGTCAACGACTGCATCAACAGGTTGAAGGAGAACCTGAGCAAAAGGTAACAACAGATCACAGTTGTAACCAAGATGTGTGAGTGTCAACGACTGCGTCAACAGGTTGAAGGAGGGCCTGAGCTAAAGGTAACAACGGATCACAATTCTACCCACGACGAGTGCGTGTCAACAACTGCGTCAACAGGTTGAAGGAGGGCCTGAGCTAAAGATAACAAACGATCCAGTTGTAACCAAGACGTGGGCGTGTCACGAATGCGCCAACAGGTTGAAGGAGGGCCTGAGCTGAAGGTAACAACGGATCACAGTCGTAACCATGACGAGTGCGTGTCAATGACTGCATCCATAGGTTGATGGAGGGCCATACAAATTAACTACTAAATTGATAATCCTGTCAACAGTTCAAAAATTAAGGCAAGTTAATAAAAAACACTCACTGTTAAAGATCTCCATTGAAACTGGAAGTTGCTAAATCATTTTAAAGCCTCACCAAACACCACACATAAAACAAAAGATATAGAAACTGGTATAACGGTTTCATCGCACTTGAGAAACTGGCAAACATATGTCGAGAACGAACATTTCAGTTTTATTAGTTGAGATATTTTCACTACTATAGCTGCTGTTTTCAGTGTGATTTTAAACAGAATCATAAATGAATTGCATCCTACCAGAGCTTATTTCCTCGGTATCTATTCATGCACCATTTCTGTTGGATATATAATGACAGTACTAAAGGTGAGGGGGGAGTAAATTGACCTCATATACAGTCTTTGTCAGCACTGGGACCTGGGGACTTTATCAGAGTCCTTATTACTCCTATACAGTTGAGAAATTCTTAGGGTTGTAAACCACGACTCTATTTTTATTCTATGTTTAAATGGTAGGTAGTCTACTAATCTTGTAAATTACCTTGCTACCTAATCGGTTGGCGTCTTTGTAAAAATTAGTAAAAATATAGGTTCTGAAGAATTTTTTAAATAGTTTACATGCACTAAAGATGCTATTTTAATATCACAAAGTGACATTGCCACATTAGAATAGGACGTTCCAACTCATTTTAGTTTATATTTAATAGTTCTAAGTCAATGCAGTGCATATGGTATTTGTGTCCTTAAAAAATATCGAAGGTTTAAGTTTTTAATACTCTTTTTTTATTTATTTCCACAAGGCGTAGTAATAAATGAATTGTATAGTAAGTATTTTAATTATTGTTATATTGTTTAACTTTATTATTTTACATTTATCACATGGTTTTAAGATTGTTAAGGTTTATAACCTAAAAAAAAACATCTCCAGTTTCAAAAAAACCATTACCATCCGTCATCTATTAACAAAATTACATTTATAGAATTTTGCTTTTACAAAAAGTTTCTCAATAGTTTGGGAAACAATTTAATCTCTTATATTAGTATACCAACTTCTGCAGCCATGCAGCCAACTATATATGGCTCCAGACATGCTTTGGCGTCATTGTGCAGGAAGTATACGATCCGTCATGGTAATTAAACATCGGGAGGGTCTGTGACGTCAGAGTCAGCTGTTTTGTAGTCATCTGGTTTTTAATTTAAAATACAATCAATTGTAATACCTAAAAAAATAGTAACATGTATCTTAATGTCGTTAAAGAGGATGTATTTTGATGATTATTTATATTTTTCTGATCATGGTTAAAAAAATAATAGCATAAACTATTATATTGACTTTATGGATTTTTTAATTTATAATAAATTATATAAAAATTCCTTCTCTTATCGTTTCGAAATGCTCAAAGATGTGATTAAAAATTAAATACATTTTGAAGCTTATACTGGTTCAAGTATACCCTAGAACCATTTTCTATTTTCTTGGGCATTTAACCTATTAAGTTATTTTGAATAATTTAATGATTTAATATTGAACATTTTGTATTATAAGGGAAACGGGCGTTATAAATAACCGATTAAAATTCGCTTTTTTACACAACTGCCATTAACGTAGTAAATTAATATCTCAACAGAAAATGTTTTACAGTTCACAACTTATTGAACTAATTAGTCATGTTCTAATACAATGTATATATTTAGTTTTAACGAGACATAATTTAAGTCTAATCAAATTAAAAAATAATAAAAATGCGTACTCTTTAGAGAACATATTTAACACTCTTTTTGATTTTGTTAAGAACAATATAGATTTTTGTATGATTAGCTGAATAAAATAAAACAATAGAGGAGTATGTAAATAATTACTGTATAAGGTATTTTAAGTATGATTTAATAACTAGTGTCATAAGGCTATACTAAATATCGATATACTTATTACTTTACAGAGATTAAAAATATTTAAAATATTATCTATATAAAAAGATAATATTTTAGAATACTTTTGCCTACATCATTTAATTGTAATTTTGTAAAATATTAAGCCACAAAGGCGTAGCCAGTGGAGACGGTGACGCAAATACCAGTATAAAGTTCACGGTCGCGCTCAATACACTCACTTGCGCTTAATGAGGGTGAATCGCCAATCATGCTGTATCGATTACCGCCAGGAAGTCAGAGAGCAGTACTGTACAATTGAAGCTTTATAAACAGAGAGAGTGTCGAGAATACACGTGACCTTTACTAAAGCAGAAGTTACATTTGAAATAAAAACTTCCTCTATATATATTATATTTTTGAAACTCATAACAGCGATGGATTTGAATTAATAATTGATTTATTTGGACTTTACCAATCACATCTAGTGTTTAAAACTACACTACGTTTCGGGAGGCAAGAAAACCCCTCCCGTTATCAAGTGATCTCTACTTACATTTAAATATCAAGATCTTACACCTAACTATTGATGTTCACCTTACACCAAATAAATCAATAATAAATAATATTAGACTATAGTCAATTAACAATATAATTATATATATTTGTATAATTATTGCTTTAATTTTGTTTTGCACAACATGTATACCATGTAACATGTTTAACATGTATTCGTGATCATCGTATCGTAGAGCTCATCCCGAAATTGCAAAATCATCGTTAATTCGTTTACATCCAGTATAATACTAGGTATAGTTTAATGTTATTATATTTGCATTAGTTGTCTAAGATTTTATTAAAGTTTTATACGAAATTGCTCACGAATTGTAAATCGTTTGATCAGAAAGTTTTCATTCATAGATTAGTGAATTAAATATTACTACCTGTAACTGAAAAAAATATCTTCAGCTTTCTTATTCAAAAAAGTGTTTTTATTGGAATGAGAAAGTAAAAATAAATTTATATGTTTTTCCTATATAATAAACCTTCCTAGTCCTTGTTTAACATGCATTTGTCAGGATATTCTTACCTTTTAACTTACAGCTAACTTTACTCTCGTATAACCCTCAAATACTCGAGTAGAATACAAAATCATAATATTTCTCGAGTTAAAAACATTCTTTTTTTCAATGAAAAAAAAAATTTATGTATAAATATTTTTCAATGAATAAATACTTTTAAAACAACAAAAATCATGATAATATTTAATAACTGTCAAAGTATTCCCTAATTAAGAGAATGTTTGCTCTAGATATTATTAATATTATATTGTATATATCATATAATTATTTAGATTAGTATTTTCACCTACCCTATTTTGTAATGAACACATTTTCTTTAATACAATCTTTTCAAATGATTAACTACGCTAGTAACTCCCCAAATATCAGGCGAAGAATAAAAAAGATAACCATCCGCAAAAGATTAAAAGCCTATTACTGGGCAGTATTGATGATTCCATCAATGCGCAAATTGTTTCCCTGCAAACTCTAAAGCGTTACACTATCTACATGTATGCTTTGCTGATTTGTAATAGAGGTGATTAGTAAACAGGTTCTATTGCAAATCAGATTCGTAATCCTTATCAATTCACGATTCAATAGGCGTGAATATTTTAGGGTTCTTCTGTTACTGAAATTATCAGAACAAGTATAATAAAAGCCGTTGACGATCTGGATAATATATTTCCTTAGCAAAAGCTTATAATAATATTAACATTCAAAAAAGATACCGGTTCTATTGCAAATCAAGATACTTAATTCTTACCAAACCACGATTATATTTGTCAACAATCATTTGATTAGTTTGTCGTCTTCTTTTATTCAAATTATTAGGACAAGACTACTTACAACCCTAAATGATCTTTATATATTAGCTTTTCAAAGCTTATAATAATATTGACATAAGAAAGACAATAATTTAAACACATACGATTTTGGTTAAACTGAGAATATAAAATAACGAAGAAAACATATAAAATATAACATATTAATTCCAGGGGTCTCTAATATCATTTTAAAGTTTTTTAAATAGCTGATATTAATAGCTTTAGTTTTAGTTATTTTAACTAAATGTTTTTGCTGGTGAGCAATAAGTTAAATAAGCAATGAGTAAAATAGTTGTAAGTGTTTTTCTTTATTAAAAAAGAAATATAAAGTGATAAACTACATTAAAAACATTATTTATTTCTTAATTTAAAACATAATTTTTGAAGTTTGAATATTTTATTCCATTTCACTTTTGGCATATTTGTTTGTGACAATATATGATATTTAGTTTCTTTTCATAGAACTAAGATAATAAATAACAAACTTAAATATCAAGAAACAACAAATAATAAGAAACGCATAAACTTAGTAAAATCTATATTTCGATTTGTATATTAATTTCATTAGTATGTTGATTAGTTTATTGGCTAATAAACATATGCATATTGTATATGTTCATATTTTAAATAGGTAAGTTACAACTCAATAAGATAACTACGCGACATATTATAAATTCTATGAACATCAAACATTTATAGACAACTCTTGTCGGAGTACCTTATTGAAATGCTCGGTAACCACTACATTAAACATTCCTTTACACATCGCTGTGACGAGAGAGAGCACTGAAGTGCTCAATAGCAGCGATGCAATCATCATGCAATTACAGCCCCCAGAGGACAGCCAGCAACAGCATCGCTCCACAGCTCCACAGTGTGTATTGGCAGTTGGCAACAGTGATTACGTTATATTGGCTCTGTGTTAAACGAAACCGAGGAAATTTAAAGCTTTGTAATAACATATTTATAATGAAAATATTGTGACCCTTACTGAAGCAGAAGTTACCTTTGGAAAACAAATACTAACTTCCTTGATAGCACATTATAGATTATTTAAATGATAATTATATCTAGCTTTTTATAGTTGCTTATAAATTTATGTCACATAGAATGTTGCTATTGGTGATCATCGAATCGTATTGATCATGCTGGAATTTTAAAGTCATTATTACATGTCATTATTCTCTAGCATTTTAGAGAAGATTAAGCGGTTGAGGAGTTCTCTTATGCCCTTTTAAAATTGGAGAATGGAACATAGAAAAACAAATGCAGTCTCATTAACATCTCCCCCTCATTCAGCACAATCGTTGAATCGCATTATTTACTGATATACAGTTTTTTACCGAGAATCATAAACAGTTTAATTTGGCAAGTCCCTGGCTCTTTGATCGTGTCATCCTCACGTCCACCAATGAACAATTAACGGAGATCAACACAAAGGTAGATCTCTTCCAAAGCGACGATCGAACATATACATTTTTAACACCATTCTTTTATCCTTGACCACGCCGTTCACTATACCCGACAAAGTTCCTCGACTTAGCAACAGTACCCTAACTATCTGCCAGTACATTTCGTTAACTTTTATTTAATTGTACCTTAAACATGTAAAATTTATGTTAAATATTGTAAAATTATATGTATTGTTATATTTTAATTAATCTTATGTACATACAACTTGTGCGAAGAACAGGTGCACAGCAAGTTATGTAATAAACATATTTCCTTTGACACACTCTTTTCACAGAATCACCCCCGCTCGTAAATTCCCAAATATTAGGAAGAGAATAAAAACAAATAACCATCCGCACGGCAGTAAAAACCTATACTGGGCAGCATTGATGATTTAATCAATAAGCAGATTGTTTCCCTGCAAACTCAGAAGCGTTAGACTATCTACATGTATGCTTTACTGATTGAATCGTTGACGTAAATTATAATACAGGTGATTAGTAAACCGGTTCTACAGCAAATCAGGATACGCTATCCTTAACAATGCACGAGTAAAGAGAGCTGTGAATATTTTGGGGTTTTCTTTTATTCAAATTATTAGGACAATTAAAACCTTCAATGATCATGAGACATAAGTCATCAGAGACTTTATTGATCTTTTATCATTACATGCAATTGATCTGGCCATGTGATACATGATGCTGAACCTCAAATGATCTCGATATATTTACTTTGCAAAACTCATAATAATATTAACATACAAAAAAGATATTAGAATTCAAATAGAAACGGTTTTGGTTAAACTAAGAATTAAAAAAATAATTGGGGTAAGAAATGATTTATTCCCTTATTTAAAACATTTTAGAAGAAGGATGACATTTTTTATTTTAACGTTTGCATAGTTGTGTACATGAATATAGGTTTTAGTATTTTTTTCTTTTTTGCATAAAATTAAGAAATAAGTAGGCTAAAAAACAAATGTTAGTAAAAAAAAATACTAAAAACGTATAAGCTAATGTAAAATGTCATGTAGATTAGTATATCATTTGTATTCGTGTATTTTAAGGCTACTACACGGTATATAAAAATATTTTTAATATGACGATTTAACTTTATAAGATACGTAAACAAACTATTATGAATTCATCTAACAAAAATATAGATTGCAAACTGTTATCAAAGTACCTTGTTGCAATCTACTGTAACCTCTAAATTAAACATTTCTCTAAAAATCACTGTTTGTCACACTCTTTGACGAGAGAGAGCACTGAAGTCTCTCTCTCTCTCTCTCTCTCTCTCTCTCTCTCTCTCTCTCTCTCTCTCTCTCTCTCTCTCTCTCCCTCTCCCTCTCTCTCTCTCTCTCTCTCTCTCTCTCTCTCTCTCTCTCCTCTCTCTCTCTCTCTCTCTCTCTCTCTCTCTCTCTCTCTCTCTCTCTCTCTCTCTCTCTCTCTCCTCTCTCTCTCTCTCTCTCTCTCTCTCTCTCTCTCTCTCTCTCTCTCTCTCTCTCTCTCTCTCTCTCCTCTCTCCTCTCTCTCTCTCTCTCTCTCTCTCTCTCTCTCTCTCTCTCTCTCTCTCTCTCTCTCTCTCTCTCTCTCTCTCTCTCTCTCTCTCTCTCTCTCTCTCTCTCTCTCTGTCTCTCTCTCTCTCTCTCTCTCTCTCTCTCTCTCTCTCTCTCTCTCTCTCTCTCTCTCTCTCTCTCTCTCTCTCTCTCTCCTCGCTCAGTAACAACGATGCAATCATCATGCAATTACAGTTCCCAGAGGACGGCAGTGACAACATCGCTCTACAGCTTCACAGTGGTATTGGCAGTTTGCAACAGTGATTAAATTTTATTGGCTCTGCGTTAAAATAAACTGATTAAATTCAAAGTTTTTAAAACAAATTTATTATGAAAATGCTCTTGAAAATTACGAATTTAGTGAAATTTCTATAATGGATGTCACAATTAATTGTAAAATGTTTAGGGCAATACAGATGCAAATAATATTGAACAGGGGAGAACACTTGAACTTGGTGTTTTTAAAACTAGAAAGTCAAAATTACCTATTCAAACAAAAAGACCATTCAGTGATTTTATAAATATCTTTACGATGCAGTTTGCGTTGTTTTATAGATACTCAATTAAAAAACGAGTTTGCACGCAGCACGCTGACGTGAAGGAAGTGAATTTCCACATAAAAACTTTTAAAACTCAAAATCAGTGTAAAAACATACATTTGTCCAATTTTTATTGAAATCTGAAAACACTGATTTTTTGGCTGTTCTGATACTCCTGGTTTCATTTACTTGCAAAGCTGGGAATACAATTTTGCGCATTATAAGGTTAGGAGAAGGTCCAGACAGGCTTGAAAGTAGGCGTGAGGTTGCTGGGGATGATAAAAGTACTCTAACAAAGGAATAACAGGCTTTTCTAGTGTAAAACCCCCATAAGACAACGTACTGTGTTTGGCCGATACACATTGTCTTTAATAACTCGGTAAATATTTATGCTAGAATGACGAGAGAGGGCTTAAAAGTTTCGCCTCACTAATTCCCATCTTTTTGCATGTATTAAATTTACATCTGGGGCTTTTCTGACCCTTTTTGGCTCCAAAAAATCGAAATTTGAAAGATTAATCCCCAAAAAATGGGTTTAGAGTTTTCCGATATTGTTTTGCCCAACGACCTTGTCCAACAGATTATAGAAAGGAACGTTCCTACCGAATTTGAAGTAAATCGGACAAAAATGCGACCGCTAGAGTTCATACACACACATATATATATATATATATATAATTTTGAACGACCCCCCAAAACGTGTTCAGGGGGTCACGTTAGGAACTTCTATGGTGGTCCCGGGCTTAGGTTTCACCGTGCGGGTCATGCTAATAGTTCACTTTCCATAGGAAATTCACTAACAAACCTAGACAGGCTTATATTTAGCAAGCACAATATATTTAAATAAACTTCAAATGTATTTTCTAATATAAATTTTAAATATCCTAGTTCAATATTATGTGATAAAAACTATGTGGATAAATTCACACAACTTATTATAAAACGCTAGTAAAAGCGTATTGATGATAATGAGTTTTGTAGGTATTTTCGCAACAATCAAAATTAAAATGAATGTTTAAAGCAAGGTAATTGAGCTGACAACAGACGCTATCCTCCATAATGAGATCAACTACCTCTCGTAGCTTCTACACACTGCCCCAACCCTCCTGGCTATAGCCCGTCTCTAACCCAAATGATGAGTACATTTAATTTAGACTATTCATTCAACCTGTCTTCACACTATCCACTACAAAAATATGTTGTTGGGGTTTTGAAAAATACATTTTTTCCCGAAATGGTTCTATTTTTGCACAGAATTACATTTAAATAAATTATTCTCTAGTAAAACTTGTATTATCTTATAAAATACGCAGGGATATTTAAACATAATCATACCGTCGGAGCAGATCAGAAAATAAAATAATCACTTTTAAGAGAGTTTTAATAAGAAGTTATTTATTTTACTTCCACATGTATTTATATTGATGTATTACAGATGGTTTTACCTTTTCCCAATATTTTGATCTCTCAGGCTGCTACAGAAGCACGCACGTTTAGTGTGTGTTGCAAGGAAGTGACGCGGGCCGCCCGCCATTAACACACCATAAATAACTTGTAAACACACTTCTGGAGGAATGGATCAAATAAACCTCAAGTCACCACCTATAATAATACCACACTCTTTCATCTTTCGCCTTGTTAGTTGAGATAAATTGGTTAAAGCCACGAGCCTATCTATTTATTCATGATTAAAACACGACGGATCATCTGATAACTTTATACCCGAGGAGGTAAGTTTTAGAAATTCTCTTCATAGGTTTTCACTAGAACTTCATGACTATTAAGAAGTCGAATTCTTAAGCATAAACCTCTAATCGAAAATTAAATTACATTATTGAATAAATTGAGAGGCCTAATAGGGATATGGAGATGGCACCACTGTAAAACTAATTTCAACTGATGTAGGCAACTATTATAAAGCATATAGGCTAGTTGTGTTAAGTTTAACATAGGCCTCCTACTACAGTTTTCATCCAGGGATAATGGATATTATTGTATTGGTCTAGTGGCTGCCCTGGCTGTTACAGACTAGATGTTAGGGTAACTGTAGTGGGGGAGGATATTCAGGCCTAACTTCCAACCTTCATCTTAGTTAGAAATATATCTACCTTCTTGTTTGACATTCTCAAACTTTAATCCATATTTATTTATTTTAAAGGATTTGGATTGTTTGTATATATATATATATATATATATATATATATATATATATATATATATATATATATATATATATATATCTGAAGTTTAAGGACTCGCACACCGTTGGACCGATTGCCAAAAGACTTTGTATATACATGTAAAATTTCACGGAGAAGGTTTGTAAGCCATCCATTTTGTCCTAACTCAATTGGTTTTCTCCCAAGAGGTCCAAAAGGGTTTCCATATAAACCTCATAGACAGATATTGTTGTTTACATAAAAGCTAATGACATGTTTACTTGAACAGGTGTTCTTGGTGATATTGGTTTTAGTTGGTAATAGTCAAAGGCATGACAACGTCTACCGGGTAAGAGCAGACTATTACTATTTTTGTTGTTAACCACACGCAAGTATTGAATCTGTCTCACAACCGTTGATAAAGAACGGCCAATGGGTTTGTAATTGGGAGAAGCCAATGAGAACAAGTGGAAGATTGGCCGGAGCTTTCAAGTGCGAGTGCGGGTCATGTGCAGGCCACTTGAACGGCCATTTTTGGCCAGCCTTGTGATTTATAAATTATAAATTGTGTTATATTCTTTATAACTTGTTTTCTAAATCATAAATTAATATTAAACTCTTCGTATTATCAATTTATATTTAGATTACAAGGCTTAAAACATAATATGTTAATACCACATACAAATAAATGGAATTACACCTAAATGATTCTATGGAGATCTAATCCCATTATTCCTGAAATTTTTTTGGAAGGGAGGAGGTGAATGAGAAATACGAGTAAATATTAATTGAAATACATTGAATATACTTGGTCAAGTAAAATTAGCTATGAATATGTTTTGAGTATATTGTAAGAATTGGATAGGGACTAATGTACAACTTTACACATTTACAATATAATATTATGTTATTAGTTTCATTCATATTTGTTAAAAATATGGTTTAGAACAATCAAAACATATTTTTAATCAAGAACGCTTTTTTATAGTACGAGTTGAACTGTACTGATAAAATGTTTACTTTGTTTATAATAATAAGATTTGTGAGTACTTTATTATCTAACTTTGTTAAAAGTAAATAATGTATATAGATTTCTAAATTATTTGGCTGTTAACGTATAATTACAACTTTTATCTTAAACAATTACTCACTTATCGTCCTAGCCTTTGTAGCGATGTTTATGTAATTCAATATATCTTGCAGTCCAATACAGATGTAAAATGAAGGAATGTATTATAACAAAATAAAATATTTAAGTTTTAGTAAACACATTATAATTACTATTTTTGTTGTTAACCACACGCAAGTATTGAATCTGTCTCACAACCGTTGAGGAAGAACGGCCAATGGGTTTGTAATTGGGAGAAGCCAATGAGAACAAGTGGAAGATTGGCCGGAGCTTTCAAGTGCGAGTGCGGGTCATGTGCAGGCCACTTGAACCGCCATTGTTGGCCAGCCTTGTGATTTATATTTGACGTGGCTGATAATGATGTGGTCGGTCTTACCATCAATTTAGTCTATCAATCACTCAAATATTTCCATTAATTGTACAGAAAAATATACTTAACAGTATTGCTAAAAACTATAATCATGTTTAAACGTGTATATTATTCATATTATAAGTCCAGGTTAAAACAAATTGATTGTAATGCAGTATATTAGCTGATTTATAAAATAATCATGAAATGAAGTGAGTTTAGTATAAGTCTACTATTGTGAAAATACATGGACAGGATACTTCACAGATTCAGAGTAACAATAGGAAATGCAATCCTGGTTGAACCGGATGACATTTCACCGGAATAGAGCTGTTTTTATCATGATAGCTTCACCACATTTAGTGTCTGCGATTTTGCTGTCAAATATTTTTGGGAAGTAAAAATATTAACTCAAATCACTAAAGGTCATTAAAATCATGTTCTTTTCAATAATTTTTGTAATGCTTAGGTTATTGGTTTTCTTTTTTTAATAACGAACCATTGTTGTGTGTGTTTGTTTACAGGTGTTGTCGGTTTTACCTAAGATGTAAACTATGAATTCTGCAATACGACTCAACTTTATTGCAAACAAAGTGTTATTGAAGTTATTGAATATTCAAAGTAGAAAATTAATACAATGTATGACTGAATTATAAAATTCTCATTAAATTAATTGCCGTAAAACATTTGACTAAATGAGTTGGTAAAACGTATTAAATACACAATAATTGGAAGCCACTATTATATATGAAAGTTTAAGAAATTTACTGTATTAAATAAATTACTGAATTACACGAAAATCCATATTAAATTAAAATGTTGTTACCAAATGTTTAAAGTAAGTTAAATTGAGGATGTTCATATTTTACTTTTCGTTATTAGCTGGTTTCCGTATTTTTTTACTCTAATCCTATTTTTTTAAGGTATATTGTCTCTTACTCATTTATCTATAAAGTACCTCCTTCCTACGTAAATATTTTGGATAGTAACTGGTGTTAAGGCTCATACAAATTAACATTCTAAAATAAAGACAATACAATAGAATAAATGATTGTAATGTTTAAAGTTTATAATAAACCAAAACAGCTGTTAAATTATTCATTAAAACAAAATGCAATAAAGATGATACTATAAAACATGAGTTATTATAAATTGGTGGATAGAGAAAAATGTAAAATTGAAAAATAATTGAATTTTGATTTGAGTTGTTTATGTTTTTACGGAGGACCTTTTGCGGGATGAAATATGTCAAAGAAGGTGATACAGTGATATTAATTTTATTCAATTTACATTCAACAATCAGTTCTGCTTTGACTCACCATCTTCTTTAACACACTGTCTTCTTTCAGTAATTGTTCTGTTTTTCTACACACTTCAAATAACAGTTTGTAAGTTGCACATTATAATAAAAATAAATGTCCATATTAATGAAAGATTGAGGGATGAAATATGCGGTTGAATTAAGGTAATGAAAGGAAAACTGTTGTATGAAAACTCAAGAGGGAAATGTAATATGTGAGAGTGTTTTATTTTGGTTTGATAACAATGATTGAAAAATAAACAAAAGTCAGCTGATTGAAACATAGTAGATGATTTGAACAAGAAAAGAAAAGGTATGGAGGGAATAAATACATATTATTTAATTGAAAGTATTGAAAACTGTTGTAGTGTGATGTTACCAACTCTCTGAAATAAAATAAGAAAAAATATTTAAAATATATAATAAAAAGTTCATAAATCTTCACCATAAATATTTATCAAATAATAAGATCCTTACCTCTGTTTATGTCTAGGTTTGTGTAAAAGCGTATTAAAATTTAATTGGCATTCTTCTTATAATGTTTTATGGAAAACACGTAACAACTGTTTCAAAGACATGAGTGACGGTCTAATGATTTCATACAATTTATCTCAGACTTATCCGAAGAGCGTATTACTGTTTTACTGCTGGAGTATGATCGTAAAGCAGGAATAAAACATATGGGAATACACTGTGTTACTTCCTTAGTTTATGGTGTTTGATTATCCACCAGTAGGGTGTCATCTAGTGCACACAGCTCACTATTGTAATTATAGTGTCGCAATGGTATTTTATTTTAGAATTGGTTTGAAATTTCACATTGAAAAAACCTGTGTGACTGTATACCTGTAACCTGTGTAATACGTTTTAAAGCAATTAGGAGATAAATGTTTACGCCTCAAAAAAATCAGTTGGTAGTATTCATATCTGCAAAAAAGCTTGTTTAAATAGCACTATTTTAAATGTGATGGTTGAAATAAAAGTTCACCCTGGTAGATAAAAGTGCCATAATTCCAAAAACAACAATTTGTAAGTTAACATGTACATACAATATACGCTTATCGTGGATAATGTGAACTGCGTACATCATCGTAGCAACTTTTGATGCCAACTTGGTTTGCCATCTTACTATCCAATTTAAAATGATTGAACTCAACGTTTCTCCATTTACAAGTGGACTTGGCATTGTTTTGACTCAGGAAGTCTGCTATTCGTCTCGGTATTTAGCCACTGGGAGGGTCTATGATGCAATACAGTAGTCAGTAGACATTGTCAGCTGATTGTACAATGTGTCTAGAAAGCATACTGCAAGTTTTACATCATCAGCAAGCTAACTCCATATATTAGCTGCCGTATATCGATAAATAACGTTAATGTTATTACTTAAACGTATTACATCCAAGATGCTAGACACCATGCATTTTCTAGTAAACTATTAATACAATTTTTATTTTGTTATCATATTTTTATTTATAACGGACACTTTACCATCGATCACTCTTCACCCCCAAACTCTACCCCTGAATCAAATCCCTGTATTTAAATAGTTGCAAAACTTGTATTGAAAAAAATAAAGTTTAATTTAAAAATGCCTTTATTACTTTTCCATTTTATTTGAAAGTAAGATGAATACTTGTCTTATTGACGACATGTATATGTTATCCATGTGATTATACAGTTCAGGAAGATGTTGAAGGTTGTCTGTTATTTTTTTCTGCTGTACGCCTAGTCATAACTGAAATGCCTAGAGAAAAATCGAATATACCAATGTAAAATGTGAAAAATGTTATATTAGTTAACATTTTAAGTTTATTTATTTTTAATACTCTTAAAAGCTTTTGAATAACATTATAAATTTGTTTAAACCAATAAAATTACATAGTATTAACTTTATCTTTCAGAGTACAAATGAGTATCAGTAGAACAAATTACATACTTATTACAGTATCGAAACCATAACACTAACCTAATACGATAGTCATGAAAAAGGCGTATAGATAGATACCTGTTTTACCTTTTAATATTTTACTTGTTAATAATAAAAATAAATAATAAGTTATCTAAATCATTCTAATTTTACTAGAATATATTTTGTCACACAAACCTTCAAAGTTGTATACATTAGTTTTTTTGTAGATAGTTATGAAATATACATTAACCACTGTAAGACCATTTAAGCAGTTGTGTTATTGCTACCTTTCTGCACAATATAATAACAATTATTAGGCACCCTTTAAAGTAAATGTTTGCAGTATTTATTTAGTAAAAATGTTGTCTATACAATGGTTAGTGTTGAGGTTTATTGTAAGTTTTCCATTGACCAATAAACACAAATTCTCTTGACTACCCACTACAAAGGCGTGGTCAGTGGACGCCGTGACGTAAATACCAGTGTAAAGTTCACGAAAGCGGTCGATACATTCACTTGTATACTCCAGCTGTCGTGCGGTTATTATAAATCAACAAATTCAGTATTACCTAACAGGTTATCAGACAGAGGAAACTATATAACCTAAACAAGGTTGCCATTATCGAAGGTATTTTTTCCTAAAAGGATTTATTACTATAGTGTATTAGGTATAAGAAAATAATGCGCTTTTTTACCTATTTGTGACCCTTAAAACCATGTTACAATTAAGTCTTATGTCTTATGTAAATGTTTTATTTTTACTACCGTACAAATACAATATATTTATATTATTTAGTAAATACCCCCGTAGCAGCAAACCTGCGTACTCAGCGAATTTCCAATGCATATATATGTATCTTAATACCAAATAAAGCCACATACCAAGTTTCATCAATATACATTCATATATAAACGATTTATGACATTTTAATTATTCTCCATAAGAATAATATGGCAACTGAGTATGCAGGTTTGCTGAAGTAAGGAACACAAAAAATGGGGTTTTATATAAATATCAATATAACTCATGTAGGTAAAGCCACATACCAAATTTCATTAATTTATTTTCATAATGAAGGCAGATAACACGTTACTTATTCTCCATAAGAATAACATGGGGCTGAGTACGCAGGTTTGCTGCTATGGGAGCCTTGGGTAAAAAATTGTTTTTTTGAGCAAATATCACTGGTCCACAACCAGATGAAGCCGTATACCAAGTTTCGTCAGTATACGTTCATAAATAAGCGAGAAATAAAATTGTTATTTTCCTCCATAAGAATAACATTACACAACGTACTGTGTTTAGCACTTTTAATATCTCGGTAACTAATTGACGTAGAGAAATGATCAAAATACCAAATTGTGTGTTTCTTTAAGCTGAATCCAATGGAAAAAAATAAAATTTGACTATTTCCAAAATTATACGTAAAAAATTCGAAAAACCCATTTTTGGGGTACAAAACCCCCCCAAAATACCCCTTCGGATAGAGCGATCTGGCTGGTTTTCGAACTTAAAGTCATAAATGTTGCTTTACACGTTTATACTAAATTTCATCAAAATCGGATAATTTTTACGAGAGTTATCGTGCTCACGGACACACATATATATATATATATATATATATATATATATATACAGTTTCAAACGAATGGTGTTTTTGGGGTCTAGGGACCTCAAAACGAAAAGTTATCATGGTCCCGGGCCTAGGTCTTACCATGCCGACTACGGTAATAGCTTCTTCCCTATAGGGGAAATTCGCTAAAAAAGCAACATAAAGATTTTTTTGGTGTTGGCATACAACTGTAGGTCACTTCATTATTATATTTCTAATAATAAATAATTTGTTCAGTAAATTGAAATTTGAAATAGTTAACCTCTCCACATGTAAACCAATTTACACACATTACTCAAGTTGTATTTTATTTATTATTTGCAGTTTGATTTAAATTACCAACAAATTAAAAAGCCAGTTTACGGGAGCCAAAAATGGGTGTAAAAGTTATTAATTTTACTAAATCTTACGTATGAATAACACGTTGCAAGTTTTTTTATGGAGGTTTTATGAGGTTTGTTTACAAAATCCCCTAAGCACACTACAGTAAAAATTACTGGCTGTCAACCTTATAACTACCTTTTCGTCACTGTTACCTATTGTAAGAGGTTATTGTATTGTCAGAGCTATTATTGTACGTCTGTAGGTATCAGCCAACACGTTCTATCATGCAGAGCATATACTCCCAATTAGCTACAGAAATCAATACCGATCACATCACTCATTAACAATCTTAGTACTCTGAAATTGCTACGTGCTTATGATCACCTTCTATTATAGTATTTAAAATAAAAGTAAAATAGCTACAGTGCGTTATATAGTTTTGGTTCTACTGTTTCTTTATGTAGTTTTTTGAATTGGGTGAAGTTTTGTTTTCAAAGAAGTCTAACTCATAGGTTTTTTTTGTACCGAGCCCCTTTAACCAACTTTCAAAATAACTCGTGTAGAAGTGTATACACAATAATAAAAATAGAAATGTTGAAATAAACCCGTAATTTATATATTTGTAATTACAGTAGAAACTCGCGACAGCTGTGTCGTCACGTGCCCCTGGTGGTAGGTGGGGGTAACGGCACTCTCCCCTCCACTACTGCTAGCCACTAGTCGAGTGCGCGATCTGGTGGTGAGTTGACGTGAGAGTGAGGTTTCCCGTTTTTGCCGTGGGATTGGGGGCAACGACGCAGAACAGGTAATGTACTGTCAGTATTCTATTTGTTCGTGTATATAAATGTTGTGTTAGTGTATTGTATTTGATTTTTTGTATATGTATTTGTTATTTTTGTGTTAGTGTAAATTTAAATGTAAAAGATTATGAAAATAAAAAAGAAAAAATTGTAGGTTAGTTAGGTGTAAGAACTTGATATTAAGAACTAAGTAGGGTTCACTTGATAACGGGAGGAGTTTCCTTACCTCCCGAAATGTATTGGAGTTTTAAACACTAGAAGCGATAGGTAAAGTCCAAATAAATAAAAAAATAAATGTGTTATATAGTTATGGTTATACTGTTTTTTATGTAGTTTTTTGAATAGGGTGAAGTTTTGTTTTCAAGGAAGTCTATATCATAGGTTTTTTTTGTACTGAGCCCCTTTAACCAACTTTAAAAATAAGTAGTATAGAAATTTATACACAAGAATGAAAATAGAAATGTTTAAATAAACCCGTAATTTATATATTTGTAATTACAGTAGAAACTCGGTAACCCGACCCTCAATAACACCACTTTGACGATAACACGTGAATTTTTTTAATCCCCCTGAGAGTGCCAATACACTTAATGTTAAATGTGTAACTAATGTTGTATGGCGTACCTCTATACTACGATTGTTATTGTTTTACAAACCTCAATATCACATCTTTTCCTTAGTTCAAATCTAAGTTCTACCCCTTTATAGCTCGTATTTCTGTGACACCAAAACTTTATAGCACGAGTTGAACCTCTTAGTGCGTCGTTTTATATAATGGACCCGTATAGCACGAGTTCAATATTTTCTGTACATACTTCCCACGAGCAGTTACTCATCAGAACTTTTGTTTTGAAAGAAATAATTCCTTGGCTTGAGGTCTAAATATGAAAACCCCGTTTCCACTCTCCCTTTGGAGAGTTAATGCAAAATACACATACTATAAAAGGGTTTCAGTGAAACCAGTAACCTTGATATTACGAATTTTAGTCAATACGAACTTGATAACACAAACCTCAACTGGCAGAGCCTTAAAAGACTCTTTCCCAAATCCCCTTGAGAGTGTAGCCATCAAGGTTCTACTGTAATATAAAAATACAAATTATTGTGGAAGTTTGGATTAATGTTTGAGGTCTTCTCCTATTATATTTGACTTATTTTGACATAAATACAAAAACAAAAACACTAGATTAATAAATATGGCATCAAACAAATCTTCCATTAACATTCTTGAGCAGCGACAAACTCGTTTGTATCATTTAGATTTTGTAACATTGAAATTAGATTCAAATGTATGCAAACCCTGTAAAGCAGCAGTACAATGAGCCTCGAAAATTTACATGCATTAGTGCTTGTCGCTGTTGTCATACACCGGGGGCCGAGGATTCCAGCTATTGATCTAACTTCTATCGTTCTTTGTGGCCTTTATCCAGAATTTTAGTCTTATACAATTTCAATTAATTAGTCATTCCATGCTGAGAGTTTACTTAATTAGCTTTATGAAATGTCGTAATATTTCACTTACTTTTTCTATTGTAATGAAATTTATAAAAGATAATTTTTGTGTGGTGATGAAATTTGTTTAAGAAATAACACCTTACTATAGGTATTGCGTATTAAAGATTTTTTATGCTAAAATCGACGATTACGACACTAACAAAACCATTATTGGGCCAGAACATCATAAATTATAAATTAGAACAACAGACTAACCCGTAATAATTATAACTATAATAATTACGTTATGATAATAAAACTCCATGCAGTAGTAGATAAGGTATGTGTGTAATTGTAATGTTAACTCATTTACTGCAGATTAAAACTATGCAAAAATGCGTTTCACGTAATCACTTACATAACGATAATTATAAGGTAAAGATAGTAAAGCTAAGGATATCAATATGGTATCCTTACCAACTAAGTAATAAGGGATTATATTTTAGCGAATTTCCCCTATTGGGAAGAAGCTATTACCGTAGTCGGCATGGTAAGACCTAGGCTTGGGACCATGATAACTTTTCGTTTTGAGGTCCCCAGACCCCAAAAACACCATTCGTTCGAAACTGTATATATATATATATATATATATATCTATATTAGCGAATTTCCCCTATAGGGAAGAAGCTATTACCGTAGTCGGCATGGTAAGACCTAGGCCCGGGACCATGATAACTTTTCGTTTTGAGGTCCCCAGACCCCAAAAACACCATTCGTTCGAAACTGTATATATATATATATATATATATATATATATATATATATATATATATATATATATATGTGTCCGTGAGCACGATAACTCTCGTAAAAATTATCCGATTTTGATAAAATTTGGTATAAACGTGTAAAGCAGCATTTATGACTTTAAGTTCGAAAACCAGCCAGATCGCTCTATCCGAAGGGGTATTTTGGGGGGGTTTTGTACCCCAAAAATGGGTTTTTCGAATTTTTAACATATAATTTTGGAAATAGTCAAATTTTAGTTTTTCCCATTGGATTCAGCTTAAAAAAACACACAATTTGGTATTTTGATCATTTCTCTACGTCAATTGGTTCCCGAGATATTGAAAATGCTAAACACAGTACGTTGTCTAATGTTATTCTTATGGAGGAAAATAAAAAATTTATATATCGCTTATTTATGAACGTATACTGACGAAACTTGGTATACGGCTTCATCTGGTTGTGGACCATTGATATTTGCTGAAAAAAACAATTTTTTACCAAAGGCTCCTGTAGCAGCAAACCTGCGTACTCAGCCCCATGTTATTCTTATGGAGAATAAGTAACGTGTTATCTCCCTTCATTATGAAAATAAATTAATGAAATTTGGTATGTGGCTTTACCTACATGAGTTATATTGATTTTTGTATAAAACCCCATTTATTGTGTTCCTTGCTTCAGCAAACCTGCATACTCAGCCGCCATGTTATTCTTATGGAGAATAATTAAAATGTCATAAATAGTTTATTTATGAATGTATATTGATGAAACTTGGTATGTGGCTTTATGTGGTATTAAGACACATATATATGCATTGGAAATTCGCTGAGTACGCAGGTTTGCTGCTACGGGGGTATATATATATATATATATATATATATATATATATATGTGTCCGTGAGCACGATAACTCTCGTAAAAATTATCCGATTTTGATGAAATTTGGTATGAACGTGTAAAGCAACATTTATGACTTTAAGTTCGAAAACCAGCCAGATCGCTCTACCCGAAGGGGTATTTTGGGGGGGTTTTGTACCCCAAAAATGGGTTTTTCGAATTTTTTACATATAATTTTGGAAATAGTCAAACTTTATTTTTTATCTTTGGATTCAGCTTAAAAAAACACACAATTTGGTATTTTGATCATTTCTCTACGTCAATTGGTTACCGAGATATTGAAAGTGCTAAACACAGTACGTTGTCTAATGTTATTCTTATGGAGGAAAATAAAAATTTTATATCTCGCTTATTTATGAACGTATACTGACGAAACTTGGTATACGGCTTCATCTGGTTGTGGACCATTGATATTTGCTCAAAAAACAATTTTTTACCAAAGGCTCCCGTAGCAGCAAACCTGCGTACTCAGCCCCATGTTATTCTTATGGAGAATAAGTAACGTGTTATCTGCCTTCATTATGAAAATAAATTAATGAAATTTGGTATGTGGCTTTACCTACATGAGTTCTATTGATATTTGTGTGAAACCCCATTTTTTGCGTTCCTTGCTTCAGCAAACCTGCATACTCAGCCACCATGTTATTCTTATGGAGAATAATTAAAATGTCATAAATCGTTTATTTATGAATGTATATTGATGAAACTTGGTATGTGGCTTTATGTAGTATTAAGATACATATATATGCATTGGAAATTCGCTGAGTACGCAGGTTTGCTGCTACGGGGGTATTTTAAAGTAATATGCACATACTGCCTCATAAAACATAGTTTATTTAGTACTGTAACAAGGTGTTCTATGCGATATTAATTATATTAACTGTTCTTGACAGCAGAGTATCAATAATTAAATATAGGTATTTGTATTCAATAATATCTCAGGGAATATAACTTTGGGGAACAACACTAAAAGCCAATTAGATCTTTATCTCTCAAAAAATAAATAATCAGAATCATTTTTAATAAAAATAAAATACCTCCCTACAGAGTTAATTTTGTCCAATTGGAACATTTTCATTTATGACATTCATTGTTTCTGATTGTTATTTTAAGCTGGTAAAAGAACTATTGCGGATATTTCCAGACATTAATTAGAGAACAAAATGTTTTGCAACAGTCAAGGTAAAGCTAAAGTCATTTTAAAGAAAATCTATAAAAGAGAGCAGTAGAAGTACTTGAATTCTTTAACATTAGTAAATGCACTTTTAGCGTTGCCTGGATTGTTTGCTTTGAGTTTTGTTCGAACTATTTTTCTACGCTGAAATCGGGGTCAGATGTCAGTCGTCGTAAAACTTGTTTTTCTCTAATCAGTGTTGACAAAAGTTCACGAAATATTCTTTATTGGGTGGATTAATCAAATTCGTTTCCATGTCAAAGTGTTTTTTGTGAATTTAATTACTGATATATTAAATACGTTGTATTTTTTCACACGTTAAACGTTACATTTTTAAATTCCTAAAGATGGTAAATACATATTTTCAAAGATTCACGTAATATAGTGGATTACAATTGTTTGCCTTTCTAAAAGGAAATTGAAATAAAACCACTCTTAAGAAACTTAGGAATTTACTGTCAAAATAATAAGGATAAAACAGTAGTTTATATTTTATTAAATTTCCCATATTGCAAAACAATAAATTCCAGCCATCCACAAAACTAAAACTAAAAACAAAAGTTGACTATATTTTACAGAAATTATATTTATACTTCACAATACTTATCAATTTTTAGTCAGAGGTTTTTCCCATAAAGTATTAAAAGAAAATATAAAAAAAGAAATGTATTTTAGGTAAATAAAAAAACTAAATAAGAAATAAAAATAGATTATTAGTTCTTGGGTATATAGAACCAATACCCATAGAAATTCATCGCCAGGGATACAGAGAGAAGAAGGAAGTCCCCGTATTGACACAACATTAGGACTAACGAGGGATATGGATTGGGGTTCTAATTAATCTTGGATCTCCCACCTTACAGTGTTACTCCAAACGATCTCCCAGAATAATTATACAAGTAACTTTTTGTTTTATTAATTTATATTTACATAACGTTAACTGTGATGTTATGATTTTATCCATTGTTTTGAATTTTAAATAAGGCATTACAGAAAAAACTTTTACATTAATTTATTTTAAATATTTATTTCGTGAAACCAGTTTGAAAATAATCTATAACTATGGCTGGATTTATGTAAGTTTTAATGAATAACTTCAAAAAGAGAAATATTTTCAAAAACTGTAGATATTGTCGAAGTGATATTTTTAGGTTATAAAAACATGAGCAGTTCTTTTACCTTCAAAGTTCTTAAATTTACGCTTGTTTTTAAAATTTGGTTAAACTTTATCAAATTGAATAATGACCATTTGGTATACAGTAGTTCTTCAATATACGGCATAAGACTAAAGTATATGTGTTTTCATATAGTAAGTAGGCAATTTCAAGTCAAAGTAAATTTAGGTAAAGTGAATTTGAAGAAAAACAAACGTCAATGGAAAACATTATGTAATATTAATAATCAAAATTATTTGTTATTGCTCTTCCAATTATTTATTTTAATGTGTGGCGACGTGGAACAAAACCCAGGACCTGGGCTTGCAGAATAATATACATTTCCCGTACCTCAAACGTGTCCTATTTGCAAAAAAGAATTTAAAAGACTTGGCTCTCATGTTAAAGCAAGTCATAAAGATGAAAACCTGGAACATATTTTGGATGTGCCGTCAAAACTGTGGCATAAACTTTATGATGATGAGATGAGAAAATGGATAAGAAAATGCATTCAGTTTCCTAACAATTGTTATTTTATGGATGCTGCTGTGAGTAATTTAATATTGAATGAAAACGATGTTAACGTAATTAAAAATGCTTGTCTAAACTTAGAAAGTTATGACTTTGTGATCACAACTATTAATAGCAGGAAAAATTGTCAGACTATAAGAGCAGATAATGATAATGATTGCTTTCATTGGTCTCTTGTAGTCTTAGAAAAAAAATATAGTATGGCTTTTTATCATTTTGATTCTCTAGCTCCATTAAACCAGACACATGTAAACAATTTTGCTCTGAAACTAAGCAACTGCTTAACAGAGTCAAATAATTATACAATAGTGGAAGTGCCATGTAGACGTCAGACGAATAATGTAGAATGTGGAGTATATACATTACATAATGTAAAACTTGTGTGTAAACGTATTAGGCAGCAACTAGATATTAATCATAAAGATGTATGCAGCAAAGAATTTTCTATAACTCAGATTTATAATGAAGTTGATGATGATAAAAATAACAAAGATAGGATAGCAGTTGAGGAAAAGACAAAGAAAAGCATTTCTAAATCCTGCAAGAATAATACTGAAAAACAGTTACAAATAAGTAATGATAAGAACAACTGTGTAAATGTAAAAAATGTTTTTCTGAATGAAAAGTGTGAGTTGTGGAAAACATTTTTCAAATGTTAGAGGTTTAAAATTGCATGTTTCTAAAGTTCATCCAGATATCTTGCGGAAAAATATTGAAAATAAATACTCAGCAAGGGCAAGCAAAGATGAGAAAGAGGAGAATACCGTTGATGAAAATGACAAAACCGATTCTTTTGAAACAACTAATACTAGTAAAATTAGTATTTTAGATGATAAATACAATTAGTGGACGAATATATTTCAGATGGAATGGGATGAAAATTAATTCCACAAACAATTATACAAATTTGTTGAATTTCTTGCTCAATCCCTTGATCAATTGCCTGGTCCAAAACACCCTGCCAGAAGTTATTATGAGCTAAGGAAAGCCAAGAAGGCTCTTAAGCTAATAAGAAATTATAAAGAAAATAGCAATCCTGAAAGAAAAACTAAATCTGATCGACGAAAAAGGAAAGAAAAATACATATATGACTTGATCCAGTATGAATTCTATAACCAAAGAAAACGGGCCATCAGGAAAGTGCTTGAGGGAGATTAAAATTAGTTGCTTGAGGGAATTAGTGCTTGAGGGAATATTGTTGCAAAATTAGTTTAAGTGATCTATACTCTTATTTTGAAAACAAATTTTCAAATGAGAATGGCAAAATATTACAGGCTTATGACATACCAAACATCACAACTGTGAAAAACATCAATGCAGAATACAACAGTATTATCTCTGAAGAAGAAATTGTTCAGGCCATAAAAAGAATTAAAGTAGACACTGCACCTGGCCCTGACAGAGTCATAATGAGAAGCATAAAAAATGCCAAAGTACCAATAATTTTATCATTAATATTTAATAATTTGCAAAACATGAAAACCATCCCCCCTATTTTAAAGTCAGCAAGGACCATTCTTTTAAATAAAGGTGGAATAAATACGGAGATAGGAAATTGGAGACCAATATCTATTTGTTCACTCATTAGAAGAATTTACGAACGAATTCTAGATGCTAGGTTAAAGAAATATATCCAGTTTAACGAAGTTTAAAGAGGATTTACAATAATACCAGGAACTCACATAAACTCAAATATCCTAAACTCTGTTTTACATAGTGTTAAAGCAAAAAAGGATGATTGCTGCATAATGTTCTTAGACATCGAGAAAGCTTATGATAACGTGGGACATCAACATTTGTCAAAAGTTATGGACAGTTTGGAGGCACCGACTCTTTTAATTATCAATATCAAAGAGCTTATAAAGAATAATCAAACCCAAATTGAAACTTCAGAAGGTAAGACAAAACCTATTTTAATTAGAAGAGGTGTCTTGCAGGGTGCTCCTTTATCTCCAACACTATACAATTTAAGCATTGATCATATTCTGAATGAATTGACGAATACATCAATACGCGAAACCTATGGTTATAAAATTGAAGACTCTTTGCCAGCAATAAGTGTACTAGGTTTCGCTGACGACACTGTATTGGTAGCTAGAAACAAAGAATCAGCTATGGCATTGTATGATGGTATTAAATCCAAATTTGATGAAATTGGTCTAAGCCTTAATATAAAGAAAAACAAAGTAATAAATATTATAAAGGGAGAGTTGTGTCCAGATAATTTCTGTATTGAAGGAGAAATATTGGAATCTCTGAGGAAAGGAGTCACAATTAAATATCTTGGAGTAAGTTTTGAAAATCAAATAGTTTTAGATAGTTCATATATCATCCAATCATTAGTTAAAAACATTCAAAGACTTACTACATCTCCATTTTTAAAACATGAACAAAAGTTATATGTCCTGAATAAGTGTATATGGCCCAGTCTAGTATATCCATTTCAAACCGCTCCTCTGAACAAATTAACACAGAAATTCCTGAATGACATTAATCTCATTACCAAATCAGCCCTGAAGGAAATATTAGAACTGCCATCTGATTTTCCTAATTCAATGATATATTCACCAAAGAAATACAAAGGATTAGGGATGTTTAAGGCTGAGTTGGAGGCAATGATTCAGCACATAAACATATGTAAGATTCTGGAAAAAATTAAATACCCTTATATTGCTCTTTTTAGAGACTTTTCCAAAGAAAAAGAAATGTGCTTTAACAAGTTAAATGTCTCAGAACTCATCCCTCATATGTCTTCATTTTCATCAAAAGCTCTCAGACATCACCTTCAAGAAATAGAGTATACAAAATGGTGTGCCTTACCATTTAAAGGAAAAGGTGTATGTTTATTTGAGGAATGTCCAAAAATCAATTTAAATTTCCATAAAATCAAAGATCTAACAACATCAGAGTATAGAGAAATGTTAAAAATTATTGGGGACGTAGCACCAACTAGATCAAACCACGGCAGGTCCAAGAATGGGAACCAGTGTCGTCACTGCACAGACACTGAGCAATATACCTTTGAGTCCTTGGCCCACATTCTTGGTAAATGCCCGTTTGGAGAATCGCTCAGAAACGAACGTCACAATAAAATTAGACAAATCATTGCTGGCTGCTTTAGGGACAAAGGCTATGAGGTGTTTGAAGAAATTGTGGGTTTATCAGATAGTGGATCAATCCGAAGAGCAGATATTTTAGTTGTGGACAATAAATTTAAAAAAGGATATATGTTTGATCCAACTATAAGTTTTGAAAAAATCAAAGAACAAGCAATAGAAGTAAATCATGAAAAAAAAAAAAATATATACGATGAGACCAAAAACTATTTTAAAGAAAAATATCACCTAAAAAGTATTGAAATATATGGGTTATTGATAGGGACAAGAGGTACCATCCCAATCTTTGTTGCAGATATATGGAAAAAGTTTAATTTACAACAAGAAAAATTGCAAACAATAGTCACAACCACAATGAAATTCACCGTATCTATTCTGATAAACCATTTGTATAACAAAATTGAAGTATAACTAACAAATAATCTTTTCATATTCAATGTAAACTGTTTTAGTTTTACCCAAAATGTTATTGTTTGTAATCCTTTGTTTTAGCAGCTTCAATTGTGAAGAAGGTGTAAATTTATTTTTAATAAATTTTCATTATATACTTGTAAATTTCTCAATATCGAATTATAGTTAAACCAACAATTAATTAATTCAGTATTTGGAAGTAATAGAGTAAACAAATATAATTATAATTTGCTGGAAAATAAAAATTTTCCATCGGATGAGCTAACTGAATTTTTGTGCTGAGAAACCTCATGAACAAAATCGCCTCCTAAGACCCAATGATGTCATAACCAAAGCCGATCTTCATATCTAAAAATTTAATAGGTGTAGTTTAGGATCCAGGCCAGTTTTGATTTATCGGGATTACGCTCGCTTATGTTGACCAGTTTGTCCTCAAAATTAAACTCCTTAAAAAACTAATCATATTCGATTTAAACGATGTAAAGGCAACATGCTAATGCAGTAATAAATCAATCACTAACCTCAACCCATTTGGTTCATAGGCAAAGCTTTCGTAAAATATAAATACAAAGATATAATTTTGCAGCTTCTATTAATGAAATGAAAAATATTAAATTAAAAACTTGTAATCAAATACTGTATTACCCATGTTCAACCATCGGAAGCTTGCAACCTATTTACAGGTGAACGATGGAACTGACAGGTATCCAGATGTAAATATACAGATGTATGTATGTATATAATTCATTACGTGCCGTTCTTTTGCTAGGAGACTTAGAAGTACTCTTGCGAAACACACTGTTGATAACAATATTTTATAAGCTAGAACCTTTTATAACATCACTTTACACAAATGTACGTAAATGCGCAAGTCAGTAGGTACTTTTTAAGATTAAAACTAAATAAAGTGATGAGTTGAACTCACCGAACATTAGCGAGGGTGTGCCTGCGGTTCCGGAGGTAGCGGTTGTGGTACTTCTGCAGGTCCCCGATGCTGCCCTGCTCCGCCTGCATCTTGTGGCCCCCACTCCCGCCGCCGGCGCTGCCGCACGTGTCACTGCTGGTGGTACTCGTCACCGAGCGCGTTCGAACCTTCTTCTTACGCTTTTTCCGGTCAGAAGAAGAAGAAGACTTAATAAACGCGGACGAAAACGTTGGACTCGGAGAGTTGCAGATCTTCTGGTCTTTTTTGATGGTCAGGGAAGAGGAACTAATCGATAACGCGTCTACCGCCTCTACCTCTACTTCACCATTGGGCTGATCCTCCTCTTCCTCTATGTCGTGGAGCTGCTGGGACGTGAGCAGTGAGGGTGCGGTGACGAGGATGATCTCCTCTGGCGCAATGCCGTTCACCTCCGCCGCCGCGAGCTCCGGTTGTTCCCCCGCATCGGCGCCCGTGGACTCGGAGGGCGCCTCGACGGCCGCGGCCTGCTGGGCACAGCAGCAACTCACCCGGCACGACGCAGACCCCACTACGCTGACTGTACTCTACGCTACCGGAGGAAAATATATTATCTCTGTAATACTATCATTTGTAAACGACTTTGAATCTTTGTACGACCCGAAATGCGAAGATCATAAAATCCCCCCTGAATACAGGGATGATTTTTTATACGAATAATTACGACCGAAAATAGCTAGAGAGTTATTAGTTTGAGTTTTCATAACGAGTTCCTAAGTCTAAAACCGGATATGAAAAAGTACCCTATATCACTTTTTGATTCGAGTTAAGGCAAGAGAGAAAAGCACGACGTAGATGAGATAAGGATGGACTTTGGGAAAAGAGAGGAAGTCAATGTGATAGGAGAGGACTAGGTAAGTAGGAAGGAAAGGGAGAGGTAGGAGCTTAGGAACTGTCACCTCCCACGGAGCCGATGCTAGCACAACCAGTGAAACTTCTACGAAATCATATCTACCACTGGAGTTCACTTATAAGTCCCTATGTTTCCATATGCAAGTTTTTATTCCTATATTGCATTACTATACACCCAAATGAGATGGGTTTTCTTTGAAAAACACTTACTTTTCCTAAACACTTCCTCAAATAAAAAAAATATATACACTGACACTTTCACCCCATCTAAATCACCAATTAGTCACATTTTCTACCAGAGAATATCTCCAACTCCGTTACTCCTGGAAAAAAATAAATTCATTTAGAGTGTATAAAATTAAAATAAGGGTCAAAAAACAGGATATGGGGTGTGATCCTCGTTCCACGTTAATGTCTATAATTATTTAAATGTATACGAAGCCCTGACATGTATAAGCTATTCAACTCACATAGTCCACAAAGTTAATAGTCCACATAAGTTTGGTCTGCTACAAATGAATTAAATAATTCGGACGGTATAAAATCTAAAATATATCAGCACCGGTTACCGGTATACAAAATAATTTATAATTTCAAGAACATTTCTATTATTAATAACGAATTTTCAGTAATACATTCGAAGCAAAATTATGATAAGTTAATAGTTAGTTTATTCTAGTTCATTCGTAAAAAATAAAATACAATATGCATTGGGGGGATTGTGAGTTACTAATCCTTTCTAGAGGGTGAAATTTTGTAGTGTTTTCAGATTTTCTTACATATTTCAGGAACCTCATTGTGAGGTCCTGAGTATAGTTGACGTAAACAATACAATTTTGAAATCATGCTAATAATAGTCCAACAATTGCTAGTGTTACAACTTTCTTGGAACTGTTTAAAACAGTGTTTTAAAAAGTAATGTCAATCACTTCATGTAAATCGTCTTACTCAAATGATTGCAAAGCACAAAATAAATTATTGTTTCGTTTTATTTTTTCGTATTATTAGTAGGGAATTATACTAAGCTGGATAGTATGTTTGTTGAGCTTCAAAATTGTTAAAGCTACTGTTGCGTATGTATTGATCAGATTATAAATATAACACAAAAATTTTAGTAAACAAATTTAAAATTGTTCATTAGATCCTCTCATTAAAACGTATATTTTAATGCGCAAGTTCAAACAATATTTTAATTGGGAAATTAACATAACTTTTCGTGCGTCAGGTATAAACAAATATGATATTTATTCACAGCCGAAAGTTGGTTATTATCCGTTCTGACGTGATCATCAATCATATTGCCCGGCACCAGTCAATAGCAGTCATTCTATTACACACGCAAAGTGTCTGTTATCATTAAAAATGCAGTTCTGTATCCCATAAAACGAAACTTTACACGTCATATTGGATTAGTTGAGCTACTAATGATATTTGGTTTTAAAAAAATAAAATAACTACACACCGGTAACTTCTAAGCAATGCTGCAAATTCAATATGATAGTGAAGTTGCTTTCAAATTAAATAATTTTTTAAATAAACAATAGTATTGTACATTTTTGGGAAATAAGCATCTACTAGGATAGTAAAAACATACGGTAATCTAAATTAGGGATTGTTAAACAGAATAATAAAGTATTTAGACACTATGTATGCTTTAACAAGTTGAAATGACTTTAAAAGTTAACAGCTTGAGAGGTCACCTGCTTCAAACACGGCCTAATAAAAAAAACAATATTAATCAAAACATTTTACTACAGTTTTGATGGGCTATTTATTGTCAAAACACAACAACGCTATTGTATTATTGTCAAAACACAAAATAATACAAGTTTTTTTTAATAAAAAACTTTGAACTTTTGTTTTAAAACGTGATTCCAACCTTGTATTTTATAAAAACTAACGGTGTAACCTATTATAATAAGTGAAGCCTTTATTATAAACGCAACTCCACCCTTACTTCTTGACCAATGTTAATGGTTAAAGTGTCGAAAAATTTATCTCAGTTCGTAGTTTTGCAATAAGGTTTTTGATTTAAGATTTTTTCATTCTCAAGGCCACGGGCTGCCCTCAAAAGTAGTTTTTGTCTATAATATTAACGTGAGGAATAATTATATTTGAAATGCCGTTGTAAACACATTACGGGCAGGTTATTAGCAATACCATATGTTACAAGTAAGGAATGTATTTATCTATACAACCTTTAGGCTTCTGCAAATCATTATATACGTCTTTAGGGACATTAGGGTTATGTCCACTGGTACGTAACTGCTCCAAAGAGGATCTTATGGGTACAGGTTACTCAATATTTCACTATAGAATGCACCATATTTGTTTTAATTAGCGTTTAGTGAGTCAGTTTATCTTTTATTACAGGATGGGGGAAACACGTGCTTTACTAACCAGTACACAACGGTATACTAAACAATATAAAATAACGCCACAGCAGCGATACATTGGGTAGGGAACACATAAGCCCTTAAATCATGGTATATAAAGCTCAGTTTGTCTAGGTACTCATTGTGATTATAATGCTGAATTTATTATGTGTTTTTAAGGACATCATGCACAAACTAAATAAGTTATTGAGCAGATATTTGGAAGAAGATATGTCCATTCCAGAAATCAGTTATGGGCTTATTACCGTTCCAATGAGGCTCGGCCCTATTAAAGACCTTCAAAATGTCCATGTTAATCTTCTATTTACTAGACCGATTAAACAAATAATTGGTAGAAAGACGGCAGGCAATGGGTTTCATAAGCATAAATAGGCCTATACTTTCCGTCCCTTTGTCGTTTGCTCCCCTGCCCTTTAACATTGTAATTCAAATACACTGACCATTATAAGTTAACTGAAACGATGAACCGTTATTTTGTTAGAAAGATAGTTAATACATCACAATAAAACGAAGATCTTTGCCTACCACTGTTCCAAAACTGCTTTAGGGCCTTCCAAATGTTGGAGCTATCAGATTTGAGGGTAAAGAAATAAGTTCTAATCAGGCCTTATCCCCGGAATTATATAATTGTTTATACAAAAAAAGTTGTTCGAAAAAAAATTGGGTTTACGGTTCAAGTTTATAAATTAAATTAAAACATCTCAACAGATGTTCAACAAGAACCGGTCAGTTTTAACAATAACGCACATTTGGTAAATCATCAGCATGTGATTTTTGGGAGAATATTGATTAGAACCAATGTATTCATAAATTTAAGTTAATTATAAATTTGTAAAACTCTTAAATATTAAGATAAAACAATTGAATATAAATCGGACATGTCCAAAAGAAAACAAAACCAGCAAATAAGCAAGGTAAATATGTTCACCTTAGAGAAGAACCATGAAGATAGATATTTTGAACAAACTGACTAGCTTTTTCAAGGAGAGCTCTGCCCCCCAGGTGCTTCAACAAATTTACTTAACTTTTAAAACATAACATTGCATTATAATGGCGAGCGAAGCCGGGACGGGTTACTAGTAATTCTATATTTTAAATCTAGGGATTATCAAAATTATAACAAATCCAAAAAGAAAACTTGTCTTCCAAATTAAACTGTATCTACCTATGTTAACATTCAAAGCTTTTCTCAATCTCAACTAACACTGAATCTAGTTGTTAGTTTGTAAAAAAACATGATCCGCTATATATTACAAATTATATTATAATTAATGTTTGTTATTAATATAATAATTTTTTCATATGGGAACATTGAAAAACAAAACACAGTAGTTGTCTACATATTTTAATTTGTATGTGAAAGTAAAACTACACGAAACCACATCATATGGACCTCCTCTGTAAACAGATTTGGTAAATACTGTTTCTTTTAGCACGTTTGCTACTAAATTTTCGACTAACATCAGATGCGTTACAGTTTTGGTTAACACTTTCCACTCAATTGGTGATTAACAAGAGTTGTTAGTTAACAAATGACTCTATTCTCATAACCGTCATGAAAGTAACAACTAGTTTTTAGTAAAGTCTTATTAGACTATGTTTTTTCTCCTTACTCTCCATACACATATTATAAAGAGTATTACTGGAAATGCAATTTCTCATTTAGGAGGTAATTTGTACACTGTTTTTCGTTGTGTACCTTATACATTTTGTATTCCTCCAATGTGACTACTTTAGTCTTGAATAAATCTGAAATAAGTCTTGAATGTAGTCCAGGGGTCTCAACAACAATGTTGATTGCTGTGTTTTGTGGCACCTCTTTAAAACATTCTTGTTCTAATATTTTAATAGGACAAGATACTTAATCCCCTTTATAACTGTTAATATACTTTATAACTGATAGTATACTGTAGAAGTTGTTTTCAATGTTACCACTCCCGGTTGCAACAAATGAATATCGGGTAACAGTGCCAGCTTGGTGGCTAAATTCCAAGAAATCCACTGGATAATATCTCACATAGTGGCTATTCTTACCAACCGCCAGTCCACCTGGTCGAACATTAATGAGTCTTATTTCGTTGTTTATTTCTGCGTGTTGGCTCATCGCCATCATGCCTGGAATATCACTTAAAGTTTTGAAAAATAATCAATGTTTAAAATGTTAAGGTTGTAAATTTATTATTTTTAATCTATTAATTAAAATGATAATGGGAACGAATATGTTATTAATCTTTTTGTTTTATAGGATATACTTGCAGTTTGGCTTCTGTGGAATTTTACTGTATATAAACTAAAAAATTATTACTTGGAGATTACATAGAAAAAAGTTTTCAATAAAAGAAAACTACCTTTTAAAACTACCTTTTAATTTTAAAAGTATTTAAATTAAATTAAAATCTCCTACGAAGTTGAGTGAGATATTTTTATGATACAATCATCAAGGATACGCTATAGGTTAGCTTTTTGCACTGAAACTATAACATGTATCTAAGTAGTTTTAGTCCTAACACAAAAGAAATATTAATATTTTGGCAATTTTACAGAATAATTATACGGATATTAATTATATTTCACGCTCATTTACTACATCGAGGTCTGGAGCTTGGCATTCCTTTCTACATTCTTTACAAATAATTTAAACAAATTTAAAGATATAAAAACTCTTATTATTATTTATTTTTATTATACCACGCTCACATATAGGATAAACCCCCTTAATAATTAGTTGTTTTTTACATACAGGGGGATTACACGCATCAAAAATAGTATATAAGGATGGTAATGACAGTTTATCCCTTACAAAATCAATAAATTGTCATCTAATGACAGTATTAACACTATGTTTGTCATTAAAGTTTTGTTACGAATTTTTATATGGACCATGATTGTCCAAGCGATATCATACTTCCATAGCCAATATGCAAACACAGTAATAGTGTCACAAATTAATGACAAATTGCATATTTATTTTTGCTTTTACATATTATTCATACGACTAAATGACGTAAAATTATAACTACGAAAATTTAGGCTCATTAACCTACGAGTTTAGTTTAGTATTTTGTTTCAAATGTATGAACCACATTTAAAAACATGCTATAATAGTAATAATACACTCTATATTCACTTAGTAGCTAATGTACATCATTACACAAAGTGCAAAGTTTCAAATGCGCCATAGTGGTCGTTATGCCCCTCGTTTACTCACAATTGTTATTAATGCTGTTCATATTTCATTAAAAGTTGACAGTTGGTAATTAGTGTGTTGATAGATCATTAGTCACTTGGTCCTAGCCAAGTACATTTTCATATCCTCCTTGTGACATCACATATAACAATGGTATATGCATTTTTGTTAGTCTGTGCAGTATAAACTTTGAATATACAATATAATAATTTAGTACAATAGAAGGTTAGTTTGTTTATACAATTCTTTTGTAATTTTGCATATGATACTTATAAAATGGCATTAAAGACTGGACCGTAGTTAATAACAATTAAATGTTCCCTTACTGATTAACTTGTTAAACCCTATAAATTTTGAATGAAGTTACAAGGAGTATAATGGGAGTATAATATTTGCTAACTAATAATCAGACAAATATAGATACGTAATTATATATATATATATATATATATGTCTACAAAAATTGTAATTTAAATTTTATCATTATAAAGTTGGATTTGTTATTACGTACCTTATTTAAAATTATGGACGAGTTAATAATGATAATCATTTTTCAGCGAACTTTTTTATTACAATGCAAAAATATAAAAGGCTCACAGTACAATAATAATAAATAGTTAAATTGTCTATTGATATGAATTGTTGATACATTTTCATGATGGATTTCCAAATAGTTTTAAAATACCTTTACAAAGATTATTTTCACGACTTAGCTAAAGATAAGAGTGATACATGTGTGAATAGCATGCTAATAAATACCCTTAGCTCACATATCTACACAATGTATATTGAATGTATAATATTATAATTACAAATATACTTATACCTCTCAGTTAAAAACCTAGTTTAGTTAATTATCAATTTAAAACATTAGATTTTTCTTCTTAGTAATCTATAGCAAAAGGACTTAACTAGTTCACTGTTAAACACAAAGGCGTGCGCGCGCACTAGGGTGCTTGTGAACTGCATCATCGTTGTCCCGGTATGCCCTTGAGAGACACGCATTCCAGACTATCCCACTTCAAACGTACATTCGTTCCATTACATTGCTATCTAGTTTCACTCTTTGTTATATTAGATAAGGTTATTTTTCTTTGTAAATTTCATATATGTATATAATTAGGTATTCATATTACATTTTTGTTTAAATTAATTAAATGATAATAAACGATATTGTATACATTATTGTATTGGTTTGGCTAAATCTAATCTGATTTATCACAAGTATTTTATTACAAATAATTATTATCACGTTTTAATTGTTAGTGCTTGGCTAGGATAAAGTATCATGTAACTAGATATTTCTCATGTGTTAAACCGGTGGTTTGTTATACAATACTACGGAAAGAATGTGAAATACAGAATAATTTATTCAGTGTTTATTTATCTGCACTTCATGTAGCCCTGAATAGCCAATTTAATTTTGCTCCTTTATTTAGTTTACTTGATCTTACGAATAAATAAATACAATTTGTATAATATATAATACCATTTAAGCATGCTGTATAACAAATGGTAACGTTAATGCAAGCTAGCAATAATTTAAACTTCAGGTTTCATAGCGATTAAGTATAAATTACTACTGTTTTATATGTATACAGAATAACATAACGGAGAATATTATATTGAAATGTCATACAACCTGTAGATATATTTTTGAAAACTAAGAAAATATTTCCCATTGTATTTATTGTTCGTGGTAAACAATATTGAAATCTCTTAATCAGCTATGATGTTGAAAGTACAGCCTATATAGTTCTTGCTATATACAAACCGTGTTTAGGGTTTAATCGCTGTAATCGGTGAATTTGGAATATACTTATATCATTATATATAATTCTCTAAGCGAAATTGTTAAGTAAAAATTGTGGGAGTTTGACAAATTACAGGACGATGGGAGACGGCTTAAATTAAAGGTCTTGATCCTAGGAACTCAGGAAAAATAGCAGTATTTCCAAAAAATTACCAGCAAACGAGAAATAACGTAAAATATTCCCCATAAGAAAATCATGGGAATTAAAACACGTCTGCTTTGTTTACATAGAAAAATGTGATAGTTAATTAGTTTACAAACTGCCATGTGTTGCTAATTATATTCTTTTATTTAAATCAAAGTGTAGAGAGTAAATACCCCCGTCGCAGCAAACCTGCGTACTCAGCGAATTTCCTATTCATGAATATATTTCTTACTACCACATAAAGCCACTTACTAAGTTTCATAAAAATACTTAAATAAATAAGTGATGTATAGCATTTTATTTATTCTCCATAAGAATAACATTAAGGCTGAGAACGCAGGTTTGCTGCAACGAGGAAGATAAAATGTGGGTTTTGCAATTATCAATCAAACTCAACCAGGTGAAGCTACATACCAAGTTTTAATTATTTATGTTCATAATTAAGGGAGATATAAAGCTTTACGTATTCTCCATAAGAATCACGTTAGGGATGAGTAAGCAGGTTTGCTGCTAAGAGGATAATCAACAAAAAACCATTTTTTGTGCAAATATCAATATACCATTACTAGTTGAAGCCAAATACCAAGTTTCATCAATATACGTTCATAAATAATCGAGATATAACATTTTAAATATTCTCCATAAGGATAACATTAGACAACGTACTGTGTTTACCACTTTTAATATCTCGGCAACAGTTGGACGTAGAATCACAATTTAAACACCAAAATGATTTTTTTGTAGAGCTAAACTGATTGGTAAAAGCAAATGTGAAGTGTACAGTAAAATTAATTAAGGAAAAGCTAAAAATCATTTTCCCATAAGATTAACATGGGAGATTTTATGACCACATTTTTTGGATTTTCTCCGCAACCACTTAACCTAGGTTAATGATTCAAAATACTGTATTATTTGCTTTTTTAAGCTCTATAAAATGGTCAAAACAAAAATTGTGTGTTTTAAAAATTTCAGGGTGAAAAGTGCAAAAACAATGATTTTTGGAAAATTTGAAAACCCCATAAACCCCCTTTCCCATGGTCCGATTTTTTTGGTTTTCGAACTTAAAGTCATGATTGTCACTTTACACGTTTGAGCCAAATTTCATAAAAATCTGACGTTTTTTACTCAAGTTATCGCATTCACGGACACACACACACACACACATATATATATATATATATATATATATATATATATATATATATATATACATATGTATAAATTTGAACGAATAGTGTTTTTGGCATCTGGGGACCTCAAAACAAAAAGTTTTCATGGTCTCGGGCTTAAGTCTTACCATGAGACCTATGGTAATAGCTTCTTTCCTATAGGGGAAATTCGCTAAAAACTCAGATGATGCAATGTATGGGAGCCAGGTTAGGGGCTACGGCCCCTACAAGCCACTAGTTTAATTATATTTGAGCAAATAATCATACAAACTAATTTAAACTTAGCTGGAAATAGGAGGGGTATGGCGTTCGAAGTATGTTTTAAAACTAACTTCCTAAGCTACTTTTATTCTCGGTTTAAATCCAATAAAAATAGCAGTGCATGGAGAGTATTTTCACCTATAGAAATTATAAAACCAATATATAAAATAATTAGTCCGTTGAAATAAATCCCAAATACCAGAGAGCAATTGGAGTTATTTGAGCTGATATACAGTGTAAACCAGAGCCATCTACAACAGTATCATCAAGGAAGCTCCCCATCATAGGACAAGACACCTTCAAGACAAACACCTGGTCATTATTTTTCGCCTTTTATGTCGATGGAGAATATCAGAAAATAAAACGTTTATTTGATATATGTAAAATAAAAATAAAAAATACCCCCGTAGCAGCAAACCTGCATACTCAGCGAATTTCCAATGTATATTAATTTATCTTAATACCACATAAAGCCACATACCAAGTTTCATCAATATACATTCATAAATAAACGATTTATGACATTTTAATTATTCTCCATAAGAATAACATGGCGGCTCAGTATGCAGGTTTGCTGAAATAAGGAACACTAAAAATGGGCTTTTATACAAATATCATGGCATAACTAGGTAAAGCCACATACCAAGTTCTATTAATTTATGTTCATAATTAAAGGAGATAACACGTTAATTATTCTCCATAAGAATAACATGGGGCTGAGTATGCAGGTTTGCTGCTACGGGAACAATCGGGCAAAAAATGGATTTTTATTCAAATATCAATAGCCCACAATGAAATGAAGCAATATACCAAGTTTCGTCAGGATAAGTTGATAAATAAGCGAGATATACAATTTTTCTTATCCTCCATAAGAATAACATTGGACAACGTACTGTGTTTAGCACTTTCAATATCTCAGTAAAAGATTAACGTAGAGCAATGATTAAAACATCAAATTGTGCGTCTTTTGAAGCTAATTCCAATAGTAAAAAATAAAATTTTACTTTTTCAAAAATTGTATGTAAAAAACTCAAAAAACCCATTTTTGGGGTACAAAACCCCCCCAAAATACCCCTTCGGATAAGTCGATCCGTCTGGTTTTCGAACTTAAAGTCATAAATGCTGCTTTACACGTTTGTACCAAATTTCATCAAAATCGGACCTTTTTTACGAGAGTTATCGCACCCACGGACATATATATATATATATATACAGTTTCGAACGAATGGTGTTTTTGGGGTCTGGGGACCTCAAAACGAAAAGTTATCATGGTCCCGGACCTAGGTCTTACCATGCCGACAACGGTAATAGCTTCTTCCCTATAGGGGAAATTCGCTAATAAAGGTTATTAAAGGTTATTAAAGGTAATAAAGGTTATTATTATTAAGTGTGAGTGTAATTTAATTGTAGTAAAAGTAAGTGTACAAGAAATCAAAATTTAAAAAAATATCAGTCATTACATTTGAAAATTGAAACTACACCTATAAATTACTTTTATAAATTATCGTATGTTTAAAACTAAACCAGATCAAATTGATCACAACGTTTCAATATTTGCTATATATGTGTACCATTTTGCATGTAAAAACAGTCAAAGTGTGGATATGTTGGAGTAATGTAATGCAAAATGGTTGTCTCTTGTTTAGTTGCAATAACACGAATCATTATACTCAATAAATCGTGCTGAAAATAACTAGTCAGCAAGTATTCAATGTCACGAGTTTGACATTTATTCAATTACTTCAATAAATTGTGCTAAAAATAACAATTCAGCAAGTACTCAATGTCAAGAGTTTGACATTTATTCAACAATCCATTTAAACCATTCCGGCTGGTTGTTTATTTTTTGCAATTTAACAATAAATAAAATATCATAGTATATTCAGCCTTTTGATTTTTTATTTATATTATTTATAGGCTTAACTTAATAATCCAAAAATTTCCAAAATCATGTTGATGTCAATACAAATATTTCGTTAGATTCATAAAATAATTTACTTTTCATTGACAGACCAGAAAGTTATTTCAGTAGAGTATTATTCTCATTACATATTCACCGTGCCTAAATGTAAAGTAGTGTCAAATGCTAAGCAGGAGGAAGTGATAATGTTGCCTGACAGTGTCTAGGTCAAACCTTATAGTAAACTGCAAATACGCGAGTACTTTGGACATCGCATGTTAAAGAAATGTGACGTCTTGTCTGAATATATGCGATTTAGCATCAACTACATGAATAAAGAGCAAGCTTCTAAACAGAAGACATAAACACGCAATTACTAGCGAGGCACGAGTGTCATTGGAGTAAGGGCTCTACACTCTTATTAGCTAAATTACCTTAACATTTCCCTCTTCTAACTAGATTACAACAAACTATGTTATAAAATAAAAATACAGTATTTCTTAATATTTAGAAGTATTGTGGCAATAATTTTTAACTATGTATTCCTTATTTGTATTTCCCACGTCCATGATATTTAAGATTTTTTTATTTAATTAAGTTGAATACTAAATATAACCCCCAAAGTTTTAATCAGGCCAAGTTTTAATCAAACCTTTTCTTAGTGAAAAATGTGAGAAGGAGAACTTGGTTACAGCAGCTTCACACCAAACCTCCGACCAACTAGTTCTCAAGGGATGGACACACTGAGAGAATGGGCTATCCTAATGGATATTAGTGTCTCTGAGATTTATTGTGTAAAACTGATGGATTGATTATTATTTATGTCTAGAATTAGGTGTTTACCTTATACATCCTTGATTATGTTATAAGTATAATTAATTACCTCTATAGCAGCTTATAATCAACTAATATCTTAACTAATATTTTTTTATATCAATTACATGGTTTAAAACTTATAATTGTATTGTTAGCGAATTTCCCCTATAGGGAAGAAGCTATTACCATTGACTATAGATAGTATCTATAGTCAATGCTATTACCGTAGTCGGCATGGTAAAACCTAAAACCTAGCCCCGGGACCATGATTACTTTTCGTTTTGAGGTCGTATAACGAAACGTTATGTGTATATATTTATGTGTGTGTGTGTGTGTGTGTGTGTGTGTGTGTGTATATATATATGTGTGTGTGTGTGTGTGTGTGTGTGTGTGTGTGTGTGTGTGTGTGTGTGTCCGTCAGCACGATAACTCTCGTAAAAATTATCCGATTTTTACAAAATTTGGTAAAACGTGTAAATCAGCATTTATGACTTTAAGTTCGAAAATCAGACAGATCGACGTATCGGAAGGGGTTTTTGAGGGGGGTTTATAGCCCAAAAATGGGTTTTTGAGCTTTTTACCTATAATTTTTGAAAAAGTTAAATTTTAGTTTTTCCATTGGAATCAGCTTAAAAAGGCGCGCAATATGGTGTTTTGATCATTGCTCTACGTCAAATGGTTACAGAGATATTGAAAGTGCTAAACACAGCACGTTGTCCAATGTTATTCTTATGGGGAATAAGAAAAATTGTGTATCTCGCTTATTTATCAACTTATCCTGGTGAAACTTGGTATCTTCATATGTGAAACTTCATATCGTTGTGGTCTATTGATATTTGCACTAAAAAACATTTTTTGGCCGATGGTTCTCGTAGCAGCAAACCTGCGTACTCAGTCCCCATGTTATTCTTATGGAGAATAAGTAACGTGTTATCTCCCTTAATTATGAACTTAAATTAATAAAATTTGGTATGTGGCTTTACCTACTTGAGTTATATTGATATTTGTATAAAACCCCATTTTTTCTGTTCTTTGCTTCAGCAAACCTGCATACTCAGCCGCCATGTTATTCTTATGGAGAATAATTAAAATATCATATATCGTTTATTTATGTATGTATATTGATGAAACTTGGTATGTGGCTGTATGTGGTGTTGAGATACATATTAATGCATTGGAATTTCACTTAGTACGCAGGTTTTCTGCTACGGGGGCATTTTATCATTGCGATTATACATTTATATTGGTAAAATTGTATTTAGAGCAACAAATATCATAAAATATAAAATCATAAATAATTTTTTAATATCATTTATTTTTTTAGGGTTAAATACTCAACAATATAAATAAATATGATAAAAGAATATGTGATAAAATATATCCAATTACACAGCTAAGTCTAGTATATAAAGCCAATCTAAAGCCTCTTCGCTGACACTCTGAATCCCAGCAATCCCCTCGAGAAAACTGTATATCGTAGATAGGAGATTTTGGAGGATGGGTATATGGTAGACTCTAATTAGCCTATCGCTTTTAATATTGCCTATAAAATTTAAAAGGGCAGGCCATAAAACAGGCCATATTACTTAAAAAAGAGGCCATTCTTCCAATTTGTGGTATAGACTGCAGAGAGGTCAATAAACCCTACAGAAGATTTTAGTTTTAATCAAACCTTTTCTTAGTGAAAAATGTGAGAAGGAGAACTTGGTTACAGCAGCTTCTCACCAAACCTCCGACCAACTAGTTCTCAAGTGATGGTAACACTGAGAGAATGGGCTATCCTAATGGATATTAGTGTCTCTGAGATTTATTGTGTAAAACTGATGGATTGATTATTATTTATGTCTAGAATTAGGTGTTTACCTTATACATCCTTGATTATGTTATAAGTATAATTAATTACCTCTCTAGCAGCTTATAATCAACTCAAGATAAATTTCCACTTGCTTTCGTTTCTTTTACTGGTTTTAGATGAGCGTCATTATCTATATCTATGAATACGAAAAACCAATCACCCCCGGGCCAAACGTCTACACCTACATCCACGAAATTTGGCACGTGTACTCTTTCCATAACGCAGGTAACCTCTAAGAACGGGTTTTAAGTAATTTATGTAGGACTTCGCCCCGCGGGGGGTCAAAGATTCAATCCTGTCTTGCTCTTATGGACAATTTATTAATATTAAAAACCGATCATCCCCAATGCCAAACCTGTACACCAACAACTTAGAAAATTGGAACATGTAGTCTTTCCATAACGTAGGTAACCCATAAGAAATTATTTTAAGAAATTCCAATAGGTCTCCATCCCACGATGAGTCAGTTCCAATCCTGTGTTATTCTTAAGGACAATTTATAAATAAGAAAAACCGATCATCCCCCAGGCCAAACCTGTACACTCACAACTACAAAATCTGTAACGTTTAATCTTTCCATAACGTAGGTAACCACTACGAAAGGATTGTAAGAAATTGCCGTAGGGCTCCACCCCACGGGGAGTAAAATTTCCTTTAGGGCTCTTAATTGTTCTTAAGGACAATTTATAAATACCAAAAAGCAATCATCCCCCAGACCAAACCTGTTCATCTACAACTACAAAATTTGGCACGTGTACTCTTTATATAACGTAAGTAACCACTAAGAAATTCCTGTAGGGCCCCGCCACACAAGTAGTCATATTTCCAATCCTGTGTTATTCTTATGGACATTCACTTTAGCTGATGAGAATTCATAACGAAGTGACTGCATACACGTCCAATGTAAGGGCAAATTCACTTCGCTACCGCTTAGGTTAGGTTGGGTTAGGTTACGTTACGTTATGTTACGTTAGGTTAGGATAGGTTAGGTTACGTTAGGTTAGGTTAGGAGGTTTTCTGGCTCTCAATTTGTTTTAAAAATCACAGGAAAAGTAACGTACGGTGCATAATTTGGAACGAACGTGAACAGTAGTGGCTCACGTCGGACGTGTACGTAGCCACTGCCAATTCATAAAGCTGATCATGTTTCATAGTAGATTCGTAGTAGCTTATCATATCTCGATCGTAGTAGTTCGACGGGTTAACCACAAAATGCAGCTCACACAACTGGTGTATTCCCGGGTGAAATCGGGTACGATAGCATGCTAGTTTTGTATATTAGGGTATAAGGCTGAAGCTAGGTTTCCACTGACCAAATTGATATTGGAAACTGTCAGAAGCCGTATTAATATTGACACATGTCCAATGAAATCAGGAACGATTCCGTGTGATCCGGCTGTTTTCTCGGTTGGCAAATCGGAAATAGCTACATCGATCTCCTTTAGGTGGAAAGGTGTACGTTTAATGTAATGGCCTAGTTATCCTTGATTGTGAGAATAAAATATAAAAATATTGTAGAACTTATATAGAATATTTTGTGTAAATAGTAAATCGAAATGTTCTCTAGCGGTTGAAATGATTTTATAAAATTACCATTTTCATTGAAAATCTGCTGTAAAACAAAGTGCAGTAGAACCTTTAACATGTGTGCAGGTATTCAAGGAATTAGTTGTATTCATCCTTAGTCAACGCGTGGAGAAATCATTATTGTAACATCGGCCCAATCGTAAACTACATGTTATACCTTATGTTACACTTGGCTTTCATAGCTTTAAAGTACTAGATAGTTAGTTTTCACTATTAAAATATAATTTGTGTTTGTTAAAATAACAACAAAAAACAGAAATTATATATAAAAACAGTTGTTAAGGTTACGCCTTGTTTGGCGTTTCTTATCGTTATAATATCCTGTCATAGAAAGGTTTTGTTTTTTATTAATTTATTTTATTGCTATTTAAAAATAAAATATCATTCATTTGTGACTTATAACATCGGTTTATGTTGGAATATTTCTATAACAAAATTTTTATCTTCAGTTTTATGTAAAAAAGGTTTATAAACGGGTACTAAATACAAAAAAAAATCTACCTAGGTTCATATCATTTATAGTGTAAAACCTATTATAAAGTAATCAACTTCAAGGATGTATGGTTAGTAACAATAATGAGGGATTTAAAATAAGCCTTCTTTGCTATATTAAAAACAGAGTTAGTAAAACCTACTTAACATTTATTGTTTACCATGCCTTTATAATATACATTTAACCAATTTAATATTATACTTTGTTATCCTTATTTATTTTATATTTTCCTAAGGTTCGTGATAAGTAGAAAAAGTCATGCTAAAGTACATTTATAACTTAATCTTAATTTGTACAAATTTTTAATAATGTTCAGGGGTTTAACATGTATTCAAGAAACAGAAAACTGTTTCATAAAAGTTTAAATTAGTCATCTCTATGCCCTTAGAGAGTTAATTTTAATAATATGTAACTTATAACCACAGTTAACTTTAAGTTTAGGCTAGTTTGACACATGATATAATTTCAGTATTACACATAATTTTAACAATAATGTACTTAACACTGAGTAGGCCTACCAGTGTGTCTTAAATGAATAATAAAAACTATTAGTAAAAACTCAAACCACTGATATAATATAAACAGTTATAAAATAATTACATTGATATTATCTAACACCGTACTTATTAAAACCTTGATTATATAACTTGAATTAGGCTTTAGTCAATACATATTTTAGTCATAAGTTCCCGATGATTCAAAGACGGTTCCTACGCTGCAATATAATTTAGGCCAGACTCATCTCCGAAAGCACCCTCAAGGAAGAGTCCCATTATAACGTCAGCACCGCCACAACCTCTCTTGTCTATTGAGGCGTTGTGCATCGGCTCTCAGTGAACTTCGATTCACTAAAATAATATATCTTAGCAGTAAATTAGCAGCAAAATAAGATTATTTTAACAAAAATGGACCTTTTTTAACGTTGCTTATAATTTGAAACAACTTTAACTCATTTCTAATGTGGGTTAAATATTATACTTCTCCTGAAAGTATTGAACATTTAGTTTATGATTAATTTTCATATTTTAAATTAAACACAATTACCAACATTTAATAAAATTACGGCTCATCACTGAACAAATTGTTTCACCTCTTTTATATTGATATCAGAAATGTTATAGTATGTAACAAAATTTAAACACAATTTTAAACTGTTTACAAAACATTCGACCTAATAGGAGAAACCCAGTATAATCTTTAGGAATGACAGTACTCTACTACATAAATAATATTTTACTCATTTAGTCTCCTAGAAGTTATACATTAATTATAAAATATAAATACAACATTTCAAGAACATTTATTAAACATTATTTGATCGCATTTTCAAATACCCCCGTAGCAGCAAACCTGCATACTTAGCGAATTTCCAATGCATAAATATTTATCTTAATGCCACATAAAGCTACATACCAAGTTTCATCAATATACATTCATAAATAAACAATTTATGACATTTTAATTGTTCTCCATAAGAATAACATGGCGGCTGAGTATGCAGGTTTGCTGAAGCAAGGATCACAAAAAAATGGGGTTTTATGCTTATATCAATCACACTCAACTAGGGTTATATGCTTCACTCAACTAGGTGAAGTCACTTACCAAATTTCATTAATTTATTTTCATAATTAAGGGAGATAACACGTTACTTATTCTCCATAAGGATAACATGGGGCTGAGTACGCAGGTTTGCTGCTATGGGAGCTTTTGTCAAAAAATTGTTTTTTTTTAGGAAATATCAATGGTCCACAACCAGATAAAGCCGTATACCAAGTTTTGTCAGTATATGTTCATAAATAAGGGAGATATAAAATTTTTATTTTCCTCCATAAGAATAACATTAGACAACGTACTGTGTTTAGCACTTTCAATATCTCGGTAACCAATTGACGTAGAGAAATGATCAAAATACCAAATTGTGTGTTTTTAAAGCTGAATCCAATGGGAAAAAATAAAATCTGACTATTTCCAAAATGATATGTAAAAAATTCAAAAAACCCATTTTTGGGGTACAAAACCCCCCCAAAATACCCCTTCGGATAGAGCGATCTGGCTGGTTTTCGAACTTAAAGTCATAAATGTTGCTTTACACGTTTATATCAAATTTCATCAAAATCGGATAATTTTTACGAGAGTTATCGTGCTCACGGACACACATATATATATATATATATATATATATATATATATATATACAGTTTCGAACAAATGGTATTTTTGGGGTCTGGGGACCTCAAAACGAAAAGTTATCATGGTCCCGGGCCTAGGTCTTACCATGCCGACTACGGTAATAGCTTCTTCCCTATAGGGGAAATTCGCTAAAATAAGAAAAATCTTAACCATATTGTAACTGCATCGTAATAGTTTATTATTAACTCTTGTTTTGTAAGCTGTACCTTAAATGATTATATAATTAGCAATTAGTCTTCTACTTATTGTGATTTTTTATGACCCTGTCTTCTCTCCTTTAAAGATACAAGTTTACTAGGGTAGTTAAAAAGCTAAAGCTTTGATATCTAATCGTATAGCACTTGGACAAAAGTTACATTTAGACGCGGATAAAAAATTAGCATTATTTGTTGTGCCCACCGTGTGACCAAATGCGAAAACCGGAAATTGTTGTCGTTTCCCTCCAACACAAATTGTTAATATTTCCAAATTATTGTTAAAATGGCATCCCTTTGCAAAGTAATATTCAAAATAACAATTTACCTTGAAATCATACAAAAACATGATCCTAATTTCACTGTCGACCGGATTACATACAATTAGTCTTGTTAAATATTCTAAGTTGGAATTTACCACAATGTAAATCCATTTAAAATTTCAGGATAAGCTCTCTTGCTTGTTATGTATTTAAAATACTTTAAAACCATACATGAACCATTAATCAACTCGCCAATTCGTATAACAAATAATTACATTTTATGATTTATAAAACCAACAATGCAAAAAAGGTAACGTTTCACTTGGGCTTTTGAAAGTGAGATGCAAGTGTCGTTGTGCTGAGTACTCTACACTCTTACTTGCCAACTATCATGACACTTATATTTTTTTCATTCTCCTTAAAATATTAGGGTGAATAAAATTGTTTTTACAACTACCATCTCGGTATCTAGCATATTCTAGCGATTAACAGTAACTTCCATTAAAGATAATATGCTTATTTTGGCATAGTCTGGATTAGTGTTAAGGGCATGTTATTTTATCCTGCGTCTTCCTGGGTTCTATGCTCACAAATTGTAAACCGATAGGACAGGTAGTTCAAAAACAAGTTAAGCTACATTTCCATCTATCTGGGCAACTAAAATTGGTAGACTTCTGTCGTAAGGTAAACAGGATCCTTACAATATATTGAGGGAAGTTAATACATCAGATACATTTATTAACTTCCTGAAATCAAATAACTGAAGTATTCAGTTTCAAGGCAATTACTGAAAGCCTTACATAATCGTCGTGGGAACGGCGACAGCAAGTAGTCATATGCGGTTGTAATTAGTGTGGCCATGAACCTCGGTAGACGCTAGTGTGAGTGTGCTAGTGTGGCCAAGTCCTTGGCACCACTCCCACTGGGTTCATCATAACATTCTGCAATCTCTTCTATTATTGTCACTCATCTGGCCGGCGGATAGCACCCACCTCCTGGACCTGCCCAGATGGCTTAAGCTTGGATCAGACGTTTTTAAGGCTTCCTCTAAAAGATGACCCTCAAGGGAAGTCTGACACGTTTTATAATACGCATAGACCATTTTATACATAATTTTAAAGGTCTTACATAGTATTATTCATTACCAGAAACCGGATCTCGAAAGGACATTTATATCGGGAATAATAAAAATATTAATATTTCTAATAGTACTAAAATGTAAACTTTGACCAGCTGCCATTTATGACTCAGTGGTCCGTTTAAAGTAAAATTTGCGGCATTGTTTTCTAAAAATAAAAACCTCTAATTCGAGGTACATTTCGACTTATGCTGTTGTTTAACATTTTCTTCTTACTCCTCGTGGGCCGTCCCCCTGATGTGATAAAAACTCATAGTTGCTTCAAAAAGGAGATTTTTATAATTTGTGTTTATACAATAAGTTTGATTGCTTTAGCTTTTATGATTGAAAAAATATTAAACCGTTCCAGGAATTTTCTACCACACTGTACTGATAGATATATACACAGTATTTAAGGTTGATCATATCTTTATATATAATTCTGTAAGCGAAATTTTTAAGCCAAAATTGTGGGAGATTAGTAAATGATGATGGGAGACGGCTTAAATTAAAGGTCTTATTCCTAGGGACTCGGGGAAAATAGCAATATTTCTAAAAAGTTATTATCAAACGATAAATAACGTAAAACATCCCCCATAAGAAAAAAATGGGGATTTAAAAACGTCTGCTTTGTTTACAATAAAACATGTGATTACGTGTCTACTTTTTTTACAAACTGGCATGACTTCTTAATTATACTGTTTTATTTCCAAAAAAAAGATAAATAAAAATCAGTTCAGGCAGAGTATTGAAGAAAGTTTATTGGGGCTTTTGCCCCTTCAAGCCACCAGTTAATTATATGTTTCTACTCCATTACAGTAAACCATGTTTTTCTATGTGACTTAGCACGTACTATTTTATTTTATACCTGTATTACACTATACCTTATGTAGTATTTCGTTTATTACAATCCTTACAAAACTTATTTCACCGTTGTTGCCACTAGTTAAAACTAAATACTTATATTTATGAATTTTGGTTCTGCAATGTATTCACAAATCGAGAAGATAGACAAAACATCCTGATGAAGAAGGACGGCGTCTGAACCAGCGAAGAAAAAACTAATTGTGGCAGAGTCCTACATAAACTTTACTATTTCATATAGTTTTTCATAAGTGTTAATATTAGGTGTAACACAAGTTATAATGGTGTATTTAAAGGACTGAATGCTAAAGCCAGTGCCAGAAGCCGAAGCGGGTGATTGTTTTTGTTGTGCCAAGGTATCGAGAGCCGGCCAACTTTCAACGCTCGACAATCAGCTGTTTGTTAACCCATTGTTTGTTTGTTCTAAGGGCCATTTACTACCGTAAGGATGACAAACGAGATAGAAAGTTTCATACAAATAGCATAAGAATAAGATTTTTAGGATTAATCAACTTGTTCTGTCAGACTTAGAATGTCGAGTTGTGATCAGTTTTGTAGCGAATTCAGGTGAACACAAATTAATATGTCAGACTCCAATAAATTATAACATTGTTTTAACTCATGAAACCTTACACTTTTTGTTCTGCTCTTTTTACAGTTGGAATTTGTAAACATATATTTAAGTTTGAATAACTTTTGATTTTAATAGGATGTTCTAAAATTTTGTACTGCACAACAGTAACATATGTTTAGGACAGTCTAAACACTTTCCATAGCATTTTTTGTGAGACAGTGAAAACTTTGTTCCATTGTTCTTAATAATTTGGTTGTATTGATAAACAACTTTCAGAAACAAAAATTGTTATCTGTGCTGTAAATAATAAAGGAAAGTATGTTATAAGTAGAATGAACTAGGTAGAAGGAAACAAGTAAGAATACCTCAACTATCTTATTGATATTTTATCTTTTATATACAATCATGCTATTTTAAATTCTCTTCGTCAGATTTCTTGTTTTTCTTTACTAGCTCTGCAATATGAACATAGCACGATCATTGCCGCTGAATGAAATTATTTACAGCAAGGTTAGTAGTTCATATGGGATATTTTATACCTAAAAACTTTCTTAGTAAGATTGTTTACTTGATATCGCTTCTGTTTTTGATGACGTATTAAAATTTTCATAACAGAGTGTAGATGAGATTTTTTTAAACATTACGAAAGCTGGCAGCTCAAAGTACTTTCATTTGTGTGAGTTTTCGTCAATGTGTTAAAATTCTAGGAACAAAGTAAAGATGGGATTTTTCGCAAATCTGAACCCAGCTGGTGGCACAGCGTACCTAATTAGTATGAAATATCGTTTTCCGTCTTCCCCTTCAAATTGCCTGCACAGATATTCGTCTGCGCCTGGGTTGAGTTGATATAAAATACCCACTCTTGATATAATTAGTAGAAGGGTAATTTTAATATTTTAAAATTAAAATCCTCCTAAAGATTTATTAAAACGAATCTAATTCATTATTACTATAAAAACCAATATCGAACGGTATTAGGAATAAGTATGGAATATACGTTTTACAATGGTTTGATATTATTTATGTTGAGATGAAGCTGCCGTAGTACCCGATTTCACCCGTGAATTCAGTATCTGTTTGTGGTGCATTCTGTGGTTAAACAAATATTTTGAATTAGTGACATGGATTAGCTGGTAAAATAAAGCGAATGTCCATAAGAATTACATTGGAACTTTGACGACCTGTGGGGTGGAACCCTAAGGTCATAAAACCCTTTGTTAGTGCTCACCTACGCTATATAAGGACTTCCTGTAAAACTATGCATGCTTCTAGACTCACTGGTTTAGACTGCCCGTTATCTGTCAGTCAGGGTTAAGAATTGTATTAATTGTATAATTGTATTAATTGTATTGTATTGTATACGTGCTTCTTACCCAAAACCCTATAAATAACATTATGTAAATTAATTTTAAACATATTTTAGATTAGCATATTTCGTGATGTACCATCTGTTATATATGTTTACTGTCTGTTATGTAAATACCGAATAAGTGTAAATATATTTTTATGTGTTGTAAGACGTCTATTATTACATTCCATAAATTAACCTTCCAACTATACTTTCCTGAGAAAATCCTTGGGTAAAGTTATATTTTCAGCTTTGATCCTTATAATTACGTAAAAACATGATGATATGGGGGGATGAAACAAATACAAACATTTGTGTCTCTAGCATATCCATACTCATCTATAACAAGTGTTTAAAAAAGTGGACTAAAATGAGGTAGTTACATACACATTTTGAAATACATATAAACTCTAAGGAATATGGTACTATTATAAAATACCCCCGTCGCAGCAAACCTGCATACTCAGCGAATTTCCAATGAATATATAACATAACACGTTAAAACACTTAAGAGGATCCATAAGAAATATATTCACAAACAAGCGATATTTGAAATATTAATTATTCTCCATAAGAATAACATTGGGGATGAGTATGCAGGTTTGCTGCAACAAGGTACACAAAATAATGGGTTTTTATACAAATATCAATAGAACTCATCTTAGTGAAGTCACATACCAAGTTTCATCCATATACATTCATAAATAAGCGATATATAACATTTCAAGTATTTTCCATAAGAATAACATGGGGACCAAGTACCTACGTTTGCTGCTACAGGAACCATCGGTGAAAAATAAGTTTTTTGTGCAAACAACAATAAACCATAACCAGATCAAGCCATATACCAAATTTCACCAGTTTAGGTTCAAAAATAAGCGAGATATAATTTTTTTTTCTCCATAAGAATAACATTAGACAACGTACTGTGTTTAGCACTTTCAATATCTGGGTAACCAATTGACGTAGAGCAATGATCAAAATACCAAATTGTTTTTTTTTAAAGCTAAATTCAATGGTATAAATTACAATTTAATTTAAATTAAAATTACATGTGACAACCCCAAAATACCCCCCGTCGCAGCAAACCTGCGTACTCAGCGAATTTCCAATGCATTGATATGTTTCTCACTAGTACATAAAGCCACTCGCCAAGTTTGACAAAAATACATTCATAAATAAGTGATTTATTACATTTTATTTATTCCCCATAAGAATAACATTAGGACTGAGTACGCAGGTTTGCTGCAACGAGGAAGATAAGAAATGAGTTTTTATGCAATTATCAATGTAACTGAACCAGGTGAAGCTACTTACCATGTTTTATTAATTTATGTTCATAATTAAGGGAGATATAAAACTTTACTTATTCTCCATAAGAATAACATTAGGGCTGAGTATGCAGGTTAGCTGCTACGGGGACAATCAACAAAACATTTATTTTTTGTGCAATTATCAATATACCAGTACAACATGAAGCCACATACCAAATTTCATCAATACACATTCATAAATAATCAAGATATCAAATTTTATTTATTCTCCATAAGGATAACATTGGACAACGTACTGTGTTTAGCACTTTGAATATCTCTGCAACGGTTTGATGTAGAATCACAATTTAAACACCAAAATGATTGTTTTGTGGAGCTGAAGTGATTGGTAAAAGAAAATGTGAAGTTTAAAGTAAAATTAACTGAGGAAAATCCAAAAACCTTTTTCCCATAAGATTAACATGGGAGATTTTATGAGCATGTTTTTTGGATTTTTTCCGCAACCACTTAACCTAGGTTAATAATTCAAAATACCATTTTATTTGTTTTTTTAAGCTCTATAACATGGTCTAAACCTAAATTAAGTGTTTTAAAAATTTTAGGGAAAAAAATGCAAAAAACTGATTTTTGGAAAATTTAAAACCCCCATAAACCCCCCTTGCCATAGTCCGATTTTTCTGGTTTTCGAACTTAAAGTCATAAATGTCAGTTTACACATTTGAGCCAAATTTCATCGAAATCGGACGTTTTTTACTCAAGTTATCGCATTCACGGACACATATATAGATATATATATATATATAATATAGATATATATATATATATAGATATATATATATATAGATATATATATACATATATATAAATTTGAACGAATAGTGTTTTGGACATCTGGGGACCTCAAAACAAAAAGTTATCATGGTCTCGGGCTTAAGTCTTACCATGAGACCTACGGTAATAGCTTCTTCCCTATAGGGGAAATTCGCTAATTCCCTATAGGGGAAATTCGCTAAAACACATTTTTGGGGTACAAAACCCCCCAAAAACCCCCCTTCGGATGGTGCGATTCATCTGGTTTTCGAACTCGTTCAAATAAATGGTACTTTACACATTTGTACCAAATTTCATAAAGATCGGACCTTTTTTACGAGAGTTATCGTGCTTACGGACATATATATATATTTGAACGAATGGTGTTTTTGGCATCTGGGGACCTCAAAATGAAAAGTTATCACGGTCTCGGGCTTAAGTCTTACCATGAGACCTACGGTAATAGCTTCTTCCCTATAGGGGAAATTCGCTAAAATAATTTAAATTCTTCAAATAGTACAAACACAACAAAATAACTGATTTACATTTCTAAACATTTAGTTATTTACCACTAGTTCACAGGCTAAGGGAATGATTTTGTTATTCTTTGAGTTTCGGGAATTATTTTAGACTGTTTACTCGATCATTAATCCTTTGTTTAAAATTATTTTTTGGTCATTTAAGTATATGTTATTTAAGAAATTATTTCGGATATTTTCCATCACTAATATTTCCATTAATAATATTTTTCTTTATTCGTTTAATCAGGTATGCAAAATGTCCACAATAATTTATTTCGTTCGAGTGACTAATGATTATAGTAATTCCCAATTGAATTCATACAACTCATCAATATGGTTATTTGTAATTTATAAAGACATAGTAACAATCTGGATTTTATCATGTTATATATATTGAATAATTAAAAAAACTTAACTCAATGAGACTAAACAAATAATAAAAGATTATAGCTAAAGTAGGGGGCATACTAGCTAAAAATAGTTAAAAACAAATTCGCACAATGCTTGTACTAACACAGATCCAATTCAAACACAAATTGAATTTGCTAAATGTATAAATAAGTTGAAGTATTGTAGTGTAAAATGAAGAATTCTTTTTGCGTTCAAGAAAACAGTAAATGGCCAATGTGAAGGGTTACAAGAATGCTTGTGTGGAGGACCTTCCTGGTGCTGGAGTAAAAATTCCCCTCTTTACCACCCTCCCCAGAGCTGCTTTTGCCGGTATTACACAGATTTAACATGATTCAGACCCGCAAAATAATGTATAAACTGGTTGTTCCCGTTTTTGGTAATATTTATTTATTTACGTTTCAAACCAATTTTAAGGTCTCTTATAAAGTTCGTCGCATGTTAAAGATAAGCATTGTTAAAAATATATTTTCCTGAATTTCTGCTATTTTTATAACTAAATTTTGGGTCAGAAAAATATCACTAGTAGGTATCGTTGTCTTACTAATAAAAAGTTTGTTATTCTTATTAATTTTAGCTAAAATATATAATAGTAAGTAATAAATAAGGTGAAAATCTAAAAAAATATGATCCACAATTAATGGAATTAAGAATATTGTTTTTAGAAAATATATACATTACACATTATTATAAGTAGCACGACATATATTAAGTGAAAAAATACTAAACAGATAATTATTTCAATATCACTATGTGTATGTTTGTTGAATATATGGTTTGTTTTGTGTTGTTAAAAAAAATCATTGCGCCTTTAAGGTTCATTTGATAAACAACAAATTCAACAAAGTTTCTCTGGATTGCAAAATCAGGTACATTATGCACTATGTAGGAGGGATCGGCTTAAGATCTTCATTACGCAAGCTATATGCATATGAAATAACTTTTAATAGGCAATCATTTTTATTTAATAATATCTACATTATAAACTTTGAGTTATTTAATAAATGGAGAACTATTAATTAAGGAAAACTTTATTATATAATTTCAGTGCCCAGTTTTATATAACAATGGGCTTTTGGTTGTTGTTCGTACTAATTGGTAAAACTAAATTGGTTTAAAAACATTTTGTTTATGGTTTAAATTTAAAAATTCGTCTAGAACGTACTAAATAAAATATATTTTCTTCATTACTGTAAACAAATCATTGACAAATAAGAAAACAACCTTAACAGTCGAATTTCCTTTGTTAAATTCGTTAGCTGGTCTAACTAAGCGAAAAGGTTTTTACAATCGAAGTGTAAAAACTCTTAAAGATGTTAAGAGTTTTGCGGTCAAATATTTACCATAGTGGGGATATCGACCGGTGGACATATTCATGAATAAAATATTTGTTTGTTTGGCAACGGTGTGTTTATACTATAACCTAGTTGTGGTCGGCTTCCTTTATTGTCGTATTATTTCCGGAAGCACGGTTGCCTCAGTATAAAACCATGACAGCATCGGTCTACTTTTATTACCTAGTGTAGTAATTGTTTGCTAAGATTCGCCAACTCATACGTTTTATTAGTGAATTTCCTATGGAAAGTGAACTATTAGCATGACCCGCACGGTGAAACTTAAGCCCGGGACCACCATAGAAGTTCCTAACGTGACCCCCTGAACACGTTTTGGGGGGTCGTTCAAAATTATATATATATATATATATATAGACATATATATATATATATATATGTGTGTATGTACTCTAGCGGTCGCATTTTTTGTCCGATTTACTTCAAATTTGGTACGGACGTTCCTTTCTATAATCTGTTGGACAAGTTCGTTGGGCAAAACAATCGGAAAACTCTAAACCTCTTTTTTGGGGATTAATCTTTCAAATTTCGGGTTTTTGGACCCAAAAAGGGTCAGAAAAGCCTCGAATGTGAAATTAACGCATGTTAAAAGATGGGAATTAGTGTGACAAAACTTTTAAGCCCCCTCTCGTTATTCTAGTATAAATATTTACCGAGTTATTAAAGAAAATGTGTATCGACCAAACACAGCACGTTGTCTTATGGGGATTTTACATTAGAAAAACCTATTATTCATTTGTTGGTGCACTTTTATCATCCCCAATAACCTCACGCCTACTTTAAAGCCTAACTGGACCTTCTCCTAGCCTTATAATGTGCAAAATTGTATTCCCACCATTGCAGGTAAATATAACCAGGAGCATCCGGACAGCCAAAAAATCAATATTTTCAGATTTGAATAAAAATTGGAATAAATGTATGTTTTTAACTGATTTTGAGTTTTTATAGTTTTTTATGTGGAAATTCACTTCCCTCACGTCAGCGTGCTGCGTGCGAACTCGTTTGCCATTATTATAATAAATTGCAAAATGTGATACTCATTTCTCAAATTAAAACAGGTAATATTACATGAAATAATGTTAGAACTTATATATAGGTTCCAACTAAAGATTTTTTCAACTATAAAACAATTATGACTTAACAACTACTAGTTCATTAGCACGGTTCGTGTTGTTTTATTTACGGGATATTAGTACGTCGGGTACACCAAAAAGCGGAACTATATGATTGAGGTGTGGCACTTTCTGTGATCATAGTTTATACCAAAAGGTAACTTTTCAGATAAGGAGCCACTTCAAAATCCTTGCAGGACACTAAAATGGCGGCCATTAAAGATGACTGCCATTGAAATTATAAATTTTGTCATAACTTGAATAATAGATATCCGATTTCAGTGAAAATGGGTTTGTTTAAAAAGCCTTTTAAAACTAAAACTTTATTGTATTTTGCCTTTTTACGAAAACATTTTGATTATCCAAATATTACAAGATTATTGATGAAATGGCCAAATTTGCATGTAAAAGATATAATTTAAAAAAAAATGCTTGCAACTTTAAAAGTTAAATTTTGTACGATGATTAAGTTGATTAAGGTTAAATACATAAATTAATCTTAAAAATGTCAAGTCATGGGTGAATAGTTACTAATTCAGTTTTTAAAACACAGACCTTCAATTGACACTCTTACATACAGCATATGTGTGACCATAGGAACGATAACTTTCGTAAAATAAGTCCGATCTTGATTAAATCTGGTTTACGCGTTTGATTTAGTATCTATTTTCATGAGTTCATTAACTAGACATATCGCATCATTTTAAGGGGGGTTTTCTACCCGGAAAATGGATTTTTGTAACTTATTACATATAGTTATTTTTTAATCCACATTTTTGTTGCACTATTAAACAAAATACAAAATGAAAAATTTGGTATCTCGAATTATTGTTATATGTCATCAGTTACTAAGATATAGAAAGTGCTTAAAACAGTACGTTGTCCAATTTTAATCTTATGGATAGTAAGTAAAATGTTATATCTCTCTTTTTAATGAACAAATATTAATGAAACTTGGTGATTGGCTTCATATGGTTAAGGTTTATTGATATATGCCTACAAAAATCATTGTTTGTGGTCTCTATGAAAGCAAACCTGCGTACTCAGCAGCCACAATGCAAATTTTTATGTTATTCTTATGGAGAATAGGAAACATGTGATATCTCACTTGTTTATAAGCAAATATTGGTACAAATTGAACACCGATTATTGTGGTCCTTGATACAGCAAACCTGCGAACTCAGTTCTAATGTTTTTCTCATGTAGAGTAAATAAAATGATATATATCACTTGTTTATGATTATGTGTGGAAGAAAATTAGTAAATGGGTTCAAGACATAGTAAGGTAGCATTTTAAATTCGCTGAGTGTACAGGTTCGTTGCAACAGGGGTATTTATAAATTATATATTTCATAGTATGCAAATTTGGCCATTTAATAAATAATCTTTTAATGTCTGGATAATCACTAATTATTTGTCAAAATTCAAAATACAAAAAAGTTGTAGTTTTAAAAGGCCTTTTAAACAAACCAACTTTACTGATATCAGATGTAGTGGCAACTCACTATCCACCAATGGTTATCATATGGTTTTAATTTAAAACAAATCATATGTTTCATTATTTTTAATGTTATTGTTTTTATTTATAAATATTGGAATTGGGATTGATGTAAAAATACAACATTTATTTTTCAGTATAGCTTTTCTTCTTTTAACTTAATTAATTAAGGAACTGAAGACCTTAAACAGCTATAATTGGTGCAACCTCTGTAGGTGCCTGCCTGCAGCAATTTACAGAGTCTTCCTGGCAACCCTTAGCTTTCTTTTCTCACAAACTTAACGAAAATCAAAAGGACTGGCCAGCCTATTACCGTGAATTGTATGCTGTCTATACAGCAGTACAGCATTTTCGACATGTACTCGAAGCACAACCTTTCACTATCTTTACAGATCACAAGCCCCTAATTTATGCTTTCCAGCAAAGACGAGATAAACTGCCTCCCATCCAACTCAATCAGCTTACTTTTATTTCACAGTTTTCGACCGACATTCAGCACATCTCTGGTTCTAAAAATATTGTCGCAGACACCTTGTCACGTGTTGAAGCTGTAAACTTCCCCATTCCGATTGACTTGCAATCCCTTGCAAGTGCACAAAAAGATGCAGAAACCCCACCCAAGACCCTCAACACCAAACCATCTCCTGTTGCGCAGCCTCCAGATAATACAGAAACTTCATTACTTCCAAACTACACCACCCGATCAGGACGTCAAGTTCGTTTCAAAAGGCCCTGACCTCCGGTCTCCGCGGGGGGCTGTGTAGTGGCAACTCACTATCCACCAATGGTTATCATATGGTTTTAATTTAAAACAAATCATATGTTTCATTATTTTTAATGTTATTGATTTTATTTATAAAATATTGGAATTGGGATTGATGTAAAAATACAACATTTATTTTTCAGTATAGCTTTTCTTCTTTTAACTTAATTAATTAAGGAACTGAAGACCTAAACAGCTATACAGATATTAATTATTCAAGTTATGGTATATTTTATAATTTCAATGGCACCCACATTTAATGGCCACCTGTACGGATTTTGAAGTGGTTCCCTATCTGAAAAGTTACCTACTGGCATCAACTATGACCACAGAAAGTGGCATACCTCAATCACAAAGTGCCACTTTTGGCTGTATTAGCTACGGTACTATGTCGTTGAAAACCGTCTTACAGCCCTTAAACGAAATTAACCCTTATTCTCTACTCTAATATCAGGTGGTATACATACATAAGAAAGTACAAGATAACCGATTGATGTCCCATCAATCATCAGGCTAATGGAGAGAAAAAAAACGCTTTTTCTATGTTCCGTCTAATATATTTTAACAGTTTAAGAGTTTTGATCTGTTTTTTTAATGCTAATAAAAATTGCCTCTTAACAACGATTTAAAAACTTAAATCCTAAAAAAGGTGATACTAACTTAGATTGGTTACAATATAATGGAACTCTATATTAAGTTAGGGAGCACCTGAGTGTAAATCTAATTTAATAAAATAGTTTAAAAGAATAATAATATTAGTTATCTGTGAAAGAGTTATTTAGCTTAAGAACATTATAAAATAATATGCTAAAATGAAAACCCACGAGGGTAAGAAAGGTGAAAAAGCCCGTAGTAAATTAAATAGATTACAGCCAATAAGTAAACGTTATCGGCCTAAGTACGCACTTGACGTCTCCACTTCGCGAGCTCCTAAATCAACGAGAATCGATCAAACTATTAGGGAACCCTTAGTTTATGTAGACGTAGGATAAATGATTTATCGTATAAGGTGTTTGCTTTTTGGCTTGCCCATTTGTTTTAATAAACTTGTTCTAAGCGTGTAAATGATATAACTAATGCATATTTAATATGTTATATATTTAATTTCTACTATATTATTTATTTATATATTCAATCGTGAAATTAAATTCCATTGAATCTTTTATATCTTATGTAAGTAAAATATTCTTAATTTGTATTAAATTTTTATTTACTAAATAATTTACAAGTAAAACCTGCTATAAAAAACTAATTTATCAACATGTATTGAACCACAATTTAATAATGGTTTGTATTTAATAAAAAAATAGTAACAAAATATTACAGACTAAAATAAAAATGCTAGTTAAAATTAAAATTATTAGTTCAAAACTAGTTATAGAGAAACTACATGTTACCCGTCATAGCCTCGTCTGCAAATAACGTATTATGGTAACATGTTAGGCTAATTAAAATTAGCAGAAAATATTTTAAAAAATTTGGTTAGGTTACCAATTAATATGACAACAATTTTTCCTGGAGTATGACTTAAATAAATATATATTTATTTATATTAGAGGTAAATTGATTGATAATATTTTCCATAACTAGAATTAATGGAAGAGGAAGATGCCTATGATTGATTGTGGTGTATTACAAAACAAAAATATAATATTAATTATTGTTTTATTTGGTGAGTTATGAATCAATACATTTAGAAGACCGGAGGTTTATAACTGAAAAATAAAGTTGTAACAGGAGTAGGGCAATGTTAATTTTAAATATCCTTCCAAGTTCCATACCAAATTTAAATTCAAAACCAAAAGAACACACATGTGCATTGTGCATGTATTTGGTTTCCATTTGTTTCTACCAAATTTCATATCAGTCGGCCAAGCAATTAAGATTAATATTATAGTTTAAGATGCAGGTGGAAGAGAGCCCCAAAGAGTTAATGTATTGTATATAGTCTTATGTTAACCTTAATTAAGTATATTGACTATTTTTCTGCCTATCTAAGCCACACTGGTCCGTTAGCTTAAGCTTATGGAATTTAAATATAACAAATTTAAATTCCAGTGGGACAGAGCTTGAATGGATTTCCGTGATGCAAATACGATTATGAATGAAAAAGGTTTTATAAATAAATATTTACAAAAAGGCAATCGATTCAATAAATACCAATGCACATAGGAGGACCAATACAGGAGTACTACGAGGACCAGAGGAAATAAAGGAGGGGCCGATGGATCCCTAAAAGATGTGTGTAAAGGTAGTAGAATATTTGTTATTATAGTTTTGCTTCTAGATAATTTCAACTAAATCGGTTTATTAAATACTAATGTGCATGGTATTAATATAATATGATATTATTAATATTATATTAATCTTCTAATTACTAGGAGCATGATCTAATGTCGCGTAAGAGGATTAAGCGAAGAGTTAAATTACTAACTTATTTTTATGGTTAAATGACACTTATTCAGGTGTTAAATATTTGAATTGCATGATAAAATATTACGCTATCTTCTTATAAAATATCATCAAAACAGTTCAGTAAATACAAATGTCCAAAATGCGTTTAAGATCGGAAGGAGGTCTTTACCTTGCTAGAGATTTTCAGCTAAACCTGTACAATAAATATCACTGTCCAGACGATTACCATTGGGCATTTTGAGTGCCAGTGGGGTGGAGCCCTAAGTTAATTTCACATACTATTTTAGAGTATCTACCGTTATTGTAAGTATCACCTTTCTATCGAAATGTATCTAAAACGGTTCGTAAGTGAAAATGTCCATAAGATTAACAAGGAAATTTTTAACGCCAGGGGGGCGGAGCCCTACATGATTTTTGATTGTGACGAAGTCAGCATCTACCATTTGTGAAACAGCTATCTTCATACCAATTTTCAGTTCAAACAGTAAAGTGAATAATAATGTTCTTAAGAATTTGCATGATAACTTTGAAGCCAGTATGGCAGAACCACAAAGGAAATTTTTATCGTGAGCAAGTCTCTATGTGCTTTTAGAATAAAAGATAACTTTCACCCATATTTCAGCTAAAAGGGTTCATACCGATCTTAAAGGTTAAAGTTTGTTTCTTAAATGCCTATAGGGCGAAGCTCTAAATTATTTTAAAAAAAAACGGGAAAAGGTCTCTGCGTTTATTGATGATGACACCTTCCTACCAAAAAACATCTTAATCGTTTAGTGGTACGAGCGTTATCAAGCCACAAACAAACAAACAATCTCACAAACTTTCAGCTTTATAATATTTGTAACTATGATAATATATGATATTATGTATTCTTAGTAACCGAGTTACAATATGGGACTCAAAATTTTATGTGAATATTTTTAAATAAAAATAAATTGGATTTATAAAATTGTAACTTTAAACAATGTTATACGTAGTTAGGTTAACGTTACTTAACGAATGACTAACTAGCAGTAAATTTATTTTTTGTTACCTAGCAAAAGTAAAATGTGTTTTGTTAAGGAAAACCACCATTATCACCTAACAACGCCATTTTAAAAGTAGTTAGATGATATGCTAACAAGCAAAAAATGATGATAGTTTTGTCAGGGGATATTTTGAGCCCTGATGGCATCAAAAATATGTTTATAAGTTATTACCACTAGCACATTACAAATGAGTAATGCATTATGGATACCTCACTGACTTTATAACTTCACAGACACATATTGTATCCTATATCGGCAGGCAGATAATATTGCATTGTAAAACAATTACAGTCATACAATAACACTGCAAGTTGTAGCTAAACTTATTCTTGGAATAGTTATACTTATTAGTATTTACTCGTGATAAGTGCTAATAATCCCATGAACACTGTTACAAACTCATATTGTAATCTTCAAGCAGTTAGTTAAGTACGACAAGTAAACAGGCAGGTAACGGTGGCCTGTTGTTATCTCGGGAGTGTCGCGTAGCTGATGATAATGGTGGCCGGAAACGGCGACCTTAAACGCCCGATTGCTAACTTTGTCGTTGACCACCCACCGAGGATCTGGCTGTAAATTTATCACAGGAAAAACCATTTTATTTTTCGTAAATTTCTTTTAATATTAGTATTTTGTTCTTTTTCATTTCTTCACCTCCCATTACACTCTTTAATATCCGAAGTGTTAAGTTTTGCATTAAGTGTTCATGCGTATTTGAGAAGAATATATTTCTGAATGTCTCGTAAACTTGGTTAGTTCTTGACGAGGATATCTTTTGTGTGACTGTGTATGGGTACATAAACTGGTTTGTCTTTACAATCCATCAAATTTTATTCTAAAAATTTATTTTAACAATAAAGACCCTTATCCTTTACTGGTGGACACATGGTGAAAATTAACAAAAGCTCTTGAATAAATAAACAAAACATTTATAAATAGCATTCTTCGTGGCAAGAAAATATAGGGTGGTTGACGTAAGCGTAAATATGGAAGGGGTTATGTTTCTTAATAATTCGGATTATTAAAATCTTTTGTTCCTTGACACATAATTTTCTTTCACTATTGAACCTTTTATTTTTAGTAAATTTCAAAGTCAATTGAAAAAATAAACTTTTTTCTAAGTACTAGAGATAGATTCTATTACTTTCACTTCTATAATAAATTTAAACTTTGGTTGAAATAAATTAAATTAAATAATCACAATTACTCAAAAAAGTATAACACCAAGTTTAAAAAGTAAAGTAAATATAATCATTTAAGTAAGTTGAAAAACAGCCGAAAAGTAAAAACGACTAAGTAATTTTATACTGATAGCTACAGTTCCGCTTTACAAAAAAGTTTTCTTGAAAAGGAAATGAGAAAAGTTGGCTGTTCAGTGTCTGACTATAATAACGAACCGGATCCAATATAAGGAGGGTAATAATGCTTTAGCTCCATCAAAAGAATCTCGCGCTGAGATATACACTTGGGGAATGCTAATACTATATAAGAAGAGTTTTTGGGACTAGAAATTGCTTTTGTTCTTGCGTTGAGATCATGCAATACTGTATGCAATAATGTATTTTAATTGATATGTACTTTATTAAAGCCAAGTCTAGCCCATCAACAAATATAGAGCTGCCGCACTGCCACCATTACTACCTACCAACCTACCTGACCGGTAAATTGCATAACTAATGTGGGTTTAATAGAAATTCATATGATACTGATTATTATATCTTTATATATAATTCTGTAAGCGAAATCTTTAAGTCAAAATTGTGAGAGTTTGGTAAATTGCAGGATGACGGGAGACAGCACAAACTAAAGATCTTGAATCCAGAGACTCGGGTAAAATAGCAGTGTTTCTAAAAAGTTACCATCAAACGAAAAATAACGTAACACATATCCCTTAAGAAAAGCTGAGGATTTAAAACCGTCTGTTTTGTTTAAGAATTGAATTATTGTTTTAATTTTCTCAACATGTAAAAGCAGAGAATTGGAGCAAGGTTAAAGGCCATCCTTCAAGCTTGAAGGTGGTTACTATTGTTTTTTTATAGTAAGAAAATAATTCTGTAGATTCTATAGTGGTAAAATGTTGTACTATATTGGGATCAAGGGAAGTGGAGGATCAATCACAGCATTAAACTTTTCCAGTTGCTTATCTTTTACATGTCTACTATAAAACTTAAAAGCAGTATTTTTTACTCAAAAATACTAAGGAGACAGCTGGAATACCCAAAATTTTGATTTAGCTTCCCTGGTTGTGTCATGTAGATGATTCGCTATTTTCCCTGGCTTATTTTCTGCAGTTGTTATTGCATACTAAAAACATAGCATCCAATACTTAATCACACGGCAATACTTAGGACAAATTGTATTGAAAGTAAATACTTTAATGATTTGTGTATCAAAACCTTTTCCCTGAGGTTAAAAACATGGGAAAACATTTTATTTTGTTGCATCTGTTGTCACACTATAATAGTGTATGAGCAACATAAAATGTTACAAGATGGGAAAAGCCATGTAATTGTAACACAAATTAAATTTTAAACCTCCGGGACGAATCCTAAGGAAGTTTCCCAGCTGTTTTAAAATATTAAAACAAGAATGAATCAAACTAAACGTAAAACCTTTTTCAAAATTTGTTAAAATACCATTCCAGGACCACAGCTGATCAATGTTGGGTTGTAAGTAATTTATTTTGACTATGACATCATTTTTGGCTACCATCTGGGATTCACAATTCTTGAATGAGATATGTTTTTCGAATCTAAAGCCAGGGTTAAAAATAATTTTCAACTATTTTTTGATGGCAAAATAAATGCAGGAACAATTTTTAAATATTACCTGTATTCCTCATGGTATTAGATTTTTTTTTATTTAAAAAAGTGTCAATATCATAAGAATGGCAGGTGATATAACAAAAGTTATTCAAAAATTTGTTTAAAGGGAAGGAAAATGGAACATATTGTAGAACGTAAAGTAGGATCAATTTTCTCCCAACTGTTATTAGTAACATCGGGAAGGTAAGTAAGACGGATATAGTTTTTTATGAAATTTTTACATTTTCCTTTTTCTGGAAAACTGCATCCTAATTAGTTACATGAAAGGGGAGTCACTACAGCTTCAAGGCCTGAACCAATACAATAACCTTTTAACATTTAATAGGATTTAAAAAGCGAAAATATTGATTTAAATTAACCTGTCTGTAAGTTTATTTAAGTTAAAGTTTTAAATAAACATTAACATGAATATTTCAAGGAAATCAGCAAAGGTTCCATAACAAACTGTGTTTAGCTCTAAGATGCTAAATCGTATTCCGGGTTGGCAGAACGGAAATAGTCACACCACGCTCCCCTTAAGGTTATAGGAACTCCCAGCATCGTCTAACACCTCTACTATTGCCTAATCCATCATATTTCAAATATTTGTTATGTTACACTAGGGGAAATTGATTCATCCGGATACGTTTACGTTTTATTATTTTTGCCACTACGGTACTGTTGAGGTAGCGTTAAAAAAATTATACTTGTTCATGAACTATCAGTTATTGCAAATCCCAAGTTTTTATACATAGTGATAAATCATGTGAAAACTATCAATAAAAGTAGTCTCTGTCCAATTAACGTTTTTACCACTTATTTCAAACTAAATAAAATCATGTGTTGTAATTGAATCTTCGTTATTGGGATTTAGTAACTGTAATTTATCTGGAAGGGTCCATACATATTTTAATTCTTTCGGAGAAAAAATAATGTATAAATATTTGAATTTCAAAATACATTTTCAAATGCTTTCCCAATTTGTCCAGTGATATTTCTTACCATTGAGTTGCAATAGCTTTGACATTGGAAGAGTGATTCCTCCCGCAGCCCATGAAGGGTTTACTTATTCTATTAACACAATTTAAACATAGCATACATTTTCTTTACTTAAAAAATTTTATGATTTGATAATAACTATAGAATTAAAAAAACCTGTGACAAATGTATTCATAGGAAATAATAATTTATTTGTATAAGTGAACTAGACGTTCTAGGTAGAGTTTTTTATAACTTTTTAAATTATTATAATAACATATTTTTAATATTCCCGAATCATATGTTAATGTTACTCACTTGCATCATGTTTATTAGTTGGAGCAATGTTATTCGATGGAACTTAATATAATTTTATATTAGGCTAAATTATTAATGTAAACATGTTCATAGACTTATAAAAATAAATGAGCAATATATATTAGTTTTAATTCCTTAAAAGTCCTAGGTTTGAACCAATAAACAATCTAAAATAACTCAAATATAATTCCACGTTATTTAAAACTTATATGATCTGTATGGAAAACTCCTTACAATTTTAAAAATCTGTTTGGTCATAAATCAAAATGCATAAACCCTATTTTTCAGTGTAATATAAACACATATATATTGTACAAAAATTAAATAAAGAATCTCAAACCTCATTAAACTAGTAACAATGCTTTACAGGGTATATTCATGTTTCATAATTGGTTAAGATTTAGTATCCATGTTAAATTGTAAGCCTTAAGATGCAATAACTTAACTATCTGTAATAAACCAGTTGATCTTATTAAGTATAAAGTTTTAAAAGGTATGTTACTTATACTCATTACTCCCCATTATTCGCTTTAAAACATAACTGTGTCAGGCCTTGGCAAGTAATATCATATCAAGTGTGGGATTACTTTGTTTAATAAAAATTGTTTTTATGATACGTCGTCACCCCAATGTATTTACAGTTTTGATCAGTTGTTCTCAAGATTTGAGCCCAGCTGATGATAATGGAGCGGAAATGGAGGCCTTACACGCCCAAATGCTAATTTGGCCTGCTGCCATCCGCGGCGCCTCTCCGTAAACATCAACCAGAAAAGTTATATTTTCTGTATAATTTGTGTTTTAATAGGTTGATTTATATTAAACTTGTGATTGGAATTTAAGTACCTAGACCCAAATTAGTTGCGTCGAAATGCATTTGTTGTTTTATCTTAAGAGTTGTGGGTTTTGTTACGCTATCATGAACGCTATCATTTAAGGCTATTACAATTTAAAGAAAATATTAACTTTATATTCATATTTTAAAGACGTTAAACAAATAAAGCTATCTCTACTAAGAACAGTTGTATTTGTTGAAATGATTACATTTTAATAAACACGTTTACCAATATTACTTGCCAAAAATGTTTTAAAATATATATATTAATGTTTTTTTTATTTTTTATTTAAAAATAATTCAATAATTACACAATAACAAATTTAAAATAATATTGTTAGGTTATAAAAGCTTAAATATAGTTTACGTCACTGTTCGTATTAAATCAAAACGAATAATTAATTTCAATTATATTTATTAGAGAAAGTTTGTTCGGGATTTATATAACCGGAATATAAGTTCAGAATACATTTTTGCTTACTTTCATAAAACATTCTTTACATTCCCACAGTAATAACTTAATGTTTTCACTACCTTATTTAACTTAGTAGCATAAAAGGTAACACGTAACATAAAATTAGTTCGTTTGTTTGGGTAACTAACTTTAAATAAAGACAGTAACTTGTTTTAATATATATATATATACTTAGTTGACAAATGTTGGCTCATTAAAAAGGTAGGCCTAATAATAAAAATCCTATTCTTTAAGAACACCCACAAACAGAGAATGCTGTTGTCACTTGGGTGTGTAATAGAGATTTGCCTATATACTAAATATAGCAAATATACTTCTAATTAAAGTGGAAAATTGTTTTGCGTTTTGCATTGTTGGAGTAAACCTTATTGAGATACTGTACCGTTGGAAAAGCCCTTGCACTGTTTAATATGAACACAATTATTTATGCATCCTAAACCTGCAGAATAACAATTATTAACAATTTTCATGAGGTTTCATTCAATTTAAACGTATAATTGTGTAACTAGGAAAGTTAAACAACTTGTAACAAATATGTTCATAATTTGGATTAATCTTGTTATCTTAATCTCACGAGGCAGATGCTGTTTAAACATTTACCTGCTAATACTTCAGTAATAAAAACAAGATAAGATAAGCAGTATAAACCAAACCACCAAAATACTGGAAGCTACAAACTGACTTAATTTTAACCAGGCCTACTAGGTATAAAATTATATTATTTTTTATATTAAACTTCATTTAATGCAATATTTTACACATTTTATGTCGAATCGTTAACGTTGTTACTTACTTTAATGTAATTTGACTGCATTTAAAATTGTTCAGTATATTTATAATGCAATAACACGCAATATTGTAAAATTTGTATGGAAACCTAATTAAAAGCAACTAGTAATTTACTTTTCAAATAACAATATAAATATCATTACATAGCATATGCGGTCGATATTATTCGTAGGTGTTTAAACATTCGGTTTTAGAAACTAATTTGGCTGTTGGTTTACAAACAAGTCGGACTTCTGACGTCACACACAAAATAAGCTCTTAGACAACAAACAAGCGGCATAACTCCAAGCTTGTGGTTTGATTAGAGAGGTTAGTATGGGTCAACAATATTCTAGAGTATTTCAAATATTTTCGAGCATCAGTTATCATTTGATATGTCTTATTATGATTCGCAGTGTTTATAACAAGTGTGAAGAGAATTTGTTTGAGGTTATAACTTTTGGTGATATAATAAACTTTACAAATAGATCTTAATTCAAACATACAGTGCAGAAAAGTAAATAATTATAATAGAATTAAACACAATCAATCGCTAACCTAAAGTTTTACATTTTACCTAAAAAACATATACCTGGCTTGGATTACATTGTTGTTACACTGCATTATTATTTTATGAAGGTTATATTATCTTGCAATAAATTTCCTGATGGTATTTAAAACCATTTTACTTAAGTAAATACAAAATAGTAATAAAATCAATGTTGCTATTCAGCTTTTAGCAAACACATAATTCAACAAACAAATTATTACAAACCTATAATAAATAGTATTACTCAAAACCACTGTCATTATTTATTTATATCCTGTAATTTATATTGACGTAATTTGATTTCATACTATTATGTTATAATCAGCCCAATATAATTGTGTTTAGTTTTGTTTTCTAATTATATGCAAGTTTGTTTTTCGTTAAAAAAGAACCAAGCAATGTTTGTGAAACAATAAGATATGATGTACTGAAAAGAAAAATGCTATATCTACTTAGATTAATTTCTTTTTCAGTAAAACGAAAGTGCATAGCTGTAAAATATATTGAATGTGAATAATTTTTAAGAAACGAATACTTATTACAATAAAATATAATCCTGGCAGGCTTTTGTGTGGCAGCAATCAAAATTAGTAATTGTTCCACTATTGAATCTTACAAATCAACACAACTATAATTTAACTTCAGTTGGTTTACTACTTGTTTTGGATTCATTCAATTTGTTTTTTTACAATGAGTAGGTAGACTAACCTACATTATCAAAACGCCTATAGGTCGTAAATTACCCGTGAAGTTTGAAATGCAGTAAAACACCGACCTCAGGTCATAACATCGGATCATAATGTCGTTTCATTAGATTTAAAAATCCTAATCTAAAATCTCACAAATGTAATTCATATCTATTTTAATACTTTGTTGTTATTTATTGTATCCCAAATTAACATTGTACATTGAGTTATTTTCCTATTTATGGTAAGATAAATTTATCAGCTCTAAAGTAGTTACTATGATATGCCCTCTCACGAACTATTTATTAATCGCAGTAATTATAATTAATAAATTAAAAGTATCAATAAACCAAACACGGTCAACAAATACTTATGTTTAATAACACGGGTTTGACGCGATATTAAAATGCCCGTTACTATTTAGCAGTAAAGGAAATTTTCGTATTGTCATACTTACGGTCTTCCATGTTTTAGGTTATGTCAGGTTGGGATAAAGAAATAAAAACTACATTGTGGATTTTCTATAAGCAAAAACGATTGAAATTCTTAGAAACTGCATCAATCTCTTTAAAATGTACAGTTTTATCCTCCCCCAATCAATCGAGGGAAAGTATGATATCACCTGTTACTCGTCCCGGTATTACGAGCAACGGAGGGGTGTTCGAACCATGCAAGGGAGGGTGGGGGGAGGGATTCCACCCCCTGTGCCACCCACAGTAGATGTTTTGTGCCCGTGAAAGTACTCAATACTCATCCTACATACCGGCATACATCGGCAATATCCTTATCCAGGGTGCATCCTGGGTCACTAACACTAGCACAACATAAGGAGTGATTTATAACATGAACGTGGAACGAGGATAGTGATAGCATTGCACTGACGCATTGTTTACTGGTACAACCCTGTAGTTAGAGTTGGTGTGATTACACAGTACATGAAGAAGGATTATATTTAGCTTATTAATCAATTAGGTTTTGACATATCTTAATTTTTACTAAACCCGATACACTCGCTTGCGAGTGGGGGGCCGGCAATACTATCGAATTTAGAGGAGAGGCACACAGAACTGCTTACTTTGCTCACACACTGCACCACTTCACTCTACACTCCGACCGCGCACCACTGACACAACTATAGGCGGATTCCGCATCGCGGTGCGACTTTGTCGCGACGACGATTGCCAGCGAACTGGCGGAGGGGGAGCGGCGTCGGAGGGGAAACGAGGGGCATTTGTGGTGGGGGTGATAAGGTGGTGATTGTACGCGACGCTGAGGATTGTACCACCTGTGGAAACGACGGCCCAGAAGTCAACTAGGATGGATGTAAATAACATCAGGGTACCTCGTATTCTATAAAAAAGGTGTAAATAAGTTATTATGTATTTTAAACCTACATAATTTCTATATATAACCATTGCTGAGGTTTGCGTTTGGATTTTTTTTAACTGGCACGTTATCCTTGCACAATTTCGCCCAGGGAAAATGCCAGGGGTATTTATCACAAAATAAAAATGTATATAACATTATATAAATAGTAGCCTATAGTTGGGATGTGAAAAATGTAAGTAGACGTTTTTATAAGTTTTTATTTTTAAGACTTTAATTTTAAATTGGAAGACAAGCTTGTCTTTTAGTTGAAGGACAAATCAAACCTACGGAAATAAATTAAACTTAAAATCATATTAATATGATTCATGTTTTAAATATTTTAATATGTAATATTTATCTGCGAAATAATATTGTTTTGAAATAACTGAGAATTTAAAGAGGTTTAATTAAGTTGTACAACATTTAATGAGCTGCACATAAATTCACTTACGTTTTTGATTAAAAGATCAACGACATCACTTTTACAACATAAATAAAATCTCCCTTGTTATAATATGATCGTGTATTTAATGTTTATAATTTAATTATCTGTAAGGCATATAAATTACTATAACTTAACATCAATTAGTAAAATATTTTTAGTAAAATATTCAAAGACATCATTTACAAGAGCTACTTTATCCGTAATATTCACACCTATTTAGATTGAAGATTTTTTTCGATTATCACTTTTTGTCGTTTTATTAAAGGACGAGAAAATGGTTGTGTGTTTTTGGTAAATTGTTTATTCATAACTGTAAGTACTTTCATTTTTGATTCATCACGTTAAATATATAATTTGTGTATTAAATTCTATAAAGTCTTTCTGAATACATATCATTCCAACAGAGGTTTTTTATAAAAAATATAATTTTAATTTAACTTTATACTATTGCTCAAAAAAGTCCTTGCAGTCACAATGTAAAAGTTATGGAAATAAATCAACAGTGCATGTTGTTGTAATATATCGTTAAACTGACGAGAACCACGATTTAAAACCTTATCTGTCTTTATTAATTTCATCTAGTAAAGAAACAGTTTTTGTACCGTCAATAGTTGATCATATTTTACTCTACACAGCACACAAGTTTGATTGGGATAACAGCTATAACCATATTACCATATTACCATAAACCATATTAAGTTTTACTGCAAAAGGAATATCGAAATATAACTGTTTTCACCAAATAATTTTATTTAATTGAAAAGGGATGGATTATAGATTAATATCTCCCAATAGGATGGTAAGCGAGGCAGGGCACAGTGAACTTTCAGAGGTGTCGAGTCATCTTTTACTTTCTGATTGCTTTGCAGCTTCTCTTCAAACCCCTCTCAGAGTTCACGTTGATTTCTTTATGACTCGCTCTAAAATTCCCTTTCAGAACTTTAGACTGTGACTTTCTCTCCGGCAAAAGTTTAAACTTTAAATATTATATAAATTCAAGAGGCTTAAATGAGATAAATGAAATGAGTAATAGTAACATAAAACAATAAAAGATTTCCATCAATTTAGATTAATTATTAATATAGTATGATTACAATTTAAACTTAAAATAATGGTTTTGTTTATTAGGTATAAGGTATTAAGTAATAAGTAGTGTTAACCATCGGAATTTTTACAATTAATATAAGAATACATATACTTTTGATACATACAAACATAAAACAACCAAAAATACTTTATATGACGTTTCATTTTGGGCAATGGGTGTCAAATCCCGTGTAAGGGCGCTTGAATTCCGTCATAAACTGAAGGGTAGCGTTCAAGTCTAGTGCATCCTCAATGGATTACCAAGAATCACTGATTTGTGAATCTTGTTAACACGCATACATATTAACAACAACATTAAAGACATATAACAGATATTTATTATTTTAAAATTGTATTCAACAATTCACTTTGTTATTGTAAAATATAGTGCGATGATGGTATTTAGCCTAAAATACGTTCATACTGATACTTCTATTTTTGTAGGAAACAGTTTTGAGACAAATCTAAATGATCCTTGAAGTACCGCACAATTGTTATGAAAAGTCCATAGAAAAATAAACTTTCAAAAAGTGAGTTAGTTGAAAATTTAGAAAAAACTACAAATAAATGTCTTAAATTTACCTTTTAATTAAAAAGCTCCATAAAATGTGGGGGATTATATTTTAAATTTTCAAGTTGGGCACCATATTTTAAAAAAATGTTTGCCAATAAATTTTCTAAAGATCACCAAATAAAACGAAACCAAAATATTATCACGTTGCAAATAGCTCCAATACCTTTCAAGGAACACAGATGGCTATGAGTACATCAGTCACTCTGCATAATGGCATCTTGTGCATTGTGCTTGCATGTATACGTAAAGTAATATAAGTCTATAGTTTGGTCTCATATATCTAAGTGTCTAAGGACATGAATATACTAAAAACCCAAGGTCCAGTACATACCACAACACGTTAAAGTTTATTACACAGTCGTGTACGAATTCATAATCGATCCTACTAAAAATCAACAGATGTTTATTAAAACGCTACTTCACGTTCCTTCAATTTGTTTTAAGTATTAACAACCATTGATCTTTAATTAGTCTACCAACTGACAGAGCGTTAACATTCTACCAACCAACAAAAAATCATTGATTAAAATACCATATTGTTCTAGTTTCATGCTAATATTTAAAACTAAACTTAGTTTTTAGGCTCTAATATTGTCCTTAAACTGTATTTAATTCGTATCAATTATTTTATGTTTAAAATCATATAATACTATTTAAAGTTATATTTTGATATAATGGCGTAAATTTACTAAATTCTTCTATAATGCAGTAGTAAAACACTAAACTGAAAACAACCACTCAATAGATGACTAGGTAAAATATTCGTATTATAATGACAACAGTTGTATTAGTCTAGACTAAATGAACCCACCATTTATCAGAACCAAATTACTACTATATTTACACTAGGCCCCTTGTAATAGGCACTTCACCTATCATCTTGTAAATTTCTCAATTTATTTGGAAAATATGTTTATCATGTAATGTTATATCATTGTTATATGTGAATGAAATAATTAGGTTTGCGTAATTTGTACTTCTAAATTATTACGGTCTAATGTATTTATTGCATAGTTTGTCTAATCCGTTGTCTAATATAAGAGTTGTCACTATTGTCTAATCCGTTTTCTTAGTTCACCTGTATTAAAAATTTAAAAAAAAATGTGCGATATGTTATACAGATGTTAATGATATACAATCTGCTTTGAATGACTGTGAGATTTGAGGGGTACTTAGTTATTTATAATATCTTTAACACTCACCTTTATATTGTTAATCTTTTAACTAAGTAAATTTTGAGATTTGATAGTGATTTCACAAACCATTTCGAAACTAAATAATTAAACGATATGGTTATTTAAGGATATTTTATAATTGTGATAGTTAAAAATAGTATAAAAACTATGACAGTTGTGTGTGCTGCATTTTGTAATTAGCCCGTAGAACTACTACGAATCAAGATCAGCTGTTTGTATTTTCATTAGCTCAAACAAAAATGAATGTCTATAATGCAACATGGGAACTTTGTCGGGGTCTCTGGCGGAGCCAGATCGGGATGAATGAACCAGCGGTCAGATCAGGATGAACACCATTTCTAGGTGAGGGCTTTACCTTTTATAGGTATAGATAACTGCAATCTAGTAATACCAATTTTTGACTCAGTGAACTACAAATAGAACATCCTCAAAAATGGAAAAATGTATTTCTAATTTTGGATTAAACAAAATTTTACTATATATCACTATTTATAAATCTTCCCAATATAGATTGTCAAGACTGAAGCTATATATACCGTACATTTATTAAATCATATAATTAATTTTCTTGAATTTAAACTGATCACACGTACATTAATACTTAAACGAGTACAATTAAATATTAATAATTACGCTGGGCTAGGAGTGGTAGTGTTGTACTGAAACCATCTACTTGGAGGTTTAGATGATTATCTGAGACAAGGATGTCGGCAATCTGCCTGCTCCTCGTTCATTACAGTCCGCTGTTGATATATGGTACTCACGTGATACACACCACGTCAGAGAGGTCGGCAGAGATTATGTCATAAAAGAATGGTGAAACTCGAACCCAAAATACTTTCATTACTTGGTGTAGTGGTTGATGGCTAGTGTCAATGTAAACCTATCGGTCCCACACCTAGTATTAATAATAGTTTTTATTGAAAGGAAACATTTACTGTAAGGAGTAACAAAACTAAACTATGTATCATAAATCAAAATCATAAATTGTTTATACTAGTGTTTGTGGGGACTATAGTCATTAAAATAATGTCATATGGACGTATGAACACATGTAAAATCTTAAATAAGGCAGACACACAGTCATAAATGTAATCAAAGCAGACGTATTAAGGTCCCCATATTTTTAGAACCAGTTTTTATTGATCTATAACGTTTAGCTACCTTTTTTATAACCCCAAACATAGGGCTCCGCCCCACTGGTTAAAAAGTTGCCATGTTGTTCTTATGGAGATAAGGCCTATACCGATGTAGTACTACATTTCAATAAAAAAAGGCTCCTCAAAACTATCCGCACATAATACTGCGTTGTAGGGGACCAACAATATTTAGAATACTTTCTCCCTCTCCAAGTCTCAGAGCCTCCGTTCCAGTGATGGCCTCAAAAATGGCTATGTTATACTTATGGAGAAAATACCATATCGAAAATGGCCCCTCAAACCTGTTCCTTTACCATACCTCGTTGTTATTTAGTATGGATACGTTTTTCCAGACTTCACCTCAATAGCCTAAAAAGATGTTAATTTATAGTGAAAATATTTTTCTCGGCACTCAGTCTAGGTACTGTACACTAAATTGAATATTTTGTTAAGGAGAACAAAATTAAAGTAGGTAATCATGTTTCCCAGTGACGAGGTTTTGAAGCAGCCACAAAATAACGGTTAGCGTCTTGGACTTCGGTTCAAGGTGTCAAGGGTTCAAATCGTGGGGTGTCCACAAAAACTTGAAGTGTTTGGACCGCTTTCCCTTGAAGCGTTTTTGTACTCTAGTAACAAAAATACTATTGGCGTTGAAATATATTTAAAAAAATAGATAACAACCAGAATTATCAAATATAAACTTTAAAAAACTGTATTATAAAGGTTCTCTAGCCTAGATCTTCCGAAGTAACCTGCATTAGTAGCTATTTTAGTTATGGATATTTCGACAACAACATATTCTGACACTGTAACCACAACAAACCTCGCAGCCCCCACAATCAACACTGCACAGACAACAAAGCACAGTGGATCCTTTTGTGCACTCTTTGCGCCTTTTGTGGCACAAATTACGCGTCACGATGGAAAAGTAAAACTAAAAAGCCCTGAATCATGTTTTTTCCGAATCATGAAATGAATTAGTCTACTTTTTCCTGGGTTTAATTTTATTTATTAATTTGTATTAATGTAGTTGAATTTGTCTCATTTGGGTTGCTAATGATTCAAAAATATATATATTTTAAAATTACTTATTTAAATTTTACCCTTTTTTGGTTATTTATTGATTGTGAAGGTATGGTGACTGTCAATGAATTATTTGCAGAAAAAAGCCAGTCAAATAATATAAATGCGCTATTTACAAAAATAATAATACAATAATAATAATAATAATATAAACCATAGTAATAATGTTAACCATAATAATATAAATACCAGTCAAATAATATTAATGCGCTATTTACAAAAATAATAATACAATAATAACTGGGATCTAGTTACAACGATAATATCATATTAGTTATTCTTAAAACTTCCCGAGATAAAGTTACAGAGACGATTGTTTTAACATTATAGATTATTACTTCAAACATAAAAAACACATAAATATATAAAAAGCTCTGAAGGCAGCATTAAAATACAATTAATGTTGTTATTATTATTATTAGATAAGTTAAGTTCATATATTAAGTAGAGGTAATTCTTTTTAAAAAGTAAGGCGACGTTATTCAAAAAGCTCCATTGAAATTTAAAGTTTAAGGAGGAACCTAGACCAAGCACCTTTTGCCACTCTAAGAGCAATATTTTCACTACAAATGACTAATTTTTAATGTCACTAGGGCAGAGTCCTTAGGTCGGAAAAAACATATACATACTAACAACGTAGTATGGCACAGGATCATGATTGAAGGGCCGTTTTGAACTTTTTAGATAACGTATTTTCTCCATAAGCGTAACATAACAACTTTTGAGGACATTTGGAACGGAGGCCTGAGAGTTGTAGATGGTGGAGAGGGGTAAAGTATTCAATATATTGTTAGTCCCTATGACGTAGTATGGTTTGTGAGTAGTTTTGAGGAGCCTTTTTCAAAATAAACTTCAAATGTTATGAGTTAATAAGGTTAAACTTTCACAACAAGAAAGAAAGAAAAACGCGGACTTTTCCAGTGGGGCGAAGCCCTAAGGATAGGGTGAGACCTATTTAATTCGGGAGTGTTTTTCAAGAGTTACATATTTGAAAAAAGAAACACCCAAAGAACAAGGACACATCAAAGATGTCGGGAAGTAAATGGAAAAAGCCAGTGGGGTTGAGTCCTGATGTCGTGAAAAAGTATCAGAAGTCTTTAGACCTCCAAAAACGTGACATGGTCCGTGAGAAAACATTAGGAGCAGTTTTCATTTCGTTTGGTAAACATTTATTCCCTGTAAGAATAACACAGCAGATTTGAGTGCTTTGGTGAAGCCCTGAAATGTAGGGGGGATAAAAGGTATTTAACATTGTTTTTGTTCCCTATACCATGGTATAGTGCAGGACCATCTTTGGGGAGCCTTTTTTGCTATCATCTAGGGTGCTATTTTCTCCATAAGAATAACATGACATCATTTTTAAACCAGTGGGGCGGAGCCTTGTTGGGGGTATTATAAAAATGTAACAAAATGTTATAGATAAATGACATTTAGTTAAAATCACACAAAAAATGGAAAGAACAACGTAGCAAGTTTGCCAGGGGGGGGCGAAGCCATAAGGTTGTTGGGAAATCATATCCAACGTTGGGGTATCATTTAAGTCATGCTGTTTTGAAAAAAAAAATAAAAAACCATTACTCCTCAAATTCTGAGGTCGGTAAGTGACAGAAAAGCCAACGGGGAAAAGCCTGCGGTCGGGTAAAAAGTACCCAAAGTATTTTAGTTCAACTCTGTGGTATGGTCCGGGAGCAGATTTGAAGAGTCGTTTTCAAGCCATTTAGAATAAGAATAACACTTGATTTTTGATGCCACTGGGGCGGAGTCCTGAGGGATTGGAGAAAAATTAATCCAAATCCCTACAAACTTTTTTTGAGACTTAAAAAGTGGAAAAAATAATTTTGTTTTACCAGAGTTTTTTTTAAGTTAGTATTTTTGTACTCGTGCCAACCACGACTGATGATTAATAGAGCAATCATGGTTTGTTTATGCTTTGTCATAGTTTTATTAAGTATAAAAATAAAGTATGTTTTACCTTCTTCTTTGTTAATTAACTCAGAATATGATTTATAAACAAGACAGTTTTTTATTTACTAGTAACTGCAGAACATGTATGGGTTATTCTTTAAATTTATTTTTATTTCTATCCTCAGATTTTCGGTAGGGAGTAACTTTTCACAAAGTAATGCATTTTTTGTATTTGTCTGTACATTTTATTTGATTTGTTTAAAGTTTTTAACCACATATATTTGTAATTGTCCATTTCAATACAGTACTAGCTTGCTGATGCAATGATATAACACTTACATACAATAAGATCGAAGTGATAGGTGGTCCGTTGGCTACATACTACATATCACGGACACCATCATCCTCGTTGGTTTAAAATAAAGTAAAACAAGAATAAGAAAACAATAAGTATTTATAACAAAAACAATAAAATGCTTTAACACGTGTGGACAAAATGATATAACGCGGTTACAAATATGACAAATTATCGATTTGAATATAACATTATAAGGTAGTAAAATCTAGGTTAGAGGCGGTTAACAACCGAATTTCCTCATCCATGACGCTACACTGTTCAGAAACAAATGAGATCTCCCAGTTGCGTTGTTGATAGCTCTGTGTAGACAGACCACATTGCTGCTTGATGTTTAGTTAGTTTGGGGGTATAAGTTAATAATGCTATTTACTAGTTTGTACAACACGACCTGAACGGTATGTTTGCGAGTTATAACAAGCTAAATACCTAGATCACAAGCAATTCTTCAAATGACACTTTGCACCAAGAATCAACAACCTACGTTAAATTCTCTCCAATTTATCACTAAGATAACTTTGATGAGGGTTCCATACTGATAATATATTTAAAAAATCTTCGCACCTTAGTTCAATAAAAATAAAAGTTCTTCAAAGCTGTGACATTGCTAAGGTGTTTCGAGAATCCCAAAACGAACCTGACCATTATGTTGGCCCTCCACAAATGCTTTATTTTTAGAGGCTCAGGGTTCTGTGAAGGTGTCAACATTTTTACCAGTTCCTTTATTCTGCAAACTGAAGGAATGTGATCACCCCGGACACTATGAATAAATGTTACAGGTAAGAATTGATGGCATGTTTAACTTGCCACTTATTAGCATTGAGTTTCGTCTTGTGAACCAAGCACGAGATGGCTGTGACGTCAAGACTTTGATTCTTTAAGCAGTTTTCCTATCCTGTGATGAGCGAGAACACTTTGAAATCATACGCAAACAATAAAGAATTACTTCAGGTTAATCAGTATAAACGTAGAGAATTTAGTATAGCAATGAATTTGTATGGTCACAGTTCATGGTCTTCTATGTCAAACGCCTTCAATAAGTTCAACTATACGGCTTACAATTGAATTTTTAAGGCACATGCTTCCTGAATTCTCATCTGAAAGGTATGAGATTTGGAAGGTATGGATTTTTATTTTGGTTATGAGATCTTATGACAAATTATTATCACAATATTTTAAATAATGCAGTCATGAAAATAAGAAATTATCACGATGGGCCTATAGTTACAGACAATATCAAATGATTCTTATTTCTTATATAGGTGGGCCATAGTCTGGCAATAAATCATCAAAGAAAACAAACATATCCAGGAAAGTGTTGAGTATGTTTCAGATTGAACCAGCTAATGTGTTCCTGCTGAATTTAAGTAACTTTGATGGAACTTCATCGGAACCGCAGCCGTTAGACTGGTCAATCTTTATAAGCTTAATTGATATAGTTTTTTATTTGATTTCAAAGTTATTAAAGATGTCAGGAGTAAAGACTTCTCTTTTCTTGGTTAAGCCTGAAGATAAAAAACCGCAAACTTTTCAAAAGTAGTTTGTACCCCTTCATTACACCGACGACTGTAGATGAAATGGGCCGTTTTTTTACATTGAGCTCGAAGACAATCGCATAATATTTGAACAATCTTATTTTAAAATTTAAATTAAAGAATGTAAATTTTACTAAAAATAAACTCACGATAAAAAAAAACAAGGGAACAACTTCTTACTGCATTATGAATTGATAACTAAGTCAAACTTCATTTAGACACGTCAACAGTAACTGGCGGCTACACGAAAACAATTCAAATCAAGATGGATTTGAAATTCAAATCACTAAATCACTGGAGTAACATTTCATATTTGCTTCTTTGAATGAAGGATATAAACGTCACACTAAGTAATCGGGCGGAACAAATTCAAATGCTATTTTATGAACGTTAAACATATTTTCTATTGATATAATAGAGTGTACATTTTATTCACATGGTTCTTATATTTATATATATTTTTACGATTATATATACATATTCGAGGTTATGTTGATTATTTAAACAATTATTAAATAAGTAAAATAGGGATTCAGCATTCTTATTAAAAGTTTATTTACCTTTGGTAAACCGTAACTTTACATGATTACGAAAAGAAAATTGGCTATTACTTTCTACAAATAAAAGTTAAAAGTTATTTGTTATGCATCTCTGATATACCAATATAAGTTTGTTTAGATACAATTCTACGTCCTGTCGTAGCTATGGACGTACTATTTGAAGTCTTTATATCAAGAAAAAGAAAACTATATCTGTCCAAACTATCCTGTCAAACTATATCGTTTGAAATTGTAGATAGCTAATTTTACGATTATATATACTTATTAGAGGTTGGTTGTGTTGGTTAAAGCATCCAACACAAAACCAACACAACCAGGTGTGTGTTGGTATATGAAGTAGGTCTGTAAAGCTCATTCAAACAATTTGGCATATGGTTATGGGACCAAATAGGTCAAAATATGTAAAAAACCTTCCTATGAACAGCCCTACAGTTCTCAACTTGCTGTCCATCAGAATGTTTTTAGATTGCCTTAAAACTGAGAAAATCTATCACAACGAGATGCCACTTACCAAGTTCAATCAAAAAATGTATTCACGAATATAGGAGATAGATAATAGTATCCATAAAAGAGTGTTAGGCCAAGTAAACACGTAAGCAACAATGGGGACCACAGAGGACAATGTGTGATAGAAAAACAGACATCAATTTATTTGATCAAGGAACATGAAAACAATATTTCCACAGAAAACTAATTTGGATTTTGTTTACGAAAATGATAATAATTTATCTTTATACTACGTTTAAGGGAAGAATTTGAAATTATATTTTTGATTCAATTGACTGAAAAAAAACAAATGTAATGATCTTATAAGAGTGAACTTCATCTTTTTTCATTTTTCATCTGATTTTCCCGCAACCATTTAACCAACGTAAATATAACAAACTAAACTGTTATTTCATTATGCTTTCAAATCGGTCACAACCTGAATTATGATTTAATTGAACTACAGGGGAGATAACTGATTAACAAGAAATGATGAATCCCCATTGTTCCATTATACATCCTCCATTTTAGTAAACTATAATCAAAACAAGACAGTTCACTCAAAATGTCATCATAATGTTTCATAAATGTCATCATAATGTCAAATTTGATAAATAAGTTCCATTATAATAAGCAGAAAAAACACCTTTGTAAATTTCACACCGCACAACGTAATCGTAAACACGGCTTGTTTTGGTTGCATAAGCTGTTGAGAGGGTACAAGTGGACATCAGCTCTAGTACCAAACAACCCAGCCCACCCTAGCAAAACTGAGCCGAGCTATAAATAGCTGCGTTTGTTTTTTAATCCAATAATTAGTTCCATTTCTCCTTTAAAAGGTTTGCACACATGCATAATCGTAATACGAAAGAGCTGATTATACGATTTGCCACATGCATAATAGAAAATGAAAATTATCCTGTATGAACCTTCCTTGAAGACAATATTGTGTAAGACTTTATAACATAAATATATCCTTGGCCAACCCACACAAGAACTGGTGGAATCACCACTTGAGCGTTGCGAGGCATAACTTTTGTATTTGTAATAATATAACATTACATAAAGAAGTAGGGATTAATAAAAAAGTCAAGATAAAAAATAATTTTTGACAATAGTATATAAATGGGTGTAATCTCACTGAAAGATAAATCGTGAAGTGTCTGTTTTCACTGCAGCATCTCCAACAAGGGAAATAGAGGCCCCATTAGCATATTCCGTCGCATATTATAAAGACTGAGATAACCATGACTAATTCAAACAATTGAACACTACAGCAAGTATGTACTTTTTTATAATGATTTATGGAAATAATATAAATAAAAAATACAGTATTTCATTTAGCATACTAAGCTGTAGGAACAAAAAAGCTTCGTAATTTTGTCCTAAAAATAATGATATGAAGATTTTAACCAAATGATTTTAAATAACTGAGAAATTGTGGTTTTTAAAAGTTAAAACACAATATTTTAGTCTAGAAAAAAATAGTTTAATTTTTTTTAAAATCACAACTACTAATTTATTTAAAGTCCTATTGTTAAAGTTTTCGTATTTATCTTTAGGACAAAATGACACCATTTTTTTATTCTTACAGTTAAGACATTTAACTTAGAGAAAGAAAAATGGCTGCCACTTTTAAAATAGTACAAAGTAGAAACTTGATATTCCATGCCAAAATGGGTCTTTTTAGATGTAATATAATATATACCAATTTTGAATTTGACATCTTCAAATTTATCTAAGAAATATTTTTACGTATTAAGTAAAAGACACGTACAGACACAGACGGGAAACTATAGGTTCAGGAAATATGTTCAAGGAAGTATTTTGATTACTTTTATGTGTACAATAACATCTTAAATTATTGGAACGTTTTCCCGAAGACCCGGATACACAAACGGAGAGGTTTTTTTTACATTTCAGAGCAACGTTGTTAATTGGTTTTGGAAATGGAACGGTATTCAGTTATTTGGAGTTAAAATATATAAAATGCAATGAAATATTGTATTGCATATTTAACGAAATAGTATGAAGCAAAACGACTCTTAAAATAAAATACCCCTTCGGATAGGTCGATCTGTCTGGTTTTCGAACTTTAAGTCATAAATGCTTCTTTACATGTTTATACCAAATTTCGTCAAAATCGCATTATTTTTACGAGAGTTATCGAGCTCATGGACACACACACATATATATATATATATATATACCCCCGTCGCAGCAAACCTGCATACTCAGCGAATTTCCAATGAATTATAACATAACACATTAAGCCACTTAACAGGGATTCATAAGAAATATATTCACAAACAAGCTATATTTTAATATTAATTATTCTCTATAAGAATAACATTGGGGATGAGTACACAGGTTTGCTGCAACAAGGAACACAAAATAATGGGGTTTTATGCAAACATCAATAGAACTCAGCTAAGTGAAGTCACATGCCAAGTTTCATCCATATACATTCATAAATAAGCGATATATAACATTTTAATTATTTTCTATAAGAATAACATGGGGACCGAGTACCTAGGTTTGCTGCTACGGGACCCATAGGCGAAAAATTGTTTTTTTTGTGCAAACAACAATAAACCACAACCAGATGAAGCCATATACCAAATTTCGTCAGTTTATGTTCATAAATAAGCGAGATATACAATTTTTCTTTTCCTCCATAAGAATAACATTAGACAACGTACTGTGTTTAGCACTTTCAATATCTCGGTAACCAATTGACGTAGAGCAACGATCAAAATACCAAATTATTTTTTTTTAGCTGAATTCAATGGTATAAATTAAAATTTGATTTAAATTAAAATTACATGTGAAAAACCCAAAAAACACATTTTTGGGGTACAAAACCCCCCAAAAACCCCCCTTCGGATAGTGCGATTCATCTGGTTTTCGAACTCGTTCAAATAAATGGTACTTTATACATTTGTACCAAATTTCATTAAGATCGGACCTTTTTTACGAGAGTTATCGTGCTTACTGACACATATATATATATATATATATATAAAAATTTGAACGAATGGTGTTTTTGGCATCTGGGGACCTCAAAATTAAAAGTTATCATGGTCTCGGGCTTAAGTCTTACCATGAGACCTACGGTAATAGCTTCTTCCCTATAGGGGAAATTCGCTAAAAGTGTACATGACAAACAAAATGTAAATCACACTGGAAGATTTGGAAAGCAAACGTATACTCAAGTTTGAAACGTAGCGATAATAATTTCCAATTTATCATGATGTGGTGGATGATACATTTAAAAACCTGTAATTAGTATAATGTGGATGTACTGGCTAACTATAAGTAAAACTTAAACCATTTATTACATCCTAAGTATTATATTATTAACCATTTGTCTCTGTGAACTTCGTCAAAGGTATATTAAGGGTGCGCCCTACCCAGATTGAATTCATTGTTGTTTAGCGCCGCGCCGGCACCGCCAACAAGCAGGGCCATGCATATTTACGCTTGAAGACCATTTTGTTCTCCTCGATCGCACTGTTATTTTACAGATTTCTACCAAACTATTTGCAGTTTCACACTTTTCAGATTCCAATCTAGGGATCATACGGTTCCTTTTCTACAAAATAATTGTTCTCCATACGTTAGGAATCTGTAGAAAAACGCTTAATTTGAGACATTACTAATGGCCTACCGCTTATTTTGAATTAAAATCACGATTTTTAAATCGTATGATCTTTAGATGAACATTTATTGAATTAAATAACATCAAATTATTTTTAATTGGTTAACAATTTAGCCTAAAATGAGGGAGATGAAAACCCCTTACTTGAGCGTGCGGAAGGGAGGTACGGCGCACCCTTAACACCATTCACTTGTTTACTTTAGTGTACACAAATTTAAACGTTTTCCACAAGCTACAAAATATCTATACCTATATCGTTACTAGTGATCAGTAGTTTTACCCTTAATATACAGTTTTATATTCAAGTTACATACATACGATTAAAAATATAATCCATCTGTAGAAGAATAATCTAAATACAGATAAGCTTAGTTGTTAAGGAAAATAGTATTCATTTAATTGAGAATAAACTTATACCTTTTTTAATGCAAACAGATGTCCTGGATAGGAAATCATTTTCATCATAGTTTTTTTATTATTTCGTATTTATTAATTCTAATAAATTAAAATTAACAACGTAACATAGTAAATCAAATTTGTAATATATTTATTAAAAACTAACTAGTTATATTTGAACAAACTCTTTGCCACTTATTTACCACATACTGACTTGAACCGATGAAGTCTGAAATCAGATGACCTAATGGAAATGACCTATGGAAATGGAAAGGACCTAATGACCTAATGGAACTCTTCATAAATCTTAAGTTATATTCAAATTTTAAAACATTAAACTATTAATAAGTTAATTATTTTTAAAGAGGGCTATTTTCGTATATTACAACGTCGATGAATATGCGAGAGTGTTCTACCCAGCAAATCATTTATGATTATTATATCATAGGTATTTATTCCAAAATATGAAATAATCACAAATGTGTCCTTGGTGCTGAGCCCCACTGGTCACAAAGCCTTCGTGTTATCTTATCAGAATTGTTTAATTTTATTCACCATGTTTGTTTGAACAACTGTTTAACTAGACAATTGTACTTTTATTCCTGGTAGTTTATACTAACGTATTTAATTATCTTCCAGTTGAATTTAATTAGGAATCCTAAATTAAATTAAAAGGCCTAATTCATACGATGACTCTTATGCTATATGCATCTCAGGCATAGCTAGTGTGCCTAACGTTTTAGATTAAAATATATTCGGTAAGCAATGTAAAAATCTACTGAATGAAAAAGGCTCAACACTAATCAGCTCCCATTTGCATGACTAACCCAACCCCATCTTCAATGGTGTAACTAGTGTAGTTGGGGAGCGCCGAGAGTGAAGAGCGAGCATCAGGAGAGCGGCGGTATTGATTGTGGCATCTTCTGCGCAGAATCCGCACCACGTGTCCTCTGACCGCTATAACCTTTCTGACTCTACTTAATCTTTCTAGTAACAAGCTTCAAGACTTCCTATTCTATTAATTCTCAATCGAGGATCAAGCTGCAGAATCTAAAAAACAACGTAAAAGGACTCAAATGTATTTTGTCTTCCGTAGTATAGTTCATAGCTTAAATTTTTTAGTGATGTGAATCACGAATAAAATTAACTAAAAAAGTATATCATTTATATAAATTAACGCACAGGGAATTTTTCTACTGACCTATAGAGAATGAACATCGCTTTTTATGGGTAGTAGTCCAAACCTGTTTTGGCCATTGGGAAAATGTTATGGATATTTTAAAATCCAAGCTCAAACCCAAGAAGAACCGTTAGGTTGGAGGGATGCTCTTTTACATCCTTAAACTCTCATAATAAAACTGATAATACAGGTATTACATTCATTAATTTATTAGTAAAACACCATTAGTTTGTCGGTGTATTTTTTATTAATTGTAAAGTTTAAACAAATGGTAAGGCATATAAAAAAAACTAGTTCTAAAGGAGTGTAGTAAAAGTGGTTGTACGATGATTGTTATAAAATAAAAAAACATTGTACTACAGATTGATAAGAGGAAATACTGATTATCGATGGGATTGTTACCGAGAAGGGGTTCAATGTTTTCATGTATTTATGCAGGGTGACCAGAAATAACGCTTCAGGACTTTTGGACATGATTGTTTACATACAACAGAAGAAAAAAATGCATATAAAGGTATGTTCTATAACGCTTAGTTTTCCGACTATCTGTCTACATGTGTTGTTTACTTAATAAGTTATATCTTAGGAACATCTGAAGACATCAACTTCAAACTTAGTACATCTATTACATCTAATAAGTCTAATTTTGGTATGGATATCAACTTTCTACTTTGTACCATTTTAAAATGGCGGCCGTTTTTTGTTTTTCAAAGCTTAATATCTTAAAAACCGTACTATTCAGGAAATACTGTAGGGATGAAAATATTTGTGTCATTTTGTTTTTAAAATAGTGGTATGGAGATTATAACAAAAATCACGATTACTCAGTTATTTATAATCATATTGTTACAATCTTCTTATTTTAAGGACAAAATTACACAACTTTTTTGATTCTTATAGTTTTTTTCTTAAATATTACAGTTATTAAGCTTTTATAAGCAAAAAAGTACACCATATTTTAATGATATGTGTAGGAACTTGCTAATCCATACTTAAATGAGTCTTATTAGATGTAGTACATGCTAAGTTTAGAATTGATATCTTTAGTTTTCCCTAAGATATAACGTATTAAGTAAGAATCACGTATTATATAATTTTTTTAGAGTTATTAACGATTTTTGAACGTAAAATTGTTTTAAATTCTTTTTGAAATATGTTTAATTTTATTTGACATACAAGAAAGAATTTCCGACTTCAGCTTAAATGTTCCAATAAATCTAGCTTGGTTGATATTTAAAAGCATGTGAGATTACCTACTAAGTATTCTAAACCTGGTAACAGAAGGCGTTTTTATCTAATTTTTATACTACTCTTCTCGTAATAGCCAAATAAGTAACTGTGATTGTTGTTCTAAGCAAGACAAATATATTTATTTACACCGTTAAGTAGTTACAAAAACAGCACAGTGGTATTATTTACATAGAGTCAGCATGTTGTTTTAGAGCCTTAAGCTGCTAACAGGGCTCGTAAATACACGGCTTCTCTGAATTCCAAACAACTCAATCCCTTGCCAAACTACCCTTGTTAAACTTCCATCTTGCCTCGAGTGTGCAACGCTTTTGTGTAGAGGAATTTCTTAAACAGCTATTCATGTTCATTAAATTTATTACTGTAATAGGTATTTCCCATTTGTTTTCTTTCTTCATTTATTGCTTAAAAAGTTGCAAATGAGTTTTTACTTCTGAGTTTATTTAATCTTAATTTAAATTTGATACATTAAAAATCATATAAAATGTAAAACAGAAACATACGTATATATTACATCTTGTTATAAACTGAACATAATTTATAACATATTTTCCTTATGTTTAACGCTAAGGCCTCGTTTGTAGTTACACAAAAGCAAAATGTTACGTGATGCTTAATAAGGTAATATTAAGTGAACATGTTATAGCGATTTAAAAAAAACTTTGTACCGATCCTCCAGTACGACTTCCTCAAGGTTTGTATGTATATTCTGTCAGTGTACGCTTTTAGGATGACGTTACTTTTTTGTATTACCGGATATATGGCCTCTTACGCTCACTACTTTAACCCCGACAGTAAGTGACAGTCTTACCCCGAGTCAAGGAGTTACGTAAATAAAGGTATAAAATTATGTAAATTAAAACTTATCTTAATACACGTTAAAGTAAAAAAAATAGCACAGATCTCAGACGTGGTTTCAAATTTCGAGAATCTTGATACCTAGAAGGCTTTGACTAACCCAGCTAAGAAGTCAATAATATCAACGGCAAAAATAAGTTGTCATAATAGCAAAAAATGTTTTTGACTATCCAGTGTGACCTGGCACCTTTTATCTTGGTGACTCCTTGTTTATTCAGATTACAACTTCCTTGGGATAATTTGCTGTGTCTGGATACCCGGTAAACCCATAAACCTTAAATAAAGGTTTGGAAGATGATTAATGTCAGTCTGGCAACACTTGTGTTGAAAATCCCTTAGTCTGCAAAATCCTAAAGAAAATATCCTAAAGTTGGTATAGGGAGGACTGACCTGAGTAGAAAAATATTTAAGAAAGCACTAATCATATGAGTAAGAGGGACGTCGATGGGAAAGCGATCTCCTGGCTTAAAAAGCGAAATAGATTATTTGAGACTAATCGAACTGTGTTGGCCAGCTTTAAAACTCAGCTGATAGTAGCTTAAGATTAATTATATATAATTTTATGACTCTTTTCATCTTTTTAGTGGCTGAAATATATTCAAATACCCCCGTCGCAGCAAACCTGCATACTCAGCGAATTTCCAATGAATATATAACATAACCCATTAAAACACTTAACAAGATTCATAAGAAATGTATCACAAACAAGCGATATTTAAAATATTAATTATTCTCTATAAGAATAACATTGGGGATGAGTACGCAGGTTTGATGCAACAAGGCACACAAAATAATGGGTGTTTATGCAAATATCAATAGAACTCATCTTAGTGAAGTTACATATCAAGTTTCATCCATATACATTCATAAATAAGCGATATATAACATTTTAAGTATTTTCCATAAGAATAACATGGGGACCGAGTACCTAGGTTTGCTGCTACAGGAACCATAGGCGAAAAATTGTTTTTTTGTGCAAACAACAATAAACCACAACCAGATCAAGCCATATACCAAATTTCGCCAGTTTTTGTTCATAAATAAGCGAGATATACAATTTTTCTTTTTCTCCATAAGAATAACATTAGACAACATACTGTGTTTAGCACTTTCAATATCTCGGTAACCAATTGACGTAGAGCAATGATCAAAATACCAAATTGTTTGTTTTATTAAGCTGAATCCAATGATATAAATTAAAATTTGATTTCAATTAAAATTGCATGTAAAACCCCCAAAAAACACATTTTTGAGGTACAAAACCCTCCAAAAACCCCCCTTCGGATGGTGCGATTTATCTGGTTTTCGAACTCGTTCAAATAAATGGTACTTTACACATATGTACCAAATTTCATTAAGATCGGACCTTTTTTACGAGAGTTATCGTGCTTACGGACATATATATATATATATATATATATATATATATATATATATATATATATATACATGTATAAAAATTTGAACGAATGGTGTTTTTGGCATCTGGGGACCTCAAAATGAAAAGTTATCATGGTCTCGGGCTTAAGTCTTACCATGAGACCTACGGTAATAGCTTCTTCCCTATAGAGGAAATTCGCTAACATGAGACACGCCTAGCCTGAAAGCTGGAGCCATGAGGAAAATTCAACATCCATGTCAGTTGTTTTAGCTAAACTATACCAGATTTGTTTTTCAACATAAAAAAATATGTACACTGATTAATTAGTTTTGATAAAATTATGCTATTGATTAATGAACCACTGTGTTAGTGATGAAAGTAATAATTTATAGTACAAAAATATCATATATAATTGTAATAAATATTATGATAAGAGTAGATCGTGTATTAGTACTAGGTCATAGTGATATTACAGACTGTGCTATCTATACCAGTGACACCCCAATATATTTAGCCGGGACGAAACACATGGGCGGAAGAGAAGACAGACAGACAGTTTGGCAGTGCAATATTGATCCGCATGATGGACTCAACAGGTGGGTGTTAGTATCACCCGCCGATAGGTGGCAGCACTTGTCAACAGCATCAACAACTCATATTTAACTGCCAAATCAATGGTTTTCTTATGTGTTGAACATATTGTCCATTTATTTTAAAGATTAGTTGCCAATAAGAGTGCAGAAACAAAACAATAATAAATTGGTTGGGGGACACATGCTTTAAAATTTCAAATGGCAGTGTTATGTTTAACTGTTTTATTAGCAACACATTTATCTATTGATGGCAAATATCATTGTGTAGAATTGTAGGGCTGTAGCTAAAATGTGAATAAAGTATCTTACAACTCCAATCCAATGTAATTATACTCGTAAATATTGTATTGCTAGAATGTCCCATGCGCATATTGCGCATTTAAACATCTGTACCCAAATATATGTTTCAAAGTCTCATTCATGTACTTATTTTCACTTGTTTTGAGTTAGGTTAATTTGTCCCTGTAAGATGGTGCTGCCTCTTTGTTGACATATAAAATATTGGGAGCTATCCACTAAATTATAATTAGTATGGTGTTGAATTATTGTTTGCTAAATGTTTATTTTGTGGTAAAGGTAATCTTTTAAATGATTCCTCAAACGTAATTTTTTATGAACTGTTAAGATATAGTTGTCGTCCTGGAAAAAAACCCTTAATAAATAATATATAAAATGTATTAATATTATTACTTATATAGAAAGGATTGGTACAAATCTCTGCATAACTATTAAGTATACAAATATGATGTATTACAAGCCTACAAATAATCTTAAAAGTATAAAACATAATTTAGCTAATATAAATTTATGCAAATTAAATTGCTATTATCATTTATATTATCTACGTAGAAAAGTATTATATTTTAAAACTCAATAAATCAACAAGTAACAATAAAATAAACAAAATTAGGTAATAAACCCTATAAAATTATCACTTTGGTCAATCAATGATATCTGTGTCATATCTGATTGATCAATCATATCAATCATGATATCAATCAACGTTAGTAAATTTCTGTGACGCATTATGTAAGTATAGCCAGTGTATTTATGCATACATTGGTACGGCTGATAAAAAAGATGCCAGCGCTTTCTAGCTAATACCCCCGGAACTACGTTGAAATAGTTCTCGCCTCCTCCGACAGGTGGTGTTATACAGATAAATTCACTTATTCACCTATACTTTAAAATAAATAAATACCCCCGTAGCAGCAAACCTCCGTACTCAGTGAATTTCCAATAAATATTTATATATCTTAATACCACACAAAGCCACATACCAAGTTTCATCAATTTAAATTCATAAATAAACGATTAAGATAACATGGCGTGGCGACTGAGTATGCAGGTTTGCTGAAACAAGGGACACAAAAATTTGTATTTTATACAAATATAAATATTACTCAACTAGGTAAAGCCACATACCAAGTTTTATTTATTTATGTTCATACCAAGGGAGATAACATTTTACTTAGTCTCCATAAGAATAACATGGGGACAGAGAACGCAGATTTGCTGCTACGGGAACTATAAGAAACAAAATAGGTTTTTTTTGCAAATATTAGATACCATCACGATTTGATATACCAATTTTCGTCAGGATAAGTTGATAAATAAGCAAGATATGCAAGTTTTCCTATTCTCCATAAGAATAAAATTGGACAATGTACTGTGTTTAGCACTTTCAATATCTCTGTAACCAGTTGAGGAAGAGCAATGATCAAAAGACCAAATTGTTTGTTTTTTTATACTGAATTCAATGGTAAAAACTAAGATTTGATTTACTAAAACATTATATATGTAAAAAAACTCCAACAAAAATTTTTGGGTTACAAAACCCCCCAAAATACCCCTTTAGATAGAGATATCTGGCTGGTTTTCGAAATTGAAGTCATGAATGTTGCTTTACATGTTTATACCAAATTTAATCAAAATCGGACCATTTTTACGAGAGTTATCGCACCCACGGACACATACATATATTACAGTTACGAATACCATATATACAGTTACGAACAAATGGTGTTTTTGGCATCTGGCGACCTCAAAACGAAAAGTTATCATGGTCCCGGGCCTAGATCTTACCATGCCGACTACGGTAATAGCTTCTTCACTATAGGGTAAATTCGGTAAAACGTACCTTTCGAAATATGTTCATTACTTTTTCTAAATTACTTACTTTATTATTAATTCATTCGTGCTGTTATAAGTAGTCGTGGTATTCAAGACTTAATAAACGGTATCAGGAAACTGACACATACTTTCTCCCTTTTAGCCAAACTTTAATGACAAAAATATTTGTTATTTACTAAATATAGAATATGAAGTATAGATAAATGTACAGAAAATTGTCTAAAATAGTTGATTTCAGAAATATTCACCCAAATCCCTTTTTGGGAGGCACTATAGAGTCCGTTGCTACACTCAGTGGTTTTGAGAGGGGAAATGCCCCCTTGCCCCCCCAGGGTTAAATAGCAACACATTTCGAACATCATCTGTTGGTCAATGCTAACTTGACCTGCATATCAAATTTTAATGAAATTGATCAGTAAATAAGAGAAAAATAGTTATTTTTGTATTCCCCATAAGAATAACATTGGACAACGTACTGTGTTTACCGCTAAATGAAAATTTCAATTTTCTCCGCAACTAGCAATCGTAGAACAGTAATTTAAAATACTAATTTATTTAGTTTTTTGAGCTCTTTTTAATGGTGAATAGTAATCTTTTTTTAACATTTATGATTTTTTATGAAAAATCCAAAAAACTGAATTTTGGATGTTTTAAGTCCTGTAATTTCTGAACCCGAATTTTTCCAGAAATGCGGGTGGTGTCATTTTGTTGGAAACCTAAAGTTCTACAAACCACGAAAGTTTAATCAAAATCGTTAGAGCCGTTTTTGAGAAATTTGGATTTTTCATGTTTTTTAGCGGTTTTTGGGGGATAATTACCCTTAAAAATCAAAAATTCAAAAAAATGAAAAAAACCTGGAGATATCGTGGATTAGTACCTACATACCAAATTTCATAAAAATCGGCCCATAGGTTAGGGCTCTAGCTCTGTACACATCCACACAGACACACACACACACACACACACACACACACGGACACACGGACACACACACAGACAGACATCACGTAAAAACCACTTTTTTGGGTTCAGGGAGCACCAAAACGAATATTTCCACTAACAACTCAAATTCGAAAATTTTTACGAAAACAATACTTTCTCCATATACTATGTATAAGGGGAGAAAGTAAAATTTAGGAAAACTCGTTTTACCGTGTTAAAATTCAACTGTGCCTGCCAAGCAATTATTTACTGGTATCCGGGAGTAACAAAGTCAAAGTTCCTGTTTAAATACGACAGTAAAATATATATTTATTTAATGAATAGCATAATAAACATAGGGGTTGTAGAATTAACTTGTTTACAGTTAAAAGTCAGTTCACAGTTTTCAGTTCACAAAAGCTGTAATAAGAATTCCGTGACAAATGCAAAGCACGTCTATAAATAATACGAGAAAATTAATATAAATAAAGGCAAGTTAATTCTATTTATTGCCAACTATTTACAAACCATACAACTATTCATAAATAATTTATTTTATTTATATATTTATAAATACGAAATAAAATAACATATAATTTAAAAAAATCCAAGGTGCAAATACAATAACAAAAAAATATACCCACATCTTATAAATCACTACTGTACTCACATATATCATAGGAGAAATTCTACATAGGCAATTAGCCTGTGCGTTGACACGGTTGCTGATCAGAGCATGAATGAACAAAATGTTTATGGGAATTTAGAAATCGTCTGATTTTTAACTATTTAGAGAAGAAAAAAATATGAGTATTACATATTTTGTAATGAAAAACTTACATTACAATTATGATAATAACAAATTATTTGTATGAATAGTATGGATTAAAAATACAATAAATAGCAACTTGGAATGGAATGAAAATAATGAAAATATGTACATGGGAAACAAATATACCCTGACTTAAGTTAAGTCAATGTTAAGTTTATTTATTTATTTGTTCACTGATCTAATAACCCACTGATACTTCCAATGACAAGCCAGCCTGTGCATAACAGGTCAGATGTATCAGAACATCGTGCAACTAATGTCTAAAATCATTACATGAAATAGTAGAATCAATTGTTTCTAGAGTGGATCATGGTACAACAAAATATTGTTAACCACCCTTAAACCACCTTTTTACTTTTACTGAATACGGATCAGCAAACAAAAACTCAGAAAAACTGTAATATTTACACATATAAAAATAAGAAATGTACACATGTAAGTTTACAGACTTTAAGTACCGTAAGCAATTTGTAAGCTATACCCTGTAATATTAGAACGAACGTTCCCAATTGAATTTTATAGCAAATCAAAGTCAAATTAATTTATAAAATAATAAATGTGTTAAAAATGTCATAGTACAATGGAATTCTCCCATGTGTCTTACAGCGATCTGTGCGTGAGAATGCGTTGTTATAAATAACTAAAATGTATACGGTACCTAAAGAAAAGGTTAAAGAAATGTTTTCGTAAAGATATAATGGTATATAAAACAAAACTTGCATTAGTATAAATGACTGTAAATAATAATACTCATTTAATATTATTTGTAATTGTAACAAGTATATAAAATACCTCATTCATAAACTAAATTGATCTTAATTAATGCAAATTGCAAGGGAGAAAAAACTTAGGAATAATTTTTGAGTGATGGTTGACAGCATAAAAGGACCGCGATAGTGATACAGTTATATTTTGGGGTATGGTTTTGTACACTTTAATAGAAGCATTTTAAGACCATTAAGGCGTGTTTTGTTATATTGGTTCTGCGATTTTAGGTCAAAGATTTCTCGAAATTAAAATTCTGCCAAAAGCAGTCGATAGTTTTCATAAAATACCTTACCTTATAACATTACCTTCTGGAAATGACAGGAAGAGAAAACCAAAGTATATTCAGCCTTTTAACATTGTATACGTATACTAATTACACAACCACTTCCCCTCATATTATTTTTTTGAGGAGGCAAATAAACAGAGAAACGATGATTAAAATATTTATGTCGTTAAATTATACTCTCCTCAGACACTCAGAGATAACATAACAGTCTCTCCTTATGGATAGTTTTGATCCAATTAACAAACACACGTCAGGGAAGCAATTAACTGATAATTAATATCCTCGCTGGATCATTTGAAGGACGTATGTACTTCCCATCTTCACTCTAACTTGTGATGGGACTGGAGGAAAAGCATATTGTTAATTCACAAAGTTTTACTTATTGCATAAGCGGATTCAATTGTACATGGTAAATATTATTTAATTAGAGGTTTTTGAAGCTTTTTGGGGTGAAGAGTGTGATATTTATATAATAAGTGTAGTTCTTCACAAAAAACTGTTCCAAAGGAAAAATAACGTTTTAAGTTGTTTTTTTTTCAGTACATCATGTATATACATTAAATATTTCAAACTATAAGCTTAAAACCAGATAAACTGTAAACGCGTTTTTAATCATACAGCAGTTTCTGGTGCACGCGCTACGCCAATGAATTGCGTTGAAAATTCTCCACTCATAATTGTTACTCATGTCACTCATAATTGAAGACAGCTCGCTACCTAAATAAATAGTCAGCTTATTACAATATTTTAAGTTAGTCATCTGTGAAAATCATAACAAATTATTCCTCTTTAAGAATACCATGAAAACTTTAAAGTCCAGTGGGGCATAGCCCTGGGGACCTAGGACTTTGATTAGTGGCTATAAACATTCCTAGGGTCAATCTAAATGACCAAGTAAAGTTGTATCGCAATCGGTTGAGTGGTACTGGAGCGCATAAACATCAAACAATAAACATATACATAAACCAACCACATGTGTTATATATAGAGATTTGTCTTAGCCTATTATAAGTTGTCAAAACCTCTCAAATAAGCTTAGGTGAATCTTACTTAGAATTGTTAAATCCGTCTAAATTGAAATAGTTAAACTTGCAAAATTTAGCTCGAGTTACAAAAGGAATATATCAAAGTCAAAACGTTCTTTGGTATTGCAATAAACTGTTTCACTGGAGGCAATAAATGGCATATTTTCTCTTAAGAATTCCAAGACAAAAACCTTTGAGCCTTTGTCCCGTTTAGGGAAATTTAAATAAAATAGTTAAATGTCTCACATTATCGGTGGTATGGGTTGTGTTATTTCTACAGTTCACGTGCTTTGAACTAATAAACAAATATAACATTTACTCTTTAATGCCAAATGAAAAAAACAACTTTGTATATGGGTTGACTACGTACCTAACCTTGATAAGTTTTTTGAATCGCTATGAGAATTTTATTGACTGAAACTAGCTATACAATTTATAACTTATACTTTGAACATGTGTGGATGCATCTGATTCCCTCTTAACATTAAAAATCTTCTCAATGATATTCTTGGATACTTTATCAGTAATTAAAAACTGGAAAATGTGTTTAAGGACAGCTGAAACGCTTATGGTGCATCTGTTAACTAACACTATATCAAAATACAATATATGGTAATGGATCAACTAACTATTAGTAAATGTTTGCTGTGGTATCATTGATACTCAATTTCTATGGTCCAGGATCTTCCATAAAGTACCGATTGGGAATTTCACATTAAAAGTCCATTAATAAGCTACTAATAAGTTAATGAATCAGTTAGCTACTTAATATGACACCTGACAAATGTCACAACTCGGGACAATGGAGTGCATTATGTTGTTATCCTATATATGATTAATGCCATATTTCAACTGGGTTTCATTACATTTGTATATCATTTAATGTTGGCTTCGGGTTAGGTGGCCATGTTATAAAAAATCCTTCTCATTAGTATACATTATTTAATGTAACATTGCCAGTCATTTTACTCTTTTGGTGTAGTTACTGGTAATTTGTGTAAATTCTCTAACTAAAATAGTAAAATCTCACAAAATATTTGTACAAGTACCGTAAAATATAAAATAGCATAAATACCAAAATATCAGTAAATATTTTGATTAACTAAATATTGACGTTTTACTTTACATATTATTGCATGTTACGTGATAAGTAAATATCAGACCATGCATTTTCATACTTAATTCACCTCACTTTGACAGTTTATAAAATTACTAATGTAATCAGCTTTACGTTCATCAAAATTCTTCAAGTTTCTAGAAAGATTTTTCAATTATATATAATAATACTTTAATACCCCGTCGCAGCAAACCTGCGTACTCAGTGAATTTCCAATGCATGCATATGTGTCTCACTACCACATAAAGCCACTTACCAAGTTTCATAAACATACATAAATAAATAAGTGATCTATAGCATTTTATTTATTCTCCATTAGAATAACATTAGGGCTTAGTACGCAGGTTTGCTGCAACAAGGAACACAAAATATATGTTTTTATGCAATTATCAATATAACTCAACCAGGTGAAGCTACATACTAAGTTTTATTAATTTATGTTCATAATTAAGGGAGATATAAAACTTTACTTATTCTCCATAAGAATAACATTAGGGCTGAGTATGCAGGTTTGCTGCTCCTGGGATAATAAAAAAAAATGAATTGTTTGTCCAAATATCAATATACCAGTACTACTTGAAGCCACATACCAAGTTTCATCAATATACATTCATAAATAATCGAGATATCAAATTTTATTTATTCTCCATAAGGATAACATTGGACAACGTACTGTGTTTAGCAATTTGAATATCTCTGCAACGGTTGGACGTAGAATCACAATTTAAACACCAAAATGATTGTTTTGTAGAGCTGAATCGATTTGTAAAAGCAAATGTGAATTTTACATTAAAATGAACTGAGGAAAAGCCAAAAACCTTTTTCCCGTAAGATTAACATGGGAGATTTTATGAGCACGTTTTTTGGATTTTCTCCGCAACCACTTAACCTAGGTTAATAATTCAAAATACTATATTATTTGTTTTTTTAAGCTCTATAAAACGCTCAAAACCAAAATTGAGTGTTTTAAAAATGTTAGGGTAAAAAGTGCAAAAAATAGATTTTTGGAAAATTTAAAACCCCCATAAACCCCCCTTCCCATGGTCCGATTTATCTAGTTTTCGAACTTAAAGTCATGAATGTCACTTTACACATTTGAGCCAAATTTTATCAAAATCAGACGTTTTTTACTCAAGTTATCGTGTTAACGGACACACACATATATATATATAAATAAATAAATAAATATATATATATATATATATAAATTTGAACGAATAGTGTTTTTGACATCTGGGGACCTCAAAACAAAAAGTTATCATGGTCTCGGGCTTAAGTCTTACCATGAGACCTACGGTAATAGCTTCTTTCCTATAGGGGAAATTCGCTAAAAACACCTAGAATTATATTGCCAACGATTTAGTTTGTATAGGTAGTATACATTTCTTTAGGACCAACATCCTTATAAATTAATTATAGATTTTAAATCCGAAAATCCATGATGTTGTAAGGATTGCAATCAATTATTTTTCAACATGTCTGCGGTATCTAAAAACTTGACATGCAACTTTGTATTAACATTTATATACGAGGTTCAAGTGACCAGTGTAAAATTTCAAAAATAAACAAACAAATATTAAATTAATATTCGAAGGGTGTTTTGTAAATGTTATCTGCTGTCATATAAAATATACTTATAAAGTTATTGTCACCTTACCATAATGTTTCAATGATATAAGTAAACGGCCAGATTCCCTATTGCAAAATATTACATTTTCTTTACAAACAACTAAAAAACTGCAATATCAAATGGAATAGTAGGTGAAAATAATATACTGGCGATTCAATTAATGCAGGGTTAAATTTAGGTTCTGTAGTTTAAGGACAACTAATCTTTAACCATGAAACAGTCTAGAACACGTTTTCTTTGTCTAGAAGCTTACGTTAGTTAATGAAAGTTAGTCAATTAACGTTGATTCAAATTTGTAAATTCCGTTAAAAAGATTTCAAGTATAAGGAACAATTTTCAAACACCTTGATTTGGGTTTAGGCATAAAGAGTTTCAATTAAATTTTAAAATGTTACATTTTTTGTTAATCCTCTTGATTTGTTCCTATAAAATTTGGGAAAAATTTGAATACAAATAAAAATAAATTTTTGCTGTTTTAAAAGCATCACAAAATTCAAGTTATTTTTGTTGCAATAAAATTGTAAAATTTCTATTTCGATTGAATATTAAATTTAAGAAATGTGTTTCTTGGTAATGTATCATTGTTTAAAATCAATTATCCTGGTCTATTTAGTTGGTAACGTGATTCGAGCAGAGTCAGTATAGTCAGTATAGTCAGTATAGTCAGTATAGTCAGTATAGTCAGTGTAGACAGTGTAGACAGTGTAGACAGTGTAGACAGTGTAGACAGTGTAGACAGTGTAGACAGTGTAGACAGTGTAGACAGTGTAGACAGTGTAGACAGTGTAGACAGTGTAGACAGTGTAGACAGTGTAGACAGTGTAGACAGTGTAGACAGTGTAGACAGTGTAGACAGTGTAGACAGTGTAGACAGTGTAGACAGTGTAGACAGTGTAGACAGTGTAGACAGTGTAGACAGTGTAGACAGTGTAGACAGTGTAGACAGTGTAGACAGTATAGTCAGTATAGTCAGTGTAGACAGTGTAGACAGTGTAGACAGTGTAGACAGTGTAGACAGTGTAGACAGTGTAGACAGTGTAGACAGTGTAGTGACAGGTCACTGGTTAGACGGACTGGTAAATGTAGATGCCACATCAAAGGCAGTGTCACCGCGAAAATAAACCTTTTAAGTACCTTGCCCCCAGCTCCTAACAACAAGCAAGTACTGTTCATGCAAAGCTTCGGTTAGGTATAATTATTATTATAATACTATTTCGTTGACTAAAATTCAACATAAATTACGTGTGCACGTTATTAAATAATGCTCTTTATACTATTTATTACAACTGTAGATAAAAAATACCCCCGTCACAGCAAACCTGCATACTCAGCGAATTTCCAATGGATATATAAATGTCTTAATACTACATCAAGCCACTTATCAAGTTTCATAAAAGTATATTCACAAATAAGCGATATATACAATTTTAATTATTCTCCATAAGAATAACATTGTGGCTGAGTTCGCAGGTTTGCTGCAACAAGGAACACAAAAATGGGTTTTTATGCTAATATCAATATAACTGAAGTAGGTGAAGTCATATACCAGTTTTTATTAATTTATGTTCATAATTAAGGGAGACATAGCATTTAAATATTATCCATAAGAATAACATGGGGATGAGTACGCAGGTTTGCTGCTACGGGATCATTTGGCAAAAAAAAAATTTTTAGCAAATATCAATAGACCACAACCAGATGAAGCCATATACCAAGTTTCGTCCGTATACGTTCATAAATAAGCGAGATATAACATTTTTCTTTTCCTCCATAAGAATAACATTAGACAACGTACTGTGTTTAGCACTTTCAATATCTCGGTAACCAATTGACGTAGAGAAATGATCAAAATACCAAATTGTGTGTTTTTTTTAAGCTAAATCCAATGGTGAAAACTAAAATTTGAATATTTCAAAAACTATATGTGAAAAGTTCAAAAAAAACATTTTTGGGGTACAAAACCCCCCAAAATACCCCTTCGGGTAGAGCGATCTGGCTGGTTTTCGAACTTAAAGTCATAAATGTTGCTTTACACGTTCATACCAAATTTAATCCAAATCGAATCATTTTTACGAGAGTTATCGTGCTCACGGACACACACACACACACACACACACACACACACACACACATATATATATATATATATATATATATATATATATATACAGTTTCGAACGAGTTGTGTTTTTTGGGGTCTGGGGACCTGAAAACGAAAAGTTATCATGGTCCCGGGCCTAGGTCTTACCATGCCGACTACAGTAATAGCTTCTTCCCTATAGGGGAAATTCGCTAATACAATTTTTTGCCGTTAAAGAGTTTCATGTTACTTCGAGTTCTACAAGAAATTATTTTTAAATTTGTAAAAGACATTGTAAACAGTGTTTTAAATGGTAGTGATAAAGCTAGCCAAATTGATTCTAAAATTGTTACTGTGACAGTTTAATTGCTTTAACTCGTTTACTGTTACTGTTTTTTGTTGTTTCGCAAACTAACTGCGAACTTCAGTCTCATTCAGCTATCAACTTTATGAAACTACGAACTGCTATGATCACGACATCTGCAGAGCGGCAATTAGAACCGTTGAATACATAGCAGGCAGTAAAATTCCCTTACATTATTTTATATATATATATATATATATACAGGTTGTCCTACAAAAGTATGGCATAAATGCATGATTAGGCAGAATCCAACAAAAATAAAAATAAAAAACTTCATAAACACCTATTTCGTTTTGCGTATGAGATTTTGAACCATTAGATCATAGCTTAGGTATGTTTTACTACATGAGGTACTGGCTCAAAAATTATCCCGTGTATTATACTAGCTTAGGGCTAATTTAGTATTTCAGTTTGCATTTTCAGCTTGAACCGTTTCAAGATGTTGGCCATTTATATTTTTTTAAGCTTAATATCTTTAGAATGAACATTTTTTTACAAGTTGAACAACGCATAAATAAGCCAACAAATATTTTATAACTATTTTAACAAACGCTTAACCTGCAGCTGAGCAACTAAGTTTAGTGTGAGTAAAATCGTAACTATTTCTGGTAATTTTCATAGAACTTGCCAGAATTTACTCATACAAATTGTAATTGCTCCCTTGTAGTTTGAGTGATGGTTACGATCGTTATACCATCTTATTAGGCTTAACAATTTCACATGTTTTACGCGTTGATCAACAAGTATAACATTGGCCGATTTCAAGATGTTAAGCTTTAACAAATTTGAATGGCTGCCAGGTTGAAATGGTTTTGACAGGAATACGAAATTAGTTCTAAATTATGATGATACCAAGGGTCAAGTTATTGAGTCAGTGCCTCAGTCGTTTTTAAGATATGCAGTATATACTAAAAACCACATACAGACATACAGAAAAAATACCCCCGTCACAGTAAACCTGCATACTCAGCGAATTTCCAATGAATACATAACATAACACATTAAAACACTTAACAGGATTCATATGTAATGTATTAACAAACAAACAATATTTAAATATTAATTATTCTCCATAAGAATAACATTGGGGATGAGTACGCAGGTTTGCTGCAACAAGGCATACAAAATAATGGGTTTTTATGCAAATATCAATAGAACTCATCTTAGTGAAGTCACATACCTATTTGCATCCATATACATTCATAAATAAGCGATATATATATAACATTTTAGGTATTTTCCATAAGTATAACATGGGGACCAAGTACCTAGGTTTGCTGCTACAGGAACCATAGGTGAAACATTTTTTTGTTGTGCAAAACACAATAAACCACAACCAGACCAAGCTATATACCAAATTTCGCCAGTTTATGTTCATAAATAAGCGAGTTATACAATTTTCCTTTTTCTCCGTAAGAATAACATTAGACAACGTACTGTGATTAGCATTTGTAATATCTCAGTAACCAATTGACGTAGAGCAATGATCAAAATACCAAATTGTTTGTCCTTTTAAGCTTAATTCAATGGTATAAAATAAAATTGGATTTAAATTAAAATTACATGTGAAAACCCCAAAAAACACATTTTTGGGGTACAAAACCCCCCTTCGGATGGTGCGATTTATCTGGTTTTCAAACTCGTTCAAATTAAAGGTACTTTACACATTTGTACCAAATTTCATTAAGATCGGACCTTTTTTACGAGAGTTATCGTGCTTATGGACACACACACACACATATATATATATATATATATATAATTTCACATGTGTATATATATATATATAAATATAAATTTGAACGAATGTTGTTTTTGGCATCTGGGGACCTCAAAATGAAAAGTTATCACGGTCTCGGGCTTAAGTCTTACCATGAGACCTACGGTAATAGCTTCTTCCCTATAGGGGAAATTCGCTAAAACTAAACAGTTTATAACAAGTTTTAAAGAAATGTTTTCTCCTATTTCTGAATCCCACCAAAACCTGCATTTGTGCCATACTCACGCAGAACACCAGTATATTTGATAGTGGCGCAATAAACGTAAGTTAAAGTTTTTTATGCGATAAAAATAATTTAACTGAATATAGTTGTGTATGTTTGCGTTGAAGTAATAATAAATAACAAAACAAGTGAATTAAAATGGCATGGTTAACAGTTTTTTTATTACAAAATGTTATTAATTTCTAAATATTTTTATCCTTTCTTTAATCTACATTATTTAGATGAATCACCTTGTTATATAATTATTTTAGTTTATTTTAACTAGAACAAATGATATAGTGATTCAAATCTTATTATAATTAATAAGCCGTGTTTAGTCTTAGTTATTATACCTTAAACATGGTACTACCTCTTTTCGTTAAACCTAGGTTAACCTAGATGTATATATATATAGTTATTATTTTTGTTTTAGTGATTCAAAATTATACAACATTGAATGTAACAGATTTTGATTGCTATACCACTGAATTACATTGAGTAGTGACATATATTACACCTTTTTCCCGCAATACAAGAACATTACTTAGGATGTGTTTACCAAGCCAATCCAAACTGCACCTATAAAACGCGGCTTTTCAGGCTAAGTAAATCTTGAACAAAACACAGTAAACTTATTTACCACCTCAATACTACTGGCTAATATTACTGGTTTCCTTGCCATTTCAAAAGTTTAACTATTTATACTGCTGATAACCTATATTGGCAATAACATTATACTGTTTTATCAAATAAACATATGTTTTACTGCCTAATTCAATGATGATGAAAATTGTCATACAATGGCAAAATGAAAGCAAATTTCAAACATAAAACAGAACATGTTTGTATTACTAGTATTACTACTGGCTAATATTACTGGTTTCCTTGCCATTTCAAAAGTTTAATTATTTATACTGCTAATAACCTATATTGGCAATAACATTATACTGTTTTATCAAATAAACATATGTTTTACTGCCTAATTCATTGAAGATGAAAATGTTCATACAATGGCAAAATGAAAGCAAATTTCAAACATAAAACAGCAGCTTTTTGTAGTACTAGTACTTTATTAATTTAATTTAATTTCTAATATCACACTTATGAAAGTATTTATAGTAGGCATCACTGCACTAATACTCTGCTGAAGTATTTCCTCACTCACTCACTTATCACTTTCATTGTCAATAATGTCAACTCATAGGATTCTCTCTATTTATCAATATATATGTCATCGTTTTGCAAGGAAATAATCTTCACTATTTTTAAGTTGAAAATTATAATTATTTTTGTTTTAAGTGATCCCAAGTAATGGTTGTTAAGAAGTCATACTATTTGAAGGTTTATTAAAGTTAATTTCTTCGAAGTTATGACCACCACTCATATAGTACTAGTGTATAAATATGTATAGTTTTATTATGTTGTTGATATGATAGCATTATTGTGTAGTTATACAGGTTACAAATCCTTTCCTATAAAGATAAAATCTATAATAATAACGATTACTTATTTAATACTTAATCACATAAAACTCACTTAGCATATATTTTTCTTGATAAGAAAAATTCAGGAGACGTGTTGGTATAAGCCTCGATGAAAACGAAATCACGTGGTCCAGGAAAATCCACAGTGAATAATACATGTGATGAGATGTCCTGAACGGGGACACAGGATTTACAATATATTCGTCTGTTGACGTTTTTAAGGAAACATGAAGGTAAAGTATGTTATTTTATTAAAAATGTGGAATTTTTATTATGCATTTGTTGGTATTTAGCTGTTATACAATTCTATTTTGTTTATTTGGTGTAATATTCAAAACTAGTCTCATTTAAATTGCTAATTTGTGATTTTTGTATTGGTTGAAAGGTTGATTGGGGCTCCATACCATTGACTATGATAATCTGTCAACACTACTTGGTTACTTAACCCTTTGAGAGCTAAATGGTATTCTTAATAATACGATTCTCAACTTTATATTGGAGTCAGTGCCGCCCTCACATGACGTTCTCAGGGTCGAAGGAGAGGGTGATGTAAAAGTACATGACTGACATATTGTATTTACTGTTTGCTACCTTAAGTATTACTATTCTAAAATCTGGGGAAACTACCTGTTATCTGACTTAGCTGTTTAACCTCATACGGAATAAATAACACGGTTGTTTTACAATCAACAAAAATCTTAAGATTATTTACTTGAAATTACATATGTTTTAAATAAATGTGACTTGTTAAAAAAATTACTGACAGTATATATCACAACATCAGCCAAAGTTGATTTAAATTTAGTTCTTGATGTGAATTTTGAAAGTAACTTCTTCATGTAGATGAATAAATTATCTGGCTGAATAATTTTTGATTGATCTTACCAATCTGCAACAAAGTTTACCCACCTAGGTCTACTAAATAACTTGATTAGGCATAAACTACGGGACAACTAAGTGATCTTGGCTCTTGTAGCCTATAAACAATTCAACTATTGGTGTCCAATTACTTGGTTAAGGGACATATATTTAAATGGGAACCTCATCTCATCCAAATGATGTTACACTTTCAAATGTTCATCCCAGAATGTTTTAAACAGAGTTTCTCACCAGATGGAAGGTTCAAATTAGTATTCACACTTAAAAATTGATCCCAAAGCACTTCTTAAAGGGTAAATGCATGTTTTAAATTACGGATTATAGATTTAGATCAATTTTCAATTTTTAAACACTTATATGTATTAAAGTATGATTTGAGATAATATTACATAAATGTTTGATAACTATTTAAATATGAGATATGCTTATCTAATTAGTTGTAAATATATTTATTCATATTATTAAATTATTTAAATTAAATGAAGATGTTCTGAGGGGTGATAGCAGGTGAAAGTAGTATGAAGTATTACATTAAAATGTACACATATTATTTATGCAAAATACATTAGGTCTAACTAAACATATAGGGCAAACAAACATCTATTTTTCATGATCATAAATTAGGTGTGGGGTACACACAAATTTTACAACGCTGAATTTTATTTACAATCCTGATTCCTTATTATTATTGGTGACTGTGCTTTACTTAATCAGTGAAAAGGCAGACATAATAAATGAGTAATCTAAATGCTAACAGTTTCGTCACCTTTCTACCTTGTGGATTTCAGCAGGAATTCCGTTACAGCCCCTGCCAGCAGTGACGTCAGGGCAATGCTCGTAGCGGGAATGTGAGGTGCAAGGGCCTCCCGCACTCAAACTTTCTTGGCATACTTATATCAAGGTGGTAACAGTGTTTCATTTTGTTCCCTTTAACTATGTTGCTTGCCATGAGGTCGAAATTAGCGTAATGAACTCGTCTGATAAATCGGACTTCAAGCGTGAAAAGGTTAAGAATAGATTCACTGGCAAGAGGGACATGTCAAATTATATAGATAAAACACTTAATTAACGCCTTTAGATTTACAATAATTGCATAGTTTACTTCCCACGTGGGGACATTCATGTACCTACATCTTTATATATAACTCTGTAAGCGAAATTTGTAAGTCAAAACTGTGGAGTTTGGAAAATTGCAGAATGATAAGAGGCGGCTTAAATTAAAGGTCACGATCCCAGGGACTTGGGAAAATAGCAGTATTTCTAAAAGGTTACCGGTAAACAATAAATAACGAAAAACATCCTTCATAATAAAAAGACATGGGGATTTAAAAAAAGTCTGCATTTGTTTACATTAAGACATGTTATCCTAACTCTAATGTTCTATTTTTTTCAGCATGAAAATCAGATGAGGCAGAGTATTGGAGAAAGGTTGGGGACTTTTCCCCCTACAAGCCACTAGTTATTATATAAACTTACCAAGTAGTACAAAGAAAAGGTTATAACATAGACATTCCAAATATAAGTATTTCAAATAAGTAATTTACAGGGCCACCTTTTTGCAAAGAAATAATTCAAACAGTATTGATAAATACTAAATAACGTGAGTTAATTAGTTTACATATTGTGTCAGTAGGTAGTTAAATGTGAACCAAATTGCAGAGCCTCCCAATGGTTGTCGCCTGGCAACGACACGTACACCGACATTGTTTTGGTATTTCCAAATTCTAAATATTTGCATTGCATTGTTTTATTTATTTTGTTTTTAACAATATATTGATAGTCCAAGCATAAGTTACAATTACAGCCTTAACAAAATATTATACTAAAGAATAATTATTCTTAAGTTTTTAAGATAATTTATATAATATGGATAAAGTTTATAAACTTACAAACACATCTTTCCTTTACCTCATTTACAAGATTTTTACTATCCGGCGAGCATTTGTAATGTTTAATGAAGTGCTTAGTAAAGCTTATTCAAATATTGAAACCTAGCTAGTGAAATAAGTTTATTTGATTAGAAAATTTTAACATTCAAACAATTTTTCTAAGTCATGCTTTTACCTTAACTAAAAATAATAATTAATTGCAATGGCTTCGCTCCCCGTTTGGTTTTCTCTTACAGCAAATAAAATTGCTAACAGAGTAATTTAGAGTGTATTGATATTGCTCTGTTAATGATTATAACAAAACGTTCAAGAGCATTTTAATCTTTTTTGTACGAAGTGAGGTATATTTTCTGTTTCATCTAGGAAATATTTCTGTTCTTGGCATCTTAACATTTAATTAAGTAAATCTCTTTTGCAGTTTGTATTCCCGTGAGTCTTTTCCAGCGGTGAATTTGGCATTAAATACATCATACTATTGTATTTTTAATAAGTACTAGTGCAATCATTTTTACTCATTTCAACATAGTCTGTAATTGTATACTTTATTGTATTTAACTGTGTTGTATTCCAGTTTAAACTGCAAGAAATTAATTAGACCTGAGGTTTAAACATTTCAGATTTAAAAATAATTGCTGGCAGAATTCCTATTTTAAAATTTAATATTAAATGAATGAAACAAATATTCCTTTATTTATCTTTTCTCAACTTCTTACGAGTTTAACAAACTGAAAAGTAGTCTATTGTTAATATATGTTATTATATATATATATTATGTTTTATTCTAAAGGCATATGAATGCATTTTTATTTGACAAGAAAGTTTACAAATCGTAAAAAATATAGTTGTTTTTAGCGAATTTCCCCTATAGGGAAGAAGCTATTACCGTAGTCAGCATGGTAAGACCTAGGCCCGGGACCATGATAACTTTTCGTTTTGAGGTCCCCAGACCCCAAAAACACCAGTCGTTCGAAACTGTATATATATATATATATATATATATATATATATATATATATATATATGTGTCCGTGAGCACGATAACTCTCGTAAAAATTATCCGATTTTGATGAAATTTGGTATAAACGTGTAAAGCAACATTTATGACTTTAAGTTCGAAAACCAGCCAGATCGCTCTATCCGAAGGGGTATTTTGGGGGGGTTTTGTACCCCAAAAATGGGTTTTTCGAATTTTGTACATATAATTTTGGAAATAGTCAAATTTTAGATTTTCCCAATGGATTCAGCTTAAAAAAACACACAATTTGGTATTTTGATCATTTCTCTACGTCAATTGGTTACCAAAATATTGAAAGTGCTAAACACAGTACGTTGTCTAATGTTATTCTTATGGAGGAAAAGACAAATTTTATATCTCGCTTATTTATGAACGTATACTGACGAAACTTGGTTTACGGCTTCATCTGGTTGTGAACCATTGATATTTGCTCAAAAAACAATTTTTTTCCAAAGGCTCCCGTAGCAGCAAACCTGCGTACTCAGCCCCATGTTATTCTTATGGAGAATAAGTAACGTATTATCTCCCTTAATTATGAAAATAAATTAATGAAATTTGGTATGTGGCTTTACCTAAATGAGTTATATTGATATTTGTATAAAACCCCATTTTTTGTGTTCCTTCCTTCAGCAAACCTGCATACTCAGCCGCCATGTTATTCTTATGGAGAATAATTAAAATGTCATAAATCGTTTATTTATGAATGTATATTGATGAAACTTGGTATGTGGCTTTATGTGGTATTAAGATACATATATATGCATTGGAAATTCGCTGAGTACGCAGGTTTGCTGCTACGGGGGTATTGTATTTGGTGTAATCGTTAAATAGTTTTTCCCGAGATCTCAGATTTCAGTTAGCTTGGTTAAGCTTCGAAGCACCTCTTCATGAATTCTAGTATAGTTATTACTGCAATCATAAAATAAATATGCAACGCATTGGGGAATTAAATGTATATTTGTCGATTTCTATCGGCTGAACCAAGTATATCACGAGTCTTTGTTTTAAATGTTTTAATCACCATTTTCCAAATGCATTGTTACGATAGTTTTAGTTGTTTTAGTTTAGTTCAGCAGCTTAACTATCAAATTGACCAACGTGTTAGTGACAAAACCAAGTACTACTTTAATTCACATAACTTTTTCATGAGTCATACTATTAAGAATACTGATCAAATTAGGTAATAATTCATTACTTACCAAATACGGCCAAGTACGGAATTTCTCGCCTTCGTTTCTTACCTATAACATAAATTGTAAGAATTAGAAAAACTAGTAAAACTAAACTAGTAAAACGAGTAAAACTAGGTGTTAAAAGTGGTAAACCAGAGTTAATATATTAAGTAAAATTAATATATTTTAATTATTTATCAAACTTTTTTAATATTTGTTTTAGAGTATTACTTATAATGTGGTATTTTTATTGTGGTTATTAAACACATTAAGACATCAGAGGAGTATCAATCTTAGTAAAATTTAATTCAAGACTAACTTCACTTTTAACTAGTTAATAAATATAAAATGATTTATTGTTTTCTCTAACCCGTACAAACATCACTAATCCCTTTGTTGATAAAATAAATACTCTTTAGTTATTGAATATTACGTTTTCCCTCCTTTATATCCGAAGTTATGCTTGTTTTACTAAAATGAACCCAATAACAACCTTTCGAAGAAAGTAATACACAAAATCTTTCTTGATTTAATTGAGTTTTGCTAAGTTACTTAATACTCTATCTTCGGATTTCAATAGAACTCAATTTGGATTTGTTTTAATAACTCTAAACAAACTTTGGTAGGGATGCCAAGTGACTCTCGTGCAATTGAATGTCGATGTTAAACGTATAAGTAGACTACATTTTACATACTTTCCTTAACCACTTAATATACTTAACGTCTCGCCAACCTACTTACAATATTATTGCCGGCTAGTGATTAACTGTTTTATTTTGACACGTTTGTAGATTAATTAATTATTAAAATCCTATAACGATTTATTGATCATTTGGCTGCGTTATAACTGTGTATGTTAGTTTTTAATATTTTGTTGTGAAAAAGTGAACAAACCATACATTTACATTTGATTAATGTAAATTTTATGACTTATAAAATTTGTTACTGAACTTACAAACGTATTATGTTACTAGCATTTCATTTCAAACAATATTAGAAAATATGTATGATAAATTAAATGATGGGATTTTATGTATTCCTAACCTTTTACAAAAGTACACATAAGTAAAATCTTTGGGCTACATTTTCTTTTCGCTATTTAATTATTACTGTTGTATCTATAATTTATATTTAACTAAATTATTTTTAAATTTTAACTACCAATTCACAACTTTTTAGAATACTGGCTTCAGAAAATTACGTTAAATAATATGATATTTTGAATTTTCCAATCTATACATGTTTTTTCGTCAGAATTATTTACCTGTAGATTTTTAGTTAATATTGGTTTCTGTGCTACATGAACTCACAAAATTTGTTTTTTAACATTACATCCTTTGTAAATCTGTCTGTCTGTCTGTATGTCTGTATGTATTTGAACAGTCCTAGAGATAATATGAATAAAATAAAAAATATCAAATATACGGTTTAGGTCCTAATCCACAGTACCTTCATGAGTTTTTTATTTTTTTATTCTAAAGGGTTATTATAACCAAACAACCGATTAAAAACGTAAACAATTCAAAATTCTCAAAAATAACTCAAATTATTTTAATAATAATTTAGTGGTTTCTATTCCTAATAAACATGACACAAATAACATTGCTGGGAAAATTGAGGGTCAAAAATTATAGCGCTTAAAATACTCCAAAATTAAGTTTAATTTCATTTTGCTAAATTCCCATAATTTTTAATACAATTTACTTGGTATTAAGATATAAAAGATTTTAGAATAATACATAATTATTGAGTTACATTTAGTTGCCTGTGGGTATATACTAATATTATTTGGCTATAATGGGGGCGTAGCAAATAGACACTTCTGATTAGCCGTATATGTACGTTGTCCAATTTGATTGTTATGTAAATTCGATAAAGTTCCCTCGATGGAGAGAAAATCAATGAAAATTATTGTTGTCATGGACTCTACCCTCACTTAGAGTATTATTGCTCCCTTAACTATTATTTTAGCACAGTAGCATAATACTAAGCTATAGAAAAAAAGAACGGTTTTGTAAAAATGAGTAAAACTAGTGGTTTAAAGTGTAAAACCAGAGTTAATATATTAAGTAAAATTAATATATTTGAATTATTTATAAAGCTTTTATAATATTTGTTTTATAGTATTATTTAGTCTCATATTACTAGTCGATTTAACTAAACCATGTTTTATCTATTGACATTGACCAACATATGATACCGGACAATTATTCTGTAATTCCTTAACAAAATGGTGAAAAATTATAATTTACTAGCATTTTATATAAAGTACACCGTACTTTATATAACAAAATTGTTAAAAGGAATATAAAGCTTTAAAAAGCGACCCTTTTAAAAGTGACAAAATATGTGTCAGTTTTCCAATACCGGAATTTATTTTAACAATGCACCTTAGGATAACTATTAACTACGGATAATTTGAACATTAGATAGACAGTGAAGAATATTCCTGAAAATATTATCGAATTAAAGGTTCAAACTGAAGGTTCCGGAAATCCAATACATTGTTTATAACTTAGAACTTAAGCATAATATTCATATTTATGATTTTCAACGATAAATTGTGTATTTTATCAATCACTAACTGGTACCCGTTACGACTTCATTCGCCTACATAAAATCCAAGCTACATTTATACTGAATATAAAGTCCATTAGTCAAGTAGAGGCGCAAGATGATTGGAATAAAGGTTCGTTTCCACTAAGCCTTTTTCCATGCGTCTTGCAGCTTTCGACTAGGTGCACGGGAGTCGCCACGTCCCATACGTAGTTGCACGGGAATCCGCAAGTAGGAGCATGTGCTCCCCAAAACTGACGGGGAGCATCTTTCAACACTCGTGCTCACTAGTAATTATCAGCGGAACTCTGCGATTATAGTTTCGTCTTCCTTCAGTTTTCGTGAGACTTCCTGTTTACATCAGTCACTTTTATATATGTTGGACCAGTTAATAGTGCATTTATCTTTGTCATAAAATTAATTACATACCTAGTTTATTCATCAATAAGTGGAGTAGTGATCAAACAACAAACTTTATCAACGATTATCAAACAACTGTTGTTATGGCAAACAACCCACATAGGTTATAAAAGAAAGAACAAATTAAATACCCCGTCACAGCAAACCTGCGTACTCAGCGAATTTACAATTCAAAATATATGTGATAATACTACATAAAGCCGCATACCAAGTTTCATTGCAACATATTTACAAATAAGTGATGCATCAAATTTGAGTTATTCTCCATAAGAATAGCATTGGGGATGAGTACGCAGGTTTGCTGCAACAAGGAACAACAAATATGGGGATTCATGTAACTATCAATATTACTCAACTCGGTGAAGCCACATACCAAGTTTCATCACTATAAATTCATAAATAAGCGATATATACGATTTTGATTATTCTCCATAAGAATAACATGAGAGATGAGTACGCAGGTTTGCTGCAACAAGGAACACAAAAAATGGGTTTTTATACAAAAAATAATAGAACTCAACTGGGTGAACCAACATACCAAGTTTTATTATATTAATTTATGTTCATAATTAAGGGATACATTACATTTTACTCTTTCTCCATAAGAATAACATGGGGGCTGAGGACGCAGGTTTGCTGCTACGGTAATCATCGGTAAAAATTGTGTTTTTTTTGGACACACAAACACACACACATATATTTATATATATATATATATATATATACATACATACAGTTTCAAACGAATGGTGTTTTTGGGGTCTGGGGACCTCAAAACGAAAAGTTATCATGGTCCCTGGCCTAGGCCTTACCATGCCGACTACGGTAATAGTTTCTTCCCTATAGGGGAAATTCGCTAAAGAGAAAAACTTATACAGTTGTTATAATTAATCTTTAGATAACTGAGAATAATAAGAGTATATTGTATTGTGTATAATATGCTATATAACAAGTTATTGACTTAACGTCAAAATAATTTTCATACAGAACTTAGCTGGATTTTCATACAGAACTTAGCTGGATAAGTACCTACTAAGACATATCATCCCTGATCTGCCAACTGCGATACATGTAAGTTACTAACACCTTAATAGTTGTTCTAAGAATATTTCAGTTATAACTAAAATAATATATACTACGAATAAGGTAGCGATTACTAATACGATTTTAATAATATTTGAAAAAATAATTTCTCTTATCGAACTGGATATCAAATAAATATTTAAACTGATATCAAATTTATAAATTCACCTAAGATAGATGAACGCTTTTAACTATCAACGACATTTCCACTTCAAACGTACCTACTCTATAATAAACTCTTAAATGAGATTGCAATAAACAAAATAATTAATTTGAATCAATGCGTAGTACTGTAAGTTATTAATATAATTATATAAATACTCTTTTTACACTGTAAAACCCCGATTTATTTGTTGTCTAAATAAATATATATATTTCAACATGTATTGTCTGTAATAGCTCCGTAAATAGGGGATGTAAATAAAATATTGGCATAATTATAATTTTCCCCCATGGTTAAAATATATTATAAGTTTTAAGCGATCTCATGATATAATATTTTGCGCCATAAAAGTGGTGACATGACTGTCTTCAGAAACGTGAGACGCTAGGATCACCTGATGAAAAACTCGCCTTATTCAATTTACGCTTCAACCTTGTAATAACTTAAATCCTCGCCATCAAGTTTTTCTCTAGGAGAAATCCCAGTAAACGTAAGTGTGTTTTCAGATAATTATTTTAACCCTGAGTCGTAGAAATTATGAAAAATACAAACACGTTTGATTGTATTTGAATTTATTATTTAATTCAGGTAAGCTAAAAACAGTTGTTTATTATGTTTTGATATATACCAAAGTGGTATTATTCTAGTATCTAGCATTCAGGATTTCTCTTCAATTATTTATGATTTCTAATACAAGAGTATTAGGTGTGTTTGTAATAATTTTGTAACAATGCCTCAACGGTTTTAAAAAATATATGGAAATTACTTTTAATAAATGTACACAAATAATTTAATAACTTATATTAACTTGATTAATTAACTGACTGTATTGATTGAATAATTATAAATTTATATTGTAAAGCTAGTAAATTAAACAGTCATAAAACAAATACAGTAACTAAGTATAGACACTCACTTAGAAATATCATGAACTACGTAGAAAATATAATTAAAATAATGATACAGCAATATGGGAGACGGAGGGTTTTCTTTTTTATAACTGTTGTTAATATATTTTGTTAGTTACGCTTGATAAACTGTATTGAAATCCAAAGCAAAGCAGTAAAACAAAATTGAAAATTAATGTTTTTTTTTGGTGAAGTTGCATTCATGAAACCTAAAATAAATACCTCCGTTAGTAACCGTTAGGACCTCCTGAAAATCGCTTTCAGGATTTGCAATTTTTACAAGAATATTTCATGTTTAACGTATTTTTTTAAGATTTTCTAAGAATGACCAAAAGTATACATTAAAAGCAATAACATATGTACTCATATTTGTTTATTTTTAAGTTTTGGTAAACAAATTTTCTGAGGAGTTGCCATAAAACATATAACAGGGAACTAAAGTAATGGGAAAGCTAGCATCTTATATGTTAATAGCGTGTAGTGGTGACGTGTAATCACCTATTCAGAGTAAACTACTAAACGTAGAGTGGCCAGGTTGGTGTAAAGGCCAGATTCCCTTAGCCCAAGGACGATGAAAAAATACGATATTATAAATTTAATCAGTTATAAGTTTGCATTGGCAAAAACACAGTTTTTTGCATTTTTCGCCATCCCCATGAATAAGGAGCGTGTAAAGAGTAATAAGCGTGTGATAAGTTTACCTATTAAGAGTAAACTACAGAACGTAGAGAGGCCAATTTGGTGTCAAAAAATTTCCCATAGAAAATAATACGTTATCCAACATTTATTTGGTTACAAGTTTGTAATTGGCAAAAAACACTTTTTTAGGCCATATTTTATTTGCAATAATTTTGTTTACCGAGCCATGTGTTCCCTACTTAGCATCCAAATTCAATACAACAGCTGAGTAAAGTTAAGGTTGTTTTTTAAACAAAGCGGACAACAATTCTTAAATAAATTTAGGTTTTTTTATTTTAATTTATAATAAATAATAAACTAATTTTCTTTGCTAAATGGGAATAGAGTTTATAATAAAGTACTGTATAAAAGTGTCTGCAAAGTTCTATTTAGATTTACGTATTCCAAATTTTATATTTATTTTTCATGTTTTTTACTTTTACCTTTGCAGCAAAATTGTGTTTTATCACATATAATGGGAACAGAAGTAGTTAATTTTCCTGTGATAAATCCTGGGTCTTAGACAATTTTATATCAGGGTATTCTAGCGGTTCACAGCTGGAATGTTAATTTTTAAGGTAGTGTTTATAGTTTTGTGTAAAACTGAGTCAAAAGCTTTTTGTAAACAACGATGTTAGCCGTTATACTCCTTAAAGTGCAATTTATATATACGTATATAAAAACATGATAAAAAACACAAATACAGTTAAAATAGGAGGGGTTATGTTATTTTTATGGTACAAATTCGATTGTAAAATTAACAACTCAAGGTTGTGAAGGTTAAGACGATTGATATAACCCAGTAAACTATTTTATTTCTTTACATATTTTAAGTCAAAAGTTTTCGACTTTAATCTTATTTGCTATATTGCATAAAATTGCGTGAAACTGTATAATGCGGTTAGAAATTTCAATACAAGGGTTATGAAAACTGAGAACAATGGGCCTGTCATATTATCATTGAATATATACATATGTATCCATACAGTTTATCTAATTACATATTTTTGTTGGTCTGTCTTTAGATAGTTTGTGTGTTAGCAGACGAAATACAACAATATGTCGGTAAATGTAGACTGTATTTTTATCATTTAGTTACAAAAACACTGAAAGTAGTAAGGTTAATTTTTATTACAAGTTTGAGCCCGATGAACAAACTTTTAAACATCTAATGAAATTTAACTATAGTTTTTAAGAAACAGAATTTAGATTCAAGTGACAACATTGGGTTTATGTAGTTTAAAATCAAAACAAAATAATTGTACCACCAGTTCATAATCAACCAGGGGGACTGTCACCAAAATTGATCAGATTCAATATCAAAAACTTAATTAACAAAGAAAGTTTAAACTAAACCATTGAAAATCCTTTGTGGAATATTTTACATGTAGGCGTAAAAAGTCTTTCTTAAAGACCTTTTGAATTTTGACACGTTTTAATGAATATTTTAATATTCAATATGAACACCTTTAAAATGTTCATGGCGGATTCCCATTTTATTACATGCGATTCAAAATTGACGTTTTAAATGTCAACTTTTAATGAGCACTTTTTGTGATTAAATTTATTTTATAACTAAACTAGATGCGTGGGAATCCTTGTATATAAATAAAATGATTAATTTAGTAAATAATTCTCTTTTATTAAATTCAGAGTATTCAAGATTATAAGAAGTTTGTGTAGAATATACCGGGTTTCTCAGCTAATGTGAACCAATAGCTAACTTTGTAATTATAAATATGACATCCAAGTTCTTATGGGTGATTCCCCTTGATTTTTTAGGATGTTTTTCGGGATGGTTTCGAATTTATGAAATATGGCCGCTATTTTCCAATATGGCGGACAACTTTAGTATTTCTTACGAAACACCCTATATCTTATGATGTTTTTAGGTAGAACATATGATTTTAAGAAGTTTTTGTTCTTGGTAATTTTCAGCTAAATGTGACCGTTTACGTGCTAGAGCCAATAGTTTTTGCAAAAATTAATCAAGTTTAGTGGACCAGCCGCATGGCCTCCGAGGTCACCTGATCTGACACCTCTAAATTTTTTCCTTTGGGGGGCATTCAAGGATAAAGTATACCAAACTCGACCAACAACACCTGAGGATATGCAGTGGAGGATCCGAGCTGCTTGCAACGCTGTTAGTGACGCAACAATAACACTTGCACAACGAGCACACAGAGAACGACTGGAAATGTGCATAGAACAACAGGGATATGTTTTTGAGCATTTGTTGTAAACAGTTCTTGTTGCTTGAGGTATCAAAGCACATTGTTCTGTATGTGTGCGAATGTATTTGATTATCACTGTTACATTTATAAAATACATTTTTATTTGTCTTTATCAATGATGAAATTTTCTTGAAACATTGCAGCACTAAACTTGAGTAATTTTTGTAAAACTATTGGCTCTACCACGTAAACGGTCACATTTAGGTAAATATTACTAGGAACAAAAACGTCTTAATATCACATGTTATACCTAAAAACATCATAAAATATAGGGTGTTCCATAAGAAATATTAAAGTTGTCCGCCATACTGGAAAATCGCGGCCATATTTAATAAATTCGAAACCATCCCGAAAAACATCTTTAAAAATCAAGAGGAGTCCCCCTTAAGAACTTTGATGTCATATTTATAATTACAAAGTTAGCTATTGGTTCACTTTATCTGAGACACCCTTTAAAATTTTACTTTATTTTAAATTTGATTTCACAAATGTTTATACATATAATTCTACTTAAAACTTATATCACTTCAAATCATAAGTTTTTGTTGTTCATATTTAAATTATTACTGTACTATAACCTATTTCAGTTTATGAGTTCGTTTGACGATGCACGGTTGCTGGCTAAAGGACTAATGAAATGTATACAATTTTAAAAATATTGGTGAACGTTTAAATTTAAAATTAGTTTATAACCAATATTACGGCTCCTTATTAAAAAATATTTCCTTAGTTGACTAATCCTGTAATTTTTTACGGGCTAATAACAGCTAGTTTATTTAAAAAAAATAAATTTTAAAGTCATTATAAAGTTGAATGTCTATCTTACTCGAAACTCTGGAGACAATATGGATTATTCTTTCGACTAGAGTCCGTAGAAAAATATGGATTCGTATATCCAATAATAATAAAATATTTCACAACAAAATGTGTAAGAAAAACACAACTTAAACAAGAAAATCGTTGTAAGTAGTATATGGTTGTACAATTATAACGGAGATAAAAGTATAACGGATTGGTGTTGACTTGTGTTTATAATCCGTGAAACTTATTTATTAATGAACTACTGTCAATACATGGTAATTAAGTAAAAATATATTTTGTTATCACCGGTGCATTTATCTGTACTGTATTCGTGTTTTCTTGTAAACAGTGTTTAATTAATTAATTATAAAATGAAAAATGAATATAATTAAACTAATACAAAAATTATATATTTTCAGTTGATGTTTTACAAACACGCTTTTAACAATAATTTACGTATTTTGTTGGAATAAATATTTTAAGATACACGACTAGTTAGTAGTTTTAGTTTAAAGTATTTTAATCTAATGTTAAAATAAAAATATTTAGGTGTATCTCTAACATGGTTTTATTACACAACCAACTATTGGAGTTTGCTTTTTTAAATGCTTACATAATTTTGCAAAGCCAGTGTAGACAGTGTAGTGACATGTCAATGGGCAGACGGACTGGTAAATGAGGATGCCACATCAAAGGCAGTGTTGCCGCAAAAACATACCTTGTAAGTGACTTGCCCTCAGTTCCGAACAAGTAATATTCATTTAAAGCTTAGCAATGATTAACTAAGGAGTAAGCAATGATTAATTCTATAATACCGACAGTCTTTCCTATCTGGGTTCGGTGTAGTGTACAAAATAAAATTAGCCATTAATCTTATTTCTTATAGTTTTAATTATGATTTAGAGTCTTGATGACGGTAAAATATATAGCAAGTAATTGATAAATTGTGAATTTTTGAAAATCCTTATAAATAATATTCTGAACTCCTACCCAAATACATTGTTTTACCATATTCCACCAACACTAATGCTTCATCTTGTTCTTTCGCATTACAACAAAGCTTTTTGAACTGAAATCCCGTCTTGGATGGGAAAAACGGGCTAATTCTTTGGACGACATTTATTATAATTTTGTCTATGCGGTTGTATATAATCTTGCGATTAAAAAAACTAAAGGTAAAGAAAATAACAGATAGAAAGAAATAAAACAGAAAAGAAATGCAAGATTGATAACTTACGAAATAAGGCAGATGCAAACTCATGTTAAAGATTCCTACTTGGTGTGGATGTCAATCAGGTGTGACAGAAAGAGAAATGACTATAAGAAACTTAAGTAGCTCTACAGAAAACAACATACTTGATGGTAAGGCAGGTTGTATACTTGATGAAACAAAGTCTCTGATAATCCCAGTAAGAGATCTTTATCAATAATTACATAGTAAATAAAAAATCGAGCGAACCTAATAACAGTTAAAATATTGATGGCAGTATTAATCGAGACCTTAGTGAAGTTTGCAAGATTTTTAACTACTACTTTCTTAGCCTTAACACTAACTTGTTAAACCAGTTGAAGTTGAAATAGATACAGTTTTTAAATTAACATCTTTGTGGCTATGAACTTAAATGAGCTTCGAAAGATGTGTTGTTCAATGACAAATAAAAATTCAACTGGTTACGATGGGATTTCTACAATCATTTTAAAACCATGCTCTCAAGAGATAGAAAACCCTCATTTGCACTTGGTCAAACTCAATGTCAGTGGAGTAAAGTTTTTCCACCTGGCCAGAGTCCCCTGCCCTTGCGATAATCGCCGAGAGGGATGACGTCACCGGAGACCCGGCTGGCACATGCTTCAATGTTTAGGGCTTAGTATTTTCTTTTTAAAACCTGCTACAACGTTGAAAGTTTCAAAAAGTGTTTCGTTCCTATTCCGTGTATAAGCTCAGTGTTTCTGACAACTAACTGAACATAATAGTATAAAATAATTTTCAGATTAAAACTTAAATTCTTTGTTTTGAATTACTTTATGTTACTGTTAACTGTAAACCAGTTTTCGACATTTGTGATAGTGAATTAATTTTCATGACAGAAAAATACTGTATGATTCATATATGACATAAGGAATTTAATAGTTTATTATAAACTATTCTCGAAGAATATATATTTTAATTCATTAAAAATAATGTTTAATATTTTACTAAACTTAAAAGACGCATATTCATACCTAAAGTATTTTTTTTTAATCGGCCTATTTAATAATAATCTTTGTGTGCACATTATTAAAGTATATTGATCACTAACACTGCCCTTGCAAAAATATCTCGAATAAGATTTTATTAATGTTTATAAAAATTAAGATTTGTTGCCACTATAACACAAAATATTGTATCTTATATATTTTTTTACAGTTTTTGAGCCATTTTATAGTATTTATGAGTTATACTACGCCATTAACTCGTATATTGTTAATTTTTTTATAAAAATCTAATCTAAGTTGTCGCTTTCTTTATTTGTTATAGTTACTTTTAGTTTTTTTTCTTAACTATTTCCTTATTATCAGATGTGCCAAATTCGGTTGGTAACCTTTTGAAAAAGAAAATATTTAATGTGAAGTGTAAATTAAAATTACAGTTTTAATTATGACATAATTACTTACAGTACAATACAAGTAAATTAAGAGAGTAATTTGGTTATGTTCTTTATTACTTTACACGTTTTTTTGTGTTTTAGGATCGTTAAATCAATATTACACATATCTATTTGTGTATGATTTAATATTAATTGATTGCAATGTACTGTGTAGCATTTGGTACCAATAGGTTGTTTTCCATGTATTTTTCATATTAGTGTGTTACACATTTTCTTGGATGTTTTATTTTACTTGGAAATAATACTATTTATATAAGTTTTATGATAACCTTTAAGTAATGTATTGTCTATTTATCATACAGATATTTATTTTCCTGGCATTGTTATAAACTTGATTAGCTAAGCTTTAGCTGAAATAGTTTATATTAATCAAGTATTAATTGGCTACTCAACACTAAATACAAACAAATCTTAAGTAAATCACGACAAATCTATACCGCGAAGAATTAGTTTATATTAATGTTGATATCAGAAATAGTTCTGCTTCGTTTTTGTAAAATAAATCAACAAAAACTAAAAAAATCCTGGATCCTTGGTAAATTGTGTTTTAAGCTATTTTTATTTTTTTAATGATTGAGTTACGTAACACAAGAGTGAGAGGTGGGTGGTATGTTCAAGCGTTACGGAGGTTTAGGCTATATGAGGAGGGGAAAGGAGGGGAACACGTCTATGGCTCCTTATCGAATACCCTCTAACTATAAAGTAAGGGAGAAGCAATTTTCAGTTTCATATTTTTATATAAACAAATAAATATTTATCCAAAAACGTAGACTTTCAAATTTGCGTCAATACGGTATTTAAATAGTACCAAACAATTATTTTAACAGTAATATCTAAACTATGTATTTCATAATAACCATAAATGGGAAACAAAATACTACTGTGCTAAAATGTTACGCAATTTAAAAAAAATATGACTGTGAAATGAAAATTCTTGTGAAATATTTAAATATACTAAAAAATCAAATAAAACTTATGAAAATAAAAATAAATCACATGGGAAAATGATACAAGTTAAACACATTTAGCTCGTCTCAATAACGTACACTTAATGAGGCAGATGTCGCTAGCGCCCACGGTTGTAGCGGCTGAGGTCTCGGGTGACGTCACGGCCGCATCCCGGCTCAGTCGGGCCCACCTCCATACTCCACTCATCTTAGGTCAAAACCGCTTTATTGCAAGGTAGTTTTCCAGAATGAGAAAAATTGGCTATAGTTAATAAGGACAGCAATTCATAAGAAGGATAGCAAACAGTTGCCCCAGAACTATCGCCCAATCTCAATCCTTCCCACAGTGTCTTAAATGTTTTAGAAAGGTATTTGTAAAAAATTAGTGCAGTATTTACAAGACCATAATCTATTTGTTTTAAAACAGTTTAGGTATCAAAAAAATAAATCAACAAAGCTAGCTCTCATAGAATTTGTCAGTAAATGCATCAACAACTTGGAGAAGAGACATTCAACAGTTTGCTGTTTCATCGACCTTCCAAGACGTTCGATTGTGTCGACCACAACATTTTGTTTAAGAAACTTGAGCAGTTTGGTATAAATAATAAGGCGTTTATCTGACTTGAGTATGTTACTTAAGTAACAGAATACAGCTAACCACAGTTAATTACACTTTTCAGTCTTGATTAAGTAACAGATTTTTTTCTGATATAGCTCAAAACTCATTAGGAATCCCGCAAGCGTCCATATTAAGGCCCAATATTTTTTCTGGTTTATATTATAATATTTTAACATCCATTTCTATCCTGAAATATCTTTTGCAGATGGTACCTCTCTTTTTGCTCAAACCCGTAGTATACCTGACCTTGCAAGGGAGACTTTAGGCCAGCTCAAAGCCATTTCTCTGTATATTTGTTTATATTAACCTAAATATTAGTTCAAATAGAAGCAAATATATGTTCATAGCAACAACTACAAAAAATACTTGTGAGAGCTGGCGTCTTTTGACCTATTGTAGTTTTAAATGAGGAGATTCTTGACGAATCACCTTATGTCGATTACTTGAGATTACGTGAGATTGGACGATGGTCTGGGGTTGTCGGATCAGGTAGATAAATTAGCTTCTGTTTTAAATTCAAACGTTTTTGTTCTTGGAAACATGGCAGTATTTAATAATTTAGATTTTTTTGGTTTAATAGAAAATTCATTTAAGGCACTTTATATTTTTTGCGATCCGTCTAATAAAAGGAATTTAAACCAAATGTACACTATACAAAAAGATTCATACGATATATTTCTGAGCTTGAGCCCAGAGATTAGTGTACAGAAAAATCTTAACAACTACAGATTTTAATATTTCGAGTTATAATATACATTCATAATGAGATAAATTGCGCAAATTGTAAAAAAACCTAGTGATTCCTCACTCATATCTCACAGTTTTATTTTATTTTATTTTCATCGCAAACAAAATTTAGTTCACTTCTACGCAGGCAATAGTAAACTTCAGCACAAAAACAAATTGCATGGCTCTTTGGCAGGGCTTGAATTTAAAAAAAGGAAACATGATTAAAATATGTATGTATAATTATGCAGGTTGTCTTCAAACCCTTTGTGGCAACTTCCGAAACTTGTTCCAGTTAATGCAAAGAAAACTTGTTATATAAACATAGGGCTTATCTCGCTAAGTTACCCATTTGTGTGTCTATACGTGTTTTTTAATCATTACAGGTACAGGTAATCTTAGAAGTCACTTGTGCTTGGCTTGAAACTTGGCACATATATTACACTATTTCAGAGAAAATTTTGTATCAAATTTGATGTTTATAGCTATAATCGTTTCAAAATAGAGGCCTTTTCATATTTTTAAATCTTTAAAAGGGAATGTATTTAAATAACTGATCTACATATTTAGAAAATGTAAAATTTTTAGAAAAAAAACAACTGGTACAAGAACTTTAAGGGTCACTCAACCCTTTTCAGGGCAAATGCAATTTTTATGAGTAAAAATCGTACAAATTCTATGTAAATTACCATAAATTAACACGATTTACTTATAAAAATTGCTTTCGCCCTGCAAAGGGTTAAGCGAGCTTTGAAGCCATGATACCATCGTTTTTGGTTTAAAATTTCACATGTTTAAATATGTAGATCAATTATTTAATCATTTTCCGTTTGAATCAAATTAAACCTTAAAAACTGGAAATGACCGCTATTTTTAAAATGTTAAAGCTTCACTTTTGTCAAATTCGACACAAATTTTCGCTAAGCGGGAAACATGCAAGTATAACATTTAGAGTTATGGTATAGTTCCTCAAGCGGATCCTAAGTTGTATTCCTATATTAAGCTATACCAAGTATGTAATCTATATTCCTATGCTGTATTGATTAAAAAACATATACAGACACACATATGGATAACGAAGCGGGATAAGAGATATCTTTGTATGTAATGTTTCCTTTGTTTTGACCACAGTAACAAGTTCCAGAAGTTTCCGCAGAGAGTTCAGGGAGACCCTGTACATTGTTTGTATCTTATTACAAAAGACAATACTTATACATATCCTATATCAGGAATTCCCACAGCAACGCATTCGGTCCAATTTAAAGCCATAACGTAGGCTCTGTATCTATTTTTACTTTTAGCAAATTTCCCCTATAGGGAAGAAGCTATTACCGAAGGTGGCATGGTAAGACTTAAGCCCGAGACCATGATAACTTTTTGTTTTGAGGTCCCCAGATGCCAAAAACACTTTTCGTTCAAATATATATATATATATATATATATATGTGTGTGTGTGTGTGTGTGTGTGTGTGTCCGTTACCGCGATAACTTTTGAAAGAAGCACCCGATTTTGATAAAATTTGGCACAAATGTGGACAGTAACATTTATGACTTTAAGTTCGAAAACCAGATCGATCGGTCTATGGAAAGGAAGTTTTATGGGGGTTTAAAATTTTTCAAAAATAAGTTTTTTAACTTTTTACCCTAAAATTTTAAAAACTCTAGATTTTTGTTACAACCATTTTATAGAGCTTTAAAAAACAAACAATATAATATTTTTAATCATTAACCTAGGTTTAGTGGTTCTGGCGAAAAGTCAAAAAATGTGTCTATAAAATTTCCCATGTTAATCTTATGGGAATACGGTTTTTAGGTTTTCCTCTGATAATTTCACAAAAAACTCCACATTTATTTCTACCAATCAGTTTAGCTCTACAAAACAATCATTTTGGCGTTTTAATTGTTGTTTTACGACCAACCGTTGTAGTGATATTCATAGTGCTAAAAACAGTACGTTGTCCAATGTTATCCTTATGGAGAATAAATAAAATGTTATATTTTGATTATTTATGTATGTATATTGATGAAACTTGGTATGTGGCTTCAAATAGTTGTGGTATATTGATATTAGCGTAAACAAATTTTTGTTGTTTATTTTTCCCGGTAGCAGCAAACCTGCATACTCGGCCCCCATGTTATTCATATGGGTAATAAGTAAAGTTTTATATCTCCCTTAGTTATGAACCTAAATTAATAAAACTTGGTATGTAGCTTCACCTGGTTGAGTTAAATTGATAATTGCAAAAAAACACATTTATTATCTTCCTTGTAGCAGCAAACCTGCGTACTCAGACCTAATGTTATTCTTATGGAGAATAAATAAAATGCTATGTATAACTTATTTATTAATGTATCTTTGTGAAACTTGGTAAGAGGCTCTAGCTAGTAGTGATACCCTTATATATGCACTGAAAATTCGCTGAGTACGCAGGTTTGCTGCGACGGGGGTATTTTAAGTATTAAGTAAGTATTAAAAGAACCTATTGAACATATTTTAGGCTATTATAAGTACGTCCCCAATTTTATAGATTGATCCGTTGTTTAAATTGTTTTAATACATATCAATTTAGTTTTTACCGAGCATGTTTCGTTATGTTATATATTATTTTAATATACTCTGTCAAAACCACAACTCTCGTTAGAACACTATACCCATAACATACTATGTTATTTTCCTGCCAAAGGTATTGTTGCTTAATAAAAAATGGAGTAACGTAATATTTGGATATCGACCGAGGATTATAATGTTTTATAAACACTGAAGAATTAAAAATAAATAAAAATATACACATTTAGACGGTAATGTCTAACAACCATTTATTACGCATATTGCTGACTCTGATTCAAACTGAACTTGTGTCATAACATGATATTCATTAGTTTATGTATTAATTAAACGGTAAACTGTAAACCAAATTTTCGAGCCTCTCGTCGGCAGCTGCCTGGCAACGGCACGTATTACTGGCCTTCGTTTTGCCAATGCTAAATTCTCTTAAAGAGGTACTGGTACATGATATTACTATTCAAGTTTGTATTTGCTTTGCAATGCCAAGTACATATACTATGAGTAATTATTACGAGTGTCTTAGTAGTCTCGTAGTATATTAGTGAACATTTTATCAAAATATAAATAACAAATTTTGTGAGGGTACATATAATTGTTGATATATAGTTTAGAAGGAAGGGTTAATCCTTTTCAAAGATATGATAAGTTTATAGTAATTAATTATTATCATCTAGCAAAGCAAAGCGCTCATCAGCAAAGGCAAAGGTGACCCGGAGTCCCCGTCGGCATACAGACCACTCTGTATGTTGGACACGGCGGGTAAACTCTTTGAGAGGTTGCTGAAACCCAGGTTGAGGTTGGCCGTCGAAGCCGCTGGGGACTTGTCCCCCCGGCAGCACGGCTTTCGGAAGGGCCACTCAACCTTGAATGCCGTGGCTGAAGTCCTGGGCGCCGTCCAGCGGGCTGACACGGCCTGCCATCAGGCCAGGCCGATCGTGCTGCTGGTCACCCTGGACGTTAAAAACGCTTTTAACTCGGCCCGTTGGGTGGACATGCTCGAGGCGTTGCAGCGGGACTTCAGGGTACCCGACTATCTCTTGGTAGTGGTACAGGACTACCTGAAGGATCGCAGGCTGCTATATAGCACAGAAGCAGGGGTTCGTTCCAAAGTGGTCACTGCCGGCGCGGCGCAAGGGTCGATCCTTGGCCCTGACCTTCGGAACGTGGCATATGACGGAGTGCTTCGCCTCGAGATGCCACCACAAGCCTATCTCGTGGGCTACGCAGATGATGTAGCCGCAGTCATCACGGCTCGGAATCCGGAGTTAGCCCAGCTTCGCTTCAACCAGGTGATGTTTCGGGTCAACAGATGGATGAGCGGTCATGGACTTGAGCTGGCGGTCGCCAAGACCGAGATCGTCATGCTCACGCGACGGAGGATCCAAACAGTAATCCCTATGACTGTTGGTGACGTGGAGGTCCAGACGAAGACTGCGGCGAAGTATCTGGGAGTGGTGCTTGACCGCCGCCTCACATGGTGGGAGCACATCCAGGCGGTTTGCAACAAGGCGACGAGGGTTGTTCTGTCGCTCAGCAGATTGATGGGGAATGTCGGAGGCCCGAGGTCCAGCAAGAGGCGACTTCTCATGTCCACTGTCAACGTCACTCTCCTGTACGGCGCAGAAGTGTGGGCGGGTGCCATGAGAGTCAAAAAACACAGCAAGAGAATTCTCTCCGTTCAGCGCAGGGCGGCTCTTAGGGTTGCCTGTGCGTATCGCACTGTGTCTGGACTGGCTGTAATGGTTGTGGCTGGAGTGTTTCCCCTTGATCTGCTCGCCGCTGAGAGGCAGAACATCTTTCGCCGTGCTCCTGATCTCGGAAGAGACCAAGCTGCTGTGGAAGCCAGACTCGAAACTCTGCGAGTTTGGCAAGAGCGTTGGAACGGTGGACTGGAAGGGCGATGGACGTTTCGTCTCATCAGAGACATAAGCCCGTGGTTGAGCCGTGCATTTGGGGAAATTGACTTTTTCTTGTGTCAATTCCTGACGGGCCACGGGTACTTCAGGGAATACCTTTTCCACATGGGGAAGGTGAGGTCACCTCAGTGTAGTTACTGCCCGGAGGAGGTGGATGATGCTCATCATACTTTCTTCCGGTGCAGTCGTTTCGCTGAAGACAGGAGGAGGCTCGTCTCTGTTGTCGGCGATCTGTCCCCGGACGTCGTGGTGGGGGCAATGCTTCGAAATGAAGACTCCTGGAGAGCGGTTGCGCTCTTCGTGCAATCCGTTCTTCGGGGAAAGCGAGACGAGGGATGCTTAGGTGACCTCTAAGTTTCCCGAAACGGTGACGTGACCCGTCTGGGCGCAAGACACGCGGGCCAGTGCCGAAGTTGTCCGATAAGGGTTCCGGCCTGGTTTTTCCCCCGCGGCTCCGTAGGAGGTTTAGTGGGTATACCTCGTAAGAGGGAGTCCCACACTATTCCTTTGGGTTCGTGCATTAAGCGTTCCTCCTACGTAAAAAAAAAAAATTAAAAAAATAAATTATTATCATCTAAATGCTTTAAAATAGTAATACTGTGAGCATCAGTACACAGGATCAATTGTAATAAAAGTAAAATAGTAAATTTTTAACTGTAATTTTTTATTTATTTCCAAATTTAAATATTCAAACTTGTTCCTTCCACAAAAAAAATAGCAAAATAAACCAACGGCTTTACGTGAAACCTTTATAAATTGATGTATTTGTAAATTAATACAAATTGAAAATCAAGTGACTTCTTAAAACTAAAACATTTAATTTATTTATTTAATTTCAAATTATGTAAATCGACGTGACCTAGAAATGTTGATTTCTTTATCACGTAAATATACTTTTTAGGTTGTTTAAAGGAGGATGTCGTCGCCACTGGAGTGGTAATCATATTACCTGGGGAAATGGCAACTCTTATAAAACTGTAGCGTGTCATTGGTAATTTTTACTTCAACCGCAAAAACAATATTGTTTAAAAATGTATAACTATCCTGTTTTCACCTGGAGACCTCGGTGAGGTAATTAGATGTTGAGAAAATTTTGCATTATCCTAGCCGGTGACCTATTTTAAGTTTGGATATTTGAGAACATTAAGCATACTTTAAACAAATTTGTTATATTACAGCTGCTATGGTGATAATAACAAAAACAATTTTCGTAAGATTATCATTGGAGGTTTGACAGATTAAGAGGCAGATAAATTATAAATTCGATCATTTATAATAGATTAAACGTTTCTGTCAGCTCTAAACGACAGAGAGAAAATCTTTTAATTAAATTCACTAAAGCCGTTTTCCGCGAAAATCAGATAACATCTAGATTATGAGTGTAACAGCCTAGCAAACATTTGTTAACGACAATTTTGGCTTCTCTGACGTCCAAAACGTCGAAGTGTCTAAACCAGATAGTTATCCATATATATAAATATAGATTGGTGATAAAAGTGTTTTACAACACTAGGAAGTCTAAGACAATTACACTCACATGGTAAGTTCAAGCCTGTAAGTGTGCGGGGATGGACGAAACTGAAACTAATATCCATTATATTTATGATGTCTTCTAAAAATACTAACACTTTAGCTTGGTTCAACATTAAGTGTAATTATGCCTCCCTACTCCGTTTATATTGATGAGGTTTATGTCTCTTGAAATACTTTCAATAAGTATATATTACTCTTAGATACTTAATTTTTGACGAAGTAAAAAGGCTATAAGGTGATAGAAAAATTAAATATGGGAATTTTTCAATTGGGAGTTGATGGAGCCAAATGTGTAAAACAAGCTAAAAACAATTCAGTAAAAAATTATTTGGATTTCTTTAAAATGCTATAAAAGATAATACGTCTTCAAAGAACTGTTGAGAAGCCAATGTATGTACAGTGGAACTTTTAAATTCCAATCTCAAGGAACAGGTAACAAATTCAAGTTATACAAACATTTGAATTACAGAAACTGCTCAAAAAAAGAATAACACCTTTATAATTCATATTTTCAGAGAACAATTAGTAAGAACATTATCAACTTTCACTTTTGGACAGGTGCGAAAAGAGTCACACAACTGCAAAACAACATAAATAGATCGAAAGTTTAGGTGAAGGGGTGGGCACAATGACCTTGAACTTAGCGTAGGAAGGATATAAATGTTCAAAGCAGTTAATTACGCTAAACAACTGCAGTTAGTTCCACATATCCCGTATCTAGCTGAAACTAGTTTAACGTGCAAGGCACTACAGTGGTTTTCGGAACAATCCAGTGCAGCAGTTTTGGAACGAATGTTAGCAGTTCTAACAAAAGATGTGGATAGCTGTATCTACACACTGATAGCTGTTCAATTGGAGCAGTTGGAATTGTTTTCAATCCCGGAGAATTGGAACTAAGATCCAGTTCCAGCTGCCACGAAAAACCTCTAAGAGGGGTAAAGATACAATACCGGTACTTAGTCTCTTGCCTACTGTACAGTACGTGTTTTCAGGCTTTTTTAGTTTCGAAACTGTGTTATGACATATTCTTTATCTAACATAAATAAAAACGTTCAAATTATCCATCGTAACAATGTGTATTCATCGTACAGATAGTAAAAATTTATTTATAAAATAACAACTATGATACTATGATAGATTCAAATCCAGCACAGAGAGAGAAAAATTAATTCTCATCCGGGAAGTCTTTGTGCTCTAGACAGCTTAACATTTTATTACATTTATATGTTTAATTATTTGCCTTTTCGTAAGCAATATGTTATTGTATTGATATGTCTCTGTTAACACCACAGGGATAGAAAACATAGTAAACATTGATGTGTTAAATTTTTAACCAGGGAAATACAGTCTTATATTAAACCATTGCGCACCATTTGTAATTGGAAAGCTTATTTGGGCGAAGAACACATATGTTTATTAATTACCCCTTAAAAAGTAATACTAATTTTTTAAGATAACTAAAATACTTATATAAATAAATATAATTTCCCTTAGTGTCAAATCATACAATGAAGAACACCGGAATATTATATTCGTAACATAAGACAAAATTAACAAAGATTTAACCAAATTTTCTTCTATCATAATTTGGTGAATTTCTGTTACTTTACCTTCCCTTACCCTGTGTTTTTAGTTTTTTTTTGTAGGGCTTATTTATATTCTTAGTAAAAAATTTGATATTTTTTCAGAAAACTCATGATTCAAAGGTATTCAATATAAATGAATTAAACTGTATGTTTTTTCCTTGACAAATTTATCTTATCCAACTTTAGTTTAGTTGCATTATAACTTTATTACACTTATTTTAATCCAATATATTTTGTTTGTCTAAGCCCTTTTGTAAAAGCAAAAACATTTATTTTCGACCTGCAACCTAATTTCTATTTCGGGGCTGTAAAACCATTGATTGACGTTATTTAAAACGTTATTGTGAACAATTGCCATCACTGAATGATAAAAACAACAATGATGGCCACAATAATGCCTGAGCTAACATAATCTCGCCGTCAGCAACTATGAATTTAAAACAACAAACTTTGATTGATACTATTAAGAAGAATCTCACTTCTTTGTAAATCAGGTTTTGTTTCCTAAAATTAAAACGGAAAGCATGCAACGTCATTAGATATTCTAAATTATGCTTACTAATTTTATTGGTCGCACAGAATGTCAAACATTTTAATTATTTACTTTAAAGCAGATTTCAAAAAGGCATTTCTTATAACCTTATTTTAATTAAATTATAAATTTAAGGAACTGCACGGGTTTATTACATAAATTCATTTATTGGAACACAATTTGTTATATTTTTTATAGACAAGGTTATAACTCGAATACGGCAAGGATCTCACACTTATGGAAATTTAAAAAATTGTATTTTTTTTGTTTATGACGAACTTTATTTTAAAATATAACGAAATAATCTATGCAATACCGACGTAAAAAAGTCAACAAAATGTTTACACACTACTTTGATAACAATGATAAGAGTAATGGTATGTATCGATTAAATGTTTAACCCGCAATGACATATCCAGGTATTTACTAAGTTACTAAGACATGTTAGTAGTGAATTATTGCGACTTGGTTTTGAGACTAGCTTTGAATTGTCACTTGATCTATATTTGAAAAAAAATATTAAAAATAGACGGCTCAAATTTTCAAAATATCCTTTGCAAATATTAGCCTAATGTGAATGTAGTAGACGTGCAGCATATATTATGACATACAGGATTATTATGTATTTAAATGTATTTTTAATGTTGGTGTAGACGTGCTGCATGCTCGATAAAGTATAGGGGTATAAGATGTATACAATGTGCTTATTTCAAGTTGATGTACTAGTACACGTACTGCGAATATCATAATATACAGGAGGACAACATGCGTATAATGTTCCTATAGTGATCGAATGATGTACCTATGGCTTGTGAAGTAAATGTGATGCATACAATATAAGGAACATGAGGGTAGGATGTATATAAAGTGTTTATAATGAAGATATATTTGGTATCGCCTTTAGTGAACAACTGTAAAAGAAATGTTGTTAATAATTTATTATTTTTTAATTAATATTTATTACACTTAGTGGTCACTCTTCCGAAGAATCAGTAATAACTTTGGGCATATGATTTAGATTTAGTTTGTAATTATTTATTTCGGATATTTTTTGCTAAACAGATTATTACAACTTTATAAATTCCACTGAGGATGTTTAAAAATTAATTTATTGTTACAACCATTAAAATTAATAACTAAAGATGGGGGCCTCTGTGTAACTATGAAAAAAAATGTAATTCCAGACACTAAATGTGTTTGCTTTTACATGCAATACTCTAAGATAAATAAGTTAAGGCTGTTGCAGAATATTTTGGTTTTAATGTTTCTCGCTCAAACCTGGATGGACTATAAAATCTTAAGACTAATTCCTTGAATGTTTCTCCATAATTCTTTATTTAATTATCAACCGCTTTGTTCATATAAAGTATTTTAATTGTTACACCTAAACGAATCCATTTTGGTATAATCTTAAGACGGAATCGCAACAAACTAATATACCAACAACCTTGCTAACCAATACCTTGAGGTGATTAAAAAATATTTCTTATTTTAAATTTTAAAACCTTTATAATTTAAAATATTGTTAAGACTGGGTATTTTACCATCTAATTTGATTTTGTTAGCACAAAGACAAGTGAAATAAACATATTGCTAGAAGCGAAAACAATTTTTGCAGATTAAGCAATAAGCAATTGTATTAGTCGTTAAGCATCACAACATGCACTGGATATCGTCAAAAAATAATTTCAAAACATAAACACCACCCAGCAAAGTTTATGCAAGAACAAATATTTAATAATGTAAGGATGTGCACGGTGCGTACACAATGGAATCACTAAAACGCCGCTTATTTTAAGTCATAAGGGTATTTTACGCTCAATATTTTACATTATCCAGCTCAGAGGAGTGAATAAACATCTAATCTTTTATTTATTATATATTTCAGAATTTAAAAAATTATATATTTTACTTCGAAAAAAACTATTACAAGAAAACAGCTGGTTGTAGCAACATTTATTTCAATCTCAGTCACCTGTCGGTTGTCTTTAGGTGCAACGTACCCTCGACAGGAGGGTAAGACGTATGGCTGCTTACAGTGATAAAATGTTTGGATTTTATTCTTTTGCGTTGTTATAATGCCAAATTGTGCTCCTTATTCTACTGATTGAAAATTGTAATTGAACAGATAATCGGCATAAAATAATAAATTGTTGCATATAATTTAGGGTAAACTGTCATTAATAAATATATTATTGTGTTTGGAATGTAAACAGTAGTTATTTATATAAGTGATTGTATGGTTAAATAAAGAATCAATTTTAAAACTTATGTGAGGAAGTTACCGAATAGGTTTGTTGGTAGATTGTGGGAGTCACTATATGTGAACAAAAAAGTGAACTATAAAAAATTATAGATTTATGATACAGTGTATATAACGTCTAATTTGGGGGTAACTGTACAAGGTATAATGAGGAAGTAACTGTATAAGGTAATTTGGGAAAGATTAAATTAAAGGGAGATTGAATAAGAGGATTTTATTACTAATCTTATATTATTATTTAAACTCCTTACTGAAGATATATTCTGTATAACATGACAAATTCTTTAAATATAATTCGTTTATAATTACCTTTTATATTTAAATTGATACCTGATACTAAATCTTAATAATGTTCTTACTTAAAGGATTGGGGTAAATTATTGTACTATGTACATTTTAGAGCCCCTTACCCACAAGATGTACACCTAACTGTAACGAAATCTATAATGGGATTTCCATATCTTACTCATTATGGACCTACTTTTAAACCTATGAAACAACTATTAAAATAATTAATTTACGAGAATATGTGTGAGGAAAATGAATTTTTATCGGTTTTAACAAAATTAATATTAATTAATAAAATTGGAAGGGGAAAGGGTCCTTTTTAATTTATTGTAAATATATGGTACTTGTATACGCTTTGATCATATTTAGATCATACTTATATCTAAAATTCAAAAACCTAAACATATTGGATAGGTATATATATATTGAATAAGTACATATTGGATAGTAATTGGTTTATTACATTAAACCTTTCTCTTTTTCAAAATAAAACGTGGTTATTTTTGTTTAAAATTATTCTATCAACGAATGTGTGTTCACAAAATCAGATACTGTCCAGTTTTCCCAGAGCCACATCAGGTCCAGGAAAGGGATTTTATTTGAATACATTCTTTACTCAAGTATCACTTTTAAATCTTCCAACATAAACCAAGCCTTCTTATTTTCTGCAGATCTTAGGTTAGGCCTCAAGTCAAATGTGCCTGTGAGGTCCAGGTTTCGAGTTTAACTTTTCGGTTGTTTTATTGATCGACTGTGGTATAGATTGTCTATTGGTTTCTTGGAGTTGCTTGTTATCGGGCGCTAACCACATGATGTAACGTTAACAACGTTTGTATGCTGCCAATAATCACAAAGCCCATCATACCTGAGGCCGTCATCATTGTCACTGTGTTTTCACGCACCGGACACAACGCACTCATTACACCTGCCACCATATTTTTTAAATTGTCGTAATGTTTCAATTGAAACTGCTTTGTGTTAATTATATTTATTGTAACTTGATTGCTCAGTGTAATAAGAAAGCTTACATTGTAAGTTTGATGACTGATTGTATTTAGTTCATGAAATAAGTGAGTTTGAGTTTATAACTATGCTTGCGTAGTTAATTATCAACCGCAAATAAAGTAATTCGGGTAATTAATCATAACTACAATATTATAGACGTAGTTAAGTTTTAATAATTTAATTGAGGATCAAACTTGGCATACATAAATTTAATTATGATTAAATTGTGTTTATTAACTTTAAACACCATAACTTAGTAGAGGTCGCAAGTAGTTTGTGAGAATGTAATATTGCAATGTTATTTAGAATAAGTAACACTATGTTTTAACTATTTGTTGGCACTATTCTAGATTAACCAATACATTTTTACGTTTTGTTTTTTACCAATTCGGAAGATTTATTATGCTTAGGTATATTTTTATTTTTGTAATTCTTAATTTTTTTACTGTAATAAATTTATATATTTTTTCCTAAAGCCTGACTGCAACAATTTCAGGATTTATTTGTGTAATGTAGCCTCCAGAAATACAAAATATAAACACAATTGTGTATGTAACTACAACACTGGTTACATTTTGAAAATGTTACAAGTTGTCAAAGATGTTCCGGCAAAATCATCAAGCTGTTTTCCTATTTAGTAATTAGCCATACTTAATGGTTTAAAGTAATAATAGTTTTAAGTAAGAATATTCTCTGTGAAAGTTGTACTAGAAAAAAAACTTTCACATAGCATATTCTTGAAATATGTATATATATGTTTTAAAACAATTAATTTATTTATTTACTTAATCATAAAGAAAAATATTTTAGAAATATTGTAAAACATAGAACATTCACAACATTATTCCACAAAGTTTTCCATGATTACCATACATTTTTAATGTGACTGTAGTAAAATATTTTTGGGCGCAACCATTTATAATATTATTTCTCACAAACAAATCAAGGGCCATATTGTTAAAAGTATAGTGGGAGATAGGAAAAATACGGTTTGTCTCTTTGCCTCAACGTGTCCGTTTTTATTCAGCCACAGTCCGTATGAGTAATGTAGTACACAATTTAAAATGCTTTAACCCTTTACTTGCATAACTAATGTTCTTCCTAAAATACTGACTAATTATTTGTAAAATATGTTTGGTAATTAAATATAATTGATACTTTTAAAATGTAAAAGCTAAGCTTTTTACAAAATATTTAAGCTTTTTAGTTACAAAAGCTAAGTATATGCTAATTCAAATGTAAGTAAATATAGATCCACAAAACGTGATAAGAAACATGATTATTTCCTAGGGATGTATATATTATCATGCAATGCACATGCTTATTTCCCTGGAGGTAAATAAATTATTTCAGCCATAGTAACTAGCAATCGTGCTTACCAGTAGAGCTTGATATTTCTGTTTTTGTTACTAGTGCAGACTATTAAAAAAATATACAAATATAGAACAATCATATTTGACATATGATTACTTAAATAGGTTTAAGAAGGATGCAATGTCTAAATCAGTGCCATTAAATATAGGTATTAAAAATAACATCAATATTGAGACACTGTTGTTTCAGGAGTTATATATTGAGGCTTAGCAAGTTTTATTACATTTGATAATATTTTGTAGATTTTTTCATATCAAAACGCAACTATACATTTTGTATTCTCAAACTTAGGAGTTTGGATAGACACACTTTAACCATAAATCATATTTAATAACGATTTAGCTGAATTGCTCTACAATGTCTCGTTTGAATTATTGTATATTATCAGCTGAAACAAAACAAATTGGAAAAAATATAATTGCAATTAAAAACATATATCCCTGATTATATACGTAACGGGACAATACCTGGCTTTGTCACAATTTCTTTAACAAATCATCACACTTTTTAATTTATGACTTATAAAGCTAACTGTGAGGTACCAAACTTTAGGGGGGGGGGGGGTTAAAACTTCGAGGTGATATAAACAAACACTAGCTGGAACTTTACCAAACCAGGAAGAATAGCCTAGGCCTATGCTCCCACTGTACCTAGAGCCTAGGCCTACGGTCGAAAATGACCAAAACACATTTCACGCATTTTCACTTTGATTCATTTAATTTCACTGCAAACCATATTTCAACCATAGCCTGAACACTTTACTGAAGCTTTGTAAGCACCGACAACTTAAATAAACCATAGTTAATCCCAGAACGACAAAAACAACTACATAACCTAGCGTTTGTTGACAACCGGCACGAGTCTTCTTCTTCTTCTTCGCTAGGGCCGTGAATGCAGCTGGTGGGCGGATTTATTTTTGACAAACGCCTGAATTTTGTAACCATCTGATACCCCCTCATCACCGGAGGGGGAATGAAGGGGAAGAAGAAAATTGAAAACCTCGTGTAGGCATTCTGCTCCGAACCACTAACACGCTTAGACATACGTTACGTTGTTGCTATATTCCGAATCGGCGTTTTACGATTTACCGTTAAGGTATTGTTTGTCTTTAGTTAAACTGAACCCCTTTTAATACATTATAGTATATTATCATGTTTTAATCCTATAAAATCACTGTCACGCTGTTTTATTTTTCCGTATAGTAAATTTTTGTCACTGGACCGACCTGTTCCAGTCTGTCGGGAACAGGTCTGTTAGTTCTTTCCAAGTTCGCATCTAATTATTTGAGTAAATTCCGATTAGTAATATCCATCCTAAATTAATCCCCGCCCAAATTGAAATTTGTATTCTAAAATCTGCAAATATTAAATAAAGTTTTTTTTATTCCTTCGTGTTTCGTTCGTGATCGATCATGGCCCCGAAGACAATTTCGTAGAACGTTTATAACCCAATTAAATATAATTGGGTGAACCTCAAGTCAACGATACGGCGCTGATAATCCCGTTGAGACTAACCCGGAATTTCTACGATTCACTTCGGTGAAACTCTAAAACCCGATCGGCGAGTGTTAGTAGGGGTACTTAGGGACGTCGACGACACGAGTGTATTTCAACATAAATAAGTCTCGCCCCGTTTGACTACCAACCCTTATTTTACGGGCCTATTTCGCCGACATCTCGTTGATTATATTTTAGAGGGTAAATTTTGTTTAAATCCAAGGTACCCATTTTTCTAAATTAAATTATTTTCTTTTAATTTTGATTTCAATTAATTGGTTAAATTGGCCACGTATGGATTCATTGATTGGTTCGTAAACTCTGCCGGATTTTTACTTACGTTAGCAAATCGTAAATACCAATAGGGATTTTATTGGAATATTTTGGAACCTTTATAGTTTTGCTTAGTAAATCGGCTGTACCCAAAAGATAACTTTAAAACGCGTCAACATAACCCCCTGCACAGTTGGTTTCAAAATTCTAGGAAAAATTAACAATATTTTACGAGGGCGAGGATGAAGTAACATAACTGTCAAGTTGATTTGAAGACGATTTTCGTCACGGTTGCTGCCTGAGCCCTGCATCACGCACAATTTCTCAACCTTCATTCTCAATTCTGTTTATCCGACCCCTGGAATAAATCCCGGCTCGTTTCTGAGTGAATCCCGAGGAACATCGATCGGTGGCCGTTTTCCAGGGGAGTCGTCACGATATTTGAATTTATTCCCCCCCCCCAGGAAACGCCTCACATAACTATAATTAATTAAATTGTTATTGTTTTAAACATATGAATTGTTTTGCAATAAGTTACGCACTCCTTATACACTGTAATATATCTATTTTTGCGTTCACTCAGTTGAAAATCATCATAATATTTTTTCAACCCATCAGTAGAGAAAATAAAATAAAAATTAATAAAACCCTTTTTTCCTAATAGAAACTAGTTTGACATTGCATTTATGTATCTTCAACAAGAATAAACTACTAAAAGAGTGTCAACAATAATATTTTACATCTAAAATGTTTTACATTTTCTAATCATTATTTAGAGTCACTATTGTTTAGAAATTCCAATCTAGGGGTAGAGGATCAACGTTGTTTATTAGCCATTGTCTAATTGCAATTTTAAACCGCGGTTCTAAGCAAGGCTTTATAAGTAATCTATACTCATATATTTATTTAATAAACTGACTTATCTATTTAACTACCTAATTTGTATTTTTTGAATCTATAATAATTTATTTGTTGACCATTAGAAAGCAATAAATACATCGTCTGATGTTCAACATATACGAATAAAAATGCTGACATTTATAAAATTGTTTGAGATTGTTCACTTGTTTTACATGGCTTTTATAAATTAAAATAACAATTGACTTAAATATATACTAAATAAAATGTACGAGCTTTATTACGTATACATATTACGAATAGCATTATTTGAAAACGATTGTTATTTCTATATAAATTAACTGCACGGTAATATGTTTTAAATGAGAATTTAGGAAACACAATAATTCTACAACATTTTGTTTTATCATTAAATATATGTTGACAAAATATATTAAAATTTATATGTTAGCTTCTCTTGTGTAAAACACATCAAAATGACCTCCCATATCATAGCTGTGCACATACAAAAAAGAATTTTATTGTTACAGATACATGATTTAAATACTTTCACACACTTGTAAGAATTGCGTTGCATCTAATATTGTAGTTAGGGATGGGAGAATGTTCGTGTTTTTTTATATATATTTTATTAATTTATTTGTTGTGAGTGTGGGGGGGGAGAGAATCAAACACCGTTCATAACGGTCTACCGGCTCTCATTAGTAATTTATAAAAGTATTTTACATTTGTTTAAAACCTTAGACATTAGCTCATACTCGCATGCATTCCTAATTATTGATTTAAATATACAGAGTGTACGTAAAATAACGATCGAAGATATGTTGTTTTTCAAACTAAATATCTAAAAAAAACATAATAATATCAGGGATAAACCTGATGAATTAAAAAGATTGTGTCATTCAGTCCTAAAAATAATGATATGAAGAATTCAACTATAGTACCATAAATAACTGGAAATTGTTGTTTTTATATGTTTCAAAATAATATTTTAGATCAGAAATAGAAAAAAAAAAACATTGTTATATGTACAGTTACATCCTAAAGTTTTGGAACGATTTTTCCGCACACGCTGTAAATTCTTACAGAATTGTGTGTCGTAGCATTACGTAGTTGGGTAAATGTTGTTTTCCCTGCATAAGCTATGTGAACATACTTACGATGGTAAAAACCCTTTAACAGATTCAACTGCACCATAAATCACACAGCGTCGCGTCGCCACGTACTACCTATTGTGCATCACGTTCCACATTAGGTATTAGGGATGCAATTACAAAATATTATGACTTCGAATATGTAACGATTATTTGGGTATCAGAAGGATTTATATATGTATTTGTAAATATAGTTAAGTAATCTCAAGGCACCTTTGTTTTAGTCTGTTTGCACCATTGTTTTTCAAGTCATTTTAAAACGCTCCAAGTTGTAACGAACCTGGTCTGAACTTGGCCTCAATTGTTTTGGCTATTCCCGTGATAATGTAAATATTACATTGTTATGTATATTCATCCGAAAATACTTCATGATATTGTAAATCACTTATTTAAAGTCCTTTTAGCGAATTTCCCCTATAGGGAAGAAGGTATTACCGTAGGTGGCATGGTAAGACTTAGTTCCGGGACCATGATAACTTTTCGTTTTGAGGACCCCAGATGTTTTGAGGCACACCATTCGTTCAAATTCATATATATGTATATATATAAGCATACGAAAAATATATAAATATAGGTATAAATAAATATATATATATATATATATATATATATATATATATATATATATATATGTCCGTAGGCACGATAACTTCCGTACAAATTGTCCGTGCTTGATGAAATTTTGTATAAACGTGTAAGGCAGCATCTATTTTCATGAGTTCGTGAACCAGACAGGTAGCACTACTTTACGGGGGTTTTTGTACCCCAAAAACGGGTTTTTTGAACTTTTTACATATAATTCTTTTTAAACCCAAATTTTGGTTTACACCATTGCATTCAGCTTAAAAAAAAAATAATTTGGTATTTTGATCTTCACTCTACGTCAATTGGTTACCGAGATATTCAGAGTGCTAAATACAATACGTTGTCCAATGTCAATCTTATGGAGAATAAGTATGATTGTATATCTTGCTTATTAATGAATATATATTAATGAAACCTGGTATGTGGCTTTATATGGTTAGATTGTAATGCTATTTGCATACAAAACTAATTTTGTGTCGTCCCCATGGCAGCAAACCTGCGTAATCAGCAGCTATAATTTTATTCTTATGGAGAATAATAAACATGTGATATCTTGCTTGTTTGTGAACATAAATTGATACAAATTGGCATGTTGCTTAATCTGGAGGTGATTCATGGGTATTTGCATAAAAACCTGATTCTGTGGTCCTTGATGCAGCAAACCTGCATACTCAGTCCTAATGTTTTTCTTTAGGGGAATAAATAAAATGTCATACTGTATCTCGCTTATTTATTAATATGATTTGATTAATGATGGTAATTGGCTTCATGACTTAGTGTAGTACCATTTGAGATTCGGTGAGTATGCACGTTTGCTGCAACGGGGGTACTTTAATTTGCTATGATTATATTTCTCAGTAAATTTAAAACGATTATGCAAATAACAATTAAGATGCAAAAAACTTCTAACTGTGTGACCTTTATTTCATCATGTTTTAACATTCAGAGAAATTATAAATGCAATAAAATAATAAATTTCATATAAAAAATAATGTTCTTTGTATCATTTAGTCTGTTAATTTCTATATACGGGTTCCTGATTTTCCACCGTAGATTGCTGTCCTATGTTCGATGCCAAAATGTTAATTTCTCACACCTTAAATTTAAATTAATAACTTTCCTTTTCTTTATAGAAGATTAAGGATATCCTGTATTATATAAAATATGTTTGAACAAATATTTTATTTTTAAATTGTTCTTATTAGTGTTTAATAAACAGAATATTTACAACGGAAGTGTGCCTAATATATTGAATACCTCATGGTGCCTGTAGCTATAATTTATGAGGGAATTGATAGCATTAAAAAGAACAACTACTTCATTTTAATACCGAATTGGTCATAACGATATAAACTCTGCATATAATATTTTTGCGTGAAAAACGTATGTAAAACTAAACTAAATATATTATTGTTAAAACTACCTACAAAAAATCGTGTATACGTCCTAGTGTTACTGCAAGATTTTTCTGTTTAATTCAGTAAACAGAAAATTTACACAAATTTTTTAGTTTATAGTAAAACAGATTAAAGGATATTTTGGATTTTAGTTAGGTTTAAAATAAAGGTTTAATTTGCAACCTTTGAAATTATCCAAGAATCGCTGTCTCTTAAATTATTAAACTAAAAACTATAATATATATGTAGAAGTATATAGATTAAATCACACACATAACGGTATATACAAAAAAGTAATGATATTAGATATCAAAAGAAGAAATTTTATGGGTATAGTATGTTTATGTACAGACAAACAGTATTTGATATTATAAAAATGCATTGACGAAATATATTTTACTTTTGGTAATATAAAACAAAATTATACTCCAAAATATCTTAAAGATTTAACTATGTCTTAAATTTTACAAGACACCTCAATACCTTTAAGACGAGATAGCAGGTGTACTTGAAACTATAATTTCACATCGAGGGTGGCAGGAACCCACCACATCAACTAAATACTCTAACTTTTAAATGCTTGGCTCTCATATCCCTAAAACAGAACTGCCATACCATAGACCTCTGAGAAATGACCGTTCTATGTTCAAGTTACTGTTTGTATTATTTCAAATATAAGTTATAAAACGTGGGCGAAGGTTCTTGGATAGTTTATGCTATTTTCCCACACAACCATTCGAGAGATTATCTTTTGATTAAATATAAATGAGAGATTTTATTAAACATCAACAATTTTTTACTCATCGTGAAGATATTACATTTACATGTTTAAGCTAATAAAAATCACAAAATAATTATCACCTTAGTACGGTTTTTATCATATTAGTCATAGACATTTTAGCAACATTTATAGATAAATAGATACTTGTAAAAGGTGCCGACTTCTTTCTTCAATAAGTCACATTTCAGAGGGGTTAGCTCTAGATTAATTTTTGAAAGCCTTTACAAACATATTCGTATCATTGTAGTATTTAAGCTCTCATTTAACCGTCTCAATAATCACATGTCGTGTTATTTTCTTAAAATTCTTCATATATATAAGGAGTTCAATTGGGTTTTAAAAATGTTTGAATATCGTTGGGTATTTAATTGTTACCGGATAACAAGACTTAACATAAAGCAGTAATGAGTAATCTTGAACAAATTTGCAAAATAAAGGATAAATGTAGACAGTTAAATGAACAAATTGTTGAAAAAATCTAAACGTCAATTTTGGAATGAAAGTAATCAAATGTAAATCCCGACGTGCCAAATTTGAAAATATGATAGTGCAAAATATACCCCTGTCGCAGCAAACCTGCATACGTAGTGAATTTAAAATGAATATATATGTCTTAGTAACACATTATACCAGGATTAATAAGTCATATTTTCACAAATAAGAGATATTTAAAATATAAATTAGTCTTCATAAGAATAACATTGGGGATCAGGGCGCAGGTTTGTTGCAACAAGGAACACCAAATAATGTGTTTTATGCAAATATCAACATAACTCATCTAAGTCAAGTCACATACCAAGTTTCATCCATATACATTATTAAATAAGCTATAAGCAACATTTTAATCACCCTCCATAAGAATAACATGGGACCGAGTACCTAGGTTTGATGCTACGGGAACTATAGGTAAAAATTTGTTTTTCTTTGTGAAAACACAACCATATACCAAGTTTCTTCAGTTTATGTTCATAAATAAGGGAGATATAATATTTTTCTTTTTCTACATAAGAATAACATTAGTCAACGTACTGTGTTTATCACTCTCAGTATCACAATAGAGCAATGGTGAAAACACAGTGTTTGTCGTTTTTTAAAGCTGAATTCAATGGGGAAAATTAAAATTTTATTTTAATAAAAATTACATGCAAAAACCCCATAAAACACATTTTTTGGGTACAAACCTCCCCCCTCCAAAAAAAACCGCCTTCGGATGATGCGATTCGTCTGGTTTTCAAATTTGTTTAAATGAATGGTACTATAAACATTTTAACACAATTTCATACAAATCGGTCCTTTTTTACGAGAGTTATCTTGCTTCCGGACACACACACACACACAAACACATATATACATATATATATATATATATATATATATATATATATATAAATTTGAAAGAATGGTCTTTAGCATCTGGGGACCTCAAAACAAAAATTTATCATGGTCTCGGGCTTAAGTCTTACCATGAGACCTACGGTAATAGCGTCTTCCCTATAGGGGACATTCGCTAAAATCATATATGATATCAATGTGTTAATTACATGGGTCAGGATATTTAAAAATGTCACTACTTTCGCCTTAGAAGTTGTATTCATCGTAATTCATATGCTGTTTAGTCTGGTGATTATTTGTTGGATTCGTATGCATGGATTTCAATGTTCCTGGTGGAACTGGGATTTTCAGACTAGAGCCATTACTTCATTATTATGAATTATAATTATTATTTTATAAGCACAATAGTTTCATAAAGGAATTTAAATGCAATCTATAAAAAATGGAACATACGAATTTATTATATTCCAGTAAGGTGTAACTGGAATAATAAAAGGCCAAGGGCTACCGAACATGACTCTTTCTAATTAACTGCACCTGTTGTCTGGCTGCATGCTAGACACAAAGGTAAAACACATTTTAATTTAACATTGTACAGAGAAGTTTAATTTGTATTATTATATAAGCCACTGAACTAATTAGATTTAACAAGCTTTTTCTTTTTAACGTGCTAATTGTATAATATATTATAAAATAAAAAACTTTTTATTTAACTATTTAGAGAAATAAAAATATTCTTCTAATAAAATGAGTGCACATTGTTCACAGATGCCCACATCACACGTTTTATATGTTTATTTAAGTTTTGAGAGAATATAACAGATTCACCTTTTTTACTAAAGCGAATTTACTTTTTTTAATTATCACTTATCTAAAACCATAAATATTTAGTAAATTAATCATAACGTCAATGAATTAACAATTTAAGGAACTGAAAACATGCATTCAGTTCATTAACTGGGATCATTTACTGTATACATTATTGGTAAGCTTAGGCGACAAACACATTGCCCCAATTTAAAATGGTTTTAAATTAAAATTGGTTTGAATATAACTTCTTACACCAACCTAACTATTGCCCTTACTTATGTAATGATTGAAATAAATTTAGTCATGTTTTACGTTTAATAAACTCATGGGGTAGGTCTCAGAAAAATTGATTAGCCAAAAAGTAATCCAACAAAGCCTTAAAAAGGAAAGGTCTTAAAGTCTTAAGACGATGTTTTTATGGTTTTACTTTTAATTATTTTATCTTTTAATGATATTGTAGGTAAAAATATAATTACTTCCATATTTTAGCCTCATGTAATAGTATTGCATTGTTACAATTATTGGGACCTTAAGTAAAATATGTTGTTAGTAAATTTTAGGACATTTTGATCACAAGAGAAATTAACAGTACAACAAAACGATTTACAAAAACAAAGTAAACACTGCATAACGTTGGACGGTATAGCCCCTTTTCATTTGAATATATAAAGGACAAACGCAAATAAACTACGTTGATCATAGAAATAAAAATAAATTCCATCATACTAGTTTTGAAGACGTATACTTTCCATAAAATTAGGTGGGCAAACGAGGCTTATTTTCTGTTCTACGTTGCCTCGAAATGAGTTATTTTAGTGGTCATCAGCAGTAATGTCTTTGCCCCCATATACGTATAGTTAATCTGTCTAATGTTGCTTTAATTTTCCACATTTGAATGTGTATTAAGTTTTGTTTGGAGTTGTTGTATAACATATACTTTTCAAGAAGATGTATTATAGGGTCTATAGTTGTTTTATTTAATTTAAATAAGTAATCTAAATTTACTGTCGAGGATTAAAAATTATTTGTATTTTACATAATATACGCTACATTCTTTTGCCATATTTATATTTTAGTTGTATTGTAGCTAGACTTGGGAAAATATACATTTTTAAATTTTACTTTATTCTGTGCTTGCTAAAATGTTTAATTCTTTTGCAGTTGTTTCACCAAAGGTATTATTATCGATTGCGTGTAACCAAGTTTTTAACAACCGAAATTATTATGTAATCAAGGAATATGACAGTAAGTAATAGCCTAGCATTTGAGTCGGTAAGTTTTTTGTTGTATAACCCAATAATGTTTTATTGTTGTTTATGAAAGGAAATAATACAGGTGTGTTGTAATTTAATACACATTTAAACATATTAAAGGTAAATTTATATAAATCCGATATAGAATACCTTCTAATACAATTGGAAAAATAACTTGTAATATTTTTTTAATTTACTTTATAATGTATTAAATATATATTGTTTAGGGTTACTGTACATTGTTCAAAGTATACTTCAAACTTAACTAATTTTTTTTGCAAAATCAAAATGATGTAGGTTTCCATAAATTATAAAACTCTCAACTCCACTTGAATAGGCTTCAAAAAGATACTTAGTATAAAAGGTTTGACTTAATCCTAAGATTAACTAACTGCTAACCTATATTAGCATTGCAATTTTTAACAGGGAAACCAATATAACTTTAAATTAAAACCATAATTTGTTTATTTTAAAATGGAATAATATTTATAGCTATAATCCTAATATTTGACTTTTTAAACTAAGACAAAGGCAAACAACCTCGTGAAACCTGAAACGCTCAAATAAAACTAAAACTAAAACCTAATGTTTTATTACAAGCTAATACCTATAAGTGCTTCAATCTACTGTGTCATAGTAAACAAGAATAAATATCAATTTATAACGATCGGTTTTTGCTATATATTCGTGTAATTTAAGTTGATCGCAAAATATTTTTGTTTATACATAAGAAGAGTAAGTTATTAATTGTTAACGATTACAATTAAAATTCCTTAGTGATGTAAATAATTAGTTTATGAAATGCAAAAGGTATTAAGCGTTTTCGTCACACATTGTATGATTTTTTCTATTTTTTTGTGCAGGGGAATTCTTTAAGGAAATACTTTGGGATCCTTATTATACAATATGATTTCTTATTAACTATTGATTGCATTTTATAGGTGGTATAAACCTTTGCCCATTCTTTATTTCATTATCAAATTATAAAACAACTTCAAAAATAATTGTATGAAATTGGTTCACTACACTTATTACATTAAATTATACTGTTACTGTTACTGTTGTTTAAATTATAATGTTACTTGTAACATTAAATGATTGAAGACCACTACTTTTGTAACATGATAAATCATTTGTCAGAGCAAACTTAAAACTGCAAAACACATTCCATTTGAAAAGCAAGCTCTGAAATATTAATAAAAAAAGAAGAATATTAATTGTTATATGTTTGATTATTACAGTATAGTATCAGTTGTACTAAATGACAAGCTCAAACGACGATATAATATAGCCAATAGCCATAGCCACTGTATTAATAGTGCCTGTCATCAACAAGACCATAACAGTACACAGTGCGAGGCAAGATTACAAGCATACTGTAATAATGGGGCATCAACCAGTCAGTTACGTCGTCTAGGTTACATTGCACAGCCAACAACAGTACCGATAAACCTTGAGGGGCATCGTTTCTAAATGTATTAATCTAAATGAGTTTTTTTAACAACTTATCGTGATATTTATCACTTTCCACCTCTACAGAAACATCCCACAGAAATAAAGTGGCGGTTGAGAGAAGGTCATTTAGACAAAAAGTGTGACAAATATTACTTTATTGAAGGAATCTATTGCAACACAATTGTATAGAACATTGTATTAGGCGTAAGAGATACCAAATTACGTTAGTGACATTATTGATTTAATAATGCTCAACGTAAACACTTTGAATGTTTCGGTTATGTTTTACCTTTCATATTGCTGTCAAAAGTAATCAATTTAGTTTTTAAAGGAAACAAGTACTAATAAATTATAGTGAAAGTATTTTATTAGTTTTTACGTCCAAAGGTTAGTAAGGTCAGCTACGTCCTTCATGAATCAAATAATGTACAAATACAATTATTTTATGTTAAAGTTATCAAGTTGTTGTTTTATTATGTTGTGTAATATTAGGATAAATATTACACAATTTGTAAGCGAATGTTAAATTTTTAATTTAAAAGTCAAATATTTAAACACATAAGTACTCAAAAATCAACCAATGGTAATCTAAGAATCAACCTTATAGAAGTTTAAGTTGAGAATCGTGTGGTTTAGGTGTATTTTTAAACTAAAGTAGTCTTTTAATTGAACCACGTAATTGAGTGAAAGTTGCAATAAAACATAATGAGACTCTTATTTATATTTATCTTCCAGTTTAGATCTCCTTATTACGTGTTATAACTAGAAACGTCCTCAGGTGATATTAAATATGACACAATTCTGCTTTCGAAACTGTATACTCTACACAAAAGCACGACACAATGTCATTTACGCATCGATCAATCTTCGGACGATGTTGACTCTCTCCTCCAATATATTACGATGGTGGTTGTAAGCTATTTCATGGGAAATTGCGTCATTGTTGTACATCTAATGTAATTGAGGTCATAAAATATTCCGTGTAAGGTTGTTGCAAATCATATTATTCATAACACACTTAAAATAATATACTGGTCAAAAATGTATTGGCAATTAGTATAAAGATAATTTGAAAAAAAAAACGATGTATGAGTTGAATGAGATATAGTGATTCCCTAAAAGGCTCTTGCACTTTTCCTTCTTTACGTACTTGTTATCCAAGCACAGTAGGCCACTTTATTTACTAATTTGTTTACGGGGAGACCATCTCATCAGACCAATAAGATATGTGTAGTTAGAATACACATTCCCTTTAGCTGGGATGTCACATTTAAATAATAAAGTAGTTTTCGTATTATTTATAAAATAATAATTAAATTATATATTAATATTGTTTAAAAAATTATGCAACTTACCTTTAGTATTATCAAAATAAGAAATTAAGAAACCTTATTACCCGTAAATGTTTAATCATAATATAATTTGTGTAAAAAACTAGATAAATTATTCTTTACACATTTTACTTATAAAGTATATGCAGAGTGACCCTGAAAGGAATACACGTTTATTATGAGGATGGCGGAGTATCCAAGAGAGGGTAGATAAGAGTTCATCAGACCTTTGCGGCTATTCCCGTGGAAACCCGCTTTCCATGGATCGCTATACCGGTAATTAGCGTGCATTTTGTAAACGCGAGTCTTACAAAAACCTTTTTTATATGGTAGTTCGTCGTTGGTCTACACTCATTACAGACTTCATGATCTCAACAAACACCATCAGTTAACATGATTGGGCTGGGTGTGAAAATTTTAAGTAACAGGATCGAATATGTACCAACGTTCTTATGAATATGTACCCACTGGTCGCATTACAGATGTCAAATTGGAAGAAAACATCGAGCGCGTTCAAAATGGTGTGGAAGATCACCTTCATTGATTGATAAGATTGCATGTTGCACCTTTAACAAGTATTTACAGGACAAGTATTTACTGTATTAAAAAAGTACCATTCATACTGTTTAGTTTGCACAGGCTCTGAAAGAAAAATACTACATACTTCGGCTGAACTATGCTAATTATATGCTCCGTCGCATGGGAAATTTAAGGAAATCCTTAGTAACGAAGCCTATTTTAATATTGACGGATACAAAACAGACCTGCCGTTATTGGGCAGCAGAAAATTCCAGGAAGAAGCACCAATGTCGTTTACATTCGAAAAAAGGTTACTTTAATGACTTAGACAGACATTATAACGCCCTATTTCTCTGAGGATAATTCTCTAAATTACAACTATTCCAAAATTTGGGTTTAAATTCCCCTCTTATTCCCCTCTTATTCATCTGAAGGAGTATATCTGTGAGAAAATCGAAACCATTCTACCAGACATCTGCCGTCGAGTCGTTGCCGATGTAAGATTTCGCTTGGCAGAATGCCGGCGCCGGAGGGTCTACATCTCGATTACGTAATCTGTCAGAAGTAATTTTTCTAAAATACATTTTCATAAAATCATGTAAAAAACTTGAATAAAGCAATTTTCTTGTTTTATGGTTTTAAATGTTCATGTCTTTCTAGGACTTTCTGTATTCATATACATATTAGAGAAAAAAGGATACAGCAATATATTTTATAGTTGGCTTTAAAACTTGTTGACTTCACAACACTAATTAAAACTTGACGTTGTGTGTTAGTGGTATTTAAATCATTGAAATAATATCAAATAGAAATAGAGGAAGTTACATTTGTGTAAAGTTGAACACATACTAAATGTTATATTTTGTTTAAATATTCTGATGGCATTTAAATTTAGAGATAGATTTGGAGGTAAGATACTTAATAATAGTATTTTGTTAACAGTAACCTCTTCAATCAATAGTATAAGTTCCAAAGCAAAACTATACTACTGATCATATTGTTTTTAGTTATATTTTATGGTATATAAGAACCGCAGTTCTGGCAAAGGCGCAATGTTCTACCAAACAATTTACATCAAAGTAATGTCGTTATGCTGTAAATTGCCAATACTGTACAAGTATTGCTCAGGACACATTGCAGAGCCTCGTACAAACGAATTGAATAACTGATAGAATAACACATGCTAAGAAAACCACTTTAATAAACAGCCTATAAATCCGCATGTGAATGAAATATAGTGTGTAGTCGAGTTAATCATAATAAATAAAAACTAGGCACCCTTATAATCACAATGATACATCTATTTGAGAGAATCTTTTTCATAAATATCTTACTATTAAAATCGCATTCATTATTATAACAATATAAACCGTATAGATAAAGTTGTAAAACATTTTAAGTAGGTTAAGGATGGTAATTATGCATGCATGTAAAGGAGAGGAAAAGATTTTGAATTATAATCGCAATATCAAATACCCCCGTAGCAGCAAACCTGCGTACTCAGCGAATTTCCAATGCATACATATGTATCTTAATACCACATAAAGCCATATACCAAGTTTCATCAATATACATTCATAAACAAACGATTTATGACATTTTAATTATTCTCCATAAGAATAACATGGCAGCTGAGTATGCAGGTTTGCTGAAGCAAGGAACACAAAAAATGGGGTTTTATACAAATATCAATATAACTCATGTAGGTAAACCCACATACCAAATTTCATTAATTTATTTTCATAATTAAGGGAGATAACACGTTACTTATTCTCCATAAGAATAACATGGGGATGAGTACGCAGGTTTGCAGCTACGGGAGCCTTTGGCAAAAAATTGTTTTTTTGAGCAAATATCAATGGTCCACAACCGTAGATGAAGAGATGAAGAGATGAAGATGGGAGATGAAGCCGTATACCAAGTTTCGTCAGTATACGTTCATAAATAAGCGAGATATAAAATTGTTCTTTTCCTCCATAAGAATAACATTAGACAACGTACTGTGTTTAGCACTTTCAATATCTCGGTAACCAATTGACGTAGAGAAATGATCAAAATACCAAATTGTGTGTTTTTTTAAGCTAAATCCAATGGAAAAAACTAAAATTTGACTTTTTCCAAAATTATATGTAAGAAATTCGAAAAACCCATTGTTGGGGTACAATACCCCCCCAAAATACCCCTTTGGATGGAGCGATTTGGCTGGTTTTCGAACTTAAAGTCATAAATGTTGCTTTACACGTTTATACCAAATTTCATCAAAATCGGATAATTTTTACGAGAGTAATGTGCTCACGGACACATATATATATATATATATATATATATATATATATATATATATATATATATATATATATATATATATATATATATATATATATATATATATACCCCCGTCGCAGCAAACCTGCATACTCAGCGAATTTCCAATGGAGATATAAATGTCTTAATACTACATAAAGCCACTTACCAAGTTTCATAAAAATATATTCACAAATAAGCGATATATACAATTTTAATTATTCTCCATAAGAATAACATTGGGGCTGAGTACGCAGGTTTGCTGCAACAAGGAACACAAAAAATTGGTTTTTACGCTGATATCAATATAACTCAACTAGGTGAACTCGTATACCAGTTTTTATTAATTTATGGTCATAATTAAGGGAGACAGAGCATTTAATTATTATCCATAAGAATAACATGGGGCCTGAGTACGCAGGTTTGCTGCTACGGGAGAATTATGCAAAAACAATTTTTTGGAGCAAATATCAATAGACCTCAACGAGATAAAGCTGTATACCAAGTTTCGTCAGTATACGTTCATAAATAAGCGAGATACAAAAATTTTCTTTTCCTCCATAAGAATAACATTAGACAACGTACTGTGTTTAGCACTTTCAATATCTCGGTAACCAATTGACGTAGAGGAATGATCGAAATACCAAATTGTGTGTTTTTTTAAGCTGAATCGAATGGTCAAAACTAAAATTTGACTTTTTCAAAAATTATGTGTAAAAAATTCAAAAAACCCATTTTTGGGGTAGAAAACCCCCCCAAAATACCCCTTCGGATAGGTCGATCTGTCTGGTTTTCGAACTTAAAGTCATAAATGCTGCTTTACATGTTTATACCAAATTTCGTCAAAATCGGATAATTTTTACGAGAGTTATCGTGCTCACGGACACATATATATATATATATATATATATATATATATATATATATATATATATATATATATATATATATATATACAGTATCGAACGAATGGTGTTTTTGGGGTCTGGGGACCTCAAAACGAAAAGTTATCATGGTCCCGGGCCTAAGTCTTACCATGCCGACTACGGTAATAGCTTCTTCCCTATAGGGGAAATTCGCTAATATATATATATATATATATATATATATATATATATATATATATATATATATATATACAGTTTCGAACGAATGGTGTTTTTGGGGTCTGGGGACCTCAAAACGAAAAGTTATCATGGTCCCGGGCCTAGGTCTTACCATGCCGACTACGGTAATAGCTTCTTCCCTATAGGGGAAATTCGCTAAAACTATTATATATATTTCTTACTTACTAAAAACAACCAAAATATTATTTTAAAGAACCAGATGGTACATAAACCATTAGCTGATGAAAAAGGTTAATATAAGTTCATAACGGGTATATTTGAACAAGCTAAATGCACAAGTATATAGTACATTGTAAGGTACTATTTCGGGGTGGGGTACGAATTGTAATTTTTTGCCTCGGATAGCTCACTCGTACGAGAATGTCCAGGGTTCAATTTAATTTTTATTTTGGTTTGGGCTCAGATAAAATTAATCACATTAGGTGATTCAGCACTAGTTGATTCATCATCGCCCATTTAATGTTTAAATGGAAACAAATTTTGAAAAGGTGATTTAATTTTTTGGTGAAATGCTGCTTAGGCCCTATCTAATAAGAAAATAAAACTGAGGGTATTCTTTGCGCAACAAAAAAACGCCCTTGGCCAGAAGCTAAGGAGCTAAACTAAAATAAAGTTTTGTAATTAAGGCTTGTACAGCAGTTTCACCTTTGGTATTAAACAAAACTCCAAAATATTTAGTTTTCGTTAAACTTGTTGTCGGTCGGACGGACTCTAATTCAGTATAAATATTAAAAAATAACCAAATCGGCAAAGTAAATAACTTTACTATTCAAAATGAATGATTAGGCTACTTATAGTTTTTCCCCATTCATTTGTAACAGAGCTATTTCGCTCTGATTTGATGTAATGACTGCCAGGAAATTAAAATCATTTTAACCTAAAACCGATTTCAGGTAAATTAATTTTCTTTTAACAAAATAGAGTATTTCGGACCCTTTTTATCCCCGGGCTAATTCACCCTGGCCCGACAGTAAAATATCTTCACGAAATATAATTTACTCTTTTCATAGAGTTATTGCACCCTGGGACTATGTGATAAACAAGATTCTATGGAGTCAGTTGTATTTTCTGTCCGATAAAAATTTAACTAAAATACTTTCTTTGTACAGCTAAGTTCTGCCGAGCTACAAAATTAAATTTTTTCTTAAAGCCAACCTGAAATAATAACTCAAATTAGGGCAGACTGTTGGAATCCTACTTCGGATTATTTAACATTAACATCCGTTGCTAGATCTACTCCAATCAACAACAAAATCGTAAAAACTAAAATAATATATTCAGTTTGCCCTAAACCTATAATTAAATCTCGGCAGGAACAAAATCTACTAAGACCAGTGCTATTTCACCCTGATATCGCCTTTAATAATAAAGCACAATATTTTTTTATTCCCAAATCCAAACCAGCACTTCTGGTTTATTCTAACAGTATTTAACTTAATTCACCTTTCTTAGCACAAATAAACTAATTAAAATAACATAGGTGAAATTACGGGTATACGCATTCACCATACCTGTATATAATCGCCGTTTTAAAACAACTTCGCCGACTTCGATTTATTTTCAAGCCTCTATTGGCAGGCACAACCTCTTTTGAGGTTAGGAGGATCTTACCAGCTATGCGCCGGTGAGCTCTCGGGCCTGGTCTGTCGAGGGACTCGATGTTTCCCCCACTATTCCACACCAGTGGCGACGGTGGCGCCGTGCGTGGCCGCCGCCGGAACCTGCCGCTCATTCTTAACTTTCGCCGCTCTACCGTAATTAAACCTAATCATTTCTAATAAACACAGTGAAAAAAATTTTTTGTTTACCCCTATAATTTCCACTCATTACAACAGAGTTAAGTAATATTTTGTAAGGACAACATAAGAAACAATTGTTTATATTTTAAAACATTACACAAATATAAGGAGCGGTTGGCTGCTCACTTATGTTGTAAGGCCCCTAAGCTAAAAATATTCATGCAACTTCCATGGAAAAATAAATATCCCCGTCGCAGCAAACCTGCGTACTCAGCGAATTTCCAATGCATATATATGGGTATCATTACTACCTAGAGCCACTCGCCAAGTTTCACAAAAATACATTCAATTAATAAGTAATATATAGCATTTTATTTATTCTCCATAAGAATAACATTATAATTGAGTACGCAAGTTTGCTGCAACAAGGAAGATAAGAAATGTATTTTTTTGCAATTATCAATATAACTCAACCAGGTAAAGCTACATACCAAGTTTTATTAATTTGGGTTCATAACTAAGGGAGATATAAAATTTTACTTATCATCCATATGAATAACATGGGGTGCGACTATGCAGGTTTGCTGATACTGGGAAAAATCAAGAAAACTTTTTTTGTGCTAATATCAATATACCACAACTAGTTGAAGCCACATACCAAGTATCATCGATATACATACATAAGTAATCAAAATATAACATTTTATTTATTCTCCATAAGGATAACATTGGACAACGTACTGTGTTTAGCACTTTGAATATCACTATAACGGTTGGACGTAAAACAACAATTAAAGCGCCAAAATGATTGTTTTGTAGAGCTAAACTGATTGGTAGAATTAAATGTGGAGTTTTTAGTGAAATTATCTGAGGAAAATCTAAAAACCGTATTCACATAAAATTAACATGGAAAATTTTATGGACACATTTTTTGACTTTTCTCCACAACCACTAAACCTAGCTTAATGATTCAAGGTACAAAATTGTTTGTTTTTTAAGCTCTACAAAATGGTTATAACCAAAATCTAGTGTTTTTAAAATTTTAGGGTGAAAAGTTCAAAAAACTGATTTTTGGAAAATTTGAAACCCCCATAAAACCCCATTCCCATAGACCGATCGATCTGGTTTTCGAACTTAAAGTCATAAATGTTACTCTCCATATTTGTGCCAAATTTTATCAAAATCGGGTGCTTCTTTCAAAAGTTATCGCGGTAACGGACACACACACACACACACACACACACACACATATATATATATACATATATATAAATTTGAACGAATAGTGTTTTTGGCATCTGAGGACCTCAAAACAAAAAGTTGTCATGGTCTCGGGCTTAAGTCTTACCATGCCACCTACGGTAATAGCTTCTTCCCTATAGGGGAAATTCGCTAAAATCATGAAAACAAATAAGTAAAACAAACTACTATACACTAAGTGAACAAAAGAAAGCAGTAGTGAGGTCAGCGTCAGAGAAATTCAGTAAATTAAACATAAAAAATAAAAAAAAAAACATGCTAATGTTAAACCATGAAGTGAAATTCAACGATCGCATATTTGACACTGAAAACAGCTCTTAAGCTTATGCTACATACCTCATTACCCATCACATTTGTCAACATCAAAATATGCTATTGTCTTAACTTTACTCTAGTGTTAAAAGAAAATCGTCTTCAAATGTTTTGTCATCTTACTACTTATATACACAGTTAAGTAAGCTCTAATAAAACATTAACATTTGCATTTCGGCAATGCACAAGTTAATGCGACAAAGATATATAAATTTATAAATAAAGAACGAAAGACACATTTTAACATAATAACTTTACCTAATTATTAGGATATGACACGATTATCTAATATATTATGTAAATTCAGTATAACCAAATTGACAAAATAAGTGTAAAGATAACAATTTTATTATTATTGAGGCATCCGTAGATATTGATAATTTACTTTATTAACAGCTTTAGCTCGCGTAATATTTACAATTCACAACTTCTATATAATATATTTCACATGGAATATCACCTCCACTTGTCTTTCCTAGACTTTTAAACCCAAGCAATTAAATTTTGATAACACGGCAATTTGTTTAAAAATCAATATAGACCTACTGTTTATATTCAAAACTAAAATTAAAAGGTAACTTTTTTGACATTTATGTTGCAGTTATTTGCAAACAAAAAATACCTGAGAGTATATTTATTTTATATTTTAACTCAAATACGTAATATTTTTACCTAATCTCAGGGTCAATTGGCATTTTTAGTAACATTTCATTATGAATACGGTATTTAATGTATATTTAGCACTGTAATTACCCACTTTGAATTATTGATAGCTTTAATAAAACATGTGGAAAGACCATTGATTAAAAATTTTAATTAGGTCTATTATAAAAACATACTTATATCACAGTCCTTAATTATTTATCAGGTTTTAGAGAGTTTAGTTTGGGATAGAGTAATACGGACGACAAAAGTTATAATAGTTCATTAGATCGTTGGGTAGAGCTCTCGTGAAGTATCAGAACACGTGGACCCAGCATCCACATTGAAACATCTTTAGCAGAGAGTTGAAATCCACGTGGACGTTATTACTACTCAGGGGCAATCGGAGCTCACGTCACCTGCAGCTGCGCTTAATAAACACCAAAATTATAATATATAAAACCAGTATATTATAATAGTATATTTCGTCACTAGGATCAAAAGTGGATCTTTTTAATACGAGCTCCAGTTTAACTGCCGAGGCGAAGCCGAGGCTGGGAAATGAGCGAGTATTAAAAAGACACTTTTGATCCGAGTGACGAACTATATTTTTCGTCATACTGCCAAAAAACGTAAGTTTTAAATAAAAACAAAAGTAAAATTTACGTACTGTGTCTTCATAACCTCAAATTTTTCTTCCAGCTTGTCTCTTGAAACAATCAGCTGTTGCACATGCATAACTTCGGTTCATTCATATCTATCGGTTGTTGAGTCGATCACTTCAAACCAATCATTGTGGTTCGAATCAATCGGTTGTTCTTCAAATAACAATACAACAATGAATGTTTCGATAATAACAATGAATAAATTGTAATCGATTTATGACGACCTCGAATCAAAAGTATCATCAACAATGATCTTTTTAGTACTAGTACGATAATGATCATCAAAACATATGTTATTATCCAAAGACTAAAAAGAATAACTTTTGAATCTCAACGCATCTGTCAAAAACAGATGTTTTTGAAGCAGTATGACAAAAATACAATTAAGTACATTCCTGAGTAATATGAAATATGTTCATTTCAAATAAAAGTAAACATTATTTGTGCAACTCTTGGCGCAATTGGGGTTTTTACAATAGGTTATTGTTTTAAGTGAATGTGGTCGGGCCTACTTTATGTGAAAACACCAAAGTTCATTTTGAAAAAAAGCTATTTAATGTTAACAACTACGCCCTGGAAATTACTATAGTAAAGAAAAAGAGAGAGACAAATAATAAATCCTGATTTACATAATAATTCAAGATCTTCTACAAGTGAAGTGTAAATGATTTTCATCTTTGCCATTGAATTTTGTTGCCACTTTGATTCTCTATAGCCAATACAGTATGATATTACAAACTAATAATCTTACAAACTAATTAACTGACGACAATATTAGATAATATTGTTGCTCATGTTTGACGTTTCATAGACATTTATCTGTGAACTACAATCATTGGTTAACTTGCTCAAAAGATTTTAAGGAACAGGTTTGAGATTTTGAGCTAAGCCACGAATTAAGTAGGATCTCCACTTATAATGGAATTTTCAATTAATATTGAAAATTATATTTACTTTCATAAAATACTGAATATTAAAAACAGTAGTGGAGAAACACCGGTTTTGCATCACTTCCGGCGCTTTTTTCCCATGTTATTCTTATGGGGATCAGTTTTTGCACCGACGCCCGATCCTACCCTACACAAATTTTCTTTTTGGCCCCTGCCTTATTTTCCCCCATTTAAAATTTGCATTAATTTTAATACATCCTTTGCAGAAATCCACGAGTTCAAAAATAACTCCACACTAAATAAACAACACATGTAAACAACTTAGAAGTTATTGTATAGTAGAGGTGAATTACCGGTTTAACCCCACTTCCGGCGCTTTTTCCCCATGTTATTCTTATGGGGAGCCGTTTTTGAGCCGACGCCAGCTCCCGCCTATAGAGCTCCCGCCCGCAGGCCTATATTAAATATACCCCTTGCCTATATTAAATATATTGTCCCCATCCCTCCTCTATATTTTTAAAAATTAATTTTCAAATTCTAAAAAACTATCTTTGGTGTTTACTGTCCGATTTGTCTGCAATTTGGATATGTTATTGTCCTAGTGTTTTAATAAATTTCACATTTCCCAAATTCACCATTACGGTTGAATTGCCAACTATTTACTGACCTTTGCACCCTAATTTCCGTTTTGACTCTTGCCATATTTTGACCCTAAAATTCATTTTAATACATCCTTTGCAGAAATCCACGAGTTCTGGCTACTTGGGAACCCGAGCCATTTGACATATAATAAATCACCCTTCCTCCTAATTACCTTCTCTACCAAATACATGTCTTTATATTTAGTCTTTAACAATTCTTCTGTATAAAATCCTCCTTTGATTATATTGCCATTCTCATCTTTCAAAATATAAGTCACAGGCTTTGTTTTCTTAACTTCTGCTATTGTAAAAAGCTCTCCCGTCCAGTTAGGGGTATATCCTTTACTAAATACATGTTTATATTTAGATATCCTTACACTATCCCCCACCTTATATTTTGGCTTTTTAACTTGTACTTTAGATGCTAACCTTTCGTGTACGTCTTTAGAGTTCTTAGCACTTACTTGGTTAGGTTTCATCCCTATGGATCTATGTACTTTATTATTATATATCCTTATTAACTTTGGAAGTAAATCCAACCACTTGTAACTCCCTTGTGCACTAAACTCTCTATACAACCAATTCTTTAAAGTTCTCTGGAACCTTTCCACAATAGCTGCCTTAGTTGTAGAGTAAGTGTGGTAGTGATTAATATTTAGAATTTTCATTAGTTTGGTAAAATGTTCATTAAAAAATTCTTTTCCGTTATCAGATTGAATATTTTTAACTCCCTTTGGGAGAATAGTTTTTATAGCTTCTGTGACTACTAATCCAGTTTTATTCTTTAGTGGAGCAGCATAAGCTTTTTTAGAAAATGTGTCTATTAAAGTTAAAATATATTTATTCCCAGAATTCTCTCTAGCATAATTCCGCATATCTATTAAATCGATTTGAACAGTTTCGTTTATACCCAACACCTTAAAAGACCTTCTAACAAAGTTCTTTCTCGCTGGCTTATGCAATTCGTAAGCAATTTTTTCCATTTTTTATTCTTTATTTTTAATGTTAACGTATCTGCCAGTCTCTGTCGTTTCAAAAACACCTCCATTGCTACCAACTAACATACCATCACTCATTCTTTGATATACATAGTTTTTTGGCAAATATGCCCCTCCATCTAAAGTCTTAAATCCGCTTAAAGATGTAGGGTCTGCAACCAACAATTTAGGATTGTACATCATCAAATCGATTTCATTATTGTCTTGCATAAATTTATTAGTTTTATTGTTAAACCTTAATGCGTGTGATTTTAAACAAATATCAAATTTAATATTGTCTTGTCTAAAAGTTTTAATATTATCGTCATACCTCAAAACCTGCGACATTAAACAAACATCACTCCTATCTTTGCCTTCAGGTATATTCTTTATTAATTTGTCCTCTGCATCCCACACATCGCTATCTAATGTTAATACATTATAATTTTTATCCCCCTGTTTTATTATGCTTTTCTCACCTTTTGTTAATATTTGCTTAACAACAGCCACATCATTTGGCAATGTCCCAGGTAAAATGTTTGTTAATTGCTTATTTTTACCATCAAATTTAAGACCGTCTAAAGTCACAGTCTGATGTTTTGTAACACAATCGTTCTCATCAACAGCGGGTTTAACACGAACTAGCCTTTTATTATTAAAATCCCAAAAGTTTAGATCCATTTTTGGTACTTGAGAGACGTTTACAACATCATCGCTTTCTTTACCAGCCAACAAATTACTAATCTTTCGCTTTTTGGCATTCCAAATACCATTCTCCGATTCCAAAAATTCATAATTATTTTTGTCTTGTACAAAGACACCATCTTTTCTTATTAAAGTTTGCTCTAATGTGGGCACATCGGTTGAGCTTTCACCTCGTTTAACATTAGTAATTTTGCGTTTATTAGCGTTCCAATTATTATTCTTGGATTCTAAAAACTTATATTTAGTATTACCTTGTACAAAAACATCACCTTTCCTGGTTAACGTCTGCCCCAAAGTCGATACATCGTCAGTAAACTCCCCACCTTTAACATTACTAATTTTATAATTTAAAGCATTCCAACAATCATCTTTTAGATTTAAAGTAGTTTCTTTAAAACTTCTAGCTTCTGGTTTACTATACGGGTTATATACGCGATAAAATTTATCTATCATCTTTTTATTTAATAAACAATTCCACTTTCCCTCAATTCTTCTATGATAGAATCTATCTCATTATCCACTCCAGAATTTCCCGCCAATCGGCTTAACCAAAGCAGTCTTAACCTATCTACAAGCTCATTAGGATCGTTCCAATAAACATAGTCTATTTTATTACCAGTTACCTGCCTTAAACCTTCACCAACAGTCTTAAACAGGGGTTTAATTATATTAAGATATTTAGTGTGTTTATTGCTTGACATCGCCGCACCTGGTTTATAACCCTTTAAATGTGCATTTGTAGCTTCCAAAATCTCTTTATAATTTTGCAAATCAGCCTGACTATAGTTTACGGGTTCTTTTAAAGTTAACAATTCCCACAATCCCTTTGTCCCTTTATAAATTTTTTCTCCAACCGTAACATCATCATTGGCAATTTGAACTTCCTGATTCCCAATAAAAAATTTATTTCCTTCTCGCCTAATACCATATGTGGTGTCTGTCATACTACTTCTACTAAGGTAATTTCCTAAATAGTCTGATGCTAAAAGACCAAAATCTAATTTGTGTGGTGTTATTTGTGTTATTCTTGGTATTCTAGACGGGGTCTTTTCTAAAATCATTGGGAGAACTGGCCTCTCTGTTTTTGTGGCTAAATTTTTTAATTCTTGCAAAGGCTCTATTAAAGGTTGGAATGTTTGGAACCTCTCTTCAGCCTCTAGAAATTTACCACGTTTTAACGCCCTATATTTTTCTCTTATTTGTTTTGCAGACTCTACCAATTCTTGTTGAATATTTGTTTTCATTTTATTTACATTTTATTTATCTCATTTGACAAAGGATTATACTCAAACACCTTATCGTGTATTATTAGGCAATATGCAGATGTGTTTGAAGGGACGTTTTCTGCAGTTTCAATTTCTAATTTAATATCTACAACCCCCTCTTTGATTGATTCATTCTGCCTAGAACAATCTATTACAATTAGAGGATATTTATTTATAAAGTCAGCTCTGTTAAACATAGGATCGGGGACGGTGTTGTAGTAACTCTCCCTAAACCTCACAAACATCTCATAAGCTTTAGAGGCATCTCCATTTTCAAAGTCGAGATTTAAATCACTATAAGGATAATATTCAGAGTTTAAAAACACTTTGAGATTTTTCAATTTACAGTGATCAAATTCATCAGTTCTTTTTCGTGCACTGTTGTCCCTACCTGTTTGGAAACCAAATATAACATACCTGGGCTTCTCCAAACTCGAAGACGTCTTAACTGACCATGTGTGTCTCTTGGTTTCGGGGTATGATGGGAGTTCGTGTAGCTCCAAACTTCTAAATGCAATTTGCAAATTTTTATTTTGCAATAACATCTTTTGTAATTGAAGCTTCTCCCCATCAGATGGTACCACGTGCGGCATCACCCACTGAATCGATTTAAGCGTAATTTTAGGAATAGGATCGACACCAGTTGGAGCATTAGATGTTGTTAATATACAATTTAAGTCGTTTTTGGATCTTTTCAACACCAATTCTTGTTTAACATTTACTAAAACCTTATTAAAATCCTCAAACACACCCATTAACAGCTCTAACGGGACACAAGTACTAAACTTGCCGCTTTTATGGAACTCCTTTAAATTTTCATCAGAATCAAATGCTGCATTTGACAATTTAGTTGTTTTATTGTAAGAGCACAATATTTTCATAAGACTGGAAATTCCCGGATTTCTTACAATATCTATTTCTTTACCAGCAACTTCGTATCTAATTTCGTCAAATAAGAATGCAAATGCATTATTTATAAAATGTCCTTTATCATGATTCTCTATTTCTCCTTTAATATACAAATAACTCCTACATGGGAGTGTTAGTAAATCTTGATTATTTATGCATATTCGAATTTCATCGGAATTATTTATTGCTAAAGTGTTGTGTGGAACATAGGAGTGATTTGTAATTTTAACCAGGCTATCATCGTATTGGAATTTTCCTGCAACGTCTAGAAAATCTTCCATTTTTATTAATAGAAAATTTTAACTTCAACCCAATTGATCGCAGAAACCTGGCATTTTGCACACTCAGCCCGTTCTTGTAAATTCTCATATCTTTTTTATATGACAAGTAATTGTAGTTTCTTCTTTATTAAAGTCAATTGGCTTGTCGTGTTGATCTGCAAATGTAATGCTAACAACATCTAAACTTCTCTTATTTACAGGGAAGTATATAATATTTCTGGGGACCTCAATAATTTTGTAGCCCGGAGGGGCTTCTGGGTAAAAACTGTGTATGGTGTGTGATTTGTCACCATTTAAATAAGACCCATTCGCAATATTACATTTTACTCTAATCACATTTACATTATTTATGTTGATTTTATTTATGGATTTAAACGCAATATCTGGAGTAGAAAATCCTTTAAATCCCAATAATTCAGACCCTAAACACGGTTTTGTAAAATCAAACACATGGGCAGAATGTAATGTGGCTTTCATAGTTTTATTATCGGCTATAAGTACAAAATCTGGGAGTTGCTTTTGAATTTCCTTCGCAAGCTCAAACACCTCGTATGTACCTTCAGCAATTTCAATTACATTTGGAGCTTTGTGATCGTAATAATACACATCCTCACCCTCGTCTATAGTTAATTTTGTGTCTTTAAGTTTATTTAATTTTGGAACTAGGCCTTTGTAAAATATAAGTTTGACTTTTGTATTAATTAATGCTACTTTGTTTTGTATAATAACTTCAACTTTACCATCTAATGCCCGGTTTAATTCGTCAATTGTAACCTCCCCTTTTGGGGTTGTAATTTTGTGCATTTTGTAATATGTCAAAGTATTTAGAGGTTTTTTAACATTAAATATAGAATTATAACTTTGAAAATCTACCAGTCCAATTACATAATCACCATTTAATTCTATAGGAGGAAAGAACACCGACTTCAACTCTGGCTCTGTACCTGTGAATGTTATAGTAAATGAATCCATTTTTATAAACTAAAATTTTTCAGAAATGATAAACATAAAATTCCACAAATGGAACTGTTTAAATCTTGTATTTGATCAGTTGTATAGTAAATTTTAGATGGTACAAAATATTCAATTACCTCTTTTGGGGGCTGTATTCCGAAAGGGTCAAAATATATTACAACATCTTTATTTTTACGATATGCTGTCCAATGTGTGCCCCTGTCACTGTCTAAATTAATAATTCCACATTCTCTTACTTTTGGGGTCTGTTTTCTTAGCTCGTTTTTTAGGTACACCCCTCGAAAGTGAGGCACGTCTCTTGCTGCCTCTAACAGCTGAAAGTTGTCCATCTTTTTTATTAAATTTTAATCCCATTCCCATTTTTGCCTTAGCCTTCATCAAATTTGTCACTGCATAAGCTGCTGCTTTTTCGGCCAGACTGGCGTCCTTTGCCGAAACCCTAGTCCAAGCCTGGTCCGCTAATCTCATATCTGCCTTGTTCCGGGCGGTTGTATCAGGATTATTCATGTAGAATATGTCGTGCTCTTTACAATAAGAGTCTAGCTTATTTTTTGGAGGTACATTTCTGGCTAAATTTTCAGGCACGTTAGTTCCGGGCCCGCACCATTTATAATTTCCAGGTATGTGGAGTGGGAAAGGAAGGTTGTTTATAAGGGTATTTAACAAGCCACGGCCTCTATATGGCTTTAAGAATAATCCCTTACCCTTCTTACACTTTCTCTTTGCCATTTTTATTATATAAAAAATTCAACAAAGAATCAACACAATAAAGAAAATACACCATTATATAAAAAATGTCATTTATTCAACAAAAGAACAAATTTAAAATTGCACATAAAGAAAATACACCAAAGAAGTTGGGTCTATTTCCTAATAATATTCGCTGTCTTATAATAGGGCCCAGTGGTTCGGGGAAGACTGTTGTAATTTATAACTTAATTGTAAAAAAACAAGGATTAAAGTTTACAAATTTATATATAATATCCAAATCTTTAGAACAAGAAAAATATAAAAAAATAATTGAAATATTCCGTCTGTGTGATGAAGTTAAATTACACACATATTCAAACTGTGAAATCACACCAAATGATGTAGAATCACACTCAATAGTTGTATTTGACGACATAAATAGTCCAAATATCACACAATTTTTCTCAATGGGCAGACACAAAAATATTAACAGTTTTTACTTGTGTCAATCTTACAGTAAAGTAAACAAACATTTACGTGACAATGTTAATTTCCTAATATTATTTAAACAAGACGATTTAAATTTAAAACATGTGTATAACAATCATGTGGGAAATGATTTTTCATTTAACCAATTTAGAAATCTCTGCCATCAGTGCTGGGATAGGTCTAAATATGGCTTTATTGTAATAGACAAGGAAAGGCCAAAGAATAATGGCAAATACAGATTTATGTTTGACCAATTTTATAGTGACCAAGGGCAAGGGTGTTGATGCCATCTAGAATAAACCTCTTGTCGTCATCAAAAGAGAGTACCTTTTTGTTCATCGTTAATGTTTGCAGATGGTGGTTTGTGGATTTAATTCTTGTAACATTCTCGTAGTAATCTTCTCCGGTTGCAAGACAGTGTAAGTAGTGTTGGTGTCTTAAGAGATGTTTAACTGTAGCGCTGTCAGCTCCTTTTGCCTTTTTAACCTCTAGCTCATTTTGCTTTTCTTTTTCGTATAACCACTGTAGAGGAATGAAAGAGTATAATTTTGGCCTTAAACCACAATATTCATACATAATTTGACCATTTAATTCGTCTTTAAACTTGCCCGTAACTTTTTTGTTTTTATCAGAGTATAAGAAATGATCTTTACTGTATGCAGAGGTGTCAAAACGGTCCAAGTCGCTTTGTATTTCCTTGTAAAAGTCCTCTGTTACTATAGAATAAAGAAGGCTGTCCGTGTCTGTCATTAAGAACTTTTTATTCTTAAATTTTGACATATAATTATAGTGGAAATCATACATGATTACTTTGCTGATATCCAAAATGGTCATTCCTAAATATATTGGTTTATCAAACTTTACAATTAATTTATTTAAATGCACAGCATGCAAGTTGTTATCGAACATTTTGCTGCAGTCAAATCTTGGCTTTGTAACATACTTTGTTAACTTAGACTCATCTACAAGATGTATATCACGAAACTTGCGTTGGTTCATAATTGTTCGACCAAAGAGACTGTTATTTAACAGTTTGTAAAAGTCTTTTTCAAAATCATGTTCAGCTTTTTGTCGCTTTTCAATATTAAAATTAATATAGGGTGCAAGCCAATTTGATTGTCTGAATTTTAAGATTCTGTGGTATTTTGTAACTACCAAACCCAGTTCTTCGTATTTTTTTAGTGCCTTATAATGTAGAATATATTTGGTTTTGTCATTTAAGTTTGGTATTAATTTTCCATTCATTTTTTCTGGTGCGAGCGGGTAGTCATTATGCAAGTCGTGTAAACTTTTATCGTATTTTAAATCAACTTCCAAAATAAATCCAAAGTTTTCATTTTTATTGGATTTATAATCTTTCTCATTTGTCCATCTAAAGCCATCAACGGGCAACGACTCACACATTGCTGTAGAGTATAGTGAGTTGCAGTCTAAGTATACAAGATAGGTGCTTTCTTGATTTGGGTCATAATGTTCGCCCATGTACTTATTGTTGGCTTTAGCGTAGCGCGTGGAAATCATGCTTACACCACCTCTAATGGCATGTTCTATAAACAAATGCATGTCAATGTCACTAAATAACTGTAATTTTATGCCGGTCATTCTAAGACACGCCTCCCATGTTAGTCCAGGCAGTGAGTACATGTGGACAGGGTCGAGTTTATAATCCTTTAAACTCAAGTCCCTAAATGTCTCAAACACATCAGCCAATAACAACACATCTGTTTTAAGGTATAAATCGTGATATTCTTTTAAATTCTTTATATTAAAATGATTCCATACGTTTTTAGCATGTTCATATTGCGCAGGAGATATACATTCTTTAGTTAGGCTGCTGTAAAATGCCTCTATGGGTGGTAGGGGCTCTAAAAACTTTTCTGGTCCTGTCATGTATTCGTATGGAAATTCGCCCTTGCGTTGTAGTAGTGGATTGTCTATAAATCTAAATGTATTTAAATTGGAAGCTAATTTGCTTAAGGGAAGAGACAGAAAGTTGTAGGAATCCAAAAATACCAAATCATCAACAGAGAACGATATATATTTTTCCATGTCCTTGGCTATGCAATTCAATTTGCGATTGAGTTTTCCCAAGTGTTGCATTATTAAATGACCATCATAGTTTTTAAGGTTGTGGAAGAATACTGGAATTTTCTTGGTTGCTTTATAGTTTAAATTGCAAGCGTTGTGGGAGGGTCCTCGGAATTTGCCTGTTAGATGGCAATGGTCGCGCACTTTATCACCCAGTAACAGCTGTTGGCATATGTGACAGTATTTAGAGTTTTGGAAGGATGCCTCTTGCTCTGCAGTCATTACAAGGGGAACATATACTTCCATCTGACTTTTAATAAAGTCATAGGTTTTAAATAACTTTTCGAAAAATACATCCATCACATTTTCACCGCTGTACAACTCTTCGTAAATAATTTTAGAGTCTCTCACCACAACATAAGCAAATCCAGAAGGAGTGTGTTTGCCGCCGTTTATAAAACATTCGAAATCTGCATAAATCACAAAGGGAGCTTTAAGTTGATATTTGTAATTCGTAAATTGTAGTGTATCTTTTTCAGACATTTGTACTCTTTGAGCATCAAAGGGTTTACAGTGTGTTGTGTGACGTTCCAATATATCTTTGGTGCCAAAATGTTGCAAACAGAACTTGCAAAAATATTTCTTATGGTCATCTTTTGTAGAATTAAACATTAACTTATCAAAATCACGAATTAAACAGTAATGTGATTTCTGACCATGTTTTAGAAGCAGCAGGTTGACGTGAGTATTGTCGTTTAGTTTAGTTGTTCTCAGTGGATATATTGTTTTTCCTTCAATTCCATATACATTAACACTTATGTTGTTTTGTTTTTCAAATTTATCAATGTCAGATATTTTTACTGGATATTTTATATTTGTCATATTTAACTGGTCCTCATAGAGTTCGTAGTGAACTACTCGATTTGCATTTTCTTTACGATTCCTTGGATTCAGGCTTGCTAAAACACTCCAGGTGAAACATTTATTATCGGTGTTTTTAATATTTAAAACAGCATGTTTTGATTTTATATTTTCTGGCGTGGGAATGTATGATTTGGGAGTTAGGGGCTTATATTTGTAAACATGCAACTGCCAGTATTTGGTGTGGTCATATATCCATCCACTGCCTTGAGCTTGATATTTGTGTATGGAGGTATCGATTTTTAAAAGTGAATTTTCAATTTGAGTCTTTAGCTGTGCTTTCTCAATTGATAAATTAGTTAAACTTCGAAAATCAGCAATACATTCTTTGTCAATGATTAAATCACCATTATTGTCCACTGAGTGTTTGATGAATTTTACTCTCCTAATAAGAATCCATTTGATGGGTAGAGGACAAGATTGGAGAGTGTCTAATATATCCGCGGACTCGCCGTAAAACTTAAACACATTATAGGGTCGCTTGTCACATCGTAGGTGGTGGCGGGGTTTGTTCCGGGTGATGACTCTCTTACACACATTACAAGTATTGTGGTTCTCTAACATATGCATTTTAAAATTGCTATTGTTAAATATTTGATGACATATTTTACAAATTTTAGGAATAACTTTGTGAACAAGTCGATAATGGCGTAATAAATTGCTTCTGTTGGAGTAAGACGTGGAGCACTGTGCACAGGTCAACATTTTTTGTTGGAATGAGGGTGGTGGTTTTGGGGCTTCTATATATATCCTTGGTTGAAAATTTTAAAATTATATCTTTTTTAAATAATAAAAACATATTTTTTAACTCTAAAATAAGACATTTTTGCGGTTTAATTACTGCAAAAATTAAAAAAATTTCCAATTTGGTGGTGCAATATTATTTTTTACATACACATTTTAGGTATTAATACACATTTGGAAATGGTGAATTTGGGAAGTGTAAGTGAAATTTATTAAAACACTTGCCTAGGACAATAACATATCCAAATTGCAGACAAATCGGACAGTAAACACCAAAGATAGTTTTTTAGAATTTGAAAATTAATTTTTAAAAATATAGAGGAGGGATGGGGACAATATATTTAATATAGGCAAGGGGTATATTTAATATAGGCCTGCGGGCGGGAGCTCTATAGGCGGGAGCTGGCGTCGGCTCAAAAACGGCTCCCCATAAGAATAACATGGGGAAAAAGCGCCGGAAGTGGGGTTAAACCGGTAATTCACCTCTACTATACAATAACTTCTAAGTTGTTTACATGTGTTGTTTATTTAGTGTGGAGTTATTTTTGAACTCGTGGATTTCTGCAAAGGATGTATTAAAATTAATGCAAATTTTAAATGGGGGAAAATAAGGCAGGGGCCAAAAAGAAAATTTGTGTAGGGTAGGATCGGGCGTCGGTGCAAAAACTGATCCCCATAAGAATAACATGGGAAAAAAGCGCCGGAAGTGATGCAAAACCGGTGTTTCTCCACTACTAAAAACAGTTATTATTTAACCGGATAAGCATATTGGTGTAGTGAATTTAAATAATTTTACATAAATATTTGTAGTATGATATACGCAACAAAAAACTGCCAATGAAAACAAATTACTATACTAATATTGAATGCAGAGAACTACGTGGTTAAAACAGCCTAAAAGACACAGGGTTTTTCGAAGATATTGTTGCTAAAAAATTTCGGAAAATGATAAATGATATATTTATCAGTTATTTGTTAAACAAACTAGTATTGATAAAGCAGCTTGTCTAATGCTGCGATACCATATATCGGTCGATAACGCTGTTTTGTTGATATTTACCGATAGTTACGGTATCGACAAAATTGCTTCAAATATTTTATTTTTATGCCTATAAAACTTTATTAAATACATTTTTGAAATATTTTAATATATTTAATAATACGATACATCGGTAAATTATTAAAAAACGTTTAAAGTATAAATAACATAGGAATGTTTACAGAAGAAAACACTTAGTTATTTGGAAAAAAGACTTGTTCATGGAATGTGAAAAACTAATTTTACTAACTTTTCTTGACATTGAAATTCTACAGCACAATCCTATAGAGGTGTTCCATACTGTATTTTTATAAACAAAACTGGAATTTGTAATACTAATTAATTTTTTAAACTCTGTTTGATGTTATTGTATTATACTATCAATAAGTCGTTTAATACAAACTATATAACATATTCTCTTAAATAAAATCAGTTCTTAAACCTTATAATGTATATCAGGTACGGGCCGTAAGAATTTGACAATTCAATTTTCTTTTAGCGAATTTCCTCTATAGGGAAGAAGCTATTACCGTAGTCGACATGGTAAGACCTAGGCCCGGGACCATGATAATTTTTCGTTTTGAGGTCCCCAGATGCCAAAAACACCATTCGTTCGAAACTGTATATACATATATATATATATATATATATATATATATATATATATATATATATATATATATATATAAATCCGTCCGATATATATATATCGTCCGTGAGCACGATAACTCTCGTAAAATTCATCCGATTTTGATGAAATTTTGTATAAACGTGTAAAGTAGCATTTATGACTTAAAGTTCGAAAACCAGACAGATCGACTTATCCGAAGGGGTATTTTGGGGAGGTTTTGTACCCCAAAAATGGGTTTTTGAGCTTTTAACATATAATTTTTTGAAAAATTTTATTTTATTTTTTTTTTCATTGGAATCAGCTTAGAAATACACACAATTTGGTATTTTGATCATTGCTCTACGTCAAATGGTTACAGAGATATTGAAAGTGCTAAATACAGTACGTTGTCCAATGTTATTCTTATGGAAGATAAATTGCTTATCTCGCTTATTTATGAACTTTTCCTGTTGAAACATGGTATATTGCTTCATATCGTTGTGGTCTATTGATATTTGCACTAACAAACATTTTTCGGCCGATAGTTCCCGTAGCAGCAAACCTGCGTACTCAGCCCCATGTGATTCTTAAGGGGAATAAGTAACGTGTTATCTCCCTTAATTATGAACATAAATTAATAAAATTGGTGTGTGGTTTTACCTACTTGAGTTATATTGATTTTTGAATAAAACCCCATTTTTTGTTTTCCTTGCTTCAGCAAACCTGCATGCTCAGCCGCCATGTTATTCTTATGGATAGTAATTAAAATGTCATAAATCGTTTATTTATCAATGTATATTGTTGAAACTGGGTATGTGGCTTTATGTGGTATTACGATACATATATATGCATTGTAAATTCGCTGAGTACGCAGGTTTGCTGCTACGGGGGTATTTAAAACTTTATGAATAGTTTATTTTAAATGAACCAATATTTGATTCTGCACTTTATAGGTGTTTAGAGCTACAAAAACCTGCATAGAACTTATGAGTATTGTTAAAGGTAAGGTGACTTTGACTTGGTCAGAGTTTGTAAAAGCGAAACGTTGTATCCAGCATTTTAGAAAAATCTGTCATGAAAGTGAGAAATATCTTTGATCTCAAGATTTCTTGATCAGAATCAGAAATATATCGTTAGATTACTGAACGGTTATAATATTTATGTTACTGTCTAACCCTTTGAACTGCCTGGGAAATGACACCCTCAGTGGCTGAGCTGTGTATTTAATAACTTGTTTCTTATATAGTTGCATTGTGTATTCACAACAAAGTCCAATAAATATTGATATATTTTTAGTGATATCTCAATGGCAAGTCGGAATCACCAAACGGGGGGTTAACCACCCAGACTATTAAGCAGCTTCCAACGGGTGTTCGAAAGTGTCTGACGATTACAAAAGCTTCATACACTAATATGTGAATATATGGCATACGTCATATATTCACAATGTTAGTGATTATATGGTATCGATAAGTGTTGATGATTACAAAATCTCTGTACGTACATGGTATTAAGCCTTCGTACAGAAAAAGTGGTACCTGATCGACGTAAACATTAATTACATCTAAGTAATAGATGTTATAGTACTTACTTAAGCTTAGCTAGGTCGCATGACTAAAACAATTTTTCTTGACTCAATATTTTCTTTCGAAAAGGGAATTTGTGTAAAAGATGATGTTCCTGCAGTCACGTCATCCGCCGTTTAGGCTATTGTTCCAGGCTAAATTATGTGTCTTTAAACAGTCAATGGATGCCTAGCATGCTATTTGATGTTCTAATGCATCTAATGATGCATCTAATGATGCATTTCAAAGCTATTGAAATACTAAAGATCTAAGGTAAGATAATGCCTTATAAGTGCCTCACAAATGGATTACTACATAAACGGAATTATTCGCACATAAAATAATACATATGATGTATATATATCGTTATATTTAGTTGACAACCATATTAGGAATGTTTAGCTAAAAAAGTATAATCATCGCCTAATGAATTACTCAAGAAAAGTATTGGCATTTTATAACATTTATCTCATGCATACCTTATAATTTAAATGTTTATTTATATGTACTTACAAATTAATGAAAGTGTTATATTTTTAATACCTCATGTGGTCGTTACAAGCAATCTAATATGTGATTATTTTTTTTTAGAGACTTACAAATAATAGTGTGGGTAAAAAGGCGACTATTAATCAAGTAATCCTGGGGCCAGATCGGTACACAGACCTGACTGGCAATATTGATTCCCTCGACCTGCCTCACTGGGTCACATTGAGTTCTGTTTGTTTGTTTGAGTATTATAAACATATCTTATATATTTTTCATCTACTAGAATAATATAAATTGCATCTATTTCATTAACAAATTTTACAGTTATTAATTTAGACATAAATATATGCTTTGAATAACATATATTTTAAAAATGCACCTTAATTTAAAGGAGGACATAGGCAGTTCTGTAAAACTAATGGGTGTAACATGTCTGTTAAGATCTTCAATAAGTAAGGGGCAGTTGGAGGTTGAGTTTCCGATTAATTAACCACAACCTAGTAAGTGATTGGTTCCAGTTCCGATGTGCCTGCAACTTGATTGATTAATGCCATTACCTAAGTTCAAACTGTTAGAGTAGATTTTATTGGTTAACTAGTTCACCAAGAACTAGTTAACCAAAAACTAGTTCCAGAAACTAGTTAACCAGAAACTAGTTCCAGAAACTAGTTAACCAGAAACTTTTGAAGTTTCTGTCTTGGTTCTTGGTTGCTCAATTTGTCATTGAGAAATTTATATAAGATAGACTTCAGATAACAAAATTATCTTGTCACAAAAAACCTGCGTACTCAGAGAATTTCCAATGCATATACCTCACCCACACATAAACCAGCCTCCCTAGTTTCATCAATATATATTAAATTAGCGAGATATATTTATATTCCGAAATAATAATATTGAACCGATCACGCAGGTTTTCTGCAACAAGGACAAATACAATCGGGGTATTAATTAAAATGTAAATATATCACAACTACATAAAGCCGCATACCAAGTTCCATCAGAATGTACTAATAAATGAAAGAGATATATAATTGTATATATTCCCCATGACAGTAACTTATTTACATGTGACTGTGTATGCTGGGTTGCTGCTATCGAGCTATTTTATATTAATATTACTTAACCAGATGAAGCTATACGCCAAGTTTATCAAAATGTGTTTATAAATAAGCAAGATATACATTGTACTCATTTCCATAAAAAAATTGATAAAATAAATCAAAATATCTTTATTGCAGAAATAAATAAATACAATGTATACAAAATTATGCAGTCATTTGGAACTTATGCTATAATAAATACATGCATTTATACAATAACTAAAAACGAAAAATGAACCCTGCAATTACTGCCCCTAAAGGCGAAGCCCAGTTACAGGGACAGTATTTAAAAAGTATGTTCTAATCGCAATGGCACTAAGATAAATATGTAATTAAATTAAGATTTGTTAAGACAAAATTTAAATCTTAAAGAAAACTAAAAAAAAAACAATAGGAATGCGTTGCAGTAATCAGTATACAGAAATGTCGCTGGGAAATTTTGTTAGCTACTATGTTAAATTATATTAATTTGATATTATATAAAACTATGACAGATTAAATTAAATTGTTGATACTAAACTAAAGAATAACATTTTTTAACTTTGCTAGGCACTTTGCTAGACACCGTACCATTTTTAGCGCTTTCAATGTCTCAGTAACCAATTGACATAGATGAATGATTAAAACGCCAAAATTTTTTGTTTTTAAGCTGAATCTAATAGTGCAAACTAAAATTATATTTCAACTAAAATGCACGAAAATTGTGTTTTAATAAACAAGAGGCAATATTTTTTTCAAAGATAACGTAATGTAATACATATAACCTTCATGCAACAGAAATGCGGCTATTTTCTCACAGGGTACTATGAAGATTTTAACTGTCGGGATTACACTAATTGTGATAAAACACAAGTGTATTATTATTATTATTTTATATATGAGCATTATTACTTTACTTATAAACTACCAAAAGTTCATATAGCAGTAAAATTAAAGAGAAAGTCTTCAACAGGATACACGTTATGAGGAAGGATTTTTAATATGACTCTACCATTCAAATCTTTGATTAGGCGTATTCGGTCACGTTTTACACTGTGAACCTGTTCAACAACAGCAGCTACTGTTTCAACAATTGGAAATTTGTTTTGTCTTTTTCTGGCTGCATTCGTACCTCCCAAAACCATGTATCATAAGATGTACTTGATGTTACCAATATATAGTGTTTCAAAGATTCATGAAAAGGTGTACCTTGACTGTCTTAGGATGAGTACGGATATCGCCTTTAATCTCATTGATACATTCTTTACTGGTAAATTGAATTTCCTTGACCCTATTTTCATGAAAACGGATAATACTTTACATTCCTGCATCTAACTTTTCTTTGTAGGGTCTGCCTGCAACTTGTGTTCCTGTCTTTAGTCACCATAGCAAATTATATTGTGCTTCAGCAGCTACTAAGGCAATCGGTGACTCTTAACGATATACGGAACTATAGCATGTCCAAAGATATCATTAAGATTTGTCGTGAGTTCTCGAACAGTTTATCTGACAGCTAGTTTATTCATATGGTAAACAATATTCAATATTCCAGTATTTTATTTTAAGGAAGACTATTTCATTTACCATGGTCTGTTAGCATCTCCTTTGCACATGCAAACCAATTGGCTTTAAAGCAATACATTAGGGATACATTAGATTGACTAAGGTGATTCAGGGTTACTTTAGGATTTCTTCACATATATAATAGGAATAAGCAACACATTTATCATTTATAAATTGCTTCCTATTGGCAAGTATTAAATGAGTTCAATTTAGTGGGTTGCTTTTAAATAAAATAATCCTACCATACTGTAATGCAAATGTCATTTACTTTCTTTTTAAAAGATTTCAACCCCATTTCTTTAACAAAAACTGTCTGTTCCCCAAACCTTTCAACGTTTTATTGCAAAAAATATAATCCCGACAGTTCCCAAACATCTTTTGAAAAAAAAAAAACATTACAGTAAAGACAGTATATGTATCTGCTATATCAGGAAATATTATAATTAATTAAATATAAATTATATTATTGAAATTTATCAGTTATTATAATTTTTAGTAATTACATGAGTAGAGTTCAACCATAACCTTTTAATCTAGTCTTTAGATCTATATAAGACTGCAAGATCTATTTTTCAATTATATTATGTAAAATAAATTGACCGTATAATTATTTTTTATTCAAACTTCTATATTACCGGAACATTACGCTTCATTAAATCTAATGAAATTTGATTAAGATATCAAATGTAATTATTAAACTCCAGTCTTGATTTTACAGTAGTTAGCTGAATACGCAATTTATTCGTTCAAAAAGTGGGTTTTTACCAGCGAGCACATAATAAAACTATTATATATATATATATATATATATATATATATATATATATATATATATATATATATATTCTATTATGTGCTCGCTGGTTTTTACCATGACTTAATAAAACTAGAACGTTGCCGCTGAACAGGAGTGTGTGAGAGGGCGTTTCTCTCGTTTTGGTCAGATTGTCCCAAAAGTCGCCGTTTTTCAACGCGCTGAATCTCCTACATCATTTGTAGGAGATTCAGCGCATTACATTAATTACATTAATTGCATTCAGCTACATTAATTGCATTTGTAGGAAATGCAATTAATGTATGAAGTTTTTGGAAACTCTGTCCTCTTTAATTTCGTTCTCAATAGTCTTTTAGATAACACGCTTATTTTTAAAGGTATAAGTCAAAAACTAAAAAGTGCAGAATATTTAATGTTTTTTTTTATTTTCTCAGTGAAGCCGTCCTTTGTCGAGGTGGCAAACATGAAATTCGAATTCAGCACCTCAAAAAAACATATAGAACCATTGTGAAAAAAACTTCTGGCATTTATTCCTGGGAAAAGTAACATTTGACTGGACTATACTGTGTTGTTCCGGAACCCACTTTCTACTTATATCCGAAACTTTCGTTAGCCAGTATGTTTTAATGCAGGAAAGTTATTAGTGAATTTCCTTTGGAAAGTGAACTATTAGCATGACCCGCACGGTGAATTTTAAGCCCGGGACCACCATAGAAGTTCCTAACGTGACCCCCTGAATACGTTTTGGGGGGTCGTTCAAATTTATATATATATATATATATATATATTTTTTTTTAAAAGAAAATTACCAGAGTACCCTTCAAAATTCATTTTTAATTCACTGACACGTGTTTCGAGGTTTAATATATATATATATATATATATATATGTGTGTGTGTTTGCACTCTAGCGGTCGCAATTTTTGTCCGATTTACTTCAAATTTGGTAGGGACGTTCCTTTCTGTAATCAGTTGGAGAAGTTCGTTGGGCAAAACAATCGGAAAACTCTAAACCCCTTTTTTGGGGGATTAATCTTTCAAATTTCGAGTTTTTGGGCTCAGAAATGGTCATAAAAGCCCCAGATGTAAAATTAATGCATGTAAAAACATGGGAATTAGAGAGGCGAAAGTTTTAAGCCCTCTCTCGTCATTTTAGCATAAATATTTACCGAGTTATTAAAGAAAATGTGTATCGACTAAACACAGTACGTTGTCTTATGGGGGTTTTACACGAGAAAAGCCTGTTATTCCTTTGTTAGCGTACTTTTATCATCCCCAGCAACCTCACGCCTACTTTCAAGCCTGTCTGGACCTTCTCCTAACCGTATATTGGGAAATATTGTATTCCCAGCTTTGCAAGTAAATGAAACCAGGAGTATCAGAACAGCCAAAAAATCAATGTTTTCAGATTTCAATAAAAATTGGACAAATGTATATTTTTACACTGATTTTGAGTTTTAAAAGTTTTTATTTGGAAATTCACTTCCCTCACGTCAGCGTGCTGCGTGCGAACTCGTTATGATTTTGCCGTTCTCTCATTGGGAATGTTCATGTTAGGTGTAACCAATTGAAATAGATATCCTTCTGCCACATCATAGCTTAATTTACAGGGTTGTATGTAAGAACAACATATATGTATACTTTGGAAAATCAAATATATATTTTAAAGTCTTAAAATAATTAATTTTAAGAGAATCCAGTCAAATCTCCTAGCGTATTAAGCACAATAAGGCGAAAACATTAAGCTAAATTACAAAGACTGTAGAACAATGAAGATTATTTCCCTAGATGCTACACCGTTTATAGTAATGGACACGTAAACCTAGGGAAATCCTACGCTACTTAATTTACATTTTTAGACAGTTATTACTTTGCGTATTTATTCTTGCGAACGCTATGTTTAAGAATCGTTAGTTTTGATTAGTAATTTTCAATCCGTAAAGGTATGTATATTTCCCTTTGTTATATAGCTTATTAGTAACAAATATTAGAAAAATTAAAATTGCATTCTGTTAGTCTAAAACAAAATAATTTAATTTAAATCTTACTTTATGTATTTTAATTTATAAAACGGGCCTTTTATCCAGTCCAAGCACGAATAATACTTCTTTTACTCTATTGTTGGAACATCGAGGTTTGCTAAATATCCACAACTCAAGTACCATTAAAATGGCTCTAAATGTAAATTGTATGAGAGACAATTTTTTTCGAAAAAACTTTGGTATTATTTATCAAATCCATTCCAATAACGAACGTTGCGAGGTTTTTTAATAAATAATTAATCGCATATTCTAAAGTTGATGTAAATATGTGGAGGTATTTTCGAGTTATCGTATGCAAAGACACTCCAGTTTGAATCACTTTAGTTGGCAGCATAACCATTGAAGTCGATCATGAGATCTCACTCACTTCGAAAGCTCACCCTATTACTGTCATAGATTTTTTTCAAGATAATTGTAAAGAAGCAAGTATATACTTCAGTCCTAAGGAATCTCTAAGATTGTTAATTAAATAAATATCTGTACTATAACTCAGAAACTATTACAACCTCGCTAAATTTATGAACTGAAACCTATTTATAACCAATGTAAAATATATTAAATACCAGGACATTATTTTATAATAATACAAATGTATGTCCATACTATAGTAAATCAAAGTCAAATGTTACATCAACAAAATATTAATTTAGGCAATTCAATGTTGTTGCAAAACGAAAATTCACATGTATTTCCCTAGCGCCCAATCTGATCATAAATTCTTCTATCCCTATTCAACAGCTCTACCGCAGTAAAATGTGGTTATTACAAAGAATTCCTTTCTTGAACTAATTTACTTTTAATTCATTATATTCTTGACTTGTATAAATGGCTACGACGAATGTCATTAAAACTAGTTTTTCATAAAATGATAATACTTTATGAAAAAGGAAATTATTTAATTAAAAATATTTAAATATTTCATAAAACAATAAGAAATATTATGTATTACGTTATATGGTAATTTATGGTAGTAGGACAAAATGTTTCTCATAATCATATTTATTTTAAAACCTTGGGTATTTAATAACTCTAGAAAATGATTAATACGGGTTATTTAATAATATTTTTGCACTTAAATTAATTGTTAACCCTAACACCAATTCAAGACACTTTTGTTTATATTTATGTACATCTTTAATCACAATACCGTTAGAAATCTATATTTTTTATTCGATATGACTTACTTGTACAGTAGTATGTTTTATACTTGTTAGTACAGAAAAATAAATTGGAACATTAAATTACATTGTACTATTAATGATAGAAACAGCAAGATAGTAATTTAATATAAATATTACAAAAGAGGTTCTGTTAATAATAGTTTTCAACGCCTCTTAAGCAGCCTTAATCCGTGTCATTGTTTGGAAATTCTAATCTTGGGCGGGTTATCAACAAAGATGATTAGAAACTGTGCTAAAAAATATCCAATATCTGTGTAACAACTTTTATTTTATATGTTTATGAAAGAGTCAGTTTATCTTGTGGCATTGTCAATAGGAAAATATTTGGTAAATGTATGGTTTTAAGTTTTGAGATGTTTGTAAACTTGTAATAATGTTTGGTATATCATAAAATATTCCTCCATTAAGTTTTTCTTGGAAAGTTAAATTAGGATTTTTAATTAGGAAACGAAATCACAATAGTTTCTAGTTTATTTTGATTAATAGTACTTGGAGGCTTCTTGACTTTTAACTCGTTCCAAGACATACTGTGTATTAATATTGCGTTTCATTTTATAAAGGTCGATCGTTGTTCAAGTTATCTTGTTACTGAAAGTAAGAATCCACCCTCAAAAATCTTCAACTATGTTTATTACTATAATAAATTGTAAGCCACTGGGTTCACAAGGTAACAATACATTTTACGTAAATTGTAAACCCAATTTATTTAGTTGTATTGTTTTATTAAAGCCCCCTTACTATTTTTACATAGGTCATGTTTTGAGGTTTAATGTAATGCGCCAGATGTGACTTATTGGGTTTTGATCCAATTTAATTTTCAACAAAGCCGTACAGAGGAAAGCAGAAAACGATTTCTTCATGAAAAGCATACGATAACTCGTATGTGATGTCCTAAGTAAATACCTTTTATGTTCATATGCAAACAAAATAAATCTATTCACTGTCATTGTTCAGTTTTAATTCTATAATTGGGTTATGATTAAAGTTTATGACAACATATACTTCTTGTTGTTGTATGATTATTCACCGGGTAAACATCTTAGTGATTAATTTATATACAGGGTGCTAAACAAACCTATCAGGACTTTAGTATATGACTTATCATACAAAAATAAAGAAACAAGTTTATTTGAAGATATGTCCTAAAATGCTTGATTTCCCGTCTGTCTGTGTTTTTTTTTACATAATACGTTATACCTTATGGTCATTTGAAGCTATCAACTTCAAACTTCATATATGTATTACATCTAATTAGATATATATTTCGGTATAGAATGTCAAGTTTCTACTTTTTACCGTTTCAATATGGCAGCCATTTTTCTTTGTCAAAGCTAAACATATTAAAAGCCATAATAAAAAAAACAACTGTAAGGATAAATAAAGTTTTGTCATTTTGTCCTAAAAATAATAATATGAAAACTGCAATAATAGGATTACAAATAACTGAGAAGTTGTGACTTTTATTAGTTAAAACATGATGTTTTAGTCTATAAAAGGCAACAAAAGCATATATACAAATTCATTCAAATCACGATTTCTTAATTATTTATAATCTTATTGTTTTTAATCTTCATATTATTATTTTTAGGATTAAATTACTCAAATTCTTTGATTTATACGGGTTTTTAAGATATTTAGCTTTGAAAAAAATCTTCCGTTTTGAAATGGTACAAAGTAGAAACTTGATATTCCATACCAAAATTAGTCTTATTAAATGTAATATTGTACTGAGGTTTAAGTTGATATCTTCAGATGTCCCTAATATATAGCGTATTAAGTAAAACACATATACAGGCGGGAAACTAGGCATTTTCTGAGTTATCGTCATATGAACTTTTTTCTTTCTTTTTATATCAGAAATCATATCCCAAAGTTCTGAAAGTTTTTTTAACACCCTGTATAGACATATGAAAACTGCAAATAAATATGTTTAAGAGAGCCGAACTAACAGTTACATCAAAATGTTACAGCATCGTGATAGATCACTCGGCAGTATTTTTTTTTTTTTTTTTTTTTTTTACGATAGGAAAATGCATTATGCACCGTCAGGGTTTGGTGTTTCCCCCGGTGTGTAGGACTCTCACCCACTAAAAACCTATCGGTCCAGGCAATGGAAGCCCTCTCGGAAACGCTGTTCGCAATACTTCAAGAGGGTGCCTTCGTACGCCAAAGATGGCATTTCAACCGCGATGCTCCACCAGGTTTAGCTGCGTCGATGCATCACAGCTGTTCTGTTCTCTTTTCTTTCAGCACCCTCCTGGAGAATGCAGAAACAGAGCTCCACGATTCGGGACTGGACAACATTCGACGAACGAGTGTGTCCGGCGAGATCGGGCCAACGGCCCCTTCGAGGTCCCTTCTGTCCGCTTCCCACCTCACGCAATGGAAGAAGGTGTGCAGTACATCGTCGTAGTCGGAGTCACCGTACTGACATTCCGGGCTCGCTGACTTCCCCATCTTGTGAAGGTAGGCCCCGAAACAACCGTGTCCGGTGAGGAACTGGGTGAGATAAAAATCTACCTCCCCGTGCCCCCGCTCAACCCACTCTCGGAGATCCCCAATGAGTCTCGCCGTCCATCTTCCCCGTTCGTCCCCCTCCCAGCGGTTTCGCCAATCCTCCATAGTGCGTTCTCGGGCTTCGGCACGGCTCAAAGCACCGTTCCCATCGAAGATCCGCTTCCGCTCGAAAGCAAGAAGATCGATGGGAATTACCCCAGCAACTACGAGGACGGCCGGCTCCGACACTGTGCGGTACGCCGAAGCGATCCGAAGAGCGCCTCTCCTCTGGACCGCTGTCATCTTTCCCCTCAGTCGTTTTTTCCGGAGGGCCTCTGCCCATGCCTCACACCCAAAAAGAAGAACGGAGTGAACCACAGACATCAGCACCCGCCGCTTGCTACCAATCGGTCCCCCGACATTCTTCATCAGTCTGCTCAAGTTGGCCACAATCTTTTCAGCTTTCTCCGTCGCAAATGTGATCTGATCCCGGAATGTGAGCCGAACATCCAGTCTCATACCCAGGTACTTGACAACGGGTTTAGTGACAATCACTTCCCGATCGACCGCGAGCTGCACAATGGGATTAATCCTCCGTCTGGTGAGAAGCACGATCTCGGTCTTCTCCGTCGCCAAGGACAGGCCGTGGTCACCCATCCACCTCGTCACTTGGCCCATGGCCATGGTCAACAGCCTCTGCAGCTCATCGACATCCCGCGCAGTTATAATTACGGCGATATCGTCCGCATAACCGACGAGGAAAGTCTCCCGAGGCATTTCCATTCGGAGGATCCCATCGTAGGCGATGTTCCAGAGGTCCGGTCCAAGAATCGAGCCCTGAGCGGCACCCGCTGTTACATCTCTCCGCCGCGGTCCATCCGGCGTGTTGAAAACCAACTTCCGATCCTGTAAGTAGCTCTGCAGCATCCTTAACAGGTACGGGGGAATTACAAAATCCGTCTTCAATGCGCCCAGCATGTCAGCCCACCTGGCTGAGTTGAACGCATTTCTCACATCCAGCGTAGCCAACATGACTAGCCTTCGTGATCTGTGGTTCACCTGCTGAACAGCCTCAAAAGTCCTGATCACTTCACCAACAGCTCCAATTGTTGATCGGCCCGACCGAAAGCCGTACTGACGATCGGAGAGTCCACCTGCCGCTTCTACTGCCTGTGTGAGCCTCGGCTTCAGGAGTCGCTCAAAAAGCTTCCCTGCCGTGTCTAGCATACACAGAGGTCTGTATGCAGACGGGGTTTCAGGATCTCCCTTGCCTTTGCCGATCAACACGAGGCGTTGAACTTTCCATCGCAGAGGAAACAAGCCTTCCAACAAACAGTGGTTGTACATGTTCAGCAGCAGGCCTGGAAAGTCCAGACCTACTACCTTTAGCACTTCCGTTGGAATTCCATCGGGACCAGGAGCCTTTCGGCAGCGCAAAGAGCCAATGGCACTTGACAGCTCTTGTTCGCTGAACAAAGGTATTTGTTCGGGAACCACAGCAACCTCTTCATTCGGCCTGATCTGGTGGGCCGGAAACAAAACATCCACGATAGCCTCCAACTGGACGGAGCTCAAGCTAGGGTTAGCTGATTGGGCACCGAGCCGTCGCATAACTACTCGGTAACCCAATCCCCAAGGATCATTGTTGAGGTCCTCCGTTAGAGCTTTCCATTTGGAGGCTTTACTTGCGGAGATAGCGCGCTTCAGTACTTGTCTGGCCGCCCTGAACTCCTGCATAAGTGTTTCAGGCACCACGCCACCCCTTCTCCTACTGCGGGTGACCTTTCGTCTGAGTTTAAGGCACTCTCTCCGCCGTACAGCAATGTCCTCCGTCCACCAGAATGCCGATCTTCTGTTTCTTCTTGGTTGCACTTTTCGGGGCATGGCAGCATCACAACTACGCTCGATGAGCCTCATTGTGGCCTCCACGATCTCCCCAGTGGTTCCCGAAGATTCTACAACAGCGGTCTTCCCCTCGTCAATCGCCGAGGACAATGCCACCGAAACGAGCCTTGAAACGTTCCAGCCTGGCGTCCAATTAAGGTTCCTTGGCTCAAAGCTGTTTGTAGCAAGACTGAAGGTGATGTACTGGTGATCGGAGCCAGTATAGTCTTCGATCACTCTCCAGTCTGCGATCCGTCTCGAAACGTTTTCTGACGTAAATGTCACATCCGGTATGGTTGATCCATAACCTGGACGCCTGAAGGTGGGCGAGTCTCCCACGTTCGCCACAGCCAGTCCAATCCTTGCCGCCATCTCCAAAATTTTCCGTCCTCTTGGGTCTGTTCTTGGCATACCCCAATCTATAGCCCTAGCATTGAAATCGCCGGCTACGATCAGGGTTCCACTGAGGGAGCGAAGAAGGTCCTCTAGTCTGTCCAGACGGGCCTGGAAATCTGCCGCATTCTCGTTGGGTGAGAAGTAGCAGATAACAAAATTTGCTTCGCTGGTAGTCACCCAAACGAGACCGTTCCTCCTACCGTGACTTCTGACAAATACATTTGTATTTGGGATCCAAATGGCAGCGGTCCCGACTGTGTCCGGGTACCAATTGGATCCATCCCTGTCACGGTACTGCTCGCTAATAATAAGCAGATCGATCTTCCTTTCCAGGACTATCTGGGACAGAAGATCATTCGCTACCCTACAGTGCTGAGTATTTCCTTGGAGGACTCTCATTTCTTTTTTAGACTGGCTGTGGCACTGTCAAGAGCCTGCCGGAAAACGAGGCATGCTCTTGCTCCTGGCAGGTGTTCAGTGTCTGCCTGCTCTGAAACAAGGGCGGCGCACAGACAACACTTGGCATTGGCAGTACAAGCGTATCGCTTGTGGCCACTCGCACCGCACTTCAGGCACAGATTCATGGCCCGACGGTCTGGGCCTTTGCAATCGGCCTGAAGATGACCGTAACCAAAACACTTGAAGCACTTGGTTACTTCCACCCTCCGACGAATCCTGGCATTGACCCAGCCCACCTTTATCCTCGCTGTTTTCAGGAGTTCATTCGCTCCGCGTTCTGACAGAGAGACAATCGCGAGCTTCTGCTCTCTGCTGTTGGGTCGGGTCAAAGATACTTTAACCTCCCCCGCTCGCGCTCCAAGATCTCTCTCGATGGCCTCCTTGACTTCATTTTCGGAGGTGAAACTATCAAGGTCCCTAATTTCCAGAGAAACTCTCGGTTCTAGGTTCTTGACAGTTCCATTTTCGCCAACGGCTCTCTTCAGTGCAGAACTGAACTCGTCTCTGTTTGTGGTCTTTGCACCAAGTTCCACAAGGACTCCACCGGTGCGCGTTTGCCGAATCGCACTGATTTCGGCACCCGACTCTTCCGGCTTCACCCCAGCTCGGATTTCCTTCAGCAAATCCGCATACGACTTCCCAGAGGTCGGACGTATGAGGATTTCGTCGGGTCGCGGCTTCCTGCTTCGCGCTGTGAACTTTGGCTTGGACGACAGCGTTTTCGCCTGCTCCTTACCCGTCTCCGCTTTCTTGGTTTCAGCTTTCGCAGCCTGTTTTTCTTTTGTCTTCTTATATCTCTTGGCACCCCTTTGCACCTGCCAAGGAGTTTCTTGGGAGCGGGTGTCCTTTACTACCTGCGTTGACGTCAGCGGTTGCTGAGAGTTCTCTTCTCGGGGAGTTGGAAATTCTAACTGCCTACTCGCGCTTTCTCCGCTGGCAATCGTGGGGGAACTGGCAGATGAAATTACGACGGGGGCAGGCTCCGGCTTTGCCCGTTTCCTCTTCCCTCCTTCCGTCACCACCGGAGAAGAGGACTGTTCCCACACCTTGCGCTCGGACGCAGACGACGCAAGCCGAAGTTTCCGGATCGACTGCAGCTGGAAAAAAACAGTCGCCGATTTTCCTCACGCCATCCTTTACCCCTTTAGGAACACGGTGGTTGTTCTGGAAAAGGGTCTCCAGCTCGCCTAGAGCGATGGCAATAAGGTCTAGCTGTTCTCCCTCAGCCACGTTGGCATCGTCGATCTGACTCCTGAGGTGACTGAGACCGCCACCGTCTCTCCTCGGAGTCATCGAGCCGTCCTCTTTCGTTGACTTCTTCTTATCATCTTTTCGAAACGGGTTCGGTGGAGTCTTCACCTGAACCTTAGTTGGACCAAAGGGTTTCGGCTGAATCGTCGCCCGCTTATCTTCTTCCTGGTCCTCGTCCAGGTCGCCACTAGGCACTGCAGGTGGTGCAGTTGGAGGTGAAGTTGATGAACCCCCAACTGGTGCCTTTCCAGACTTCATGGTCGCAGGTGGTGACCTAGATAGCCTCGAGCTACGGGCAAAGGGATCCCCAGTACCCTGCTCCATCTCAACGTTCAAATTGTCGGTGGTGGTGTCCATTCAATTGGTGTCACTAGCGCATCGTGCGGCAAGGGGTGGCCCGGAGTAGCCAGGAACGGGTATACCCTCGGGGACGTCGCCCCTACCCCAGTTCCCTGAGGCCTGGCCTCCGTTTGCCCGGCACCGGTAACCGGACGTGCCGGGGGTCACCCGTGGCAATGCTGGTCCGACACCATGCATCCATGCCGCACTCCCTGGTCAGGGCCCGAAGTGGCTAGCCTCTGACACTTCCTCCCATACTCCCCTCGGTAGAGCAAGCTCACAACAACCCCCGCTCCAGCCCAGTGACAAACCGGACTGGTTAAGGAGCACTCCCAGGGAGCCAGAAAGGAGTGCCAACCAGAAGAAAGAAAATTGAGAAAGACACCCAGGTGGGGTCGAAGAAAAGAAAAGGTAGGCAAGAGTAGCCCAGAAAAGAAAGAAAAGAATGCTTGAGACCTAAAAGGTGGAAGAAAGGCCTCAGCTCTTGGAATGACTGTGAGTGGAAGAAACTCACAGTTCGGCTAGGGTACCCCGGGGTCGCCAGCCCTCCCCTGGACAAGCCAGAGAGGGGCCTCCCGTGTAGTCGAAAGCCGACTACCCCTGAGGGACACTCGGCAGTATTAAGGAATTAACATCTTGATGCAATTCGATCAGTTATCAGGAGGCGAATACAGGATTATTTGAGGATTTGTAATCTTTTCAAAAGATTTTACCAACTGTAAGGTCGGAATTCAAAATAATTAGTTTTAGGATTTATTAAAATTTAAACCTGCTTCCAAAAGTTTTATTTCTGTAAGACCTAAGACGTTATATAACCAGGAACATTTTTTAACAATGCACTGATACAGTGCTTTTATACAACTTATGAAATTTCTCGTGAAAATCTTTGTAAAGGAAAACCACTATTCAAACAAAAGTTTTTCAATAAAAGGTTTATCTGCACTGATTAAAAGTGCTGTAATAGTAAAAGGTTTCAGTCCAATGATTTGATGAGACAGAATTGTAATAATTATCAGTTGCTAGCAGATATTTTGTAATCTGCACGTTAGACCACTACATCCGGTGTTATCGTTTACTTAACTTAGTTTAATTAACCTAAAACGTCTTGCACTAAAATTTTTTGTTAAAATCATTACTGCGAATGTTATTTAAAACCAAGATTAACTTTACATTTGCAGTTCCCACAAATGTTATTATTAAGTGGTAAAGTATACTTTGTTTCATATTACAATAACGTACCTATGGCTTTGTGACCAAAAGAATATTGTCTATCGTCTAAGCTCTGAATATAGAAAAGTTGTTCAATGTTGTAATTCCGTCCAATAACTTACGTTTTGTATTTATTGAGAAAGGATTATGTTTTAATTACATTTGCACATTTTGCACATTAAACAACGTATTTTTTACTTTCGACTTGTAAAAAAATTAATGTTTAACTGATTTAAATGCAGTTTATTTTTTATTTAGTTACTATGTTTGTGTTAATTGTTTTATTTTAAAGTGAATTAATATACAATTATAGTAATATTGAAAGTATCATTATTTAAACTAAAAAAAAAAACAGATTGAAGAAGCCTTTACATTTTGAATCAAATCATTGCCGGCTATTAATGTAATACAGCTGTAATACAAAAAGAGTAAGGAGCATGACCATTAGTTATTATCTTCACTACAAGGACAATATATAGAAGCAACGTCAGAAGATTGCTTCAGTAAATCAGGTGAAGTGGAGCCAATATCCTGTCCCATCACTGACATTGACTAACATCCCGTCCGGTATACTTGAGGTTAACAACAGAACAACTAATCGTTTCCTATCATATATTTAACAGCTTTGTTATCGTATTATGTGCTGTAACTGTAGCATCTAATAGTTTTAAATTGGACCGTCTGCCACCTAAGCTATCGGGGAAGAGTTTGTATTTACTAATCTTATTATCATCAAACACCTAATCTCCTTTAATTTAACCGAGTTCTGTATACTAAACTAAATATTTGTATCCTTAATCATTTAGTTTAGTATGGCAGCAAAAAATGCTTTTCATAAACAGTAATAGAAAGTAAATTAACTGTACAAGAAATCTTACTTGATAATTTGTATTTGTATTATATTAAAAATTAATGGAGCCAAATAAAGCATTTGAATTATTTGTTAACAATGAACTATAGCTTATAAGATTCTGACAGTGAACCTTTAAAGTTTCTTCTTTACATATAACATTATACCTGTAAGATATAACATATATTTTTACCAGTAGAGTGGTGATAACTTCAAATTCAGAATCATTGCAAGAATGCAAAATCACTGCTTCTGAATGGTGATACAAGGGTTCTAATAAATAGTTTATTGCCTTTGTTATTAATGTTTATGCAATGAATATATTTAACTATACTTAAGTAAATTATTAAGGATACAGTTATTTATCGTAATATAAAGAACGTGATTATGTCATTCAACTTTGATAACTATATTTTTAAATACTAAGTCTTAGCCTTACCTGATAGCATAGGTGACAGACAGCTCAGTTTAAAACTATTAGTTGCTTCAGATACAGGTCTGCTGTAATAGCAAAGCTGTAAAATATGTCAGTAAACTATTAGTTGCTTCAGTTGCAGGTCTGCTGTAATAGCAACGCTGTAGAGTATGTCAGTAAACTATTAGTTATTCTGTTATCAGCCTCAAGTATACCGGACGGGATATTAGTCAATGTCAGTGACGGGACAGGATATTGGCTCCACTTCACCTGATTTTACTGAAGCAATATTCTGACGTTGCTTTTATATACTGTTCTTGTAATGAAGGTAATAGCGAACTACTGGTCGTACTTCGTACTCCGTTAAACTTGCATTTAATTTACATATTTTCACATACACAGTTTAACGAAACGTTCTCATCAGGGACACGTCAGAGAATAATTAAACCCTCATAAAATTATGAAAAGCTGTACCGGTACACAAGCTAATAACCGGCAATGATTTGATTCAAAACGCAAAGGCTTCTTGAATCGGGTTCTTTGAGAGTTCCAATACTGATACTTTCGGTATTAATATTAATGGAAAGGTTATAATAAAACATCTAACAAAAACATGGGGAAAATAAGAAATTTGAATATCTTTTAGATATAATAATAAAATATTTGTTTGGTAACAAGTTGAACAAAATTAAGAAACCCCAAAATTACGTGTTCGGTTTTTAAACTTACAGTTCTTAAAACATAATTTGTTTTTCATTTATTGTAAATTAATTTACAGTGATTCTATAAATACTGTAAATTCATTTAGTAACAAAAGCATTGACAATATATCACACTTTATACTTTACAACCTGGCATTAATATTTGTGGAAACCATAAGCAATTCAATATTAATTTTTAGATTAAATAAAAATTGCAGGAATGTTTTCAACACACCAATTTTAAGTCAAAGACCTTTTAAGTCTATAAAATTAAATTGATGAAACACCTCATTTCGCGGTCTAACGTGCATGAATTCACAGCATTTTCATGGATATCGTTACTGTTTACTGTTGATGTTTATATGTAAATTGTTACTAATTGAAAATTACTAATTTAAACTAATGATTCTAAAACATAACGTCTGTTCGACTAATGAAAAATAGTAACAACTGTCTCGAAATATTAATTAGGTAGCGTAAGATTTCCAAAGGTAAGCTATATCCATTACTATTAAATAAACGGTGTAGCGTCTTGGGAAACATTATTCATAGTTCTACAATCTTATTAATTAATCTATTTTCTTTATTCATTGAGCTTAATAAACTAGGAGATTTAACTGGATTTTCTTAAACCAATTCTCTCAACACTTGGAAATATCTACATATATATACGGTATTAATAGTAACTGTACAAATATATAAGATAAAAGCAATATATTTAAAAAATTACACATAACATGAACATGCCTAATGAGAGAATGGCAAAATCACATTAACTTTCCTACTAATAACCAATTGGCTACCGGGTGTTTCGAAAACGAGTAGAAAGTGGTTTCCGGAATAACAAAGTAATGCCAGAGTTTATTTGCAAAGGTAGTTGTCAAAATTAATCCAATGGTCTTACCTCCATCCAAATACTCCTTAAAATTACTAGTTCTCGCTATTTATTCAATAACTTTCTTCTTATACATGTATACAATATTGAGGCTTTTATTTGTTTAAACAATGTTTGTTATTATGTTCGTAGTGATTAAATGGTTCTACATTAAAATGTTTATGTTTTTTGTGATGCAATAAAGTATTAGTTTCCCTTTTAAATGTGTTTTTATATATCTTAAAAAGGTAAATATAATTAGTTACATATACTTAACTAAACTTTAAAACTTTTGATGTAACTTTGAAAATTGTTTCTTGATAAATCTAATGTTTTGGATTTTCTAATCACATTGCTATATTGGGCTTTAAGTTATGTTAGAATACGTTAAATTATTGTACATAAAATACCATATGTTTTGGTTCAGTGCGTGAAGTAAACCCGGAGGCCGCGATAGATACATAAGACTACATGAATTATTCACTGCTTTGCCGAGTACGAAAATCTCTGTACGATCACGAGCGCTCATCAACGTCTTTTTTTACTTTCTCCCCCTATACATAGTATATGGAGAAAGTATTGTTTTCGTCAAAATTTTCGAATTTGAGTTATTGGTGGAAATATTCGTTTTGGTGCTCCCTGAACCCAAAAAAGTGGTTTTTACGTGATGTCTGTCTGTGTGTGTGTGTGTGTGTCCGTGTGTGTGTGTGTGTGTGTGTGTGTGTGTGTGTGTGTCTGTGTGGATGTGTACAGAGCTAGAGCCCTAACCAATGGGCCGATTTTTATGAAATTTGGAATGTAGGTACTAATCCACGATATCTCCAGGCGTTTTTTTCATTTTTTTGAATTTTTTATTTTTAAGGGTAATTATCCCCCAAAAACCGCCAAAAATCATGAAAAATCCAAATTTCTCAAAATCGGCTCTAACGATTTTGATTAAACTTTGGTCGTTTGTAGAACTTTAGTTTTCCAACAAAATGACACCACCCGCATTTCTGTAAAAATGCGGGTTCAGAAATTACAGGACTTAAAACATTAAAAATTCAGTTTTTTGGATTTTTCATAAAAAAACATAAACATACAAAAATATTACTATTCACCATTAAAAAGAGCTATAAAAACTAAATAATTCAGTATTTTGAATTACTATTCTACGATTTCTGGTTGCGGAGAAAATTGTAATTTTAATTTTGCGGTAAACGCAGTACGTTGTCCAATGTTATTCTTATGGGGAATACAAAAATTACTATTTCTCTCTTATTTACTGATCAATTTCATTCAAACTTGACATTCTTGTCAAGTTAGCATTGGCCAACAGAGGAAATTCGAAATATGTTGCCCCCTTAATAAACCTGGGGGGGAATAGGGGTCATTTCCCCTCTTAAAACCACGAGTGTAGCAATAGCAAGGATTTGGGTGGATGTTTTTTGAAACAACTTGTTTACAAGATTTTCTGTACATTCGACCGTGCTTTGTATTCTATATTTAGTAAATAAAAAGTAATTTATTCATTAAAGTTGGGCTGAAAGGGAGAAAGTATGTGTCAGTTACCTGATACCGTTTATTGTGTTATAAGTTGGACATTAAGCACATTACACATTAATTGCAATTCCAATTTGATGGGAGTGACGTCTGGAAAAATATTGTACTAGCTATTTTAAGATGTATGCTATACTCTACATAACACGATAGTTGTTTTTATTTTACTCTAAAATGCCTATTAAAGCATTGCACATTTGACAATTAGTTTCACTAACAGTCTTAAAGGTGTTATTAAGTAAAAAGTACTTGAAACTAATTGCCCTAAAAATTTATATTTTGAAAAAGCATATTTATGTTATTAGTATGCCAGCATATTAACGATGTATGATTTTTAGGTCGCATTTCTTAAATCAAAATTTTCCTTAGTAAAAATATATTACTGATTGTAGTAGAGTATATTGTTAATATTAGTTTTAATGTAAGTTTTAATTTTACGTTTGCTTGCTTACCTTTTAATTTGTTGAGATTTTCATTAATCATTAAAATCAAGGATAATCAAAGATGAATGATCGTAAAAGGACCCCCACCTACATAAAATATGCCAAAAAGTAAATTTAAAAGACGCACATTTTCATTATGGTCTGTATAACAATGGGACAAACATTAGGTATGCTGTAGAGAACAAGATCAGCTATTCAGCAGCGGTAAGGTGTGTTACTGTCTACAGCTACAACAACATGCTCATTGGACCAATAGGCTACGTGATTTATTGCAAAGTATATGTCCAGTATATCTCTCTTATCTGGTGACTATTAATCAAGCTCAACAATTTGTTCCAAATAATACTGTCTAATAACCTATTTGTATTAATTAAAATGGTTTTAGCGAATTTCCCCTATAGGGAAGAAGCTATTACCGTAGGTCTCATGGTAAGGCTTAAGCCCGAGACCATGATAACTTTTCATTTTAAGGTCCCCAGATGCCAAAAACACCATTCGTTCAAATTTTTTTATATGTATATATATATATATATATATATATATATATATATATATATATATATATATATATATGTGTGTGTGACTGTAAGCACGATAACTTTCGTAAAAAAGCTCCGATCTTAATGAAGTTTGGTACAAATGTGTAAAATACCATTTATTTGAACGAGTTCGAAAACCAGATGAATCGCACTATCCTAAGGGGGGTTTTGGGGGGGTTATGTACCCCAAAAATGTGTTTTTTGGGGTTTTCACATGCAATTTTAATTTAAATAAAATTTTAATTTATACCATTAAATTCAGCTTAAAAAAAAAAACAATTTGGTATTTTGATCATTGCTCTGCGTCAATTTGTTACCGAGATATTGAAAGTGCTAAACACAGTACGTTGTCTAATGTTATTCTTATGGAGAAAAAGAAAAATTGTATATCTCGCTTATTTATGAACATAAACTGGTGAAATTTGGTATATGGCTTGATCTGGTTCTGGTTTATTGTTGTTTGCACAAAAAAACAATTTTTCGCCTATGGTTCCTGCAGCAGCAAACCTAGGTACTAGGTCCCCATGTTATTCTTAAGGAAAATACTTAAAATGTTATATATCACTTATTTATGAACGTATATGGGTGAAACTTGGTATGTGACTTAACTATTATGAGTTATATTGATATTTGCATAAAAACCTATTATTTTATGTACCTTGTTGCAGCAAACCTGCGTACTCATCCCCAATGTTATTTTAATAGAGAATAATTAATATTTTAAATATCGCTTGTTTGTGAATATATTTCTTATGAATTCTGTTAAGTGGCTTAATGTGTTACGTTATATATTCATTGGAAATTCGCTGAGTATGCAGGTTTGCTGTGACGGGGGTATTTGCTAATGCGGGATGCTTGTGTTTACTTTTTAATTTATCGACAGTAGTCCCGAAACTAGTCATCTGCTAGTGAACACAGGATTGACGACGGAAAGGTATGTAAACCTGTTTTATTTCGAGTTAAACTTCAATCATAGAGGCAACATGAACACATTATTCTCAAGAGTTTCGTGGGCATGAATTTGACTTGACCTACTTCTTCTAAAGTTGTTCTTGAACTCCTTTCAAGATATTTATCTAAACAATTAATATGCAAAGTTAAACTTATAGATACTGATACCACTTTAATATCAGCCAAAAATTAGCCGTTTTTGACGGGAAAGAAGAAACTTTGACGGGAATAATACACAGTAGAGTGATGCCGCTGATATCACGATATCCTAGAGGTCGTGTCAAATATTGACCGCAGCGGTTTCATACATAATTATTAGATTATAGTCCATCAGTAATGAAGTTATTCATTAACAATCCATATCATCTTAGGAGTACCATATATTTTAGTTTGATATACCTACAGTAATAAAATGAAACGTCAATAAAATTGCCGATAGCAATTACAAATATTTATAATTTTAAACATTTTTAAAAATTTTAAAATTTAAAATTTAAAATTTACAAAATAAAAAAAAAATAATAAATAAAAATTAAAATTAAATTTTAAAATTTTTAAATGTAAGCCATAATTAACTAGTGTTGTATATAACATTGCTAATTACTATAAATATAATCTCTAAATAAAAAAACTAAAGTCATTAATTGAAATACATGTTGTATTTAAGAACAAATTTAAAACTGTTATTTATTGAAATTATGTTTACAGATATAGATATTTTAGGTCTGTACTGACAGAGTACTAAAACCATGTATTGGCAAAATATTTATTGAATCTTTAACCGTTGAAAATTTGATTCTTTAGCTATCAATAAGCGCATGATTCAATTAAAATAATAAATAAAAAATTTTAAAGATACCATCGATTTAGTGTTCTAGATTATTGATTACAAAAGGTTTTGCCAAAGATCAACAGGGCTATACTTTTGGAACGTAGGCCTACCCATATTATCAAGATCCTACTTACACATCTTAGCAAATACATTTATTCTGATTATCCGTTTATTTGAATATGGAAAGAGATATAAAGGTTCCCCGAAAGGAGTAGCTAACACACTAGTTGCCGTACTAAAGGTACATTTCCTCTTTTCTTTTTATCCAAAGCCTCTTTAGGTGCAACATTGCGTGCAATATTGCACAGTATCAGTGGCATACTGTAAACGGACCTTTTCGTTAATAAGGCAACTCTTGAATATCTCATGAGTCTAGGTGCACGGGAGGCACACGGCGATGCATGCAATACTGCATGCCCCATAAGCAGTTGCACAAAGCTGCAAATAGGCGTATGTGCTCCCCGAGCAACATGGAGCATCTTGCGACAATCGTGCCTAACTAGTAGTTGTCAGCGATCTCTACAATTATAGTTTCGTCTTCCTTCAAGTTTAGTCTTTCTGTTTACACCAATTACACATAATCTTTTGGACTATTTGATCCTGTATCAGTTTTTCCAACAATTAAATTAAAGTTCCAAGTTTATTCAATATGAAGTGGAGTCCTCATAAAACCATAGTCTTTATTAACGACTCTCAGGAAAAAACCTGTGTGGTGAGCAACCAATGTTGTCGCTTTTGCAGCATTCTCGAACTGACTGCTATTGGCGAATGTATACTGAGGCAAAGCGCATCCAACACTTTGCAAGAGGCAAGAGTCATCCAACGTTGCATTCACATTACACAGTATCGGAGGCATAGTGAATTTACGTTTTTATTGTCACTCTTAATAATTTACATTTGGTCAATCGTGATGATATGTTGCGCAAAGTCAAGTAATGAAATACAATGTTTCTTGATTTATACTTTTTCCCCTAGACTTGCAGGCTTGTATAGCTTATGCTTGGAAACCAGCTATGGGCTAGAGAAACGAATTTTCAGTAGGTTTTCGTATTTAGGTGTTCATTTTGAACACCTAGGTTGTCAAGCTTAAACTATTTTCACTGTGCTGTTTAAATAGGTTTTTACATAATACAAAATATAAAAAGTAAAAATTATAATGAAACCATGGAAGTAAAAGTGAAATGAGTAAAGAACGGGACCAAGAATTGGTCTTAAAAGTTCGCTTTAACAAAATTGTTATAAAAACATACTACGCGTATGTTGCCTTGTTTACCCATTTGTAAAAAAGTGTTATTAAAATTCTTCACTAGATGATATTAACGGTACACAAATGGATGCCAAAATGTGGGACCTAAACAAAATTACAGTAGGTTGCAGTCGGGTAAGTGGGGCCACGTTTTTGCATAGTTTAACTTTGAGCTCAATTTGCCAAAATAAATACACCAAAATGAACATATGATGATCAAGTTCCAAGGTTGTTGTTTAAGTTGGCAAAACACAATTACGACAGCAAAACGTCACTCGAGGATTTCATTGCTCACAGAGCTTTGAGTAACATAGTTATTGAATATCTCTAAGGATGAGTAACACAATTACTGAATATCTCGAGGGATAAATCTTGTAGCAAACCTAACACAAAAACATGTAAACATGAACAAAAATGATTCGGTGTTCAGCGAAAAACTTAAGAACTTGAATTTAGATTAAACCAATTAATAAATTTTTCCAGTTATAAGATTCTATATCACTACAATCTCAAATAATATTTACTATTTATTACTTAAATGATTATTTCTTAAATAAAAATAAACATTCATAAGGATACAACAAAAACTTTAAAATAGCAAAGTTAATTTTTTATTTTCGAATTTATATCAAAATATCCAATAAGTCAATCAGTTAAGAAATTATTAAAACAATTGTATAAATTGACACATATATATAAATTTTAACGAATAGTGTTTTTGGCATCTGGGGACCTCAAAACAAAAATTTATCATGGTCTCGGGCTTAAGTATTACCATGATACCTACGGTAATAGCTTCTTTTTTATAGGGGAAATTCGCTAAAAGACGGTTTAAAATTACGATTTAAATATACTAAACAAATCTGATGTTCAGTATCAGTAGAATGGTCAATATCTGTAACTACCATAATTTAACAGTTGTACTATGTTAGGAGAATTTAAATACCTCAATTGTAAAGAAGTGCAGTTACCTACAGAACTGTTCGTCGTCTTCTGAACTTTGCACTTCCATGTTAACTAATTCACCTCGTGTCCATGCAGTTACATCGAGGACATGAAGTCTGTGGTCTCCTCTTAGGAACTTCATTGTTTAACGGTATTGGGTAAGGGCTGATTACATATAATTGGAAAATGTGTGCTTAGTGATTACGTAAAGGAGTTTCAATCATCTATCACTAGTTTTAAGAGAATATTCATATATTGAGAATAATCATTTTTGGGAAAACAAGATGTATCGGTTGATTGTCTTAGTTATTCTGTTGGGGGTGTAAACCTCCAGAAGTGTAATAGGTTAGATGTTTTTGAACTATTAAATGTTTAAATGATTGATTGTAACAAAGGTGTTTAAAAGTTCCTGTCCTTATAATCATTGTATAACAAATATATAGTAAATAAAAAATTAACGGTTACATAAAACATTCGGACTAACTCAGACGGAAAGTTATCCCTCAAGTAAATATATAAATTATGTGTAGTGTACATTACATTTAATTAATTAAATACCTTTTATATGTCGTGATATGTTTTTTTTTTTCTGATAAGGCTAATGCATATAGAGCATCAGTTGAATGATAAATAGCTACATCAAAAGTAATGTTTGTATCAAGAATATTCACCCAAGTACTGCACTTTGCCTAAAAGAGAAGTCAACTCTCTTACATGCACTGACGTTTTGCTAACCCCATCTCATTATTAATACAATATAGAGCACACAATTGTCACTTTATATTACTGTAACTTTAATTACAATTATACTCTCACTGTAACTAAAATTATATATCCGTAGTACTTTAGATATTGACTAGTGTACATATATTTTCCCATCGTATAAAAAAACTTAAATGAAAATAAATGGCGATACTGGCAAAAGTACTTATAGGAATAACGAGGTAACAAAACGCCAACAGCACGTATTATAGCATATTGGATCGTAGAACCAAAATGCTTTCATACAACAGACGGCTTAACGCGTAGTATGTTTTTTATATCCTTTATCGTTTAAGAGAGCCTTTAAGTGTAATTAGTTTTACAGTAACAACACATTTCAGTCTTACTGTCATGGCTTCATTTTATCATTTATTGAAATTAGTAGCATTAATTTATTTGTGATTTATTTACCTCAACTTTTTTAATTTTAGCTGTTGGTTTATCAAATAGAAATAAAAACACTAGTACCTTCAATGTAATATTATTTATTACTAAACAAGCACTGTTCTACGGATTATATATTAAACCACTGCGGTCAAAACTAAGCATGACCTCAAGGATAGCGTGATATCGGGGGCATCACCCTACAGTTTCTTCTCTCGTCAAAGCAAGACAAAACTGCTTTATAACATGACCCTTCTCTCTCCAACTTACCTTTTTAACACAATTGATTTACTTGTTTGGCTTCTGTTGGAAACTAGGATTTTCTTAAATTGTATTAAAAAACTTGTGCTGATAATTATTATAACTAGATATTCCAGGTATTAACAAATGTATAAAAACTTCTGCTAACAAAACACAGCTGAACTGGCTTGTGAAAATTTTTATTGGACTACTATATTTGTTCTTTTAAATTTCACATGGCAGAAATAACCACCAATGACATTTTTCATACCTATGACTCCTATTTCATAGTCAAGATAATATATTATTTTCTTGTCACCAATCACACCAGTATTCAGAGACATCACTTAGTCACTAGAAGGGAGTGATTGTGTGAATCAAATCATGAACAGTGCTGCAAATAACAGTAAACAAAATATATACAAAATTTAAAGATTGTTACATTTAGTGAGTAAGAAAAAACACTTCATTCGAGTTACCATATATCACCTATTATTCTGCTCAATAGATGCGGAATTTTGAGCTATACAATTCTTATAAGGTAGGTTTTTCATGAAGGGTGGATGGTGATTTAATTGAGAAAAAACTGAAAGAAATTCCAAAATGTTGATGTTTTTTGGTCACATGACCGAAGCTCAATAGGAGAAATGGGACAAACTTTAAATATTTTTACTTTTATGTAAAACAAAAAGATTGGAACAATTTCCGGCCTTACAGAAATTATTTCCATACTCGACCTATTTGTTAACTAATATTACTGGCCTATCTGCAAAACCTGATGTTTTGTTTCCCATCCCTTTTTTTGGTATTGTGTTTATCCGTTTATCCCTCAGTTCTTGTTTACTATGAAACCTTTGTGAGACTGAATAACATTAGTAGTTCATTTTAGCGAATTTCCCCTATAGGGAAGAAGCTATTACCGTAGTCGGCATGGTAAGACCTAGGCCCGGGACCATGATAACTTTTCGTTTTGAGGTCCCGAGACCCCAAAAACACCATTCGTTCGAAAATGTATATATATGTGTGTGTGTCCGTGAGCACGATAACTCTCGTAAAAATTATCCGATTTTCATGAAATTTGGCATAAACGTGTAAAGCAACATTTATGACTTTAAGTTCGAAAACCAGCCAGATCGCTCTATCCAAAGGGGTATTTTGGGGGGGTTTTGTACCCCAAAAATGGGTTTTTCGAATTCTTTACATATAATTTTGGAAATAGTCAAATTTTAGTTTTTCCATTGGATTCATCTTAAAAAAACACACAATATGGTATTTTGATCATTTCTCTACGTCAATTGGTTACCGAGATATTGAAAGTGCTAAACACAGTACGTTGTCTAATGTTATTCTTATGGAGGAAAAGAAAAATTTTATATCTCGCTTATTTATGAACGTATAATGACGAAACTTGGTATACGGCTTCATCTGGTTGTGGACCATTGATATTTGCTCAAAAAACAATCTTTTTCCAAAGGCTCCCGTAGCAGCAAACATGCGTACTCAGCCCCATGTTATTCTTATGGAGAATAAGTAACGTGTTATTTCCCTTAATTATGAAAATAAATTAATGAAATTTGGTATGTGGCTTTACCGAAATTAGTTATATTGATATTTTTATAAAACCCCATTTTTTGTGTTCCTTGCTTCAGCAAACCTGCATACTCAGCCGCCATGTTATTCTTATGGAGAATAATTAAAATGTCATAAATCGTTTGTTTATGAATGTATATTGATGAAACTTGGTATTTGGCTTTATGTGGTTTGCTGTTCGGGGGTGTTTTCTATAATTTTCTAAATATTGGTTATGTAGTTATTAAATAAGTTGAATTACTGCATTTACAATCAGGTTTGCTAACAGGGGTTTCACGACTCCCATATATAAAGAAACAGAGGGAGAGGAATTGTTTGAAGTATTAGGGATTCCTTCCATTGTATTAGTTACAATTCGTACGATGCCGGTGCTGACGATACTTCGATTGTGTGCGGCTTCTGCATTCCTGAAGTCACGCAACTTAATTTGTTGTTAGTGCTGGGAAAATTGAGAAGGATGCTACCCAAAGGCTCATTTATTTTAAATATTTTTAAGTAATTAACTTTTTTTATAGTACTTCTTTAATTTATTGTTTAAGTTGCCAATTAACATTATGCATTTATTCACGGGTTGATTCAAACTTTACAAAGTTATAACACAGAAATGATTACCAGGGGCCAAGCAGTATTGATTGTATTATTAAGATTGATTGAAATAATTACTAAAACGGCTCTTTACAAACAAATAACGTTAGGACGTAACAACTGTTGTTATGGTAGTAAAAATATTACTGTTGTATTTTGGTGTAATTATTTGCATTTTACAAATCCTACTAAAAACAGACTAAATTGCATTAAGAAAGAATATTGTGGTGGTTTAGTGAGATATTTTTAACACGTTTAAATAATCAATATACTTATGGTTACTAATAAACACGAATAATTGTTACGAAAATAAATCTAGTGTTATTAAAACACCATGTTTATGAGGCTGGAAGAAAAACAAATTTCTTTTGGAAAGAAAAATTGCTCTTCTATTCAATAAACTAGCCGACCAAGTATAAATAAATAAATACCAATGAATACTTGATATTGTAAACGAGTAATGGTTAATGTCCGAGGTGATATTTAAATAAAGACTTACCTTAATAACCCCATTCATCAACTACAGTTCGAGAGTAAGGTAAATCCATCCAACTCTGTTTTATTTGTAGAAGAAATATAAATAATTTCTTGTTGGCTTACAATCTTTAATGTTTTCTGGCTAAATAATTAATTGTTACGGTTTAAATATATGAATTCATTAATTTCTCAACTAAACATTTCTGTTATTTTGACAAAGTTTAAAAGATTTTAAATAGTCGCTTTTTATTACGAAACGCGTTTTACTTGTTGTAACCAGTTTTCTTATAACAACAAACTATAATTGCTTTTAACCACTCATACGTTTCGCAAATGCAATTGCTATTAATGTACCTAAATACACTAGATCAAATACAACTATTCGCTAAAAAGAAAAAGCATCTGTTTTACAAATACATACTCCTGTAGTGCGTTTTCCTTTAAACACTTTATACTCATGTCGTTTCCATTTTTATATTGTACGATTTTTTCTCCACAAGTATCAAAAGGAAACTCACTTTCCAGACACATGAAACCACGCTTTACAACTTCAAAAACAATGATATTTAAATATTTATTTAAATCACCATTTAACACACCGGTAATGACGGGTTGTCTTGATTTGTGTAGGATTATTATTGGATAATACCCAGTTAGTCTTTATTCAGTAATTAAAAAAATGACAATGATCTTTGGCAGTCAGCGGCTCAATCCAGTGTCGAAACTTGTAATTATTTTTAAATTTGTTTTGCTAGGACCGATCTGGCGAACCTCAGATTGTTCGGCGAGCGCCCTACCAACTACAGTTTCCAGCATACCTCCCTCCGATTAGTGTCAACCCTCATTACATAAAACTAATGTTAGCCTCAATAAAGCTTTCAAATACATCACTCGAGATATGAAATCACAGAGTGAAACAGCCTGAAAACATTTTGCATTATTAGGATTTCGTTTGAGATATTTTTAAACTATAAAGTAAAATAGTATGGCATCTAGGAGTTTTTAGAGATGGTTGAAAATGTAACAATTATTTTTTATTTACATACCATTTTAAATTTAGTAACTATTTTAACTCATTTATGGATATTTAACGAATACTCATTAGTAGGATAAATAAAATAAAATAAAATTTTATAAAAAATAATATTTATTAATATTTATAAATATTTATTAGAATAATAACATTATATATATTGCTTATTCATAAAATTATCTTGATGAAACTTGGTAAGAGGCTTTTCTGACTTCATGGGGATTACACATAGACAATGGAAATTTTTATTCTACGTAGGTTTACTACTAAGGTCCTTATATTTTAGTATACCAGTACTTTCATCTTATATTGCTTGTAAAAAAATTTAATATTTATTTTTCCGTGCTTTTTGAACGATTAATGACAGTAAAGGGGTTTTATCTACGATTGATAAACCCTATAGTTTAAAAGGAAATATAAAAAAACACCTCAACATTATGTAAGGGTGTTTGTTTTTTTAATCTAAATGTTAATAGATTTTTAACATAATATGTTATAAATAAACACTAATAAAGAGATTTCAGATTAAGCAACATTTCATTTTGTTCTTTGATGATGTTTTACGAGTGATGAGATTCAAGAAAATAAATTGTTCGCTTTTATTACCTGTACATGTTACGATTTTCCCTCTTGGTGTATACACAATGCTGGCAAAAGGGTTAACTGTTGGAACTTCAACAAGATATGTATTTAATTATTATGTTATCAAAAATATAGTAATGATATCAAAATATTCTACAAATAAATGTGCACGAATTCAAGTTTTTATATTTTTTTAACCTCTACATTTATATATGTGTTTGCCTCAACGTAAATAAAATGTTGTCACGTTATTTAATGCTTTTGGTTTAATTTATTTTGCAGTTTTAACTTGCAGAAAATTACATTGGAAGAGTCAAATTTACTACAAACATTTCAGGTACTTTATTTAACTAGACAGAATATGATAGACGGCAATACTGAATACATGTGCTAAAATATCTGTACATATTCTAATATACATAAGAACCAAACTTATCATAGTAATGATTTACTAATATACGTATCCATATTGTTGTAACTTATTATCTATTTCTTGAAATAAACAAAATAAGTAAAATACATCTAAGTATAAAAAACAAACCGATCTTAAAAAACTTTACCGATAAAACGTAACCGTTACAAAATATTGTTTCTGTAACTGATAAGTTCGTTTCCGTTATGTAACAACGATCCTGAGATATATTGGCAATCTTTTGCATTTTGGATGGCTTTGCTACTCTTGCTAAGATATCACGATATAAAGTATTACAGGAGAGTAGGTATAAAATTAAGTGAATATAATTGTATCTTACACTTCTCTTGAGCTTATTTATAAAAACGCTTCCCATGTGTTTTGACATTTAACAAATCGGTTTTCTGATGAGGAATACAACAAAACACTAATCAGTTTTCAGCCAATGCGTTGCGTTTATTAGCGTACTATATATTACCATCAAGGCTAAAGAGGTTTATCATCAGTTATAGGAAATTTACACCGTTCGTTAAGGTAACCAGGAACTCCCTATGCTTCCCATGTTAAAACTAGCAGTTTTAGGTACACATAAAAAATAAACCACTACAGCTAGAGCTATGAAATATTTTCCCCTTGTATATGGGTCCTTTATCTATCACGTAGACGTATTTTTATTTTTTTAACTGATAAAAATTTTATTTCCCATAAATTTATAATTATGTCTAAAAAAATTCAAAAAAATTAAGTATTTTTATTTTTTTAAATTAATTTCACAACCAAATATTGTAAAAAAATAGGTTAATGCTGGAGTATATACTGCTGTGAGCAACAGAAAAAAAATCACATTGATACTGCAGTTAGTTTTCGAGAAAATGGTACCTACCTTTACAAAATAGTGATTTTCCGCTACGGCCAAAAAACTGATTTAACACTTAAAAGCTCCCCGCACTATAAACCAAACCATTTTCATCGTCCCTGAGTGGGAGATAAAGTAGTGTAAGGGTTTATATAATATTTTTTTCTACAACAATATTTTTTCTAAAAGTATAAGTGTTATACATTCACGTATCTGGAGAAAAACGCTTAATAATATAAGATAAAAAACAAAAAATCCATTTTTTTTATTTTTGAGTTCCCGGTTACCTTAATCTGCTTTAAAATAATGTAATTTGTTCATTTGTTTTGGTAGTAATATTAACAAAATGTTAAGGATCATGTGCTATAAAACATCATTATCGTAGATTAGATGAGTGTGCAATGCAGTTTTTTTTAATATTTTGCAATACATTATTGTTGTTTTCTGACACTGACCAACACAAAATATCAACGGAATAATATATAACACATTCGTAATTCGTAATTCAAATAGTTATTTAAAAGTACTTAACAAATCTAGATTGCATATTTACACTTTATACCTTGCAGCGTGTGTGCTAAATGGCCCGTTTTCCTGTATTTATGATAGAGCATATGCAGGATGAATATAAAATGTCCCTATCAATAGTGGATTGATATTTTTGTTACAATATAAACACGGAACCACTAACGATTATTTTCTTGGAAATTAGTTCTCCATTTTGACTAAGTAAATTTTTAGGCTGCCATTTTTGATCTGCCATCTTAAATTTAAATAACCTTTTCAAATATAAAGGTGGTGACGTGACATACCAATATAGATCTTGCTTTCACTCTGGTCACAATGCCGCAATCCAATTTCAAATATAATTTTTCGCGACCTACTCAAAACATAAAAAATTCTAAATAACAAGTGCAAACATCATGTGAACAAAATATGTTATTTACAAATGGATTGAAGCAATATCTTTAGCGTAAATGTTATGTATAAATATGTTTAAAACACATATGAATTTTATGAGGATATCTGATTTAAATTATTCTAAATGTTATTTACTTATATTTTAATATACCATTGGCAAAAGCCATTTTACAATGTTCAGAACAATAATGATCAAAATGGCCAAAATTATTACTTGCACATTACCATCAAACTCATTAATATACTAAAGTTTTAACAGACGTAGAGAAAGATAAGTGTTTGTTTACAACAAAGATGGAATTTATGGCAATAAATAGTTCATAACATAACATTTCTAAACTTAAACAATTCCAACAGTTTATGCAATACAGATAAATATATTTCTAAGTAATACCAATTTGATCTACTCAATAAATACATGTTGTATTTTTTATTCCCCAGTAATTGGGCCTAGTGCCTATTGTGGTGGCATTTACAATGTTTAATGGTAAAACGATATACATGTATTTTAGTTTTGATGATTTTTTCTGCAATAAAGAATTTATTTAATAAGTATGGCAGATCCAAGATGGCCGCCGAAAACTTTTAATCATTTTAAATAAAGTAAGTCCTACTCATCAATGACCAATGGTCATTATCTGATGTAATAAGGAGAACAAGAACATGTTTTAAGGTTGTGGAGGAATATAAAACTCATTTAAAATAATTTTTTAAAGTCTAAAAATATTTATTTACCTTTATTTATTAAAGGTTAACAAAATCGGACTGCGGCATTGTGTTCTGCATGAAAGAATAATTTGAAATTAAGTGTCACAACACGATCATCATGCTAGGAACAACTATTTTAGCGAACCCAAAATGGCCACCTAAATTTTAACTTGGACAAAATAAAGAACTTGCTACCAAACAATAATTGAACGGTGGTACAGAGTTAATAGCTTAACCAGTTTAGAAAAAAACTAGAGGAGGGCATTTAAAACTCACACTGCGTAGACAAAACCAGCCAAGCTATACCGATGTTCCCGCACATGTGGAGCATTCCCGGATATCGACCACGCCACTTCCGATTAATCCGTAATGTGTACTATCCTGTGTCGTGTCGAGTTTAATGTAGTTTTCTAATATACTATTTACATTTTATATAGTAAGTATTGGAAAGAATAATATATTGTATTATCTTCAAGTAATGATCTAGGCATACCTGCAATTCAAGTATTTATTAGTTATTGCACAATGTTATGTAACCATTGCTTGTCATGTTTCCCATGTTGAATATTATGAGTCGTTCTGGTATATTTATGGTTGCAGGAGAAATAAAGGATATGTATCATGTAGCTGGGTTGGTATTTATTTTGATTTTTATGAAAACTTATTGTTTCATATTTTTAATTGTATGGAGTTATTGAATTTGTGGTAATTTGGTAGTGTTAAGCTACTATTACTACTATTGTATTATCGATAAATACTTCGGTTTTTGTATGTATACCATTTATCCATACATGGTATAATTATTGTATCAAACATCATGAAAAGGTATTTGCCATATAGATGAATAAATAACTTATTTAGGTCCAATGTAAAAAGAAACTGAAGACACCCCCAGCAAGTTCCATGTTTCACAAATTTAAACATATACGCAATAATGCGATTATTGGATTTCTTATCATTTTAAAATTATCTGAATTGGAGAACAACGTTTAAAAACCCATATATAAATACGAAATTTAAATATAGTTATATATTTTTGTAAATGGTTATTTTAAGTATAGTTTTTAAAAGCATAAATTAAAGTACAACTGTCTTAAGACAAATCAGAGCCTTTGGTGGAAGGAAACATTAATATTTAGGTTCTCGAAACCATATACAGATTGATAAAAGAACCTTTCAGGACTTTGAGATATAATTCAGCATGTAAAAAGAAAGGAGAGAAGTTCATATTAAGGTATGTCCTAAAACGCTTGGTTTTCCGTCCATATGTATGTATGTGATTTGTACTTAATACTCAACATCTTAGGAACTTCTGAAGATATCAGCTTCTAACTTAGTACATGTATTACATCTAGTAAGATCCATTTTGGTATGAAATATAAAGGTTCTACTTTGTACTATTTCAAAATGCTGGGCGTTGTTTTTCAAAGATCAAAATCAACATGATATATTTCATCATGTAAAAAGAAAGAAGAGAAGTTCATATTAAGTTATTTTTCTGTCCATATGTATGTATGTAATTTTTACTTAATACTCAACATCTTAGGAACTTCTGAAGATATCAGCTTCTAACTTAGTACATATATTGCATCTAGTAAGACCCATTTTGGTATGAAATATAAAGGTTCTACTTTTGTAATATTTCAAAATGCTGGGCGTTGTTTTTCAAAGCTCAAAATCCATTATACATAGAAACAAAATTCGAAGATTCAAAACATTTGCCTCATTTTATCTTCAAAATACTGGCATGAAATAACTGAGAAATTAGTTAAGACAAGATGTAGTATGTCTAAAATGAAAAAAAAAATTAATTTATAAAAATTTCAATTTCTATGTCATTTATTGCTACAATATTTGTATCATATATTTTGTGACTAAATAACGCAACTTTTTTGGATCGAACAGTTTTTTATAAATATTGTGGTTTTTAAGATGTTTAGCTATGAAAATAAATGGACGCCATTTTGAAATAGTACAATTTAGAACCTTTATATTCCATACCAAAATGGGTCTTACTATAAGTAATAAATGTACTATGTTAGAAGTTAATATCTTCAGGAGTTCCTAAGATATTAAGTATTAAACACAGACATATAGACGGAAAACTGAACGTTTTAGGACATACCTTAATCAGAAATATTTTGTTTCTTTTTGTATGAGGAATCATATCCCCAACTGCTGTAAGAATTTGTTAATACCCTGTATACAATTTTAGTGTTTACGATATTTACATAGTCTTTAATTAGGAAGTGCTGGGAATGATCCCCAATCTGGTGTTTCTAACTGAAACCAGAAAATAACTTTATTCCTATTCAGGTGTTTGAATGAAATTTTCTGAATGAAATTACAATTCAATAGGCTGATTTGAGGCATAGAGGCTTCAATAAAAATCCGCAGACCGAGTCAAAAATTGAGAGTATTTTTAAATCTCGTTCTCAGTTATGGGATTTCCCTTCTTCAATTTTGAATATAAAATTGGATTTGTGATAGAAGGGTATTAGCTATACAAACCATATTTACCATTGCAAAATCAGTCTGGAGTAACTAACAAGAATAAATTTTCTTATCTACTGACATATAGTGTAAAAATATATACATGATGTTATAAATTAATCACTTTCAATTTTTTCTCTAAAAAAACCAGCCTAATTTCAGCACGGTGAACGAAGTTCTATGTCACTCAATTGTTTTTTAATTATTATCATAAACACTTTAACTAAAACCTAAGATTAGTTAATTTACATCGAACTAAACACATAATGGCATATTTTACTAATTTTCCAGGATACAATTGTATCCTGTTTATAACATCAGAAGATTTTTTCTTTAAGTCTATTACGGTTACTGACTCTTTATATGCTAAACCATTTTTACTCGACGAACCCACAGTTCACTAATAAAAAAATATATATTGTATATATGGTAGTATATTTTTTGTGCTTGATAAATTTGAGGTGCGCACAAAGTGTCTTTATTTTGTGTCTAAACACTTGTTTCTATTTTCTTAAACCTTTTTAAAATGTTATCTTAATAAGTTATATAGAAACATAATTAATTAATATAAAAGCAATTGTGCATTACAAAATTGCATGATTATACATAAAATATAATGAAATCATTTAAGTATCATTATAATGTTAACAAACTAAGCTCGTTTATTTAACAAAAGGGTGCTAATTATGACTTTTTGCATTCTTCTGTTGAATCTCAAAGTCAAGAGCTGTTAATGTCAGGCTCTTTGGATTCTTTGTATATCTCAGCTTGATAACCTTATTTTCCTTTATTTTTATACTATGTTGTTGTCTGTTGTTATATTGTTATACTGTTTCTATTACGTATTATATTACTTACAAGTTAATATTATTCCATAACTCAATGGAATGGTTTTGTTTTTCGAACGATAATTTTTGGCCTATCATTAAAGACTATGCCAATCCCACTCTGAGACACCGGTTTAATCAGAAATACATATTTGTTCGATGCAATTTTATTTAGTTTATTTATAATCATAAGATTGTCACAGTGGCGATAAGTGTGAATGTTATATTAGAATGTAAATTATTACTATTTTACTCCTTTCTGTCTGATTTATGATAAAATAGTCTAAATGAAAGTTGCTTGTGTTATCCCTTAAACAAGTTTATTTATATGTAAGAATATACAACATTATGTTATTTTACTATTATTACGAAATATTATAAGAGCAGTTTACTAGTATATTTCATTTTAAATTAAAATTCTTAAATACTTATATTTAATTGTAAATATTTACTTAACAAGTTTAAGCCTTAATCAGAAGGAAGTATTTCCAAGCTATGCTGTAGGTTTTGGTAGTAAACTTTGTATTTAATAAGATATTATACCAGCTTCGACATACAAATAAAAAAGCAACCGTTAAACAGTTCAAACGTGTTTTTTTTCGAATTAACGCAACAATTTTGTACGGTTACAATTGTCCTTGTAATAGGTATAAAGGAAAACCTATAGTAGTTTTTAAAATATAATATTTCATTAACAAAGCTGGTAGTTTGTCAGTATGTGTCTTTTCAGATACACTATTTTTTACATTTGTATATATGTTCGGGAAGGTAAACATCCCAAAGTAAACATCCCGATATTAAACCAACTACCTTCGCTGAACATCTTGCATCGGCGATGTGTAGGTGGTTTGACCGTCATCATTGAAACAGATTTTATTGGATTGTCCAAAGGAAATAAATGTTCACTGTAAAAACTAAATTTATGGTTTAATGTATAGTTTATTTAATGTTGACCTTTTTATTTGTATTGAAACACCTAACTGTTAAATATGTGGTATCAGGAAAACTCAGGCACTTTTTACCAGAAAACTTTACTCAAACAACTAATATATTAATAAATGTAATATTTCTTAAAGATGCATATATTTTAAGTGTGCTTGTCTATTCATATATGTACTAGGTGTACGCTCATTCCTCGCGTATAAGGATAATTGAAACACATGATCAAACTTAAATCGAGTCTCATAAAAAATTCAATATCTGATTTGAGTAACATCATCAGAATACATTCCGTTATCATTTAACTGCCGCCAGAATCCGAAATTTTATGTCTATACAGTATAGCTATAATTTTAATCACTTCTCTAAGAATCAATTATCGCGGTAGCTGAGGGGTATCGTACTGGTTCTTGGAGCGTAATGTCGCAGGTTTGGATCCCGCCATCGACCTAACATTTTATCCGTAGAAAAACATATATACATTTATCACTTGTTTTTATCAAAGTAAATGTTGTATAAATACGTAAATTTATTTATTTTTAAAATAAATTGAAGATTTCAGGCATGGTTTGTTGTTAGGATTGACATGGGTGTGTTATCTTAGAACAAAGAAAGCATTATGGGCTAAGCAGTAACTTTGGCAGTGTGGTTAATTTAACTATTAAGAGAACAGCGAGTATCCTATATGAACTATTGTTAACAATTTATATAGGCCAAGTCAAAATATCCTTAAGGATTAACAATAAATCGTCAGGCCCAGTTATTTAGATGAAAAAATAAGATTTCAATATCTTGTTTCAATAGCCTTGGCTATCATGAAATTAAATGCTATAAACATGGGTTGGCCCAAGTCCGTACATGAAACTTCTAAAATGACAAGTAGCCTAAGTGTATATGCCTACATTTTATAGTCATAGGTCCAAGTTTATGATGAAAACAGGTCACTATAATCCAAACCTAGGAGATGTCAAATAATTTCAGATAAACTGTACAAAAGGCTTAGTTTGGTTAGAATAGTTTAAAGCTTTTGTTTTGGTTTGCTACAACATTCCTGGTAATGTTTAAAGTATTTTACAACAGTTGTGTTTTACAAAATGATATTTCAATATATTGTTTCAATAGCCTAGGCTACCATAAAATTAAATTCTATAAATATGGGTTGGTCCAAGACCGTACATGAAACTTCTAAAATGGCAAGTAGCCTAAGTGTATAGACCTACATTTTATAACCATAGGTCCAAGTTTATGATGAAAATAGCTCAGTATAATCCAAACCTAGGATTTGTAAAATCATTTCAGATAACCTGTATAAAAGGCTTAGTTTGGTTAGAATAGTTTAAAGCTTTTATTTTGGTTCACTAAAACATTCCTGGTAATGTGTTTAAAGTATTTTACAACAGTTGTTGTATTACCAGTTTAATGTCGGCTTACTCTTACTGTAATCCAACCCTAGGCTATGTCAAATCATTCAAGGTAACCTTCCAAAAAAGGCTGTTTGGTTTGAATAATCTATAGTTTTTATTGTGGTTACCTACTACATTACTGGTAATGCATTTTAGGTAATGTAGACAATTTTTATTATTAATTTAGTGAAAATATAACCTAGCAAATAATTGTCCTACAAAAATCAATTTTAAGGTTGTTCGCTTACTGTGAAATACTTCATCAACGCTTTCTAGATAAATTGAGGCTTTGAATAGTTTTTACACATGACAATCACAATATTACCAATTGTCTAAGAAAATGTAATGAAACAAACTGTTTTATAAGTTAATATCTTAGTATTTACAGTCATCAAAAAAATATTTTGAGTTTTTCGATCTGCCACACGCGTCGTCTGTCGTCTGCCACTGATACAATCGTCGCCTTCGACGACATAGTAGGAGTACTAAGGGAATATTAACTGTATAAATATTTTTTTTAACGTACACTTAATAATTTATAAAATAATAAATATGCTCACAACTTAAAAATATACTTCGATTTATCTCTCTTGTGTGTTTTTTTTTTGTAAAAAAACTGTTGTCATCCAGTATAACAAAGTATACTCTAGTAAATTAACTATTATTACTCTGTTGTTGAAACATAGACGTCGGCTAAATTTTAACGATTCAAGTACCACTAAAATGGCTTCCAATGTTATTCTTAAATTTTAAGTTTAACTGTGGAGGCATTCTCGAGTTATTGTGGTCACAGACACGTCAGTTGAGTTGTCCTCTTACCAGTCTAAGCAGTAAAGTTGTGTATAAGGATACTTTCACATCGTTCAATTATCCAAAAATAATTATTTCAATTGGTAGCTTTGTGTGAAAAACTTGTCGAAAAAACATTCTTCATATAAAAATGCCAAAGTGGAATACAATTTCAATTGTAAGTCACATATTGTATATTAAAACATATATATGTTTTAGCAATTCTATATTACTTGTTTTCTGCAGCGGTAATAATTTGTATTGGAAATTGTGTGAAGATGATTCTACCAACACCGAAATACAGCCTAGGTGTGATCGCATGACATTGATGGTATCACCTCTCCAAATATGTCCTGTTTATGTTCCAGCAGGATTCGAACTGGTAACTAACATGTCATTATTATTACGACTCAACTACTAATATTATCACTGTTTACTTTTTCCAGTTAACCTGTTGACAAAGGAATGCCAATCTGTATAATCATCCTATTATTTTATATACATTTCCTTTTAACGTTTGGTTTGAGGAACATTGAACTGCTATTTCAATAATGATCTAAACGGTATTAGGTATTACATGTGATTTATTCAAGTGGTATATTTACAGTTTTGTGCATAATTTATACTCTATATAAATAGGTGAAATCTAAAACGGGTGTGAAAGACACGTACACATACGCACACCACACAAACACACACACACACACACACACACACACACACACACACACACACACACACACACACACACACACGCACACACACACACACACACACACACACAAAGCAGATGTATTTCCTAAACAAATTGTATTAATAGTTACTAAATCATTTAACCAACAATAAAAACTTAGTTTTCTATTAATCATGCCAAGGGTCTTTATGAATTCAGTGTTATTCTTGGGATTCAATAAAGTAGAAATTAAAATATTCAACGATGACTCTTAATTTCCAAACGTAGTTTATGGTAGGGCCAGTCCGCCATTCAAACGAGCTTTTTTTGTGACAAATTAAAAAAATCATGTGAATTTTAGGTATTGTGGATTTTAAGTAATACGAAAAATGGATTTTCTCCCCCGAAACGTTAATCAAAATGTTAAAGAAGCTACCCATAACCCATTATAGTACTGACTAACTTGAAACATAAAAAAGTAACGTTTATAATTTTAATTTATTAAACTTATTAAATAAACTACGTCTCACGACACTACAAAGTGTATTCACACTTATACTGTACTTACATTTAAGAAGTTAAATGTATACAAAAAATGGTACAAGGCGATGGATTTCAACGAGTCACTGTCATAAAGTGCATTGGTCATCATCAAGCCCAGTCTGAGAGAGATAGATAGCAGTAGGTTAGTAGTAGTTTATTTGTACAGTTTAACAATAAGAACACGTATCATGCTACTAAACAAATGATTTAATTTATTAAAACATGTAAAATGTAATGTGTACGGTGTAAGGTGTAAGATCACGGTGTGTTAACATTGTGTACGGTGTAAGGTGTAAGATCACGGTGTGTTAACATTAAAAATGTATATTTGTGTTGTTAATTTAAAACCTAACAACGTCTGACAATATCCCAAAATAATGGTTTCGTTTTTATTGTAGTATATATAGTAAAAACTAAATTATTATTTTGGAATATAATCAGACGTTGTCGGGTTTTAAATAAACTGCATAAATATAAACTTAAGATGATAATATGGCAATCGTTTTCACAATATATATCATATATTATGAAATTTACTACGAAATGTAAGACCAACTTAAATGAGTCAGCCAACAAGTGGGGCTTAATTCATTTAAGTATAAGTTCTTTTAAATTAAAAAGTAAAAACAGAAAGTTTTAAAGTTTGATTTGTGATGAGCTTAGAGTGACATTTTAAAAGAACTACTTTGAATTCACAAATCTAAAACATAAATTGCATAGAAATAGTTAACGGTATCCTAATATCAGTGTAAGACGACGAGTTTAATCATCATAAAATTCGTTTGGTCAAGAGTTTCTTTCGGCGACGAATGAATTTGATAGTTGATAAAATTTACAAGTAAGCATAGAAAAAAATAGTTATCTCTAATATTTTTTTGGTTGGCTAGTATTATAGATAATTAGAAAAATAAAACATAAAATCAAAATGGTCTTAAGAAACAATATTTTAATAAACTCCATCACCCCTGCTCGAGTGTCTAACAGTTAAAGGAAAAGTAATTTCATTGTTTCTATTTTACCTTTCAAGCAATATTTCCCAATAACTGTTAAATTTGACATTCATAGAAAACAAATTCAATTATATATTATAATAATAATGTTATATATTAAAATTCAATAAATTGTATGTGGAAATACAAATTTAGTCTTACAAATATTAATGTGTTTTAGTTATTAACTACATTCTTTGTTGATTCCGGCATTATAACTATGGTGTGCTACGAAATAAAATTAAATAATTAGTCTTTTATCAAGCATTTTATTAAGTAAAGAGTTTGGAGAATGTAAATGTTTATACACAACAGTTACACGATCTGTAATATTTGGTGTTATGCATATTTTAATATGCGACATAAACATAAAATCATAAATCTAGTAAAATATATATAGAACATCAAAAATTTGTGTTGTCTGTATTGAAATCGGGATATTTATATGTTATACATCATAGCATATAAGTATACTAATACAACTCACTGAATATATGTAATGCGTGAATAAAATGAGGGGATTCAGCCCTTACACTGTAAGTTAGCTAAACAATAATGACTTTCAATATCAACAAAGACACAACCGGATATTGCCTCTGCCACATCCTCTCACTCATATAATGATATTTCCCGGCCATCCGGGGGCTACATATGATGTTTATTTAGTTCAGATTTTCTACGATCCTTTAAATTCTAAATATACCAACAGCAGAATAGAAAATTCCACGTAGAATCGTAATTGTACAAATACTTGCAGTTATTTTATTTTATTTATTTTTTTGTTGTTGAAAAGCAACCCTAAACAATATTATTATAAATCTGATGAATTTTGCCAGGAGTTAGTTTTTTTTTAATAAACGGGTACAATTTTTATTTTTACGTTGATGAAATACTAACTATCTTTATCATTTTATACACCTTAAAGTTCCACATTGTATTGTTTTTATTATACTACTACAAAAAAGGTTGTGTACAGTATTTTTTTACAGACTTAAGTTTTTATTTCGATCATTTAATCATAAAAAACAAAAAAGATCGCATTCCCCAAAAAAAAGTGCAATCCTAATTGTATAAAGTTTTGTTTCTCTTTCATTTTGTAAAGTTTAGAATATTGATATATTACAAATCATTAAATTTAAAAACGTATTCTGATTATCTTTAATGAATTTTGTACGTTAATATCTTTATATTTTACCAGAGAAGCTACAATACATCAACGTTTAAAAGACAAACTATTTTATATGACATCGTTGGCTGCCGTAATATTGAAAATGATTGACTTGAGGTTAGGTAGAGAGCTTCATATTTTAATACCAGGATAGAATGACCTCTTTAGTAGACTAGTTACCGGTATCAAGTCAGAAAATTACAACTAATCTTAATAAACGGTATCAGGAAACTGACACATACTTTCTCCCTTTTAGCCCAACTTTAATGAATAAATTACTTTTTATTTACTAAATATGGAATACAAAGCACTGTCGAATGTACAGAAAATCTTGTGAACAAGTTGTTTTAAAAACATCCACCCAAATCCCTGCTTTGGAGGCGCTACAGAATCAATTGCTACACTTGTGGTTTTAAGAGGGGAAATGCCCCCTATTCCCCCCCCCCAGGGTTATTAAGGGGCAACATATTTCGAATTAACTCTGTTGGTCAATGCTTAATTGACAAGCATAACAAATTTGAATGAAATTGATTAGTAAATAAGATAGAAATAGTAATTTTTGTATTCCCCATAAGAATAACATTGGACAACGTACTGCGTTTACCGCTAAATGAAAATTGCAATTTTATCCTAAACCAGCAGTCGTAGAATAGTAATTCTAGATACTAAATTATTTAGTTTTTTGAGCTCTTTTTAATGGTGAATAGTAATATTTTTTTATATTTATGTCTTTTTATGAAAAATCCAAAAAACTGAATTTTGGATGTTTTAAGTACTGTAATTTCTGAACCCGAATTTTTACAGGAATGCGGGTGGTGTCATTTTGTTGGAAAACTAAAGTTCTACAAACGACGAAAGTTTAATCAAAATCGTTGGAGCCGTTTTTGAGAAATTTGGATTTTTCATGATTTTTGGCGGTTTTTGGGGGATAATTACCCTTAAAAATCAAAAATTCAAAAAAATGAAAAAAACACCTGGAGATATCGTGGATTAGTACCTACATACCAAATTTCATAAAAATTGGCCCAATGGTTAGGGCTCTAGCTCTGTACACATCCATACAGACACACACACACAAACACACGGACACACACACACACACACACACACACACACACACACACACACACACACACACACACACACACACACACAACAGACATCACGTAAAAACCACTTTTTTGGGTTCAGGGAGCACCAAAACGAATATTTCCACTAACAACTCAAATTCGAAAATTTTGACGAAAACAATACTTTCTCCATATACTATGTATAGAGGGAGAAAGTAAAAACGTGTTTTCGCTGCATGCCTTCCATCGACCTGTTTCATTTTCCCAGTAATAAATTAACAATTGTCGAAATAAATAGCTCGTTAGGTTGTATTAATCATTGTTATGACTTTTGGTATAGTTTGTATTCCTATTATATACAACTTTCTTTTTAAATAACCTAATTAGCCTAAAAGTGTTTTAACTTAGTTAAAAATTGTCATCCAAATAAAAATAGGTTTAAAAAGTACTTTAATGTAGAGAAGTTTTCTTTGCAAATTAAAATTGTACATTCAAATATATAATCAGTACGTTTGCAATTAATAAATTAATGTTAAATAACATGTATAGATTGTGAAATATACTTAAAACAAAAGGTTTTACTAAAAATATATATTTCATTTAAAATCGTGGAACGATTATTAACAGCAACACATTGTAACCTAAAACACACTTCAACATTTCGAATTGTGCATTATTTTAACTATGATCATGTAACTGTGGTAGTCCTTAGATTTTTCTTAGACAATCTGAAGCGTTTTCTGGTTAAGGGAATGATGGACGGTTCTAAAATTAATGAAAAATTGACATAATGAAAATAAAACTGGGCGAGCTAAGCAAACTTGTTTATCGTATTAACGGATCAAACGAGCAAGTAAATGATGTTTATTCGCCTATATTAAAATTAGCACCGGATAATGTTTAAATTAGCCTCAGTGAAAACAAATTTGGACCTACTTTAATTACTTTAAGGTAGTTCAGTGTAATGTTTGACTAAACAATTATGAGTTTAATCCAAAATACAAATTTACAATTCGAGGACTCACATAATGTAATTTAGTAATACAATAAGGTTTAATTGGCGATTAATACGAACATTTTAGTAGCTGCAAAATATTATACATTTAGTTATTATTGCTTTGAATCCCTACATTTAGTTATTATTGCTTTGAATCCCTACATTTAGTTATTATTGCTTTGAATCCCGAACTACATCAAAGAAATCTCTTACCTTTCACTGATAGTAAAAAAAAAACATAACTAAGGACGATAACATTTATGAAACATATTGACATGAAGCTACACAAATATCATTAACGGGACTAATCAATGGTAAATTATACATTTCCAAAATGACATTAGTTGGTAATTAAAATTGAACTGGCACTAAAACACAATTTATTCTTTATAATAAAATTTTCTTGACGTTTATTACCAATAAGGGCATATGATATTTCAAGCTAAGAGAACAATTGTTTGGAAAAAAGGAAAAGGAATTAATTTTTTTTCACATAAAGCGTTAAATGAAAGGTAATCTCAGAATAATTCATTAGCAAGAACAAAGTAAAAGTTTTGCCTCGCAAAAGTTGCATGATGTCTTTGTAACAAGGTCCTTTATAACAATGTAAGCCCTTTTAAAGAAAAAACGTTAGCGTTTACTGACGATTTGTTGTGTTTTACGGTTTGTTCTTATCATCTTTGATACAGGCTAGAATAGACAACTGGTTTATTATTTTTATACAGTGTTTGTCACTAGAGCTCCAGGTGTCCTTGCAAGGATTTAATCATACATAAGTATACAACGGGAAATAGTAATTAAATTGTTAGTATATAAACACAATATCGATTTTATGTATTAGACCAAAATATAATCTCGGACTAAATTATTTTATAACTAACTTTTGGCTATTAAATACTATTAAGTTGAGTTATAATCATAATTTACTTTAATAACAATACGATTTAAGTGTAGATATCAATATAAAATTGTATTAGCGAATTTCCCCTATAGGCAAGAAGCTATTACCGTAGTCGGCATGGTAAGACCTAGGCCCGGGACCATGATAACTTTTCGTTTTGAGGTCCCCAGACCCCAAAAACACCATTCGTTCGAAACTGTATATATATATATATATATATATATATATATATATATATATATATATATATATATATATATATACAAATATATATTTTACGAGAGCACGATAACTCTCGTAAAAATTATCCGATTTTGATGAAATTTGGTATAAACGTGTAAAGCAACATTTATGACTTTAAGTTCGAAAACCAGCCAGATCGATCTATCCAAAGGGGTATTTTGGGGGGGTTTTGTACCCCAAAAATGGGTTTTTTGAATTTTTTACATATAATTTTGGAAATAGTAAAATTTTATTTTTCCCATTGGATTCAGCATAAAAAAACACACAATTTGGTATTTTGATCATTTCTCTACGTTAATTGGTTACCGAGATATTGAAAGTGCTAAATACAGTATGTTGTCTAATGTTATTCTTATGGAGGAAAATAAAAATTTTATATCTCGCTTATTTATGAACATATAATGACGAAACTTGGTATACGGCTTTATCTGGTTGTGGACGATTGATATTTCCTCAAAAAACAATTTTTGATAAAGGCTCCCGTAGCAGCAAACCTGCGTACTCAGCCCCATGTTATTCTTATGGAGAATAAGTAACGTGTTATCTCCCTTAATTATGAAAATAAATTAATGAAATTTGGTAAGTGACTTCACCTAGTTGAGTTATATTGATATTAGCATAAAACCCCATTTTTTGTGTTCCTTGCTTCAGCAAACCTGCATACTCAGCCGCCATGTTATTCTTATGGAGAATAATTAAAATGTCATAAATTGTTTATTTATGAATGTATATTGATGAAACATGGTATGTAGCTTTATGTGGCATTAAGATAAATATATATGCATTGGAAATTCGCTAAGTACGTAGGTTTGCTGCTACGGGGGTATTTTAAGAATAATGTCATGAGTATCGATCTTTCACGAATAACCACGTACCTTTCTCGTTTTTTCCACGTGTTTATTTTATTTTGTCACCCGTTAATGCGAATTTGGAAATTTATACCAAAAGTGGCACAATCTTTATCATCTATTTGGTACATATAGAATTTTGGTATTTGTTATGTTAAAAAGTCAGTTCTCTCATTGGCCTGATGATGACTGGTGTGACTGGTCGAAATCGATAGCCTAGTACCATCTTTTATATATATTTACCGTCTGTATGTGAATCAGTATAAGTGTAAATATATCTTAAGTGTTGTAAGACGTATTTTATTACATCCCGTAAAAAGTCTCAAATTTAACTTGTTATCTGTTCTTTAAACAAACAAAAAACAACAAAGGTGCTCATTGAACTCCCAACAATAATACCAGTACTAAATTAAGATGGGAGTAGATCGGTTGAAATACAACTAAGGTTTCTGTTATAATTTTATATCAGAACCTTAATTTCAAGGCTATCTTAGGAAAAGAAACTGACATGTAAAATGACAACATTTTAATTTGACAAATCAAAGTCCTGTATGTTATTTTCTATTTAATTAGAACGTCAACTCGTTACGGATCTAAAGATACTTGTACCTTTAAATGGCGTTTATAGTCAGCTAAAGATGACTTTACCAACTAAATTCTGTGAGGATCTGAATAACAGTAACTTCGTTGAATGAACTTGTTATGCGACAGTTACTTGTAAGGCAATAGTTTAATCACGTTTGCAGAGACTCGTGATTTTAAGTATTTTACAGGAAAAACGCTGGATTTTCTTCCTAATAATTTTAAAATCCTAATAATACAGGGTGATTACAGGTTTTTTATACAACTTCAATAGCCTCTTCAAAATTAAACTGGTGTATTTCAACATAGTAAGTGATATAGGATGTAGGGAATTTCTTAAAGTTTATGTTGGTACAACTGTTGCTGGCTATTGTTGTTGGCTGCTCCGTCTCACTGGCACTCAGACGTCAGAGGGTATCTGGATAAACATCTTCCTAGACATCTTTCTAGCGCACTCTACTGCACTCTAGCGCACTCTAGCGCACTCTACCGCACTCTAGCGCATGGATCGGCCGTGCAAGTGAGGAAAACGTTGTGTTTCAGCCGTGGCCACCTCGTAGTCCGGACCTAACGCCCTGCGACTATTTCTTGTGGGGCTATGTAAAAGACAGAGTTTTCGTACCCCCGCTTCCTGTTGATATCGATGATCTTAAACAACGAATCACAAATGCTCTTGCTACAGTTGACCGTGAGATGCTTAGTCGTGTGTGGTCAGAATTCGACTATCGTGTTGATATCTGTCGTGTTACAAATGGTGCACACATTGAACATCAGTAAATATTTTCAATAAAAACTTAAAGAATTCTTCTATATAATCATGTAAGTAATGATCTAAACTTTTAAATAATTAATTTTCTACAAGCTATCCAAACTGTCTATTTAATTTGTAATCACCCTATATTACAAAAATTAATAATACAATTTTACTTAATCTTTCAATAAATACATTTTCCATAAGCTAATTTTAGGATAGTTGGAATGTAGCTAATACACTTATGTAAGTAAACTAAATGTAGCCTATTAATCTTGGATAACGCCAGCATGTGACACAACTAAGTACGACTCACTTGTAATGTGATTTATACATTAATATGTGTTATTTAATTATATATTATCTTTTACAGTTTACTTTGCGTTGGTAAATTAAATATGAACTCAGTAGCTCCATAATTGTTAAATAACTTAAACCAGACTGTGATTAAAGCTGCTGCTGTCAAAACTTAACATGACCTCGAGCATTGCGTGATATCAGGGGCATCAACCCTTCCGTTGCTACTCCTTACCGTCTAAGCAGTTATAAAACTGTTTTCTAACACGATATTTGTCCAATCAACTTTGCTATTTAACGTTGTCAGCAGGTTTCCTTTTTTTGATGCTGATAGGAATTTTCAAAATAATTTAGATTTAGATGTCGGTATGAAGTCAGTATGGTTTTTGTTTAGTACGTTAAACTCCATATTAATATCAACGGACTAACTAAAGTTAGAATAATCGTATTTAGATATTTATATGTTATTATAGCAAGATATAATTCAAAATATTTACACAGAAAGGGTTACTTTTTGTATATATATATATATATATATATATATATATATATATATATATTATTTCATTTTTTCGTATTACATGATTTGCACTAACACACGTCTAAATTTCATTTAAATGTGTAAACAACTTTAAATTAGAGAAGCTAATTAACATTGTTAATCTATTAGAATTTAGAGCACTTAGGTTAATTTATAATTGTGTGGAGTATTTAGTGACTAATCAGTTAATTACTATTTAAATTCAAGTAAGAATCAAGTTTAATAAAAGTTTTTAATAGAGATGGAGGGCTTCTTCAGTAATGTGTAGAAGTAGTAACACACGAGAATCTCATCTCTCGCATTACTTAGTTTACATCTAGTTTATCTTGCAACATCATTGCGCATACAAATAGCCAAAGAAACATAATCTCACACAGGGTATCTTACAGTAAAGGGCATATACTTATAAAATTAATTGATATAACATATGCACCGTATAACTAACTACTGAAAGTTGTATTAATTCAGAACGTTTTTATACAATAATATTAAATTCTCAATTCACGCATGTTTAAGGAAGAGTTAATATAGTTATATAAAATTATAGCGGTACATAATAATTTGTCAAGATATTAACGTTTCAACTCAATTGAAATTAAATAAACCTACATTGATATTACCTTTAGCTTGCCGATGGGATAAAACAGCAAATCATATTTTATGATATTTAATTTATCTGAACGAAATAGACAATTTATTTAAAAGTATTATACACTTTTTTCGTACACTACTAATTTTAAGAATCATACCGTAAATGTATAAATTAATTAAACAATTTCAAACATAATTGTGTATTTCCATCCGATTTATAGGCTGATCTATTTCACTTCGCCTTCAGAATTAATATACAAACTATATTTAATAATGAGAACTACAGCTATAACTATGTTGCTAAGTTAGTAGAATTCTTTGAATAATTTTAACATAATCATTCGGTCGTTCAGTTAGTCAGCATCTCAGTCATATTATTGGTTTCACGTCAAAAATAGTAACATTTTAAAGGATTTTTAAAATTATATTTGAATTTAATGAATAAGGTTTATGGTATTGAGATGAATGAAATAATTCATGAAATGTACGCATGTGCGTTACATCATGTCATTATACAGCTATATAGGTACCTGTATATGACATAATACTAAACATATAAATGCATCATTTTTCATTGAATTGAGTACGTAGCTAAGGGTTAAATAATGTAAATTGCTAAATCTATTTAGTGAAACTATTACAACCTTGAGTTTAAAAAATACGAAAATAATTTACTTAAACAAACTCAATTGAATATGTCTGTTGTAAACTATTTGTTATATTTGTGTCTATACAGTCTAAATTAAGTTCCCTAGAGATCATAAAAATGTTCCCTACTTTTAAGATTAAAACGATATTGCCATTGAGGAAAGTAAGGTATTTATAATGTCTCATATGAAAAAGTTATTTGAATTATAAACTTATATTACACTATACTACTTCGTCAAGAAAATAATAATAATATCTTTCCAAGATCCCTCACCTACTATTTGTAGTACAAATAATACGAATAAATTCCCTAAGTGGGTCAGTGGTAAATCTGTGTATTAACTTCGTTTGTTGTTTGAGCTAACAACATTAGAAATACGCAACTCAAAGGGCAATTATGTAATTACGATACTAAAAATTCATAAGTGTTAATTTTTAACGCTGTAGAAAACTAAGTGTAATTTCACAATGCATGTTTTACAATGTACTTTTTTTCTTGGTATGATTATAATTGACATTATTTTCACCAGCAAAGAATTTCATAGATGCCTTTAGACATGTATCTTCACATGTTTCATATTTTTATTTTTATTTTATGCTTAAAATTTAACAATAGTCATTTATTGTTGAATTTATTTCGGTTGAATAACGTTTTTAAAGTAGACTGTAATGAGCTTAATTAGTATTAGTTATTTTAAGGTTTAAGCCTTAATTGCAATTACGTTATGTGATGAAGACAATATTATATCTTTATATTTCCTTCATGGAGATAAGTTTTATGATTGCCGTCATGGAGATTATTTTGATAAATTTAGTCTCCTTACGATATGTTTGTTTAACATAATAATAGTAAATTACCAGCACTTAAAATCTTCAAGTAAATAGACTGATATTAGATATACTGTAAAGGTTAGCACGATTAGTAAGCCAGAGAGTATATATATATAAATATTGTTTGTATTATTAATATTCGCATTCACTTTATTTGCATTTATATTTCAATTTAACAATAATAACCAAAGAAAATCTTTATCGCTGATTTAATGACCACCGATTGCCTTTTATAATCAGTCGTTGTAATTGATTGTTTTCCTATTAGGTTTAAGGTGCGATGACAAAGAGAAAATCACAACGCTATAACTTATTTGAACGTACACCGGTTTCAATAAACCGCAAAAATTCAAATACCCCCGTCGCAGCAAACCTGCATACTCATCGAATTTAGAATGAATATATAACATAACACATTAAAACACTTAACAGGATTCATAAGAAATGCATTCACAAACAAGCGATATTTTAAATATTAATTATTCTCCATAAGAATAACATTGGGGATGAGTACGCAGGTTTGCTGCAACAAGGCACACAAAATAATGGGTTTTTATGCAAATATCAATAGAACTCATCTTAGTGAAGTCACATACCAAATTTCATCCATATATATTCATAAATAAGTGATATATAACATTTTAAGTATTTTCCATAAGAATAACATGGGGACCAACTACCTAGGTTTGCTGCTACAGGAACCATAGGAGAAAAATTTGTTTTGTGAAAATAACAATAAACCACAACCAGATGAAGCCATATACCAAATTTCGCCAGTTTATGTTCATAAATAAGCGAGATATACAATTTTTCTTTTTCTCCATAAGAATAACATTAGACAACGTACTGTGTTTAGCACTTTCAATATCTCTGTAACTAATTGACGTAGAGCAATGATCAAAATACCAAATTGTTTGTTTTTTTAAGCTGAATTCAATGGTATAAATTAAAATTTGATTTTAATTAAAATTACATTGAAAACCCCAAAAAACACATTTTTGGGGTACAAAACCCCCCAAAAACCCCCTTCGGATGGTGCGATTCATCTGGTTTTCGAACTCGTTCAAATAAATGGTACTTTACACATTGTACCAAATTTCATCAAGATCGGACCTTTTTTACGAGAGTTATCGTGCTTACGGACACACACACACACACATATATATATTAGGCCCAATCAGAGAATCATTCTCTGATTGGGCCTAATGATGACCGGTGTAACTGGTTGAAATCGATCGCCTTGTACCATCTTTTGTGTATATTTTACCGTCTTGTATGTAAGTGCAGTATAAGTGTAAATATACTTTATAGTGTTGTAAGACTATTTTATTTATCCTGTTCATTAATTATCCAAAACAAGGTTAATTAACCTTAGATATTACCAAGACTAGGGTTTGGACTTTTTCCTTCCAAAACGTTAAAAATCCACTGGTGCATATGTAGACAACTAAAACAAAGCAAACTTAAACTACTTGCCTTACAACACTACCTTAAACTACTTGCCTTACTTGTGTTTTGTGTGCCAGAACAAACCTAAATTCTGTTTTTAAGACACCGGATATAGAGGAACAAAGCCATGATGACTTCCGCACAACACAGAGCCCCCCCCCCCCCCGGATATCGACTGCATCACTTCTGGTGAACCGCGTAATGTAGATTATCCTCGTTCCGGTTGCTGGATATGACGTGATTATTTTTTTCGAACGAAAGTTAATTAATCGTAAAATAAATTTAAAACTTAACGTATGACATATTTATATTTTTTGTAGGAATAAAAGTTATACATAAATTAATAATTAACTGTAAAAAAATCACTAAACGATTATTCTAGATCAAAGTATTTTTCATATGTTTATTAATTTAGCTTACAATCAAGCAAATTTGAGCCTGTCCTTATGGAAACCATTCACTCATGTTGTTGCCACTCACATTGAAAGTTTATCTTTCAAATTAATAACTTTAGTCACTATTAAATTGATAGAGTAAGCAGTGTTGGTGATTTTAAACCATAACGATGATTATGTAGCCAGGTTGGATACTCCGCTATGTATTTTGAGGTGGTCATGTTTTTGATGGAAAGTAAAAGTTATCCTTATTTTTAAGTTATTATATTTATTGATATAGAATATGTGTATTAATAGATTTACAAAAACCTCTGTCATAGATGAAAGTTGTCACTGAGTGATAAATTATTACCAAGTGTGATTGTAGTGTAGCATAGACGCTTATATATAAACACCCATAGACCAGGACCACAATTGGGAGCCTTCATTTGGGTTTCTGGTGTTATAGGTGTCCTTCCTCATTTGTTATTTTAGAAATGTTGAGATAACGGTAAATGGGTTGTGTTACTTACAAAATATTTTATTGAAAGGAACACTTGTGAAACTCACAAGCGTGATAATTATTTAATATAATTACTTATTAATAAATAGCAATCAATGTAATTTCCATATAAATGCACTTTTAATTGAATTCACATATTGTCTATAGTTTGGTTATTAGTGCAGCCAAATTTCAAATACACTGGTAGTTCTCATCGCCTCAGAGAACCTCCATTTGATTATAGGTAGGTGAACATAAAGCTTAGAGTGGATTACAAACCAACGGCACGTGGAACTATCACACAGCTAAGAGCCATCGGTGATTGAAGGGATCAAACCCCCAGACCTTGCATGGTAGATCCTCTTACTATTTCAAAGCCTGAAACTCGCTCTGATTATTACATTTCGGCTGCTCCTAGTTTTTGCTTATGAGAATTTTAAAATTTTAGAGAAGGTTAAACACATCAAGGAGTGAAGATACCACATGTGTTAATAGAATTCAATACTATTTGCTGTTTCTTATTTATCAAGCTATTATATATTACATATTCTTCTTATGTATTCTATTATGTGTTATATTCCAAAACATATATAGAATATAATATACCCAGTTTAACGACCAATTATCACCAAGGAACACGTTGTATGGTCGAAACTGTTAGTCATCGCACTAACACATTTCTATATTGCTATGTTTTTGTAGCTTTTGTAGATTTTAGTAAGAGCATTAAATTACTACTATTCTCTCAATCCTAAGGTATCACCATTTTATTGTTGAATTTATAGTAAAAATACGTAACAATATTATTTTATTTCGTTAGATTTAACTTTAATAATTAATAGGTAAAACTAAAAATGGGTTTTCAATTCGTCATTCTAACAATTAAGGACAGTGATTTAAAACAAAAACCTATTTTTCTTGTTGTTTCAGCTATATTCATTTTGCTAAGTCAAATTGTAATAATATTTGCGTTTATTTTTAAGATAATTCTTTGTTATTTAGACTCTAAAGTACCTGAAGTTTCACAAGTGATAATATTTTATATTCTAAATACAGTTCTATACAACGTTTTGTTAGTATATGCGTTTTTTCAGAGTCATCTAATATTATTTTTAGTGTTCCAAATAAGAACAAAATCTTTAATTAATTGCGTTTCTTGGGAAAAGCCAATCCGTCTCAATTTACTATAATATCAAAATGGTTTTACATATTTAGAACAAAAGCGATTATACATCGATGGCCATTCACTAGCCGTAAAGATAAGTGCTTACTTCTCTTTCGGGAACATGTTTCTAATTTAAAACTACTATATACTATTACAGATAAAAAATAATGATGAAATACTGCGTTTTAGGAGACACATCCAATAGCAAATGGAGCAATTTATTACAGTGATGGTTATGATGATCTCACACAATACCTGGTGGACAATACACATCGTTACAGGCCATAAGACTCTCGCTCCACGACTATAAGGAACCTGCCTGCGGAACAAAATGTACTTCTCCTAAAATACATTTACCAATATGGATTGTACACCACATTTGTTAAGCCATGTTTTAAAAAACTTACGTGTTTGACTTACTTACTTCGGTTAAACAATGTTTAGGGAATAATAAAATGCATACAAAAGAAGGAATAAACACGCAGCACGATGACGTAAGGGAATTGAATTTCCACATAAAATAAACTGTATCAAAAAACTGCACATACCCAAACCCCCCCTTTTAGTCCAACTTTAAAAAACGAGTTCGCACGCAGCACGCTGACGTAAGGGAAGTGAATTTCCACATAAAATAAACGGTATCAAAAAACTGCACATACATTCTCCCTTTTAGCCCAACTTTAAAAAACGAGTTCGTACGCAGCATGCTGACGTAAGGGAAGTGAATTTCCACATCAAATAAACGGTATCAAAAAACTGCACATACTTTCTCTCTTTTAGCCCAACTTTAAACAATAAGTTTGTTTTTATTTACTAAATAGAATACAAAGTACGGTCGAATGAACCAGAAAATATTCTAAACAAGTTGTTTTCAAAAACATCCACCAACGTCCGTTTTTGGGGGGCACTACGGAACCCTTTGCTACACTCAGTTGTTTTAAGAGGGGAAATGCCCCGTCATCCCCCCCACAAAGGGTGGCAACATATTCCGAATTTCCTCTGTTGTTTAATGCTAACTTGACAAGTTTATCAAGTTTTAACGAAATTGTTTAGTAAATAAGAGGGAAATTGTAATTATTGTATTCCCCATAAGAATAACATTGGACAATGTACTGCGTTTACCGCAAAATGAAAATTTCCATTTTCTTCGTAAACAGAAATCATAGAAAAATAATTCAAAATACTAAATAATTTAGTTTTTTTGATCGCTTTATTAATTGTTAAGATAAGTAATATTGGTGATAATATCTTAACTGGTGATAAATAATATTTTTTCACATTTATTTTTTTCTTTTTACAAAAGATTATACAACTTAATTTTGGATGTTTTAAGTCATGGTATTAATAAACCCGGATTTTTACAGAAACGCGGGTGGTGCTTTGGCGGTTTTTGGGGGATAGTTACTCTTAAAAAAAATTAAAAAGATAAAACGAGTTCGCACGCAGCACGCTGACGTGAGGGAAGTGAATTTCCACATAAAACTTTTAAAACTCAAAATCAGTGTAAAAACATACATTGGTCCAATTTTTATTGAAATCTGAAAACTTCAATTTTTTGGCTGTTCTGATACTCCTGGTTTCATTTACTTGCAAAGCTAGGAATACAATTTTGCACATTATAAGGTTAGTAGAAGGTCCAGACAGGCTTGAAAGTAGGCGTGAGGTTGCTGGGGCTGATAAAAGTACTCTAACAAAGGAATAACAGGCATTTTTAGTGTAAAACCCCCTTAAGACAACGTACTGTGTTTAGTCGATACACATTTTCTTTAATAACTCGGTAAATATTTATGCTAGAATGACGAAAGAGGGCTTAAAACTTTCGCCTCTCTAATTCCCATCTCTTTACAAGCATTTAATTTAGTCTGGGGCTTTAAAGACCCTTTTTGGGCCCAAAAACCCGAAATTTGAAAGATTAATCCCCAAAAGAGGGTTTTAGAGTTTTCCGATTGTTTTGCCAAACGAACTTGTCCAACTGATTACAGAAAGAAACGTCCCTACCAAATTTGAAGTAAATCGGACAAAAAATGTGACCGCTAGAGTCAAACACAAATATATATATATATATATATATATATATATATATATATATATATATGTTTGACTCTAGCGGTATATATATATATATATATAATTTTGAACGACCCCCCAAAACGTGTTCAGGGGGTCACGTTAGGAACTTCTATGGTGGTCCCGGGCTGAAGTTTCACCGTGCGGATCATGTTAATAGTTCACTTTCCAAAGGAAATTCACTAAAAACACCTGGAGATATCGTGGATTAGTACCTACATACCAAATTTCATCAAAATCTGGCAACTGGTGTCTCTAGTTCTGTACACATCAACACAACCACGCACACACACAGTAACACACAGACATCACGTAAAAATCAATTTTTGTGTCCAGGGAGCACCAAAACAAATATTTCCACTAACAACTCAAATTTTAAAATGTTGACGAAACAATAGTTTCTCTTTATACTATGTATAGGGAGAGAAAGAAAAACTGGTATAAATGAAAATCAGTGTAAAATCATACATTTATTAATATAATTGTTATCAAAATCTGAAAACAACAGATTTTTTGGCTGTTCTGATGCTCCTGGTTTCATTTACTTGCAATGCTAGGGATACAGTTTTGCGCATTTTAGGATTAGAAGAAGGTCCAGTCAGGCTTGAAAGTAGGTGTGAGGTTGCTGTGGATGATAAAAATGCACGAACAAATGAAAATAACAGGCTTTGATTCACTTTCAAATAAGCTAGGACGGGAAGTATGGCAAATAGAGGACCTAACTCTATAACATATCTTATTAAATATTACAATAGCGATGATATTGTTTTGCAACAGTGTGTACATTTTGACACGGACTGTACAGTGCGCTAACGTCAACTACCTTTACTTGTTTAGGACTCCAGTGCCACTTAAGACTTTCATCGGGGATGGTCAATATTTTAGCCACTGCCATTTTTAGGGAATTTCCCCCATAGGGAAGAAGCTATTACCGTAGTAGGCATGGTAAGACCATGATAACTATTCGTTTTGAGTCCCCAAACCCCAAAAACACCATTCGTTCGAAACTATATATATATATATGTGTGTGTGTGTGTGTGTGTGTGTGTGTGTGTGTGTGTGTGTGTGTGTATGTGTGTGTGTCCGTGAGCACGATAATTCTCGTAAAAATTATCCGATTTGATGAAATTTGGTTTAAACATGTAAAGCAACATTTATGACTTTAGTTCGAAAACCAGCCAGATCGCTACATCCGAAGGAGTATTGTGGGGGGGTTTTGTACCACAAAAATCCGTTTTTTGAATTGTTTACATATAATTTTTTGAAATAGTCAAATTTTAATTTTTACTATTGCATTCAGCTTAAAAAACCGCATAATTTGGTATTTCGATCATTCCTCTACGTTAATTAGTTACCGAGATATTGAAAGTGCTAAACACAGTACGTTGTCTAATGTTTTTCTTATGGAGGTAAAGACAAATTTTATATCACGCTTATTTATGAACGTATAATGACGAAACTTGGTATACGGCTTCATCTAGTTGTAGTAGATTGATATTTGCTCAAAAAAAAACAATTTTTTGCCAAAGGTTCCCGCAGCAGTGAACCTGCGTACTCAGCCCCCATTTTATTCTTATGGAGAATAATTAAATGCTATGTATCCCTTAATTATGATCATAAATGAATAAAAACTGGTATACGACTTCACCTAGTTGAGTTATATTGATATTAGCATAAAAAACCATTTTTGTTGTTCCTTGTTGCAGCAAACCTGCGTACTCATCCCCAATGTTATTCTTATGGCGAATAATTAAAATTGTATATATCGCTTATTTGTGAATATATTTTTATGAAACTTGGTAAGTGGCTTTATGTAGTATTAAGAAATTTATATCTCCATTGTAAATTCACTGAGTATGCAGGTTTGCTGCGACGGGGGTATATTTATTATTTTTACGACGGGATCCCTACTGTGTAACATAATCATAATCTACGGTCATCAATTTTTCGAGCATATTCTAATAATGTGACTTCATACAGTGAAATACACGATAGATTTCACTTTCCCCAACCAGTTTTAACAAGATATTCTCTTATCGCTTTATTTTACTAATCTTTGCGCAGTATTTCCTATTTTTAAACTAATTTTTAACTACTAATGGTTATTTAAATCCACCAACTTTAGCTTATTAATTTTTCAGCTTATTTATACAAATTTCAAATATATAATCCGGTCATACAGCATGTTATTTAAACTTAGTTTTAGTTTTAGTGTATTTAAACTTCAATAAATGTTTATACTTCAATAAATGTTTATCGCATAAGTAATAGCCTTTCTAATCTCGTAAAACGTCTTTGTTTAGTTTACTGCTCATTTATTGTGTCTCTTTGTTTTGATCTGTTAACGCATACCCTTATTATTTATTTAACTTTTCAATTAATTTAAAACTTTTTTACTCATAACCCATGTTTTATTTGTCGTCTTAAATTTGTTTAATAAAAAACACATTTATTTAACAGTCTGTAAACAAACTAAGCTCTTTTACTCAGACGTGGAATTGGGTCCACGTTAAGTAGAGATACACTAGCTAATAAACAGAATCATACTAAGGGACTATTGTTTGTTTACAAGTTCAAAGCCATATAAGAGCGACACTACAACAGATTTACATAATTAAATAACATAATTTACAGTAATTACTCGTTCATTAAACAAAAGTATGCAATAACTTAATTCATACATTTTAAGTAGTTAAAAGAAGGTATTCAGGAATTAGTTGCCACTATCCTTCATGTACAAAGGCAATTTAGTGCAGTAACCTCATTTCTATCCCTTACTTAGAATTATGAAGGGCCCTATTTAGCCTGATGCAAATTGTAATCTCCGTTTTTGAAGCTTGCCTAGCTGTTCAAATTGAATTGCAGTAATTGTTTATGTAACATTGGTTGTTATTGGTTTGTTCTTTGGTTTATTTGTTCCTAATAAAAAATCCCTTCTTTTATTGTATTTTAGAAATATATTTTACAATTCTGTTTATTGTTTAAACTATTCAATGAAATCTGATTAATCTTATTATGGTTCATAACTTTTAGACACACAGGATGTAATTAAAACCCGTCTTACTACACTTCAAAATATATCCACACGAAGTGTCTACTTAAATAGGTCTACATGATGGTTATGTGTGTAGCTTAAAAAATATATCCGAAAAATTTGCAAATATTAGATTTGTTGCAATTTTTTTCCATTAATTTACGTTGTTGGTGGTTTAGCTAGTATATAATGGATGTTGTAAAATAGATAAAATGCACTAAGATTCAGCCAAATAAGGAAATGAATTTGTGTATGTATATCATAGGATTTGGCGGCATCAGAATCCGACACCGTCCTCCTTGCTTTAGAAACTCGTTACTACTTGGCTAACATGCTTCACTTGTCAGAAATACAAAACTAAAATAGAACAATGCAATGAAGTACAAATTATCACACACTGAAAGATAATATTTATCTTGTAAGTTTAGAAGAATTTTTACTTTCCAATACTTCAAACTAAACCATTTTATGGGCATGTTTGATTAAAAAGTGATATATTTCTTAGTTACCATAAAGATATTACTTATTTTTCTTTGCTAATATTATGAGAACCTCCTAAATTTATCTAATTAACATATGTAACTGGAAATTATAATATACCACTTACAATGATTGGAATTCATACTACACATGATAATATTCTATAAGATAAATTATATGATGATGCATATCAACTTATTAACTCAGTCGAGTTGGTTAAATCTGTCAAAGTATTCCAGAATTTAAGGGAAAAAAATATAAAAATTACTAATGTTCTTCTTACCATATCTTCAATTTAATGAGTGTACAAATTACCTTATTTTGTTTAGATAGATCTTCTCTTTATTTCATTAGACGGATACCGAACCACTGGGATGGAGCATTTTCACTCAGCTTACAGCCTGGTCAATATTTACATCTGTGACTGGTAGGTATCGGACTCCGAACCTAACAGACAAAAGTCACCCGTTCTAACCACTATATCAGGCCATTTGTTTAGTTGTAGCCATCGATAGAGCAAACCCCTTGTCCCAAATAATTCTTAATTATGTCTCAACTTTTTTGTATTTTCCTTTCAACTGTTTTTATTTGTTTCCTTAATCCTTCATATGTTAACTTTATTATCACCGAATAGTGTTTACATTTAATTCTTTGTTCCCAAAAACCAATACAAATAATGTAGGTTCTTGTATTAACACTTGGAGGAAGTTATTACTCGTTCATTAAACAAAAGTATGCAATAACTTAATTTATATATTTTAAGTAGTTAAAAGAAGGTATTTAGGAATTATTTGTCACTATCCTTCATATACAAAGGCAATTTAGTGCCGTAACCTAATTGTTATCCCTTACTTCGAATTATGAAGTGCCCTATTTAGCCTGATGCAAATTGTAATCTCCGTTTTTGAAGCTTGCCTTGCTGTTGAAATTGAATTGCAGTAATTGGTTGTTAAATTTTAAATTTACAGACTTAAATTCAGTGAAGATTAGTGCTAGACATGGAAGTGGTAATCAATTTATATTATCACAAATGAAGGTAACTATTAACATCTACATTACTCAATTTACAACTGGTGAGTTATAGCTAAAAAGAATGTACATTATGGAATAACAAGGGAACCATATACTACTAGATCAATGAACATTACAAAGTGAATACATTTTTATGTTTTTACTTCTGCCTATCAATCTCCTTTCCTGTTAATAAATATGCTATCGTCTTCATTTTTAGCGAATTTCCCCTATAGGGAAGAAGCTATTACCGTAGTCGGCATGGTAAGACCTAGGCCCGGGACCATGATAACTTTTCGTTTTGAGGTCCCCAGACCCCAAAAACACGATTCGTTCGAAACTGTATATATATATATATATATATATATATATATATATATATATATTAAATTGAATTCACATAGAAGGGCTACTATATGATAGATGAAAAATAAGTAACATGAGTACCCTGGAGATTATTCTCCAGGGTACTCATGTTACTTATTTTTCATCTATATATATATATATATATATATATATATATATATATATATATATATGTGTGTGTGTGTGTGTCCGTGGGTGCGATAACTCTCGTAAAAATGGTCCCATTTTGATGAAACTTGGTACAAACGTGTAAAGCAACATTTATGACTTTAAGTTCGAAAACCAGCCATATCGCTCTACCTTAAGGGGTATTTAGGGGGGTTTTGTACCCCAAAAATGGGGTTTTTGAGCTTTTTACATATAATTTTTGAAATAGTCAAATTTTAATTTTTACCATTCGATTCAACTTTAAAAACACTGGTATTTTGATCATTCATCTACGTCAATCGGTTACCGAGATATTGAATGTGCTAAACACAGTACGTTGTCTAATGTTATACTTATAAAGAATAAGGGTAAAATTATATCTCGCTTATTTATGAACGTATACTGACAAAACTTGGTATACGGATTTATATGGTTGTGGTATATTGTTATTTGCTCGAAAAAAAAACAATTTTTGCTACAGGTTCCCGTAGCAGCAAACCTGCGTACTCAGCCCCCATGTTATTCTTATGGAGAAAAATTAAATAGCTATGTCTCACTTAATTATGAACATAAATTAATAAAACCTCTTATATGACTTCACCTAGTTGAGTTATATTGATATTTGCCTAAATAACCATTTTTTTCGTTCCTTGTTGTAGCAAACCTGCGTACTCATCCCCCATGTTATTCTTATGGAGATTAAATCAAAATGGAATATATCGCTTATTTATGAATGAATATTGATGAAACCAGGTATTTAGTTTCACCTAGTTGAGTTATATTGATATTTGCATAGAAACCAATTGTTTATGTTCCTTGTTTCAGCAAACCTATGTACTCATCCCCAATGTTATTCTTATGGAGAATAATTAAAATTGTATATATCGCTTATTTGTGAATATATTTTTATGAAACTTGGTATGCTGTTTTATGTGGTATTATGCATTGGAAATTCGCTGAGTACGCAGGTTTGCTGCGACGGGGGTATTCTTAACTTACCATCTCTCTTTTCTTTCAAATTTGGGTATTTTAAACCTGGTCCTCCTATTTACATTTATTATTTAATTAATATTTTCATTACCTTTACCCCACAGTACCATTCTTAGTGATACTTTCCCTCTTTATTTTAGACAATACAATCTAAATTATTGCAATCTAAATGGTAAACATTATAAATAATATTTTATAACGATTCAGTCGAATTACCTAAATATTTAAACACATGACATATTTGGTTAAATATAGGTGCAATAAATATTAAGAAAGTATAAAACATTACGATGTCATTCGTTATTTGACAACAAATAATGATGATAAGATTCAAGTTTGCCAGGATGACTGTTAATATATATGTTATTTAAATTAAACAAAACATAAAGTAAACATAATTCTCACACTGTTTTACAGTCAAGACTTAAGTAACACTTATGTTTTGACATTTAGCAAATCTCTTTCCTTATTTAGGTCTTCAACAAAAACACAAAAATGCTTTCAAACCCACAAAACATTTATTTTCATTTCGGTTAGACTTAGTAACCCGTAAAGATAAATGCGTTTAGTGGGTTAGAAATAATATAAATGTCTAATATAGCCATTCAAATATGAATTGACTTATTATTTGGTATTGTTTTAAATTATTTAATTAAACATTAGACACCAATGTCCATTCCATTGTGTTTGTATGTTGTTAGTTAATATTTACCAATGATAGATTAAAATACCATGTTCAAAGTAAAATCCCAATAAAATAAATAAATAAAGGCTTTTATTCAAGACAAAACACTTTAAAAAAATGCATTAAATTAATTCAACCACCTGCATGACTTTTACACTTGCCCATGCGTGTAAGACTTAAATTAATTCAGGAACACCTATTTAAACCGGAGGATGTCTTGAAAATTATCCAACCATAACGAATGTCTTCCTGAAAACAGAATATCGACTGCACCATTTCTAATGAACCGTGTAATGTGGATTATCATTGTTCCGGTAATTGTATAGACGTAACAGACAGGATGTTTACTGAATAAAAATATGTAAGGAACTATTAGCAAGGAAACCCGGTAATTGTACTTAGGAAAATAAAAAATGTAGGATACTTGCATAATAATATTCAAAATAATACTATGTTATAATAATTAGGCCTTTTTTGCCATATTGAGCTATAATGCACTAATAAACCTAATAATATTGACTAAAGTTTTTACATTGATTTGTTTGTTTCCTTAGTACAAACCCATTAAATGGCATGTGACAACTTCATTATCACGGCAATGCATTGACTAAAGAGTATTTATTATAAAAATAATAAAAACCTAACCACAGCTGCTTTCTGCATTCATTAAACAAATTATGATCTGGTTATTTTGTTAATATCTTTATTTATATTATTAAAACACCAAATATTGTTGTCATTATTTGTTTACTTAACTTGTTATGCCAGGCTTGAGTTGTTAACACACTTAATAAACATTTTTAAACTTTGCTTGAACATGTTAAGCTGCTTTGTACTATTATAGAAAATAAGTTGTGTGCCAAGATAAAATCTGTGATTTTAATCTAATTTTAATTTAAATCTGTGATTTTGTACTTTATTTAGCATGGGCTCATATATGTTCCCACACTGTATTATAACATGATTATTATATAGCTTTATTTATGTTTCTTAAAGGAAAAAAAAGAAATGAAAAATGTTCAATAAACGAGGAGGTGGGTTGTTGGTATGAAAGACCAAGATCAAGGCCTTATTTAGGAGCCTCAATGAGATACGGTCTTGGTAAATGGGTTGACCTGCCTTCATTTTGAAGTAAAAATAAGATATTTTGTGACAGATTGAGGTCTGTAAGACTTACACAATTCTAAATTCCAGGGGTCAGTTATTGTTAAATTAAAACATACTTGTTAATACGTAAATAATGAGACAGGTATTCTTATTTTCTTAACGTACTTGTGATTGCTTTTAGTAAATGTTTTGTTATAAAAATGCCTAAAATAAATGAAAAATAAAAACAAACAGTAAATGTCTCACACTTGTTTAGATAAAACCAAACTAATAAGAAACACAATCAATACACTAGGTACTTTATTGAACTGAATGTTGCAGATTATAGAGTATTATCTATACCACGATAAAGACAGGTAATCCTACCCAAAATATATAGCTCGTTCTTTGTGTTCAAAAGGTGTATCCCAACCTTATCTCTTTTCGTACCAAATACATACGAGATACATATAATAATCTTTATCTTTCCATCTCTTACATACAAATGTATAATTGTAAAAAGAATTTATATAAATAAGTTGTATTACAGATTTTGTTTTCATATCTATAAATACGATTACAACAGTACTTTATTACACTCTGCCTGTAATGTAAAAACATTAGGTAATTTAAAATAATTAATAAATTCCATTCATTTGTGTTTAATCTATTTTAATCCAGATTTAAATTTATAGGGAATAACAATTTCTTGCTAAATTTTATTTCTAAACTTACATACGGTTTCCCACATCTACAAGCTTTTTTTTAATTTTCTAACGACAATGTTCGTAGAAAGTACAATACTTTTAGCATGAAATTAATTTGTGTACGTTTCACTATTGGACGATAAAGATATTTCCTCACAGATTTAGGGTGTACAAATATTTTTCGAATATGCTTTTTGAACCTTATCTAATTGATTAGCTTGTGAATGACTAATCGCTTTATATATTGATGCGATACTGATTTAAGGTCAACTTCAACCCATCTGCAACTGCATTATTTAGATTTCTCTTATACTAAAGCCAACTTTTATGGGTATCCACACGAAATAAAATTAAAAAAAAAACTCTGCTTTACATGATTCACAAAGAGACTCCACAAAAGACAATTTTGGGGTGAAGCTCAAACTTTGAATGTTTAGTACTTACAGTAACTAATTAGGTGAATCTAGTATGCTATTTGTGATGGGATAAATAATAAGTGTCTTGAACAACATAGGTTTCAATACAAGTAATTAGGTGAGTTTAAAATAAAGTTATGTAGGTTTCAAGACTTCAGCAAAAACAATTACCTCGAATATATATAGGATTATCTAATAATACACATAATGCCTTTAGCTATTTTTATAAACACCATGTTATACTTTTTGTTATCATCGTCGCACATCTCGAGAACAACACTAGACCCAGGAGTTCTCACTTCAGGACTATCATTTTTTTTTTAATCACATTTGTAATATATAATTAATACTCATTATTATAAAACGTTATTAAATTCAGTTCTTAAGTAGTATTAATTAAACAAATACATTTCTTTACTTCATAAAATATATACCGAATGCAAAACAATATATTTGGCATAACATGTATTTGCTTTTATATTTTAAGGAAAAATAACTATATAAAAATAACCAAAGTAAACATAATGACATTAAATGTTAGTTTTTAACATATAATATTCGCAGAAATTCCGTTAGCAATGTCGATATATTGAATGTCAATATTGAAACGAATTGATCGAGTTGTCCATGTGAAACATGTTAATGTTATTTATTTGTACTTCTTATATATTAGTTTTAAGGTGATGGGGATAAGATTACTTGCACTTTGTAATAGTTCAAAAAACCTATGAAAACTATAATACCAATTATCTCAATTGCCACACGATGTAAGACAACGCTTTTACTTAAACTGATGTGTAGAACTTTCAAAATGTTTCCTGCCAGCCATATTAAAACACCTACGGAGTAACATAGCATTTTGTATGCAAAATTTGTGAGGCACTTTCCAATATATTTACAACTCCCTTAATTTAAAGTTATCAATGCTGTTGTATATATTCATTGCATTTACTGTTTCTGATCGTCATGTTTATCTATGTTAATATTTGTTTGTAGGTTAAATTGCACGTCATAACCAATTACTTCATGATGTCCTGGATATTAATCATTATAAATTATGTATAATATTGATATTAAAAGAAGTTAATTTTGATAATATTTAATGCTTTTGTACATTTAAAGAACATATGATAGCTATTGACACAAGTAGTGAGTACACCAATAAGACTTCTTGGTACCGTATTCAATTTCGGAAATGCGTTTCATCCCATCGTCATAGATTTTAAGATGTTTGTAATTAATTTTGCCACCTTCAATATTGATATAATAAAATTATGTTTTTCAACGTTTATTCACAATTTTGTGTTTCTATAACAAATATTTGGATAACTATAAAAATTAGAATAAAAAAAAAAGATTGTGGGCAGACTTTTAGGGTTCACTTCCACGAACACTTCCTGTACCCATTCCGGAAAAACGTTTATTACGTACAAACTTGAGATTTGTCTTGTACCTTAAAATTCTAATAATTGGAACTCTGTTTCAATTAAATTATTTTATAATCCCACACTTTCCTGAAAATTATAAAATCAGAATAACAATTTAAAAATATCAATTTAGTAACTTGTTGAACGTGAGATAAAATAATGGTTTCTATTTCTATAATAATGTATTTAATAAAGTTTTAATATCGAAAATAGAATTTTTCTACTGCCATTAGGATGGCTTTTCGGAGTCATTAGGATGCCATTAGTAAATATAGCACTTACTACATAGTTGTATATGCTCCATAGTAAGTCCTAGAGAACTAAATAGTTTGAGAATTGATTACATCGTACGCTTGAGACATCTGTATAAAATGAAGGCAGCAAGCCTTACGTATGGATATTTTCCTTTTACAAATGGGATCCAGCCCATCATGTTACATTAAGATTTTACACGTTTTACAATAACTTCACTGCAAAAATAAACGGTATCAGGAAACTGACACATACTTTCTCCCTTTTAGCCAAACTTTAATGACAAAAATATTTGTTATTTACTAAATATAGAATATGAAGTATAGATAAATGTACAGACAATTGTCTAAAATAGTTGTTTTCAGAAATATCCACCCAAATTGCTTTTTTGGAGGCACTATAGAGTCCGTTGCTACACACAGTAGTTTTGAGAGGGGAAATGCCCCCTTGCCCCCCCAGGGTTAAATAGCAACACATTTCGAACATCATCTGTTGGTCAATGCTAACTTGACCTGCATATCAAATGAAATTGATCAGTAAATAAGAGAGAAATAGTTATTTTTGTATTCCCCATAAGAATAACATTGGACAACGTACTGTGTTTACCGCTAAATGAAAATTTCAATTTTCTCCGCAACTAGCAATCGTAGAATAGTAATTTAAAATACTAATTTATTTAGTTTTTTGAGCTCTTTTTAATGGTGAATAGTAATCTTTTTTAACATTTATGATTTTTTATGAAAAATCCAAAAAACTGAATTTTTGATGTTTTAAGTCCTGTAATTTCTGAACCCGCATTTTTCCAGAAATGCGGGTGGTGTCATTTTGTTGGAAACCTAAAGTTCTACAAACCACGAAAGTTTAATCAAAATCGTTAGAGCCGTTTTTGAGAAATTTGGATTTTTCATGTTTTTTGGCGGTTTTTGGGGGATAATTACCCTTAAAAATCAAAAATTAAAAAAAATTAAAAAAACGCCTGGATATATCGTGGATTAGTACCTACACGCCAAATTTAATAAAAATCGGCCCATAGGTTAGGGCTCTAGCTCTGTACACATCCACACAGACACACACACACACACAAACACGGACACACACACACACACACAGACAGACATCACGTAGTAACCACTTTTTTGGGTTCAGGGAGCACCAAAACGAATATTTCCACTGATCACTCAAATTCGAAAATTTTTACGAAAACAATACTTTCTCCATATACTATGTATAGGGGGAGAAAGTAAAAATACGTAAATTGCAGGAATTTTTTGGAAGAATGGTTAACAATACCAAGTATATAAATGATGTAAAACCATAAATGCCATAAAATTGTATTTTTGTTATGTTGATTTTCTGAAAATATTAAAAATTCCTGTAAATTCTTAAACATGATGTAAATAGGTTTATTCTAACTGTTAGACTTAGTTAATATAATTGTACAAACTCATACGTATTATTTCATATTATCAGGTGTTAATAAATTGAATTACAACTTTAAAATAATTATTGAAATGTTTTAAGATTGTTTTTGTTATGCAATTGGCTAGGGAGTGGTATAAAAGCAACCTATGTTACGGTACATAAAAAATATTTTCTAAAGAAGAAAATATGTACATAAGTACGCTTTGAATGGAAATTTTAGATAGTACCAAATGCCGTACGTATTGCCGTAAATGTGGTCAGCAGTAAATGAACAGTCATAGGGTACAATACATAGTGGATCCAAATGCGTACTTTTAAGCACCAATACAATCAAAATATAGTAATGTTTGTATTTCTGAACCTTAATGTAAAGCTGTTACCAATCGTTAAGCTTTTCTATTAACATAGGCTCTGCCGGGTTCTCACGCTGCCACATCCTAGGATCTCATATAATGAGATTTCCCCGCCTTCCTTTCCCCGCCCACCGGCGACTGATTCTGACGGGTATTTCATTAGTTTTTTCTTCAATATCGTTACAATTACAACAAACTGCAGACGGTATTAAGTAATTGTAGCAAATATACATGTATTTATAGCTACTACTTATTAATCGATTTGGTAAGAGAGTTTACAACTTTATTAAAAATAGTGAATCTCTATTATTGGATTAATTCCGGGATTTAAATCAATTTTTACATTTGAAAACCCATGAAAGTTTTATTTCGAAATATTTTATGACATAATACTACAACAATTTTTATAATATCAGGTTGATTTTTACAATGTGAAAATTATCATTAAAAATCTATTAAAATATATTATGCTATAGAAAATGGTTTTGAATAGCATTATTATTGTTTAGAAATATTTTAAAAATAAAGCTGAGCTAATCTATTTAAAATAAGAAAACTACTGACTAGAAGTTAGTTTGGGCGTTTCACTATATTGTTACAAAGGTAAAGAAGAGGGCACGCCTGTAAATTGCCATTGCAAATCAAGTAAATAAGGACAACAATTTCAGAAAGAATTGCTTTCTATACCTCGGTTTCGAAATATATAGTTTATTTATAATTTGTTTATTGATTACAAATTGCTGATATAAAAAATGCTCACTGATAATTCTGTTTCCTGGTTGATTTGTTGTTTTCTTATACAAACACTAATCTTATAATAACAGTTATAATTTTCTAATTAGGTCCTAAGCTCTATTAAAATGAACAACAACCAACGATAAATATAAGGGAATCGTTATTTTAATTAATTTGAGAAAGTTAGTACTAAATAAGCAAAACTGTATTCCTAAGGTACTAATTAAGCAAGGAATGAGTTACGTGTGATCTTACACAAATTAAATAACATATATAATTTATATTGTTTCTATCATTTAAACGTATTCAATTCTGTTATCATGTTATTTATTTCCTATTCTATCATTATCGATGATATACACTTAATTGGTTATAGTTGGAAATAAATAAATAACTATTTGTAATAAGAATCAATCTAATCTAATTTTGCGAAAAACTTGAACAAACAATTTTTTCTTTCCAAAGCCTCTTCCGTACATCTCTGTGAGAAAATAAGGAAAGCAGTTTATGAATCAGTTTCATAACTAACCTAGCACCCTCCCTTGAGGAAATAACAAATAAAAAACCCACACGTTAGGACACTTTAGGACGTTAGGACGTTAGGATTTAGCTTTGTTCCTGAATAACATCCGAAACTAGCTTGGATTTATGAGTGATGATTAATATTAATTTGTTTCATTAAAAATACCGCTTCATCTTAAATATTCGTTCACACACTTAACACAAGTCTGTGTGTAACATTTTTACTAATTCATTTTTGTACAATTTACTGATGATTAGTCAATAAAGTCATTTATAACAAGAAGACAAAATTATAGGTTAATCTGTTATGTTGAGCCAGTTATTTAAAACGTTAAACTAAATCTGTGGATTGGATATGAATGTCATTAAATATTCCTAGTATTCCTAATGTAATGATTAATGGCACGTAGCCTGATTGAAAACAAAATGGTATTGTATGTTAGTTCGATTCCATTTAGTTTTGTTGCTTTTCTTTGACAAGTAAGCTAAGATACTACTAAGGTTTAAATAAGAAGAAATATTTTCAATTAAAGCAAAGATGCAAGGTTTACTTTTCAGTGTCAAGCAGATTACTTCAATGGAAAACGTCCAAACTTTTGAAGAAAAGTACAAACAAATGAACTCATTTAACTTGGAGCACTGAATGTTATATTTACTTTCTTCATTTTGAACATTTTATCACTTACATTCCTTAATATTGATTTGTTATGTTTTATTTTTTACAATTCTATAATATAATATAAGCTAATAGTGTAAAAGGATAGTTAATCCTATAAACTATAGAATCTCCATATGATAACCTCGTGGATTATAATTGCTTAACATTTAGCAACTGTTGTACTAACTTATTCCCAGTACCACAGCAAAGGAAAGACAAGACAAGTTTAATTTAATAATTTATTTTTAATTGAAATACTTTTTTTTTAAAGTAAACCAATAATTTTTTATAAATAACTTTTTTGTAAAATTTTCAATGATATTTATATATAAAAATATGCTTGAATGTAATTTGATATATAAATGTATATGTATGTAAAATAAAATAAAAAACCATGATTCCTTAAAATTGGGTTTAAAATATGTAAAGATAAGTAAGATATAATAGTAAAGGTATTGAAACAGAAATTGATAAGTAATTTTCATGAAAACCCAAAGGTGGCCAGCAAAGAATATTTACTAAAACCAAAAATATAACGAAAGTTATACCTTCTTTAAATTATGTCTTAAGTTGCTTATGATATTGTTATTTTCTCTTGCGTGCATTTGTGTAACTACATTTCTCTAATCTTTTTTAATAAAAAGAAAAAATATAATTCATTCTAACACTTCAAACCATTCCGGGGTAATAAAAGTTGCTTCTTATATTTTTAATTCATTATTTCTAATTGTTTATATAAATTGTTATTCTTCATTAGGCAGCAAACATTAATCAAGGTAATTTCTCTTCACTACAAAATACCTGAGACATCGCAGTACATGATATTTGACATCAATATAAGGGATCTGTCTTACATTGTGACTAAGGAACAAATAATTGGTATATACTTTGTTTAATTATTTCAATTAAATTTGTATCGATATATGATGACAGGTATGTGGTACGATAATCACTTGTGGTTGTAAAAATGTTATCAAATAACATTTCAGAACACTTATTAATAATCGTGTTTTCTTAATTTTTTTACAGAATCATATCATACTAATATTATCAAGCTTAACGATTGTGATTTGTGAGCTTGTTTGTTTGGTACTCCAACTTCAGAACCGATTGAGCTGATATTTGGTGGGAGTTAACTAATATCCTAAAGTATCAAATATCAAATTCACATTTTAAAATTTATTTAGCGATATGCCTCAGCTGCCTCTAAACTTCCCATGTTAATAATAAGAGCACTAACATTTACTGTACAAGTTGAGAACTAAAACAGGTGTTCTGGATTATAGATCCTCAACAAGATTTTGAGTTTATTTATTATTTTATATTTTGGTTTACACATTTAATGAAGCTTTAGCCATAAAGGTGCCTGTATCATAATAATGCCGGGGGATACGTAAATCAATTGGGTCTCAAAGTTAGAAAAAATTAAATTTAATAAATTGGATAGAAGTCAAAAAACTTAAAAAAAATTAAAATTAAAAAAGCTTCAACAAGCTCCATGGTAGACAGCACACAGAGAAGAACAGACTCCAGAAGAACAGCAGAAACTTCGACGTAAAGAGCAAGTGCTCAGTGGCCAGCCAGTTTGAGAGCATCTGAAATGACACTATGGTAGAGCTGTGGTCTACCATGTGTGTTGAGGAAGCTGAAGCTCGCAGACGAGCTATTGCTGTAAGGGCAGCCAACATTCACCATAAATACGTAGGGCATCATTTAAATTGCTGATCGATTTTTAAATCAACGTGACTCTTAGTAAGTTAATATATCTTACTAGCGGGTAACGGCTAGTTTTGGATAAATACAAGGAAAAAATACATCTGCAGATTTAAAATTGTTATCTTTCGTTTTGTAATTAAAATCAACTTATAAGATGATGCGTACATTTAATCAAATAACTCCACAACATTTCATTTGGCAGTCGTATTATAAATGCGTTTGAGTAATTACAGAAGGACCAAGAAAAGCTGCCCACTTAATGGGGTGTAAGATCACGATATTCAATTTTAATATCAACAACTCCTTAAAGAAGCTACCAGCTGGATAGCCATATTTCGTTTTTATACCATCGTAAACGTTCTTATATTGAGCACTTACATTTACACATCGCTTCTAAAGTGGCTTTGCGTGACTAATTATTGTAGGTCTTACAGCATGAACATTAAACTCTACACATCTACTAAATGTTAGTTCAATAACCTGTAGGGTAGTACGTTAGTAAATGTCTTAACCAGTTTCATTAACTTGACGAGTTTACTATCATTTGAATAATACTACTATAAATTATAATTACTACATACATCTATGAATGTAATTCCTGAATATGGGTTACAGTATTGACAAATTATTGACTACTGCAATGAACTGTTGTAATTGCTGGCAAAAATATATTAAATAGTTTATACTCTTCCAAAATAACATGACATTTTTATTTGGATAACAATTTATCGTCAAAAAAAATCTATCAGTATTATATGACAACTATGGTTTCACATTTTTCAGTTATATTGAATGTCTGAGAAAATAAAATGGGTATCAATTCACAACAACTTAAGGAATACCGGTGACTCAGTAATACAGGTCAGGATAATCAATACTACTACTCTGTTCCTTGTACATTCCTGTATTCGGAGTAAAATTCATTCGTAACCAATTTCCTTTATATTAAATTAGTCTTACATTACAATACTTACATACGTGATAATAGTAACACATAGTAATAATAGTAAATTATTTAAGTGACATTTATTGTAAAAATAAAAGTAATTTATGGGGAGAAATTTTGAAATACAAGAACTTGCATTATGTTTACATAATATATTCCAATTCAGTGTTCTTATCATTATTAATTATGAATGTTTTTTTTCTGAACATGTGTAAAAAGACGAGTAGTGATTTCTAGGTTGTTAAAAACTAAAAATGTTCCTTACTAAAATCAAAAACAGTTGTTAGTGTTTATGAAGTTTATAATGCTTTAATTTGAACAAACGCAACGTAACGTCTAAATTTAATAGTACATGAGCAATAACATCCTAGAATTGGAAAATTTGTAATGAAAATTAATAAAATCTATGTTGAAAGTTATTAGCTAACATGCTATAAATGATCTGTTAGTCTTGTCAGAGATTGCAGGTCATCATTATTGTATAGTATTAAAATGAATTACGAGTAACCTTACTAAAATTACATAAACTGTGTACTTACAGTAAGAAGCGGCAGGGATATTGGTTTTCCGTTGTACTCACCTGTAAAGAAAATATTCACATATTTATTTAGCTAAATTATACGTATATTGAAATTTATATTTAACTTAACTAAAAATGTACAAACCATATTATTTGCATATTTGACTTTTTGTTTACAGTATTAGTTTCAATACATTCCAATTGGTTGTAAGTCGTGTTTAACTACCTACACATCAAACGCTACACATACCGCGGTAAATATTAATATTATTGCCTTTATCAAGTTTATTATTTTACGTTTTATATCTATTTATGAAACTGTGAAGAATGTTTGTATCAATCCTAAATAACTTTCAAGTAACACAACCCAAATGTGACTATAGGTTTGAAATATCAAAAAAATTGTTTTAATTAGTGGATCGCAGAATGCAAACCCTTGTTCCTCACAATACATGCAACTTCCATACATCTAAAGCTTTTTATATGTTTTAATAATTGTTTTAATTTATTTTTGAAAAGACAATGCAGCCCCCAATACTAAGCGTTATATGCTACATAATTATTTGTAATCAAACTTTCATAGGCAAATTATTTATAAACTAGCTGTTGCCCATCGTGTCTTCGCTCTCGATCACAGTATTAGGTTAATAGCTATACAGTAAATAACATTAGTAGAATCTATTAAAAAAATTATAGTTCATGATAATGAATTGTTAAAAGTATTGGTCTCGGAGTATGACATCTTAAATGTATTAGCTATTCTCCAAAAGGTGTTCATTTAAACAAGTCAATTAAATGAACAATTTAAACACGTTAATTTAAACAACATAACAATATAAGGCAGTAGGGAAGAATCTTTTAGGATTTTTGAAGCTAAAATAGGCATAAGACATAACTATAAGCGTTCCTTCAGTAAATAAGCAACCAAATATCTGCTCAATCGATCCATTACGTCAAACAGCCGCATTGAGATTAACAACAAAAATGTCCTTGACCTAACTGGAAGATTTGACGCTCCCAAAACTCACATTGAGTCCACGGGATAGTGAAGAAGTATCAAGTAAGTAAGTAAGTAAGCAATACATGAGGCGTGATCGAGCGTCAAACGAGAAAACAAGCTTACGACCAATCACATTTATAATATCGGTATAAATAATCTCATGGCCACATATTGTATGTTTTTACATGAAGGGTATGCTGTATTCAAACAACAGAGTATGTGTTATTCTAGAAAAAATAAAACCATGCGATGGTAGGAATGGCTTTACGTATATTGTAGTCAAATTAACACAAATTTGGTTAATAACTAAAAAACAAACATTTAATAAACATTTACTGTGTTAATTAGTTATATTCAATGATGACAAGAGTTACGTCTCAGTGAATATATCCTACATGTAATAGGCTATCAGTCAATATTGTCAGCTGGGAAGGTTATTAACCCATAACCTAATCTTGCAAGTAAACATAATACAGGTTTTATTATGAAATACTTAAAAAACGTTCGGGAGCTAATTTCCCATACTAAAATAGAGAAAAAACTTCAGATGAAGGTGTGTCTTAAAATGTCCTAAAATGCTTATTTTTTGTTTATCTGTCTTTATGAGTTTTTTACTTAATAAGTTGTATCTTAGAAATACCTGAAGATATCAACTTCAAACTTGGTACATATATTACATGTAATATAACCCATTTTCAAATGGGATATCAAGTTTCTACTTTGTACCATTTTAAAATGGCGGGCATTTTTGTTTTTCAAAGTTAAATACCGTAAATACCTTAGTATTTAGTAAAAAACTGTAAAACCAAAAGTGTTGTGTCTCTCTGTCATAAAAATAATGATATTAATATACAAGAATAAGATTACAATTAATTGAGTAGTTATGTTTTGTCTAAGTTAAAACAATGCTCATTTATATATGATTCAACAGTGTTAATCTTCATATTATTATTTTAAGACAAAAAGATAGAACTTTTTTGACTCTTAAAGTCAAAGTTTGTTCCTAAATATTATGGGTTTTAAAATATTTAGCTTTGGAAAACAGAAATGGCCAATATTTGAAATGGTACAAAGTAGAATCAAAATGGGTCTTATTTGATGCAATATATGGGCCAAAATTTAAGTTCATATCTTCAGATGTTCCTAAGATATGACACATTAATAAAAAGCACTTACAGAAAAAAAGACAATCCAAGCATTTTAAGATATACCTACATATGAACTTTTATCTTTATTTTTGTGTGAGGAATCAGCTCTCAAAATGTGTCTAAGTATTAGAGAAACACTTAGTATAATAACTATCATTTACTGAGAAAATAAAATTAGAATGCTTACAAACTTAACTAGCAACTTTTTCCCTGAAATAACGTATGAGGTGCAAAGTAATTAATTGCCTGCTGTAAGTTTCAAGGCTTTGCTTCGAAGATTTATAATTAAGGTTTCCCATGCACAGTCTATTCGGTTTTCATCAATAAATGAATAGTGAAGTTCATGTGGTCTTAGTTTCGATCATGATTATTATTATCAATTAATTACTTTGTATAGTTGGTTTAATTGACTGAAAATTCAGATTTGAATAACACATTTTAAGTTTATAATGGAAAAATAAAGTTTAACTAAAATTATTGTAAATAACCTAGTATTGTGAAGAATGTCATAGAATGTGGGATTAATGAATGATATCTCAAATGCGATTCAAACACATCAGTATATATATATATATATATCAACTAATAAATATGAGCTTAAATCTGCAAAAACTTTACTTTCAAAAAGTCGTAAAAAAACTACTGTTGCTATAAAGTAATACCCAATAAAAAGACCTGCGGTAACAAGGGGAAATTACATACTAAAACAAGTAAACGTATATGAAGTCCACCACCCTTTAACCAGATTATATCGTTGCTCGTTTTACAATTATTGTCTCTCGCTTACAGTTTTTACAATGTTTTATATTACCTTTCATTGTTTGCTGATTGTAGAGAAATTCTAAACTTGATCATATCACAAACTACCATACTGGCACCTGGGACTAATTCACTTGCAGTACTTTTAGCTTAAACTTAAAGCCATGATGTCAACTTACTTTAAAAACAATTTCATTCCAATTTCAGCAGCAGAACGTCAAGAGCAAAGCCCTTACCTCTCAACTATTTCTCGTTGCCATAACTACAAGGGTCTCGCCACTTAGCCTGACTGAGACTTGACATCATCATATTGGAAGTCTCAAGATTGTGACTGAGGAAAACATCCTCAGTATGTTCTTATATATTTATTTCAGTTTATGTTATACCTATTCATGATAACAGTTATGCGATACGAGTGTTTATTTTTTAAATATACAGGGTGTCACAAAAATCCGGAACTGGCTATACATAACCATATTTTACATACAAAAATAAATCGAAAAAGTTCAGTAAAATTTTTTCGATTTCAACTTCGTTTAGCCGCTTCCGCCATTTTGTTTTTTTCACTTAAACATTTCTATTTCCGTAATGGATTAATGTATGAAGTAAAAATTTTGTATGGAGCTTTAAAGGATAAATGTCTAAATCCACAAAAAAATTATTTCTTTCCAACGTTTATTTCCAAAATGGCGGTCACTTTAAATTTTTAAAGTCAATTTTCATGAAAACTAGCAACTGAAGCAAAGTTTTACACGATATACAATTTAAAGCACTTTGTAATCCAAATCTAATGTCATTTTTACTGTAAAAATCGGTTAATAAATACAAAAGTTATGGAAATATTTTATAATAAATTTCAAAATGGCGGCCATATAACATTTTCAAAGTCAAATTCCCTAGTGCATTTGACCAAGTCCTTTAAATTTTATGTCTTGTAAAATTTTGTTTTAGTTGCTAGTTTTCCAGGAATTTGACTTTCAAATTTGTATATGGCCGCCATTTTTAAATTTATTATAACAAAATTGCCATAATTTTTTTATTTATTAGCCGATTTTTACAGTAAAAATTTCATTAGATTTGGATTACAAAGTGCTTTAAATTGTATATCTTGTACAATTTTGTTTCAGTTGCTAGTTTTCATGGAATTTGACTTTAAAAATTTAAAGTGGCCGCCATTTTGAAAATAAACGTCGAAAAAAATATTTTTTTTGTGGATTTAGACATTTATCCTGTAAAGCTCCATACCAAATGTTTAATTGATACATTAATCCATTACGGAAATAGAAATGTTTAAGTGAAAAACAAAATGGCGGATAGCGGCTAAACGAAGTTGAAATCGAAAAAATGTTACTGAACATTTTCAATTTATTTTTGTATGTATAATATGGTTATGTATAGCCAGTTCAGGATTTTTGTGACACCCTGTATAAGTATATAAAATTTCAGCATTAAGTTATTGTCACTTGTCTAACAACGTTTTTTTTTTTTCAATATATACTAACGTATAGTAGATATATATGAGCACACATGCTTTGGAAACTAAGTCGTAACGGTTGTTCAGTGAGAATGCAAATATAGTATATATATTAATATTATTTGTATCTAACCTAAATAATATTCATTTTCCGTGTGTATAATTTTTTTATTACTTTACAATAATGAAAATCCTTAGTAAAACCTGTTAAATGGTAAAGTTTGTTTTTTGATATAAAAGATACAGACATAAATGATACATATTTTCATGCTACAATATTTAATAATAAGCCTCAAAATTACAACTATTATCCATTGGTGAATATAAAATAAGTTAAAACCCGTTTACTGTATTATTTTAATTTTTATTTGTATACTGAATAGGTTACAACATCATATAAAAGATATTTTTTAGTAGTTTTTGATCATAACAATATATTTCAACTTGCATAAACAATTCGTAAAAATGCGCATTCACAGAATATTATTCTTATTTATGGTTCTCAATTTGGGGTACCTGTAAAACCCGGGTTTATCGGGATTGTCAAATATCAATTGTTTTTATGGTTTTTGAAGATTTGTTGTGATGCAACTACTGATACTTGCAAAATATGTAACTACACACACCTTAAACCCCGATATCCGGCGATATATCGGCGATTATTGTTTAGGTAAAATGTAATAATTAATTTTAAAACTTTATTCATTATTCGACGTACGATTAAATGCCAGCTTATCGTCTAATATATAAAGTTGCCCTCATCAGAACCTGATTGATTCCTTGTGCGCAGAATATTTGTCTTATCCTTCCGAAACTTGCGGTGCGCTTCCCTTCGACGGTTGACTAATTTTGTTGGATTTTGTTTAGTCATACTGAGCCATAGTCACAATATTTTCAGTTTCTATCCGGTTTCCGTAAACAACGGTGCGAATTTGGTACGGTTCGGCTGTTACCTGTGAGTGCATGTGCAGTTTTTTTTATATGTTTCCTAATATGATTCAATGTGGACTTACTTGTAGCTTATCCAAGGAAATATTATAATACCCCCGTCGCAGCAAACCTGCATACTCAGCGAATTTCCAATGAATATATAACATATAACATTAACACTTAACAGGATTCATAAGAAATATATTCACAAATAAGCAATTATTTTTTTTATTATATTTAAAATATTAATTATTCTCCATAAGAATAACATTGGGGATGAGTACGCAGGTTTGCTGCAACAAGGAACATAAAATAATGCTTTTTTATGCAAATATCATTAGAACTCATCTAAGTAAAGTCACATACCAAGTTTCATTCATATACATTTATAAGGAAGCGATATATAACATTTTAATTATTCGCCATAAGAATAACATGGGGACCGATTACCTAGGTTTGCTGCTATGGGAACCATATGTGAAAATTTTGTATTTTGTGCAAACAACGATAAACCAGGTGAAGCCATATACCAAATTTTGTCAGTTTATGTTAATAAATAAGCGAGATATACAATTTGTCTTTTTCTCCATAAGAATAACATTAGACAACGTACTGTGTTTAGCACTTTCAATATCTCAGGAACCAATTGACGTAGCGCAATGATCAAAGTACCAAATTTTTTTTATGCTAAATTAAATGGTAAAAATTAAAATTTGATTTAAATAAAAATTACATGTGGAAACCCCAAAAAAAACATTTTTGAGGTACAAAACCCCCCTTTGGATGGTGCGATTCGTCTGGTTTTCGAACTCGTTCAAATAAATGGTGCTTTACACATTTGTACCAAATTTCATTAAGATCGGAACTTTTTTACGAGAGTTATCGTGCTTACGGACATATATATATATATATATGCATATATAAAAATTTTAACGAATGGTGTTTTTGGCATCTGGGGACCTCAAAATGAAAAGTTATCATGGTCTCGGGCTTAAGTCTTACCATGTGACCTACGGTAATAGCTTCTTCCCTATAGGGGAAATTCGCTAAAAGGAGAAACTTTCGATGATTTAAAGACGCGTGAGTTAGGTTCAATATCGGAGGCGCGTGAGGTACGGTAACAACGAAATGGCCGACTTCCAACCAGACGTGCATTAAAAATAAAAGGTGTCGGTTATAACATAAACTGTCGAGATAGTGCCGCGTTTCTGCGGAATTGGTGTAAATTATTATAAATTTGAGTAAAAATGTAGTTATCGTTTTTCTTATATAGTTTAAAATTCTAGAATTATATAATCCAGAAATCCCGGGACTGATCCTGGGATACCGGGGTCATCATTAATCAACCCCGAAATCCCGGGATTGGAATTTTGGTCCGGGATTAAGACCTCTACTCGTATTTCATTTGATTAAATTCACAAAACCGTTACCTTTTTCTCGGAACTATATCTTGTTGAATTTTCGTCAAAACAAATATCACAGCCAATTTAATTTTAACCAACACTCAGTCACGATATTGAAGTTTTCCATCATCATTAGGGACCAATAGGGAACATTCTGTTACTAGGGAACTCTGGTTATTTGTCAGATATGCAATTTATTCACGTGCTGGGAATATTTAACATTTTCCAAAAAGCAACATATTGTTAGCGAATTTCCCCTATAGGTAAGAAGCTATTACCGTAGTCGGCATGGTAAGACCCAGGCCCGGGACCATGATAACTTTTCGTTTTGAGGTCCCCAGACCCCAAAAACACCATTCGTTCGAAACTGTATATATATATATATATATATATATATATATATATATATATGTGTGTCCGTGAGCACGATAACTCTCGTAAAAATTATCCGATTTTGATGAAATTTGGTATAAACGTGTAAAGCAACATTTATGACTTTAAGTTCGAAAACCAGCCAGATCGCTCTATCCGAAGGGGTATTTGTGGGGGGTTTTGTACCCCAAAAATGGGGTTTTTGAATTTTTTACATATAATTTTGGAAATAGTCAAATTTTAGTTTTTTCCATTGGATTCAGCTAAAAAAAAACACACAATTTGGTATTTTGATCATTTCTCTACGTCAATTGGTTACCGAGATATTGAAAGTGCGTTGTCTAATGTTATTCTTATGGAGAAAAATAAAAATTTTATATCTCGCTTATTTATGAACCTATACTGACGAAACTTGGTATACGGCTTCATCTGGTTGTGGACCATTGATATTTGCTCAAAAATACACTTTTTTACCCAAGGCTCGCATAGCAGCAAACCTGCGTACTCAGCCCCATGTTATTCTTATGGAGAATAAGTAACGTGTTATATGCCTTCATTATGAAAATAAATTAATGAAATTTGGTATGTGGCTTTACCTACATGAGTTATATTGATATTTGTATAAAACCCCATTTTTTGTGTTCCTTGCTTCAGCAAACCTGCATACTCAGCTGCCATGTTATTCTTATGGAGAATAATTAAAACGTCATAAATCGTTTATTTATGAATGTATATTGATGAAACTTGGTATGTGGCTTTATGTGGTATTAAGATACATATATATGCATTGGAAATTCGCTGAGTACGCAGGTTTGCTGCTACGGGGGTATTTTTATTTTACGATCATTCAATGAATACCTCATATTATTTCTTAGTTACATAAATAAAAAAAATATTGAAATAAATATATTGTCCTGTGTCCTAATTCCATAAACTCTTCTTTGATATTTCTTAATGATCGTGTGCAAGAAGAATTCAATAGTGTCTTCATAATTACCTATATGGAAGCTAATTCTAGCTGTTTACATTACTAAGCTAAATAAAAATATAAAAGTAGCTGAAATTTTACAAATGTTCCAAAAAAATACGAATTAATGGAAAAATAAGGAGCACTAATGTCGGTAATTTGCGTTGATTTATGCAGGATGGGTTGTAAATGTCCTCCCTTGATATTTTTATCTAAATTTACTAAAATATTTCCATTGGGCAGCCTTCAATCGTTTTTGGGTAAGTATCATAATTTTAATCCATCATTTTAATCAGACTATTATAAAGAACACAATGTCACAGTCCGTTTTAAATTTCTTTTTATAGGTGAGATTTAAATAGTCTTTGAAAAGAATAATTTAATGTATTTTTTCTCTGTAAATTAATACTACGAGCGTCAAGCAAATTCCCAAACAGTTCTGGGTTCTAGTCCCAGTGAGTCTTTCCATTACTACCTAATGTAGGCTACAATGCTGATTGTCGATCGCTACAATCTATCACTCGGGGAATATTCAGGATTCTGTTTGTGCATTAGGAAATGTAGAAACTACATGAATTAAACTCTAATGTATGAAGTAAAATTTCCAACGAACTAAATAAAACATTTAATTGAACAAACTATTTATTTGATATGAACTTTATAAATTGCAATAATGTTGGTAGTATGAGAAAGCGCTTTGTTTTGTGGAAATTCAAACAATATGAGTATAAAACTAAGCCTTACGAGATAGAAAATATGAAAGTTATCAAACTTAAATAAGAATGTTGAAAAGTAAAGGCTTTAAAAAATGAATCCTTGCCAGTCATTATCAAAAGACAATAGCATTTAATGTTCTTCAGTTGACCCATCTGGTTAGTCTTAAGGGAAAGCTTAATAATGGCTTTATAGTTTTTAGTGATGAATTTAGAGATGACAATCGTAATAGTCTTTAGTGATGAATTAAATATGCGTGTTGCTCTTATAACATTTATATTAAGTCTAATAATTAATTCTACGTATTCAATAAAATCCAGTTTGCATAGTTTTATCTCATGATTTTCAGTCTTCTATATTAAGATTATACAACAAATTTATTTAACAAGTTTATTTTTATTCTGATCTATTATTCTGTACCAACACAATATTTAATATATATATATATATATATATATATATATATATATAGATTATAGATATACATATCTACATATCTGTAGATATACATATATATATGCATATATATGATATACATATATACAGACTTTTTTTATATATATATATACACACAAAAATCTGTTGGATTTGATAAAATATTCTTGTTACAAATTTTTTTTGAACTGATCAAAGATATTAATTTGACTGATTTGAATCATACAAAGTAGGCGGTTATACTTAGAAACAAATTTGTCGTCAAATGGGCTTTCTAGTACATATGCAATGTAGTAAAATGGAAATATATAATAGTAATAAATTTAGAAATAAATTGTAAAATATCCAAATGAATAAATAATTAGTAAAGGTTAACAGATAGTTCGTCGTACTATACTACTACGAACAAAACCTAGAAGAATTATTTGTTGGTAAATTCAATTTGCCGTCCCTGATAATAACCAAAAATCTGAATACAACTATAAACTAATTTATTACTAAAGAAGAACAACAATAACTTTAATATACTTCCCATCACGTTTAACGTATTCAAAAATACATTTATATTCACAAACAAGCACAAAACACACACAAGCCCTCTTATTTAAAACTACTCTGTAATATTCACCGTTCAAAATCCTAAAGATACACACTTGTATATATATTATTAACAATTCCAAAAATAATCTTTCTGGGTTTCAGAGTTTGTTTAGTTTTAATAAATCTTAAGTAGAAAAATGTTTACTACTTAAAAATACCTTCTGGAAATGATTTACATGTTGTTAGTAGTTTATGTCAATACACAGTTTTCAATGTACAATACAAATGCAAGATCCTCAATTTCCTCTCACCATCAGATATTATATTTAAATGTTGATCAAAGGCTATATTGAGGTGCCGCAGTAGGCTGAGTAATGTAGTTGCGACCGCTCATTATGCTCAAGGTTTAAGTTTAGCAGGAATTGCGTTTCTGGTGGAACCCATAGCTATACAGAATGTCAAGCCCAGACTGACCGAAACTTTATGGGATTATTTGTAAGATCAAAACAAGCAAATAATACAATTTAACTTGTGTCTTATCTCAATAATATTTATATTTGTGAGTACGTACATAATTGCATATTCATATTCATTGTCTAACTGTTGTAGAAGGCAATATGAGAGACATAATAGAACAATATAAAACCGATACTTCGGTAGCTTTAGCGCATTCCATATCAGCTGATTTCCAGGAAAAAAAACACATGTCCACTGGAGTGGTGGTCATTTTCAGACAAGAGTTTGGGAGGCTTCAAACAGCTCACCTTGTAGAACGTAACTTAGCTTGCCAAAAAGTAGAAAATGGACCTACAGTATATAGCGTAATAACAAAAGGAATATATTTTGAAAAACCTGACGAACCCAGCTACGATTCAGCTTTTGACCACCTTGTCAAAGATTTTCAGTTGAAAGGACAAAACCCCTAATATGACCTCCAACGGGTTGTGTAAGAGACCTAATTGAACCTAAGCACTTTATTAAGAAAAAAACAGACTTCCCATCAGGCCACAAAAGCATCTGTACAAATTATGAAACATTACAAGGAAGTAAGAAGGGTTTTATGGAGGGGTCGACCTTATGGTGAGTTTCAGAAGATGCTGAGAGAGCTCGTAGCATCCCGAGACATTGGGATACAACCTGCTGACAATTGTCTGCAGTCACAGATGCAAGTGCACATAAGAGATGCATTGTCCAACACAGCAAATGGGAGCCAAAGAGTACATCAACACCTAAAACCAACCGTATTCTGAGTGTACTACTCCTGCTTAACACCTCAGTGTCTTATGTAGTACTAAAGAACATTATCTCCTAGAAATCAGATCTACTCTAAATAATACTGGACATAATACTAGGGGGGCTCTGTACGCTCTGCAAAATAGTCATAACTTTGAATTTTATAAAAAAAATTGTGTATAATGGTTTAAAATGTATTAGTTTATTGTCTAATGAAATCAAAAACGAACGTACTTATACCAAAATTGTCAAAAATAATAAAGAATATCTAATAAATTTGTCACTCTACTCAATTGAAGAATTTTTAAATGCAAAACATTTTAGTTTATAAGTATGATGACTGTGACTCTATTCTTGTACATGTTTGATATTTTAAAGTTTGGTTTAGGTATTTAACGTTAACGAATTTGTGAATAGAATTCACGGTTATAAAGTTTTAAATAAGTTTGTTAACTGTTTTGATAAATATTTGGTAAGTCTCGTAATTGTATCTACAACTGTTTCTACTTAGTACTGTTTTTGTAAAAAATACTCACAAACACGTCATATAATACGTTTACATAACTATCTACATATTGTAATAAAATCGCTGCAATTTGCTACAACCAGGAGTCTGAATATTGCGCAGACCTTGTCCTTATGCCGTAAACGTGACATCGTTAATAATACACATGGTTTATTAGTGAATTTCCTTTGAAAGTGAACTATTAGCATGACCCGCACGGTGAAACTTAAGCCCGGGACCATCATAGAAGTTCCTAACGTGACCCCCTGAACACGTTTTGGGGGTTCGTTCAAAATTTTATATATATATGTATGTATACAGTGGAAATCCAATTATCCGAACCCCAATTATCCGAATATCCAATTATCCGAATCGATTTTGAGTGAAATAATAGAAATATAAAAATCAAGAAAATAACAGCGGGAGCGTGTGTAGCGATAATGCGCCGTGAGCGCTAAAATAAAAGCCCGCGTTGTTACCTTCCGGACGATATTTTCGCAGGGAACCATGAGTCATACCCACTTCCCGCCCTGCTCATCATCAGTCGCTACTGTTCTTTTACCGAGAATATCGTACGAAATGAGTACAAAACGTAAACGTGTTGTCCTTTCGCTAAGTGATAAACTCACTTTGCTCGAAATTTTCAAGTGAAATAACCAACATTGAACAGTGAAATACGTACAGTATGTATTGAAAAGAGCAACTGTATATACTGTATTCAATTTAACTCCTGTAATTTAATTTTTATGACGTATATTCTTGATACAGTTTGCTCACTTTCTGTTCACTATATTTATAATAACTCTGTCGATAAAATTCTAATTTTTATGTATGGTGATGTTTTTTGCTTAATTCCCGAGGTATACCTGATTATCCGAATTTCTGCATATCCGAATTGGCCCGATCCCCAATTAATTCGGATAATTGAAGTTCTACTGTATATATATATATATATATATATATATATATATATATGTGTGTATGCACTCTAGCGGTCGTATTTTTTGTCCGATTTACTTAAAATTTGGTAGGGACGTTCCTTTCTATAACCTGTTGGACAAGTTCGTTGGGCAAAACAATCGGAAAACTGTAAACCCATTTTTCGGGGATTAATCTTTCAAATTTTGAGTTTTTGGGCCCAAAAAGGGTCAGAACAGCCCCAGATGTAAAATTAATGCATGTTAAAAGATGGGAATTAGAAAGACGAAATTTTTAAGCCCTCTCTCGTCATTCTAGCATAAATATTTACCGAGTTATTAAAGAAAATGTGTATCGGGTAAACACAGTGCGTTGTCTTATGGGGGGGTTTACACTAGAAAAGCCTGTTATTCCTTTGTTAGAGTACTTTTATTATCCCCAGCAACCTCACGCCTACTTTCAAGCCTGTCTGGACCTTCTCCTAACCTTATAAGGCCTAAAAATGTATTCCCAGCTTTGCAAGTAAATGAAACCAGGGGTATCAGATCAGCCAAAAAAACAATGTTTTCAGGTTTCAATAAAAATTGGACAAATGGATGTTTTTACACTGATTTTGAGTTTTACAAGTTTTTATGTGGTAATTCACTTCCCTCACGTCAGCGTGCTGCGTGCGAACTCGTTGTAGTATTTCCATCTTTTGGACTGCCTAGTAAACATGTGAAGTTTCGAACAGTCTAGGAACTCATAAACATGTTTGTTTATTATTTCAAACTAAACTTTAATTGCCATTACCTAACACTTTATATTGTTTATTGACAAAAAAAGTTAGCTCGGAATGAGTTTGTCTTATTATACAAATTTAAGATACTGGTAAAGCAATATAAATATAATCAAATTAAAACTTTTTTTGGGAAAAAGTAATTACACAATCATTATTATACTAATGTATTGTTTTCCTTTTACGTTTCATACGCATCCTACGTTAACAGCAGCAAGAACACGATAAAATGAGAACTCTTACTTACTTCACGATGTCACGTTTACGGCATAAGGACAAGGTCTGCGCAATATTCAGACTTCTGGTTGTAGAAAATTGCAGCGATTTTGTTGGAATATGTAGATAGTAATGCAAATTGATATGAAATATATATTTGTAAACACATTAATAAAATAAAATTGTTCGGTAAAAACTATCTTAAATTAAGACTAATAAAACCAATTATTATATGCCAATAAGTAGAACGGAATTTGGTTAATCCCATGCAAATGTGAAAAATAGTTTGACTTATAAAAACTACACATGTAATAAATATTTACTATTATTTTAATATTTTGGGTGAAGGCCTATATTTTATACATACATATTTACTTAAGCATTAAACGATGAGTGTTAATTTTTAATTATAGAAAATTCAAGATAAGACAATGTTAAATTTTTCTATGTTTAATTAATATCCAAACTGCAAAACCAATCAAATTTAAAGGAACTGAGTTTTAATCACTGATTTCCTTGCAGTCCCTTAAGTTGTAAAAATGAATATTTAATTATTTTTATGGTAAGCTACACACACATCATAGGGTGTCAAGTTCATTAGAGACTCTGAAGTTTATATATATATATATTTCAAAGTAAGTTTTTATAAATGAAACATTACAGTTGGAGACGTGTTTATAAAGATTGTTAGCAGTAACTAAGAGTTTATTTTTTATCTGCTGTACTTTTTAAAAAAAATAGCTAAAGCAAAAAATTCGTCGAATTACAAAATAAATCAACAATATTTTCTTATTAGACATCAGTTAAATATATATTTTTCAATATGTACTACTCAATCATGCTCTATTAAAAAAAGTCTAAAAAACGTTTCTTAGTAAGTTTAAGTTTATATCAAAGTTACCTTAACAATGGTTTGTAAATTTGCCATGGCCAGTGAATACACATGAATATTCTGAATCGAATAATTGACTGTGACCTAGTTCTCTACACCGGCCGCTGACTCCAACGCTTTAGATATCCAAAGCTTTGTAGCTTCGAATTTACAATATATAGTAAACATATTTAAATTATATTTTTGAAACAATTATTCTCCCCCTGTTGTAGTTAGTTTCTATATATGTTCAGGTATATCTATACACTTATCATACGTTTGAACAGGCATCAGATATAATGAAAGGCATATTCAACTATGTCCTAACATATTTTAGAGACTTTAACCCTATTAAGTCACCACCTTTTAAATAATACAGACTTTTAATAATCTAGTACCATGTTTCGATAATTTTAAAAATATCTAAGAGAATAGTATTATACAGCTGACGAATCGTGTTGAAAATGTTTGGTTTTTATCCACAGACGTTCTCTTTAAAGCAACAAAAAAATGTTTAAGATGTAAAGAAGATCGACTATGTAAATCATATCCCTAGAGAAAACCACCAGACGGGTAAAAAGGCAAGAGTGTCATCTTACCGCGACGTAGCTTCTTGTTTACCCGCACTTGACAACGAGACACACGATGAATACATGTCTGGTTGCTGGATTTGTGTCGTTGTAATGGTCATCCTAGTAATAACACACAACGAATTGTTGCAGAATTTTTCATAACATCTTATTTACTTTTATCAATATTGACGACAAAAACAACATACAATATACTAAACTTAAGCTACTGCTAGTTGATATTGTTTTAGTTTAATAATTTAAACTGAATTATACTTAGGCTTATAAAGATCATAACATTTATTTAACTAGTTTTAGGTGTAGACATTTACGTGTTATACTAAACAAAATAACATTAAATGTACATTTTTTTTACATTTTGTTTAAAGGGGTGGGGGGGGGTGGCTCAACAACTTCACAAATATCGCAGGGTACTTATACGCCTGGTTATACAGTAATTTTAACATTAACCAACATAATTTTGTAAGACCTAAAGTAAACTTAATTATGTATTTAAGTGAGTCGATGGCACAGTGGTTAAGGCATGGACTTCGAAAATACGGCCTCATCATCATCATCATCATTGTTGCTGATTAGGAAACCCCAGCATAGCTGCTAGTCACATCTTCCACAAGCGGGAATATTGCGCAGGTTACCGGAAAGATAGGATATAGCAGGAAAATAAAGGGTGGGATGGGACACCAAATGACAGCCAAATCGACCCTTCAGAGAGCCAACTCCCGTGCCCCTGTGACAGCTGGGATGAGGCTCTCAAGCAGGCGACCCGCATTCTGCCCTCCAACTGGTCAACTCAACTGACAGGGTATCCATGTACAAAAACCAGGGACCATCCATTCTCAGGTTGGCAGGTGGGGACCAAACCTGAATATTATGTCCCTAGCCGCTGCAAATAGAGGTACCAAAGGTGAAAGGGAAGTTTTGTCATATTGGATAGCCAAAAGGCTTACCATATGTCATGACAACTTCATTTGCTTTACCCAATGTCAGCCTCAAAACTGGTATAGACTAGTTTTAAGGTAGTCCTGGGACCGAAAATACGGCCTTTTTCTCTTTTCTGGGTTCGCTTCGCAGTTCTATTGTATCAGTACTATACAACTCCTACTGTGACGGTTCAACCCTTGTATTGCTGGATGGGTTCAATGCACAGATCTGTTGTTTATGAGATAGAACAAGGTAAGGAAAAAATAGGCTGAGAGCCTCCCTCTCTAAAATAAACTTAAATACTGAATTTAAATGTAATTCGTTAAAATTATAATAAATAACACGACTTAAAACTAGCAGCATATTTAATACAGCTATTCCAGGGTAATATTTACATTTAAAGTTAACACTACCGATTTCCCATCTCAATAGTCAAAGGCAATGCACACTAATTACTTCGGTTAATTAGTGAATTCATTTATGGGTCAAAACACGGAGTGCAATAATGGACTCCGCAACTGTACAAAACCGAACTGCACAAACGTTAGTGGACCAATGGCAGAACCACAACTTTACGGCTTGCATGCTACAATGATTAATAGTGATAATGATTCTACCAATAGATACAAAAGGAATAAATTGTTATTAAAACCATACACCAAATTATTTTTTTTAAATAGTGATATTTAATATTGATACACCATTTTAAATAATATAAAAACAAATCTAACTTATGTTTATAAGAAAAGTATGAAAATTAACATAATCCGTTGTACGTTACATAGTAAAAATATCTGTAATATTTTTAAACTCCTTGAAAATCTAGTTATTTCCATTTAAAACTAATTTTAATTTTTTATGTATAAAAAACCCCTTTTTAATGTATTTTCTACAATAATTATGTATGTCAACACAAAATTAGTACAGTAAGTCTCTTACGTGTCAGTGGTGAGTTTAAAAGGCTAGAATACAGCTCGCTAAAGACCATATTATCAATTTGAACAGTAAGTTTCAGTTTCATTAATTTCTTATTAGAAAAACATAACCCCATAGTATTCTTGATAGAAAGACATCCAAATTATGTAAAAAAGACTTATGTTTAAGTTTAAACTTGTTTGAGTGCTATATTAAAGAAACCAAAGGTCAATCTTCATTTTACAATAAACGCATGGATTTTAATGAAGGACAGTAACTTTGGCCATGAAATGTGGGGGTGGGTTAAAGACCTGTGGTCACGAAGTTTCTTTAAAAAGTTGCCTTCGTCTTCTATAGTTTGGCGCTAACTTGAACAAAAACAGTTAATTGTCAAGTGGTATTACATATTTACATAAACAAGGAAACTGTAGCAAATTAAATTTCCTGTTGTGGGTTTTATGTTTGCTTATAGTTGATTTAATTGGAAGAACGAAAATATTTTAACCTCTACACTAGATGACCCAGGTTAAAACGGAACGACTTCTGATAAACTGCATACACTTTATATGAAGACGTTATGGTGCTTCATTCGGTGGTGGAACATAGTAACGTTTACGGATGCAGTTATACCTATCACAATTATACAGATTTAAGAGCAGAGCGTATTACATTCATTCAGCATGTGTGTCGTTGTCAGGTGCGGGTAAACAAGAAGCTACGTCGTGGTAAGGAGATACTCTTGCCGTTTTACCCGTCTGGCGGTTTTCTCTAAGGAAATGATTTACATATCCAGCCTCTTTAACAACTTAAACGAAGCTCTTTTGCCGATATTTTTTTAACAAGATCTTACTTTACCTTAAATTAAACTAGGCATAATCTTTCACCAGATGACCAGTCAATAAACAACTTTCCAAATAGATAATTTTAAAATCTGAAAAGCGGAAGTTTTGAATATTTATAAATTATTTTAGGATATTTACGCATATTAAGTTTGTAACTGGTTTACAAATATTTAAAAGAAAACTATCTACAGCACGTGTATAGGTGATATTTAAAATTGTATTAACAGTTAACAGGACAAATGATATACTGTAACTAAAATTTCTAAATTACAGAAAAAGATAATCCTGTGTTTGTTTGAAATATATACAGCTTAGCTTAGTCATTTCAACATTTGTATTCATTAAGCTTGCGTTATCGTAGGCATTTCCCACTATACTGGCACTAAATATAGTTATAACTATGATTAAATGTACAACATACACTGTACGTAAACATATAATATATTATATTGAAATATACAACCATTTTATAATGTAAAAAAAACAACTTATTCACTAACAAGTTTAACATGAGTATTTCGGGCTAGAGACAACCACAAACATATTGTATTTATTCTTTCAGGAATTTCAGATTTTAAGTTATTTTTCTAAAGTTTTCAACAATAACACATATACTTGTGACTGATTTTATTTAACTTCAACGATTTCGATAATGATAGTCACACATATATTTGTTGATTTAATTTGTAGCAAAGGTTAAATAAATAGGAAAACCCATATAAACCAATCAAAAGTAATGAACATTGACGGTATTTATGTTCAATTTAAACAAATTAAATCCCCAATTCCAGTCTTCAACTAATTAAGGCAAGGTATTACACACATAATGTTCGCCATTATTTCACTAAAAATAATATTTTATTTATTTGTTAGAATAACTCGAAAAGTCAAAATTATAATTATCTATATCTATAAATACGAAATTAAAATCAACGCCCAGGCCAAAACATTGCACCTAGAAGCACGAACTTTTGCTTGTAGACTCCTCTTATAGCATAGCTACCCACTAATAAGGGATTTTAAGAAATTCCCATAGGGCTTCAAAGTTCCAACCATGTGTTATCCTTATTGGCATTCACTTCGGTTTGATCTGATGAAAAATTTATCAGCTGATTTTGATTCGTAGTAGTTCCGGTGGTGAAACCGGGAACGATGGCAGCTAGTCTTTAATAAAACTGATTTAAGATAACAGTTAATAATAAAATAATCGTTACAAATCAGTATGAAATGTTCAAGTCGTACATACCCATAATATAGTACTTGAATAAATTTGTTTATAAATTAGGGATCGTTAATTTTGGGGCAAACAAAAGCGCATCTCCACCATGAGAGTCCCGTGCCTCTGATGTGTTTACAGGGGTGCTTGGCGAAGTGTAAGAGGGGCAAAGTAAAGAGACACAAGACTGCTCTCAAAAACAAGTTATATTAAAGCAAAATGTGAAGTCACAACTGAACAATAATAAGTCTAAAATAAATTGAAATACAAATCTAAACTACTATTACATATTGAACAACAGTATAAATAATACACTACGATTTTCCCCTTTTAAAATAAATTAAGAAAACAAAAAGATTAAAGATTAAATTTTATATATTTAAATTTTACGTTAATGGTAAACAAATTTGCTTGAAATTACATACTGAAAATAAATGATCAAAAAAACTAAAATTAAATTATAATAAACCCTTACATCATTAATTAAATTATATTACAGGTTAAAATCCATTTTTTTTAAACTTTGTCACATGAATATCTAATAAAGCGAACATCACACACACACAGTCCCTCGTCTATACCTCTTCTCCCGTGTTCCTTGATGATCCCCGAATCCCTTCCTCGGTCCACTTCTTCCCCTCCATCCAGATCTTTACCTTCTCATTGGCTGATGTCTAGTAGGGTGTGTGGTTTAAAGGTTGTTGATACGTTTCTTTGAAGCTCACCCTACTGGTCATTGCCTAGCTCACGTCAGCTGGGAAAGTTCATCTGAATGTCAACGTGTTACCCGAGATCGTGAGATCGATGGACTAGTGACGGCGGCAGAGCACGGCGGAGGAAATTAAATTTGAAATAATTATATTAAGTAATTTAGGTTCATATTTTACTTACAATTTAAAAAAATAAATAAATTTAGACATGCTATGTATTAAAGTTACTTTAAATTTGTCTTGCATACACAGTTGCCTTATAACTCAGTACAGTTGATACTGAGTTATCAACTCAGTAATCTTTAATCTTTTTGTTTTCTTAATTTATTTTAAAAGGGGAAAATCGTAGTGTATTATTTCTACTGTTGTTCAATATGTAATAGTAGTTTAGATTTGTATTTCAATTTATTTTAGACTTATTATTGTTCAGTTGTGACTTCACATTTTGCTTTAATATAACTTGTTTTTGAGAGCAGTCTTGTGTCTCTTTACGTCGCCCCTCTTACACTTCGCCAAGCACCCCTGTAAACACATCAGAGGCACGGGACTCTCATGGTGGAGATGCGCTTTTGTTTGCCCCAAAATTAACGATCCCTAATTTGTAAAGAAATTTATTCAAGTACTATATTATGGGTATGTACGACTTGAACATTTCATACTGATTTGTAACGAATATTTAAGATGACTTTCAGCCAATTGAAAATATAATTTGTAGACCTATAAGGACATTTAAAATTTTACTCAGCTGTTTGAAAACAAATTTAGTTTCAAGCGAATCTGAAACACAAGCAAACAACCCCAATATAAAATATCCCTAGCTTAAAATTGTGTAATTAATTTGAGAACGTCAATAAGTTGACTTTAGGATCTTTATAAATGTAAAACCCAATGTGTAACTTCATCAATATGTACCAGTAGAGTTAATATAGTAAAAGTGATCTGGCATATTAATTTATGGAGTTAAATTTTGAAATAATATACATAAATATTTATGAACTGAACTTAAAGCAGGCACTACACGTAGCTGAACAGTATAAAATAAAACTCCCACCCATCCCTGAAAATGAAACCATAGCCAACTTAAGAATAAAATTAGCCCTAACCAATGATGTGTTTAAAACTGCTGATCCAGGTTTTGCATCAGCTTTAAAGAATCTGTTTTTTAACAATGTTTTAGAATATAAAGACAAAGAGACCTACAGAGACCTATTAACATTCGAAACAATTCTGGAAACAACTTACAAAACTGTTCCTTTTTATAAACTAAACACGATTAGAGAGAAAATATTTAACACCAAGACACCTGCAAACCTTCTAAAACTTCAAAGTACATTAGCCATAAACCAAGAAGATACAGTAGGTCAAGATAAAGCAGAAACTCATAATCCCGCAAACCAAATTAAACCTACACAAAGTAGTAACGACTGCCCTAACGAAACCCCTAATAAACAAAGTGTTGCAACTTCTAAACAAAACATGGTAGATGATACAAAATAAATTCTAGCCCAAATTAAAGCGGATACGTATTTTGGTATTCCTTCTGAAGATATTAATGTGTTTTACATAAATTAAAAACTGCAAGTTTATGTAGTCATTGGACGGAAAAAACTTAAATTGAGCTATTCCCAAACTCATTTAACTAGTACTCTTTATGAATAGATCAGTCTTTACAAAACAGGAAAACCCAGTCATTAAGTAGGAAAACCTACAAGAGATCTTCATTAAAGCATTCAGTCCTGTTGCCTTAATAGAAGATTTACAAACTGTTCTAGAAAACAGAACTCAAGGAGATGATGAGTCTCCCATGCAGTTTTTCTACGAAATCGTACATCTTTGCAAAAGACTTGACCAGACTTAACCGATAAAAAGTCATTGAATATGTAATTCAAGGAATTAAACCAGACATATATAATGAACTGATAAAAATGGAAAACAACACTCTAAAAGACCTTAACGACAACCTGTACAAAATTGAAACTCAGCGTTTAATAAAAGCAGAAAACCAGAGAAAGTACCAAAAGCTAAATCAACCCATTAGTACAATAAAATCACAAGCAAAAATAGTGACTTATGAAGATGCCACCATATCTAGTTTAAAATCAGAGATTAGAAACCTTAAACCTTAAAGAAACACTCAAAAAAAGTTAGCATCAAATGACGTAGGTCATGGTAGGGATAACCATAGCAGCCGATACTAAGAGACTTTCTATAGATCAAGATCGCCAAACAGAAGTAATGTGTTCCCTTATCACAGAAATGACGAGACAGGTGACAGATTTAGGCATAGAAGTACATCCCAAGAATCAAACTATTCCTCAAGAAACCCTTCCCCTCACGATCGAAACCACTCCTTCAACAAACACTCGGATTAAAGACAGAGGTTCGCATCAAAATCCCCAAACCGACCACAGTCTTATTACACTAAACCAATGGTTTGTCATATTTGTAAGAAAAATAATCACAAGAGTGGAAAGAGTTGGTTTAACTATAGCAACTCTCAAGACAGGCTAAATGCACCTAACGCAAACAAACCTCTTAAATTTGGGTCTTATTGTAAAATAAACAACCACACCATAGATCAGTGCTCCAGACGTCCAGCACAACGTGGACATTTCCCAAAAAAAACTAGCAAATCTGGGAAGTCATTTTAAATATCCATATAATTACTTGGCTTCCCATGTAAACAAACCTACATACACGAGGTATTTTTGAAATAAAACAAAACAAATCCCAAAATAGACCCCAACTGTCTCTCTTTATTCTAAAGACAAATCAGAATATAATCAAAATTCAGTACTACATCACCAATATACAAATAATTTTCCAACGATAGAGGAATCATAGCAGTGAAAAAACCCTTCTTCAGACAAGTGTTGTATCCCAACACGACTCAAGACATGAGCTACAACCATGAGCTCACCACAAAAAGACACGTTTCAAGACGCAGAGTAACTCCGGTGTCCATAACCACAACAAGGCCAATACACGACCAGCTGACGACGTACACAACGCACCGCAACCAACATCTACGTCATGCCCAGTGACGCACTGCTCGGAAGAGCCGATTCGGCACTTGCCTACGTCACAACACCAGACAGCTGATCCAAATACTGGCACTGCCGCAGCTCCCTCTCCTACCGTCAACACATCCAGTGACCCTCTGCCACACTTGACTACAATACTAATACGAACAATATTAATACCACTGGGATAATAACTTCAACTCCAAACGAACCCGTTAATACTTTTGAGACATTCAATGAAGGAATTTACCCAACCAAAAGTGAAGCGTCGACACTTCAGGACAAAATCGATAGGAAAGAAGTTTTTGAACCATACACTGAAATTTAAGAAACTTAATCTAATGTGACCGAAGATAAACAAAATGTACATTGTCAGATATTTACGACTTAATCTTTAATGTAAACAACAAAATCACCCACTTTAACCCTAAATTTTTAAGTCGCTGAAAACGGAAACTTGTATTCCGCAACGCTCGACACAGGTTGCATTTTTTGCCTGATAAAATTATCGATTATAAAAGATCTAACACTACAAAAAGAAAACTTACCGATTATAGTAGCAGCTAATGACCAACCAGTTTAAGTAATAGGGAAATTATTATTACCCATAATCATCTCTGGTGTTATGCATTCAACAGAATTTTATATAATTAAGGATTTAGCGATCGCCATAATTTTAGGGAATTGATATTATTTCAAAGCTGTATGGAACTAGACTTCAAAAAACAACAGATCAGGATGACAAATAAAAACAAAGTACTCTCTCTCTCTATGGATGAATCATGGTTGTTAAATCTAAAACCAATATCTCTAAACACAATAACTAAAACAGACAACCTTGTGGAGATTAAATGAGACAAATAAATAGTAATCGCTCCTCATCGACCCTATTGGCTAATGGAACTATTGCCGGAATATCATGAGTATGAACTTGACATTGATCTAAATTTAAGACAGAAAAAGAAACTTAATTTTTATATACTAACTGATGACAAAGGGATAAACAAACATATCAATATATACAACGCAAGTAAATTCCCTAAATGGCTAAAGAGTAACACCATTATACGCTATCTAATACCAAATCATGAAATTATAATGGGCAAAAGTTCACCATCATCACTTATAAACCAACTCCATCCAAGTAAAATAATATAGTTAGATAGGAATGGTAACCCTCTTGATATTAATCCTAAACTAACAGTCGAACAGCATGACCAGTCAGCAAATATTCTGTCGAGATTTAGCCACATGTTTACAAATAAGACATAAGATTTAGGCCCAGATTCAACCTGCACGATTAAAACCAAAACCAGATTATAAGTCTGTTTATCACCCTCCGTATAGGCAAAGCTTAAAAGAACGAACAATATTACAGGATAAGCCTAATAAAACACTTGGCATACTTGAGGAATCACCTGATTACACTGAGTTCGCAGGCCCAATGTTATGTCAAAAAATGCTTAGAACGGCATAATTTCCCTATAGTTTCAGTTTACCTAGTCTTATCATGTTTATCAGATATAGCTTATTTTAGACATTTGGACCTTAAAAACTCATTCTTTCAACTAGAAATTGTTCCAGAAGATGTATAATATTTACCAGTACACAAACCGGGAAATATCAGTTAAGGAACAGGGTTTATCCATCGCATCAGTAGCATTTCAAAGAGCCATAACAAACATATTATCCAATCATTTATACAGCCAATGTATTCCATTCATTGAAGACATTACAGTTCTAGGAAAAACATTTCATGAACGGTTATATAAATTATTCTTCATGAACTATATAGTGCAAACTTAAAGCTAAATTAAAAAAGTGCCAATTTATGTACGACAAAATCAATATCCTTGGTCAAGAAGTAAGTGCCAAAACTGGACATGGCCATTTCAGGAAACATCTCCACACTCTCGGACTCAGAAATGAAAGTCAGGTGTGTAGGCTCTGCAATCAGTCTGAAGAGACTGCCAAGCACATCATTCTGGACTGCGAGAGACTCGGGGCAAGGAGAAGGGCTCTGTTTGGTTGTAAGCAACCAGGTGATGAAAGGGACGCTAGTATTGGTAAAAAACTCCTGGATCTCGTAAAGGGTACGGGCATTGGTTTGCCAAACTAACGTACTAGGGACACACAATAAGCTTTGGTTGACGTGTGAGGATCTTTGAATCTTTAGATCTCTGAATCCGTCCCTTCAACAACACATAAGCATAAACATATAAGTGCCAAAACTTGCTTACCCTTAAAATCTAACATATAATCGATCACGGAATTTAAAACACCAACTACAATCAAACAAGTAAGGTAATTTCTAGGAGCAGCAAATTATTTCCATAAATTCGTTAACAATTTGTCAAAAATAGTCATGCCATTAACAAACCTCGTAAAGGAATTCAACTGAACAAAGAAGTTTCAGTGGACAAGCGACTGCGAGTCCCGTGCCTCTGATGCAGCGCTCTGTTGTGTTTACAAGGGCGCTTTGCGAAGTGTGGGAGGGGCAAAGTAAAGATACACAATACTGATCTAAAAAAATGTTATATTAAAGCAAAATGTGAGGTCAAAAACTAAACAATAATAAGTCAATGACACAAAAACACAAAGTATTAACTTCTCTCTTTCACAAAAAAAGTCTGACCAAGTAGTCAAACTTTTAAGTATCCATCTGGATTGTAAATTAAACTGGAAAATACATGTGGACAGTCTTAGCAAAAAATTGTCAAGGGTAATTTATCTTTTTTGGAAGTTAAAACCCCTTGTTAACTCTGAATATTTGAGATTAGCCTATTTTGGACTTTTTCAATCCCACATGCAATATGGACTAATCACCTGGGGTCACTCGTCCCATACTCAGTCAATTCTTTTGCTGCAGAAACGTATTGTTCGTACTATGGCTGGGGTTGGCCCTGTGGAACACTGCAAGCCACTCTTTGTTCAGTTTCAAACGTGTACAGTCATTAATCTTTACATTTACACAGTATTAGTTTAGACAAAAACTAACCTACACCATTTTCATACCAGGCAGGAATTTCATACACATAACACAAGAGGCAAGAGTACACTGGACATTCCCCACCACAGGCTGGCAATTACAGGTAACTCTTTCAAAATTTATCGTGTGAAATTTTATAATAAGCTGCCTGTTTCTCTTGGTCAATTAACAAACCTTGATAGTTTTAAGGATAAGGTTTACTTATGGCTTGTGAACAACCCATTTTACTCTATAACAGAATTTTTAGAATCAGTGGTTGTCGAGCAAACTGCCTAATTGGCTCAACTGTGTTAAATATAATTAGCTTTAAGTAACTGACTATGCCCATTTCATGTCTTGTATTTTGATCAACGGCAATAAATATTCTTGATTCTTGATTCTTGATTCTTGGTCTAAAATAAATAGAAATACAAATACAAACTAAAATTACATATTGAACAACAGAAGAAATCAAAGACTACAATTTGCACCTTTTTAAAGGAATGAACACAACAAGATTAAAGATTAAATTTAATGATATTTAAATTTTACGTTGATGGTAAACAAAAATCGGCATGAAATTACATACTGAAAACTATTATTTAAGAAAACTAAAATTAAATTATAATAAACCTTTACATCATTAATTAAAATATATTATATTACAGGTTAAAATATATTTTGTTGAAACCCTTACTTTGTTACATGAATATCCAATTAAGCACACAACACACACACACACACACACACACACACACACACACACACACACACACACACACACACACACACACACACACACACACACACACACACTCAGTCCCTCGACTATACCTCTAATCCCGTGTTCCTCGATGATCCCCGACTCCCTTCCTCGGTCCACTTCTTCCCCTCCATCCAGATCTTTACCTTATCTTTGGCTGATGTACTATAAGCAGTGTGGCTTAAAGGTTGTTGATACGATTCTTTGAAGCGTACCCTACCGGTCATCGCCTAGCTCACTTCAGCTGGGAAGCTTTACCCAAGACAGTGATATCGACGGAATAGCGACGGTGGCAGAGCACGGCGAAGGAAATCAAATTTGAAATAATTATATTAAGTTATTTAGGTTTATATCTACTTACTATTTACAAACAAACAGAGCCTCAAAATTGTAACCAAAAACTACTTCTATCGGAAATTCAAAACTACATACATGACATGCTATTAGTAAACAAAGTCAATTTCGACCCTGAAACAAAAATAAATCGAAATGTTTCCCAACTTAAAACCAAGAGATCAATTAATAGATAGACATCTAGAATGGTGCTGCAACGCACCCTCCATGATAAACCTTCACGATCTTCCCGATAATGAAGTACAAGTTTATGACAGAAGACTAATATTAAATGTGTATTATCCTGGACCACCATTTTAACTATTTTATTGTTTGTAGCTCCTTATTTTATTCATATACTTAACATCAAACTTAAAATATTAACTGAACAAACACGTACACCACTACTAGACTACTAAACAACACAAATTTAACCCTTACCAAATTTGCCCCGCATTAAAAACTTTATTATAAATTAGCCATTACAAAAACTATATGAAAATAATTAAAAAGAAAAATACTTAAGGAGATCGTACGAGCGGAAGAAGACTTGAACGATTATTTTACAACTGATATAATTCTGCCGCGTTCCTCTGAAAGGGTGACGTTTAGGCAGGCAGCACCGTTCCTCAAGATCGCGACGAGCCGTTGGAAGGTGGGAAGAGTCGGAACGAACTTCAAGATTTCCGTACGCTTGTACTGACCGCGACACCATGAGGACCGCGTAATCTCCTTAAGTCAATTATTTTCTCTTCAACGTGTCAACCGGTGGTAGGTTTTCGACTAGGCCAGGGGGATATAAGTTAAATATGAACCTAAATTACTTAATAAAATTATTTCAAATTTAATTTCCTTCACCGTGCTCTGCCACCGTCACTAGTCCGTCAATCTCACCATCTCGGGTAACACGTTGACATTCAGATGAACTTTCCCAGCTGACGTGAGCTAGGCAATGACTGGTAGGGTGAGCTTCAAAGAAACGTATCAACAACCTTTAAGCCACACACCCTACTAGACATCAGCCAATGAGAAGGTAAAGATCTAAATGGAGGGGAAGAAGTGGACCGAGGAACGGATTCGGGGATCATCGAGGAACACGGGAGAAGAGGTATAGACGACGGACTTAGTGTGTGTGTGTGTGTGTTGTGTACTTCATTGGCTATTCGTGTAACAAAGTAAGAGTTTTAACAAAATGTATATTAACCTTTAATATAATTTAATTAATGATGTAAAGGTTTATTATATAATTTCATTTTAGTTTTCTTTGATCGTTTTTCAGTATGCAATTTCTAGCCGATTTTTTGTTTACCATTAACGTAAAATTTAAACGTAATTAAATTTAATCTTAAATCTTTTTGTTTTGTTAATTTCTTTAAAAAGGGGCAAATTGTAGTCTATGATTTCATTTCTACTGTTGTTCAATATATAATTGTAGTTTAGATTTGTATTTCAATTTATTTTAGACTTATTATTGTTAAGTTCTTGACTTCGCATTTTGCTTTAATATAACTTTTTTTGAGAGCAGTCTTGTGTCTCTTTACTTTGTCGCTTTCTCACTTCACCAAGCGCCCCTGAAAACACATCAGAGGCAAGGGACTAGCAATATATATACACACCTATTTTGTAAAAATACACTATCATGTAGATAACAATTTGGAAACGTATACAGTACTGTTTTTAATCTTCCATATTTTTAGCTTGAACTAAGCACCATCAAAGATTGCATAAAGTCTAATTAATAAAGCAGTTTTCTTTCAGTCATAATTTTCTCATAATGACACACGCTTTCTGTATTTGTACAATACAATACAACCCTTAATTTCATATTTAAAGACTGCAGCTGTTTCAACCATTAGAAGAGATTTGTTCCAATACCAATCCAATTTTAAAACCAAACATGTTTTCTCCTCAGATTCTACAAAGAGTAGAACTCAAACTTTATATAAGGCTAAATATCTGCATTCAGATGTAACTTGATTGAGCCTGTTTTGGTTTAACACCTCCTCCTATATTATCTAAAACAAATAGCATCATAGGGTATTTTCCCCCGCATAAATGTCAATATAGTTTCAATGAATTGGTAGAAGATAATCATAACATTATTCAGGGATTTGTTATGAGTTCTATTATTATTACTATGGTATAAAATATCAATATATTACAAAATAAATTTGTTATGTTTACATGTGCCATAAAACCAAAGTAATCATACGTTGATGGAAACTCTTAAACCTTTCTTTGAATGGTATTTATAATTTTATGTGTTTCTCTTAGTTATAAACTGATTAATCAATAACATTTTTGGATTTAGTAAAATTATAGGGACTAGGTCATTGTAAAATTAAATTTAAATTTGAAAACCATTATTATTGGATTTATTTAAAAACTAAATTAACATACGCAGCTACATCTGAATGTTATTTAGTGTCAAAGTTCAGGATAGTGGTGTATTATCCAATCATCATCATGTGCATAAATTACTTTGGCACGTTAGTGAATTCCTCATTGTGATATAATACGGAATGCAATAATGAAAACCATTTAGGTAACCCAGTTGCACCCTTACGTGAACCACTAACAGATCCACAATCTCGACCACAGTAGTGCTAAAATTGGTTCCAAGTGGTAACAGTTGTACCAATAATGTTCCCGCAAAATCGCGATTGGTTTACATAAATTATTTTCCTATGAATAAAATACCAATTTATGTAAGTAACTGATATCTATAATATAACTAATACAACTGCAGTAGTTGTTGATCAACGACTTCATTACCAATAATTTTGGTTTTCATTTAGGCAATATTCGGTATTAAAATATAGGATAACACTGATTACTGTTGAAATGTACTATTAAGGAAAGTTTCGTTGTGTGATAAATAACTTTACATACCACCCTGCTGCCACACTAGATCCTCAAATTTCAAAAGGGACAATTGACTGAAATAAATTAAGTGCTTTTTTATACAGAGAAAGAGAACATGCTATAAAATCTGCAGTACAAGTTTTTTTAGGGAAATTAAGATCACGTACAAAGTATTTTTGAATTTAAACACTCGCACCACTAACATCAATACTCAGCTTCTATTCCATTTTAGTATTGTTTCTCTTCTGCTTTACGACTAAAAATATATTAAATCATTTTCCACTTCAATAACCAATGCAATACTTCAACATTGGTTTTGATATAAGTTTATTTTTAAAGTTTCCTCCAGATCTATAAAAACTGAATTAAATTAAAATGTAAACATGCAATTAAATTTAGGCTAACTATCACTTCTACAGATCTGAAAATAATTGTGGTTAAATAAAAGCATTTAAGACTCCCAAAATATATAAAAAATTGATCCGAATGATCTAGAACGTTTTGTATGTTCTTGGTAATGTTTTTTATATCATTTAACAAGAAAGCTAGATGAAAGCCAGTAGTTGAAACGACGGGCGTGTTGACATTATTAGAACAATAATTCTTCAAACAAGGAATTCTTGTTTGTAAATATAAAGAGTTAAATGTCCTGCCTGTAAATAGGTAGTGAGGTTATTGAGTATATTGATTCATTAATAATAATTTATAAACCTTTATACCCTCAGTATTAAACTATTATAACAAAGAGCTGAATATTGTGGTCGAATGCCAATATTTACATAATAGAACACATTGAGATAGCAAAATGAGTAGATGTGCGTCCCATTTACCAAAATGTTTCTTTTAACTCCCACATTTATTTCTATCAACTGATAAAGAAATGTTTCGTAAGTAGGGGTGTATCGTTCGTTTTAAGGGTAATACAGGGAAATCAACCAAATTTACAAGTACCAAAGGTAATTTTGAAATATTAATAAAATTGCTTAATTTGCCATTTACACTTTCCTTTTTCACCCTCCAAAAACTGGTTAGAATTTTATTTTCTAGTATTTTGAGGTTATTAAAAAAATGATTCATGTGCTTTTTTATAATTTTGTTTATTATTTTTTATTAGCTAAAATGTAGTCTGATGCATAAATGCCTAAACTGGTTTATTTGAGGACCTAGTAAATACATTTTTAAATTGAGAAGCTATAACAATTTTTTTTATGTCAAATGTTAATAGTTGTTCCATATAAGGCTCTAACCTTGTCTACAATTTAGAAGGCACTCGTAGGCTATTTAATTGTTGAAATTGTTTAACGAATTATATTACTTTGAATAAACATTAAATTACTGATATATAATAATAATAAAGTTTAGAGCTCACTTTTTATACTGCCAATAACGTATTGTTGGTTGTTTAGAGATTTTTATACTAGTTTTTTTCCGATTATAATGCATTTAAACGAATTTTAGTTGCATACATCCATACAAGAACATTAAATATTTAGTTCGGAGTTCTTTGGTCGTTACTTTTACAATGTTAATTCTAAGTTCTTAACTAAGATCCAACATTATACAAATAATGAAAGTAAAAGAATCCGATAAATGTTATTTTTAGACTGTTAATATAAATTAAGTTAATTGAATAATTAATTTTGTGAAGTTCATTACTAAACTAATATTTTAATAGTTCAATATTATTTATAACAGTTGACATTTGAATTTAAAAGTTCCATAAGTAGTAGTATTAATACTTCACTAACGGTGTAGTATTTGAGGAGCTTAGATGCTTAGATGCTTAGATGCTACAGATATAATATAGTTCTCAAAATATAACAACGTTTTATCCATCACTCTTAATAATCATATAGATAGATAGGTATTATAATTTTACATTTTAATACAATATTGCGATATAAAATTTGAACAAGAATGAGAATTAGTTTTAAATATTTCCACAAAAACTATTTTACCTGGTAAAACAAATTTGGCTACCAACACTTCCAATCATTTGTAATTAGCTACGTAATATATTAGCTTACATGTTTATACAAGTATGTTGTTAAATTTGTATTTCTTTACTGAAACCTCCGATAATAAGGTAAATTAAAAGTGGTTATTTTAATTATTGAATTTCGTTCCTTTATTCTTCGTGATACAAAAGGTTAATACAAGAATGAAGAAAAACTACAAATTATTAAATGTGAGACTAAGTTGCCTCGTTCGTAAATATATTCAAGACTAAGTTTGTGTAGTTTTTGGGGTGCCTTGCATAATCAAGTAATAATAATTAGACAAAATTGTTAGCTATATCTTCCTTCGATTCGTTATTTAACTAAAGGACACAAAGAGATGATTAAAATTACTAAGTTTACTATTAATTTTGTCAATTTAACTATATTAGTAAAATATATACCTACAGCTTTGTATATTAGCTATACCTATATCTTTATAGCTTTAAATATAGCTAACAAAGCTGTCCAATTCCTACTTAAAAAGGCAAGGCACTCCTCCAAACACAAACTTACACAAACACACACTTACACAAACTTGGTGTGGCTTGGTAACGGCTAATGTCCAAAGCAATTATAATGTAATTTGGATATAAGTCTATACACAATTACATGTCGATGTAAGTGCTTACACTCGTAAAAAAATATTTACGAAAAAACAGAATGCTGTAAGTAAATGTATATCATAAGATAAATATATGTTTCTTCTACATTCTGACTTTATGTTCAACATATATTTTTTAATAAGTATTATTTGTTATACGTATAATGGCTCTCTTGTGATTCAGTACGTAGGTTATAAGAGTTTATTAACTTATTGCCATATAGAGTTTTGCTAGTGTTGTTAAAGTAATTGGATTGGCCATTTGTTTAGCATTTTGGGAATGTTTCTATTATAAATGTATCTAAAGGTATTTCTACATGTTTTTCTATATTTTTTTTACTAGCGTATAGTTTATGGATTTGTTTCCAGCATCTACTTAGATGTTGTCTGGAGCATTAAAGAACTACTTTTAATTTTAACTAAGTATAATTGTGATATTTAATGTGTCCTTGAACGTATTTGCATGAATGCCAAACCGACACAAAACAAAATACGTAACACTTTTTGATCAAAAAAATATAAATACACCAAAAATTTCAGTTTATGGATTTTTAGATATGTACCGTAACCTGAGCTTTGTTGTTATAAACAATGTAACATTACATTTCTGAAACAAACTTAAATACTAAGCAATTCATTAGTTCCTACGTTTCGGAAATATATTAATTCCGAATAAAACCCAAGTCAATGAACCGATATTCAACATTTGAGCTCCTATGTGCTTGATTAATCTTCGTGAAATTTTTTGGGTAATCCGATTCTTCAATTTCAATTAGTCACAGATGACCGAACCAAAGTGATGGACGTCCATAGAAGTGTCCCATCAAAGCAGTGATGGAGCACCTAACTGTGTTAGTTTTGTTGAGTCGATTCGACCCCACTAGTTAAACAGTGGGATGCTTCCTATCAGCTTAAAGAGATTGGAAAATGTACGCCTTTAAAGGACATGATGAGTAAGTTTGTTTACATGATGTTTCTTAGCGAAATTTTTAGATCAATTTGTTTTATAGCTTTTTAAGTTTTTTGTTTGTTAAAAATTTTATATTTAATATAGTTTCAGATGTAGAAATAAACAATTCCACGTCACAGGAATAACCACAAGTTCAACAAAACAATAATAGATAAATTACAATAATGTAAAATGTAAAAAGCATTTTTTTACAATTATAAAATTTGATTTAACATATTAAGAAACTCAAATTAAAGAACGTTATAGCAGCATTCTTCAAACCAAGTATTTGAGATGAAAACATGTTTCGCAATTAGTAGTTATGGATATTGGGTCCCCAGGGGTGTTTAGGATTATAGAGTTCTCTCTACAACCTCGCCTGGCAGAGTACGTTGATATCGTGAACCATTGCGGCATTTTCCTTAGTAAGATAAAGTGCCATACAAACCTAACTCAAAGCTGTAACGGTTGTTAAAAGTAAATTAACAGTCGGTTAAGTGTCGGTGGGTTGGAAATTAAACGCAAAGCTACAAATCTGTTTAATGGCTAGTCATCAGATAATATTTTTCAGCTATAATCATTTATTTTATTTTTAAATAAACAAAGAGCGTATAAATCAAAAAGGACATAAAGAAATAAACCAATTAGCTTTTTTGATTACCACCTTTTGGTAATAAAGTGTGACTAATTTATTACATCATTTTTGGTCATATTTTTACCCTTTATTGTAATGGTGTCCTTTTAAAAATTAGCAATACAAAACAACGGATTAAATATTCGTTGGTCAAAACACAATATTAGGGAGTCGGATATATTTAGTATTAACAAGAGTTGTGCCAATTAAAAACTATAGCTGTATTACCCTTATGATTTTACGTTAAGTTTTGCAATCGCATATTGGATCTTTAATTTGTGTTATAGAATACATTTAATATTTTCATCACTAACGCTGTTGCCAATTTTTGGTCTTCAGATCGTCATGGATCTATGCCCTAGTTAACAGATCAGAAGTTCTAAATGTTTGTGTTTTGTAAAATATATTTTTAATTTTTCGTTTTGCTAAACGTTTAATTTATTACTAAGTGCATTTAAAGTTCGGTTTATTTACCATGCAATTATCATGTCTTTCAAAGAAAAGTCATTTTGAAAAAAATTATATTGTTGTTTGATTACACATTTGCAAACAAGAGAATTAAGTCGAAACTGAGAAAAAATTGACACCAAAACACATGAATAAATAAATGCTTTGATATACATGGAAATGTCTATAAGGAAATAAATTATTAAATGTGGGTGAAAGTGTAATATAAAAAACTTTTATAACAGCAAATTTAAACACATTTGATTATAAAAGATTTAACCGGATATCAATCCCCGGAAAAAAGTCACGGTCTCAAAAAATGCCATCCCGCAGAAATGCTTCCAATACACGGGAGAGAAGATCTACAATAAACTTCCGTCCAACTCATAGTCAGTGTGGAGTTAGTCTACATTCAAAGATAACTAAAATTAATACGAAATTGATAAAGCTAGAACGAAATTTCTGGAAGATCCTGTGTAACAGAATTTAAGTATTTTATTTTCGTTTTTATTAAAGCTTTTAAGAATTAAATTTGATTAGGTTATTTTAATAGTTTGGGTGCAATTAGCATATAGTAGGGTTTGTAGAACATATTAAATATGATCGGGTTGATATTTTTATTTATAGGATAGTATAACCCAATAGTACCAATTAGTCATGACAAGACGCCTATATTTTCTTATTCTCCATGCAATATGTTTTGCATCAATAAAACTCTTGTATCCTGTATTGAATCTTGAATCTCAATGGGTGGGAGCTAAGCAAAGAGGTTGATTTGGGGATAGTAGTTGTGAAATACGGGGGAGGGGCCGTAATCGGCGCTTTTTTCCCATGTTATTCTTATGGGGATCAGTTTTTGCGCCGACGCCCGATCCCGCCTTACACAAGTTTCCTTGTTAGCCAGTACTAATGTCCAACCATTGCCTATATTAAATATATTTTCCCAATCCCCATCCCTCCTCTATATTTTTTAAAATTAATTTTCAAATTCAGGCTAAAAAACTATCTTTAGTGTTTATGGTCCGATTTGTCTGCAATTTGGATATGTTATTGTCCTAGGCAAGTGTTTTAATAAATTCCACTTACATTTCCCAAATTCACTATAACGGTCAAATTAAAAAATATTTTTTGAAAAATACTATAGTGCCAATTGCCACCTTCTTTATTAACTGTCCGATTTGTCTTCAATTTGGATATGTTATTGTCCTAGGCAAGTGGTTTAATAAATTACACTTACATTTCCCAAATTCACTATTACAGTCAAATTAAAAATTATTTTTGAAAAATACTATAGTGCCAATTGCCAACTTCTTTATTAAATGTCCGATTTGTCTGCAATTTGGATATGTTATTGTCCTAGGCAAGTGTTTTAATAAATTACACTTACATTTCCCAAATTCACTATTACAGTCAAATTAAAAATTATTTTTGAAAAATACTGCCAATTGCCAACTTCTTTATTAAATGTCCGATTTGTCTGCAATTTGGATATGTTATTGTCCTAGGCAAGTGTTTTAATAAATTTCACTTACATATCCCAAATTCACTATTACGGTCAAATTAAAAAATATTTTTGAAAAATACTGCCAATTGCCAACTTCTTTATTTACTGTCCGATTTATTTAAAATTTAGATATGTTATTGTTATAGGCAAGTGTATATGCACCATCCACATTTTACAAATATTGCGGTTAAATTTTAAAAAATTTGGAAAAATACTGCCAATTGGCAACTTCTTTATTTATGGTCTGATTTGTTTAAAATTTATATATGTCATTATTCTAGGCTAGTGTATATGTACCATCCACATTTGACAAATTAACTATAATGGTCAAATTTAAAAAATATTTTGAAAAATATACTAACAATTTCAAACTTCTTTATTTACTGTCTGATTTGATTTATTTTCGGATATGTTATAGCTCTTATATAGGTAACAAGACCACACTACCACACGTTCCATTACCCCCTACAATACAGTATTTTGTCTTTTTTGTTTGTTTATTTTGCTGTAATCCCAAAACTGACTTTGCTGTTTATTGTCCGATTTGCCTACACTTTGGATATTGTCCTAAGCATTTATTGTCTGATTTAATTTTGGATATGTTATAGCCCCCAACTATTATATCTAAAATTACAATATTATTTCCACCTATAATACAGTTGATGTGTTGTTTGTTTTGCCACAACCTAAAAACTAACATTGGTATTTGTGTTTTTACAAAACTATATTTTGCGGTTGGATTAAAAAAAAAATAAATGCAAGCTTATTATATTTGCCACAAGCTTATTATATACATCCAGCTGTTATATTTGCCACATTTCCAATATTGTTGTGACCCTCTCAACTACCTCTCATTGTAATATAATAAGTAATATATATCCACAAAATATTTATGGTCAGAACTGCCTAAATTTTGGATATGTTTTAAGCCAATGCGATAACAAAAATAAATTTTTAAAACCCAAAACAACTAAACACAAAACACTAATCTTTCTTTGTGCTTGTTTGGAGTAGTCTTTATTTTATCCAACTTAATTTTAATTTTGTAGTTAAAATCAAACTTCCCACATTCTAGCTCCCTTTCCAGCCAGTGGTTGGAGACATAAAGGTTACGAATATTTTCAAACTGTACAATATATCTTTTTCTACCCCTATGTTGGACTTGTTTAATAGCGCTTATTAATAATTCCGCACCATATTCCAAATCCTCCAGTCTACTACATTCTTTAAATTTAACATTGCCTTTAATATCTTGCATCTCTATGTCTTCTTGTCCAACATCATCCCACTCATTGTTACGGAAACTTAGGTTTTCTATTTTTGGAAAGGAATTGCCATAAAATGTTGCGGTTCCGTTAGTGTTAAAGCTTGCAAGTGGCTCGTTGGTAGGTAGATAAATAATGTCCAAATCACCACTGTATGGACAAACGCTATAACCTTGCCTATTCTTATTTATCTCTATAAATACAGTTTTACAGACACCTTTAACATAGTATACAGCCCTCCGTCCATCCTTTTCTGCCAACACTCCCACAAACTTGTTGTTTACTACAAACGCATACACTATATAATGTCCATAATGCTCTAGATCCTCCCAACGTCGCAGGAAGTAATCTTTTAATTTATCCTCTCTTTCCCTTCTTTCTTGTTCTTTAGCCAACTGTGCTTTGTATTCCTCTGCAACAGTATTTTCCACATATTCCAATTTACGCTTATTACTGTCAATGTCTTCTAATTCCAATTTCCTCTTTTTGGAACAACTCTCTAAGAAAGGCTTGGAAAGTGGCTCTATTTCTTTAATAGTGTATGGGTACAGTTTATTGGTCCGGCTTCTTAAAACGTAGGGAGTAAGGTTAGGACTTTCCACTAAGCCTAATTCTTCTAAATTGATGTGTTTAGGTATAGTGGAGAAAGGTGTATTTGATTTTGTAAAACATGTGCCCCCAGATTTGATGTAACACTTATGCTTTACACTTATGGCATCAGGAAACTCCTCTATTACCTCTACATAGTTAGTTGGTAAACAGTTAAAGCTAAATGCAGATAGAGCATACTTTATTAACTTTTCCCTTTGTGTACTATCTTTTGGCAGTTTTAGTTGTACTCCAGTTATCTTCTTCGTATTACTATTACCCCAATATGCGTATTGTAATAAATCGTTAAACACTAAACAACAACTGTTTTGTAATTGATTGGCAACTTTCACCCACATCTTATGCAGAGGTACAGCATAGAATGGAGCATTTTGAAAGTACCGTTTGTTGTCTTCTATTAGACTTAAACAATCTCTTAAAGGTTCAAACCCTTTACCAAAACCTCTACAATAGTTATAGATTGTTGCCTCTAGCCTTGTTATTCCATTCTCTCTAGCTAGTTTAGACGAGAACGTTTCTTTTAGTCTCGCATCTGGACAGTTTACAAAGTTTATTATATGGTTTCCTATACTTTTAATTACTCCAGGGCTTGTAATCTGGCATATAAATTTATTATATATTTTTACCCTGCTATTTACATTAAACCATGTTAAACAGTCTTTACTAACATTATCTACAATAACATTATATCCATTCTTGTACGCCCCTTGGTAGCAAAAGTTAAAGTTTTCTGTAAGATATTGGCACATTTCCTCTTTATTAAATATTCCAGCCAAATCTAGTGTTATATCGAAATCCATAAGATAGTACATTTCTTTTTCCAGATCTTGCAGTATCTTTGGAAGATCTTCCAACAAATCCTTAATTTTAACATTTGCAAGCTCTATTTTATAGGGAATTGCTATAGGATCATCATACTTTTGTTTAATTTGGTCAATATCTTTCTTTATTATTTGTAACACACCCTCGCTTTGGACCCCAGAGGACCTCTCCAAGGAGAATGGTAGTTTGGCCACAACACCATGTCGAGCTAAAGAGAACTTTTTAAATATTCCTCGTAAGTAGCTATTAAACGAGCCACATATTTCCTTCTTAACTTTAAATTTATTCCGAACGTCCCCATCACAATCCGTAACATTGGTTATCTTAACTAACATTATGTTATCACAAAACGCATCCGTTATAGAGTTAAGTTATTTAATTTTGGTTCGCCCTCGCAATAGTTTATATTACCTATGTCTGTAAGAAGGTTATTATTACGGAGATTTTCTAATAAAAACCATATACCGAATCTTTCGTTAGTAGGTTTAATACAATTTCCCAATAAATGGCTAACAGAGTACATTTCTTTTATACAGAAAAAAAGTAGCGGAAGCATGTAAACAGGACAGATTACACTATAGGTGTTGTAAATATATGGATATTGTATATAAACATAGGCGAGCGGTAAGTGTAACATGTACGTGGACACCCATATGCAAATATGGAATACCCACTATTAATATAATTCCAAATTCGACTAAATAAGTTTATAGTCTCAATATAATTAACATATTAACTAACGGTGCCATCCCGCATTAGTACCCAAATTGTCGAAATTCTATAATTCTATTCTTAGTCCTTGTATTAGGTTTTGTACTATTAAACCCTACATTCTTATCCTGTGCAGTAGAGTAATATATGTATTTAATACAGATACGCACATTCTACAAGACCTGTACATCTGTTGTATAAGCAGCAGAATAGACGTCTCATTGTGTTGTTGTAAAGTAAAACATAAATGTAAATTGTGCTGGATACAACCGGCCAGATATTAGACAGGAAATGTGTTGGAAGTGTATTGCCAAATAGTAAGACAAACACCACATAGTGCAGCATGTAATCAATCCATTACTATTTAGACAAAGGTCAGTATTGGTACAACATCCGATATATGGGTTTGGCTAATATATCGGATGTTGTACCAATACTGACCTTTGTCTAAATAGTAATGGATTGATTACATGCTGCACTATGTGGTGTTTGTCTTACTATTTGGCAATACACTTCCAACACATTTCCTGTCTAATATCTGGCCGGTTGTATCCAGCACAATTTACATTTATGTTTTACTTTACAACAACACAATGAGACGTCTATTCTGCTGCTTATACAACAGATGTACAGGTCTTGTAGAATGTGCGTATCTGTATTAAATACAGATATTACTCTACTGCACAGGATAAGAATGTAGGGTTTAATAGTACAAAACCTAATACAAGGACTAAGAATAGAATTATAGAATTTCGACAATTTGGGTACTAATGCGGGATGGCACCGTTAGTTAATATGTTAATTATATTGAGACTATAAACTTATTTAGTCGAATTTGGAATTATATTAATAGTGGGTATTCCATATTTGCATATGGGTGTCCACGTACATGTTACACTTACCGCTCGCCTATGTTTATATACAATATCCATATATTTACAACACCTATAGTGTAATCTGTCCTGTTTACATGTTTCCGCTACTTTTTTTCTGTATAAAAGAAATGTACTCTGTTAGCCATTTATTGGGAAATTGTATTAAACCTACTAACGAAAGATTCGGTATATGGTTTTTATTATAAAATCTCCGTAATAATAACCTTCTTACAGACATAGGTAATATAAACTATTGCGAGGGCGAACCAAAATTAAATAACTTAACATCTATAACGGATGCGTTTTGTGATAACATAATGTTAGTTAAGATAACCAATGTTACGGATTGTGATGGGGACGTTCGGAATAAATTTAAAGTTAAGAAGGAAATATGTGGCTCGTTTAATAGCTACTTACGAGGAATATTTAAAAAGTTCTCTTTAGCTCGACATGGTGTTGTGGCCAAACTACCATTCTCCTTGGAGAGGTCCTCTGGGGTCCAAAGCGAGGGTGTGTTACAAATAATAAAGAAAGATATTGACCAAATTAAACAAAAGTATGATGATCCTATAGCAATTCCCTATAAAATAGAGCTTGCAAATGTTAAAATTAAGGATTTGTTGGAAGATCTTCCAAAGATACTGCAAGATCTGGAAAAAGAAATGTACTATCTTATGGATTTCGATATAACACTAGATTTGGCTGGAATATTTAATAAAGAGGAAATGTGCCAATATCTTACAGAAAACTTTAACTTTTGCTACCAAGGGGCGTACAAGAATGGATATAATGTTATTGTAGATAATGTTAGTAAAGACTGTTTAACATGGTTTAATGTAAATAGCAGGGTAAAAATATATAATAAATTTATATGCCAGATTACAAGCCCTGGAGTAGTTAAAAGTATAGGAAACCATATAATAAACTTTGTAAACTGTCCAGATGCGAGACTAAAAGAAACGTTCTCGTCTAAACTAGCTAGAGAGAATGGAATAACAAGGTTAGAGGCAACAATCTATAACTATTGTAGAGGTTTTGGTAAAGGGTTTGAACCTTTAAGAGATTGTTTAAGTCTAATAGAAGACAACAAACGGTACTTTCAAAATGCTCCATTCTATGCTGTACCTCTGCATAAGATGTGGGTGAAAGTTGCCAATCAATTACAAAACAGTTGTTGTTTAGTGTTTAACGATTTATTACAATACGCATATTGGGGTAATAGTAATACGAAGAAGATAACTGGAGTACAACTAAAACTGCCAAAATATAGTACACAAAGGGAAAAGTTAATAAAGTATGCTCTATCTGCATTTAGCTTTAACTGTTTACCAACTAACTATGTAGAGGTAATAGAGGAGTTTCCTGATGCCATAAGTGTAAAGCATAAGTGTTACATCAAATCTGGGGGCACATGTTTTACAAAATCAAATACACCTTTCTCCACTATACCTAAACACATCAATTTAGAAGAATTAGGCTTAGTGGAAAGTCCTAACCTTACTCCCTACGTTTTAAGAAGCCGGACCAATAAACTGTACCCATACACTATTAAAGAAATAGAGCTACTTTCCAAGCCTTTTTTAGAGAGTTGTTCCAAAAAGAGGAAATTGGAATTAGAAGACATTGACAGTAATAAGCGTAAATTGGAATATGTGGAAAATACTGTTGCAGAGGAATACAAAGCACAGTTGGCTAAAGAACAAGAAAGAAGGGAAAGAGAGGATAAATTAAAAGATTACTTCCTGCGACGTTGGGAGGATCTAGAGCATTATGGACATTATATAGTGTATGCGTTTGTAGTAAACAACAAGTTTGTGGGAGTGTTGGCGGAAAAGGATGGACGGAGGGGTGTATACTATGTTAAAGGTGTCTGTAAAACTGTATTTATAGAGATAAATAAGAATAGGCAAGGTTATAGCGTGTTGCCATACAGTGGTGATTTGGACATTATTTATCTACCTACCAACGAGCCACTTGCAAGCTTTAACACTAACAGAACCGCAACATTTTATGGCAATTCCTTTCCAAAAATAGAAAACCTAAGTTTCCGTAACAATGAGTGGGATGATGTTGGACAAGAAGACATAGAGATGCAAGATATTAAAGGCAATGTTAAATTTAAAGAATGTAGTAGACTGGAGGATTTGGAATATGGTGCGGGATTATTAATAAGCGCTATTAAACAAGTCCAACATAGGGGTAGAAAAAGATATATTGTACAGTTTGAAAATATTCGTAACCTTTATGTCTCCAACCACTGGCTGGAAAGGGAGCTAGAATGTGGGAAGTTTGATTTTAACTACAAAATTAAAATTAAGTTGGATAAAATAAAGACTACTCCAAACAAACACAAAGAAAGATTAGTGTTTTGTGTTTAGTTGTTTTGGGTTTTAAAAATTTATTTTTTGCTATCGCATTGGCTTAAAACATATCCAAAATTTAGGCAGTTCTGACCATAATTGTGGATATATATTACTTATCCGCTGGATGTATATAATAAGCTTGTATTTATTTTTTTTAATCCAACCGTAATAGTGAATTTGGAAATGGGGTATTTACTTATGCAATGGCCAGTAATGTATTGCAGTCATATCCAAAGTTTGGTTACGACAAAACAACACTAAAGGGGAAAAAATATATGGTAAATTTAGATATAAGGGGATATAACAAGTCGAAAAGTAAATAAAGGAGTTATTGGTAGTAATTTGCAAAATATAGTTTTGTAAAAACACAAATACCAATATTAGTTTTTAGGTTGCGGCAAAACAAACAACACATCAACTGTATTATAGGTGGAAATAATATTGTAATTTTAGATATAATAGCTGGGGGGCTATAACATATCCAAAAATAAATCAGACAATAAATGCTTAGGACAATATCCAAAGTGTAGGCAAATCGGACAATAAACAGCAAAGTCAGTTTTGGGATTACAGCAAAATAAACAAACAAAAAAGACAAAATACTGTATTGTAGGGGGTAATGGAACGTGTGGTAGTGTGGTCTTGGTACCTATATAAGAGCTATAACATATCCGAAAATAAATCAAATCAGACAGTAAATAAAGAAGTTTGAAATTGTTAGTATATTTTTCAAAATATTTTTTTAATTTGACCATTATAGTTAATTTGTCAAATGTGGATGGTGTGTACATATACAATAGCCTAGAATAATGACATATATAAATTTTAAACAAATCAGACCATAAATAAAGAAGTTGCCAATTGGCAGTATTTTTCCAAATTTTTTAAAATTTAACCGCAATATTTGTAAAATGTGGATGGTGCATATACACTAGCCTACAACAATAACATATCCAAATTTTAAACAAATCGGACAGTAAATAAAGAAGTTGGCAATTGGCAGTATTTTTCAAAAATAATTTTTAATTTGACTGTAATAGTGAATTTGGGAAATGTAAGTGTAATTTATTAAAACACTTGCCTACGACAATAACATATCCAAGTTTTAAACAAATCGGACAGTAAATAAAGAAGTTGGCAATTGGCAGTATTTTTCAAAAATATTTTTTAATTTGACCGTAATAGTGAATTTGGGATATGTAAGTGGAATTTATTAAAACACTTGCCTAGGACAATAACATATCCAAATTTTAAATAAATCGGACAGTAAATAAAGAAGTTGGCAATTGGCAGTATTTTTCAAAAATATTTTTTAATTTGACCGTAATAGTGAATTTGGGATATGTAAGTGGAATTTATTAAAACACTTGCCTAGGACAATAACATATCCAAATTTTAAATAAATCGGACAGTAAATAAAGAAGTTGGCAATTGGCAGTATTTTTCAAAAATATTTTTTAATTTGACCGTAATAGTGAATTTGGGATATGTAAGTGAAATTTATTAAAACACTTGCCTAGGACAATATCATATCCAAATTGAAGACAAATCGGACATTTAATAAAGAAGTTGGCAATTGGCAGTATTTTTCAAAAATATTTTTTAATTTGACCGTTATAGTGAATTTGGGAAATGTAAGTGTAATATATTAAAACACTTGCCTACGACAATAACATATCCAAGTTTTAAACAAATCGGACCATAAACACTAAAGATAGTTTTTTAGCCTGAATTTGAAAATTAATTTTTAAAAATATAGAGGAGGGATGGGGACAATATATTTAATATAGGCAAGGGTTGGACATTAGTATAGGCTAACAAGGAAACTTGTGTAAGGCGGGAGCTGGCAAATGTTCAAAAACGGCTCCCCATAAGAATAACATGGGAAAAAAGCGCCGAATAGTATGCCTCCCCCGTATTTCACCACTACTGGGGATGCATTTCTAAGGGATTGATTAGTGTGTGAATAATATATTCAGGTCTTATTTTAATCCTAAACCGTAAAATCTGCATAACATCGATACTAAATATTGTGGTGAAGTGTATTTCAATGACAGCCCGCTTATGTCTACCTTTAACCGTATTAAATCTTATTTTATATCATTATTCTCTTGGCAAAAACGTTTTTATTGTATTTATCACTCAAAGGTTTAAGAGGTTGTTAGTAAAATTCAGTGGCGGATTTAGGGGGGGGGGCTGTAGCCCAGGGCGGAAAACTTTTAGGGGCGGCAAATTTACAGAAAAATTGATAAGTTGTTTACAAAATAAATGTTGAAACGGGGAAAATTTGGAAGAAAGCGGATGACAATGACGGTGTGCTGCCCGTACAAATAATATGTGTTACAACAATAAACAAGTATTATACTGTAACAAACAACAATATTTAAACAAATTTTGTACAATTATTCTTATTTTATTTGTTTACTGTTCTTATGCATATGGTTCTATTTATATGAAATAATAAGGTGTTATATTGTGTAGGCTATATTAAGGTTAGTATGAAGGTAAAATAGCGTTCATGGTGCAGTTAACTATTAAAATAATCTAAATCTCATGATATGTTTGGCGTGTACTGACAAAATGGTAATGGAGCCTCGCGAAATAAAACAATAATTAATACCTTCACATCTGAATTTAAATTTCCAATAACAGGTACTAAACCTACCTTAAGGGGTCCACAGTGGTTTTTTACTGTCTTTGTTGTTGTTTTGTTCATTGTCACAGTTCGCACATTTACACGAACACAAAAACGGTACACTTACACGAAAAAATGAACACGAAACACATAAATAAAAAGTTGTAATCATTAAAATCACTCCCGGACCGATTTAGAGACACTAACATGCACAAGTTACAACCTGAATGAACGACTGTTCAGTTTTCATTCGTTTCAAGACTTGACCGAACAGCTGTTTATCAGGGATCAGCTGTTTATTAGTAAGACCGGTGACACACGAGCGTCGCTGACGTCCGACGTAACGTCAGGTGGCAACGTTCCCGTGTGTCACTAGCGGAACGTTACAACGGACAGTTCAGGCTTCACGATGGCACATGATGTTTTTAATAGTCTCATGCTGTTCAAATGGTGTGTTTGGAGGGTGACCAAAGTTGTAATGTTTAACATTTCAATTAATAACTCTACATTTAAAACACGCCATTACAAAGTTAAACTATTAACGTGTGTGGCTCTCCACCAACTACAATTACTGGGATCTCTGTATTATTTTGTTTGTAACAATATTTTTATATCGTTTAGTAAAAATTAAATAATGACGCCAATATTTTACCCGATAAGGGAGCTTCTTTATGCTTTATAATCTCCTAAAATAGGACCTGGATACGTAACTACTACCATCGAATTTGACATCTCGCTTATGAACATGTAGTCTATTGCTATTTGCCTACGAAACTCATTGTTTTGGTTCTCGTGGCAGTAAACCTTTGCACTCAGCCCTAATAATGTTATTCTTATAATAGAATAAAAAACGAAAATATAAGTTGAACGTCAGCTAGTTTTTTGTCTCCATTTTTCATGTGAGATGTGCAAAGTATATTGAATATTAAACTGTGTCAATGTGAATCAAGTGAAGTATACATTATTTTACTGGTTTTTTCAACTGGGAAATAACAGAAATTTCTTAAACTTATTCATTCAGTAAATTCGTAACTTTTTTAGACACTGTCACAAAATAACTAAACTAGATATGTGGGTAAACCTGGTCGGCGAAAAGGACAAAGATTATCGGGTTGGAGGGGGAGGGCGGCAGATTTCCTAATAGCCCTTAAGCGGCAATTGCTTAAATCCGCCACTGGTAAAATAATAATATATCTAAGCACTTTTCACTTTGGTTTGGTTACATTCATTGCTCATTTTCATTTATTGTATCCTATACTCTAATACGAGCTATGTCTGTTTGTTTGTTTGTCTGCAAAATTTATCTCGAGATCCAGCGGAAGGATTTTGCTGAAAGTTTGGGATTAGGGGCTTTTGGGTCTAAAAAATCGATTGGTGAAAATCACTACCTAAGGAAAACTCGTATTTTTCTAAACAACTCATTTTAAAAGTTGAAAATTTTAACATTGGGCTTATGGAGTTTAAAAACATAACACCGGTTACTACGAATAATAAACCATTAAATCAGCTTCTATAAATGAAAATTATTGCAAACAGCTGTTTATCATTATGGAAATAAAAAACTTACTTGAATGGCAACTCTAATAATGGAAATAAAAAACTGCTTCAATGGCAACTCAAAATCTTTTTACGATAGGTGAGTGAGCGTAGCGAACGTGCTCATATTGAAAATGAACGAGTATTTGAAATCAAACAAATTCAACGCCTCTTCTGTGGAATCAAACACCGAGCATGTCTCGGCTCCCCGGTATAACCACTATATCCACAGTTAACTATGCACCGTGCATAGTTCAGTGGGACATGTAGCTAATATTTATGTTAGTGGATTATATATTACAGTTTTAAGTAATACGTCCGAAAAGTTCTGGACATTTTGTGGTGGGATTTCATACCGTAATCCACTTTAAGTGAATTAAAGTCTCCATTCTGCATTTACCTGATTTTTTTAAAACATGGAATCCAAAAGTCAAAGATGATATAGACTGTTTTTTTACTTTCTCCCCCAATACACAGTATTTGGAAAAAAAATTGTTTTCGACAAAATTTTCGAATTTGAGTTGTTAGTGAAAATATTCGTTTTGGTGCTCCCTGAACCCATAAAAGTGATTTTTACGTGATGGCTGTGTGTCTGTCTGTCTGCCTGTCTGTCTATCTGTCTGTCTGCCTGTCTGTATAGTTTTGTACAGAGCTAGAGCCGTAACCAATGGTCTGATTTTTATGAAATTTGGTATGTATGCACTAATCCACAATATCTCCAGATTTTTTTTCCCTTTTTGGAATTTTTGATTTTTAAGGGTAATTATCCCCCAAAAACTGCCAAAAAACATGAAAGATCAAGATTTATCAAAAATGGCTCTAACGATTTTGATTCAACTTAAGTCGTTTGTAAAACTTTAGTTTTCCAACAAAATGACACCACCCGCATTTCTGTAAAAATTCGGGTTCAGAAATTAATAGACTTAAAATATCAAAAATTCATTTTTTTGGGATTTTTCATTAAAAAAACATAAATATAACAAATTTTACTATTCACCATTAAAAAGAGCTAAAAAATTAAATAACTTGGTATGATGAATTACTATTCTACGATTACTGGTTGTGGAGAAAATTAAAATTTTCATTTTGCGGGATACGCAGTACGTTGTCCAATGTTACTGTTATGGGGAATACAAAAATTACTATTTCTCTCTTATTTATTGATCAATTTCGTTCAAACTTGTCAAGTTAGCATTGACCAACAGAGGAAGTTTGAAATATGTTGCCCCTTAACAACCCTGAGGAGGGTAATAGGGGGAATTTTTCCTCTTAAAACCACATGTGTAGCGATAGATTCTGTAGTGCCTCCTAAACAGGGATTTGGGTGGATGTTTTTGAAAAAAAAAGATTACAAGATTTTCGGTACATTCAATGAAAAGTAATTTATTCATTAAAGTTGGGCAAAAAGGGAGAAAGTATGTGTCAGTTTTCTGATACCGTTTTTTAAAATATTTTTAAACACTAATAAAACTGCCTCATCGTCTACCAGTCAGTACCAATGAACGACTGAAATTCAGCGCGGTAAATGACTACAACATTGCCGGAGCGTCCAGTTTCTATTGAAACATTGTACGTGTTTGGACAGAAAGACAATATTATACAGCGGGCAGATCTCTTCTGTGTCAGTAGACTCAATTATCTCTTGTAGTCGGAACCACTCGATGACGAATGTGTCTCAACCACCTGAGTCACAAAGGTCTCCATTGTAAAAAGGTGCTGATTAAACATTCAGAAGATATAGTACGGTCACGCATTATATTGAGGGCCACACATACACAAGTTTCACTTAGTTAAGTATAGTAAATGCAGTATGTAACAAGTCTGTTTGTATTGCAATCCTTTAGTTCTTATAAATCTTTTTTTGTATTTTTCCCAATAATAATTAAACCTAAATATACATCTCCATATGCTTTTTGATATTTTTTCCCTTTTAGATTTATAATAACTTCATATCCATATACCGTGATCAAAACATTTAGAACATAGATATGTAGGGAACATGTGGGTGGATTGCATCCAATATTTAATAATTAAAAAGTAATTCAACAATTAAAAAATTAGTTGTTACGAAAATCATATATGTTTAAATCTGTTTCTACAATAGACTTAATGCGAAATTTACTACGGTAAATTTCAATCAAGTGGTTCGATAGAGTTCGGGTTCACCAAGTCGATACCAAGGAATTCAATTTATCATACGCTCTAATTTAAGATCTGCTTAATCATAGCGTATCATTTTCTAATTAAAGACGAATAGTAAATGCTTTAAACATAACATTTCGTTCTGAAATTAAATGTGGAATCTTGCTATCTAACTCACGTGCAACACGATATAGTGGGGTAATAAAGTTAAGACTCACTCTGTACAACAGATGGGGTTTGATCAAGCCCCATCCCCTAACCTATGTCAGCATAAGCCTATTAACAGTTAATTACGATAACCGCCTCACCCAAAAGCGTTCGATATCAATAAATACACACTGACACATACTATCTGTCAAATGTTGAGTTTATACATCAGGCAACGTTGTATATGATGACCTGTAACATACTATTTTATTATTTTTGCTGCTCCAGATCTGAAGTCTTACTATGGAATTTGGCGTAATTAATTGTTTCAATATATTAACTGAAACGGCACCAAGAACATAATTTCCAAACAATTTGGAGGTTAGTAAATTTTTTATATGATACTCCGCAAAATAATTATTGGGTGGATAAAAAACAACAGTAAACAAATTGAACCAATATGTGGTTAAGGTGGGGTCTCGCATGTTTTGGATCAACAATGTTCAAGTTCTTAGATTAAATATCATTGATTTTTTAGCGAATTTCCCCTATAGGGAAGAAGCTATTACCGTAGGTCTCATGGTAAGACTTAAGCCCGAGAGCATGATAACTTTTTGTTTTGAGGTCCCCAGATGCCAAAAACACTATTCGTTCAAATTTATATATATATATATATATATATATATATATACATATATATATGTGTGTGTGTGTGTGTGTGTGTGTCCGTTACCGCGATAACTTGAGTAAAAAAGTCCGCTTTCGATGAAATTTGGCTCAAATGTGTAAAGTGACATTCATGACTTTAAGTTCGAAAACCAGAAATATCGGACCACGGGAAGGGGGGTTTATGGGGGTTTTAAATTTTCCAAAAATCAGTTTTTTGCATTTTTCACCCTAGAATTTTTAAAAAACTTAATTTTGGTTTTGACCATGTTATAGAGCTTAAAAAAAACAAATAATTTAGTATCTTGAATTATTAACCTAGGTTAAGTGGTTGCGGAGAAAATCCAAAAAAACCTGCTCATAAAATCTCCCATGTTAATCTTAAGGGAAAAAGGTTTTTGGTTTTTCCTCAGTTCATTTCTATGTAAACTTCACATTTGCTTTTACCAATCAGTTTAGCTCTACAAAACAATCATTTTGGTGTTTAAATCGTGATTCTACGTCCAACCGTTGCCGTGATATTCAAAGTGCTAAACACAGTATGTTGCCCAATGTTATCCTTATGGAGAATATTAAAAAATTGATATCTCGATTATTCATGAACGTATATTGAAGAAACTTGGTAGGCTGCTTCACCTATTACTGGTATATTTCCACAAAAAGATGATTTTTTGTTGATTATCCTCTTAGCAGCAAACCTGCATTATCATCCCTAGTGTTATTCTTATGGAGAATACGGAAAGCTTTATATCTCCCTTAATTATGAACATAAATCATTAAAACTTGGTATATAGCTTCACCTGTTTGAGTTATATTGATAATTGCAAAAAACCCGCATTTTTATCTTCCTCGTTGCAGCAAACATGCGTTCTCAACCCTAATGTTATTCTTATAGAGAATAAATAAAATGCTATATATCGCTTATTTATTTAAGTATTTTTATGAAACTTGGTAAGTGGCTTTATGTGGTAGTAAGAAATATATTCATTCATAGGAAATTCGCTGAGTACGCAGGTTTGCTGCGACGGGGGTATTTTATAATAGCACAATAAATCAAAAGAAATTGTTACTGCAATTTTTATACTTTATTTTAAAATTACATTTATTTATGCCCGTAATTTAAATCTCTTTAAATTTTGACCATGCCAAACGACTTATTGTAAATGCAATGCAAAACATGTGCGTATAATTTATTTGAACTTGAATTCCAAGGCTCCAAAAAAGGATTTAACAACATTAATCATCTTTGGCTGGTATTTTAGTATTTTTTTTTTCCAACACATGTCCCAAATGTATTTTGTTTTCATTGTTGTTAGTTATTTACTCTAATTCATAACTATCTTATATTGAAAATGGCGTTTACTTCGGGAGGGTTTAGTTTGTTGTTCATTACTATAGTAAACACCTTACAATTATGTTTAAGGTGAAATACATATTAAAACTAGACATAAAACGAAACTCGTTCCATGCCCAGTATTACGTAAAAGCTTTACCCCTCTGAACCCAAGCAAAAGATTACCTATGCATTTGAAGCCGCTGTGGAGTTTGTTATCAGCGAATTTCCCCTATAGGGAAGAAGCTATTACCGTAGTCGGCATGGTAAGACCTAGGCCCGGGACCATGATAACTTTTCGTTTTGAGGTCCCCAGACCCCAAAAACACCATTCGTTCGAAACTGTATATATCTCTATATATATATATGTCCGTGGGTGCGATAACTCTCGTAAAAAAGGTCAGATTTTGATGAAATTTGGTACAAACGTGTAAAGCAGAATTTATGACTTTAAGTTCGAAAACCAGACGGATCGACATATCCGAAGGGGTATTTTGGGGGGGTTTATACCCCAAAAATGGGTTTTTTGAGTTTTTTACATACAATTTTTATAAAAGTAAAATTTTATTTTTTTTCATTGGAATTAGCTTAAAAAAACGCACAATTTGATGTTTTAATCATTGCTCTACGTCAATTGGTTACTGAGATATTGGAAGTGCTAAACACAGTACGTTGTCCAATGTTATTCTTACGGAGGATAAGAAAAATTGTATATCTCGCTTAGTTATCAACTTATCCTGACAAAACTTGGTATATTGCTTCATTTCATTGTGGTCTATTGATATTTGCACAGAAACCCATTTTTTGCCCGATAGTTCCCGTAGCAGCAAACCTGCATACTCAGCCCCATGTTATTCTTATGGGGAATAATTAACGTGTTATCTCCTTTAATTATGATCATAAATTAATAGAACTTGGTATGTGGCTTTACCTAGTTGAGTTATATTGATATTTGTATAAAAGCCCATCTTTAGTGTTCCTTATTTCAGCAAACCTGCATACTCAGCCGCAATGTTATTCTTATGGAGAATAATTAAAATGTAATAAATCGTTTATTTATGAATGTATATTGATGAAACTTTGTATGTGGCTTTATGTGGTAAGATAAATTAATATGCATTGGAAATTCGCTGAGTATGCAGGTTTGCTGCTACGGGGGTATTTTATGTTGCAGAACACATAATGAAATCTCTGGAATTGGAAAACACATGAGGAGCTAAAAATGTGTAATTAAACGTAGAGATCGATTACTCCTCAAAACTATTTAATAAAACGTTTGTAAACGTACCAGTTAAGTAAAACACATTTCGTTTACCTACCTTTACTCGTTTACTACTGTTTCAATAAACATTTCAATATAAAATATACATTGTGAACACCTGGTAAAGCAGCGAATCTAATGGGTGCTTATATGCTAATAGACTCCATCAAAACATCACAATTCTAACGTCATGTCTGGCGTGTGGCAAAACCCGATAATCGATCAGTAAAGGCAACTTTAATGAAAATATATAAATATATTTAACAGACATTGAACAACTATTTGCAAAGAATGTTTAGACAACGGAATCTCAATGTTACTCTGATATATATATTTGTATCTACAATAGTTGTATAGTCACTTTTGTATGATACACATTTATTAGTCAAATAGGTTTAGTATACCACATACATAATAGGAATCACTTTAAATATTTTGGAAGTTTAATATTCTTGTTTGTAGCTGTCCCTTGTGCTTGCAAAACATATAAGTGGCTAATCCTTCTTTGAATTGAGGGAAATGTAAGAGAACCAAAATTCAAAGAGATGTTTGTTTCTGCTTTGATGATATAAGGATACACCTTCTTTACATGCGTTCACTTCATTTTGGACTAATTAATAAGCAGTAAATATAAAATATGTTATAAACTCTGTATTTGATTTCTGATATACTGTACTTTAACGTTTATTTACTCCTGATTAAAATACATTTCCAAAGGGCAGGATGAGTGAATGCTGACCAAGTGAATGGCTAAATTTGTATTTGTATCAACCTGACATGGGGATTATACTTTTAATAATAGTTTATTGTAGTTTTAGAACATTTTCAATATTTTTGTTAAGTCATTGTTTTACATTTTAACTTGGTATCTTTATTGCAATAACAAATCTTAATCCAAATACAATCAGTGGAAACGTTTTGCCGATACAACATTCCACACACATTCAATCACACTTTGAAGCGTTTTCTAATATTTCTTTTATCTTAGTTCTCGATGTAAAACCAAAGCTAGAAAGAAAAGTAACGTAATATAGGCAAAGTCGAAAGTTTAAAAGAAAATATTTAAATTGCTTGACTTTGTTAGCGTCATACTGAATATAACCAATAATTGCAATGTATTATTATATAACCACTAACCGCATAGTTGGGTGGTGGTGAAGTTACAGTCAAAGTGATTTTATGCTTTGATCTAAAACAGAGTAAAAATAGGAAAAGATAATTGCTTCCGAATCTAAACTCAAAAATGCATTTATTCAGCTAGGTGATATTTGTTTGAATTCAATTATGATATCAAAATAAACACCATCATACACTGAACAGATATTTCTGTTAATAAGTAGGATTTTTAATAATTCAAAGATGTTGTACAATTTCCAATTGTATAATATAAGAAGCGTATAGCGTGTTGTTTTATTTATTCGTTTTAACTTTCTTATGAAGGCTCTCAATCCATTTATGAATATTAAGAAACCAATTGCTTTACCTTCTCTATAATCTGCACAAAACCACTTAAAACCTTTTTGACTTGGTAACTGTATAGCTAAAACAACATATTAGCAAAATAAATACTTCAAAAACCCTAATAAAGGCTGTCATTACGTAAATATTTTATTTGAATATTAGAATGTATTAAAAAAGGGGTCGTAATATTTATTAATTTGTAATAGGTTTAGAATCAATAACATTCAATGAAGGATAATTTATTATAAAATTATATTAAAATATATTCCTAAACATTTAAACGAATATCTGCTTTATCAACATAAATTAAGTGTATTTCTTAATCGTAAAATTTGTATAGCACTTTTCACTCTCTAAATATTAAACGGTGTTGTAAATTATCCACGTTATGGCATGAATAGCCGGAAGCATTGTTTGATTAATCGCACAGTGTGAGAGCATCAATCAATCAAACGTATAGCTATTGACTGGGTATTTTTGATGATCTATAACCTTTACAATACTGTAATGCAACCCAGGTTATACTTGTTCTGATTAAAAACTCAGTTGTTAATGGCACATTTATTAGTGAATTTCCTTTGGAAAGTGAACTATTAGCATGACCTGCACGGTGAAACTTAAGCCCGGGGCCACCATAGAAGTTCCTAACGTTTTGGGGGGTCGACCCCCCTGAACATGTTTTGGGGGGTCGTTCAAAATTGTATATATATATATATATATATATATATATATATATATATATATATATATATATATATACATATATATATATATATATGTGTATGCACTCTAGCGGTCGCATTTTTTGTCCGATTTACTTCAAATTTGGTAGGGACGTTCCTTTCTTTAATCTGTTGGACAAGTTCGTTGGGCAAAATAATCGGAAAACTCTAAACCCATTTTTTGGGGATTAAACTTTCAAATTTTGAGTTTTTGGGCCCAAAAAGGGTCAGAAAAGCCCCATATGTAAAATTAACGCATGTAGAAAGATGGGAATTAGCAAGGCAAAAGTTTTAAGCCCTCTCTCGTCATTCTAGTATACATATTTACCGAGTTATTAAAGAAAATGTGTATTGACGAAACACAGTACGTTGTCTTATGGGGGTTTTACATTACAAAATCCTGTTATTCATTTGTTGGTGTACTTTTAACATCTCCAGCAACCTCACGCCTACTTTAAAGCCTGACTGGACCTTCTCCTAACCTTATAATGCACAAAATTGTATTCCCAGCATTGCAGGTAAATGCTGTATTGCAGGTAAATCCCAGGAGTATCAGAACAGCAAAAAAATCAATGTTTTCAGATTTCAATAAAAATTGGACAAATGCATATTTTTACACTGATTTTGAGTTTTAAAAGTTGTTATGTGGAAATTCACTTCCCTCACGTCAGCGTGCTGCGTGCGAACTCGTTTATAAAATAAATTATCTTCATTAATACTGACTTCCAAACGATTTAAAAACTTTGCGGTATCTAATTTAAGTTAACTAATATAATTTATTATGAATACAAAATATATACTTAATATACTGGTTTTTTGAAGTAATAATTATTATTTAAGAATTTTTATAACAATATAATGTCAATGATAACAAAACACTTAAATTAATGAACGTTGTAGCAGCATTCTTCAAACGCAGTATTTGAGATGAAAACATGTTTCGCGGGTAATAGCTATGGCTCTTGTGTTCCCAGGGATGTTTAGGATTGTAGAGTTCTCTCTAAAACCTAACCTGGGGTACGTTTCTTTGGTGAACCATTCCTAAATTTTCCTTATTAAGATGAGAAACCCTAGACAACCAACACAAAGATTTATAGGTCATTGAATGTTAATGAACGGTCGGTGGATAGGATAATGTTAATAAACGCAAATCTACCAATTCTCTTAATGGTTTGCCATCCAATAATATTTTTTCAACGTCATCCGTTTATTATGTTTTTCAATAAAGAAATAGCTAGCTTAGATGTAAAAATACAATTAAAATTAAGTATTTTTTTTATTATCAGCTTTTGGTTATCAAGTGTGATTATTTTATAACATATATTGAGACCATTTTTACCCTTTATTGTAATTTCATCCGTTATAAAATGAGCAAAAGAAAATAATGGGTTAAAATGTGTGGGACAAATATACATTGGTCGAAACACAATATCAATGAGTTGGTTATGTTTAGTCTTAACATTATTTTAAACAATTATAAACTCTGCTGATAATAACTTTATGATTTGGTGATACATACCGGGATTTCCCTTAAAACAGTAATATGCGGAACCCTAATACCCCCGTAGCAGCAAACCTGCGTACTCAGCGAATTTCCAATGCGTATATCTTAATCTTAACACCACATAAAGCCACAGACCAAGTTCCATCAATATACATTCATAAATAAAAGATTTATGCCATTTTAATTATTCTCAATAAGTAAAACATGGCGGCTGAGAATGCAGGGTTGCTGAAGCAAGAAACACGAAAAATGGGGTTTTATACAAATATCAATATAACTCAAGAAGGTAAAGCTACATAAAAATTGTATTAATTTATGTTCATATATAAGGGAGATATCATGTTACTTATTCTCCATAAGAATAACATGGGATCTGAGTACACAGGTTTGCTGCTACGGGTACTATTGGCCAACAAATGTTTTTAGTGCAAATATCAATACACATCAATACACAACGACATGATGCAATATACCAAGTTTTATCAGGATCAGTTTAGAAATAAGCGAAATATACAATTTTTCTTAATCTCCATAACAATAACATTGGACAACGTACTGTGTTTAGCACTTTCAGTACCTCAGTAACCAATTGACATAGGGCAATGATCAACACACCAAATTGTTTTTTTTTTAGTTTAATTTAATGGTGGAAAATAAAATTGGATTTACTAAAATATTATATGTAAAAAACTAAAAAAAATTTTAGGATACAAAACCCTCCCAAAATACCTACAAGCGATCTGGCTCGTTTTCGAACTTAAAGTCATAACTGATGCTTTACATGTTTGTACCAAATTTCATCAAAATCGGATCATTTTTACGAGAGTTAATGCACCCACGGACACACACACACACACACACACACACACACATATATATATATATATATATAAATATATGTGTATATATATATATATATATATATATATATATATATATAATGGCCCGGGACCATGATAGCTTTTCGTTTTGAGTTCCCCAGATGCCAAAAACCCAGTTTTGAATGAATGGTGTTTTTGGCATCTGGGGACCTCAAACCGAAAAGCTATCATGGTCCCGGGCCTAGGTCTTACCATGCCGACTACGGTAATTGCTTCTTCCCTATAGGGGATTTCGCTAAAATGTTTAAAAAAGAGGGTACTCTGGTTATTGTTTTTATTTAATTTTTATAATAAAAGTAGCCCTAATTTGTGAACTTCAATTTTAATATATACATATATACATACAGTATTGAACGAATGGTTTTTTTGGCATCCAGGGACCTCAAAACGAAAAGTTATCATCGTCCCGGGCCTAGGGCTTACCATGCCGACTACGGTAATAGCTTCTTCCCTATGGGGGAAATTCGCTAAAACCTAATTTAAATATGTATAACCTATAAGTATATGTTATAAAATAACACACTTGACTACCAAAAGCTAATAATAAAAATATACTTGGTTTCAAACCTAAAAACCTAATTTAAATATTTATAGGTTATTTTAGGTAACATTGTCACTAAACGCAAAGATACCAACCCGTTTAATGGCTAGGCAGCGAATAATGTTTTTTCAACGACTATTATGTAGTATATTTCAGTAATGCAAACTGTACAAGCTAGAAGTTTACAACAGGCATTATTAACAAGAATTAAGAACAAGATAGACAGTATTATTTGCAACCTACATAATGTAATTCTTACCAAAGATTTTGCACATAAAGGTAGAACTAGAAAAGACATTCATTTTGGCGATAGTTAATACCAGCCCATAATAGCACGACATGAAATCCGCTTGCCCTACGAACTAGTCAACTGTAAGTTCGATCCCGGCTGAAACTACTATATCTTTCATGAGATGACGACGGTGATGACCGTAATTTCCAGCCTGATATCCCTTCTTTTGGTGACAATATTCATTTTTCCCCTTATTCATTATACAATATATATATATATATAATTTGTTATTCTCTTTCAAATAGTAAAAATTGTTGTGTATTTGCAACTGTTGTTGTCATATCCAAGCCTTATTTAAGAACTAAGCCAATGTCTTTTCGAAACGGAATTTCATACGGAAATATTTCGAGAACTTGTAAACTGTTTAGATCATATAACACAATACAGAGGATTCTCTTTTACCGGCATGTTTGGGACCACGGTCATGCCTGCTAACTGATTTTGCCGGATAATAGACCATACATAGTTGTTACATGAGATACTGGAGATCATTTATTCGATACAATACCAAAATGACCGAAACCCATATTTTACATGATAGTTTGCGAACAAAAACAATGATTACAAACTACTGTTAAGATTAATCATTCATTATGGCGTGCACAATTCAGAGCACTGCTGGCTGATGTCGGTAGAGGTCTATGAGCGCCCGGACATAACCGGAACAAGCTGATCGTGATCGTGAGTGGCTCGGCTAATGCCGGTTAATAGAACGTGCCTAATCTTAGAATGCCGGATAAAAGACCTTCTACTCTATCACAATATTAATTTAAAGTTTCATAAATAAAGCATTGGTATTTAATTAATTACTGAGGTTTTTTAACCTACGTATTTATCACGCACAAACAACTAAACGATAAAGGCCCAATCTTATGCCCGTTCGTCCGTTCTTCTGCCGTATTCACCCGTTTTGACCTAGCAGAAAAAAAATAGTAAATGTTTGGATAGTTGAAATAGGGCGTACTGTTTAAAAACTACATTTAAGCAAATTAGAATAACTCTTTGAATGTAAACAAAAATTTAAATAAATACCTTTATCTACTGACACAGGAAAGCTAAATGTGAAGTTAGTAAAACAGTTTCCTCCCGTTTCAAACAACGGCCTCCAAGTGCAGGCAGAGCAGTGTGCAAAATTAAGTTGCAATACACATTTTGAATTACGGAAATTAAAGTTATTAAAAACTGATAGTTTGTATTATTGGTGTTGATTTAGATCCAACCCCTATCAATACCAGCAATATATATCTAGGATAGCATCAGATTTATAGGTTACATTAAGATATTCAGTTAGTAATGATCTTTCGCACGTTATCTTTATGAGCGTTTATCCAAACAGAACATACTTTGTACATGTTCGGTAACTAATTTTCAAAAGATTCAGAGTAATCCAATACAAAGAACTATAGTTTTTGTACTACGTCTCGTAAATCATTTTTCAAAATTCTTGAAATCATCGAAAGTACCCAAATATTTATGACCCTTTAAAGTACCGTGCAACAATTAATTATTCAACAGAACCAACCAAGAGTTGTTTGTGTTCAATCGGTAATTGATTACATTTCTAATGAAGATGTCTCAATTGAGAGAGAAGCAATGAATGTATTGGATCGAGTATGAAATGGTTCACATCCGAGGTAAGTAGGTCACCGATCCCGCTCACACTACGTTAATCCTCGCTAACTTTGCACGGTTATGGCACCTGATGCTCTGTTCTGTGTTGTTATACTCCGAGTTTTACGCAAATTGATCCTCTTGACTAATATCGCAGGATCTGAATACAGCTTGTGGCGTGGCTTGTAATGCAACTACTGTCGTGTTTAGTAGCTAATTGGTGTCGAGGATGGTTCATTTGAGACAGCTATTTTCCATCACGTGATATAGAACATGCCAGAAGAGTATATCTTGCGTGATTATTTAAATTTAATCAGAATTCCAAAGTATTTAAACCTAAGTTAATAGTAGTTAGGAACCTACCACTTACATGAGGTTTGTGCAATTGCAACTGGACATTAGGATAGTTACATTTTTAACAAACCTAGTTATCACATTGCGTTTTTAATTGGTTATTGTAAGTAACATTTATGCTACACTATAAAACACATTCAATGTTGCACTCCCAATAAATAAATTTACATTTTACTCGTTTACTTGGTAAAGAATATATATTCTCTGAAATATATTCAACGAATATACACAAAATTTATCTGTATTTTCAATAAACTCCAATTGATATATAATAGTATTAGAGATGTTACCCCTCAATTTCCGTAGAGGCCGAATTATTTATCACCTTTCGACTTGAGGGTTTAACTAAATACTTAGTTATAAGAATACAATATTTAATTAACTAATTAATTACGGACCAAAATAATTACCTTAAGCTATTTTGTTGTGAACTGATTTGTTTAATTTGTCCTCGATGTAACTCCAAAGCATCCATTTAGTTGTGAAAATAGTGTTTTTGTGTACATAATACTGAAAGTAATTTCTTGTGTCACAAATGTTTCAGTCATTATTTAATTAATATTTATTATTTATTAGATGTAATGCAGTATTTATAAAGAGCGTAAAACACTATACTAGGAATGATATATTTGTGTTGATTGGATATTTTTCTTGCCTTTTACAAATTAGCAAATTAGTATAGGAAAAACAACTTTTTTATTAGCATATTAGTGTTGTTATTACTTACGGGATGTAACAAAAGGCGTCTTAAAACACTTAAGATATATTTACACTTATATTCACATACAGACGGTAAACATATATAAACGATGGTACTAGGCTATCGATTTCGACCAGTCAAACCAGTCATCATCAGGCCAATGAGAGAACTCAACAGCCTCGATAGCCTAGTACCATCTTTTATATATATTTAAGGTCTGTATGTGAATCAGTATAAGTGTAAATATATCTTAAGTGTTGTAAGACGTCTTTTGTTACATTCCGTATATAGGAAAAAGTAGCAAAACACCACTGATCAGATGTGCAACTCACAAAGAATCCACCCATCCCGTCAGCATAAACCCAAGCCGCCCTCCATTTGCTTAGGCCCAGACTCTCCTCCTTCTCTGCCACAGACAGGTGAACCCTCCATGATTTGCACATAAAAACCACCGACAGCAATACGCAATTGTATGTCCATATTTCAAGCTGGTACTTTATTATGGCAAAAGAGAACTCACTCTAACTTAAACCCGCCACTTCAACAAAAGTAATTTAGGTTTTCTTAAAACGAGTTGTTTATCTTTTAGCCATTTGATTTGATCTTCTAATATAATTTTAATACACTATTTTTGGAAACTTACAAATACAAGTGTTGAAAACCGTATGAGTCTGCCTCTCTGGAAAGGAGTGTTCGAGAACCATTATGTATAACTTATGTTTAAAATTAAAATTGAACTAGAACAAAAAATCAACGGTGATTAGAGAGGAAATTGCGTCTTATTAACAAAAGGATTTTGTAAGATATTTGTTTGTGTTTATATATATATATATATGTATGTATATATATATGTGTATATATATATATATATATATCAAAACATTAAATTCACAGATTAGGGCTACTGATAAATATAATAAACAAAAAGTAAATAAACTTGAGTACCCTGGTAAAATCATTTTAATTACACTTACACGTGTTTCAGCTCTTAGGCCATGCTCACAGTGTTAGTTATAATACCTAACCTTACTTTAAAACTAATTCTTATCAACAAGAATAAAGATTTTCTCATGTGACTATAAATATATAGCCATCAGAAAAACGTTTCAGAAATCAAATTATAAAATAAGCTTCAGAACTAATAACTCATTTCAACTCACAAACAAGTTTTCCAGTGATAAGAAAGAAACATCCAATATTTATGAAAGTTCAGGAGTTTATAGAATCAACTGCAGTGACTGCATTAAATATTACATAGGTCAGACAGGCAGAAACTTTAAGAAAAGATACAATGAGCATATCCAGGCCATAAAATCAAACAATAGGACAAGTCAAAAGTCTGCATTTGCTGACCATATACTAACAACTGATCATAATTACAAAAATATTGAGGACAATATGTCAGTTCTTGACATCAAAAATAAAGGGTACAAAATGGATATCAAAGAAGAGTTTTCTATATATCAAAATTATCAAATTGACAAAAATAACATTTTAAACTCGATGCAAGTCCAGACAAAAAACCCAATTTTCTAACAAATAATACACATTAGAAGTGCTCCTAACAACCTGCACTGATAAAAATTCATCATATGATTTATAGTCACATGTGAAAATCTTTATTCTTTTTGATAAGAATTAGTTTTAAAATAAGTTTAGGTATTATAACTAACACACAGTGTTATATATATATATATATATAAAACACATCAAATATATATATATATATATGTGTGTATTTTATATATATATATATATATATATATAACATCAAATTTAAAAGTGTAGGGGTTCAAAGTGTTTGCATGATTAAATTGTTGAAAATGGGTAAAAAAAATGGTTTTGCTTAGTAGTATAAGAAACTGTTCGACTTATATATTGGAGTACACGGAGATCGCTACATTAAATTCCTTCTTGATCAGTGGTTGTCTTGGAATGTCAGCAGACTGTTATGGCATTTATCAGGAAACCCTATAATACTTGCTACGCAAAAACATGTTTCAACTTCTAACCGTTTTAATACATTTGCTGATGGTATTCTAAATTATAATCTTAACAAATCTTAAAATTGTGATTATTTATTTAACACAAAATTCATACATTAGTATATATCCAAATAACGTATATTACAGTTTTAATTGACTTATTAAAAGTTTGAGCAAATCACAACTAAAATAATAAAATGTTAAGTCAAATATTTTCCTGGTGGAATTTATTCGCTGAGCGATTTGTCGTCGTTAACATGTTGTAATATTTAATCCCTAAAATTGGTTACACGAGGCTGTAGTATTGCTTACCTCTACTATTACAACTGTAAGAGTTTAGAGAACGTTCGTACATAGTGGCAATATATAACAATGGGAATATCATCAATGATGGTATTTTTTCATAAAATCTATTTCCTACAGTACTTAATATAATTACTATTATTTTAATACTATTAATTGTATACAAAATAAGTCTTCAAAGGTGGTTAAACATGTTTGTGGTTGTGATTGTTTGTTATTAATCAAAGTAATATGTACAAGTACAAGCGTATAGTGTTACAATAAGTCCTAATGGAAATATATTTGTTAAACACACGCTTTATTATCAAAGTAACAATATTTAATAATACAGCGTGCGGCAAAAGTCAGTTACTGAAAATTATATTTTAATGTAAGGTGTATTTTCTCAGATTATAACAGCTCGAATTAGCCATCTTAGTTTTCATACCAATTTATACTGCTATTGCGTTTTTTTATCACTGATTTAAAAAAAATTTGTTACCCAACTGTTGTGTAAATTCAGTGTTGAAATCGTCCGCTATCAGCTTTCTGAAATCATCCAAACTTCGAGCTTTCACAGAAAACACATTATATTTTAATACTGTACTCCCCACATACCAAAATTGGTTAATGTTACGTGCAACATCAGGTAAGATAAGCAAGAGATCAACAATGTCGGTCACCTGGTCTGCAGCGGTTAACTGACTTTTGCTGCACCCTGTATTATAAAAACAAATTACATATAACAAAAATAATAATTATTAATATAATGTACAATGTTTCCCCATTAATTGGTTGTATCAGGAGCCAAACACTGGTTAAATGGTGTTTCGTTTTTATTTTATATTGTTTTGTTTATTAATTATAATCAATTCATCAATGTATTTTTATTAAAGAAAAAATTTACGAAATAAAAATCGTTTATGAAGAAATGAATCTAAACATATATTGCTGAAGACAGTTGTTTATTCTTTAAAAACAGTTTTCGTCATACTACTTCAAAAACAACTGTTTTTGACAGATGCGTTGAGATTCAAAAGTTCTTCTTTTTAGTCTCTGGATAATAACATATGTTATGATGATCATTATCGTACTAGTACTAAAAAGATCATTGTTGATGTTACTTTTGATTCGAGGTCGTCATAAATCGATTTAAATACATTCAATTAAATAATCGAAACATTCATTGTTATTATCGAAACATTCATTGTTGTATTATTATTTTTGCGTTCGTTTCCCTTACAACACTGGTGAGTGGCAACTGTGAGTGACACGATGGACGAAGTTAGTAGGCCTAACGATTCGATCGAAATATAATAGAAAAAGCCCAAACAATCATATTTCCATGACAACCATGCCCAAATCGAATGTTTGTTTTGAAGAACAACCGATTGATTCGAACCACAATGATTGGTTTGATGTGATCGACTCAACAACCGATAGATATGAATGAACCAAAGTTATGCATGTGCAACAGCTGATTGTTTCAAGAGACAAGCTGAAAGAAACATTTGAGGTTATGAAGACACAGTACGTAAATTTTACTTTTGTTTTTATTTAAACCTTAAGTTTTTTGTCAGTATGACGAAAAATATAGTTCGTCACTTGGATCAAAAGTGACTTTTTAATACTCGCTCATTTCCCAGCCTCGGCTTCGCCTTTGCAGTTAAACTGGAGCTCGTATTAAAAAGATCCATTGTTGATCCTAGTGACGAAATATACTATTATTGACAAAATATACATATTAACCAAGCAAATGTATAAATAAATATTTTTTTGTTGCATAAGTGCATAAACAAATGAGCACTTACCTTCTGTATCTCTGAGGCGCCACGGGCCACGATCGGCGACTCCGCAGTACCAGCGCCGTCCGCCCCTGGTTGGCTCCCATCTGGGGCGCTGAGGTCCGCTTCTTGCACCACGGGCTCTTCCGACCGGAGCCCCACAGATGGGATGTTCCAGGGGGAGGTTCCTGCTCGCTGCAGGCGCGGCGCCCCCTCCCCCCTAGGAGTATCTCCCGGCGCACCTGCTCCACGTCAAACTTACAAGTGGCCATCGCCATGTCTCGCGGGACTGAGGGAGTTACAAAGACTGCGGGACACGTAATACGTAAAAAGCGTATAAAAAGTACACTGATCTAACTCCGAATACGCAATTGTAAACCTCTTGAAAAGACTCTAAATATTAGGCGTGAGTGAAAAAATACTCTATCTAATCGAATAGCTATCTATGTATAAAACTTCTACTACTACTACAGTTCCGGTGGGGTACAGTCACATTTCAATCAATGTCTTTCTCTATGATGTGTACTTGCGTTGTAAAACACATTGTGGAAGAGTCGCCGAGTCATGTTGGACGGGTTGACCTGGGAAGGAAGCGATCGCGTTTAGTGGCACTGCAGAACGAAGTGTCTGTGTATGCGAGTGTGCGAAAAGGAGATTAATAACGAAATTATACAAGATTTCAATTTAAAATTAAATTACAAAACTATTATCGGTGTAAATTTCTCTGTACAGCTATTAACGAGTTGATTGGATGACTCAATTACAATCAGAAAATTATAAGAGAAGGTTTAATGTTGAATAATGTTTGTTATTTAACTGAACCATTACTATACAGTAGTAAAATTAAACCAATCTCTTTCTGAGGCAGGTAAGGCGATATAATTGACGGTCTGGCAAACAGCTTAAATTACTCACTGAATGGACTTGAAATTGAGGACTTTATGCAAACTTCAATATAGTATATAATAGACGTACAGTGGGTCATGTTTTACTATAACGTTTATTAATCTATTAAGATTAAATACCCATTTCAAGTTTGCTCCTATTTGTCTACTCATTGCGTATTATTATTTCCGTCTCTTAATTTAAATCTGTATTATTATGAGTCAATGGATGGTATACATATTTGATTGTTTATTATTCTTAAACGGTACAGAGTTATGAAATATAAGTAAGGAACCAGTTATTTTTTGGTGCGATATATATAATATGAATACTTGTGTTTTTATAAAACACAAAAATCTGTTTTAAAAAAGATTATACCAAAATATAAATAATTTAACCATAAATAATACCATGTAATGAAATATGAACAAATAATTTACTGAAAGTATTTTTCAAATACAGCTGAACAAACTGTAATGCGTTAGTAAAATATTCGCACTTATGGAAGGAAAATGCATACATTCAAAATGTATTTTAGCCGCGCGAAATAAAGAGAGCAGTGAGGGGAAGTTGTACCTATTTATTTATTGTTCGTACTAAGATTTTGATGAGAAATACTTAGTGATGGACTAATATGTTATTTTTATATCAGTAATAACCATTACTAATGCTTATATAATAATTTAATCTGCCTCGTACCAATTATCGTATTTTTTAAATGGTTGAAATTAGAAAAATATCTTGATTGCATTTATAAAGTAATAAAGTAACAGATAAGGAAAAAACTTCTACCATGGATCGTTCGAAGTAGACGGACTTATGTGTTGTTAATGGCTCTAATAAAACTGGTTGTATAAATGGAAATACATTACAAAATCTAATAAGGATGTTGCTTTAGTCAAACAATTATGGTGGTAATATGATCGGTTAATTTCATTTTTGACTACTGCTGGAGAGGGGGTAAGTCATCCCCTAGCTATTATCCCACTCTTTCTCGAAAAAATACACCTTGAAATACATACATTTTCATAATTCGGCTATTCCTTCATTTGTGGTCAACACTAGATTCGCAATATACAATCTCATTTAAATATGCTGCAATAAAAACAACATTTATTCGATAAATTCTTATAAAAGTTGTATTAAAAAAAACCTCAACTGCTCGTCACCATAGGCTATAACCTGTGCGGTGAACTAAAGACAGCGAGGTACCGTAACGACATTAGTGACATGGGGAAGCCAGAGGTGACCGCTCATGATCTTACAGGAGTCGCCGGTTGCGGTTGGGGGGGGGGGTAGGGGAGGGTTTTCATTTTGTCTTCAGTTTATTATTTGTAATAATGTCATGATCATTTTCATCAGACAATGCCTAACAAAGTAATATTATTATTTCTGAAAAATAATGCAATCTAAAAACTTGTTTAGTCTTTTACTCAGCGCGTAATAATAAATAATTTTATTCGTTCAACATTTTAAACCAACCAAAGAAAAAGGACCAATAAATTTGTAATACTCAGTGATCTCAAGTTCAAATTCATTATATTTCTCACTATACTTTTTTTAAACATGGTGTTGTGGACTACATAAAACTATATTATATTAATTTAATTCACTTTACAATATGTAATCAGAAAACCAATTATTATATTATGTATCTTTTCTTATAGAAACATATCAAGCAGATGGTTTTTCGGTTGTACATAATATCTAAAAATCACATCTGATCTAGCGAAGGATATATATTATTTACAGGATTCCTGATAAACATCTGCCCCCAAATTGAATGATAGATCGTGAGCCATTCTCTCCCACATGGAACATTTGTTAGATGATCGATCCGACAGTCCAATCACTTTATTACTTGAACCTGTTTTGTTCCAATAACTTTACTACACATCGGAGTTTGATTTTGATTTAGAACAATCTTCTTTTATTTATGTTTAAACATTTGTCAAGATTGAGGGAGACGAAAAGTATATTCAGTTGAGTATTTCTTGTGGAACAGCCGCTCTCTTCGTAATGAAGAATTCCCTTCCCACCTGAGCTACTCAAGTTTCAACAACTATCATAAATTGTTAACACGGAGCCTTCCATATACAACTTTGCAAAAATGTTTCTTTTAATTAAATTTATATATGATGTTTTAAAATAATCTTGTCTACGAGTTCTCTATTAAAACCTCTATTAGAATTTCTCATGGACATGATAATAATGTATACTACCATTTTGTATTGGTATAATTTGTTTAGACTATTAGTCCATTCAGTTTAATCTTCTAGCAAAACCACTCACCTTTTACGATTACCCCACTTTTATCGTTTCGATTTGGGGGCATCAGTCATGCACTACTCTCTTTGATGAACAAGTAATTTGGTTTGGTCAAAAATAGCACGATGCCTACACAGGTATTTATTTGGTTCTTATAGTTCGGTATATAGCTCCAAAAGCTCAAACCTTAGGACCTTTTTAATATCAATCATCAGGGATACACACCACTATAATAGATGTTAAATAATAAATATTACATACTGAATGGTTCCGCTTCAAATAATATTCAAGGGTTTAAAATCATAGGAAACTTCTAGTGTATCATTAAACTATGTATCATTCTAGTCTTTCTAGTGCTTTGCCTAGCTTATATAAATATCTACCATCGCATTTCGACCACGTGGCTCATGTGGATGATAACATAAGCGTTTTGTAGAGACTCCATGACATTCTTAAAATATTCAATTTTGCATTCCTTGTCACTGATCGTTAGTGTGGAGTTTACAGGCTTGTCTGGTAAGAGCAAACATTGTTTGAACCAAAACCAAGTTGACTTTTCTTAGGAAATTTAGCCAACAAATAAAAACAAAATCTTTCCTAATGTATCATTTAGTTTCCCTCAAATAATGAGGCTATATGGGTTAACAGCTGGATTTTGTACGTTCTATTTTAAGGCAAACCCGTGTAGATGTAATACTCTCTCACGCAGCCCTACATACACAAGGTATTACACTGAATTTTGGTTATTAGGAGGGATTCACGATAGAATCTAGAGATCATTTACAGTATATCCTTTTCCTTTGCTGTGCTGTAAAAGCACCTTTTCAGTGCTGGATTTTGAAGTAATTACTAAGTTTTTTTGAAGGAATTTAAAGAGTCAGCTTAAGTATTTATTTTTAACTCGCATAATAAATGTTTTAAGTATTCTTGTTTCAATACAATGCAAGTTTTATGTACAGGAACGTCTGCTTTTCTAACGCTCTTGGCTCCGTTTTTTTAGCATTTGTTTGGGTAAGTAGGAATTCCGATGCTTACCAGTAAGATGTTGGACAAAAAGAATATGGAATAAAACCTCAAAGGACACTTAAAACATACGAGTCAGAGCTATCTTATTAGTCTTCTTACCAACTAGTTTAATATGATATTCAAGAAACAGTTCTGTTTAAACTAAATATTTGCATAAGTGTAATTGCAAGACTATAACTTTTAGGCAAGATGAAGGAAATGCATATTGTAAAAACAGATATGATATTTAAGATTTTTAATAAGCGAGAAAATATTATGGAAGCACACAATAAACTGCTTAAAACGAAATATATAAATTTCGTTACAAATAAATCTCAAATAAATAATAAATTTGTCCCTCAATGATTTAATTGCTCAGTCAGTTGTGGTCAATTAGAGTTTACACATGTTTGTGTTATGTGGTGCTGTATAGTTAGTTTCTATTTTTGTTTAATAACTTATAAAGCACTATTTAATTAATCTATTTAGTTTAATTAAAATTTGGAATCTGCATTGTTGAAATTTATTGAGTAGCCAATTAAGACAATTCATTAAATATTGTTCTATATGCTATAGAGGTTTTCAGATTCTTAATTTTGTACTTAAACTAATTTCGAATGTTAACATTTGCCCAAAAAAAAATTAAGTCACGTTTTACTAGGCGAAAAGCAAATGTTTATTATTTGTTTATAATAAGTACACTATTATTCTAACCTAAATGCCTCATATGTCACAATAAATCTGCTTTACAGCCGTATTAGTTTCAGACAGTAATGAATCTTCATTGGTACACTGTTGGATTATTTTTCACAAATTTACTACACCGAAGAAATTACCATCCACTAAGTTAGGGTGACAACTGATCAACCCCCATCACATTACCCCTATAAAACGTTTTTATCTGATTATAAAATCCGAGAGTTAAATGTATGAGCTATATCAATATGTATGACAAAACTATGTATAGGAATACATGTTAGTTTTACTTGTGATTCACTCCATATCATAAACATATTTAAAATACAGGATAACCTTTAACTAATAAACTGGATCAAATTATTATTCTGTTTTATTACAAAAATATTATCACGATGTTGTTATAAATGAAAACATACCATTCCATATTGAACGGTTAAATACATTAACCTCATTTGCACATTGCATTCGCTCCTTCCTAATTTTAAATACTGCCCGCCAATTTAAATAATAAAATGATTTAAACTTCAAAGTATTTAATAATTTGTTTGCGTTAATGTTGAATATACAACTTACATGACTTGGGAGGAACGCACGATAGTTAGTTTTGGACCTGTCCTCCTCAGAACTCTATATAGTTGTCAAATATTATAGTGGACATTATGCTTATTCTCATTTTTTGTCAGTATAATAAATCTTAATTGCTCATTAGTCTTCAAGGTCCAATTTTTGTCTAACTTTGCCTTTATCTATGACAAGCAAGTTTCTTTCATAGCTTAGCCTATTCACACGAATCTAATAAGATAATTTTCTCTTTTATGAAATACATTTTCTTATGACAAAAATAGATGAAGTGTAGATTTTTTCATTGAATACCGTAATGCAAAATTCAAAACCTGTCACGACCAGACTGTGCCTGACGGTGTGACACTAAACGCTTCTACTCATCTTCCAACTGAAACTTTGTGAGTTTCTATACTGGAGATTGTGGAACCTTACGTTGTGACGCGGACTGCTTTAAAAAAGAAAATCCAAATTTTACGTTTATATACCTTAAATGATGTACCACCTGCTACTCACTATAACATACTATTTTTCCATTGCTAAAGAAGCGGGTTGCATTCCTGCAGACGCCCGGTGGAACAATCGAATGAAAATAATCAATATAAAATATTGACATACGTTACTGATTTTATATTTTGATATAAATATTTCGGATCAAATTCATAGGAAAAATGTCATCGATCCATTAACATCCTCTAACAACCAAACAATAGAAATAATCTTGGAGGGCAGATATAAAATAATTTAAAACTGGCTTTAAATCATCTAAAAACGTCACAGATTATTTATCAGAATATATCTATAATAGCCCCGATGCAGCAAACCTGCGCACTCAGTGAATGTTTAATGCACATATATGTCTTAATAACACTTGAAGTCACTTATAAAGATTACTAAAAAATATATTCACAAACAAGCGATATATAAAATAATTATTATTCTCCTTATGAATAACATTGGGGATGGGTATACAGGTTTGCTACAACAAGGGACCTAAAATAATGTGTTTTATGCAAATATCAATAGAACTCATCCAAAAAATGTCACATACCAAGTTTCAGTCATATACATTTATAAATAAGCGATATATAACATTTGTAATTATTCACCTTAAGAATAACATGGGGACCGAGTACCTAGGTTTGCTGCTACGGGAACCATAAGGGAAAATTTTGTTTTTTGTGCAAACAACAACAAACCACAACCAGATGAAGCCATATACCAAGTTTCGTCAGTTTATATTCATAAATAAGCGAGATATAAAATTTGTTTCTCCATAAGAATATCATTAGACAACGTACTGTGTTTAGCACTTGCAATATCTCAGTAACCAATTAACGTAGAGCAATTATTAAAATACCAAATTGTTTGTTTTTTAAGCTGAATTCAATGGTATAACTAAACATTTGATTTAAATAAAAATTACCTGTGAAAACCCCCAAAAAAATTGTTGGGAAACAAACCCCCCCAAAACTCCCCTTTGAATGGTGCGATTCGTCTGGTTTTCGAACTCGTTCTAATAAATGCTTCTTTACACGTCTGCAACAAATTTCATCAATATCGGACCCATTTTACGAGAGTTATCGTGCTTACGGACACATAAATAAATATATATACAAAATTTTAACTAATGGTGTTTTTGACATCTAGGGGTCTCAAAGTGAAAAGTTATCATGGTCTCGGGCTTAAGTCTTGCCATGCCCTACGGTAATAGCTTCTTCCCTGCAGGGGAAATACGCTAAAAATGAACTGAGAATGTCAGTGGAAAATCAATTTCAAAATTTTTAGATGCAGCTAAAAGCGTATATCCGGGAAATTAAGATTGTAAATGTTTCATGTTATTTGAGTCAGTTAATTTTTGTTTAGTTTTAAGTTACTTAATGTATGATAAATTTACTTATATTTATTAGGAAACGTTAATAATCTAATGAAAATAATTGATTATTTATATCTATATTTTATATGGATTATTTTCGTTCGAGTGTTCCACCGGACGTCCGCGGAAGTACAACCAAGAAGCGCAATATAATGTAGTAAGATTGCTAATTTAAGTAGAATATTTTCTTATAAAAAACCATATCTACGGCAAATTAAATCCACGCGCTGAATCATAGATGTGACATTATTGGTACACTAATTGCAGAACTGTTTCATTGTTTAAAGTACTTAATCAACGATTATTAAATAATGTAATATTCTAAGCAAAAACTTTAAGGCCCGTGTATGACATATCGCACCTTTTTTATAAATTAATTATAAAATATATTGCCTGAAATAATTATATTAGGAGTTAGAATTAGGGATTCTTTTTAAATTAATACAAGAAGGGTATAAGTGGTATTTTTAAGAAGAATTCGATATCCTTTGATTACAAATTTAACTTGAACGATTCTAAATTTAAAGTTTAATGGTAAATTGTTAACTAGCTTTTAGTAAAAGGTTTGTCATACATCATAGTAAGGAAATCGGTCTGATATATCTGTAACTTTAACTGGGAAAAAATTAACAATAGTGATAAAAACTAATGTTTCCCAGAATTTCAGAGATAAATGAAATTCACACCGTTAAAATAGTAATTCAACTGGAATGATATAATTCTACTTCAAAGAAAAAAATTGTTAAATGTTTTTGAGAAATTTATAAAGCGTTGCTTAGTTTAAGGAATTCACATTGGCCGGAGTGAATACTTCAAATAATCCAATGCAATTATGTATGAAATTTAATCACTTAAAGCTTTTAGAATAACTTCTCAACAAGTTTAACCACATTATGCTCGATTGCATGTCGTTTCATGGTTACCTCAGCTTCGCGTGGTGGTAATATTTCTAATTTATCATTACCCAGACAATACCCATTATGCCTTTAATATTCACACTAACGTGCATAACAAATTCTGGTAAACAACAGATCATGCCTTTTTAGAACATTATTTTTCTGGTGAATATCAACTAATGTATTTTGAATATACTAGACATTTTAATAACCTAAAAATATAAATAAAACATCTTCGTTGGTTAAACCTGTACTGTTATTATTTTGACGAATTAAAAAGATAAGGCATCAATAATTTAATTACGAGGCATAATAAAATATGGACACTGAACACGCATTCTAAATATATACTATTATATCATTCTAATACATCGATACTATTATATATTCTAATATAGACTACTATATACATTCTAATATATCCCGTTATACTCGTTATACTGCTGTTAAAAACAAATTTTACTGTAGATAGCACAAAGGTGAGCTCTTAATTTGTTTTGAGAGCTAATAGAGAGTTACGTTTGAAAAGTTTCACAAAGAGCTTTTATAAAAAGATTTTATGTAATCATTGAAGGATGTCAAACAGACAAACGTTCCGTAATATTCAGCACGCAGTTAGCTACACTGTTATCGTTTAGACGCGTTTGGTTTGTTGACGTATTAACGAGTCGCTGACTGTTTTAAAATTCCATTTGAATACAGATTTACAGTTAAATGTTTTTCGGTTGAAAAAAATTGCTTCACTTTATCTCTAATAGCGGACTATAAATAAATTTTCACTCACTTTTGGTTTACTACACTTAATTAATATATTCAAATGTATAAAAACTAATTAATATTGTGTTGTGTGGCATAGCACCCAAAGTTCAAATTGATATAGGCCAACCCACATGTTTTAAGCTAATAGTAATCAAGAATAAAACAATTACAACCGAACATTGTATGGTAGTTGTTTGACAAACATTCAAAAATTTTCCCCATGAATAAAGATACTTATTCGGCTACAATTTTCTTTAATAACTATCTATCTCTTAATAAAAATGCTTTCCACTTTTAGAATATATTTGTTTAACATTTATTGTAAATACTTCACAAATTAACGTTTAAATGTTTTTAACCTACACAAAACAATATTTTGAGTATATTTTCAGTAACGGTGTATGCATTGGTGATTAATATCATAACAAATTAAATTGTTTTAGTGGTACTTCTGGCATTTGAATTGTAAACTGCTGGAATTGTAATAAATTACTTTATCGGTCTGTACAAGTAGTCACCGGCAATTACAAAAGAATGCTCTACAACCTTTTTCGGACAAAACCATTTTTTTCCGTCAAAGGATAATTAATAAAAGTCCAAACAAAAAGTTTAAATTTTGACCCTAAATTACAATTACAGAAGCCCCTGTTTACTCGGATGCAGAAGTTAAAAAGTTTCTGTTTCTCAAGATAACAACAATGAGACCCGTCAAGTACTTTGTTGAAAGTTTGAAAGGGTTCTTAAAAAAATGTTTCCAATGGAAAGGCGTTCTTCAAAAAATGCTTCGAATGGATTCGGCCCAATTTTAACAGTTTTGCGTATTCCCGTTAAAAGCGTTCGTAAAAACGTATTACACTTTTCTCGCAAACCATTATCCAAGATTGTTTTCCGTTATAATGTAATTTTAAAAGTTTTTATATTTCTTCCGTTCAGTACATTAGAATAGCTAAGTTCAGTTTATTTTCTGATTTTTAAAAGGTATAAAATAAATGTATATAACTACTTTCTATTATTTAGTACTACTCAGTACAGCTTGAACTTTCGCCAGTCGTTTGATTACTGTATTCACTAGAAAAATTTTGATATTCGGAATAAAAAGACAATCTCCCATTTATATAGTCGTATCCAAACCCATTCCAACCTAGATACACTCTTCTGACATCACAGAGACCTGAAAACTGTCCAAAGACAGATTGAAATGGCAAAATGATGTTATTAGCATTTAATTAGTTAATTGTATAACATCATTTTCGCCAGCAATAATTCAAAAACAAATGAAGTGTTTAAATGTTTTTTCTACGTTTTTCCGGTGTGGATATATCGCAAACAGAATGCTGTCCAATACTATCGTTTCAAAATAAAACTCAATTTTAATGTATTCTTTAGACATATAATCTGATTAAACTTGGTTTGTAGTTCATCTGTTATTTGGATGTAAACTGAATTTTATTTAATTCCTGTTGTAGCAAGCCGATGCTCAATATACTTTTACTGTTATGGAGGATAAATAAATACTATATATCACTTTATCTTGTATAGCTCTTCTTTTTGATTTTAATTTTAAATTAATACATACATCAATCAATACAATTTTAATTTATTTTAACTAGTCCTTTCAATTACAAAGTAATCATCGCCAAGTTCTCCAACTTAGTCCGCTGCACTTAATTTAGCTAATTTAAATAACCCGATGTTTTTATTTACTCAAATGTGTAACCTTAAGTTCATTTAGTTGCTCGAGAACCTGACGATAATTACTTTGTAATTGAGAGACCTCGTTAAAATAAATTAAAATTGTAATGATTGATGTATGTATTCATTTAAAATAAATATTACTTATTAATGAATAGGCTTGGAACTTGGTTTCATGTGGCAGTATTTAAATGTGGCAGTATATTAGAAGTTTGTTGATTACGAACGTTTGCTGCTTTGAGCGTCTTGTATTAAGTTTATTTTTCGTGTTGAAATCGCACACATTAAAATACGTGGATAATGTAGTTTTAACGTGGTTAATACTTGTTTTACACAATGCAAAATTACGTAGGGCTATCCATTGCAACTTTTAAGCTCTGAGTTGGCAACGTTTTTAATTTAATGTTTACGTCAACAATATTATATTATACAATCATCCACTAGTATAAAAATTGAACTGTGTTACCTTTTACCACCATCTTTCTATAAAGGTCTTAATATTACTTTAAATACGATGGATCTTGTATAATTCGAACTGATATAATTCGAAATCTTCTTTAATTCCAATTTTTGGATGATCCGAATTTTTTTACCCGAACCTTTATAATTTGAACAATACGAGTTCTATTGTATTTATAATGAAAGGTAAATTTTACACTAACAAATAGTATTTATATTTTGTATATAAAATATTTATTCAATCGAATTATGTTTTTGGTTTGAAATTGGAGATCTTGCACTGAGTATAAAAAAAACAGATTCATACATTGTTAAAATGTATCAAATCATCTAAATATAATCGGTACATATGAGCTTATTAACAAATATATATTTAAAACAATTTCTCCAAACGGAAGTTAATGTTGGGAAATACGAACAATCGCTTCCTTTTCTAATTTCTACACATTTTGTCACAACTTTGTATTGGCTTTACGACGGCTGTCACCCAACGCATTTGTGAGCTGTTTAAGAGATTTATTTTCTATTCAACACGACAGTTGATAAACAATCGCCGGAGCGAAGGCAAAGCCAGCTGATGGCGCTTTAACTACCCAACGAAGCGTTTTAATTCTGAGACAAAGCGCAAACTCAAGTGACAGGTATTGAGTCCGCATGAAACAAAGGTTATCTTTATTGTTACGGGAGGCTTAACCGATTATATTAAAAACGTTGTTTTTTTAAATACATCAAAAATAATGGTACCCATACTATAATACTGCTCTTAAATAAAATTGTCATTCTTATAGACTTGTTTTTATTCGTTTCACCTTGAGAACGGTTCACATAAATAAATTAAAATACATTATAATGTGCTTGAAGGGATAACTTTAAACTCTGAGACATAATTTAGATTTGTTTAAAGGGCAATAACTCCAACCCTAAAATGTATCCAAAAACTGTAATTTATACATAATGAGGAATAAAAGGATGCTAATGGTTATTATCATACATTATTTAACTGCTATACTAAGGAGTATACTCTAAAAGGGTCATAGAGAATCGAAACAGTTACGGTGTGTTTGAAAGATTAATATATAAACAAATTACTGTGTGAAAATTGACGGTAAAAAGAACTACTAATTTATGAATTTAAAAAGTAGTTTTACTGGGGTAAACTAAACTAACATTATCGGCTTAAGGGACGGTAAATGGTTAATGCCTGATAATAACTCGTCCGTTTGGTCTGTTGTTAAATAAATATTTTGAGACTATATACCCCTAAAATATTGAACACTGCGCTTTGTTAAATCGTTGCAATTGACGTAATATTGTTTATTGCCGATAAAAAGGTACAGTGTTTCATAGGAGTATGGTGTGTATAGCTTAGTAAGTTTATGGGGTTTGAGCTCTGTAGTTAGTAAGTATATTGCATGTTCATAGCCAGCTTCAACTTGTTATTAATTTTAAATTACCTTTAACGAAAAACGCATATGTTTCACATTTAAAATATATACGCTCTAAATCAATGGTAAAACACATTACGATGATACAATGATAGTTAATGAAGTGGGAGTTCAATGATAGTTAAACAATGTAGTGGGGGTTCAATGATAGTTAAACAATGCAGTGGGAGTTCAATGATAGTTGAAAAATGTAGTGGGGGTTCAATGATAGTTAAACAATGTAGTGGGGGTTCAATGATAGTTAAACAATGCAGTGGGAGTTCAATGATAGTTAAACAATGCAGTGGGAGTTCAATGATAGTTGAACAATGTAGTGGGGGTTCAATGATAGTTAAACAATGTAGTGGGGGTTCAATGATAGTTAAACAATGCAGTGGGAGTTCAATGATAGTTAAACAATGCAGTGGGAGTTCAATGATAGTTGAACAATGTAGTGGGGGTTAAATGATAGTTAAACAATGCAGTAGGAGTTCAATGATAGTTGAACAATGTAGTGGGGGTTCAATGATAGTTAAACAATGCAATAGGAGTTCAATGATAGTTGAACTTAATGATAAAGTTAAAAGTATTCATTATTTTAAAAGGTAAAACGCGCATAATGAATTTGTTACTTACTAATTTTACACTTCTCGTTAAACCCAACCTAAGTATAAATATATTTTCCTATCTAAATACGTAATAGTAATACACATCGCATACAATATCAAATCCAAAATATGAATCGGCACACTCGCATACACATACACTGAGATACCCAGTTAGTTAACACATAACACATCACTTGACACATACCGACGCTCTCACAGGGGCTTAGCACTGTTATCACTCACACACATGATAGGACGCGAGCGTGTGTATGCACGGTGACTGTGTCAGACTGCGCGTCGCGACGCCACCGCGCCAGACGCCAGTTCCCGCCAATCGACGCTAGTTCTCCGACCTGCCGCCCCACCACGCGGCGCCACCAGTCCATCGATCACACCTATCTGTGCCACGCTGTGGCGATGATTCAACCCGACAAAGCCGCTTTAATATTGTGCCGAGTTTATGATTTATACGGACCTAAGGATTTTTTTTCTAATACTTTTTATAATAGTTAGTTTTTTCCAATAAGGTATACTTGAGAATATATACTGATTGAATTTTTGTATTATTTAAACAATAATCAAACGTACGTTTAGAAAAAAGCTATTAAGTTCTTAAAAGTTAATATTGTAGTGATTCGTCTGACATGTAAACAAATTCCGTTACTTTTTTATGTTCGATGAAAAAAATGAAAAGTACACGTCACAAAGAAAAACTATCGTTTGATGTATCGTATGATAATAATTTCTACTTAAGGAATACATTGTTACAATTTTGTGTAGTATTTGTATTCCTTCTTCAATTTTGCATTGCTATACTTTATAATAGTTTGTTTACAACTGGAAACAACGCCTAATAATACTAATAAAACAAGTGTTAAAATTCAGTTTTTCCAATTCATGCTAAGACTCGTGCTATTTTACAGTTACTGGTATATTATGGTTTAACTATAGCGTTATCATGGTTAAAAAACTCATTTATTGTTCTGCAAAGTACACAAGAGAAACCATAATTATTATTAAATCTTCTCTGTTTTAAGTCTAACACATCTAGTGTGAAGTACGAGCTATAATTGATACTTTTAACGTCAATCGAGACGCGAATCTCGTGTTATCCACTTGCTTGAACACAGATTAAAATGACGACACTTTCCAACAATACGATACAGGAGGTTGAAAATGAGAAATATAAGAAACTGTCCCAGCGATCAACAGCCGTAATGCAATATCCAAGAAAAAGCAAACCAATAAGCGCAGTGTAATTAACTATTGATCGGAGCATCAGCTGCGACTCGTTTATCACTGGGGTTCAGGCATCGGTTTCCCGGCTATCGTTCAGTATAGTTGCCTCTTTGATGTAACTAATGACTGCTTTCGTTTCTAGTTCGAGTAATTCCAAAATGGCCTAACTATTCATTCGTCCTTGTACAGTACATGTGTGTTATAATGTGTTAAATCCGTTTGCATATGTTATCATGATTATACAAACAACCAGGCGATAAGATAGCTTGGATGATGACCTAGTGCGGTTGCCTATTGCTCTACAATGGTTAAATATTACTTAGGGGTACAAAATGACCAAAGCTTGAAGTAATTTTACATTGGAAACAATACATTAAACACCTCTATTGTTCAATTGTTACCAATCAAGGCTTATTAACGCCTTATTCAGGCGTAATTTTGCTTCTCGTATCTTAGCTGAGAGCAACATCCTCATTTTCTCAGGTGAAACTATATTTAAAGAGTATACTGTAACATATGAAAAATAAACAGGCATATCTTTAGTTTATGAACAAATTTGTCCATGTCATGGTTCAGTTCTCAAACACTCTCCTGCGCATCGATCATCTGTCTGTGATAAATCATTTGCTGCCACTGAGTATATACTATCGAGTATTTTCCAATTGAGTTTCATAATGTAGGAAGTTTAGGGACGTCTGCCGTTGAATTGGTTATTCGTTGACTCATAGGGGACAAAGTAAACTGTTGCGATTATAATTATTTCCTTTCTTTATAGTATTATGACTATTATTTAGATAACGAATAAATGTTATCAATATTAATTGGTGGTCAATTTAATCTCAAAGATTTATATTTCATCAAAAGGTCTTTGTATTATAATGTTACTAAATTAAATCCGGTTAAAACAATATTAGGTTTTTGAGTTTTTACTTTAAGATTGTTACGTATTTTTGTTGTTATTGTTTTTAAATAGTTAACCAAAGTAAAGTGTAAGAAGTTTCATGCAAGTCATAACCTTTCAAAAAATTAGTTATTATTAATATAATATTTATCATCTTTGGGTCTCCTGTAACGTTATAGAGTATTTTCCCGCATATATGGTGCCATATTAATGTAACGTAGTGTCAATAAAACAGTGATATAGTTTAAACAAAAGGACTGATTAAGTACATCCTACAAAAGCACATACAAAAGGACTACGACAATCTGTGGATTGGATCAAATAATAATTGTCATACAATCGTCAATCGAGAAGGGCAAAAAAATCTCTAGAAATCCAATGTTTATTTGCTCTAAAAAAAATCTGTTTAAATTCATTACCCAACATTTTTGTGCATCAACAAGTCGATTGGTAGCACTTTGGGTTCACTTAAACCGTTAAGCCCTTAAACACAATCAAAACTGCTACTAGCATTCTTACAAATATATTATACAACACTACTAGCATATTAATAATGCCACTAATGTTCACAGTCATATACCAATGCATTATTTACCAACGAAACACTCAATATTGTCAAGTCCTCCTACTCCCAATATATTACAACCACCGTAAAAATCAACTCGTAAAATCGCCAAAAACTATCACAGAAGAAGACATAAACTAAGAAGGAGTTCAAAAGTTGGCATAATCTTTAAACCTAGCTCTTCTGAAACCAATATTTGCTAACTGCAGCCCGTCACATCACCTCTTTTACTCACAGACACACAGACACTATCACCCGCTTACTGGCCTACTACTAATGATTTTAAGGTATGTATTGTCCTAGTACAATAGGAACATTGACTATTGTGCAATGTTTGCAAAAGCTCAATGTTACGATGTAAAACTTCTTGTTTAAGTTAAAAAAATAAATTCACAGAACTTGTATATAAATTTAATAAATACCTCAAACATGTTTGAGTAAAGTAGTTTACGTATTCTTTATGACTTTGGTCTGCAGGTAGAACAAATAATAATTTTAGTTGTAATCTTGCTAGTTTGCCTTTTAGTAAGGCGACTCAAAAAAGTATACCATAATTGACAGCAAAGGAAAGTTAAAGTGAAGAAGGCAATAAACGCTTAATGTCAACCCTGTTGTCCCTGGTGGGTCACAAACAACATGTCTGTAGCTAGCTATTGGGTTAAATATCCTGTAGAGAAATACTTTCACTTTTGACTGTTTTGGTTTACGAAGGGTCTTTAATTAATGTTAATACAAATCTAGTGGCTACCATTTCAATTGGTATGAAATTAGATTTAAACCGTAAAAAAACAAATTTGAAATTTGAAATTAAATTTTACGGAAAAATTATTTAGCTACAGATAGAATATAGTTGGTGTGTCTCATTAGTTATTGAATGACTGATCACACTCTATCGCATTTAAGACAAACTATAATACAAATATTCACAAATACATTGATATAAACCACCGATTTGTAGTAGTGAGGAATGTAATAGTCCTTGAATGGAAAAGTGAATCAGCTCATGGTAAACAACGAGTTCGCACGCAGCACGCTGACGTGAGGGAAGTGAATTTCCACATAAAAACTTGTAAAACTCAAAATAAGTGTAAAAACATACATTTTTCCAATTTTTATTGAAATCTGAAAATATTGATTTTTTGGCTGTTCTGATACTCCTGGTTTCATTTACTTGCAAACCTGGGAATACAATTTTGCGCATTATAAGGTTAGGAGAAGGTTAAGACAGGCTTGAAAGTAGGCGTGAGGTTGCTGGGGATGATAAAAGTACTCTAACAAAGGAATAACAGGCTTTTCTAATGTAAAACCCCCATAACACAACGTACTGTGTTTAGTCGATACACATTTTCTTTAATAACTCGGTAAATATTTATGCTAGAATGACGAGAGAGGGCTTAAAACTTTCGGCTTACTCATTCCCATATTTTTAGATGCATTTATTTTGCACCTGGGACTTTTATGACCCTTTTTGGGCCCAAAAACTCGAAATTTGAAAGATTAATCCCCAAAAAAGGGGTGTAGAGTTTTCCGATTGTTTTGCCCAACGAACTTGTCCAACTGATTACAGAAATGAACGTCCCTACCAAATTTGAAGTAAATCGGACAAAAAATGCGACCGCTAGAGTGCAAACACACATATATATATATATATATATTTATATATTTATATATATTTATATATATATATATAAATAACATTTTGAACGACCCCCCAAAACGTGTTCAGGGGGTCACGTTAGGAACTTCTATGGTGGTCCCGGGCTTAAGTTTCACCGTTCAGGTCATGCTAATAGTTCACTTTCCAAAGGAAATTCACTGACAAGTTTAGGTGGAGAGACCAGCTCTAGCACCCGGCTAACAAGACACCTAAGGATGTTGCTTCTCTTGGTAGGTTTATAGAAAGGGAGAAGGGTTCCAGGCTAGTCTTGTGTATGAGTCCTGTCCGTTCTATTATGCGTGGCTGAGGAGTGGGCAGCCAGACTTGATAAGAGAGTGTAGCGTCAATCGGCTCTTAGAGTGGCATCTGCGAACTGCTCAGTGTCTGGACTGGCAGTCTTTGTGATTGTTGAAACTATACCTGTTGAACATTTGACAGCAAAGAGAAGGGTGATTCACCAGAGAAAATAGAATAGCGAGAATATTTCTAATCTGACGAGAGCTCTTTTACCCTCCAGCAATGATAGAAAATCAAGACGCAAGAATCACGTGGACGTTGGACTGCAAACCTCCTGTGTATTCGTAACTAATATATTTCCCTTCATGTCCCTTAAAGTTAAATAAATTAAACAAAACTAAATAACATCTGTTCAACTAGTATGTTTATGGGCAGCAAATGGAAATAAATATCTCTAAACACATGGAAATAAATATCCAAACCCCGCCTTTCAAACCGTGTGTACTATTGGTGTTATGTAAACCATCTGTCAGATTAGTGTGTGAATCACCTTTTGTTTAAGATAGCTCAAAGCGGTCATTAACCAAATGTCATTTATTTATCTCCTGCTCTATACATGTGTAGTATTGGTGTTTGTTTTTCGTATTTATGTAAACCAGGTGTTAGTTTAGCTGTGTGAATTAGCTGATTTTAACATGCCTCCATGCAGTAACATTCTACAAATGATAAAAATGATAAACATGCCTCCATGTTCTATTTCTTTTAAATAGTTTTCTTTTTAACGGAGCTCTGAGGCCCGAGTGCCAAACAGTTTCTGTGACATATCTACAGGTTAATAGCTACAGGTGTTGAATCAAAACTATTTAAATAGGCCTAGAACATATTCATAATTGATTGGTTAAGGAGGTCTTGGTTTTTAAAATAGGCTTTTGTACTGAAAATTCAAAAACTTTTTCCAAGGGGAAAATAATATTTTTATTGGAAATATTTCTCCAATTAATTAAAACTGTCCTGTTACTTATTATTGTGTTTTTTCTAAAGAGATAATTTGGTTTGTACCTCGTATTAAATGCATTATAAGATCGTTTTATTGTTGTTTTAAATTTAGTTGGCGAAGTAATTTATAAATATTTGTAAAGTCTAAAAATGTTTGAAAAAGTGTAGTTTTATGTAGTAAAACTCATGCAAATTGTGTGTATTATATGTCTTGATGAAGTTTTAAAGAACTCTTCTTTATATAATATATATAAATAATACTAAAAAGCTTCATACGGCCCAGTTTTACTTTGATTGAAATCAAAAAAGTTTGTTATAAAGTCCCAACATATATAATAATTAAATAGAACCTCCTACTTCTCATTCCCTTTTTTTACGTTAATCTGTTCACAGTCCATTAAAATGTATCAGGCTTCTATTTTACTTTCTCCCCCTATACATAGTATATGGAGAAAGTATTGTTTTCGTAAAAAATTTCGAATTTGAGTTGTTAGTGGAAATATTCGTTTTGGTGCTCCTTGAACCCAAAAAAGTGGTTTTTACGTGATGTCTGTCTGTGTGTGTGTGTGTGTGTGTGTGTCCGTGTGTGTGTCTGTGTGGATGTGTACAGAGCTAGAGCCCTAACCAATGGGCCAATTTTTATGAAATTTGGTATGTAGGTACTAATCCACGATATCTCCAGGTGTTTTTTTCATTTTTTTGAATTTTTGATTTTTAAGGGTAATTAATTATCCCCCAAAAACCGCCAAAAAATATGAAAAATCCAAATTTCTAAAAAACTACTCTAACGATTTTGATTAAACTTTAGTCGGTTGAAGAACTTTAGTCCTCCAACAAAATTACACCACCCGCATTTCTGTAAAAATTCGGTTCAGAAATTACAGGACTTAAAACATCAAAAATTCAGTTTTTTGGATTTTTCGCAAAAAGACATAAATATAAAAAAAATATTACTATTCACCGCTAAAAAGAGCTCAAAAAACTAAATAATTTAGTATTTTGAATTAATATTCTACGATTGCTGGTTTCGGAGAAAATTTTAATTTTAATTTTGCAGTAAACGCAGTACGTTGTCCAATGTTATTCTTATGGGGAATACAAAAATTATTATTTATCTCTTATTTACTGATAAATTTCATTCAAACTTGATATGCTTGTCAATTTAGCATTGGCCAACAGAGGAAATTTGAAATATGTTGCCCCTTAATAACCCTGGGGTGGGAATAAGGGGCATTTCCCCTCTTAAAACCACGAGTGTAGCAATGGATTCTGTAGGGCCTCCAAAGCAGGGATTTGGGTGGTTGTTTTTTAAAACAACTTGTTTACAAGATTTTCTGTACATTTGACCGTGCTTTGTATTCTATATTTAGTAAATAAAAAGTAATTTATTCGTTAAAGTTGGGCTAAAAGGGAGAAAGTATGTGTCAGTTTCCTGATACCCTTTATTTCCATATAATTTAATCTATTTCTTTGACCTATGCGATACAAATTTCATCACATCCACGCAAGTTTTGTAAGTTATTTCCATTGCCTTTTCGCAACTTTTTAGTATTTCACTAACAATAATTTTGTTATTTTTCTTCTACAACAAGCATATTTATCTAAATTTAATTGAATACAAAAACATGGAAACCACGTTTTAGATCAATAATTTTAGGAAGTATTTTTAGTTTTATTTTAATATAACCTGTGAAAGAAAATATATTTTAGTGTGAATTGTACTTGAGTATTTTATGTTAATTACAAAAATAATACAAATTAATAATAATAATAATAATAATCAAAATGACAAAATGGTAATGCTTTTTCCGATGATAATTTTGAAAACACGTGGTAAGTCGGAGTTTTTTACAACCGTTGTTCATTTCCTTGCACTATATTTGATGCATATTTCACAGCTTACAAACGTATAAATTACAAATATTATTCAGGCGTTGAAAGATGAACCATTACTATTAGAAAGCGTCAATTTGTAATACAAAGATTGTTATATGCACCAAAACAATTAAAATACAAAACATAAATTAAATGTGTACGTTGAATTAAAAATCAAAAATATCTTTAAAAATGTTGTTGAACTCTTACAGCGTAAAATAAAGAAGAGTTGTGTGGAAAATAACAAGTATTTTAACTTTTGATGGTAAATTAGTGGATAAAAGGTGGTATTGTTAGTTAAATTAAAATATTGTATACAGTAAACGCGCAGGTGCGTGTAATTTGTATTTTCTATGTAAAAGCGCTTTAGAAGTAGGATCACGGGATCTGATTTGTTTACACTCATTTTAAAATGTTCAAACCTTTACCGTCGAAATTCACAATATGAGGTACGAATAAATCTGAGATTAGAATGAATCTTCATCTTTTAATATCTAATGTTCTTAAGATATTATTACAAATCCCTTACATTTAATTTATGAAGACGATTTGTAATTTGCTTAATGATCTTGGTAAACAGTAATAAAAGTAAGTGAACAAAATACTATAGTTAAAAACTTGTCTTAAATTTCCCGAATTTTTGTATTTAAAGATTTTAAATGACGTCTAAAATATATTTTCAAAATTTCCACGTATTTAGAGAATAAATAACTCATTTTTCAAAATTCCAGGGAGATAATCTTGACGAGAGTTTTACAATCCGTTCAAGAGTCCACACCAACTTTCCATATTTCATTGCATACTTTCAATGTCTGCTAGTTAGAAGTAAAACATATAACTAGCACAATAAATTTACTGCCTTATTAGCGAATTTCCTCTATAGGAAAGAAGCTATTACCGTAGTCGGCATGGTAAGACCTAGACCCGGGACCATTATAACTTTTCGTTTTGAGGTCCCCAGATGCCAAAAACACCATTCGTTTGAAACTGTATACATATATATATATATATATATAGATATATATATATATATATATATAATGTACTATGTTTAGCACTTTCAATATCTCTGTAACCAATTGACGTAGAGCAATGATCAAATCACCAAATTGTGTGTCTTTTTAAGCTGATTCCAATTAAAAAACTAAAATGTAACTTTTTTAAACTATATGTAAAAAACTTAAATAACCATTTTTGGGGTACAAACCCCCCCCCCAAAATACCCCTTTGGATAAGTATATCTGTCTGGTTTTCGAACTTAAAGTCATAAATGCGGCTATACACGATTATACAAAATTTCGTCAAAATCGGATTATTTTTACGAAAGTTATTATGCTCATGGACACAAACACTCACAGACATATATATTTATATATATATATATATATATATAGTCCGATTATGTATCCGATTATATATATAAAATAATCCGATTTTGACGAAATTTTGTATAATCGTGTAAAGCCGCATTTATGACTTTAAGTTCGAAAACCAGACAGATATACTTATCCAAAGTGGTATTTTGGGGGGGGGGTTTACCCCAAAAATGGTTATTTAAGTTTTTTACTTGTAGTTTAAAATTTTGTATTTTGATCATTGCTCTACGTCCATTAGTTACAGAGATATTGAAAGTGCTAAACATAGTACATTGTCCAGTGTTATTCTTATGGAAAATAGGAAAAATTGTATATCTTGCTTATTTATGAATTTATCTTGATAAAACTTGTTATATTGCTTCATATATTTTGGTCTATTGATATTTAAACAAAAAACGTTTTTTGGCGATAGCTCCCGTAGCAGCAAACCTGCGTACTGAGCCCCCATGTTATTCTTATGAAGAATAAGTACAATGTTAACTCAGTTAACTATGAACATGAATTAATAAAACTTGGTATGTGGCTTTAACTATTTGAGTTATATTGATATTTGTGTAAAACTCATTTGTTGTGTTCCTTGATTCAGCAAACCTTCATACTCAGCCGCCATGTTATTCTTATGGAGAATAATTAAAATGTCATAAATAGTCTATTCATGATGTATATTGACGAAACTTAGTATTTGACTTTATGTGGTATTAAGATACATATATATGCATTGGAAATTCGCTGAGTACGCAGGTTTGCTGCTACGAGGGTATTTTTTTTTAGTAGTTATATTAATAGACAAAAACTATTGAGTATATTTATAGCTGGTATTTTTAAGTGTATAGTAAACAAATATTAAGGTAAGTTTTAATAAAAAAGAAAAAAAAACATGTCATTCAGAAATATAACACGACTTTTTTCATTCTGGGTTGGACCTTCCTTTACATCTTTCTATCGCCAAAAATGTTTAACTTTTCATACTAACGGTTTACGAAACTGTATGGCTGTGTATGATTTTATCATATCACAATTTTGTATGTAACAAATTCCTGAAATGTATTTCTGGTATCAGTTTGAGTTGTTACTCGCCCCAGAAACGTACTACATAGCGTGTTATGGAATCTAGGGCGACCACTATGGCCGTTATACCACAGAATTAAAGTTATGCTTGAATTGTTCTTTAGTCCGTACATTACTACCATTATTACCATTTGGTACAACAAAATTCATAAACTTAGATTTCTGTTTCCATCTATTAATTGAATTTCACTCACATATGTGTGCAAAACAATTTAATAAACTTGTCCGTATAACTACCTTGATTCGAAGTCTTAAATAAGAATAATCTGACACTTTATCTTACAGAAAACAAATAAAATATAATTTAACTGAGTAACAGTATATAAAGTGTAGAAGGTAATAAACGCTGCCCCTGGTGGCTCACCAAGGGGGCTGATGCTCTCGCTGTTTTGTTTACACTATACAACAGTGGCGTACTATTATTCTACTTAAACTATCATTCTATTTTAAATATTTTTTTATTTAAGAAGTTAAAACATGAACTTAAACTGTATAGTAGTCGTAGCGTAGTATTAAAATTTACTAAAACTTCAACGATTGGATTAGTTTTAAATCTCAGAGGTGCCAATGATCCATATGTTATCGCTTACAACCTATACGCCAGGTAGGGGAAGAATTGTAATTGGCTATTTTAAACTTGAAACATAATTCAATAGGCCTACCATAAAATGATAATTTGATGGGTGATTCTCACATATATATTAGAGACGTACTAATGGTGTCGTCTTACAACGAATAGTTCAACTAACTCAAAAGGCGTTCAATGCGCTTGCTGTACATGGGAAATTCTAGTAAAATATATAATTCAGTTATTGAAGGCAGAAATTATACATATAAGTCATCGTGATACATTTTGCGGATTTGCATTGTTATAAGGGTCAACGAGGGAGCACATTAAACCCACCAACGTTTTTATTTTAATTGTATTTAAAAACAGTTTTGAAATAATAGTTAAAACTTAAAACTTTACTTTGCATCAAAGTAAATAATTAACTTCTTGTTTAAATTGACATGCTGAGAAACCACAACTGCTGGCGGAAGTAATTTTAAATAATCCTAAGAACAAAACTTACACGGTTGATTATACGCTAACATTGCAGATTTTATTTTTTATTGACATATTATCAATATTTATTAAGGAAACTAATTAAAGTTCCTATTTAATAACTTATGAATGTTAAAAAGCTATTCTGTATTAAAATATTCAAGCCATAAAAATCCTTTAGGTATACCAACTAGTTATTTTTCGATATGTTTAAATTTGAACTTAAGAGTGAAATCGAGCTATGATGTTTATAACAGTATATAACCACTCTATATATGGTTTACAACGTTGTGGCGAGTTCATACGAGAGCGATGGCCTCACTAAAAGCAAAGTGTAGGAAGCAATAAACGGGCGCTGTTGACACTGGCGCCCCTGGTGGCCCACAACGGACTTTCAGCCACAACCGTCAGCCTCGTTTATGATGCGGTCTAAGCTATTTATAGTTTTTTTTTTTCATCAAACGTATATTATATTATTATATTTAAATATGATTATATTATAATATGTGTTAGTTGTATTATATGATTAACAATACGGAAAGGAGGTGTAAACTAATATGACCCGTATCGGATAAACTATTTTATATAGATTGTTTCGTTGTTTATTACATCAGGAATGGAGTGGCGCGTAGCCACGTGATTTTGGTCGGCAATTTATCCGGTTCAACCGTAGATTTCCCTGCCCGCAACTGTCATCTGCCCAGGCGGTACATATGGTATTTGTCAGTCCACATCTTTGCGTTGAACACTGAATCATTAAAAAAATTGTTTGTTATTGCAAAGATCTCCAAGTTATTTTCCAAAACACCCAATCTTAAAAGGTTTCTTTTTTACTTTAGACCTCTATCACTCTGACAACAAAAACTTATAGTAATATCAATGTAGTGTTAAATACAGTGTAATCAATAAAAATAATTAGTTATCCTATTAATTATGTAAATATATAAATATAAAATTAGGAAAAGTATACATACAATTACAACAACACATTCATACGAGGCAGAAACAAATACCTGAAATGCATTCTGAGATATTATAATAGCTTTTGAGATCATATTACACACCAGAACTGCTACATGTCCGTAGAATTACTAGAGAAATAGCTTGCCTGCATTGGTTATCCGAGCATATTTAAAGTTCAGGCGGCTCCTGAGTTTCACACCCTCAGTATCCGAGGCTCATTGGTGAGTGGCAGACAACAAAGACTTTCCTCTCCTCTCACTGTTGAGCCCCGAATCCGAAACTGGTGAAGGCTTCTTAACTATAATAGCGGACAATTAAGTTGAGGGCGTGGTTTGTGGGGCTATCAACCAAGATTAGCCAATAGTAGACGTGCTGCATTGCCAAAACTCCACACCAGCTGTTCGGAATAACATTAGACTGATATTTTTGTACAGAAAAATGAAAACAGTGACAGCGTACAACCATGATATTGGCTATAGCCCAACTCTCAACTTAATTTTCCGCTGTTATAAGGATCTCATGCGCAACTCTTCCATGTCTAATCGCCGAAAAAATGCTATGATTCCCCAAGGCTCATTAGGCTTTTTTGGGTTATTAGCTAGTCCATGCACAGCACATACCATTGCATATTTTAAGTTCAGCATAGTAGCAATAACATAGCAATGTTAAATGACAGTAGCAATTTCATTGTCGGGTGACAACAAATTAACTCTAATCTTTAACCTCAGGAGAACCTAGAATTTTAAAGCAGTTTTCCCTAGAGTACTGATCCGTAGTAGCTAATTTCTTCCAAGTTCTTAAACTCGATTCTATATTCATAAATCCTCAATGCTGACAGCACAGCTGAAACTGCATTCCCAGACTCATATTTTTGTTTTCACTAATTTAAAGCATATATATCGAGCGTTATATAAATATTTTCTTTACAAGTTCTTAATTCTATTTTAATCAAAGAAGCGTCATCAAGCACTGTTTGTTATTTGGTTTAATCACTCAGTAGAGTCAAGCTTGCCATAAATTGATAGATACTCAGTGTTTACACTGTTGTGGTGAGTGTTTGACCAGATCCTGTTTGGCATGGTGACAGTCAGGTGCGCCTTGTCAGTAAGTAACCTTGAACTTTAAACGCCACCTTACGCCGCGCTGCTTTGCCTCAGATAACCTTATAACCGAGCATTATGTTAAATAATAACACCTCTATGGCAGGTAAACCTTCAGATAACGTGTGTTAATTTTAACACAATATAAACAAGAATAGACGAAAGAAGTATTAGCTAATTTATTTAAAATTCCTTATTATGCAATAAAATACTAAATAAATAAATTCCTAAGCAAGAAACATGCGTGCCAAATGTCATCTAGCTTTTTTGGGAGGTAAAACCATAAGAAAATTGTTAATTCTCTTACAGTCCATAGTTTGTAATAAATATTCACAATATATTGCTTCTGTAATACAAATATCGACACATTAATTTATTCCTCATGTATTCTATTGCATTAAAATTGCAATCTATTTTCAATTCACCCACTATTTTTCTAATTGAAAACACAAATATTTGAACAAATCCCCATCAAGTAGTATACAATAACTTAATCTTCCCAATTATATTCTTTATATATTTACATTCAACTGTTCACTGATCAATTAACATGAAGTAAGTCTCAATCACTCTGTGACATTGTATCTCTATAGGCTGGTCTGTAATACAAGTATTAACTGTGAACATGCATGTTAAATCTGTTGTTATCATTGCTTACAGGTATTATCGTTTTTATAAAACTTTTTTAATTTTTTAAATTGAACACAATTTTATAGAAATTATTGAGATACTTGAAACTATGTAAAATTGTAGTTTATTTGAAAATAAAAAGATTTTTGGTATATTTTTATTTTTAAAACATTTGTCAATATAAATAATTAAATAAATATAATCTTCATCGTGCTTGTGGATTATAATGTTTGATATATTTTTATTTTTAAAACATGTTTCAATATCAATAATTAAATAAATATTATCTTCATCTTGCATGTGGATTATAATTTTATAAAATATTTAAATTATTTATTCATATATAACCGTGTGATATGATACGATTCTACATACGAAATATTAAAACAAGATCATCCAAATGTTTAGTAAATAATAATCAAATCGTTTACTATTTATTTATGAGTCCGTAGATTGCGGTAAATATAGGTATGACACTCTTGTTCTACAGTAATGCAGTTTAATAAACAAAAGTTGCATCCTTACGTCTTTTATTACACTGTTAAAATCGGACAGGTGACCCACTTTTATTGCAATCGGAAGGAAATGGTTGTTAATTAAACCTCATCAAACAGCAGAAACAAATTTGATCTCTTCTGCTGAGTTTCTTATTTGCATACAACCGTTCACATTTCAATAAAACCTATTGGTCTCTTTTTCCTCTATTAAATGTGGAATTCAACAGCAATCTAAGTTCTCAATAATAAACGCATGTTATAGATCAACCCCGGTATCATAATTGTATTACAATATGACCATTTAAATGTTTATTTTATTTTTTTATAATTAATCATTAATATTCAAAGCATTGTAGTTACAGCTGTCTTAATCCAGGGTGCGCCTTGGGGGAGGAACGATGGAAGAGAGTAGTTTCTTAAATCCCCGCCAGAAATCCACCTTAACAAATATTGCTATATTACTCTAATGCTAAAGGTATACCATTCCTTTATAGGTATACAGCTATTTAGATAAACTAAACAATTATCTAATTCAGATATTAGAATTTGTCACGCCATGCAAACAAATTCAAAATATGAAGAAGTATTTATTTATATAAATACAAAATCTGCTGTGATATTTCACATACAACTGTATCTATCCACTAGATATACTAAACATAAGAGTTCAAGCCAAGAGCGATGTCCTCGCTAAGAGCAATGTGTAGTGGTAGGCGGCAATGAAGGGACGATGTTGTCACTGGCGTCCCTGTTGACTCACAACTGAGCCTAAGAATGGTCTCCGCCTCTTGTATCTTACGTAAGAGCATATAGAGTGTTATTGGTTTTTGAATTTGTCCCACTAAACCTTGTTTTTTTTATTCCATTTGGTTTCATTTTAAATGCAGATTTAAAGCGCTAATTATGAAAACATCTAGTCAAAATGAAAATCTACCGTTCCAAATGTAAAGGTGACCAAAACCTGTCTTTTAGTACATCAATGAGCACATTGTTATTCTTACGTGTGTCAAAATATAAAATATAAATCCTTTTGGAATTTCCTACTTTTGCCCTTAAGGTTTCAATGTTTATCTGAGGACGAACCTATTTAGTTGGTTATTGACACACATTTAATTTCAACACGCTTATAGTCTCTCAGGTGTAACCGAGGTTGTAATGCTAGTAATATTTTGCTGACGATATGTAAGACTTAAAATAAGCCAAATTTCAACATTGTTGTGAATTTATTGTTTGTAGTCCAATAGTCTGTATAAAGAGGTATTTTTAAACAGCGAGATAATGGTTACAGGTTTAAATTATTGCGTTGAACTTGTATTTTGATGTTTTAGTGAAGATCTGGCGTAGCACATGTTACTAGTTATTTGAATACAAGCAGTGCTTGTTTATATAAATACCATATATATTGTCCACGTGATATATTTTACACAACTGTGTTTATTAAAAATATTAAATAGACTGCAAAGTCTAAAGTAATGAATAATACAACTATACATGTTTTTGTGATTTGAATAACTGTGGTATTATGTGGTGTTGAGAATGATATTTGTGGTTCTTCCAAACAAGTGAAACTAAGAATTGCTTTAATGTAACAAATAAAGGAAATAAGGTTCCAGGACCAAACAAAAAATGGTTGATTGTAAAAATTGGCATTAGCTGGAGTTAATTAAACAATTTTAATGTACACTACTTTTGGAAAGTTAGTTTCCAAAATGTATGCACTTTGAAACAACTTTTATTTACCAAGCCACAGAAATTTTACGTCCTGCATTTAAGAACAATTTAGTTTTTATTATAATTAGATTGTTATGTGTAAATTGGCTAACATTTTGTTTTGTTATTAGATTTTTTTTATATTTGATAACCATATTGACCTTTAATATAAATTAAAACTTGTTTATCTCATCGATATTACTCAATGTACTCAATGTTTTACTCTTAAAGGTATTACCTCTTTTACAACAAATTATATCCTACAATTTATTTATACCAATAATAAACAAAACAATAAAACTATAAAAAAATATGGATAACAGATTTTAAATTTGGTTATTTTTTTCTGTCCAAGGTTTGTCACCAACGTTTGTCACGTATTTAATTGCATCCTGCATCCCATGAAACATTTACTTGCAACAATTTAGTGCACGTCCTTTGTGTAGGAAATAGTATATAACAGATAAAAAACAAGTGGATAAAGCACTGCATTAAAGAAAATCACAGTATGCGTGTGATTCATTTACTGTTTGGGGGAGAAGGGAGAACAAATTCTAGAGTCTTTCAATCTAAATTTATCAGATATAACAGACTATGATATTGTCTTAAACAAATTTTAACGGTATTTTTTCCTAATAACAGTTAATATTTGAACGAGCTAGGTTTCTTAAACGCAAGCAAGGCGCATCAGAATCCGTAGAAAACTTTGTTACTGCTCTTCATAAAATTGCACAAAATTGTGAATGGGGACAGATTGAGGAACAAATTATTTTAATGGTTCTAATAATAGGAATGCGCGATGAAACACTTAGCGACCATCTTCAATTGGAGAGTGATTTAAAACTATAAACGGCTATTAATACTGTTCTTAAATCAGAAGAACTAGTTAGACAAAAATAAGAATTAAAACTCTCTGATTTAGATGCTGTCAGGAAAGTTGATTCTTTTCCTTCACATCCTAAACTTGACTCTACTAACAGAAACCAGATAAATAACTATCCTAAGTATCCTTACAGACCTAATTATAATAGAAATACGTTCCAAAAACCCATGACTCTTGCTATTGGTGTGGTGACTCTCCGTCACACCACAGAAACATATGTACAGCTAGGAACGATAGATGTGGAATTTTTGGTAAAATTGGTCTTTTTCCTAAAGTATGTCGTACTAAAAAGATAAATCAGATAGAATCTAATGATTTTACTTCCTCTAAAAACGACCCACCACATAATACTCAAACACTTATTGCTTCTGTAACACCAAACTCATCTTATTATTCGCTTGATCCATGGACAATAACTGCAGAAGCTGCGGTGAAAATTGCTAAACGCGTCTTGAGAAAAACAAAGAAGAGCCTTACCTAGCCTTACTGTCATACCGTAATACCCCGCTGACAACTAATCGACCAGCTCAACTTTTGTTTAACATAACCCTTCGAGACAATCTACCAATTCTTCCGAAGAAACTTGACGAAAAACCAGGCCTATCTAACCTGAAGAAAAAGGAGGAATCGTTCAGGGCTTCTTACGAGAGACAATATGACAAACTTCACGGCACAAGAAACTTACCTCAACTTCACATTGGACAAAAAGTATGGGTTCAGGACCTCAAACCTGAATGGGTGGTTACCAACCTTGCGAAAGAGCCACGATCTTTTTGGGTTAGAACAGATGCACAATACGCGGAAATCGGCACCATTTGATTCCTTACAAAGAACCTTCCCATTCAAACCCATTAACAACCGTGACCCGTGATGGAAGTGGATGGACCGTGATGGATCATAGAATGGTAGAATCCTTACATCACTTCGTGCTTTGTACTATAAATACTAATACCGTATAATAATAATTATTAAAATTAAAAAGGATTTGAATGTCTAAAATAAGCCCGGAAATATTTTGTAAAGCTTCTTTGGTTAACGTAGTAGAGGATTAAATACTTCGAAACACTTCCTTCAGTGAAAAAAATATTGTGGAGTAGGAAAGTAAACAAATAATGACTCACAGTTCGGTATTTTGATGTTTTTCACGCTCGACCACTTCCTGTCTATTTTCTAGACGTTTTTGTTCACTTCTTATCACCTGCCCCAAAACAAATCTCTCCCCTAGGGAAGTCAGTTCTGACCAACTACGCATCAATTTAAATGTAGTTAAACGTCAATTTACTGTAGGCTATTAAAATAATTTGATAAAATTAATAGAAACAAAACATTATGACAATTAAAAATACAGAGCATTGTTGGAATTAGGGTGAAGCAGTTGACACTTATTTTTTTATTTAAAATTGGCGACAGAGTGTTCACTGGTGTTCCAAACTGCTTCTTGATGTAACTTTTTTTATTCCCCATGTCAACAGCCTCAAATAATCTTCAACTTCTCATAGAGTAGAGTTTTTCTAACACTACAAAATAACTGCAAACACTTAGTAAAAACGCAACCTAAGAACTACGTTTCACGCACTACATCCAGATCCTTTAAACTGGCAATATACTAATTAACGACACCGGACACAAATGTAATCAAATCAAAACCATTTTATTTAAGAATAACACATAATTTACAACAATATAAGACTGTTCCTTATTTATGAAATGAAATCCTCACGTAGGTGAAACCCGTGCGTGAGGATGAGTGTGTTTGATGTGCACGTTGCCCAACATAAATTTATCGGTTGTTTTACCGACACCAGGAGGACCCGGGAAAGAGATGTAGTGAGGAGGGAGGGTTGGAATTTCCGGCTGCAAAGACACTAGAGGTTTGTTGAATGAAAATATTCGACTTATATAGGTTCTCTAGTCAATACTTCGACTTATAGAGGTACGACGAATGTTCACTTTCAAGTTATAGAGGTTATACAACTGAAACTTAGACTAATAGAGGTGCGGTGACAGGTTAAGAATACTAACAAATCGTGTTATCGAGGTTTTTCTTGCTAACCCTTCGACTTATAGAGGTAAAATAACATAGCATTCGGTTGGCAAGTTCAAGGGGAATGTTAAAAATTCGAGTTATCAAGGAATTAGACTTATTGAGGTTCGAGTTATCAAGGTTCCACTTTCTGAGAAATCCAAAATTTGCATTTTATTTAGTGGGTTAGTTTAAAATTGTATCTTAAGGCAGTTTTCCTTTGGGTAAGAAGGTGGAAAGAGAACATAAGAGAAATAAACCTTTTAAATAAAGTAAATGTGTAAATAATTTGTAAATATGTTTTCCACCATGTTTTAAATCATTAAGTCAGTACATGCAACATTTAATTTTGCCTTAAATGGCGATGACGGGTTTACTTTTAAATTACAAGGAGATTTTATAAATGCAACTTCAAAACAGAGGGTTAAATAATTGATCAATACAATACATTTCACCAACATCGTTTAGGGACAATAGGGAATATTTAACATTTTGCAATAGAACAATTGCAATTTTTAACATCATGGATGTAGAAAATTTTAATAAAATATGCAATAAAATATTCCGTTAAGTTTCAATGATAATGTTGAATATTTAGCTTCTGTTATGGAATGCAATTAAGTGTGTAGTAGTGGACTCAACAAGATAGGAGGGCTTCAGAATGGCTACAGGGTCTCAATTTTACACATTTTTGCTCGTTGTTTTTGTAAAAGAGTTCTAGCAGGAAGATAATTTCCTTATAGTTGTAACGGTTTAAAAACACTATACAAATTTATGTTTATGTTTAAATTCTAATGCGGAAAACATTTGTTCTGTTGGCCTTTTCAAATACCTTCGAAACATTAAAAGATGGCCATAATTTACATTACTTGTCCAAAGTAAAATAATAATATATATGGAGGCATTTGAGCAACAAGCTATTGACAAAGCAGAAACTAAAACTAAATTATGGCTCCGATATGTGGACGATATATTTTGTCTATGGGAAGACAGCTTGGCCAAACTTGATGCATTTAAAGATCTCCTTAATAGCCAGTGTGAGACTATTAAGTTCACAGTCGAGTTTGAGAAGGACGATAAACTTCCTTTTTTGGATGTCTTGGTCGGTAAATGTCGCGGATCGTGGCACACAAGTATGTACAAAAAACCTACGGCAACAGGCCAGTATTTACATTTTGACTCATATCATCCCGGTCATACCAAGATAGGCCTTATTATTGGGCTTTTTAAAAAAGCAAAACACATCTGTAGCGACCAACACACTTTTGAGCTGGAGGTGTCAAGGATTAAAGAACGCCTACTTGACTATGGATATCCTAATACGGTTATTAACAAAGCCCTTAAAAAGCCGCCGTGTCAGATTTAGTCTCCTGGCGAAAGACAACAACCCCTTGCTACTGTTTGCATCCCCCATGTTAAAAACTTGTCGGAAAGACTCAGACGGGTCAATTCTAAACAGAACATTAGAACTGTATTCAGATCGAATAACACGATAAAAAGTTAAATTTCCAAAGCCATCAAATTGTGGCCATAAAAATAATGATGTTATTTATAAAGTCCCTTGCTCGTGTGAACGCAATTATATAGGCCAAACATCTAGGCCGGCTCTTACTCGGGTGCTAGAACACATAAAAAAGTGGACACAAAGGTGGTTTATGGTTCAAAAATATCAGAACATGTAAGTGAGTGTAAGGTGAGATGACAGTTGTGTTTTATGTAAGAAAACAAAGTGGAGAAAAATCAATTTGATTGAAGCGCTTTTCATTGCTGCTGAGAGGGAGCCTCTGTCTAGACCATCTATTAAAATTAGGTCTGTGTATGCTGGGTTGGTAGAGAAGGAGCTAAAACAGTTAGTAAATAAAGGACAACAAAGAAATATTATGTTATCAGATGAACTGGATAACAGAGCTCCTCCCCCTCCCCCGCTGCCGCAGCCCTCGGAATTGTCAGTCGTGGTAAGGCGATCGCAACGGGTGCAAGACCGTGACGCTAGGGTTATCCTTGATAACGCCGCACGTTAACACCGTGGTGTGGCGAAACGTCGGACTGCTAAACTATTCGGTTATTTGTAAATAGTGCATTTTTAAGTTTTGTGACGTCAACTTTGTATGTGTGTTTTGTATACATTCCTGACAAGACCGGATATGTTCCAGTTTATTTAATAAGGTGAGTAGATTGCCCAAAAGAAAAGTTTCAGTGATAAAATAATAAAGTTAAAACTCTGATTTAACCTTCATTCAATTTTAAAATAAGAATAGTCGCCATAACAAGCCTAGACCAAAGTTGGTTTTTATATTTAGTATTTTACCGGGCACTTTAATCATTTCTGGAGGTATATAATTTAGTACATACCAAATATCAGGCAGTCTGCAGCAGCAGCTGTACAACCAGTGTTAATTATTTAATCTTGAATTGGAATTTCATTTTCTCTTGCTTTTAAGCAGCTTGAAAGGCCCCAAATCCAAAGCTCAGCTATAACCTAGGGGTACAGTTTCATAAGCGGCCACCAACTAATCGGATGCTATATCGATCTTAAAAAAACATCTGATATATCGAATCTCATTTTAAATTGATCTTTAACCTAAATAACACAAACACCCAAACATATGAGTCCTCATGGCGTATGTTGAAACGGTCACTGAAAACTGGGATTAAGAGCGATGATGTCAGTTACACATACATTTTAATGAAACATTTAACAAGTAACAAGCAAACGAAAACTAAAATTTAAAAATGCAACAAATAATAAAGAAACGTATAAGTTAACCAAGCAAAACCTTAGGTATATTTGCTTAGGCCTAACTTAAATTAGTTTATTCCACTGTGGAATAAAACATTAAATTATGTTTATTCCATTTATCTCTGAAAGCAGCCCATAAAGTTTACCCTGGTAAAGATAACTTAAGTTTTTAGCTTAGTTATATGTTTATTTATTATTTATTTATTTGTTTAATTGTAGTTTTTGTTTGTTTTTTATTTGTTAAAAGTTTCATTAAAATATATTTGTAACTGGCATTGCATATTATTATTATTGACGATATACAATTTGTTGATTTTAGATAATGACATTAATATAAATACCGAGTATATAATTTTCTATATGTACTGTTAAAACGCGATTCAAAATATCGAGTGTTCCGATTCGATATACCGAATGTTTAAGATTGATATATCGCATCCGATTAGTTGGTGGCCGCTTATGAAACTGTACCCTAACCTAGCATACAATTTTGCTGATAACCAATAAGTTATGTTTGTAAAGGCCTAATGTTTTTATTTTGTATGTTATTAAATTTCTTAGGGTAAAAATAAATGTTAACCCTTTGAGTGCCATGCAAAGATATATCGTTGCAAATCTTAATCTTAATTAATCATTTGGGAATTATATTAGAATATATATTTATAGTAGGCCTAATAGATCGTAGAACTCTGATATACTGTTATTGAATATACCATTATATCACATCCGAATATTTAGTGAACGTTATCATACTGCACCCTATTACAGCGCTACAGTTGTTGGGTTATTCTTTACAGCTTCATACTGAAATCATACTTATCTGAAAATACAGTCGTATTCTCTACTCATTGAAACCTGCCTTTAACTCCTTTTTCAAAATGCTGAGGATGCCACTTATGTTTTCTTATCCAAAATTGTACTCCTTACTTTCTCCCTCAAAGAATCTAGGCCTAGGCTAATTGCCTCTTTTATAACCTATAAAAAGTTACTGGAGTACAAGATTACAAGTGATCAAAGCTAGAACTTATATACCCCTTTCAAGTAGTTTCCTATAAAAAGCGAGTTGACATATGAAGTTAAATACAATATATATGCCTTTTATCAAACTTACCTTTTAGAGAAATCCTAATTAAAGATAGAATAAACTTATGGTAAGGCTAAAATAAGAATTTTGTGATTATATAAGTATCTTGACCAGCTTGAGATTACTGACTTATCTAACATAGCTCATTAGAAGTAAATTTAAACAACAATATCATAGACCTACCTTCCTATGAAATGGAAGGTAAATAAGTTTGTGTCATGGGAGACAGTTTAGCCTTCATTACACCAAACCAACCAATTTAAACTGTGAAGACAGATTTTAAAATATATTGACAACACCATAAATGAGGTTGAAATAGGTCTAGGCCTACACTCATCTTCTTCCTTTTATTACAAATATACATATAAAGGGTTCATCGGTATGATTATGCTTAAACGTTTGTAATTTCCACACCTATAAATGTTGGCAATCTCGCCAATAATGACACTTTCGTATTTTAACATCCTATTTCAAAGCACAGTCGTATTTACAGAAAGTTTACATCTGTGAAAACTATAAATTTACCAATTAACAACAATAAAATTATTATTAAGAAACTAAAAGTCACGTTTCGTTGAAGAATAGGAAGGTGTACATCAATTATTAGTATCAATCAAACTATACATAACCTCAAGCATGAAATAGAAGTTTGACACTTTGACACCAGCAATCCAACTGAATTTTTGACAGTTCTAAAACTTGACTACATGAACCAAATCAGCTACTGAATGTAGTTCAGATAAAAAACTAATAATTATTAAAATGTAAGATTAATTCTCCGTTTATAGTTTATTAGAATCTTTAAATCATCAAAATGTTACACTTAAAATTTCATGATAATCCATTAAACCGTCAAAATGTAGTTAGCGTTACACTACTTCGACTTTGCATTTTCTTTGCAAGTGACGTATAAGTTAAATTTAAAAATTGGGAGGTTTTCTTTTATTCATGGCGTTTGGGTTTATTGGTCTCGCATCGTGGGAAATCGTTAATAAATCAGGTTATTTTTTCACGGTGACTTTGAAGTCACTCTATACATATTGGTTTGGGTGGTTTTATTTCATATAAAAATACATTAAGTCCTAAATGAATTAAATACTATATTTGAAATCTATTTACAGGCTTTATACAACCCACGATTCATCATATATATTACTACATGCATTTAATTACTATTCTATATGCATATAAGTAGATGATATTATTTTTACGAGAAATAAATACCAACAATATTTTATTTTAAACTGTTTATCGGTAATGCAGTACGCAGAGCAATAGACATTTGGTTTTGACTGTAGTAAACTATGTTACCGACATCTTAGCCCACTCTGTAGTAAGTGATAATGTCGGTAATGAAGTACAGTTTTAACAAGGTATTATGCTAATATAAAATATTATTTTCCGTTCTAAAACTAAATTTCCCCCGCTTGAAAAAGTTTTTATAGCCTTTTCATTGGGTAATAATATATTTAATATGCGATGCACATTGTAACCTCGTTAAAACATCAATACAAGTCGTAATATTGTCTAAAAACATCATACATTCTCGCTGTTTCTAGAGCAAACATTTATTTATATATTCTTGGTTAGCACCGGTCTGTTAATGATTTTTTTTTGTGATTTTAGTAATATTACCTATTCAACTTTTGAAGTAATATAATTCAGTAATGTTATTTGACATAGTTATGAGAAAAGTAGAGACTTAAATTTGGCATATATTATTATTTCTAAACCATGTTCTGTATATATCATAAGTTTCATAAGTGATTTCAAGTCCCTAATAAGCAAAACATTTATCTAATATAAGTATCTAAGTCACTAAGATGGAAGATGTGAAAGAAAAAATGCATTGTTATGATTCTTTTGATCTAATAGTTTGACCACAGAGAAAACCCTAACGTGGAAGTTTTAACCTACTATAAAATTACCTGTAATCTTCTCCGTTAATTAGTGAAATAATTGAAAACTTAACTATGGTACTCCAGTAGTAGTTGAACTTTGATAAGATAGTCAAAATCGTTACTTGAGAGATACCACGTAGATGAACGCATATTTTTCTCTTTACTTTAATAAAGTGCCAACTTGAACCACGAAGAAGTTTTACATCAACACCATTTGCACTACTACTCTTGAACTCGTTTCGCGATGTTTTGGTTCTTGGAAGTTTACATACAACTAAATAAGTAGTTTTGCTGGAATGTTTTATCATCAGTGGAATGTATTTAATTACTGTTAGAAAAGTTTTATTTAAAAAAACCTTATTAAGATGATCTTAACTAAATTGTAATGCTCTTCAAAATTATAAGAGCATTGATAAAATAAATAATTCTTAAATTACTATAAGTACTTCATTTAGTATACTTTCTACGTGTACGAGCCAACTTTAACAAACATACATACATATTTATAAATTGTAAATTGAAATGCTACTTGTATCACAGAAAATACGTTTTTCATGAATTGTTCAAATCACAAGTTTTTAACACAATTTAAATAAATATTATTAAAATGTAATTTTATTTACTTCTTCTAAGAATAAAAAGAGTTAAACTGTTGTTACAGTTAAGTTTATAGTTTATGAAGACTAATAATAATTCTATGGACGTATAAGCAAAATGGACAGTTGTGCATACACATTAGTTAATAGGGAAATAAATTACTAAATATTATTAAACAAGGGCTATTATCCGTGAACTTAGATAAGGTAAAAAAATGGTTTTGCTGAAAATATAATTAAATGATACTAAATCGCACCAAAAACATATTTTGCAATACATATTTTTATAAACATTATTATTAAAATAGGCATAAGAGTTTACTTTTATGATAAACGTACTACTAAAACATCTTAATTTAAAATCCTTTTTACAGAAGACCTGCAGGAAATTTATAAGTATTAGCTAGGGGGTAGTGAAATTGCTAGCATTTATTACAGCTTAAACGAGTACGATAAATAGAAAGTACAGTCGTATAATAACTTTCTCTGTCTATATTGAATAGTCTCAGTGTTGTTATACAGACTTCTTGAGAAAACTAATGGTCTATCAGAGAGTTTCAGTCCAATGGGAAGCTTTAGTGAAATGGTTAACTGTGTAAAACAGCCAATTTCTGAGCTGATTCAGAATTATTGACGGGTTTAAAATTATTTAACTTTGCGCGGTGGAAAGATCAGTTTGTACCAAGTGTTGTCAGGTCCAGAGTCAGAGGGAGATGGGCTGACAGGATTGCTACTCGTAGGTGTGAAAGGGTTACTGGAGGAATGAGGGAACATTGGTGATTTTGTCACCGGGAGGGAACACAATTGATCACAATTGAATAATCCTGAAGGTAGTGTTGTCAGGTACAAAGTAGAAGGAAGTAGGGCTGACAGGATTGCTACTCGTAGGTGTTAAAGGGTTACTGGAGGAATGAGGGTACACTGGTGGTTTTCTCACCGGGAGGGAACACAATTGATCACACTGGAATAATCCTGAAGGTAGTGTTGTCAGGTACAAAGTAGAAGGAAGTTGAGCTGGCAGGATTGCTACTCGTAGGTGTTAAAGGGTTACTGGAGGAATGAAGGTACACTGGTGGTTTTGTCACCGGGAGGGAACACAATTGATCACACCTGGATAATCCTGAAGGTAGTTTTGTCCGGTACAATGAAGAGGGAAGTTGGGCTGACAGGATTGCTACTCGTAGGTGTTAAAGGTTTACTAGAAGAATGAGGGTACATTGGTGGTTTTGTCACCGGGAGGGAACACAATTGATCACACCTGGATAATCCTGAATGTAGTTTTGTCAGGTACAAAGAAGAAGGAAATTGGGATGACAGGATTGCTACTCGAAGGTGTTAGAGGGTTACTGGAGGAATGAGGGTATACTGCTTGTTTTGTCATCGGGAGGGAAAACAATTTATCACACCCGGATTATCCTGAATGTGGTGTTGTCAGGTACAAAGTAGAAGGAAGTTGGGATGACAGGATTACTACCCGAAGGTGTTAAAGGGTTACTGGAGGAATGAGGGTACACTGGTGGTTTTATCACCGCGAGGGAACACAGTTGATCACACCCGGATTATCCTGAAGGTAGTTTTGTCAGTTACAAAGAAGAAGGAAGTGTGGCTGACAGGATTGCTACTCGTAGGTGTTAAAGGGTTACTGGTGGAATGAGGGTACACTGGTGGTTTTGTCACCGGGAGGGAACACAATTGATCAAACCTGGAAAATCCTGAAGGTAGTTTTGTCAGGTAAAAAGAAGAAGGAAGTTGGGGTGACAGGATTGCTATTCGTGGTGTTAAAGGGTTACTGGAGGAATGATGGTACACTGGTGGTTTTTTCACCGGGAGGGCACACAATAGATCACACCTGGATAATCCTGAAGATAGTTTAGTCAGGTACAAAGAAGAAGGAATTGGAATGACAGGATTGCTACTCGAAGGTGTTAAAGGGTTACTGGTGGAATGCGGGTACACTGGTGGTTTTGTCACCGGGAGGGAACACAATTGATCAAACCTGGAAAATCCTGAAGGTAGTTTTGTCAGGTACAAAGAGGAAGGAAGTTGGGGTGACAGGATTGCTATTCGTAGGTGTTAAAAGGTTACTGGAGGGATGATGGTAGACTGGTGGTTTTTTCACCGGGAGGGAACACAATTGATCACACCTGGATAATCCTGAAGGTAGTTTAGTCAGGTACAAAGAAGAAGGAAATTAGGATGACAGGATTGCTACTCGAAGGTGTTAGAGGGTTACTGGAGGAATGAGGGTACACTGGTTGTTTTGTCATCGGGAGGGAAAACAATTTATCACACCCGGATTATCCTGAATGTGGAGTTGTCAGGTACAAGGTAGAAGGAAGTTGGGGTGATAGGATTGCTACTCGTAGGTGTTAAAGGGTTACTGGAGGAATGAGGTACACTGCTGGTTTTTTCACCTACACTGGTGGTTTTGTGACCGGGAGGGAACACGATTGATCACACCTGGATATTCCTGAAGGTAGTGTTCTGAGGTTCAGAGTAGAAGGAAGGTGGGCTGACAGGATTGCTACTCGTAGGTGTTAAAGGGTTACTGGAGGAATGAAGGTACACTGGTGGTTGTGTTACCGGGAGGGAACACATTTGATTACACTTGAATAATCCTGAAGATAGTGTTGTCAGGTGCAAAGTGGAAGGAAGATGGGATGAAAGGATTACTACCCGAAGGTGTTAAAGGGTTACTGGAGGAATGAGGTACACTGGTGGTTTTGTCACCGGGAGGGAACACAGTTGATCACACCCGGATTATCCTGAAAGTAGTTTCGTCAGTTACAAAGAAGAAGGAATTTGCGCTGACAGGATTGCTACTCGTAGGTGTTAAAGGGTTACTGGAGGAATGAGGGTACACTGGTGGTTTTGTCACCGGGAGGGAACACAATTGATCACACCTGGATAATCCTGAATGTAGTTTTGTCAGGTACAATGAAAAAGGAATTTGGAATGACAGGATTGCTACTCGTAGGTGTTAAATGGTTACTGGAGGAATGAGGGGACATTGGTGATTTTGTCACTGGGAGGAAACACAATTCATCACACTTGAATGATCCTGAAGATAGTGTTGTCAGGTGCAAAGTGGAAAGAATTTGGGATGACAGGATTGCTACCCGAAGGTGTTAAAGGGTTACTGGAGGAATGAGGGTACACTGGTGGTTTTATCACAACGAGGGAATACAGTTGATCACACCCGGATTTACCTGAAGGTAGTTTTGTCAGTTACAAAGAAGAAGGAAGTTGGGCTGACAGGATTGCTACTCGTAGGTGTTAAAGGGTTACTGGAGGAATGAGGGTATACTGGTGGTTTTGTCACTGGGAAGGAACACAGTTGATCACACCCGCAATTATCCTGAAGGTAGTTTTGTCAGTTACAAAGAAGAAGGAAGTTGGGCTGACAGGATTGCTACTCGTAGGTGTTAAAGGGTTACTGGAGGAATGAGGGTATACTGGTGGTTTTGTCACCGGGAGGGAACACAGTTGATCACACCCGGATTATCCTGAAGGTAGTTTTGTCAGTTACAAAGAAGAAGGAAGTTGGGCTGACAGGATTGCTACTCGTAGGTGTTAAAGGGTTACTGGAGGAATGAGGGTATACTGGTGGTTTTGTCACCGGGAGGGAACACAGTTGATCACACCCGGATTATCTTGAAGGTAGTTTTGTCAGTTACAAAGAAGAAGGAAGTTGGGCTGACAGGATTGCTACTCGTAGGTGTTAAAGGGTTACTGGAGGAATGAGGGTACACTGGTGGTTTTGTTACTGGGAGGGAACACAATTGATCACACCCGGATTATCCTGAAGGTAGTTTTGTCAGTTACAAAGAAGGAATTTGGGCTGACAGGATTGCTACTCGTAGGTGTTAAAGGGTTACTGGAGGATTGAGGGTACACTGGTGGTTTTGTCACCGGGAGGGAACACAATTGATCACACCTGGATAATCCTGAATGTAGTTTTGTCAAGTACAATGAAGAAGGAATTTGGAATGACAGGATTGCTACTCGTAGGTGTTAAAGGGTTACTGGAGGAATGAGGGTACACTGGTGGTTTTGTTACCGGGAGGGAACACAATTGATCACACTTGAATAATCCTGAAGATAGTGTTGTCAGGTGTAAAGTGGAAGGAAGTTGGGCTGACAGGATTGCTACTCGTAGGTGTTAAAGGGTTACTGGAGGAATGAGGGTACACTGGTGGTTTTGTTACTGGGAGGGAACACAATTGATCACACCCGGATTATCCTGAAGGTAGTTTTGTCAGTTACAAAGAAGGAATTTGGGCTGACAGGATTGCTACTCGTAGGTGTTAAAGGGTTACTGGAGGATTGAGGGTACACTGGTGGTTTTGTCACCGGGAGGGAACACAATTGATCACACCTGGATAATCCTGAATGTAGTTTTGTCAAGTACAATGAAGAAGGAATTTGGGCTGACAGGATTGCTACTCATAGGTGTTAAAGGAATACTGGAGGAATGAGGGAACATTGGTGATTTTGTCACTGGGAGGAAACACAATTGATCACACTTGAATAATCCTGAAGATAGTGTTGTCAGGTGCAAAGTGGAATGAAGTTGGGATGACAGGATTACTACCCGAAGGTGTTAAAGGGTTACTGGAGGAATGAGGGTACACTGGTGGTTTTATCACAACGAGGGAACACAGTTGATCACACCCGGATTTACCTGAAGGTAGTTTTGTCAGTTACAAAGAAAAAGGAAGTTGGGCTGACAGGATTGCTACTCGTAGGTGTTAAAGGGTTACTGGACGAATGAGGGTACACTGGTGGTTTTGTTCCTGTGAGGGAACACAATTGATCACACCCGGATTATCCTGAAGGCAGTGTTGTCGGGTGCAAAGTAGAAGGTAGTTGAGCTGACAGGCTTGCCACTCGTAGGTGTTAAAGGGTTACTGGAGGAATGAGGGTACACTGGTGATTTTGTCACCGGGAGGGAACACAATTGATCACATTTGAATATTCCTGAAGGTAGTGTTGTCAGGTGCAAAGTGGAAGGAAGTTCGGATGACAGGATTACTACCCGAAGGTGTTAAAGGGTTGTTGGAGGAATGAGGGTACACTGGTGGTTTTATAACCGCGAGGGAACACAGTTGATTACACCCGGATTATCCTCAAGGTAGTTTTGTCAGTTACAAAGAAGAAGGAAGTTGGGCTGACAGGATTGCTACTCGTAGGTGTTAAAGGGTTACTGGAGGAATGAGGGTACACTGGTGGTTTTGTCACCGGGAGGGAACACAATTGATCACACCTGGATAATCGTGAATGTAGTTTTGTCAGGTACAATGAAGAAGGAATTTGGAATGACAGGATTGCTACTCGTAGGTGTTAGAGGGTTACTGGAGGAATGAGGGAACATTGGTGATTTTATCACCGGGAGGGAACACAATTGATCACACTTTAATAATCCTGAAGATAGTGTTGTCAGGTGCAAAGTGGAAGGAAGTTGGGATGACAGGATTACTACCCGAAGGTATTAAAGGGTTACTGGAGGAATGAGGGTACACTGGTGGTTTTGTTACCGGGAGGGAACACAATTGATCACACTTGAATAATCCTGAAGATAGTGTTGTCAGGTGCAAAGTGGAAGGAAGTTGGGATGACAGGATTACTACCCGAAGGTGTTAAAGGGTAACTGGAGGAATGAGGTACACTGGTGGTTTTGTCACCGGGAGGGAACACAGTTGATCATACCCGGATTATCCTGAAGGCAGTTTTGACTGTTACAAAGAAGAAGGAATATGGGCTGACAGGATTGCTATTCGTAGGTGTTAAAGGGTTACTGGAGAAATGATGGTACACTGGTGGTTTCGTTCCTGGGAGGGAACACAATTGATCACACCCGGATTATCCTGAAGGCAGTGTTATCGGGTGCAAAGTAGAAGGTAGTTGAGCTGACAGGATTGCTACTCGTAGGTGTTAAAGGGTTACTGGAGGAATGAGGGTACACTGGTGGTTTTGTCACCGGGAGGGAACACAATTGATCACACCTGGATAATCGTGAATGTAGTTTTGTCAGGTACAATGAAGAAGGAATTTGGAATGACAGGATTGCTACTCGTAGGTGTTAGAGGGTTACTGGAGGATTGAGGGAACATTGGTGATTTTGTCACCGGGAGGGAACACAATTGATCACACTTGAATAATCCTGAAGATAGTGTTGTCAGGTGCAAAGTGGAAGGAAGTTGGGATGACAGGATTACTACCCGAAGGTGTTAAAGGGTTACTGGAGGAATGAGTTTACACTGGTCGTTTTATCACCGCGAGGGAACACAGTTGATCACACCCGGATTATCCTGAAGGTAGTTTTTTTCAGTTACAAAGAAGAAGGAACTGTGGCTGACAGGATTGCTACTCGTAGGTGTTAAAGGGTTACTGGAGGAATGAGGGTATACTGGTGGTTTTGTCACCGGGAGGGAACACAGTTGAGCACACGTGGATAATCTTGAATGTAGTTTTGTCAGGTACAATGAAGAAGGAATCTGGAATGACAGGATTGCTACTCGAAGGTGTTAAAGTGTTACTGGAGGAATGAGGGAACATTGGTGATTTTGTCACTGGGAGGAAACACAATTGATCACACTTGAATACTCCTGAAGATAGTGTTGTCAGGTGCAAAGTGGAAAGAAGTTGGGATGACAGGATTACTACCCGAAGGTGTTAAAGGGTTACTGGAGGAATGAGGTACACTGGTGGTTTTGTCACCGGGAGGGAACACAGTTGATCACACCCGGATTATCCTGAAGGCAGTTTTGTCAGTTACAAAGAAGAAGGAATATGGGCTGACAGGATTGCTATTCGTAGGTGTTAAAGGGTTACTGGAGAAATGAGGGTACACTGGTGGTTTTGTCACCGGGAGGGAACGCAATTGATCACACCTGGATAATCTTGAATGTAGTTTTGTCAGGTAAAATGAAGAAGGAATTTTGAATGACAGGATTGCTACTCGTAGGTGTTAAAGGGTTACTGGAGGAATGAGGGAACATTGGTGATTTTGTCACTGGGAGGAAACACAATTGATCACACTTGAATAATCCTGAAGATAGTGTTCTCAGGTGCAAAGTGGAAAGAAGTTGGGATGACAGGATTGCTACCCGAAGGTGTTAATGGGTTACTGGAGGAATGAGGGACACTGGTGGTTTTATCACAACGAGTGAACACAGTTGATCACACCCGGATTTACCTGAAACTAGTTTTGTCAGTTACAAAAAAGAAGGAAGTTGGGCTGACAGGATTGCTATTCGTAGGTGTTAAAGGGTTACTGGAGGAATGAGGGTACACTGGTGGTTTTGTTACCGGGAGGGAACACAGTTGATCATACACGGATTATCCTGAAGGCAGGTTTGTCAGGTGCAAAGTAGAAGGTAGTTGGGCTGACAGGATTGCTACTCGTAGGTGTTAAAGGGTTATTGGAGGAATGAGGGAACATTGGTGATTTTGTCACCGGGAGGGAACACAATTGATCACACTTGAATAATCCTTAAGATAGTGTTGTCAGGTGCAAAGTTGAAGGAAGTTGGGATGACAGGATTGCTTCCCGAAGGTGTTAAAGTGTTACTGGAGGAATGAGGGTACACTGGTGGTTATATCACCGCGAGGGAACACAGTTGATCACACCCGGATTATCCTGAAGGTAGTTTTGTCAGTTACAAAGAAGAAGGAAGTTGGGCTGACAGGATTGCTACCCGAAGGTGTTAAAGGGTTACTGGAGGAATGAGGTACACTGGTGGTTTTGTCACCGGGAGGAAACACAGTCGATCACACCCGGATTATCCTGAAGATAGTGTTGTCAGGTGCAAAGTGGAAGGAAGTTGGGATGACAGGATTACTACCCGAAGGTGTTAAAGGGTTACTGGAGGAATAAGGTACACTGGTGGTTTTTTCACCGGGAGGGAACACAGTTGATCACACCCGGATTACCCTGAAGGTAGTTTTGTCAGTTACAAAGAAGAAGGAATTTGGGCTGACGGGATTGCTACTCGTAGGTGTTAAAGGGTTACTGGAAGAATGAGGGTAATCTGGTGGTTTTTTCACCGGGAGGGAACACAATTGATCACACCTGGATAATCCTGAATGTAGTTTTGTCAGGTACAATGAAGAAGGAATTTGGAATGACAGGATTGCTACTCGTAGGTGTTAAAGGGTTACTGCAGAAATGAGGGTACACTGGTGGTTTTGTCACCGGGAGGGAACCCAATTGATCACACCTGGATAATCTTGAATGTAGTTTTGTCAGGTACAATGAAGAAGGAATTTGGAATGACAGGATTGCTACTCGTAGGTGTTAAAGGGTTACTGGAGGAATGAGGGAACATTGGTGATTTTGTCACTGGGAGGAAACACAATTGATCACACTTGAATAATCCTGAAGATAGTGTTGTCAGGTGCAAAGTGGAAAGAAGTTGGGATGACAGGATTACTACCCGAAGGTGTTAAAGGGTTACTGGAGGAATGAGGGTACACTGGTGGTTTTATCACAACAAGGGAACACAGTTGATCACACCCGGATTTACCTGAAGGTAGTTTTGTCAGTTACAAAGAAGAAGGACTTTTTGCTGACAGGATTGCTACTCGTAGGTGTTAAAGGGTTAATGGAGGAATGAGGGTACACTGGTGGTTTTGTCACCGGGATGGAACACAATTTATCACACCTGGATAATCCTGAATGTAGTTTTGTCAGGTACAATGAAGAAGGAATTTGGAATGACAGGATTGCTACTCGTAGGTGTTAAAGGGTTACTGGAGGAATTAGGGTACACTGGTGGTTTTGTTACCGGGAGGGAACACAATTGATCACACTTGAATAATTCTGAAGATAGTGTTGTCAGGTGCAAAGTGGAGGGAAGTTAGGATGACAGGATTACTACCCGAAGGTGTTAAAGTGTTACTGGAGGAATGAGGGTACACTGGTGGTTTTGTTACCGGGAGGGAACACAATTGATACACTTGAATAATCCTGAAGATAGTGTTGTCAGGTGCAAAGTGGAAGGAAGTTGGGATGACAGGATTACTACCCGAAGGTGTTAAAGGGTTACTGGAGGAATGAAGTACACTGGTGGTTTTGTCACCGGGAGGGAACACAGTTGATCACACCCAGATTATCCTGAAGGTAGTTTTTTCAGTTACAAAGAAGAAGGAATTTGTGCTGACAGGATTGCTACTCGTAGGTGTTAAAGGGTTATTGGAGGAATGAGGGAACATTGGTGATTTTGTCACCGGGAGGGAACACAATTGATCACACTTGAATAATTATTAAGATAGTGTTGTCAGGTGCAAAGTGGAAGGAAGTTGGGATGACAGGATTGCTACCCGAAGGTGTTAAAGTGTTACTGGAGGAATGAGGGTACACTGGTGGTTATATCACCGCGAGGGAACACAGTTGATCACACCCGGATTATCCTGAAGGTAGTTTTGTCAGTTACAAAGAAGAAGGAAGTTGGGCTGACAGGATTGCTACCCGAAGGTGTTAAAGGGTTACTGGAGGAATGAGATACACTGGTGGTTTTGTCACCGGGAGGGAACACAGTTGATCACACCCGGATTATCCTGAAGATAGTGTTGTCAGGTGAAAAGTGGAAGAAAGTTGGGATGACAGGATTACTACCCGAAGGTGTTAAAGGGTTACTGGAGGAATAAGGTACACTGGTGGTTTTGTCACCGGGAGGGAACACAGTTGATCACACCCGGATTACCTTGAAGGTAGTTTTGTCAGTTACAAAGAAGAAGGAATTTGGGCTGACAGGATTGCTACTCGTAGGTGTTAAAGGGTTACTGGAGGAATGAGGATAATCTGGTGGTTTTGTCACCGGGAGGGAACACAATTGATCACACCTGGATAATCCTGAATGTAGTTTTGTCAGGTACAATGAAGAAGGAATTTGGAATGACAGGATTGCTACTCGTAGGTGTTAAAGGGTTACTGGAGGAATGAGGGTACACTGGTGGTTTTGTTAACGGGAGGGAACACAATTGATCACACGTGAATAATCCTGAAGATAGTGTTGTCAGGTGCAAAGTGGAGGGAAGTTGGGATGACAGGATTGCTACCCGAAGGTGTTAAAGTGTTACTGGAGGAATGAGGGTACACTGGTGGTTATATCACCGCGAGGGAACACAGTTGATCACACCCGGATTATCCTGAAGGTAGTTTTGTCAGTTACAAAGAAGAAGGAAGTTGGGCTGACAGGATTGCTACCCGAAGGTGTTAAAGGGTTACTGGAGGAATGAGATACACTGGTGGTTTTGTCACCGGGAGGGAACACAGTTGATCACACCCGGATTATCCTGAAGATAGTGTTGTCAGGTGAAAAGTGGAAGAAAGTTGGGATGACAGGATTACTACCCGAAGGTGTTAAAGGGTTACTGGAGGAATAAGGTACACTGGTGGTTTTGTCACCGGGAGGGAACACAGTTGATCACACCCGGATTACCTTGAAGGTAGTTTTGTCAGTTACAAAGAAGAAGGAATTTGGGCTGACAGGATTGCTACTCGTAGGTGTTAGAGGGTTACTGGAGGAATGAGGGTAATCTGGTGGTTTTGTCACCGGGAGGGAACACAATTGATCACACCTGGATAATCCTGAATGTAGTTTTGTCAGGTACAATGAAGAAGGAATTTGGAATGACAGGATTGCTACTCGTAGGTGTTAAAGGGTTACTGGAGGAATGAGGGTACACTGGTGGTTTTGTTACCGGGAGGGAACACAATTGATCACACGTGAATAATCCTGAAGATAGTGTTGTCAGGTGCAAAGTGGAGGGAAGTTGGGATGACAGGATTACTACCCGAAGGTGTTAAAGGGTTACTGGAGGAATGAGGGTACACTGGTGGTTTTGTTACCGGGAGGGAACACAATTGATACACTTGAATAATCCTGAAGATAGTGTTGTCAGGTGCAAAGTGGAAGGAGGTTGGGATGACAGGATTACTACCCGAAGGTGTTAAAGGGTTACTGGAGGAATGAAGTACACTGGTGGTTTTGTCACCGGGAGGGAACACAGTTGATCACACCCGGATTATCCTGAAGGTAGTTTTGTCAGTTACAAAGAAGAAGGAATTTTTGCTGACAGGATTGCTACTCGTAGGTGTTAAAGGGTTACTGGAGGAATAAGGGTACACTGGTGGTTTTGTCACCGGGAGGGAACACAATTGATCACACCTGGATAATCCTGAATGTAGTTTTGTCAGGTACAATGAAGAAGGAATTTGGAATGACAGGATTGCTACTCGTAGGTGTTAAAGGGTTACTGGAGGAATGAGGGAACATTGGTGATTTTGTCACCGGGAGGGAACACAATTGATCACACTTGAATAATCCTTAAGATAGTGTTGTCAGGTGCAAAGTGGAAGGAAGTTGGGATGACAGGATTGCTACCCGAAGGTGTTAAAGTGTTACTGGAGGAATGAGGGTACACTGGTGGTTATATCACCGCGAGGGAACACAGTTGATTCCACCCGGATTATCCTGAAGGTAGTTTTGTCAGTTACAAAGAAGAAGGAAGTTGGGCTGACAGGATTGCTACTCGTAGGTGTTAAAGGGTTACTGGACGAATGAGGGTACACTGGTGCTTTTGTTACCGGGAGGGAACACAATTGATCAAACTTGAATAATCCTGAAGATAGTGTTGTCAGGTGCAAAGAGGAAGAAAGTTGGGATGACAGGATTACTACCCGAAGGTGTTAAAGGGTTACTGGAGGAATGAGGTACACTGGTGGTTTTGTCACCGGAAGGGAACACAGTTGATCACACCCGGATTATCCTGAAGGCAGTTTTGTCAGTTACAAAGAAGAAGGAATTTGGGTTGACAGGATTGCTACTCGTAGGTGTTAGTAGTGGTGAAATGATGGTTTTGCATCACTTCCGGCGCTTTTTTCCCATGTTATTCTTATGGGGATCAGTTTTTGCACCGACGCCCGATCCTACCCTACACAAATTTTCTTTTTGGCCCCTGCCTTATTTTCCCCCATTTAAAATTTGCATTAATTTTAATACATCCTTTGCAGAAATCCACGAGTTCAAAAATAACTCCACACTAAATAAACAACACATGTAAACAACTTAGAAGTTATTGTATAGTAGAGGAGAATTACCGGTTTAACCCCAGAATCGGCGCTTTTTCCCCGTGTTATTCTTATGGGGAGCTGTTTTTGAGCCGACGCCAGCTCCCGCCTATAGAGCTCCCCCGCGTTGGCCAATACTAAATATACTCTTGCATATATTAAATATATTGTCCCCATCCCCATCCCTCCTCTATATTTTTAAAAATTAATTTTCAAATTCAGGCTAAAAAACTATCTTTGGTGTTTACTGTCCGATTTGTCTGCAATTTGGATATGTTATTGTCCTAGGCAAGTGTTTTAATAAATTTCACTTACATTTCCCAAATTCACTATTGCGGTCAAAAATATTTTTGAAAAATACTGCCAATTGCCAACTTCTTTATTTACTGTTCGATTTGTCTTCAATTTGGATGTGTTATTGTCCTAGGCAAGTGTTTTAATAAATTCCACGTACATATCCCAAATTCACTATTACAGTCAAATTAAAAAATATTTTTGAAAAATACTGCCAATTGCCACCTTCTTTATTAACTGTCTGATTTGTCTGCAATTTGGATATGTTATTGTCCTAGGCAAGTGTTTTAATAAATTTCACTTACATTTCCCAAATTCACTATAACGGTCAAATTAAAAAATATTTTTTGAAAAATACTGCCAATTGCCACCTTCTTTATTAACTGTCTGATTTGTCTTCAATTTGGATATGTTATTGTCCTAGGCAAGTTGTTTAATAAATTCCACTTACATATCCCAAATTCACTATAACGGTCAAATTAAAAATTATTTTTGAAAAATACTGCCAATTGCCAACTTCTTTATTAAATGTCCGATTTGTCTGCAATTTGGATGTGTTATTGTCCTAGGCAAGTGTTTTAATAAATTTCACTTACATATCCCAAATTCACTATTACGGTCAAATTAAAAAATATTTTTGAAAAATACTGCCAATTGCCAACTTCTTTATTTACTGTCTGATTTATTTAAAATTTGGATATGCTATTGACCTAGGCAAGTGTTTTAATCAATTTCACTTACATATCCCAAATTCACCATTACGGTCAAATTAAAAAATATTTTTGAAAAATACTGCCAATTGCCAACTTCTTTATTTACTGTCTGATTTATTTAAAATTTGGATATGCTATTGACCTAGGCAAGTGTTTTAATAAATTCCACTTACATATCCCAAATTCACTATTACGGTCAAATTAAAAAATATTTTTGAAAAATACTGCCAATTGCCAACTTCTTTATTTACTGTCCCATTTATTTAAAACTTGGATATGTTATTGTCGTAGGCAATTGTTTTAATAAATTACACCTACATTTCCCAAATTCACTATTACGGTCAAATTAAAAAATATTTTTGAAAAATACTGCCAATTGCCAACTTCTTTATTTACTGTCCGATTTGTTTAAAATTTGGATATGTTATTGTTGTAGGCTGGTGTATATACACCATCCACATTTTACAAATATTGCGGTTAAATTTTTAAAAATTTGGATAAATACTGCCAATTGGCAACTTCTTTATGGTCTGATTTGTTTAAAATTTATATCATTATTCTAGGCTAGTGTATATGTACCATCCACATTTGACAAATTAACTATAATGGTCAAATTTAAAAAATATACTAACAATTTCAAACTTCTTTATTTATGGATATGTTATAGCTCTTATATAGGTAACAAGACCACACTACCACACGTTCCACTACCCATTTGTCTTTTTTGTTTGTTTATTTTGCTGTAATCCCAAAACTGACTGTTTATTGTCCGATTTGCCTACACTTTGGATATTGTCCTAAGCATTTATTGTCTGATTTATTTTTGGATATGTTATAGCCCCCAACTATATCTAAAATTACAATATTATTTCCACCTATAATACTGTTGTTTGTTTTGCCGCAACCCAAAAACTAACATTGGTATTTGTGTTTTTACAAAACTATATTTTGTAAATTACTACCAATAACTCCTTTATTTACTTTTCGACTTGTTATATCCCCCTATATCTAAATTTACCGTATATTTTGTCCCTTTAGTGCTGTTTTGTCGTAACCAAACTTTGGATGCAACATATTACTGGCCATTGCATAAGTAAATACCCCATTTCCAAATTCACTATTACGGTTGGATTAAAAAAAATAAATACAAGCTTATTATATACATCCAGCTGATAAGTAATATATATCCACATTTATGGTCAGAACAAATTTTGGATATGTTTTAAGCCAATGCGATAACAAAAAATAAATTTTTAAAACCCAAAACAACTAATCTTTCTTTGTGCTTGTTTGGAGTAGTCTTTATTTTATCCAACTTAATTTTGTAGTTAAAATCAAACTTCCCACATTCTAGCTCCCTTTCCAGCCAGTGACACAAAGGTTACGAATATTTTCAAACAATATATCTTTTTCTACCCCTATGTTGGACTTGTTTAATAGCGCACCACATTCCAAATCCTCCAGTCTACTACATTCTTTAAATTTATCATTGCCTTTAATATCTCTATGTCTTCTTGTCCATTGTTACGGAAACTTTCTATTTTTGGAATTGCCATAAAATGTTGCGGTTCCGTTAGTGTTAAAGCTTGCAAGTGGCTCGTTGGTAGGTAGATAAATAATGTCCAAATCGCACGGCAACACGCCTTGCCTATTCTTATTTATCTCTATAAATACAGTTTTACAGACACCTTTAACACAGTATACACCCCTCCTTTTCTGCCAACACTCCCACAAACTTGTTTACTACAAACGCATACACATAATGCTCGCAGGAAGTAATATTTTAATTTATCCTCTCTTTCCCTTCTTTCTTTAGCCAACTGTGCATTCCTCTGCAACAGTATTTTCCACATATTCCAATGTCTTCTAATTCCGATTTCCTCTCTAAGAAAGGCTTGGAAAGTGGCTCTATTTCTTTAATAGTGTATGGGTACAGTTTATTGGTCCGGCTTCTTAAAACGTAGGGAGTAAGGTTAGGACTTTCCACCAAGCCTAATTCTTCTAAATTGATGGAGAAAGGTGTATTTGATGTGCCCCCAGATTTGATGTAACACCTATGCTTTACACTTATGGCACCCTCCTCTATTACCTCTACATAGTTGGTAAACAGTTAAAGCTAAATGCAGATAGAGCATACTTTATTAACTTTTCCCTTTGATCTTTTGGCAGTTGTACTCCAGTTATCTTCCCCCAATATGCATCGTTAAACACTAAACAACAACCGTTTTGTAATTGGCAACTTTCACCCACATGCAGAGGTACAGCATAGAATGGAGCATTTTGAAAGTACCGTTTGTTGTCTTCTATTAGACTTAAACAATCTCTTAAAGGTTCAAACCCTTTACCAAAACCTCTACAACAGATTGTTGCCTCTAACCTTGCCATTCTCTCTAGCTAGTTGAGAATGTTTCTTTTAGGTTTACAAAGTTTATTATATGGTTTCCTATACTTTTAATTACTCCAGGGCTTGTAATCTGGCATATAAATTTATTATATATTTTTACCCTGCTATTTACATTAAACCATGTTAAACAGTCTTTACTAACATTATCTACAATAACATTATGGGGGTCCATTCGCCCCCCCTGGTAGCAAAAGTTTTCTGTAAGATATTGGCACATTTCCAACCAAATCTAGTGTTATATCGAAATCCATAAGATAGTACATTTCCAGATCTTGCAGTATCTTTGGAAGGTCTTCCATCAAATCCTTAATTTTAACATTTGCAAGCTCTATTTTATAGGGAATTGCTATAGGATCATCATACTTTTGTTTAATTTGGTCAATATCTTTCTTTATTATTTGTAACACACCCTCGCTTTGGGAGAATGGTAGTTTGGCCACAACACCATGTCGAGCTAAAGAGAACTTTTTAAATATTCCTCATAAGTAGCTATTAAACGAGCCACATATTTCCTTCTTAACTTTAAATTTATTCCGAACATCCCCATCACAATCCGCAACATTGGTTATCTAACATTATGTTATCATAAAACGCATCCGTTATAGATGTTATTTAATTTTGGTTCACCCTCGCAATAGTTTATATTACCTATGTCTGTAAGAAGGTTATTATTACGTAGATTTTCTAATAAAAACCATATACCGAATCTTTCGTTAGTGGGTTTAATACAATTCCCCAATAAATGGCTAACAGAGTACATTTCTTTTATACAAAAGTAGCGGAAACATGTAAACAGGACAGATATAGGCATATATGTGTTGTAAATATATATTGTATATAAACATAGGCGAGCGGCAAGTGTAACATGTAAGTGGACACCCACATGCAAATATGGAATACCCACAAATTCGACTAAATAAGTTTATAGTCTCAATATAATTAACATATTAACATTAGTACCCAAATTGTCGAAATTCTATAATTCTATTCTTAGTCCTTGTATTAGGTTTTGTACTATTAAACCCAACACCCCATGCAGTAGAGTAATATATGTATTTAATACGCACATTCTACAAGACCCATACATCTGTTGTATAAGCAGCAGAATAGACGTCTCATTGTGTTGTTGTAAAGTAAAACATAAATTGTGCTGGATACAACCGGCCAGATATTAGACAGGAAATGTGTTGGAAGTGTATTGCCAAAGACAAACACCACATAGTGCAGCATGTAATCAATCCATTACTATTTAGACAGTATTGGTACAACATCCGATATATTAGCCAAACCCACAATCAAACTTGGAAAACAAACAGTAAAAGATAAATATTATAGTAACAGAAATAGTAAGAGTATAAGGACATAGTAATATTTAAAGTTTATAAAACAACACAAACGCAGAGACACAATAAATAACACACTCCAACACATTTGGACACAGGCACAAATACTGGTTTACATCCATTTAACACAACTTTACACGTTCTGTCGACTGACACAAAAATAGTTTGTAAATTGTGTAAGAAATATATGTAATATAAACAAATTTAACACAATCATAACATTGTCCACAATGTGGACAATGTTATGATTGTGTTAAATTTGTTTATATTACATATATTTCTTACACAATTTACAAACTATTTTTGTGTCAGTCGACAGAACGTGTAAAGTTGTGTTAAATGGATGTAAACCAGTATTTGTGCCTGTGTCCAAATGTGTTGGAGTGTGTTATTTATTGTGTCTCTGCGTTTGTGTTGTTTTATAAACTTTAAATATTACTATGTCCTTATACTCTTACTATTTCTGTTACTATAATATTTATCTTTTACTGTTTGTTTTCCAAGTTTGATTGTGGGTTTGGCTAATATATCGGATGTTGTACCAATACTGTCTAAATAGTAATGGATTGATTACATGCTGCACTATGTGGTGTTTGTCTTTGGCAATACACTTCCAACACATTTCCTGTCTAATATCTGGCCGGTTGTATCCAGCACAATTTATGTTTTACTTTACAACAACACAATGAGACGTCTATTCTGCTGCTTATACAACAGATGTATGGGTCTTGTAGAATGTGCGTATTAAATACATATATTACTCTACTGCATGGGGTGTTGGGTTTAATAGTACAAAACCTAATACAAGGACTAAGAATAGAATTATAGAATTTCGACAATTTGGGTACTAATGTTAATATGTTAATTATATTGAGACTATAAACTTATTTAGTCGAATTTGTGGGTATTCCATATTTGCATGTGGGTGTCCACTTACATGTTACACTTGCCGCTCGCCTATGTTTATATACAATATATATTTACAACACATATATGCCTATATCTGTCCTGTTTACATGTTTCCGCTACTTTTGTATAAAAGAAATGTACTCTGTTAGCCATTTATTGGGGAATTGTATTAAACCCACTAACGAAAGATTCGGTATATGGTTTTTATTAGAAAATCTACGTAATAATAACCTTCTTACAGACATAGGTAATATAAACTATTGCGAGGGTGAACCAAAATTAAATAACATCTATAACGGATGCGTTTTATGATAACATAATGTTAGATAACCAATGTTGCGGATTGTGATGGGGATGTTCGGAATAAATTTAAAGTTAAGAAGGAAATATGTGGCTCGTTTAATAGCTACTTATGAGGAATATTTAAAAAGTTCTCTTTAGCTCGACATGGTGTTGTGGCCAAACTACCATTCTCCCAAAGCGAGGGTGTGTTACAAATAATAAAGAAAGATATTGACCAAATTAAACAAAAGTATGATGATCCTATAGCAATTCCCTATAAAATAGAGCTTGCAAATGTTAAAATTAAGGATTTGATGGAAGACCTTCCAAAGATACTGCAAGATCTGGAAATGTACTATCTTATGGATTTCGATATAACACTAGATTTGGTTGGAAATGTGCCAATATCTTACAGAAAACTTTTGCTACCAGGGGGGGGCGAATGGACCCCCATAATGTTATTGTAGATAATGTTAGTAAAGACTGTTTAACATGGTTTAATGTAAATAGCAGGGTAAAAATATATAATAAATTTATATGCCAGATTACAAGCCCTGGAGTAATTAAAAGTATAGGAAACCATATAATAAACTTTGTAAACCTAAAAGAAACATTCTCAACTAGCTAGAGAGAATGGCAAGGTTAGAGGCAACAATCTGTTGTAGAGGTTTTGGTAAAGGGTTTGAACCTTTAAGAGATTGTTTAAGTCTAATAGAAGACAACAAACGGTACTTTCAAAATGCTCCATTCTATGCTGTACCTCTGCATGTGGGTGAAAGTTGCCAATTACAAAACGGTTGTTGTTTAGTGTTTAACGATGCATATTGGGGGAAGATAACTGGAGTACAACTGCCAAAAGATCAAAGGGAAAAGTTAATAAAGTATGCTCTATCTGCATTTAGCTTTAACTGTTTACCAACTATGTAGAGGTAATAGAGGAGGGTGCCATAAGTGTAAAGCATAGGTGTTACATCAAATCTGGGGGCACATCAAATACACCTTTCTCCATCAATTTAGAAGAATTAGGCTTGGTGGAAAGTCCTAACCTTACTCCCTACGTTTTAAGAAGCCGGACCAATAAACTGTACCCATACACTATTAAAGAAATAGAGCCACTTTCCAAGCCTTTCTTAGAGAGGAAATCGGAATTAGAAGACATTGGAATATGTGGAAAATACTGTTGCAGAGGAATGCACAGTTGGCTAAAGAAAGAAGGGAAAGAGAGGATAAATTAAAATATTACTTCCTGCGAGCATTATGTGTATGCGTTTGTAGTAAACAAGTTTGTGGGAGTGTTGGCAGAAAAGGAGGGGTGTATACTGTGTTAAAGGTGTCTGTAAAACTGTATTTATAGAGATAAATAAGAATAGGCAAGGCGTGTTGCCGTGCGATTTGGACATTATTTATCTACCTACCAACGAGCCGCTTGCAAGCTTTAACACTAACGGAACCGCAACATTTTATGGCAATTCCAAAAATAGAAAGTTTCCGTAACAATGGACAAGAAGACATAGAGATATTAAAGGCAATGATAAATTTAAAGAATGTAGTAGACTGGAGGATTTGGAATGTGGTGCGCTATTAAACAAGTCCAACATAGGGGTAGAAAAAGATATATTGTTTGAAAATATTCGTAACCTTTGTGTCACTGGCTGGAAAGGGAGCTAGAATGTGGGAAGTTTGATTTTAACTACAAAATTAAGTTGGATAAAATAAAGACTACTCCAAACAAGCACAAAGAAAGATTAGTTGTTTTGGGTTTTAAAAATTTATTTTTTGTTATCGCATTGGCTTAAAACATATCCAAAATTTGTTCTGACCATAAATGTGGATATATATTACTTATCAGCTGGATGTATATAATAAGCTTGTATTTATTTTTTTTAATCCAACCGTAATAGTGAATTTGGAAATGGGGTATTTACTTATGCAATGGCCAGTAATATATTGCATCCAAAGTTTGGTTACGACAAAACAGCACTAAAGGGACAAAATATACGGTAAATTTAGATATAGGGGGATATAACAAGTCGAAAAGTAAATAAAGGAGTTATTGGTAGTAATTTACAAAATATAGTTTTGTAAAAACACAAATACCAATGTTAGTTTTTAGGTTGCGGCAAAACAAACAACAGTATTATAGGTGGAAATAATATTGTAATTTTAGATATAGTTGGGGGCTATAACATATCCAAAAATAAATCAGACAATAAATGCTTAGGACAATATCCAAAGTGTAGGCAAATCGGACAATAAACAGTCAGTTTTGGGATTACAGCAAAATAAACAAACAAAAAAGACAAATGGGTAGTGGAACGTGTGGTAGTGTGGTCTTGTTACCTATATAAGAGCTATAACATATCCATAAATAAAGAAGTTTGAAATTGTTAGTATATTTTTTAAATTTGACCATTATAGTTAATTTGTCAAATGTGGATGGTACATATACACTAGCCTAGAATAATGATATAAATTTTAAACAAATCAGACCATAAAGAAGTTGCCAATTGGCAGTATTTATCCAAATTTTTAAAAATTTAACCGCAATATTTGTAAAATGTGGATGGTGTATATACACTAGCCTACAACAATAACATATCCAAATTTTAAACAAATCGGACAGTAAATAAAGAAGTTGGCAATTGGCAGTATTTTTCAAAAATATTTTTTAATTTGACCGTAATAGTGAATTTGGGAAATGTAGGTGTAATTTATTAAAACAATTGCCTACGACAATAACATATCCAAGTTTTAAATAAATGGGACAGTAAATAAAGAAGTTGGCAATTGGCAGTATTTTTCAAAAATATTTTTTAATTTGACCGTAATAGTGAATTTGGGATATGTAAGTGGAATTTATTAAAACACTTGCCTAGGTCAATAGCATATCCAAATTTTAAATAAATCAGACAGTAAATAAAGAAGTTGGCAATTGGCAGTATTTTTCAAAAATATTTTTTAATTTGACCGTAATGGTGAATTTGGGATATGTAAGTGAAATTGATTAAAACACTTGCCTAGGTCAATAGCATATCCAAATTTTAAATAAATCAGACAGTAAATAAAGAAGTTGGCAATTGGCAGTATTTTTCAAAAATATTTTTTAATTTGACCGTAATAGTGAATTTGGGATATGTAAGTGAAATTTATTAAAACACTTGCCTAGGACAATAACACATCCAAATTGCAGACAAATCGGACATTTAATAAAGAAGTTGGCAATTGGCAGTATTTTTCAAAAATAATTTTTAATTTGACCGTTATAGTGAATTTGGGATATGTAAGTGGAATTTATTAAACAACTTGCCTAGGACAATAACATATCCAAATTGAAGACAAATCAGACAGTTAATAAAGAAGGTGGCAATTGGCAGTATTTTTCAAAAAATATTTTTTAATTTGACCGTTATAGTGAATTTGGGAAATGTAAGTGAAATTTATTAAAACACTTGCCTAGGACAATAACATATCCAAATTGCAGACAAATCAGACAGTTAATAAAGAAGGTGGCAATTGGCAGTATTTTTCAAAAATATTTTTTAATTTGACTGTAATAGTGAATTTGGGATATGTACGTGGAATTTATTAAAACACTTGCCTAGGACAATAACACATCCAAATTGAAGACAAATCGAACAGTAAATAAAGAAGTTGGCAATTGGCAGTATTTTTCAAAAATATTTTTGACCGCAATAGTGAATTTGGGAAATGTAAGTGAAATTTATTAAAACACTTGCCTAGGACAATAACATATCCAAATTGCAGACAAATCGGACAGTAAACACCAAAGATAGTTTTTTAGCCTGAATTTGAAAATTAATTTTTAAAAATATAGAGGAGGGATGGGGATGGGGACAATATATTTAATATATGCAAGAGTATATTTAGTATTGGCCAACGCGGGGGAGCTCTATAGGCGGGAGCTGGCGTCGGCTCAAAAACAGCTCCCCATAAGAATAACATGGGGAAAAAGCGCCGATTCTGGGGTTAAACCGGTAATTCTCCTCTACTATACAATAACTTCTAAGTTGTTTACATGTGTTGTTTATTTAGTGTGGAGTTATTTTTGAACTCGTGGATTTCTGCAAAGGATGTATTAAAATTAATGCAAATTTTAAATGGGGGAAAATAAGGCAGGGGCCAAAAAGAAAATTTGTGTAGGGTAGGATCGGGCGTCGGTGCAAAAACTGATCCCCATAAGAATAACATGGGAAAAAAGCGCCGGAAGTGATGCAAAACCATCATTTCACCACTACTGGTGTTAAAGGGTTACTGGAGGAATGAGGGTACACTGGTGGTTTTGTTACCGGGAGGGAACACAATTGATCACACGTGAATAATCCTGAAGATAGTGTTGTAAGGTGCAAAGCGGAGGGAAGTTGGGATGACAGGATTGCTACCCGAAGGTGTTAAAGTGTTACTGGAGGAATGAGGGTACACTGGTGGTTATATCACCGCGAGGGAACACAGTTGATCACACCCGGATTATCCTGAAGGTAGTTTTGTCAGTTACAAAGAAGAAGGAAGTTGGGCTGACAGGATTGCTACCCGAAGGTGTTAAAGGGTTACTGGAGGAATGAGATACACTGGTGGTTTTGTCACCGGGAGGGAACACAGTTGATCACACCCGGATTATCCTGAAGATAGTGTTGTCAGGTGAAAAGTGGAAGAAAGTTGGGATGACAGGATTACTACCCGAAGGTGTTAAAGGGTTACTGGAGGAATAAGGTACACTGGTGGTTTTGTCACCGGGAGGGAACACAGTTGATCACACCCGGATTACCTTGAAGGTAGTTTTGTCAGTTACAAAGAAGAAGGAATTTGGGCTGACAGGATTGCTACTCGTAGGTGTTAAAGGGTTACTGGAGGAATGAGGGTAATCTGGTGGTTTTGTCACCGGGAGGGAACACAGTTGATCACACCCGGATTACCTTGAAGGTAGTTTTGTCAGTTACAAAGAAGAAGGAATTTGGGCTGACAGGATTGCTACTCGTAGGTGTTAAAGGGTTACTGGAGGAATGAGGGTAATCTGGTGGTTTTGTCACCGGGAGGGAACACAATTGATCACACCTGGATAATCCTGAATGTAGTTTTGTCAGGTACAATGAAGAAGGAATTTGGAATGACAGGATTTCTACTCGTAGGTGTTAAAGGGTTACTGGAGGAATGAGGGTACACTGGTGGTTTTGTTACCGGGAGGGAACACAATTGATCACACGTGAATAATCCTGAAGATAGTGTTGTCAGGTGCAAAGAGGAAGAAAGTTGGGATGACAGGATTACTACCCGAAGGTGTTAAAGGGTTACTGGAGGAATGAGGGTACACTGGTGGTTTTATCACAACAAGGGAACACAGTTGATCACACCCGGATTTACCTGAAGGTAGTTTTGTCAGTTACAAAGAAGAAGGAATTTTTGCTGACAGGATTGCTACTCGTAGGTGTTAAAGGCTTAATGGAGGAATGAGGGTACACTGGTGGTTTTGTCACCGGGATGGAACACAATTGATCACACCTGGATAATCCTGAATGTAGTTTTGTCAGGTACAATGAAGAAGGAATTTGGAATGACAGGATTGCTACTCGTAGGTGTTAAAGGGTTACTGGAGGAATGAGGGAACATTGGTGATTTTGTCACCGGGAGGGAACACAATTGATCACACTTGAATAATCCTGAAGATAGTGTTGTCAGGTGCAAAGTGGAAAGAAGTTGGGATGACAGGATTACTACCCGAAGGTGTTAAAGGGTTACTGGAGGAATGAGGGTACACTGGTGGTTTTATCACAACAAGGGAACACAGTTGATCACACCCGGATTTACCTGAAGGTAGTTTTTTCAGTTACAAAGAAGAAGGAAGTTGGGCTGACAGGATTGCTACTCGTAGGTGTTAAAGGGTTACTGGAGGAATGAGGGTACACTGGTGGTTTTGTTACCGGGAGGGAACACAATTGATCACACGTGAATAATCCTGAAGATAGTGTTGTAAGGTGCAAAGCGGAGGGAAGTTGGGATGACAGGATTGCTACCCGAAGGTGTTAAAGTGTTACTGGAGGAATGAGGGTACACTGGTGGTTATATCACCGCGAGGGAACACAGTTGATCACACCCGGATTATCCTGAAGGTAGTTTTGTCAGTTACAAAGAAGAAGGAAGTTGGGCTGACAGGATTGCTACCCGAAGGTGTTAAAGGGTTACTGGAGGAATGAGATACACTGGTGGTTTTGTCACCGGGAGGGAACACAGTTGATCACACCCGGATTATCCTGAAGATAGTGTTGTCAGGTGAAAAGTGGAAGAAAGTTGGGATGACAGGATTACTACCCGAAGGTGTTAAAGGGTTACTGGAGGAATAAGGTACACTGGTGGTTTTGTCACCGGGAGGGAACACAGTTGATCACACCCGGATTACCTTGAAGGTAGTTTTGTCAGTTACAAAGAAGAAGGAATTTGGGCTGACAGGATTGCTACTCGTAGGTGTTAAAGGGTTACTGGAGGAATGAGGGTAATCTGGTGGTTTTGTCACCGGGAGGGAACACAGTTGATCACACCCGGATTACCTTGAAGGTAGTTTTGTCAGTTACAAAGAAGAAGGAATTTGGGCTGACAGGATTGCTACTCGTAGGTGTTAAAGGGTTACTGGAGGAATGAGGGTAATCTGGTGGTTTTGTCACCGGGAGGGAACACAATTGATCACACCTGGATAATCGTGAATGTAGTTTTGTCAGGTACAATGAAGAAGGAATTTGGAATGTCAAGATTGCTACTCGTAGGTGTTAGAGGGTTACTGGAGGAATGAGGGAACATTGGTGATTTTGTCACCGGGAGGGAACACAATTGATCACACTTGAATAATCCTGAAGATAGTGTTGTCAGGTGCAAAGTGGAAAGAAGTTGGGATGACAGGATTACTACCCGAAGGTGTTAAAGGGTTACTGGAGGAATGAGGGTACACTGGTGGTTTTATCACAACAAGGGAACACAGTTGATCACACCCGGATTTACCTGAAGGTAGTTTTTTCAGTTACAAAGAAGAAGGAAGTTGGGCTGACAGGATTGCTACCCGAAGGTGTTAAAGGGTTACTGGAGGAATGAGATACACTGGTGGTTTTGTCACCGGGAGGGAACACAGTTGATCACACCCGGATTATCCTGAAGGTAGTTTTATCAGTTACAAAGAAGAAGGAAGTTGGGCTGACAGGATTGCTACTCGTAGGTGTTAAATTGTTACTGGACGAATGAGGGTACACTGGTGCTTTTGTTACCGGGAGGGAACACAATTGATCACACTTGAATAATCCTGAAGATAGTGTTGTCAGGTGCAAAGTGGAAGGAAGTTGGGATGACAGGATTACTACCCGAAGGTGTTAAAGGGTTACTGGAGGAATGAGGTACACTGGTGGTTTTGTCACCGGAAGGGAACACAGTTGATCACACCCGGATTATCCTGAAGGCAGTTTTGTCAGTTACAAAGAAGAAGGAATTTGGGCTGACAGGATTGCTACTCGTAGGTGTTAAAGGGTTACTGGAGAAATGAGGGTACACTGGTGGTTTTGTCACCGGGAGGGAACCCAATTGATCACACCTGGATAATCTTGAATGTAGTTTTGTCAGGTACAATGAAGAAGGAATTTGGAATGACAGGATTGCTACTCGTAGGTGTTAAAGGGTTACTGGAGGAATGAGGGAACATTGGTGATTTTGTCACTCGGAGGAAACACAATTGGTCACACTTGAATAATCCTGAAGATAGTGTTGTCAGGTGCAAAGGGGAAAGAAGTTGGGATGTCAGGATTACTACCCGAAGGTGTTAAAGGGTTACTGGAGGAATGAGGGTACACTGGTGGTTTTATCACAACAAGGGAACACAGTTGATCACACCCGGATTTACCTGAAGGTAGTTTTGTCAGTTACAAAGAAGAAGGAATTTTTGCTGACAGGATTGCTACTCGTAGGTGTTAAAGGGTTAATGGAGGAATGAGGGTACACTGGTGGTTTTGTCACCAGGATGGAACACAATTGATCACACCTGGATAATCCTGAATGTAGTTTTGTCAGGTACAATGAAGAAGGAATTTGGAATGACAGGATTGCTACTCGTAGGTGTTAAAGGGTTACTGGAGGAATGAGGGAACATTGGTGATTTTGTCACCGGGAGGGAACACAATTGATCACACTTGAATAATCCTGAAGATAGTGTTGTCAGGTGCAAAGTGGAAGGAAGTTGGGATGACAGGATTGCTACCCGAAGGTGTTAAAGTGTTACTGGAGGAATGAGGGTACACTGGTGGTTATATCACCGCGAGGGAACACAGTTGATCACACCCGGATTATCCTGAAGGTAGTTTTGTCAGTTACAAAGAAGAAGGAAGTTGGGCTGACAGGATTGCTACCCGAAGGTGTTAAAGGGTTACTGGAGGAATGAGATACACTGGTGGTTTTGTCACCGGGAGGGAACACAGTTGATCACACCCGGATTATCCTGAAGGTAGTTTTGTCAGTTACAAAGAAGAAGGAAGTTGGGCTGACAGGATTGCTACTCGTAGGTGTTAAAGGGTTACTGGACGAATGAGGGTACACTGGTGCTTTTGTTACCGGGAGGGAACACAATTGATCACACTTGAATAATCCTAAAGATAGTGTTGTCAGGTGCAAAGTGGAAGGAAGTTGGGATGACAGGATTACTACCCGAAGGTGTTAAAGGGTTACTGGAGGAATGAGGTACACTGGTGGTTTTGTCACCGGAAGGGAACACAGTTGATCACACCCGGATTATCCTGAAGGCAGTTTTGTCAGTTACAAAGAAGAAGGAATTTGGGCTGACAGGATTGCTACTCCTAGGTGTTAAAGGGTTACTGGAGAAATGAGGGTACACTGGTGGTTTTGTCACCGGGAGGGAACCCAATTGATCACACCTGGATAATCTTGAATGTAGTTTTGTCAGGTACAATGAAGAAGGAATTTGGAATGACAGGATTGCTACTCGTAGGTGTTAAAGGGTTACTGGAGGAATGAGGGAACATTGGTGATTTTGTCACTGGGAGGAAACACAATTGATCACACTTGAATAATCCTGAAGATAGTGTTGTCAGGTGCAAAGTGGAAAGAAGTTGGGATGACAGGATTACTACCCGAAGGTGTTAAAGGGTTACTGGAGGAATGAGGGTACACTGGTGGTTTTTTCACAACAAGGGAACACAGTTCATCACACCCGGATTTACCTGAAGGTAGTTTTGTCAGTTACAAAGAAGAAGGAAGTTGGGCTGACAGGATTGCTACTCGTAGGTGTTAAAGGGTTACTGGAGGAATGAGGGTATACTGGTGGTTTTGTCACCGGGAGGGAACACAGTTGATCACACCCGGATTATCCTGAAGGTAGTTTTGTCAGTTACAAAGAATAAAGAAGTTTGGCTGACAGGATTGCTACTCGTAGGTGTTAAAGGGTTACTGGAGGAATGAGGGTACACTGGTGGTTTTGTTACCGGGAGGGAACACAGTTGATCATACACGGATTATCCTGAAAGTAGTTTCGTCAGTTACAAAGAAGATGGAATTTGCGCTGACAGGATTGCTACTCGTAGGTGTTAAAGGGTTACTGGAGGAATGAGGGTACACTGGTGGTTTTGTCACCGGGAGGGAACACAGTTGATCACACCTGGATAATCGTGAATGTAGTTTTGTCAGGTACAATGAAGAAGGAATTTGGAATGACAGGATTGCTACTCGTAGGTGTTAGAGGGTTACTGGAGGAATGAGGGAACATTGGTGATTTTGTCACCGGGAGGGAACACAATTGATCACACTTGAATAATCCTTAAGATAGTGTTGTCAGGTGCAAAGTGGAAGGAAGTTGGGATGACAGGATTGCTACCCGAAGGTGTTAAAGTGTTACTGGAGGAATGAGGGTACACTGGTGGTTATATCACCGCGAGGGAACACAGTTGATCACACCCGGATTATCCTGAAGGTAGTTTTGTCAGTTACAAAGAAGAAGGAAGTTGGGCTGACAGAATTGCTACCCGAAGGTGTTAAAGGGTTACTGGAGGAATGAGATACACTGGTGGTTTTGTCACCGGGAGGGAACACAGTTGATCACACCCGGATTATCCTGAAGGTAGTTTTGTCAGTTACAAAGAAGAAGGAAGTTGGGCTGACAGGATTGCTACTCGTAGGTGTTAAAGGGTTACTGGACGAATGAGGGTACACTGGTGCTTTTGTTACCGGGAGGGAACACAATTGATCACACTTGAATAATCCTGAAGATAGTGTTGTCTGGTGCAAAGTGGAAGGAAGTTGGGATGACAGGATTACTACCCGAAGGTGTTAAAGGGTTACTGGAGGAATGAGGTACACTGGTGGTTTTGTCACCGGAAGGGAACACAGTTGATCACACCCGGATTATCCTGAAGGCAGTTTTGTCAGTTACAAAGAAGAAGGAATTTGGGCTGACAGGATTGCTACTCGTAGGTGTTAAAGGGTTACTGGAGAAATGAGGGTACACTGGTGGTTTTGACACCGGGAGGGAACCCAATTGATCACACCTGGATAATCTTGAATGTAGTTTTGTCAGGTACAATGAAGAAGGAATTTGGAATGACAGGATTGCTACTCGTAGGTGTTAAAGGGTTACTGGAGGAATGAGGGAACATTGGTGATTTTGTCACTGGGAGGAAACACAATTGATCACACTTGAATAATCCTGAAGATAGTGTTGTCAGGTGCAAAGTGGAAAGAAGTTGGGATGACAGGATTACTACCCGAAGGTGTTAAAGGGTTACTGGAGGAATGAGGGTACACTGGTGGTTTTATCACAACAAGGGAACACAGTTGATCACACCCGGATTTACCTGAAGGTAGTTTTGTCAGTTACAAAGAAGAAGGAATTTTTGCTGACAGGAATGCTACTCGTTGGTGTTAAAGGGTTAATGGAGGAATGAGGGTCCACTGGTGGTTTTGTCACCGGGATGGAACACAATTGATCACACCTTGATAATCCTGAATGTAGTTTTGTCAGGTACAATGAAGAAGGAATTTGGAATGACAGGATTGCTACTCGTATGTGTTAAAGGGTTACTGGAGGAATGAGGGAACATTGGTGATTTTGTCACCGGGAGGGAACACAATTGATCACACTTGAATAATCCTGAAGATAGTGTTGTCAGGTGCAAAGTGGAAAGAAGTTGGGATGACAGGATTACTACCCGAAGGTGTTAAAGGGTTACTGGAGGAATGAGGGTACACTGGTGGTTTTATCACAACAAGGGAACACAGTTCATCACACCCGGATTTACCTGAAGGTAGTTTTGTCAGTTACAAAGAAGAAGGAAGTTGGGCTGACAGGATTGCTACTCGTAGGTGTTAAAGGGTTACTGGAGGAATGAGGGTATACTGGTGGTTTTGTCACCAGGAGGGAACACAGTTGATCACACCCGGATTATCCTGAAGGTAGTTTTGTCAGTTACAAAGAAGAAGGAAGTTGGGCTGACAGGATTGCTACTCGTAGGTGTTAAAGGGTTACTGGAGGAATGAGGGTACACTGGTGGTTTTGTTACCGGGAGGGAACACAGTTGATCATACACGGATTATCCTGAAAGTAGTTTCGTCAGTTACAAAGAAGATGGAATTTGCGCTGACAGGATTGCTACTCGTAGGTGTTAAAGGGTTACTGGAGGAATGAGGGTACACTGGTGGTTTTGTCACCGGGAGGGAACACAGTTGATCACACCTGGATAATCGTGAATGTAGTTTTGTCAGGTACAATGAAGAAGGAATTTGGAATGACAAGATTGCTACTCGTAGGTGTTAGAGGGTTACTGGAGGAATGAGGGAACATTGGTGATTTTGTCACCGGGAGGGAACACAATTGATCACACTTGAATAATCCTGAAGATAGTGTTGTCAGGTGCAAAGTGGAAGGAAGTTGGGATGACAGGATTACTACCCGAAGGTGTTAAAGGGTTACTGGAGGAATGAGTTTACACTGGTCGTTTTATCACCGCGAGGGAACACAGTTGATCACACCCGGATTATCCTGAAGGTAGTTTTGTCAATTACAAAGAAGAAGGAAGTTGGGCTGACAGGATTGCTACCCGAAGGTGTTAAAGGGTTACTGGAGGAATGAGGTACACTGGTGGTTTTGTCACCGGGAGGGAACACAGTTGATCACACACGGATTACCCTGAAGGTAGTTTTGTCAGTTACAAAGAAGAAGGAATTTGGGCTGACGGGATTGCTACTCGTAGGTGTTAAAGGGTTACTGGAGGAATGAGGGTAATCTGGTGGTTTTGTCACCGGGAGGGAACACAATTGATCACACCTGGATAATCCTGAATGTAGTTTTGTCAGGTACAATGAAGAAGGAATTTGGAATGACAGGATTGCTACTCGTAGGTGTTAAAGGGTTACTGGAGGAATTAGGGTACACTGGTGGTTTTGTTACCGGGAGGGAACACAATTGATCACACGTGAATAATCCTGAAGATAGTGTTGTCAGGTGCAAAGTGGAAGGAAGATGGGATGAAAGGATTACTACCCGAAGGTGTTAAAGGGTTACTGGAGGAATGAGGTACACTGGTGGTTTTGTCACCGGGAGGGAACACAGTTGATCACACCCGGATTATCCTGAAAGTAGTTTCGTCAGTTACAAAGAAGAAGGAATTTGCGCTGACAGGATTGCTACTCGTAGGTGTTAAAGGGTTACTGGAGGAATGAGGGTATACTGGTGGTTTTGTCACCGGGAGGGAACACAGTTGAGCACACGTGGATAATCTTGAATGTAGTTTTGTCAGGTACAATGAAGAAGGAATCCGGAATGACAGGATTGCTACTCGATGGTGTTAAAGTGTTACTGGAGGAATGAGGGAACATTGGTGATTTTGTCACTGGGAGGAAACACAATTGATCACACTTGAATAATCCTGAAGATAGTGTTGTCAGGTGCAAAGTGGAAAGAAGTTGGGATGACAGGATTACTACCCGAAGGTGTTAAAGGGTTACTGGAGGAATGAGGTACACTGGTGGTTTTGTCACCGGGAGGGAACACAGTTGATCACACCCGGATTATCCTGAAGGTAGTTTTGTCAGTTACAAAGAAGAAGGAATTTTTGCTGACAGGATTGCTACTCGTAGGTGTTAAAGGGTTACTGGAGGAATGAGGGTACACTGGTGGTTTTGTCACCGGGAGGGAACACAATTGATCACACCTGGATAATCCTGAATGTAGTTTTGTCAGGTACAATGAAGAAGGAATTTGGAATGACAGGATTGCTACCCGAAGGTGTTAAAGTGTTACTGGAGGAATGAGGGTACACTGGTGGTTATATCACCGCGAGGGAACACAGTTGATCACACCCGGACTATCCTGAAGGTAGTTTTGTCAGTTACAAAGAAGAAGGAAGTTGGGCTGACAGGATTGCTACCCGAAGGTGTTAAAGGGTTACTGGAGGAATGAGATACACTGGTGGTTTTGTCACCGGGAGGGAACACAGTTGATCACACCCGGATTATCCTGAAGGTAGTTTTGTCAGTTACAAAGAAGAAGGAAGTTGGGCTGACAGGATTGCTACTCGTAGGTGTTAAAGGGTTACTGGACGAATGAGGGTACACTGGTGCTTTTGTTACCGGGAGGGAACACAATTGATCACACTTGAATAATCCTGAAGATAGTGTTGTCTGGTGCAAAGTGGAAGGAAATTGGGATGACAGGATTACTACCCGAAGGTGTTAAAGGGTTACTGAAGGAATGAGGTACACTGGTGGTTTTGTCACCGGAAGGGAACACAGTTGATCACACCCGGATTATCCTGAAGGCAGTTTTGTCAGTTACAAAGAAGAAGGAATTTGGGCTGACAGGATTGCTACTCGTAGGTGTTAAAGGGTTACTGGAGAAATGAGGGTACACTGGTGGTTTTGACACCGGGAGGGAACCCAATTGATCACACCTGGATAATCTTGAATGTAGTTTTGTCAGGTACAATGAAGAAGGAATTTGGAATGACAGGATTGCTACTCGTAGGTGTTAAAGGGTTACTGGAGGAATGAGGGAACATTGGTGATTTTGTCACTGGGAGGAAACACAATTGATCACACTTGAATAATCCTGAAGATAGTGTTGTCAGGTGCAAAGTGGAAAGAAGTTGGGATGACAGGATTACTACCCGAAGGTGTTAAAGGGTTACTGGAGGAATGAGGGTACACTGGTGGTTTTATCACAACAAGGGAACACAGTTGATCAAACCCGGATTTACCTGAAGGTAGTTTTGTCAGTTACAAAGAAGAAGGAATTTTTGCTGACATGATTGCTACTCGTTGGTGTTAAAGGGTTAATGGAGGAATGAGGGTCCACTGGTGGTTTTGTCACCGGGATGGAACACAATTGATCACACCTGGATAATCCTGAATGTAGTTTTGTCAGGTACAATGAAGAAGGAATTTGGAATGACAGGATTGCTACTCGTATGTGTTAAAGGGTTACTGGAGGAATGAGGGAACATTGGTGATTTTGTCACCGGGAGGGAACACAATTGATCACACTTGAATAATCCTGAAGATAGTGTTGTCAGGTGCAAAGTGGAAAGAAGTTGGGATGACAGGATTACTACCCGAAGGTGTTAAAGGGTTACTGGAGGAATGAGGGTACACTGGTGGTTTTATCACAACAAGGGAACACAGTTCATCACACCCGGATTTACCTGAAGGTAGTTTTGTCAGTTACAAAGAAGAAGGAAGTTGGGCTGACAGGATTGCTACTCGTAGGTGTTAAAGGGTTACTGGAGGAATGAGGGTATACTGGTGGTTTTGTCACCAGGAGGGAACACAGTTGATCACACCCGGATTATCCTGAAGGTAGTTTTGTCAGTTACTAAGAAGAAGGAAGTTGGGCTGATAGGATTGCTACTCGTAGGTGTTAAAGGGTTACTGGAGGAATGAGGGTACACTGGTGGTTTTGTTACCGGGAGGGAACACAGTTGATCATACACGGATTATCCTGAAAGTAGTTTCGTCAGTTACAAAGAAGATGGAATTTGCGCTGACAGGATTGCTACTCGTAGGTGTTAAAGGGTTACTGGAGGAATGAGGGTACACTGGTGGTTTTGTCACCGGGAGGGAACACAGTTGATCACACCCGGATAATCGTGAATGTAGTTTTGTCAGGTACAATGAAGAAGGAATTTGGAATGTCAAGATTGCTACTCGTAGGTGTTAGAGGGTTACTGGAGGAATGAGGGAACATTGGTGATTTTGTCACCGGGAGGGAACACAATTGATCACACTTGAATAATCCTGAAGATAGTGTTGTCAGGTGCAAAGTGGAAGGAAGTTGGGATGACAGGATTACTACCCGAAGGTGTTAAAGGGTTACTGGAGGAATGAGTTTACACTGGTCGTTTTATCACCGCGAGGGAACACAGTTGATCACACCCGGATTATCCTGAAGGTAGTTTTGTCAATTACAAAGAAGAAGGAAGTTGGGCTGACAGGATTGCTACCCGAAGGTGTTAAAGGGTTACTGGAGGAATGAGGTACACTGGTGGTTTTGTCACCGGGAGGGAACACAGTTGATCACACACGGATTACCCTGAAGGTAGTTTTGTCAGTTACAAAGAAGAAGGAATTTGGGCTGACGGGATTGCTACTCGTAGGTGTTAAAGGGTTACTGGAGGAATGAGGGTAATCTGGTGGTTTTGTCACCGGGAGGGAACACAATTGATCACACCTGGATAATCCTGAATGTAGTTTTGTCAGGTACAATGAAGAAGGAATTTGGAATGACAGGATTGCTACTCGTAGGTGTTAAAGGGTTACTGGAGGAATTAGGGTACACTGGTGGTTTTGTTACCGGGAGGGAACACAATTGATCACACTTGAATAATCCTGAAGATAGTGTTGTCAGGTGCAAAGTGGAAGGAAGATGGGATGAAAGGATTACTACCCGAAGGTGTTAAAGGGTTACTGGAGGAATGAGGTACACTGGTGGTTTTGTCACCGGGAGGGAACACAGTTGAGCACACGTGGATAATCTTGAATGTAGTTTTGTCAGGTACAATGAAGAAGGAATCTGGAATGACAGGATTGCTACTCGATGGTGTTAAAGTGTTACTGGAGGAATGAGGGAACATTGGTGATTTTGTCACTGGGAGGAAACACAATTGATCACACTTGAATAATCCTGAAGATAGTGTTGTCAGGTGCAAAGTGGAAAGAAGTTGGGATGACAGGATTACTACCCGAAGGTGTTAAAGGGTTACTGGAGGAATGAGGTACACTGGTGGTTTTGTCACCGGGAGGGAACACAGTTGATCACACCCGGATTATCCTGAAGGTAGTTTTGTCAGTTACAAAGAAGAAGGAATTTTTGCTGACAGGATTGCTACTCGTAGGTGTTAAAGGGTTACTGGAGGAATGAGGGTACACTGGTGGTTTTGTCACCGGGAGGGAACACAATTGATCACACCTGGATAATCCTGAATGTAGTTTTGTCAGGTACAATGAAGAAGGAATTTGGAATGACAGGATTGCTACTCGTAGGTGTTAAAGAGTTACTGGAGGAATGAGGGAACATTGGTGATTTTGTCACCAAGAGGGAACACAATTGATCACACTTGAATTATCCTTAAGATAGTGTTGTCAGGTGCAAAGTGGAAGGAAGTTGGGATGACAGGATTGCTACCCGAAGGTGTTAAAGTGTTACTGGAGGAATGAGGGTACACTGGTAGTTATATCACCGCCAGGGAACACAGTTGATCACACCAGGATTATCCTGAAGGTAGTTTTGTCAGTTACAAAGAAGAAGGAAGTTGGGCTGACAGGATTGCTACTCGTAGGTGTTAAAGGGTTACTGGACGAATGAGGGTACACTGGTGCTTTTGTTACCGGGAGGGAACACAATTGATCACACTTGAATAATCCTGAAGATAGTGTTGTCAGGTGCAAAGTGGAAGGAAGTTGGGATGACAGGATTACTACCCGAAGGTGTTAAAGGGTTACTGGAGGAATGAGGTACACTGGTGGTTTTGCCACCGGAAGGGAACACAGTTGATCACACCCGGATTATCCTGAAGGCAGTTTTGTCAGTTACAAAGAAGAAGGAATTTGGGCTGACAGGATTGCTACTCGTAGGTGTTAAAGGGTTACTGGAGAAATGAGGGTACACTGGTGGTTTTGTCACCGGGAGGGAACCCAATTGATCACACCTGGATAATCTTGAATGTAGTTTTGTCAGGTACAATGAAGAAGGAATGTGGAATGACAGGATTGCTACTCGTAGGTGTTAAAGGGTTACTGGAGGAATGAGGGAACATTGGTGATTTTGTCACTGGGAGGAAACACAATTGATCACACTTGAATAATCCTGAAGATAGTGTTGTCAGGTGCAAAGTGGAAAGAAGTTGGGATGACAGGATTACTACCCGAAGGTGTTAAGGGTTACTGGAGGAATGAGGGTACACTGGTGGTTTTATCACAACAAGGGAACACAGTTGATCACACCCGGATTTACCTGAAGGTAGTTTTGTCAGTTACAAAGAAGAAGGAATTTTTGCTGACAGGATTGCTACTTGTAGGTGTTAAAGGGTTAATGGAGGAATGAGAGTACACTGGTGGTTTTGTCACCGGGATGGAACACAATTTATCACACCTGGATAATCCTGAATGTAGTTTTGTCAGGTACAATGAATAAGGAATTTGGAATGACAGGATTGCTACTCGTAGGTGTTAAAGGGTTACTGGAGGAATGAGGGAACATTGGTGATTTTGTCACCGGGAGGGAACACAATTGATCACTATTGAATAATCCTGAAGATAGTGTTGTCAGGTGCAAAGTGGAAGGAAGTTGGGATGACAGGATTACTACCCGAAGGTGTTAAAGGGTTACTGGAGGAATGAGGGTACACTGGTGGTTTTATCACAACAAGGGAACACAGTTCATCACACCCGGATTTACCTGAAGGTAGTTTTGTCAGTTACAAAGAAGAAGGAAGTTGGGCTGACAGGATTGCTACTCGTAGGTGTTAAAGGGTTACTGGAGGAATGAGGGTATACTGGTGGTTTTGTCACCAGGAGGGAACACAGTTGATCACACCCGGATTATCCTGAAGGTAGTTTTGTCAGTTACAAAGAATAAAGAAGTTTGGCTGACAGGATTGCTACTCGTAGGTGTTAAAGTGTTACTGGAGGAATGAGGGAACATTGGTGATTTTGTCACTGGGAGGAAACACAATTGATCACACTTGAATAATCCTGAAGATAGTGTTGTCAGGTGCAAAGTGGAAAGAAGTTGGGATGACAGGATTACTACCCGAAGGTGTTAAAGGGTTACTGGAGGAATGAGGTACACTGGTGGTTTTGTCACCGGGAGGGAACACAGTTGATAACACCCGGATTATCCTGAAGGCAGTTTTGTCAGTTACAAAGAAGAAGGAATATGGGCTGACAGGATTGCTACTCGTAGGTGTTAAAGGGTTACTGGAGAAATGAGGGTACACTGGTGGTTTTGTCACCGGGAGGGAACGCAATTGATCACACCTGGATAATCTTGAATGTAGTTTTGTCAGGTAAAATGAAGAAGGAATTTTGAATGACAGGATTGCTACTCGTAGGTGTTAAAGGGTTACTGGAGGAATGAGGGAACATTGGTGATTTTGTCACTGGGAGGAAAGACAATTGATCACACTTGAATTATCCTGAAGATAGTGTTCTCAGGTGCAAAGTGGAAAGAAGTTGGGATGACAGGATTGCTACCCGAAGGTGTTAATGGGTTACTGGAGGAATGAGGGACACTGATGGTTTTATCACAACGAGGGAACACAGTTGATCACACCCGGATTTACCTGAAACTAGTTTTGTCAGTTACAAAAAAGAAGGAAGTTGGGCTGACAGGATTGCTACTCGTAGGTGTTAAAGGGTTACTGGAGGAATGAGGGTATACTGGTGGTTTTGTCACCGGGAGGGAACACAGTTGATCACACCCGGATTATCCTGAAGGTAGTTTTGTCAGTTACAAAGAATAAGGAAGTTGGGCTGACAGGATTGCTACTCGTAGGTGTTAAAGGGTTACTGGAGGAATGAGGGTACACTGGTGGTTTTGTTACCGGGAGGGAACACAGTTGATCATACACGGATTATCCTGAAGGCAGTGTTGTCAGGTGCAAAGTAGAAGGTAGTTGGGCTGACAGGATTGCTACTCGTAGGTGTTAAAGGGTTATTGGAGGAATGAGGGAACATTGGTGATTTTGTCACCGGGAGGGAACACAATTGATCACACTTGAATAATCCTTAAGATAGTGTTGTCAGGTGCAAAGTTGAAGGAAGTTGGGATGACAGGATTGCTACCCGAAGGTGTTAAAGTGTTACTGGAGGAATGAGGGTGCACTGGTGGTTATATCACCGCGAGGGAACACAGTTGATCACACCCGGATTATCCTGAAGGTAGTTTTGTCAGTTACAAAGAAGAAGGAAGTTGGGCTGACAGGATTGCTACCCGAAGGTGTTAAAGTGTTTCTGGAGGAATGAGGTACACTGGTGGTTTTGTCACCGGGAGAGAACACAGTTGATCACACCCGGATTATCCTGAAGATAGTGTTGTCAGGTGCAAAGTGGAAGGAAGTTGGGATGACAGGATTACTACCCGAAGGTGTTAAAGGGTTACTGGAGGAATGAGGGTACACTGGTGGTTTTATCACAACAAGGGAACACAGTTGATCACACCCGGATTTACCTGAAGGTAGTTTTGCCAGTTACAAAGAAGAAGGAATTTTTGCTGACAGGATTGCTACTCGTAGGTGTTAAAGGGTTAATGGAGGAATGAGGGTACACTGGTGGTTTTGTCACCGGGATGGAACACAATTGATCACACCTGGATAATCCTGAATGTAGTTTTGTCAGGTACAATGAATAAGGAATTTGGAATGACAGGATTGCTACTCGTAGGTGTTAAAGGGTTACTGGAGGAATGAGGGAACATTGGTGATTTTGTCACCGGGAGGGAACACAATTGATCACTATTGAATAATCCTGAAGATAGTGTTGTCAGGTGCAAAGTGGAAAGAAGTTGGGATGACAGGATTACTACCCGAAGGTGTTAAAGGGTTACTGGAGGAATGAGGGTACACTGGTGGTTTTATCACAACAAGGGAACACAGTTCATCACACCCGGATTTAACTGAAGGTAGTTTTGTCAGTTACAAAGAAGAAGGAAGTTGGGCTGACAGGATTGCTACTCGTAGGTGTTAAAGGGTTACTGGAGGAATGAGGGTATACTGGTGGTTTTGTCACCGGGAGGGAACACAGTTGATCACACCCGGATTATCCTGAAGGTAGTTTTGTCAGTTACAAAGAATAAAGAAGTTTGGCTGACAGGATTGCTACTCGTAGGTGTTAAAGTGTTACTGGAGGAATGAGGGAACATTGGTGATTTTGTCACTGGGAGGAAACACAATTGATCACACTTGAATAATCCTGAAGATAGTGTTGTCAGGTGCAAAGTGGAAAGAAGTTGGGATGACAGGATTACTACCCGAAGGTGTTAAAGGGTTACTGGAGGAATGAGGTACACTGGTGGTTTTGTCACCGGGAGGGAACACAGTTGATCACACCCGGATTATCCTGAAGGCAGTTTTGTCAGTTACAAAGAAGAAGGAATATGGGCTGACAGGATTGCTACTCGTAGGTGTTAAAGGGTTACTGGAGAAATGAGGGTACACTGGTGGTTTTGTCACCGGGAGGGAACGCAATTGATCACACCTGGATAATCTTGAATGTAGTTTTGTCAGGTAAAATGAAGAAGGAATTTTGAATGACAGGATTGCTACCCGAAGGTGTTAATGGGTTACTGGAGGAATGAGGGACACTGGTGGTTTTATCACAACGAGGGAACACAGTTGATCACACCCGGATTTACCTGAAACTAGTTTTGTCAGTTACAAAAAAGAAGGAAGTTGGGCTGACAGGATTGCACCTCGTAGGTGTTAAAGGGTTACTGGAGGAATGAGGGTATACTGGTGGTTTTGTCACCGGGAGGGAACACAGTTGATCACACCCGTATTATCCTGAAGGTAGTTTTGTCAGTTACAAAGAATAAGGAAGTTGGGCTGACAGGATTGCTACTCGTAGGTGTTAAAGGATTACTGGAGGAATGAGGGTACACTGGTGGTTTTGTTACCGGGAGGGAACACAGTTGATCATACACGGATTATCCTGAAGGCAGTGTTGTCAGGTGTAAAGTAGAAGGTAGTTGGGCTGACAGGATTTCTACTCGTAGGTGTTAAAGGGTTATTGGAGGAATGAGGGAACATTGGTGATTTTGTCACAGGGAATGAACACAATTGATCACACTTGAATAATCCTTAAGATAGTGTTGTCAGGTGCAAAGTGGAAGGAAGTTGGGATGACAGGATTACTACCCGAAGGTGTTAAAGGGTTACTGGAGGAATAAGGTACACTGGTGGTTATATCACCGGGAGGGAAAACAGTTGATCACTACCGGATTACCCTGAAGGTAGTTTTGTCAGTTACAAAGAAGAAGGAATTTGGGCTGACGGGATTGCTACTCGTAGGTGTTAAAGGGTTACTGGAGGAATGAGGGTAATCTGGTGGTTTTGTCACCGGGAGGGAACACAATTGATCACACCTGGATAATCCTGAATGTAGTTTTGTCAGGTACAATGAAGAAGGAATTTGGAATGACAGGATTGCTACTCGTAGGTGTTAAAGGGTTACTGGAGGAATGAGGTACACTGGTGGTTTTGTCACCGGGAGGGAACACAATTGATCACACCTGGATAATCGTGAATGTAGTTTTGTCAGGTACAATGAAGAAGGAATTTGGAATGACAGGATTGCTACTCGTAGGTGTTAGAGGGTTACTGGAGAAATGAGGGTACACTGGTGGTTTTGTCACCGGGAGGGAACGCAATTGATCACACCTGGATAATCTTGAATGTAGTTTTGTCAGGTAAAATGAAGAAGGAATTTTGAATGACAGGATTGCTACTCGTAGGTGTTAAAGGGTTACTGGAGGAATGAGGGAACATTGGTGATTTTGTCACTGGGAGGAAACACAATTGATCACACTTGAATAATCCTGAAGATAGTGTTCTCAGGTGCAAAGTGGAAAGAAGTTGAGATGACAGGATTGCTACCCGAAGGTGTTAATGGGTTACTGGAGGAATGAGGGTACACTGGTGGTTATATCACCGCGAGGGAACACAGTTGATCACACCCGGATTATCCTGAAGGTAGTTTTGTCAGTTACAAAGAAGAAGGAAGTTGGGCTGACAGGATTGCTACCCGAAGGTGTTAAAGGGTTTCTGGAGGAATGAGGTACACTGGTAGTTTTGTCACCGGGAGGGAACACAGTTGATCACACCCGGATTATCCTGAAGATAGTGTTGTCAGGTGCAAAGTGGAAGGAAGTTGGGATGACAGGATTACTACCCGAAGGTGTTAAAGGGTTACTGGAGGAATAAGGTACACTGGTGGTTTTGTCACCGGGAGGGAACACAGTTGATCACTACCGGATTACCCTGAAGGTAGTTTTGTCAGTTACAAAGAAGAAGGAATTTGGGCTGACGGGATTGCAACTCGTAGGTGTTAAAGGGTTACTGGAGGAATGAGGGTAATCTGGTGGTTTTGTCACCGGGAGGGAACACAATTGATCACACCTGGATAATCCTGAATGTAGTTTTGTCAGGTACAATGAAGAAGGAATTTGGAATGACAGGATTGCTACTCGTAGGTGTTAAAGGGTTACTGGAGGAATTAGGGTACACTGGTGGTTTTGTTACCGGGAGGGAACACAATTGATCACACTTGAATAATTTTGAAGATAGTGTTGTCAGGTGCAAAGTGGAAGGAAGATGGGATGAAAGGATTACTACCCGAAGGTGTTAAAGGGTTACTGGAGGAATGAGGTACACTGGTGGTTTTGTCACCGGGAGGGAACACAGTTGATCACACCCGGATTATCCTGAAAGTAGTTTCGTCAGTTACAAAGAAGAAGGAATTTGCGCTGACAGGATTGCTACTCGTAGGTGTTAAAGGGTTACTGGAGGAATTAGGGTACACTGGTGGTTTTGTCAACGGGAGGGAACACAATTGATCAAACCTGGATAATCGTGAATGTAGTTTTGTCAGGTACAATGAAGAAGGAATTTGGAATGACAGGATTGCTACTCGTAGGTGTTAGAGGGTTACTGGTGGAATGAGGGAACATTGGTGATTTTGTCACCGGGAGGGAACACAATTGATCACACTTGAATAATCCTGAAGATAGTGTTGTCAGGTGCAAAGTGGAAGGAAGTTGGGATGACAGGATTACTACCCGAAGGTGTTAAAGGGTTACTGGAGGAATGAGTTTACACTGGTTGTTTTATCACCGCGAGGGAACACAGTTGATCACACCCGGATTATCCTGAAGGTAGTTTTTTTCAGTTACAAAGAAGAAGGAACTGTGGCTGACGGGATTGCTACTCGTAGGTGTTAAAGGGTTACTGGAGGAATGAGGGTATACTGGTGGTTTTGTCACCGGGAGGGAACACAGTTGAGCACACGTGGATAATCTTGAATGTAGTTTTGTCAGGTACAATGAAGAAGGAATCTGGAATTACAGGATTGCTACTCGAAGGTGTTAAAGTGTTACTGGAGGAATGAGGGAACATTGGTGATTTTGTCACAACAAGGGAACACAGTTGATCACACCCGGATTTACCTGAAGGTAGTTTTGTCAGTTACAAAGAAGAAGGAATTTTTGCTGACAGGATTGCTACTCGTAGGTGTTAAAGGGTTAATGGAGGAATGAGGGTACACTGGTGGTTTTGTCACCGGGATGGAACACAATTGATCACACCTGGATAATCCTGAATGTAGTTTTGTCAGTTACAAAGAAGAAGGAATTTTTGCTGACAGGATTGCTACTCGTAGGTGTTAAAGGGTTACTGGAGGAATGAGGTACACTGGTGGTTTTGTCACCGGGAGGGAACACAGTTGATCACACCCGGATTATCCTGAAGGTAGTTTTGTCAGTTACAAAGAAGAAGGAATTTTTGCTGACAGGATTGCTACTCGTAGGTGTTAAAGGGTTACTGGAGGAATGAGGGTATACTGGTGGTTTTGTCACCGGGAGGGAACACAGTTGAGCACACGTGGATAATCTTGAATGTAGTTTTGTCAGGTACAATGAAGAAGGAATCTGGAATGACAGGATTGCCACTCGAAGGTGTTGAAGTGGTACTGGAGGAATGAGGGAACATTGGTGATTTTGTCACTGGGAGGAAACACAATTGATCACACTTGAATAATCCTGAAGATAGTGTTGTCAGGTGCAAAGTGGAAGGAAGTTGGGATGACAGGATTACTATCCGAAGGTGTTAAAGGGTTACTTGAGGAATGAGGTACACTGGTGGTTTTATCACAACAAGGAAACACAGTTGATCACACCCGGATTTACCTGAAGGTAGTTTTGTCAGTTACAAAGAAGAAGGAATTTTTGCTGACAGGATTGCTACTCGTAGGTGTTAAAGGGTTAATGGAGGAATGAGGGTACACTGGTGGTTTTGTCACCGGGATGGAACACAATTGATCACACCTGGATAATCCTGAATGTAGTTTTGTCAGGTACAATGAAGAAGGAATTTGGAATGACAGGATTGCTACTCGTAGGTGTTAAAGGGTTACTGGAGGAATGAGGGAACATTGGTGATTTTGTCACCGGGAGGGAACACAATTGATCACACTTGAATAATCCTGAAGATAGTGTTGTCAGGTGCAAAGTGGAAAGAAGTTGGGATGACAGGATTACTACCCGAAGGTGTTAAAGGGTTACTGGAGGAATGAGGGTACACTGGTGGTTTTATCACAACAAGGGAACACAGTTCATCACACCCGGATTTACCTGAAGGTAGTTTTGTCAGTTACAAAGAAGAAGGAAGTTGGGCTGACAGGATTGCTACTCGTAGGTGTTAAAGGGTTACTGGAGGAATGAGGGTATACTGGTGGTTTTCACCGGGAGGGAACACAGTTGATCACACCCGGATTATCCTGAAGGTAGTTTTGTCAGTTACAAAGAATAAAGAAGTTTGGCTGACAGCATTGCTACTCGTAGGTGTTAAAGGGTTACTGGAGGAATGAGGGTACACTGGTGGTTTTGTTACCGGGAGGGAACACAGTTGATCATACACGGATTATCCTGAAAGTAGTTTCGTCAGTTACAAAGAAGAAGGAATTTGCGCTGACAGGATTGCTACTCGTAGGTGTTAAAGGGTTACTGGAGGAATGAGGGTACACTGGTGGTTTTGTCACCGGGAGGGAACACAGTTGATCACACCTGGATAATCGTGAATGTAGTTTTGTCAGGTACAATGAAGAAGGAATCTGGAATGACAGGATTGCCACTCGAAGGTGTTGAAGTGGTACTGGAGGAATGAGGGAACATTGGTGATTTTGTCACTGGGAGGAAACACAATTGATCACACTTGAATAATCCTGAAGATAGTGTTGTCAGGTGCAAAGTGGAAGGAAGTTGGGATGACAGGATTACTACCCGAAGGTGTTAAAGGGTTACTTGAGGAATGAGGTACACTGGTGGTTTTATCACAACAAGGAAACACAGTTGATCACACCCGGATTTACCTGAAGGTAGTTTTGTCAGTTACAAAGAAGAAGGAATTTTTGCTGACAGGATTGCTACTCGTAGGTGTTAAAGGGTTAATGGAGGAATGAGGGTACACTGGTGGTTTTGTCACCGGGATGGAACACAATTGATCACACCTGGATAATCCTGAATGTAGTTTTGTCAGGTACAATGAAGAAGGAATTTGGAATGACAGGATTGCTACTCGTAGGTGTTAAAGGGTTACTGGAGGAATGAGGGAACATTGGTGATTTTGTCACCGGGAGGGAACACAATTGATCACACTTGAATAATCCTGAAGATAGTGTTGTCAGGTGCAAAGTGGAAAGAAGTTGGGATGACAGGATTACTACCCGAAGGTGTTAAAGGGTTACTGGAGGAATGAGGGTACACTGGTGGTTTTATCACAACAAGGGAACACAGTTCATCACACCCGGATTTACCTGAAGGTAGTTTTGTCAGTTACAAAGAAGAAGGAAGTTGGGCTGACAGGATTGCTACTCGTAGGTGTTAAAGGGTTACTGGAGGAATGAGGGTATACTGGTGGTTTTCACCGGGAGGGAACACAGTTGATCACACCCGGATTATCCTGAAGGTAGTTTTGTCAGTTACAAAGAATAAAGAAGTTTGGCTGACAGCATTGCTACTCGTAGGTGTTAAAGGGTTACTGGAGGAATGAGGGTACACTGGTGGTTTTGTTACCGGGAGGGAACACAGTTGATCATACACGGATTATCCTGAAAGTAGTTTCGTCAGTTACAAAGAAGAAGGAATTTGCGCTGACAGGATTGCTACTCGTAGGTGTTAAAGGGTTACTGGAGGAATGAGGGTACACTGGTGGTTTTGTCACCGGGAGGGAACACAGTTGATCACACCTGGATAATCGTGAATGTAGTTTTGTCAGGTACAATGAAGAAGGAATTTGGAAAGACAGGATTGCTCCTCGTAGGTGTTAGAGGGTTACTGGTGGAATGAGGGAACATTGGTGATTTTGTCACCGGGAGGGAACACAATTGATCACACTTGAATAATCCTGAAGATGGGGTTGTCAGGTGCAAAGTGGAAGGAAGTTGGGATGACAGGATTACTACCCGAAGGTGTTAAAGGGTTACTGGAGGAATGAGTTTACACTGGTTGTTTTATCACCGCGAGGGAACACAGTTGATCACACCCGGATTATCCTGAAGGTAGTTTTTTTCAGTTACAAAGAAGAAGGAACTGTGGCTGACGGGATTGCTACTCGTAGGTGTTAAAGGGTTACTGGAGGAATGAGGGTATACTGGTGGTTTTGTCACCGGGAGGGAACACAGTTGAGCACACGTGGATAATCTTGAATGTAGTTTTGTCAGGTACAATGAAGAAGGAATCTGGAATTACAGGATTGCTACTCGAAGGTGTTAAAGTGTTACTGGAGGAATGAGGGAACATTGGTGATTTTGTCACAACAAGGGAACACAGTTGATCACACCCGGATTTACCTGAAGGTAGTTTTGTCAGTTACAAAGAAGAAGGAATTTTTGCTGACAGGATTGCTACTCGTAGGTGTTAAAGGGTTAATGGAGGAATGAGGGTACACTGGTGGTTTTGTCACCGGGATGGAACACAATTGATCACACCTGGATAATCCTGAATGTAGTTTTGTCAGTTACAAAGAAGAAGGAATTTTTGCTGACAGGATTGCTACTCGTAGGTGTTAAAGGGTTACTGGAGGAATGAGGTACACTGGTGGTTTTGTCACCGGGAGGGAACACAGTTGATCACACCTGGATTATCCTGAAGGTAGTTTTGTCAGTTACAAAGAAGAAGGAATTTTTGCTGACAGGATTGCTACTCGTAGGTGTTAAAGGGTTACTGGAGGAATGAGGGTATACTGGTGGTTTTGTCACCGGGAGGGAACACAGTTGAGCACACGTGGATAATCTTGAATGTAGTTTTGTCAGGTACAATGAAGAAGGAATCTGGAATGACAGGATTGCCACTCGAAGGTGTTGAAGTGGTACTGGAGGAATGAGGGAACATTGGTGATTTTGTCACTGGGAGGAAACACAATTGATCACACTTGAATAATCCTGAAGATAGTGTTGTCAGGTGCAAAGTGGAAGGAAGTTGGGATGACAGGATTACTACCCGAAGGTGTTAAAGGGTTACTTGAGGAATGAGGTACACTGGTGGTTTTATCACAACAAGGAAACACAGTTGATCACACCGGGATTTACCTGAAGGTAGTTTTGTCAGTTACAAAGAAGAAGGAATTTTTGCTGACAGGATTGCTACTCGTAGGTGTTAAAGGGTTAATGGAGGAATGAGGGTACACTGGTGGTTTTGTCACCGGGATGGAACACAATTGATCACACCTGGATAATCCTGAATGTAGTTTTGTCAGGTACAATGAAGAAGGAATTTGGAATGACAGGATTGCTACTCGTAGGTGTTAAAGGGTTACTGGAGGAATGAGGGAACATTGGTGATTTTGTCACCGGGAGGGAACACAATTGATCACACTTGAATAATCCTGAAGATAGTGTTGTCAGGTGCAAAGTGGAAAGAAGTTGGGATGACAGGATTACTACCCGAAGGTGTTAAAGGGTTACTGGAGGAATGAGGGTACACTGGTGGTTTTATCACAACAAGGGAACACAGTTCATCACACCCGGATTTACCTGAAGGTAGTTTTGTCAGTTACAAAGAAGAAGGAAGTTGGGCTGACAGGATTGCTACTCGTAGGTGTTAAAGGGTTACTGGAGGAATGAGGGTATACTGGTGGTTTTCACCGGGAGGGAACACAGTTGATCACACCCGGATTATCCTGAAGGTAGTTTTGTCAGTTACAAAGAATAAAGAAGTTTGGCTGACAGCATTGCTACTCGTAGGTGTTAAAGGGTTACTGGAGGAATGAGGGTACACTGGTGGTTTTGTTACCGGGAGGGAACACAGTTGATCATACACGGATTATCCTGAAAGTAGTTTCGTCAGTTACAAAGAAGAAGGAATTTGCGCTGACAGGATTGCTACTCGTAGGTGTTAAAGGGTTACTGGAGGAATGAGGGTACACTGGTGGTTTTGTCACCGGGAGGGAACACAGTTGATCACACCTGGATAATCGTGAATGTAGTTTTGTCAGGTACAATGAAGAAGGAATTTGGAAAGACAGGATTGCTACTCGTAGGTGTTAGAGGGTTACTGGAGGAATGAGGGAACATTGGTGATTTTGTCACCGGGAGGGAACACAATTGATCACACTTGAATAATCCTGAAGATAGTGTTGTCAGGTGCAAAGTGGAAGGAAGTTGGGATGACAGGATTACTACCCGAAGGTGTTAAAGGGTTACTGGAGGAATGAGTTTACACTGGTCGTTTTATCACCGCGAGGGAACACAGTTGATCACACCCGGATTATCCTGAAGGTAGTTTTTTTCAGTTACAAAGAAGAAGGAACTGTGGCTGACAGGATTGCTACTCGTAGGTGTTAAAGGGTTACTGGAGGAATGAGGGTATACTGGTGGTTTTGTCACCGGGAGGGAACACAGTTGAGCACACGTGGATAATCTTGAATGTAGTTTTGTCAGGTACAATGAAGAAGGAATCTGGAATGACAGGATTGTTACTCGAAGGTGTTGAAGTGGTACTGGAGGAATGAGGGAACATTGGTGATTTTGTCACTGGGAGGAAACACAATTGATCACACTTGAATAATCCTGAAGATAGTGTTCTCAGGTGCAAAGTGGAAAGAAGTTGGGATGACAGGATTGCTACCCGAAGGTGTTAATGGGTTACTGGAGGAATGAGGGACACTGGTGGTTTTATCACAACAAGGGAACACAGTTGATCACACCCGGATTTACCTGAAACTAGTTTTGTCAGTTACAAACAAGAAGGAAGTTGGGCTGACAGGATTGCTACTCGTAGGTGTTAAAGGGTTACTGGAGGAATGAGGGTATACTGGTGGTTTTGTCACCGGGAGGGAACACAGTTGATCACACCCGGATTATCCTGAAGGTAGTTTTGTCAGTTACAAAGAATAAGGAAGTTGGGCTGACAGGATTGCTACTCGTAGGTGTTAAAGGGTTACTGGAGGAATGAGGGTACACTGGTGGTTTTGTTACCGGGAGGGAACACAGTTGATCATACACGTATTATCCTGAAGGCAGTGTTGTCAGGTTCAAAGTAGAAGGTAGTTGGGCTGACAGGATTGCTACTCGTAGGTGTTAAAGGGTTATTGGAGGAATGAGGGAACATTGGTGATTTTGTCACCGGGAGGGAACACAATTGATCACACTTGAATAATCCTTAAGATAGTGTTGTCAGGTGCAAAGTTGAAGGAAGTTGGGATGACAGGATTGCTACCCGAAGGTGTTAAAGTGTTACTGGAGGAATGAGGGTACACTGGTGGTTATATCACCGCGAGGGATCACAGTTGATCACACCCGGATTATCCTGAAGGTAGTTTTGTCAGTTACAAAGAAGAAGGAAGTTGGGCTGACAGGATTGCTACCCGAAGGTGTTAAAGGGTTTCTGGAGGAATGAGGTACACTGGTAGTTTTGTCACCGGGAGGGAACACAGTTGATCACACCCGGATTATGCTGAAGATAGTGTTGTCAGGTGCAAAGTGGAAGGAAGTTGGGATGACAGGATTACTACCCAAAGGTGTTAAAGGGTTACTGGAGGAATGAGTTTACACTGGTTGTTTTATCACCGCGAGGGAACACAGTTGATCACACCCGGATTATCCTGAAGGTAGTTTTTTTCAGTTACAAAGAAGAAGGAACTGTGGCTGACGGGATTGCTACTCGTAGGTGTTAAAGGGTTACTGGAGGAATGAGGGTATACTGGTGGTTTTGTCACCGGGAGGGAACACAGTTGAGCACACGTGGATAATCTTGAATGTAGTTTTGTCAGGTACAATGAAGAAGGAATCTGGAATGACAGGATTGCTACTCGAAGGTGTTAAAGTGTTACTGGAGGAATGAGGGAACATTGGTGATTTTGTCACTGGGAGGAAACACAATTGATCACACTTGAATAATCCTGAAGATAGTGTTGTCAGGTGCAAAGTGGAAAGAAGTTGGGATGACAGGATTACTACCCGAAGGTGTTAAAGGGTTACTGGAGGAATGAGGTACACTGGTGGTTTTGTCACCGGGAGGGAACACAGTTGATCACACCCGGATTATCCTGAAGGTAGTTTTGTCAGTTACAAAGAAGAAGGAATTTTTGCTGACAGGATTGCTACTCGTAGGTGTTAAAGGGTTACTGGAGGAATGAGGGTACTCTGGTAGTTATATCACCGCGAGGGAACACAGTTGATCACACCCGGATTATCCTGAAGGTAGTTTTGTCATTTACAAAGAAGAAGGAAGTTGGGCTGACAGGATTGCTACTCGTAGGTGTTAAAGGGTTACTGGACGAATGAGGGTACACTGGTGCTTTTGTTACCGGGAGGGAACACAATTGATCACACTTGAATAATCCTGAAGATAGTGTTGTCAGGTGCAAAGTGGAAGGAAGTTGGGATGACAGGATTACTACCCGAAGGTGTTAAAGGGTTACTTGAGGAATGAGGTACACTGGTGGTTTTATCACAACAAGGGAACACAGTTGATCACACCCGGATTTACCTGAAGGTAGTTTTGTCAGTTACAAAGAAGAAGGAATTTTTGCTGACAGGATTGCTACTCGTAGGTGTTAAAGTGTTAATGGAGGAATGAGGGTACACTGGTGGTTTTGTCACCGGGATGGAACACAATTGATCACACCTGGATAATCCTGAATGTAGTTTTGTCAGGTACAATGAAGAAGGAATTTGGAATGACAGGATTGCTACTCGTAGGTGTTAAAGGGTTACTGGAGGAATGAGGGAACATTGGTGATTTTGTCACCGGGAGGGAACACAATTGATCACACTTGAATAATCCTGAAGATAGTGTTCTCAGGTGCAAAGTGGAAAGAAGTTGGGATGACAGGATTGCTACCCGAAGGTGTTAATGGGTTACTGGAGGAATGAGGGACACTGGTGGTTTTATCACAACGAGGGAACACAGTTGATCACACCCGGATTTACCTGAAACTAGTTTTGTCAGTTACAAAAAAGAAGGAAGTTGGGCTGACAGGATTGCTACTCGTAGGTGTTAAAGGGTTACTGGAGGAATGAGGGTATACTGGTGGTTTTGTCACCGGGAGGGAACACAGTTGATCACACCCGGATTATCCTGAAGGTAGTTTTGTCAGTTACAAAGAATAAGGAAGTTGGGCTGACAGGATTGCTACTCGTAGGTGTTAAAGGGTTACTGGAGGAATGAGGGTACACTGGTGGTTTTGTTACCGGGAGGGAACACAGTTGATCATACACGGATTATCCTGAAGGCAGTGTTGTCAGGTTCAAAGTAGAAGGTAGTTGGGCTGACAGGATTGCTACTCGTAGGTGTTAAAGGGTTATTGGAGGAATGAGGGAACATTGGTGATTTTGTCACCGGGAGGGAACACAATTGATCACACTTGAATAATCCTTAAGATAGTGTTGTCAGGTGCAAAGTTGAAGGAAGTTGGGATGACAGGATTGCTACCCGAAGGTGTTAAAGTGTTACTGGAGGAATGAGGGTACACTGGTGGTTATATCACCGCGAGGGAACACAGTTGATCACACCCGGATTATCCTGAAGGTAGTTTTGTCAGTTACAAAGAAGAAGGAAGTTGGGCTGACAGGATTGCTACCCGAAGGTGTTAAAGGGTTTCTGGAGGAATGAGGTACACTGGTAGTTTTGTCACCGGGAGGGAACACAGTTGATCACACCCGGATTATGCTGAAGATAGTGTTGTCAGGTGCAAAGTGGAAGGAAGTTGGGATGACAGGATTACTACCCAAAGGTGTTAAAGGGTTACTGGAGGAATGAGTTTACACTGGTTGTTTTATCACCGCGAGGGAACACAGTTGATCACACCCGGATTATCCTGAAGGTAGTTTTTTTCAGTTACAAAGAAGAAGGAACTGTGGCTGACGGGATTGCTACTCGTAGGTGTTAAAGGGTTACTGGAGGAATGAGGGTATACTGGTGGTTTTGTCACCGGGAGGGAACACAGTTGAGCACACGTGGATAATCTTGAATGTAGTTTTGTCAGGTACAATGAAGAAGGAATCTGGAATGACAGGATTGCTACTCGAAGGTGTTAAAGTGTTACTGGAGGAATAAGGGAACATTGGTGATTTTGTCACTGGGAGGAAACACAATTGATCACACTTGAATAATCCTGAAGATAGTGTTGTCAGGTGCAAAGTGGAAAGAAGTTGTGATGACAGGATTACTACCCGAAGGTGTTAAAGGGTTACTGGAGGAATGAGGTACACTGGTGGTTTTGTCACCGGGAGGGAACACAGTTGATCACACCCGGATTATCCTGAAGGTAGTTTTGTCAGTTACAAAGAAGAAGGAATTTTTGCTGACAGGATTGCTACTCGTAGGTGTTAAAGGGTTACTGGAGGAATGAGGGTACTCTGGTAGTTATATCACCGCGAGGGAACACAGTTGATCACACCCGGATTATCCTGAAGGTAGTTTTGTCATTTACAAAGAAGAAGGAAGTTGGGCTGACAGGATTGCTACTCGTAGGTGTTAAAGGGTTACTGGACGAATGAGGGTACACTGGTGCTTTTGTTACCGGGAGGGAACACAATTGATCACACTTGAATAATCCTGAAGATAGTGTTGTCAGGTGCAAAGTGGAAGGAAGTTGGGATGACAGGATTACTACCCGAAGGTGTTAAAGGGTTACTTGAGGAATGAGGTACACTGGTGGTTTTATCACAACAAGGGAACACGGTTGATCACACCCGGATTTACCTGAAGGTAGTTTTGTCAGTTACAAAGAAGAAGGAATTTTTGCTGACAGGATTGCTACTCGTAGGTGTTAAAGTGTTAATGGAGGAATGAGGGTACACTGGTGTTTTTGTCACCGGGATGGAACACAATTGATCACACCTGGATAATCCTGAATGTAGTTTTGTCAGGTACAATGAAGAAGGAATTTGGAATGACAGGATTGCTACTCGTAGGTGTTAAAGGGTTACTGGAGGAATGAGGGAACATTGGTGATTTTGTCACCGGGAGGGAACACAATTGATCACACTTGAATAATCCTGAAGATAGTGTTGTCAGGTGCAAAGTGGAAAGAAGTTGGGATGACAGGATTACTACCCGAAGGTGTTAAAGGGTTACTGGAGGAATGAGGGTACACTGGTGGTTTTATCACAACAAGGGAACACAGTTCATCACACCCGGATTTACCTGAAGGTAGTTTTGTCAGTTACAGAGAAGAAGGAAGTTGGGCTGACAGGATTGCTACTCGTAGGTGTTAAAGGGTTACTGGAGGAATGAGGGTATACTGGTGGTTTTGTCACCGGGAGGGAACACAGTTGATCACACCCGGATTATCCTGAAGGTAGTTTTGTCAGTTACAAAGAATAAAGAAGTTTGGCTGACAGCATTGCTACTCGTAGGTGTTAAAGGGTTACTGGAGGAATGAGGGTACACTGGTGGTTTTGTTACCGGGAGGGGACACAGTTGATCATACACGGATTATCCTGAAAGTAGTTTCGTCAGTTACAAAGAAGAAGGAATTTGCGCTGACAGGATTGCTACTCGTAGGTGTTAAAGGGTTACTGGAGGAATGAGGGTACACTGGTGGTTTTGTCACCGGGAGGGAACACAGTTGATCACACCTGGATAATCGTGAATGTAGTTTTGTCAGGTACAATGAAGAAGGAATTTGGAATGACAGGATTGCTACTCGAAGGTGTTAGAGGGTTACTGGAGGAATGAGGGATCATTGGTGATTTTGTCACCGGGAGGGAACACAATTGATCACACTTGAATAATCCTGAAGATAGTGTTGTCAGGTGCAAAGTGGAAGGAAGTTGGGATGACAGGATTACTACCCGAAGGTGTTAAAGGGTTACTGGAGGAATGAGTTTACACTGGTCGTTTTATCACCGCGAGGGAACACAGTTGATCACACCCGGATTATCCTGAAGGTAGTTTTTTTCAGTTACAAAGAAGAAGGAACTGTGGCTGCAGGATTGCTACTCGTAGGTGTTAAAGGGTTACTGGAGGAATGAGGGTATACTGGTGGTTTTGTCATCGGGAGGGAACACAGTTGAGCACACGTGGATAATCTTGAATGTAGTTTTGTCAGGTACAATGAAGAAGGAATCTGGAATGACAGGATTGCTACTCGAAGGTGTTAAAGTGGTACTGGAGGAATGAGGGAACATTGGTGATTTTGTCACTGGGAGGAAACACAATTGATCACACTTGAATAATCCTGAAGATAGTGTTGTCAGGTGCAAAGTGGAAAGAAGTTGGGATGACAGGATTACTACCCGAAGGTGTTAAAGGGTTACTGGAGGAATGAGGTACACTGGTGGTTTTGTCACCGGGAGGGAACACAGTTGATCACACCCGGATTATCCTGAAGGCAGTTTTGTCAGTTACAAAGAAGAAGGAATATGGGCTGACAGGATTGCTACTCGTAGGTGTTAAAGGGTTACTGGAGAAATGAGGGTACACTGGTGGTTTTGTCACCGGGAGGGAACGCAATTGATCACACCTGGATAATCTTGAATGTAATTTTGTCAGGTAAAATGAAGAAGGAATTTTGAATGACAGGATTGCTACTCGTAGGTGTTAAAGGGTTACTGGAGGAATGAGGGAACATTGGTGATTTTGTCACTGGGAGGAAACACAATTGATCACACTTGAATAATCCTGAAGATAGTGTTCTCAGGTGCAAAGTGGAAAGAAGTTGGGATGACAGGATTGCTACCCGAAGGTGTTAATGGGTTACTGGAGGAATGAGGGACACTGGTGGTTTTATCACAACGAGGGAACACAGTTGATCACACCCGGATTTACCTGAAACTAGTTTTGTCAGTTACAAAAAATAAGGAAGTTGGGCTGACAGGATTGCTACTCGTAGGTGTTAAAGGGTTACTGGAGGAATGAGGGTATACTGGTGGTTTTGTCACCGGGAGGGAACACAGTTGATCACACCCGGATTATCCTGAAGGTAGTTTTGTCAGTTACAAAGAATAAGGAAGTTGGGCTGACATGATTGCTACTCGTAGGTGTTAAAGGGTTATTGGAGGAATGAGGGAACATTGGTGATTTTGTCACCGGGAGGGAACACAATTGATCACACTTGCATAATCCTTAAGATAGTGTTGTTGGTGCAAAGTGGAAGGAAGTTGGGATGACAGGATTGCTACCCGAAGGTGTTAAAGTGTTACTGGAGGAATGAGGGTACACGTGTGGTTATATCACCGCGAGGGAACACAGTTGATCACACCCGGATTATCCTGTAGGTAGTTTTGTCAGTTACAAAGAAGAAGGAATTTGGGCTGACAGGATTGCTACTCGTAGGTGTTAAAGGGTTACTGGAGGAATTAGGTACACTGGTGGTTTTGTCACCGGGAGGGAACACAGTTGATCACACCCGGATTATCCTGAAGATAGTGTTGTCAGGTGCAAAGTGGAAGGAAGTTGGGATGACAGGATTACTACCCGAAGGTGTTAAAGGGTTACTGGAGGAATAAGGTACACTGTTGGTTTTGTCACCGGGAGGGAACACAGTTGATCACACCCGGATTACCCTGAAGGTAGTTTTATCAGTTACAAAGAAGAAGGAATTTGGGCTGACAGGATTGCTACTCGTAGGTGTTAAAGGGTTACTGGAGGAATGAGGGTAATCTGGTGGTTTTGTTACCGGGAGGGAACACAATTGATCACACTTGAATAATCCTGAAGAAAGTGTTGTCAGGTGCAAAGTGGAAGGAAGTTGGGATGACAGGATTACTACCCGAAGGTGTTAAAGGGTTACTGGTGGAATGAAGTACACTGGTGGTTTTGTCACCGGGAGGGAACACAGTTGATCACACCCGGATTATCCTGAATGTAGTTTTGTCAGGTACAAAGAAGAAGGAATTTGGGCTGAGAGGATTGCTTCTCGTAGGTGTTAAAGGGTTACTGGAGGAATGAGGGTAATCTGGTGTTTTTGTCACCGGGAGGGAACACAATTGATCACACCTGGATAATCCTGAATGTAGTTTTGTCAGGTACAATGAAGAAGGAATTTGGAATGACAGGATTGCTACTCGTAGGTGTTAAAGGGTTACTGGAGGAATTAGGGTACACTGGTGGTTTTGTTACCGGGAGGGAACACAATTGATCACACTTGAATAATCCTGAAGATAGTGTTGTCAGGTGCAAAGTGGAAGGAAGTTGGGATGACAGGATTACTACCCGAAGGTGTTAAAGGGTTACTGGAGGAATGAAGTACACTGGTGGTTTTGTCACCGGGAGGGAACACAGTTGATCACACCCGGATTATCCTGAAGGTAGTTTTGTCAGTTACAAAGAAGAAGGAATTTTTGCTGACAGGATTGCTACTCGTAGGTGTTGAAGGGTTACAGGAGGAATGAGGGTACACTGGTGGTTTTGTCACCAGGAGGGAACACAATTGATCACACCTGGATAATCCTGAATGTAGTTTTGTCAGGTACAATGAAGAAGGAATTTGGAATGACAGGATTGCTACTCGTAGGTGTTAAAGGGTTACTGGAGGAATGAGGGAACATTGGTGATTTTGTCGCCAGGAGGGAACACAATTGATCACACTTGAATAATCCTTAAGATAGTGTTGTCAGGTGCAAAGTGGAAGGAAGTTGGGATGACAGGATTACTACCCGAAGTTGTAAAAGGGTTGTTGGAGGAAAAAGGGTACACTGGTGGTTTTATCACCGCGAAGGTACACAGTTAATCACACCCGGATTATCCTGAAGGTAGTTTTGTCAGTTACAAAGAAGAAGGAAGTTGGGCTGATAGGATTGCTACTCGTAGGTGTTAAAGGGTTACTGGAGGAATTAGGGTACACTGGTGGTTTTGTTACCGGGAGGGAACACAATTGATCACACTTGAATAATCCTGAAGATAGTGTTGTCAGGTGCAAAGTGGAAGGAAGTTGGGATGACAGGATTACTACTCGTAGGTGTTAAAGGGTTATTGGAGGAATGAGGGAACATTGGTGATTTTGTCACCGGGAGGGAACACAATTGATCACACTTGAATAATCCTGAAGATAGTGTTGTCAGGTGCAAAGTGGAAGGAAGTTGGGATGACAGGATTGCTACCCAAAGGTGTTAAAGTGTTACTGGAGGAATGAGGGTACACTGGTGGTTATATCACCGCGAGGAAACACAGTTGATCACACCCGGATAATCCTGAAGGTAGTTTTGTCGGTTACAAAGAAGAAGGAAGTTGGGCTGACAGGATTGCTACTCGTAGGTGTTAAAGGGTTACTGGACGAATGAGGGTACACTGGCGGTTTTGTTACCGGGAGGGAACACAATTGAACACACCCGAATTATCCTGAAGGCAGTGTTGTCAGGTGCAAAGTAGTAGGTATTTGAGCTGACAGGATTGCTACTCGTAGGTGTTAAAGGGTTACTGGAGGAATGAGGGTACACTGGTGGTTTTGTCACCGTGAGGGAACACAATTGATCATACCTGGATAATCCTGAATGTAGTTTCGTCAGGTACAATGAAGAAGGAATTTGGAATGACAGGATTGCTACTCGTAGGTGTTAAAGGGTTACTGGAGTAATGAGGGAACATTAGTGATTTTGTCACCGGGAGGGAACACAATTGATCACACTTGAATAATCCTGAAGATAGTGTTGTCAGGTGCAAAGTGGAAGGAAGTTGGGATGACAGGATTACTACCCGAAGGTGTTAAAGGGTTGTTGGAGGAATGAGGGTACACTGGTGGTTTTATCACCGCGAGGGATCACAGTTGATCACACCCGGATTATCCTGAAGGTAGTTTTGTCGGTTACAAAGAAGAAGGAAGTTGGGCTGACAGGATTGATACTCGTAGGTGTTAAAGGGTTACCGGAGGAATGAGGGTATACTAGTGGTTTTGTCACCGGGAGGGAACACAATTGATCACACCCGGATTATCCTGAAGGCAGTGTTGTCAGGTGCAAAGTAGAAGGTAGTTGGACTGACAGGATTGCTACTCGTAGGTGTTAAAGGGTTACCGGAGGAATGAGGGTACACTGGTGGTTTTGTCACCGGGAGGGAACACAATTGATCACACCTGGATAATCCTGAATGTAGTTTTGTCAGGTACAATGAAGAAGGAATTTGGAATGAAGGGGTTGCTACTCGAAGGTGTTAAAGTGTTACTGGAGGAATGAGGGAACATTGGTGATTTTGTCACTGGGAGGGAACACAATTGATCATACTTGAATAATCCTTAAGATAGTGTTGTCAGGTGCAAAGTGGAAGAAAGGTGGGATGACAGGATTGCTACTCGAAGGTGTTAAAGGGTTACTGGAGGAATGAGGTACACTGGTGGTTTTGTCACCGGGAGGGAACACAGTTGATTACACCCGGATTACCCTGAAGGTAGTTTTGTCAGTTACAAATAAGAAGGAATTTGGGCTGACAGGATTGCTACTCGTAGGTGTTAAAGGGTTACTGGAGGAATGAAGGTAATCTGGTGGTTTTGTCAGCGGGAGGGAACACAATTGATCACACCTGGATAATCCTGAATGTAGTTTTGTCAGGTACAATGAAGAAGGAATTTGTAATGACAGGATTGCTACTCGTAGGTGTTAAAGGGTTACTGGAGGAATTAGGGTACACTGGTGGTTTTGTTACCGAGAGGGAACACAATTGATCACACTTGAATAACCCTGAAGATAGTGTTGTCAGGTGCAAAGTGGAAGGAAGTTGGGATGACAGGATTACTACCCGAAGGTGTTAAAGGGTTACTTGAGGAATGAGGTACACTGGTGGTTTTATCACAACAAGGGAACACAGTTGATCACACCCGGATTTACCTGAAGGTAGTTTTGTCAGTTACAAAGAAGAAGGAATTTTTGCTGACAGGATTGCTACTCGTAGGTGTTAAAGGGTTACTGGACGAATGAGGGTACACTGGTGCTTTTGTTACCGGGAGGGAACACAATTGATCACACTTGAATAATCCTGAAGATAGTGTTGTCAGGTGCAAAGTGGAAGGAAGTTGGGATGACAGGATTACTACCCGAAGGTGTTAAAGGGTTACTTGAGGAATGAGGTACACTGGTGGTTTTATCACAACAAGGGAACACAGTTGATCACACCCGGATTTACCTGAAGGTAGTTTTGTCAGTTACAAAGAAGAAGGAATTTTTGCTGACAGGATTGCTACTCGTAGGTGTTAAATGGTTAATGGAGGAATGAGGTTACACTGGTGGTTTTGTCACCGGGATGGAACACAATTGATCACACCTGGATAATCCTGAATGTAGTTTTGTCAGGTACAATGAAGAAGGAATTTGGAATGACAGGATTGCTACTCGTAGGTGTTAAAGGGTTACTGGAGGAATGAGGGAACATTGGTGATTTTGTCACCGGGAGGGAACACAATTGATCACACTTGAATAATCCTGAAGATAGTGTTGTCAGGTGCAAAGTGGAAAGAAGTTGGGATGACAGGATTACTACCCGAAGGTGTTAAAGGGTTACTGGAGGAATGAGGGTACACTGGTGGTTTTATCACAACAAGGGAACACAGTTCATCACACCCGGATTTACCTGAAGGTAGTTTTGTCAGTTACAAAGAAGAAGGAAGTTGGGCTGACAGGATTGCTACTCGTAGGTGTTAAAGGGTTACTGGAGGAATGAGGGTATACTGGTGGTTTTGTCACCGGGAGGGAACACAGTTGATCACACCCGGATTATCCTGAAGGTAGTTTTGTCAGTTACAAAGAATAAAGAAGTTTGGCTGACAGCATTGCTACTCGTAGGTGTTAAAGGGTTACTGGAGGAATGAGGGTACACTGGTGGTTTTGTTACCGGGAGGGAACACAGTTGATCATACACGGATTATCCTGAAAGTAGTTTCGTCAGTTACAAAGAAGAAGGAATTTGCGCTGACAGGATTGCTACTCGTAGGTGTTAAAGGGTTACTGGAGGAATGAGGGTACACTGGTGGTTTTGTCACCGGGAGGGAACACAGTTGATCACACCTGGATAATCGTGAATGTAGTTTTGTCAGGTACAATGAAGAAGGAATTTGGAATGACAGGATTGCTACTCGTAGGTGTTAGAGGGTTACTGGAGGAATGAGGGAACATTGGTGATTTTGTCACCGGGAGGGAACACAATTGATCACACTTGAATAATCCTGAAGATAGTGTTGTCAGGTGCAAAGTGGAAGGAAGTTGGGATGACAGGATTACTACCCGAAGGTGTTAAAGGGTTACTGGAGGAATGAGTTTACACTGGTCGTTTTATCACCGCGAGGGAACACAGTTGATCACACCCGGATTATCCTGAAGGTAGTTTTTTTTCAGTTACAAAGAAGAAGGAACTGTGGCTGACAGGATTGCTACTCGTAGGTGTTAAAGGGTTACTGGAGGAATGAGGGTATACTGGTGGTTTTGTCACCGGGAGGGAACACAGTTGAGCACACGTGGATAATCTTGAATGTAGTTTTGTCAGGTACAATGAAGAAGGAATCTGGAATGACAGGATTGCTACTCGAAGGTGTTAAAGTGGTACTGGAGGAATGAGGGAACATTGGTGATTTTGTCACTGGGAGGAAACACAATTGATCACACTTGAATAATACTGAAGATAGTGTTGTCAGGTGCAAAGTGGAAAGAAGTTGGGATGACAGGATTACTACCCGAAGGTGTTAAAGGGTTACTGGAGGAATGAGGTACACTGGTGGTTTTGTCACCGGGAGGGAACACAGTTGATCACACCCGGATTATCCTGAAGGCAGTTTTGTCAGTTACAAAGAAGAAGGAATATGGGCTGACAGGATTGCTACTCGTAGGTGTTAAAGGGTTACTGGAGAAATGAGGGTACACTGGTGGTTTTGTCACCGGGAGGGAACGCAATTGATCACACCTGGATAATCTTGAATGTAATTTTGTCAGGTAAAATGAAGAAGGAATTTTGAATGACAGGATTGCTACTCGTAGGTGTTAAAGGGTTACTGGAGGAATGAGGGAACATTGGTGATTTTGTCACTGGGAGGAAAAACAATTGATCACACTTGAATAATCCTGAAGATAGTGTTCTCAGGTGCAAAGTGGAAAGAAGTTGGGATGACAGGATTGCTACCCGAAGGTGTTAATGGGTTACTGGAGGAATGAGGGACACTGGTGGTTTTATCACAACGAGGGAACACAGTTGATCACACCCGGATTTACCTGAAACTAGTTTTGTCAGTTACAAAAAATAAGGAAGTTGGGCTGACAGGATTGCTACTCGTAGGTGTTAAAGGGTTACTGGAGGAATGAGGGTATACTGGTGGTTTTGTCACCGGGAGGGAACACAGTTGATCACACCCGGATTATCCTGAAGGTAGTTTTGTCAGTTACAAAGAATAAGGAAGTTGGGCTGACATGATTGCTACTCGTAGGTGTTAAAGGGTTATTGGAGGAATGAGGGAACATTGGTGATTTTGTCACCGGGAGGGAACACAATTGATCACACTTGCATAATCCTTAAGATAGTGTTGTTGGTGCAAAGTGGAAGGAAGTTGGGATGACAGGATTGCTACCCGAAGGTGTTAAAGTGTTACTGGAGGAATGAGGGTACACGTGTGGTTATATCACCGCGAGGGAACACAGTTGATCACACCCGGATTATCCTGTAGGTAGTTTTGTCAGTTACAAAGAAGAAGGAATTTGGGCTGACAGGATTGCTACTCGTAGGTGTTAAAGGGTTACTGGAGGAATTAGGTACACTGGTGGTTTTGTCACCGGGAGGGAACACAGTTGATCACACCCGGATTATCCTGAAGATAGTGTTGTCAGGTGCAAAGTGGAAGGAAGTTGGGATGACAGGATTACTACCCGAAAATGTTAAAGGGTTACTGGAGGAATAAGGTACACTGTTGGTTTTGTCACCGGGAGGGAACACAGTTGATCACACCCGGATTACCCTGAAGGTAGTTTTATCAGTTACAAAGAAGAAGGAATTTGGGCTGACAGGATTGCTACTCGTAGGTGTTAAAGGGTTACTGGAGGAATGAGGGTAATCTGGTGGTTTTGTTACCGGGAGGGAACACAATTGATCACACTTGAATAATCCTGAAGAAAGTGTTGTCAGGTGCAAAGTGGAAGGAAGTTGGGATGACAGGATTACTACCCGAAGGTGTTAAAGGGTTACTGGTGGAATGAAGTACACTGGTGGTTTTGTCACCGGGAGGGAACACAGTTGATCACACCCGGATTATCCTGAATGTAGTTTTGTCAGGTACAAAGAAGAAGGAATTTGGGCTGAGAGGATTGCTTCTCGTAGGTGTTAAAGGGTTACTGGAGGAATGAGGGTAATCTGGTGTTTTTGTCACCGGGAGGGAACACAATTGATCACACCTGGATAATCCTGAATGTAGTTTTTTCAGGTACAATGAAGAAGGAATTTGGAATGACAGGATTGCTACTCGTAGGTGTTAAAGGGTTACTGGAGGAATTAGGGTACACTGGTGGTTTTGTTACCGGGAGGGAACACAATTGATCACACTTGAATAATCCTGAAGATAGTGTTGTCAGGTGCAAAGTGGAAGGAAGTTGGGATGACAGGATTACTACCCGAAGGTGTTAAAGGGTTACTGGAGGAATGAAGTACACTGGTGGTTTTGTCACCGGGAGGGAACACAGTTGATCACACCCGGATTATCCTGAAGGTAGTTTTGTCAGTTACAAAGAAGAAGGAATTTTTGCTGACAGGATTGCTACTCGTAGGTGTTGAAGGGTTACAGGAGGAATGAGGGTACACTGGTGGTTTTGTCACCAGGAGGGAACACAATTGATCACACCTGGATAATCCTGAATGTAGTTTTGTCAGGTACAATGAAGAAGGAATTTGGAATGACAGGATTGCTACTCGTAGGTGTTAAAGGGTTACTGGAGGAATGAGGGAACATTGGTGATTTTGTCGCCAGGAGGGAACACAATTGATCACACTTGAATAATCCTTAAGATAGTGTTGTCAGGTGCAAAGTGGAAGGAAGTTGGGATGACAGGATTACTACCCGAAGTTGTAAAAGGGTTGTTGGAGGAAAAAGGGTACACTGGTGGTTTTATCACCGCGAAGGTACACAGTTAATCACACCCGGATTATCCTGAAGGTAGTTTTGTCAGTTACAAAGAAGAAGGAAGTTGGGCTGATAGGATTGCTACTCGTAGGTGTTAAAGGGTTACTGGAGGAATTAGGGTACACTGGTGGTTTTGTTACCGGGAGGGAACACAATTGATCACACTTGAATAATCCTGAAGATAGTGTTGTCAGGTGCAAAGTGGAAGGAAGTTGGGATGACAGGATTACTACTCGTAGGTGTTAAAGGGTTATTGGAGGAATGAGGGAACATTGGTGATTTTGTCACCGGGAGGGAACACAATTGATCACACTTGAATAATCCTGAAGATAGTGTTGTCAGGTGCAAAGTGGAAGGAAGTTGGGATGACAGGATTGCTACCCGAAGGTGTTAAAGTGTTACTGGAGGAATGAGGGTACACTGGTGGTTATATCACCGCGAGGAAACACAGTTGATCACACCCGGATAATCCTGAAGGTAGTTTTGTCGGTTACAAAGAAGAAGGAAGTTGGGCTGACAGGATTGCTACTCGTAGGTGTTAAAGGGTTACTGGACGAATGAGGGTACACTGGCGGTTTTGTTACCGGGAGGGAACACAATTGAACACACCCGAATTATCCTGAAGGCAGTGTTGTCAGGTGCAAAGTAGTAGGTATTTGAGCTGACAGGATTGCTACTCGTAGGTGTTAAAGGGTTACTGGAGGAATGAGGGTACACTGGTGGTTTTGTCACCGTGAGGGAACACAATTGATCATACCTGGATAATCCTGAATGTAGTTTCGTCAGGTACAATGAAGAAGGAATTTGGAATGACAGGATTGCTACTCGTAGGTGTTAAAGGGTTACTGGAGTAATGAGGGAACATTAGTGATTTTGTCACCGGGAGGGAACACAATTGATCACACTTGAATAATCCTGAAGATAGTGTTGTCAGGTGCAAAGTGGAAGGAAGTTGGGATGACAGGATTACTACCCGAAGGTGTTAAAGGGTTGTTGGAGGAATGAGGGTACACTGGTGGTTTTATCACCGCGAGGGAACACAGTTGATCACACCCGGATTATCCTGAAGGTAGTTTTGTCGGTTACAAAGAAGAAGGAAGTTGGGCTGACAGGATTGATACTCGTAGGTGTTAAAGGGTTACCGGAGGAATGAGGGTATACTAGTGGTTTTGTCACCGGGAGGGAACACAATTGATCACACCCGGATTATCCTGAAGGCAGTGTTGTCAGGTGCAAAGTAGAAGGTAGTTGGACTGACAGGATTGCTACTCGTAGGTGTTAAAGGGTTACCGGAGGAATGAGGGTACACTGGTGGTTTTGTCACCGGGAGGGAACACAATTGATCACACCTGGATAATCCTGAATGTAGTTTTGTCAGGTACAATGAAGAAGGAATTTGGAATGAAGGGGTTGCTACTCGAAGGTGTTAAAGTGTTACTGGAGGAATGAGGGAACATTGGTGATTTTGTCACTGGGAGGGAACACAATTGATCATACTTGAATAATCCTTAAGATAGTGTTGTCAGGTGCAAAGTGGAAGAAAGGTGGGATGACAGGATTGCTACTCGAAGGTGTTAAAGGGTTACTGGAGGAATGAGGTACACTGGTGGTTTTGTCACCGGGAGGGAACAGAGTTGATTACACCCGGATTACCCTGAAGGTAGTTTTGTCAGTTACAAAGAAGAAGGAATTTGGGCTGACAGGATTGCTACTCGTAGGTGTTAAAGGGTTACTGGAGGAATGAAGGTAATCTGGTGGTTTTGTCAGCGGGAGGGAACACAATTGATCACACCTGGATAATCCTGAATGTAGTTTTGTCAGGTACAATGAAGAAGGAATTTGGAATGACAGGATTGCTACTCGTAGGTGTTAAAGGGTTACTGGAGGAATTAGGGTACACTGGTGGTTTTGTTACCGAGAGGGAACACAATTGATCAAACTTGAATAACCCTGAAGATAGTGTTGTCAGGTGCAAAGTGGAAGGAAGTTGGGATGACAGGATTACTACCCGAAGGTGTTAAAGGGTTACTTGAGGAATGAGGTACACTGGTGGTTTTATCACAACAAGGGAACACAGTTGATCACACCCGGATTTACCTGAAGGTAGTTTTGTCAGTTACAAAGAAGAAGGAATTTTTGCTGACAGGATTGCTACTCGTAGGTGTTAAAGGGTTACTGGACGAATGAGGGTACACTGGTGCTTTTGTTACCGGGAGGGAACACAATTGATCACACTTGAATAATCCTGAAGATAGTGTTGTCAGGTGCAAAGTGGAAGGAAGTTGGGATGACAGGATTACTACCCGAAGGTGTTAAAGGGTTACTTGAGGAATGAGGTACACTGGTGGTTTTATCACAACAAGGGAACACAGTTGATCACACCCGGATTTACCTGAAGGTAGTTTTGTCAGTTACAAAGAAGAAGGAATTTTTGCTGACAGGATTGCTACTCGTAGGTGTTAAATGGTTAATGGAGGAATGAGGTTACACTGGTGGTTTTGTCACCGGGATGGAACACAATTGATCACACCTGGATAATCCTGAATGTAGTTTTGTCAGGTACAATGAAGAAGGAATTTGGAATGACAGGATTGCTACTCGTAGGTGTTAAAGGGTTACTGGAGGAATGAGGGAACATTGGTGATTTTGTCACCGGGAGGGAACACAATTGATCACACTTGAATAATCCTGAAGATAGTGTTGTCAGGTGCAAAGTGGAAAGAAGTTGGGATGACAGGATTACTACCCGAAGGTGTTAAAGGGTTACTGGAGGAATGAGGGTACACTGGTGGTTTTATCACAACAAGGGAACACAGTTCATCACACCCGGATTTACCTGAAGGTAGTTTTGTCAGTTACAAAGAAGAAGGAAGTTGGGCTGACAGGATTGCTACTCGTAGGTGTTAAAGGGTTACTGGAGGAATGAGGGTATACTGGTGGTTTTGTCACCGGGAGGGAACACAGTTGATCACACCCGGATTATCCTGAAGGTAGTTTTGTCAGTTACAAAGAATAAAGAAGTTTGGCTGACAGCATTGCTACTCGTAGGTGTTAAAGGGTTACTGGAGGAATGAGGGTACACTGGTGGTTTTGTTACCGGGAGGGAACACAGTTGATCATACACGGATTATCCTGAAAGTAGTTTCGTCAGTTACAAAGAAGAAGGAATTTGCGCTGACAGGATTGCTACTCGTAGGTGTTAAAGGGTTACTGGAGGAATGAGGGTACACTGGTGGTTTTGTCACCGGGAGGGAACACAGTTGATCACACCTGGATAATCGTGAATGTAGTTTTGTCAGGTACAATGAAGAAGGAATTTGGAATGACAGGATTGCTACTCGTAGGTGTTAGAGGGTTACTGGAGGAATGAGGGAACATTGGTGATTTTGTCACCGGGAGGGAACACAATTGATCACACTTGAATAATCCTGAAGATAGTGTTGTCAGGTGCAAAGTGGAAGGAAGTTGGGATGACAGGATTACTACCCGAAGGTGTTAAAGGGTTACTGGAGGAATGAGTTTACACTGGTCGTTTTATCACCGCGAGGGAACACAGTTGATCACACCCGGATTATCCTGAAGGTAGTTTTTTTTCAGTTACAAAGAAGAAGGAACTGTGGCTGACAGGATTGCTACTCGTAGGTGTTAAAGGGTTACTGGAGGAATGAGGGTATACTGGTGGTTTTGTCACCGGGAGGGAACACAGTTGAGCACACGTGGATAATCTTGAATGTAGTTTTGTCAGGTACAATGAAGAAGGAATCTGGAATGACAGGATTGCTACTCGAAGGTGTTAAAGTGGTACTGGAGGAATGAGGGAACATTGGTGATTTTGTCACTGGGAGGAAACACAATTGATCACACTTGAATAATACTGAAGATAGTGTTGTCAGGTGCAAAGTGGAAAGAAGTTGGGATGACAGGATTACTACCCGAAGGTGTTAAAGGGTTACTGGAGGAATGAGGTACACTGGTGGTTTTGTCACCGGGAGGGAACACAGTTGATCACACCCGGATTATCCTGAAGGCAGTTTTGTCAGTTACAAAGAAGAAGGAATATGGGCTGACAGGATTGCTACTCGTAGGTGTTAAAGGGTTACTGGAGAAATGAGGGTACACTGGTGGTTTTGTCACCGGGAGGGAACGCAATTGATCACACCTGGATAATCTTGAATGTAATTTTGTCAGGTAAAATGAAGAAGGAATTTTGAATGACAGGATTGCTACTCGTAGGTGTTAAAGGGTTACTGGAGGAATGAGGGAACATTGGTGATTTTGTCACTGGGAGGAAACACAATTGATCACACTTGAATAATCCTGAAGATGGTGTTCTCAGGTGCAAAGTGGAAAGAAGTTGGGATGACAGGATTGCTACCCGAAGGTGTTAATGGGTTACTGGAGGAATGAGGGACACTGGTGGTTTTATCACAACGAGGGAACACAGTTGATCACACCCGGATTTACCTGAAACTAGTTTTGTCAGTTACAAAAAATAAGGAAGTTGGGCTGACAGGATTGCTACTCGTAGGTGTTAAAGGGTTACTGGAGGAATGAGGGTATACTGGTGGTTTTGTCACCGGGAGGGAACACAGTTGATCACACCCGGATTATCCTGAAGGTAGTTTTGTCAGTTACAAAGAATAAGGAAGTTGGGCTGACAGGATTGCTACTCGTAGGTGTTAAAGGGTTATTGGAGGAATGAGGGAACATTGGTGATTTTGTCACCGGGAGGGAACACAATTGATCACACTTGCATAATCCTTAAGATGGTGTAGTCAGGTGCAAAGTGGAAGGAAGTTGGGATGACAGGATTGCTACCCGAAGGTGTTAAAGTGTTACTGGAGGAATGAGGGTACACGTGTGGTTATATCACCGCGAGGGAACACAGTTGATCACACCCGGATTATCCTGTAGGTAGTTTTGTCAGTTACAAAGAAGAAGGAATTTGGGCTGACAGGATTGCTACTCGTAGGTGTTAAAGGGTTACTGGAGGAATGAGGGTAATCTGGTGGTTATGTCACCGGGAGGGAACACAATTGATCACACCTGGATAATCCTGAATGTAATTTTGTCAGGTACAATGGAGAAGGAATTTGGAATGGCAGAATTGCTACTCGTAGGTGTTAAAGGGTTACTGGAGGAATTAGGTACACTGGTGGTTTTGTCACCGGGAGGGAACACAGTTGATCACACCCGGATTATCCTGAAGATAGTGTTGTCAGGTGCAAAGTGGAAGGAAGTTGGGATGACAGGATTACTACCCGAAGGTGTTAAAGGGTTACTGGAGGAATAAGGTACACTGTTGGTTTTGTCACCGGGAGGGAACACAGTTGATCACACCCGGGTTACCCTGAAGGTAGTTTTATCAGTTACAAAGAAGAAGGAATTTGGGCTGACAGGATTGCTACTCGTAGGTGTTAAAGGGTTACTGGAGGAATGAGGGTAATCTGGTGGTTTTGTTACCGGGAGGGAGCACAATTAATCACACTTGAATAATCCTGAAGAAAGTGTTGTCAGGTGCAAAGTGGAAGGAAGTTGGGATGACAGGATTACTACCCGAAGGTGTTAAAGGGTTACTGGTGGAATGAAGTACACTGGTGGTTTTGTCACCAGGAGGGAACACAGTTGATCACACCCGGATTATCCTGAAGGTAGTTTTGTCAGTTACAAAGAAGAAGGAATTTTTGCTGACAGGATTGCTACTCGTAGGTGTTAAACGGTTACTGGAGGAATGAGGGTACATTGGTGGTTTTGTCACCGGGAGGGAACACAATTGACCACACCTGGATAATCCTGAATGTAGTTTTGTCAGGTACAATGAAGAAGGAAGTTGGGATGACAGGATTGCTACCCGAAGGTGTTAAAGTGTTACTGGAGGAATGAGGGTACACTGGTGGTTATATCACCGCGAGGGAACACAGTTGATCACACCCGGATTATCCTGAAGGTAGTTTTGTCAGTTACAAAGAAGAAGGAAGTTGGGCTGACAGGATTACTACTCGTAGGTGTTAAAGGGTTACTGGACGAATGAGGGTACACTGGTGGTTTTGTTACCGGGAGGGAACACAGTAGATCACACCCGGATTATCCTGAAGGTAGTTTTGTCAGTTACAAAGAAGAAGGAAGTGTGGCTGACAGGATTTCTACTCGTAGGTTTTAAAGGGTTACCGGAGGAATGAGTGTATACTCGTGGTTTTGTCACCGGGAGGGAACACAGTTGAGCACACGTGGATAATCCTTAAGATAGTGTTGTCAGGTGCAAAGTGGAAGAAAGGTGGGATGACAGGATTACTACCCGAAGGTGTTAAAGGGTTACTGGAGGAATGAGGTACACTGGTGGTTTTGTCACCGGGAGGGAACACAGTTGATCACACCCGGATTATCCTGAAGATAGTGTTGTCAGGTGCAAAGTGGAAGGAAGTTGGGATGACAGTATTACTACTCGTAGGTGTTAAAGGGTTACTGGAGGAATGAGGGTAATCTGGTGGTTTTGTACCGGGAGGGAACACAATTGATCACACCCGGATTACCCTGAATGTAGTTTTGTCAGGTACAAAGAAGAAGGAATTTGGGCTGAGAGGATTGCTTCTCGTAGGTGTTAAAGGGTTACTGGAGGAATGAGGGTAATCTGGTGTTTTTGTCACCGGGAGGGAACACAATTGATCACACCTGGATAATCCTGAATGTAGTTTTGTCAGGTACAATGAAGAAGGAATTTGGAATGACAGGATTGCTACTCGTAGGTGTTAAAGGGTTACTGGAGGAATTAGGGTACACTGGTGGTTTTGTTACCGGGAGGGAACACAATTGATCACACTTGAATAATCCTGAAGATAGTGTTGTCAGGTGCAAAGTGGAAGGAAGTTGGGATGACAGGATTACTACCCGAAGGTGTTAAAGGGTTACTGGAGGAATGAAGTACACTGGTGGTTTTGTCACCGGGAGGGAACACAGTTGATCACACCCGGATTATCCTGAAGGTAGTTTTGTCAGTTACAAAGAAGAAGGGATTTTTGCTGACAGGATTGCTACTCGTAGGTGTTGAAGGGTTACTGGAGGAATGAGGGTACACTGGTGGTTTTGTCACCAGGAGGGAACACAATTGATCACACCTGGATAATCCTGAATGTAGTTTTGTCAGGTACAATGAAGAAGGAATTTGGAATGACAGGATTGCTACTCGTAGGTGTTAAAGGGTTACTGGAGGAATGAGGGAACATTGGTGATTTTGTCGCCGGGAGGGAACACAATTGATCACACTTGAATAATCCTTAAGATAGTGTTGTCAGGTGCAAAGTGGAAGGAAGTTGGGATGACAGGATTACTACCCGAAGTTGTAAAAGGGTTGTTGGAGGAAAAAGGGTACACTGGTGGTTTTATCACCGCGAAGGTACACAGTTAATCACACCCGGATTATCCTGAAGGTAGTTTTGTCAGTTACAAAGAAGAAGGAAGTTGGGCTGATAGGATTGATACTCGTAGGTGTTAAAGGGTTACCGGAGGAATGAGGGTATACTAGTGGTTTTGTCACCGGGAGGGAACACAATTGATCACACCCGGATTATCCTGAAGGCAGTGTTGTCAGGTGCAAAGTAGAAGGTAGTTGGACTGACAGGATTGCTACTCGTAGGTGTTAAAGGGTTACCGGAGGAATGAGGGTACACTGGTGGTTTTGTCACCGGGAGGGAACACAATTGATCACACCTGGATAATCCTGAATGTAGTTTTGTCAGGTACAATGAAGAAGGAATTTGGAATGAAGAGGTTGCTACTCGAAGGTGTTAAAGTGTTACTGGAGGAATGAGGGAACATTGGTGATTTTGTCACTGGGAGGGAACACAATTGATCATACTTGAATAATCCTTAAGATAGTGTTGTCAGGTGCAAAGTGGAAGAAAGGTGGGATGACAGGATTGCTACTCGAAGGTGTTAAAGGGTTACTGGAGGAATGAGGTACACTGGTGGTTTTGTCACCGGGAGGGAACAGAGTTGATTACACCCGGATTACCCTGAAGGTAGTTTTGTCAGTTACAAAGAAGAAGGAATTTGGGCTGACAGGATTGCTACTCGTAGGTGTTAAAGGGTTACTGGAGGAATGAAGGTAATCTGGTGGTTTTGTCAGCGGGAGGGAACACAATTGATCACACCTGGATAATCCTGAATGTAGTTTTGTCAGGTACAATGAAGAAGGAATTTGGAATGACAGGATTGCTACTCGTAGGTGTTAAAGGGTTACTGGAGGAATTAGGGTACACTGGTGGTTTTGTTACCGAGAGGGAACACAATTGATCAAACTTGAATAACCCTGAAGATAGTGTTGTCAGGTGCAAAGTGGAAGGAAGTTGGGATGACAGGATTACTACCCGAAGGTGTTAAAGGGTTACTTGAGGAATGAGGTACACTGGTGGTTTTATCACAACAAGGGAACACAGTTGATCACACCCGGATTTACCTGAAGGTAGTTTTGTCAGTTACAAAGAAGAAGGAATTTTTGCTGACAGGATTGCTACTCGTAGGTGTTAAAGGGTTACTGGACGAATGAGGGTACACTGGTGCTTTTGTTACCGGGAGGGAACACAATTGATCACACTTGAATAATCCTGAAGATAGTGTTGTCAGGTGCAAAGTGGAAGGAAGTTGGGATGACAGGATTACTACCCGAAGGTGTTAAAGGGTTACTTGAGGAATGAGGTACACTGGTGGTTTTATCACAACAAGGGAACACAGTTGATCACACCCGGATTTACCTGAAGGTAGTTTTGTCAGTTACAAAGAAGAAGGAATTTTTGCTGACAGGATTGCTACTCGTAGGTGTTAAATGGTTAATGGAGGAATGAGGTTACACTGGTGGTTTTGTCACCGGGATGGAACACAATTGATCACACCTGGATAATCCTGAATGTAGTTTTGTCAGGTACAATGAAGAAGGAATTTGGAATGACAGGATTGCTACTCGTAGGTGTTAAAGGGTTACTGGAGGAATGAGGGAACATTGGTGATTTTGTCACCGGGAGGGAACACAATTGATCACACTTGAATAATCCTGAAGATAGTGTTGTCAGGTGCAAAGTGGAAAGAAGTTGGGATGACAGGATTACTACCCGAAGGTGTTAAAGGGTTACTGGAGGAATGAGGGTACACTGGTGGTTTTATCACAACAAGGGAACACAGTTCATCACACCCGGATTTACCTGAAGGTAGTTTTGTCAGTTACAAAGAAGAAGGAAGTTGGGCTGACAGGATTGCTACTCGTAGGTGTTAAAGGGTTACTGGAGGAATGAGGGTATACTGGTGGTTTTGTCACCGGGAGGGAACACAGTTGATCACACCCGGATTATCCTGAAGGTAGTTTTGTCAGTTACAAAGAATAAAGAAGTTTGGCTGACAGCATTGCTACTCGTAGGTGTTAAAGGGTTACTGGAGGAATGAGGGTACACTGGTGGTTTTGTTACCGGGAGGGAACACAGTTGATCATACACGGATTATCCTGAAAGTAGTTTCGTCAGTTACAAAGAAGAAGGAATTTGCGCTGACAGGATTGCTACTCGTAGGTGTTAAAGGGTTACTGGAGGAATGAGGGTACACTGGTGGTTTTGTCACCGGGAGGGAACACAGTTGATCACACCTGGATAATCGTGAATGTAGTTTTGTCAGGTACAATGAAGAAGGAATTTGGAATGACAGGATTGCTACTCGTAGGTGTTAGAGGGTTACTGGAGGAATGAGGGAACATTGGTGATTTTGTCACCGGGAGGGAACACAATTGATCACACTTGAATAATCCTGAAGATAGTGTTGTCAGGTGCAAAGTGGAAGGAAGTTGGGATGACAGGATTACTACCCGAAGGTGTTAAAGGGTTACTGGAGGAATGAGTTTACACTGGTCGTTTTATCACCGCGAGGGAACACAGTTGATCACACCCGGATTATCCTGAAGGTAGTTTTTTTTCAGTTACAAAGAAGAAGGAACTGTGGCTGACAGGATTGCTACTCGTAGGTGTTAAAGGGTTACTGGAGGAATGAGGGTATACTGGTGGTTTTGTCACCGGGAGGGAACACAGTTGAGCACACGTGGATAATCTTGAATGTAGTTTTGTCAGGTACAATGAAGAAGGAATCTGGAATGACAGGATTGCTACTCGAAGGTGTTAAAGTGGTACTGGAGGAATGAGGGAACATTGGTGATTTTGTCACTGGGAGGAAACACAATTGATCACACTTGAATAATACTGAAGATAGTGTTGTCAGGTGCAAAGTGGAAAGAAGTTGGGATGACAGGATTACTACCCGAAGGTGTTAAAGGGTTACTGGAGGAATGAGGTACACTGGTGGTTTTGTCACCGGGAGGGAACACAGTTGATCACACCCGGATTATCCTGAAGGCAGTTTTGTCAGTTACAAAGAAGAAGGAATATGGGCTGACAGGATTGCTACTCGTAGGTGTTAAAGGGTTACTGGAGAAATGAGGGTACACTGGTGGTTTTGTCACCGGGAGGGAACGCAATTGATCACACCTGGATAATCTTGAATGTAATTTTGTCAGGTAAAATGAAGAAGGAATTTTGAATGACAGGATTGCTACTCGTAGGTGTTAAAGGGTTACTGGAGGAATGAGGGAACATTGGTGATTTTGTCACTGGGAGGAAACACAATTGATCACACTTGAATAATCCTGAAGATGGTGTTCTCAGGTGCAAAGTGGAAAGAAGTTGGGATGACAGGATTGCTACCCGAAGGTGTTAATGGGTTACTGGAGGAATGAGGGACACTGGTGGTTTTATCACAACGAGGGAACACAGTTGATCACACCCGGATTTACCTGAAACTAGTTTTGTCAGTTACAAAAAATAAGGAAGTTGGGCTGACAGGATTGCTACTCGTAGGTGTTAAAGGGTTACTGGAGGAATGAGGGTATACTGGTGGTTTTGTCACCGGGAGGGAACACAGTTGATCACACCCGGATTATCCTGAAGGTAGTTTTGTCAGTTACAAAGAATAAGGAAGTTGGGCTGACAGGATTGCTACTCGTAGGTGTTAAAGGGTTATTGGAGGAATGAGGGAACATTGGTGATTTTGTCACCGGGAGGGAACACAATTGATCACACTTGCATAATCCTTAAGATGGTGTAGTCAGGTGCAAAGTGGAAGGAAGTTGGGATGACAGGATTGCTACCCGAAGGTGTAAAAGTGTTACTGGAGGAATGAGGGTACACGTGTGGTTATATCACCGCGAGGGAACACAGTTGATCACACCCGGATTATCCTGTAGGTAGTTTTGTCAGTTACAAAGAAGAAGGAATTTGGGCTGACAGGATTGCTACTCGTAGGTGTTAAAGGGTTACTGGAGGAATGAGGGTAATCTGGTGGTTATGTCACCGGGAGGGAACACAATTGATCACACCTGGATAATCCTGAATGTAATTTTGTCAGGTACAATGGAGAAGGAATTTGGAATGGCAGAATTGCTACTCGTAGGTGTTAAAGGGTTACTGGAGGAATTAGGTACACTGGTGGTTTTGTCACCGGGAGGGAACACAGTTGATCACACCCGGATTATCCTGAAGATAGTGTTGTCAGGTGCAAAGTGGAAGGAAGTTGGGATGACAGGATTACTACCCGAAGGTGTTAAAGGGTTACTGGAGGAATAAGGTACACTGTTGGTTTTGTCACCGGGAGGGAACACAGTTGATCACACCCGGGTTACCCTGAAGGTAGTTTTATCAGTTACAAAGAAGAAGGAATTTGGGCTGACAGGATTGCTACTCGTAGGTGTTAAAGGGTTACTGGAGGAATGAGGGTAATCTGGTGGTTTTGTTACCGGGAGGGAGCACAATTGATCACACTTGAATAATCCTGAAGAAAGTGTTGTCAGGTGCAAAGTGGAAGGAAGTTGGGATGACAGGATTACTACCCGAAGGTGTTAAAGGGTTACTGGTGGAATGAAGTACACTGGTGGTTTTGTCACCAGGAGGGAACACAGTTGATCACACCCGGATTATCCTGAAGGTAGTTTTGTCAGTTACAAAGAAGAAGGAATTTTTGCTGACAGGATTGCTACTCGTAGGTGTTAAACGGTTACTGGAGGAATGAGGGTACATTGGTGGTTTTGTCACCGGGAGGGAACACAATTGACCACACCTGGATAATCCTGAATGTAGTTTTGTCAGGTACAATGAAGAAGGAAGTTGGGATGACAGGATTGCTACCCGAAGGTGTTAAAGTGTTACTGGAGGAATGAGGGTACACTGGTGGTTATATCACCGCGAGGGAACACAGTTGATCACACCCGGATTATCCTGAAGGTAGTTTTGTCAGTTACAAAGAAGAAGGAAGTTGGGCTGACAGGATTACTACTCGTAGGTGTTAAAGGGTTACTGGACGAATGAGGGTACACTGGTGGTTTTGTTACCGGGAGGGAACACAGTAGATCACACCCGGATTATCCTGAAGGTAGTTTTGTCAGTTACAAAGAAGAAGGAAGTGTGGCTGACAGGATTTCTACTCGTAGGTTTTAAAGGGTTACCGGAGGAATGAGTGTATACTCGTGTTTTTGTCACCGGGAGGGAACACAGTTGAGCACACGTGGATAATCCTTAAGATAGTGTTGTCAGGTGCAAAGTGGAAGAAAGGTGGGATGACAGGATTACTACCCGAAGGTGTTAAAGGGTTACTGGAGGAATGAGGTACACTGGTGGTTTTGTCACCGGGAGGGAACACAGTTGATCACACCCGGATTATCCTGAAGATAGTGTTGTCAGGTGCAAAGTGGAAGGAAGTTGGGATGACAGTATTACTACTCGTAGGTGTTAAAGGGTTACTGGAGGAATGAGGGTAATCTGGTGGTTTTGTACCGGGAGGGAACACAATTGATCACACCCGGATTACCCTGAATGTAGTTTTGTCAGGTACAAAGAAGAAGGAATTTGGGCTGAGAGGATTGCTTCTCGTAGGTGTTAAAGGGTTACTGGAGGAATGAGGGTAATCTGGTGTTTTTGTCACCGGGAGGGAACACAATTGATCACACCTGGATAATCCTGAATGTAGTTTTGTCAGGTACAATGAAGAAGGAATTTGGAATGACAGGATTGCTACTCGTAGGTGTTAAAGGGTTACTGGAGGAATTAGGGTACACTGGTGGTTTTGTTACCGGGAGGGAACACAATTGATCACACTTGAATAATCCTGAAGATAGTGTTGTCAGGTGCAAAGTGGAAGGAAGTTGGGATGACAGGATTACTACCCGAAGGTGTTAAAGGGTTACTGGAGGAATGAAGTACACTGGTGGTTTTGTCACCGGGAGGGAACACAGTTGATCACACCCGGATTATCCTGAAGGTAGTTTTGTCAGTTACAAAGAAGAAGGGATTTTTGCTGACAGGATTGCTACTCGTAGGTGTTGAAGGGTTACTGGAGGAATGAGGGTACACTGGTGGTTTTGTCACCAGGAGGGAACACAATTGATCACACCTGGATAATCCTGAATGTAGTTTTGTCAGGTACAATGAAGAAGGAATTTGGAATGACAGGATTGCTACTCGTAGGTGTTAAAGGGTTACTGGAGGAATGAGGGAACATTGGTGATTTTGTCGCCGGGAGGGAACACAATTGATCACACTTGAATAATCCTTAAGATAGTGTTGTCAGGTGCAAAGTGGAAGGAAGTTGGGATGACAGGATTACTACCCGAAGTTGTAAAAGGGTTGTTGGAGGAAAAAGGGTACACTGGTGGTTTTATCACCGCGAAGGTACACAGTTAATCACACCCGGATTATCCTGAAGGTAGTTTTGTCAGTTACAAAGAAGAAGGAAGTTGGGCTGATAGGATTGCTACTCGTAGGTGTTAAAGGGGTACTGGAGGAATTAGGGTACACTGGTGGTTTTGTTACCGGGAGGGAACACAATTGATCACACTTGAATAATCCTGAAGATAGTGTTGTCAGGTGCAAAGTGGAAGGAAGTTGAGATGGCAGGATTACTACTCGTAGGTGTTAAAGGGTTATTGGAGGAATGAGGGAACATTGGTGATTTTGTCACCGGGAGGGAACACAATTGATCACACTTGAATAATCCTGAAGATAGTGTTGTCAGGTGCAAAGTGGAAGGAAGTTGGGATGACAGGATTGCTACCCGAAGGTGTTAAAGTGTTACTGGAGGAATGAGGGTACACTGGTGGTTATATCACCGCGAGGAAACATAGTTGATCACACCCGGATAATCCTGAAGGTAGTTTTGTCGGTTACAAAGAAGAAGGAAGTTGGGCTGACAGGATTGCTACTCATAGGTGTTAAAGGGTTACTGGACGAATAAGGGTACACTGGCGGTTTTGTTACCGGGAGGGAACACAATTGAATTCACCCGAATTATCCTGAAGGCAGTGTTGTCAGGTGCAAAGTAGTAGGTATTTGAGCTGACAGGATTGCTACTCGTAGGTGTTAAAGGGTTACTGGAGGAATGAGGGTACACTGGTGGTTTTGTCACCGTGAGGGAACACAATTGATCACACCTGGATAATCCTGAATGTAGTTTCGTCAGGTACAATGAAGAAGGAATTTGGAATGACAGGATTGCTACTCGTAGGTGTTAAAGGGTTACTGGAGTAATGAGGGAACATTAGTGATTTTGTCACCGGGAGGGAACACAATTGATCACACTTGAATAATCCTGAAGATAGTGTTGTCAGGTGCAAAGTGGAAGGAAGTTGGGATGACAGGATTACTACCCGAAGGTGTTAAAGGGTTGTTGGAGGAATGAGGGTACACTGGTGGTTTTATCACCGCGAGGGAACACAGTTGATCACACCCGGATTATCCTGAAGGTAGTTTTGTCGGTTACAAAGAAGAAGGAAGTTGGACTGACAGGATTGCTACTCGTAGGTGTTAAAGGGTTACCGGAGGAATGAGGGTACACTGGTGGTTTTGTCACCGGGAGGGAACACAATTGATCACACCTGGATAATCCTGAATGTAGTTTTGTCAGGTACAATGAAGAAGGAATTTGGAATGAAGGGGTTGCTACTCGAAGGTGTTAAAGTGTTACTGGAGGAATGAGGGAACATTGGTGATTTTGTCACTGGGAGGGAACACAATTGATCATACTTGAATAATCCTTAAGATAGTGTTGTCAGGTGCAAAGTGGAAGAAAGGTGGGATGACAGGATTGCTACTCGAAGGTGTTAAAGGGTTACTGGAGGAATGAGGTACACTGGTGGTTTTGTCACCGGGAGGGAACACAGTTGATTACACCCGGATTACCCTGAAGGTAGTTTTGTCAGTTACAAAGAAGAAGGAATTTGGGCTGACAGGATTGCTACTCGTAGGTGTTAAAGGGTTACTGGAGGAATGAGGGTAATCTGGTGGTTTTGTCAGCGGGAGGGAACACAATTGATCACACCTGGATAATCCTGAATGTAGTTTTGTCAGGTACAATGAAGAAGGAATTTGGAATGACAGGATTGCTACTCGTAGGTGTTAAAGGGTTACTGGAGGAATTAGGGTACACTGGTGGTTTTGTTACCGGGAGGGAACACAATTGATCACACTTGAATAACCCTGAAGATAGTGTTGTCAGGTGCAAAGTGGAAGGAAGTTGGGATGACAGGATTACTACCCGAAGGTGTTAAAGGGTTACTGGAGGAATGAGGGTACACTGGTGGTTTTGTTACCCTGAGGGAACACAATTGATCACACTTGAATAATCCTGAAGATAGTGTTGTCAGGTGCAAAGTGGAAGGAAGTTGGGATGACAGGATTGCTACCCGAAGGTGTTAAAGTGTTACTGGAGGAATGAATGTACACTGGTGGTTTTATCACCGCGAGGGAACACAGTTGATCACACCCGGATTATCCTGAAGGTAGTTTTGTCAGTTTCAATGAAGAAGGAAGTTGGGCTGACAGGATTGCTACTCGTAGGTGTTAAAGGGTTACTAGAGGAATGAGGGTACACTGGTGGTTTTGTCACCAGGAGGGAACACAATTGATCACATCTGGATAATCCTGAATGTAGTTTTGTTAGGTACATCGAAGAAGGAATTTTTGCTGACAGGATTGCTACTCGTAGGTGTTAAAGGGTTACTGGAGGAATGAGGGAACATTGGTGATTTTGTCACCGGGAGGGAACACAATTGATCACACTTGAATAATCCTGAAGATAGTGTTGTCAGGTGCAAAGTGGAAGGAAGTTGGGATGACAGTATTACTACCCGAAGTTGTTAAAGGGTTGTTGGAGGAAAAAGGGTACACTGGTGGTTTTATCACCGCGAAGGAAGACAGTTAATCACACCCGGATTATCCTGAAGGTAGTTTTGTCAGTTACACAGAAGAAGGAAGTTGGGCTGATAGGATTGCTACTCGTAGGTGTTAAAGGGTTACTGGAGGAATTAGGGTACACTGGTGGTTTTGTTACCGGGAGGGAACACAATTGATCACACTTGAATAATCCTGAAGATAGTGTTGTCAGGTGCAAAGTGGAAGGAAGTTGGGATGACAGGATTACTACCCGAAGGTGTTAAAGGGTTACTGGAGGAATGAGGGTACACTGGTGGTTTTGTTACCGGGAGGGAACACAATTGATCACACTTGAATAATCCTGAATGTAGTTTTGTCAGGTACAAAGTGGAAGGAAGTTGGGATGACAGGATTACTACCCGAAGGTGTTAAAGGGTTAATGGAGGAATGAGGGTACACTGGTGGTTTTGTTACCGGGAGGGAACACAATTGATACACTTGAATAATCCTGAAGATAGTGTTGTCATGTGCAAAGTGGAAGGAAGTTGGGATGACAGGATTACTACCCGAAGGTGTTAAAGGGTTACTGGAGGAATGAGTTACACTGGTGGTTTTGTCACCGGGAGGGAACACAGTTGATCACACCCGGATTATCCTGAAGGTAGTTTTGTCAGTTACAAAGAAGAAGGAATATTTGCTGACAGGATTGCTACTCGTAGGTGTTAAAGGGTTACTGGAGGAATGAGGGTACACTGGTGGTTTTGTCACCGGGAGGGAACACAATTGATCACACCTGGATAATCCTGAATGTAGTTTTGTCAGGTACAATGAAGAAGGAATTTGGAATGACAGGATTGCTACTCGTAGGTGTTAAAGGGTTACTGGAGGAATGAGGGACCATTAGTGATTTTGTCACCGGGAGGGAACACAATTGATCACACTTGAATAATCCTGAAGATAGTGTTGTCAGGTGCAAAGTGGAAGGAAGTTGGGATGACAGAATTACTACCCGAAGTTGTTAAAGGGTTGTTGGAGGAATGAGGGTACACTGGTGGTTTTATCACCGCGAGGGAACACAGTTGATCACACCCGGATTATACTGAAGGTAGTTTTGTCAGTTACAAAGAAGAAGGAAGTTGGGCTGACAGGATTGCTACTCGTAGGTGTTAAAGGGTTACTGTAGGAATGAGGGTACACTGGTGGTTTTGTCACCGGGAGGGAACACAATTGATCACACCTGGATAATCCTGAATGTAGTTTTGTCAGGTACAATGAAGAAGGAATTTGGAATGACAGGATTGCTACTCGAAGGTGTTAAAGTGTTACTGGAGGAATTAGGGTACACTGGTGATTTTATCACTGGGAGGGAACACAATTGATCACACTTGAATAATCCTTAAGATAGTGTTGTCAGGTGCAAAGTGGCAGAAAGGTGGGATGACAGGATTGCTACCCGAAGGTGTTAAAGTGTTACTGGAGGAATGAGGGTACACTGGTGGTTTTATCACCACGAGGGAACACAGTTGATCACACCCGGATTACCCTGAAGGTAGTTTTGTCAGTTACAAAGAAGAAGGAATTTGGGCTGACAGGATTGCTACTCGTAGGTGTTTAAGGGTTACTGGAGGAATGAGGGTAATCTGGTGGTTTTGTCACCGGGAGGGAACACAATTGATCACACCTGGATAATCCTGAATGTAGTTTTGTCAGGTACAATGAAGAAGGAATTTGGAATGACAGGATTGCTACTCGTAGGTGTTAAAGGGTTACTGGAGGAATTAAGGTACACTGGTGGTTTTGTTACCGGGAGGGAACACAATTGATCACACTTGAATAATCCTGAATATAGTGTTGTCAGGTGCAAAGTGGAAGGTAGTTGAGCTGACAGGATTGCTACTCGTAGGTGTTAAAGGGTTAATGGAGGAATGAGGGTACACTGGTGGTTTTGTTACCGGGAGGGAACACAATTGATACACTTGAATAATCCTGAAGATAGTGTTGTCATGTGCAAAGTGGAAGGAAGTTGGGATGACAGGATTACTACCCGAAGGTGTTAAAGGGTTACTGGAGGAATGAGGGTACACTGGTGGTTTTGTTACCGGGAGGGAACACAATTGATCACACTTGAATAATCCTGAAGATAGTGTTGTCAGGTGCAAAGTGGAAGGAAGTTGGGATGACAGGATTACTACCCAAAGGTGTTAAAGGGTTACTGGAGGAATGAGGTACACTGGTGGTTTTGTCACCGGGAAGGAACACAATTGATCACACTTGAATAATCCTTAAGATAGTGTTGTCAGGTGCAAAGTGGAAGGAAGTTGGGATGACAGGATTGCTACCCGAAGGTGTTAAAGTGTTACTGGAGGAATGAGGGTACACTGGTGGTTTTATCACGGCGAGGGAACACAGTTGATCACACCCGGATTATCCTGAAGGTAGTTTTGTCAGTTTCAAAGAAGAAGGAAGTTGGGCTGACATGATTGGTACTCGTAGGTGTTAAAGGGTGAATGGACGAATGAGGGTACACTGGTGGTTTTGTTACCGGAAGGGAACACAATTGATCACACCCGGATTATCCTGAAGGCAGTGTTGTCAGGTGCAAAGTAGAAGGTAGTTGAGCTGACAGGATTGCTACTCGTAGGTGTTAAAGGGTTACTGGAGGAATGAGGGTACACTGGTGGTTTTGTCACCGGGAGGGAACACAATTGATCACATCTGGATAATCCTGAATGTAGTTTTGTTAGGTACAATGAAGAAGGAATTTAGAATGACAGGATTGCTACTCGTAGGTGTTAAAGGGTTACTGGAGGAATGAGGGAACATTGGTGATTTTGTAACCGGGAGGGAACACAATTGATCACACTTGAATAATCCTGAAGATAGTGTTGTCAGGTGCAAAGTGGAAGGAAGTTGGGATGACAGTATTACTACCCGAAGCTGTTAAAGGGTTGTTGGAGGAAAAAGGGTACACTGGTGGTTTTATCACCGCGAAGGAACACAGTTAATCACACCCGGATTATCCTGAAGGTAGTTTTGTCAGTTACAAAGAAGAAGGAAGTTGGGCTGATAGGATTGCTACTCGTAGGTGTTAAAGGGTTACTGGAGGAATTAGGGTACACTGGTGGTTTTGTTACCGGGAGGGAACACAATTGATCACACTTGAATAATCCTGAAGATAGTGTTGTCAGGTGCAAAGTGGAAGGAAGTTGGGATGACAGGATTACTACCCGATGGTGTTAAAGGGTTACTGGAGGAATGAGGGTACACTGGTGGTTTTGTTACCGGGAGGGAACACAATTGATCACACTTGAATAATCCTGAAGATAGTGTTGTCAGGTGCAAAGTGGAAGGAAGTTGGGATGTTAGGATTACTACCCAAAGGTGTTAAAGGGTTACTGGAGGAATGAGGTACACTGGTGGTTTTGTCACCGGGAGGGAACACAGTTGATCACACCCGGATTATCCTGAAGGTAGTTTTGTCAGTTATAAAGAAGAAGGAATTTTTGCTGACAGGATTGCTACTCGTAGGTGTTAAAGGGTTACTGGAGGAATGAGGGTACACTGGTGGTTTTGTCACCGGGAGGGAACACAATTGATCACACCTGGATAATCCTGAATGTAGTTTTGTCAGGTACAATGAAGAAGGAATTTGGAATGACAGGATTGCTACTCTTAGGTGTTAAAGGGTTACTGGAGGAATGAGGGAACTTTGGTGATTTTGTCACCGGGAGGGAACACAATTGATCACACTTGAATAATCCTTAAGATAGTGTTGTCAGGTGCAAAGTGGAAGGAAGTTGGGTTGACAGGATTGCTACCCGAAGGTGTTAAAGTGTTACTGGAGGAATGAGGGTACACTGGTGGTTTTATCACCGCGAGGGAACACAGTTGATCACACCCGGATTATCCTGAAGGTAGTTTTGTCAGTTTCAAAGAAGAAGGAAGTTGGGCTGACATGATTGGTACTCGTAGGTGTTAAAGGGTGAATGGACGAATGAGGGTACACTGGTGGTTTTGTTACCGGAAGGGAACACAATTGATCACACCCGGATTATCCTGAAGGCAGTGTTGTCAGGTGCAAAGTAGAAGGTAGTTGAGCTGACAGGATTGCTACTCGTAGGTGTTAAAGGGTTACTGGAGGAATGAGGGTACACTGGTGGTTTTGTCACCGGGAGGGAACACAATTGATCACATCTGGATAATCCTGTATGTAGTTTTGTTAGGTACAATGAAGAAGGAATTTAGAATGACAGGATTGCTACTCGTAGGTGTTAAAGGGTTACTGGAGGAATGAGGGAACATTGGTGATTTTGTCACCGGGAGGGAACACAATTGATCACACTTGAATAATCCTGAAGATAGTGTTGTCAGGTGCAAAGTGGAAGGAAATTGGGATGACAGTATTACTACCCGAAGCTGTTAAATGGTTGTTGGAGGAAAAAGGGTACACTGGTGGTTTTATCACCGCGAAGGAACACAGTTAATCACACCCGGATTATCCTGAAGGTAGTTTTGTCAGTTACAAAGAAGAAGGAAGTTGGGCTGATAGGATTGCTACTCGTAGGTGTTAAAGGGTTACTGGAGGAATTAGGGTACACTGGTGGTTTTGTTACCGGGAGGGAACACAATTGATCACACTTGAATAATCCTGAAGATATTGTTGTCAGGTGCAAAGTGGAAGGAAGTTGGGATGACAGGATTACTACCCGATGGTGTTAAAGGGTTACTGGAGGAATGAGGTACACTGGTGGTTTTGTCACCGGGAGGGAACACAATTGATCACACTTGAATAATCCTTAAGATAGTGTTGTCAGGTGCAAAGTGGAAGGAAGTTGGGATGACAGGATTGCTACCCGAAGGTGTTAAAGTGTTACTGGAGGAATGAGGGTACACTGGTGGTTTTATCACGGCGAGGGAACACAGTTGATCACACCCGGATTATCCTGAAGGTAGTTTTGTCAGTTTCAAAGAAGAAGGAAGTTGGGCTGACATGATTGGTACTCGTAGGTGTTAAAGGGTGAATGGACGAATGAGGGTACACTGGTGGTTTTGTTACCGGAAGGGAACACAATTGATCACACCCGGATTATCCTGAAGGCAGTGTTGTCAGGTGCAAAGTAGAAGGTAGTTGAGCTGACAGGATTGCTACTCGTAGGTGTTAAAGGGTTACTGGAGGAATGAGGGTACACTGGTGGTTTTGTCACCGGGAGGGAACACAATTGATCACATCTGGATAATCCTGAATGTAGTTTTGTTAGGTACAATGAAGAAGGAATTTAGAATGACAGGATTGCTACTCGTAGGTGTTAAAGGGTTACTGGAGGAATGATGGAACATTGGTGATTTTGTCACCGGGAGGGAACACAATTGATCACACTTGAATAATCCTGAAGATAGTGTTGTCAGGTGCAAAGTGGAAGGAAGTTGGGATGACAGTATTACTACCCGAAGCTGTTAAAGGGTTGTTGGAGGAAAAAGGGTACACTGGTGGTTTTATCACCGCGAAGGAACACAGTTAATCACACCCGGATTATCCTGAAGGTAGTTTTGTCAGTTACAAAGAAGAAGGAAGTTGGGCTGATAGGATTGCTACTCGTAGGTGTTAAAGGGTTACTGGAGGAATTAGGGTACACTGGTGGTTTTGTTACCGGGAGGGAACACAATTGATCACACTTGAATAATCCTGAAGATAGTGTTGTCAGGTGCAAAGTGGAAGGAAGTTGGGATGACAGGATTACTACCCGATGGTGTTAAAGGGTTACTGGAGGAATGAGGGTACACTGGTGGTTTTGTTACCGGGAGGGAACACAATTGATCACACTTGAATAATCCTGAAGATAGTGTTGTCAGGTGCAAAGTGGAAGGAAGTTGGGATGTTAGGATTACTACCCAAAGGTGTTAAAGGGTTACTGGAGGAATGAGGTACACTGGTGGTTTTGTCACCGGGAGGGAACACAGTTGATCACACCCGGATTATCCTGAAGGTAGTTTTGTCAGTTATAAAGAAGAAGGAATTTTTGCTGACAGGATTGCTACTCGTAGGTGTTAAAGGGTTACTGGAGGAATGAGGGTACACTGGTGGTTTTGTCACCGGGAGGGAACACAATTGATCACACCTGGATAATCCTGAATGTAGTTTTGTCAGGTACAATGAAGAAGGAATTTGGAATGACAGGATTGCTACTCTTAGGTGTTAAAGGGTTACTGGAGGAATGAGGGAACTTTGGTGATTTTGTCACCGGGAGGGAACACAATTGATCACACTTGAATAATCCTTAAGATAGTGTTGTCAGGTGCAAAGTGGAAGGAAGTTGGGTTGACAGGATTGCTACCCGAAGGTGTTAAAGTGTTACTGGAGGAATGAGGGTACACTGGTGGTTTTATCACCGCGAGGGAACACAGTTGATCACACCCGGATTATCCTGAAGGTAGTTTTGTCAGTTTCAAAGAAGAAGGAAGTTGGGCTGACATGATTGGTACTCGTAGGTGTTAAAGGGTGAATGGACGAATGAGGGTACACTGGTGGTTTTGTTACCGGAAGGGAACACAATTGATCACACCCGGATTATCCTGAAGGCAGTGTTGTCAGGTGCAAAGTAGAAGGTAGTTGAGCTGACAGGATTGCTACTCGTAGGTGTTAAAGGGTTACTGGAGGAATGAGGGTACATTGGTGGTTTTGTCACCGGGAGGGAACACAATTGATCACATCTGGATAATCCTGAATGTAGTTTTGTTAGGTACAATGAAGAAGGAATTTAGAATGACAGGATTGCTACTCGTAGGTGTTAAAGGGTTACTGGAGGAATGAGGGAACATTGGTGATTTTGTCACCGGGAGGGAACACAATTGATCACACTTGAATAATCCTGAAGATAGTGTTGTCAGGTGCAAAGTGGAAGGAAGTTGGGATGACAGTATTACTACCCGAAGCTGTTAAATGGTTGTTGGAGGAAAAAGGGTACACTGGTGGTTTTATCACCGCGAAGGAACACAGTTAATCACACCCGGATTATCCTGAAGGTAGTTTTGTCAGTTACAAAGAAGAAGGAAGTTGGGCTGATAGGATTGCTACTCGTAGGTGTTAAAGGGTTACTGGAGGAATTAGGGTACACTGGTGGTTTTGTTACCGGGAGGGAACACAATTGATCACACTTGAATAATCCTGAAGATATTGTTGTCAGGTGCAAAGTGGAAGGAAGTTGGGATGACAGGATTACTACCCGATGGTGTTAAAGGGTTACTGGAGGAATGAGGTACACTGGTGGTTTTGTCACCGGGAGGGAACACAATTGATCACACTTGAATAATCCTTAAGATAGTGTTGTCAGGTGCAAAGTGGAAGGAAGTTGGGATGACAGGATTGCTACCCGAAGGTGTTAAAGTGTTACTGGAGGAATGAGGGTACACTGGTGGTTTTATCACGGCGAGGGAACACAGTTGATCACACCCGGATTATCCTGAAGGTAGTTTTGTCAGTTTCAAAGAAGAAGGAAGTTGGGCTGACATGATTGGTACTCGTAGGTGTTAAAGGGTGAATGGACGAATGAGGGTACACTGGTGGTTTTGTTACCGGAAGGGAACACAATTGATCACACCCGGATTATCCTGAAGGCAGTGTTGTCAGGTGCAAAGTAGAAGGTAGTTGAGCTGACAGGATTGCTACTCGTAGGTGTTAAAGGGTTACTGGAGGAATGAGGGTACACTGGTGGTTTTGTCACCGGGAGGGAACACAATTGATCACATCTGGATAATCCTGAATGTAGTTTTGTTAGGTACAATGAAGAAGGAATTTAGAATGACAGGATTGCTACTCGTAGGTGTTAAAGGGTTACTGGAGGAATGATGGAACATTGGTGATTTTGTCACCGGGAGGGAACACAATTGATCACACTTGAATAATCCTGAAGATAGTGTTGTCAGGTGCAAAGTGGAAGGAAGTTGGGATGACAGTATTACTACCCGAAGCTGTTAAAGGGTTGTTGGAGGAAAAAGGGTACACTGGTGGTTTTATCACCGCGAAGGAACACAGTTAATCACACCCGGATTATCCTGAAGGTAGTTTTGTCAGTTACAAAGAAGAAGGAAGTTGGGCTGATAGGATTGCTACTCGTAGGTGTTAAAGGGTTACTGGAGGAATTAGGGTACACTGGTGGTTTTGTTACCGGGAGGGAACACAATTGATCACACTTGAATAATCCTGAAGATAGTGTTGTCAGGTGCAAAGTGGAAGGAAGTTGGGATGACAGGATTACTACCCAAAGGTGTTAAAGGGTTACTGGAGGAATGAGGTACACTGGTGGTTTTGTCACCGGGAGGGCACACAGTTGATCACACCCGGATTATCCTGAAGGTAGTTTTGTCAGTTATAAAGAAGAAGGAATTTTTGCTGACAGGATTGCTACTCGTAGGTGTTAAAGGGTTACTGGAAAATGAGGGTACACTGGTGGTTTTGTCACCGGGAGGGAACACAATTGATCACACCTGGATAATCCTGAATGTAGTTTTGTCAGGTACAATGAAGAAGGAATTTGGAATGACAGGATTGCTACTCTTAGGTGTTAAAGGGTTACTGGAGGAATGAGGGAACTTTGGTGATTTTTTCACCTGGAGGGAACACAATTGATCACACTTGAATAATCCTTAAGATAGTGTTGTCAGGTGCAAAGTGGAAGGAAGTTGGGTTGACAGGATTGCTACCCGAAGGTGTTAAAGTGTTACTGGAGGAATGAGGGTACACTGGTGGTTTTATCACCGCGAGGGAACACAGTTGATCACACCCGGATTATCCTGAAGGTAGATTTGTCAGTTTCAAAGAAGAAGGAAGTTGGGCTGACAGGATTGGTACTCGTAGGTGTTAAAGGGTGATGGACGAATGAGGGTACACTGGTGGTTTTGTTACCGGAGGGGAACACAATTGATCACACCCGGATTATCCTGAAGGCAGTGTTTTCAGGTGCAAAGTAGAAGGTAGTTGAGCTGACAGGATTGCTACTCGTAGGTGTTAAAGGGTTACTGGAGGAATGAGGGAACTCTGGTGGTTTTGTCACCGGGAGGGAACACAATTGATCACATCTGGATAATCCTGAATGTAGTTTTGTTAGGTACAATGAAGAAGGAATTTAGAATGACAGGATTGCTACTCGTAGGTGTTAAAGGGTTACTGGAGGAATGAGGGAACATTGGTGATTTTGTCACCGGGAGGGAACACAATTGATCACACTTGAATAATCCTGAAGATAGTGTTGTCAGGTGCAAAGTGGAAGGAAGTTGGGATGACAGTATTACTACCCGAAGCTGTTAAAGGGTTGTTGGAGGAAAAAGGGTACACTGGTGGTTTTATCACCGCGAAGGAACACAGTTAATCACACCCGGATTATCCTGAAGGTAGTTTTGTCAGTTACAAAGAAGAAGGAAGTTGGGCTGATAGGATTGCTACTCGTAGGTGTTAAAGGGTTACTGGAGGAATTAGGGTACACTGGTGGTTTTGTTACCGGGAGGGAACACAATTGATCACACTTGAATAATCCTGAAGATAGTGTTGTCAGGTGCAAAGTGGAAGGTACTTCGGATGACAGGATTACTACCCAAAGGTGTTAAAGGGTTACTGGAGGAATGAGGTACACTGGTGGTTTTGTCACCGGGAGGGAACACAGTTGATCACACCCGGATTATCCTGAAGGTAGTTTTGTCAGTTACAATGAAGAAGGAATTTTTGCTGACAGGATTGCTACTCGTAGGTGTTAAAGGGTTACTGGAGGAATGAGGGTACACTGGTGGTTTGTCACCGGGAGGGAACACAATTGATCACACCTGGATAATCCTGAATGTAGTTTTGTCAGGTACATGAAGAAGGAATTTGGAATGACAGGATTGCTACTCGTAGGTGTTAAAGGGTTACTGGAGGAATGAGGGAACTTTGGTGATTTTGTCACCGGGAGGGAACACAATTGATCACACTTGAATAATCCTTAAGATAGTGTTGTCAGGTGCAAAGTGGAAGGAAGTTGGGATGACAGGATTGCTACCCGAAGGTGTTAAAGTGTTACTGGAGGAATGAGGGTACACTGGTGGTTTTATCACCGCGAGGGAACACAGTTGATCACACCCGGATTATCCTGAAGGTAGTTTTGTCAGTTTCAAAGAAGAAGGAAGTTGGGCTGACAGGATTGGTACTCGTAGGTGTTAAAGGGTGATGGACGAATGAGGGTACACTGGTGGTTTTGTTACCGGAGGGGAACACAATTGATCACACCCGGATTATCCTGAAGGCAGTGTTTTCAGGTGCAAAGTAGAAGGTAGTTGAGCTGACAGGATTGCTACTCGTAGGTGTTAAAGGGTTACTGGAGGAATGAGGGAACTCTGGTGGTTTTGTCACCGGGAGGGAACACAATTGATCACATCTGGATAATCCTGAATGTAGTTTTGTTAGGTACAATGAAGAAGGAATTTAGAATGACAGGATTGCTACTCGTAGGTGTTAAAGGGTTACTGGAGGAATGAGGGAACATTGGTGATTTTGTCACCGGGAGGGAACACAATTGATCACACTTGAATAATCCTGAAGATAGTGTTGTCAGGTGCAAAGTGGAAGGAAGTTGGGATGACAGGATTACTACCCGAAGGTGTTAAAGGGTTGTTGGAGGAAAAAGGGTACACTGGTGGTTTTATCACCGCGAAGGAACACAGTTAATCACACCCGGATTATCCTGAAGGTAGTTTTGTCAGTTACAAAGAAGAAGGAAGTTGGGCTGATAGGATTGCTAATCGTAGGTGTTAAAGGGTTACTGGAGGAATGAGGGTACACTGGTGGTTTGTCACCGGGAGGGAACACAATTGATCACACCTGGATAATCCTGAATGTAGTTTTTCAGGTTTAATGAATAAGGAATTTGGAATGACAGGATTGCTACTCGTAGGTGTTAAAGGGGTACTGGAGGAATGAGGGAATATTGGTGATTTTGTCACCGGGAGGGAACACAATTGATCAAACTTGAATAATCCTGAAGATAGTGTTGTCAGGTGCAAAGTGGAAGGAAGTTGGGATGACAGGATTACTACCCGAAGGTGTTAAAGGGTTACTGGAGGAATGAGGGTACACTGGTGGTTTTATCACCGCGAGGGAACACAGTTGATCACAACCGGATTATCCTGAAGGTAGTTTTGTCAGTTACAAAGAAGAAGGAAGTGTGGCTGACAGGATTGCTACTCGTAGGTGTTAAAGGGTTACTGGAGGAATGAGGGTATACTGGTGTTTTTGTCACCGGGAGGGAACACAGTTGAGCACACGTGGATAATCCTGAAGGCAGTGTTGTCAGGTACAAAGTAGAAGGAAGTTGGGCTGACAGGATTGCTACCCGAAGGTGTTAAAGGGTTACTGGAGGAATGAGGGTACACTAATGGTTTTGTCACCGGGAGGGAAAACAATTGATCACAACTGGATAATCCTGAAGGTATTGTTGTCAGGTACAAAGAAGAAGGAATTTGGAATGACAGGATTGCTACTCGAAGGTGTTGAAGGGTTACTGGTGGAATTATGGTACACTGGAGTAGAGAAGAACTGCCGGTTTAACATACTATTCGGCGCTTTTTTCCCATGTTATTCTTATGGGGAGCCGTTTTTGCACCGACACCAGCTCCCGCCTTACACAAGTTTCCTGTACTAGTACCCTTGCCTTAAATACATTTTCCCCATCCTCTATATTTAAAAATTAACTTTGGATTTGTCTGAAATTTATCTAATGCATTAATAAATCCCAAATTAACTATTACGGTCGAATTAAAACTGCCAACTTACTTATTTTTGCACCCGCCCTAATTTCCGTTTTGACTCTTGCCATACTTTTCCCCTATATTTTTAAAATTTGCATTCATTTTAATACATCCTATGCAGAAATCCACGAGTTCTGGCTATTTGGGAACCCGAGCCATTTGACATATAACAAATCACCCTTCCTCCTAATTACCTTCTCTACCAAATACATGTCTTTATATTTAGTCTTTAACAATTCTTCTGTATAAAATCCTCCTTTGATTATATTGCCATTTTCATCTTTCAAAATATAAGTCACAGGCTTCGTTTTCTTAACTTCTGCTATTGTAAAAAGCTCTCCCGTCCAGTTAGGGGTATATCCTTTACTAAATACATGTTTATATTTAGATATCCTTACACTATCCCCCACCTTATATCTTGGCTTTTTAACTTGTACTTTAGATGCTAACCTTTCATGTACATCTTTAGAGTTCTTAGCACTTACTTGGTTAGGCTTCATCCCTATGGATCTATGTACTTTATTATTATATATCCTTATTAACCTTGGAAGTAAATCCAACCACTTGTAACTCCCTTGTGCTCTAAACTCTCTATTTGATGTAAAAGGACAACCACAGACTACTAACTCACAGTACTGCCAAAGTAAGAATGTGCACTCCAGTAAAGCTCCAGTGATTGTCTTTTTTCGTCATAATTTGTCCTATGTTTATAAACACCATATATACTGTAGCCGCATTTTTGAGTTCGTAACTTGATTGCACACCAAGAGGATGATCCAATTAATTTCCCTAATTTGTTAACATATATTCTTAAATTTGTCTTATCTTTACTTCTTACTAATTTAATTTGCCTTTATATTTACATTATTCATTACCTATGTCAATTACTTTAACCACTTTACTTAGTTCAGTGCTAAACATTCTGAACAGGCAACTGCTTGTGATTTCACATGCAAGAATTTAAATGGTGGACCAAAAATATAACATTAACGTCTGCCTAATTTAAGAGAGTCACTCTAATTTCTTTTTCAGTGATTTTATCGATAGTAGGTCAATAAAAACCTGTTGGTTCTCCTAGTTATCTGGAGGCGGAGGCATTGTGAAACTTTACAGCTGCCTTTAGGGAGTGGTTACCAATGCGTCAGATATTATATACGCTGGTGGTTGTGTCACTAGAAAGGATTACGACTCCATTACCTGGATCATCTCTCCAGAGTTGTGTAATTGTTTGCTGCAATAGGAGACTTGCCTGTCCTCACACCCTACTGCAGCAGAAGCCAGCAGCGCTGGGTTGAATCCTTGAGGTTGTTTTGCCGAACGAGAATACAAGTATTGCACCAGCTCTCGTATCTTGGGTGAGGTTGGCTCAATGATAGCTTGCTATTTTGATAAGTCGTAATGTGTATTTTTTTCGCACTCGTGTTAACCTCAATAGGGGTTTTTATCCATGTGTACCTTGAACTTTATGCTTCTTTGAGCACTTGAATCCTTTCACGCACGATTTGCAAACGTGATTCATGATCATGTGTATTGATGTATGTAAAACAATTTGTCTACTCTATTTAAAGGTTTTCAATGAAATTCCGCAACTAGAGAGTCATGCTCCTAAAAGCATGAGGAGCATGACCTCCTAATGCGAACTTCTCATAAACCTCTCATGAAAACCCTTTGGTTTTGCATGTGGAAGAGGATTATTACGCTGTATTTTAGGGGATGCTCCAAATGTCTCACTAGTAAGGTATTTCCTCTGTGGATACTAGGATGAAAACTAATTTCTTTCCTTGAAGGAAACAACCTGTTACAGTATACATACATGGTGTTTAGCTCATGTGGGTTTGGTAATGCCACATTAGATAATATGGAGCGGTGAAATTCCTACCACAGAAGTTGCACTGAGACGGATCTTCCCCCTCTTTACCATGGTAGCATACTTTTTTCTAAATAAAGATTTCACTTGTTTCAAGTTTTGCTGCAGAAAAGAATGATGGATATTTCATCTGTTGAAACCCTTTCTCGTGTCAGAATTGGAAGATTTGATGGCTTTCCTTAATGATTTTTAACACGGGGTTTCCTTCGCACAGCGACTTCCTATCCGTTGCTTATTTACCTGATATTGTTATATTATCTTACAGGATTTCTACTTGGAGAGATAATATGGTTTTGAGGTCTTGGTGAAGAAGATTACTAGTCACCCTGATTTCTTCTTAACGTTTTTATTTAATTTAACGGCATTGCCTATCACCACCTGGTGTTTCACAAAGCATTTAATAGGAGGAGGCTGTGTGAACTACACGGCTATTCTTGGTGAATAACCATCAATGTGTCAGGAATAAAGTATAATAGTCATCGGGAGGTGACGTTCGACGACCTGGATCATCCCTACAAAGTTCGGGTTAAGTCCTTGAGGTAGTTCTGAAGAACAAGGATACAACTATTGAACCAGCTCTTGCATGGGAGGACATTAACTTGAATATGATATCTTCTTGCAAGGCGTCATCACATAAATCTTCGTTATATTCGTATTATCCTTCCTGTGGTTCTCTTTGCCCCTGATGGATAAGGCGAAGAAAGATTCCGCATGTTGGAGGGACCTAACTTACAAGATACAAGATTTTTATTATCAAAAAATATAGAATTTAATACATAATATACCTTTATGTCCTCCAATTTGCCACTCTAAAACCCATACAAAATTCAATACTAAATATTGAACAATCCATATAGTCTAGATCAACATTTAAAAACTGCTAAAATCAACAGTAGCCAGTTCACTACAGACCATTTATATCCCAAAGCTTCTCAATTGTTTATAGGTGATGTTCTATAAGAACCCTTTTAAACTGAGTTTTAAATTTGATGACAGGTATTTTAGATTTTTTGGAAAGTTATTCCAAAGTTTTGGACCAAATTTTGGACTTTCTAACGCTTTTCCCTGCATTACCACACAAATAATAACTTGAAGATTGCTTCCCACTTCAAGGCGTTATAATGTAAATTTGTGTTGCATTCGTGTCAACTTCCTTGTTGTTCTTTTTGTCCGTAGTGGATGAAGCGAAAAAAGATTCCAAATAATGGAGAGACAATAACTTCAAGTTGGCTTCCCACTGAGAAGCATCATAGTTAATCTTCGTTGCATTCATGTCAACTTCCTTGTTGTTCTTTTTGTCCCTAGTGGATGAAGCGAAAAAAGATTCCAAATAATGGGGAGACAATAATTTCAAGTTGGCTTCCCACTGAGAAGCATCATAGTTAATCTTCATTGCATTTATGTCAACTTCCTTGTTGTTCTTTTTGTCCCTAGTGGATGAAGCGAAAAAAGATTCCAAATAATGGGGAGACAATAACTTCAAGTTGGCTTCCCACTGAGAAGCATCATAGTTAATCTTCGTTGCATTCATGTCAACTTCCTTGTTGTTCTTTTTGTCCCTAGTGGATGAAGCGAAAAAAGATTCCAAATAATGGGGAGACAATAACTTCAAGTTGGCTTCCCACTGAGAAGCATCATAGTTAATCTTCGTTGCATTCATGTCAACTTCCTTGTTGTTCTTTTTGTCCCTAGTGGATGAAGCGAAAAAAGATTCCAAATAATGGGGAGACAATAACTTCAAGTTGGCTTCCCACTGAGAAGCATCATAGTTAATCTTCGTTGCATTCGTGTTAATTTCCTTGTGGTTTTTTTCCTGGTGCATGAACGAGGAAAGATTTCGCATGTTAAGAGATAAAATAACACAGAGATGGTTTCCCACTGCGAGGCGTCATAGTTTAAATATATTTTGCACTCATGTTATCTTGCTCGCCATTCTCTTTATTCCTGGCAGTTAAAGCGCAGAAAGATTCCACCAATTCTAGAGACTTTTATTTTGTAAATAAAATGATGAACAATGATAATTTCTTGACGTTGGCTTTTTAAAGTATTCACATTGTTAGGAATTATAGTCCTTCATTGTTTGCTAATGACGTGTCAGACGAGCCGGAAGTTCAGATTTATTTTCAAAAAGGTTATACTCATACGAATCTTCCCCCTTTTTACCGTGAGAGCGTAAACGTTTCTAAAACGTTTTGTTTCTGATTGAAAGTCTTGCTGTAAAAGGAATACTAAAATACTATCTCGGGAACAGAAGTGGAGGGATATACGGCTTACTCCTTGGTAGTGAAAGTAATGGAGAGCGCTGGGAAATCCGAGTTGAATACGACGAACTTGACAGAAAGTTACTGCTGGGTGGTTGGCTGCACTACAGGGACAGATTGTGAAGTTGGTAGTAGTGGGCTCAGTATGCTAGCACCAACTTGCAGGGATTTGCGTTATAGTGATCGTAGACATTCCTAGATTGAACAGTCCCAGGCTCATTCACAACATTTTACATTTTCCGAACCGTACGATTTTTAAGCTACTCCTTAAATCCATATATCACGCTCACTGTGTTAGGATTTTCAATTTAATTTAATTAAAAAATTTTATTTTTTTCCATATTTATTAAAACAAATAAAATAGGTTATGGAACAATCTATAGGGAATAATTTACTTTTGTAAATAAATTAACTGAAATTATCATAGTCAGAAGCGAAATTTCTGTTTTAGCGAATTTCCCCTATAGGGAAGAAGCTATTACCGTAGGTCTCATGGTAAGACTTAAGCCCGAGACCATGATAACTTTTCATTTTGAGGTCCCCAGATGCCAAAAACACCATTCGTTCAAATTTATATATATATATATATATATATATATATATATGTGTGTGTGTGTGTCCGCAAGCACGATAACTCTCGTAAAAAAGGTCCGATCTTAATGAAATTAGGTAAAAATGTGTAAAGTACCATTTATTTGAACAAGTTCGAAAACCAGATAAATCGCACCATCCGAAAGGGGGTTTTTGGGGGGTTTTGTACCCCAAAAATGTGTTATTTGTGGGTTTCACATGTAATTTTAATTTAAATCAAATTTTAATTTATACCATTGAATTCAGCTTAAAAAAACAAACAATTTGGTATTTTGATCATTGCTCTACGTCAATTGGTTACCGAGATATTGAAAGTGCTAAACACAGTACGTTGTCTAATGTTATTCTTATGGAGAAAAAGAAAAATTGTATACCTCGCTTATTTATGAACATAAACTGGCAAAATTTGGTATATGGCTTGATCTGGTTATGGTTTATTGTTGTTTGCACAAAAAAACAATTTTTTGCCTATGGTTCCTGTTGCAGCAAACCTAGGTACTTGGTCCCCATGTTATTCTTATGGAAAATACTTAAAATGTTATATATCGCTTATTTATGAATGTATATGGATGAAACTTGGTATGTGGCTTCACTAAAATGGGTTCTATTGATATTTGCATAAAAACCCATTATTTTGCGTGCCTTGTTGCAGCAAACCTGCGTACTCATCCCCAATGTTATTCTTATGGAGAATAATTAATATTTTAAATATCGCTTGTTTGTGAATACATTTCTTATGAATCCTGTTAAGTGTTATATTATATATTCATTGGAAATTCGCTGAGTATGCAGGTTTGCTGCGACGGGTGTATTTAATAATCGTTTCCTCATTTATTTGCGACATACCACATGCTTGGGATGGGTTACTACCAAATAAGGAACCGTACATTGTAAACAACAAACTTTCTAAATAATAAACTAGAAATCATTAGACCGCGATGTTAGAAGATTTCAAACAAGTACCTTTTTAGATAGGAAAATGTTATATCCTCCTCTTTAATCATTTAATATAGATTCTCCTAATCTAAAACAAATAGTTATAAATTAGCTTTGAATCAAACATACCTACTCTGACTAGTTACATATCATTCCTACTATGTGCCTCACAAAATTGCTTACATTACAGTACCATTTTTCTCTACCTTTTTCAAAATCTTTGTTACTTTATTGTTCTTTAACTTTATAAATTTGCATTTTGCTTACCATGCTTTGTTGTGTGCTGTTGTTTAAACATTTGTCTTTCGAAATGAAACGCTAAAATTTGAGTCATTATACAACTAAAGCAACCACGCTAATTCGTTTCACATTTACCCATCTGCCAGACCCAAAGCTGAACAAGTATAACTTAATTTATTTGAACCTTTGTTACTTACACCGCAGGGACCATTCGTTTGTGCATTATATATAAAAAAATGATAGTAAGGTTATCAGAGATACACTCAATTTTATGACATTTCTTCTTTCAATATTTGGAAATTGTATCATGATATAACATTTTAAGGTTATGAATATTATGGGTATTCGGAATCGGAATATATTAACTAACTACTAAAATTTATTTAAATCCTAATATTTTCACCGTATAAAAAGACTTTATTTCAAAAAAATACCCCCAAAGCAGCAAACCTGCGTACTCAGCGAATTTCCAATGCATACATATATATATGTATCTTAATACCACATAAAGCCACATACCAAGTTTCATCAATATACATTCATAAATAAACGATTTGTGACATTTTAATTATTCTCCATAAGAATAACATGGCGGCTGAGTATGCAGGTTTGCTGAAGGAAGGAAAACAAAAAATGGGGTTTTATACAAATATCAATATAACTCATTTAGGTAAAGCCACATACCAAATTTCATTAATTTATTTTCATAATTAAGGGAGATAACACGTTACTTATTCTCCATAAGAATAACATGGGGCTGAGTACGCAGGTTTGCTGCTACGGGAGCCTTTGGCAAAAAACTGTTTTTTTGAGCAAATATCAATGGTCAAAACACACAACCAGATGAAGCCGTATACCAAGTTTTGTCAGTATACGATCATAAGCGAGATATAAAATTTTTCTTTTCCTCCATAAGAATAACATTAGACAACGTACTGTGTTTAGCACTTTCAATATCTCGGTAATCAATTGACGTAGAGAAATGATCAAAATACCAAATTGTGTGTTTTTTTAAGCTGAATCCAATGGTAAAAACTAAAATTTGACTATTTCGAAAATTATATGTAAACAATTCAAAAAACCCATTTTGGGGTACAAAACCCCCCCAAAATACCCCTTCGGATAAAGCGATCTGGCTGGTTTTCGAACTTAAAGTCATAAATGTTGCTTTACACGTTTATACCAAATTTCATCAAAATCGGATAATTTTTACAAGAGTTATCGTGCTCACGGACACACACACACACACACACACACACATATATATATATATATATATATATATATATATACAGTTTCGAACGAATGGTGTTTTTGGGGTCTGGGGACCTCAAAACGAAAAGTTATCATGGTCCCGGGCCTAGGTCTTACCATGCCGACTACGGTAATAGCTTCTTCCCTATAGGAGAAATTCGCTAAAAACACGATAAAGCTTACTGTGAAAAGTCAAAACTAAAACGTTGACAGCCTCAACAAATGCCTTAATAATGACGAAACTTACTTTTACTTTCTCCCCTTATACATAGTATATGGAGAAAGTATTGTTTTCGTAAAAATTTTCGAATTTGAGTTGTTAGTGGAAATATTCGTTTTGGTGCTCCCTGAACCCAAAAAAGTGGTTTTTACGTGATGTCTGTCTGTGTGTGTGTGTGTGTGTGTGTGTGTGTGTGTGTGTGTCCCCGTGTGTGTGTGTATGTGTGTGTGTGTGTGTGTGTGTGTGTGTCTGTGTGGATGTGTACAGAGCTAGAGCCTTAACCAATGGGCCGATTTTTATGAAATTTGGCATGTAGGTACTAGTCCACGATATCTCCAGGCGTTTTTTTCATTTTTTTGAATTTTTTATTTTTAAGGGTAATTATCCCCCCAAAACCGCCAAAAAACATGAAAAATCAAAATTTCTCAAAAACGGCTCTAACGATTTTGATTAAACTTTAGTCGTTTGTAGAACTTTAGTTTTCCAACAAAATGGCCCCACCCGCATTCCTGTAAAAATTCGGGTTCAGAAATTACAGGACTTAAAACACCCAAAATTCAGTTTTTTGGTTTTTTCATAAAAATACATAAATATAAACAAATATTAATATTCACCATTAAAAAGAGCTCAAAAAAATAAATAATTTAGTATTCAGAATTACTATTCTACGATTGCTGGTTTCGGAGAAAATTGAAATTTTCATTTAGCGGTAAACGCAGTACGTTGTCCAATGCTATTCTTATGGGGAATAAAAAAATACTATTTCTCTCTTATTTACTGGTCAATTTCATTCAAACTTGATATTCTTGTCAAGTTAGCATTGACCAACAGAGGAAATTCGAAATATGTTTCCCCTTAATAACCCTGGGGGGAATAGGGGGCATTTCCCCTCTTAAAACCACGAGTGTAGCAATGGATTCTGTAGTGCCTCCAAAGCAGGGATTTGGGTGGATGTTTTTTTAAACAACTTGTTTACAAGGTTTTCTGCACATTCGACCGTGCTTTGTATTCTATATTTATTAAATAAAAAGTAATTTATTCATTAAAGTTGGACTAAAAGGGAGAAAGTATGTGTCAGTTTCCTGATACCGTTTATTTTTAATATTAAGGTATAGCACGATAATTAAGTATATCAGGTTATACATAACTGCGAAACGCCGAGGGGTTTGCCTTAAGGCGGGTTAATTAATTACAACACCTCGCTCCGACAGTCAAGCTGTAGTTAATTTAGACGCTTGACAGGTTTTGGCTTCATTATATGATTAATATATACGACTGCACTGAAGCAGCCTTTTAACACACTACAATCTAGGTTGAAACCAGCTTAACAGCTTGATATATTACCTCCACAGCAAACTTTCTAATTTTAGACTATAATTAAAAATTTATATTTTCTTCTAATCACCCTGTTTTATAATTTAATTAATTTAAGGAAAGAAAATTGTGTTTGGTAAGTTTTAAAATAAGTTTCAACCGTAAAATGTTAACACAGTTTCTATTATTTTGTTTATTACTCAAAGAATTACAAATTTGTAACAAAAACACTGATTTTACGGAGAACTGTTTACAAATAGTTTACCATAAGGATATTAGTTATGAAACTAGTGTAAACGTCAATAAACGTTACTTTAATGTGCAGTACTAAAGTTGTAGATTCGCGAGAAATTACATATAGTGTTTGTTGTCTCTAACTCTTAATGTATTTTACATATGTTTCAATAATGTAAGGTATTATACATTTAACTATTTTTATTTTAATAAAGCAGAGAATATTTAAGACCAACCGCCATAATCGAATTTCGCTAGGCTGTTATTATGGGTATAATGTAACTATCATAGGCCTATATAAAAAAATGAAACTAAATAGTATAGTCCTTGTTGCACTCTTTTAGGCGTAATAGTAAGTTTTTCGAAATCAGTTTTATCTTTTATAATGTTATTGGTTGACATAACAACATTATAAAGGGCCTAGTAAAATGTTGAGGTAGATAAATGCAATGCATAATAATTTTGTATTCTCCTAAACATGCTAAGAAAGGTTTTAACTCATACATGAGAATTATTACAGTTTTAATTATGATAAAATTTCGTAAACATAAATAATGGCGTTTCTGACACTACAAGTTTATATACATATATACATTATATACAATTGAAAATAAATCTTACCATAGCTTTATGAAATAAATGTCATCTCTGATCAGTAAACTCTGTTTATATTAAGTATGGCGCTACGGAACATAATTTATATTTTATCTTAATAAAATATATCCAAATGAAAATTCTGGCTAAGAAAGGTGGTATCACTGTAAAAAATAATTGCGGGCCTTTGTAAATACTTGCAAAAGATTTGTATTTAAGGGAGGGGGTGGGGCGCAACTTATTTCTTAAATATTAAAAAAAAAGTAGAATGAACATCATATTGAGGGAGGATTGTCATTTTAAGGCTTTTAACCAACTCTCGCCTCTCAAATAGAAATGTATTTATTCTATTTCCTCTGTTGGCTCACTTACCTGAATAGTCTGCTGCCACATATGACGAGGCAGATTTAAGTCCACCACAATCTGGGTTATGGTTTGAGCAATACTAAAATATTTAAAAGAAGTTTTGTTTGCTACAATACATTTAAATCTGAAATTGTTTAAGCGGTAATTTTTTGTCATTGTGTTTAGTAATTTTGAAATCACCTTTCCAACTAGGGGTCACTCAATGGGGGCTGTTATTAGTGAATTTCCTATGGAAAGTGAACTATTAGCATGACCCGCACGGTGAAACTTAAGCCCAGGACCACCATAGAAGTTCCTAACGTGACCCCCTGAACACGTTTTGGGGGGTCGTTCAAAATTATATATATATATATATATAAAATTAAATTCACATATCTATCTATTTTTCACATTATTTTTCATCTATATATATATATATATATATATATATATATATATATATATATGTGTGTGTGTGTGTGTGTGTGTGTGTGTTTGCAGTCTAGCGGTCGCATTTTTTGTCCGATTTACTTCAAATTTGGTAGGGACGTTCCTTTCTGTAATCAGTTGGACAAGTTCGTTGGGCAAAACAATCGGAAAACTCTAAACCCCTTTTTTGGGGGTTAATCTTTCAAATTTTGAGTTTTTGGGCCCAAAAAGGGTCATTAAAGCCCCAGATGCAAAATAAATGCATGTAAAAAGATGGGAATTAGTGAGGCGAAAGTTTTAAGCCCTCTCTCGTCATTCTATCATAAATATTTACCGAGTTATTAAAGAAAATGTGTATCGACTTAACACAGTACGTTGTCTTATGGGGGTTTTACACTAGAAAAGCCTGTTATTCCTTTGTTAGAGTACTTTTATCATCCCCAGCAACCTCACGCCTACTTTCAAGCCTGTCTGGACCTTCTCCTAACCTTATAATGCGCAAAATTGTATTCCCAGCTTTGCAAGTAAATGAAACCAGGAGTATCAGAACAGCCAAAAAATCAATATTTTCAGATTTCAATAAAAATTGGAAAAATGTATTTTTTTACACTTATTTTGAGTTTTAAAAGTTTTTATGTGGAAATTCACTTCCCTCACGTCAGCGTGCTGCGTGCGAACTCGTTTTAAAAAGCTATTCCTTCTCCTCACCCATTTTCTTGCAAAAATACTCTCTTCAGGTATTAACAATACATTACAAATGTATAGTAAATGCACCAGACAAACTTTCCCTATCTCTTATTATTTGAAAGATAACAATTACCTGCCATACAATATACATACTGTAAGCTCCGTTTTATTTTGTGTCCAAGATGCAATTAAATTATTTCAAACGTTCAGCGCAAGTTTATGTCATAAAAACCCTGATATTAAAATGCTCTTACTCGTGATCTAGTGATGATATGAGAATTATGAGTGTATTTTTTTTAATAACTGTTCGTTTGTATTTTAGTATAATTTTTTAAGGTTATTCCAATTTAATAAATATCTTAAACCATGATGCTATTATTTTGCTGATGTCGTTTATACTCTGGGATATCACAACGGATATCATAACATTACGGTTTAAGTTTGTCATAAAATCATTAGTTAGGTAATGAAAACTAAAAAAATCGGACCTAATTATTATTTTACTTACTTTTAGGCTAATGATTCCCTTAGTCAGTATTATGGTAAAGTGTTTGTGGTATGACAATTATAAAGCACGTCCTAAATCAACTAACAAAGGTTTCTATATGCTCTTATAGTCTCAAGCATGTATGTGAAAATTAACAAAAGGTAAATAAGTATTCTGCTAATGCAGTTATCACTATACATAATAAAGCTTCCATCCGTCGTTATTAGTGAATTTCCTTTGGAAAGTTAACTATTAGCATGACCCGAACGGTGAAACTTAAGCCCGGGACCACCATAGAAGTTCCTAACGTGACCCCCTAAACATGTTTTTCAAAATTTTATATATATATGTGTTTGCACTCTAGTGGTCGCATTTGTTGTCTGATTTACTTCAAATTTGGTAGGGACGTTCCTTTCTGTAATCAGTTGGACAAGTTCGTTGGGCAAAACAATCGGAAAACTCTAAACCCCTTTTTGGGGATTAATCTTTCAAATTTCGAGTTTTTGGGCCCAAAAAGGGTCATAAAAGCCCCAGATGTAAAACCAATGCATGTAAAAAGATGGGAATTAGTGAGGCGAAAGTTTTAAGCTCTCTCTCGTTATTCTAGCATAAATATTTACCGAGTTATTAAAGAAAATGTGTATTGACTAAACACAGTACGTTGTCTTATAGGGGTTTTACACTAGAAAAGCCTGTTATTCCTATGTTCCTAGAGTACTTTTATCATCCCCAGCAACCTCTCGCCTACTTTTAAGCCTGTCTGGACCTTCTCCTAACCTTATCGTGCGCAAAATTGTATTCCCAGCTTTGCAAGTAAATGAAACCAGGAGTATCAGAACAGCCAAAAAATCAATGTTTTCAGATTTCAATAAAAATTGGACAAATGTATGTTTTTACACTTATTTTGAGTTTTACAAGTTTTTATGTGGAAATTCACTTCCCTCACGTCAGCGTGCTGCGTGCGAACTCGTTTTATTTTCAACTGGAATTTGATGGTATTTAATTGCGTTTGTACAAATATGAATACAAAATACGTACTTATTATGTTTGATAAATGACATAGCCTATGAACAAACATTTTACATATGATAAAATAAGTACGGTAGTTTACAAAATTTGTCGTATAACTTATGACAAATAAGTTTTTCAATGATGTTTTTAGAAAAGTAAATAGAGATTTTATAAAGAATGCCTCTGTTAAAAATAAAAACTAAAGTGTTTGAAATATTGCTTTATGTTCATACTTCAAATCTCTATTTAAATTAAAAACGTCTGCGCCTTAATAAGAGAATATCACACTTTATTGACGGAATAAGTCTCTAGTTAGTACCACGGTTCTCCGCGGAACGGCGCTAGGAGTTTGGTAGTTACCGACAACAGATTCAAACCTATTTAAATTCCTGAAATGTATTTTTTTCTAATTTAAGTTTTATATAATATTGTTTATGCGAAATTAATAAGGTTAACAAACGGTTTAAATTAGTTTTCAACACAGTAATTTATTATAATACTTACTTGGTAATCTGTTTAATCAAGTATAATTATTTGTGTAAAATAGTTGTAAAACTTCTCAATTCCATGATCCAATTGGCAATATGTTTTTATTTGATCAAGATGTATGTATGCTAGAGATATTCATAATTTTATTCTTTGAAAATGGTAATCAATCCGGCGCGATGTGAATCCGTTCAGCTGAATGTATAACATTTATTTTCAGTTGGATAGACACTGACAAACCCACAAACTACGTAGCATTCGTTAATGTTGTTGTAACATATCTTACAGTTTTTCTAACCTAATATTTAAGCCAATGGATAACTTAAATGAATTTTATTGAAAGACACTAACTAAATGTATGGTTTACCAAGCTTGTAGCAAGTGTTCTATATTTTACTGTATCAAAAGTAGTGTTAGGTAGCTAGGAGAATAGACAATCTAAATATAACTCTCTGTATAATGGTGTATATCCTACATATTTATACGCTAGTATTTTTTTCTGAACTGTCATAAATTGATAAAGGCCAGACAGATTTTAGCGTTCGAGGTATAAAATTAAATGTATTTTTAAGTAGGTTTGCTAATACGTCTTATAATTTTAAGAAAGGGCATCACTTAAATACAGTAAAGGGCTGAATTTTCGGAACAGTGGCGCTATCCGACGGCGGAAGTCTAAACTACGTGTTGAAAGTACGTTATTCACATTATTCTCAGATGTTATCATATGTTTTAATATCAGATTTGTTCTATGCTTGGCTGCAACTGAAGTAACCTTTCGTTGGGGATAACCTTGCTCGGGTTCGAGCAATAGAACATCTAGTATATTAATAATACGTAACACGGTGATAAACAATATATTCACTAATATATGTTTTTAGCGCTTTTCAGCGTCTTATTGCAGGATAGCGATATTGCTGAACATTCACAAGGCCTAGGTATTGTTCAATTCTCTAATTCACTTGTAATTCTCACAATAAGCCTCATGATGACTGGGCTGACTGCTCAAATAGCGGCCTCACAACATATTCAATGCATATTTACTGTCTTAAATGTAATCACAATATAAGTGTAAGCTTGTTTTCAGTGATGAAGCACGTAACTCATTTCATCCTCAAAAATTATATATGAAAACGGAAACTAAATCCCACCCAAATGTATAAGTACTCCTAGAGTGTAGAGCGCTAGTGGGTCACCCTACCTTCGGAACCTGGGCCACTCAGTGTCAGTGGAGGCGGGGGCCGAGGTGCTGCGACCGGGGAGCGACAGCCGAGGCATGATGCGCAGCGTGATGGGCCGCCGCCGCCGCAGCGAATAGTCTGCACAGGAAACGTGCGACTTTAGTATAACCTACAGTATTAGGTGATAAATAATACCCCCGTAGCAGCAAACCTGCATACTCAGCGAATTTCCAATGCATATTAATTTATCTTAATGCCACATAAAGCCACATACCAAGTTTCATCAATATACATTCATAAATAAACGATTTATGACATTATAATTATTCTCCATAAGAATAACATGGCGGCTGAGTATGCAGGTTTGCTGAAATAAGGAACACTAAAAATGGGCTTTTATACAAATATCAATATAACTCAACTAGGTAAAGCCACATACCAAGTTCTATTAATTTATGTTCATAAATAAAGGAGATAATACGTTAATTATTCTCCATAAGAATAACATGGGGCTGAGTATGCAGGTTTGCTGCTACGGGAACTATCGGGAAAAAATGAGTTTTTGTGCAAATATCAATAGACCACAATGAAATGAAGCAATATACCTAGTTTCGTCAGGATAAGTTGATAAATAAGCGAGATATACAATTTTTATTATCCTCCATAAGAATAACATTCGACAACGTCCTGTGTTTATCACTTTCAATATCTCAGAACCAATTAACGTAGAGCAATGATTAAATCACCAAATTGTGCGTCTTTTTAAGCTGATTCAAATGGGAAAAAATAAAATTTTACTTTTTCAAAAATTGTATGTAAAATACTCAAAAAACCTTTTTTGGGCTACAAACCCCCCCCCCAAAATACCCTTTCGGATAGGTCGATCCGTCTGGTTTTCGAACTTAAAGTCATAAATGCTGCTTTACAGGTTTGTACCAAATTTCATCAAAATCGGACCTTTTTTACGAGAGTTATCGCACCCACGGACACACACACACACACACACACACACACATATGGGCCACACACACATATATATATATATATATATACCTATATATATATACAGTTTCGAACGAATGGAAGCTAATTTATAGATTGTCTTTTATTATACATTTATACAGATCAATATCGAAGTATGATTACTACCAATAAACTATTGGCATGTATAATTCCTGTACTACTAACCAAAACAAATGTTTGTGAATATCAGTCATTATTTGTGTAAATGTAAATCAAGTGAGAACTACTTTGATTTCTATATTTTCAGATACCTAACTGATTATCAAATTGAAAGTTTCTGTTATATTGTGTGCATTATTTAGGAATAAGCATGCCTGACATCCGTTCCCCACAGTTCCACGTTACCTCAGACATGACCTACCTGAGACGGAGCATAGTGAGTTTCTAGCGGCGAATGTGTAGGGGGACAGGAAGTCCGTGGAGAGCCTCTTGGAGCTCCAGTCGTGTGGCGGCATCTGGGACTCGTCGCTGGAACCTTGCGGGGACTCGACCGGCAGCACTGGCAGAGTGTCTGGCTCGTCACGCGTCACTCGGATTTGGAAAGAGTGTAGGCACTGCGTGTTACTCTGAAAAATAATAGTCCAGGATTTGTTTTAATATTTTGTATCCAGATTTACAAAAATCCTAATATATAACGAGCGAATCTAGCTGCTCAAATTCGAGCGAATTTTTTCCTTTCCTGGTTCATAATATGGTTATATTAATTTAAATTGTGATGTAATTCCAAAGGTTATAGCTGTTCTTGCGTAAGTACTGTGCATTGTTACAGTTTCTATACAACTTTAAACTTAAATTATTTCTATTTATCCTTAAAGATGAACAATAGAACTTTGTAAGCCCTGGGAGCAAAGTCCTAAAATAGGATGTATCCTAACCCCCAAAAGGTATTATATGTATAGACTTCAAGGGCTTTCAAATACTACACAAACATAACCGTTTTATAAGTACATAACACAGCATAACACAAACGTAAACGGAACAAATATATACGTCATAGCAGTTTTGACATTACTTACAAATTGATTTATCTTTAAATATATAAGATTGTGTAATAACAAAATAAGGAAAAAATTTGACATGTCTGTCTTTTTGAAGGTTTCTGTTAGCTATTTCATTCAGCACAGAAGGCATAAAAATGGACCTTTCTTAGAAAAATAGAAGGGGAGGATCCCCTAGGAGCCTGATTTTGATTTATCACCCTTATTTCTCCTTAATAGTGACCTTAAATGGCAAACCAATTTTGAAACTTTAAAATTGACTAATGATCAACTTTTATTAATTATAATAATTTTGTCATTTAATCAGGTGTGATATTTAGACATAATAATATTATATTATCCAGTAAACAGTACATCCAACAAAACGTAAACAGTATGCTAGATGCTATAGCCTCTACAAGCCATAAGTATAATTTAATATCAGAATTTATTTGTAACAATAATAACCAGTATCTCCTTTCTCCATTACTACTGTTAAATGGATTTCTTCTCTCAAGGCCTAAATGGTTCCGGTGTGCTTCCAAGTTTGTTTAGTAGTAAACTAATAAAACTATAATAAGTTTATCCCCATCATCATTATGCTGTTCCCATCTGGGGATCAGAAAATCATAGATCAAAAATTACATTTAAACTTCAAAAGAGAGTTATAAGAATAATATTTCATTTAAAACAAAAGAACTCTTGCAAATCTGTTTTTTTTTAATATAGAGTTATAACATTTCCCTCTATTTATATTCGTGAAACAATAATTTTTCTAAAGCAAACTTAAATTTTTTTTTTTTTAAATAATTAATAAAATCCACAGAAAATTTTAGAAATAATAATAATTTTAAAATTACGGACCATTCTTCTGATCAGTTTAAAAACCAAGCAAGATACTCGGCCATAAACCTTTACAACCATTTGCGAGAGCAATTAAAAAAAAATTATGATATACAAATATTTAAGAAGTTTAGTATATGGCTTGGCGTGAAAGGATGTTATCGTATCCATGAATTTACTAACAGGAAAGAAAAAATCTAAATATAAAGAAAAATTAACAATCGAGACGAATTATGGTAGTAATAACTGATTTAATTCTATAATATAGTGGTTGAAATATCCCAGTGAAAAAGAGAATTAAGAAGACATGAAGGAAAAATATTATTTAATTAAAAAAATTATTACTGAATCAAGATTAATTTTAAGTTCTAAATTTAGGCAAAAACTATTTAATGTATTTAATTTGTTGCCAAAGCAATATTACATTGTTATCCTGGCTAATAAAATAAAGTATCACCATGTCCTCAAGCTTGGATGGTATTTCCAGTCGGTTGGCTTAAAATTTATAATAACGTCATCAAAATTCAAAGTAAACAGTGAAAACAATGTAATGTTAAATACGTTTTAATAATAGTATACTTTTGTTGATGAAGGAGGTTGGAGGTTGATTATGGTGATTAGTACATGTTTCAGACCAAAATATATTCAAACCACAGCTAAAACTTCACCTTAAACTTTCTTAAGTAATCGTTTTCTAGCTAATTAGTTTTCAGCAGAGGCTTCATATGCAACTCATAATCTTATTTCTTTATTTTTAATTAATAACCGAGTACTAAATAATCAATAAAACATACATATTACAGCTGTATGCTCTCGTTATATCGCATATTCAAATGTGCTGCGTTCAATTGTTTAACCATTTATTACCTCAAGTGCGAGATAATCAATAACCCTTCGAATTAAACATAGTGCGCACACAAATCTACGCGTCTTTTACCTATAAAATGTTGGGTCTACAGCTTATAAACGTAATACAGTATTCTTACAGTTATATAGTGTGACGATATATTCACCGTTAAGCTCGGATAATAGAGCGAGATAGTTCCGTGAATTGCCGTCGGAATGCGCTGGTGTCAGCAATGCTAAGATACTGACTTGACAAAAAGAGTTTATAATTTTTGGAATCATTCTATATTAATGTTTAAATAATTATCACGTAACCTAACCTATCTTAATTAGGATTTTAAGGCTAAAGCAATGGAATTCTGGTAACTGGTTAGTGGGGACAAATTATGACATTAATTTAGTAATAAATTAGGTTGATTTGTGGCTGTTCAGGTTTGTAAGGTTATATTCAACCCAACCGCTAGTTTAATTTATTTTAAAGTAGTATCATAAAAGTTATGTATACAATTATAAAACATTTTTTATGACCACAAATAAAATTTAGGAATTTTATAATTTGCCACTTACTTAATACTTAACGGGCTAATCAGAAAGAAATGTTTGATATTGATCACCCAATTTTACCTATTCAAATTGTCACCTTTCCAAAGCAATTTCAGTGAACACCTAGACTGTTTGAAGATACAGGTATTAAACAGGTTACTAGCAAGGAGTTTATACTTTCAACCTAGTAAGACTAAATAGTATTTTAATTGTTCGTTTTCATGAACTTCGGATTGTATTAATACAAATTAAGATTTTGCAGGGCATTTTTGAGTCGTACATCCAGAATAAAAACAATTAAATATGAAACTACATGAATTGTTTGTTCTTGTTTAATTATTGTATTTAATCATAAAACTATATCTGCTTAAATTTAACCGCTTTAAGTTAATGCAAGCTTGAATTTTTGTAACATTTTAGATTTTTGCGTATTTGTTAGTTGGTTCATTGAATTAGAAACGATCCAATTAGATTGGCGTTGACATTTCCAGACTGACGTTAAAAATATACTAGACTGTTGTGTAGAGTGTTGGTGACTCAGTTGGGAAGCGGAACGGAGTTAGGGGCCCATCTGCAACCGGAACCGACGGTAACTCAATAACCGGAACATCCGCCGGGTCCGTTCTTCATATCCGGCACTATCAGACCACTAAGAGGACTCCTTTTCTGTCTGCCCGATGTGTTAGCAATTCTAATGAGGGTTTTCCCACCGATCCCCAACGGTACAAGAGAACAAGTCTCTTTCCTAATCACTCGTTAATCCTGCTTATTAAATTCGCCAATTGCAGTTTGTGTATTTGTCCCAATAATCAGGACTGCCTCTTGAAAACAATTACAACTAAAAGGGACTATTTGTTTAGTAATACTATGAATTGTGTTGGTCTTTGAGGTGAAATAAATTATTAATAAAATTTGGAATAGGGTATTTTAAAGTAATTTTGACTACCTCTTGAATATTTGACATTGGAAACATGATGATTTTAAAAAGTCAGCTGAATTGTTTTGTATGGTTCCTCATTCACCAAGTATGTATTCCTATAATTTTAGGTTGTACATTCTCTGATTGGGTCTGACGATTACCAGAGTAACTTGTTGAAATCGATCGCCTTGTACCATCTTTTGTGTATATTTTACCGTATTTTATGTATTGTAAGCACACTATAAGTGTAAATATACTTTGTAGTGTTGTGAGACGTAGTTTATTTATCCTGTTTAGTTGTAACAACACGTATCATGCTACTAAAGAAATTAAAAACATTAATACACGTATACTTGAGTAAAACTATGAATACAATAAACCATATATTTGTTTATTTAGAGATATGTTATTTGTTTTGTATTCTTACACCATCCCGTGAAGGTTTTGGAGAAAGGCAAAAACCCTATACGAATTTTCATTAAAACGTAATTCATTTGAGTAATGTTTTAGTAATACGCTAAGCGACGAGGCATGAGCTATAGCAGGGTGAAGGTGATTATTATTGTACAACAGGATGCTTGCATAATCCAATAAAGCTCAGGATGTTCAATGTCATGTACCTGTTAAAATCTCGGCTTACAGTGCCTCCTCTCACAGGTCATGACTGTGGTGGAACCTCACTGCAGAATACGTTGCAATTGTATGGATATTTCTCTTATGGAAAGTATGGATTGTATAAACATCATACTGCTCCATACCAACCGGGAGGACCACATTTGATAGCACACAGATATACTGAAAATGTGTTTTTCAAATAATATTAAAGAGCTTGTGCTGTAAACGCTAATAATATATTGTATTCGATTAGTACTTTTCCAAACTAATATGGTTTAACTAATGAGCAATCAGGTGTTTACTATTTATTTATCAATACGGTCGATATATGTGCTTGTGTATAATTGTTATTTAAATCTAACATACCATTATTGACATACAAAGTCCATGGTGAAGGACCAGAGCCAGCAGAAGTACAGATAGAGAGTAACAAGGTTGTTGGCCTCCATTCCCGTGGTCCTCCTCAGCTCAACCAATCATTGCATCAGCGGCATCCTGAAAAATGATTTATACAATACAAAGTGTCTTATTTATTATATAAAAGACATACAAACTATTATTATATGTTTTCAGGCACCATATAGCGTATTAGCCTCATTAATACGAACTCATATTTATTGTTAAAAATTATATATTATTTAGTTTATTGACACAATACACATATTTACACAATACACATATTTAGTTTATTATATCACATGTAGCAGTTACATTTGCAATTTCTATTGTGACTTGGTAAAAGCTAATACTAATAATACCAAGTATTTTCCGTTTAAAATGGTTGTTAACGTCGTACAATAGAATTGCCTATGTGCATATTGCGCATTAAAACATCTGTACCCTAATATATTCTTTAAAATTTAATTCTTAAACTTAATCACCTTTTTCAGGTGGTTGAATATAGACAGAAACACAATTACGTTGACAAAATAATTAAGTTACAAGTGAAGGCAATCTTAATTATGATGGCTTAATTATTGGTTTGAAAAAGTATATACTGATGGAAATATGGCTTACCAAAAAAAAAAAACACGAAGAAAAAACATGTAAGAACTGCTAATATTTTATTTTTATTTTAACTGTCTTTTGCAAATACAAGAACAGTGCACGTTTATTTTACTATCCTTTTCGAACATAAATTTGTTTATAAAATAATCAAAATGATTGATTGTTAGAGTGAAAATGTTTGGGACTAAGGTTTTGAACAGTAAATTGTGACAAGCTTAACCGACTTAATTTGGTTCCATCGAGACCGCTGGTAATTGCCTTTGATAAGTTAGGCTAAGCAAGTTAGGTCATTATAGTTAGTCTGCTTAACAAACTGTTAATTTCAGTTTAAGATATGCAGTTTGGAATTCACATAAAATGAAATTTCTTATATTACGGAAATGTATGCACGTGAAATAAGTAGTTTTATTATAATCGCAACACTGAGAAACGCCTTCATATGTAAAAACTGTCAAATCAAATATCGGTGAAATAATTACAGCTATTGTCTCTATACAGATCGAAATTATAGTAAATAAAAATAAATAAACATATGATATAGTAAACTCAGTTCTTCCAGTGCATTTAAATGCGGTTTTCTAATATATTTGAAAATAAACTACGTCACTACACTGTATTCCACGTACACCAAGCATTGTGGAACGCCCTAAGTGTATTTCAAATGGCGATTCAAACTGCGCTACCCATCCTGAAAGCTTTTACTTGAACCTTTACGCGGGTTGTGGTACGTGTCAGTTGATGCAACATAACAACACCAAAAATGTACTCATCTCAGGTACTAGCCGCCGTCTTACATAAGAACTGTACTGCACAAGTAAGTTTTTCAGTAAATTAATAAAGTGAATAACGTCGAGAAATGCATTTAAAATTTTTAATACTTCAAAACCTGATTGCGGCCAAGTACAACCTTGCTTTCTGCAACTCCACTGGACCTCCGCAAATCTCCTAACACCCTCTAATTAAGACCGTCTTTCACAGGAGGTTTGAGCACCAGCTGGGGTGTGTGCAGATGTTGCAAAGCGCTTAGTTCAAACTATGTTATGCATATTTATCTGCCTCGGTCCCACGCAAAATTTGTCTCTCATTTAAGTGTTAATAACTTATAGCTACAAATTTAAATGGAAATGTTGTTAGTAGGGAATTTTTTCTTTGACATTTTATTATGTTTGTGTTTGAATTAAAATAAATAAATAGAGTGCAGTAACAATTAAATGATAGCGTTTTAAAACAAAATATTTAACTTATCCGTCTTGGCATATTGTAAGCTTCTTTCTAGTTACCAAATAGTGTATGTCTATTTATTTGATTGTATTTGCATCCCTACTTTATTCTTTAAAAACTCTTCTCTTACTCTTTTACAGGGAAAAACAGATTCATAGAACTATAAAGAAAATCTGCGATATCATTATCAACAATTTCATTGCGCAACTCAAGTCATAAGTACTAGACTAAAATGTAATTATTTAAACAAGTTTATCATAAATATGATCAATGACATTGAGGAAACAAATTAATACTTCTTGTATAAAATATGTTACGACTGTGTTACCTAAATCATTCAAGTGACACTTAATGTTAAGTATTGATTAAATAAGATTGTTAATTGGATTACGCTTATTGAAATATATAAAAAAATAATATTGATAACTGGCATTTCCCTGTATATTGTAGACATAGAGCACTTGTACTCTACTTGTACACAAAAAGATTCTGGAAGGATGGCTACAGGTGTGTGATAGGACGTTTCCGTCCAGCCTAAACCAAGGATTTTAGCTTTGATGAATTTAATTAACGTCGCCAAGAGCTGAAGCTTCAGGAATCCAGGCTCTTAATAGACACCTTTGTCTTGCCCCTCTATTAACGGCCATGAAGCAACATTTATATCTACACTCTTCGAGACGATTCGAGTGATGTTATGTGCAAGAAAGAGTAACCAACTAAAACATTTAAAATTTAACATATAAAAACATTCACTATTCCTATTTAATAAAGTATAACATCATGTATCCCCGTTTAAATTTAAATTTTTCTTATCATGGAATAAAAATACCCCCGCCGCAGAAAACCTGCATACTCAGCAAATTTCCAATGAATATATAACATAACACATTAAAACACTTAACAGTGATAAATATATTCACAAACAAGCAATATTTAAAATATTAATTATTCTCCATAAGAATAACATTGGGGATAAGTACACAGGTTTGCTGCAACAAGGCACATGAAATAATGGGTTTTTATGCAGATATCAATAGAACTCACCTTAGTGAAGTCATATACCAAGTTCCATCCATATACATTCATAAATAAGCGATATGTAACATTTTAATAAGTATTTTCCATAAGAATAACAAGGGGATCAAGTTCCTAGGTTTGCTGCTACAGGAAACATAGGCGAAAAATAGATTTTTTGGGCAGACAACAACAAACCACAACCAGATGAAGCCATATACCAAATTTCGTCAGTTTATGTTCATAAATAAGCGAGATATACAATTTTTCTTTTTCTCCATAAGAATAACATTAGACAACGTACTGTGTTTAGCACTTTCAATATCTCGGTAACCAATTGACGTAGAGCAATGATCAAAATACCAAATTGTTTATTTTTTTAAGCTGAATTCAATGGCATAAATTTGATTTAAATAAGATTTACATGTGAAAAACCCAAAAAACACATTTTTGGGGTACAAAACCCCCCAAAAACCCCCCTTCGGATAGTGCGATTCATCTGGTTTTCAAACTCGTACAAATAAATGGTACTTTACACATTTGTACCAAATTTAATTAAGATCGGACCTTTTTTACGAGAGTTATCGTGCTTACGGACACATATATATATATATGTATATATATATATATATATATATATATATATATATTCATATACATATATACAAATTTGAACGAATGGTGTTTTTGGCATCTGGGGACTTCAAAATGAAAAGTTATCATGGTCTCGTGCTTAAATCTTACCATGAGACTACGGTAATAGCTTCTTCCCTATAGGGGAAATTCGCTAAAAACTGAATTTTACTGTTTTATTTCGATAGTACTGGGACAATTTGTATAACGGTTTGTGTGAACGTTTTTGTGAACATTAAATTTCACCATTACATCACATTGCATTTGAATGAGAAAAATATCTACTATTGATACTTAATATATTGTTGAAAACTTTATAAAAATAATTTTAAAAAACTAAACCTTAAGAATAGTTTGTGAAATAGAACTTAATCCATCGTTATATTTTCCAGTTACTAATAAAAACTAATCTAGAGAAATACAATAGTGAAATAAATTAAATCATCTAGCTATGTAAAAATAGGCGGCAGAACGCAGAGAAATCGTGATAATGACAATGGTAAACAGTGAACGACGGAATGACGGACGAGGCTTTTACAATAACTGGTTTTTACAACTCATCTCTTTCACTCAGAAGTACTTTTGACCTGTTATGTTGCTTTGAGAATATCAATAAAGTCAACGTGCTTGTAAATCGAAATGTAATATTCGAACAATTAGCTAATATTAAATTTTGTTGACAATAGATTTGATATAATTTTATGTATTTTTTTAAGTTCAATTTTATCTAGTGCTCGAACGTTCTTCTGGAGCTTTATGTGGAACTGCTCTTAATAAATGCAACGATGCAGCGAAGATAGTGAGGGGGACCAGAGGAACGGGGATCTTTTACCCGAGACCAGAAAGCCTACTTAGCCAGCTTTGATTTAATCTAAATAACTGTAATGAACTAATTAACTATCCTTCCAAAAACCTGTACATACTGAAATCGGTATCTGAAGTTACTAAAATACTGATCTAGGCATGGTAACTAATCTTTAGGTAAATGGATGTATAGAATTACTGCAGGCTAATCAAAAACTATGGATAATCTTCTGGGGAGTCTGTTTAATTATGTAATTATTCTATCCTTTGCAAACATCTACGGATGGAAAAAGGCTGAACAAAATTTTACCTGACAATTTTACCGTGATCGCTTCATAATCTGGGCAAAATCATAAGAGACTTTTGTAAAGGTTCGAAACTGGATCCAGCTGTCATTAGTTATTGGGCTACTAATTAATGATTCGGGTTAAAGAATCAGAAGGGCTTAATCATTTACGAGGCTACAAAAGGCATCTTACCCATTCTACATGAATTATTCATTTATATTTGCCATAGTTGCGTCGGCGTTTTATACAGAGATTAAGCGATTTTGTGAAAATCTTTTAGTTTAGTATTTAAAAATTAAATAATGTTCTATTCCATTATTTTTTACATTCTTTTCCATTATTATTTATAACGTTCTCGATTTGGTTTCTAAAATGTTTAACGACATAAAAACATTATAGTATTAAAGGTGTGTACGTGATGAACATAATGATTTTATCTAAATTCAAGGTATATAACTACATTATGAATAACCAACATATATTCTGTTTTAATCGAGTGGTAATGCATTTTAATACAAAATTGGTTTAATTTTGGTCGCAACTACAAGGGATTTAATTCGTCTATATAAATCCTAAGAGTAAAACATATTCGTAATTCCAATGGAAGCCATATTACAAGCCACTATAAAAAACAAACTAGGTGAAGTGAAACCCAATACATGTTAGTTAGGAAGGTTTAATTAGTGTAGCCTTGTAAAAGCACCGCAGGATTTCAAAGCGACCAATCTGTTCTCCAACGGAGCAGACAATTTAGGGAAAATCTAACCGTTAATACTAACACGATTAATCAAAGATCTTTGTACCGAATGTACATCATCCAGTATTTACTTTCTCTCTGAATACATATTTTAAGGATAAAATACAGGTTTTAACATATTTTCAGATTTTAATTATTACTGGAAATATTTATTTGTACGCTCCCCAAACCCAAATCGTGTTTTCTAAGAATTGTTTTTGTAATGACTGTCTATTAGTCCTTATACGTACAGTCATCGATTGACCAATTTTTTTTAACATTTGGCATTTAAATAATATACCTGGGAGGCAAGCTTTGCTCAAGGAAGGCCAGTCAGTTTGATTAGATGAATCGGAGTAATATTTCACCACTTCCCCCAACTGTTTATAAGATATTTATAGTTCATTTGCCCATTTCCTGCAATTTTAAGGTCACTCCAGTTGTTATTTATAGCTTGTCCCGTTGATTTATTTTGGTTATTACCCCTTTATATACGTAAAATTCACTCAACAGTTTTGGCCACTGATCTCATAAAACCACGTGTTAACAATTATAAACAACACTAGTATTACTTTGACAGTTTCCTGGTTGATTATGAATTAACAATTCTTTTGTTTTAATTTGAACAAAGCCAGAAGCCCAATGTTAATTTTTTTCAATTTAATTTTTTTGTACATTATTTGATTTTTCCTAGGGATGAGACCTATCCAGAACCTTTTTTATCCCAGAAATTACATATCTACAACATTTGAAGGGAATGGTTTGTGCCTATGTTTAGATCAGAGTTGCAGGCAAGCAAGCTCGGACACACGCAAACCTTACTCATATTAGAGAATAGGCTTGCACGGAATGCAATTAAAACCTTACAAAACTTAAAGATATATTTACTTATATACTGTATTAATTATTAAGATGGTAAATAGACATAAAATATGTTACATTGCAATCGATTTCCATTGGCCACACACAATCGACCTAATGATGATTGGTGGGACCAATAGAAATCTATTGCCCCCATATTTATTTGTATTTAAGGACGTTTCTTAATAAAGTAAAAGTGTAAATTAGTTTTGGAATTTTCGAATTTTGTAAGATTTTGGTCTTTTTACACCCCGTAATTATAATAAAAAGTACCATGCCGGTAAACAAATTTCACGGTGTCTTATTTTTTCCCCTATTTTGTTCATTTATTATGAAGGTTTTTACTCACTATAAACAAAAATATACAGTGAAATAATAATTTCCCTGAAATGGGACCTAACATTTACTAATTTAATGTGCGTTAAGCTTCTAGTATGAACCGCATGGACAATTTTGGGTTATACGTAACTCAAAGCTTTCATAGTTTCTTTATTGTATTTATTCAAACACCATTCAAATTGATTAAATGTAGTTGATATACAAATACAGCTGAAAAATGAGTAAATTAGTCTGTTTAACTTTTATTCCACGAAAATAAGTTTCAGAGGAAAATTATAAAATTCAACTAGCAGCAAACGTTGTCTCATGGAAAATCCATAAATACTTATTTATTTTAATTTACTTATTATTTGCATTACAAATTAGGGTGTACACCAGATTGAATGAACAGTTTTAGGCTGAAAATATTAAAATATGTTGCCACCTAGTCCTGAAGAGGAGGTAATCCTCCCTTTTAAACCACTGCAGCACAAGTCTTTGTAATGGCATTAGAACTGTTGATATACATATTGCGATATCTTTATTATTGGTATAAACATTATATCATATTGAAATTGTAATGTAATTATATTATATACATAACCGATAGACACAAACTAATTATTTACACTGATAAGTCAAAGACTGCTGAAGGCACTGGCGCTGCCATTAATATTCCGTATTATCATGACTCCGGACTTTGAGACATTCAGTTATACAGCTTCGAGTGATGCATTTTACAAAGCTATACAGTATTTCACTAAAACTAATAACAACGTTGTTACATTCTCTGACTAGCAGTTATACAAATTATTGAAAATGGCAAAGATTTTAAATGCAGTTATGTAGTATTAAATATATTAAGATACATAATGTATAACATTTTTTAGAAATACAACTTAAAAAATATTCCTGGACATAACTTTTAAGTTCAAGCAATAATAAGCAAATAAATTGTTGGTAAACTGGCCAAAGCCTCGACCCAAGATGATTTTGGTATTAAGATTTACATAAATAATGGTGAAAGTTTTAACGGAGATAAAAAATAGAATTTATATCTAGTTAGTTATATAGAATCAAATACATTGGGTTAAAATGGATGATAATCTTATCAAGATATTTGTACACGGCTCCCGACACAGATATCAGTGCGTCATTGTTCAGTGATGTGTCTGTCAATACCAACTGTCGTCGTTATGTATGTGATGGGAAAGGTGGAACTATAAATAGTTCCCTGTAGGTTAAATAGCTCTTTTCATTGAAAACTTTTCCCAGTACCCTTACCCATGACATGCACCATTCTGGTTGACAAGTTATTAATTTAAATACTTTTTTAAAAAAGAATTCATTTCTCATTTTAGTTAAAAAGGTCAAGAAAATATATAATTCAAGTATTACATTAAACCTTTTTATAAGTCAAATAAACTAACCAAGAAATGTTATAAGAAAAAAACTACAACCAATGTTTAAAGACCAGAGGCTAAATGTTTAGATTCTACTTCTAGGGCTTTAGTAACAATCGTTTTAACACTTATTTCTCTCTTTTTAAAAGACAGTTCATTTTAAACATAATTACATTTTATTTACTTTAGGTTTGGTACATATGTCACGTAATTTAAGATTTATAGGATGTATAAAAAATGTCTATCAGTATTTTTTGCTGATTTATTTACTTTATTCTATACTTTTCCTCTAACTTTATAGGGAAAAAGTTTAACTGTTGTAAACAACATTTTAATCGCCAGGTAAATAAAAAATATAAATAGCATTTCATAAGTTTTTCTTTTATGTTTTTAGTCATCATTTTTTACAAATGATAAACTTTTTGGACTAAATTGTATATCAATGAGCAAAAATAACTTTTTTTAACAATATTTAATTATTGTTTGCGTTAATGAACGCTGGGCTGGATATTCGAGTTCAATTGATTATTTGTATCCCTATATTTGTCCGAAAGACACTCGCCAATTAAATCGTTAATTTGAGGTGTTAAGACTAAAACTGAACGAGTTGACATCATTTTAAAATTTATAGAAATACACGGCCGTGTAACAACTTTTTTTTATGTAAATACCTTGTGAATATTTAGATGTATCAAGTAACCGAAAGATAAACATTTTAACCAGATATGATTTATTATGGTTGTATATTTTTAATGGAGGATATCGGAAAATTGAATAGTGGCCGTGATACAGACAATGGTAATGGGAGAGAGCTGGATACCGGCGAGTGTCGAACAACTCACAATGAAGAGCCGACTGAAGGTGGCCGAACCGATAGCGGCAAATACCACCAGGTCCAGTTTATTGTAAACTTGAGTATGTTTACTGGATTAATAAACTTAATTAATTACGTTAAATACAACTTAAGACTCAGGGGTTCTTTAAATGGCAATCTATAACCTATTAATTATTGCATTTTTATTACACCCTTTTGTCAAGTACTTGTCAGATTTTGAAAATAGTTAGGTATTGTTATTGACTAAATAAATGTTTCAAGACATAAAACCAACAACAGTGTAATAAGAAAACTGATCGATTAACTCGAAATGTAAAGTAGTGTCTCTGGTAAACGTTATATTATCTTAGTAATCGTCTTGATCTGGCTTTATCAACAAAGATATTTAGGGGAGGAATGTTGTTGGTTCTATATTTAATAATTAATTATACAGTTGAGGATTAACAAATTACAGAACCAGATAAATGTATTTTTAATTAGTCATTTCATAAATTTAACTTTAATACAAATTTACGCTTTTTAACCCCAAAAATAGAATAATCCCCATTATCTATTTTGAAAAAACGTTTGAAAAAAGTGTTTGAAAAAACGGTTAAGTATCAAATACCCCCGTAGCAGCAAACCTGCGTACTCAGCGAATTTCCAATGCATATATATGTATCTTAATACCACATAAAGCCACATACCAAGTTTCATCAATATACATTCATAAATAAACGATTTATGACATTTTAATTATTCTCCATAAGAATAACATGGCGGCTGAGTATGCAGGTTTGCTGAAGCAAGGAACACAAAAAATGGAGTTTTATACAAATATCAATATAACTCATGAAGGTAAAGCCACATACCAAATTTCATTAATTTATTTTCATAATGAAGGGAGATAACACGTTACATATTCTCCATAAGAATAACATGGGGCTGAGTACGCAGGTTTGCTGCTACGGGAGTCTTTGGTAAAAATTTGTTTTTTTGAGCCAATATCAATGGTCCACAACCAGATGAATCCGTATACCAAGTTTCGTCAGTATACGTTCATAAATAAGCGAGATATAAAATTGTTATTTTTCTCCATAAGAATAACATTAGACAACGTACTGTGTTTAGCACTTTCAATATCTCGGTAACCAATTGACGTAGAGAAATGATCAAAATACCAAATTGTGTGTTTTTTTAAGCTGAATGAAATGGAAACAAATAAAATTTGACTATTTCCAAAATTACATGTAAAAAAATCAAAAAACCCATTTTTGGGGTACAAAACCCCCCCAAAATACCCCTTCGGATAGGCCGATCGGGCTGGTTTTCGAACTTAAAGTCATAAATGTTGCTTTACACGTTTATACCAAATTTCATCAAAATCGGATAATTTTTACGAGAGTTATCGTGCTCACGGACACACATATATATATATATATATATATATATATATATATATATATATATATATATATATATATATACAGTTTCGAACAAATGGTGTTTTTGGGGTCTGGGGACCTCAAAACGAAAAGTTATCATGGTCCCGGGCCTAGGTCTTACCATGCCGACTACGGTAATAGCTTCTTCCCTATAGGGGAAATTCGCTAAAACACACTTGCTCCATGTGCTGAACACATTTTAGCGAATTTCCCCTATAGGGAAGAAGCTATTACCGTAGGTCTCATGGTAAGACTTAAGCCCGAGACCATGATAACTTTTTGTTTTGAGGTCCCCAGATGTCCAAAACACTATTCGTTCAAATTTATATATATGTATATATATATCTATATATATATATATATATATATATATATATATATATATATATATATATATATATATATGTGTCCGTGAATGCGATAACTTGAGTAAAAAACGTCCGATTTCGATGAAATTTGGCTCAAATGTGTAAACTGACATTTATGACTTTAAGTTCGAAAACCAGAAAAATCGGACTATAGGAAGGGGTGTTTATGGGGGTTTTAAATTTTCCAAAAATCAGTTTTTTGCATTTTTTACCTTAAAATTTTTAAAACACTTAATTTAGATTTAGACCATGTTATAGAGCTTAAAAAAACAAATAATATGGTATTTTGAATTATTAACCTAGGTTAAGTGGTTGCGGAAAAAATCCAAAAAACATGCTCATAAAATCTCCCATGTTAATCTTATGGGAAAAAGGTTTTTGGCTTTTCCTCAGTTAATTTTACTTTAAAATTCACATTTTCTTTTACCAATCACTTCAGCTCCACAAAACAATCATTTTGGTGTTTAAATTGTGATTCTACGTCAAACCGTTGCAGAGATATTCAAAGTGCTAAACACAGTACGTTGTCCAATGTTATCCTTATGGAGAATAAATAAAATTTGATATCTTGATTATTTATGAATGTATATTGATGAAATTTGGTATGTGGCTTCATGTTGTACTGGTATATTGGTAATTGCACAAATAATAAATGTTTTGTTGATTGTCCCCGTAGCAGCTAACCTGCATACTCAGCCCTAATGTTATTCTTATGGAGAATAAGTAAAGTTTTATATCTCCCTTAATTATGAACATAAATTAATAAAACATGGTAAGTAGCTTCACCTGGTTCAGTTATATTGATAATTGCATAAAAACTCATTTCTTATCTTCCTCGTTGCAGCAAACCTGCGTACTCAGTCCTAATGTTATTCTTATGGGGAATAAATCAAATGTAATAAATCACTTATTTATGAATGTATTTTTGTCAAACTTGGTGAGTGGCTTTATGTACTAGTGAGAAACATATCAATGCATAGGAAATTCGCTGAGTACGCAGGTTTGCTGCGACGGGGGGTATTTTATCATACTGCCCATATAAGCATTTGAAATTTGAAAATTAATACCAAAAAATATGTGATTTGTGTAGTTGTTGGTAGTTCAGATCGGTTAACTCTTAAATATTTACATTTCTTATATTTACAAATGAAACGTAATTACCTTTGAAATAAATGTAGGCTAAAATGAAACGATAACAATCTTTGAAGTTAGCGCACTTTCAAAATCCACAGCTGTTTTAAAAATATTTATTTATTTAAAAATCAACATCCTATAAAGAAAACTGTAAGGTTATGCAATCTCGGACTAAAAACTGTTAACCAATAAATGAAACATCAATAGGAAAATGTTTTGAATTTTATTGTTATTTTTCCAGTGTTTAAACCAAATAACACAAAATAGTATGCACGTATTCACCAGGTAACGTCGTGTACGCATGAAAATGAGTTGGCAACACTCGCTAAATGGATCTAATGGCTTTCGGCCCTTGGTCGGAAAAACTCTACTTTCGGTAATCAAATGACGTTCCGAAAACAGGTAGCGTAATACAGCGTAGTATTGGGAAATACCCCCGTCGCAGCAAACCTGCGTACTCAGCGAATTTTCAATGCAAATATATGGGTATCACTACTACCTAGAGCCACTTACCAAGTTTCACAAAAATGCATTCATTAATAAGTGATATATAGCATTTTATTTATTCTCCATAAGAATAACATTATAAATGAGTACGCAGGTTTACTGCAACAAGGAAGATAAGATATGTGTTTTTTTTTTGCAATTATCAATATAACTCAACCAGGTGAAGCTACATACCAAGTTTTATTAATTTAGGTTCATAACTAAGGGAGATATAAAACTTTACTTATTCTCCATATGAATAACATGGGGGCCGAGTATGCAGGTTTGCTGCTACCGGGAAAATCAACAAAACCCTTTTTTGTGCTATTATCAATATAACACAACTGGTTGAAGCCAAGTTTCATCAATATACATACATAAATAATCAAAATATAACATTCTATTTATTCTCCATGAGGATAACATTGGACAACGTACTGTGTTTAGCACTTTGAATATCTCTGCAACGATTGGACGTAAAACAACAATTAAAACGCCAAAATGATTGTTTTGTAGAGCTAAACTGATTGGTAGAAAGAAATGTGGAGTTTTTAGTGAAATTATCTGAGGAAAATCTAAAAACCGTATTCCCATAAGATTAACATGGTAAATTTTATGGACACATTTTTTGACTTTTCTCCACAACCACTAAACCTAGCTTAATGATTTAAAATACTAAATTGTTAGTTTTTTAAGCTCTACAAAATGGCTATAACCAAAATCTAGTGTTTTTAAAATTGTAAGGTAAAAAGTTCAAAAAACTGATTTTTGGAAAATTTAAAACCCCCTTCCCATAGACCAATCGATCTGGTTTTCGAACATAAAGTCATAAATGTTACTCTCCACATTTGTGCCAAATTTCATAAAAATTGGGCGCTTCTTTCAAAAGCTATCGCGGTAACGGACACACACACACACACACACACACACACACACACACACACACACACACACATATATATATATATATATACATATTTATAAATTTGAACGAATAATGTTTTTGGCATCTGGGGACCTCAAAACAAAAAGTTATCATGGTCTCGGGCTTAAGTCTTACCATGATAACTGGTAACTCAGGTAATTCAGGTAACTCAGGTAACTGTGGTAATTCAGGATTGTGTTTATAAATTTTGAATCTTCAACGCTCACCTAATAAATTGATAATGGGGATTATTCTATTTTTGGGGTTATAAAGCGTAAATTTGTATTAAATTTGTATTAAAGTTAAATTTATGAAATGACTAATTAAAAATACATTTATCTGGTTCTGTAATTTGTTAATCCTCAACTGTATAATTAATTATTAAATATAGAACCAACAACATTCCTCCCCTAAATATCTTTGTTGATAAAGCCGGATCAAGACGATTACTAAGATAATATAACGTTTACCAGAGACACTACTTTACATTTCGAGTTAGTCGATCAGTTTTCTTATTACACTGTTGTTGGTTTTATGTCTTGAAACATTTATTTAGTCAATAACAATACCTAACTATTTTCAAAATCTGACAAGTACTTGACAAAAGGGTGTAATAAAAATGCAATGATTAATAGGTTATAGATTGCCATTTAAAGAACCCCTGAGTCTTAAGTTGTATTTAACGTAATTAATTAAGTTTATTAATCCAGTAAACATACTCAAGTTTACAATAAACTGGACCTGGTGGTATTTGTCGCTATCGGTTTGTCCACCTTCAGTCGGCTCTTCATTGTGAGTTGTTCGACACTTGTCAGTATTCAGCTCTTTCCCATTACCATTGTCTGCATCACGGCCACTATTCAATTTTCCGATATCCTCCATTAAAAATATACAACCATAATAAATCATATCTGGTTAAAATGTTTATCTTTCGGTTACTTGATACATCTAAATATTCACAAGGTATTAACATAAAAAATAAGTTGTTACACGGCCGTGTATTTCTATGAATTTTAAAATGATGTCAACTCGTTCAGTTTTAGTCTTAACACCTCAAATTAACGATTTAATTGGCGAGTGTCTTTCGGACAAATATAGGGATACAAATAATCAATTGAACTCGAATATCCAGCCCAGCGTTCATTAACGCAAACAATAATTAAATATTGTTAAAAAAAGTTATTTTTGCTCATTGATATACAATTTAGTCCAAAAAGTTTATCATTTGTAAAAAATGATGACTAAAAACATAAAAGAAAAACTTATGAAATGCTATTTATATTTTTTATTTACCTGGCGATTAAAATGCTGTTTACAACAGTTAAACTTTTTCCCTATAAAGTTAGAGGAAAAGTATAGAATAAAGTAAATAAATCAGCAAAAAATACTGATAGACATTTTTTATACATCCTATAAATCTTAAATTACGTGACATATGTACCAAACCTAAAGTAAATAAAATGTAATTATGTTTAAAATGAACTGTCTTTTAAAAAGAGAGAAATAAGTGTTAAAACGATTGTTACTAAAGCCCTAGAAGTAGAATCTAAACATTTAGCCTCTGGTCTTTAAACATTGGTTGTAGTTTTTTTCTTATAACATTTCTTGGTTAGTTTATTTGACTTATAAAAAGACAGACATGCTACGGTAATAGCTTCTTCCCTATAGGGGAAATTCGCTGAAATATATTTTGGTTACATTTTATTAAACACTTTAAAAACTGAAATTTGGAACATTTTAGGTCCTGCATTTTTCCATAAGATGTGGGTAGAGTCATCTTGAAGAAAACTTAAAGGTCGACATACCATTAAATTTTAATAAAAACCGTTATACCAACTTTTGAGCAATTTTATTTTTTTTAATTTTTAATGGTTTTGGGAGGATAAAACAATGGATTAATACCTAATCGTGAGGGCTCTACGTCTGTACAAGTCTATAAAGATGGAAGGGGATCACTAAAAAACACAACATTTTTTATTTAGGGAGTACTAAACAAATATTTCTACCAATTACTCAAACCCAAAAATGTTGACAAAAAAAAATACTTCTTCTTCAAAACCTGCGCATAATTGACTTATAACGTAACTGGAGTGTGTAAGTATGTATATTCTCGCAGTAACCATCAGATACATTTATATTGTCTATATTTTATAATTATAAATTGATGTAAATGATTTTTTTCCCTTGAAAATGGGACGTGTCATTCAAGACTCTATTACACTCTGCTTAAAGTAATTAAGTCAAATCAAATTACTTATGCAGTTTAATAGTAAGTCAGTAAAATATTGTGCACAAAAAGTAATTAATTTAATTCTTATTTTGGAATTTTCATTTTATTCAAGTTGGTATGTATTTAGAGCTACACTGTTAGGATGGCAACAAGTGTGGGGGGACTTTACCGTCCAGCCTCAACAAAGGCTTTCCGCTTTGATGAATTTGATGAACGACATCAAAACTGAAGCTTCAGGAATCCAGGCTTTTAATAGACACCTTTGTCATACCTCTGTCTTTAGCCGACACGAAGCAACATTTATAATCATTTAGAAAATCTCACTAAGTCGTTTCATATATTGTCGTATTATATGATTATGTGATTACTTCAGTGTGAATTTAATAATTGTGTCCCTTACAATCATAGAAACAAAGTTTTGACTAAAATAAAATGATTAAACCCACAAGCACTATCCCATGCATTGAAAAACTGCTTGGAATGGTTTGAAGGCAAGGATGGAAAAATAAATGTAAGACTAACTGGACTACCGAAATGTGTGAAAAAATGTTTTAAACGAGTAAATATTGAAATACCCCCGTAGCAGCAAACCTGAGTACTCAGCGAATTTCCAATGCATATATACGTATCTTAATATCACACACCACCAAGTTTCATCAAGTTTCATTAATAAATAAACGATTTATGACATTTGAATTATTCTCCATAAGAGTAACATGGCGGCTGAGTATGCAGGTTTGCTGAAACAAGTAACACAAAAAATGGGTTTTAATACAAACATCAATAAAATTAAACAAGGTAAAGCCACATACCAAGTTTAATTAATTTATGTTCATAATTAACGGAGATAACATTTTACTTATTCTCCGTAAGAATAAAATAGGGGCTGAGTACGCAGGTTTGCTGCTACGAGAACTATCGGCCAAAAAATATTTTTTTAGTGCAAATATCAATAGACCACAATGATTTGAAGCAATATACCATGCTTCATCAGGATAAGTAGATAAATAAGCGCGATATGCAATTTTTCTTATTCTCCATAAGAATAACATTGGACAACGTACTATGTTTAGCACATTTTAATATCTCTGTAACCAATTGATGTAGAGCAATGATCAAAACATCAAATTACTTGTTTTTTAAAGCTAAATTTATTGGTGAAAAATAAAAATTGATTTACTAAAATATAATCAAATGTTGCTTTACATCTTTGACTCAAATTTAATAAAAATCGGACCATTTTTACGAGATTATTGCGCCCACGGACACACACACACACACACACACACACACACACACACACACACACACACACACACACACACACACACACACACACACACACACATACACACATATATATATATATATATACACATATATATATATATATATATATATATACAGTTTTGAACAGATGGTGTTTTTTTGCATCTGGGGACCTCAAAACGAAATGTCATCATGGTCCCAGGCCTAGGTCTTACCATGCCGACTACGGTAATAGTTTCTTCCCTATGGGGAAATTCGCTAAAAGGTAAATATTTAACGTTTATTTAGTTAGTATGTATTTATTAAATAGGTGACCTTTGAAAGTTGGACATTTTCCCAACATTTATGTAGGTAAACTATGTCTCATCACATCTGTGTAATTGGGAAACAGATTGCTAAAAGACGATAATTTGCCTTTTATCCAAAAACCATTTGTAAAAAAAAGTATTTTAACTTCTTTTCATAAATTTATTATTCTAATAACCACAGCGAGAACCAAATACAAGTAGTGGTGAAACCAGAAAGAGACCCCAGAATCGGCGCTTTTTTCCCATGTTATTCTTATGGGGATCAGTTTTTGCACCGACGCCCGATCCTACCCTACACAAATTTTCTTTTTGGCCCCTGCCTTATTTTCCCCCATTTTAAAATTTGCATTAATTTTAATACATCCTTTGCAGAAATCCACGAATTCAAAAATAACTCCACACTAAACAACACATGTAAACAACTTAGAAGTTATTGTATAGTAGTGGTGAAATGATGGTTTAACCCCACAATCGGCGCTTTTTCCCCATGTTATTCTTATGGGGAGCCGTTTTTGCACCGACGCCAGCTCCCGCCTATAGAGCTCCCGCCTGCTGGCCTATATTAAATATACCCCTGTCTATATTAAATATATTGTCCCCATCCCTCCTCTATATTTTTAAAAATTAATTTTCAAATTCTAAAAAACTATCTTTGGTGTTTACTGTCCGATTTGTCTGCAATTTGGATATGTTATTGTCCTAGGCAAGTGTTTTAATAAATTTCACTTACATTTCCCAAATTCACTATTACGGTTGAATTAAAACTGCCAACTATTTACTGACTTTTGCACCCTAATTTCCGTTTTGACTCTTGCCATATTTTGACCCTAAAATTCATTTTAATACATCCTTTGCAGAAATCCACGAGTTCTGGCTACTTGGGAACCCGAGCCATTTGACATATAATAAATCACCCTTCCTCCTAATTACCTTCTCTACCAAATACATGTCTTTATATTTAGTCTTTAACAATTCTTCTGTATAAAATCCTCCTTTGATTATATTGCCATTCTCATCTTTCAAAATATAAGTCACAGGCTTTGTTTTCTTAACTTCTGCTATTGTAAAAAGCTCTCCCGTCCAGTTAGGGGTATATCCTTTACTAAATACATGTTTATATTTAGATATCCTTACACTATCCCCCACCTTATATCTTGGCTTTTTAACTTGTACTTTAGATGCTAACCTTTCATGTACATCTTTAGAGTTCTTAGCACTTACTTGGTTAGGTTTCATCCCTATGGATCTATGTACTTTATTATTATATATCCTTATTAACTTTGGAAGTAAATCCAACCACTTGTAACTTCCTTGTGCACTAAACTCTCTATACAACCAATTCTTTAAAGTTCTCTGGAACCTTTCCACAATAGCCGCCTTAGTTGTAGAGTAAGTGTGGTAGTGATTAATATTTAGAATTTTCATTAGTTTGGTAAAATGTTCATTAAAAAATTCTTTTCCGTTATCAGATTGAATATTTTTAACTCCCTTCGGGAGAATAGTTTTTATAGCTTCTGTGACTACTAATCCAGTTTTATTCTTTAGTGGAGCAGCATAAGCTTTTTTAGAAAATGTGTTTATTAAAGTTAAAATATATTTATTTCCAGAATTCTCTCTAGCATAATTCCGCATATCTATTAAATCTATTTGAACAGTTTCGTTTATACCCAACACCTTAAAAGACCTTCTAACAAAGTTCTTTCTCGCGGGCTTATGCAATTCGTAAGCAATTTTTTCCATTTTTTATTCTTTATTTTTAATGTTAACGTATCTGCCAGTCTCTGTCGTTTCAAAAACACCTCCATTGCTACCAACTAACATACCATCACTCATTCTTTGATATACATAGTTTTTTGGCAAATATGCCCCTCCATCTAAAGTCTTAAATCCGCTTAAAGATGTAGGGTCTGCAACCAACAATTTAGGATTGTACATCATCAAATCGATTTCATTATTGTCTTGCATAAATTTATTAGTTTTATTGTTAAACCTTAATGCGTGATTTTAAACAAATATCAAATTTAATATTGTCTTGTCTAAAAGTTTTATTATTATCGTCATACCTCAAAACCTGCGACATTAAACAAACATCACTCCTATCTTTGCCTTCAGGTATATTCTTTATTAATTTGTCCTCTGCATCCCACACACCGCCATCTAATGTTAATACATTATAATATTTATCCCCCTGTTTTATTATGCTTTTCTCACCCTTTGTTAATATTTGCTTAACAACAGCCACATCATTTGGCAATGTCCCAGGTAAAATGTTTGTTAATTGCTTATTTTTACCATCAAATTTAAGACCGTCTAAAGTCACAGTCTGATGTTTTGTAACACAATCGTTCTCATCAACAGCGGGTTTAACACGAACTAGCCTTTTATTATTAAAATCCCAAAAGTTTAGATCCATTTTTGGTACTTGAGAGACGTTTACAACATCATCGCTTTCTTTACCAGCCAACAAATTACTTATTTTTCGCTTTTTGGCATTCCAAACATTTCCCTCCGATTCCAAAAATTCATAATTATTTTTGTCTTGTACAAAGACACCATCTTTTCTTATTAAAGTTTGCTCTAATGTGGGTACATCGGTTGAGCTTTCACCTCGTTTAACATTAGTAATTTTGCGTTTATTAGCGTTCCAATTATTATTCTTGGATTCTAAAAACTTATATTTAGTATTACCTTGTACAAAAACATCACCTTTCCTGGTTAACGTCTGCCCCAAAGTCGATACATCGTCAGTAAACTCCCCACCTTTAACATTACTAATTTTATAATTTAAAGCATTCCAACAATCATCTTTTAGATTTAAAGTAGTTTCTTTAAAACTTCTAGCTTCTGGTTTACTATACGGGTTATATACGCGATAAAATTTATCTATCATATTTTTATTTAATAAACAATTCCACTTTCCCTCAATTCTTCTATGATAGAATCTATCTCATTATCCACTCCAGAATTTCCCGCCAATCGGCTTAACCAAAGCAGTCTTAACCTATCTACAAGCTCATTAGGATCATCCCAATAAACATAGTCTATTTTATTACCAGTTACCTGCCTTAAACCTTCACCAACAGTCTTAAACAGGGGTTTAATTATATTAAGATATTTAGTGTGTTTATTGCTTGACATCGCCGCACCCGTTTTATAACCCTTTAAATGTGCATTTGTAGCTTCCAAAATCTCTTTATAATTTTGCAAATCAGCCTGACTATAGTTTACGGGTTCTTTTAAAGTTAACAATTCCCACAATCCCTTTGTCCCTTTATAAATTTTTTCTCCAACTGTAACATCATCATTGGCAATTTGAACTTCCTGATTCCCAATAAAAAATTTATTTCCTTCTCGCCTAATACCATATGTGGTGTCTGTCATACTACTTCTACTAAGGTAATTTCCTAAATAGTCTGATGCTAAAAGACCAAAATCTAATTTGTGTGGTGTTATTTGTGTTATTCTTGATATTCTAGACGGGGTCTTTTCTAAAATCATTGGGAGAACTGGCCTCTCTGTTTTTGTGGCTAAATTTTTTAATTCTTGCAAAGGCTCTATTAACGGTTGGAATGTTTGGAACCTCTCTTCAGCCTCTAGAAATTTACCACGTTTTAACGCCCTATATTTTTCTCTTATTTGTTTTGCAGACTCTACCAATTCTTGTTGAATATTTGTTTTCATTTTATTTACATTTTATTTATCTCATTTGTCAAAGGATTATACTCAAACACCTTATCGTGTATTATTAGGCAATATGCAGATGTGTTTGAAGGGACGTTTTCTGCAGTTTCAATTTCTAATTTAATATCTACAACCCCCTCTTTGATTGATTCATTCTGCCTAGAACAATCTATTACAATTAGAGGATATTTATTTATAAAGTCAGCTCTGTTAAACATAGGATCGGGGACGGTGTTGTAGTAACTCTCCCTAAACCTCACAAACATCTCATAAGCTTTAGAGGCATCTCCATTTTCAAAGTCGAGATTTAAATCGCTATAAGGATAATATTCAGAGTTTAAAAACACTTTGAGATTTTTCAATTTACAGTGATCAAATTCATCAGTTCTTTTTCGTGCACTGTTGTCCCTACCCGTTTGGAAACCAAATATAACATACCTGGGCTTCTCCAAACTCGATGACGTCTTAACTGACCATGTGTGTCTCTTGGTTTCGGGGTATGATGGGAGTTCGTGTAGCTCCAAACTTCTAAATGCAATTTGCAAATTTTTATTTTGCAATAACATCTTTTGTAATTGAAGCTTCTCCCCATCAGATGGTACCACGTGCGGCATCACCCACTGAATCGATTTAAGTGTAATTTTAGGAATAGGATCGACACCAGATGTTGTTAATATACAATTTAAGTCGTTTTTGGATCTTTTCAACACCAATTCTTGTTTAACATTTACTAAAACCTTATTAAAATCCTCAAACACACCCATTAACAGCTCTAACGGGACACAAGTACTAAACTTGCCGCTTTTATGGAACTCCTTTAAATTTTCATCAGAATCAAATGCTGCATTTGACAATTTAGTTGTTTTATTGTAAGAGCACAATATTTTCATAAGACTGGAAATTCCCGGATTTCTTACAATATCTATTTCTTTACCAGCAACTTCGTATCTAATTTCGTCAAATAAGAATGCAAATGCATTATTTATAAAATGTCCTTTATCATGATTCTCTATTTCTCCTTTAATATACAAATAACTCCTACATGGGAGTGTTAGTAAATCTTGATTATTTATGCATATTCGAATTTCATCGGAATTATTTATTGCTAAAGTGTTGTGTGGAACATAGGAGTGATTTGTAATTTTAACCAGGCTATCATCGTATTGGAATTTTCCTGCAACGTCTAGAAAATCTTCCATTTTTATTAATAGAAAATTTTAACTTCAACCCAATTGATCGCAGAAACCTGGCATTTTGCACACTCAGTCCGTTCTTGTAAATTCTCATATCTTTTTTATATGACAAGTAATTGTAGTTTCTTCTTTATTAAAGTCAATTGGCTTGTCGTGTTGATCTGCAAATGTAATGCTAACAACATCTAAACTTCTCTTATTTACAGGGAAGTATATAATATTTCTGGGAACCTCAATAATCTTGTAGCCCGGAGGAGCTTCTGGATAAAAACTGTGTATGGTGTGTGATTTGTCACCATTTAAATAAGACCCATTCGCAATATTACATTTTACTCTAATCACATTTACATTATTTATGTTGATTTTATTTACGGATTTAAACGCAATATCTGGAGTAGAAAATCCTTTAAATCCCAATAATTCAGACCCTAAACACGGTTTTGTAAAATCAAACACATGGCCAGAATGTAATGTGGCTTTCATAGTTTTATTATCGGCTATAAGTACAAAATCTGGGAGTTGCTTTTGAATTTCCTTCGCAAGCTCAAACACTTCGTATGTACCTTCAGCAATTTCAATTACATCTGGAGCTTTGTGATCATAATAATACACATCCTCACCCTCGTCTATAGTTAATTTTGTGTCTTTAAGTTTATTTAATTTTGGAACTAGCCCTTTGTAAAATATAAGTTTGACTTTTGTATTAATTAATGCTACTTTATTTTGTATAATAACTTCAACTTTACCATCTAATGCTCGGTTTAATTCGTCAATTGTAACCTCCCCTTTTGGGGTTGTAATTTTGTGCATTTTGTAATATGTCAAAGTATTTAGAGGTTTTTTAACATTAAATATAGAATTATAACTTTGAAAATCTACCAGCCCAATTACATAATCACCATTTAATTCTATAGGAGGAAAGAACACCGACTTCAACTCTGGCTCTGTACCTGTGAATGTTATAGTAAATGAATCCATTTTTATAAACTAAAATTTTTCAGAAATGATAAACATAAAATTCCACAAATGGAACTGTTTAAATCTTGTATTTGATCAGTTGTATAGTAAATTTTAGATGGTACAAAATATTCAATTACCTCTTTTGGAGGCTGTATTCCGAAAGGGTCAAAATATATTACAATATCTTTATTTTTACGATATGCTGTCCAATGTGTGCCCCTGTCACTGTCTAAATTAATAATTCCACATTCTCTTACTTTTGGTCTCAGTTTTCTTAGCTCGTTTTTTAGGTACACCCCTCGAAAGTGAGGCACGTCTCTTGCTGCCTCTAACAGCTGAAAGTTGTCCATCTTTTTTATTAAATTTTAATCCCATTCCCATTTTTGCCTTGGCCTTCATCAAATTTGTCACTGCATAAGCTGCTGCTTTTTCGGCCAGACTGGCGTCCTTTGCCGAAACTCTAGTCCAAGCCTGGTCCGCTAATCTCATATCTGCCTTGTTCCGGGCGGCTGTATCAGGATTATTCATGTAGAATATGTCGTGCTCTTTACAATAAGAGTCTAGCTTATTTTTTGGAGGTACATTTTTGGCTAAATTTTCACGTATATTAGTTCCTGGACCACAATATGAATACGACGGGATGTGGAGGGGGAAAGGAAGGTTGTTTATAAGGGTATTTAACAAGCCACGGCCTCTATATGGCTTTAAGAATAATCCCTTACCCTTCTTACACTTTCTCTTTGCCATTTTTATTATATAAAAAAATTATTCAACACATAAAGAAAATACACCATTATATAAAAAATGTCATTTATTCAACAAAAGAACAAATTTAAAATTGCACATAAAGAAAATACACCAAAGAAGTTGGGCCTATTTCCTAATAATATTCGCTGTCTTATAATAGGGCCCAGTGGTTCGGGGAAGACTGTTGTAATTTATAACTTAATTGTAAAAAAACAAGGATTAAAGTTTACAAATTTATATATAATATCCAAATCTTTAGAACAAGAAAAATATAAAAAAATAATTGAAATATTCCGTCTGTGTGATGAAGTTAAATTACACACATATTCAAACTGTGAAATCACACCAAATGATGTAGAATCACACTCAATAGTTGTATTTGACGACATAAATAGTCCAAATATCACACAATTTTTCTCAATGGGCAGACACAAAAATATTAGCAGTTTTTACTTGTGTCAATCTTACAGTAAAGTAAACAAACATTTACGTGACAATGTTAATTTCCTAATATTATTTAAACAAGACGATTTAAATTTAAAACATGTGTATAACAATCATGTGGGAAATGATTTTTCATTTAACCAATTTAGAAATCTCTGCCATCAGTGCTGGGATAGGTCTAAATATGGCTTTATTGTAATAGACAAGGAAAGGCCAAAGAATAATGGCAAATACAGATTTATGTTTGACCAATTTTATAGTGACCAAGGGCAAGGGTGTTGATGCCATCCACAATAAACCTCTTGTCGTCATCAAAAGAGAGTACCTTTTTGTTCATTGTTAATGTTTGCAGATGGTGGTTTGTGGATTTAATTCTTGTAACATTCTCGTAGTAATCTTCTCCGGTTGCAAGACAGTGTAAGTAGTGTTGGTGTCTTAAGAGATGTTTAACTGTAGCGCCGTCAGCTCCTTTTGCCTTCTTAACCTCTAGCTCATTTTGCTTTTCTTTTTCGTATAACCACTGTAGAGGAATGAAAGAGTATAATTTTGGCCTTAAACCACAATATTCATACATAATTTGACCATTTAATTCATCTTTAAACTTGCCCGTAACTTTTTTGTTTTTATCAGAGTATAAGAAATGATCTTTACTGTATGCAGAGGTGTCAAAACAGTCCAAGTCGTTTTGTATTTCCTTGTAAAAGTCCTCTGTTACTATAGAATACATCAGAGAATCCGTGTCTGTCATTAAGAACTTTTTATTCTTAAATTTTGACATATAATTATAGTGGAAATCATACATGATTACTTTGCTAATATCCAAAATGGTCATTCCTAAATATATTGGTTTATCAAACTTTACAATTAATTTATTTAAATGCACAGCGTGCAAGTTGTTATCGAACTTTTTGCTGCAGTCAAATCTTGGCTTTGTAACATACTTTGTTAACATAGACTCATCTACAAGATGTATATCACGAAACTTGCGTTGGTTCATAATTGTTCGACCAAAGAGACTGTTATTTAACAGTTTGTAAAAGTCTTTTTCAAAATCATGTTCAGCTTTTTGTCGCTTTTCAATATTAAAATTAATATAGGGCGCGAGCCATTTTGATTGTCTGAATTTTAAGATTCTGTGGTATTTTGTAACTACCAAACCCAATTCTTCGTATTTTTTTAGTGCTTTATAATGTAGAATATATTTGGTTTTGTCATTTAAATTTGGTATTAATTTTCCATTCATTTTTTCTGGTGCGAGCGGGTAGTCATTGTGCAAATCGTGTAAACTTTTATTGTATTTTAAATCAACTTCCAAAATAAATCCAAAGTTTTCATTTTTATTGGCTTTATAATCTTTCTCGTTTGTCCATCTAAAGCCATCGATGGGCAACGACTCGCACATTGCTGTAGAGTATAGCGAGTTGCAGTCTAAGTATACAAGATAGGTGCTTTCTTGATTTGGGTCATAATGTTCGCCCATGTACTTATTGTTGGCTTTAGCATAGCGCGTGGAAATCATGCTTACACCACCTCTAATGGCGTGTTCTATAAACAAATGCATGTCAATGTCACTAAATAACTGTAATTTTATGCCAGTCATTCTAAGGCACGCCTCCCATGTTAGTCCAGGCAATGAGTACATATGAACAGGGTCGAGTTTATAATCCTTTAAACTCAAGTCCCTAAATGTCTCAAACACATCAGCCAATAACAACACATCTGTTTTAAGGTATAAATCGTGATATTCTTTTAAATTCTTTATATTAAAATGATTCCATACGTTTTTAGCATGTTCATATTGTGCAGGAGATATACATTCTTTAGTTAGGCTGCTGTAAAATGCCTCTATGGGTGGTAGGGTCTCTAAAAACTTTTCTGGTCCTGTCATGTATTCGTATGGAAATTCGCCCTTGCGTTGTAGTAGTGGATTGTCTATAAATCTAAACGTATTTAAATTGGAAGCTAATTTGCTTAAGGGAAGAGACAGAAAGTTGTAGGAATCCAAAAATACCAAATCATCAACAGAGAACGATATATATTTTTCCATGTCCTTGGCTATGCAATTCAATTTGCGATTGAGTTTTCCCAAGTGTTGCATTATTAAATGACCATCATAGTTTTTAAGGTTGTGGAAGAATATTGGAATTTTCTTGGTTACTTTATAGTTTAAATTGCAAGCGTTGTGGGAGGGTCCTCGGAATTTGCCTGTTAGATGGCAATGGTCGCGCACTTTATCACCCAGTAACAGCTGTTGGCATGTGTGGCAGTATTTAGAGTTTTTGAAGGATGCCTCTTGCTCTGGAGTCATTACAAGGGGAACATATACTTCCATCTGACTTTTAATAAAGTCATAGGTTTTAAATAACTTTTCAAAAAATACATCCATTACATTTTCACCGCTGTACAACTCTTCGTAAATAATTTTAGAGTCTCTCACCACAACATAAGCAAATCCAGAAGGCGTGTGTTTGCCGCCGTTTATAAAACATTCGAAATCTGCATAAATCACAAAGGGAGCTTTAAGTTGATATTTGTAATTCGTAAATTGTAGTGTATCTTTTTCAGACATTTGTACTCTTTGGGCATCAAAGGGTTTACAGTGTGTTGTGTGAAGTTCCAATATATCTTTGGTGCCAAAATGTTGCAAACAGAACTTGCAAAAATATTTCTTATTGTTGTCTTTTGTAGACCGCAACATTAACTTATCAAAATCACGAATTAAACAGTAATGTGATTTCCGACCTTGTTGTAGAAGAAGCAAGTTGACGTGCGTGTTACTATTTAGTTTAGTTGTTCTCAGTGGATATATTGTTTTTCCTTCAATTCCATATACATTAACACTTATGTTATTTTGTTTTTCAAATTTATCAATGTCAGATATTTTTACTGGATATTTTATATTTGTCATATTTAACTGGCCTTCATAGGGTTCGTAGTGAACTACTCGATTTGCGTGTTTACTATTCCTTGGTCTTAAGCTTGCTAAAACACTCCAGGTGAAACATTTATTATCGGTGTTTTTAATATTTAAAACAGCATGTTTTGATTTTATATTTTCTGGCGTGGGAATGTATGATTTGGGAGTTAGGGGCTTATATTTGTAAACATGCAACTGCCAGTATTTGGTGTGGTCATATATCCATCCGCTGCCTTGAGCTTGATACTTGTGCATGGAGGTATCGATTTTTAAAAGTGAATTTTCAATTTGAGTCTTTAGCTGTGCTTTCTCAATTGATAAATTAGTTAAACTTCGAAAATCAGCAATACATTCTTTGTCAATGATTAAATCACCATTGTTGTCCACTGAGTGTTTGATGAATTTTACTCTCCTAATAAGAATCCATTTGATGGGTAGAGGACAAGATTGGAGAGTGTCTAATATATCCGCGGACTCGCCGTAAAACTTAAACACATTATAGGGCCGCTTGTCACATCGTAGGTGGTGGCGGGGTTTGTTCCGGGTGATGACTCTCTTACACACATTACAAGTATTGTGGTTCTCTAGCATATGCATTTTAAAATTGCTGTTGTCAAATATTTGATGACATATTTTACAAATTTTAGGAATAACTTTGTGAACAAGTCGATAATGGCGTAATAAATTGCTTCTGTTGGAGTAAGACGTGGAGCACTGTGCACAGGTCAACATTTTTTGTTGGAATGAGGGTGGTGGTTTTGGGGCTTCTATATATATCCTTGGTTGAAAATTTTAAAATTTTATCTTTTTTAAATAATAAAAACATATTTTTTAACTCTAAAATAAGACATTTTTGCAGTTTAATTACTGCAAAAATTAAAAAAATTTCCAATTTGGTGGTGCAATATTATTTTTTTCATACACATTTTAGGTATTAATACACATTTGGAAATAGTGAATTTGGGAAATGTAAGTGAAATTTATTAAAACACTTGCCTAGGACAATAACATATCCAAATTGCAGACAAATCGGACAGTAAACACCAAAGATAGTTTTTTAGAATTTGAAAATTAATTTTTAAAAATATAGAGGAGGGATGGGGACAATATATTTAATATAGACAGGGGTATATTTAATATAGGCCAGCAGGCGGGAGCTCTATAGGCGGGAGCTGGCGTCGGTGCAAAAACGGCTCCCCATAAGAATAACATGGGGAAAAAGCGCCGATTGTGGGGTTAAACCATCATTTCACCACTACTATACAATAACTTCTAAGTTGTTTACATGTGTTGTTTAGTGTGGAGTTATTTTTGAATTCGTGGATTTCTGCAAAGGATGTATTAAAATTAATGCAAATTTTAAAATGGGGGAAAATAAGGCAGGGGCCAAAAAGAAAATTTGTGTAGGGTAGGATCGGGCGTCGGTGCAAAAACTGATCCCCATAAGAATAACATGGGAAAAAAGCGCCGATTCTGGGGTCTCTTTCTGGTTTCACCACTACTAATACACGTTGGTATCAAATTATGTCTTCGGATTGGGCAGATCCGGCTCAAACATTAACCAAAATCTACCCAAGTTAAGTAACTTAGCTGTATCAAGACAATGTGTTTTATGCACATGTATAAACCGACGAGAAAATGCAGACATCGTGATAAAGACAATATTAAACAATGAACCTCAGAATATAGCGAGGCTTTAACAATAACTGGTTTTTATCATTCATCCCTTTCTTTCATTCTGGATTACTTTGTACCTTTATATTCCTTCCAAGAATAACCATTACATACAAATGATGTTATTTCAGTTGTACAAAGGTACCCTTTGAATTCAAATGTATCTAAGTGTACTATAAATAGATTGTATAATATAAGTTTATGCATTGTTACGTAACATGTAATCGTGTTAGACCCATTTAATGTGTCTAATTTTATACACAGTGCGGACATTCATCAATCATAAATTGTGTCATGTAATTTAAAAGCTAACACATCGATAACACCTATATTATGTTATATTTATTGGTTTATATCAATTTTGAAAGTACTATGTTATGCTGATTATCGTTTATTACATTATGTTGTTCCTTAAACAATTATCTCCAGATTAAAATTCTATATCATGCTATATAAATCATGCATATACAATATTATGGTACGATATATATTAGACCTGAAGCTCCTTGCAAGTAGGACGTGGTCAAGCGTTCGTTAGTTCAATCCCGGCTGTCTGCTCTGATACCAGTCATCACTGACTTACCCACATGACTAATGCCATTATGGTACCACATTGTTTTAGATCGCTGCACATAACTATCTGCCCTTTGTGAAGGGCTGTTGAGGTAATAAATATAAATTTATAGTAAAACGTAAATAGAGAGTGATTGCGTAACAAAAGGCAAAAACGCATTAAATTATATAACATCATCTTAACAATCAAATTATAAACTACAGTTTGGTTAGGTATTTAAAAAATATTTGTTAAAACACGCATGTTTTAAAAATTGTATGGTTTGGTAGAAAACTAAATTTGTTAGCAAATGAAAGTTGACTGGAATATGTATATAATAGGGCTTGATAAAATGTCGGTACTATGAAGAGCATCTATTAGTTTTTTTTTGTAACTGTAAATTTTGGCTTTATACGAAAATACCATAACTGAATTATTAAAAACTTACATTTTACCAAGACAATAGGAAAGACGACTGCACTAGACGTACTGTTAGTAGATGAAAGACGATAAGAGTTACTGGAGGAGTAATTCTGGAAACCAAAATTGTAATACCGAGGGATTAGTGAACACCTGATTTACTTTGACAGATCGTCATCAAACAACTAAGAAAATCTTTGCTCAAAACTCTGGATATTTATACAATAAACTGACAAACCTAAATATAAGCTTCAAGAGAAATAAAATAAGAGTCATTATTGTACTATTATTTTGAATTAACGATTGGGCATTAGCTAATATTGAAACTAAAAATATCACTAAATTATAAATTAGGCCACGTTATCAAAAAGAATATATTTGCTTTGTCAAAGGTAAAAGTGAAAGCCCTTTTTTGGCGAATTTGGTCGAACATTGTCACTGTTGCTGAAACTAAAGTCGATGAAGACAGAAACGGCCAAATGGGATAAGATGTTGATTCAGTTTGCGATTCTCTAAGTTTCGAACTAATCTGTTCAAACCATTCTTTGAGCTTACACTGATTGACAATTTTACGTTTTTTCCGTTTGCCTCTTTAGCTAGGTAAATTTTACATAGACAACAGATTCTTGTCGTTGCTTTGCTCCCCAAGGACAGAGGTATAAACAATAAATGCCAAACTTGTAAAGGTATTACACTTTGCTAAATCTATTGCTTTGAATTTTGTATTTGCTTAAAGTATTTGACTGCAAAAATTAATAATTTCAATACTTTCTTATAGTTTATGGCAAATAGTTTAAAGGTTTACTTTAAATTTATTTGTAGTAGACCTTTATTATCAGATTGTGACATTGCTCCAAGAGTAAACGACGAATTTTGTATCATAATGCAATACAAAATATCATTGGACTTTAATTGTATAAAAAAATCTCAGATTCTAACAAATAAATTCAATCGTAAACAAATCGAATTGATATTTCTCAAAAAAAGATGAAACAAATGACGAGATTGCACGCAGCACGCTGACGTGAGGGAAGTGAATTTCCGCATTAAAACTTTAAAAATATCAAATAAAGGGTTTAAACTAACACTGGAATGTTATTTTTTGGCTGTTCTGATGCTCATGGTTATATTTAAATTCACTAATAGGATGCCAATGTTGTAAATTATAAAGTTAGAAGGGGGTATAGTCGGGATAACAAGTTCGTATTGGGTGTTTTACAACGATATTAAGGTATGGAAAACAGCCTTGTCCAATGAAAAATCCCCCTAAGACAACGTACTGTATTTTGACAATTAACATTTTCTTTGATAACTCGGTAAGTACTAGTGATAGAATGATGAGAGAGGGCTTAAAATTTTTGGATTTAAAAAAAAATACTTTAATGTGCAATAAGTGTACGTTCTGGGCTTTTCTGACCCTTTTTGGGCCCTAAAACTCAACATTTGAAAACTTAACATCCCCAAAAAAGGGGTTTAGAGTTTTCCGATTGTTTGTCCAACGAACTTGTCCAACTGATTATTAAAAAGGAATGTCTCTACCAACTTTTAAGTAAATCAGACACAAATTGCGACCGCTGGAGTGCGTACATATATATAAATACAATTTTTAGAGACCACTCAAAACGTGTTCAGGGGGTCAAGTTAGGAACTTTTATGGTGATCCCGGGCTTAAGTCTCATTGTGCGGGTCATGCAAATAGTTCACTTTTCCATAGGAAATTCACTAATAAGACATAAAATTACTCTTCCAAGCTTACATACATTTTTATTTAAGAATATGTGTAAAATTCTGTGTAAGAGGAAGACAAAACCAGAAATATGTTTCGCAGATTTTATCTCCCTCCTCCTTTGGGAAATATGGGGCAGTCTTGGCCCAACTTAAATATTTTGACACCTTTTAATAGTGACATTTTGAAACATACATTTTTAGAACAAGGTTTTATTCCTCTATTGAAATTTCAGTTTTGGGGACAACCGGCTTTACAGTTGCAGTGTTAATCTATTTAAATTTTTATACTCAATACTCGAACAATTACAAATTAATACCTGTGATTGACTTACCTTGATGAATATGCTTTGGTTTACTCATTATAATAAAATCTGGGTATTAGACATAGGTAAAATACATTAGAGTAAATCTATTTGATTTATAAAACTAAAATAAGTCAATCATCCATAATGTACTTGGAGCTAATTATTGGAAATTAATTTAAATTTTAAACTGTGAAATGAAATCATAAAAATTCCAATAATAATACATTTTAATTTAAATTAATATTTACTATTAATAGAATTCTATGATTTCATTTCACAGTTAAAATGCAATTCAATCATGTTCAAAACTCTTTTTTCACGAAATTATATTATATTATAACACTATGTTTTCTAAATCATATTATAATGAGAATCAGTTAAAATGTAAGGGGATGAAATATATTGTTACATTAATGCAATTCTTCTATTATTGGTAGCAATTCGATATTGTTTACTTTTTTACCTTTAACTTATACTGCTCGGTTGTCTGTCTTTGTACTCAACTGTGATAAGTCCATTGTGCTGATCAGGAGAATTAGTTTAGTAACTTTTCCTCAAAAAGTGGGTCTACTTTGTTCCTTAGTTATAACTAAATGTACCTCCTATGTTGGAATGTATTATGGCCATCTTCGTACTTTCATCTTTGTGAAATGGTTAATTCTTCTGGGAATAAATTAAAGAACTAAAATATATCAAATGTAGAGAAGACAACTGATCTTATACTTATAATTAAATTACCAGCTTGGTATACCAACTAGTTGGCTATGAAAACTAAATAATTTGTTTTAATAAACGTTTCCAATTATATTTAGCTCATTTGTAAAACGTTTTTAAACGTTATTAAAAATATTACTCAAATCTAGAATGTTTTAAAACCAAACCCGTAACGTTGGAACATGTTGGCAAACCCTATAACATCAAAGAGCCTCATCATCCAACCTACATGCTCCTTTATGTTCCTGTTTTATTTTCAAACTGTCTTTGAAATCAGTTTTAATCAATTCAGTTCATACTTCGGTGTTGTGACATTTTAAATTAATAATAAACAATAATTTTTAATTAAATAATTAATAGGACGTAACAAGGCGGAAATTTAATCCCTCATTTATAGCACCTATATTTACTGATTTATTAAATAAAATAAAGATTGAGTAAACACAGTACGTTGTCTTATGGGGATTTTACATTGGAAAAGGCTGTTTTTCATATCTTGATGCAGTTTTATCACTCCTAATACCCCATACCGATTTTTCATCCTGATGGTACCTCCTCCTAAGCTTATAATGCACAAAATTCCAATCCCAATACTGGATTTAAATTGAACCAGGTGTATCAGAACAGCCAAATAATTCATTATTTCCATTTTTATAAAAATGTCACTAATCGTTGTTTAAACCTATTATTTAATTTTTTGAAGCTTTTAATGCAGAAATTCACTTCCCTAACGTCAGCGTGCTGCGTGCGAACTCGTTTTAATACAAGGTACTATACATATAATTTATATTTTACTATAGTTATACTTATTATTCGAGTCACCTTCATTCATGGCATTCAGTCAAGATTATCTGCATGTAACAATGCATCCAATAAATATGAAATAAATGTTGCATTTATTTGTATATAATTTTGTAATGGATATTTCCGTTGGCAAATAATAATAAATAAATTTGTTTTACATCAGAAATATGAGATAGTACATATTTTATAAGTTAGTTTTGGCAGTCAGCATACTTTCCACATATACCTTGTGTTTTTCTATTGAGATAGTATTTACAAAATAAGATAAATATCTCGAAATTATCTCTAAACTGAAATTAATTTATAATCATTCTAATTTGTAATAAATCAAACAAATTAAAATTCAACAATCCTTATTCATCAAATATATATAGTATACAATTGAATAGTGTCAATAAAATTTTCGTTACTTAGGCTAAGAATATTTACAATTTAGTGAACAACTAATAAATACTAAAAATTAAATACTTAACTTTAGTACTTTTTTTTATTTTACAGAGTAAAAAAACGTAAATTCAAACGCCAAAATTCAGAGTAGATGGAAAGTACTCTTCTAAAGAGTATAAGGTTTTATTTACCAAGACATATTTAAGTACTTTTTTAACTTATTTGTGTTTGTAATATTTTTAATATTGTTTTTGCAGATTTTTTAGAAATTTAATTCCCAAATACGTGGGCTTTTTCTCAGAGAATTTTAAGTTATGGCGTGATTTATTCACATATTTTTCGTTTCTTGTACTGTAAGAGTGGGATTTTTCATTTAAATCAAAGATTGTTTCACTATGTTTTACCGTGAGAATTGTATGATACAATGCGACAAATGCGACTGCAGCTTAAACCTTGATTGTATCAAAAATGTATTGGCTATACACTGTTAAAATACGCAGATTTTTAAAGTGCTCCTTTCCAGATTCATCATATATTAATTTCACTATAATTCTGATTGCTATTTTTTTTTTTTTTTTTAGAATACTATCCATGTTAATTTTTAATGTTGCACCATAAAGACATAGTCCAAAAGAAATATGAGGATGAACATTTGAAAATAAATAAAGCTCAATATCTCTACCTGCTCTTTACAGCTTGCAGATACTTTTAGATTTGCATCATCTGCATAGAGGCATAGATTATTTTGTGTTATATAAGTTACCGAATTTGAAATGACATTAATATAGCATAGGAAAAGGAGAGGGCCCATAATTGATCCCTGAGGGACACCAAGTTTAACGATGTGAGATTATGAACAAACTTTTGAGACACGGTTGTCTATTGATATGTGGGTAATTTCAACAAATTGAAGTCGTTTGTCCAAATATAATCCAAACCACTTTATTGCGGTTTTTGATAAGCTTAATGACTTTAATTTTTAAATTAAAAGAGAATGATTCACACTATAAAATGCTTAAATTCAACATGTTAACCATATGAAGTCTCTTTTTTCATATTTCAAATTGCATTTTAAAATATTTCTAAATGCCTCATGATTTTCATATAAATAAAATGAAAAGTTTAATAATACGTAATGTTCCCATGATAAATATTTTCAATATTCGTCAACACAAAAAGAGCAGTCATTAATTTTATTCTTAGTAAAAGGAAATATAAATAATCGTGATGAAAGTGAGTTATTTTATATTTACTGTTAATATCCCTTTATAAAGATAATATATTTTAATATGATTTCCTATACGTTATTACTATTTGTGAATGGTTAACAATGATTTAAACTGAATTAAAAATATATTATAAAAACTCTTTCAACTAAAAAGGTGAAATTTAAAATATTATAGATAATATTTCAAGAGTAGTTAAAATAAATGTTTAATCTGTTTTTAAACAACATTTTCAGCTCTACAAAGAATATATTAACGCACTTGGATGATGTATTAAATTTGTAGTTCATACTTTTTTTTTAAAACATTGTTGTTATTACAATTTGCGCAGTAAATGAAAATTGGTAAATAAATTGATAATATTGACCTTAGTAGTTGGTTTAAAAATATAAGATCTTACTCGTTATAAATGTTTGATAACCAAATATAAAATAATTAGTGTACAACAGTATTAATAAATGGTATCAGGAAACTGACACATACTTTCTCCCTTTTAGCACAACTTAACGAATAAATTACTTTTCATTTACTAAATATAGAATACAAAGCAGTAGGGGGCAAAGACCGATTCAAAACCAGCAAAGGCGTGCGAGGAGGAATGAGGAATCACCCCCCCCCCCCCGGTGACGTCAGCCCCCCCCGTGACGTCAGCCCCCCCCCGTGACGTCAGCCCCCCCCCGGTGACGTCAGCCCCCCCCGTGACGTCAGCCCCCCCCCCCCCGGCCGCCAATGGCACTTTTCGTGATGACCTTGAACATGAGGAAAAAACTTTCGAAAATTAATAACTAGCCTATTTATCCACCGATTCCCACGGGACTTTTTCCAGAGTGTAGGCCTATCCCCAAGGAAGCGAATGACGTAAGAACCCCATAGATCCACCATTAAACAAGGCCGCTATTAATTTAAAACCGCGTTTTCCTAATGGGATCTCAGCTGTTTACCAACCGATTTTGACGAAACCTCACCACATGTCGGGCCGTGACCTAAGAAAACCATCGCTTAAAGAAAATTGAAAATCCACTGTTAAACGGGCCCGCTATTAATTTTTAAACGTGTTTTCCTTATAGGATCTCGGCTGTTTGCCGACCGGTTTTGATGAAACTTCACCACATGTTGAGCAGCGGCCTAATTAAACCATCGCTTAAAGAATATTGAAAATCCACCGTTAAACGGGCTCGCTATTAATTTTCAAACGCGTTTTCCTCATGGGATCTCGGCTGTTTGCCGACTGAATTTGATGTGACTTCGTTACACGTTGTATGCCGGCTTGACTAAGCCAAACTGCGAGCGGCTCCGTGGAGTCACGTGTCGAGGCGCGTGCTAGGGCCTACGTGACTGCCCGGGGTTGTTTACTCATCAGCGGCCTTCCAGACCCCTCATCACTCCCACACTCCTCCGTTCTAGAAGGTTCCGACAAGTGTGTTGCATGAGGCCTCCTGACTGGAGTGCTCCCCGTTAGCGAAGGACCACCTCTCACGTTTCTGGAAGCTTCTAGAAGGTTCGCTGAAGCGTGCAACCTGGGTATAAAACCGAGGCAGAGCCGCGCGCGCGACCTCAGTGTTGTTCGAGACGTCACCATGAACGGAAACGGAGTCAGTGCAGCCGAAGTGGACCAAACGATCCGCTCCTTCCTAGAGGAGCTGAACGCAATGAACGATGAGAACGCCAACGAACCGCCAGTTCAGCAGGGATGTGCGTCAAAGAAGAAAAAGCTCGATGGGTGGACTGTAAAGAGGAAGGAAGTGCCTATCGATTCCCCGACACTGTGCTGGTCCGCTGGCGGATATCAGTACACTGTGAAGAATCCTACCAACAGCGGTAATGTACTGTTGAAGATGAATGTGTTCAAAGGAGGTCGCCCCACGTTCAGTTGCGGCTTGTACTTGGACGAGGAGCGAAACGATGAAATCTGCATATGTCTAGAGGACCTGCTATCCAGATTACAAAACCTATGGTTGGCAAATAGCGAGACGGGAGAGACAAGATACGACGGGATCACTAGGACCGCTACTCCTCTACCCACCTGGCGAAAGACCGATTGCGTCATCTCAGGGAAAACCAAGAGGAGCGCACACTCCAAGCGCGCTACCCAGTAAACGAGAGAGCGTGGAAAATTCCACTAAGCAGTTAATAACCGAGATGCTTCTAGAACAATCCACTTGTTTACGCAGTAAAGCTTTCCATTACGTCATCCTTCCTGGAATTGAGCGTGGAAACTTCCACTAAGCAGTTAATAACCGAGACGCTTCTAGAACAATCCACTTGTTTACGCAGTAAAGCTTTCCATTACATCACCCTTCCTGAAATTGAGCGATTAACTATGTCATCATGTTGTTGATACGCGCGAGTCGGCACGTAGACACCGCCAATAAAAGGTGACTCGGTGGCGAGAGCCAGTCATTCTGCATCCAGCCGCTGCGCCATGCTCAACACGGACCAGAAGATGGACCTCAGGACAGCCCTCAACAGCTGCAAGGCCGCGGGTTACACTCGCATCGCAGATCTGCGGGACAACGCGGTGTACCCGATCCGCTCATTCGAGCGGGTGGACACACCGTACGGCGAGGCGGTGATGGCCACCTTGGAGGGTCTCGTCGGCGATGACCCGATCCGGATTTACATGCCCCGGCGGTACCTCACGGTCCTGGACGACAACGCCATCTCCCAGTACAACGTTGGCGTGGGGCCGAGGACGAGCCTTGTAAAGAGGAGCGGCCCTCCTGGCAGCAAACTTCCTTTCCTGGAATTTGTATAAATAAATGGTATTTCCTATTCCCTTATTTCCTTCAATATAAAAAATAAAAATAAATAAAAAGAAGCAAGAAACAGAACCTTTAGTTACAAGAGCCGAGGTGGCGGTGCATGGCAGTCAGTAGACGCCATGGACTTGAGGTGGAAACACCCGTTCACCGCCATCGTGGCCGGGCCCTCAGGCAGCGGCAAGTCGCACTTCGTGGCTCGCTTCATAGAGCACGCCGACCGCATGTGCGATACGCGGTTCGCCCGCATCACTTGGCACTATGGCAGCGGTGGTGGCGGTGGCAAGAGCCGTGCGGACTCTGCCGTGCGCTACGTAGCCGGCTTGCCAGACCTGGACGACTATGACGGTAGCGAGCCCGCCTTGGTTATCGTCGATGACATGATGCGTGAGGCTGGCTCCGGCGTGGCGGACCTGTTCACCAAGGGCTCGCACCACCGCAACATGAGCGTGTTCTTCATCACGCAAAACCTGTTTCACCAGGGCAGGGGCCAGCGCGACATATCGCTGAACGCTCACTACATAGTGTGCTTCAAGAATCCCAGGGATCGCGCTCAGATCAAACACTTGGCTCGTCAAGTATACCCGGAAAACCCCAAATTCGTGGAGGAGGCTTACGCGGACGCCACGCGTGATCCGCACGCCTACCTGCTCATAGACTTGAAACAGTCCACGCCTGAAGAGATGCGCGTACGTTCAACCATTTTCCCAGACGATCCGGTGAACTACGTGTACCTGCCCAAGAAGAAGTGATAAATAGGCCGAGCGCGCGCCAGCGTCAGTCATCATGTCACACCGTGTGAAGAAGGACGCGGCGCTGCTGAGGGCCCTAATACACGCTACGCCCAAAGAACGCAAGGCCCTGTTAAAAGTGTGCGACAAGAGTCGCATCAAGTCATTGTGCGAGTGCGCGTATAACGTGCTACGCGGAAACGTACCGCTTTCCCCCTGTCTCAAACGCAAATTGAGCAAACACAAACAGGCGCTCAGACGGCTGGTGAAACGCGGCGAGGGCTGGGCCAAGAAGCGACACTACCTCGTTCAACGGGGCGGAGGGATCCTTCTACCTCTACTGTTGAACGCTGTTCTGCCCGTTCTAGCGCAGAAGCTAATCGGACATGGAGTACGCTAGGAAAATGGTGGTTGTACCGCAGGAGCTCATCGAGAGATTGCGAGAAGGACCGGGACCAGGGTCGGGACCAGAACCAAGAGGAGGAGCAGGTAGCGCCAATAAGCCAGCCAGCCTGGACGCTGAGATGCATCGCATATTGAGCGACAAGCGGCTGGACGATACGGAGAAATGGAAACAATATCAGCAGGTGTTACAGCGGTTCCTGCACTTTTCCGCGGCTAAACGTCAACCCATAGGTCTGTCAATCATCGAGGGTGAGCAGAGGGAGGAGGAGGAAGCGGCGGGAGGTCCGAGTCAGATGAAGCACGAGTCTAGCGCCTCGGCGGAGGAGGACATTGTGGAATCGTTCTCAAAAATCTACAGGTCGGTGGCGCGCAACTTGTTGCGATTCATGACCCGGCAAGGCAGCCCCATCGCCTGGGACGCCAGTGGGGCGGTGTACGTGGACAAGGTGAAGATCCCCGATTCCAATATAGTGGACATCGCGCACAGCATAGTGAGAGCGCGAAGGGCGGACCGATTGCCTACCGGCTGGCATCAAGTGATGGCCGCCTTGAAGGACATGAACGTGCCCAAAGAATACGTGAGCAATCCCACGGCGTTGCGTTACTTAGGCGTGGGACTGGACTCGGCATCGAGCCCCTGGGGAGACACGACGACAGCCTCGTCGACACCCCTCTCACCGAGGTTGACGCCGATACTGGACCGCTTGAGACCGCGGCCCCCAGCGGCCAGGAGAAGGATAATAACCGAGGAACCCGACCGGGAATCGTCATTGGACAACTGGGAGCTGTTCACACCGTAATGGAGAAGTTGTACTACGACCCGAGCCAGCCCGGTTCCCTCGGCGGGGTGGCCGCCCTGGCCAGAGCCGCGCGCCTACCGAAACGTCGGGTAGCCGACTGGCTGCGCGCCCAGGACACCTACACGCTGCACAAGCCTGCGCGCAAGCGGTTTCCCCGCAACCGCTACGCCGTGTTCGGGCCCCGGGAGCTGTGGCAGGCGGACCTGAACGACATGCGCGGCCTGAGCCGGTACAACGACGGAGTCAACTACCTGCTGACTGTGATAGACGTATTCAGTAAGCGGCTGTTCGCGGTACCACTGAAGAGGAAAAGCGGGCCTGAGGTGGCTGCAGCGTTCGAGAGGATATTCGCTGAGGCGACTCCTCGCTGCCTACAGACCGACAAGGGGACGGAGTTCACCGGGGCCGCGACCAAGAGAGTGTTCAAGAGTCACGGTGTCAACTACTTCACCACGCAGAACCCCGACGTGAAGGCGGCGGTGGTGGAGCGAGTCAACCGCACGCTCAAGACCCGCATGTGGCGCTACCTGACCTACAAAAACACGTATCGCTACGTGGACGTGTTGGACAGGCTTGTGGACGCCTACAACCACAGCCCGCATAGGAGCCTGGGTGGTGGCCTACACCCGTGGATGCGGACAGCGGCGATGGTCAAACGGTGTACAAGGTGTGGCGTCACATGTATGGAAAGGCGATCCGGCGACACAAGCCCAAGTTCGAGCCGGGCGACACGGTGCGCATAGCCAAGGAGAAGGGTACGTTCGCCAAAGGTTACGAGACCAATTGGAGTAAGGAGCTGTTCGTGGTGGACCACGTATACGGGTCGCATCCTCTGCCATTGTACGTGTTGCGCGACCTGAACGGGACGCCGCTGGAAGGGCGCTTCTACGAGCAAGAGATGCAAAAGGTGACGATCGCCCCGGACCGCCTGTACCAAATAGATAAAATACTGGACACTAAAGGGCGAGGCTCCAGTAAGCGCTACCTAGTCAAGTGGGTCGGTTACGGAGAGGACTTCAACTCGTGGGTACCCGCAGCGGACGTGCAACAGCTGCGATGACGAGGCACGACCAGTTTTACCTGACGTTGCCCAGTAACAGTTCAATGAAGTACTATCCCAACAACATGGTGACAAACTACACGACCCATCTACCCTCGACCGTTGATCTGTCAGACGGCGAGTGGGAGGTCGCTCTGGCGGAGGCGCACTACCCCTTCTCTTTTCTGACCGTCGGTGAGGGAACCTACATCAAACTAGTGCTGGGAATGAGGGACTCGAAAGGCGGGTTGGCCGTGGTGGACAAGTTGTTAATCAAAGTGGAGCCAGGCAATTACAGTAGTACCGAGGAACTCGTGCACGCAATCAACAACCACCCTCAAATGAAGAGTAACCTGTGCACCTTCTCGTATGACGAGAGGTCCTCCAGAGTGGAATTGATGTCGACGTCTTCAGCCGTTCAGAGCCTCAAACTGAGCCCCAGTTTGGCGCTACAGTTTGGCTACGAGGTGGATACGGATATCGTCAAGCGTCACAGGTCCGTGAGGCCGGCTAACCTCTTCGCCGGTCTGCCATCACACATGTACGTGTATTGCGACCTGGTGGAACCCCAACTGGTGGGCGACGCTGTGGCGCCACTACTGAAGATCCTCAACATCGACATCAGGAATTACACGTACGGTGCCAACACGACAGTGTATATAATAGACCCGCACTACGTGCCGGTGATTAAAACCTCATTCGAGAGCGTGGAAATCGATTTAAGGGACAACCAAGGGCGACACTTGCCATTCCACTTCGGGACTACGTGCATGAAGCTTCATTTCATGAAAGAGAGGCAGCGGCAATGAATCCGAGCGATCCCTATCTGGCGTATTACCGCCACCAGCAGGCGGGCCATGGCGTATCCTCCGTATTCAGAGGAGCCGCTTTCCAACGCGGACACGGCATCGGCAGTTTCCTAGGCGGGCTGATGCGTACAGTGGTCCCTTTGATCAGATCCGGCGCATCGACGCTGGGCAAGGAGGCGCTGAGGTCCGGTGTGGGCTTCTTGGGCGACGTGGCAGCGGGCACAGCCGACCCCCGAGTCGCGGCCAACACCCGGCTCAGACAGTTTACCGGGTCGCTGAAACGTAAGGCCGATGAAAAACTGGATCGCGTGCTGAGCGGTGATGGCGCCTATAAGAGGAGGCGTGTACAGCAGGTTACTCCTCAGTCTCTGGCGAAACTCCTCGGAGCGAGGAAGAAGAGCGCTGCGCCCAAGGGGAAGCCCGCAAAACGTGTCGCTAAGAAGAGGAGAAGCAAGAAGAGTGAGAGTACCGTGAAGGACATTTTTGGATAATGGCGTTTCTACATCAGAAGTCGTGCGAGTGTGTCAAGACCGAGTTGGACCTGTTCTCGCTACCGCCCACGCAGACCAGTATAGAGAGCGGTAAATGGGTGCAGTACAAGCCCATCTCCTCCCTGACAGACGACTCGCCCGTGGAGTTCATAGTTCCGGGTCACGGGGACGAGTACACGGATCTGTCACAGACGCTACTGCATGTGAAGGCTACCATTAGAACGGCTAACGGAGGCGCTGTAACGGGTGATCAAGCGATAAAAGAGGTGGGTCCGATTAACAACTGGCTGCACTCGCTGTTCAGTCAAGTGGACCTGTACCTGAACAACAAACTGGTGTCTCCTCAGAACAACACGTACGCCTATCGCGCCTACCTGGAGAACCTGTTGTCCTATGGCGGTGATGCCAAGACATCGCACCTCACCGCGGAGTTGTTCTACGAGGACTATGCTGGGTACATGGACAATACTGAGGAGGATAATGCCGGGCTCAAGAACCGGAGGGAGTTTGTCAAGGGCAGCCGGTACGCGGACATGGTCGGACATCTGCACGTCGACCTGTGCAACCAGGAGAAGTTCATGTTAAACGGCGTGGAGATGCGCTTTCGCCTGATCAGGTCAAAGAACTCATTCTCCATCATGTCCAAAACCGTGACAGACTACAAAGTGGACATCGCCGAAGTCAACCTGTTCATGCGCCGCTGTAAGATCAACCCAAGCGTGCTGTTGGCTCACAGCAGGACGCTGGAGTCGGGTACAGCCAAATATCCCATTACGCGCGTGGAAGTCAAATCCTTCACGCTACCCTCCGGTATCAGCAGCAAGACTCTGGACAGTGTGTTTCTGGGACAACTGCCGAAACGCGTTATAGTTGGCCTGGTCAGCAATCAGGCGTTCAACGGGGACTACAAGAAGAACCCGTTCAACTTCACCCACAGCCACGTGAACTTCTTCGCGCTGTACATAGACGGTGAGCAAGAGCCATGTAAGCCGCTTCAACCGGATTACACGTTCGGTCAGGAGTTGTGCGTGCTCGCCTACCACACGCTGTACACTGGCACCGGCATCAATTTCTCAGACTGTGGTAACGAAGTCAGTCGCAACGAATACCCCTACGGATACTGCCTGATGGCGTTTGATCTGACACCCGATATGGCGGCCTCTCAATCCAGCCACTGGAACCTGGTGCGCAACGGTAACCTGCGCATAGAGATTGGGTTCTCCGAAGCCTTGGCGGAGGCGTTCAACTGCATAGTGTACGCCGAGTTGGACAACGTCGTGGAGGTGGACCGTCATCGCAACGTCACAGTCGACTTTGGCGGGTAAACGAGTTGCCGCGCGCTCAAGGTCACCGCGCGCGGACCGTTAGGTTTTGGCGGGTAAACGAGTTGCCGCGCGCTCAAGGTCACCGTGCGCGGACCGTTAGGTGATGGCGGCGCGCGCACCCAAGGTTAACCCGCTAGGCGCGCTCCCGCCAGCGCTCAGTCGAGTTCAGTCAGCCGTATGGGATGGACGTGCCGCCACCGATCTACAACGAGCCGCCGCCAGCGCGCTGTCATCACGGAAGCGTGGTGATGGATATGCAGTGTTTTAAAGACAGTGATAATGACTTTCTACTGAAAGAGGTTTGCGTGGTGGACGTGACTACCGGCACGCTGCTCCTACATCACATCGCCCGCCCGCCCTTCAGTAAGGACCTCCTGACTTCCGAGAAACAGCGCGAGAGCGTCTGGGTCACTCGCCACTGCCACGGCTTGGAGTGGGACCAGGGGGACATCGCGTAACCAGGGGGGGGATGCGCTCCTGCCTCATCCACCGTCCCCTGGTCTACGTCAAAGGATCGCAGAAGAGGGACTTTGTACAACGCCACCTCATAACCGAGCCCGCCGCCACCACCGCTCAGGACATGGAGGATCTGGGCTGTGGGTCGCTCAACGGTCCACCCACCTACCGGACCCTGCGCTGTCGCCACCATAAGAGCTCCCACAACCGTTGCGCCCTTCATAACTGCATAGTATTGCGGGACTGGCTCGTGGCTAACGACACACTGGACTCGTCCACCTCGAGCTGCCTGTGCTGCTTCCGCCCACGATGAATACCGTCCAGATCAGAGAATGCCTGGCGAAGATCCCCGGACTGAGGAACGTTGCGGTCTACGCCTCTGACCAACTACCGGACGTGCCGGTCAAGCCTCTCACCGCCATCGTGTCCAACACGGTAGCACACACCGAGGGAGGCGAACACTGGGTGGCGTTTTACTGCTCGGAAGAGGACAGACTCGAGTACCTGGACAGCTACGGAAGGCCGCCATACCAGGCCGACTTTCAAATGTTCCTGAGGCGCAATCCTCATCACCGCCACTATGTCTACAACAGGTATCGGCTCCAGGGCTACGATACTTCTGTTTGCGGCTACTACTGCCTCACTTACCTGTACTGCCGGGCTGTTCTCCGCACGTCACTCAGCGACTACGTGCAGCTCTTCGACCCTGCCGCTCCCGCCGCCAACGACGTTCTCGTCCGCAGACTCTTCCACTCCATATTCGCTTAAAACTAATTTGTAAGGTTTTTGTAGTATGTGTATGTAACCTTATTACTGTACAATACATGCCTCATAATGATAAAGCTTGTGTTTTCATTTCTCCTTTCTCCTTACTAAATTTAAAAAATTAGCAAAACTGAGGCAGCGGGGCTGGACCTCAGGTTTATATACCAGCGGCGCGTGTCACTGGCTGAGCCCCCGCCAAGCGGCAGTGAAGGTCGCCAAAGAGGTCGCGTCACGAGACCCCTCGGACATCAGCAAACCGCTGAGTAATTCGAGGGTGCAACCTTGAGCGTCAGCAAACCACTTAGCAACTCCTTCCTGGGCAACTCCTTCAGGGCCGTCCCCGACACGCGCCGCCAATCGCTCCCGGTTGGCGGGGGCTTTTTAAGCTGCACGGCTCGGGCCAAACGGCCCATAACGCCTTTCCGAGCCTAACGGCTTGTGACTTTTGAGTGAGCAAAGGGAGGAAATAAACAACTCGGGTTCATGCTGTACATAAAGCTATTATATTTTCTTACAAATACTATTTACAATTTTTCTCTTATAACTAATATATACAACTAGACGGGGAATTCCTCTTCTTCCTCGTCTTCGTCCTGGCGCTGTCCCTCCTCCTCCTCACCGTCCACCTCCATCCGCTGCGGTCGATCTCCTCCTCTCCTGGCTGGCGGTAGCGGCGGGACGTCCTTGTGTCCCCACGGCAGAGTGTGGATGCCGTCGGGGAGGACGCACCACTTGTCGTCGGTCGGGCTGAGGCTCAGCTTGTCCACTTCCACGGTGTAGACCCGGTGCAAGTGGGACTGGAACCGGACGTTGGTGGTGTGTTTCCGGACCCCGTCAAACAGGCACTCTCTGTAGTCGTCGGGGGTGAGGACGTTCTTGACAACGCCCTTCGCCACCCCCTTGGCTCGCTTGAGAGCCTTGCTGCCGCCTGTCGCCGCGTCCTCGATGTCCATAAAGTACAGCTTGGACCGCAGGCCGAGGTACTCGTATAAGGACAGGCCGTTACACTCGTCCTTAAACTTTCCGATGACCTTAGCGTTGACGGGGTTGTAGCAGGGGTGAGACCTCGGATAGCCGCTGGTGTCGAAGTCGTCCAGGTGTTCCTTCATCTCTGCGTAGACGTCCTGGGACACGATGTCAAAGACGAAGCTGTCCGTGTCCATGTAGTCCACGGTGAGGCGGTCACCGTAGCGCTCCTTCATCTTGCGCAGGAACTCGTACATGAGCCACTTGCTCAGCTCCAGGACTGTCATGCCTACGTAGACGGGCTTGTCCAACACGATGTTGACCTTGGACAGATGCACCAGGGCCACGTCCTCCGTGTAGTACGTCCGGTCCAGGAAGTTGGATCTGGCGACGTACTTGGAAAACCTCTCCGGGGTGCACACCAGCTTCACGTTGAGGCGCTTCCGTACATTCTCGATGGTCTTGCCGAAGACTGCGTTGTTCATGAGCTTGAAGAAGTCTTGTTCGAACTTCGTCCTGGCCCTCTTCCGCAGCTCCGTGTTCATCAGGATGTACGGTTCCAACCACCGCGACTGGCGAAAGGAGATCGCCCGATGCACCGCGACCAGATCCAATCCGTTTTGCAGCGCCTGCTGCAAGACCCTGTAGTGACAGATGTAGTGCGTCTTGTCGTCCAGGGTCGTCAACAGTTTGGGGAACTTCCCTGTTGGCGGACGCTTCGTCTCGCAGCAGTAGGGAAGGTCCTTGTGCAGGTCGTGTAGGCGCGCGGGGTAGTGGAGGTCCACCTCCAAGATGTAGCCTCGATCAGCCTCTGCGTCCAGCGCCGCAATGTCCAACGCCTGTATTTCTTCACGGCTGAGCCACTCGAAGTCTCCGGTCGGCAGACACTGGGACATGGCCCAGCCGTATAGGTTGTTGGCGTCCAGGTACAGGAGGAAGCGCGTGGGCTCGTCCGGGTGGTAGTCCGGGCACCTGTCGTGGTTGGCCTTGGCGTAACGGGTGATGGACTGAGAGATGCCTCCCCGGATCCCCTGCTCCACGAACAGGTACATGTCAAAGTCCTGCAGCGTGTCCAGCTCCACACCGCAGGTCTTGAGCATTACGTCCCAGGCGTAGGACGGTAGGGTGTAGTAGTGGGCGGGGTCCAGCCCGTACTCTGCCAGCGAGGTGTCGCGGAACTGCTCAAAGACATCGGTGAGCAGGGCGATGTCGCATCGCAGGTACTTGTCGGCATAGTCCTTGAGGTTGTGACACTCAAAGGCTCGCCACACGTTGAGGGCGTGCTCGTACTCCTCGTCCTTGATGTCCTCCAGGGTCATGGAGTTCCTGAACGCCTCCTTGGGCGGCAACTCCCTGGTCCTGTACAACGTGTCGTAGGACGTAACGAAGTCGTAGGGGAACACGCCCTTCCTACGCACCAGGTCGAACAGCCGGTCGTCGGGGAAGCGCTTCCTCGTCTCGCGCATCCTGTCCGTGGGAAGTCCCGCCGCCAGGTTGGCCAGGCTCATGGACAGGAACCTGTAGGTGTCCAGGAAGCGCACCGCGAAACTGCTCTGTCGTTGGTTGTCCCCGGGCTGACCAAAGTGGAATCGCTTGGTAAAAGCGATGTACCGCTCCTCCGTGTGGGCCAACACGTCCACGTCGCCGGGGTCGATGGCTAGCTCGCGCACTACGAAGTGGGCGTCGTAGTTGGACAGGTTGTGGAAGTAGCAGTTGATGTGTCGCTGCTCCCGGTACCTGAGGTTGCACGAGCGATGAGCGGCTCCTCGGAACTCGTAGGGCGGGGCGTGATTGTGGTCCCGCACCTTGACGTCCTGGTCCGTGAACTCCTTCCCGCAGAGGTAGCAGTGAGTCGCCGCCAGGTACTCGTCCATCTCCTGCCGGGTCAGAGAAGGGTGCAGAGCTCTCATGCTGAATAGGAACTCCCACAGCGCCGGCACGTCCATCTTCAACCTCTCCATGAAGACCTTGGACGCGTCAGCCCCGAAGTAGACGCGGGGCTCAAACTCCTCCAGGCCGAGCGAGTCCACGATCTGGTAGGCGAAGGCGTACGGGACGTGCAGTTGCAGGGGCCTCGTGCCGGGCGGCGCTTCCGCTGGGTCAACAGCGACGGGCTGCAGAGCACACTCAAAGTCCGCGTAGATGCAGAACCTCTCCCGCCTAGTGTACTCGGGGTGGGCGAAGCGGATCTGCTGCTTCTTCGACAAGTCCAGGCGAAGGGGAGCCTTGGCGGTGCAGTATCGCATGTGCTCCTCCAGACGCTCGGCACCGGACAGTTGCAGCTTGTTGGGCCGGTTGTCAAAGTAGGCGAAGCATCGCTTACACACGTGGATGGCGTGGCCGTAAGACGTCAGCTGGTGTCGCACTAGCCTACTCATGTTTGCGATGTAGGCGTAGTGACTGTCCCCGCCGGTGGTCACGTACAGCAGGTCCCGGTGATCCTCCAACTCCCGCTTGCAGATCTTCAGTGGGAACACGCGGTCCTGGAACTTTGGCGATCCGTCGGGGCGTCTCCCCACCATAGCGCGCTCGATCCCGTACACGTTGACGCTGATGGGGTTCCTCCTCTCGAAGACCTTAATGTCCTTCACGGCCACGGGGAAGCGTAGGCCGACCCAGCCGTAGCGTGCCATGACGTCCGGTGTGTACGATGCGGGCCTCTCCGGGTGTTGCATGACGAACTTGGCCAGGACGGCATACGCGAAGCACATGTCATCGACGTTTTGTACGTTGATAACGGCACGCGTCTCGCAGATGGTCCTGGGAAGCTGGACGAACCGGGCTCCGCGTTCTCCCAACGGGGTGTAGAGGTTGACGCGGATCTCCAGGTCGCGTATTCGGAGATAGCTCCACCCGCTGCCCACTAGCAGGCACTGCTCCTTCTCTTCCTCCAGCTTGTGGAAGGAAGCCGATAGGAAGTCCTCCAAGTTGGACGCGGCGGTGAGAGGCACGTTCTTTGTCTTGAAGGCCCGCAGACAGGTGGCTCCGTGAACGTTGGCGAATTCGCACTCTAGGAACATGTTCACCTTGATGTTCGGGTGTCGGGTCCTGACGTCGGCCAGCAGTTCCAGGACGCTGTCGAACAGCAGCACCAGCGCGTCCTCCACGGCCAAGAAGTCCTCCATGGGCCGGGACAGTCCGAAGGTCAGGAGGCGACCGCGGAACGCCCGTTGGATGGGGCGGAACGTGGGTAGTCCGCCACCACCCACCATCCCGTCGGGTGCCGTGCTTGGTCCGGGCTGGGGCTCGCGGCTGGGTCCGGGCTGGGGCTCGCGGATGGGTCCGGGCTGGGGCTTGCGGCTGGGTCGGGGCTCGGGTGACAGGACGGGCAGGCGCGGCATCTCGTCCACAACGAGGTTCCTCACGACGGGGCAGTTGTGGGCCTCGTGCCGGTCCCGGTTGTAGCGCCGGGTGAAGCCTCGGTCGCAGTAGGCGCACGCAAACCTCATGCCGCGGTGGGCGCTCTCCATGTGCCGCTGGAGAAAAGCGGCCCTGTGGAAAAGGGCGCCGCAATCGGGACAGCGGACCTCGTTGGCGTGCACCAGCTGCACGTGACGCCGGAGCAGGTCCCCGTGGGAGAATCGCCACCCGCACGCGTCGCACTCGGGCCGTGGGTCTCTGAAGGGTGGCGTTGCAGAGGAGGAGGAGGAAGTTGAAGCAGACGGGCTCGCACCGTGGACCGCTTCCATATGGTGGCGAAGATCCTCGGGACCCGCCAGGGCGACGGAGCACAACGGGCACGGATGGCCTGCGAACAGGAAAACAAGTCCTATTAGTGACCCCGATAAACACGAGGGTGAGGAACTGGCAACCTCTTTCTCATCTCAATCACCAGTTTGAGCCCAGTAAATACAAGGGTGAGGAATTGTACAGAGGCCTGGCGACCTCTTCCTCATCTCGAGCGCCAGTTTACCCGGGCCCAGTAATACAAGAGTGAGGAATCGCACAGAGGCTGGCAGCCCCTTGTTTACTACTTGAATCTGTTTACTCGACTAAAGCCGTTTACTCTCTCGAAAACAAGTCATTAGTACTGGCGGTTTCTTGTTTAACATAAAAACCATGCCTGACGCTTGATCGTGAGGATGAGTGAGGAACTGTATAGAGAACTAACGACCTCTTCCTCATCACAATTGCCAGTTTACCTAGGTCCAGTAAATACAAGGGTGAGGAATTACACAGAGGCTAGCAATCCACCTATTCTTGTTTAACATAAAAACCGTACCTGGCGCTTGGTCGTGAGGAGTGAGAAGATGAACTGTGGCGAGGTGGCGTCGCAGGTTATCGCTTCGCCCGAAGCGTCTACCGCAGACGTCGCAGTTGAGATGGCGGTCGCTGTGAGCGGCTGTCGTGTGGCGAGTCAGGTTTCCGGCGTTTGCGAACACGCGGCCGCAGACCACACACATGCAGGGACCAGCCATCTACAAAAACATCGGGTATCTGTATTCCCCGTTCGCTACAAAGGCACAATTGTCGCAGCAAAAACACTTTGGTAGCGATACCCCTGGGAACGAGGCGAGTCTAACCCTTTTAATAATGTTAGATAGAAATAGATGACATGAATCGCTCGTATGACATTCCCAAAGCTGGTACACGTCTTTGTCTTTGTTACGCTCACACATAGCGATTTCGCTCTCGTCTGTAATTCCACTAGGCACTTGAAAGTTCGATTTAAAAGCGAAACCAAATTTTATTTCACTCAAAACGTTTTTAAAAAGGAGTGGAAGCGAGTCTATTTTGCTTTTTAAATTTGGTTCGTTAACTTTAATCGTTAGAAAACACAACTGTTCCAAGGTCATTACGGTTTCACTCATCTCCATCTGAAAAGAGACAAGGACAAGACTCAGTGTACCGAGATATGCAAAACATTAAATATTAATTTTAGCTAATAAGATTTTAGAGCATTGGTAAACTTTCTGATGAAAAAGTAAATTACATGTTACTTACGTTAACTTTTACGGGAATCCAAAGACAATGAACAGCAAGTTGTGTAGATGTATCGCAGAGACAGCACTACTTCGTCCGCACAGTAAGAGCTCCAAAGACAAACTGGTGAAACCTCTGAAGACGCGCTCATAAATAGCACTCCGGTCGGGAGGAGAAATCGGTCGTGGAAGTTTCCACTGGAACCACTAATGGGTAAACCGACTGTGGCGGTCACATAGGCGGAGGATGACGTCATGGCAGTTTCCTCCGAGTTGCCCTCCGAGTTGTTTACACCTTCGGTCCTACCCGTCAGTCTCCTTCTAACGGTACTGGCAAGCGGTGCACCATGTTTCATTTATTCACAATGGTTTCGGAGCCGGTAGGGTCCTATCCAGCGACAATGCCTTTCCATATACATTCCACGATATCAGAGGTGGATTCGATAGACGCGGAGGTATTTCTGCAAACGGTGTATTACTATACGAGATGCTTCCTCGGAAAATTACATGTTGAATTTTGGCTAGAAAGACCGTTGGCCCCACACAAGTGTCGGCAACTCAGGGCTGACCTGGGAGACTTTAATGTGATACCGTCACACGTCTTATGCCGCAACGCCATAGTTTGGCTCCTTCGGGAGGTTAATCCCCCGATATATGCGAGGGTTGTAGTAAACGGAGGGTAAGTCAGGGTAAGTCGGGGAGGGGGGGGTGATTCCTCATTCCTCCTCTCACGCCTGTGCTGATTTTAGTCAAGCCGGCATACATCGTGTAACGAAGTCACATCAAATTCGGTCGGCAAGCAGCCGAGATCCCATGAGGAAAACGCGTTTGAAAATTAATAGCGGGCCCGTTTAACAGTGGATTTTCAATTTTCTTTAAGCGATGGTTTTCTTAGGTCACGGCCCCACATGTGGTGAGGTTTCGTCAAAATCGGTTGGTAAACAGCTGAGATCCCATAAGGAAAACGCGGTTTTAAATTAATAGCGGCCTTGTTTAATGGTGGATCTATGGGGTTCTTACGTCATTCGCTTCCTTGGGGATAGGCCTACACTCTGAAAAAAGTCCCGTGGGAATCGGTGGATAAATAGGCTAGTTATTAATTTTCAAAAGTTTTTTCCTCATGTTCAAGGTCATCACGAAAAGTGCCATTGGCGGCCGGGGGGGGGGGCTGACGTCACGGGGGGGGGCTGACGTCACGGGGGGGGCTGACGTCACGGGGGGGGGCTGACGTCACGGGGGGGGCTGACGTCACCAGGGGGGGCTGACGTCACCGGGGGGGGGGGGTGATTCCTCATTCCTCCTCGCACGCCTTTGCTGGTTTTGAATCGGTCTTTGCCCCCTACTCAAAGCACGGTCGAATGTACAGAAAATCTTGTAAACAAGTTGTTTTAAAAAACATCCACCCAAATCCCTGCTTTGGAGGCCCTACAGAATCCATTGCTACACTCGTGGTTTTAAGAGGGGAAATGCCCCCTGTTCCTCCCCAGGGTTATTAAGGGGCAACATATTTCGAATTTCCTCGTTGATTAATGCTAAATTGGCATATCAAGTTTGAATGAAATTTATCAGTAAATAAGAGATAAATAGTAATTTTTGTATTCCCCATAAGAATAACATTGGACAACGTACTGCGTTTACCGCAAAATGAAAATTTAAATTTTCTCCAAAACAAGCAATCGTAGAATAGTAATTCAAAATACTAAATTATTTAGTTTTTTTAGCTCTTTTTAATGGTGAATAGTATTTTTTTATATTTATGTATTTTTATGAAAAATCCCAAAAACTGAATTTTTGATGTTTTAAGTCCTGTAATTTCTGAACCCGAATTTTTACAGGAATGCGGGTAGTGTAATTTTGTTATAAAACTAAAGTTCTACAAACACCTAAAGTTTAATCAAAATCGCTAGAGCCGTTTTTAAGAAATTTAGATTTTTCATGTTTTTTGGCGGTTTTGGGGGGACAATTACCCTTAAAAATCAAAAATTCAAAAAAATTCTAAAACTCCTGGAGATATCGAGGATTAGTACCTACATACCAAATTTCATAAAAATTGGCCCATTGGTTAGGGCTCTAGCTCTGTCTGTACTCATCCACACAGACACAGACACACACACACACACACACACACACACACACACACACACACACACACACACACACACACACACACACACACACACACACACACATCACGTAAAAACCACTTTTTTGGGTTCATGGAGCACCAAAACGAATATCCACTAACAACTCAAATTCGAAAATGTTGACGAAAACAATACTTTCTCCATATACTATGTATAGAGGGAGAAAGTAAAAATGCAATTGTAAGACATGAGCAATTATAAGACCTATAAATGTCAATACTAATGATACTTAAGCCGACTGATAAGTTACTCTGCTATACAAAGATATTATTCATTACCCATATAACATATTCTTTGCATGTTCGGCTGAAATTGTTTATGACCCCCTGACTTGAAACACCTATTTTCCTACTGTCTTAAGTTAAAGGTGATAGAGTACAATTAAAGCTGAAGTTTTAATAAAGAACGTATTCTATAACAATGTTCAATATCTACTATATATAAAAATATAAATATATATATATATATATAAACTGTCTCATAATATACTTTTAAGTTATTAGTTATGATCCTAGATAACAATATTAATCATCGCACCTAAGTTACTGATTCGAATTGCTTATAATTCTGATGAACTACTCAATGGTCTATTTCCTGGTTTATTGCGATATTATAAAGGATCTATAAAAATGCAATAACTCAAGATAGACAAGAAAGGCGTTCGTGATATTATTACACTTCAACCCCTAAAAACTACAAATAGTGTAAAAATAACAACATACGTGAAGGGTATGTTCTTCTACCACTATGTAAAATCTCAAACCTACATAAACAACTTGTATACAATTGGTTAGATTTATAAAAATCGTCACATAAGATCAAAGAGCTTTCATCAAATGAGTTGACCATTTGACGCGAACTATGAGCGTATTTTGGCGAAGCCGGCTGTGATTGACCAATTAGTTAAATGTTTCTGAAATTAATTCGCTCGTGCTTGTAAAAGGTTTAACTGAAAGTTATTATAAGCAAAGAAACGTGCTACATTTAATTTCAAACGTTTAATTTGTTTTGCTATTTACGAGAAACGTTACCAAGTGCAAGTGACTGAAATAAAGACACACTTAACAAACAAAGCAGCTGATACTTAGAATCAAAACTAGTCATCCGGTTTATACTAAAACTTGTATTATGGTTTTTAAGAAGGTAATCTGGCATATAAAAAAAAAAAATTGTACATTAATGCATTGTTTTATTTAATGCGTAGGTAAATTAATGAGTAATAATATTTATAAACATTATACAGTAAAATAACTCTCACTATAAAATGAAACATGTTAACACTTAAACTGTACTTTCATACAACAGCGTAAATATGCATAAAGGATGATACAAGGCAATCAATTTCAACCAACCGCATGAGCGATACCACCATTGAAAGAAAATTCTCTTGCACTAAGTTTAAAATATATAACAAATAAATATTGCATCGAATATCTTTAAATACAATTATTTGTCACATACAGCAAACAGCTGATTGGTATTTGGTTCACCTATTTATATGGTCAGGTCACACATATTTATCTGAATAAATTGGAACTTTTAAACTTCCCATGGTTAGCTAGATATGCACATATGTTACAGAAGAGTTTCCCATTATTGTTTCCTCCTCCAATGTCAAACACACTTATAATGCCACGTGTCTCCTTCCTTTGATGACATCACCAGATTTAACAGTTTATATGGTATTTATTGATTTAATGGATTCACATCCTTTAAAGGTTTAATTTGACCACACACATAGAATACGAGTTTAATAGCACACCATAATCGTAGAAGTAATAAATAATTGAAGTAACTCATCAAGGAACTGATAGAGCATAACAATTATAATTTTATTGGTAATGCAAGCATACGATGAATTTTATATTGGTGGATAAAACATAAATACTAAAAATGATTACTTTTCACCATTAAAAAGAGCTTACAATGAGTAAACAAATTAATTCTACTTTTATAAAATATGTTACGACTGTGTGACCTAATTCATTCAAGTGAGACTTAATGTTAAGTATTGATTAAATAGGATTGTTAATTCGATTTTCCATATTGAAATATATAACAAAAATAATATTGACAACTGAAAATTACCTGTATATTGTATTTGTACACAGAGAGACACTGAGAGGATGGCTACAGGTGTGTGATAGGACTTTACCGTCCAGCCTAAACAAAGGATTTTCGCTTCGATGAATTTAATCAACGTCACCAAGAGCTGAAGCTTCAGGAATCCATGATCTTAATAGACACCGTCTTTTCCCTGTATTTAGCTGTCACACGAGACAACATTTATATAATCTTCGAGACGATTCGAGTGCTGTTACGTGCAAAATATAGCAACCAACCAAAATATAGTGTCCAGATTGTTCTAACTCAATATTTAAAATAATTTACTATTTCTATTTAGTAAAGTTAATTATAATATCATATATCCGCATTTCAATTTTTGTTTTCATGGAATAAAAACTATTCAGATAGTTTAATGTCATTATTTGTAGACGCTATAGTTAACATTTACTTTCAATCTACAAAAACCAAACAAACCGGTTTGTTGCTATAAAAACTCTACTTAGAAATGTAAATAATTGTATACTTCAGTTTTATTTCGATTGTACTGATGTAATTTGTATAGACTGATTTGTATGAAAGTTTTTCTGAACATTAAATTTCACCTTGTATGAAGAAAAAATCTATTATTAATTGATACTTAATATATAGTTGAAAACTTGATACAGATAAAAAAACTAAACCTTAAGAATAGTTAGTGAAATTTAACATAATCCATTGCTATATTTTCCAGTCGTAATACAAAACTAATCCAAGGAAATGCAATTGCGAAATGAATTAAATAACCTAGCTATGTAAAAACAGGTGGCAGAACACAGAGGAATCGTGATGATGACAATGGTAAACAATGAACGCCAGAATGACGGAGAGGCTCTTACAATAACTGGTTTTTACAACTCATCTCTTTCACTCAGAAGTACTTTTTGTTATGTTATGTTCCTTTGAGAATAGCAATAAAGTCGAAGTGCTTGTAAATCGAAATTTGATCTTCTAATTAGCTAATATTAAATGTTGTTGACAATAGATTTGATGTCATTTTATCTACTTAATAAAAGTTTAATTTTATCTAGTGCTCGGACGTTCTTCTGGAGCTTTAGATGGAACTGCTCTTAAATACCCCCGTCGCAGCAAACCTGCATACTCAGCGAATTTCCAATGAATATATAACATAACCCATTAAAACACTTAACAAGATTCATAAGAAATGTATTCACAAACAAGCGATATTTAAAATATTACTTATTCTCTATAAGAATAACATTGGGGATGAGTACGCAGGTTTGATGCAACAAGGCACACAAAATAATGGGTTTTTATGCAAATATCAATAGAACTCATCTTAGTGAAGTCACATATTAAGTTTCATCCATATACATTCATAAATAAGCGATATATAACATTTTAAGTATTTTCCATAAGAATAACATGGGGACCAAGCACCTAGGATTGCTGCTACAGGAACCATAGGCGAAAATTTTTTTTTTGTGCAAACAACAATAAACCACAACCAGATCAAGCCATATACCAAATTTCGCCAGTTTATGTTCATAAATAAGCGAGATATACAATTTTTCTTTTTCTCCATAAGAATAAAATTAGACAACGTACTGTGTTTAGCACTTTCAATATCTCGGTAACCAATTGACGTAGAGCAATGATCAAAATACCAAATTGTTTGTTTTTTTAAGCTGAATTCAATGGTATAAATTAAAATTTGATTTAAATTAAAATTACATGTAAAAACCCCAAAAAACACATTTTTGGGGTACAAAACCCCCCCAAAACCCCCCTTCGGATGGTGCGATTCATCTGGTTTTCGAACTCGTTCAAATAAATGGCACTTTACACATTTGTACCAAATTTCATTAAGATCGGACCTTTTTTACGAGAGTTATCGTGCTTATGGACACACATATATATATATATAATTTATATATATATACATATATATATATATACATATATAAAAATTTGAACGAATGGTGTTTTTGGCATCTGGGGACCTCAAAATGAAAAGTTATCATGGTCTCGGGCTTAAGTCTTACCATGAGACCTACGGGAATAGCTTCTTCCCTATAGGGGAAATTCGCTAAAAGGTTAATTAAATTTTACCACAACCGTGCCCAAAGTTCTTCTTTCCGATGTAAAAGATATTGAAAAACAGCTGTTTTATGTTCAGGGAGTGAAAACATCCAATTAACAGCTGATTGATTGTTGCTTTGGACCAAGCTAACTGACTCGGTGATTATAAAGGCGGTCCGACACTTCTCGCCCCTGACGGGCACCACGCTTACGAAGAGAGACGGAAATACACGAGTGCACGAGTGGCCCCGAAGTTTTTGCGACACCTGCTCCAAAAACGCGGTTGTCTGCTCTGCCAACTTATTTTAACAGGGAGATAATGAAATCGCCTGATGTGTTTGTAGTAGCGAAACTATGTTGTGAGGTTAAGTGAATGAGATTTTGAGGTCTGTAATTAGCTCTGATTCAATGTAATGCCTGGTTTGGGGATATCTCTTCTTATAACTTTGCTTGTAAAACAAACTAACACAATAATAATTAGAACTTTAGTTTGCTAAAAATACTAACTAATTTCCCGGTATATAACAAACAATTTGCAGTATTTAACTGATTATTTTTTTGCTACCCACTTATCATGGAAAAAATGAATTAATTGAATCTCTTTATTTTGTGATTACCCATTAGTCAGCATTTTTTCTAATTTAGCAAATTTAAATGTAGTTAAATGCATTAAATTTGAAAACATATAATTTTCACGTAGTTAAATGATTAGCCTATTTAATACGGTATTGACCTGGTTTTCAAATCTTACGAGTTGTTTGATTAATAATGGTTAGATCAATGTCAACTGCATAAATTATTTAGTGTATAAATTATTTAAGTAAATAATAAATATAATCTAATTTCTTAATATAAATACATTGGCACGGATTGGGAATGAGTGGCTTAATAGGGTTGAAATGTTTAAAATTGTTAGTTAATTTTATTAACTTCCAGTGGATACTTACTTTAATAAAATATAAATATGCAAGTTAAATATGTTTAACAAACTAGTTAATTTATGAAGAATTAAATTTATGATTTTGCCTCCGTTAGTTATAAGAGCCTGAAAACATTCCCACTGAGCCCTTCAAAAAATATTGTGAAACGTAAAACAGTTTTATGAAAAGCAAATAAATAATTGTGGAGCTCACAGCTTAACAGGGAGATGAGTTATCTATTCTGTTTGACTCGTTTCTCTTCGGCCTTCTTCGAAAACGTTCGATGGGAATGGCAGCGCGGCCTTCGAAATCATACGTTTATCTCCGGCTATTCGTAAGCGCTGTGCCCGTCAGGGACGAGACACAAGTCTTCTCGTGAACACGCCCGAACAATCGGCCGAACGCCGAATGTTCAGAGTATTCGCTTGAGGTGTACGAACTTTTGAATATATACGGGAACATACGGGACGGAATGTTCAGTTAACATACGGCAGAATGTACGGCCGAAAGTTCAGGCGTGTTTGCGAAAATTGTGGGACCGCCTTAACCTCAGTCTCGTGAATCAGCCAAATTGGATGAAAATTATTTGTTTTATGTTTATAGTAACCAAAATTGCAGTTTTCGAGTATATACTTTGTAATTTCAGTGTATAGTAATCGCTTTTTTAAAGTTACCACGAATAGTTTTCTCCCAAGCAACAAAGACAAATGTACGCTCTTAATACATCAATAACTATTTTCGAGTATATTTATAAGTTTAATTTGCTGAGTGATCGTTTACTTTATGGTCTAAAATAATTTCAAATGTACAGCTATCAAATTTTAATTAATTTCAAATGTATAGCTATCATTCTATATTAGCACAGTCATCATAAACAAATTTGTATTTATAATATCGTATAACCATTTACAGTAAATACTGGAAATATCCTAAGCCCAACTATACATAGCAAAGTAAATTAAAGTGTTAGTTTACGATATTAAGGTCTTAGAGACAATTGTAGTCTCTCAACTCGTGGAATACTTGGAATTGGAGTCAATAACAAAGTAAATAGTAGTTGCTTTTAGTAACGTTAAAAAACTTGTACCCCTTAAAACACTGTAACAATATCGACAAAATTATGTTACACCTAACACGTCTGTCAAGAGTAGTAATCTGTCAGAAACAACGGTGCTAAACAAGTTATGAAACTGTACATCTGTTTTATTACTTCCTATTCTGCCATAACAGGTGCCTCAGTTCATAACAGAATCAGGTCATTACCCAGTAATCCATTTATATCCCTTAAAAAATTAATATTTTTGCTAAATGTATTCGTTGAATGTGGAATTCTACTTATTGTAACTCCATAGGGGCCTATTACTCACAAATCGTTATTAAATTACTGTATGTATTGTATATTATATTTGTATGTGATTGTATTATTTTACAACTCGCTCTCTTTTGTGATCAACTCCTTTTTCTCAAAATGTTGGCAAACTCTGGACATTAAAGGTCTCTCGTTAAGTAAAGTAAGTTATTTAAATTCATTAATGTCTGACTATTTCTAAAACTATTAAGTCTATCATAAATAGTAACCGGCAAGGTGAAATAAAACTGCTTTTTTATAACCTTTGGAATTAAAAACCAATTCTTCATGTAAATATAAACAAATATATGTGATATGATGAAAATTATGCTACCAAAAACTCAAAAAAAGAATCCGTAAGACACTAAAAATGCACTAATAGATGCGAAAATCCTTCGGTACTAATTATTTGTAAAACATAAAACCAACAAAGTTACTCATTTATTTTAAACTTAGATTAAAGAAATCATTCAGATTTTATCATCACAAAATCTGACAACTGCTCAGCTGTTGGCTTAAACCAGCTTATCCACCCTATCTTTTTAAAGCTCAGCAATACTAGTAAAATATTATTTCTGAGTTTTAAACAATGAATAGTCAAGTTATGAATGTTTATTTCGTGTTCGTTTAATTATTGGTTTCTATAGTATAATTATTTATATTAAAATATATTTCGCCTGCATATATGAACCAAAATATACATTAAAAAACTAACTTGCATGACAGATTTAAAAATACATCAAAAGTAAATATACAATTATGAACATAATGCGCATATTACATATATATTTTCATGATGTGTTAAGACCTATGAAATCTAGGTATTTCTAACGTGGCCAATCCATAACAACCTTATATGTGTTTTACTACGCTGCTAGGTTACTTGTTTGCAGTTGTCGTAGCCGGATAATTCTAACCACCATTGCTGTGTCTTTGTGTAGGTACGATAAGTAATAGGCATGGTGCATAAACAAATACGATGTAGATTCCTCCACTCAACTATCACGAATGTGATGACTGCAGTTGTTATTGACAGGCCGTCACGAAAAAATTGCACTCTGGTTCGGTGATTAAGTTGTTTTTTTTTTATTTTTGTATTTGATTGTATTAATTGATTGTATTCAAACAATGACTTGCATTTACAAAACAACTCCTATCATAATTATTCATTCCTTTACGGATAAAAAAGTTGAACAAATTATTACTTAAAAATGTAATTGTGCTCGCCTCATAATCTCAAGTTGGCCAGATTGATCCTGGGCAAAATCTTGAGAAACATATTTGAAGGTTCAAAACTAGGTCAAGCTGCCACTGGGGAATGGGTATTCCTGGCCATTATGCAATAAGCAAAGAAAGCAATAGAATTTGCAAAGCAATAATCAATAGAAAGTAATAAGCAAAGAAATTGTTAATAAACTAGCCAAAGCCTCTCCCACGAAGAAAGTAGTATTACAATTTACATAATGCTGATTTAATTCCCCAGCAGAGTTAAACAATACAATTATATATCTAGTTAGTTTATATAAAATAAAACGCATTGATTTACAGTGGATGATGAGCTTATCAATATTTATATACATTACCCGTCACAGTTGTCAGCGCGTAATTGTTTAGTGATGCGTCTATCAGTACCAACTGTTGTCGTCATGTATGTGATAGGAGAGGCGGAACTATGAATAGCTCCCTGTAGGTTAAATAACTATTTTTCTTGAAAACTGTTTACAGTACCCTTATCCATGATATGAACAATTCTGGATGATGAAAAGTTAGTATTTTATATACGTTTTAACAATCGTATACGTATTCAAACGAGTTGTCTTCTCTCATTTTAGTTGAAAAGGTCAAGAAACTTCATAATTCAAGTGGTACAAAGAACCTTTTATAAGTGAAATCAAAATCATCTTTTGAAAAAAAAAAACTACAACCAATGTCCAAAGGGAAGATTCTACTAGCTCAATGTGAAGATTCTACTTCTAGGGCTTCATTAAAAATCTGTTGAACTCTTTATTACTTGATTTAAAAAAGGCAGTTTATTTTAAACATAATTACAAATTATGTACTTTAGGTTCGGTAAACATGTCACGTATTTTAAAACTGAATATATATATATATATATATATATATATATATATAGAACAAATTGTTTTCAGTATTGTGTGCTGATTTATTTTCTTTATTCTTGTATTTTTCAACTAAATTTAAAGTGAGAAAGCATTTGAACCATTGTAAAAGGCTTTTTAACCGATAAATAACCATAATATAAATACAAATATTATTACATGTGTATTTTGATGTCTGTACTATAGTGACTTTTTCATAAAATACTGATAATTTTTAGGTTAGCATATAGTTTGTTATGTTAGCAGCAATAACTCAGTATTTTTACAAGATATAAGTTATTGTTTAGCCTATAATGAAGGCGAGAATCCATATTTTACCCTTATAAGTAGCGTATGAAAGACAGTCTCCAATTAAAATGCTTAATTTAAGCTATTGAATTGATTCAAGACTAAAACTAAATGAGCGAGAATGTTAGTAACTTATATTTTAACGAAGTCCATGCTCGTGTAAGGTTATTATTATGTAAATACTTTCCACATACATAGATGTAACAGACACATAACTAAACAAACTAAAACTTGGTCCAAAACTAAATATATGACAACGGATATATTTCCCGAAAATTCATTTGCTTAAAAAAGTACTTTAGGTTCAGTTTTTTTAGTGTAGACGAAAGGAGAAATGAGTAGTGGCCGTGATGCAGACAATGGTAATGGGAGAGAGCTGGATACTGACGAGTGTCGAACAACTCACAATGAAGAGCCGACTGAAGGTGGACAAACCGATAGCGACAAATACCACCAGGTCCAGTTTATTGTGCACTTGAGTATATTTACTGGATTAATAAACTTAATTAATTTCGTTTAATACAACTTAAGACTCAGGGGTTCTTAAAATGTAAATATATAGCATATTAATTATTGTATTTTTATTACACCCTTTTGTCAAGTACTTGTCAGATTTTGAAAATAATTAGGTATTGTTACTGACTAAATAAATTTTACATGACATGACAGTGTAACAGTGTAATGAGAAAACTGATCGATTAGCTCAAAATGTACAGTAGTGTCTCTGGTAAACTTTATATTATCTTAGTAATGGTCTTGATCTGGCTTTATCAACAAAGAAATTTAGGGGAGGGATATTATTTATTATTCTGTAGAACTACTCGATGTTCTCATTCCAGGCTTTTAAACCGATATTATAAAAGATCTGTAATAGTCATCAAAGATAGACATGAAAGGGGTCGTTGTATTACTACTATCGACCCCCTAAAAATATAAAATAGTGTTAAATAACAACATACGTGTTGTAAATATGAAACGGGTTATTCTTCTACCACTATATTAAATCTCAAATCTACATATGCTATCGTTATACAATTGGCTGGATTTATAAAACCTCTCACATAGGATTATAGAGTCTTCATAAAACCAGTGAACCATTTGATGCGAAGGAGCGTATTTTGGTTAATCCCCATGTATTTGACCAATTAGTTAATTTGCTCTAAAATAAATTCACTCGTGCTTTTTAAAGGTTTACCTAAACATTATATTCTAATCAAAGACACATGCTTCATTTAATTTCAAATGTTTAATTTACTTTTTAATTTACGACAAATGTTACTAATTACAAACTACTGGAATAAAGACATATTAAACAAACAAAGCAGCTGAGTGTTCGAACCAAACTACAGTCGTGGTGGTTTACATTACAGTTTTCATTATGGTGTTTGAGAAGGTAAACATTCATATAATACAAATTGAATAGTAAATTTTATTTTTTTCTTAAATATTTAGTAACCAAGCAAATTTATGAGTGATAACATGTTTAAACAGGATACAATAAACTAAGTCCCTCTAATCTATGAAGTATGTTTAAACTGATACTTTACTTACATACAACACGGTAAATATGCATAAAGGATGTACAGGGCGAACGTTTTCAACCAGTCCACGTTTATTATTACCATTCAGAGAAAGTTATCTTGCACTAAATTTAACATGTATATTAAATAAATATTGCATTGAATGTATTTAAATAAAACTATTGTTGTAACTAATCACAGATATGATAGAGCTACAAAATAATAACTTTATTGGTAATGCACATATACGATGAATTTTCTGATGAACAAACCGTGCTGTAAATGCCAAAAGATTCAGTGATTTGCCTGTCAATACCAGCGGTCGCCATCACACGTGATGGGTACTGTATTGGTTATATTCTTTTTGGGTCTTATACCCTTTTGTTAAGATTTAACTTCAAGTTTGGATCGATCACGTCATGACACACAAAATACACTAACTAAAAAATAAGCATATTTTTATACGTTCAATTTGCTTTCAGGTAGGCATTAAATAGTATTTGCCCATAAATTTGTTTTTATTATCTATTCAAGGACAATCCATTGCATCAATACAACAATTAAAACGATGACATTCATATAGAGATTAATATGTGCTTATTTACTCAGTGTCTCCCCTAGTTTAGTAATTTTTGTTATATTCATTTCGTATTTTCAGTTGATCGGGACAGATCAAGTACATCGAGTGTAAATGTCTTTGTGGGGGCCGCGCTACATGTGGGGGGGTGTAGACATATCTGGATGATATTTTTATTACATATTTATTTCTTATAACCTTTATTAACTAACTTTTTTGTTACCATTTACGCCAAAAGTGAAAATTGGGAAATAAATTTATAAAAATTGGGAAATAAATATTGATCTTAATTAGTTTGAAAATATACTAACTCGCTAGTTATTAATTTTGAATAACAAAATATAAAAAACGGATAAGTTACGTGCTCTACAGAGATAACATCCTTTACCTATATATAGTTTTAGATCGTTTGATTTGTATGCTCGGCTGTAAAAGTTTATGAGTCATCACCCCTGAGTAGGCTTGACGATACCCTACTATCTTTAGTTAAATTTAGAACGTCTCACTGTAAGTTGAAGTTAAAAAAAGAAAGTATACTGTAACAACTTACAATTTATTAAGTAAATAAGCTGTTACAGAAAACACTTTTAAGTTACTGATTATAGTCTTAAGTAACGATATAAGTTGTCGCACCAAAGTTAATAATTTAAATTCCCTACCTTTCTGTTGAACTGATGACTGTTCTCTTTCCTGACTAATATTCCGATAGCATAAAGGATTTGTAAACATACACAAACTCAGAGAGACGTACAAGCAAGTCACTCGTGATATTAATATCTGAATACTGTAAACTCGTTTGGGGGATTACCTTGTACAATTTTATGGTATTTAATATGTTCTTGTTCGAAAAAATAAAATGTGAATTGATAACTAAATTATTTAAACCTTAACTTGCTATGATGTCAACAGGTTAATGAAAGAATTGTGTTTTAATTTCTGAGATGAGTAGGCAATACAGATTAATTAACATAACATACAATTATTTCATACCGTCAAGAACTAATACTTTTGTAATAATAGGCTCTTGGCTGATAGAGATTTTAAAAAGTAGGTATAGTTTTATTATTCTTTGTCAACCATTTTTAAATGATAAAAATTAATATAAAATCGTATTTTAATCTATATTGTTATAGATGTTTAGGAATATCAACAATAAACATTAAACCACTCTCATTCATTGCTGTTTTTCGTTTTAGCCAGGATAAAACTAAGAACTTATCACTGTTCTTTGGTTGTTGATAAAATGTATGCTAAACATTATAGTATTTGTTTCATATTAAACTTGTATATATTTGAAAATCACACCTGTATACAAATATTTTAAAACCCAATTTAAAATCTAACCAATAAAAAAATACTATATCCTTCATGTGACAAACTTGTTGAATTTCTTTGGTTAAAAAAAAAGTAAAACAGATATTAAATGAATCTAGTTTTGAAATAGTTTGTATTATTTTATAAATTTTGTAGCTATTGCAAATCAAAAGATATATGTTGCAAAGTCACGATAGCGTAATGACTGTAAAATTAGGTGGTACAAATATTTACTGTCTCATATTTTTGCTGTAAAACAAATATTTATCCAATGCCATGAAACCTGAAAGAGTTGAGAATGTCGTGGATAACAGTGACGCGAATGGTTAATAACAACAAAAGCTATTTAACAAGCAAATATTTCCGTCTCCCATGATTAATGTAAGGTCAAAGTTGGTATTGACGGCCATATCACACACCAACAACTGCGACAGGAGCCGAGTATAAAATCCTTGTCATTCTCGTTATACTTTAAAATCAAATAATTATTAAGTGTAACTATATATAAACAGAAATACTATTTAGAAGAGCTTATACAGGGTGTCACAAAAATGCGTAGCGCGCTATGCAGAACCATATTCTAATTACAAAAACAAGTTGAAAATGTAGAGTAAAATTTGTTCGATTTCGGCTTAGTTTAGGCGTAATCCGCCATTTTGTATTTTTTTGAAAATAATTAATAATTCAAAAACCCTTCAAGATATTTTTTTGAAACTTGGTATAAACATTAGGTTTCTGGTTTTTAACATTTTCCAAAAATAATTTTTATTAAACTTATCAAATTTCAAAATGGCGGCCATTTAAATATTTCAAAGTCAAATTCCATGAAAACTAGCAACTGAAACCAAAATTTTACAAGACATACAATTTAAAGCACTTTGTAATCCAAATCCAATGATATTTTTACTGTAAAAATCGGTTAATAAACAAAAAAGTTATGGCAATTTTTTATAATAAATTTCAAAATGGCGGCCATATAAAATTATCAAAGTCAAATCCCTTAGTGCATTAGACCAAGTCCTTTAAATGTTATGTCTTGTAAAATTTTGTTTTAGTTGCTAGTTTTTCAGGAATTTGACTTTGAAATTTGTATATGGCCGCCATTTTGAAATTTATTATACAAAAATTACCATAACTTTTGTATTTATTAACCGATTTTTACAGTAAAAATGTCATTAGATTTTGATTACAAAGTGCTTTAAATTTTATGTCTTGTAAAATTTTGTTTTAGTTGCTATTTTTCATGGAATTTGACTTTGAAATATTTAAATGGCCGCCATTTTTAAATTTGATAAGTTAAATAAAAATTGTTTTTGGAAAATGTTAAAAACCAGAAACTTAATGTTTATACCAAGTTTCAAAAAAATATCTCGAAGGGTTTTTGAATTATTAATTATTAAAAAAAAAAAAAATACAAAATGGCGGATTACGACTAAACTAATCCGAAATCGCAAAAATGTTACCGTACGTTTTCGACTTGTTTTTGTATGTAGAATCCGGTTCTGCATAGTGCGCTACGCATTTTTGTGACACCCTGTATGAAAACAAATGTTAAAGACCGGAAAATAACATGGAAATTTGTACTTCAATAGATAATTATAAATCAATAGGTGTCCAATAATCATCGATTACAAGTCATGAGTGTTTCTAATGAAGTTACTATTTTAACAACTGACTCATAAATAATATGTTTATTTTAAATTTTAAATGCTGTTTAACTTCTAAACTTGTAATTCAACGTTAGGTGTTAAGCCTTTACTGACCAGAGGGTAGATTTGATTGGACTCTCAACTTAACTTATGTAATAGATTAAATTACTAAAAAATTAATTACATTACTAAAATTACATGACATTTTATATTCATTAACCTAAATTTAGATAAGCTTAATGAAAAATCTACGTTAAATATCACGAAACCGAAGCATGAACTGAGTTGATTAAAACCGATTTCACGGGATACGATTAAAATAAAACAGGGACATATTGGAGCATGTAGGTTGGATGATGAGGCCCTTTGATGTCATAGAGTTTGGTTTACAAAGTTGCCAACATGTCACACCGTTACAGAGTTTGGTTTTAAAACATTCTAGATTATTTAATATTTTTAATAATGTATAAATGCGTTTTAAAAATGAGCTAAACATATTTAATTACTTATGTTATAAAAAAATTGTTTAATTTCTAAAGCTAACTGGTTAGTTTACTGAGCTGATAATTAATTACAAGTAGCTAAACCGTATGCGAACAGTTTTCTTTTTTAAATTTGATTTATTTTTGTTCTCTTAGTTATTTATTTATTCTCATGGGAACACACTATTGCACAAAGGTAAAATACGATAGCCATAAAACATTTTATCAAAGAAAGTGCATTCATATTTAACTAAGGAATAAAATGGGCCTACATTTTGAGGTTTGAGGACAAATAAGTGAACTAATATTCATATCAGCGAATTGGACTAATCACAAATTAAGTACACAGATGGACTACCGAGCAGTACAAGTGTCAAGTAGTACAGCAAACAATAAATTATGTTAATATTATAAATACAGTTCTTTAACTGGACAATGAATTTTATCCCATGATATTATATTATTAGTTATAGAACATAATCTTATAACATTATATTATTTAGTTCAGAAAAATTATAAGATATGACTTTATTACTTGTTTTCAAAAATTAAATAAATTTAGTTTTACGAAAGATTTTATCTATTTGACTTATGTCTAAAACCCAGTTTTTATCATAAGGAAAACACAAATCACGTGCATTATTATTTTTAACTGTACTATTATTGAGTATATTAATGAAAATAGATTAACATTGCAACTGTAAAAGCCGGTTGTCCCAAAAACTGAAATCTCCGAAACGGCTCGATAGGAATAGAGTTTTCTTCTGAGGATATATGTTTGCAAAATTTCACTTTTATGAGGTGAATGGAAATATTCAAATTGGCAATGGCAAAAAAAGAGCCATAGAGTTACTACCATAGAGTGGCGGCCATAGAGTTACTACCATAGTGTGGCGACCATAGAGTTACTACCATAGAGTGGCTACCATAGAGTTACTACCATAGAGTGGCTACCATAGAGTTACTACCATAGAGTGGCTACCATAGAGTTACTACCATAGAGTGGCTACCATAGAGTTACTACCATAGAGTGGCTACCATAGAGTTACTACCATAGAGTGGCTACCATAGAGTTACTACCATAGAGTGGCTACCATAGAATTACTACCATAGAGTGGCTACCATAGAGTTACTACCATAGAGTGGCTACCATAGAGTTACTACCATAGAGTGGCTACCATAGAGTTACTACCATAGAGTGGCTACCATAAAGTTACTACCATAGAGTGGCTACCATAGAGTTACTACCATAGAGTGGCTACCATAGAGTGGCTACCATAGAGTTACTACCAAAGAGTGGCTACCATAGAGTTACTACCATAAAGTGGCTACCATAGAGTTACTACCATAGAGTGGCTACCATAGAGTTACTACCATAGAGTGGCTACCATAGAGTTACTACCATAGAGTGGCTACCATAGAGTTACTACCATAGAGTGGCTACCATAGAGTTACTACCGTAGAGTGGCTACCATAGAGTTACTACCATAGAGTGGCTACCATATAGTGGCTACCATAGAGTTACTACCATAGAGTGGCTACCATAGAGTTACTACCATAAAGTGGCTACCATAGAGTTACTACCATAGAGTGGCTTCCATAGAGTTACTACCATAGAGTGGCTACCATAGAGTTACTACCATAGAGTGGCTACCATAGAGTTACTACCATAGAGTGTCTACCATAGAGTTACTACCATAGAGTGGCTACCATAGAGTTACTACCATAGAGTTACTACCATAGAGTTACTACCATAGAGTGGCTACCATAGAGTTACTACCATAGAGTGGCTACCATAGAGTTACTACCATAGAGTGGCTACCATAGAGTTACTACCATAGAGTGGCTACCATAGAGTTACTACCATAGAGTGGCTACCATAGAGTTATTACCATAGAGTGGCTACCATAGAGTTACTACCATAGAGTGGCTACCATAGAGTTACTACCATAGAGTGGCTACCATAGAGTTACTACCATAGAGTGGCTACCATAGAGTGGCTACCATAGAGTTACTACCATAGAGTGGCTACCATAGAGTGGCTACCATAGAGTTACTACCATAGAGTGGCTACCATAGAGTTACTACCATAGAGTGGCTACCATAGAGTTACTACCATAGAGTGGCTACCATAGAGTTACTACCATAGAGTGGCTACCATAGAGTGGCTACCAGAGTTACTACCATAGAGTGGCTACCATAGAGTTACTACCATAGAGTGGCTACCATAGAGTGGCTACCATAGAGTTAGATAGGGTACGTTCAAAGTAATTATTCTTTATACAAAATATAACAAGATAATCTAAAATGACGCAATTGATGCAACAGCGCCGTAATGAAACATCTTTGGAAATTCTATGAGGACAGGTTTTTTACTAAAGAATTATTTACACGTATTCCCTATTTACACGACTAAAACTACCACACATTTCCCAAAGGAGGCGGGAGATAAAATCTGCGAAACATATTTTGTGGTGAGCTCTTCCTCTAACACAGAATATTACACATATTCTTAAATTAAAATGCATGTAAGTTTGTAAAAGTAAGTGTATGTCTTATTTTTTGTTTGTAATTCATAAATATTAATTTATAATGATTGAATACGATTTTATAACGAAGATTTGATTTTTATTGAAGTCCAAAGATATTATGTATTGCAATTGAATATAAAATTCGTTATTCACTCTTGAAGCAACGTCACAATTCCATAATAAAGGCCAAATTTTTATTAATTTATTTTTTTAAATGATGTTTGTTAGAAACTGTAAGAGAGTATTAAATATACTATTTTTTTTAATTTTACTATGCATATACAAAAGTGAAAAGAGAAAAGTCATAGCAAGGGATTTGGCAACGAGAAGTACTTTTAAAAGTTTGGTATTCTTGTTTATACCTTCTGTCCTAGGGAGCAAAATGACGTTAGGAATCTGTTTGTAAAAACTTTTGTAAAAATTTTGTGACGGAGTGGTTAATTGTGCCCTGATTGTGCCCCAAGAACTCTTTGAGAGGGTAGAGTGGATTCTATTTAGCCACACCTCTAACTTCTGATTGTTACAATTTGCCCTAAATAGAGATAGCAATACTAATAATACAATTTATTAAAAGCGTATTTGTGATTAAAAACGGAGCACAATAGGATGATGATAAACACATTAGTATTTTGTATAAAGATTTCCTTTATCAGTATAATAATTAAATATCTTTAAAATCGTCACTATGAAAACAAAATCCAATCTACTATTTTTTTCGTGGTGTGTGAGTGTAGATCCATAATATGAATAGTTATCTAATACGCACATAGTTTAAGCATTAGCTTTTCCCTACCCTTAAATTATATATCTACCTGACAATCCTTAACAACTCAACGTCCGAGTACTACACAGCTTGCATGTATGGGGGGCTAGATATACTTTGGTAAACCTCTTAAAATAAAAAAATATCATACACTTTGTTTGCAATCAGCAGCGACTGCTGTTGGTAGAGAACAATTAAGTCAGCCTTGTTAACTGCACAACATCACTTCAAAGCAACCCGATTGATGCCCCACGCTCCAATGACGTAGTCATTTTCGACCTAATTCAACTGTAAATGCCCTTTGATGTATAGCACCACGGCGGAAAATCAAAGTCCAATTTCATCATAAACAAGTATGTGAGGGTATATAAGTTTGTTTTAATTTATGGTGTAACTTTGTTGTGTACAAAATACTCTTTGTTGGGACAAATTTACGTTGCCTCTTATTTGATTGTAAGATAATTCACATTGGGTAATAAGGATATATAGTTTTCACTTCGAATAGTGTAAACAAAATGAATTTATTTAACGTAGTTTTGATTTATATTAACTTATTAATTACAAGGCGTTACTCTCTAATGACCATTGATGTTCTGTTCCACCATGGAGAGTGAAAACATTAAATAAATTTGCCATTTATGTAATTAAAAACCACAAAGGCTGGATCAAGGTAGCTTGCCTTATGGATAGTTTAATTTATCAGCACATATTACAGGACGTAAATATTAAACAAAAGTCAGATTGAATTTTACCATCCATCCCTCCTTGTTCCATAAAGTATTGACTAACAAGTTTTATACTCACAAGTTTACACAATAATAACCACTTGTAATACACTTTATACACTTGTATATTAAGCATTAGGTTTAACTGATTTGTTACACTACTAAATGCAACATACATTTATTACTAGTATTGAAGCTATGTTTGTCTATGTAAAGCGTCTTCAGGATCACCATCTAACCTTAACGCATAGTGAACTTTTCGAACACATTAACTAAGTTACAATTTAGTCCCCTCCTTATATACAGGCTTGAACCAAGGCAAGCGTATTAAAGTGTTATGAACTTTAAAATAATATATCTATCCATCCATATTGTTGAACTACTCTAAGTAGCCTATTAATTTATTTTCGTTCTGTTTAGAAAGCACATCACTTCAGTAGTATACTTTTCAAATCCTAACAATGCTATACTATAAGATTATTTAAACTTAGTATTAAGTTTAGTACTATGTTACCTGTTTACAGTACCTTTACAGTACCTGGGGGGCCGAGCTTTGCTCGGGGGAAGGCCAGACAGTTTATTTAGATGACTTGGAGTAATATTTCACCACTTCCCCCTACTAATAATCAGATTTGTATGACTCATTTGCCTCTTTTCTACATTTTTAAGGTCACTCCAGTTTTTATTTATAGCTCAATGCCCCTTTGATTTATTTTACTACTCTATTTATGTAATATACGTGGGGGGCCGAGCTTTGCTGGGGGAAGGCCAGTCAGTTTGTTCAGATGTCTCGGAGTAATGTTTCACCACTTCCCCTTACTGATAATCAGATTTGTATTATTCATTTGCCTCTTTTCTACATTTTTAAGGTCCCTCCAGTTGTTATTTATAGCTCAATGTCCCTTTGATTTATTTTACTACTCTATATTTGTAATATTAACTCAAATCTTTTAATCTCTCCTCTCAGGAAACCACATGTTAATAATCATAAACAACATGAGTATTACTTTGACAGTTCTCTGGTTGATTATGAACAGCTTTTACAATTCTTTTGTTTTGATTTGAAACTCCATAAGCCCAATGTTAATTTTTTTAACTTTTCATTTTAGTTTTTTTACATTATTTGATTTTTCCTAGGGATGAGGCCTGTCTAGAACGTATTTTTATCCCAGAAATTAGTTATTTCGAACATTTGAAGGAAATCGTTGTAGCCGTTTTTGAGACCCGTGTCGCAAGCAAGCAAGCAAGCACGCAAGCAAGCAAGCAAACCTTACTCATATTAGAGTATAGGATTTATTTTACCAGCGAATAATCTTTTGGAATTAACAGATAATAAACTAAAGGTTACCTTTTTACATTTTACTTTAATTTTGTCTTTTTACGAACATTCCTTTGAATTTGAAAAAACTAATATTTTATCAATAAATAAAAAATATGCATTTACTTGAGAACAGGATCTTTAGTAATTACAATGTAACCCTCTTCAGGTTTCCGAACGAGTTAATCAACTTTCCAGATCATCAAGATGATTGCATTGAAATTGGAAAGCCTCCTGTCCCGTTTAATTTAATACTGCTGATTGATGAATTGTGTATTGATTAAGTTTAAAATTACTACAGTCAATTTACTTCAGTGTTTAAGACACTAAATGTAGTTGTTATCAAAATCCCACCGCTGATTATTTATAAAGAACTATTGTTTTATTTTTATTTGGGAACTACCTTTGGATTAAAGGCCGAAGTGAGGATTTAAATAACTTAATCAAATATGTTTACTTATGATTTGTCTTTCAAAACTAATAACTTATGTAATCTCTTTATCTTTTTCCTTCACTAGACGTCAAACGAAGTTTTTAAGCAGTACATATAATAATAATATTATATTTGTTTTATATTTTAACTTCTACATCAATGATAACTTCTCGAAGTATTGCAAACAACTGAAAGCGTGTTATTGTAATTCCAACTGTTAAAGTGACTCTTACATTCCCTAATGCATTTATTAAGGTAAATAAATAATTCTGTAATTTAATATATTTACGTGTAAATGTAATGTTTCGTTATGAATATTTTGTTAACATTTAAATATGTTATACTATGCATTATTAACGTAAATTGTATAGTAGGAGGGTTAAATTATAAATATAATTATACGATTATAAAATCCTTTAGTTTCTTGTCACCAGTTGGCGACAATGTAGGTCACTTAGAACCACATGGTGTGACGACACCCAACGCAACGCCTGCGATCGGATCAAGTGGGAGGATCACCAAGTATCCAAGTTTAGTACGGCTGATTGGATATTTAATAAAAAAACTGAAAACTCACCAATAAATGCGTACCTTGTCTCTAAATTCTTAGTTTTAAGAATATGACGATATGTTTTCAACATACCAAAATCAATTTGTAAAGTTTCCTAATTTAAGTCTTATTTCATGCATAAAATAACTTAAATTAAATAATATAAACCCCGCATTTAATTAAAGGAATATTAAGTAGTTTTTATTTCCCATATAATATTTACAAACAACGACATATACTAAAACATAATTTATATGCGTAGGTTTTACATCTAATAATACTATTTTATGCCTTTAAAAAAATATAATAAGTAGTTTTTTGTGCCATTTTTAAAAATAAACTATTAAATGGATATCTTGTGGGTGATAAATTTTCGATTTACAAATAATTAAATAGTTAAATGATCATTAAATTGGTCCAAATTATTAGGAAATAATTTAAGAGGTTTGTGAGCGATGTATATATATATATATATATATAGCTATATAGATATATATTTATATATATATATTCAATTTATTCTTTGAAGTTATTGAACATCAAAATTAAGTTAACACAAATGGTTTCTTTTCATTGCACCCTTTTTAAATGTTATAATATTATGTAATAATTTAAGTTTTTTTATTGAATAAATAATAATAATATGGCATCATATTTTTTAAACGAAAACTATGATGTGGTTTGATTGAAGTAATAATAGTTTTATCCATCTAAGCATGTATATATATATATAATGCGTAGGAATAAATAGTTTTATTCATGTCAATACCACCTGGAAAAAATTTAGGGTTAAAATCTGTAGTTTCACAAACCTAATATGTTAAAATTAGTTAATTATTTTTTGTTTCAACATATTGAACAATATCTTTTTATTATCAAACCTAACCAAGAGTATTCTCAAGAAGTTAACTCAGCACATTTAGAATATTTATACTCAACCGTTCTTTAGAATATTTGGTAAATTTCCAGAGTGAAAGTCGATGCGGCGAATAGTTACAATTCAATAACCCGTTACGAAGGAATATTGAATTTCACTGGAAGATGTGGCAGAACGTGATTATATCCCTCCGCCGGTACACCCTCGCTTACTCTTTTGAACGAGTTGCATCTAAGTCTTATACTACGCTTCCTCCCACTATGTATCCTTATAACTTCAAAATTCACTTTTAAATGGAACGTAAAGTAAACATGTTATGTACTTTTTAAGCTAATAACTCCCATGTAGGTTTCTTGAACAATCATGTTTGACCAAACATCTTAAAGATCATAAGTAAAGTGATGAAGAGGTTAATTGAAACGAAAGTTGTGCTATATTTTAGCGAATTTCCCCTATAGGTAAGAAGCTATTACCGTAGGTATCATGGTAACACTTAAGCCCGAGACCATGATAACTTTTTGTTTTGAGGTCCCCAGAAGCCAACACTATTCGTTCAAATTTATATATATCTATATATATATATATATATATATATATATAGATATATATAAATATATATATAAATATATATATATATATATATATCTTTATATGTGCCGTTAACACGATAACTTGAGTTAAAACCGTCAGATTTTGATGAAATTTAGCTCAGATGTGTAAAATGACATTCATGACTTTAAGTTCGAAAACCAGAAAAATCGGACCATGAGAAGGGGGGTTTATGGGGGTTTTAAATTTTCCAAAAATCAGTTTTTTGCATTTTTCATCCTACAATTTTTAAAAAACTTAATTTTGGTTTTGACCATGTTATAGAGCTTAAAAAAAATAATGTAGTATTTCGAATTATTAACATAGATTAAGTGGTTGCGGAGAAAATCCAAAAAACCTACTCATAAAATCTCCCATGTTAATCTTACGGGAAAAAGGATTTTGGCTTTTCCTCAGTTAATTTTAATATAAACTTCACATTCGCTTTTACCAATCTGTTCAGTTCCACAAAACAATCATTTTGGTGTTTAAATTGTGTTTCTACGCCCAACCGTTGCAGAGATAATTAAAGTGCTAAACACAGTACGTTGTCCAATGTTATCCTTATGGAGAATAAATAAAATTTGATATCTCAATTATTTATGAAGGTATGTTGATGAAACTTGGTATGTGGCTTCACGTAGTACTGGTATATTGATATTTGCACAAAAAATTGATTTTTTGGTGATGATTCCCGTAGCAGCAAACCTGCGTACTCAGCCCCCATGTTATTCTTAAGGAGAATAAGTAAAATGTAATGACTCCCTTAATTATGAACATAAATTAATAAAACTTGGTATGTAGCTTCACTTGGTTGAGTTATATTGATAATTATATAAAAACCCATTTTTCTGTTCCTTGTTGCAGCAAACCTGCTTTCTCAGCCCCATGTTATTCTTATGGAGAATAACTATAATGTTATATAGCGCTTATTTATATTGATGAAACTTAGTATGTTGCTTCGCCTAGTTAGATTATATTTATATTTGTATAAAAACCAATTGTTTCTGTTCCTTGTTTCAGCAAACCTACGTACTCATTGCCAATGTTATTCTTATGGAGAATAATTAAAATCGCTTATATGTGAATATATTTTTATTTAACTTGGTTTGCGGCTATATGTGGTATTAAGACATATATTATGCATTGGAAATTCGCTCAGTACGCAGGTTTGCTTCGACGGGGGTATTTGAGTTTAGACAATCTATAAGATTGCTTTGCTTCGAATGAGCAGAGAAAAAACTCGACGTGTTATACGAATTTTTCTGACTAATTATTGTTTACTTAATTCACCACTATGTACAATTTAAAGAAAAAGTATATAAAAACAATGTTTTCAGTAATTAAAATAATGTAATATAAGTAAATTTTAGTTTTTTTTGCTATCCCGTTGTTGAGTATCATGAGTTGGTTTGTAAGTAACACCTTCTCAAGTCTTTGAAAACACAATTACTGGCATATGCAGCCAAGTCATTGATTGCCCATGTAGAAAGTAACTACGTTAATAACTAAAGCAAGCAAAACATGATCAATACTCAAGTGCATCTTCCCCAATATATTCAACTCGTTTTTTTTAGATCCACTTACGTACGTTGGGGAACTTTGAAAGGATTACTTCTGTAAAAAAATACTTTTTTAAAAATTCAACAATTGTTGTCTGAAACGTTAATGTTTAAAGTAATAATAAAATATTTTAAACCCCTCAAAGACTAATGTACATAAATGTTCTTGAAAAGTCTTGGTAAAGTAAAGTACATAAAGTTCGTGTAACCTTCTAGCCAAGGTTTAATATCAGAGTTTTCAGGTCGCACTAGTGTCTCTGACATGACCTATTGGACTACTTAAATTGCTGGGTCCAACGGCTTAACGTGCCTTCAAAGCACGGTGATGGTCAGAGTTTCTAAATTCAGAATGATTTCAGCGGAAATTGAACCTGGGTATTTTGGGTGGAAGGCCAATACTTCACTCACTTGCCTGGTATGGATTTTTGTTCTTAAAAATATAGCGTAATAAGGAAACAAAACTGAACATAATTTAGTAACAAAATTAGTACTTTAAATTTTCCATTTTCTGTTATTAAAAACAAAAGATAAGATATCCATGGGTTTTGCTGTTTTTTTAAATAATTTTGTTTATTTATTAGTTAAATACGTTCCATGTATTCTTAAAGCACAATGCACATATTTATAATATAAGAATTTAATTTTATAACATAATGCTGTTATTTGGTTTATAATTACTTTAATGAGATTCTAGTCACGACACGTAATAAGATATTTTAATGTTTGTACGCTCTTCACTGTAATTAAAGTGTTTTTCTATACATTTTATAAACATGCAATGTTAACCTCAATATAAATAATACAGCAGGATTATAATTTATTATAGGTATATAACCTAGTAATTCTATATTTCATTCTAAAATAGATATTAGCTTCGACCAAAGACATATATTCTATTAACTAAGTTACATGATTCTTTAGATTCTGTAATCACCCTAAAATGAGAAATAAAATATACAAAATCGCATAGAGTAAATGCATACCCAAACTGTGGGAACATAAACACAATTGCAGTTAATATATCCCACAATTTACATACGTTTTACCAATATTTTAATAATAAAATTTAATAACGTATTTTTAAACGTAGTCATGAAAGGCATTATTAAAAGTAATAAAGACTGTACAATGTTGAAGGAAGCTAAAATATGGTTAGAATAAATTTTGGCTTGATAGACAAAGGGAGGTTGTTGACATTGGAAATGCTACTTAAAACCTTTTTAATTTCCATATTTATTTTTAAGCACAACAGTTTTATTTATATCAAGGATATTTATGTATAGAATTTTAGTACAATTTTTATTGTTGAAGTCAGCACAGTGTCAGACCTCAACTCTAAAATAGTCCTAATTCTTAGTTACACATATTATACTAACGGTAAAATATGCATATAAATAAATCGTTAACAGTTTATGTACACTTTGGTGATTAGCTTTAAGGAATTTAAACTTAATTGTATACAATATTTAACTTTGATACATTATTAGTATAGTAGTAAGTATTAATGCATTCAAAAATATAAAGAAACTGATTTAATAACAAAAGTGGGAGATTTAATAACAATCCTTTTTTGTCAATATTTCTTCTTGAAGATAGATTAGTTTAATGTTTCAAAAGCAGTATTTGCACTAGTGACAAAGTTAGAAGCTTTTGTTCACAAATTGGTTTTAATTTAAAAGTTGCTCTGTTCTTTGAATGGATTTTTGTCGCACTAGAAATAACTGTTTTAGTTTCAATTAATTATGATAGTGGTTTCCCAAGTTCAAAATCCACTTATATAAAAAAATTACTGGGAAGTTCATCAATTTTCTGCACTCCCAAAATGAGCTACATAGTAACCCAAGCTAACTACAAGTATAATGATGAAATGTTGTTTTATTTTTATTTTATTGGGTGAATTTGTTTAAGTAACGTCGATTTATTGTATGTAATGTTTTGCATATTTTCCAAAATAATAGGGGTGTTTATTAGCGAATTTCCCCTATAGGGAAGAAGCTATTACCGTAGGTCTCATGGTAAGATTTAAGCCCGAGACCATGACAAATTTTTTTTTTTAGGTCCCCAGATGACTAAAACACGATTCGTTCAAATTTATATATATGTATATATATATCTATATATATATATATAGGTTTATGTATAAGGCCTTTTGAAGTCAACTTGCACGAATTCACAGCGTTTCAAAGTCAATTTCTGACGCCACAAGGTGACGCCACAAGGACGGATTTTAGACTGTTTCGCCGCCTTTTGGCGTCGACGCCGGAACGCTTGAATGCCTTGTGACGTCGACTTCGTTAAGCAATTGCATTTCGGCGTCACTTCATTTAATCGTGGAACTTGCATTGTTTTACTGACTATTGACGTCAAGTTAGGCAGGCTGACGCATTTTGACGTCAACAAGTCTGACTCCTCAAGGTGAAGGTGTTCCATGAGAACATATTTTACATTGTTTTGTCTTTTTTACACCGACAACTTTAAGCGACTGAGTTTTAGCATCATTTTATTTTAAAAAAGTGTATTCTTTCGTCGACATTTGGCGTGGATTTACACGTTATGTTTTGATGTAACTGTAAGAGTTTTCATGTAAATTTAGTATAGTGACAAAATGGAATTGGATTTGTTGATTTTCAACCTCATAAATCTAAAATGAAGAATTCCACAACATGTATTAGTGGAATTACATATACTACATTATTATATATAGTTTTAACACAATATTAATGAAAAATAAAATATATTAAATTACGTTAACAAAATAATTCAATCTTTGTTTTTTTATAAATAATGATGGCAAGTTTTAAGTTGGTATTATAATTGAATACAGTAACAGAAGTAAGTTAATATTTGGTTTCGGATTTATGATTTTCTAATGACTTTTTTGATTGTTCTCGATGAAAAGTCTATATTTCGTACTATTATTTTTCGTTACAAAATAAACTCCCTATACGGAATTAGTCCTAATTAAACACAGAAAGTATAAACGTTAAAATAATATATATATATTATAGTATTCATAGCAAAATAATAAATCATAGTAATGTACAGGTAAAATTTTCGTTTGACAACCTCATGCTACATGTATAACAAGTTTTCACGATATATATATGCATTTATATTATGTGTTTTAAAGGCACTTGTAAATTGTTTACATTCGTCGGCATTTTGACGCTGGCGTAAACGGTTTTGTCTCTACAAATATTTATATAATATACGTTATGCAAACAAATTGTGTATTTAACATATAAATTAAGGTGTACAACAGTTTCATTAAAATTAAAAAATCATAAATAAAAATCAAATTAATTTTTCAAATTTCATATACCGCAAAAATATCTAAGTGTAATTTAACATTGCGTAATTAGTTATAATAACCATCGTTGTTGTAGTTATATGATTTCACGGAGTTTTGAAGAAAGTTCTTGACACCACAAGGCGTCCGAGTAAAGGCGATGTTTACATTCATTTGCAGCGTTTTGACGTCAAAAAAAACGAACCAGTAAAATCTACGTATATCTCTTATTATTGGTTAAATGTCTACAGATACGAAATTTAGTAAGAGGACAAAACGTGTGCAGAATGTCATTTTCGATTAGGTTGTACTATTCTTATACTAGTTATATCAGTTTTATGCCAGAATCTATAAGATAAAATATCAGTGGACATGTTTTTTTTTTTTCATTCGAGAAGAAGTTTCAAGGAGATTGTGAAATTTGTAAATGATCTGTAGAAAGATGCCACATATCTTCACTAAAGAAATGGTCACTATTGGTTAATATACTATGCACAGGAATAAATTCGCGTTTAGCGCAGACATATTCTCCCGTCAAAAAGTTACATTGAATCTATTTCAAATTTAAAGTTTAATGTTACTTATTTGTCAAAAAATTTTCGTTAGGATATCTTTTCCCATTTTTACACAAAAATTAAATTTGTTTCTAACTCCATAAATACTTGTAAAACATTTTTATTTTATAAAATACTGTATATGTATTTTAAACATATACAACCTTATTTAAATGAAATTAAAAATAAACTTAAATATTATAACTAGTCAAGACCTAAGTGCAATGTAACACTGTATAATTTGGTTTAATAACAATCTCTTGTGGTACTTGTATGATTTCATAGCGTTTTGAAGCCAGTTCTTGACGCCACAAGGTATCCACGTAAAGTCAATGTTTACATTCATTTGCAGCGTTTGATGTCGTCAAAATGAATCAGTATAATCTACGACTATTTCTTATTCTGGTTAAATGGCTATAGATACGAGATCTTGTAACAGGAGAAAAAGTGTGCAGAATGTCATTTTTGATTAGGTTTTACTATGTTTAGATTAGTTCGATCCGTTTTATGCTATACTTTTGCAGAAAGTAAAATGCACTGAAACCTAATATTTTGTAATTCTATAAGTAGTTACAAGAAGATTTCGAAAATTTTGATGATTTGTAGAAAGATGCCTTCTACGTTCACTAATAAAATGATCACTATTGAGTTAATACACTATGCACAGAAATAAATTCGCGCTTAGCGCAGAAATATTCTCCCATCAAAACGTAGCATTGAATCTATTCAAAAGATTTACTGGGTGTTGGTGTTAATGTTAACTAGTTGTCAAAAAAATCGTTAGGATATCTTTACCCATTTTTACAACAAAAAAATAGATTTGTTTCTTAATCCATAAATGTTCGTAAACCATTTTAATTTGTACAATATATTTATTTTAAACACACAAAAACTAATTTAACTGTTATTAGAAAAAACTTAACTATTATACCTGGTCGAGACCTAAGTACAATGTACAATTGTAAAATGTGTTTTAATAACAATCTCTCGTGGTACTTGTATGATTTCACAGCGTTTTGAAGCCAGTTTTTTACGCCACAAAGTGTCCACGTAAAGTCGATGTTTACATTCATTTGCAGCGTTTTCACGTCGACAAAATGAACCAGTATAATCTACGTAATTTTCTTATTATTGGTTGAATGGCTACAGATACGAGATTTTGTAAGAAGAGAAAAAGTGTGCAGAAAGTCATTTTTGATTAGGTTTTACTATGTTTAGATTAGTTAGATCCGTTTTATGCTATACCTTTGCAGAAAGTAAAATGCACTGAAACAAAATATTTTGTAATTCTAAAAGTAGTTACAAGAAGATTTTGAAATTTGTATATGACCTGTAGATAGATGTTTCCTAAGTTCAATAAAAAAATGATCACCATAGAGTTAATATACTATGCACAGGAATAAATTCGCGCTTAGCGCAGAAATATTCTCCCATCAAAAGGATACATATAATCTATTCCAAAATTTTACTGGGTGTTGGTGTTAATGTTACGTAGTTGTCAAAAAAATTTCGTTAGGATATCTTTACCCATTTTTACACAAAAAATAGATTTGTTTCTAACTCCATAAACATTTGTAAAACATTTTAATTTGTAAAATATATGTATTTTAAACATATAAAACCTTATGTAAATTAAATTAAAAATAAACTTAAATATTATAACTGGTCGAGACCTAAGTACAATGTAACACTGTATAATTTGGTTTAATAACAATCTCTTGTGGTACTTGTATGATTTCAGAGCGTTTTGAAGCCAGATCTTGACGCCACAAGGTATCCACGCAAAGTCGATGTTTACATTCATTTGCAGCGTTTTGACGTCATCAAAATGAATCAGTATAATCTGCGAATATTTCTTACTATGGTTAAATGGCTACAGATACGAGATTTTGTAACAGGAGAAAAAGCGTGCAGAATGTCATTTTTGATTAGGTTTTACTACGTTTAGATTAGTTCGACCCGTTTTATGCCATACTTTTGCAGAAAGTAAAATGCACTGAAACCAAATATTTTGTAATTCTAGAAGTAGATACAAGAAGATTTTGAAAATTTTAGATGATTTGTAGAAAGATGCCTTCTACGTTCACTAATAAAATGATCACTATTGAGTTAATACACTATGCACAGGAATAAATTCGCGCTTAGCGCAGAAATATTCTCCCATCAAAACGTAGCATTGAATCTATTCCTAAATTTTACTGGGTGTTGGTGTTAATGTTACCTATTTGTCAAAAAGGTTTCGTTAGGATATCTTTACCCATTTTTACACAAAAAATAGATTTGTTTATAACTCCATAAATGTTCGTAAAACATTTTAATTTGTACAATATATGTATTTTAAACATATACAAACTAATTTAATTGAAATTAGATATAAACTTAACTATAATACCTGCTTGGGACCTAAGTGCAATGTACAATTGTAAAATATGTTTTGATAACAATCTCTTGTGGTACTTGTATGATTTCACAGCGTTTTGAAGCCAGTTCTTGACGCCACAAGGTGTCCACGTAAAGTCGTTATTTACATTCTTTTGCAGCGTTTTGACGTCCTCAAAATGAACCAGTATAATCTACGTATATTTCTTATTATTGGGTGAATGGCTACAGATACGAGATTTTGTAACAGGAGAAAAAGTGTGCAGAATGTCATTTTTGATAAGGTTTTACTATGTTTAGATTAGTAAGATCCGTTTTATGCTATACCTTTGCAGAAAGTAAAATGCACTGAAACAAAATATTTTGTAATTCGAAAAGTAGTTACAAGAAGATTTTGAAATTTGTATATGACCTGTAGATAGATGCTTCCTAAGTTCAATAAAAAAATGATCACCATTGAGTTAATATACTATGCACAGGAATAAATTCGCGCTTAGCGCAGAAATATTCTCCCATCAAAAGGATACATATAATCTATTTCAAAATTTTACTGGGTGTTGGTGTTAATGTTACCTAGTTGTCAAAAAAATTTCGTTAGGATATATTTCCCCATTTTTACACCAAAAATAGATTTGTTTCTAACTCCATAAATATTTGTAAAACATTTTAATTTTATAAAATATATGTATTTTAAACATATACAACCTTATTTAAATTAAATTAAAAATAAACTTAAATATTATAACTGGTCGAGACCTAAGTGCAATGTAACACTGTATAATTTGGTTTGATAACAATCTCTTGTGGTACTTGTATGATTTCACAGCGTTTTGAAGCCAGTTCTTGACACCACAAGGTATCCACGTAAAGTCGATGTTTACATTCATTTGCAGCGTTTTGACGTCGTCAAAATGAATCAGTATAATCTACGAATATTTCTTATTATGGTTCAATGGCTACAGATACGAGATTTTGTAACAGGAGAAAAAGTGTGCAGAATGTAATTTTTTATTAGGTTTTACTATGTTTAGATTAGTTCGACCCGTTTTATGCTATACTTTTGCAGAAAGTAAAATGCACTGAAACCAAATATTTTGTAATTCTAGAAGTAGATACAAGAAGATTTTTAAAATTTTAGATGATTTGTAGAAAGATGCCTTCTACGTTCACTAATAAAATGATCACTATTGAGTTAATACACTATGCACAGGAATAAATTCGCGCTTAGCGCAGAAATATTCTCCCATCAAAACGTAGCATTGAATCTATTCCAAAATTTTACTGGGTGTTGGTGTTAATGTTACCTAGTTGTCAAAAAAATTTCGTTAGGATATCTTTACCCATTTTTACACAAAAAATAGATTTGTTTCTAACTCCATAAACATTTGTAAAACATTTTAATTTTATAAAATATATGTATTTTAAACATATACAACCTTATTTAAATTAAATTAAAAATAAACTTAAATATTATAACTGGTGGAGACCTAAGTGCAATGTAACACTGGATAATTTGGTTTAATAACAATCTCTTGTGGTACTTGTATGATTTCACAGCGTTTTGAAGCCAGTTCTTGACGCCACAATTGCTCCAGCCATATTTGATATCATAATGTTGCTCCAGTCATGCAACAATTCGCGTTTGTACGGTTTCTCTAATCAGGCCTATGTTAACTTTAAAATCCCGTCCCACTTCAAAGGACTATCTGAAATCGTTGAAATTTAAGAGACAAAAAATCCTGGTGATATCTTATTCTGACGAGGTCTCGTCTGTTGGTGACTTTGCTGCTTCTTCGTGACTTTGGGCTTCCATTTCAATAACTTCCCCGTAATAAAACTTGTTTTTATAATTCATTACAATCCTACTTCCAATTTCTATAGGTTTTCCTTTCTCAAAATGTTCTATTTCATTTTTGTAAACTATATTTTCTTGTCTATTGTCCCACCAGAAGACACAATCCTCTTGTTTGAGCCTAAAAAGGGTATCCATTACAATAAAACAAATGTTAAAGAATCTCTTATTTATATAATAAAAATGAAACAGTCAGGGAAGATAATTTAACCATGTCGTTCTTTTTCATGGTGATAAAACTACATCAACACATGAGAAACAGTATTTACCAATGTATAAACCCCATAAGACAACGTATTCTGTTATTCATATTTTGGTGTAGTTTTATCATCCCTAGCATCCACGCCTACTTTCAATTCTAACTGGACCTTTTTCTAACTTTAAAATGCGCAATATTTTTTCCCAGCATTGCAGGTAAATAGAACCAGGAGAATTAGAACAGCTAAAAGATTAAATATTTTCGGATTCCCATAAAAATTGGAATACGACTATATTTAACACAGTTTTTGAAGTTATATGTTATTTGTGTATTTGCTATTATTTGTGTGTATGTTTATTTTGTTTTGTAGAAGTTCACTTCCCTCACGTCAGCGTGCTGCGTGTGACCTCGTTTTCGTTTAAACGACTTAGTTTGTGAGCTCACTTACAATTTAATTTGACTATTAACATAAGATGAAGTCAAAGGTGTTCACAGCAGAAAAAGATTATATTTTAATAGATTTCGTTCGTTGGAATCCCGTATTTTTTTATTTAAAAAAATCTACAAATATATTTTTGTGAGGATAGCGCATGAAAGAAAATTTAAACTCAGCTTTGGAGGGATTGTAAATTTAAATTATAACCTCTTTAATATATTGAAATTACAAAAAGTAGGCTTGTGGGCCTAGTTTACTGATTACCGACGCTCAGCTTCGCATTGACCCTCGAAATAATTACGCTGTCTATGAAACCACAACCACGTTAACGAGCAGCGGACATCACGTCCGCATCAGTGGATATTACGTCGAACAGGTCGCGATGGCGTGGTCTTGGAAACTAAGGTGCGCCCTACCCCAGACTGAATGATCCGTACGGTGTTGTAACCAAGCCAGGCCATGCATATTTACGCTTGCAGACCTTTTTGTTCTCCTCAATCGCACTGTTATTTTACAGATGTCTACCAAAATATTTGCAGTTTCACACTTTACAGATTCCAATCTAGGATTCGTGCTGTTCCTTTTTTTCCAAAATAATTATTTTCACGTTAGGAAGCTTTAGAAAAACACTTAATTTGAAAACTTTACTAATGGCCTACCAATTAGTTTGAATGAAAATCACGGTTTTTAAACCGTATAAATCATAGATGCTTATTTTGGGAATGAATTAAAAACAAATTATTTTTAATTGGTTAACAATTGAACCTACAATGTGGGGGATGCAAAACCCTACTCTAGTGTGCGGAAGGCAGGTAGGGCACACCCATAAGGAAGGCACGTTGGGCGTGCCATTATTATTTATTAACTTAAATATTATCATTTTATTAGATGACAATTTAGCTGAGGACACATGGAGGCATGCGTAACAACTAACTAACAATCCATTCACGTGTAAAATGTTTAATAATGATCTGATTGCCCTGTTATTTTATTAGGAAATGAAACACTATAAATGTCTACTAGTAATTTTCGACTCCAAGTTATCGTGTTATTGTTATTGAATTACAATATTGGGACACTTATACTGGTGCTAAGATTTATGAATATTAAAACCGACGTATATGGTAGATTTAGCAAAAGTGTTTTTTTTCAACAGTACAAGCTTATTAATAGTTTTTAATGATCAGTCCTTCATTTTGTAAATTTTCTGAGGGGAGGATGACAAACGACCGGTCTTTCAGGGAATTAGTTAAGCGGGACACAAACAGATAACCCCCCATGGGGGGGGGCTAGCGAAGGAATCATTGTCTCGGCACGCCTGGTAAATTCCAACCAAGTACGGAGTAAAGGGACCACCCGCCGTACCTGGAAATCCGTTGGAATCCACCATTTTAGAGACCGCATTCTGCATGAGTAGCATGATGTCCCTCAAGTAACTGAGAATACTTACGTGAAAATTTCAACATACATATTTTGAAAGACCTTGTTACTTTGGTACTTTGTTAATTGATCAAGTTTCTTTTTTCTTTTTTTGAACATTGTTTGAGGAACCTATTTGTTTTGATATGATAGTGGGAGTTTACTAGCTGGACGTTCGGTTGTTTGTAAGTGTAGTTGGGGGAAATATTCCCAACTAAGAATTGACGTTTTTATGAACCTGTCAATGCCAATGAGTTGAGGGGAGAAATGGTGGAAGGATAGCAGCCCTGTCTTCTCGTGGAGAAAGAGTAACGTAATAATAGAAATATATAAAGTGGACATCTAGGGTCGGCTGATAACACCGCTGGTTACTGCCGACTGATCCTATCCTACTGGAACTAGTTCGTAGGTCAGGACCCTGAACTGAATTGCTACACTTTAAACAGTAGTAGTGTTTAATTAAAAATGTAAACTTACTTTAGATTTGTTATTTAAGAAATTATAGTGGACATTTTCCGTGACTGATTGCACTTGGTGGTGTCCCAAAACTGAATGAGTAAATTTGGTTCTCAAACTTACCTTCTTTCGCATATTTTAAGGGGAGGGGTGTCTAAACTGTGATTTGGAATCTGGAGTGGTCGACCTCTGGAGTAGAGGAATGCAAGGGTGGGAAATGACTCACCGCGGTCACCGGCCTCAGGACCACCTTGGATAAGGGTATATAGCCTTGCTGAGATAAACATTCATCTTTTGCAAAGCATAACATTGCATTTTTATATGTGTTAATTGTAATAATGTTCTCGCTTATTTTACATTTTCAGGATGTTTACTCCGTCAACTATTAAATCATGCGGGCTCTTCATTATTAGAACAACTATCAACTGATAAAGCGGAATGTTAAAATTTTTAAAGAATATTGCTGTTTACATTTCAAATAGAGTTTAAAAAAATGCAATTGTGCATGTTTGTTCATTAGCAAGGGCTTGGTATTCGTGCGGATAAAATAAATACAATAGTACAGCTGTCAGGTTAAATTTACCAAAGTTGTAATAGTTTTGATATGATATTTTCGCAATTACTTAATTAAAAATATGTTAAATACATTCTTACAATTTAAGAATTTAATAAATATAACAACCAAATCCTATCTGGGATAAAAGTTTAATTGAATAACACTTTTTTTTTAGCAATATTTAACACTTTTAATATTGCTCGGCGAAATGTACAGGCTAGTTGTAATTTTCAACTACATGAAGAACCAACATCAGTAAACTCTGAGCGTAAAGATTCAGAACGGTATTTGGCCGTTCTCTTGTGATCTGTGACTAGCATAGTTGTTCCCGTTCGGGCGGAGGAGGCATGACATACCCGGCGGGGCAGGTAGGCGGCCGACCCTAATTAGTACGGCTCATTGATTTTCGTAGATGTGACGAACTCGGACATGACGATCTCGGTGGACACGTTGACGGTCCACTGGGGGAACTTACTACTTTTTTAAGCAGTAGGATTATGGACCCTTATATATTTCTTTGACCACTCGGGGAACCCAATGTCAGCCATACCGTCAACCGTTCAGTCCATGATTTAAGCTAATTTTTTAGAGAAAACTCGTTTTTAAGAATTTAACTTTAAGTAACTATATCTTCATCTATGGATAATTATCATATTAAATTGTTTAAGTCAGATGCATGCAGTGTTATATATACCTATGTCGGATCACAACCTGTGGCGATTATGAAAGAGCAATGTCAAACGAAATAAATCAATATAAGTTGTATTAATTTATTTAATTGGTCTTACAGATGTGTTTTAATTGTAATATATAAATGCAAAATTATAATTATTTTGCTGTTTTTTCACGTCTCCTTATTTATGTATTTAATTATTAATTAAAGACTTAAACACGACGGGTAAATTTCGGTAAATATATTTCGTCTACTTTTTACACTAGATCTACTGTATGGACCAACGAATGGAATAAGGTTCGTTCAGGGGCGGCCCGTCAGTTTTTCAGCGCCCGTGCAAAGACCAAATGTTACGCCCCCCACCATAATCCAAAACCTCCCTACCCCATAGTTCTGAGATAGACTGACACATGCGCGCCTCTCTCCCTTATTCGGCTGAAGTGGGCCCAAGCGTCCTAAACAGCCACAGTGGGCCAGGGACTTTCCCGCTCACTGGAATTTCACGAAACGAACTAATCTCTTCCTCGCTTGTTGTTGCGTTTGCGATGTTTCTGGTTCCGTGCTAAGCTAATCACCTGAAATGACAAGCAATGGAACACATTCAGATAAGAGACTTGTGTAGTTCAAAATCTTGATTTCATATATTATCGTCCTGGAAATGTATCCCGTTTCCGATCTTCCGCGCCACTAAACTTTTTGCCATACAAAAATTAAAAACCTCAAATAACTAAAAAATCTAAAATTTTAAAACAACAAATGTGCACACTTGTAATCCACGTATCACAATACACTGTGTATCATAAAACAATTATGTGTTTCTTTAAGAGAAATAATAATGAAAACAAACCCTTAAAACTAAGCAGGAACGGTGAAGTACATACTGATAACAGTACATCTGTTCTGAGCGTGGGAAAGATTTCGTCCAGGTCCAGGGGAACCAAAACAATATTCAAAACGCTGATCAAAACCGACCGCGATTCTGACGGTTCGTGGAATCTGTGAGGCTGAAGTTTGCGATGGATAGGCTACAGCAAAGTTTGTTGTTGAGTTATTTTTGTTTTTGAAAAAAAACTAATGATTTCTGAATATAATATTTGTTTAATGATTTTAATGTATAACACGTTTTTCAGTTATACTGACTATATCTTCGAGTATTTAATCTTTAAGGTTGTGTGTAGCTATAAAGCTTATTTTGAATTTTTTTTATTCTATGATATATTGAATCTTATCTTCTAAAAGTGTTTGGATCAATTAAGTTTAACACCAATGACTCTAAAAACTCAAGTTGGGTGTAAACATGGGTTTTTTTCGATAGTACTATACTGTGATACACTGTCGCAACTTATTTAAAGTAATGCCAATTAGTAAGAAATACAGATGATTAGTCAATTAACCACGACCAGAGCTCAAATAATCTTAATCTGTAATGAGGAAAAGTATATGTTTGATTCTTAACATTTCCGACTAAATCTTCAATGCTCCGAAATGACTAAGTTAACAAGTAAGAACGTGGTTGAAATGGTTACTAAACAGACGGAACGATAAACTATATTTTTCAAAGTAAACTAAACGAGTTAACCTTACAAGTAACGATGTAAGGGGGCGCCAGAATCTGAGGAGGGTGCGTCATATTTCCCCCTTATTTCATATTATACTAAACTCAAATAGATCAAATCCCTATTCAATACTCTCCAGCCTCCAAACCATTTCTTTCCTCATCTATAGGAACTAGTTTTAAAAAAAATCGGCGTGGGCGGATTAAAACGATTAGTTGCATTGTGTTACTCTATATTTTAACATTGCAAATTTCTTGCATCGTACTGCGAGTTTTATTCAAACTCTCAATACCAATCAGAATGCCCTGAAGTTGTCACAAACCGATAGAGGTCAAAACAGCTGCTCGTTTTTCGTTTCGGAATAGAGGGGAGCAGAAGTTGTATTATCTGATATGTAAATTTAATGTTTAAGTATGATGAAGGTGCAAAACATGGTGAATGTTCATGACTTTCTTTCAAATATTGCCTTTCAACAACTTATAATAATAATATACAACAATTTACAAAATCAGTTTGGTTTTTATATATTTTCAAATTCTTTACGTTAGCGCGACGGCCTATGCCGCCCACCCCGCACCAGGTGGTGTACTGACATGGGGGGGGCGTAGGGGGCGGTTCGCCCCAGGCCCCGCTTTGGCATAGGCCCCCAAATTTTGAAAAATGTTCGAAGGTCTGAGCGAGTATTTTCCGCCGATCTCCGGAGAATCGCTACGGATCTTCTGTCATATTTTGGGCCGTTATTACGTAGTAAAGTCGTCATTTTTGGACAGTATTTTATTTTCCGTCGACGTTTGTAGCTGATATTACGGGGCAAGGACGTTAATTCCAGATTATTTCATATGTAATGTCTTCAGTTACGGTCGATAAAACGTGGTTCGGTCGCCATCCACACAGTTAGGTAGTTTTTTATGTCCGATTCATGTGTAATACATAATGTTATGTCTCGTAATTTTCGGCCGATTATACGTGGTGCAATCGTCTTTGGCGGCCATTTACTACGTGATTTGGCAGGTCGCGATCGTCCAAAGATTGGCGGGAAATACTCGCTCAAACTTTGGAGTATTTTTCAAAACTTTGAGTTCATTTGACTATTTAAATACTCAAATTTTTGAGTACTCGCACGCCCCTAATCATCGTACACATATACATGAATAGGCTTTCCTCTTCAACCCCTACTGTATATATAGCCCCTAACAAATATATCCGCCACCCCAGGCTCCCAACTCAAAGCCGCCTTTAAAGGCGGCTATACCCAACTACGACGGCCGCATTCCACGACCCGTTATGAGCGCCGAGCGCCGCCCCCCCAAAAGCGCCGCGCCCCGCGCGCCCCGTGCTGGAGCACGGCTCGCACTGCCCTAGAGCCAGTACTGGGTTCGTTACTCCGAACCAAGAAACGATACAAACACTTCAATATAATTTAAAATGTATGAGGTACAAACAATAAAACAATAACTTTCGTATTTCGAATTAAGAATAAATGTAGGATTAATGTTATTAAGTACTTGCGTGGCCAAGCCTTGCTCGCGGAAACTTCAATTAAGATAAGAATACTTGAATTGATTTTAGATCCCCAATTACGAGAGTAGGGGGCAATAGCCGATTCAAAACCAGCAGCAACCTGCTTGCTCCACTGTGGAGCTGTGGAGCCCCCCCCCCCCCCCCGACGCCCCCCCCCCCCGACGCCCCCCCCCCCCCCGGTCGCCAGCGGCACTTTTCGTGATGACCTTGAACATGAGGAAAAAACTTTCGAAAATTAATAACTAGCCTATTTATCCATCAATTCCCACGGGACTTTTTCCAGAGTGTAGGCCTACCCCAGAGGAAGCGAATGACGTAAGAACCCCATAGATCCGCCATTAAACAAGGCCGCTATTAATTTATAACCGCGTTTTCCTTATGGGATCTCAGCTGTTTACCAACCGATTTTGACGAAACCTCACCACATGTCAGGCGGCGGCCTAAGTAAACCATCGCTTAAAGAAAATTGAAAATCCACCGTTAAACGGACCCGCTATTAATTTTTAACCGCGTTTTCCTTATGGGATCTCAGCTGTTTACCAACCGATTTTGACGAAACCTCACCACATGTCAGGCGGCGGTCTAAGTAAACCATCGCTGAAGGAAACCCAAAAATCCACCGTTAAACGGACCCGCTATTAATTTTTAACCGCTTTTTCCTTATGGGATCTCAGCTGTTTACCGACCGAACTCGATGTGACTTCACTACACGTCGTATGCCGGCTTGGTCAAACCAAACTGCGAGCGGCTCCGCGGCGTCACGTGTTGAGGCGCGTGCTAGGGCCTACGTGTCTGTCCCAGCCTGTTTACTCATCAGCGGTTCTGGGAATTGGTTACCGCTTACATTACACTGCGAAGCATCTAGAAGCTTCTAGAACGTCGTGGACCGCGGTGACATCATCTCCATGCCTACGTGACCGTCCGGGCCTGTTTACTCATTAGCGGTTCCGAGAACTGTTTACTGCTTTCACCGCCTACTTTACGGTACGTAGCTATGTTACTTCAGTGATTGTCATCGCTTCCTTCATTCAGTTTGTGTTTGGAGCCCAGTGTGTGTAGACGTTCTACTTCAGTGCTGTGCTAGTCCTTACCGCACCATATTTCGAGATCTGTTAAACGTAAGTATATGTAGTCTTATAAGTTGTAGTGTGGACCGCCTCAGGCTGTTTACTCATTAGCGATAATTGCCGCGATTTCGAGAAATGTTCCACCGCCTTCTACTGTACGGTACGTAGCTATGTTACTTCAGTGATTGTCATCGCTTCCTTCATTCAGTTTGTGTTTGGAGCCCAGTGTGTGTAGACGTTCTACTTCAGTGCTGTGCTAGTCCTTACCGTACCATATTCCGAGATCTGTTAAACGTAAGTATATGTAGTCTTATAAGTTGTAGTGTGGACCGCCTCAGGCCGTTTACTCATTAGCGATAATTGCCGCGATTTCGAGAAATGTTCCACCGCCTTCTACTGTACGGTACGTAGCTAAGTTACTTAAGTGATTGTCATTGCTTCCTTCATTCAGTTTGCGTTTGGAGCTCAGTGTGTGTAGACGTTCTACTTCAGTGCTGTGCTAGCCTTTACTGCACCATATTCCGAGATTGTTAAACGTAAGTATATGTAGCTCTTAGAAGTTGTAGTGTGGAAGACTATTACATTCCCCTTTATAGTAAGATTCTCATTTAAGGTATGATCGTTCAGCAACTTTGAAGTCAGAATGTGCAAAGAGAGGTCTGGCTTGTTAATAGAAGTTGAATAATCTGTTCTTTGCTAAAACCAATTTAATAAACGAGGAAACCCGTGTACTAACATTAAATTTGCCATGGCCTTGACTCTTGTCTACCACGCATAAAGTATGTGTTATGTTACCAATGAAGTGTTCTCGTTGCGACTAATTTGTAAATGCAAGAGACTTATCATATTCGTTGTTGCAGATGAACAACCAACACCTGTGCGAGGTCTGTGGCCGAGCCTTCAGCCTGCTCAGAAACCTGAGGCGGCACGCGGAGTCCGCCCACAACGCCAGACGTCACGACTGCCACGTCTGCGATAGGCGCTTCACAAGAGGCGACAGCCTCCGCCGCCACGTCGCCACGGTTCACGGACCACACGCCACGGCGGAGCCCCAACCGCAACGAGCGGACCATGCCTGCCGACTGTGCCCGGCCATCTTCGCCAGCCTGGAGGACGTGCGCCGCCACATGCAAGCGGCTCACTCCGCGATGCCAGCAGCAGCTCCTTCCTCCTCCTCGAGCCCCGATCGCCACGTGGAGTGCGAGCGATGCGGTGGACGCTTCGACCGCGACCTGGAACTGAGACGACACGTCCGGACCGTCCATCCTCCCACGTTCCGTTGCGCCTACTGCGACCGCGGGTTTACCCGTCGCTTCAACCGCGACCAGCACGAGTCTCACAACTGCCCTGTTGTGAGGAACCTGGCTCAAGAACCATCCGAGTTCCGCTGCGTGTACTGCGAAAAGGGGTTTACTCGCCGCTTCAACCGCGACCATCACCAGTCTCACAACTGTCCTGTTGTGAGGGACCTGACCCAAGACCGACTGCCTAGGTTGTCCTCTCCTCCCCCTCTTCCACAAAGCAACCAGTCGTTGCGCCAAGGAGCCAGCACCGAGCCCCGATCGCGCCAGATGCCTAGCGCCGAGCCACGACCAGGACCGAGCACCGAGCCACAGCCAGGGCCCAGCACCGAGCCCCAGCCCCGCCCAGGACCTAGCGTCGAGCCTCAGACCATCGATGACGAGATGGAGGGTGGCGGCCGCCCCGTGTTCCAGCTCGTGCATCGGGCCTTCCGGAGTCGCCTCCTCACCTACCGCCTGGCCCAGCCGTTAGACGCCTTGCTGACCGTTGAGGATGCGCTGACCCTGTTGTTTGACGAGGTTCTGGACCTGATGGAGAACGTCATGACCCAACATCCGAGCATCAAGGCGAACATGGTCCTGGAATGTGAGTTCTCCAACATTCACGGGGCCACCTGCCTGCGCTCCTTCAACACAAAGAACGTCCCACTGACCGAGGCCTCCGACTTGGAGGCTTTCCTCTCCGCGACGTTCGAGACGATCGTGAAGAAGAAGGAGCAGTGCGAACTGGTAGGTAGCGGCTGGACATACCTGCGTATACGGGACCTGGAGATCCGCGTGAACGAGTACACGCCGCTCGGAGGCAGAGCGTATCTCCAGCTGCCAAGGGCTATTGCAGACACGCGCGCTGTTGTCAATGTGCTAAACGCCGACGACATGTGCTTCATGTACGCTATCCTGGCCAAGTTCGTTGCGCGACACGCGGAGAGACCTGCAGCGTACACGCCGGACATCATCGCTCGCTACGACTGGACCGGTTTGCGTTTCCCCGTGACGCTCAAGGACATCAAGATCTTCGAGGGTAAGAACAACATCAGCGTAAACGTCTACGGGACCGAGCGCGCGATGGTGGGAAGACGCCCTGACGGAACTCCCAAGTTCATGGATAGGGTCTACCCCTTGAAGATATGCAAGCGAGAGCTTGAAGACCACAGGGACCTGCTGTACGTGACCACCGACGGGGACAGCCACTACGCATACATCACGGACCTGAGTCGACTGGTCCGTCGCCAGCTCACTGACCACGGGCATAGGATCTACGTCTGTAAGCGGTGCTTCGCTTACTTCGACAATCAACCCAACAAGCTAGGGTTGACGGGCGCTCAGCGTCTGGAGGAGCACAGGCGTTACTGCTACGCCAAGGCTCCCCTTCGCCTGGACTTGCCGAAGAAGCAGCAGATCCGCTTCACCCATCCAGAGTACACTAGGCGGGAGAGGTTCTGCATCTACGCGGACTTCGAGTGTGCTCTGCAGCCTGTCGCTGTTGACCCGGTGGAAGCACCGCCACCCGGCACGACGCCCCTGCAAATGCACGTCCCGTACGCCTTCGCCTATCAGATCGTGGATTCGCTCGGCCTCGAGGAGTTTGAACCGCGGGTATACTTCGGAGCTGACGCGTCCAAGGTCTTTATGGAACGGCTCAAGATGGACGTGCTGAGCCTGTGGGAGTTCCTGTTCAGCACGAGAGCTCTGCACCCTTCTCTGACCCGGCAGGAAATGGACGAGTATCTCGCAGCGACCCGCTGCTACCTCTGCGGCAAGGAGTTCACTGAGCTGGACGTAAAGGTGCGGGACCACAACCACGCCCCGCCTTACGAGTTCCGAGGAGCGGCGCACCGCTCGTGCAATCTGCGGTACAGGGAGCAGCGGGTCATCAACTGCTACTTCCATAACCTGTCCAACTACGACGCTCACTTCGTAGTGCGGGAGCTGGCCATTGACCCCGGTGATGTGGACGTGCTGGCGCACACCGAAGAGCGCTACATCGCCTTCACCAAGCGGTTTCATTTTGGCCAGCCCGGGGACAACCAACGACAGAGCAGTTTCGCGGTGCGGTTCCTCGACACCTACAGGTTCTTGTCCATGAGCCTGGCCAGCCTGGCAGCGGGACTGCCCACTGACAAGATGCGTGAGACCAGGAAGCGCTTCCCCGACGACCGGCTGTTCGACCTGGTGCGCAGGAAGGGCGTGTTCCCCTACGACTTTGTCACATCGTACGAAACGCTGTACAGGACCAGGGAGCTGCCGCCCAAGGAGGCGTTTAGGAACACCATGACCCTGGAGGACGTCAAGGACGAGGACTACCAACACGCCCTCAACGTGTGGCGAGCCTTCGAGTGTCGCCACCTCAAGGACTACGCCGACACGTACCTGCGCTGTGACATCGCCCTCCTCACCGACGTCTTCGAGCAGTTCCGTGACACCTCTTTGGCCGAGTACGGACTGGACCCCGCCCACTACTACACCCTGCCATCCTACGCTTGGGACGTCATGTTGAAGACCTGCGACGTGGAGCTGGACACGCTGCAGGATTTCGACATGTACCTCTTCGTGGAGCAAGGCATCCGAGGAGGCATCTCCCAGGCCGTCACCCGCTACGCCAAGGCCAACCACGATCGGTGCCCGGACTACCGCCCCGACGAGCCGACACGCCACCTCCTGTACCTGGACGCCAACAACCTCTACGGCTGGGCCATGTCCCAGTACCTGCCCACCGGAGACTTCCAGTGGCTCAGCCGTGAGGAGATCGACTCCTTGGACATTGGTGCGCTGGATGCCGAAGCGGAACGGGGTTACATCCTCGAAGTGGACCTCCGCTACCCCACCCACCTCCACGACCTGCACAAGGACCTCCCTTACTGCTGCGAGACCAAGCGTCCGCCAACAGGGAAATACCCCAAACTGATGACCACCCTGGACGACAAGATGCATTACGTCTGCCATTACAGGGTCTTGCAGCAGGCGCTGAACAACGGACTGGAGCTTGCGGCTGTGCACAGGGCGATCTCGTTTCGCCAGTCTCGGTGGCTAGAGCCCTACATCCTCATGAACACCGAGCTGCGGAAGAAGGCCAAGACCAAGTTCGAGCAAGACTTTTTCAAGTTAATGAATAACGCGGTCTTTGGCAAAACCATCGAGAACGTCCGCAAGCGCCTGAACGTCAAGCTGGTCTGCACTCCGGAGAAGTTCTCCAAGTACGTAGCTAAGTCCAATTTCCTGGACCGCACGTATTACACGGAGGACGTAGCTCTCGTGCACCTCGCTAGGGTCAACATCGTCCTGGAAAAGCCCATCTACATCGGTATGTCTGTCCTGGAGCTGAGCAAGTGGCTCATGTACGAGTTTCTGCGGAAGATGAAGGACCGCTACGGTGACCGCTTGAACGTAGACTACATGGACACTGACAGCTTCGTATTCGACATCCTATCCCGGAACATCTACAGGGAGATGATGGAGCACTTGGACGACTTCGATACCAGCGCCTACCCGAGGTCCCACCCCTGCTACAGCCCCGCCAACGCCAAGGTAATTGGCAAGTTCAAGGACGAGTGTAACGGCCGATCCTTGTTCGAGTACCTCGGCCTGCGCTCAAAGCTCTACTTCATGGACGTTGAGGACGAAGACAACGGATCCAAGGCGATCAAGCGAGCCAAGGGAGTCGCTAAGGGGGTTGTTAAAAACGTCCTAACCCCCGACGACTACAGGGAATGTCTGTTCGACGGGGTGTTGAAAACCACCGTCAACACCCGTTTCCAGTCGTACCTGCACCGTGTCTTCACCGTACAAGTAGAAAAGCTATCCTTGAGCCCGGCCGATGATAAACGCTACATCTTGGCCGATGGTATCAACACCTTACCTTGGGGGCATAAGGACATCCCACCACTGTCCGCAGCAAGAAGGCGAGGCAATCCCGAGGAGGAGCAGCAAGGCGGATCTATGGAGGTGGACGAGGAGGAGGACATGGACGAGGAGGAGGACATGGACGAAGAGTTCCCGGTGTAGATTTAAGTGTAAATTGAACAAGGTTAACTTTGTAAATATTTTGTAAATAGTATTCGTAAGCAAATATAGTCAAACAGTTTAGTTTACAGCATACATCTGTGTTGTTACTACCCCTTGCATTTCCCTGACATTTACTTTCAAAAGACTCCTCTAATGCAAACCGAATTTGTCGAAACTACATTCAAAATTAACCTTTTATGAAATTGTAAAACTATCATGTTTTCAAAACAAAACTTTCAAAATTGTTAAAAATTCGATATTCGTTCTTAAACACTAAAGAGAAGGATAAGTGAAAACAACAGTTAACGAGAAACAAAAAAAAATTATTGAAACACAAAAGTAGTCTTAAGCGAAGATGGAGTCGAAGAGCCTGCAGACCAGTGCGTCGTTGATGGTGGGAGCGACCGGGTCGAAGAGCTGCACGTAGTCGCTGAGTGGTGTTTACTCTGCAACATCACTAGACAAACTGAAGGTGCGCGTCTGCATTTATATTCACAAAATCCATCTCAAGAAGTGTTTCTTTAATTCGACCAATCATAGGGCAGAACGTCTAATTTTAGCCACTAAGAGGGCAGGATATTTTCACCAATCACAGTACCCGCATTTGCTTACACTATCTAGGGTAGGTCAAGAGTCAGCAGACAAGTGCACGCAGGTTTAAGTTAGGTTTGAGGATGCATGAACGTCGCGTGAAGCGATGACAATCACTGAAGTAACAAAGTTACGTACCGTACAGTAGAAGGCGGTGTACAATTCTCGAAATCGCGGCAATTATCGCTAATGAGTAAACAGCCTGAGGCGGTCACGTAGGCACGGGGAGATGACGTCACCGCGGTTCACGACTACACTATTTAAGGTAGGCCAATGCGTGCGTGCATGCATGCAGGTTTAGGTTTACAGACGCAGGTTTAAGTTAGGTTTGATCCCGCACCTTGAAACACAATGTAATGAGCATGCGACTTTCTAGAAGCTTCTAGAATGTTCTAGAACGTCGTGAACTGCGGTGACGTTATCCCATGCCTACGTGACCGCCCGGAGCTGTTTACTCATCAGCGGTTCCGGGAACTGTTTACCGCGCGCGCGACGTTCATGCATCCTCAAACCTAACTTAAACCTGCGTCTGTAAACCTAACCTAAACCTGCGTCTGTAAACCTAACTTAGACCTGCGTGCACTTGTCTGCAGACTCCAGGCTTGCACCTGACACACACGCACACGCACACGCACACGCACACGCACGCACGCTCACGCTCATGCACACGCACGCTCACGCACAAGCACGCTCACGCACGCGCACGCGCATTGTTAAACCTAACTGTACGTACCGTAACGAAAACACACTATGATGAACACGTAGGCGCGGGGGATGACGTCACTGCGGTCCGCGACGTTCTAGAAGATTCCAGAAGCTTCACAGTGTAATGGAAGCGGTAAACAGTTCCCGGAACCGCTGATGAGTAAACAGCTCCGGGCGGTCACGTAGGCATGGGATGACGTCACCGCAGTTCACGACGTTCTAGAACATTCTAGAAGCTTCTAGAAAGTCGCATGCTCATTACATTGTGTTTCAAGGTGCGGGATCAAACCTAACTTAAACCTGCGTCTGTAAACCTAAACCTGCATGCATGCACGCACGCATTGGCCTACCTTAAATAGTGTAGTCGTGAACCGCGGTGACGTCATCTCCCCGTGCCTACGTGACCGCCTCAGGCTGTTTACTCATTAGCGATAATTGCCGCGATTTCGAGAATTGTACACCGCCTTCTACTGTACGGTACGTAACTTTGTTACTTCAGTGATTGTCATCGCTTCACGCGACGTTCATGCATCCTCAAACCTAACTTAAACCTGCGTGCACTTGTCTGCTGACTCTTGACCTACCCTAGATAGTGTAAGCAAATGCGGGTACTGTGATTGGTGAAAATATCCTGCCCTCTTAGTGGCTAAAATTAGACGTTCTGCCCTATGATTGGTCGAATTAAAGAAACACTTCTTGAGATGGATTTTGTGAATATAAATGCAGACGCGCACCTTCAGTTTGTCTAGTGATGTTGCAGAGTAAACACCACTCAGCGACTACGTGCAGCTCTTCGACCCGGTCGCTCCCACCATCAACGACGCACTGGTCTGCAGGCTCTTCGACTCCATCTTCGCTTAAGACTACTTTTGTGTTTCAATAATTTTTTTTTGTTTCTCGTTAACTGTTGTTTTCACTTATCCTTCTCTTTAGTGTTTAAGAACGAATATCGAATTTTTAACAATTTTGAAAGTTTTGTTTTGAAAACATGATAGTTTTACAATTTCATAAAAGGTTAATTTTGAATGTAGTTTCGACAAATTCGGTTTGCATTAGAGGAGTCTTTTGAAAGTAAATGTCAGGGAAATGCAAGGGGTAGTAACAACACAGATGTATGCTGTAAACTAAACTGTTTGACTATATTTGCTTACGAATACTATTTACAAAATATTTACAAAGTTAACCTTGTTCAATTTACACTTAAATCTACACCGGGAACTCTTCGTCCATGTCCTCCTCCTCGTCCATGTCCTCCTCCTCGTCCACCTCCATAGATCCGCCTTGCTGCTCCTCCTCGGGATTGCCTCGCCTTCTTGCTGCGGACAGTGGTGGGATGTCCTTATGCCCCCAAGGTAAGGTGTTGATACCATCGGCCAAGATGTAGCGTTTATCATCGGCCGGGCTCAAGGATAGCTTTTCTACTTGTACGGTGAAGACACGGTGCAGGTACGACTGGAAACGGGTGTTGACGGTGGTTTTCAACACCCCGTCGAACAGACATTCCCTGTAGTCGTCGGGGGTTAGGACGTTTTTAACAACCCCCTTAGCGACTCCCTTGGCTCGCTTGATCGCCTTGGATCCGTTGTCTTCGTCCTCAACGTCCATGAAGTAGAGCTTTGAGCGCAGGCCGAGGTACTCGAACAAGGATCGGCCGTTACACTCGTCCTTGAACTTGCCAATTACCTTGGCGTTGGCGGGGCTGTAGCAGGGGTGGGACCTCGGGTAGGCGCTGGTATCGAAGTCGTCCAAGTGCTCCATCATCTCCCTGTAGATGTTCCGGGATAGGATGTCGAATACGAAGCTGTCAGTGTCCATGTAGTCTACGTTCAAGTGGTCACCGTAGCGGTCCTTCATCTTCCGCAGAAACTCGTACATGAGCCACTTGCTCAGCTCCAGGACAGACATACCGATGTAGATGGGCTTTTCCAGGACGATGTTGACCCTAGCGAGGTGCACGAGAGCTACGTCCTCCGTGTAATACGTGCGGTCCAGGAAATTGGACTTAGCTACGTACTTGGAGAACTTCTCCGGAGTGCAGACCAGCTTGACGTTCAGGCGCTTGCGGACGTTCTCGATGGTTTTGCCAAAGACCGCGTTATTCATTAACTTGAAAAAGTCTTGCTCGAACTTGGTCTTGGCCTTCTTCCGCAGCTCGGTGTTCATGAGGATGTAGGGCTCTAGCCACCGAGACTGGCGAAACGAGATCGCCCTGTGCACAGCCGCAAGCTCCAGTCCGTTGTTCAGCGCCTGCTGCAAGACCCTGTAATGGCAGACGTAATGCATCTTGTCGTCCAGGGTGGTCATCAGTTTGGGGTATTTCCCTGTTGGCGGACGCTTGGTCTCGCAGCAGTAAGGGAGGTCCTTGTGCAGGTCGTGGAGGTGGGTGGGGTAGCGGAGGTCCACTTCGAGGATGTAACCCCGTTCCGCTTCGGCATCCAGCGCACCAATGTCCAAGGAGTCGATCTCCTCACGGCTGAGCCACTGGAAGTCTCCGGTGGGCAGGTACTGGGACATGGCCCAGCCGTAGAGGTTGTTGGCGTCCAGGTACAGGAGGTGGCGTGTCGGCTCGTCGGGGCGGTAGTCCGGGCACCGATCGTGGTTGGCCTTGGCGTAGCGGGTGACGGCCTGGGAGATGCCTCCTCGGATGCCTTGCTCCACGAAGAGGTACATGTCGAAATCCTGCAGCGTGTCCAGCTCCACGTCGCAGGTCTTCAACATGACGTCCCAAGCGTAGGATGGCAGGGTGTAGTAGTGGGCGGGGTCCAGTCCGTACTCGGCCAAAGAGGTGTCACGGAACTGCTCGAAGACGTCGGTGAGGAGGGCGATGTCACAGCGCAGGTACGTGTCGGCGTAGTCCTTGAGGTGGCGACACTCGAAGGCTCGCCACACGTTGAGGGCGTGTTGGTAGTCCTCGTCCTTGACGTCCTCCAGGGTCATGGTGTTCCTAAACGCCTCCTTGGGCGGCAGCTCCCTGGTCCTGTACAGCGTTTCGTACGATGTGACAAAGTCGTAGGGGAACACGCCCTTCCTGCGCACCAGGTCGAACAGCCGGTCGTCGGGGAAGCGCTTCCTGGTCTCACGCATCTTGTCAGTGGGCAGTCCCGCTGCCAGGCTGGCCAGGCTCATGGACAAGAACCTGTAGGTGTCGAGGAACCGCACCGCGAAACTGCTCTGTCGTTGGTTGTCCCCGGGCTGGCCAAAATGAAACCGCTTGGTGAAGGCGATGTAGCGCTCTTCGGTGTGCGCCAGCACGTCCACATCACCGGGGTCAATGGCCAGCTCCCGCACTACGAAGTGAGCGTCGTAGTTGGACAGGTTATGGAAGTAGCAGTTGATGACCCGCTGCTCCCTGTACCGCAGATTGCACGAGCGGTGCGCCGCTCCTCGGAACTCGTAAGGCGGGGCGTGGTTGTGGTCCCGCACCTTTACGTCCAGCTCAGTGAACTCCTTGCCGCAGAGGTAGCAGCGGGTCGCTGCGAGATACTCGTCCATTTCCTGCCGGGTCAGAGAAGGGTGCAGAGCTCTCGTGCTGAACAGGAACTCCCACAGGCTCAGCACGTCCATCTTGAGCCGTTCCATAAAGACCTTGGACGCGTCAGCTCCGAAGTATACCCGCGGTTCAAACTCCTCGAGGCCGAGCGAATCCACGATCTGATAGGCGAAGGCGTACGGGACGTGCATTTGCAGGGGCGTCGTGCCGGGTGGCGGTGCTTCCACCGGGTCAACAGCGACAGGCTGCAGAGCACACTCGAAGTCCGCGTAGATGCAGAACCTCTCCCGCCTAGTGTACTCTGGATGGGTGAAGCGGATCTGCTGCTTCTTCGGCAAGTCCAGGCGAAGGGGAGCCTTGGCGTAGCAGTAACGCCTGTGCTCCTCCAGACGCTGAGCGCCCGTCAACCCTAGCTTGTTGGGTTGATTGTCGAAGTAAGCGAAGCACCGCTTACAGACGTAGATCCTATGCCCGTGGTCAGTGAGCTGGCGACGGACCAGTCGACTCAGGTCCGTGATGTATGCGTAGTGGCTGTCCCCGTCGGTGGTCACGTACAGCAGGTCCCTGTGGTCTTCAAGCTCTCGCTTGCATATCTTCAAGGGGTAGACCCTATCCATGAACTTGGGAGTTCCGTCAGGGCGTCTTCCCACCATCGCGCGCTCGGTCCCGTAGACGTTTACGCTGATGTTGTTCTTACCCTCGAAGATCTTGATGTCCTTGAGCGTCACGGGGAAACGCAAACCGGTCCAGTCGTAGCGAGCGATGATGTCCGGCGTGTACGCTGCAGGTCTCTCCGCGTGTCGCGCAACGAACTTGGCCAGGATAGCGTACATGAAGCACATGTCGTCGGCGTTTAGCACATTGACAACAGCGCGCGTGTCTGCAATAGCCCTTGGCAGCTGGAGATACGCTCTGCCTCCGAGCGGCGTGTACTCGTTCACGCGGATCTCCAGGTCCCGTATACGCAGGTATGTCCAGCCGCTACCTACCAGTTCGCACTGCTCCTTCTTCTTCACGATCGTCTCGAACGTCGCGGAGAGGAAAGCCTCCAAGTCGGAGGCCTCGGTCAGTGGGACGTTCTTTGTGTTGAAGGAGCGCAGGCAGGTGGCCCCGTGAATGTTGGAGAACTCACATTCCAGGACCATGTTCGCCTTGATGCTCGGATGTTGGGTCATGACGTTCTCCATCAGGTCCAGAACCTCGTCAAACAACAGGGTCAGCGCATCCTCAACGGTCAGCAAGGCGTCTAACGGCTGGGCCAGGCGGTAGGTGAGGAGGCGACTCCGGAAGGCCCGATGCACGAGCTGGAACACGGGGCGGCCGCCACCCTCCATCTCGTCATCGATGGTCTGAGGCTCGACGCTAGGTCCTGGGCGGGGCTGGGGCTCGGTGCTGGGCCCTGGCTGTGGCTCGGTGCTCGGTCCTGGTCGTGGCTCGGCGCTAGGCATCTGGCGCGATCGGGGCTCGGTGCTGGCTCCTTGGCGCAACGACTGGTTGCTTTGTGGAAGAGGGGGAGGAGAGGACAACCTAGGCAGTCGGTCTTGGGTCAGGTCCCTCACAACAGGACAGTTGTGAGACTGGTGATGGTCGCGGTTGAAGCGGCGAGTAAACCCCTTTTCGCAGTACACGCAGCGGAACTCGGATGGTTCTTGAGCCAGGTTCCTCACAACAGGGCAGTTGTGAGACTCGTGCTGGTCGCGGTTGAAGCGACGGGTAAACCCGCGGTCGCAGTAGGCGCAACGGAACGTGGGAGGATGGACGGTCCGGACGTGTCGTCTCAGTTCCAGGTCGCGGTCGAAGCGTCCACCGCATCGCTCGCACTCCACGTGGCGATCGGGGCTCGAGGAGGAGGAAGGAGCTGCTGCTGGCATCGCGGAGTGAGCCGCTTGCATGTGGCGGCGCACGTCCTCCAGGCTGGCGAAGATGGCCGGGCACAGTCGGCAGGCATGGTCCGCTCGTTGCGGTTGGGGCTCCGCCGTGGCGTGTGGTCCGTGAACCGTGGCGACGTGGCGGCGGAGGCTGTCGCCTCTTGTGAAGCGCCTATCGCAGACGTGGCAGTCGTGACGTCTGGCGTTGTGGGCGGACTCCGCGTGCCGCCTCAGGTTTCTGAGCAGGCTGAAGGCTCGGCCACAGACCTCGCACAGGTGTTGGTTGTTCATCTGCAACAACGAATATGATAAGTCTCTTGCATTTACAAATTAGTCGCAACGAGAACACTTCATTGGTAACATAACACATACTTTATGCGTGGTAGACAAGAGTCAAGGCCATGGCAAATTTAATGTTAGTACACGGGTTTCCTCGTTTATTAAATTGGTTTTAGCAAAGAACAGATTATTCAACTTCTATTAACAAGCCAGACCTCTCTTTGCACATTCTGACTTCAAAGTTGCTGAACGATCATACCTTAAATGAGAATCTTACTATAAAGGGGAATGTAATAGTCTTCCACACTACAACTTCTAAGAGCTACATATACTTACGTTTAACAATCTCGGAATATGGTGCAGTAAAGGCTAGCACAGCACTGAAGTAGAACGTCTACACACACTGAGCTCCAAACGCAAACTGAATGAAGGAAGCAATGACAATCACTTAAGTAACTTAGCTACGTACCGTACAGTAGAAGGCGGTGGAACATTTCTCGAAATCGCGGCAATTATCGCTAATGAGTAAACGGCCTGAGGCGGTCCACACTACAACTTATAAGACTACATATACTTACGTTTAACAGATCTCGGAATATGGTACGGTAAGGACTAGCACAGCACTGAAGTAGAACGTCTACACACACTGGGCTCCAAACACAAACTGAATGAAGGAAGCGATGACAATCACTGAAGTAACATAGCTACGTACCGTACAGTAGAAGGCGGTGGAACATTTCTCGAAATCGCGGCAATTATCGCTAATGAGTAAACAGCCTGAGGCGGTCCACACTACAACTTATAAGACTACATATACTTACGTTTAACAGATCTCGAAATATGGTGCGGTAAGGACTAGCACAGCACTGAAGTAGAACGTCTACACACACTGGGCTCCAAACACAAACTGAATGAAGGAAGCGATGACAATCACTGAAGTAACATAGCTACGTACCGTAAAGTAGGCGGTGAAAGCAGTAAACAGTTCTCGGAACCGCTAATGAGTAAACAGGCCCGGACGGTCACGTAGGCATGGAGATGATGTCACCGCGGTCCACGACGTTCTAGAAGCTTCTAGATGCTTCGCAGTGTAATGTAAGCGGTAACCAATTCCCAGAACCGCTGATGAGTAAACAGGCTGGGACAGACACGTAGGCCCTAGCACGCGCCTCAACACGTGACGCCGCGGAGCCGCTCGCAGTTTGGTTTGACCAAGCCGGCATACGACGTGTAGTGAAGTCACATCGAGTTCGGTCGGTAAACAGCTGAGATCCCATAAGGAAAAAGCGGTTAAAAATTAATAGCGGGTCCGTTTAACGGTGGATTTTCAATTTTCTTTAAGCGATGGTTTACTTAGGCCGCCGCCTGACATGTGGTGAGGTTTCGTCAAAATCGGTTGGTAAACAGCTGAGATCCCATAAGGAAAACGCGGTTATAAATTAATAGCGGCCTTGTTTAATGGCGGATCTATGGGGTTCTTACGTCATTCGCTTCCTCTGGGGTAGGCCTACACTCTGGAAAAAGTCCCGTGGGAATTGATGGATAAATAGGCTAGTTATTAATTTTCGAAAGTTTTTTCCTCATGTTCAAGGTCATCACGAAAAGTGCCGCTGGCGACCGGGGGGGGGGGGGCGTCGGGGGGGGGGGGGGGGGCGTCGGGGGGGGGGGGGCGTCGGGGGGGGGAGCGTCGGGGGGGGGCGTCGGGGGGGGGGTCGGGGGGGGGCGTCGGGGGGGGGGGGTCGGGGGGGGGGGGGGGGCTCCACAGCTCCACAGTGGAGCAAGCAGGTTGCTGCTGGTTTTGAATCGGCTATTGCCCCCTACTTACGAGCATGACTAATTAAGTCACTGTTATTAGAAAACCTTATGTTTCACTGAATAGAATGAGAAATATTTTTGACGGTTAGTGGTTAGTTTATTCAGGTATTCTTAAGCTGTTTAGATATTAACTTTGATTTATATTACATAAGTCCAACGTAATGTACGGTATAAATAAAAATATATTTATCCAGAACCCAAAAAGTGCTCTTTTTAGCATCCAAAACCCAATAACTGCTCTTAAAGAGCACTTAAGAAAGAGCACGTAATGGGAGCTTCCAGAACCCAAAAAGTGCTCCCTCTCCTCTTCCCCAACATTACTCCCAACTACCCCTCGCCCGCTGGTCCCAGTAGGTGCTCCTGCATTTTTGCAAGTGTAGGGAAATTTCTCCCAACGTCCGCGTTTGCCGCCAAATCGTCCCGCCCGCCACTACGCAACGCTCGCGCACTCGTCACGTGTTGTTAATACAAAAACCGTTAGGGACCCCACCTTTTCACTTCCGGGACACACTCTTCGAATATCTCGGCAACCCTTCGACATAGAAAAATAATTCAAAATACTTAAATGATTGTTTTTTCGAAATGAATGTACCTAGTAAACTGAATTTCCTATTAAAATGTGACGTAAGAGAACCTCATTTTTTTGCTGGCGGGAATAACTAAAGATAATCTACAATACTTAAACTTTTTTGCTGGTTTGGTGACTGTAACATTGTGGAGCCCATGACACGTGAATAATACTGTCTTAATAAACATTAAGTATGTCTGATTACTGTTTTTCAAACAGTTTAGATAATCTTTAAAATATAATATTCTCACAAATTACTTTTCTGCCCGTTTAGCTTAAGAAGTACATAACATTAATGACTATAACTTTAAATTTAGTACATAAATTGCATATTTTTGTGAATTTTACTTCACAGGGAAGGTGCCGGTACTGCCTTTAACGTTTTTAAATCCATAGTTATTTTGGTATACTAGTATAGATAGATGAATATTTTTTATTACCCTTAAGACATTTTAAAAAAACCCTTTGTAATTTAAAAAGTATAAACAAGTATTAATTTTCATCTTGCTTCGCACCTGTGAAATCGGCCGTCCGGTCCAGACAGATCTCGTACCCTATTGTCGTTGGGCAAGTTGTTATGACCCCCACGTCTAACCCTCATCAACCAGTCATGTACCCGAATGTCTTTGCGGGGTTCATGAATACAGCACCAACCCTTAAATGTTGTAAAAAACACATTAACTTGAAACCGAACCCTTCACCGGCCGCCTTGACACACATGTACCCGGTACCAGCCACCCCTCTTACCCATAACACTTACACCCCTCCTCCTTCACCCCCCCCAACTAACTACTCTCTTGAAAACCGGGGGTTACGGGTTATGGGGGAAAAATTGGTTCATCATCTATACAAGAATGGGGGAAAAACTTGTTCCACAATCAATAGAGTGATATGCCCACTTTAAGAAACATCAAAAATGCATCTTGAACTGTTGATTTGACAAATTATGTTTATCTTCCTCTTATTTTTATTTTTAAATTAATTATTTAATCCTCTAAAAGCCCCTCAATCATTTCTTTACATTATCAACCATGATGCAATAATCCCTAAACTAACTAACAAATAGGAGTTTGTGTTACCGTTCCGGTCATTTACTAGATTAAAATAGTAAATTATCATACTTTTTACCAATACAGTTTATTAGAATTGTTTTTCTTTGTCTTAACCAGTGAAAGAACGGGGTGTAAAGGAGCCAACTCTTTTTTAGGTTTGGTATGTTAATTCACTTATAGAGTTGTACGAGGAGCAGTAACGGCTGGTGAGTTACTGAATTAGTTAAATAATTTTTTATACATTTTGCGGGAAACCTAGGGGGAAATGGAGCTTTAACGTGCTTTACGGAGAAAAATCTTAAATATAATACACTGAGAGAGTTAGAGGCAGATGGGTCTGAAATAGTCGGGTGGGTGGAGAAGAGAATGAAGGGAGTATATATTTGGGGTTGTGGAGGGTCAACCTCTCTACCCTACCTGTAAATTTCCTTGGTGCCGTATTTAAGCGTGTAATAACGCCTGATTAAACTCTTAATGATGGTCATATTTGGTGCTGTATTCAAGTGGTGCCTGTCGCTGTACGAGATCGTTGCGACACAAAACGCCTTTATGAATTTCTAAGCTGCTTTCTCATTCGCCTCTAGTGGTGGGTCCAGAAATAAAACATTGGAGGGATGGTTTCTCGGTCCATAAATGGTATTTAAATTCCCCGGTGGTCTTTAAAATCTAGTTTTGACTAATCTGCATGTTCTTAAAATACTTACTAAGTAGTTATATATGCATACAATACTAATAAAAAAAACTCCACATTAATTAATAACTTTAGTAAATGGAAAGCTGTTACATTATGTAATATATGTTTACATAATGATAGTAAAATAACTTGACTATGGAAAAAATCTTTAAATTTCAAGCATTTCCAACTAATCATCGCTACTGTTATAAAAATGAGGTAGTGTCTGTCTATTGTTCTATTTACATTTACAGACACTTACCCCTACATGAATGTTCGTATACGGACACATATCTCTGCGCAGGGGTTTGTGTCCAGCAGTACACATTATATGTATTGCTGGATGTTCCATACATCTCATTTACAGTTCAAACCAATAGACTTGCTTTATTTCTCCCTTTACTATCGGTTTGTCGTGCATTTTATATCATGCAAATTTACCTGTACCTACAGTACAGTGCAATACAATCAGATGTTATTTAAAAGCTTTGACTTACGTATTTGCAATCAGCTCACCTTCACAGACACGCACTTAAAGAAATTTAATATAGGTATCAATTTATCCGTTTTATAGCTGCAAAAATGTCCTATCAACAGCGTTGATACACATGGTTTTCATCCTTCTTTGCTTAGGTCCTATGGTTTCAGCGGTATTCATGCCAATGTAGGTTTCTATCTGGGCCTCCTTCAAGGTGTCCAGAAAAATGCAAATGTTCGGGTGGGGTGACTGGCGCGTTTTTTAAAAATTACTATGAATACTTACACAGGCGTTTATGGTCTGTCAAAGGTCCAATGAGTTTAGAGACAAATGAAAATAAGAATCCGTAGCGTTAATTATTTGTTTACATTCCATCCTCCGCCCGATTACCCGGCTACCCGGCTACCTGGGGTATCGTTGGCGCTTTCCCGGTGCGTGCCAGGCAGACCATTTTTCGACCCTCGCATAACTGGCGCTTTCCCGGTTTACCCGTTGCCTTCTGAAACAAAGGGAGCTGCCGGCCCTTTCTGGTCAATACCTTCCATATTTTTGGGGCTTCCTGTTGTAAACTATACGTGGCGTCAACTTGGGGAGAGGTGAACGAAAACTACGAAAACTGTAGTCGACTGCGACAATAGTCTCAGCCTTTATATTGTGTTGGCTCCGAGTTCGTTTGACGGCTGAAGGGTGGCGTGATTGGTGAATCAGTACTTGTTTCAGTAACATTATTCAAACATTTTTTGTTCCAAGAAAATACTAAATTAAATCAAGGAGGCCTAACATGATGTATCCCGATCATCTATTTACTCTGATTCCAAGACCTCGTCCACACCGACGCGGGAGCGGTCGCGTTCTAGTTATTATAAATTTATTACCGGACTTTCCGCGGGAAGATCGCTGGTGGGAACTGAAGGGAACACACTGACGCGGGAAGGCCTGTAATCTACTTCAACAGTTGAGGCCGCTCGAAAACGGTTCACTTCATTCTTGGGACAGTTTGTATAAGAAAGGGCTATTATCAGGTCAACCTCAGTGGAGCGAAACCTTGCATGAAACGTTGTCCGTAGCAAATATTTCCGCGTCCCACATATATATCAACAGTAATGATAACTCACTTTTAATACTATCTGTGAAGGCATTTTTAAGTTTGCTTGTATGCTTGCTTGCTTGCGACACTGATCCCAAAAAACGACTCAAACGATTTCCTTCAAATGTTCGAAATAACTAATTTCTGGGATAAAAATAAGTCCTAGACAGGCCTCATCCCCAAGAAAAATTAAATAATGTAAAAAAACTCAAACGAGTTCGCACGCAGCACGCTGACGTGAGGGAAGTGAATTTCCACATAAAAACTTATAAAACTCAAAATCAGTGTAAAAACATACATTTATTCCAATTTTTATTGAAATCTGAAAACTGTTATTTTTTGGCTGTTCTGATGCTCCTGGTTTCATTTACTCGCAAAGCTGGGAATACAATTTTTCGCATTATAATGTTAGGACAAGGTTCAGACAGGCTTGAAAGTAGGTGTGAGGTTGCTGAGGATGATAAAAGTACTCAAACAAAGGAATAACAGGCTTTTCTAGTGTAAAACCCCCATAAGACAACGTACTGTGTTTAGTCTAAACACATTTTCTTTAATAACTTGGTAAATAAGTATGCTAGAATGTCGAGAGAGGGCTTAGAACTTTTGCCTCACTAATTCCCATATTTGTACATGCATTAATTTTACATACAGGGCTTTTCTGACCCTTGTTGGGCCCATAAACTCGAACTTTGAAAGAATAATCCCCAAAAAAGGGGTTTAGAGTTTTCCGATTGTTTTTCCCAACGAACTTGTCCAACTGATTACAGAAAGGAATGTCCCTACTAAATTTTAAGTAAATCGGAAAAAATGCGACCGCTAAAGTGCAAACACATATATATATATACAATTTTGAACGACCCCCCAAAACGTGATCGGGGGTCACGTTAGGAACTTCTATGGTGGTCCCGGACTTATGTTTCACCGTGCGGGTCATGCTAATAGTTCACTTTCCAAAGGAAATTCACTAATGAATAGTTACAAAAATTAACATTCGCCTTATGGAGTTTCAAATAAAAACAAATGAATTGTAACAGCTGTTCATAACCAACCAGGGAACTGTCAAATTAATACTCATGTTGTTTATGATTATTAACATGTCGTTTCCTGAGAGCAGAGGATAAAATATTTGAGTGAGGATTACATATATATTGAGTAATAAAATAAATCAAAGGGACATTGTGCTTTAAATAACAACCGAAGTTTTCCTTAAAAATGTAGAAAAGAGGCAAATGAGTTATACAAATCTGATTATAAGTAGGGGGAAGTGGTTAAATATGCTCCAAGTCATCTAAACAAACTGACTGGCCTTCCCCCGAGCAAAGCTCGGCCCCCAGGTACCATCTCGCTTATTTATGAAAGAATACCGACCAGACTCGGTATATGGCTTCAGCTGGTTGTGGTCTATTGTTAATTGCAAAAGAAAAAACATGTTTACCGATATTTCCTGTAGCAGCAAACCTGCGTACTCACCTCCAAAGTCATTTTTATGGAGAATAAGTAAAATATTACTAGCAGGTGTCCCGTTCTCCGTACGGGGATGTATCAGGCATAGAGCCAGAGGTTTTTCAATTTTATTTACATTATAATTAGCTGACGTAATAAAACGTAACTCCATAAGATTAACATTGGAACTTTGAAAGACTATGGGACAAAGCTCTGAAGTTGGAGGTTTTTTCAAAATTCCAAAAGGCACATCTAGAGAGTAAGAGCTTTTCATTGATACCAATCATGTATACAAAATAATTATTTTAGGAGTTGAAAATTGCCGAACAAAAATCAAGAAATTCTTTTAATAATATAGATGTCTTTCTTAATAATGAACATAAAGTAATAAAAGTTGGTATATGGCTTTACCTAGTTGAGTTTAAACAAAATTTCATGAAACCCTATATTTTGTGTTCCTTGTTACAGCAAACCTGCGTATTTAGCTCCCATATTATTCTTATGGAGAATAACTAAAACGTTATACATCACTCATTTGTGAATGCATATTAAAGAAACTTGGTAAGCGGCTTTATGTGGTAGCCTATGCGATATATTTATACATTGTAAATTCGCTGAGTAGGCAGGTTTGTAAACTATCATAACTTTTATTAAATCACTACCATCCTTGCATCTATATCATTTTAATTAATAAATCTTTACCTTTTTACACTGATATACAAATTGCATTTTAGGGAGTATAAAGACTATCATCGCTGTTAACAAAAATGTTTGATTCAGTTTTGCACATAACTATAAAAAGTTCATAAAAACTACAATTACAGTGAATAGCTAGAATGCCACCCTGCTGTCAAATTTATCAACTAATAAAACAAAATAACATATAGACACCTATGTATAACAAATATGTATGAATAACAAAATTTATATTTATGTATGTGTGTGTGTCCGTTAACTCGATGACTCGAGTAAAAAAAGTCTGATAACGATGAAATTTGGCTCAAATGTGTAAAATGACATTCATGACTTTGAGTTTGAAAACCATAAAAATCGGACCATGGGAACGGTGTTTTATGGGGATTTACAATTTTGCAAAAATCAGTTTTTTGCATTTTTCATCCTCAAATTTGTAAAACACTTAATTTTGGTTTCGACCATTTTATAGAGCTTAAAATGAAAAATAGTATAGTTTTTTGAATCATTAAACTAGGTTAAGTGGTTGCGTAGAAAATGAAAAAAACGTGCTCATAAAATATCCCATGTTAATCTTAGGGGAAAAATGTGTTTAGCTTTCCCTCAGTTCATTGTAATGGAAACCTCACATTTCTTTTTACCAATCAGTTTAGCTCTACAAAACAATCATTTTGGTGTCTTAATTGTTGTTGTACGTCCGACCGTTGCAGAGATATTAAAAGTGCTAAACACAGTACGTTGTCCAATGTTATCCTTATGGAGGATAAATACAATTTGATATCTTGATTATTTATGAATGTATATTGATGAAACTTGGTATGTGGCTTCAACTAGTTGTGGTATATTGATATAAGCACAAAAAAAGTTTTTTGTTGATTTTTCCCGGTAGCAGCAAACCTGCATACTCAGCCATAATGTTATTCTTATGGAGAATAAGTAAAGTTTTAGATCTCCCTTAATTATGAACATAAATTAATAAAACTTGGTATGTAGCTTCACCTGGTTGAGGTGTATTGATAATTGCATAAAAACACATATTTTGTGTTCCTTGTTGCAGAAAACCTGCTTACTCTGCCCTATGTTGTTCTTATAGAGAATAAATAAAATGCTATAGATTACTTATTTATTTATGTATTTTTATGAAACTAGGTAAGCGGCTTTATGTGGTAGTGAGAAACATGTGCATGCATTGGAAATTTGCTGAGTACGCAGGTTTGCTGTGACGGGGGTATTTAAATCCCCATCCATTTGTTATGGGGAATGTTTTGCGTTATTCCTCGTTTGCTGATAACTCTTAAAATCCTGCTATTTGTTCCCGAATCCCTGTGGGATCAAGACCTTTAATTTTAGTCGTCTCCCATCATCCTGCAATTTGCCACAATTTAGACTTAATAATTTCGTTTATAGAATTTGTATAGCAAGTGGCTTGAAGGGGCCGTAGCACCTAACCTTTCTCCAATTACACAGGCCAACGATGAACACGTTTTTTCACTAAAAATACGGTACCTTATTCTTATGTTTTTAAGGTGGTGCGGAGTCCAAATATGATACTTAAAAAGCTGTATCTCCCAACTTTTTTCATATTTTATAGTGAAATTGATTAAATTAAGCAAATTTTTATTGAATTAAATAGCTTTTATATAGTTAAAACAATTGTTGTAAATATCTAATGGAGGTATATGATGTTGGTAACACTGCTGAAACATATTTGCTGGACAAAAAAGGTTGGTTCTATTTCTCTGTTAATAGCTTATTTTTTTTTAAAGTCAACCTTATCTCACTTCACATTTCCTATGCAAGTGTTAAGTACAATGTATTATCGCGGTTGTAAAAACTCTGCTGACAGTTTTTGTTATATTTGTGGTGAGTTTGTGATTAAAAAACACCAATGAAACATTACAGACTTTGTGAAAAAGGTTTATCTATCAAACTTTGAAATTCAATTTGTTGATCAGGATAAATCTTGGGTGCCACCTTGTAGATCCGAAGAACGTGTTCCTACCACATATAAAGCTATGCCTCATGAAACAGTTTGTAAAGGCTTTACCTACAGATGGACCATGTTTCCACAAAATCTCTGCCAAAAGTTTCCACACCTTTCAGAAACTAAACTTAAAGAAGGCGTCTTTATCGGACTTGCATTAGAAAAATGATGTTTGACGTTGTTGTAACATATTGTTATAACTTTCATGTAATTATTTTTGGGACGAAAAGACACAAATTTTTATCCCGCACAGGTTTTTCTAAATACAGTATTACGGTTTTTAAGATATTTAGCTTTGAAAGACAAATATGGCCAGCATTTTGAAAAGTTACAAGGTAGAAACTTGATATTCCATAACAAAATGAGTCTTATTACATGTAATACATGTACCAATTTTAAAGTTGATATCTTCCGATATCCATAAGATATAACGTATTAAGTAAAGAACACATACATACAGATAGAAGGAAAACTAAGAGTTTTAGGACATACTTTCTTATGAACTTAGTTCTTTCTTTTTATATGAGGAATTGTATCCCAAAGTTCTGAAAGGTATTTTTTTCAACCCGTTTATAAAGTTAAACAAATTAAAATTACAATAATAACAACCTAGTTGTCCTGTTGCTCGAATCCGTGCAAGTTTGTACCTAACGAAAGGTTATTTCAGTTGTAAACAAACATAACGAAATATCTGATATTTAAACGGATGATAACATCTGAGAATAATGCGTATAACGTACTTTCAAACAATACGTGGTTTACACTTCCGCCGGCGCCGGCGCCGTCGCGTCGGATAGCGACACTGTTCCGAAAATTCAGCCCTTTAATTTATTTAAGTGAGGCCTTTTCTAAAAATTCTGAGACGTATTGGAAAATCTACGTAAAAATATATTTAATTTGACACCTCAAACTTTAAAATCCGTTACGGTGCCGTTATCGTGTAATGTCTGTAAAGAAAAACCCTCTAGAGTATTAATACATACTGTAGGATTGTTGTAAAACCAGAGCAAACGAGGACAATCTTAGGCCTATCCGTTTTTTAAGTTGTTTAACGCGTACGGGTAATTTCGGATCGGTCGAGGGAATTTTTTTGGGTCGGGTTGTGGTAGACAGTTGTTCCGGTAGCAACAGATTGTGTGCATCCCTGGGATGCCATGCCCATTTCTCAGAAGGGAGAGGAGGGGGCGGTACTTCTGGTGGGTTTGGGGGTAAGATGGCGGAAAGATGGTGGTCTTCGTTACCAAATATAAATGGGACCAGTTTGAAACGTTACGAAATTGAAGGCCTCCCAAACCGAACAGGGTAGCTACGCTGATTTACAGCAGGTGCGGCGCATCAAAGAGAACCCTCGGGTTTTCCAGAGAGACTACCTTCCCCAACCTCTTTCACCTGCGTTGAGTACTTTTCATAGTATATTGGAGTCAAAATGGCAGACACAGGGAGTTTACTTAACGACGTTCAAAATAAACTGATGATAATGATAAAATGCGTAGGAGTATGGTCAGTTTGCGATTTCGTTCGTTTCAGTGTTTAAGGATTATTATTAGTCCTTTGAGATTTTAAAAACAAACAATGAACTTCCCGTATTTCAAAACCTATTGTTATGATAATTGCTCATGGTTAAAATTAAAGGAAAACTTAACGTTAATGGTAGGGAGGATAGAGACTAAATTCTAAATTGAAGCCAGTTACTTCAATAGGCATTTTACTTAATTGATAGCTTATTTTAACTTAGTATTTGATAAACATTTAAACAGGGTCAACTGTGTATGTTGAAACATATATGTAGCCTATACTGCCTATATTAAAATGTGGTATTACTTACTATGGGTGTTAGATATTGCCCAAGTTTCAAATCTATTAGTGCTGTACTCTGAAGTGCTTTTGAAGGTTGTCCAAACTGATATTAAAAATATTTCAAGATGGCGATCATTATAAATAGCGACGAAAATTGCATCCTTATTACGCATATATAAATTAATATTTTTCCGTTTACAATGGAATTGCTCTTAAAGTGAACATACAAAATTAAGATTTATTTTATTTTAGAGGTTTTAACTAAATACTTAAGAGTATTATGTTAAACAAATGATTAAAAATGTAGATTTAGTTTTTACTTTTGTTATGGTTATACATAACAATTTAGAGCCTTTTAGAACATTATGATACATTAAAGAGGTTTTTTGGTTTGTTCATATTCCTACAACAATTTAAGCTGAGAAAATTAAAATGACCAACACTTCACTATAATTGCTGTGTAAACGATGTTTAATGGCACTTGTAATATTGTAATGTTTTATGGGTTTCAGTTTGATATTTCCAGATTGTTATTGTGTAAATAACACCTTTGGTAAACGTATCTGTAAAATGTCCCCGTGAAAAAAAGGGTTGTATTAATCTCACCTTTCAGTGACAAGACTAAAACGATTTATTGTGCACAGTTCGTAATAAAGACAATGTATTCATACAGTTCTCAATATTTCTATGAAAATTCAATCTTTTACTTAATATTGTTTCAATATTTCCTTTAATAAACTATGTCGTACAGTTATTAATTCATCCAATATGAAAACACCATAATTTTAGTACAGTCGCATCGCTCGACCAATAATCCTTTTTTGTTCCTTTACTAATGTTTCTTTATTGGCTTAACACTTGATAATTAACTAACTTACCCCATAATTATTTATTAATCCACTTTCCAATAAATGCAACTTTCCGACAAAATTACTTGTATTTTAAGATTATTGACATACGTTTGCCATGATATAAAAACCCTCCCTTTATCAATCATATAAAACTAACTGTAATAAATAAATATACAAATTATATATTATATTACAAATTTAAAACGCCTCAAACTCCCTTGATCACAGTCAACCTCCATAGGTAGACTCGCAAATACCACCTATTCTTAAGAAATTCACAATGAATGTATATGTACTAAATTACCACTTAAAGGCCATTTAGCATGTTATTTTTTAAAACACATTCATAAATTATGTTACGATTGGGGGCGTGCTCAACATGGGGGGCCCATTACAAAAAATACATATTAACCTATGGGATTTTTTCCAGTAGATGCGGGTTAGTAAAACAATTTCAACGATCAATTACATGTCAACATTGGACGCCTGGAAGTTATAGAAAAGGCCCTGGGTGGAGTCTTACTAAAATAACGTATCCATAATCAGTTGGTCCCCCTACGACGTGTGGCGATCTGGGGACAGTTTTAGGAGCCATTTTAACAATTAACTGGAATACCATTTTAGTACCTAGACCAAGCGCCTTTCGTCGCTCCAAGAATAATATTTTCACCGTAACAATGACATGGCAACTTTTTAAGTGCACTGGGGTGGAGTCCTCAGGTTGGAAAAACGTATCCATACTAACAACGTGGTATGGTCCAGGAGCAGGTTTGAGGGGCCCTTTTTCAGCCATCTGGACAACGTATTTTCTTCACAAGTGCCAAGTTTTTAATGTGGTCACATGGCAACTTTGAGCACAATGGAGTGAAGCCCTGAGATAAGCGGTTATGAAAAAACTACTTCAAATTTTATGGATCTGTGAAAATTTGCCCAAATCACACCAAAATATGGAACAAATAACGAGGCAACTTTGCCAGGGGACGTTAGGGGGACCCTAACGTTGGGACGTATTCAACGAGGGCATCGTTTAAGAGCAGCGGGGCTTTGTAAACTTACCTAAAGAACCAACACACGTCAAAATTAGTTGTCGGGATGTTGGATAGAAGAAACCTGTGGGGTGGATCCCTGAGGTTGGTAAAAAAGTATCCGAAGTAGTCCCACAAAAATATAGAATGGTCCGGGAGCAGATTTTCGGCGCCGTTTTCGAGCCGTTTAGAAAAACATTTTCTCCATAAAAATAACATGGCAGCTTTTGATGCCAACGGGGCGAAGCCCTCAAGACTGGGGATAAACCAAAAATATACCTAATTTTTTTGGTGATCTACAACGTTGTATGGTCCAGGAGCAGCTTTGAAAAGCTTTCTCGCAATAACTTGGGGTACTCTTTTCTCCATAAGAATAACATGGCAACTTTTGGCCAGTGGGGCGGAGCCCTAACTTCGGGGTTACAAAAATAAAACGTTACCATATGTTATGGATCAGTGACAATTGGCTAAAATATAGAGAGAATAACATGGAAACATTGCCGTGGGGAGAAGGGGGGAAGAAACGCTAATGTTGGTGGGGTCACATATCCAACGTTAGGGCATAATTAAACAGATACGGCTTTGTAAAACAAATCCAAAGAACCATCACACGTCAAAATTGGACGTCGAGAAGCGGTAAGAAGAAGCCAGAATGGCGGAGTCCTGAGGTTGGGAAAAAAGTATCCGGAGTCATTTAGTCCCGCAATAACATGGTATGGTTCGGGAGCAGATATGAGGAGCGTTTTTCGCAATCACCTTGAATACTCTTTTCTCCATAAGATTATCATGGCAATGTTTTAGCCATTGGGGTGGACCCCGAATAAAGGGTTATAAAAAACCTATCCAAATATTTTAGATCATTGACAACTGGCTAAATCACGCAAAAAAACGGAAAGAATAACATCGAAGTTTTGCCAGGGGGCAAAGCCATAAGGTTGGTGGGGGGGAAATTCAACGATGGGGCATCATTCAAGAGATATAGCTTTGTGAAAAAAAATTAAAAAAATCATCCCACGTCGAAATTGGACATCGGGAAGTAATATAAAAAGCCAGAGGGGTGGAGCCGATTGGGGAAAAACTATCTGAATCATTATAGTCCCCCAACAATATGGTCCGGGAGAAGTTTTGAGAAACCGTTTTCAAAATCAACTGGGACACACACGCACAACTTCTTTATTATTATATAAATTTTCGTCATGGAAACAATATGGCAAAGTTAAAGGAAATGGGGTAGAGATTTAAGTTTGTGTTTATAAGAAAATATATCATAATTAAATGGGACAGTTAAACCTGGATAAAATCATGCAAACGGACGTAAATCATAATATATGGCAACTCTCTCAGGGGGCGGAGCCCTATAAGGTTGATGGGAAGGACGTATCCAGCGTAGGGGCATCATTCAAGATATGTGGATTGATAACACAAATCCAAAGAACTTTACCACGTCAAAATTGGTTGGCGGGAATAGTGATGGAAGAAGCCAGTGGGATAGAACCCTGAGGTCGGGAAAAAGGTATCCGACATATTTTAGTCCCCCAAAAACGTCGTATGCTCCGAGAGCAGTTTTGAGGAGCCGTTGTCAAGCCAATTAGAAAAATAGAAATATTTTCTTCATAACAATAAAACGGTAGCTTTTAATCCCAGTGTGGCAAAGCCTTGAGGTCTAGGGGTAAACAAAAAAATATCTATAACATTTATTTTGGTCATTTATATAACTTTGTATGGTCCGGGAGCAGTTTTGATTATTCGTTTTCAAAATCACCTGGACACACACGAACTACTACTTTATTATTAGAGGTAACAGACCTTTCTTTCTTAAGAGCATCATCGTAACTTTTGGGCGAAGCTCTAAAGTCCTAAGACTTTGATTATTAGCTTTAAGCCTTCGTACGGGCAACCTAATTGACCATGCGAAGTTTCACCCCATCGGATAAACGGTGTAGGAACACATGGACGTAAAACAAAAAACAGATACACCCTACCATCTTTCTTGGGCGAGGCTGGAGGACGAAAGGAAAAGTACTACAACAACGATCTTGTTTGGAAAGTTTAAATTAAATAATACTTGTATTAATATAATACGGTCTTGCACATTCAATCCACCTTTTAAGTAGGAATTAATAATAACAATTACCTTCATGATAATTTCAAAAAATGTATTACGACTTCAAAACACAGTGAAATTATCAAGAAATTATTAGAATTTAAAGCATATTTTAGCTGTTTGAAGTCAATGGTGCAAATTACACGACTTTGGAACGCGGCGAATATCTCCAGATTTATTGTAAATTCTATGCACATTTTGACGTTTCGAAATCAGCTTATTAACCAGCCTCGACTTCGAAACGCCGCTAAAATATCTATATATATATATATCTATATATGTGTCCGTGAATGCGATAACTTGAGTAAAAAACGTCCGATTTCGATGAAATTTGGCTCAAATGTGTAAAGTGACATTCATGACTTTAAGTTCGAAAACCAGAAAAATCGGGCCATGGGAAGGGGGGTTTATGGGAGTTTTAAATTTTCCAAAAATCAGTTTTTTGCATTTTTTACCCTAAAATTTTATAAACACTTAATTTTGGTTTAGACCATGTTATAGAGCTTAAAAAAACAAATAATATGGTATTTTGAATTATTAAGCTAGGTTAAGTGGTTGCTGAGAAAATCCAAAAAAACCTGCTCATAAAATCTCCTATGTTAATCTTATGGGAAAAAGGTTTTTGGCTTTTCCTAAGTTAATTTTGATGTAAACTTCACATTTGCTTTTACCAATCAATTCAGCTCCACAAAACAATCATTTTGGTGTTTAAATTGTGATTCTACGTCCAACCGTTGCAGAGATATTCAAAGTGCTAAACACAGTACGTTGTCCAATGTTATCCTTATGGAGAATAAATAAAATTTGATATCTCAATTATTAATGAATGTATATTGATGAAACTTGGCACGTGGGGTCACGTAGTACTGGTATATTGATATTTGCACAAAAAATTGATTTTTTGTTGATTATCCCCGTAGCAGCGAACCTGCGTACTCAGCCCCCATGTCATTCTTATGGAGAATAAGTAAAATGTAATGACTCCCTTAATTATGAACATAAATTAATACAACTTGCTATGTGGCTTCACCTTGTTGAGTTATAATGATATTTGCATAAAAACCCATTTTTTTAGTTCCTTGTTGCAGCAAACCTGCTTACTCATCTCCCATGTTATTCTTATGGAGAATAATTAAAATTGTATATATCGCTTATATATGAATATATTTTTATAAAACTTGGTATGCGGTTTTATATGGCATTAAGACATATATTATGCATTGGAAATTCGCTGAGTACGCAGGTTTGCTGCGACGGGGGTATTTACATTACAACCAAACTAGTTCCTAAAATTCGATAACCTGTGAGTATAGCAGTCCTGGGCAATGACTAAGGTTTTGTAAGATTGGGTTAAGGACAGGTTTTGACTTTTACCAATGGTTGGTAAAGTATAATAAGTATATATCATTAATATACACCATGCGATTAGTCTATCTACTTTACTTTTTACATACTGTAAATAAAAACTGTGATGTAAAATTTGTTAATGTCTATTACTAGCTTTTGGGTAGTATGATTATTTAGTTTGGGAAAATTTTCACTTGCTATATCTTTTTAATTCTGACTTAGTGTTATACTTCATCTTAAGCTGGACCAGGTGTAGATGAAACCCCTCCGTAAATTACAGTTTACGCACCAGATCAAACTATATTGGTGGGAGTCACAGCCTAGTAAAAACGAATTGATATTGTCTAAAATAATACCTTACAGCACAATGATTCAGACATATTTTTAGGGAAGCTTTGCTCATAAAAGTTCAATAAATTGTATTTGCAGATTTTGCACTAGTATTAAAGAAAATATTTTCATCTTAATATAAATGTGTTCCTAGTTCTCATGAGTATAATAACTATAAAAGATAGGTAGAAAACTCACAGGCAGGAAATTAAATTAATTTTCAACCATCAATTGAAACAATTCTTTAGTTCGACATTTGATCAAAGAAGACCCTTTTTATTGAGAGCGGTTAAATCAATCAAAGACATTTCAGTTCGGCTTCACATTTTATTTACATTTTAATAACCAAATCAGCTACCGATTCAGCTGTATAAATTATACTGTTTACCCCAGACTATTAAATCCCTCAGCCTTGAATCCTACTAGGACACAATTAACCTGAAACAGAGAAACCCTAATAAAAAATGCATACCTAAAACCAGGCAAAAAGAGAATCATCTTTTTTGACTAGATTACAATGTTCTAAACTTGAGGACGATATTTTAACCCTAACCTTACCTCATGTTATGTGTTTATATACTATATACTATTAAATCTCCGCAGAGATAATTTTAGAGTTTACATACATTATTTTAAAGTGCGAGTATATTATGTTAAATTATGACGGACTACAAGTTTCTATCGAAAAAAGGTAATAAGGTTGTCAACTAACATAAAATAATATGGAAACACCTTTCACAAAATAATGTTCCATGAGCATTAGGAATAATTTTGTCTGTGTGACTAAATATCCATTATTGGTTGTATTTTAAAAACAATAGTTCTTTAACACTCTCTTAAGTGATATATAATGAATTTATATCAGTGTGTATGCAATGTAAAAGGTTTTGTGAAATAAGTAACACATGTTTACATAGTATAAAGTGATCGAATAAGCAAACTATGTAAAATATTTTCAAGTGACGTTGATCTTTGGCGCTTGTAAATTTCATATTAATCCCATGCCCATACCGCCGGATCCTGATCCTTGGCCCAAAGCTGAGCTGTAGTTTAATTTGGTTTCATTAATGTGTTCCTTTATTATTAACCTAAATGTAAATCGCGTAATGCACTTCACCGTTTTATAGAGCATGTAAACGTAACTGTGTAATAAATGTTGCTATTTTCTAAAAGTATTACTTTACTTAATTAATATTACATTACTTTGGGAATGTTTATGAACTTTTTCGTTTACTTTAAGTTATAATAACTCTGGCATCTGGATCAGTTTGCACCTCGGGCTTAGTTATACACCTTATATTTTACGCCATGGATTCGACCTTAATCTAATGTGAGTTATAATCTAAGAATCCGCACTGTGCGCTACAGATAAAATAATTACCAGTGATTACTGCTCCTTTAAGGTAATTAGTAAAGGAGTAATTTCCCTTAATAATGTATTCCATGAACAACAAAGTATTTTGCACCTGCTATCAGCTTCCCATTCTAATGATTGTATAAGTAGTTGTTACAAGAAAATATTCGTCGTGTACATAATTGCAAAAATTATTACATGTTTTTAATGTGTTGATATCATGATTAGCAATACAATTTCAAACCTTTTTCTAACGGACACTTTAAATTTTATTTCACCTATCAGCTTTCGTATAGTTCACTTCAAATTTATCAATATAAAAAGGTTAACATACCTTGACGTCAGCAATTCCTTATAGTAACAAAATGTTGACTATAGTTTCGGCTAGCACGTAGCCATTATCAAAACTCGATAATGGCTACGTGCTAGCCAAAACTATAGTCAACATTTTGTTACTATAAGGAATTGCTGACGTCAAGGTATGTTAACCTGTTTATACTGATAAAACAATTCCGGAAGGCTTCAACATGAATAAATTCAAATTTATGTTCTGCAACGGTTAACATATGCCGTTATAAGTTGAATAAATTTAATTAGGATTTGCAAGTTGTAGGCTGTCAAATACACTCAGTAATCTCTATTGCTTAAACCTTCAAGTCTTGAGATGTTGATGTGTCTTATCCACTCATCTATCAGTTAGAATCTGCCATTAGGGGGTCCCTCTGCTAACATATTGAAAAATAATAATAAATTGTACTAAACAAAATGGTAATCCCGAAACAATTTTACTACTTTATATTTACAATTGTGTATAGATAACCAACAATAATAATTTTGGTAGTATAATTTTTTTTGTATGTGTCGACCTGTTCAAAGGGAATCAGCAATAAATAGAGGTCAGTAAATAGCTTGAGCAAAAATAGTCAAACAAACATAAATGTTATTGTTACGTAAGACTACACATTGATTAATTTTGCTGTATCAATATTACATATATTTCTTATCAATCGTTAAATTATACGTTAAAAAATTAGATGGTACTTAATAGGAGTCTCAAAAATAGGTTTTTAGAATGTTTGCAAGACCAGATTAAGAACAAATGGAAGAGAAAAATAGTGTACATTGTACAGCAATTGTGGATACAATTTAGACGCCCTGTTTTCGTTATATATTTTAATAGGGGGATTTAAAAATACGTAATAAACAGCGTCTAGAGACTCAATAAGACTCAATAAGACTTTATTAATGCCATTAAACATATAGTACAAAGCAATAGGCACAGGTCACATTTATACATGATTAAATTTAAAGGTCAGTATGGGATGACAGTTACATTATTGGTCTATCTACAAAATCAAAATTAAAATATTCATCTACAGAGTAAAAAGACATTTGTTTAAGCCACATAGACACAACATTCTTAAACCTACTTGTACTTAACATTCTAACAGGTGTTGGTAACTTATTAAAAAGTTTTAACTGCAAATAAAAATGACTTTTAAAAGTTTTTGTCAATCTAGCATGAGGAGTGATGAGATTTTCCCTTTGTCTGGTATTATAACTATGGTTAAAAGATTGTTGTTCAAATCCAGTGATATTATCTCTAACATGTAGTAAATTACTTAAAATAAACATGGACGGTAAGGTTAAAATTTTATGAGTCTTAAAACTAGTTCGACAAGATTCACGGGGAGCCAAGTTATCCAATATTCTCAAGGCCTTTTTTTGCCATACAAACACTCTTTGACTATGAGAGGCATTACCCCATAATCTGACACCATACCTAATTACTGAGTGAAATAACCCATAATATACCGTAACAAGAACTTCAGTGCTGACACATGTTTTGAGTTTTCTCATTAAATAAATAACACGAGACAGTCTCCTAATTACAAATGATATGTGAGGTTCCCAACTTAGTTTACTATCAATATACATACCTAAAAGTTTTACATTAGTAAGGCTATCTTCATTGAAATGAATATTGTTCATAGAAAAGCAGACTTGCTCAGTTTTTGATTCATTAATTAATAAGTTTTTACTAGTAAACCATTGTTTATATTCATTCATAGCGATAGTAAGCATGTTTTTTGATATACCGCTTAAGTATAACAATCATAAATTAGAAGCAATTCCTTAGGCTCATACATGACCACCCCATTCATAATCGTAATGCGTTACCATGCTAACTGCACCGGCAGTCCTCGCCTCCTCCATATCATACACGAATAAACCGTATACACTAAACTGTATGACTTAATACACTTACCATAACTGCATTTATCATCTTATAGATCATACTTAAATATAGTATTTTCTAAAGCCTTTTAACATTTTTTCAAGCGTATTGAGTAAAACATACAACCAAGGCGTAGCATAATGTAATATTATGCTGTAAACAGGTATCATCGTAAAATATGTAGAAAGTTTACTTATATTTCACTCATAAAAGTAAAAGATATGGGTAGCATATTAATTAATTAAAATTGTTTAGTAATCTTTATTTATACGCACATATATTATTTATACAAAATATTGTATGTGCGTATCATTAAAAAAATTATTACAATGCACTGGTTGCACTTTAATCATTTTGTATTTTACAAAATATATTTCGATTTATTTACTGTAGATAACATGTTAATATTGTTTCTCAAACGTATACCTGCTGAAGTCTAACAAGTAAAGGTCCAAACTGATTGTTTACTTAACACTGTTCTAATTGCATGAAAATATAAAAAATACATGTATTGTTTTCTAATTATTGCTCTGATACCAATTTGAAATATTTTTCTATTCGTAATTTTCTCCTGGAGTCATAATGGTTACAGGGACCCAATTTGAATGTTGATCAAATTATTTGTTTACTCTTATTTTTATAAAGACAATAGCTAAAAACTTAACAAAGGATTTATTTTTATAGACATGTTACTAAATGTTTGGATTGAAAAACTTATTTACAAACCGACGATAAGGTAGTGAACTGTAAGTTCGCAGCAGTCAAGCTGTACGAGTGTCGTGACCATCTAGATTATATATTTGTTATGCTAAGCAGATTCTTACATCTACGTAAATATCATAAACGCTATTTTACAGAGGCAAACTCTGAAACGAAAAGAGGTATTCGATGATTTAGTATAGTGTAGTTTAAAACCCTTAGTAAAGTAGTAGTTATTAAGAAATTTCCTTTGGAAAGTGAACTATTAGCGTGACCTGCACGGTGAAACTTAAGCCCGGGACCACCATAGAAGTTCCTAACGTGAACCCCTGAACACGTTTTGGGGGGGTCGTTCAAAATTTTATATATATATATATAGACATATATATATGTGTGTTTGCACTCTAGCGGTCGCATTTTTTGTCCGATTTACTTCAAATTTGGTAGGGACGTTCATTTCTGTAATCAGTTGGACAATTTCGTTGGGCAAAACAATCGGAAAACTCTAAACCCCTTTTTTGGGGATTAATCTTTCAAATTTCGAGTTTTTGGGCCCAAAAAGGGTCATAAAAGTCCCAGATGCAAAATAAATGCATGTAAAAAGATGGGAATTAGTGAGGCGAAAGTCTTAAGCCCTCTCTCGTCATTCTAGCATACATATTTACCGAGTTATTAAAGAAAATGTGTATCGACTAAACACAGTACGTTGTCTTATGGGGGTTTTACACTAGAAAAGCCTGTTATTCCTTTGTTAGTGTACTTTTATCATCCCCAGCAACCTCACGCCTACTTACAAGCCTGTCTGGACCTTCTCCTAACCTTATAATGCGCGAAATTGTATTCCCAGCATTGCAAGTAAATGAAACCAGGAGTATCAGAACAGCCAAAAAATCAATATTTTCAGATTTCAATAAAAATTGGAAAAATGTATGTTTTTACACTTATTTTGAGTTTTACAAGTTTTTATGTGGAAATTCACTTCCCTCACGTCAGCGTGCTGCGTGCGAACTCGTTTTAACATTCTAACATTGTAATATTCTCTGTTGTTTATTTAAGATTTTTATAATATGTTTTTCATTAAAAAAAATATGTCTACCCATTATTTTGCAGGAATTCAAATTGAAACTAACATGTTTTTCACGTATAAAGTAATATATTATAGAACAAAATAATGCCACATTTTCCCACAAATATAAAGTGCAAAGTTGTGAAATCAAGGAACCAATAGCTAGGTAATTGAATCATTTTCATATAGTTTAATAAAATTAATTTAATACCAAATAATCTTAACGTAGTTGACTAAAATGTTTAAGTTAAAGTTGTTCATTTATAAAACAGCTCTCTTCTTTTATTGTTAAATCCAGCCAATGTGATACTGTAATTGTTAAACATGCTTGCGAATAGAATTAATTTATGTAATTAAAAAATGCACTGTAAGTATAAAATGTGTGTTACCTCTTTCACTCAGTAAAGCGGCAGACAGTTCTCTTTGAATCTTTCATGCGACTCATTCTAGCATTGACGCAAACACAAAGGCAACACCGCTTACGTATCGACCTCAACTGTGAAACTCAACGGTTGCCTAAATATCGATTGAGGTCGTAAAACAGTATCGAAATCATGGATTTGAAGTAGTCATTAGTGGATGTAAACATATTGTCTGTAATTCAAACGTGCATTGTGTTTCTGGAGTGTTAACACTCTGTAGTCATACAAGTATTTGTAATATTTATTGTTGATTACCTTACTTTATTTTACTTATTCTTCATAGGCAGTCTTGAAATATGGCACTGAAGGCGTCACGTGTCATATGGTAGGTTCACAAATCTTAGGCTAGTTAGGTATTAAGGCTAGGTTAGGCTAGGTAGGTATACTACCACCACCGCAAAAAGTGAGTAAGTTTGGTTTGTGTTATGTCTGGTGTTGTTCGGTTGGATATGTTGGAGATTAATATGCTTGCTTAGTTTGTGATTATTATTTGCTTTTATATCATTTTAGAATCATTTGTAAATTAATGTAATTATTTTCATTTAAAAAATACCTGACTTTACAAGTACGGTAGTTACTCTAAGCTTTTCAAAAATAGTTTTGATGTAAATATTTCTGTTAAATTTTTAAAGCCCAAGAGGAGTAAAAATAATATCTCAATACGAACACTGGTCAAACTGGGTTTATTAATTTCTTCTTTCTAGTTAGGCCGCTAAAAAGGTTAAAGAAAAACTAACAGCCTAATATTTTGTGATGCTTACTGTGATAAGTGTAACAATCAGGTCAGTTTTCGATGTTAACAAAATAAATTGATTTGTTTTGATATTATTATTCAACAAAAATTTGTCAGTTACTTATGATCCAATACTCAGGACAGATCTACAGGTTTCTCCCTTTTTCGAACGGTATATTAACGGAAAATATGCAACCAAAGTATTGAAATTTTAATCTTTTTAAAAATCAAATTTAAGGTTTTTAAGATAAACCTAATCTAAATTGTTATTCCACATTGGGTGTAGAAACCGAAAATGCATTTCAAATTTACTTTTACGTGACACCCCTTATACGTGTAGAAGTATCATAACATTATCAGTTAAATAAAAACCATAAATATAGTAAAAATATCACTTATATTAATTAATCACAGAGAAAAATGGAATGGTTGTCATGACCAATATACAATTAGTTAACTAAAGTGAGTAGTGGTGAAATGATGGTTTTGCATCACTTCCGGCGCTTTTTTCCCATGTTATTCTTATGGGGATCAGTTTTTGCACCGACGCCCGATCCTACCCTACACAAATTTTCTTTTTGGCCCCTGCCTTATTTTCCCCCATTTAAAATTTGCATTAATTTTAATACATCCTTTGCAGAAATCCACGAGTTCAAAAATAACTCCACACTAAATAAACAACACATGTAAACAACTTAGAAGTTATTGTATAGTAGAGGAGAATTACCGGTTTAACCCCAGAATCGGCGCTTTTTCCCCATGTTATTCTTATGGGGAGCTGTTTTTGAGCCGACGCCAGCTCCCGCCTATAGAGCTCCCGCCCGCTGGTCTATATTAAATATACTCTTGCCTATATTAAATATATTGTCCCCATCCCCATCCCTCCTCTATATTTTTAAAAATTAATTTTCAAATTCTAAAAAACTATCTTTGGTGTTTACTGTCCGATTTGTCTGCAATTTGGATATGTTATTGTCCTAGTGTTTTAATAAATTTTACATTTCCCAAATTCACTATTACGGTTGAACTGCCAACTATTTACTGACTTTTGCACCCTAATTTCCGTTTTGACTCTTGCCATATTTTGACCCTAAAATTCATTTTAATACATCCTTTGCAGAAATCCACGAGTTCTGGCTACTTGGGAACCCGAGCCATTTGACATATAATAAATCACCCTTCCTCCTAATTACCTTCTCTACCAAATACATGTCTTTATATTTAGTCTTTAACAATTCTTCTGTATAAAATCCTCCTTTGATTATATTGCCATTCTCATCTTTCAAAATATAAATCACAGGCTTTGTTTTCTTAACTTCTGCTATTGTAAAAAGCTCTCCCGTCCAGTTGGGGGTATATCCTTTACTAAATACATGTTTATATTTAGATATCCTTACACTATCACCCACCTTATATCTTGGCTTTTTAACTTGTACTTTAGATGCTAACCTTTCGTGTACGTCTTTAGAGTTCTTAGCACTTACTTGGTTAGGTTTCATGCCTATGGATCTATGTACTTTATTATTATATATCCTTATTAACTTTGGAAGTAAATCCAACCACTTGTAACTCCCTTGTGCACTAAACTCTCTATACAACCAATTCTTTAAAGTTCTCTGGAACCTTTCCACAATAGCCGCCTTAGTTGTAGAGTAAGTGTGGTAGTGATTAATATTTAGAATTTTCATTAGTTTGGTAAAATGTTCATTAAAAAATTCTTTTCCGTTATCAGATTGAATATTTTTAACTCCCTTTGGGAGAATAGTTTTTATAGCTTCTGTGACTACTAATCCAGTTTTATTCTTTAGTGGAGCAGCATAAGCTTTTTTAGAAAATGTGTCTATTAAAGTTAAAATATATTTATTTCCAGAATTCTCTCTAGCATAATTCCGCATATCTATTAAATCTATTTGAACAGTTTCGTTTATACCCAACACCTTAAAAGACCTTCTAACAAAGTTCTTTCTCGCGGGCTTATGCAATTCGTAAGCAATTTTTTCCATTTTTTATTCTTTATTTTTAATGTTAACGTATCTGCCAGTCTCTGTCGTTTCAAAAACACCTCCATTGCTACCAACTAACATACCATCACTCATTCTTTGATATACATAGTTTTTTGGCAAATATGCCCCTCCATCTAAAGTCTTAAATCCGCTTAAAGATGTAGGGTCTGCAACCAACAATTTAGGATTGTACATCATCAAATCGATTTCATTATTGTCTTGCATAAATTTATTAGTTTTATTGTTAAACCTTAATGCGTGTGATTTTAAACAAATATCAAATTTAATATTGTCTTGTCTAAAAGTTTTATTATTATCGTCATACCTCAAAACCTGTGACATTAAACAAATATCACTCCTATCTTTGCCTTCAGGTACATTCTTTATTAATTTGTCCTCTGCATCCCACACATCGCCATCTAATGTTAATACATTATAATATTTATCCCCCTGTTTTATTATGCTTTTCTCACCTTTTGTTAATATTTGATTAACAACAGCCACATCATTTGGCAACGTTCCAGGTAAAATGTTTGTTAATTGCTTATTTTTACCATCAAATTTAAGACCGTCTAAAGTCACAGTCTGATGTTTTGTAACACAATCGTTCTCATCAACAGCGGGTTTAACACGAACTAGCCTTTTATTATTAAAATCCCAAAAGTTTAGATCCATTTTTGGTACTTGAGAGACGTTTACAACATCATCGCTTTCTTTACCAGCCAACAAATTACTTATTTTTCGCTTTTTGGCATTCCAAATACCATTCTCCGATTCCAAAAATTCATAATTATTATTGTCTTGTACAAAGACACCATCTTTTCTTATTAAAGTTTGCTCTAATGTGGGCACATCGGTTGAGCTTTCACCTCGTTTAACATTAGTAATTTTGCGTTTATTAGCGTTCCAATTATTATTCTTGGATTCTAAAAACTTATATTTAGTATTACCTTGTACAAAAACATCACCTTTCCTGGTTAACGTCTGCCCCAAAGTCGATACATCATCAGTAAACTCCCCACCTTTAACATTACTAATTTTATAATTTAAAGCATTCCAACAATCATCTTTTAGATTTAAAGTAGTTTCTTTAAAACTTCTAGCTTCTGGTTTACTATACGGGTTATATACGCGATAAAATTTATCTATCATATTTTTATTTAATAAACAATTCCACTTTCCCTCAATTCTTCTATGATAGAATCTATCTCATTATCCACTCCAGAATTTCCCGCCAATCGGCTTAACCAAAGCAGTCTTAACCTATCTACAAGCTCATTAGGATCGTCCCAATAAACATAGTCTATTTTATTACCAGTTACCTGCCTTAAACCTTCACCAACAGTCTTAAACAGGGGTTTAATTATATTAAGATATTTAGTGTGTTTATTACTTGACATCGCCGCACCCGGTTTATAACCCTTTAAATGTGCATTTGTAGCTTCCAAAATCTCTTTATAATTTTGCAAATCAGCCTGACTATAGTTTACGGGTTCTTTTAAAGTTAACAATTCCCACAATCCCTTTGTCCCTTTATAAATTTTTTCTCCAACTGTAACATCATCATTGGCAATTTGAACTTCCTGATTCCCAATAAAAAATTTATTTCCTTCTCGCCTAATACCATATGTGGTATCTGTCATACTACTTCTACTAAGGTAATTTCCTAAATAGTCTGATGCTAAAAGACCAAAATCTAATTTGTGCGGTGTTATTTGTGTTATTCTTGGTATTCTAGACGGGGTCTTTTCTAAAATCATTGGGAGAACCGGCCTCTCTGTTTTTGTGGCTAAATTTTTTAATTCTTGCAAAGGCTCTATTAAAGGTTGGAATGTTTGGAACCTCTCTTCAGCCTCTAGAAATTTACCACGTTTTAACGCCCTATATTTTTCTCTTATTTGTTTTGCAGACTCTACCAATTCTTGTTGAATATTTGTTTTCATTTTATTTACATTTTATTTATCTCATTTGACAAAGGATTATACTCAAACACCTTATCGTGTATTATTAGGCAATATGCAGATGTGTTTGAAGGGACGTTTTCTGCAGTTTCAATTTCTAATTTAATATCTACAACCCCCTCTTTGATTGATTCATTCTGCCTAGAACAATCTATTACAATTAGAGGATATTTCTTTATAAAGTCAGCTCTGTTAAACATAGGATCGGGGACGGTGTTGTAGTAACTCTCCCTAAACCTCACAAACATCTCATAAGCTTTAGAAGCATCTCCATTTTCAAAGTCGAGATTTAAATCACTATAAGGATAATATTCAGAGTTTAAAAACACTTTGAGATTTTTCAATTTACAGTGATCAAATTCATCAGTTCTTTTTCGTGCACTGTTGTCCCTACCTGTTTGGAAACCAAATATAACATACCTGGGCTTCTCCAAACTCGATGACGTCTTAACTGACCATGTGTGTCTCTTGGTTTCGGGGTATGATGGGAGTTCGTGTAGCTCCAAACTTCTAAATGCAATTTGCAAATTTTTATTTTGCAATAACATCTTTTGTAATTGAAGCTTCTCCCCATCAGATGGTACCACGTGCGGCATCACCCACTGAATCGATTTAAGTGTAATTTTAGGAATAGGATCAACACCAGTTGGAGCATTAGATGTTGTTAATATACAATTTAAGTCGTTTTTGGATCTTTTCAACACCAATTCTTGTTTAACATTTACTAAAACCTTATTAAAATCCTCAAACACACCCATTAACAGCTCTAACGGGACACAAGTACTAAACTTGCCGCTTTTATGGAACTCCTTTAAATTTTCATCAGAATCAAATGCTGCATTTGACAATTTAGTTGTTTTATTGTAAGAGCACAATATTTTCATAAGACTGGAAATTCCCGGATTTCTTACAATATCTATTTCTTTACCAGCAACTTCGTATCTAATTTCGTCAAATAAGAATGCAAATGCATTATTTATAAAATGTCCTTTATCATGATTCTCTATTTCTCCTTTAATATACAAATAACTCCTACATGGGAGTGTTAGTAAATCTTGATTATTTATGCATATTCGAATTTCATCGGAATTATTTATTGCTAAAGTGTTGTGTGGAACATAGGAGTGATTTGTAATTTTAACCAGGCTATCATCGTATTGGAATTTTCCTGCAACGTCTAGAAAATCTTCCATTTTTATTAATAGAAAATTTTAACTTCAACCCAATTGATCGCAGAAACCTGGCATTTTGCACACTCAGCCCGTTCTTGTAAATTCTCATATCTTTTTTATATGACAAGTAATTGTAGTTTCTTCTTTATTAAAGTCAATTGGCTTGTCGTGTTGATCTGCAAATGTAATGCTAACAACATCTAAACTTCTCTTATTTACAGGGAAGTATATAATATTTCTGGGGACCTCAATAATCTTGTAGCCCGGAGGAGCTTCTGGGTAAAAACTGTGTATGGTGTGTGATTTGTCACCATTTAAATAAGACCCATTCGCAATATTACATTTTACTCTAATCACATTTACATTATTTATGTTGATTTTATTTACGGATTTAAACGCAATATCTGGAGTAGAAAATCCTTTAAATCCCAATAATTCAGACCCTAAACACGGTTTTGTAAAATCAAACACATGGCCAGAATGTAATGTGGCTTTCATAGTTTTATTATCGGCTATAAGTACAAAATCTGGGAGTTGCTTTTGAATTTCCTTCGCAAGCTCAAACACTTCGTATGTACCTTCAACAATTTCAATTACATTTGGAGCTTTGTGATCATAATAATACACATCCTCACCCTCGTCTATAGTTAATTTTGTGTCTTTAAGTTTATTTAATTTTGGAACTAGGCCTTTGTAAAATATAAGTTTGACTTTTGTATTAATTAATGCTACTTTATTTTGTATAATAACTTCAACTTTACCATCTAATGCCCGGTTTAATTCGTCAATTGTAACCTCCCCTTTTGGAGTTGTAATTTTGTGCATTTTGTAATATGTCAAAGTATTTAGAGGTTTTTTAACATTAAATATAGAATTATAACTTTGAAAATCTACCAGTCCAATTACATAATCACCATTTAATTCTATAGGAGGAAAGAACACCGACTTCAACTCTGGCTCTGTACCTGTGAATGTTATAGTAAATGAATCCATTTTTATAAACTAAAATTTTTCAGAAATGATAAACATAAAATTCCACAAATGGAACTGTTTAAATCTTGTATTTGGTCAGTTGTATAGTAAATTTTAGATGGTACAAAATATTCAATTACCTCTTTTGGAGGCTGTATTCCGAAAGGGTCAAAATATATTACAACATCTTTATTTTTACGATATGCTGTCCAATGTGTGCCCCTGTCACTGTCTAAATTAATAATTCCACATTCTCTTACTTTTGGTGTCAGTTTTCTTAGCTCGTTTTTTAGGTACACCCCTCGAAAGTGAGGCACGTCTCTTGCTGCCTCTAACAGCTGAAAGTTGTCCATCTTTTTTATTAAATTTTAATCCCATTCCCATTTTTGCCTTAGCCTTCATCAAATTTGTCACTGCATAAGCTGCTGCTTTTTCGGCCAGACTGGCGTCCTTTGCCGAAACCCTAGTCCAAGCCTGGTCCGCTAATCTCATATCTGCCTTGTTCCGGGCGGCTGTATCAGGATTATTCATGTAGAATATGTCGTGCTCTTTACAATAAGAGTCTAGCTTATTTTTTGGAGGTACATTTCTGGCTAAATTTTCACGTATATTAGTTCCTGGACCACAATATGAATACGACGGGATGTGGAGTGGGAAAGGAAGGTTGTTTATAAGGGTATTTAACAAGCCACGGCCTCTATATGGCTTTAAGAATAATCCCTTACCCTTCTTACACTTTCTCTTTGCCATTTTTATTATATAAAAAAATTATTCAACAAAGAATCAACACAATAAAGAAAATACACCATTATATAAAAAATGTCATTTATTCAACAAAAGAACAAATTTAAAATTGCACATAAAGAAAATACACCAAAGAAGTTGGGTCTATTTCCTAATAATATTCGCTGTCTTATAATAGGGCCCAGTGGTTCGGGGAAGACTGTTGTAATTTATAACTTAATTGTAAAAAAACAAGGATTAAAGTTTACAAATTTATATATAATATCCAAATCTTTAGAACAAGAAAAATATAAAAAAATAATTGAAATATTCCGTCTGTGTGATGAAGTTAAATTACACACATATTCAAACTGTGAAATCACACCAAATGATGTAGAATCACACTCAATAGTTGTATTTGACGACATAAATAGTCCAAATATCACACAATTTTTCTCAATGGGCAGACACAAAAATGTTAACAGTTTTTACTTGTGTCAATCTTACAGTAAAGTAAACAAACATTTACGTGACAATGTTAATTTCCTAATATTATTTAAACAAGACGATTTAAATTTAAAACATGTGTATAACAATCATGTGGGAAATGATTTTTCATTTAACCAATTTAGAAATCTCTGCCATCAGTGCTGGGATAGGTCTAAATATGGCTTTATTGTAATAGACAAGGAAAGGCCAAAGAATAATGGCAAATACAGATTTATGTTTGACCAATTTTATAGTGACCAAGGGCAAGGGTGTTGATGCCATCCACAATAAACCTCTTGTCGTCATCAAAAGAGAGTACCTTTTTGTTCATCGTTAATGTTTGCAGATGGTGGTTTGTGGATTTAATTCTTGTAACATTCTCGTAGTAATCTTCTCCGGTTGCAAGACAGTGTAAGTAGTGTTGGTGTCTTAAGAGATGTTTAACTGTAGCGCCGTCAGCTCCTTTTGCCTTCTTAACCTCTAGCTGCTTTTCTTTTTCGTATAACCACTGTAGAGGAATGAAAGAGTATAATTTTGGCCTTAAACCACAATATTCATACATAATTTGACCATTTAATTCATCTTTAAACTTGCCCGTAACTTTTTTGTTTTTATCAGAGTATAAGAAATGGTCTTTACTGTATGCAGAGGTGTCAAAACGGTCCAAGTCGCTTTGTATTTCCTTGTAAAAGTCCTCTGTTACTATAGAATAAAGAAGGCTGTCCGTGTCTGTCATTAAGAACTTTTTATTCTTAAATTTTGACATATAATTATAGTGGAAATCATACATGATTACTTTGCTGATATCCAAAATGGTCATTCCTAAATATATTGGTTTATCAAACTTTACAATTAATTTATTTAAATGCACAGCATGCAAGTTGTTATCGAACATTTTGCTGCAGTCAAATCTTGGCTTTGTAACATACTTTGTTAACTTAGACTCGTCTACAAGATGTATATCACGAAACTTGCGTTGGTTCATAATTGTTCGACCAAAGAGACTGTTATTTAACAGTTTGTAAAAGTCTTTTTCAAAATCATGTTCAGCTTTTTGTCGCTTTTCAATATTAAAATTAATATAGGGTGCGAGCCATTTTGATTGTCTGAATTTTAAGATTCTGTGGTATTTTGTAACTACCAAACCCAGTTCTTCGTATTTTTTTAGTGCTTTATAATGTAGAATATATTTGGTTTTGTCATTTAAGTTTGGTATTAATTTTCCATTCATTTTTTCTGGTGCGAGCGGGTAGTCATTATGCAAGTCGTGTAAACTTTTATCGTATTTTAAATCAACTTCCAAAATAAATCCAAAGTTTTCATTTTTATTGGATTTATAATCTTTCTCGTTTGTCCATCTAAAGCCATCAACGGGCAACGACTCGCACATTGCTGTAGAGTATAGCGAGTTGCAGTCTAAGTATACAAGATAGGTGCTTTCTTGATTTGGGTCATAATGTTCGCCCATGTACTTATTGTTGGCTTTAGCATAGCGCGTGGAAATCATGCTTACACCACCTCTAATGGCGTGTTCTATAAACAAATGCATGTCAGTGTCACTAAATAACTGTAATTTTATGCCGGTCATTCTAAGACACGCCTCCCATGTTAGTCCAGGCAGTGAGTACATGTGGACAGGGTCGAGTTTATAATCCTTTAAACTCAAGTCCCTAAATGTCTCAAACACATCAGCCAATAACAACACATCTGTTTTAAGGTATAAATCGTGATATTCTTTTAAATTCTTTATATTAAAATGATTCCATACGTTTTTAGCATGTTCATATTGCGCAGGAGATATACATTCTTTAGTTAGGCTGCTGTAAAATGCCTCTATGGGTGGTAGGGTCTCTAAAAACTTTTCTGGTCCTGTCATGTATTCGTATGGAAATTCGCCCTTGCGTTGTAGTAGTGGATTGTCTATAAATCTAAATGTATTTAAATTGGAAGCTAATTTGCTTAAGGGAAGAGACAGAAAGTTGTAGGAATCCAAAAATACCAAATCATCAACAGAGAACGATATATATTTTTCCATGTCCTTGGCTATGCAATTCAATTTGCGATTGAGTTTTCCCAAGTGTTGCATTATTAAATGACCATCATAGTTTTTAAGGTTGTGGAAGAATATTGGAATTTTCTTGGTTACTTTATAGTTTAAATTGCAAGCGTTGTGGGAGGGTCCTCGGAATTTGCCTGTTAGATGGCAATGGTCGCGCACTTTATCACCCAGTAACAGCTGTTGGCATATGTGGCAGTATTTAGAGTTTTTGAAGGATGCCTCTTGCTCTGGAGTCATTACAAGGGGAACATATACTTCCATCTGACTTTTAATAAAGTCATAGGTTTTAAATAACTTTTCAAAAAATACATCCATCACGTTTTCACCGCTGTACAACTCTTCGTAAATAATTTTAGAGTCTCTCACCACAACATAAGCAAATCCAGAAGGCGTGTGTTTGCCGCAGTTTATAAAACATTCGAAATCTGCATAAATCACAAAGGGAGCTTTAAGTTGATATTTGTAATTCGTAAATTGTAGTGTATCTTTTTTAGACATTTGTACTCTTTGGGCATCAAAGGGTTTACAATATGTTGTGTGACGTTCCAATTTATCTTTGGTGCCAAAATGTTGCAAACAGAACTTGCAAAAATATTTCTTATTGTTGTCTTTTGTAGACCGCAACATTAACTTATCAAAATCACGAATTAAACAGTAATGTGATTTCCGACCTTGTTGTAGAAGAAGCAAGTTGACGTGCGTGTTACTATTTAGTTTAGTTGTTCTCTGTGGATATATTGTTTTTCCTTCAATTCCATATACATTAACACTTATGTTATTTTGTTTTTCAAATTTATCAATGTCAGATATTTTTACTGGATATTTTATGTTTGTCATATTTAACTGGCCCTCATAGGGTTCGTAGTGAACTACTCGATTTGCATTTTCTTTACTATTCCTTGGTCTTAAGCTTGCTAAAACACTCCAGGTGAAACATTTATTATCGGTGTTTTTAATATTTAAAACAGCATGTTTTGATTTTATATTTTCTGGCGTGGGAATGTATGATTTGGGAGTTAGGGGCTTATATTTGTAAACATGCAACTGCCAGTATTTGGTGCGGTCATATATCCATCCACTGCCTTGAGCTTGATACTTGTGCATGGAGGTATCGATTTTTAAAAGTGAATTTTCAATTTGAGTCTTTAGCTGTGCTTTCTCAATTGATAAATTAGTTAAACTTCGAAAATCAGCAATACATTCTTTGTCAATGATTAAATCACCATTATTGTCCACTGAGTGTTTGATGAATTTTACTCTCCTAATAAGAATCCATTTGATGGGTAGAGGACAAGATTGGAGAGTGTCTAATATATCCGCGGACTCGCCGTAAAACTTAAACACATTATAGGGTCGCTTGTCACATCGTAGGTAGTGGCGGGGTTTGTTCCGGGTGATGACTCTCTTACACACATTACAAGTATTGTGGTTCTCTAGCATATGCATTTTAAAATTGCTATTGTCAAATATTTGATGACATATTTTACAAATTTTAGGAATAACTTTGTGAACAAGTCGATAATGGCGTAATAAATTGCTTCTGTTGGAGTAAGACGTGGAGCATTGTGCACAGGTCAACATTTTTTGTTGGAATGAGGGTGGTGGTTTTGGGGCTTCTATATATATCCTTGGTTGAAAATTTTAAAATTATATCTTTTTTAAATAATAAAAACATATTTTTTAACTCTAAAATAAGACATTTTTGCGGTTTAATTACTGCAAAAATTAAAAAAATTTCCAATTTGGTGGTGCAATATTATTTTTTACATACACATTTTAGGTATTAATACACATTTGGAAATGTTGAATTTGGGAAATGTAAGTGAAATTTATTAAAACACTTGCCTAGGACAATAACATATCCAAATTGCAGACAAATCGGACAGTAAACACCAAAGATAGTTTTTTAGAATTTGAAAATTAATTTTTAAAAATATAGAGGAGGGATGGGGATGGGGACAATATATTTAATATAGGCAAGAGTATATTTAATATAGACCAGCGGGCGGGAGCTCTATAGGCGGGAGCTGGCGTCGGCTCAAAAACAGCTCCCCATAAGAATAACATGGGGAAAAAGCGCCGATTCTGGGGTTAAACCGGTAATTCTCCTCTACTATACAATAACTTCTAAGTTGTTTACATGTGTTGTTTATTTAGTGTGGAGTTATTTTTGAACTCGTGGATTTCTGCAAAGGATGTATTAAAATTAATGCAAATTTTAAATGGGGGAAAATAAGGCAGGGGCCAAAAAGAAAATTTGTGTAGGGTAGGATCGGGCGTCGGTGCAAAAACTGATCCCCATAAGAATAACATGGGAAAAAAGCGCCGGAAGTGATGCCTCTTTCTGGTTTCACCACTACTAAAGTGGTTGGCCAGGAAAGGTTATCGTACACAAAGCAACAGTTAGTTTAACTTTTCGTAGTAGTTGTTTCAAGAATCCGGAAATGGTTGATCATATTGAGTTGTTTTTAATAGTTGTTAAGGTTTGTCAGAGGTTACCAAAGAGGTAACGTTTAGCAACTTGTTAAAGTAACTACATAAAACTGGTTAGCTGAAACCAATGCTTTCATGAATTGCGCCTTTTTGTGCTTCAATTTGGCGCCAAGATTATTCCGTGGCAGTGGCAGTCTTTGTGAGTTCCAGCATGGATGATAAAGTTGTGTTTGGATGAGTAGTTGTGAACTACTCTAATAAGTTGGGGTTTGGACGATTTAATACCACGTTTTGAAGGTAAGTTATCATATAATTACCAGCTTTCTTTTATGATTAAAGTTATTTGATCCAAACAATTAATTAATTTACAATCCTAGTACATGGAGGTATTTGTACAACATATCTTTTGAATCATTCATTTCGTCCTCATAAAACTGTTAGGCCTCCTTTTCATACGAATGCATAATCCTTGATCTAGACAGAACAAATTAAAACTTAGATGTAGAACCCAGCAACTTTGGCTATTCTTCCAAGAGCTAAGTTAAGCCTGGGGTTCTAGGACTGTCTAGGTTGAGGCTAACAACTAAATTAATATGGGTTGTAACAAACTAGATTATGGGGTTATTACAACTACTTTGAACATTGAGGATTGGTTAATTTAACCAGTGTGTTATTGGTAAAGATAACCAGTCAAGCTGTTTGGTTCAACTTAGAGAATATAGGTTGTAACAACTACATTTGTGATTAATCCAACTATTTTGAAACAAATTAGTTATTTTAACCAATGAATTTATTGGTTAACTTGTAAAATTGTTTGTTCCAACATATAATTTTTAACTCTCTGAGCTTAGTTAATTGAACTCATACAAATAGTTGTCCATATAGTAACCTCTGATATTGGTTGAACTAACGTATAAAAAAACTTGGATTAACCAATAATTTTTCTCTGTGTATAGTCATATTCAATAGTCATATTTGCATGCAAATTAGTTTAGGTTACTGTGCAAATTAGTTTAGTTATAAGTGTCCCGTTTGATGTGTCTCAATTATAAAACAATTGTATGAAGAGATCATTTAATATCAGATTTCAGCAATATAAACCTAAAATACATCAGGAGCATTTTCTAGACATGACAAGAACGTTTGGTCACCATTTTAATTCTTGAGGGTCTACACAAACTCTTACACTGTTATCAGGTTTTTAGACTAAAACAAGATTGTTAACCCAATAACTAGGCTTATTAACTTAAGCAATTATTTGTTTTTGCTCAAGCTCATCGAGTTTAGCTTGTAATCTATTGTGCAAGCTAAAAGGAACACGCCTATAGCTGCCTATAGTGCCTATGGCTGTATGACCGGAATTGCATTACAATCAATCTCAATATGGTGAACACCAGGAAATTTACCCAAACCTTCAAAAACACGTTTGTTTTTGTCAATAAACTGTTGCTTTTCAATATCATTACTAGTAAAACTGTCAATACTTAAGTTTAGACCTACCTTGTCAAGAACACAATCAGTTCGCTTAGTAATGTTAAGATTAACACATACATTTAAACACAATAATGGTTATACATCTGCATCTACAACTGCAAACTCTGCTTTATATGACCTACCATCTGTTTTATAGGTTAGTGTTACATTACCGATTGGCTTTATTTTGAAGTTCCTGACTCCAAAGGCTAATAAAGTTGTAGTAGTTGGTCTAAGATTCAAACTTCCGTCAGCTTCCTTAACTACCTGTTGAAATACCATGTTAGGAAAAATACTAGATTCTGCAACAGAATCAAATTTAAAATTTATCTGCGTCATTTATATTTGAATGACTTTCTACCAGCATTTGATAAGCCTTTTTGCCATTTTCATTACCTGCTTGTGAACTTGAATGTTGTTTGACAACTCATAAATTTGAAAGTCGTTTGTAGGCATATTGCTGCGATTGTCATGTACTAGGCTATCATTTGTTTTTCCATAGGAATTGAAAGAACCATAAAAGTCTACAGAATAAACATTAGTGTGCCTACCGGTACCACTCTGACACACTTTTGCAAAATGATTTTTCCTACGACACTTTGAACAAGTTTTATTGAAAGCTGGACAGTTAAAATATGTGCGGTTATAACCACATTTGTAACAAGGTTTCTTACAATTAGTTGACCCACTTTTATTTTTAGGTTTAAAATGTTTACCCTCAGGCCTACTATGGGACACATTTTGACTTGATTTGACAAAATTAGGCTTGGGCTTAAAACTAAAATTATTTACAGAAATTGTCATATCCTGAAGTATCATTGACTGCTGACGACTTACTTCAGCGACTCGGCACATGTTCTCAAGATCAGTAAAGTTTAGCATTGTCTCCCGGAGAAGGCGTTCACGCAGAGCTTCATTCTTACCCAAGATGATCCGGTCCCGTATGGTCGAACCAAAATCACAGTTCTTTGCCACACTCTTAACTTCAGTAAGGAAGTTGTAAAATGTCTGCCCTTCCATTTGTACAAATTTATTAAAACAATATCTTCCAAAAACTAAATTTTTCTTGGGACTACAATAGTCTTTAAATTTGTCTAGCATTTTAGTGAGAACATTAGCGTCTGTACCTTTAGTGAATTTAAAAGTGTTGTAGATTCTAAGGCCTTCATCCCCTATAAGGTTTAACATAATATCTGATTTAACATCATCTTCCTCTTTTTCTTTACCTGAAGCTTTAAGGTACAAGTTAAACTGCTGTGCCCACAACTTGAAGTTTGAGTCTGTGTTACCACTAAACTCTTACTGGCCTGGAGGCTTAGATTCCATATTTTCTATTTCAAGATTGGATAATTAATTAACTGCTTCACTTTAGAAGTTTGTTTTCCTTTAATTCTGATATCATAAACTTGAAGGGTGTAAGAGACTTTTAATTTTTATAAAATCATTTACCTTATAATTTCCAACCAAGCTAGTAAATCTTTCCTTCCTCGGACTTTAACCTTCCTAAGTATAAATTCCTTTCTCAGACAATAGAGCCAGTAAACCTATACCTTTTGACCCTGAACCCTATCATCATGAGATCCACAGTACCCGTGAGAAATGCTGATCCAATACTGATTCCAACTAAAGATCTCCCCATATCATGCTGAGCCAATTGCCTTCTTCCTCCCCATAAAATATTATATGAGACAGCCAATGACAGCAAACCCCAGATTTGAAGTGGAAGGGGGTTAAGAAAGATGAAGAAAATAAAGTTAGTCTGCCAAGATCATCCAACAAAAATGTATTAGAAAATTTCAGTGACTAGTAATGCGGGAATGATGGCCTTGTGCCAAAATGGAAAATTCTAAATTTAGTGAAGTTTAGCAATTTAGTGTCTGTGTCGTGAAAACTCTGGATAAACCCAAAATTCAAGTAACTCTTTTAAATTATTTTTAAACCCTTATATAAATGAACTTTGGTATTTAGTAATCACTTCATGATTCCAAACTTTTAAATTAACACATATTTTGAGTTAATACAGAAAATATGAAACAACTCTATTAGATTTTCATTTAATTTTAAATAGTTCGTGCAAGCAATATTAAATTGACAGAAGTGTAATACAACTGATAATTAATTATAAGAATAATGATTGCAAAGTTAATATTCATTAATTTGTTTTTATTTGACAGTTTACTTTAAAGATAAATTAAACTTGTATTCATATGAATCTAAAATAATTGTCATTTTTAATTCATTCATAAAGTAAAGACATTTTTAAAATACTAACACCAATCTAATTATTTTAGAAAACATTCACAATAGTTCATAATTTTCAAATAATTGTAACTGTGTATTTTAATTTAATATTATACTTGTTATTAAATAGAAAAGTAGCATTAAATTATTTCTGATCCTAAACTCTCCAATCAAGTTAATAGTAGTAAACCTCTCACTATTGGAAAGTGTTCTTAATTTTACAATTTACTTTATGTATTAATTATGTACAACCAAGCAAACTTTCTTACAAGGGGCTATAACTTAGGAAAACTGTGAAGTTCATAAATGTTAGTTCTGAAGCACGAGATGAAATTGTTTGCAACCAAAGCTTCAAGCCAGTTTTACCGTTTCTTGGAAAAACTACTGTTATCACTTTTCACTTCTGACACAATTTGACGTCTGAGGGGTCTCAGTAATAAAACACTAGTATGAAGAGATCATTTAATATAATATTTCAGCAATATAAACCTAAAATACATCAGGAGCATTTTCTAGACATGACATGAACGTTAGGTCACCATTTTAATAGAAAGGTAGGTAGCTTCTTGCTACTCTAAAATTACAAGTCATTGTGACCAACACAACAAAACTAAATAACATTTGTAACTAAAAATAATACATATGCACATATGTTTTGGTTTAGTACTAAAACTGTCATCATGACTAGTCAAAGCACAAGTCAATCAATCAAGTTTAATAGTTACTCTGGGAATTTAAGTTTATTTCCAACAATAATAATAATAGTACTAACTAGTAAACTTAAAATAATCTATTGCATTATATTCCTTCACTGCAAGTAATATAATGAAGCCATACAATATCTCTCCAGGCAGAAATATACTATAACTTGTATGTAATTGCTCAGCAAAATTGTTCAATGAATTATTTAAATAACAATATCAACATATTTTTTTATATGAAGCTTGATTGTATCTGAAGCCGAAATGGTCAAATCTAGACAAGTTCTTAAGAACGTTTCCGATTTTCTTACAAGCGTTAATCATTAAATTTAAAAATAAAAAATGTTTCATATGGTATATTGTTAAATATGATGAAATTAAACAGATCTTTTTAGATGACCTAACTTATATGTATTTTTTTGTATTTTGTCGTCTTTATTTTCTCAGTATAAGGAGAAAGTATTGATTTTGCCAAAATTTTCGAATTTGAGTTATTAGTGAAAATATTTATTTTGGTGCTCCCTGAACCAAAAAAAGTGATTTTTTCGTGATTTATGTCTATGGGTGTGCGTGTGGGTGTGTGTGTGGGGGTGTGCGTGTGGGTGTGTGTCTGTGTGGATGTATACAGAGCTAGAGCCCTCACCAATAGGCAGGCCGATTTCGATTAAATTTGGTATGTAGGTACTAATCCACGACATCTCCAGGTGTTTTTTTATTTGTTTAAGTTTTTTTTATTTTAAAGGGTAATTATCCTAACAAAAACATAAAAATCCAAATTTCTTTAAAACGGCGTTAACGATTTTAATAAAAATTTTGTGGTTTGTAGAGATTTATATTTCCAACAAAATGACACCACCCACATTTATGTAAAAATTCGGGTTCAGAAATTACAATACTTAAAACTTCCAAAAATCAATATTTTCATAATTCATAAAAAAAATCAAAAAAGAGTACCTTATCATTATTAAACAAAATCAGCAAATATTATTTTCAAATTTGTGTTTTTTTTTAGGAGGGTGGGTTCTAGTGCGTTTTGTGTGTATGGTGTGTAAATGGAAATAGAATTTATCCACGTGGAAAGGTCTCATTAAAATGTTTTTCAAGCACTTAGGTAATATCTAAAGGCCTATAATTTACACAAAAATTTCTTTGCTTTTTAAGATGTATCCATCAGCATTCACATGACTAGTTTAAATTAACCCTTAAATATGTATAGTTTTTACTTTCTCCCCCTATACATAGTATATGGAGAAAGTATTGTTTTCGTAAAAATTTTCGAATTTGAGTTGTCAGTGGAAATATTCGTTTTGGTGCTCCCTGAACCCAAAAAAGTGGTTTTTACGTGATGTCTGTCTGTGTGTGTGTGTGTGTCCGTGTGTGTGTGTGTGTGTGTGTGTGTGTGTGTGTGTGTGTGTGTCTGTGTGGATGTGTACAGAGCTAGAGCCCTAACCTATGGGCCGATTTTTATGAAATTTGGCGTGTAGGTACTAATCCACGATATCTCCAGGTTTTTTTTTTTATTTTTTTGAATTTTTGATTTTTAAGGGTAATTATCCCCCAAAAACCACCAAAAAACATGAAAAATCCAAATTTCTCAAAAACGGCTCTAACGATTTTGATTAAACTTTCGTGGTTTGTAGAACTTTAGGTTTCCAACAAAATGACACCACCCGCATTTCTGGAAAAATGCGGGTTCAGAAATTACAGGACTTAAAACATCAAAAATTATTTTTTTTGGATTTTTCATAAAAATCATAAATGTTAAAAAAGATTCCTATTCACCATTAAAAAGAGCTCAAAAAACTAAATAAATTAGTATTTTAAATTACTATTCTACGATTGCTAGTTGCGGAGAAAATTGAAATTTTCATTTAGCGGTAAACACAGTACGTTGTCCAATGTTATTCTTATGGGGAATACAAAAATAACTATTTCTCTCTTATTTACTGATCAATTTCATTTGATATGCAGGTCAAGTTAGCATTGACCAACAGATGATGTTCGAAATGTGTTGCTATTTAACCCTGGGGGGGGGGCAAGGGGGCATTTCCTCTCTCAAAACTACTGTGTGTAGCAACGGACTCTATAGTGCCTCCAAAAAAGCAATTTGGGTGGATATTTCTGAAAACAACTATTTTAGACAATTTTCTGTACATTTATCTATACTTCATATTCTATCTTTAGTAAATAACAAATATTTTTGTCATTAAAGTTTGGCTAAAAGGGAGAAAGTATGTGTCAGTTTCCTGATACCGTTTATTTTAGATTGTTGTTTTAGTTTTCTTGGTGTTTTGGTCACATATCTCTCCCCATGAGCTAGGTAAAATTTGTCACAGGCGATTTTTTTTGTAAAAATATAACAATTCGAGTAAAAAATAGTGTTTTCTTTAGCACACAATCACTCCTTGTCACAGCCTAAATTAAGAAGCAGTCATTATAATGTTTATAATAAACAAAATAAAAAATAAAATAAATTTCAGTTTTAAATTTTCTTCATGTTTGGATGGTATTATGTATTAACCACATGTATGAATCTAATACAGCTTTGGCACTACGAAAGTGTACCGTTTAGGTTTTCAGGGGAAATGAGCCACAGGCGAGTTATTGTGATACAATTGTACTAGTCTAAAACAGGAATACAAATTACAATATGAATTATGAATGTAGGCTATGGAAGATAACATACAACTTTTGCTCGAGCGAATGACAATGTGGCATGGCTCATATTCCCAGTTCAATAACCAGTTCTGAGACAGGCTCAGAAAGATTGAATTTCACCGCAAGGTGTTGCATAATATGATTACGTTCGTGATATTATACTTGGAACATGGGCTAAGATATTGAAGGGGTGGAAATAAATTAAAATCGAATTTATTTAAAATGTGGACATAGAAATGTTAACGAATATAAAATACAAACACTCAAACTGATAGATTTACAATATCTAAGAAATAAAACTGAAACTTGTTTCTATAAAATGTAAATAAAAACAAATGTATCAATTTTGTTTACAATTTTTTTATTTTTTTTTTATACAACATATGTAAAATTACTATAAAACATTTATCGTTGTACCTGTAGATAAAGTAAATCAACACTAACTTTTACTAATTATTATTTGCCTCACGTTTCGTCAGTGCTGTTAATTTTACGTTCCCTCCTGTTGTCCAGGTGGCGGAAAACTACTCTCATAAAGGTATCCCCATGAAAAAACTCCTACATCATTTTGACGTCTGAGTTTTGAGGGTGGTTTTCCGGCCACGCAATTTAAGGACAGATAAATTAATATGTGTTTTACAAAACCAACATATCCTGGTTGGAAAGTGGTGATAATTTAATAAAAGTATCAGTAGAGCTAGCCCCGTAAAACCACCCTCAAAAAACTACCCCCAGAGAACTAATCGGCAGAGTTCGACTACCGGAATACTACCCCCAGAAAACTAGCCCAGAAATTAATACCAGAAAACTACCCCCAAAGAACTAATTGGCAGAGTTCGACTACCGGAATACTACCCCCAGAAAACTAGCCCAGAAATTAATCCCAGAAAACTACCCCCAAAGAACTAATCGGCAGAGTTCGACTACCGGAATACTACCCCTAGAAAACTAGCCCAGAAATTAATCCCAGAAAACTACCCCCAGAGAACTAATTGGCAGAGTTCGACTACCGGAATACTACTCCCAGAAAACTAGCCCAGAAATTAATCCCAGAAAACTACCCCCAAAGAACTAATTGGCAAAGTCCGACTGCCGAAATATTATGAAATTGACGGACGTAGGCGGTGTTTCTTGGGGATACTTTTCTGCGGGTAGTATTCGGGCGACTACACTTTATCACGTGTGTTTGATACTAACCTAACCATGTCCGTACGTTTTGGGTTTTACCTAAGGTGTATTATTAGTTCTTTCCCTCACTCATTTTAAACTTCTTTACAAAATATCATTTAAATCATTAATAATATGTTTTTTTTCGGTAATATATTATAGTTTAACAAACTATAACTTCCCTTTGAGCCCAGTAAAATAAATATTGCCAAAAAATAATTCCTGAAATGCTAGAAATCGTTTCACTTTGTTTTACAAAAGTAAAAGGATTTGAAGTTTGTCCCATTTCTCCTATTGAGCTCCAGGGAAAAACATCAAAATGTTGGACGATTTTGACGTGTTAGCAATTAATTAAAAGACCATCCACCCGACAGGAAAAACTCATCAATACAAATCCAAGACTACAAGACACTATCTATTGAGTACCTTACGATTATGTTTCCACCAAAAACGAGTGATATATGGTAAGTTGAATGAATGGTTTTTTTCTTAATCACTAAATGCAACAATCTCTAAGATTTATTTTGTTTACTTATATTTGCAGAACTGTTTATGGTTATTTCATGTTTAATTCACACAACCATTCCCTTCTAGTGATTACGTGATGTGTCTGAGTACTGGCGTGATTGGTTACGAGAAAATATACTGACATCTTGCTTATAAAAAAGAAGTCATAATTATGAAAAATGACATTGTCTGGAGTCAACTCTATTCGATTATTTACATTTTTTGACAGGTAACGAGCTGATACCGTTTAGATCTTTTAATTATTTGCAAGCATTATAATTTAAGCTCTCTTACACCATTTTGGTTATTATATTCATCCTTGACACTCTAGATTCGAATTGTGTATAACATTACGCTTCAATTCGTCTTCAATCTGTGTAGTTGATGAAAACATCTGACTTGGCGGTTCATGGAGGATTGAGATTAAAGGTTACTTTTATTGCTTTCACTGAAGTATTTAACGTTCTATAGGCTAATTCTTACTTTTTATATTATATAAATACACTTAAATTCTTAAGTTACAGAACCACCCTAAATGTAAATAAATGACTTTAAAATGTATGTCCTATGGTTGTGTCTACATTAGGGTTTAGCTGTAACGTAGGCCTTAGGCCTATGGTTGTGTCTACATTAGGGTCTAGCTGTCACGTAGGCCTTAGGCCTATGGTTGTGTCTACATTAGGGTTTAGCTGTAACGTAGGCCTTAGGCCTATGGTTGTGTCTACATTAGGGTTTAGCTATAACGTAGGCCTTAGGCCTATGGTTGTGTCTACATTAGGGTTTAGCTGTAACGTAGGCCTTAGGCCTATGGTTGTGTCTACATTAGGGTTTAGCTGTAACGTAGGCCTTAGGCCTATGGTTGTGTCTACATTAGGGTCTAGCTGTCACGTAGGCCTTAGGCCTATGGTTGTGTCTACATTAGGGTTTAGCTGTAACGTAGGCCTTAGGCCTATGGTTGTGTCTACATTAGGGTTTAGCTGTAACGTAGGCCTTAGGCCTATGGTTGTGTCTACATTAGGGTTTAGCTGTAACGTAGGCCTTAGGCCTATGGTTGTGTCTACATTAGGGTTTAGCTATAACGTAGGCCTTAGGCCTATGGTTGTGTCTACATTAAGGGTTTAGCTGTAACGTAGGCCTTAGGCCTATGGTTGTGTCTACATTAAATTTGCTCACTCATTATATTTTGCTGTGTTATTTTATGTTTTTAAGTCAGAGTGAGGTTGTATTGTCACATTATATTACTGATCATATGTTTAAAACCAACTATAGCTACTGAAATTTAAGCGAATAATTGAACAATTTGACATATACAAATAAAAACTTAACGTAATTTTTGTTGTATTATTAGTAAGAATACATGATTTACTTATAACATCATGTTTAATTTTTTTTGCTATTAAAATTTTACTCTTTATAAATTATAATTTAATGTTTTTATTATAAACTTACTCTACATTTTTATTGTTCTATATTGGACTTATCCAAAAATGTGTAGCCAGTTCACTTTTTACTTAGCACCCTTTGTTCAGTATTACTGTATCAAGAATGTTATAATAAAGTAACCAACTGGAGGGAATAACTTCCATCGTCAAATGACAGGCCATTCAACACTCTGTAATTAGCATTTCATGTTGCTTCTAGACTTGATGAAACTTTCAACCCTCGAATTCAATACATTGTTTTTCCTGTTTCATACTTTGTCTGTACTTATTCTGAAAGTACTCAACATCTCAAGAATAAATAAACTACAACAATTGATCAAACTGTACATTTAGGTGTGTGCTATGTAATTAAGTTTATATTAATAAAAAATCGGGAGGGACAATAAATGCGTCACTAAGTGTAAAATAATCCAACCGAACGATGAATGTATTTTTGGTTGCGTAAAGAAAGGGCATTAAAAAAAAGTTGAAAACTGTCAAATTCAAACGTTAAACTTTAAGTTTATTTTAATGGATGTAATCGTCTATAGCAATTCTAAACATATTTTGCTAGGAACGCCTATTCACGATCATATTATTACTTACATAAATGCAGATTTTATTTAGCTTGGTACTCCGGATTTGCCAGGAATTTATTAGGGACGTATTAGGATCCTCTTAGTAAAAATTAATTTGTAAATATACTTATACGTTTGGAATATGTTGAAATTGTTTTATTTATTCAGTTATGAATGTCTTCGGGAATCTGTATAAAGGGTGTTTACAAATTAATGATGCTAACTTCGGAATATTTTGCCTTATGTCATTAGGAACGTAAATCATCCAGGGATATATTTATGTTTTTTTACTGTCTGTCTGTCTGTATGTGATTTTTACTATAAATTTCAAATTTTAAAATCGGCTTGACCAAACTCAACAAAACTTTGGTTAAATATTCTTCTTGGTAGTAAAATGTATGTCATAAAATCTGTTCTTTACAAAATTGCGGCCACGACAGTTTGTAAAGCAAGCAGCAGATGATTAATTGAAAGCTGAACCAAATTAAAGTTAAATTTTTATTAGTAGTGATATAAGAAATTAGCCATGTGTTCATTTTTCAGTCATAGTTTAGTTAATTTTAACCTGATGTTAAATGTTGAAGCAGATATGGATTTATAGTTAAATTTTCTAAGGTTTGATGTTCAAGAAAGTTTTTGTAAAATGTCTATTTTTTAAGATATTTAAGTTTAAAATCTTGCATGGCTGCCATTTGTAAACGGACAAATTTTACAACAAACAATATTTTCCTAATAGGGGACTTCCCAAGAAGAATATTAAACCAAAATTTGGTTGAATTCGGTCAAGCCACTAGAAAAATATAAATTGAATAGTAAAACCCCATATAGACAAAGAGGCGGTAAATAAAAATAAATTGACCCTGGGTTATATGATGACATACGTTCCTTTCGACATAAGGAACAATATCCTGAAGTTAGCAACATTCATTTGGAAACACCCTGTATATTTCGGCACTGGTTCTGATTATTACAAAATTTAAGACTGTATTTCTTTATCTTCAGTTGATTTATCAGGAACTTATTCATAGTAATTAACTTGAGAATAAACTAAGCCGTGTGGAAAATATTAAAGAGACTTTAAATGTCATACTCATAAAACATAATTATCTAATATATAGTTTAAACTACTCTAATCAATGTTTCCAGTTCAAAAGATATATAACGCGAAGAATTAGTTTAACATAATTTATTTTAGAGCAGGCAGTTCAAAGTATTTAGCTTCAGGTAAATTTAATAGTATTTATTCTATTGTTTCTTAAATAGTATTTATAAAGATACATCCAAATATCCCCGTAGCAACAAATCTGTATACTCAGAAACTTTCCTATTTATATATTAGTGAATCACTACCACATAAAGCCACTTAACAAAATTCATAAAAATATATTTATAAATAAACGAGATGTAACATTTTATTTATCTATATCTATAAATACGAAAAATTGATCATCCTCCAGGCCAAACCTCTACACCCAGAACCACGACATTTGGCACGTATTCTCTTTCCACAACGCAGGTAACCACTAAGAAAGGATTTAAATAAATACTTAAAGGGCTCCACCCCACGGGACTTCAAAGTTCCAACCCCATTTTATTCTTATGGACAGTTTATACGAAAAACCGATCATCCCCCAGACCAAACCTCTACACCTACAACCTCGAAATTTGGCACAAATGTTCTTTCCATAATGTAGGTATCCACTAAGAAAGGATTTAAAGAAATTCCCAAAGGGCTCCGCCCCACGGTAGTCAAAGTTAAAATCCTGTGTTATTCTTATGGACAATTTATAAATACGAAAACCGATCATCCCCAGGTAAAACCTCTTCACCTGCAACTATGAAATTTGACACGTGTTCTCTTTCCATAACGTAGGTAGTGACTAAAAAATGATTTTAAAAATCCTATTGGGCTCCGCCTCACGGGGAGTCAAGTTCCAATCCTGTGTTATTCTTATGGCCAATTTACAATAGGAAAACCCGATCATCCCCCAGGTCAAATATCTACACCTACAACTACGAAACTTGGTTCGTGTACTATTTCCATAACGTATGTATCCACTAAGAAAGGATTTTAAGGAATTGTCATAGGGCTCCGCCTCACGGGGAGTCAAAGTTTAAATTCTGTGTTATTTTTATGGGCATTCACTTTAGTTTGAGCTGATTTGAGTTTAAACAGCTGATCATGTTTCGTAGTAGTTCCATGGGTTAACCACAGAATGAAGCACACATAAATATTGTATTCCCGGGTACGATAGCAGCTAGATATCCGTAAGAATAAAGTTAGCGCTGAGTAGCAGTTTGCTGACACAATTTTGTCAAGATTAGTATTTTGACTAAACTGCCATTCTTCGTTGAGCAGGTAATTGTTACACTTTCTGAGAACAGGTCAACCTTAACTGAGAAGTAATGTCAGGTTTGTTGCCCCTCCCTTTTAAAACGTTTAAAACGTTATTGGAATATAATAACAACTAAATTCAAAGTTTTACTAGAGTGTATTGTTCAAAATAATAAATAAAACTTATATTTCCACCATTTAATTAAGAGTAATATACTTAGGATCAATATTCCTGTAAAACTAAACACTAATAACAGAGCAGGCTCTGAAAGACAAAAGCATTCCTTATGACGGTTAAGTGTAGCATAAAATTAAAGGTGCAACAGAGACCCTTTTAATCAACATCTCATTGGCAAACTTATAATTTACTATTTGCCTACTTCCTATATTAGTTTGAAGTTAATAATCAATGTGTAAATAAAAAAGTAAGGCTATATGTGTTGATTGTACGTGGTTTACCAAAACTAATGTTAAATTTAAGGTATGTTAAAACTATAATATAATTCTTGGAATGAGTGGCTAGTGAAATATAAATCCAATCACTCTTGCAAGCCGATATTTTTTGATGTTTTGTGAAACTACAACTATTCCATATGTAGATAGTGTGTACAAATTAATTTGGTTTCAAATGGAATAAATGCATTTCTGTATAATATTGCATTTTGTATTCATTTATTTATCCGAAAAATTATTGTTATTGGCGCAGTTTTAGTAATTATTGTAGCAGGCTTTTATATATTAGATATTACTAAACATTCTATCAAACTAGTTTTACTTCGACAATCCCCTATTAAACTTGAATACAATTTTAAAAGTTGCCGATAGTTGGCATCGCTTTTACTAACCGACGAACTACTAAAGTTGAATAAAAACACTATAAATCAACCTTAATAAACAGTTAACTAACTAAACATATCGTACCTAAAATAAACATAAATATATACTACATGACAAATATAAGTATTGTATATCAAACCAACTAGTGTGCAATAAATTGGATAATTGTTACACATTGATTTTTAGTAAAGCATGCATTAAAAATTATACCAAAACTAAATATAACATTTTCGTTTCTCGAATTTAATAATCAAATTCAACCCAGACTGATGTTTCATGACTGACGGTAAAAAGGGCCATAGTATTTTAGAGTGTACTCTCGGAAATGGAACATGAGGTAGTGTGAACCAACCGCCTGGACTGAGCCTGGGCTAATTAACATTTAACGTAACTACCGAACATTCCCCAACATCTCTGAGGCAGTTTCAACAGTAGGTTTGTTCCATCTCCAACGTTAAAAATTAAACTAAGACATCTAACAGTTTTTTGTATAACGTCTAGTATATGTATCTGTATTAAAACGTTATATATATATATATATGTATATTACGCATATATATGTTACGCAGGATAAAATAAACTTCGTTTCACAAAAAACAAAATATATATACATTTATACTGTACTTACATACAAGACGGTAAATATACAAAAACGATGGTACCAGTAACACCGGTCATTATCAGATTGAGCTTGATAATGACCGGTGTGACTGGTTGAAATCAATGGTCTTTTACCATATTTTTGTATTTTCACAGTCTTGCATGTAAGTTCAATACACGTTTAAATGTATTTTGTAGTATTCTGTAGTGTATATATTTTATCCTGTTTGACTTTGACAACATTTATTTGGCTACTCAAGAAATTATTTATATATATTTTGCACTACATAAAACATTTAGTTTGCCCAAACAGTTTCCCAATATAAATATAATTGAGTTCATATTGCTATGGATGTTTTTGATGAACAGACTTTTAATTTAACATAAATATAAGGAGATACAATAGTTGTAAACCTCTTTTTATCATTCTGAACGAAATCCACCTGTTTTTCTTCTCTAAATAGTAAGCAAAACGTCATTTTATTGTCCTAGGACCTAACAAATCAGCTGTGATCTTTTTTAAGTCCTAGGACGTAAAAGGTCAGCTGTTTGCTTTATCTATACATGATAGAAGCGTTCCTTACCACACGTTATAAAAATTATTGTTTGTAAATAACAGAAATGTAAACACTGTATATTATTTACTTTGTAAACATAACCTCAAAAATACAACTTTATGGTTAAAATTTTCAACGATTAAAAGTCTAATTCTGCATTATTATAAAAAAATATGTTCATCACTCGGAGTAAAAGTGTCTTTTTGTTGTTTAATCGTTTTTAAAAGCTCGACTGCGCCTTGCTTTCTCACTTGGTTAATTTTCAAAGAATAATCGATTTCAAGATTATTTATCGCATCGTCATGTTCTTAAAACTCTTCATAAAAACTACAGTCAATGATTTGTCACTATGATAAAGAGTCACTATAACCCATTCTACACTCATCATTCATTCATATTCGCCTTAAAACACGGCCTTGTTGCGTCGACTTCTTACAGAGAGATAGAAAGATTAGAGATTAAGATTTAAACCTTTTTCCTATGTTAATTCTAAGAATCTAAATCACGGCCATACTCTTCTAAAAATTATGACTCTAACGCTATGACTGATAAAGCTTTCCATAACATAAGCTAAGTAGAAAAGGTGAAGAATAAAAATTATAAAAAATACTATAACCAAAAACAACGTATCCACTGTCTTGGCAAACCAAGCAACCTCCTTAATGTATCATAATGAATTTTAAACATTTTACCAATTGTTAGCTTTAACTTTAGGTGACTGTTATTGGTATAGAAAAATTATGTCAGGCTTGCAAATTGCACCACATCACTTCAAAACAACCCCATTGGTCCCTCCACGCTCTAATGACATAGTCATTTTGGGCCCAACTCAACCGTAAATGTCCTTTGACGTGTAACATAACGGATAGAAATGTATGTCCAATTTAATTAATTTATAAATGTATTTTTGGTCTTTGAGTAATGTAATTCTTTAGTAGCGTTTGTGAATTTAAAGCCTTTAATAAACTCTCTGCAATATGGACTTGAGATCGTCTACCACACTCTATTTAGTAAGCCAACAAGGTTCGTTATCTGTTTATTTCACTGCAAGGGGTTATAGCATTGAGTTATATATTTTAATAATGTTACATCTTAACTTGTGTAAGCCATGAGTTGCAATATTCTCTAATTTATTGTAATACATGTATGTTTGTTAAATAACCGATTGTTAAACGTGACAATAAAGTATATTAATACAAACAAAAGGCAGATGAATTTTTAATTTCAAACCCTGCCAAACTTCAAACAACGGCAACAGACCTGTTATTTTAGTTGTCATTGTCTACAAATATTATAAAATAATTTTGTTTTAATAGTAAAAGGTGGATATAAATTTTAAGATTAATTTTAAATGTATAAATGGTTTTCTAACAATGGTTGAGTAAGTAAAGAGTTCTCATAATATCTTAAAGAACAATGCACATCCTGAATAAAATAATGTGGATAAAAAGCTCCATGCATGAATACAAGCTTATATTAGGTAACAATTATAATTAATACAGTTTTACTAGGGTATTTTTAATATGTTGTGTTATAACTAACCTGTTCCTCGGTCTATTAAATATTGTAATACAAACTAATTATACACTCATATTTGATAACTAAAAAAGATAATATGAACTGTGTACAATTTATCTCTTTTATTTAACTTTAATACCATATAACCTGTGATCTTATATCGATATTTTGGTTGTGATACAAATATTTGAAAAATAGTTTGCATTTCACATAAATGAAAATATAAAAGCTAATTTAAAATCTCGTTATTTCTTTCAATTCTAATTATATTATGAATTTGTAAACATATGTAATTTACGAACCTCGTTTAACACTTGATTCAGAACCGTTAACCATTATATTATTAGTGAATTTCCTTTGGAAAGTGACCTATTACCATGACCCGCACGGTGAAACTTAAGCCCGGGACCACCATAGAAGTTCCTAACGTGACCCCCTGAACACGTTTTGGGGGGTCGTTCAAAAATTATATATATATATATATATATATATATATATATATATATATATATATATGTATATATATATATAGACATATATTTATATATATATATATGTGTTTGCACTCTAGCAGTCGCATTTTTTGTCCGATTTACTTCAAATTTGGTAGGGACGTTCCTTTCTGTAATCAGTTGGACAAGTTCGTTGGGCAAAACAATCGGACAACTCTAAACCCCCTTTTTTGGGATTAATCTTTCAAATTTTGAGTTTTTGGGCCCAAAAAGGGTCAGAAAAGCCCCGTATGTAAAATAAACGCATGTAAAAAGATGGGAATTGGAGAGGCGAAAGTTTTAAGCCCTCTCTCGTCATTCTAGCATAAATATTTACCGAGTTATTAAAGAAAATGTGTATCGACCAAACACAGTACGTTGTCTTATGGGGATTTTACATTAGAAAAGCCTGTTATTCATTTGTTGGTGTACTATTATCATCCCCAACAACCTCACGCCTACTTTAAAGCCTGACTGGACCTTCTCCTAACCTTATAATGCGCAAAATTGTATTCCCAGCATTGCAGGTAAATAGAACCAGGAGCATCAGAACAGCCAAAAAATCAATGTTTTCAGATTTGAATAAAAGTTGGAATAATTGTATGTTTTTAACTGATTTTGAGTTTTTATAGTTTTTTAAATGGAAATTCACTTCCCTCACGTCAGCGTGCTGCGTGCGAACTCGTTTTAATTTAAATCTGTTATATCATTTTTACTTACATCCGCTTGAGTACTATATGTACAATATATCAACCAATATTATACATTTTATAGACAACAAGGTCTTCTAATTGCAATTACCTTGTGGTTTCCGAAAATTCTAGAACCTTCAGATGATTAGAATGTAATCGTAAGCCTCTTTCCCAATGCAATTTATAAATTTAATTGGTGGATTTACTTTTTGTACTTTATATTATCGAAAAATAAGTGCTACTGGAAACCAAGGTGATTACGTATAAAGCCGTACAGTAATTATTTACGAAGGATTTGTTTAATAATACTAAAGTACTTAAAACATTAACTAAGAATTTTTTAATTTAGAGTTATAGAGTTATAAATAACTGTGTTATTAAAACAATAACAGTTTTATTTTTTTGATATCTATTTACACCCTTACAGTTATATAATACTTCTCTACTGATTTTCGCTGATAGAAATCAAATAATGTTATAAAATATAGAAAATAACAATACAGTTAATTTAGTATATAATTATTGCAACATTTTACAAATGTGTAAAGCCTACACCTGTAAATAGCTGTATGTAAGTGTGGTTATATTTTTTAGTGTTTTAATACGAATTTCAACAACATCCAGTAGTTATAACAAAAAGTAATATGCTAATAAAAAAGTATTATTTTATGTGTTATTTTTCACATGTTATTACAAATAAATTAGAAATAACGCAATAGTTGCCACGTTTTCTTCTCTTACATTTATTCTTATTCTGTGAACTTGTTTAGATATAGCATCTAGTCAAGTTGAAGGCAAAATAATGTAGGAGATCAAAATTTAAACTGTTTACAGACACGGAAATGTATAACACGCATCATAGGTAAAAATCTCCCCTATAATTGTTACTATAAACTATCGGATTTTCGAATCAAAGGAACAGCAGGAAAATTGTTTTAAGGGTTAGGGTAGTTTAGGTAGTTAAGTAAGGGTAGTTTGAGGTTCTTGGGCGTAGTTTATGGGGCGGGTAGGCTCCAACTGAACATCATTACAGTTTGGGAAATTAATATTATTATGGTAATACTTTATAACACTATACTGTATTCTCTTACTTCAATAATTACGCTACAAGTCAAGTATGTTAAAATTCATCATACTTCTTTTCTGAACTTTCAAAGTAGTATCTCAGATGGGATTTAGTAATAAAGATAATTGTTTTTCCCACTCAAATCAATGGTTTACTGATACTTTTTTATTTACTAATCAAAACCTAAGAATAATAAATTTTTTACACTACGGACTTAAATTTAATAAGAGCTGAAATTAAAAAACTAAAATCTGAATGCACAAACGTAGTGTATACAAATTTATCATATAAACATACTAGAAAAGAAAGTCTCTTCTATTTGAGTATATTATATAAAGGATATTGAATGCCAATTTCAACTGCTTTGAATTCAATAATTACAAATATGAGGGTTTATCTTATATTGATCCTTTTACATAAAATTAGCTTTATTTCATTTCAATTAAAAAGTGCAGTTTCCAATAACCTTGAACCTCTAAAAGCCATAGTTGTGTTAAAAAGACACGTAATTTGTACCAATAATAAAAAGATTCGACAAAACTTCTGTGGAATATTGACTACGCAGTTGTTTGTAAAAGTAGATGAAAGGTTTACAGAAAATAGTCCTTATTCAATAATATGTTACGAGGGAAAATATTGAATCTTACATTAAAATGTGGCACAACGTCATTTGATGTCTGTTCCACGTCGTTAACTCCCGTACTCACCTTCTCAGATGTACAAGTCTTACTGTAAAATTACTTGAACAAGATGTACTTCTTAACTTTGAGCTATTCCCGTTCGTTTTTAGCTTGATGTTTTAGTTCTCTTTATTTTCTTTCTTTAAGTAGATAAATAACATATAAGTTCGCAATTTTATCACAAGACATATCAAACATACATATGAATTAACATGTTATATGTTACATATATTTTTTAATTCATATTAAAGATGATATTAAATGAAATAAAATATTTTATTTGTAGTATTTCATGACAATTAAATACGAGATACCTAGGTTCTGATTAAACCTAAATAAGGAATGTAACTTTAAATAGTGATTTTAAATTATTAAAACACTTGAAAAACATGGTATTTTTTGTTTAATGTATAGGTAAATAGGCACATATTAAGGAAACAGTCAGAAGTTTGAAATGTTTTTGTACAAATTTAAATTGCAAAGAGACCATGATATGTATCCTAAAACATTATTAAAACACATTTCGCGTTTAGATTATTAAATCTTAACTGTATACAACTTTACTTAATAGATAAACCTTTGATTCCAATAATTTAAAAATATACCTAGTAGGAAATCAAAATTTGTTTATTCAAAAAGCAGACTCAAGCCGTATAAAAACAAACATAGTAAAATAATCACTCGTATTCCTTAATACACATACATTTTACTGAAATTTCCATGTAAAGTAAAGATGCTATGTTAAAGGTATCGTTTAAAGTAATGAAGACTGTAGAATGTTGAAGAAAGTTAAACAATGGTTGAAATGTTTCCTTTGGTTTGGTAAACAAAGGAAGACTGTTGACTTGATAAATGCTACAAAAAACTCCATCTTTCCATAACTTCCATATTTCTTTCTAACCCTGAAGATTTCTTGAAACTCACCATTGCCAAAAATTTTTTATGTGCAGAACTTAATAACATTTTTTTTAACCTCAGCTTTAAAATGTCTGTTTATTGGTGGGACATAAGGTCGCACGTTGTATTATTATTAATATCAGTAATGCCAATTGAGTATTTTATCCTGAAAAATTAACTGAAAATATTTGTAATACGTATAAAAACACACTGAAACTTAATTATTACATAATGGCATATTTACGTAACAGCAAATATACGCCGAATGTTCATGTCACACCATTATTTAAACTATATATCAGCCGAGGATGTTTTTCAAGTTACGAACCTACTCATAGAATTTTCGGAAACCACAAAACCAGAAACCGTGGGTAATAGAGGTGTTGAGTCCTGTCTAGGTTGTGCTGTAGCGTCAGAGCCCTTGCACAGCTTGATGCGTTCCATGTAGAGTCCGGAGCAAAATCTAGACGGGCAAGTTATATCGAAAAAGATACTGCCAACCTCCAAAAAATAAATAAATAATTGCAACAAAGTGAAAGAAGTTTTTTTTTGTATTTCAATATTTAGCTTAAAACCTGTAAATGTTCTAGGTCTTTAAGAGTATTATGCCGTAACTGCAATTTCCTTAACGATTTTATTAAGGACATACATTTGATAGTTAACTCATCGGTACCGTTAAGGACTAAAACCGGGTACAATGAGATGTGAAACATTAACCGTATACATTTATTTAAATCTTTTTCCAGTTGATGATGTGGAAGTTTGATAAACTGAGATACTTATTACATGCAGTCATAGAATAATATATGTATTCTTATGTATACAAAATAAATAGTTTCATTTACCGTTTTGTATTCCTGTAGATATAAAAGGATCCATTTAAAATAAATATTATTGAAACCGACGATTTAAATAATTTGTTTAAATAACGTTTCCACATCGTTACATTAAAAAACCAAGTGGGAAAATTAAAAACGTCAAGTTATTAACATAAAAACTTACATAAACAAACTAAGAAATTCCAATAATCAATTTTATTGCAGAAAACAAATAAAACCTTTACATTGAAGGTTGGTTAAATCAATCAAAGGAAAGTTCACCGTCGGGTTTTATTCGTTCACTTAAGAGTTCATTCCCATAAAAAAGCTCTCAAAAGCTTGTAAGAATCCAAGGTCCTTTAGCCCACAACAAATCTATATTATACAGGACAGGGTTGTATTACTATTTTGTTCCTTCAAATCTACTTCCTACACTTTTATCCAAATTATTGTTTTGTGCAAGGTTAATTTTTCTTATGAAACAATTGCAAAGATATATACTAAACATATTTTATCAGTTACTCATACAAAACTTTTAACATTTGTGATGTTTTATATTATAGTCAAATACATAAAACTCTGTAGTTCTAAGACTTAAGCCTAGTATTATATAAGGAGATCGTTTTACCATGTAATGAAATACGTCATTCATCGCTATCAAAGGTATTACACTTAAAATATACTGGACAATGAATAGGTATGTATGTATCTATATATAATTGTTTACGAAATCATCAATTGATAAACTTTTATTAATTTAATAACTATTAGTTTTATAAAAAAATTTATATCAATAGATCAAACTATTGATGTTATTGCCCAAGAAGTAAGTAATTTTTAAAACATAGTTAAATTAAACCAGCTTTCAGAGATAGCCAAAGTGTGTTTTCACCAAAAATACTCTGCAGCCGTTAAAAACGATTTATAAAGCTTTTTTTAAGGAATCATAAATTTATAAATTTAAACCACATATTGATCATTGCTAGTGTCCAATTGTTAATTGAAAAACATACTAGTAAAATCAAAATCTATTCAAATACAGTGCAAAATCGTTAACTTTGAAATCAGTTATAGAAAAAATTAAACGGCCGAATTCGTTTTATTTACAAAAGAAAATGTTTTATTTTATTATGTAAATTATATGATTAAGTTGTTTAGAGAACTACTAGGGGTCTACATATTTTCTAAGAAGCGTCCTGATGTAGACTGGCTTTAAACAGTTTAATTTGACTGTTTAATCAATAATGACAAATTCAAACAATTGATTTTCCTTTTCACATAAATATACAAATCAACTTTTTTCAAAGGCTTAAGGACTTTAGTTGGTATATTTAAAATAAAATATGACAACTGTGTAAAACGATGTCAGTAATGTTGGTGGAGTAACAGAGATTTACAGCTTGAATAATTTACCTGTACCGTACCTCTAAGGGGAATTAACTAGTTTGCATATGTAATCAAAATAATGTTGTGAATTCAGGCAAATAGGAAGAGTTTTGCCAATGAATTACAGTATATTCCGTTTAAGCATGTTTTTTCGCTTCTAATTTCAGCCATTTCAATTGTTAAAATAACTAGATATTGGAACACAATTATCTTACATATAATTAGGAAAACAATTTCCTCAGCAACAGCGGAAGCGATTTTGTCATAAATAAATCATAGATAAAGATTTAAAAGTAATACTGTACCAATAATTCCATTATATTACGTTTTAAAATTAGTGAAATTATATATTTATATGTTATATAATTTTTGTGGGTGGTTTATGGCCAATTTAAATTAGTATGAACCCTTATACATTTTAAAACAAGTTACACTAAACATTTACACTTTTCCTTTATATATGTAGCTCAAGACCAGTTATATCAAACCATCTCTTTCGTATTTTGTTTTTACGTAAAACGATGACCCTCATAAAACTGGCTGGTCTGCTATTAGGAAGCAAATATACAGTAATGTATATTAAGATTATTAAACACTTATAAGTTGACATTTGACAGACTAATGTATAAAAATATAAACTCATTAGAATTGTATTTAAAACCGTAGATGACCACTTTTTGGTTTATTAAACATTGTTGGAGGCAATCGGACAAATGGTTTTAGTAGATTAATTTATTTTAATCTTTCTAGGCCAGTAATGAATCAAGTGTCTTAACTTTTAAAACACTCATTCGAAACTTTCAGAAGTTTCCAATCAAGAGTTACACTTTAGTTAAAGAGAAATTTTCTTACGAAAACTCTGCTAGAAGTTCTTCCAATGACACTCAATAACTTAATATATTCAGAGGCTAATGTGGAAACTGTTTTGAAACTTAAATTTCGTAAATTACCACTTTAAAAAATTTGTAAGTCACAACTATCATTAAAGCGATAATAACGGATATTTAAGAGAGCTGAAAATTCATTTGAAATTTTTATTTAGGCCAGTTAGGACCACTGTTTAATTTGGTCAAAGGTGCAGACATTGTTTACAGCAATAAAAAATAAACAAATAATAAAAATAAACACCTACACTAAATCACAAAACTTGTAAAACAACCAGTTGTGATCAACATTTCTTAAACAATAAAACATAACTGAATTACTCATAGTAACAAACAAAGAGATAAAAAGGTTCATCTTATAGTTTTGAGTATATAACTCAACACTAATGGTTTTATAATTTTAAATACAATTTTTGAAAACTGAACAATACTGAGGAAATACATTTCAATGTACGCTATTAGCGATTTCTCCTATAGGGAAGAAGCTATTACCGGAGGTCTCATGGTAAGATTTAAGCCCGAGAGCATGATAATTTTTCATTTTGAGGTCCCCAGATGCCAAAAACACCATTCGTTCAAATTGTTATAAATGCATATATATATATATATATTTATATATATAAATATATATATATATATATATATATATGTCTATAAACAAGAAAACTCTCGTAAAAAAGGTCCGATCTTAATTAAATTTTGTTCAAATGCGTAAAGCACCATTTATTTGAACGAGTTCAAAAACCAGACGAATCGCACCATCGTCTGCACAATAACCCACAGCTGGTCTGTTTCTGTGTGGGGGGGGGGGGTTAGTGGGATATGTACCCCAAAAATGTTTTTTTTTTGGTTTCCACCTGTAATTTTAAAACATTGTAATTTTTACCATTGGATTCAGCATAAAAAACAAACAATTTGGTATTTTCATCATTGCTCTACGTCAATTGGTTACTGAGATATTGAAAGTGCAAACACAGTACGTTGTCTAATGTTATTCTTGTGGAGAAAAAGAAAATTTGTATATCTTGCTTATTTATAAACGTAAACTGACGAAATTTGGTATATGGCTTCATCTGGTTGGGGTTCATTGTTGTTTTCACAAAAAAACAATTTTTCGCCTATGGTTCCCGTAGCAGCAAACCTAGATACTTAGTCCCCATGTTATTCTTATGGGAAATAATTAAAATGTTATATGTGGCTTATTTATGAATTTATATGGAGGACACTTGGTATGTGACTTCTTTAAGATGAGTTCTACTGATATTTGCATAAAAGCCCATTATTTTGTATTCCATGTTGTAGAAAACCTGCGTACTCATCCCCAATGTTATTCTTATGGAGAATTATTAATATTTTAAATATCACTTGTTTGTGATTATATTACTTATGAATACTATTAAGTGTTTTAATGTGTTATGTTATATATTCAATGGAAATTCGCTGATTGTACAGGTGTGCTGCGACGGGGGTATTCTTAGTTTCACAACAACTACACTGCAAAAAATGCAGTCAAAATATAAGACTATGCTAATTCCCTTTATATTGGATAAGGTATGAAATGATATATAAAAAAGGTGCCAAATTTATAGGATCGTATAATATTATTTAGGTTATTATTTCTAATGTATTTCAATTTTTTACCATAGATTACAAACAGAGGACATCGTTTAAACATTGGATTTCCTATTGAAAATTACTGGATTTTGTGGGTTTAAATAAACGTATTATCTTTGATATATTATATTTTTCAACTCTTCCTTAAAACATTTTTACTTTAATAGAGCTTAGAGATAAAAAGTGTTAGATGATTCATTCTTTCTATATTTTCAAGAGAAAAGTTTAAAATAATAGTACTGTATTAATACTTTGTAAGATTTACGCTTAACAAGAAAGCGGCAAAAATTATTAATGTTGGAACATATATTTTTTACTGAATAAAGTTTTCAAGGTTCTTATTAAATAGTATTATATAAATATTATTTTTTGCCTCTTAACCAGCATCAATGGTATTTTATTGTTATAGAATTAAATAATATGAAAGTTTAATACATTAGTGTGAACGATAGAGAATGTCATAGAAGATTAGTTGTATATAAATTTTACTCTACGGAGAGGCAATGAGGCACAACGCATTATTCTAATTCAATAACCAGTTAGGAAGACAGACTCAGGAAGATTGAATTTCACCGCAATTTGTCAGATAATATGATTTTGTTTGTGATATCGTATTTCGGAGAAGCTGTGGGGAAATAGATGGGTGAAAACTAATGCCAAATGCACCCAAACGATCCTCTGAGATATATCAATGTATCCATCAAATACAGGTTTTTTTATATCTCATAAATTACAATAGAATTATTTACATCATTTTGTTTTGATATGTTTTGTGTAGCGAAAACGTAAACAAAATTTAATATCAACTTACCCAACAGCATATGTAAAACTGAAGCAAAACGTGAATCTTTTAACTAATTTGGTGGTTAATTCAACTTTATCTTAATTGTTTACTTAAAATTGGGGAAAATTTTAAACTATACACTAGTGCACCGTTTTTAATTATTTATTTGATCGTCTTTTATTTTAATTTCACCCAATTTCACGTATCTAAATTCACATGCATAAGCAATCCCAGTACATACTTACATCATCTTTCTTTAGAGGATAATTCCTGCTTTTAAATTATAGCCCTGCAAAAGTTTGTAATTAGCATGCCATGTTGCTTCTAGAGTTTAAGCCAATGTTCAAAGCCCTTTGTTAAATATTTGTTTTACATAGTTTAAGTAATGCTATCTCTCCCATAAAGAAACCCCAGTTAATATATTATAATACATTATTAATGTACAATATTTGTTTTATATTTCTATTAACACTTTAAAAAGGGTCGGTGTAGATATTTTAAACAACTCAGATATGATTGTACAAGGAAATTTGTGGTGAACACCAATATTATGCTGCATACTATTTATTAAAACTTCATAACTATACAAATCTCTAAAAATAGTAATACGAAGTAAAATATTATTTTATAGAAAACTAATTTAGCAATTTAAGGCGTTTTGGACTACCTCCTACAAAAAATAATAATACAAAAAAACAGAGTGGTAAACTGATCAAAATATTAAAAACTACTACAAGGCTAACCTCTAAACGTTAAAAAGCGTACCCTCTCAAGGTAAAGTGTAGCGTAAAATAAGAGTAAGGACCGAGAACCTTTTAATCAACATTTAAGATAAAAGATCCTCTAATTGCCGAATGTTTATTTCACCTGCTTACATACTTCCAATTTAGGTTTTGATGAAAACTTAGTGTAACATATATATATATATAATCGGTGTTTTATTTATTTATGCACATCCACTTAAAAATGTTTAGAGATAAAAAACAGGTTAACAAAAACAACATCAAGTAGTGCATAATTGTGTAGAAAACAAAATTATAGTGCGAATTTGCTGTACTAGAAATATATATTTTAGCAAAATATTAAAATTGTCCATTACACTGTTATTTTTAGGGTATTTTTCCTAAAATGTAAGTAAATTTTTATAATTATTTCGTTTCTGTAAATCTTTTTTTTTCAAACTACAGTAGAATAAAGGTATTTTTTTTACTTTATGATTTTTAAATTTAGTTTCCACTCCATCTTTAGATAAATTAGGTACAAGTTGAAAGATTTAAAGATAGTTATGGTTATTACATACATGTTTACAGATAAAACCTTTTTCAAACACACAAATACCATCATGTATTAAATATTTCCCTTAATGTGCTTAAATGGGGCCGAAATAGGGTTTTAAGCATATTTTGCTAAAAAGACTTGCTAATTTGTTTTGTTTAACTTAGCAAATTTATAAATCTATATTTTACAATTTTATGTTTTACGCCATTATGGAAGTTAGGCTTAGAAAATATTTAACAGTAAAAACAACAAAATTGCTCGTTCATATTGAGGTTCTGACCGAAAAAGTTGATTCTATCTTAGAAAAAGAACCAGCCAGTTTTTATTTTTAGACATGCTGGAGCAGTTTTTTAATGTGGAAAACGAATGCCAGTGAATATTTTTTTCACAACCAGTTGTTAGTCTCACAATTTAACACTACTGTTTTTACCTTATCTGTAAATTTAACAGTTTTAAAAATCCCACTTGTAAGCATGACAGAATAAACACAGTGCATTTGCTATATTCATTACAATACATAATGACATTCCTATCTCAAATGACATTTTGGCGAAATCTTTTGTCATCAAAAGTTTTGACACATAAAATTCACTCGAACTTAACACATGTAATTTCACTTTTGAACAACAAAACATTTACAACTAACATTTTATTAAATACATTTTCACTAAACAATAATGCTGTATATCTTTTTAACGTTACTACTGAGTGACGTTCCTACATTGGATTGTGTTTATTAATTTCTAAAATATTTCATAACAATTATACAGAATTCGTACGCAATATCTGTGGACCTAATTCTGTAAACCCAAATCTTTCAATGAAATTGTGAGCAATTGGGAGGTCGTCGTAGAAAACTGGGAGAGGTATATTTTAAAGGTCTGAGAATGAAAGGTTGGGGAAAATTATTAATTGATCTTAATTATGTACCAATATTTTCTTACAGTATAAAATAATTTTCATTTAAATAGCACGGGAATTTAGGTATAATTCTGTTTATATCTTTTACTGTAAAAAGTAGCTGAGTTTATATAAACTGGAAGAATCATAAACACCCCTAAAGGTTGAGTTAATAATTGTTGAGTGAAGATTAAGTACACATTTAGTAGAATATATATATATATATATATATATATATATATATATATATATATATATATATATATATATATATATATATGGGTTATTGTCCCTACGATGCACTAGTGTATGGTAAACTTGATCTATTAAATACAAGCATTCACCTTAGACCAATACAAATAAAAAATGTACTATTTTACTTAATGACTTCTGATATCATCTTCTTGGGAGGTTTGGATAAGTTACTGGAGCTGTCCTTTTATAGTATATTTGACTGGGCAACCTAGTAAACTATATTTACCGTTACAACTATTTTACTAATATAGTTTACAAGTGCAAACTGTTGTAAAACCTACTTATCATTTGCAATGTTCTATTTAATTGTTGAATTGCCTAACAAAAGATACGTATCGTTATATTTTCTATAAATAAATCTACCATAACTTATCCAAGGAAATGTAATTGGTAGTTAAAACTAACAGCTGGGTCAAATACTGTCTAATTAACATTTAACGTAACGCCCTTGTTACATCACTTTGTTTCCCGTCTCCAACATTAGGGACTTAAAATAAAGGAAAAATTAGATAATTTCATAACAACCTCTCTGTATACTTTTTATTAAAGTTTTATACATATATTTTGCTTTGAAACAGTTTTGCAAATACTAAACTCTGACCCTGAGAATTAGACCTTCCCATCGTATTAAAGTTGATTTGCTTATGTTTTCAATGGCTATATAAATAATAATGACAATCGAGAAGGGAATAGAAATATAATAGTTTCGATTGTTGATTGTTACCATGAATCAACTCAAACTTTGATAAGTTCTGGTGTTCCTCAAGGTTCGGTTCTTGGTCCGATGCTCTTCTAGCTTTTTATGAATGATATAACTGATTCAGTTGGTAAAGGTAATATTTGCCTCTTTGCAGATGATACATCATTTTGTGTATCAAACAAAAGCAGGAATCAACTTGAAATTGAGATGTTTATTCAGGATAGTTCCTTATTGCAGTGGTTGGACTCAAATAATATTCTTGTTAACGTTGATAAAATTAAGTACATTGATTTTTGTATAAGATCTAAATCTTCTAGTCAGTTAGTCTTAATAGGTGATATTGAACTTAATTCTTGCTGCGAAACTAAATTTCAGTAGTGGTAAACTAGCGGGGAGGGGCCACAATCGGCGCTTTTTTCCCATGTTATTCTTATGGGGAGCCGTTTTTGAACATTTGCCAGCTCCCGCCTTACACAAGTTTCCTTGTTGGCCCATATTAATACCCAACCCTTGCCTATATTAAATATATTGTCCCCATCCCTCCTCTATATTTTTTAAAATTTTCAAAAACTATCTCTGGTGTGTTTTGTGTCCTTGGATGTGTTATTGTCCTAGTGTTTTAATAAATTCCCCCAAATTAAAAAAATACTACCACCAACTTCCTGATTTAAAACTTGGATGATTGTCGTAGTGTTTTAATAAATTCTACATATCCCAACTACGGTCGAACTGCCAACTGATTAATTAAAACATGCAACAATCCGCACCACTGCCCACCAACCATGACGCCATGGCACACGCAACAATCCACCGCTCACTGACACACTGACATACTAACACACTAAAGTCGGTCATGTGCAAGCACGCGTCACATTGACCAGAATTTCCACTTACCATAGAGGTAATTTCCTGGTTGAAAGTCCAGCCAATGTGAGGTAATTTCCTGGTTAAATTGAAAATCCTCTCGATGTGTATATAAGGAGCCACCGACAACACAGCACTATTGTTCTACAAGACCACCAGTGACACGACATCTCACCCCTGACACGTCACCACCGGCACCAGATGACGTCACCACCGGCACTGGACTCGTCACGGCTCACCTCTCCACCGGACGTCTCGGCGTCACGGCTCACACCCAGGACTTCGGTTAGCTGGGAGTGTTAGCGACGGTAGTTGTAGCTAAGGCGGTGTCTTCAGGGACAATCACAACCGTTAATCAATCCGAAAATTGTGAAATAGCCTAATATTCCAATTCCAATTCACCATTTCCAAATTTTAAGGTTTCCATATTTAAATATCCATTTGTAAATCATATTTCGAATGTGACTGCATTTCGAATATGAACTCTCGTAAACTTGTAAAATATAATTTAAAAACCGCTGTTAAATAATTTTTGTCTAATTTAAAAAATGGTAATTTTTTGTTTATAAAAAGCAGAGTAATGTCATCTCAAAACTTATTTACATCCAACATGTTGTCCTGTGCGATGTGCTCCGCGCCCTGCTCCAAAAGAGGTAATTTAATCAGACACTATCGTAACATTCACAAAGTTATTCCTAAAATTTGTAAAAAATGCCATCAAATATTTGATAATAACAATCATTTTAAAGCGCATATGCTAGAAAAACATAATACATGCAAAGTTTGTAAAAAGGTTGTTAACAGTAATAAGAAACGCCACCACATAAGCTGTGACAAACGACCCTACAAGTTGTATATTTTTAACGGTGAATCTGTGGAAGTATTAGACACTCTTCAATCTTGTCCCCTACCTATCAAATGGATTCTTATTAGGAGGGTAAAGTTCATCAAACACTCGGTGGACAATAATGGTGATTTAATCATTGACAAAGAATGTATTGCTGATTTTCGAAGTTTAACTAATTTATCAATTGAGAAATACAAATTAAAGACTCAAATTAAAGAAGCACTTTTTAAGATCGATACCTCCATGCACAAGTATCAAGCCCAAGGCAGTGGATGGATATATGACCATACTAAATACTGGCAGCTGCATGTTTATAAGTATAAACCCCTAACTCCCAACTCATACATACCCACACCAGAAAATATAAAATCAAAACACGCTGTTTTAAATATTAAAAATAGTGATAATAAATGTTTCGTGTGGAGTGTTTTAGCAAGCTTGAAACCAAGGAATCATGGAGAACATGCAAATCGAGTATTTTACTACGAACCCTATGAAAGTCAGTTGAATATGTCAAATATAAAATATCCCGTAAAAATATCCGACATTGATAAATTTGAAAAACAAAATAACATAAGTGTTAATGTATATGGAATTGAAGGACAATTAATATATCCATTGAGAATAACTAAACTAAATAGTAATACGCACGTCAACCTGCTGCTTCTACAACAGGGTCGGAAATCACATTACTGTTTAATTCGTGATTTTGATAAGTTAATGTTTAATTCTACAAAATATGACCATAAGAAATATTTTTGCAAGTTCTGTTTGCAACATTTTTGCACCAAAGATATATTGGAACGTCACACAACATATTGTAAAACCTTTGTTGCCCAAAGAGTACAAATGTCTAAAAAAGATACACTACAATTTACGAATTACAAATATCAACTTAAAGCTCCCTTTGTGATTTATGCAGATTTCGAATGTTTTATAAACTGTGGCAAACACACCCCCTCTGGATTTGCTTATGTTGTGGTGAGAGATTCTAAAATTATTTACGAAGAGTTGTACAGCGGTGAAAATGTAATGGATGTGTTTTTCGAAAAGTTATTTAAAACTTATGACTTTATTAAAAGTCAGATGGGAGTATATGTTCCCCTTGTAATGACTCCAGAGCAAGAGATGTTATTCCAAAACTCTACACACTGCCACATATGCCAACAGCTGTTACTGTGTGATAAAGTGCGCGACCACTGCCACCTAACAGGCGAGTTCAGAGGACCCTCCCATAACTCTTGCAATTTAAACTATAAAGTAACCAAGAAAATTCCAGTATTCTTCCACAATCTTAAAAACTATGACGGTCATTTAATAATGCAACACTTGGGAAAATTCAATCGCAAATTGAATTGCATAGCCAAAGACATGGAAAAGTATATTTCGTTCTCTGTTGATGATTTGGTATTTTTGGATTCCTACAACTTTCTGTCTCTTCCCTTAAGCAAATTAGCTTCCAATTTAAATACGTTTAGATTTATAGACAATCCACTACTACAATGTAAGGGCGAATTTCCGTACGAATACATGACAGGACCAGAAAAGTTTTTAGAGCCCCTCCCACCCATAGAGGCATTTTACAGCAGTCTAACTAAAGAATGTATATCTCCTGCACAATATGAACATGCTAAAAACGTATGGAATCATTTTAATATAAAGAATTTAAAAGAATATCACGATTTATACCTTCAAACAGATGTGTTGTTATTGGCTGATGTGTTTGAGACATTTAGGGACTTGTGTTTAAAGGATTATAAACTTGACCCCGTCCACATGTACTCACTGCCTGGACTATCATGGGAGGCATGTCTTAGAATGACCGGCATAAAATTAGAATTATTTCGTGACGTTGACATGCATTTGTTTATAGAACATGCCATTAGAGGCGGTGTAAGTATGATTTCCACGCGCTACGCTAAAGCCAATAATAAGTACATGGGCGAACATTATGACCCAAATCAAGAAAGCACCTATCTTGTATACTTAGACTGCAACTCGCTATACTCTACAGCAATGTGCGAGTCGTTGCCCGTTGATGGCTTTAGATGGACAAATGAGAAAGATTATAAATACAGTCAAAATGAAAACTTTGGATTTATTTTGGAAGTTGATTTAAAATACGATAAAAGTTTACACGATTTGCATAATGACTACCCGCTCGCACCAGAAAAAATGAATGGAAAATTAATACCAAATTTAAATGGCAAAACTAAATATATTTTACATTATAAAGCACTAAAAAAATACGAAGAACTGGGTTTGGTAGTTACAAAATACCACAGAATTTTAAAATTCAGACAATCAAAATGGCTCGCGCCCTATATTAATTTTAATATTGAAAAGCGACAAAAAGCTAAACACGATTTTGAAAAAGACTTTTACAAACTGTTAAATAACAGTCTCTTTGGTCGAACAATTATGAACCAACGCAAGTTTCGTGATATACATCTTGTAGACGAGTCTAAGTTAACAAAATACGTTACAAAGCCAAGGTTTGACTGTGGCAAAATGTTCGATAACAATTTGCATGCTGTGCATTTAAATAAATTAATTGTAAAGTTTGATAAACCAATATATTTAGGAATGACCATTTTGGATATCAGTAAAGTAATAATGTATGATTTCCACTATAATTATATGTCAAAATTTAAGAATAAAAAGTTCTTAATGACAGACACAGACAGCCTTGTTTATTCTATAGTAACAGAGGACTTTTACAAGGAAATACAAAGTGACTTGGACTGTTTCGACACCTCTGCATATAGTAAAGACCATTTCTTATACTCTGATAAAAATAAAAAAGTTACGGGCAAGTTTAAAGACGAATTAAATGGTCAAATTATGTATGAATATTGTGGTTTAAGGCCAAAATTATACTCTTTCATTCCTTTACAATGGTTATACGAAAAAGAAAAGCAAAATGAGCTAGAGGTTAAAAAAGCAAAGGGGGCTGACAATGCTACAGTTAAACATCTCTTAAGACACCAACATTACTTACACTGTCTTGCAACCGGGGAAGATTACTATGAGAATGTTACAAGAATTAAATCCACAAACCACCATCTTCAAACATTAACGATGAACAAAAAGGTACTCTCTTTTGATGACGACAAGAGGTTTATTCTGGATGGCATCAACACTCTTGCCCTTGGTCATTATAAAATTGGTCAAACATAAATCTATATTTCCCATTATTCTTTGGCATTTCCTTGTCTATTACAAAAAAGCCATATTTAGACCTATCCCAGCATTGATGGCAGAGATTTCTAAATTGGTTAAATGAAAAATCATTTCCCACATGATTGTTATACACATGTTTTAAATTTAAATCGTCTTGTTTAAATAATATTAGGAAATTAACATTGTCACGTAAATGTTTGTTTACTTTACTGTAAGATTGACACAAGTAAAAACTGTTAATATTTTTGTGTCTGCCCATTGAGAAAAATTGTGTGATATTTGGACTATTTATGTCGTCAATTACAACTATTGAGTGTGATTCTACATCATTTGGTGTGATTTCACAGTTTGAATATGTGTGTAATTTAACTTCATCACACAGACGGAATATTTCAATTATTTTTTTATATTTTTCTTGTTCTAAAGATTTGGATATTATATATAAATTTGTAAACTTTAATCCTTGTTTTTTTACAATTAAGTTATAAATTACAACAGTCTTCCCCGAACCACTGGGCCCTATTATAAGACAGCGAATATTATTAGGAAATAGACCCAACTTCTTTGGTGTATTTTCTTTATGTGCTATTTTAAATTTGTTCTTTTGTTGAATAAATGACATTTTTTATTATATAAAAATGGTGTATTTTCTTTATGTGCTATTTTAAATTTGTTCTTTTGTTGAATAAATGACATTTTTTATATAATAAAAATGGCAAAGAAAAAAGTGTAAAAAGGTCCAAGGTAAGGGATTATTCTTAAAGCCATATAGAGGCCGTGGCTTGTTAAATACCCTTATAAACAACCTTCCTTTCCCTCTCCACATACCTGGAAATTATAGTTGGTGTGGACCTGGAACTAACGTGCGTGAAAATTTAGCCAGAAATGTACCTTCAAAAAATAAGCTAGACTCTTATTGTAAAGAGCACGACATATTCTACATGAATAATCCTGATACAGCCGCCCGGAACAAGGCAGATATGAGATTAGCGGACCAGGCTTGGACTAGGGTTTTGGCAAAGGACGCCAGTCTGGCTGAAAAAGCAGCAGCTTATGCAGTGACAAATTTGATGAAGGCCAATGCAAAAATGGGAATGGGATTAAAATTTAATAAAAAAGATGGACAACTTTCAGCTGTTAGAGGCAGCAAGAGACGTGCCTCACTTTCGAGGAGTGTACCTAAAAAACGAGCTAAGAAAACAGAGACCAAAAGTAAGAGAATGTGGAATTATTAATTTAGACAGTGACAGGGGCACACATTGGACAGCATATCGTAAAAATAAAGATGTTGTAATATATTTTGACCCATTCGGAATACAGCCTCCAAAAGAGGTAATTGAATATTTTGTACCATCTAAAATTTACTATACAACTGATCAAATACAAGATTTAAACAGTTCCATTTGTGGAATTTTATGTTTATCATTTCTGAAAAATTTTAGTTTATAAAAATGGATTCATTTACTATAACATTTACGGGTACAGAGCCAGAGTTGAAGTCTGTGTTCTTTCCTCCTATAGAATTAAATGGTGATTATGTAATTGGACTGGTAGATTTTCAAAGTTATAATTCTATATTTAATGTTAAAAAACCTCTAAATACTTTGACATATTACAAAATGCACAAAATTACAACCCCAAAAGGGGAGGTCACAATTGACGAATTAAACCGGGCATTAGATGGTAAAGTTGAAGTTATTATACAAAATAAAGTAGCATTAATTAATACAAAAGTCAAACTTATATTTTACAAAGGGCTAGTTCCAAAATTAAATAAGCTTAAAGACACAAAATTAACTATAGACGAGGGTGAGGATGTGTATTATTACGATCACAAAGCTCCAAATGTAATTGAAATTGCTGAAGGTACATACGAAGGGTTTGAGCTTGCGAAGGAAATTCAAAAGCAACTCCCAGATTTTGTACTTATAGCCGATAATAAAACTATGAAAGCCACATTACATTCTAGCCATGTGTTTGATTTTACAAAACCGTGTTTAGGGTCTGAATTGTTGGGATTTAAAGGATTTTCTACTCCAGATATTGCAATTAAATCCGTAAATAAAATCAACATAAATAATGTAAATGTGATTAGAGTAAAATGTAATATTGCGAATGGGTCTTATTTAAATGGTGACAAATCACACACCATACACAGTTTTTACCCAGAAGCTCCTCCCGGCTACAAAATTATTGAGGTCCCAAGAAATATTATATACTTCCCTGTAAATAAGAGAAGTTTAGATGTTGTTAGCATTACATTTGCAGATCAACACGACAAGCCAATTGACTTTAATAAAGAAGAAACTACAATTACTTGTCATATAAAAAAGATATGAGAATTTACAAGAACGGACTGAAGTTAAAGAACGGACAAGAAGTTAAAATTTTCTATTAATAAAAATGGAAGATTTTCTAGACGTTACAGGAAAATTCCAATACGACGATAGCGTGGTTAAAATTACAAATCACTCCTATGTTCCACACAACACTTTAGCAATAAATAATTCCGATGAAATTCGAATTTGCATAAATAATCAAGATTTACTAACACTCCCATGTAGGAGTTATCTGTATATTAAAGGAGAAATAGAGAATCATGATAAAGGACATTTTATAAATAATGCATTTGCATTCTTATTTGACGAAATTAGATACGAAGTTGCTGGTAAAGAAATAGATATTGTAAGAAATCCGGGAATTTCCAGTCTTATGAAAATATTGTGCTCTTACAATAAAACAACTAAATTGTCAAATGTAGCATTTGATTCTGATGAAAATTTAAAGGAGTTCCATAAAAGCGGCAAGTTTAGTACTTGTGTCCCGTTAGAGCTGTTAATGGGTGTGTTTGAGGATTTTAATAAGGTTTTAGTAAATGTTAAACAAGAATTGGTGTTGAAAAGACCCAAAAACGACTTAAATTGTATATTAACAACATCTAATGCTCCAACTGGGGTCGATCCTATTCCTAAAATTACACTTAAATCGATTCAGTGGGTGATGCCGCACGTGGTGCCATCTGATGGGGAGAAGCTTCAATTACAAAAGATGTTATTGCAAAATAAAAATTTGCAAATTGCATTTAGAAGTTTGGAGCTACACGAACTCCCATCATACCCCGAAACCAAGAGACATACATGGTCAGTTAAGACGTCTTCGAGTTTGGAGAAGCCCAGGTATATTATATTTGGTTTCCAAACTGGTAGGGACAACAGTGCACGAAAAAGAACTGATGAATTTGATCACTGTAAATTGAAAAATATCAAAGTGTTTTTAAACTCTGAATATTATCCTTATAGTGATTTAAATCTCGACTTTGAAAATGGAGATGCCTCTAAAGCTTATGAGATGTTTGTGAGGTTTAGGGAGAGTTACTACAACACCGTCCCCGATCCTATGTTTAACAGAGCTGACTTTATAAAGAAATGTCCTCTAATTGTAATAGATTGTTCTAGGCAGAATGAATCGGTCAAAGAGGGGGTTGTAGATATTAAATTAGAAATTGAAACTGCAGAAAATGTCCCTTCAAACACATCTGCATATTGCCTAATAATACACGATAAGGTGTTTGAGTATAATCCTTTGACAAATGAGATAAATAAAATGTAAATAAAATGAAAACAAATATTCAACAAGAATTGGTAGAGTCTGCAAAACAAATAAGAGAAAAATATAGGGCGTTAAAACGTGGTAAATTTCTAGAGGCTGAAGAGAGGTTCCAAACATTCCAACCGTTAATAGAGCCTTTGCAAGAATTAAAAAATTTAGCCACAAAAACAGAGAGGCCAGTTCTCCCAATGATTTTAGAAAAGACCCCGTCTAGAATACCAAGAATAACACAGATAACACCGCACAAATTAGATTTTGGTCTTTTAGCATCAGACTATTTAGGAAATTACCTTAGTAGAAGTAGTATGACAGACACCACATAGGCGAGAAGGAAATAAATTTTTTATTGGGAATCAGGAAGTTCAAATTGCCAATGACGATGTTACAGTTGGAGAAACAATTTATAAAGGGACAAAGGGATTGTGGGAATTGTTAACTTTAAAAGAACCCGTAAACTATAGTCAGGCTGATTTGAAAAATTATAAAGAGATTTTGGAAGCTACAAATGCACATTTAAAGGGTTATAAACCAGGTGCGGCGATGTCAGGTAATAAACACACTAAATATCTTAATATAATTAAACCCCTGTTTAAGACTGTTGGTGAAGGTTTAAGGCAGGTAACTGGTAATAAAATAGACTATGTTTATTGGGACGATCCTAATGAGCTTGTAGATAGGTTAAGACTGCTTTGGTTAAGCCGATTGGCGGGTAATTCTGGAGTGGATAATGAGATAGATTCTATCATATAAGAATTGAGGGAAAGTGGAATTGTTTATTAAATAAAAATATGATAGATAAATTTTATCGCGTATATAACCCGTATAGTAAACCAGAAGCTAGAAGTTTTATAGAAACTACTTTAAATCTAAAAGATGATGGTTGGAATGCTTTAAATTATAAAATTAGTAATGTTAAAGGTGGGGAGTTTACTGACGATGTATCGAGTTTGGGGCAGACGTTAACCAGAAAAGGTGATGCTTTTGTACAAGGTAATACTAAATATAAGTTTTTAGAATCCAAGAGTAATAATTGGAACGCTAATAAACGCAAAATTACTAATGTTAAACGAGGTGAAAGCTCAACCGATGTACCCACATTAGAGCAAACTTTAATAAGAAAAGATGGTGTCTTTGTACAAGACAAAAATAATTATGAATTTTTGGAATCGGAGAATGGTATTTGGAATGCCAAAAAGCGAAAAATAAGTAATTTGTTGGCTGGTAAAGAAAGCGATGATGTTGTAAACGTCTCTCAAGTACCAAAAATGGATCTAAACTTTTGGGATTTTAATAATAAAAGGCTAGTTCGTGTTAAACCCGCTGTTGATGAGAACGATTGTGTTACAAAACATCAGACTGTGACTTTAGACGGTCTTAAATTTGATGGTAAAAATAAGCAATTAACAAACATTTTACCTGGAACATTGCCAAATGATGTGGCTGTTGTTAAGCAAATATTAACAAAAGGTGAGAAAAGCACAATAAAACAGGGGGATAAATATTATAATGTATTAACATTAGATAGAGATATGTGGGATGCAGAGGACAAATTAATAAAGAATGTACCTGAAGGCAAAGATAGGAGTGATATTTGTTTAATGTCGCAGGTTTTGAGGTATGACGATAATATTAAAACTTTTAGACAAGACAATATTAAATTTGATATTTGTTTAAAATCACATGCATTAAGGTTTAACAATAAAACTAATAAATTTATGCAAGACAATAATGAAATCGATTTGATGATGTACAATCCTAAATTGTTGGTTGCAGACCCTACATCTTTAAGCGGATTTAAGACTTTAGATGGAGGGGCATATTTGCCAAAAAACTATGTATATCAAAGAATGAGTGATGGTATGTTAATTGGTAGCAATGGAGGTGTTTTTGAAACGACAGAGACTGGCAGATACGTTAACATTAAAAATAAAGAATAAAAAATGGAAAAAATTGCTTACGAATTGCATAAGCCCGCGAGAAAGACCTTTGTTAGAAGGTCTTTTAAGGTGTTGGGTATAAACGAAACTGTTCAAATCGATTTAATAGATATGCGGAATTATGCTAGAGAGAATTCTGGGAATAAATATATTTTAACTTTAATAGACACATTTTCTAAAAAAGCTTATGCTGCTCCACTAAAGAATAAAACTGGATTAGTAGTCACAGAAGCTATAAAAACTATTCTCCCAAAGGGAGTTAAAAATATTCAATCTGATAACGGAAAAGAATTTTTTAATGAAGATTTTACCAAACTAATGAAAATTCTAAATATTAATCACTACCACACTTACTCTACAACTAAGGCGGCTATTGTGGAAAGGTTCCAGAGAACTTTAAAGAATTGGTTGTATAGAGAGTTTAGTGCACAAGGGAGTTACAAGTGGTTGGATTTACTTCCAAAGTTAATAAGGATATATAATAATAAAGTACATAGATCCATAGGGATGAAGCCTAACCAAGTAAGTGCTAAGAACTCTAAAGATGTACATGAAAGGTTAGCATCTAAAGTACAAGTTAAAAAGCCAAGATATAAGGTGGGGGATAGTGTAAGGATATCTAAATATAAACATGTATTTAGTAAAGGATATACCCCCAACTGGACGGGAGAGCTTTTTACAATAGCAGAAGTTAAGAAAACAAAGCCTGTGACTTATATTTTGAAAGATGAAAATGGCAATATAATCAAAGGAGGATTTTATACAGAAGAATTGTTAAAAACTAAATATAAAGACATGTATTTGGTAGAGAAGGTAATTAGGAGAAAGGGTGATTTATTATATGTCAAATGGCTCGGGTTCCCAAGTAGCCAGAACTCGTGGATTTCTGCAAAGGATGTATTAAAATGAATTTTAAAATAGGGTCAAAATTGGTTGGCAGTTCGACTGTAGTTGGGATATGTAGAATTTATTAAAACACTACGACAATCATCCAAATTTTAAATCAAGAAGTTGGCGGCAGTATTTTTTTTTTAATTTGGGAGAATTTATTAAAACACTAGGACAATAACACATCCAAGGACACAAAACACACCAGAGATAGTTTTTGAAAATTTTAAAAAATATAGAGGGGGGATGGGGACAATATATTTAATATAGGCAGGGGTTGGGTATTAATATAGGCCAACAAGGAAACTTGTGTAAGGCGGGAGCTGGCAAATGTTCAAAAACGGCTCCCCATAAGAATAACATGGGAAAAAGCGCCGGAAGTGGCCCCTCCCCGCTAGTTTCTCTCTACTAATTTCTAGGTTTAATAATTGACTCAAATCTGAAATTTTCATCCCATATTGATAAAGTGTCTAAGAAACTGAGCTGTGGTAGTTTTATACTGCGTAGGTTACTTTAGTAGATACTTTCTCTAATCTAGATATCTTAATGGCAGCATATTATGGTTGTTTTTATCCACACCTTGCATATGCTGTTCCTATCTGGGGATATGAAAGAACGGCTACTGCAAGCATATTCAAATTGCAAAAGAAGGCACTCATATATTCGGGCTGATATCGTCTAGGTCATGTCAAGGAATTTTTAGAGAGAATAAAATTCTGACTTTCCCTTGTCTATATATTTTGGAATCAACCTGTTTAATTATGAAAAATCGAGAATATTTTCAAAAACAGGCCCTCCACATACAATTTTCGCCCTATCAACCGCCTGGCAATCCTACCACATTCCACCACATTTTTTCAGAAGCAAGTTTTGTATTCAGCAATAAAGATGTACAATAGCCTTCCAAATAAGTTTAGATTGTTAAATGATTTTAAAATATTCAGAAATAGCGTGAATGAACTTTTAGTTGTTAAAGAATATTACAGTGTGCATTTATTTTTAAACGATGACTCAATTGTTTAGTTAATTGTTTAGTTTGACTTGTATTGTACATATCGTAAAACATTTTGATGATTCCATGTTCATATTACTGACTTTTGTCATCGCATTTTATTTTGCTTACGACAATAAAGAATTTTGACTTTGACTTTGACTTTAATATAATTGATTTCCAAGTAGTAAATCTTGAGGTAATTTTGTAGATTAATTTCCAAGTAGCATTATAGTATAGAGCTGTATTAAATTTTTTTCTGGTTATAAATAAAGAGTTTAAGGAATTGTAATGGATGTTGTTAAAAGTTTAAAAATTCACTATTCACTTTTATGGAATGTGAAAAGTGTTCAAATTGCTGGTTTTATGATAATTGTTTTGCCATTATTTAAGAGTTAGATTAGACTAATATTTGTTTATTTTGATAAATTGTTAACCAAAGTTAAAAGTGGGTGGCATAAAAAAAGCATCCGTTGTAATACGACTTCATAATTTCTTTATTAGCATGAAAAGTGTTGTTACAACTAAACAGGAATCAAGAATCAATCAAGAATCAAGATCGTTTATTGCCATAAAACTATATTCATAGCATGGACAATCGTCAACATTGTTACTCAGTAACAAAAGATTTAAAATAAAATAAACTACTGCTCTAACTAAAAATTAACGTTTTCAGTAAAATACTCCTGGACACTGTAGTACACTTTGCAAACCAAACATGACTGTTACAGGATGGATAAAATACGTCTTACAGCACTATAACATATATTTACACTTATACTGTACTTACATACAAGACGGTAAAATATACACAAAGATGGTACAAGGCGATCGATTTCAACCAGTTACACCGGTCATCATCTGGCCCAATTCAGAGAATGACAGAAACAAAATTGCGAACAGCTTATATACTATTTGCTACCGGAAGTTCCGGAAACAAGTTGCGATAAGTACCACCAGAGTCAAAGTTGACCTGTTCATTGATCAATTTACCCCTATCCTTACATTTTTCCTTAAAAATAAACAATTCTTCCCATGCATTCATTACATTTCCTTTCTTACAAAAATGGAGAATATTCAAACTGTCCATAAACTATAAGGTTTCACTATAAATTATAAGGACATCATCTACATGTCTAACGTACATTGCTACTTCATGATCTTTTTTCAATCTTTCCAAAATACATTCTTCACCATATAGCAGGAACACTTCTGACATTATTGCGGAAAGTGGACTCCCCATAGCTAAGCCATCAGTTTGTGCTAAAACCTATTGTTGAATCTAAAATAATTCTGTTTCAATTCTGCTCAATTCGTTTCCCGGAGTATTAAGAAGAGAATATAGCTCATGGATCTGACTAACTCTCTCAAACTCCACAGTATCCAGGAGCAGTATAATGCACTGCATAAGACGAAATGGGCGCTCATGACGTCCAGGAGATTTGTAGGCTCCACGTGGGGGATCAAGCCTCACATAGCGCAGTGGCTGTACAAGGCAGTAGTAAGGCCTCAAGTCACATATGGATACTAGTCTGGTGGACAAAGGTGAACCAGACGACAGCCATAGCCAAACTCACAAGTTTACAAAGGTTGGGCACACTTCTAGTCACTAGAGCTTTCAGAAGCAGCCCGTCAGCAGCTCTCGAAGCTGCTCTTGGATTACTGCCTTTGGATATCTTCATCAAGGCAGAAGCACGGAAATCAGCCTACCGATTAAAAGTCGCAGGCCAATGGAGGGAAGGCCTGTCTAGAACAGGCCATTGCACCATCATCAAAACTGTTGCTCAAAGGCCTGTGCTTGATTTGACATCAGATGTCATGAGTACGCAGATGGTTTTCACTAAACCTTTTTCTGTTAGATTCTGCTCCAGATAAGAGTGGAAATCTGAGGAAGGGCCCTATTACAGGAAAGACAGCCTTGCCTGGTACACGGACGGCTCTCTCATTGAAGTAAAATCTGGCTATGGGGAGTTAGAGACTCGGGGCAAGGAGAAAGGCTCTGTTTGGTTGTAAGCAACCAGGTGATGAAAGGGACGTTAGTATTGGTAACAAACTCCTGGATCTTGTAAAGGGTACGGGCATTGGTTTGCCGAACTAACGAACCAGGGACACACAATAAACTTCGGTTGATGTGTGAGGATCTCTGAATCCGTCCCTTCAACAACACATCAACATAAACATAAACATCCAGGAGCACCTCATTCATAAGGTATCCCAACAGATAATTACCCTCTCTATTAAAATGCCTTCCATTTCTACCAAGGTGGTACCATATTAAGCAATCATTAAGATCAACAAACTGCACCCCAAAGTTAAAACACATCAGTTCTATCTGTTAATTTAGTTGGTAAAGAGATTTACGTTTAAAATCTCTTCTTATTGGAATGCTATTGAGAAACACTTTACAATTTGGAAAATTAGTTCTACTACTTTACAATATGTCTGCCAAAGAATAGCTATTTTGCCATGTCCTCCATCGTAACCCGCTCCTCCGTTATATCTAATAGGTACATCTTTTGTCCCTACATTGATATAAATAACCTTAAGTTGCTTATTTTCATGAGATAACAATTTCTGTCTGATTTAGCTAATCTTAGCACCAGGATTCATGTCAATTACAGCACCAGATTCTGAACTCTGTTTGCCTGAGTATCGGAGCAAAGAGTCCCCAATCACTAAACATTCAGTTAGAGGTCGCTCATTACAAGGATTGTCAAAGCCGTTAAGCAGCTCATAACACAATTTATCATTTTGTTGGTCACCCTCAGTGGCTAAATTGAAAACTACATCATCCCTAGACTTTATAAATGTTCTGCTTTCCGATCCGTACGTGAGTTCATGGACTGTTGTTCACACACCTTAGCTGGACTTTTAAACCTTTTATGGATTCATTTTGGTAGCCCGGCAGACACTCGACACATTAGATACGTTCGAATCATTATTCTCACTGATTTCATCGGCAAGAACAAAATACTTATTAGAGCACTTAAGCAAATAGTTGTCAGTTAGTTTTTTTTGTATTTGCTTACGGCTGGATGATTGTTTTTCTTTGGCCACTTGCCATTTGTCACTTGAGTCACTACACTTAACTATTTTTACTGGTATCATCTTATATGTAACATTGTTACTGTGTGTTAGATTGGGAACATTATTTTGTTGGAGCTAACGTTGGTATTGGGGAGCTTGTGTGGGATGGGTGGGTTGGGAGGGTTGTGTATAGGTAGGGTAGAAACAGGCTGATTTACATCGGTAAGGCATACATGGTACCAGTCAAAAAATGGTTCTTTACGTCTAGGAATACAATAATAGTTAAGTATGAGCTTAGCATTGACGATGACATTCAACCCACATTCAAAATCATTAAACTGCTGAGGGCATTTGATTTCCAGTAAACTATTCTCTGACACATTGAGGTGTTTCACGATGTTGAGAACTGAAGATTTATTTAAACCTGATACGGAATCAAAGTGATAAGCTGTACAGCTACGTCGGTCAATAGATAAAAAGGACCAGTGTGATCCAGAATCGGCCTTTCCTGTTTATTTGCTGTTATTTATAAAAAGAAAAATAAACTGAGCTGTCTCATAGTTGAACTGTAATAGGGTATCACTTATAGATTCCGTTGTCCCAACGTTGAATATGTGAGCTATATATGAAGGGAATAGAGTAATGCCATCGTCAGTTTCACAAATGCGTTCATAATTACAACGGCATTGCTCTTGTCAGCGTTCAGTGCGAGTGAGTTACTTTCTTCTAATATCTTCTTAATTCCGTTACACTTATTCTGGACTTCTTTTTTCTCCTTATTTGGTGTTTTGCTGTTGAACATCTTTGGTGACCTCCTGTCGTCCTGCGCAGTGGTCAACTTTTTTCAACATTCTGACGTTCGCTTCAATGTCTGTCACCATCAGATCGTTCATTTTCTTGTTGCTGATGACCAAATTATGTTTTAGGCTGTATTCTAGGACTTCGACTTCTTCTTTCTCGAACTGAACATCTGTAATGTTGATAACTCGTTGTTGGAATTCATGTTGATTTCTCGTCTATAAAATTTCATCAATAGTACTATCTCGATGTATCAGGTTGTCCAGTTTCTTGTTAACTCTTTCATATTTCCTCTTCATTACGTCATCAACTTTTTCTGAATAAATCTCATAAAACGAATTCCAAGCGACAGGCCCATATTTATCTTCAAATTTATGATGTACATGATATGATTGCATGGGAAGTTAATCTTTTTTCCAATACAGTTGTTTAATCATATTCTCTACAAAAATAACTTCAGCTTGATATTTTGTTTTCCTGGCAGCAACAGAATTACAATTCATCTTAACTCTAGCGTACCCTGGTGTTACTTTATTTCTAAGACATTTTTTGTGAAAATGTACATCAGCAATCTTCGTGTGAATATTCATTCTAACATCGCTGTAAGACAATGCTGAATTTGCCTGATTGGCATCAATAAATAATTTCTTTATTAGCATGATATGTGTTGTTACAACCAAACAGGATGAATAAAATACGTCTTACAACACTATAAAGTATATTACACATATACAAGACGGTAATATATATACAAAAGATGGTACAAGGCAATCAATTTCAACCAGTTACACCTGTCATCATCAGACCCAATCAAAGAATGACAGAAACAAGATGGCGAACAGCTTATATATTATTGGCTACCGGAAGTTCCGGAACCAAGCTGCGATAAGTACCACCAGAGTCAAAGTTGACCTGTTCATTGATCAATTTATCCCTATCCTTACATTTTTCCTTAAATATAAACAATTCTTCCCATGCATTCATTACATTTCCTTTCTTACAAATATGGTGAATATTCAAATTGTCTTCAATTGTTCCCAATGAGTGGCCATTTTCCAGGAGGTGTTTTGCGACATTCGATCTTACCGGTTTTCGGTTCTTCCATGCTGAAATATGATTCTTGTATCTTTTTACAAAATTAATAGTTTGACCAAAATACAAATTATCACAATCATTACAACAAATTTTATATACACCGGGCTTATCAAACTTATCACAATCTTCTATATTCGGATGCAGAATTTTACTCATGGTGTTTTGTGTCTTGAAGGCTACGGATACTCCATACTTCTAAAATCGATTTGTAATATTCTGTGTTTTATCGCCAGTGAAGTTAAATGCAACATATCTCGTACCCTCCGTATCCCGTTCCTTGCTTAGTTGTCATATTTCGGAGCCGTTCTTGGTTCTTCATCTTCAATATCTTCGCCCCCATTTCATCAATGAGTGTAGATTGGTATCCGTTGGCTTGAGCTATAGAGGCACCAGATTATATTGGAACTCTATTATGGAAATAAATCTATAATTTATTGATTAAATCCGCTGTGCTATGGAGACCCGTTTAAAATAAAACTTAGATAATAATTATAAGAAAACAGATTCATCATATAAATACTTAGTAAAACCGTCAATGCAAGTTGTAATATAGCCACTAAAGACAAATTATTTAATACTTGAAAGATCATTACATGCGTATTTCACAAAATTGCTTGACTAATGCTTGGAATTAAAGTAGAGAAGTCACTAGAGATATAGTCAAATAATCCTCTTAGGATTTAGTTCAGTTAAAACCAGCGGCTGCTTAGCGAGCAACTTTGGCTAATCAATCTTAAAGTTTCCCTTTTAAAAGCTGTCTGCCTTCAAAGATATTACTCGTACATTTGTATTTTTCCTAAATCAATGGTTCAGATTAATACGAACAACTGGTCTTAACATTAACTTGTAAGAGCTTGCTATTTATTGTTTTTTGTTAATTTTATAAATAGCGGGTGTTTTAAAAAGAATTTCCTATTTTCGAGAACAATTTTACTGGTGAAACATACAAAATCTTACATTTATGTATTAGATGTATTCAACATAGTGTGGAAAAGAATATCTTCAATTCTTTATTTTGTCCTGGTAAACTTCAACGTGCATACCATTAGTTGCTCTACAAACATCAAGCCCATTTTTACTTCTTTTTTAAGAGTAGAGTTTATTAATTATGTTCAATATTTAACCAACTAATAAGAAAATAGTATATACAAATATTTAAAATCCCCAAATAATGCATGCAAACTACACTTTCAGATTAATCCATTTATATGAATTTACAAAATTTATTATAAATGTAAACAAATATATCCATTATTAAATAATTTTAATGGGTTAGTGCTGCTGATAATAGTAATAATAACCCTTTTTTGATGTAAATCTTTATTGTTTATATATATTTTAGATGTTAGATGTTACTTATACGATATTTTGTGAGGTTATATTGACTTTGAAAAATCGCATGATTGCCGAAACATGTTAGTCGGAAAAAGAATAAAATATTAAAGATCTACTTCAAAAAAAGGTGATTCGTTTTTAAAACGATGATATCATCATATATATTTTTTTTAAATCTAAAACTTTGGCCACTCCGTCATACCGTTCCACTGGGATTTTCTTGATTATTTTGTTAACTGATAGGTAATTATGTCTAGATATGTCATCACCCATCCAAACTAACATATCGTCAATGGGCTTCACCCCAGTGGCTCCTAAAGTTCCCATGTTACTTTTATAGAGGAAGTTTGTTTACATCAGATGATTACTTAAAACATGCGTTCATTTAAATTTGGCACACCAAAGTGTAACGAAGTTAAATATACCCCAACTATAAAATTAGGAAAATAAAAAAATCTAGGGTACAGAAACATTTGAGGTATCAAAGATTCAATTAACAATAATGATAAAATATAAAAATACCCCCGTCGCAGCAAACCTGCATACTCAGCGAATTTCCAATGCATAATATATGACTTAATACCACATAAAGCCGCATACCATGTTTCATAAAAATATATTCACAAATAAGCGATACATACCATTTTAATTATTCTCCATAAGAATAGCATTGGGGATGAGTACATAGGTTTGCTGAAACAAGGAACATAAGCAATTGGTTTCTATACAAATATCAATATAACTCAACTAGGTGAAGCTACATACCTAGTTTCATCAATATTTATTCTTAAATAAGCGATATATTCCATTTTGATTAATCTCCATAAGAATAACATGGGGGATGAGTACACAGGTTTGCTACAACAAGGAACGAAAAATGGGTATTTAGGCAAATATCAATATAACTCAACTAGGTGAAGTCATATAAGAGGTTTTATTAATTTATGTTCATAATTAAGTGAGACATAGCATTTTAATTGTTCTCCATAAGAATAACATGGGGGCTGAGTACGCAGGTTGCTGCTACCGGAACTTTTAGCTAAAAATTTGTTTTGAGCAAATAACAATAGACCACAAGTAGATAAAGCCGTATACCAAGTTTCGTCAGTATACGTTCATAAAAAAGCGAGATATAATTTTGTTCTTATTCTCCATAAGAATAACATTAGACAACGTACTGTGTTTAGCACTTTCAATATCTCAGTAACCGATTGACGTAGAGGAATGATCAAAATACCAAATTGTGTGTTTTTTAAAGCTGGATCCAATGGTAAAAACTAAAATTTGACTTTTTCAAAAATTATATGTAAAAAGCTCAAAAAACCCATTTTTGGGGTACAAAACCCCCCAAAATACCCCTTAAGGTAGAGCGATATGGCTAGTTTTTGAACTTAGTCATAAATGTTGCCTTACACGTTTATACCAAATTTCATCAAAATCGGACCTTTTTTACGAGAGTTATCGCACCCACGGACACACACACACACACACACACACACATATATATATATATATATATATATATATATATATATATATATATACAGTTTCGAACGAATGGTGTTTTTGGGGTCTGGGGACCTCAAAACGAAAAGTTATCATGGTTCCGGGCATAGGTCTTACCATGCCGACAACGGTAATAGCTTCTTCCCTATAGGGCAAATTCGCTAAAACAGCACGGTAAATCAAAAATGCTCCAGTGGAGGGGGGAAAGTGCACGTCCCCCACCACTGGGCATATAACCAGGTCACAGAGCTCCTACGAGGCAGTTGGGCCCTAGTGGCCCGACCCACCGGATGGGCGTGTTGAGCCCCCAGCACAGTCGGACGGGCGTGCTGAGCCCCCGACACCCCGCATGGGCGTGGTGAGCCCGCGGAGGGTCGGAAGGGCGCGTTGAGCCCCCGGTACGCTGGATGGGCGTGTTGAGCCCCAGCACCGTTGGACGGGCGTGCTGAGCCCCCGACACCCCGCATGGGCGTGTTGAGTCCCCAGTACGCTGGATGGGCGTGTTGAGCCCCCAGCACCGTCGGACGGGCGTGCTGAGCCCCTGACACCCCGAATGGGCGTGGTGAGCCCGCGGAAGGCCGAAAGGGCGTGTTGAGTCCCCGGTACGCTGGATGGCCGTGTTGAGCCCCCAGCACCGTCGGACGGGCGTGCTGAGCCCCCGACACTCCGCATGGGCGTGGTGAGCCCGCGGAAGGCCGGAAGGGCGTGTTGAGTCCCCAGTACGCTGGATGGGCGTGTTGAGCCCCCAGCACCCCGCACAGGCGTGGTGAGCCCGTGGATGGCCGGAAGGGCGCATTGAGCCCCCGGTAGGCTGGATGGGCGTGTTGAGCCCCCTGCACCGTCGGACTGGCGTGCTGAGCCCCCGACACCCCGCATGAGCGTGGTGAGCCCGCGGAAGGCCGGAAGGGCGTGTTGAGCCCCCAGCACTGTCAGACGGGCGTGCTGAGCCCCCGACACCCCGCATGGGCGTGGTGAGCCCGCGGATGGCCGGAAGGGCGCGTTGAGCCCCCGGTACGCTAGATGGGCGTGTTGAGCCCCCGGCACCGTCGGACGGGCGCGCTGAGCCCCCCACACCCCGTATGGGCGTGGTGAGCCCACGGAAGACCGGAAGGGTGCGGTGAGCCCCCGGTACGCTGGACGGGCGTGCTGAGCCCCCGACAGTAAATTGGGTCTGTAGTGAGAAAGTGGGGGAGATGACCTTTGTTTGGTCTCCCCCCCCTCTTTCTAATTGTGTATATTAATCGATGTGTGGTTTTCAGCCGGGAGTTTATGTCAGACTCTCAGCCTGATCAGATCGGAAGGTTCCAGCTGACTTCTGAGCTACAGCGCCAGAACCGTCTCTAAGAGGAGAGCAGCAGCGTGGACCCAGTTCACCAGCTCCCACGCAGCCTTGCATGAGTTCTAAGCTGTCAGTATCGCATCGGCATTACTTGCTTTTTTGGCTTCATTTACTTTAAAGCTGTATTCCTTTTTAATCCTAGTGTACAGACTAAAGTAGTTGTTCCTAGTCTCCACTCTGATGGCATCCTTGTAATGATCATGAACCACCAGCATGAAAGATCTCAGTCTAGCAAGGTCTGATGTATACCATGACTTGTCTTCTCCTCGGTAAGATTTACTATTTCTAACTGTTTTTTGTTTAGGTTTATAGACTTTAACAGGGAAAACAGAATCAAATTTGTCTTTAAAAATATCAAAAAAACTGTGAAAGCTTGTTCAGTGTCAGTATTATAATCAAGAAGTTCCCAATTTACTATCTTTAATACGTTTCGCAACAGAGGGAAATTAACACTACTAACTTTTCTTTTTTCTATGTGATTATTGTCTACTGAAGTGGAAGTGGGGCTTACCGTCTCGGCTTTCAAAGTGAGGACAACCACCCCATCATGATCAGCAACCAATGGGTAGACCACCTTAGCCTCGAAGCTCCATGAGTCGATGTTAGTGGCCGCCGAGTCAAGGCAGGCCGGGCCTCGAGTTGGCAGTCTGTTTGAGATGAAAAGTCCGCAGCTGCGTATCAGATTGTCGAATGTAGCTTCCTCTCTGGATAGAAAATCCAGATGTACATTAAAATCACCGCAGATAATCAGCTTCAAGGGTTCAAGTTTCATGAGGTAGGTCAGGCAGTGTTCCAAATGCTCAATAAAGTCCTCGAAAACTCCAACAGGAGACCTGTAGACTGCAACAAGCACCGTGGATATGTCCACCACCTCCACTGCTGTTAATTCCAGCACTAATTCCGTGCAGAACCGATCCAGATTTATTTGCTTACACTGGAATCTGTTTGCAGAGTAAATTGCCACTCCTCTATTCTTATGGTTACTTCGACAAAAAATGTTCACGGGATGAAGATCAGTCAGGTTTGGGTAAAATTCACTTTATATAATAAGTGCCGTTGACCAGGGGTGGAGCTGTGTACTAATCTCCTGAACTCCTTTAAGTCCACGGTGACAGCAAAAAAAACCACCAACCGGAACTTCCGGTAGCCAATAGTATATAAGCTGTACACCATCTTGTTTCTGTCATTCGCTGATGATGACCGGTGTGACTGGTTGAAATCGATCACTTTGCACCATATTTTTGTATATTTTTCATCTTGTATGTAAGTACAGTATAAGTGTAAATATATTGTTGTGAGAGGTAGTTTTATTTTATTCTGTCAATTGTAACAACACATATTATACTACTCAAGAAACTATTTATTTGTTATTAGTAAAGTGTTATTGATTACACATCAAACCACCGTTAACCTTTATATTGAAGGAGCAATTTGCTATTTCCGATATAAAAGGCCAAGCAACCTTAAAACATAATTTATCGGTTGTATAACAATCTTTACGTTCAATCTCTAAATAAAGATACTTATTGATTTCACGTTGAGACATGTGATGTACTATATTAATTACAGTAAGACACCGTTTCTGTACTCAACCTGTTTACAACTAAAATATGTTCTTCGAACTCTGCAGAACGAGAAAAGACATTTTACTATATATAGTTTATCTATATAGTCGAAATAAAAAGGTCACCTCCACATAAAAAATAGGTAAATTAAATGCCATTTGTGTTAACCCATTTAGTTTTATTCGTTCAATTTTAGTTTTCCTAAATTTACACATTTTGTTACTATTACTAAGCTTTTTCTTTTTTCAGTATTATATTGACAAATATCGTTCTTATGCAAATAAGTCTTTTCTTATGTTAGGTTGGTGTTCATTACTTCCTGCGGGTATATATTACGAAATATCCCCCAATAAAACCTTAAATGAGAACGCCCGTGATTACACTGAGACTCCACGGGAAAGCGATGAGATGGCAAAGATAAACCAACTATGAAATTCACAGTCTTGGAGTCAGCCCAAGAAATCAAGGTACTAGTAAAACACACTATTCCCGTCTTTATTTCTACAAGTTTCAGCTCTTAACCAATCTGTTCAGTTCTTCCTGCTATCGACAACGAAGATGAATGCTGGATTCCGTATTGTTGGATTGGTGACCATTATGTCGTTGCGCCTCTCAAACCCTCTGTAAGATTAAACCAAATCTCTCTAGCGTGTAACGCTCCTTTCGACTAAGCAGAAGGCTTGCTGATAATCCTGTTCACCAGAACGAAGGAAGTTTCTCTCTAGAAGAAGATCCTGAAATTATTTAAAAATGTATTACTTTTATGATTGTTATTTTTATGTGCTAATTTTAATATTATTTATTTATTAGACAACACATTTTTTAATAGGGCAACCATTAACGTGTTTATAGGAAAGCGGTCCGAACCCCACCAAACTTGATTTATCACACCGGGAGTAGAACCCGTGTCTCCTTGAACATAAGTCTAAGACACTAACAGTTAGGCTAGCGATATTACGTCGCATTAATATTAGTTGTTCACCATAATTACATGGGAAAATATTGCTAAACACTCTGAATGTTAAACAAATTTTAAACCACTATTTTCTTTTGTAAAAAAAGGTTATTAGCGTACTATTGAATACTTATAATTATTTCTTTAATTATAAAGAAAGCAATCTACACATTGAAATATTAAAACATTGCCAAGGTAAGACTGGCATTTAAAAGTTAATTACAAATGAGGAACAATAACGTAGCAGTTCCCACTGGAGCTATCCAAAGTTGGGCAAGTTTTGCATGAAATGTTAATGATATCACTTAGTCAGAACCGCTATTCAAAGTTGGGCAAGTTTTGCATGAAATGTTAATGATATCACTTAGTCAGAACCGCTATTCAAAGTTGGGCAAGTTTTGCATGAAATGTTAATGATATCACTTAGTCAGAACCGCTATTCAAAGTTGGGCAAGTTTTGCATGAAATGTTAATGATATCACTTAGTCAGAACCGCTATTCAAAGTTGGGCAAGTTTTGCATGAAATGTTAATGATATCACTTAGTCAGAACCGCTATTCAAAGTTGGGCAAGTTTTGCATGAAATGTTAATGATATCACTTAGTCAGAACCGCTATTCAAAGTTGGGCAAGTTTTGCATGAAATGTTAATTATATCACTTAGTCAGAACCGCTATTCAAAGTTGGGCAAGTTTTGCATGAAATGTTAATGATATCACTTAGTCAGAACCGCTATTCAAAGTTGGGCAAGTTTTGCATGAAATGTTAATGATATCACTTAGTCAGAACCGCTATTCAAAGCTTTTTGACTTGTTAATGAGGGAGAATAAAAACAGAATTAGAAATTCCACAGTAATTTCCTTATTGAATATGTTTGAGGTGTTGTAGAAAAAGGTGCATTATTTAAATACAGAATCATAAACTGAAATGTTGGTATTGCTAATAATATATTTCCGTTGTTTTATCAAACCAAACAATTTATCGATTCCCCTGAAGAAAAATAATCAATAATAAACTCACATATACAGTGGGACAACGGCAGCTCAACCATTATTTTCATATTTAGTCTAATGATTCATAACTCTAATGTATAACTCTCTCTCTGTGGAATATCTTTGAAGATAACAAATTGCTTGGGTATTCTTCAGTTGCAGTATACGATACTATAGCTGTTATCGTACCCGGTTTCACCTTGGAATAAAACCTGTGGTGTGTGCTGAATTTGTTGTTAACTACTATGACTCATGAACAGCTGTTTGAATTTTTATCAGCTCAAAAAAGTGAATGTCCAAAAGAATAACACTGGATTGGAACTTTGACCTACAGGAATTTCTAAAATCCTTTTTTAGTGGTTACCGAAGTTGTATAAAGAGTATGTGTGCCAAACTTGGTAGTTGTAGCTGTAGAGGTTTGGCTTGGGTGATAATTGGTTCATCGTTTTTATAGATATAGAAGATTTATTTGATAATTTGTATAAGGAATCCTCTACGATACAGTTATTCATAAATGCATTCTGAGAAAACATGAATATCCCACCGTAATATCTTCTAATTTAATAAAACAATCTTAATGAATGTCACGAACATTGTAATACCATGACAATTTAAATTTATTCCCGCTCCAATTTAGCCTTAACTGTAGGATAAAACCTACACGCTTTCTCAAATCATGAAAAACCAAGGTAGTTTAGTCATAGTCAAAACGATTTGCTAATATTGTCTCAATTAAATTAGTATGTTATTGACATTTGTTAAACAGTATCTACAAAAAGGGTTTTTGATACTAAAGCATTAAATAAAACATAAATCATAAAAACTTAATATAATTTAAACCAAACAATGAAAAACTATTTTTTTCGTATTGTTAAAACTGAATTTATTACTTCCAAAACTATTATTACTCTCCTCTTGAAAATTGTATGTTGTGTCCTTGATCGTATCTCGTTACACAACAAACTTGTAATCTACTGAGGACACCACATTACTGCTATTCCTGGAATTCCAAAGCAGATTAAATGGGCTTTGTGTGCTTTAAAGCGTTCGTAATAATTCACAGTGTTACATTGCTTACTATGTTTCCCGGATTTTTATTATATGTACACGAAAATATTATATCTCAAAGTAATAATGCATTTTAATTGTTTCAGTATTTCTATTTTACTAACGAATGTTCTGAATATTTATTTGTTTACCATTGAATGAAACGTAGATATAAAATATATCAGTTGTCATTATAATGCTCAGAGTACTTTCGTTTTCACACAATAGTTGTTATTGTTTACTCGAATTCATTTGAAAACGAACGCATGGTAACGGATATTGTGTTTTTGTGCAAAAATGTGGTGAAGGTTGACGAATTTACAACCTATACATTACGATACACATCTGTAATAAACTTGGGCTTTAGTAAATTATGGTTCCATAAAGTGTTCAAGAATAGTCTTACATTTTACACCAAATTGCCCTTTATTATTGTAACAAAAAACTAAACATCTCTGTTAAATGAATAAAATGATAAATAAAGACAGTTTAAATTTAATATAAGTCTTAATTTGCAATTTTTTTTTTAACTAGGTTTTGTATTGAGTGCAATTCAAAATTACAGCATTTTACAATTATAAGGAAAAACTTTAAGTAACGGTCAAAGAGAAAAAGAAAACTACTTTCCTATACACACATATAAAAACCCCCTTCATGTACTTATTTCATGGCTTATCTTCCCCTGGATGTATGAATCTTAAAGATATACGACGGCTTTTCAACCCCACCATAAAGTGGATTTTGAAGGCTCTATGATTGTATTAAACTTCCCTCTTTCACGTGAATATGTCCTATAATGTTTCCCTCCTTGAATTACATTTTGTAAGCTACAGAATACTTCATCACAACTTTAAAACAGTTTTAATTGCATAGGCCACAATAGGTTTTATACTATAATATGTAATAAGATATTTTCTAACTACGTATTTGTGTTGAACTACTTTGAACGCCCGTCTATGTCAGTAGGATTTGTTAGGCGAGCTATAGCCTAGCTTATCATCGAAATTCACCTGATTACTAATCAGTAAAATAATTACTATTTAACTGTCAGAAATCATTACTAGGAATACAAGTCGTTATAACTTAACAAGATCGTGACTTAACAGCTTATTTTGAATATGTAAGCAGGTCACATATGTAAATATATAACAATTTATAACCTTAATTAAAACTATTTGTCATTTTACTTGCGAGTTTATTCATATTATTTTCCTCCTGGATTGTTGTCTGACAAAACAAATAAAGTTAAATACCTTTCCGTCTTCATATAAAGATTTAACATATTTCCTTAAAAATAATTGAACACTTTTTAAAAAAAAAAGATTGCGCTATGGAAAACCTGTTTCGAAACTATTCGTCTTTAACAAAAATATGATAACTAATTGATCACGTGACGGCAAGATTTGTAAGTAATCTTAGTTAGTTCTGAGTTTCCTTATCAACACGCATACTTATTAAATAGAAACCAGTTAAAACTGATTGACATTGTTTTAAAACAAGCATTGCATCTGTATCATATCGTCCATAAATAGGCTATAACTTAACATAAAAGCCTACTATACATAATAGAGCTTTTGTGTTTGATAGAATATATTGGCATTGTATTGTTGAATATCGTGTATAGTTCTGAACAACAAATATTCTGATACACAATGTTGTCGACCAGTGTGGGCGATAACATTGTATCAGTGAACCTACGCAGTGAGCGGTGCTTCGGATTATTAGAACAATTTACAAAGCTTATTGGATCTGCTCACAAAAAATAGCTCATTCTGATCATGTAAGCCTGGTGTCTCCTTACTTGGAATTATGTAGGTATAATTATTATGATCATAAAAGGGCATAGAACAAAGTGCGATTTAAAAATAGTACCTATACATATTAAACAAAAGATATCGAGAACTTTATTAGTGAATTTACTTTGGAAAGTGAACTATTAGCATGACCCTCACGGTGAAACTTAAGCCCGGGACCACCATAGAAGTTCCTAACGTGACCCCCTGAACACGTTTTGGGGGGTCGTTCAAAATTGTATATATATATAGACATATACATATATATGTGTTTGCACTCTAGCGATCGCATTTTTTGTCCGATCTACTTCAAATTTGGGACGTTCCTTTTTGTAATCAGTTAGACAAGTTCGTTGGGCAAAACAATCGGAAAACTCTAAACCCCTTTTTTGGGGATTAATCTTTAAAATTTCGAGTTTTTTGGCCCAAAAAGTGTCAGAAAAGCACCGGATGCAAAATTAATGCATGTACAAAGATGGGAATTAGTGAGGCAAAAGTTTTAAGCCCTCTCTCGTCATCCTAGCATAAATATTTACCGAGTTATTAAAGAAAATGTGTTTCGACTAAACACAGTACGTTGTCTTATGGGGGTTTTACAGTAGAAAAGCTTGTAATTCCTTTGTTAGAGTACTTTTATCATCCCCAGCAACTCACGCCTACTTTCAAGCCTGCCTGGACTTTCTCCTAACATTATAATGCGCAAAATTTTATTCCCAGCTTTGCAGGTAAATGAAACCAGGAGCATCAGAACAGCCAAAAAATCAATGTTTTCAGATATCAATAAAAATTGGAATACATGTATGTTTTTATTACACTGATTGTGAGTTTTACAAGTTTTTATGTGGAAATTCACTTCTCTCACGTCAGCGTGCTGCGTGCGAACTCGTTTAGTTCTTGTAAGGAGGGGTTGCATTATTATCAACAGTAATAAATAATAATTCTTGGCATGTTGCAAGAACAATTAACAATACATGACTATACGGTATCTTTTGCGAGAGACTTAAAAAACTTGGATGCGCTGGGGAATCGACATATGGAAAAATATACCGAAATAAATATTATGTTAATTAAGTTTACCATATTGCATTTATCCCTATTTTAAACTGGGATCTTTTCCGTTATACGTATACCACTATTAAAATTGCACTTTTTGGTTGTTTACTATTGTTTTTTTTTTCTCCAAAAACTAGTCAAGTTGTTGTGATTAGTCATTTTGCAACAAGATTTCCTGGAATGAATATCGTAGAAGCTGTTTCAGTATCTTATCTATCGCTATCTCTTCTACAAGATAAGTGAACAAATTATACAATTTAATACATTAATGACATTAATAAATTGCAATTTACCGCCAGAAAGCACGGGGTTAGGTTAGGTTAAATTATCTGTATCTGGTAAATATTTTTTCATCATTTATGATAAACTAACTTACCTAACCTTACTCCAAAAGAAAAGACATATTCGCAGTTTTCAGAGAATTGGTCATCTTTATCAACCTAAACACGTGACTTACTTAAATATTTTGTATATTTATAAAGGAAAAGCATATAACTTGACTTAAATAGTGGATATTTTTGATTAAGGATATTTTTCGTTATACATATAACGAAAAATATCCTTAAACGGTAATATTGTCCGTTATTTGTCCTAGAAAAATTTGAAAAAAGCAAGATAAAATCTTAACCAGGCATTTAATTCATTGGCATAGATTAACATTGAACTGGGTATTAAATTAAAACAGCTTTAATAATTTTGTTCCTAAAAGTTTATCAAACGAAAGGTTATATTTTTGTTAATTTCAAAACTGGTTTAATCAAAGTAAATCTTTGAACGTTAGCGAACCTAGTCTTAGTATTTAAAATAGCTTTATAAGGGTATACATTTGTTTAAGGTACCGACACAATAATGAGCCTAATTGGGTTTAATTCAATAACGGCAAGGCAACAAAACCTTGTATTTGTCCAAGTAGAAATATAATTTAAATCTTAATTGACCTTTGAAATGTGATATGTTTTGACTTCGAGTACTTGTATACTATTTCCAACAAATATTATTAGTTCGTCACCTTAAATTTATTTAGTTTTATAAATAAAAACCTGTAAGAGTAAAGTTCAGCATTGTACCTTGCATTTTACATTATTTATTTGTAATACTATTTATAAGATGAACACAATATAATTATGTATTGTAAAATGAAGCAAGATGACCATCAAAATTGTGTATTGAGGTGGTAAAACCGAGCTTCCAAGCGATCGTGAGAACTCTTTGAGATGTTGCTGTATAAATTGTGGGAGGAGTGGGCCTTTTACCCATGACTAGCCCCATCTGGAAAATCCAACACTGTAATTTTACTCAAACTGTTGGGTACTGAACCTACCCTTTTGTAAATAATACAACTAAATACATGATGTTTCGGATATTTTAGGACACCTTTTGTCGATTTTTTCTTTGAGTCAAGACAAACTTAATACAAAATATAAACTACGTATAAAATTGATAGATTTATGTTTGTGTGACACCTTGTTTAATGCAATTGAACGAAGATTACGGTTTACTGAAAAGATCGTTCAATTTAGTCGTATTATCCGGTCTTTACGAATGAGACACTACAACAGTAGTGTTTTTATTTTTAAAAAAAGGTTAATGACCCAGTAATATGTTTATGATTGCACCCAATAAGGGGTCTTTTAGTTTTATCTTAAATTCCGAAAGTTGTATGCTTTGATACAGAATTCCTAAAAGCGGGTCAGGATTAAGGAACAAAATGTGATACAATTATTCTATGCTCTAGTATACACAGTTATACTAAATTTTAAATGAGTAACGAACTATTTTTGTGTGATACAATGTTTTTATTAATCACAAATATACTAACATACACAAATCTAGTTTTTTCTACGTTTATATGAGTGTTTATGTTTGTCTTGACTAAAAGAATGCATCTACAATCACGGTCGCAAGAGCTAGGAAACACATTATAAATTAAAAATGTTACTAATTACTAATTATGTTGTCCGAAAAAAAAACAAAGTAGAAAACTTTTTAAGAGATAATTATCAAATAAATTAACAGAACAGTGTTCTAATATGATTATTTTCCAATAATCTGTGTGTATGTAATTTTACGTTTATATTGTTTTACTCCAGAATCATTGAGTACAAGAAGACACAACCCTACACATATGTTATTCTTGTTGTGACGGTAATTTAGAAAACAATTATTTATATATATTTTGCTTTGAATAGTGGCCATTAATCATCTTAAGTAACAATACGAAAAACTACTCCTTTCACGAAAATATACACAGGCATTTATTTATTTTGTAATTACAGTACGTATGCACTGATTGCAACGATCGAACAAAAACAACGGAGCACTCTGTTATAAACGATGACATATATTTCTAAGTACTCAAAAGGTGCGGCGGAGATTTTATCATTGTCGATGGTATTTTTTATCTGATGGCTTTAAATTAATCAATGGTATGCAGTAAACACAGCCTAACAAATTTGTTACGGTGCCGCACTGTCTTGACGAGTAGATCGGCGCAAAGGACTATTGGCCCAAGGTGACGTTGAGGTAAAAAAATCTTTAAAAGGTCAAATTACAGTTTTTCTTCATTGTCTTGGCTGGTTAAAAAAACGTGTTATTAGGTTTTCACACTTTATTATGTATTAATTTTATAGTATTCATTACATTTGAAGGCATTTCTTTTAATAATTAAGACAATTAAATTTTGTTTTACGTAACTTTTAAATTAACTTAGTCAAAAATTATATATTTTAGAATCGTCTTCTCAGTCTATTGAAATATGTCGGAAGGAACATAGACGATGTTTATTCTAGCTCAGACACAAATAAGGCAACCATATTTTGCCCCTCAGCTGGGGAGCTTGAGTGCTCCTCAAACATTTATTGAGATACAACATCAATATCAATATTACTGTTTGAGTCTATGTGGTACTAGATGTTACCCGAGGCTTTGCTCGCGATTACATTGCAGTGCTATTAAGATATTATAACGTGTATCTTCCTTTAACATTAAATTTTAAAATTTACTAGTGAAAACATTTAATTTTAATTTAGTGAAAACTTTAGTTTAGTGGTAAATTTCAAGGTCGCAGTGAGGTAGAGGCCATCCGGTGAAGATCCGTTTTCGCAATTTTTAAAGAGTATCCGCCATCTGTACCCTATAAAATAAATTGTTGGGGAATACAGTATCATTTTGGTTATTAGCGAATTTCCCCTATAGGGTAGTCTCATGGTAGTCTCATGGTAAGACTTAAGCCCGAGACCATGATAACTTTTCATTTTGAGGTCCCCAGATGCCAAAAACACCATTCGTTCAAATTTTTATATATGTATATATATATATATATATATTTATATATATATTTATATATATATATGTGTCCGTAAGCACGATAACTCTCGTAAAAAAGGTCCGATCTTAATGAAATTTGGTACAAATGTGTAAAGTACCATTTATTTGAACAAGTTTGAAAACCAGATGAATCGCACCATCCGAAAGGGGGTTTTTGGGGGGTTTTGTACCCCAAAAATGGGTTTTTTGGGGTTTTCACATGTAATTTTAATTTAAATCAAATTTTAATTTATACCATTGAGTTTAGCTTAAAAAAACCAACAATTTGGTATTTTTATCATTGCTCTACGTCAATTGGTTACCGAGATATTGAAAGTGCTAAACACAGTACGTTGTCTAATGTTATTCTTATGGAGAAAAAGAAAAATTGTATATCTCGCTTATTTATGAACATAAACTGGCAAAATTTGGTATATGGCTTGATATGGTTATGGTTTATTGTTGTTTGCACAAAAAAAAAATTCGCTTATGGTTCCTGTAGCAGCAAACCTAGGTACTTGGTCCCCATGTTATTCTTATAGGAAATACTTAAAATGTTATATATCGCTTATTTATGAATGTATATGGATGAAACTTGGTATGTGACTTCACTAAGATGAGTTCTATTGATATTTGCATAAAACCCCATTATTTTGCGTGCCTTGTTGCAGCAAACCTGCGTACTCATCCCCAATGTTATTCTTATGGAGAATAATTAATATTTTAAATATCGCTTGTTTGTGAATACATTTCTTATGAATCCTGTTAAGTGTTATGTTATATATTCATTGGAAATACGCTGAATATGCAGGTTTGCTGCGACGGGGGTATTTTACCTAATGCAACCTTAAATAAAACTTACTTAAATACAAATGTTACAAAATTATAATATTTATAATTTTCGATTTTTTAAATCGATAGTTTCTTAGGTAAAAAATCGATGGTATCGATACAAAATTTAATGAAAAACTTTGGTGGCCATTTATGAAACTGTGCCCTTTTTATATGTAGGAGTTCGCATATACTAAATGTTATTGGACTAACAATCTGCCTTCAAAATGTCACAGTATTTGGTCAGTCAAATGCTTTGTGTTCGTAAGATTAAAATGGAGAAATTGAGTGCAAGTATGGCAAAGCTCTAAAGGGTTCGTGAAATAGATTGGGCCTTGGAATGAGCCTTAAAGTTACTACTTTATAAGAATTACTAAATTTCAGTTTAATTAGATAGGTGATGACTAATGGCTTAATGGTGTGGCTGGTGGATCTCAAAAGCCAATTTGTTGAAGCAACAACAAATTGTTTAAACAGAAGTGGACTTAAGTTGATTTTGGTTCAATACATTTAAATCCAGCAAATATGATAAGTGTTCGTAAGATTAACACAGGCATTTTGACGGCCTATGAGGCGGAAGATTTTTGAATCGGGTGTAAATCTATGCGTTGAGGATTTCATTACCAAATATAAACACACCAATCTGGTTGGTGGTGCAAGAAGGTTAACATTAACAGTTTTAATGCCAGTGGGAAAGAACCCCAAAATAATTTGGGTACGGTAGTTTTTATATTTTGATTCTGGTGTATTCTGGTGACACATATTTTAGTAGTAATCAGTTGAGGAGTAGATGTGTGTTGGTTTTAGTACGTTGAAATGCCTATGGGGCGAAGCGCCAAAGAACTCTAAGAACACTCGTAGGTATATGTTTGATTGTGGCTTAAGCTATCTTCCTACCAAAGTTCATAAGTTCAATTGTGTAGTTGTGAAAATGGTAATATCCTGAAGGAGCCCTCAAAAATATTATGGTCATCAGGACTAAGTCCGTCTTGAGTCCGTCATAAATTATTTGTGTGCAACTTTCAATTTTCCACAAATGTAAACAAAGAATTCATTGACAATGTTTAGAATACATAAATCACAGCTGATGATAATAAAAATGGAAATAAGAACAAAAATTCTCACTTTGAGAGTATTAAAATATTCTTCAATATTATAGCATCTAACAAAAGATTGTTTGTTCCGCCCGATGCGACGTTGAACTTTATGTTAGGTGTTATGTGAGACCGTATTGTATTCAATGTTATTGATATGTGTTTTGTGGTTGTATTTGTGTTTTGTGATATGTGTATTATTTAGGAGAATGACGTGCTCCTTCATGGAGTAAAACTGTTTGACTTGGTTTGAAAGTGGCCAATTAAAGTCAAACCTGAAGTCACCCAGGGGGCATACTACATTATTACATTATTTTATTTGTTAAGTTTAAACAACGTAAATACTACAGAGTGAAAAACTTCAAGGTTTAAAACAAAGAGACTAAGTTTTATATACAAGTCTTCCAGGGACATAGATCCATATTATATAATATCTACTCAATGTAATATTTAGTAATAATTTATAATATCTCAATATCTCAACCATACTTGCAAAGCCTACTAACGGTAATAAACCCTCTATTGAGCTAAATTAGAATGTTACTTGATGGAAATTACAATTACAATACAAATACCATAAAAGAGACGACCTCAGAGAAAACTGGACAGCTGGGAAGCATATTACGAAAGTTATTATAACCTAGATGGACACATAAAGTTGTAAAAATTATAATTGTATTCATATGGTTTTAAATTACTTTATGAAAATAGAACCTAGTATTAATCACAATACTTAGTGATTATGATGATTCGGAATGTGTTTAATAGATAAATGTTTCATATTTAAAATTAAAACCACCCCTAAAAACCCTACGATCTGTTAAGCAAGTAAGAGAAACCTAATCACCTAAATTTCTTAAAACATAACCTTTCGCGTTTACACTTTGAAAACCCGTGGGGCGTAGACCTCAAGGTGGACGTTTTTGAACTCTTAAAAGGGCACATCTTTGAGGTAATAGTTTTTTAATTGATACCAATCAACATCAAAAATCACAGAACAACCAATTAATAAATTCTTATAATAATATTGATAATGTTTTATTAATTTTAAAATTACTTTTTTCTTTGATAAACATGTAGTTACGCTTTAATGACACAAGCGTTCCACGTTAGACCACACCTAGGGTAAAATGGCAAAGTGTTTTTGTACACACGTTTCATGACATCATTTGACAAATTACTGAAAATATATATTTACCATTTAGCAACAGATTAGTTCGGTGTTGTTTGTCTACTGTGACACAAGGCTGAGCTCAGCAAACCCCTCTCGGCAGTGCGGTGATGTGGTTTGGAGATATCCAACAGTTCTACCGAACAACCTGAAAAAATCCAAGTTCATTATTTCCTTTGTAGAGAAAATGTCTTAAAGGTTTACGCCAGTGTAACTCACTGCCAGTGCCAATATAACATGTTACTTTACTTTGGAAAATATGATTAGCATCGATCCCTTGTATAGTAGTTTATGGATATACATTATCATAGTAAAACCCGACATCAATAGAGTGGTTACAAATTGTGAGGTACCGAAATCCCATATTAAAAGTTTATGTAACTACTTATTGGATTAAACAGTGAACTTTAGTGCTGGTATAAGGATTCAACTTTCATCTGGCTTATTTCCTAACGTGAAAGAGGTAAATAATTTAATTTAAAACGAGTTCGCACGCAGCACGCTGACGTGAGGGAAGTGAATTTCCACATAAAAACTTTTAAAACTCCAAATCAGTGTAATAACATACATTTATTCCAATTTTTATTGAAATCTGAAAACAGTGATTTTTTTGCTGTTCTGATGCTCCTGGTTTCATTTACCTGCAAAGCTGGGAATACAATTTTGTGCATTATAAAAGGTTAGGAAGAGGGTCCAGTGCATGCATTAATTTTACATACAGGGCATTTCTTACCCTTTTTGGGCCCAAAAACTCGAAATTTGAAAGATTAATCCCCAAAAAAGGGGTTTAGAGTTTTCCGATTGTTTTGCCCAACGAGCTTGTCCAACTGATTACAGAAAGGAATATCCCTACCAAATTTGAAGGAAATTTGACAAAAAATGCGACCGCTTGAGTGCAAACACACATATATATATATATATATATATATATATATATATATATATGTCTATATATATATATATATACTTATATATAAAACATTGAACTACCCCCCAAAAAGTGTTCAGGGGGTCACATTCGGAACTTCTATGGTGGTCCCAGGCTTAAGTTTCATCGTGCGGGTGATGCTAATAGTTCACTTTCCAAAATAAATTCATTAAGTTTTTGCTTTAATTTTATTTCTAGAATAATTAACATTAAATCAAAGTTATTTTGGAGAGATGTTTTAGTTAACTTGGTAAAAATATTTATCGTATTAGTAAAAATTAAAAAGCGTACATATTAAAAGTTAAAAAATCAAACTTGAAATAATATGGTTTCAAATATGCTACAAATAAGCTATACACGGTTGAGAAAAAACATCACACTTTATAAAATCACAAACGCTGTATTTTACAATACTCTGAAAAAAACCAGAAGGTAAACAAAAACAAAGATCAACTGTTTTATTTTCACACTAATAAACAGCGACTAAAACCACGTTTAAGTTTGTGCCTATGTTTAGAATCACATACTTTTAACAAGTGGTATAGTTAAACAAACCTGATGCATCAAAAACAAAGTGATGCATCAAAACCTCTTTAACAGTTATTTTCACAAGTGGGATACCACGTTCTATACATAGGCATAGATGTGTTGGTTTGAAATATTGTATTATATTGCAATGTTCTAACTACTATCAGGAGTGAAATTTAATTATTAATATAGGATTTATATAGTAAGGGATAGTTACAATTCCATAAATCTTACACAATATTTAAAAACATTAAGCTTAAAGGATACTATTGAGCGCTAAAATATTGCATTGGGTCCCAATAAAAATGTAGCTTCCTGTTGAAATAGTTTGTCATACTTGGTTTGATTGACGAGAACTGAAAGGCTAGTCTAAATTTAAAATTTATATTCGTTTGCTACACCAGCAAATAATTTAGCGTTCAGTACAATTAGAAAATATGGAATCAATGCCAACAAAGACCATTGATCTGTGAGTGGGAATGATCCCTCGAACCTTCACTGATTTTACGGATCTTTTGAATTGAACCGACCACCAACTTTTAGGAGAATGTTCTAGTGGGACAAACCAAACACACTATACTGATCAAAAGTTATATTATCTCAAGGTTTGTAGAGCTTTCAGACCAGGAGTGCTTATTTACATAAGAGCAATGTTCGCAGCAAAGATGTCTTACGAGGTCGTCCAGCTGATTCATAAATCAACAACATACCATAAAGTGTTGCCAACCTTAAGGGTATAATAATGATACAACAATTTTTAAATTGTCACTGGACATGCAAAAAGAACATATAAACCCTTAATCGATTAATATAATAATACAAATAAATCAAAACAATATATTAGTTTCATAAAATAACAGCTTATCATAGAATGTAAGCAGTTAAACATTGTTAATTCTAATTACACTGATGAAGAAAATATGGTACTCGCATGATAAATACCGTGTTTCCAGCAACACTGCAGATTGGATCGGTGATCACGTGACCTTCCAGCTGTTTTTACGAGGTCTCTTCCGGTAAAGAATAAAACCTTAAATAGATCGACTCAGCACACCTTGTCTGAAAGCTCTACGAACCTTGATATTATCTAGCCTACAATCATTTAGGACGACTCAAAACATTAGACTCTCAGAAAACAGCATGGTGGCCTCAAACAGCACGCAGCGGTGGGTAGGTTATGTTAGTTTTTCATGTATTTTGTGATTAATAAATAACATGTCTAAACTAACTGCCGCAGCATAAGTAATTCATAAGTACAGATTTTCCATATTATTTTGTAACAGTAAAAGCAAAGATTAATCTATACATGAGATTTCCGTAAATAACAATGAGGGAAAGTGAAATAAATAATAAATAAATGAATACTATAGAATATAAGTATATGGAGGAGTGAATATGTGTATAACGTAGTGAGTACTAAATAATAGGTGAACGTGTACAAAGTTCTACTGTAAAATCTAAGATATTTCATGCGTATTTAATATTTTTCGGACTTATTAAGTAAGGTTGGTTTTTTAGTTGAGTTTTCACATTATTTGTTTAATCATAACACTTTCTAGGCTATTTGAGTTCGAATAGTTGAGAACATACAAGACTGTCTCTCGAGCAATCCTTTTTTCAATGGTAACACATTATGGGAAAACGTGCTTGGGATGTTCAGAGCCTTTGGAAGACGAGTTGAAAACAAATTATGTAAATGCGACTTGTAGCTTAGGAAAGGACCAATCTCGTGTTGTCTCTGACTCATCGTTATAACATTTTATTGTTTAGTGAGCGTCCTGAGTTAAAAGTATGGTTCATCAAATGAAAAATCTGGTCAGTAACATTACTTCGCCATATTTTTTTTAATTTTCATCGCAGTGTGAATTTTTATTTTAATGGCTTAAAATTATTTATAATAATCAATCATCTTAGATTACTGTTAAATACAATTCAATAGCAATTTAATTCCAAACAATTTTGAAATACAAGAGTTATAAAAAGTGTTGAGGCCTAGGGGAACTTAATGATAGGAATTAGGAGTAGGTTTTTTAAGTATACTTGCACTATCAATGAAAACTATGTATATCTTATAATTGTATAAATAAGTTAACAGTTACATAACATACTACATTTATCGATAGACAGTTTTAATTTTCAGCTTAATAACAAAACGTTTAATGTCATCATATATCTAAGAAAGGCATGTAACCAACTCTTTCGCGAACTATTTAACTTTGCTTTCTTAAGGTTTCTTTAGTTTACCTAAGGTTACTTTTAATTGAATTTTATTTTTATTTTACTTCCTTTAGAAGCATATTCAATAAAAGAAACGTTTCAACAACATTGGCAAGATATGTGAATCTTTGTTATTAATAATTAGTTTACCATTCAATCATAAACCGTACAAGCTATGTTTCTAGTTAGTTGTAGTAAGAATTTGATAATTGCAAACTACAAGTAAACGAATAATGATTGTTCAGAACAATTTTCACGAATATCCGGTAGCACATATGGTGTATATTTTAGTATAATTAATCAGAACATAAAGTTCGGCACTACACAAGTGTTTAACAAGTTAGGCAAGCAGCCAGCTAGCATCACTCTGGGTTAAGGACCTGTTGCTTCCTATAGTTTTATTGCAAACCATTTTCCAATTACATTAATGAACATCATATATCCCCATTTCCATACCATCGTAAATTGATAGGCCTGAGTACAGAGCCTAAGATAGAAGCCTAAGTACTATTATCTATTTCTCCCGATCATCTCCCTGGCCAAACCTCTAACTACCTATTTTGGCACGTATACTCTTTTCATAACGTAAGTAACTACTAATAGGGCTCCACCCCACGGGGAGTCAAAGTTTCAAATCCAGTGTTATTCTTATCACATTGACTTTAATTTGAGGTGGTGAAAATTCAAACAGCTGATCAAGATTCGTAGTACTTCCACGGGCTAACCTCAGAATTCAGCACACGCCACAGATTTTATTTGAAATCGGGAACGATTGTAGCTAGTTGTTGGTTAAATTCATCGAGCAATTACGTGCAAATTTAATCTCACATAGACTTATAAATTTTATAAATTTATTATAATTTTTCTACATTTACACGCAAACATATTTAAAATTCCCAATACATTTATACGTTGCAAAAGGAAAAATACCCCCGTCGCAGCAAACCTGTATACTCAGCGAATTTCCAATGAATATATAACATAACACATTCAAACACTTAACAGGATTCATAACAAATATATTCACAAACAAGCGATATTTAAAATATTAATTATTCTCCATAAGAACAACATTGGGGATGAGTTCGCAGTTTTCTGCAACAAGGAACACAAATTAATGGGTTTTTATCCAAATATCAATAGATCTCATCTTAGTGAAGTCACATGCCAAGATTCATCCATATACATTCATGAATAAGCGATATATGGCATTTTAATTACTTTCCATAAGAATAACATGGGAAACGATTACCTAGGTTTGCTGCTACGGGAACCATAGGCAAAAACTTTTTTGTGCAAACAACAATAAATCACAACAAAATGAAGCCATACACCAAATTTTGTCAGTTTATGCCCATTAATAAGCCAGATATATATTTTTTCCTTTTCTCGATAAGAATAACATTAGACAACGTACTGTGTTTAGCACTTTCAATATATCAGTAACCAATTGAGGTAGAGCAATGATCATAATACCAAATTGCTTTTTTTATGCTGAATTCAATTGTAAAAAATAAAATTTGATTCAAATAGAAATTACATGTGGAAACCCCAAAAAACCCATTTTTGGGGTACAAACCCCCCCAAAAACCATCCTTCGGATTGTGCGATTGGTCTGGTTTTCGAACTCGTTCAAATAAATGGTACTTTACACATTTATACCAAATTTCATTAAGATCGAACCTTTTTTACGAGAGTTATCGTGCTCACGGACACACACACACACACACACACACACACAAATATATATATATATATATTTGTGTGTGTGTGTGTGTGTGTGTGTCCGTGAGCACGATAACTCTCGTAAAAAAGGTTCGATCTTAATGAAATTTGGTATAAATGTGTAAAGTACCATTTATTTGAACGAGTTCGAAAACCAGACCAATCGCACAATCCGAAGGATGGTTTTTGGGGGGGTTTGTACCCCAAAAACACCAGTCGTTGAAATATATATATATATATATATATATTTCAACGACTGGTGTTTTTGGCATCTGGGGACCTCAAAATGAAAAGTTATCATGGTCTCGGGCTGAAGTCTTACCATGAGACCTACGGTAATAGCTTCTTCCCGATAGGGGAAATTCGCTAAAAAGGCTTCCGTGTCTAACAAACAAATCAGTTTTGTCAAAATTTAGTTTTAAATCGAAGCGTTATTAAGAATTTAAACATTGTAAATATATTTCAGTTTGGAGTTTACGATAGTCACAGCTTGCAGAAACTTTATGTTAAAGTTTACAGTAAGCAATGTAATTAACATTGCATGTCCCTTTCAAACTCTACCCCAACTTTCTGAGTGATGAGTTGGGAAATTTGTTAATCTTCTCCACACGTTGTGTTACAAAACAAGCATTAAAATGATGATAAATGCAGTCTAAAGAATCCAATCGAAATATGGAATTCCTAAGAAAATGCAACTTGTATAACAATACATGTATTTTTGGTTAAACAATGAAATAAGTAATTATAAAGATTCTTACCGAATAATTATTACATTTGTAATTTTTAAAGAGTGGTTGTGATGGTAAATATCAAATAAAACAACTTGTCCTTTGGATTTAATTTTGAAGGGATAGGTAGTTAAAAATATTCAAAAGCCATTTTTGTGTAAGTTGTAGAATTACAAATAATTTAGACTTATTATCAACACAATTAAAATTTCTGTTAGAAGAATAAATTTTTGACAACTTTCGGTACACCAACTTGGTAGTTTTCTTACAAGAATGTTTCATTATTAGTGAATTTCCTATGGAAAGTGAACTATTAGCATGACCCGGACGGTGAAACCTAAGCCCGGGACCACCATAGAAGTTCCTAACGTGACCCCCTGAACTCGTTTTGGGGTTCGTTCAAAATTATATACATATAAATAATAATTATAATTATATAATAATACTATAATTATAATATAATAATAATAATAATAATATATAATTATAATAATTATATTATAATTATATTTTTTTTTTTTGGTTTAAAAATTATCTTTTTTAAATAAAACATCAGATTATTTAGTTCTGATATTTTTATTAAAACAATTTGTTATGTCCTGGCTATCAATAATCTGAATTAGCAAGTAATTAGTTTTGCCAAGAATGTTTTTGCCATTGCATTAGCATTAAAATCAACAAACTTTGAGAGGCTGCCATTTCCAAACGAATGGTCCTTTTTCAGTCGGGATTGTGACAACGTGTTCCTCTAACCTTTAAAATGAGGTATAATTTGACCTATGCTTACATTTAAGATTTTTTAGACTTCCTCCACAGGACGGCCCCCCAAAGCGAAAAAAAAGTTAAAATGGCCAAAAAGTCAGTAAATACAGTGAAGATGTAATCCTAGAGTTTCATTGTTCTCCGTTTATTAATCAAATAAATATTAAGGGGTTTCCAGACTTTTTGAACACCCGGTATATGTGTGTATGCACTCTAGCGGTCGAACTTTTGTCCGATTTACTTCAAATTTGGTAGGAACGTTACTTTTTATAATCAGTTGAACAAGTTTGTTGGGCAAAACAATCGGAACACTCTAAACCCCTTTTTGGGGATTATTCTTTAAAATGTAGAGTTTTTGGGCCCAAAAAGGGTCAAAAAAGCCCCGTACGTAACATTAATGCATGTATTAAGATGGAAGTTATTGAAGCAAAAGTTTTAAGCCCTCTCTCGTCATTCTAGCTTAAATATTTACCGAGTTATTAAAGGAAATGTATATTGGCTAAACACAGTACGTTGTCTTATGGGGTTTTTATATTAGAAAAGCATGTTATTCATTTGTTGGTGTATTTGTATCATCCCCAGGAACCTCGCGCCTACTTTCAAGCCTGACTGGACCTTTTCCTAACCTTATAATGAAAAATTGTATTCCTAGCATTGCAGGTAAATGAAACCAGGAGCATCAGAACGGCCAAAAAATCAATGTTATCAGATTTAAATAAAATTTAAATAAATTTAAGTTTTTACACTGGTTTTGAGTTTTGAATGTTTTTTTGTGGAAATTCACTTCCCTCACGTCAGCGTGCTGCGTGCGAACTCGTTATTTGTCTTAACAACCCTTTTATAAAACTATATTCCTGATACAACTCTTTCATTAAAATGCTAATGTCATTTAATAATATACAGGTAATGAATGACCAATAACATAAATAAATAAATGGTGTGGATCATTATGTTAATTTGTTTGCCCACTAATTAAATATAACATATTTTATCATTTTTATCATAGTTAGAATCTTACATGGTTTTTCTCTAATCCCAAGACAACTGCTTAAGAACACATGTATATACATTTCTACCTAATTTTGTATATTTTCTTTATTAGGAAAATGAATTACCTATTTTATAACGACTATGAAATTTGCGTTAATTTATTAACAAGCAAGAACGTTTCAAAAATGTCAATTGCTCCCACATTCGTCCTAATATTTATAATTTAAGAATATATATCAAACTTTTGTTATTTATTCATTGCAATTTTAAAAAAATCCAACGATTTGCGTTAAGCCTTAAGTGATATGTAGAAATTAGTTTCTCAAAACAAAGTATTATTATGACATGATAATTTTATATTTTGCATTGGTTTTTCAAACTTTGTTCGACAATGACTTTGTTCTTAATTTTCGTAATGGTATGGTAAACTTACTTCCATAATTTTTAAAAATGTTAATATTTACCATAATTTGTTATAAGACTGGAGGTAACATGTTACAAATAATACTGTATACACTTCCAGGGAAAGATTCTAAGGCATGATCAGTTAGTATTTCGAGATAAATTCGCAGTTATTGTTAGACAAACCCAACTAATAACATTGCAACACCAAGCTTTGGTTTTCACTAGTTAATCAACTGCTTGGTATTCCAACAATCTGCTATATTAGCTTAGTTTGTACATCCGCAACTTGCAGGCACTACGTTTTTATTTTATTTTACGCAATTTAAATGTACCAAAACTAGTTTCCGTTAAAGCAACTACCTCATCTTAGAAATAAAGAAAATGTAGTTGACAACTTTTATGTAAACACTTATTTCGTAATTTACATTTTAAGATTAAGGTTTTTGGATTGTTTAGTCATTTTTTACGGTTGATTAGAAATATGGGAACCATTAAATTACTTATTATTAAATTCTTCCGCGATGACAAAGTAAAATGTACGGTCCCATGTTTCAAGTATCAACCAAACTACAGTATTAACAACAGTCTTGTTATAGCTTTTTAAATGGTTCTAAATGTGTAATTTAAAAATAATAAATTCTTGAATTCACTATTGATTACTTAAGTAATGTAACTGAGCATTTTTTACGTGATATTAGTTTAATTTCGTTATAGATATTTAAATTTTAGATATTAAACTTATTTCAATGTCATTTACCATTCACTATTCACATACATGTATTTTACCTAAAATTAAAAATTGTAATCATTATCCTGGAAATTATAGTTAGGGACCTTATTGTTGCATATGTTATCTTTAATACTAGAATTTAATCACCATAGTAATATCAAGTTGTCTATGCAAATAGGTTTGACTACATTTAACTTCACTTATATATATTTGATATACTTCCATTAAAACGACCTATCAAATTACTAAATCGTTATGGATTTTTAACTGTTAACGTTAGTTTTCTTGTGTAGTTAAACTGGAAAACTACTACTTAAACCTTTTCCTGTTATATTCAGATAAAACCACGAGTAAACCTCCTTATTGAGTTAGGAATTTGGCGTTACTCTAACCTTGTACAATCAATATTATGAGACCAGGATCAACGGTTTGTGTAAGTATACATTAATGGTATCAATAATTAACGAAGATTTCAATGCACAGGAAAGCAAAAATTCAAATGAGTAAACCTATAATTGACGAAAAATACGTCAGTTTCAATAATGCTAATTATTGGGTGATACCTATAAATCATCTGCCGCTGTGGAGTTACTGATAGATTTTTACTTTCTCCCCTTATACATAGTATATGGAGAAAGTATTGTTTTCGTAAAAATTTTCGAATTTGAGTTGTTAGTGGAAATATTCGTTTTGGTGCTCCCTGAACTCAAAAAAGTGGTTTTTACGTGATGTCTGTCTGTGTGTGTGTGTGTGTGTGTGTGTGTGTGTGTGTGTGTGTGTGTGTGTGTGTGTGTGTGTGTGTGTGTGTGTGTGTGTGTGTGTGTGTGTGTGTGTGTGTGTGTGTGTGTGTGTGTGTGTGTGTGTGTGTGTGTGTGTGTGTGCGCGCGCGTGTGTGTGTGTGTGTGTGTGTGTGTGTGTGTGTGTGTGTGTGTGTGTGTGTGTGTGTGTCTGTGTAGATGTGTACAGAGCTAGAGCCTTAACCAATGGGCCGATTTTTATGAAATTTGGCATGTAGGTACTAATCCACGATATCTCCAGGTATTTTTTTCATTTTTTTAATTTTTGATTTTTAAGGGTAATTATCCCCCCAAAACCGCCAAAAAACATGAAAAATCAAAATTTCTCAAAAACGGCTCTAACGATTTTGATTAAACCTTAGGCGTTAGTAGAACTTTAGTTTTCCAACAAAATGGCACCACCCGCATTCCTGTAAAAATTCTGGTTCAGAAATTACAGGACTTAAAACATCAAAAATTCAGTTTTTTGGATTTTTCATAAAAAGACATAAATATAAAAAATATTACTATTCACCATTACTAAGAGCTCAAAAAACTAAATAATTTAGTATAATGAATTACTATTCTACGATTGCTGGTTTCGGAGAAAATTGAGATTTTCATTTTGCGGTAAACGCAGTACGTTGTACCCATGTTATTCTTATGGGGAATAAAAAAAATTACTATTTCTCTCTTATTTACCGATCAGTTTCATTCAAACTTGATATGCTTGTCAAGTTAGTATTGACCAACATAGGAAATTCAAAATATGTTGCCCCTTAATAACCCTGTTGGGGAATAGGGGGAATTTCCCCTCTTAAAACCACGAGTGCAGCAATGGATTCTGTAGTGCCTCCAAAGCAGGGATTTGGGTGGATGTTTTTTAAAACAACTTGTTTACAAGATTTTCTGTACATTCGACCGTGCTTTTTATTCTATATTTAGTAAATAAAAAGTAATTTATTAATTAAAGTTGGGCTAAAAGGGAGAAAGTATGTGTCAGTTTCCTGTTACCGTTTATTTATAAAGCAGTCGACAGATAAATGCTTTCCTAATACTCTTCTTAATTTTAGGTTTACTGCTGCTTCAGGTAAACTTCTCTTACTGAACCACATTATTTACAAACCTTCTGCTGTTTGTAAATGTATCACAGATAAAGTGTACTCAATATGGCACCTATATTAAACAAATTATCGTTAATAAGAATAAGTATACAATAGGATGAGATCAAATAATAAAACTTAAAATACCATATAAATACACTACCATATTAAAAATGCAACTATTATAAAGATCAAAACCACTGATAACAATATACCAGAAACTGTCGTACAGTATCTAGATTTACATAATCACCCGGGGACTAAAAAGATGCATTCGTGCTACATTCTTTATTAAACCTAGTGAACTTATGTTTAAGTATTAATGTTATTAAAATATAATACCCTCAATATGATTAACATATCAACTTTGAAGTCCATCGGGACGAAGCCCTTAGTATATATGATAGGTTTGATGTGTTATGACTTATCCTAAAAAAAAACTACCCATGTATATCTGTCAAATAAACTGGCCATTGAACTGTTCTAAGTTTTCAGATTTCTTAATATATAAGACTTAATATACAATAATCTTAATTTTTTTAGTAATACTAGCAAATGTTTTGTAATTCTTATCTATCGACTAATTTAAATATGTTTTGTGTGGTATGTTGTAATCTTAATAAAACAAGAATTAGCTTAAGGAAAATTAATACTTGAAATTTTTAGAAGATAGTTATGTTATAAAACACAACACAACTAAATATAACTTTAAAAAGAAAGGGCTAGAGAAATTTCAGTACTTGAGGGGGCGTTTAAAAGAGAAGATAATTACAATGTAGGATTTGTGGAGATATGGTTAGATATGAGTGTAGGAGTAAATTGTTTTAAACAGCAGTATGACTTAAAAAATAATTCTTTAATGACAAATATATTTTGTAACATTATTTTAATGGTAGTATAGTATAACCAAATATAAACCAGGTAAATCTTCCTCACTCTTTGACGAATAGTCTTGTGATGAATGTTTCTATTTATTTATGTTTGAATTTATCGACAATTTATTTTGTATTTTGAATATAAACATCTGTAATCTTGAATCTTGATTCTTGAATTTTAATAGGGACAGCATAATATATTTAGATCTGTCATGCCGATAATCTTTATGTATGATGAGAAAATTGCCTACTTTATATTTATAATTGCAAATTAGTTTCGTTATATGTTTGATATATCCAAAAGTACAAGCTTTAATGCATCTGTCAAAATTGCAGTTAGTATCACTAATTTTTATGTCAGTGAAACTTTAGTGATAGCTGATGTCCACCTGACTGCAAACGTTGGACTTTACTTGAAAGGCGTATTCATATAAATCCAAAATTGACCTGCTTCGAAAATGCTAAAATGGTTTTTGAAGCGGATTGTCGTATATTCTGGTAGATTGTTATGGTTAACAAAAGGTGAGTTAATTTTTTCAATTTGGAAAGTAATCTACTCATTTTGAACACAAATATTTGTATTTTGGTTCTTATTTCGTAAATAATAGTTTTCTTACCACTGGTTGTTTAATAGTTAGCAATGTAGTATGAAACATTTTAATGGATTAGTTTTGTGATAAATATGTATTATATTTAAAAGTAAAGCTGCTAGTTTACCTTTCAGTACAATCTGCTCTAAGCAATGATCAATTTTACAAAAAATATTCTTGTATTAAGTTTATTTATTGTATTTTATACTTGATGGATAATAATATGAGTATTGGCATTCTGAAACCCTCTACAATGTATTAATATTGCGCGTTATATTTGGCGTAAATTTAATCGAAAAGTTTGAAAATGTTTGGTAAATTCTATTCCACCATATTCCGATATTGACCGTGCTTCACATTCTTGCTTGAGTGTTAAACTGGTTGATATTTGTCTTCATCGCAAATCAAATATTTAAGATTACATATTTTCTAAAACATGTATGCAAGAATCTTGTGTATATTTTTTGAAAACGTTGAATTAATTTCACAATTTAGTGAGTACACTAACAAATGTAATTTTATCTCAAACTTATTTACTAATAGTTACTTAACCTAATGGGAAAGAATATTACGTAGTTTATTTAGGTCTAACATAAGTAATAACAGGTATTTAAGCTTATATATTGACAGCAAACATGAAAGTACCCATCTGTATTGTAATATTTTACGAATAGAAAATTATAAAAAAAGTGAATTGATTGATTTTTGATTGATACTCACCATTCAGTGTTGATTCAATGTAAATATATAAAGCCGGTTTGATGTCGAAGGATCTTAGCACGTATAGTAACATAACCTTTAGAAGATCATTAGATGTGTTATTAGCATCAGTGTAGTATCATATACATCGTAACTCTAAAAAGGTATAGTTCCTAAATCATTAATACTATTAGGTAACTCGTGAGTATTAGGATTACTCGACTTCAAAATTCAGAACAAAAAAAGGAACTTTAATCAAAGTGGCTGACTCAATTACTCCCTACCCAGTCGGGGAGCTTATAGAGCCACAAGTGTGTTCATCTGAAGTGCAAGAGGTGAAATGCAAAAAATATTATTGGAAGGAGGGGCACAATAGGATGCCATCCAAGGTTGAACCTATATCCTCGGAAGTTTACTAACCTTGAGGTCAGGAATTGAAGCAAAAAATTAATAAACTAAGCGATTTCACTGAAAATACGTTGCAATGGAAGTTATGTGTACAAATCAAAGAACGATAAGCCGTTTTTGAGCTGAACCATGATGTTGAGACCACCAGACACATAGGCACCTGTAAAACAATGAGCGTATGAAACAAAGATACGATAGAACCAATGTGATTAAAGGGGCAAAACCATTCGCCAGGAACTGGTTTTCTTGTCAAGCTCACACGGTAGAAGATAAGTTACTTGGGATAATATTTTATCTCGAAAGCTTACCGGGCTGTGGCACACCATAAATAACAAAACTTTAAATTAATTCCTGTTTCTGTTCACGAGCAACAGCTTGGGTGAGCCGGCCATTGGTGACTTATAGTGGTTGGCACCAGCACCGGGAAAACGTCAAACACAACCTAGCTGGCAATTAACAATAATACCTTGCCAGTGAACCATACCGGAACAATCAAAACAATGCCTTACCAATTAATACCATGCTTTAACATGGTAACAGAAAGACCGGCAAGAAAATGACTCCAGTGAGAAGACTGCACCTACCCTTACCAGGCGAATGCCATTGTCTACAGAGTTCATGTTGTGCTATCACTTCCGAGGTCGCTCTAGTTTGTGGACAAGCTCACTTCTCTGTCGACGTCTTGGGATGGCGAAGAAAATATTGAGTATTCTTTGCCTCTAGCCAGGAGGCACTGGGAACAAGTTTGGCAGCAGGTTGGCAGCAGGCCGACGAACGACCTTGAGGGCATCACTCCGACAATCCCGATAGACATGGTTGACGCCGCCTTTGACAATCTCCAGGATTGGGACGCCTGCATGTACGCCATCCCACAAAAGCCTTAGGTGGATCATCCGTAGCCGGTATCTTCGACCTCGTCAGTTAGAATAGTATTCGCAAAGCATGTTAAAATCCTCTCAACCCATCAACATGTATTCTAGGTTGCTAGAAAAATAATCATCATTCTAAAAAGCCGTAAAGGCTACCTTTCCTATTACCAGCCGCAAATTTTCTAGTTTATGTGTAGTTGATCGAGATTGTTTGTGAATTAATTAATAATTAGGGTGTATGAAACGGTCCTTGTGATTTTTCAACACTTCTTGCCTGGTAACTAGAAGAATTCAATACCCTACAATGGTACAGGCAGTCTCTTCAAATTTATACAGTGGAATATTGTGAATCTTTGGTGTAGGGTAGTTTAGGGAAGTTGTGCTAACTGGAAATCGGCGGAAACCGTCCAGACTACTTCTTGCGTTCCAAGAAGAATAAAAAAGCCGAGAAATAAGGAGGAAGTCGATTTGTTCTTCCTGCGTTTAGTTATGAATAAAAATGAATCTGAAAAAGGTTCTTCACCTGCGAATTCTAAAACGACTAGTCTGACAATCATCAAAGTGTTTCATCTAATTAGATTGAAACAGCACCGGCTTTGACCTCAACTAGTGGATCTGCCTCCACATGTACATGATCGGAAGCACGAGTCGGTTATGTGTACAATTGGTGAAAAATTTAAGTCAAATTGACAAGCTAAGTGTATGTACAGGTGGAAATGAATATCAGCTCAGGCTAGTCTTGTACGCTTGATTAGACAAGATAGTGCAAGGCCAACGACTACCGTGCTTGAGAGCAAATCCGTAAAGCAGTGGGGCGAAGATGTTAGGAGCAATATTGAAGAAACAATGTGATACAATTGAAGATACAAAATAAAATAATTACTATGAAATAGCTCATTGAAGGTAAAAAATACCGTGGATTTTTTTTAAGTATCAAAGATTGGATCTAAATTTAATTTATAAAATTAAGTAGTTTCTTGCTCATTTTTTTCTTACAAACAACTACTTTATTATTTAATAATTATAATAACTACTGTTTAATGTTGATAAAAAACAACATGTTATCTAAGTGTTAATAACAAGTCAAATATTAATTTAATATTTTTTATTCAATAAACTGTACGACATAGAATATTTCTAGAAAAGGTTCCTAAGTCTTGGTACAAAATGTGAAGCAGAGCCGTGGAGAAGAAAGAAAAACGTGATTTGAATATCACCCCGTTGGACAACGCACTGACGACTGATGTCAAACAAAATTGATGTGTTAAAACAAAATATATGGGGTCTCCATTAAAACTTTCTTACCAGGTGATATTTTTATTATTTGGGGCGCAACAGCATATCATAATTAAAATTAGATTAGTTAATTTTCACAGAGAATATAAATTTAAATCAACATTTTCTCCGTACTTATAACATAAAACCAATAAATGTCATTACGTTTATTTCATTTCAAGTTTGCAATGGAAAACACGAAATAATTCTTTATTAATAAACTACTGTAATACCTGCTGACATTGGAAAGTTCTATTTAAAACGGGATGAATGTAAGTTTGAAAACAGGATCTGAAGAAATATTTCCTTGAAAAGAAGATTATTGGCTTAAAGTCTGCTAAGAAAGTTTGAAGTAAAGTTTTGGTACAGGAAATAACCCTCTACTAGAACTTGTATCAATTCGTATTTTCTAAATATCAGAAAATACCGAATAAAGATTATACTCTATAAATATATATTTTTGTTTTATATTTCATTTTAATATGGTAACCATAGTGACAACAATTATTTCAAGAACAACCTTTTCTTATATGATTATTTTTCTTAAGGGTAAAAATGTTATAAACCTTTTAGTGAATTTCCCCTATAGGGAAGAAGCTATTACCGTAGTCGGCATGGTAAGACCTAGGCCCGGGACCATGATAACTTTTCGTTTTGAGGTCCCCAGACCCCAAAAACACCATTCGTTCGATACTGTATATATATATATATATATATATATATATATATATGTGTGTGTGTGTCCGTGAGCACGATAACTCTCGTAAAAATTATCCGATTTTGATGAAATTTGGTATAAGCGTGTAAAGCAACATTTATGACTTTAAGTACGAAAACCAGCCAGATCGCTCTATCCAAAGGGGTATTTTGGGGGGGTTTTGTACCCCAAAAATGGGTTTTTTGAATTTTTTACATATAATTTTCGAAATAGTAAATTTTATTTTTTCCCATTGGATTCAGCTTAAAAACACACAATTTGGTATTTTGATCATTTCTCTACGTCAATTGGTTACCGAGATATTGAAAGTGCTAAACACAGTACGTTGTCTAATGTTATTCTTATGGAGGAAAATAAAAATTTTATATCTCGCTTATTTATGAACATATACTGACGAAACTTGGTATACGGCTTCATCTGGTTGTGAACCATTGATATTTGCTAAAAAAAAACAATTTTTTGCAAAAGGCTCACGTAGCAGCAAACCTGCGCACTCAGCCCCATGTTATTCTTATGGAGAATAAGTAACGTGTTATCTCCCTTAATTATGAAAATAAATTAATGAAATTTGGTATGTGACTTCTCCTAGTTGAGTCATATTGATATTAGCATAAAACCCTATTTTTTTTTCCTTGCTTCAGCAAACCTGCATACTCAGCCGCCATGTTATTCTTATGGAGAATAATTAAAATATCATAAATTGTTTATTTATGAATGTATATTGATGAAACTTGGTATGTAGCTTTATGTGGTATTAAGATAAATATATATGCATTGGAAATTCGCTAAGTACGCAGGTTTGCTGCTACGGGGGTATTTAAATTTATAATACCGAACGTTTCTTTTACGATGGTATCAACTACGTCATGAATTAGTAGAAGAATTTAAACATGCGTCTTTAAATGCCCTATATTTATATAAATATGTATCCAGTTTACCTTTTAAGTGACACCTCATAAATTTGTACTTATTTGGAGGCATTGTACGGTGTAATTCCTCATCTATTTAAAATTGTTAATAAAATAATAGGCCTTAAATGGCATTAATCAGTTTGAGCAATCACTGCCAGCCCTCTGGCATTATAAATCATCAATTTTGCATTACTGATTTCACTTCGGCCTGAAAACTATAACAAATTATTTAAATGCCCATAATTATTGTATAATTTTGATATTGTTATAATTTGCTATCCTCAACAACACATCAATAGATATATCTCACTTTTACTTTTTTATGTGCCATAACTGTCAAATACACAATAGTGATGTCTTACTTCTAATTAATGATCACGTTTATTAAATACTAAATAAAAAAAATTATTAAAACCATTCAAAAACCAATTTGGGAAAAAAATACACCAGGTTAAACTCTTGTACTTGCATTATCGGGCATAAAGGGCGGGCCTAATGAAATTAAAATTACATCATATCACATTATTATGTCGCCTGGTACATTTCAAACCATGATTATCCTTTTCTAATCAAGTTTCCGCCCGTGGTTAAGTTTAAATATATACCTATCTGTAATATAAGCTCATATAGTTTATGTTTATTTATGTTTTGTACATATTAATTTTTATTGCAAATACTAAAATTCAAAATACCTCTTCACAGAGTTAACCAAGTCTTGTAATGAGAACTTTACTAGCAAATATAACGTTAAAAGGAAGGCTGTGTTAAATATTTAATGATAGTCTTCCAGTAAAATATTCATTACTGCTTCGTGCAAAAGCCCACATAGCTTGAGGGTCAGGTTGTAATTGAAATTTATTCCAGTCATGAAAACCTTTATATTTCACTAGCAGACTGTTGTGGCTTCGCCCACGTCATCTATGACAATTGTGTGTGCTGATTCTGTGGAACTACTACGAATGGAGAGCAGCTGTTTGCATTTTCATTAGCTTAAACCAAGGTGAATGTCCATAAGGTAACCATGAAGCCTCATGCATGGGGCAAAGCCCTACAGTGCAGTCGGTAAGGAACTATTTAACCAAGCAATCAATCCACAGGTTGAACCGAATGTCATAAGCTTCAGCATTTAAAATAGAAAAAGATCCGGAGAGGTGTAACTGTCGCCTTTAACGTTGTGATTCAACACTTTTAGTCCTCAAAAACATGACCAACTACTCCCCCTGTCATTCAGCGGCTGAGGTGATGGAACTTATATCCATAACCAAATAGCTGATTGCATGAAATACACGAACAGTCAGGAGGCATATGAACAATCGGAAAGGGTAATACTAATTCTATATGAACTATAAATTCGAGATCCATGTTGAATGCTACAAACTGTAAAAATTTCCTCTTCAAAATGAAAGCTACACTTGCAAACCATTTTGACCCAATATGTAAAAAATGAACATGAAACAATAAGTATATTATGACAGTTGTGTGTGTTGCATTATGTGGTTAGCCCGTGGAACTACTACGAATCAAGATCAGCTATATGAATTTTAATGTCCATAAGGAATACACGGTAACTTTGAAGCGCCGTGGGGCAAGCCCATCGATGTAAACACCTGTGGATCGCACGCACACGGGGCGTTGCGTGAGCAGAGTCGAGGCTCGGCTTCAAGCAGACCCCCACCCTACTTCCCAGTCAACCAAGCGCTCCGCCGAATAGCCGTGTAGCGGAACTGCAAGCTGCAAGGTCTTAACAAGCATAAGGTACTTTGGTGCAGTCTACTTTTTGTTAATTTTTACCAAGCAATGAATGGAAGTAGAACATTGCGGATGAATGTTCTGCATTAAGTTTTTCAAACAGAATATGTAAAAACCGCTCAATCTGTTTCCACAGTTAAGGGCTTCAAGACAAAATCAAGTTATTTAAAGATGTAATTTGTTTGAAACTATTGTGCTAATAAAGTAACTCAACGATTTACTCACAATGTTAACATACAGGCCTATGTAAGTTTATTTTTTATTCTTCATCTAGGATGTTTTTATAAAATTAATCTTAATTTATAATTTATGAATTACTTGTAAAGACTTTTTTTAAAAGAACCTTGGAAGAAAATCAGTTTCTCTGTTAAATATTTTCAGTATTCATAAAGTTTATAAATTCAAAATGAATACAGATTTTAAAAATTTTTGCAGGTACCGTATCCTAAATATATTATTAGTAACGTTGGATTATACTATGAAAAAAAACTTAACCCTTCAAACCCCACTCTGATTGCGGGATCTTACTACAAAGATACATAATGTATTTTGCGGTTTTATTGTAATGAAATTATATCTTAAAATAATGTGTGAAGAATGTTTAAAGAATTGACAGCTGATGAATGTAATTTGTACACACATTTTAGTGACTTTGTTTCAAGAGGGAAGTTAGTTCGAGCTTCCTCAGATGTGCTATATGTTGTTGATCTTTATAGTTTAAATACAAATGTTAGGAGTAAAACTTAACACTCGCAAAATCATTTTGGAAGCTTGTAGAATATTATCAGGAAATGTTTTTAAGGGCGACGCGAAGTATTTAACGTATACTTTGAGGTAGATACCCACGAAATTAAAAAAAATAGTAAAAACAATAGGTTTTTTTATTATTAATTGTTTTAGCAGGGCAAAAAAGAGATATTAGCCCTGTAAATTCAAAAGTTGGCATTTTAAAAAATTAACAAAACTTGTTTTGTTTAGCAATGTTTATTAAAAATCTTTGTTCATAAGGTATTTTTGTACCTGTAAGCAAATTAAAATTAGTTTCATTAGATACTCTTGTTATTCAATTTTCTCCGTAGTTTTCATTCTTTAGCTATCGCCAAATTATTCAAAAAATACCCGTTTGGTGTAAATGGGGTTTTAGTTCAAATAACTATTATTTCGCCACAAATTAAACAACTTCAACCTACAAAATAAACAGTACATGCTGTTAAATAAATGTTGTGTATGTAAAAATATTGTGACCACGTAAGGTGTATGTGCTCTTTAAGCATATACCAACAATGTATTCAATGACGGCGCGGCAGAAGTGACTGGAAAGTGGTGGGGAGAAGCTGGCTGTGGCCGGACCGCGCGGCTGCTACACAGCGGACGATCCTTAGTTGTTTACATCGATGGGCAAACCCCTATAGTTGGATCGGTATGAAAACACTTTAACTTTCCTATTTTAGACCTAAAGAATCAGTGTACCAAATTTCACCACTCTATCATTCCGGGAAGTTGGAGAATTAGTGATTACGAGTGAGTAAGGGCTTTGCCTGTTGTAGGATAGATTTCTCTGTAATGTTGGTCTAACAGTTTAAAACCAAATTAATGATATCGATCATATCTGACTTGTAAGCTGTTGTGAAATATTTGTAAACTTAATACTAGATATTAAATAGCCTAAACAACGAGTTTATATATCGTTAAATATTACTTGTACTAACAGAAAGTTAATAACGTATTTGTACAGCTAAACACAAACTCGCACAAATGTTAAAATGGTATATTGACAGACACGCAATAACTTTTTTCAACATAACAAAAATTGTAATTATTGTTTTGTTTTGTCTACGATTAAAATGTTGTACTTAATTTAACATCAATCGAAACATAATTGCTGATATCCTTTATAAATCGTGCGCATTAGGGGTTTATTGGATACTTACGGCAGATAATTCCTATTTAATTAGAAACTTACTGTTTATTGTTAGTTGATTACAATGGTAACTTGATTACCGAAGTTATGACAGTAATTATAATCAAGTTTGTATTATGAAGTACCAAATATTAACATTATTATAATAAATACAATATTCTATCAAATAAAAATAAAAATAATTTAAACTTAATGTCCTCAGCGCTACGTTACAGCCATCTGGAAAGAAGGTAGTTTATAAAACGTACTAACACAATATTATATCAATACCAAAAAGTAATTTTCTAATAATTGATGAGTAGCAATGTCTAAGCCGAAAAGGTCTCAAATATTCAAGGATTTGTTTTATGGAGTTTGGGTCATTCCATCAACATACAATGAGAAAAATACTTTCCACTTAGAGTCATGTTTTATCATTAGTTAGATGGAATAGTTTGGCGCAATTTGGAAGACTGTTGGAAAGGTTTAAAAATAAGATTTCGCGGAAAATAGGGGCGTTTTTAGAAAATTTCCCCTATAGGGAAGAAGCTATTACCGTAGGTCTCATGGTAAGACTTAAGCCCGAGACCATGATAACTTTCATTTTGAGGTCCCCAGATGCCAAAAACGCCATTCGTTCAAAATTTTATATATGTATATATATATATATATATGTGTTCCTTAAGCACGATAACTCTCGTAAAAAAGGCCCGATCATAACGAAATTTGGTACAAATGTGTAAAGTACCATTTATTTGAACGAGTTCGAAAACCAGATGAATCCAAAGGGGGGTTTTTGGGGGGTTTTTGTACCCCGAAAATGTGTTTTTTTGGGGTTTTCACATGTAATTTTAATGTAAATCAGGTTTTAATTCATACCATTGAATTCAGCTTAAAAAAAAAAATAATTTGGTATTTTGATCATTGCTCTACGTCAATTGGTTACCGAGATATTGAAATTGCTAAACACAGTACGTTGTCTAATGTTATTCTTATGGAGAAAAAGAAAAATTGTATATCTCGCTTATTTATGAACATAAACTGGCAAAATTTGGTATATGGCTTGATCTGGTTATGGTTTATTGTTGTTTGCACAAAAACACAATTTTTCGCTTATGGTTCCTGTAGCAGCAAACCTAGGTATTTTGGTCTCCATGTTATTCTTATGGAAAATACTTTAAATGTTATATATCGCTTATTTATGAATGTATATGGATGAAACTTGGTATGTGACTTCACTAAGATGAGTTCTATTGATATTTTCATAAAAACCCATTATTTTGTGAGCCTTGTTGCAGCAAACCTGCGTACTCATCCCCAATGTTCTTCTTATGGAAAATAATTAATATTTCAAATATCGCTTGTTTGTGAATATATTTCTTATGAATCCTGTTAAGTGTTTTAATGTGTTATGTTATATTTAAAGTATATTGTATATTAGAACTTAAATATTTAAATAAATTAAAATGAAAACTATAGGGGTTTGCCCATCGATGTAAACAACTAAGGATCGTCCGCTGTGTAGCAGCCGCGCGGTCCGGCTACAGCCAGCTTCTCCCCACCACTTTCCAGTCACTTCTGCCGCGCCGTCATTGAATACATTGTTGGTATATGCTTAAAGAGCATATACACCTCATGTGGTCACAATATTTTTACATACACAACATTTATTTAACAGCATGTACTGTTTATTTTGTAGGTTGAAGTAGTTTAATTTGTGGCGAAATAATAGTTATTTGAACTAAAACCCCATTTACACCAAACGGGTATTTTTTGAATAATTTGGCGATAGCTAAAGAATGAAAACTACGGGGAAAATTGAATAACAAGAGTATCTAATGAAACTAATTTTAATTTGATTACAGGTACAATAATACCTTATGAACAACGATTTTTAATAAACATTGCTAAACAAAACAAGTTTTGTTAATTTTTAAAATGCCAACTTTTGAATTTACAGGGCTAATATCTCTTTTTTGCCCTGCTAAAACAATTAAAAATAAAAAACCTATTGATTTTACTATTTTTTTAATTTTGTGGGTATCTACCTCAAAGTATACGTTAAATACTTCGCGTCGCCCTTAAAAACTTTTCCTGATAATATTCTACAAGCTTCCAAAATGATTTTGTGAGTGTTAAGTTTTACTCCTAGCATTTGTATTTAAACTATAAAAATCAACAACATACAGCACATCTGGGGAAGCTCGAACTAACTTCCCGCTTGAAACAAAGTCACTAAAATGTGTGTACAAGTTACATTCATCAGCTGTCAATCCTTTAAACATTCTTCACTCATTATTAGTGAATTTTCCTTTGGAAAGTGAACTATTAGCATGACCCGCACGGTGAAAATTAAGCCTGGGACCACCATAGAAGTTCCTAACGTGACCCCCTGAACACGTTTTGGGGGGGTCGTTCAAAATTGTATATATGTATATATATATATATACACACATTTGAATGCATGGTAAAAATATATATATAGACATATATATGTGTGTGTGTGTTTGCACCCACCTTTAGCGGTCGCATTTTTTGTCCGATTTACTTCAAATTTGGTAGGGACGTTCCTTTCTGTAATCAGTTGGACAAGTTCGTTGGGCAAAAGAATCGGAACTCTAAACCCCTTTTTTTGGAAATTAATCTTTCAAATTTTGAGTTTTTGGGCCCATAAAACAAAATAGTATAATCCAACTTACTATTTATATATTTAGCATACCTGAAAAAATTTTTAAAATCTGTATTCATTTTTAATTATAAATTTTATGGATACTGAAAAGATTTAACAGAGAAACTGATTTTCTTCCAAGGTTCTTTAAAACAAGTCTTTACAAGTAATTCATAAATATATTATAAATTAAGATTAATTTTATAAAAACATCCTAGATGAAGAATAAAAAATAAACTTACATAGGCCTGTATGTTAACATTGTGAGTAAATCGTTGAGTTACTTTATTAGCACAATAGTTTTCAAACAAATTACAGCTTTAAATAACTTGATTTTGTCTTGAAGCCCTTAACTGTGGAAACAGATTGAGCGGTTTTTACATATTCTGTTTGAAAAACTTAATGCAGAACATACATCCGCAATGCTCTACTTCCATTCATCGCTTGGTAAAAATTAACAAAAAGTAGACTGCACCAAAGTACCTTATGGTTGCTCAAGACCTTGCATTTCCGCTACACGGCTATTCGGCGGAGCGCTTGGTTGACTGGGAAGTAGGGTGGGGGTCTGCTTGAAGCCGAGCCTCGACTCTGCTCACGCAACGCCCCGTGTGCGTGCGATCCACAGTTGTTTACATCGATGGGCTTGCCCCACGGGGCTTCAAAGTTACCGTGTATTCCTTATGGACATTAAAATTCATATAGCTGATCTTGATTCGTAGATTCCACGGGCTAACCACAGAATGCAACACACACAACTGTCATAATTTACTTATTGTTTCATGTTCATTTTTTACATATTGGGTCAATATGGTTTGCAAGTGTAGCTTTCATTTTGAAGAGGACATTTTTACAGTTTGTAGCATTCAACATGGATCTCGACTTTATAGTTCATAAAGAATTAGTATTACCCTTTCCGATTGTTCACATGCCTCCTGACTGCTCGTGTATTTCATGCAATCAGCTATTTGGTTATGGATATAAGTTCCATCACCTCAGCCGCTGTGTGACAGGGGGAGTAGTTGGTCATGTTTTTGAGGACTAAAAGTGTTGAATCACAACGTTAAAGGCGACAGTTACACTTCTCCGGATCTTTTTCGATTTTAAATGCTGAAGCTTATGACATTCGGTTCAACCTGTGGATTGATTGCTTGGTTAAATAGTTCCTTACCGACTGCACTGTAGGGCTTTGCCCCATGCATGAGGCTTCAGGGTTACCTTATGGACATTCACCTTGGTTTAAGCTAATGAAAATGCAAACAGCTGCTCTCCATTCGTAGTAGTTCCACAGAATCAGCACACACAATTGTCATAGATGACGTGGGCGAAGCCACAACAGGTCTGCTAGTGAAATATAAATGTTTTCATGACTGGAATAAATTTCAATTACAACCTGACCCTCAAGCTATGTGGGCTTTTGCACGAAGCAGTAATGAATATTTTACTGGAAGACTATCATTAAATATTTAACACAGCCTTCCTTTTAACGTTATATTTGCTAGTAAAGTTCTCATTACAAGACTTGGTTAACTCTGTGAAGAGGTATTTTGAATTTTAGTATTTGCAATAAAAATTAATATGTACAAAACATAAATAAACATAACCTATATGAGCTTATATTACAGATAGGTATATATTTAAACTTAACCACGGGCGGAAACTTGATTAGAAAAGGATAATCATGGTTTGAAATGTACCAGGCGACTTAATAATGTGATATGATGTAATTTTAATTTCATTAGGCCCGCCCTTTATGCCCAATAATGCAAGTACAAGAGTTTAACCTGGTGTATTTTTTTCCCAAATTGGTTTTTGATTGGTTTTAATAAATTTTTTTATTTAGTATTTAATAAACGTGATCATTAATTAGAAGTAAGACATCACTATTGTGTATTTGACAGTTATGGCACATAAAAAAAGTAAAAGTGAGATATTTCTATTGATGTGTTGTTGAGGATAGCAAATTATAACAATATCAAAATTATACAATAATTATGGGCATTTAAATAATTTGTTGTAGTTTTCAGGCCGAAGTGAAATCAGTAATGCAAAATTGATGATTTATAATGCCAGAGGGCTGGCAGTGATTGCTCAAACTAAGGTTAGATCAACTTTTTCTTATATCTATTAAAATCAGTTTAGTTTTCTATCAACTTTTGACGGTATAGACTAAAGGCCTAATGAACTTTAGAATGTCCTGCTAATACAAAAGAAAACTAGAAAAAAACTTTGTTAAAAATTTATTGTGACTGTAGGAAAAGACAGTCATAGTCCTAAATGTTTTAGGGCTTTACCCCATTTGGAGTTAAGTTCTTAGCAATAATCATATGGTAGTTTTAATGGATCAGATGATTACTTAAACATATGTCCTAGAGCTCACCGTGTTCTCCACTTCATATCGCACACACAACCGAAAGGTGAACAAGCTCTACATTTTAGTTACCCAATTAATGCGGGGATGCAGCTAGCAACATAATATACTGGGTACGTGACTCACTAGAGATTAGTAATAATTAGTAATGAGATTAGTTACTGCTTTAAAATAACATTTAATCTACACAATACAACAATGGATACGTAAACTACGATTCAACACTACACAATATATATTTAAACTTGTACAGTACTTACACACAGTACGTCAAATATACAACAAAAATGGTAGAAGATGATTGATTTCAACCAGTCACACCGGTCATCATCAAGCAAAAACAAAGACTGATACACGAATCACGAGAAAAACACGTATTTTGCGGTTTAATCAATCGTATGGTCACAAATAATTAACCTAATTTTAAGAAATGTAGTTTTTTACAATATTATACAGATTGAATACTAAACTAAATATTAATTTTGAAATTGTAGCAATCAAATCAAATTTAATAACATAATCTTCTCATAGCATTTCCTAAAAAACATGTTTATGCTACGGGAAGTAAATTACAACACTTGAACAGAAATCATCTTGTTGAGGCAGAAAATACTGCAACAATATATTTTTATGGCAGTAATTAGGTCACTTAGAGTTGGAGGGATTCCCTTTCACATCACAGATAACTTAAAAGTCATCCAATATCATCTAATATGTCACTCTCATCACGTTACATTATGGATTCATCCTAACCATATGAATTAGCTCAAGTCAACAACGTCACGCATTTCATTTGACTTGATCTGGTTTTCTCGTCTGACCCACGCCTGAAAATTTAATGTGCTGAGGATCTGTTGCTGGGGGAGAATAGGCACCACATTTGCTTGTGATACTCAGGTGTCCTCACCCCCCGCTGGTCCTGGTGGTTTCTTAGACTTCCGACGTTTTGACGTTGATGCTGTTTTTGAAAACCTCCTCATTCTTAACTATCTTACCCCAAATTACCTACAGAGTCCCAAAGATGCATTTATTAAACTCTGCGAATACCTTGGAACCGCAATTAAGTCAAACACCCCGTTCAGAAAGAGAGCCAACAACAAATTCCGTCCGTTGTTTACGAAAGATCTAAGGAGACTGGTCATACAGAAAAAATGTCCTCACAAGCGAGATAAGTTGACTTTGTCTTTGGAAGATTATGTGAATTTCCAAAATATCAGAAGGGAGTGCAAGACACTCACTCAGCTGTGTCGCACCACCTACATGAACAGGTTTAAAGAAAGCATTCCTAACAATATCAAATATTTCTGGTCCTATTTAAACTCTTGGATGGGCTCATAAAATGTTCCATCGATAATTTTTCTTGATACCAATGCAGCTACGGACGCCACTGGCAAATGCAATATTTTTCCCAATACTCTGCGTCTGTCTTTAGAACTGATGACATCCCGGTCCCTGTTAATGGTTTTGTTTGGAATCAAGCAATCGGTGGTTTTAATTTCTCTGCTCTAGATGCCCAACAAAAATTTAATACTGCACTGCTATACTGAAGTACTATGCCCTTGTGATTGAAACCCACTACACATTATTTTTAAGGGAAATTCTTTCTGCTGGCATTTTCTCTTCGCTCTTGAAACAAATATATGTTGTCCCCATATATAGGTCTGGCAGCAGTAATAATATAAGAAACTACAGGCCTATTGCTGTTCAACCAGCCTTTGCAAAAATCTTTAAAAGTATTGTCCTGGATTGCCTTTACTTTAATCATGGGTTTCTCCGTGGTTGATCATCCACCAAAAATCTTCTTGTATTTCAAGAATATATTATGTGAGCGTTTGTAGACTCATTTAATGTTATGTGTACTTGGATTTTAGCAAGGCTTTCGACAGAATACACCATCGACTGCTGGTAGCAAAACCTCAAGGGCATGGAATTTGTGGGCCTCTGCTTCTATGGTTGCGGAGCTACTTGACTGACCGATCTCTCATTGCAAAGTGTGATGGCGGCTTCTCTCATCCTTTCCCTGTGACATTTGGTGCACCACAAGGGTCTCATTTAGGCCCTTTGCTCTTCCACATATTTATAAATGACATATCTGAAGTAATCAAGTCTAAATTTATCCTGTTCGCTGATGACATCAAGTTATTCAGTAAAGTCACTTCTTCACAAATAAAGGATGATCTCCAAGTCTCGATTGACGGTATAAGCAACTTGTGCATATACAAATGCTATGGAGTTTAATGTCTCTAAGTGCCATATTATCAAAATTAGTCTAAGTTTTAAAACTTACATCTACGATTTTAACATCAATGGTACAAATCTCAAAGGGGAAGATAAGATTAAAGACCTTGGTGTGATCATTACGTCAAATCTCATCAAATTAAAGTTATGTTTAGCTTTTGAACCACTTCATTTTACAACATTGCATTTTTATATTTTGTTTACAGAAATATCAGCCTTCTTTAGAAATATCTATTTACATTTAACTGCGATTTATTATAGAATTACAATTTATTTTATGGATCCAATTAATTTTTCCTACTCCTGTTTATCTTATGCTGACCTCATAAGTGCAAAAGGATGCATTTTTCTGAACTCGCGAACATTCGAGTGATTTTTACACCATAAAACTGTTAAATAATGCAGAATGAATTTTTGTTAAGTGTAATAAGTTTATAAAAGTTGGAGAGTAATCCTTAATATGTATTTAATCTTCCTTAAAAGAAACGGTGCAGGCCCAGAAATAAAATCTTGTTGGTAACTAAATGTACAAACCACAGGAAAAATACATTGACAAAATAAAATAAGTTAACAATGTAACAAGGCGCATTTCTGTTGGTGAAAACGTAATTATAAAAAATGTTTGTAATTTAGAGTTAACAATTATTAGTTTTATGTAGAACAATCTTGTTAATACAGTTGTAAATAGCGAGTTTGACATTTTTTTAAAATTAAATAGTTGAGTCCCAAAGAAACAAAATTTTGTTTTCCAAAAATGTTATAGAGTGTAGTTTAAAAACTAAGAAGAAATTATATCAAAAACATATTACATATCAAGACAGTTAAGAACATTTCATAGAAATTCATTTTTAAAATTGTTAATAAAATTGTATTTTAATATTATCTAAGAAAATATAATTTACCAAAGACGTAAATTTAATATATTGCACATTCATTTATATTTTATGAAAGCTTCAACATGAAAGTAGTTAAAGCTTCAGCTAGAAGCTATAGTTAAAATAGATTAGTTAGTCATAAAACCTATTGCCCATTATTACCGGCTCTAAAGCTGTCGAATCAACTAAACCTTAGCAAACTAGGTTAGAAATACAAACCAAAGTTTTTTTTGTCTTGTCCAAATTAAATAAGCTGTTATAAGTTAAATGGGTTTCATAGATAAATTTTTGAGTAAACCAGCTACCATTATTTAAAATTTGTTATTAAATTTTGATTGAGCTTAGTTATTGTTTTTCTGTCCAATAATCAGCGCTTGTAAGCAACTGCATTTTCTTTCCCGGCCGAGTCAGGTATTTCCTGTTATGAAATTAAAATTATCATTATTTATTTTTAAGTAAGACTGAAACCACCTTTCCCGTATAATTTCTTATTAAGGGAAAATCTATGGAATCAGAACGAACCACCATTATAACTTCTGCGTATAACTTCCAAATGCTATACTGATACATTTGAATAACAGAAAAACCAATATAAACTTTGGATGATTTAACACATGAAAAATTCAACAACTATGCAACAACCAACAGGAATCCAAAACAATATAAAAATGGCTACTAACTGAAGCAACTATCAAAATAAATATTGATCATGCAGGATAAACATATATAGACATTAAACGTTTTCATAGTACATAACAGTAGGGGGCATTGGCAATGCCCCCTACTCATAACAACTATAAATAATTCAGGTCTCTTAAATAACTGTAGCCGAATAATTCAATAAATTACAATAATACAAACATAAATCTCATGTCAATAATCTACGAACTGACGACCAAGTACAATTAATAACAATATATTTGTCCATGCGCTCTTACGTGGCCCTTTAAAGGCACCACCAGGATCGGCTTATTAGGGACACAGGCCCCAGCAGAAAAAATAGTGAAACTCTTTTTGTGGCCCTCTAAAGGCACCGCCTAAAATTCACTTATATCACTTGTCCAGTGGATTAGTTCACATAACTGGGTGGAACATTAACTAAACAGAATCTTCTTGGCCTCCTATTTAAAGGATGCTGGTACTAGCCCGAAGATTTTTATGGATGGAGAAGCATCAGTGCCAGTCCTCAGGAGCCTAGAGATCCCATGGTTGAGGGCATAATTTGTAGGATGATAACCTCTCCAGAAAGCTGATTTTGATCTAGTATTCCTAGGGATGGAGAAGTCCAATTGACTCAATATATCTGGACAGTTGATGATGCCTTCAAACAGTTTATGCAAGAATATCAGATCAGTAAACCTTTGACTCAGAGGAAGTGGTTTGATATTATAGAGCTCCTCCAGTAGGGGTCTCTAAAAACAGTATCCTAGTCGAAGACCCGACAATGTGACAAATCTAGTTTGGATTCGATTCGATATATACAAACGTCCTGACTGGTTGGGTGACCAGATCACAGAGCAGTATTCTAAAATCGGATGTATTAAGGACTTGCATAATACAACAAGATATTGTGGTGATCTGAAGTCTCGAGTTAAACGGAGAGTAAAGCCAAGTAAGGATGATGCTCTGGAGGAAATGATCTTGTGGACTGAGATTTGATGTAATGATCACACCAAGGTCTTTAATCTTATCTTCCCCTTTGAGATTTGTACCATTGATGTTAAAATCGTAGATGTAAGTTTTAAAACTTAGACTAATTTTGATAATATGGCACTTAGAGACATTAAACTCCATAGCATTTGTATATGCACAAGTTGCTTATACCGTCAATCGAGACTTGGAGATCATCCTTTATTTGTGAAGAAGTGACTTTACTGAATAACTTGATGTCATCAGCGAACAGGATAAATTTAGACTTGATTACTTCAGATATGTCATTTATAAATATGTGGAAGAGCAAAGGGCCTAAATGAGACCCTTGTGGTGCACCAAATGTCACAGGGAAAGGATGAGAGAAGCCGCCATCACACTTTGCAATGAGAGATCGGTCAGTCAAGTAGCTCCGCAACCATAGAAGCAGAGGCCCACAAATTCCATGCCCTTGAGGTTTTGCTACCAGCAGTCGATGGTGTATTCTGTCGAAAGCCTTGCTAAAATCCAAGTACACATAACATTAAATGAGTCTACAAACGCTCACATAATATATTCTTGAAATACAAGAAGATTTTTGGTGGATGATCAACCACGGAGAAACCCATGATTAAAGTAAAGGCAATCCAGGACAATACTTTTAAAGATTTTTGCAAAGGCTGGTTGAACAGCAATAGGCCTGTAGTTTCTTATATTATTACTGCTGCCAGACCTATATATGGGGACAACATATATTTGTTTCAAGAGCGAAGAGAAAATGCCAGCAGAAAGAATTTCCCTTAAAAATAATGTGTAGTGGGTTTCAATCACAAGGGCATAGTACTTCAGTATAGCAGTGCAGTATTAAATTTTTGTTGGGCATCTAGAGCAGAGAAATTAAAACCACCGATTGCTTGATTCCAAACAAAACCATTAACAGGGACCGGGATGTCATCAGTTCTAAAGACAGACGCAGAGTATTGGGAAAAATATTGCATTTGCCAGTGGCGTCCGTAGCTGCATTGGTATCAAGAAAAATTATCGATGGAACATTTTATGAGCCCATCCAAGAGTTTAAATAGGACCAGAAATATTTGATATTGTTAGGAATGCTTTCTTTAAACCTGTTCATGTAGGTGGTGCGACACAGCTGAGTGAGTGTCTTGCACTCCCTTCTGATATTTTGGAAATTCACATAGTCTTCCAAAGACAAAGTCAACTTATCTCGCTTGTGAGGACATTTTTTCTGTATGACCAGTCTCCTTAGATCTTTCGTAAACAACGGACGGAATTTGTTGTTGGCTCTCTTTCTGAACGGGGTGTTTGACTTAATTGCGGTTCCAAGGTAGTCGCAGAGTTTAATAAATGCATCTTTGGGACTCTGTAGGTAATTTGGGGTAAGATAGTTAAGAATGAGGAGGTTTTCAAAAACAGCATCAACGTCACAACGTCGGAAGTCTAAGAAACCACCAGGACCAGCGGGGGGTGAGGACACCTGAGTATCACAAGCAAATGTGGTGCCTATTCTCCCCCAGCAACAGATCCTCAGCACGTTAAATTTTCAGGCGTGGGTCAGACGAGAAAACCAGATCAAGTCAAATGAAATGCGTGACGTTGTTGACTTGAGCTAATTCATATGGTTAGGATGAATCCATAATGTAACGTGATGAGAGTGACATATTAGATGATATTGGATGACTTTTAAGTTATCTGTGATGTGAAAGGGAATCCCTCCAACTCTAAGTGACCTAATTACTGCCATAAAAATATATTGTTGCAGTATTTTCTGCCTCAACAAGATGATTTCTGTTCAAGTGTTGTAATTTACTTCCCGTAGCATAAACATGTTTTTTTAGGAAATACTATGAGAAGATTATGTTATTAAATTTGACTTGATTGCTACAATTTCAAAATTAATATTTAGTTTAGTATTCAATCTGTATAATATTGTAAAAAACTACATTTCTTAAAATTAGGTTAATTATTTGTGACCATACGATTGATTAAACCGCAAAATACGTGTTTTTCTCGTGATTCGTGTATCAGTCTTTGTTTTTGCTTGATGATGACCGGTGTGACTGGTTGAAATCAATCATCTTCTACCATTTTTGTTGTATATTTGACGTACTGTGTGTAAGTACTGTACAAGTTTAAATATATATTGTGTAGTGTTGAATCGTAGTTTACGTATCCATTGTTGTATTGTGTAGATTAAATGTTATTTTAAAGCAGTAACTAATCTCATTGCTAATCTCTAGTGAGTCACGTACCCAGTATATTGTGTTGCTAGCTGCATCCCCGCATTAATTGGGTAACTAAAATGTAGAGCTTGTTCACCTTTCGGTTGTGTGTGCGATATGAAGTGGAGAACACGGTGAGCTCTAGGACATATGTTTAAGTAATCATCTGATCCATTAAAACTACCATATGATTATTGCTAAGAACTTAACTCCAAATGGGGTAAAGCCCTAAAACATGTAGGACTATGACAGTCTTTTCCTACAGTCACAATAAATTTTTAACAAAGTTTTTTTCTAGTTTTCTTTTGTATTAGCAGGACATTCTAAAGTTCATTAGGCCTTTAGTCTATACCGTCAAAAGTTGATAGAAAACTAAACTGATTTTAATAGATATAAGAAAAAGTTGATCTAACCTTAGAGACAAACAAATACTACACTACTAATCTTTAGCCAATGGTAATATAAAAGTAATTTAAATTACTTATTTAAGTAAAACAAATTAAATTACACCAGTCGTATTACAATTAACTCTTAATTCATGACAATAAACATGACAGAAAATACCTGTTTTGTAAGTGGCAGTAAAATATGTTATGCTGTTGCAATTAACTCCGGTTAGATATATTGTACTAAGCGTTATATTAATAATAGCTATTGTCTAATTTAAACAAATAATCGTAATGCTAAGTGGCGGTCTCAGCAGAGTAGGTTAAGCATTGGCATGCTACCAAAGAGACTCGTGTACCATTCCCAGTAATATCATGTGACTTTAGAAACTCAGACTGCCACCATGATTAACCATGTTAAGCCTTTGGTTCCGGCTACATGAGTAACTATGAGGTAGTTCATTCGTAACTCTGACAACAGACTTTGGTCTAGGAGTGGTTATCATTATACTTTTATTTCATTGTTAAATCACTTATTAGTTTTCAAAATCACTATTTGATTAAAGTGTTTACTGCATTAATTAAGCTGTTTAATTTTAATAATTTAGCACTACATTTTATTCTTGAAAATATTAATTTACTAAACTTTTATTTATAATTTGTGCATTAAAATAATGTTATAATGAAACGTTTAAGGTTTGTAAAAAGCTTAAATACACCCTAGTAGTCTTACAGTTTTAAGGCCTTCTTATATTAAATTCCCATAAATCAATATTTTAAAAATAATTTAATATTTACTTCAATATAAAGAGGTCTTACCTCTAGACGTTTCACTTAAGTGCTGCAGTTTTAATTTTAGCTAGTGTGAAACAGTTTGAACGCAGTGATGCATGAACAGAGCTTCGCAAAATAAAGCACCAGTGTTATTTTTTACATTAATAACAACACACTTTATGGTTATTATGATTTCAGATTTAATATAGTAGAACTATATTGGGGATAACAGTTATTTAAATACCTCCTCTGTTTGGCATGTATCAAAATTAAAAATCACTACATTTGTTAGGTGGCGTTTAACTAAGAAACTAATAGAAATATTTGAAGTAATTGCTAGCCATACGAAGTGCACCTCTAAAAAAATACATTCTCTATTTGTATGTGACATATTTGTAACGTGGTTAATTATTTCCTGGGTGATCACACGTTTCAATAAACATTAATAATTCATATATTTTTAAGTTTTGTTTATTTTAAAAATTGAATTTGCGACAATATGTTCAAGTAAGTCATTTCAAATTGTTGTTCCATGAATAGCCTTCAGAGATGATAAGACAATGTAAAAATAAGGTAAATGTATCTAAATCTTCAGCTTTAAAGCAATCCAATAGGACGACTAAGGTTTCGGGAGTTTTAAAATAATTCCAACTTCAGGTTAAATTCCTCACCATCAAGGTCATATTAAGCCCCTCGTAAAAAGGATAAATTAATTTAAGAAATACTTTGTTGCAGATAAAGTTTCAATAAAAAAAATACAAATTAAATAAATATAGTATTTTTTATATATTGAGGATTAATATAGAATGAAATTACAACGAAAACGTATACAGTCTTTACTTACCTGAATATAATGTTTTGTAAACATTTCTGCAAATGAGGCCCTAACAGGCATTAGGCCCAAATACTGTGGGGAAAACCACAAGTAATATCGCCACTGACTGAAGTAAAACAAATTTGGTAAAAAACATTTTACAATTTAATAAACCTGATAACAAAAACCATAAGTTAAAAAGAACACTATATCATACTTTGACAAAAGACTCCATGTAAATTTGTTTGTGTTCGAGTATTACGTAAAGATGGACTCACTTTAAGTATTCCAAACCCGCAGTCGTTCATTTTGATTGTTTTAAAACTTAAGACTTAGGTGCGTTAACCTTCATTTTACATTTCCAGATTGTTACCTTGAAGCGTAGCAATAGATAACCCCAATAGATTGATGTTATTGAGTTGTTTAGGGATATAACTGACACATATAGATCACTACGATACTACTTTCCATGCGAATTATAATACTATCACACAATAAGATTTGATGTGGCTTTGTATTAAGTTATTTACAACTACGGTCAAAAACTTAAACTAACATCACATATTCCATATTATACAGTAAATAGCTACAGTCAGTACGTGCCGGCCAGGGTTGTAGTGGTCACTTTCACTATGCGAATTATAATACTATCACACAATAAGATTTGATGTGGCTTTGTATTAAGTTATTTACAACTACGGTCAAAAACTTAAACTAACATCACATATTCCATATTATACAGTAAATAGCTACAGTCAGTACGTGCCGGCCAGGGTTGTAGTGGTCCAATCAATATTCCCCATTCAACTCACCAGAGCTGCTGCGGTAATACAAAGCTACAAGTCCTGGTTTTCATCGTTCATTCAACACTCTAAATAGAAGAGGAAATTAGCAAGGTATTAAGCGCTTTTCGTAAAAAAGGGTATGTTACTTTTTATGTTCTAGTAATATGCATCACTTTTGAGTGACTTATTGAATTAGCGTTCAGTTTTAATCTAATTATGACTATGGATTATTCTTAGTTCCGTTTTTAGAGTTATTTTGTATTTATATTTAGTGTATTTTGAGGATGGTAATAGCTTAATACGCATTTTAAAACATTTTACTTTGATTACCTTTAAATTATTTTTACACTACAGCATTTATTATATAATGAATTACTGTATGCATGCCAAATCACAGGCACCTGTTAACATGAACTTTAAAATTTGTAAAATAATTTTTTTAATATCTTGAAAACAAATTTCTAAACTATCAAAATGTAGTAGATTGATTCGTTTTTAAATACGAGACGGTAATAAAATAAGAAACGAAACATATTACATGTATCTGGCAAACTCAGTAAAGGTACTTAAATAATGGGATCACTAAATAAGTAGTACAACAGTAATGAAAACAATGGTGAGAAGAACAAACATTAAGATTGTATTCTGAATGATAAAAAACCCTAATTGCAATAATAATGTCAGAAAATAAACAAGCCTAGACCAGGATAAGAAAACCGAGATAATTATGATAAACAGGGCGTCGCATTCCAACCGCGATGGATTTTCGGGACGACACGAAATCTATCCGTTCTAGGGCCGCTGTAAAGTAGCTGGGGGTGAGACTTGACACCAAACTTACCTTCAGAGAACATATAATGTTTGCTACTGAAAAACTGGCAAAGATGACTGCAACACTCAGCCGACTAATGGCTAATGTTGGAGGTCCATCTGCTGACAAGCTAAGCTCCTTCTGTCTTTCGTAAACTCGATACTCCTGTATGGGTGCGAGGTTTGGGCAGATGCGCTAAAGAGGGAATGCTATCGGAAGCTGATGGGAGTAGTCCAGAAGAGGGTGGCTCTAACGATCGCGACATCTTACCGGACGATCTCCGAGCCTGCTGCTTTAGTTGTTGCAGGTGTCATGTCAAATGACCTGGCTTAGGATACGAAATTGGTGTTCTAGACCAAGACTGAACTTAGAGCTCAGAAGGCGAAGCGCATGGCCGTAGAGGCCTCTATGCGTCACTGGCAGGAAGATGGGACAGCAAGCCTAGAGCAGCCTGGACGCGAAGGCTCATCCGGGACCTGTCCGGGTGGATCGAGCACGGGTTTGGTGAGGTGAACTTCCTTACCACGCAGCTCCTCACTAGTCATGGTTTTTACCGGGCTCCACAAAATGGGAAAAGCCGACAACCCGGCTTTTCGATATGGAGACTCCATCCACGATGGCGCTTTACACACGTTTTTCAAGTGTGAGCGGTGGGTGGTCCACAGAAAACAGTTGGAAGTAGGGGGCATTGGAGGGTTCAGAACCAGCAAAGGCGCGGTGAGGATGCGAGGATGCAAGGCCCCCCCCCGACCTTCCCCATAGCCAAGCTCCGACCCCCCCCCCCCGACCTTCCCCATAGCCAAGCTCCGACCCCCCCCCCGGTCGCCAGCAGCACTTTTCGTGATGACCTTGAACATGAGGAAAAAACTTTCGAAAATTAATAATTAGCCTATTTATCCACCGATTCCCACGGGACTTTTTCCAGAGTGTAGGCCTATCCCCAGGGAAGCGAATGACGTAAGAACCCCATAGATCCACCATTAAACAAGGCCGCTATTAATTTATAACCGCGTTTTCCTTATGGGATCTCAGCTGTTTACCGACTGATTTTGACGAAACCTCACCACATGTCAGGCCGTGACCTAAGAAAACCATCGCTTAAAGAAAATTGAAAATCCACTGTTAAACGGGCCCGCTATTAATTTTTAAACGTGTTTTCCTTATAGGATCTCGGCTGTTTGCCGACCGGTTTTGATGAAACTTCACCACATGTTGGGCAGCGGCCTAATTAAACCATCGCTTAAAGAATATTGAAATCCACCGTTAAACGGGCCCGCTATTAATTTTCAAACGTGTTTTCCTTATGGGATCTCAGCTGCTTGCCGACCGAATTTGATGTGACTTCGTTACACGTTGTATGCCGGCTTGACTAAACCAAACTGCGAGCGGCTCCGCGATGTCACGTGTCGAGGCGCGTGCTAGGGCCTACGTGACTGTCCCAGCCTGTTTACTCATTAGCGGCCTTCAGGACCCCTCCGTTCTAGAAGGTTCCGGCAAGTGCGTCGCATGAGGCCTCCTCCTGACTGGAGTGCTATGTATGAGCATGTCACGTGTCGAAGCGCGTGCTAGGGCCTACGTGACTCTCCCAGCCTGATACTCATTAGCGGTTCCGAGAATTGTTTACTACTTTCACCGCTTACTGTACGGTACGTAGCTATGTTACTTCAGTGATTGTCATTGCTTCCTTCATTCAGTTTGTGTTTGGAGCTCAGTGTATGTAGATGTTCTACTTCAGTGCTGTGCTAGTCTTTACTGAACCATATTCCGAGATTTTTTAAACGTAAGTATATGTAGCTCTTATAAGTTGTAGTGTGGAAGACTATTACATTTCCCTTTATAATAAGATTCTCATTTAAGGTATGATCGTTCAGCAATTTTGAAGTCATAATGTGTAAAGAGAGGTCTGGCCCATTAATAGAAGTTGAATAATTCGCATTATGTTTTAGGGAAAACGATTCGTTAAATGTTTGAGCGAAATAATTATCTAACATTAATATTTAAACTTTTACATATCCCAGTACACTGAGCCTTGTCGTTGTTTCTTTTCAGATGGAGACGAGTGGATTTGTAATGACCTTAGAACAGTTATGTTTTATAACGATTAAAATTAATGAGTCAAACTTTAAAATTTAAAAATAGATTCATTTCCACTCTTCTAAAATTTTTTGAGGGAAATAAAATTAGGTTTTTGCTTTCCAAGCCTTTGTGGTGGGTGGAGAGTATAGATACCCGATGTTGCAGATGGCTGTTCCTCGTATGTGTGAGGTCTGCGGTCGCGTCTTCACAAACGTTGGAAACCTGGCTCGTCACGCTGCATCCGCCCACAACGACCGTCATTACGAGTGCCATGTCTGCGGTAGACACTTCGGGCGAAGCGACAACTTGCGACGCCACCTCACCGCAGTTCATCCTCCCACTCCTCACGACCAAGCGCCAGGTACGGTTTTTATGTTAAACAAGAAAAGGTGGATTGCTAGCCTCTGTGTAATTCCTCAACTTTGTATTTACTGGACCTAGGTAAACTGGCGATTGAGATGAGGAAGAGGTCGTTATTTCTCTATACAGTCCCTCACCCATCCTCACGATCAAGCGCCAGGCATGGTTTTTATGTTAAACAAGAAACCGCTAGTACTAATGACTTGTTTTCGAGAGAGTAAACGGCTTTAGTCGAGTAAACAGATTCAAGTAGTAAACAAGGGGCTGCCAGCCTCTGTGCCTCACTCTTGTATTACTGGACCCGGGTAAACTGGCGCTCGAGATGAGGAAGAGGTCGCCAAGCCTCTATACAATTCCTCACCCTTGTATTTACCGGGCTCAAACTGGCGATTGAGATGAGGAAGAGGTTGCCAGTTCCTCACCCTCGTGTTTATCGGGGTCACTAATAGGACTTGTTTTCCTGTTCGCAGGCCATCCGTGCCCGTTGTGCTCCGTCGCCCTAGCGGGTCCCGAGGATCTTCGCCACCATATGGAAGCGGTCCACGGTGCGAGCCCGTCAGCTTCGACCTCCTCCTCCTCCTCCGCTGCAACACCACCCTTCAGAGACCCACGGCCCGAGTGCGACGCGTGCGGGCGGCGATTCGCCCGCGAGGACCTGCTCCGGCGTCACGTGCAGCTGGTGCACGCCAACGAGGTCCGCTGTCCCGATTGCGGCGCCCTTTTCCGCAGGGCAGCGTACCTCCAGCGGCACATGGAGAGCGTCCACCGCGGCATGAGGTTCACGTGCGCCTACTGCGACCGAGGCTTCACCCGGCGCTACAACCGGGACCAGCACGAGGCCCACAACTGCCCCGTCGTGAGGAACCTCGTTGTGGACGAAATGCCGCGCCTGCCCGTTCTGTCACCCGAGCCCCGGCCCAGCCGCGAGCCCCAGCCCGGACCCAGCCGCGAGCCCCAGCCCGGACCCAGCCGCGAGCCCCAGCCCGGACCAAGCACGGCACCTGATGGGATGGTGGGTGGTGGCGGACTACCCACGTTCCGCACCATTCAACGAGGGTTCCGCGGACGCCTCCTGACCTTCGGCCTGTCCCGGCCCATGGAGGACTTCTTGACCGTGGAGGACGCGCTGGTGCTGCTGTTCGACAGCGTCCTGGAACTGTTGGCCGACGTCAGGACCCGACACCCAAACACCAAGGTCAACATGTTCCTGGAGTGTGAATTCGCCAACGTTCACGGAGCCACCTGTCTGCGGGCCTTCAAGACGAAGAACGTGCCTCTCACCGCCGCGTCCAACTTGGAGGACTTCCTGTCAGCGTCCTTCCACAAGTTGGAGGAAGAGAAGGAGCAGTGCCTGCTAGTGGGCAGCGGGTGGAGCTATCTCCGGATACGGGACCTGGAGATCCGCGTCAACCTCTACACCCCGTTGGGAGAACGCGGAGCCCGGTTCATCCTGCTTCCCAGGACCATCTGCGACACGCATGCCGTTATCAACGTGCAAAACGTCGATGACATGTGCTTCGCGTACGCCATCCTGACCAAGTTCGTCGCGCAACACCCGGAGAGGCCCGCATCGTACACACCGGACGTCATGGCACGCTACGACTGGGTCGGCCTACGCTTCCCCGTAGCCGTGAAGGACATTAAGGTCTTTGAGAGGAGGAACGCCATCAGCGTCAATGTGTACGGGATCGAGCGCGCCATGGTGGGGAGACGCCCCGACGGATCGCCAAAGTTCCAGGACCGCGTGTTCCCGCTGAAGATCTGCAAGCGGGAGTTGGAGGATCACCGGGACTTGCTGTACGTGACCACCGGCGGGGACAGTCACTACGCCTACATCACAAACATGAGTAGGCTTGTGCGACACCAGCTGACGTCCCGCGAAAGCGCTATCTACGTGTGTAAGCGATGCTTCGCTTACTTCGACAACCGGCCCAACAAGCTGCAACTGTCCGGTGCCGAGCGTCTGGAGGAGCACATGCGATACTGCACCGCCAAGGCTCCCCTCCGCTTGGACTTGCCGAAGAAGCAGCAGATCCGCTTCACCCACCCCGAGTACACTCGGCGCGAGCGCTTTTGCGTCTACGCCGACTTTGAGTGTGCTCTGCAGCCCGTCGCCGCTGACCCTGCGGAAGCGCCGCCCGGCACGAGGCCCCTGCAACTGCACGTCCCGTACGCCTTCGCTTACCAGATCGTGGACTCGCTCGGCCTGGAGGAGTTCGAGCCCCGCGTCTACTTCGGGGCAGACGCGTCCAAGGTCTTCATGGAGAGGCTGAAGATGGACGTGTTGGCGCTGTGGGAGTTCCTATTCGGCATGAGAGCTCTGCACCCTTCTCTGACCCGGCAGGAGATGGACGAGTACCTGGCAGCGACTCACTGCTACCTCTGCGGGAAGGAGTTCACGGACCAGGACGTCAAGGTGCGGGACCACAATCACGCCCCGCCCTACGAGTTCCGAGGAGCCGCCCACCGCTCGTGCAACCTCAGGTACCGGGAGCAGCGACACATCAACTGCTACTTCCACAACCTGTCCAACTACGACGCCCACTTCGTAGTGCGCGAGCTGGCCATCGACCCCGGTGACGTGGACGTGTTGGCCCACACGGAGGAGCGGTACATCGCTTTTACCAAGCGATTCCACTTTGGTCAGCCCGGGGACAACCAACGTCAGAGCAGTTTCGCGGTGCGCTTCCTAGACACCTACAGGTTCCTGTCCATGAGCCTGGCCAACCTGGCGGCGGGACTTCCCACGGACAGGATGCGTGAGACGAGGAAGCGCTTCCCCGACGACCGGCTGTTCGACCTAGTGCGTAGGAAGGGCGTGTTCCCCTACGACTTCGTGACGTCCTACGACACGCTGTACAGGACCAGGGAGTTGCCGCCCAAGGAGGCGTTCAGGAACTCCATGACCCTGGAGGACATCAAGGACGAGGAGTACGAGCACGCCCTCAACGTGTGGCGAGCCTTTGAGTGTCACAACCTCAAGGACTACGCGGACAAGTACCTGCGATGCGACATCGCCCTGCTCACCGATGTCTTTGAGCAGTTCCGCGACACCTCGCTGGCAGAGTACGGGCTGGACCCCGCCCACTACTACACCCTGCCGTCCTACGCCTGGGACGTAATGCTCAAGACCTGCGGTGTGGAGCTGGACACGCTGCAGGACTTTGACATGTACCTGTTCGTGGAGCAGGGGATCCGGGGAGGCATCTCTCAGGCCATCACCCGCTACGCCAAGGCCAACCACGACAGGTGCCCGGACTACCGCCCGGACGAGCCCACGCGCTTCCTCCTGTACCTGGACGCCAACAACCTCTACGGCTGGGCCATGTCCCAGCGCCTGCCGACCGGAGACTTCGAGTGGCTCAGCCGAGAGGAAATCCAGGCGTTGGACGTCGCGGCGCTGGACGCAGAGGCCGATCGAGGCTACATCTTGGAGGTGGACCTCCACTACCCCGCGCGCCTACACGACCTGCACAAGGACCTTCCCTACTGCTGCGAGACGAAGCGCCCGCCAACAGGGAAGTTCCCCAAACTGTTGACGACCCTGGACGACAAGACGCACTACATCTGTCACTACAGGGTCTTGCAGCAGGCGCTGCAAAACGGATTGGAGCTGGTCGCGGTGCATCGGGCGATCTCCTTTCGCCAGTCGCGGTGGTTGGAACCGTACATCCTGATGAACACGGAGCTGCGGAAGAGGGCCAGGACGAAGTTCGAACAGGACTTCTTCAAGCTCATGAACAACGCAGTCTTCGGCAAGACCATCGAGAATGTACGGAAGCGCCTCAACGTGAAGCTGGTGTGCACCCCGGAGAGGTTTTCCAAGTACGTCGCCAGATCCAACTTCCTGGACCGGACGTACTACACGGAGGACGTGGCCCTGGTGCATCTGTCCAAGGTCAACATCGTGTTGGACAAGCCCGTCTACGTAGGCATGACAGTCCTGGAGCTGAGCAAGTGGCTCATGTACGAGTTCCTGCGCAAGATGAAGGAGCGCTACGGTGACCGCCTCACCGTGGACTACATGGACACGGACAGCTTCGTCTTTGACATCGTGTCCCAGGACGTCTACGCAGAGATGAAGGAACACCTGGACGACTTCGACACCAGCGGCTATCCGAGGTCCCACCCCTGCTACAGCCCCGTCAACGCCAAGGTCATTGGAAAGTTTAAGGACGAGTGCAACGGCCTGTCCTTATTCGAGTACCTCGGCCTGCGGTCCAAGCTGTACTTTATGGACATCGAGGACGCGGCGACAGGCGGCAGCAAGGCTCTCAAGCGGGCCAAGGGGGTGGCGAAGGGCGTTGTCAAGAACGTCCTCACCCCCGACGACTACAGAGAGTGCCTGTTTGACGGGGTCCAAAAGCACACCACCAACGTCCGCTTCCAGTCTCACTTGCACCGGGTCTACACCGTGGAAGTGGACAAGCTGAGCCTCAGCCCGACTGACGACAAGCGGTGTGTCCTCCCCGACGGCATCCACACTCTGCCGTGGGGACACAAGGACGTCCCGCCACTACCGCCAGCCAGGAGAGGAGATCGACGGATGGAGGTGGACGGTGAGGAGGAGGAGGAGCGCCAGGACGAAGACGAGGAAGAGGAATTCCCTGTTTAGTTTTAAATATTAATTTTAAGAAAAATTTGTAAATAGTATTTGTAAGAAAATATAATAGCTTTATGTACAGCACGAACCTGAGTTGTTTATTTCCTCCCCTTTGCTCACTCAAAAGCCGTTAGGCTTAAAGTGTGTGAGAAAGGCGTTATGGGCCGTTTGGCCCGAGCCGTGCAGCTTAAAAAGCCCCCGCCAACCGGGAGCGGTTGGCAGCGCGTGTCGGGGGACGGCCCTGAAGGAGTTGCCCAGGAAGGAGTTGCTAAGTGGTTTGCTGACGCTCAAGGTTGCACCCTCGAATTACTCAGCGGTTTGCTGATGTCCGAGGGGTCTCGTGACTCGCCCTCTTTGGCGACCTTCACTGCCGCTTGGCGGGGGCTCAGCCAGTGACACGCGCCGCTGGTATATAAACCTGAGGTCCAGCCCCGCTGCCTCAGTTTTGCTAATTTTTTTAATTTAGTAAGGGCGGACCTCTTCCTGCTGAGGTTTGTATGAACGATCTCGGTTGTGAGGAACGATTGTTTCTTCGCTTCCTTCTAACACAGAGGTGGTGCTGACGATGATGAAGACGAAGTCCATCTCGCGACGTGAACGACTCCTCACAGTATGGACATTTCCAGGTCGCCAGCTTCGATGGTGTGGCGACTGACCGTTTCAGTGATGGTGCTGGCGGTGGTTGTTCAGGACTTCGTGGAGAAAAGTACATGGTGCTGTAGCCTTCCATCGCTTCCAACTCCTTCAACAACGTCTGGACTGATTCATCCACTTCAATTGCACTAGCCATGTTTGTGTTTACTTTGCAACATCACTAGACAAACTGAATGAAGGAAGCGATAACAATCACTTAAGTAACATAGCTACGTACCGTACAGTAGAAGGCGGTGAACAATTCTCGAAATCGCGGCAATTATCGCTAATGAGTAAACAGCCTGAGGTGGTTCACACTACAACTTATAAGACTACATATACTTACGTGTAACAGATCTCGGAGTATGGTGCGGTAAGGACTAGCACAGCACTGAAGTAGAACGTCTACGCACACTGAGCTTCAAACACAAACTGAATGAAGGAAGCGATGACAATCACTTAAGTAACATAGCTACGTACCGTACAGTAGAAGGCGGTGGACAATTCTCGAAATCGCGGCAATTATCGCTAATGAGTAAACAGCCTGGGGCAATCACGTAGGCACGGGGTGATGACGTAACCGCGGTCCACGACTTCACTACTTAAGGTAGGCCAATGCGTGCGTTAGGTTTACAGACGCAGGTTTAGGTTAGGTTTACAGACGCAGGTTTAAGTTAGGTTTGAGGATGCATGAACGTCGCGACGCAGGTTTAAGTTAGGTTTGGGGATGCATGAACGTCGCGCGCGCTGAATTGTCCACCGCCTTCTACTGTACGGTACGTAGCTATGTTACTTAAGTGATTGTCATCGCTTCCTTCATTCAGTTTGTGTTTGAAGCTCAGTGTGCGTAGACGTTCTACTTCAGTGCTGTGCTAGTCCTTACCGCACCATACTCCGAGATCTGTTACACGTAAGTATATGTAGTCTTATAAGTTGTAGTGTGAACCACCTCAGGCTGTTTACTCATTAGCGATAATTGCCGCGATTTCGAGAATTGTTCACCGCCTTCTACTGTACGGTACGTAGCTATGTTACTTAAGTGATTGTCATCGCTTCCTTCATTCAGTTTGTCTAGTGATGTTGCAAAGTAAACACAAACATGGCTAGTGCAATTGAAGTGGATGAATCAGTCCAGACGTTGTTGAAGGAGTTGGAAGCGATGGAAGGCTACAGCACCATGTACTTTTCTCCACGAAGTCCTGAACAACCACCGCCAGCACCATCACTGAAACGGTCAGTCGCCACACCATCGAAGCTGGCGACCTGGAAATGTCCATACTGTGAGGAGTCGTTCACGTCGCGAGATGGACTTCGTCTTCATCATCGTCAGCACCACCTCTGTGTTAGAAGGAAGCGAAGAAACAATCGTTCCTCACAACCGAGATCGTTCATACAAACCTCAGCAGGGAGAGGTCCGCCCTTACTAAATTTAAAAAATTAGCAAAACTGAGGCAGCGGGGCTGGACCTCAGGTTTATATACCAGCGGCGCGTGTCACTGGCTGAGCCCCCGCCAAGCGGCAGTGAAGGTCGCCAAAGAGGGCGCGTCACGAGACCCCTCGGACATCAGCAAACCGCTGAGTAATTCGAGGGTGCAACCTTGAGCGTCAGCAAACCACTTAGCAACTCCTTCCTGGACAACTCCTTCAGGGCCGTCCCCCGACACGCGCCGCCAACCGCTCCCGGTTGGCGGGGGCTTTTTAAGCTGCACGGCTCGGGCCAAACGGCCCATAACGCCTTTCTCACACACTTTAAGCCTAACGGCTTTTGAGTGAGCAAAGGGGAGGAAATAAACAACTCAGGTTCGTGCTGTACATAAAGCTATTATATTTTCTTACAAATACTATTTACAAATTTTTCTTAAAATTAATATTTAAAACTAAACAGGGAATTCCTCTTCCTCGTCTTCGTCCTGGCGCTCCTCCTCCTCCTCACCGTCCACCTCCATCCGTCGATCTCCTCTCCTGGCTGGCGGTAGTGGCGGGACGTCCTTGTGTCCCCACGGCAGAGTGTGGATGCCGTCGGGGAGGACACACCGCTTGTCGTCAGTCGGGCTGAGGCTCAGCTTGTCCACTTCCACGGTGTAGACCCGGTGCAAGTGAGACTGGAAGCGGACGTTGGTGGTGTGCTTTTGGACCCCGTCAAACAGGCACTCTCTGTAGTCGTCGGGGGTGAGGACGTTCTTGACAACGCCCTTCGCCACCCCCTTGGCCCGCTTGAGAGCCTTGCTGCCGCCTGTCGCCGCGTCCTCGATGTCCATAAAGTACAGCTTGGACCGCAGGCCGAGGTACTCGAATAAGGACAGGCCGTTGCACTCGTCTTTAAACTTTCCAATGACCTTGGCGTTGACGGGGCTGTAGCAGGGGTGGGACCTCGGATAGCCGCTGGTGTCGAAGTCGTCCAGGTGTTCCTTCATCTCTGCGTAGACGTCCTGGGACACGATGTCAAAGACGAAGCTGTCCGTGTCCATGTAGTCCACGGTGAGGCGGTCACCGTAGCGCTCCTTCATCTTGCGCAGGAACTCGTACATGAGCCACTTGCTCAGCTCCAGGACTGTCATGCCTACGTAGACGGGCTTGTCCAACACGATGTTGACCTTGGACAGATGCACCAGGGCCACGTCCTCCGTGTAGTACGTCCGGTCCAGGAAGTTGGATCTGGCGACGTACTTGGAAAACCTCTCCGGGGTGCACACCAGCTTCACGTTGAGGCGCTTCCGTACATTCTCGATGGTCTTGCCGAAGACTGCGTTGTTCATGAGCTTGAAGAAGTCCTGTTCGAACTTCGTCCTGGCCCTCTTCCGCAGCTCCGTGTTCATCAGGATGTACGGTTCCAACCACCGCGACTGGCAAAAGGAGATCGCCCGATGCACCGCGACCAGCTCCAATCCGTTTTGCAGCGCCTGCTGCAAGACCCTGTAGTGACAGATGTAGTGCGTCTTGTCGTCCAGGGTCGTCAACAGTTTGGGGAACTTCCCTGTTGGCGGGCGCTTCGTCTCGCAGCAGTAGGGAAGGTCCTTGTGCAGGTCGTGTAGGCGCGCGGGGTAGTGGAGGTCCACCTCCAAGATGTAGCCTCGATCGGCCTCTGCGTCCAGCGCCGCGACGTCCAACGCCTGGATTTCCTCTCGGCTGAGCCACTCGAAGTCTCCGGTCGGCAGGCGCTGGGACATGGCCCAGCCGTAGAGGTTGTTGGCGTCCAGGTACAGGAGGAAGCGCGTGGGCTCGTCCGGGCGGTAGTCCGGGCACCTGTCGTGGTTGGCCTTGGCGTAGCGGGTGATGGCCTGAGAGATGCCTCCCCGGATCCCCTGCTCCACGAACAGGTACATGTCAAAGTCCTGCAGCGTGTCCAGCTCCACACCGCAGGTCTTGAGCATTACGTCCCAGGCGTAGGACGGCAGGGTGTAGTAGTGGGCGGGGTCCAGCCCGTACTCTGCCAGCGAGGTGTCGCGGAACTGCTCAAAGACATCGGTGAGCAGGGCGATGTCGCATCGCAGGTACTTGTCCGCGTAGTCCTTGAGGTTGTGACACTCAAAGGCTCGCCACACGTTGAGGGCGTGCTCGTACTCCTCGTCCTTGATGTCCTCCAGGGTCATGGAGTTCCTGAACGCCTCCTTGGGCGGCAACTCCCTGGTCCTGTACAGCGTGTCGTAGGACGTCACGAAGTCGTAGGGGAACACGCCCTTCCTACGCACTAGGTCGAACAGCCGGTCGTCGGGGAAGCGCTTCCTCGTCTCACGCATCCTGTCCGTGGGAAGTCCCGCCGCCAGGTTGGCCAGGCTCATGGACAGGAACCTGTAGGTGTCTAGGAAGCGCACCGCGAAACTGCTCTGACGTTGGTTGTCCCCGGGCTGACCAAAGTGGAATCGCTTGGTAAAAGCGATGTACCGCTCCTCCGTGTGGGCCAACACGTCCACGTCACCGGGGTCGATGGCCAGCTCGCGCACTACGAAGTGGGCGTCGTAGTTGGACAGGTTGTGGAAGTAGCAGTTGATGTGTCGCTGCTCCCGGTACCTGAGGTTGCACGAGCGGTGGGCGGCTCCTCGGAACTCGTAGGGCGGGGCGTGATTGTGGTCCCGCACCTTGACGTCCTGGTCCGTGAACTCCTTCCCGCAGAGGTAGCAGTGAGTCGCTGCCAGGTACTCGTCCATCTCCTGCCGGGTCAGAGAAGGGTGCAGAGCTCTCATGCCGAATAGGAACTCCCACAGCGCCAACACGTCCATCTTCAGCCTCTCCATGAAGACCTTGGACGCGTCTGCCCCGAAGTAGACGCGGGGCTCGAACTCCTCCAGGCCGAGCGAGTCCACGATCTGGTAAGCGAAGGCGTACGGGACGTGCAGTTGCAGGGGCCTCGTGCCGGGCGGCGCTTCCGCAGGGTCAGCGGCGACGGGCTGCAGAGCACACTCAAAGTCGGCGTAGACGCAAAAGCGCTCGCGCCGAGTGTACTCGGGGTGGGTGAAGCGGATCTGCTGCTTCTTCGGCAAGTCCAAGCGGAGGGGAGCCTTGGCGGTGCAGTATCGCATGTGCTCCTCCAGACGCTCGGCACCGGACAGTTGCAGCTTGTTGGGCCGGTTGTCGAAGTAAGCGAAGCATCGCTTACACACGTAGATAGCGCTTTCGCGGGACGTCAGCTGGTGTCGCACAAGCCTACTCATGTTTGTGATGTAGGCGTAGTGACTGTCCCCGCCGGTGGTCACGTACAGCAAGTCCCGGTGATCCTCCAACTCCCGCTTGCAGATCTTCAGCGGGAACACGCGGTCCTGGAACTTTGGCGATCCGTCGGGGCGTCTCCCCACCATGGCGCGCTCGATCCCGTACACATTGACGCTGATGGCGTTCCTCCTCTCAAAGACCTTAATGTCCTTCACGGCTACGGGGAAGCGTAGGCCGACCCAGTCGTAGCGTGCCATGACGTCCGGTGTGTACGATGCGGGCCTCTCCGGGTGTTGCGCGACGAACTTGGTCAGGATGGCGTACGCGAAGCACATGTCATCGACGTTTTGCACGTTGATAACGGCATGCGTGTCGCAGATGGTCCTGGGAAGCAGGATGAACCGGGCTCCGCGTTCTCCCAACGGGGTGTAGAGGTTGACGCGGATCTCCAGGTCCCGTATCCGGAGATAGCTCCACCCGCTGCCCACTAGCAGGCACTGCTCCTTCTCTTCCTCCAACTTGTGGAAGGACGCTGACAGGAAGTCCTCCAAGTTGGACGCGGCGGTGAGAGGCACGTTCTTCGTCTTGAAGGCCCGCAGACAGGTGGCTCCGTGAACGTTGGCGAATTCACACTCCAGGAACATGTTGACCTTGGTGTTTGGGTGTCGGGTCCTGACGTCGGCCAACAGTTCCAGGACGCTGTCGAACAGCAGCACCAGCGCGTCCTCCACGGTCAAGAAGTCCTCCATGGGCCGGGACAGGCCGAAGGTCAGGAGGCGTCCGCGGAACCCTCGTTGAATGGTGCGGAACGTGGGTAGTCCGCCACCACCCACCATCCCATCAGGTGCCGTGCTTGGTCCGGGCTGGGGCTCGCGGCTGGGTCCGGGCTGGGGCTCGCGGCTGGGTCCGGGCTGGGGCTCGCGGCTGGGCCGGGGCTCGGGTGACAGAACGGGCAGGCGCGGCATTTCGTCCACAACGAGGTTCCTCACGACGGGGCAGTTGTGGGCCTCGTGCTGGTCCCGGTTGTAGCGCCGGGTGAAGCCTCGGTCGCAGTAGGCGCACGTGAACCTCATGCCGCGGTGGACGCTCTCCATGTGCCGCTGGAGGTACGCTGCCCTGCGGAAAAGGGCGCCGCAATCGGGACAGCGGACCTCGTTGGCGTGCACCAGCTGCACGTGACGCCGGAGCAGGTCCTCGCGGGCGAATCGCCGCCCGCACGCGTCGCACTCGGGCCGTGGGTCTCTGAAGGGTGGTGTTGCAGCGGAGGAGGAGGAGGAGGTCGAAGCTGACGGGCTCGCACCGTGGACCGCTTCCATATGGTGGCGAAGATCCTCGGGACCCGCTAGGGCGACGGAGCACAACGGGCACGGATGGCCTGCGAACAGGAAAACAAGTCCTATTAGTGACCCCGATAAACACGAGGGTGAGGAACTGGCAACCTCTTCCTCATCTCAATCGCCAGTTTGAGCCCGGTAAATACAAGGGTGAGGAATTGTATAGAGGCTTGGCGACCTCTTCCTCATCTCGAGCGCCAGTTTACCCGGGTCCAGTAATACAAGAGTGAGGCACAGAGGCTGGCAGCCCCTTGTTTACTACTTGAATCTGTTTACTCGACTAAAGCCGTTTACTCTCTCGAAAACAAGTCATTAGTACTAGCGGTTTCTTGTTTAACATAAAAACCATGCCTGGCGCTTGATCGTGAGGATGGGTGAGGAACTGTATAGAGAAATAACGACCTCTTCCTCATCTCAATCGCCAGTTTACCTAGGTCCAGTAAATACAAAGTTGAGGAATTACACAGAGGCTAGCAATCCACCTTTTCTTGTTTAACATAAAAACCGTACCTGGCGCTTGGTCGTGAGGAGTGGGAGGATGAACTGCGGTGAGGTGGCGTCGCAAGTTGTCGCTTCGCCCGAAGTGTCTACCGCAGACATGGCACTCGTAATGACGGTCGTTGTGGGCGGATGCAGCGTGACGAGCCAGGTTTCCAACGTTTGTGAAGACGCGACCGCAGACCTCACACATACGAGGAACAGCCATCTGCAACATCGGGTATCTATACTCTCCACCCACCACAAAGGCTTGGAAAGCAAAAACCTAATGTTATTTCCCTCAAAAAAATTTAGAAGAGTGGAAATGAATCTATTTTTAAATTTTAAAGTTTGACTCATTAATTTTAATCGTTATAAAACATAACTGTTCTAAGGTCATTACAAATCCACTCGTCTCCATCTGAAAAGAAACAACGACAAGGCTCAGTGTACTGGGATATGTAAAAGTTTAAATATTAATGTTAGATAATTATTTCGCTCAAACATTTAACGAATCGTTTTCCCTAAAACATAATGCGAATTATTCAACTTCTATTAATGGGCCAGACCTCTCTTTACACATTATGACTTCAAAATTGCTGAACGATCATACCTTAAATGAGAATCTTATTATAAAGGGAAATGTAATAGTCTTCCACACTACAACTTATAAGAGCTACATATACTTACGTTTAAAAAATCTCGGAATATGGTTCAGTAAAGACTAGCACAGCACTGAAGTAGAACATCTACATACACTGAGCTCCAAACACAAACTGAATGAAGGAAGCAATGACAATCACTGAAGTAACATAGCTACGTACCGTACAGTAAGCGGTGAAAGTAGTAAACAATTCTCGGAACCGCTAATGAGTATCAGGCTGGGAGAGTCACGTAGGCCCTAGCACGCGCTTCGACACATGACATGCTCATACATAGCACTCCAGTCAGGAGGAGGCCTCATGTGACGCACTTGCCGGAACCTTCTAGAACGGAGGGGTCCTGAAGGCCGCTAATGAGTAAACAGGCTGGGACAGTCACGTAGGCCCTAGCACGCGCCTCGACACGTGACATCGCGGAGCTGCTCGCAGTTTGGTTTAGTCAAGCCGGCATACAACGTGTAACGAAGTCACATCAAATTCGGTCGGCAAGCAGCTGAGATCCCATAAGGAAAACACGTTTGAAAATTAATAGCGGGCCCGTTTAACGATGGATTTCAATATTCTTTAAGCGATGGTTTAATTAGGCCGCTGCCCAACATGTGGTGAAGTTTCATCAAAACCGGTCGGCAAACAGCCGAGATCCTATAAGGAAAACACGTTTAAAAATTAATAGCGGGCCCGTTTAACAGTGGATTTTCAATTTTCTTTAAGCGATGGTTTTCTTAGGTCACGGCCTGACATGTGGTGAGGTTTCGTCAAAATCAGTCGGTAAACAGCTGAGATCCCATAAGGAAAACGCGGTTATAAATTAATAGCGGCCTTGTTTAATGGTGGATCTATGGGGTTCTTACGTCATTCGCTTCCCTGGGGATAGGCCTACACTCTGGAAAAAGTCCCGTGGGAATCGGTGGATAAATAGGCTAATTATTAATTTTCGAAAGTTTTTTCCTCATGTTCAAGGTCATCACGAAAAGTGCTGCTGGTGACCGGGGGGGGGGGGTCGGAGCTTGGCTATGGGGAAGGTCGGGGGGGGGGCCTTGCATCCTCGCATCCTCACCGCGCCTTTGCTGGTTCTGAACCCTCCAATGCCCCCTACTGTTGGAAGAGGAAAAAAACCTCATAGACCCAAAACATCAGGGATCTTCCCTCATGTGAAAAAGAAAGAATCAAGGAGAAGTTGTGGCCAAATCGGCTTAAGATACGAGTAGGTCTTTCCAAAGTGGACTTCATCCTGAGGCGGGGGTTTTATTGGGTGCATAAACATCAGGGAATGGTCCGTTTCTTCCGTGACGGTGCATTGAAAAAAACATGTTTTTTCGGCCAAAATAGTGAGCCCTGAGGTTGTATGTTTAAAGTAAATCTAGCCTGTAGCCATGTGATAAACAGATTCCAAAAGTTTCCGAAAGAGCAGTGTGGATTTTAGTGTGTAAACTACATTTTGTAGGGATCTCACACTACAGGCTCTCCACCTCTGCGCGAAGAACATTTTTCGCCTCTCAAACAAGAACAAGAACAAATTAATTAATTAATTAAGAGGGTTTAAAGGGAGAAATATCGTATTTTAAATAGTTTATTTAGCACTGTATAATAATGTTTAAACTTTCAAAAGATAGAATATCTCTCCGTGTCATCAAATAATGAGCTATACGTTATTTATTAAAAAGTTATAACCTACCTTAGGGCCAAAATAAGTGTAAGTACATATTTTATGAGGGATTTGTCAATGTAACCATTAATAGGATTTACTACAAAAAGGAACGAAAAACGTGTTACGTCATCATTAAACGAATATAATCCATTTTGATCAATTTGTACGTCCAACATTTCTTTTTCATTTACACTCCTATTTGTTAATTTTAGTAGGAGCTACAATATGATCTTTAAGTTATTTGTTTATGTTATCATAACTTTTAATCCGTAATGCTCATCATTGACGTAATAAAAGGTAATGTAAAACGCATTAAACTTATCGGACATTCTAAAGCGTTTATTGGAGCATAAAAATGGAAATGATTTAAGATAAAGCTCTAAGCGTTGGTGGAAATATATTGGAAAACCATAAACTCTATTGCCCTTCATTACTGCTTCAAATGCCATCAAGTTAACTATACCTTAGTAAACTACTTCGCAATCATTGATCAAAAAGAAATTAATCAATCGATTTGATCACTTTAAATGATTTGGATTATGCACCCTGTGTTGTGTTTAATTTCCGTATAAAAGAATAAACAACTTAAACTAACTGAATTGTGAGTTTTCATAAGCCTGTTACATGACTGTTTCGCTTAAGAGTGAGTGCAATGTGTATCCAAAAAGTAACAACAAAATATAAAGCTTACTGTTTTTCAAATATATTATAATTTGACGATTCATTAAATTTTAGATTTTGGACATTAAAAGAGATAAAAAGGTTTAAGACTTTGAGCAACCAGGACTAGGCAAGGTACGAATATCAGCGAATGAATAAATGAGAATAAATTAGAATTTTAATTAAAATGGTATTCTACTCTTTGCTTCAAAAATTAACCCTCGGCTTGGTGGTGGCGTGAAATTCTTGCTCACATTTGTCATAGGTAACACACTAGAGCCTTAAGCTCTTTGCCATATTTATAATTATAAATTCATAAATAAACTATTTATGACATTTTATTTATTCTCCATAAGAATAACATTGGGGGGTGAGTGCGCAGGTTTGCTGCTGTTTGCTCCATAAATTGTTATGGAGTACTAGCTGATAATCCCGTGCTTCACAACGGGAAAACAATTCAGAGTATAAAAACTAAGCAGTTATGTGTGCTGCATTCTGTGGTTAGCCCGTAGAACTACTGTCGAGATCAGCTGTTTGTATTTTCATCAGCTCAAACAAAGATGAATGTCCATAAGAATAACATGGGAACTTGTAAGGAGCGTGAGGCAGAGCCCTGAGGACTTTTCAAAACGAAAATAGGCCTATGTGTTTATTTGGTATATAAGTAAAATTCCTGTAAATGTTCATGCCAATCGGTTCAGTATTTTTTGAGTGATTGAGGAACAAAAATCAGACAGACACACACTATCGCATTTTTATATATTAGTATGATTATAAGAGTAGACATAATATTCAATCACAGTTTTAATATGTGAAAAATACAGTTACAAATTTAGTTAGTACAATTTGCTTAAGGCAACAAATTTTAGAAACCAATCAAATTTATTTATATTATAGAGATATTGGGGGTGCGTGCTCGAGTTGGAATTATAGTGGCTCTTGACGGTACAATCAATACTGCCCATTCAGCCTACCAGACCTGCTGATATTACTGAGCTACAGGTCTTCTTGTTCATTACTCATTCAACGCTTCAAATGGAGGAAAAAAGCAGTGAGGTACTATTGTAATTGTTCAACTGAAAGGAACATTAATTAAATATTTGTTGTTTTATTGTAATAATAATATGAACAATTATGTATTTAAAAAGTCTTTGAAATATTTAAATTCATAACAAGCAATGTATCACCTTCAAACTTAATAAATAGCCGTTATAGTTTTTATCAAAATTATGTCTATTGCTAATTTGTACGATGGCGTCCACTGGCACAATCAGTTATAATTAAATAAACACCACTCAACAACGATATAGGGTTGAACACTGACATTATCTGATGTGATAATGAGGACATTTCCAGGTTTTAAGTTGGAAGAACCTAAAATTTATTTTAGAAGGTCCTTAAGAACGAGACAGCATGAGAAATATTGTCAACTACAGGGGGAATGTTTTTAATTTTGTTACGTGTGAGATCCCCACGCGGAGAATAGGAAACTGGGTAGTACTATTTTAAATAGGGAGTAGATATCGATGTGGGAGTTCAAATAAAATAAATAACATATAAATATATTTAACACAAATATTTTGTTAAGGTAAAATAATATGTTATGGTAACCTAATTTGTTACTCATCACTAATATGTTGTTCATCATATTTAAAACAGTAAACAAACAGACTGTTAATTTTCCATGTTTACAATTAAAAACATATTTTTAAATTTAAGTTACTTATGGCAAGTTGGTAATAAAATATACATTTTTAATTATAGATTTAAGATATTTAATTTGGAAAATTTGTTGCGTTTTTTTCTTTAAATTCTTTTTTGATTAATGGAATGAGCATAGGGCTTATTGTAGCACTGGGCTGGGAAATGCTTTTTCTATCCATAGCCATGCAAGCTGCCTCTTTGATGTTCCGCTTTTTCAGTTTGTTTCTTGGCAAATGATGTTTGCTTCAGCCCACCGTACCTTGGGCTCCTGCGTTAAACCATGTTCACTTAATTTTGAATAATTTTCTAATTTATTTTTAATCCTACTTTTATGTTCCGAAATTATCATTTTTATTGGTCTTGAAGTTATGTTATCAAGCAATTTTATATTTTAAATAAATTGACTTAAAAACTAGCATGAAATACAATTTTTAGAAATGATTTAATGGATATTAATGAATTAAAGTGAGGGAATAAGTTTGATCATGTAATTAATCATGTGACTTTAAAAACATTATAATGAATATTACCAAATTCGTGACTTTGAATCTAAAACCAACCAATAGCTTTTTTTCAGATTTAGAAGCTTGAGTTGAACTAAAGCAATGAAAACCAGGACAAGATAATCGGATTTCAAGGAGAGATGCAAGACGGATGACCGTTGGTGGGAAAGTGACGGGGATCTGATGTCTGCTGGGGGCTCAAAACAACGCTACAATTATTATATTTTACTTTATTTAGTTCGAAATTTGTATATATATATATATATATATATATATATATTCTCTATAGAGAAAAATAATTTTTTAGTGCTGAATTTGATTTATATTTTGACATTTTATTACTAAACAGTTTGTATCGATGCTTTTGCATTTCTACCACCTAGTTATTAAACTTAACCAGCGACTTAACTTTGGCTTGTGTATTATTTTTGATAACACATTATCTATATACTTAAACATTATTTTCAAAGAAGGAGCTTTTATCTATGGTATTAGTTATCTATATTAACGGGGGAAGAGTATTAGTTATCGCACAAAATTTACCAGAAACTTTTGACAAAACCATAAATGAACGGACTTTGCGAGAAAATCTGAGAACACATATTATTTTATTTTACAAAACCTCCCCTAAATCCATAAATTAAATAAAAGTGTCCAGTTCAGCTGCGTGATTTGATTTCAATATAAAAGTGAAATCAAATGAGCGAGTGAAGCTTTTGAGCAAGGCTAGTTAATGAGCGAGTGAAGCTTTTGAGCAAGGCTAGTTAATGAGCGAGTGAAGCTTTTGAGCAAGGCTAGTTAATGAGCGAGTGAAGCTTTTGAGCAAGGCTAGTTAATGAGCGAGTGAAGCTTTTGAGCAAGGCTAGTTAATGAGCGAGTGAAGCTTTTGAGCAAGGCTAGCTAATGAGCGAGTGAAGCTTTTGAGCAAGGCTAGTTGATGATCGACTGAAGCTTTTGAGCAAGGCTAGGTAAGTTTTATATTTCATAATTATAAAGTCTTATACAATTAACACGTCATTATTCTTATTTATTATATATGTGAAGGTTTAGGAGAAACCGAGGCAATAAATACTAATGTTGCCCTGTATCTCTAACAGGGCAAAACAAATGACCGACTGAGGGAGAGGAGTGTTTATTCTGATTTTGTTATTCATTCTCGTACGAAACCCTCAGTACCCGTTAGCTTGATTACAATCGGCAACCTAGAGTTGTTTCTGTTGAAGTAAAGTAAATCGAATTAACTTGGCTATCCTTAGTTAGCTGAATGTTGTTAAAGTCCGACTCGTATGTTTTAACAAAGATTATACCATTTTCCATGATAATATAAAATGTACACAGATAATGCTACGGTATTTTTATCACATGCTCTCTATCATTCTATTAGATGAACAATTCTTAAACATTTATCAGCATTAGCTTATCATATTTTTTTGATTTGCTTTCGGATCATTCAGATCAATGATTGGATTTTAACAAGAGGTCAAATTGCCCTAATAATGTCAAATGATGCACACGTCGTAGCGTCCCTGACAGTGTGCATAGTTTGCGACTTCAGGCTTTATAATGACCCCAGCAGGGTTGAAAGCCTTCGCCACGTACAGCGAGTCTGGTTCATTCGACTATATTAATGACTCTTATTACGACTGTATTTAACATGTCTGTTGTTATTAACTTACAATTCAAAGTTTATAGTTGCACAGTTGGTTTATAACATTAATTCTGTTAGACATATGTGTTGGCACTGAAATAGAGTGAGTAATGCACCCTGGTGATATCGTCTATAGTTAAGCAGTAGACTGGTTATTTTTTGATAATCAGTGTGTGCCCGCAACTATTCTAGTATATAGTTACATACATTAATGTCATTGGTCACTGATTTTTATTTTAAGTCATAACACTATTCATATGTGCCCTGAGGAGTCTCACACACGTTCCCAATATTTATTGTATTCTTAATCGACGGACCATGAACACTGGTCCTGGAGGTGCTTTAATTGAGTAAATAAGGAAAAAATCTTCCGTCCTTAGTTAGCCGTATTTCTTTAGTTAAAATTAATACTATCTCAATTTTATAAATTTAAATGTATATCGAAATGTTAACTATGTTTCTTTTGAACACCAGGATGAAGTTAGGTAAAAGTAGCTCCAGAACTAATAGCCATAATAGTCATAATACTACTCTAATACTAGCATAATAGTCAAAGATCAAGCAAGCCATTCAACTTCTACACAATGGAAAATGAAATTTCCTTGGCCAGATCTCGCTTAACTATTATTTAGTGAGATCCAGACACTTATTCACTGATGATACCTATCCAAGTTGCCTAAGTTAAGTTACTAACCTTAATTCAAAGCCTTAGTGTATGCTAATCAAAGGTTGTTTACGTTCACTTGAATAAAATATGAAATAATAAGGCCATTGTTATGGATATAACAGTAATGAACGAAATAATATTTAAAATATAAGTGTATTAAAACTGGTAGGATTTATTAAACATCAAAGCATATACTTATTCCCACATTCAACACAAAACACCACCTTGTAATTATTTAGTTACTACCGCTTAAGCTTTCATATTTTTAACTTCACCATAATATCGTTTTAAATTTTTCATTATCCGTAAAAAACTTTTATTCAGATTCGACAATTTAGTGTAGAGCATACAAATAGTACAGCCAGACAGACATTTCAAGTAGATCAACTAGAGATATTAATTAATGGCTTGACCAACTGAAGGAAATTAAGTTAACAAAACTTTATTAGTAGAATCGTAGAAGGAGGAAAAACAGATTTATCAATGTTTAAGTGAAACTAAAACCAGGCTGTTAAATAATTTGGCTTAGTCCATAGGCACTTAGACATCCCAGGACAACCTTAAAACTGGTCTATACCAGTTTTCAGGCTGACACAGGGTACAGCAAATGAAGTTGTCATTATAGCTGTCCGTTATGACAAACTTCTATTTTATCTTTGGTCCCTCCATTTGCAGCGGCTGTGGACAGAATCTTTGGGTCGGGTTTGGTCCCCAACCTGAGAATTAATGATCCCTGGCTGTTGTTCATGGATACCCTGTCAGTTGAGTTGACCAGTTGGAGGGCAGAATGCGGGTCCCCTGTCTGAGCCTCATCCCAGCTGTCACAGGGGCACGGGAGTTGGCCCTTTGAAGGGTCAATTTGGCTGCTGTCCCATCCTACCCTTTCCTTTTCTACTATATCCTATCCTTCCGTTAACCTGCGAAATATTGATGCTTGTGGAAGACGTGCCTAGCAGCTATAATGGGGTTTCCTAATCCAACAACAATGAATGAATGTTAGGCGTTTGTACACTTACTGAAGCTACTAGACATTTACCAACGGGCTATGACCAGAAAGGTGTTTATTTTTAAAAAACTTCTAAAGGGGTGATACTTTTTTTACCTGACTGTCACACGAGAAGGGTTAAGTTTTCCGAATGTATGTATTTTTTATGGCACGCTGGATTTTGGTTTTTGTAGCCTTCAAGGATTTTACCATATGAGATTTCGTTAGATTTGTCCTAGTTTTGAGAGTGAGGTAGCGTATAATATTTAAATTTTCGTTTTTTGGTTCTGTTTTACTTTAGTTTATTTTACAAACATATAATATTTATGTTTCAATGTATAAGTATTTTATAAAGGCTATTCCATTATTTTCTTCTTAAAGTAGGAGAACATAATATTTTGAGCGGTTACCGTAAAAGATTGATCAATCTCGTGGTCAGTGAACCGTGGGCACAACCCTATGTCGTTGTCCTCGAAAATGGCTTTTTTATAGATTATATAATCAATCAAAAAATATTAATTCGATTATTACGAATCATGTTTAAATTGTAAAGTTAAAGAACGCCTTCCTTTTATGGCCATTGAACAGTAGATATCTAATTCCGACAGAAGCCAAAGTGGGTAGCGGGAGGCTAATCTCTACTTGAAAGTGTTGTTAGTTTATTTAATTCCATTGCAGTTGAGCCACACTGAAAATAATTTGTCTGAGTTAGCTGAAACAAACGGTGTAAAACTATTCCCTAAAGCCTTTGTTTAGAGCAGCGAACATAAAGGTGCAGAGACCTTGACCGAGCATACTGAGGAGGGAAATTCACAGATGCCTTTGTTTGGAGCAGCGAACAGAAAGGTGCAGAGACCTTGACCGAGCATACTGAGGAGGGAAATTCACTGATGCCTTTGTTTAGAGCAGCGAACAGAAAGGTGCAGAGACCTTGACCGAGCATACTGAGGAGGGAAATTCACTGATGCCTTTGTTTGGAGCAGCGAACAGGAAGGTGCAGAGACCTTGACCGAGCATACTGAGGAGGGAAATTCACTGATGCCTTTGTTTGGAGCAGCGAACAGAAAGGTGCAGAGACCTTGACCGAGCATACTGAGGAGGGAAATTCACTGATGCCTTCTTTAAGGAGGGGAGTAGGTAACGGGCCAGTAAACAAATGCCTTAACTCACATATTGTTTTGCTCATTTTTCGCATTTCAGAGGGTTTTACATTTTCATATATTAATTAACGAAATTGCTGATTATATTTATATTTGCTTTGCGCTCTCTATGGGTTTTGGACATTGAATACCACTTGATATTTTTTATTACTCGAAGGACTAGATCGGATTTTATTCTCTCTATTGAAAACTCCTCTTAAATAATACCATCACCAACAGTTAATTTTAAACAAAGGATAACTTAACATTTTAACTTAACAATTTACAAAACATTTCCTGCTAATTTTCAGAAGTAGAGTTTAACCAAATTTAAAAATAGATTGTCTGAGTGGATGCTGGACCATGGTTTTATTCAGATAAGAAATTTTTAGAATTTGACACAAATAATATTTAAGTTTTCATATATAATTTTCGTTTACTTTAGGACCAGTTTATTAATGTATATTTTCACGTTGACCATTATACTCTATGTTTTAAACCAAAATAAATATATTATTATTATTCTTATCTTACTAAAAACACGTTTTAACAATATATAGCTTTGTATTTTTATTTTAGTTAATAAGGAATTATTATATATTTTCATCAACATTTAAATTTAATATAATAAATGGTCTATTTGTACCAAAATATCAAATATGATTAGTTAGTTTAATAATGTTAGTTATAACATTTTAATGCAATTGTTTTATTTGTAATATTAATCACGAATTCATTACAATCATCGAGTGAATAACATAACTAATTCGATTCATAAGCTATATGATGCAAAAAAAGCTAAGCCACCACCTCCAACCAAACATTTAAGATGCCCACCCAAAGAAGGCTAATATTCGGGACTTTTGCTACCTTAGTACTCTGCCATATTGAAGTTGTTTCTATAATTATTCAGTTAAAACTTTAATAACTGCTAAGATTTCCTTTAGATTTAAATGTTCATATTTGCTCTTTTAATTATTACTTTTTCTTGTGTTGTTAACATTTTTATTGGTTTATTGTACTCATCTTACGTAGACCTTTAAAATTAACTATCAAAAGCCATATGTTGCAATTTATAATGCTTAAGCGACCCACTCCCTCCCAAAATTGGGGGTGACTTCGCGTAAAATATGGGTAATTTCATACTTAAATGATATTCTATCTTGGATTTTTTAAATAATTAAATAAAGACTTAAAACAACTATTTGGGAAGGTTTTTGGTTCATACGAACTAGTGCAAATATACTGATGAGGTATTAAAGCTCCAATGTACAGATAAAATAAATATTGCTGATACATAACTGTAAGTCGGCGTGAGTTTGAATGCATAGTAGAATAACACGCGCACTCAATACGAACCACGCATGGTTAATAATGCATGCATGATTGCAATGCGTCTTGTTGAATTCAGTATTTGAGGACTGTTGGGACATGTGGAAATATTTAGATTCTATATTTTAGGCTATACGCCGCTAACGACTAATTTTGTTATGTGGTTTTTGGAGCCTTGGCTTATTCAATGAAGTCAACCCTTTTAACGGATTGAAAGGAAGGCGCTAAGCCAAACATAGTTTGGACGTAACGTGTGCTGTGATTTAGATAACTTTATTTCCTGTAACCTTTCGAAGGATGTAAACGAGTTTATTACCCGTGTTTCTCAAACAGTCTGGCTGTACCACAATATTCTGTTTTTAGTGAATATAGAGAAATACAAACGATATATTCGTACTAATTTGGAGACACTTGAGTGCCTGCCTCAACAATCTTGACAGTAAAATATTATTGTTTATTACAGAGTAGGCTGAATAAATGAGTTCAACTGTGTTATATCATTATGTTTCGACATTATAAGATTTTTTATTTTCGTTCGTTCTTAGGCTTAGGATTTGTTGTGCATTTTTCTTCGTTAAGTATGTATGAGCAAAATTTCAGTATTACACGCAACGTGTTTTGGTATTCTATTTATAAAAATAAGATTGTAATACATATGTATAATTTAATAACAGCGATAAAACGTGAAAAATGAAGTTTTAAGTTTCATCAGTATAATTTGTAAATCTAAATAGCAACCATGTTTAATGTTAGAATCTTTATCTTATGTGTATTCACTCTTTTAAGAATAATGGGAAATCAGTTTTAGTGCAAAAAGCCCTGTTTTTGACCAAAGCTATAAACATGTTTGTTACGACCCATTCCTAAATTATTTTAATATTTTCTAAATTTGTGAAAACCGCCCAACAATGAGAACCGACCTCGAGGCCATAAACAAGTCTCACCCACGTTTAAAGAACAAAGAGTCAATCGACTATGTTTTCGGCAATCCCCAGAGTTGGATACCCAGTTGAAGGGCCCCAGGTGAATCTTTGCAAAACCGTGATAGACCAGTTTGGGTCCCAAGCATTAGGATTTACTTAAAATGAATAATGCACTTAAGATTAAATTATAGAAGATACTTTTTATTTGGTGTTTCTAGTACAATCTGACCCCGAGGAAGTATACCAATTCAGTTTGGTTGAGGTCATTTTAACCTAAAAATAGATTTAAATGAAAACTTGAGCCGAAATTTGAAATTATAAACATTTAAATTTGCATGAAAGTGGAGTTGTTTTAAACGGTTGCAATTTTGTTTTCTTGAAAGGTTCTTTGTGCTTAGTTAAACAACAGTGTTGATTTTGAAGCTCGCATAAATTTCTAGACTCTCTATCTCTGATTATTGTGACCATGTGTTGAACATGGAGATTTTTTCATCGGAAATAAAACTTTAATCGTCTTATTTAAAAATTTCGTTGGATTTTGTATTAACAGTAATAATGTAATATATTTTTGTTCGTAAATAATGCACTTCATTATTGTATAAAAGGCAAATAAGTAATAACTTTGCAACCACACATGTCGGTTGTCAACTTCCCACCCACACATAAACAAGGATTAAATGACTTTTCACTCAGCACCAGCGTTTGGTTTGTTATTCGTTGTTAAATGTCAATAAAACACCACTGCAATATCGGTGCTTAACTCATTTTTGTATGTAAACATTTCAACAGAAACTGTAGACGTAAATATTTGCAAATTATTTCAAACTATTTTACTGTTCTTTTCAAATAATAATAAATTGATACACGAAATGGACCGCACATTTTTAAACTAAAGACGTTATACATTATTTCTGCCAATGGCCAGTTGATTGAAATTTATCTGCTAGTTTTTCACTAAATTTAACTACTGAAATTTAATTATTTAAATAAATTGTACATATTGATTATATTGTACAGGGGGGAAAATCTCTGATTAATAAATAGCCCCCGTCACAGCAAACCTGCGTACTCAGCGAATTTCCAATGCATTTATATGTTTCTCACTACTGTACTACATAAAGCCACTTACCAAGTTTGACAAAAATACATTGATAAAATAAGTGATTTATAACATTTTATTTATTCCCCATAAGAATAACATTAGGACTGACTACGCAGGTTTGCTGCAACGAGGAAGATAAAAAATTAGTTTTTATGTAATTATCAATATAACTGAACCAAGTGAAGCTACTTACCATGTTTTATTAATTTATGTTCATAATTAAGGGAGATATACAATTTTACTTATTCTCCATAAGAATAACATCAGGGCTGAGTATGCAGGTTAGCTGCTACGGGGAAAACCAACAAAACATTTATTTTTTGTGCAAATATCAATGTTCCAGTTCAACGTGAAGCCACATACCAAGTTTCATCAATATACATTTATAAATAATGGAGATATCAAATTTTATTTATTCTCCATAAGGATAACATTGGACAACGTACTGTGTTTAGCACTTTGAATATCTCTGCAACGCTTGGACACACAATCACAATTTAAACACCAAATTGATTGTTTTGTGGAGCTGAAGTGATTGGTAAAAGCAAGTGTGAAGTTTAAAGTAAAATTAACTGCGGGAAAGCCAAAAACCTTTTTCCCATAAGATTAACATGGGAGATTTTATCAGCAAGTTTTTTGGATTTTTTCCGCAACCACTTAACCTAGGTTAATAATTCAAAATACCATATTATTTGTTTTTTAAAGCTCTTTAACATGGTCAAAACCAAAATTAAGTGTTTTAAAAATGTTAGGGTAAAAAATGCAAAAAACTGATTTTTGGAAAATTGAAAACCCCCATAAACTCCCCTTCCCATGGTCCGATTTTTCTGGTTTTCGAACTTAAAGTCGTAAATGTCAGTTTACACATTTGAGCCAAATTTCATCGAAATCAGATGTTTTTACTCAAGTTATCCCATTCACGGACACATCTATATATATATATATATATATATATATATATATATATATATATATATAAAAATTTGAACGAATAGTGTTTTGGACTTCTGGGGACCTCAAAACAAAAAGTTATCATGGTCTCGGGCTTAAGTCTTACCATGAGACCTACAGTAATAGCTTCTTCCCTATAGGGGAAATTCGCTAAAACGAGTTCGCACGCAGCACGCTGACGTGAGGGAAGTGAATTTCCACAAAAAACTTTTAAAGCTCAAAATATGTGTAAAATAAAACATGTATTCCAATTTTGATTGAAATCTGAAAACATTGATTTTTTGGCTGTTCTGATGTTCCTGGTTTCATTTACCTGCAAAGCTGGAAATACAATTTTGCGCATTATAATGTTAGGAGAAGGTCCAAGCAGGCTTGAAAGTAGGCGTGAGTTGCTGGGGATGATAAAAGTACTCTAACAAAGGAATAACAGGCTTTTCTATTGTAAAAACCCCATAAGACAACGTACTGTGTTTAGTCTAAACACATTTTCTTTAATAACTCGGTAAATATTTATGCTAGAATTATGAGAGAGGGCTTAAAACTTTCGCCTCACTAATTCCCATCTTTTTACATGCATTAACTTTACATCCGGGGCTTTTCTGACCCTTTTTGGGTCCAAAAACTCGAAGTTTAAAAGATTAATCCCCAAAAAAAGGGTTTAGAGTTTTCCGATTATTTTGCCCAACGAACTTGTCCAACTAACTGATTACAGAAAGGAACGTTCCCACCAAATTTGAAGTTAATCGGACAAAAAATGCGACCGCTATAGTGCATACACATACACACACACAAACACACACACACACACACACACACCCACACCCACACACTCACACACACACACACACACACACACACACACACACACACACACACACACACACACACACACACACACACACACACACACACACTTATATATATAAGATTATATATATATATATATATATATATATATATATATATATAATTTTGAACGACCCCCCAAAACGTGTTCGGGGGGTCACGTTACGAACTTCTATGGTGGGCCCGGGCTTAAGTTTCACCGTGCGGGTCATGCTAATATTTCACTTTCCAAAGGAAACTCACTAATAAGGTATTGCGTTTAGTTTGTTGTTTAAGCCTTTTTTTCAAATATATTATATTATGTTTCAATATGTTATATATAAAATGGTATTGTATTGCCATAAATTCAGGTTGTTTTTTTTTAAATAGCTATGTAGGAATATCGACTTTGAATAGTATAAATATATAGTATATTCATTTTAATTATTAATTTTAGAGGTGAAAATTAATTGATTATTTAAAGATATAACAAATAAAAATCGAAAATTGTTTAAGTTTATAACATAAAATGACGCAATTTTTCCGTTTTTAATGTTTTGTTTAAGGAATCAAATCCTCTATGTATATTGTTTTTTAGTTTTCTCCTTTTTAACTACTTCTGATTTTTTTAGGGGTTTGAATTAAACTCAGTGAGTGCCAGCCAAACAGACGGTCTTGGACCATTGTTTATTATGTGCAAACCATAAATGTATTATTTGTATTATTGTGTGGTTAAAATTTGTGAATAAATGCACTTTTTGATTGATTGATTGATTGATACAGGGGAAAATTTAAATGGGCACCCTACTTTCCTGTTTCTTAATATATCGACTCCGAACCACCGCCGATCATTGTTGACAAACTTATACTTCATTTTGACTTAGTTCTTATATTTGGCCGCTATCTTTGATCAACCAAATTTGATTCAAATTTTTTTCAAATGTAAAGGTGAGTTGTGACTCACCAACTTTTCACGGTGATCACAAACGCCACGATCCGTTTTAGAAAATCATTATTCGTTCTAAAGATATTGGTGATTTTAAAGAATTTATTTTGGAAAGAATGTTAAATGTCCCAACCTTAAAACACGCCCATCTTCTAATAATTACATCAAATAATGACTATGAACTACTACCAATCATCGTTCAGTGGTATTTTCTTCATCAAAAATAAAAATTAGGCCGCAATCTTGTATCCGCCATTGAAATGTCCTACATCGATTCAACAAACTGTGTTCGTAAAGTACATTCCACCGACATGTCAGTCAGGATGGGTATCCCACAAGGGTCTATCTTGGGCCCAATTCTGTTCTTATCATTTATTAATAAAATCCTAGATTGGGTAAGTAGGGCTGACCTTTGTTTATTTGCAGACGATACGACACTTCTTTTCAGAGAAAGAAGTATGGCTGAGATGGAAATGAATAGTTTTATCGATTCAAATTACCTTTTTAAATGGTTCAGAGCAAATGCCCTTATCGTAAACACAGACAAAACCCATCTTCTTAATTTTTCCATTAGAAACAATAATTTAGATTATGTTCAACATCTAGTGGATGAGACTGAAATCACATGTGTAGATTCTGTGGACTTCCTTGGGCTAAAACTTGGTGCAAACCTGAAGTTTTACAATCACGTAAATAAATTCATAGGAAAGCTTAGTTCTTGTTTGTTTGCCCTCCGGAAGCTGGCTCAACATGCCAACTCTGATGTTATGTTGACGCTTTATTACGGGTGTTTTTATCCACATCTGATATACGCTCTCCCAATTTGGGGCTTTGAGAGTTCAAGAACAAAGTATATTTTTCGACTTCAGAAAAAAGGTTCTCCGTATTGTATTTCACCTAAAAAGAAATGAATCCTGTAAATCACTGTTCCGTCAGAAGAAAATCCTCACATTTCCTAGCCTATATATATTTCAAACTTTGGTATTCTTCAAAAGTAATTCATCTATGCTTTCGTCTTACAGATCATTCTATCACTACTCACTCCGTCCACGTTTAAATGTTCCAGTTCCAAAACATCGAACATCATTTTTTCAGAATAACATTTCATGTAACTGCACAAAGCTATTTAACTCTTTGCTTGCAAATCTTAAGGTGGAGCTCCCCTTTAAAAAATTACGCAAAAACCTAAAAGGGTTCCTTGCCGATAAGGGGTATTACAGTATTCATGATTTTATCAACCCATAAGAACTAAGTTTTCCTATGACTTTATTTACGTGATTGTAAAACTTCAGGTTTGCGTCAAGTTTTAGCCCAAAGAAGTCCACAGAATCTACACAAGTGATTTCAGTCTCATCCACTAGATGTTGAACATATTCTAATTAAGAATGATATAGTTATGTTAATAATAATTCCCTCATTTTGCGTTCAAGCAGGATACTTCGATTAATGAAACCTGTATTGTAAATGTTGACGATGCCCATGCAATGTATTTGTTTATGGCAAATAAAATCTTGAATCTTGAATCTTGGAATAAGATATGTTTTCCAAATGTAATGGTAGAGTTGCGACCCATGTTTTCCAACTGCTTTACTACGCTAAAATCAATGCCGCAATCTGTTTTCAAATACCATGATGTTGAAAGATTTTGTTTAATATTTCAGAAAGTGTTAAATGCTGCATGACATATAATGAATCTGTGCTTAAGCCTTATAATAAAGCTGTATTATTAATTCCATCATAGACTTAAATACAATAGGTCAATCATTCTTTAAGAACATCAACCTTTTGAACCAAAATCATTTTAAAACAACTAACATGATTAGTTAACGGCCCTAAAAAGTGTTAAAAATGTATGTTTACAATTTCCACTAGGTTGAATAAACTTACTAATCTTAAATTATAGTAATTTAACTTTTGTATAACTAATAATCTTATAAGATTATCCAATATCAAGAATTTTGGTAACAATATCTGAAGTAGCTTGTTGGAAATACTGAGTAATTGAAAACCAAACTTAAAGTTTATTTGAGATATTATAACTATATAAACTTTTACAATATTCTCTAGACAGGAATCACTTGTGTAATTGTTCAAAACCTCCAAGATTAATAGTAATATTATGGATTTTGAGTAATATTACTTTTCCAGTATACACTAAAAACCAATTCTTATGAAAATCGTAAACATATTTTCATAATTTTAAACCCCCAAAGAACGCATATAGCATAGGTTGTGTTTACGGTGTAATTGATTCATAATATATATGACTTGTTCTTAATATTTACGATTTTAAAATCGACACATTTTATATGGTCTGAAAGGTTGCAGAGCCAACTACGATAATCACCATCTGATGAGCTTTTAATTGAATCTTCAAACTAATTACAAATAACACCGGCCCCTGTCTCCACCACGTTTGTACGGCTCTTCAATTTACAGTGTATTTTCTTTAAAACGTGCAAAACCATGCGAACAATAGAATTTTAGATTATTTGTGAAATAATAAACAACTTAGAGCACTAGAAATATAACTATTGCCAAACAAATCTTTATTATTTTGATTAACATTCTTTTATCATAATTTTGTAAACTCCAAGCAACACTTAAACCAGTAAAAAACCATAGCGGTAGTATTTTACTAGCTTGAATGAGTATTATGATATTAACTAAAACAAATATAATCCTACAATTAATCGTTACTATTTATTTGTGTTGCTCTAAATCTGTTAGAATCATTTGTAAGATGTTAAAAATATATGTAAGGCATTTTTTTATTCACCAGTCTCCTATGATTTGAATCATGACATCTTTGTAATAGAAAAGTAAACGTAAAGTAATATTAGTTAAAACAAATAAAAACAGTTTTTTTTTCAATAGTTAATAAATTCACATTAATAAACCTTACATTCTAAATTGTTTTTCTTCTTTGTGCATTTATTCGAGAAAATGTAGAAACTGAACAATACAAATACAAACTAATATACATTCTATATAAATAAATATTTTAATAATATGTTTTGTAAATAACTAATGTTAGTGTTATCAAAGTGTTTCGGTGTATGGCTAATATTTTGAGTTGTATTAAATTTATCTTTGATCACTAATAGTAATCAGAAACTACGTTTCAATCCAAGAGAGTAAAAAAATTAAAATGGTAAACATATATTATGTCATGTATTATCATCAAGCCTATTTAATAACCTTGTCTAAGTCTAATTTTTTTATTAAAAAAATCCCAGTGGAATTGGGAAACTCCAATAACGGTTTGTGCCTATAACCGGTGATTGGTTTTAGATACATCAGTACTCGTGTGTATGCAATATTCAATCAGATTTGTTTTTATATTACTAAGCCTGCTGTACGAAACCCCGAACATATGGCACTGATGAAGGGTTCCAAACTCACAAAAACTGTGAGTTTTATTTTGGCAGGAAAAACATATATACACATATATATATATATATATATATATATATATATATAATTATACATATATATATATATATGTTGTATATATATATAAGGACATTTATAAATGCATATATGAAGGGTCACAGCATGTTATATCTTACTTTTTAAAACTCATTTAAACGAATAATAACCTCTTTATTCGTCAACCAAAATGACAAAACTTGTTATTTAATTTGTCAACAAGCAATTGTAATTGAATTTTCTAAGTAAAGAAGCAGATCTAAAAAATTTTAAGAACAGAGTTAGATTGAATTACACATAATATATGTACCTACTCCAAAAGAATCAATATTACATTGGTATCCTTAATAATTCAAAATGTGCACTATTGCTTGGCCAATTTTCATTAATGCAGCTAATGAACTTAAGTCTATTTAAGTCTGCTAGTCTATTTAGGTTATCTGACAACCTTTTAGCGAATTTCCCCTATAGGGAAGAAGCTATTACCGTAGGTCTCATGGTAATACTTAAGCTCGAGACCATGATAACTTTTCATTTTGAGGTCCCCAGATGCCAAAAACACCATTCGTTAAAATTGTTATGTATGCATATATATATATATATATATGGGTCCGTATATGGGTAATATATGTGTCCGTGAATGCAATAACTTGAGTAAAAAACGTCCGATTTCGATGAAATTTGGCTCAAATGTGTAAAGTGACATTCATGACTTGTTCGAAAACCAGAAAAATCGGACCACGGGAAGGGGGGTTTACGGGGTTTTAAATTTTCCAAAAATCAGTTTTTAACATTTTTTACCCTAAAATTTTTAAAAAACGTAATTTTGGTTTTGACCATGTTATAGAGCTTAAAAAACAAATATTGTAGTATTTTGAATTATTGACCTAGGTTAAGGGGTTGCGGAGAAAATCCAAAAAACGTACACAAAATCCTCCATGTTAATCTTATGGGAAAAAGGTTTTTGGCTTTTCTGCAGTTCATTTTAATGTAAACTTCACATTTGCTTTTACCAATCAGTTCAGCTCGAGAAAAAAATCATGTTGGTGTTTAATTTGTGATTCTACACCCAACCATTGCAGAAATATTCAAAGTGCTAAACACAGTACGTTGTCCAATGTTATCTTTATGTAGAATAAATCAAATTTGATATCTCGATTATTTATGAATGTATATTGATGAAACTTCGTATGTGGATTCACGTAGTACTGGTATATTGATATTTGCACAAAAAAAGATTTTTTGTTGATTATCCCCTTAGCAGCAAACCTGCGTACTCAGCCCCATGTTATTCTTATGGAGAATAAATAAAATGTAATGACTCCCTTAATTATGAACATAAATTAATAAAACTTGGTATGTGACTTCACAATGTTGAGTTATATTGATATTTGCATAAAAACCCTTTTTTTTGTTCCTTGTAGCAAACCTGCCTACTCAGCCCCCATGTTATTCTTATGGAGAATAATTAATACCCCCCCCCCGCAGCAAACCTGCAAACTCAGCGAATTTCCAATGAATTATAACATGACACATTAAGCCACTTAACGAGATTCGTAGGAAATATATTCACAAACATTTGATATTTAAAATATTAACTATTCTCAATAAGAATACCATTGAGGATGAGTACGCAGGTTTGCTGCAACAAGGAACACAAAATAATGGGTTTTTATGCAACTATCAATAGAACTCAGCTAAGTGAAGTCACATACCAAGTTTCATCCATATACATTCATAAATAAGCGATATATATATAACATTTTAATTATTTTCCATAAGAATAACATGGGGACCGAGTACCTAGGTTTGCAGCTACGGGAACCATAGGCGAAAAATTGTTTTTTTTTTGTGCAAACAACAATAAACCACAACCAGATGAAACCATATACCAAATTTCGTCAATTTATGTTCATAAATAAGCGAGATATACAATTTTTCTTTTTCTTCATAAGAATAACATTAGACAACGTACTGTGTTTAGCACTTTCAATATCTCAGTACCAATTGACGTAGAGCAATGATCAAGATACCAAATTGTTTGTTTTTTATGCTGAATTCAATGGTGAAAATTAAAATTTGATTTTAATAAAAGTTACAAGTGAAAACCCCAAAAAAGCCATTTTTGGGGTACAAAACCCCCCCAAAACCCCCTTTGGATGGTGCGATTTGTCTGGTTTTCGAAATCGTTCAAATAAATGGTACTTTACACGTTTGTACCAAATTTCATTAAGATCGGACCTTTTTTACGAGAGTTATCGTGCTTACGGACACACACATATATATATATATACATATATAAAAATGTGAAAGAATGGTGTTTTTGGCATCTGGGGACCTCAAAATGAAAATTTATCATGGTCTCGGGCTTAAGTCTTACCATGAGACCTACGGTAATAGCTTCTTCCGTATAGGGGAAATTCGCTAAAAAGTTGTATAGAGCTTATATATGATTGAATATTGATGAAACTTGGTATGTGGTTTCACCTAGTTAAATTATATTTATATTTGCATAAAAATCAACTGTTTCTGTTCCTTGTTTCAGCAAACCTACGTACTCATCACCAATGTTATTCTTATGGAGAATAATTAAAATTGTATATATCGCTTATATGTGAATATATTTTTATGAAACTTAGTATGCGGCTTTATGGTGTATTAAGACATATATTATGCATTGGAAATTCACTGAGTACGCAGGTTTGCTGCGACGGGGGTATTTTGATACTTAACCCGGAACACATTCACTAAACGTTTATCAATGAATTTCTAGTAATGTTGAAGAAACTAATAACAAAACCTTGAAATGTACCTAACGGTCGTCCCTAATTTAAAATTTAGAGAAATTTTCAACTAAAGAGGTTAAGAAAAATTATAAAAATATATACTTTGATTTATTTAAAAAAAATTTTCAATCTGCAATTTATTTCCGGATTTCATCTACTTGTTGAAAGCACAAGCTTTGCTATTGTTGTATATTTTTAAATACCTGTTGTTAAGCTAATAAACTAATTTGCTATTTTTTGTGATCCTTTCTCAAATTTGCTTTTTTTAAAGAATAAATTTACCTTAATCACTTAATTTAATCGCTTAAGAATTGCTTAGTGCAACTCTTCAATAGATTTCCCTCATTCAGCAGGCGGAAATGAATATACTTCGATTGAGTCACTTGTGAAATTATAACCTTGATTCATGAGAAAATGTCACCACAATACCTGTTTATGAAGAGAAGGAAACATAAACATATTTTTCTATGGTTATCTGAGAATTACAGTTTATTTAAATCTTCGTATGCTCTTTACGCACTTCGATAGACATAATCCACGCTTTAAAAAGTGTAAAACTAAATTCTTACAGACGTAATACTAAGTGTCGTATTTTTGTATGTTGTGAAATGTGCCTCTATCTAGTTGACACAAATACATCTTGACTTAAATAGTTTATTTGCCCTCCAGCTAAACTCGATTAGCTGATAGTAGGGTGCTATGGCCGGTTCTGGACCACTTTAGCAAACTGAGGAGCCGAGGAGCCCCCCCCCCCCCGTCACGTGACCTGGTGGAAACCTAACATAGGCTGGCGAGCACAGGCGTGTGAGGAGGAATGAGGATACCCCCCCCCCATCACGTGACCTGGCGGAAACCTAACATAGGCTGACGAGCACAGGCGTGTGAGGAGGAATGAGGACCCCCCCCCCCGTTTCAGTTAACGGTCGACCTTGTTTACTCCTCTCTTGTCTTCAGTTAACGGTCGAGAGTCGCAGCACCATGTCCTCTGACAGCAGCAGCGATACTGAGCGAGTTGAAGTGAGTGTTGGTGAGGAGGGAAAGACTGTGAAAGTTAGGCGAGTGAGATACCAGTCTGCGTGGAGACCATTTGAACCTCGGTACGAGTGGAGGAAGCGCGTTCGACGTATTGACAAGAAGTTTACGGCAGAGTGCGTTCCGAGGATCCATTACGACTTGGAACAGTACGAGAGCGACCTGCTGTGGAGAGCGGAGCGGTACAAGAACATCCATACCTTTCCGCGTGATGATTATGAGATGTGGGTGGTAGAGGAGGGTAGAAGGTACCTCGCGGAGGACTATCCATTCGAGAAGGAGTACTGGGAATGGATCCGGTATGAACAGCAGTATTTACTATTGGTGAACGATTGGAACAGATACGGGGAACAGTTTGCAGTAAATCCTTTTTTGTAAAATTTATAAGAACTAAAAATGAATATTAATTGAAGTAAATAATTACACAAAGCCCTCCTCCACATGATGTCACCATCCCCCGTTATACCTCGAGGCAAGCGCTTGTTTACTTGTGGTTTTCCTATGTTATTTAATGAGCGGTGCCTAATGATCCTCCTCAGTTTATCTGTGAATGTACTTGAGTGCTCATTTGTGTGCTCCTAACCAGTGACTTCTTCCTGCTTCGATTACCTTCATTAATTAAACGTAAGTAGAAATATTTTATTAACTAAACCATTTTAAATTTTATTTATTTCGGACGTACTCTCAAATTTAATTAAACCCTGTTTTAAAACAGCTCTTTATTAAATGTATTATGCCTTTCCAACGAATGATAATTTCCAGTTAACTGATTTCGAACCTGACATTACAATGTTTGAGGCATACATAAATCAGTGAAGCTATTCTGAGCGTATCATGGTTGTTTCTTTTTTAATATTTTATTTTTCATTCGTCTAGAACGTTATTAAGTATCCTTTGTTGTTGTAGATGAACAACCAACATTTGTGTGAGGTCTGTGGTCACACCTTCAGCCTTTTCAAAAACCTGAGGAGGCATGCAGAGTCTACCCACAACGACAGACGCCATGACTGTAACGTTTGTGGTAGACGATTTACAAGAAGGGACAACCTCAATCGGCACATTACTACTGCCCACCAACAGCCTGTGGAGGAGCTCCAAGGTTAGTAACTATAATCATGACTACCTTTTTATAAAATGCTTCTCATAATAAATATTTAAAGAAATTTAAATTTTTAATTTTAAATTGGAATTTAAAAATTTACATAATAAACTGTAAATCCCCCCCCCTTCATGCTTCCTCTATCCTAACCTAACCAACCTAACCTAACCAACCAAGCAGCCCCCCCCCTCATGCTTCCTCTATCCTAACCTAACCAACCTAACCTAACCAACCAAGCAGCCCCCCCCCTTTCATGCTTCCTCTATCCTAACCTAACCAACCTAACCAACCAACCAAGCAGCCCCCCCCCCATGCTTCCTCTATCCTAACCTAACCAACCTAACCTAACCAACCAAGCAGCCCCCCCCCTTTCATGCTTCCTCTATCCTAACCTAACCAACCTAACCAACCAACCAAGCAGCCCCCCCCCATGCTTCCTCTATCCTAACCTAACCAACCTAACCTAACCAACCAAGCAGCCCCCCCCCATCGTTTTATAAGTGTAGTAACTCTCGTTATATGTTGTAGACGGAGGAGCAGAGTTGGAGGCTCGGGCAGCCAGGTTCCGCTGCGCCTTCTGCGACAGGGACTTCATGCGCCGTCATAACCGGGACCGCCACCAGACGCGCAGCTGCCCTATCGCGTTGAACCTCATCCGAGACCACTTCGGGCCACCACCATCACCCATCGCGGAGCCACGGGAGCCTCAACCCGGACCGAGCGGGGAGCCTCAACCGGGACCCAGCAGGGAGCCACAACCGGGGCCCAGCAGGGAGCCGCAACCGGGGCCCAGCAGGGAGCCGCAACCGGGGCCCAGCAGGGAGCCACAACTGGGGTCTAGTGAGGAAGAGGAGGAGCCGATGGAGGGTGCCGGTCTCCCAGCGTTCCAGCTCGTGCATCGAGCCTTCCGCAGACGCCTCCTCACCTTTCGACTGTCCCAACCGATGGACGCCCTGCTGACAGTTGAGGAAGCGCTCGTCTTCCTGTTCCAGGAGGTCTTTGATCTTTTGACTGACGTGAGGAGCAGGCATCCCAGCATCAAGGTAAACATGGTCCTGGAATGTGAGTTCACCAACATCCATGGGGCCACCTGCCTGCGCTCCTTCAACACGAAGAACGTCCCGCTGACCGAGGCCTCTGACTTGGGGGATTTCCTCTCCGCGACGTTCGACACGATCAAGAATAAGAAGGAGCAGTGCGAGTTGGTGGGCAGTGGATGGACCTACCTGCGCATACGTGACCTGGAGATCCGCGTGAATGAGTACATACCGCTCGGAGGCAGGGCGTTTATTCCGCTGCCAAAGGACATTGACGCCACGCACGCAGTCATCAATGTCCAAAACAACGATGACATGTGCTTCATGTACGCGATCCTGGCCGCGTTCGTCCCGGAGCATCAGCAGAGACCCACAAGGTACACCTTGGATATCATCGCCCGGTACGACTGGACCGACCTGCGCTTCCCCGTCACACTGAAGGACATCAAGGCTTTTGAGCGCAAGAACGCCATCAGCGTGAACGTGTATGGGATAGAGCGCGCGATGGTGGGGAGACGGCCTGGTGGAACACCTGAGTTCAAGAACAGGGTATACCCGTTGAAGATATGTAGGCGGGAGCTCCAAGACCATCGCGACCTGCTGCACGTGACAACTGAGGGTAACAGCCATTACGCGTTCATCAGGAACTTGAGCCGACTGGTCCGCCCTCAGCTCACCACCCATGACCACAGCATCTACATCTGCAAGAGGTGTTTCGCCTACTTTGACAACCGGCCCAACAAGCTCGGGTTGACGGGTGCTCAGCGCTTGGAGGAGCACAGGCGTTACTGTTACGCTAAGGCTCCTCTCCGCTTGGACATGCCAAAAAAGGAGAAGATCCGGTTCGCGCATCCCGAGTACACCCGGCGAGAGAGGTTCTGCATCTACGCGGACTTTGAGTGCTCCCTTCAGCCCGTCGCTGACGACCCTGCGGAACCACCACCCGGGACCAGACCTATGCGCATGCACGTCCCATACGCCTTTGCATACCAGATCATGGACTCGTTGGGGCTGGAGGAGTTTGAACCCCGGGTCTACTTCGGGGTCGACGCGTCCAAGGTGTTTATGGAGAGGCTCAAGATGGATGTGTTGATGCTGTGGGAGTTCTTGTTCAGCATGAGAGCTCTGCACCCTTCTCTGACCCGGCAGGAGATGGAAGAGTACCTGGCGGCGACTCGCTGCTACCTCTGCGGTGAGGAGTTCACCGAGCAGGACGTCAAGGTGCGGGACCACAACCACGCCCCACCTTACGAGTTCCGAGGAGCGGCGCACCGCTCGTGCAACCTACGGTACAGGGAGCAGCGGGTCATCAACTGCTATTTCCACAACCTGTCCAACTATGACGCTCACTTCATAGTGCGGGAGTTGGCCATTGACCCCGGCGATGTGGACGTGCTGGCGCACACGGAGGAGCGCTACATCGCTTTCAACAAGCGGTTCCACTTTGGCCAGCCCGGGGACAACCAACGACAGTCATCTTTCGCGGTGCGGTTCCTGGACACCTACAGGTTCCTGTCCATGAGCCTGGCCAACCTGGCGGCGGGGCTTCCCACGGATAAGATGCGTGAGACCAGGAAGCGGTTCCCCGACAACCGGCTCTTCGACCTGGTGCGCAGGAAGGGCGTGTTCCCCTACGACTTTGTCACGTCGTACGACACGTTGTACTCCACCAGACAGCTTCCTCCTCGGGCCGCGTTCAAAAACAGCATGACCCTGGAGGATATCAAGGAGGAGGAGTACGAGCACGCCCTCAACGTGTGGCGAGTCTTTGACTGCAACCACCTCAAGGACTATGCCGACAAGTACCTGCGCTGTGACATCGCCCTCCTCACCGATGTGTTCGAGCAGTTCCGCGACACCTCTTTGGCTGAGTATGGACTGGACCCTGCACACTACTACACCCTGCCCTCTTACGCCTGGGACGTCATGCTCAAGACCTGCGGCGTGGAGCTGGACACGCTACGGGACTTTGACATGTACCTCTTCGTGGAGCAAGGCATCAGAGGAGGTATCTCCCAGGCCATCACCCGCTACGCCAAGGCCAACCACGAGCGATGCCGCCCTGAGGACCGACGCCTCGACGAGCCGACACGCCACCTCCTGTACCTGGATGCCAATAACTTGTACGGCTGGGCCATGTCCCAGTACCTGCCCACCGGAGACTTCCAGTGGCTCAGCCGTGAGGAGATTGACGCCTTGGACATCGCCTCGTTGGACGCGGAAGCCGACCGGGGCTACATACTGGAGGTGGACCTCAACTACCCCGCCCGTCTCCACGACCTGCACAGGGACCTCCCCTACTGCTGTGAGACCAAGCGGCCTCCAATAGGCAAGTTCCCCAAGCTGGTGACCACCCTGGACAACAAGGAGCACTACATCTGCCACTACAGGATCCTGCAGCAGGCGCTGAACAACGGACTGGAGCTTGTGGCTGTGCACAGGACCGTCTCGTTCCACCAGTCTCGATGGCTTGAGCCCTACATCCTGATGAACACCGAGCTGAGGAAGAAGGCCAAGACCAAGTTTAAGCAGGACTTTTTCAAGCTCATGAACAATGCGGTCTTCGGCAAGACCATCGAGAACGTGCGCAAGCGCCTGAACGTCAAGCTGGTCTGCACTCCGGAGAGGTTCAGCAAATACGTGGCCAAGTCCAACTTCCTGGACCGCACTTACTACACAGAGGACATAGCCCTCATCCATCTAGCCAGGGTGAACATCGTTCTGGACAAACCCATCTACATCGGCATGTCTGTCCTGGAGCTGAGCAAGTGGCTCATGTATGAGTTCTTGCGCAAGATGAAGGACCGCTACGGTGACCGCCTGACCGTAGACTACATGGACACGGACAGCTTCGTGTTTGACATCATCTCTCAGGACATCTACAGGGAGATGATGGAACACCTGGAGGACTTTGACACCAGCGCCTACCCCAGGTCCCACCCCTGCTACAGCCCCATCAACGCTAAAGTCATCGGCAAGTTCAAGGATGAGTGCGCTGGCAGATCCCTGTTTGAGTACCTCGGGCTTCGTTCCAAGCTTTACTTCATGGACATCGAGGACCCGAGCGAGGAGACGGGATCCAAGGCTCTCAAGCGCGCCAAGGGAGTCGCCAAGGGGGTCGTCAAGAACATCCTTACCCCCGACGACTACAGGGAATGCCTGTTCAACGAGGTGTTGAAGACCACCGTCAACACCCGGTTCCAGTCCCACCTGCACCGCGTCTTCACAGTCCAGGTGGAGAAACTTTCCCTGAGCCCGAAAGATGACAAGCGCTATGTCCTGGCGGATGGGATCCACACCTTGCCTTGGGGACACAAGGACATCCCACCACTGGCTGGAGGAGGAGGACGAGACCACCTCAATAACCAACAGCAACAGCAGCCAATGGAGGTGGATGAGGAGGAGGACGTTGATGAAGAGTTTCCTGTGTAGGCTTATGTTTATATGTAAATAGTATTTTTTAATTTATTTGTAAATAGCGTTTATAATTTATTTGTAAATAGTATTTGTAAGCAATTATATTGTAAAAGTTTTAGTTCACAGCAGATATCTGTGTTGTTATTACCTCACCCGTATTTCCTCATTATATTTTCAAAATCATCAACATGTCCAAGTTATAACTTTTTCAAATTAAAATAATTTAAAATGTAATTTATAAAATTTAATAATTTAAAAAAATTTTAAATAAAAAAATCGAGATATTGGACATGTACTTTTCTTAAATATTGAAGTAAGGACAAATGAACAACAAGTGATTGCAATATATCGTATTTATTTCAAAAACATAATAAGAATATACAAACACACAATTAAAAAGAATAAAATAAAGTATCAGTAACGTAGTGGTGAGAAGATGGAGTGGAAGAGCCTGCGGACCAGAGCGTCGTTGACCGTGGGGGACGCCAGATCGAAGAGCTGCACGTAGTCACCAAGCGCCATACCGAGGACCGCCCGGCAGTACAGGTAGGTGAGGCAGTAGTGGCCGCAAACGGAAGTACCATAGCCCTGGAGTCGATACCTGTTGTAGACATAGCGGCGGCGCGAGTTGCGCCTCAGGAACCTCTGGTAGTCCGCCTGGTATGGGGACCTGCCGTAGCTGTCGAAGTATTCCAGCCGGTCCTCAGAGCAGTAGAATGCCACCCAGTGGTCTCCTCTCTCAGTGTGTGACATGGTGTTGGCCACTATGGCGGTCTGGGGTTGAACGGGTGAGTGAGGCAGACGGTCAGAGGCGCAGACCAGAACGCTCCTCAGTCCGGGGACTTGCGCCAGGCTCCTCTCGATCTGTGTGGTGTTCATCGTGGGCGGAAGCAGCAGCAACACTCTAGGGCTGACGAGTCCGACCTGTCATTGGCCATCAGCCAATCACGCAGGACGATACAGTTGTGCAGAGCGCAACGGTTGAGGGCGCTCTTATGGTGGCTGCAGCGCAGGGTCCGGCAGGAGGGTGGTCCGTTGAGGGACCCGCAACCCAGGTCGTCCATGTCCTGCACGGTGGTGGCGGCAGGCTCGACGATCAGGTGCCGCTGAACGAAAGTCCTCTTCTGCGACCCCTTGACGTAGACGATGGGGCGGTGGATGAAGCAGGCCCGCAGCTTGTCCAGCAGGGCGACATAGGCGATATCGCCCTGGTCCCACTCGAGCCCATGGCAGTGACGCGTGAGCCAGCCGCTCTCGCGCAGTTTCTCGCTGGTCAGGAGGTCTCGATTGAAGGGCGGACGAGCGATGTGATGCATGATTAGCGTGCCGGTAGTCACGTCCACCACGCAGACCTCCTTCAGCAAATAGTCGTTGTCGCTGTCCTTGAAGCACTGCATGTCCATCACCACGCTTCCATGATGGCAGCGCACTAGGCCGGTGGCGGTGGCGGTAGGCTCGTTGTAGATTGGTGGCGGCACGTCCATCTCGCGAGGTCGGCTGAACTGAGAGCGAGCGCGCGCTTCCTCGGCCTTAAGTAGGTGGGAGGGCGGCGGCGGCAGCGGCGGAGGAGATAACCCGTTTACCCTCCAAAGTCCACAGTCACGTTGCGGTTACGGTCCACCTCCACGACGTTGTCCAACTCGGCATACACTATGCAGTTGAACGCCTCCGCCAAGGCTTCGGAGAACCCAATCTCTATGCGCAGGTTACTGTTGCGCACCAGGTTCCAGTGGCTGGATTGAGAGGCCGCCATATCGGGCGTCAGATCAAACGCCATCAGGCAGTATCCATAGGGGTATTCGTTGCGACTGACTTCATTACCACAGTCTGAGAAATTGATGCCGGTGCCAGTGTACAGCGTTTGGTAGGTGAGCACGCACAACTCATGACCGAACGTATAATCCGGTTGAAGCGGCTTACATGGTACTTGCTCACCATCTATGTACAGCGCGAAGAAGTTCACGTGGCTGTGGGTGAAGTTGAACGGGTTCTTCTTGTAGTCCCCGTTGAACGCCTGATTGCTGACCAGGCCAACTATAATGCGTTTTGGCAGTTGACCCAGAAACACACTGTCCAGAGTCTTGCTGCTGATACCGGAGGGTAGCGTGAAGGATTTGACTTCCACGCGCGTAATGGGATATTTGGCTGTGCCCGACTCCAGCGTCCTGCTGTGAGCCAACAGCACGCTCGGGTTGATCTTACAGCGGCGCATAAACAGGTTGACTTCGGCGATATCCACTTTGTAGTCTGTCACGGTTTTAGACATGATGGAGAATGAGTTCTTTGACCTGATCAGACGAAAGCGCATCTCCACACCGTTTAACATGAACTTCTCCTGGTTGCACAGGTCAACGTGCAGATGTCCGACCATGTCCACGTACCGGCTTCCCTTGATAAACTCTCTCCTTTTCTTGAGCCCGGTATAATTATCCTCCTCAGTATTGTCCATGTACCCGGCATAGTCCTCAAAGAACATCTCCGCGGTGAGGTGCGATGTCTTGGCATCACCACCATAGGACAACAGGTTCTCCAGGTAGGCGCGATAGGCGTACGTGTTGTTCTGAGGAGACACCAGTTTGTTGTTCAGGTACAGGTCCACTTGACTGAACAGCGAGTGCAGCCAGTTGTTAATCGGACCCACCTCTTTTATCGCTTGATCACCCGTTACAGCGCCTCCATTAGCCGTTCTAATGGTAGCCTTCACATGCAGTAGCGTCTGTGACAGATCCGTGTACTCGTCCCCATGACCCGGAACTATGAACTCAACGGGTGAGTCGTCTGTCAGGGAGGAGATGGGCTTGTACTGCACCCATTTACCACTCTCTATACTGGTCTGCGTGGGCGGTAGCGAGAACAGGTCCAACTCGGTCTTGACACACTCGCACGACTTCTGATGTAGAAACGCCATTATCCAAAAATGTCTCTCGCAGTACTCCTGCTCTTCTTACGTCGCACAACGGTCTTGCTCCTCCTCTTCTTAGCGACACGTTTTGCAGGCTTCCTTTTTCTCTTGGGCGCAGCGCGCTTCTTCTTCCTAACTCCGAGGAGTTTAGCCAGAGACTGAGGGGTCACTCGCTGTACACGCCTCCTCTTATAGGTGCCACCACCACCACCGCTCAGCACGCGATCCAGTTTTTCATCAGCCTTACGTTTCAGCGACCCGGTAAACTGCCTGAGTCGGGCGTTGGCTGCAACTCGGGGGTTGGCTGTGCCCGCCGCCACGTCGCCCAAGAAGCCCACACCGGACCTCAGCGCCTCCTTTCCCAGCGCCGATGCACCGGATCTGATCAACGGGACCACTGTACGCATCAGCCCGCCTAGGAAACTGCCGATGCCATGACCGCGTTGGAAAGCGGCTCCTCTGAATACCGTGGACACTCCATGTCCAGACTGCTGTTGGCGGTAGTACGCCAGATAGGGGTCGTTCAGGTTCATTGCTGCTGCTACTCTCTGCGCAGGTGAAGCTTCATGCACGTAGTCCCGAAGTGGAATGGCAGATGGCGTCCAACGCTGTCCCTTAAATCGATTTCCACACTATCGAAGGAGCTCTTCATCAGCGGCACGTAGTGAGGGTCGGTGAAATGCACGGTGATACTCGCACCGTAGATGTAGTTTTTTGCGTCGATGTTCACAATCTTTAACAAGGGCGCAACAGTGTCACCTACTAGCTGAGGTTCCACCAGGTCACAATACACGTACATGTGCGAAGGGATCCCGGCCAGTAAGTTGGGCGGTCTTATAGCTTTTCTATGTTTGATCAAATCCACATTGTGCACGTCGTATCCCAACTGTAACGCTAGAGTGGGGCTAAATTCCAGTTGCTCCACAGTCTGGTCTATCGAGATCAATTCCACCTTCCCAATCTCTTTGTCGTACACAAACTGGCATTGGTATAAGTCCAATTTTGGAATGGCATTGATGGCGTTGACCAGTTCATCGATGTCTTTATAGTTTCCAGCTTCCACCTTTACAGCGGTCAGTTCAGGCTTGCCGGTGTCATCCTTAGTGTAGAGATATACGCGAGCGTCCTCCCCCACTGTCACAAACGAGCATGGGTAATGGACCTCGACTAAAGCGACTTCCCATTCACCATCGCCACCCAATCGCACGACTGACGGTAGATGGGTGATGTAGTTAGCCACGGTGTTGTTTGGATAATAGTCCATTGAGCTGTTGCTGGGCAACGTCAGGTACAGCTGCCTGCGCTTTGTCGTCATAGCAGCTGTTGCACTTCAGATGCAGGTACCCACGAGTTGAAGTCCTCTCCGTAACCGACCCACTTGACCAAGTAGCGCTTACTGCGGCCTCGCCCTTTAGTGTCCAGTATTTTATCTATTTGGTACATACGGTCCGGGGCAACCGTTACCTTTTGCATCTCATGCTCGTAGAAGCGCCCTTCCAGCGGCGTCCCGTTCAGGTCTCGCAGCACGTACAATGGTAGAGGATGCGACCCGTATACGTGATCCACCACAAACAGCTCCTTACTCCAGTTGGTCTCGTAACCTTTGGCGAACGTGCCCTTCTCCTTGGCTATGCGCACCGTGGCACCAGGCTCGAACCTGGGCTTGCGTCGCGGGATCGCCTTTCCATACATGTGACGCCACACCTTATACACCGTTTTTCCATCGCCGCTGTCCGCGTCCACAGGTCGCAGATCACCACCCAGGCTCTTGTGCGGGCTGCGGTTGTAGGCATCCACAAGCCTGTCCAACACGTCGATGTAGCGATACGTGTTTTTGTAGGTTAGGTAGCGCCACATGCGGTTCTTGAGCGTGCGGTTGACTCGCTCCACCACCGCCGCCTTCACATCGGGGTTCTGCGTGGTGACGTATGTGACACCGTGACTCTTGAACACTCGCTTGGTAGCGGCCCCGGTGAACTCCGTCCCCTTGTCAGTCTGTAGACAGCGAGGAGTCGCCTCGGAGAATATCCTCTCGAACGCTGCCGCCACCTCTTGCCCGCTTTTCCTCCTCAGTGGTACCGCAAACAACCGCTTACTGAATACATCGATCACAGTCAGCAGGTAGTTGACCCCGTCGTTGTGCTGGCTGAGACCGCGCATGTCGTTCAGGTCCGCCTGCCACAGCTCCTGAGGCCCAAAAACGGCGTAGCGGTTGCGGGGAAACCGCTTGCGCGCAGGCTTGTGCAGCGTGTAGGTGTCCTGGGCACGCAGCCATTCCACCGCTCTGCGTTTCGGGAGGCGCGCGGCTCTGGCCAGAGCAGCCACCCCGCCGAGGGAACCGGGCTGGCTCGGGTCATAGTACAGCTTCTCCATTACGGTGAGAACGGCTCCCAGTTGTCCAATGACGATTCCTGGTCAGGTTCCTCGGTTATTATCCTTCTCCTGGCTGCCGGAAGTCGCGGTCTCAGGCGGTCTAGCATTGGTGTCAACCTCGGTGACAGGGGTGATGAGGAGGCCGTCGTGTCTCCCCAGGGGCTCGATGCAGTGTCCAGCCCCCCGTTTAGGTAACGCAACGCCGTGGGATTGCTCATGTATTCTTTAGGCACGTTCATGTTTTTCAAGGCGGTCATCACTTGTTGCCAACCGGTAGGCAATCGGTCCGCCCTTCGCGCTCTCACTATGCTGTGCGCGATGTCCACTATATTGGAATTGGGGACCTTCTCGTTGTTCACATACACCACCCCACTGGCGTCCCAGGCGATGGGGCTGCCTTGCTGGGTCATGAACCGCAACAAGTTGCGCGCCACCGACTTGTAGATTTTTGGGAATGATGCCAACACCCCCTCCTCCTCCGAGGTGCTAGACTCACGTTTCACGTGACTCGGACCTGCCTCTCCCTCCTCCTCCCCCTCGATGATTGACAGGCCTATGGGTTGACGTTTAGCCGCGGAAAAGTGCAGGAACCGCTGTAACACCTGTTGATATTGTTTCCATTTTTCCGTATCGTTCAGCCGCTTGTCGCTCAGTATGCGATGCATCTCAGCGTCCAGGCCGGCTGGCTTATTGGTACTGCCTGCCCCTCCTCCTCCTCCTGGTCCTGGTCCTTCTCGCAATCTCTCGATGAGCTCCTGCGGTACAACTACCATTTTCTTAGCGTGCTCCATTTTTTCAAATTACTTTCTGCATCAACACAGGTAACACTGCACTCAACAGCAAGGGCAGGAGGATCCCACCGCCCCGTTGTACAAGGTAGCGTCGCTTCTTGACCCAACCCTCACCGCGTTTCACCAGCCGTCTGAGCGCCTGTTTGTGCTTTCTCAACTTTCGTTTATGACAGGTGGTGAGCGGCACGTTCCCGCGTAACACGTTGTACGCACACTCACACACTGACCTGATACGGCTATTCTCGCACGCTTTTAACAGGGCCTTGCGTTCCTTGGGTGTAGCGTGCACCAGAGCAGTCAGCAGGGCTGTGTCTTTCTTCACGCGGTGTGACATGATGACTGACACTGGCGCGCGCTCAGCCTATTTATCACTTTTTCTTGGGCAGGTACACGTAGTTAACTGGATCGTCTGGGAAAACGGCTGAACGTACCCGCATCTCCTCGGGTGTAGACTGTTTCAAGTCTATCAGCAGATAGGCGTGAGGATCGCGCGTGGCGTCCGCATAAGCCTCCTCCACAAATTTGGGGTTCTCTGGGTATACTTGGCGAGCCAAGTGTTTGATCTGAGCGCGGTCCCGGGGATTCTTGAAACACACTATGTAATGAGCATTCAGCGATATGTCGCGCTGGCCCCTACCCTGATGAAACAGGTTTTGCGTGATGAAGAACACGCTCATGTTGCGGTGATGGGAGCCCTTGGTGAACAGGTCCGCCACGCCGGGGCCAGCCTCACGCATCATGTCATCGACGATAACCAGGGAGGGCTCGCTACCATCGTAGTCGTCCAGGTCGGGCAGGCCGGCTACGTAGCGCACAGTAGGGTCATCGGCTCCTCCTCCACCGCCGCTACCGCAGTGCCAGGTGATACGGGCGAAGCGCGTATCGCACATGCGGTCGGCATGCCCTATGAAGCGAGCCACAAAGTGCGACTTGCCGCTGCCCGAAGGTCCAGCTACGATGGCGGTGAACGGGTGTTTCCACCTCAAGTCCATGGTGGCTACTAACACAGCCACGCACCGCCTCGACTCTTATAATTAATTGAGTTTTTATATTTATTTTTTATTTTTTTTTATATTTATTTTTATTTTACATTAATAAGGATAAAGGAATAAGGTTTTTTTTTTTATTTATTTATTCAAACAAATTCCAGAAGAGCTCCTTTGCTGCCGGGGGGACCGCTCCTCTTGACCAAACTCATCCTCGACCCCACACCCACGTTGTACTGGCCGATGACATGGTCTCCCAAGACGGCCAAGTATCTACGAGGCATGTAGATCCTCAGCGGGTCGTCACCAGTTAGCCCCTCCAAAGTGGCCATTATCGCCTCGCCATAAGGAGTATCCACCCGCTCAAATGACCGGATGGGGTAAATTATGTTGTCCCGTAGATCGGCTATGCGGGTATAACCCCCCGCCTTGCAGCTGTTGAGGGCTGACTTGAGGTCTCCTGTTTGGTCCATGCTGCTCGTTGAGTGTCTTGATGTGGAATGGTTGTGGCTCACCACCGAGTCGTATTATATAGGCTCACTGCGTCAACAAGTTGTTTACGTCATTGTGTGTGTGTTTTCCGGGTCGTTGTGGTGTTTACTTCTTGCGCTTTGGGATGACGCAATTGCCTCCAGCCTTACGTTTTCCCTCGCAAACTGTTGCGCAATCGCGGGTCTTACGCCAGGCGGGTAGTGGAGTCACGATCCTACTAACTCCGTTAATTTTAGGCACTCCGGTATCGCTATTAATCCACATATTTTCTAGTCTCGTTAACAGGTCCGTGAGGCATATGCAAATTTCATCGTCTCTATCCTCGTCCAAGTATAGGCCGCAACTATGCGTAGGGCGTCCGCCTTTGAATACCGACATCTTCAATAAAACGTTTCCTAAGTTGGTAGGGTTCTTTACTGTATATTGACATTCAGCATCGCTCCAACTGCATGATGGAGAATCGGTAGGTGTATTCCTGTCCACTGTCCATCCAACAACGGGCTTCTTGCTCCTCTTCTTAGTTATGGTAGGCGGTCTAGCATTCTCATCCATGGCATCAAGCTCCTCCATCAGAGAGCGGATGGTTCGATCCACCTCGGTTGCACTGTTGCTGCTGCTCATGGCGTCTCGGGCAAAACTGAGGCCGCGGTAGCGGACCTCAGGTTTATATACCGGCAGCGCGCGCAACCGGGTATGTCCCCGCCGAGCGGTGGCGGCCAAAGAGGGCGCGTCACGACAGCAAGCCGCTGAGCAATTCAAGGGTGCAACCTTGAGCGTCAGCAAACCGCTGAGTAATTCCTTCCTGGGCAACTCCTTCAGGACCGTCCCCCGACACGCGCCGCCAACCGCTCCCGGTCGGCGGGGGCTTTTTAAGCCGCATGTAGACCAAACGGGGGGGGGGCTTACATCCTCGCATCCTCACTGCGCCTTTGCTGGTTTTGAATCGGCCGGGGGGGGGGGGCTTACATCCTCGCATCCTCACTGCGCCTTTGCTGGTTTTGAATCGGCTGGGGGGGGGGGGGGACCTTACATCCTCGCATCCTCACTGCGCCTTTGCTGGTTTTGAATCGGCCGGGGGGGGGACCTTACATCCTCGCATCCTCACTGCGCCTTTGCTGGTTTTGAATCGGCCGGGGGGGGGGGACCTTACATCCTCGCATCCTCACTGCGCCTTTGCTGGTTTTGAATCGGCCGGGGGGGGGGGGGGGACCATATAATTTTTCATAAAGGAATATCGTTTATTTTTATAGTTTTTTTTATAAAGGAAATTTTGTTTATTTATATTTATTCTTTATTTACAACTTTTTTATTATAATCTTTACCTAACCCCCGTTTACAATAACCTTTGCAAAGACCTGGTCGGATTCTAAAAGAAGTAAATTAATCACGCGTTGACAAGCAACATGCGGTTTATTGATGCCATCCAAAGCAGCTTGAACTTGTAGGCGTTTTTGTTCAGGCAACCGCTTCTTAATCCACATCCTGATGGACAATTCGGCAAAGTGACCCGTTGTGTAATACTTCACCGTCTGTAGGAATATCTCCGCATCGATTGACTCAATGTCTTCAATTGTAGATCTAACTGTAAATGGTTTTGTATGAAAATATTCACCTTCCAGTGACACATCAATTCCAACATTAAACATTTTGTTAGGTCTAGTCAGTGTAGGAGCTTGTGAGCAAATGATTCTAACATAAATAACTGGAAAACTCTCACTAATGAGATAACCTCAGGCAGTCACGTAGTCCTTACCAAAACATGTAATACTAGAAAATGATGAGGAAGGGAGTATTTTATTTATGTTTTTTTTTTTTTCCTTTTATTTATTTTTTTTTCTTTATTGAAAGAAGAAAAAGAATTTAGAGTGACTAGAGCCCTCCCAAACTGTTTTTATGGTCATTGACTTTAAAATCACCAAAGTAGATAGGTAATCATTGTTTTGTGGCCAATCCGCTTCCCAAGCACTCTTACCACAGCAAAAACAAGTGTGCTGCAAATTATTAGAGTCTGAAAAGCGATACACTTTAACAATTCTTGCAGGATACAGAACTCTATTACAATAATGCTCAGTGTACTGGCAGTAGCGGCATTGATAGACTCTCTTGCCATTGTTTCTATTATACAAGTCTAACACTTGAGGATCCGTTTCGGGGTTGTTAAGCACTAACACATGTTCCCGAACATACCCCTTGAGGCAAGATGCAACGTATCGCTGTATAGGCACTGGCAATTGTGCAATCCCCTGACACAGAATGTATTTATTCTTTCTTATTACAATACACGATTGCTGAGCTAGTGACAGTGGGTTGTATGCTTCCATGACTAACTCAAAATTCAGACTGGTCAAGCACTTAGCTTGAGGAGTCTAGTAAGTAAACAAGTTATATAATGAGGGGTTTTCCTCCGTGAACATCAAGTCCACTAATGAGTAAACAAATTATTTAATGAAGGATTTTTCCTCCGTGAACAACAAGTCCACTAATGAGTAAACAGATTGAGTTTCTCTAAGTTTCAGTTTAAGTCAGAGAGTCAAACTATTGCCATCAATATGAACACTGATAATGTATGGGAGAGCAGTATTCCTGATGAGGACCTCATCAAGATCGTTGAGGGAATTGAAGAAAAGTATGCTAATAGCGTATGGGAAGGTAATATCCCTGATAAAGAACTCCTCGCTACCGTTGAGGTGATAGAAGAGGAATATGCTCTCCAACTGCGAAGGGAATATGAAACAATGTGGGAACGGATAACTACGTGTTGGTGCTCCCAACCTACATGTGATGAAGAATGGGAACAATATAATGCAGACTGGGAGAATCTTCGTGCTCTTGAGATTGCAATGGAGGAGTTTCAAGCGAAAGAGAGGGCTGAGACTTCTTCACAAAAGTATTTTTAAGTTTTTAATTTATAATAAAGATGAAGAAAATAAAATTATAATTCATACAAAAATAATAAAATAACATAAATAATGGAATGAGCGGGGGGGGGCTTGGTTAGGTTAGGATAGAGGAATCATGAACGGGGGGGGGGCTTGGTTGGTTAGGTTAGGATAGAGGAATCAGGGGGGGGGGCTTGGTTAGGTTAGGATAGAGGAATCATGAACGGGGGGGGGGTCGGCACAGGGCTGATCCTCTCAATCCTCAACTAAACTTTGTCACTTTGTTTTTGTTTGTTGTGTAATTATTTTCTTTATTTATTTTGGATAAGGAAAAAGGAAATAGGTTTTTTTTTTTATTTAATCTGAATCCGAGGAGTTTATATATACAACGTGGGGCCTCGGTTCCCCACTTGGTCCCGCCTCTGGCTCGGGCTCTGGCTCGGGCCTCGGTTCTCCACTCGGCCCCGCCTCTGGTTCGGGCTGCTGCTGCGGCTGCTGCTGCTGCGGCTGCTGCTGCTGCGGCTGCTGTGGTCTGCGCTGGAGTTGGGGTCTTGGGCGAGGCCGGTACTGTCGGAGGATCAACCCCCGGCGAATCTCGCGGTGGACCCTGTTGGCCTCCGCCTCCTCCCGCCGCCGCTGTTGCTCGGTGAACTCTGGGGTCCACCATCCCTGCGGTACGGCTGACGGCTTGACGATAGCTGTAAATAACGAACCAACATTAATATTCTTTTTTTTTTTATGAGATTTATTGATATTATAATAATGAGATTTATTGATATTATAACAATGAGAAACTGAGGATTGCTACTCACCAACTGGTTTTCCCTCCTGTGTCCTGGGGATAGGTATCTGGGTGGGCGTCTGAGTGGCTGCGTCACCACATCGCCTCGGGCCAGGAGCAGCCAGGGTGCACGTCTGGGTGGAGGCGCACCTCGTGGCAGCTGGAGCATCAGGAGCAGCAGGAGCAGCTGGAGCAGCGGCCGGGGCATCAGCGGGGGCAACTGGAGCAGCGGCCGGGGCATCAGCGGGGGCAGCTGGAGCAGCTGCCGGGGCATATCGGTGGGTGGCAAGGTGCCGGGCCACCTTGTCTTTTCTGCCGAATTGCTTTCCGCAAATTCGGCAAGGGTACAGTGGCGAATCCACATGCGTCAGCATGTGCCGGCGCAAATGGTCGCTACGCGAGTAACGCTTGTCGCAATACATACAAGTGTACTCCATCGCGGCTGTAGTAAGAATGATTAAGACCTGGAGAAACCGGCGGGTGAAAGCGGAGGCGCGCGCGGTAAACATCACGTAGGCGATAAACAAGGAAAGCAAACGGCATGTATTGGAAAATAAAGGGGGGGGGTGTCCGGGTCGGGGGGGGGGTGTCCGGGTCGGGGGGGGGGGGTCCAAATGTGTTTACTAGGGAAGTTCCCCAACAATAACAAGTCCGATTTATCTCCTACACAAACAGGCTCTCGCTCAGTCGTTAAGCATGGCTGCTCCGTGGGAGGATGATATGACAGACTATGACTACGAGTTTGCACTTGCAAATGCAAATTTCGTAGATGAGTTGGAGCAAGAGGCTCTATTAGAAGAAACGTTTGCGCAGCAAATACGGGATCTGGAGCGGCCTCCTCCATCGCCTCAGCCTGGGCCTAGCGGGCTGCAGCGGCCTCCTCCTCCATCGCCTCAGCCCACACCGTCTCCATCACCGCCTCCATCGCCTCAGTCCGACTCGTCTGAGGACCCACCACCACCACCGAGGACTGCGAGGCAAGTGTACCTGGAGCGACAGGCGCTTCAGGACGACGTTGACCAAGTGTGGGTGGTTGAGCCGCAGCACGAAACACATTGGCGATGGTACATGGCCGACATGGCCAGGCTGCGTGAACTAGATGAGGAATTGGACCGCTTGGAGGAACAAGAGGAGGCGGCCGATAACGAGGAATAGTTATAAGTTTTTGTTGATAAATAAATGATTCCTTTGTCCAAAAAAAAAACAAAAAAAAACAAACAAAAAAAAAACAAAAATAAAATGCAATAAACAAAATAATAAAACCGGGATGATGGGGGTCGGGGGGGGGCACAGGGCTGGTCCTCTCAATCATCAGCTTGCTAAACTTGTCACATTGTTTTTGTTTGTTTGTTTTTTTTTGTTTTTTTTTTTAATTTTTTTATAATTTTATTTCATTGATACAATACAATAAATGTGATGCTTAAATCTAAGATGATTCATGAATGTTATACAATATATGAAGAATGAAAACTTACAATACAATAAATGTGATGCTTAAATCTAAGATGATTCATGAATGTTATACAATATATGAAGAATGAAAAACTTACAATACAATATAATGATAAGCCTAAACTAAAGGAATAACTTTAACCCAGAGGAGGGCCACCTCCTCATTAGCAATCAGGTTGTGGAGGCGTTGCTGCACCTCCTCCAGGTGACCGGGTTGGTTGGCGACGTATCGCCGCCTCATAAAATGATTGCGCCCGTCCGGGCCCAGGCACCCCCATCTCAAAATGACCAACTGGTCCATGACTGAAATCTCCACCAGGCCAATCACGTCCTGGATGACCTGGTGGTTCCACAAAGTGTACGTGGCAGTCGACATTCTGCTTGTGGAATGAGCGTTAACGTGCGGAGGAGCAGTAAACATCCCGTAATGGGGAAAAAACCGGTGACAAACAAGGAAAGTAAACAACACGGGGGGGGGGGTATCCTCATTCCTCCTCACACGCCTGTGCTCGCCAGCCTATGTTAGGTTTCCACCAGGTCACGTGACGGGGGGGGGATGACGTCACGGGGGGGGGATGACGTCACGGGGGGGATGACGTCACGGGGGGGATGACGTCACGGGGGGGGGGCTCCTCGGCTCCTCAGTTTGCTAAAGTGGTCCAGAACCGGCCATAGCACCCTACTGCTGATTCACTAGCATTGTACACTATGTAAGCTGTATAATTTATGGTAACCCGTAATGACTATGCAAGTAAATTACTCTATATCTCCCTCTGATCACTAGCTTTTTCTCCAATATAAAAAATATAAAAACTGACGATAGTATTCATTTTTAAGAGGTTTGAAGAGAAAATAAATCTTTAAAAACTACACAGTTTAAAATGAAACTGACGTTAATATTTAATTAAAAAAATGCTCCATGGTTTAAGGGCCTAGAAAAGCATTTGTAAAAATAAAACTTTCAATAATCACCTATTATTCCTGTTAGGTACTTTAATTAGTTTCGAATAAGTACCTCAATTGTTCATATTTTAAATTCATTTCCAATACAAATGGAAAAAAGAGACAAAACTTGTCTTTAACTAACCTATGTTTATAAAAAAGCTAAACACTTAAATAGATGTTCGATTAACGCTATTAAGATTATGATACCATAAAAGTAATAAATATTTGTCAATTAAAGTTAAACAATTTCGAAACTGTTTTGTAGGAACATATATACATTTATTAAATGTAAGTTGATTAAAATGTTATCTTCACGTAACAGAGCTAAAATCATTGACTTAATTTGTGACAAAAATTCACTATTAAGTTACAAAAATAAATATTCTTAAAAAACCGATGATTTTAAAATGATTTATTAAAAATACGAGCCCCAGCTGGGTATGGGAGATATAAAGGCTTTTCACTGTTCAATCAATACCTCCCATTCAACTCACCAGATACTACAAAGCTAGCTCATGTTCATTGTTCATTCAACACGATGAGGAGGAAATAGAGAACTATTAGTTGTAAATCACGGGAAAACCTTGCAAAAGAGTATTGAACTAATTGATTTAACACACATACATATTGCTACCAGTCAATGCAGCTGTATGTTATAGTAATAATCAGCAGAAATCGATTTTTTAATTAAAAAGGTCTTATATATTTGAATTAACAACTGATGACCAACCTTACGATTGAATAATTACCGTTGTAACTTTGATTAAAATCTTCTCTATTGCTTGGTTCTACCTTGAAATTTTATCGGAATATTTCAGTTGTATTAAACAATTCGTCACTGTCGAGTAACTTGCGATTTTAAATATTAATATTTAAATATATAATAGTCTGGCTTTTTTTCAAGCAAAATGTGTATCATACACGTTACATGCATTTTACTACAATCTTACTCTACCATTCTGGGGATATTAAAGGTAAAAAAAAAACGGTTACGCTATCTATGTGGTTCTCAATACGGCGACCGGCTTTTCCAGCACGATCAATCCATGCCAGCTATATTCTGTTCTGTTCTGTCATTTATAATGAATATGTTTTAAAGTTATTTCAAATTAAATAAACGGTGTAATCAATAGTTTAATATTTTGATGAACCCTTTTAATCATTTTCACAAATGTTCCCAACAAATTTTAACATATTTATTTTTGCACAGCACCTATTTCTGGAAAGAAGCCATACATGGCCTATATATGTACCTTATGGCCATATGTAGGAATCGGGCATGAAAAACAAACATATCATTTGAACAATATCTGGACAAAAACTCCAGATATGGGTGCCGTATTTTGAAATATCTTCAGATATGTGAGCCATATCTGAATCAAAATCCCATTAACGGAAGCCATATTCGGAAACAACGGAAGATATTGCAGTCTGAAAATCTTACTCCAATTATCAGAAAAAAACCATACATGGAAGTCATATCTGGACGAAAATGCCATGTATGGAAGACAGGTTTGGCCAGCAAGCCCAGGTAAGGGGTCATATAAGAGCATGGAAACCATATCTGGTTGGATCAAATCAAATCTGGAATTTTGATATGGCCAGATCTGGCCAAAAATAACTTTTTCATAGGGGAAATAGCCTACAAACATACATTAAAGAAAAAACTAGTCAAAACAAGTACAAATTCAAAACAATCAAAATATAATTTCATTAAATAAGATTCATTTAGTCATTTTTTTGTTTGCTAGTATTATATGTTTAATACCATTATAGTTGTTTTGTGAAGAAGACCTGTTCAGAAGATTTATCAAGCACTAAATGAAGCAGGTTATCGGTAAAACTGTATAAGGGGTTAATAAAATATTGTTCGGCTCGTTTAGTTCCGTGAAAATAGCTCCACTGGGTATTTTAGTTAGAATCCTTCCTTCTTATATAAGTAGCTTATACAACATCATTTGTAAAAAAACCAAATAGTTTGTATGATATCTAACACGTTAAATTTCAGTATATTTCTCATAATACATGTTGGTTACAATTAAGACTTAGGTGCGTTAACCTTCATTTTACATTTCCAGATTGTTACCTTAAAGTGTAGTAATAGATAACCCCGATAGATTGATGTTATTTAGTTCTTTAAGTATATAACTAACACACACGAGATCACTACTTTCACTATGCGAATTATAATACTATTACACAATCAGATTTGGTTTGGCTTTGTATTAAGTTATTTACAACTACGGTCAAAAACTTAAACTAACATCACATATTCCATATTATACAGTAAATAGCTACAGTCAGTACGTGCCGGCCAGGGTTGTAGTGGTCACTTTCACTATGCGAATTATAATACTATTACACAATCAGATTTGATTTGGCTTTGTATTAAGTTATTTACAACTACGGTCAAAAACTTAAACTAACATCACATATTCCATATTATACAGTAAATAGCTACAGTCAGTACGTGCCGGCCAGGGTTGTAGTGGTCACTTTCACTATGCGAATTATAATACTATTACACAATCAGATTTGGTTTGGCTTTGTATTAAGTTATTTACAACTACGGTCAAAAACTTAAACTAACATCACATATTCCATATTATACAGTAAATAGCTACAGTCAGTACGTGCCGGCCAGGGTTGTAGTGGTCACATTCACTATGCGAATTATAATACTATTACACAATCAGATTGTATTTGGCTTTGTATTAAGTTATTTACAACTACGGTCAAAAACTTAAACTAACATCACATATTCCATATTATACAGTAAATAGCTACAGTCAGTACGTGCCGGCCAGGGTTGTAGTGGTCACTTTCACTATGCGAATTATAATACTATTACACAATCAGATTGTATTTGGCTTTGTATTAAGTTATTTACAACTACGGTCAAAACCTTAAACTAACATCACATATTCCATATTATACAGTAAATAGCTACAGTCAGTACGTGCTGGCCAGGGTTGTAGTGGTCACTTTCACTATGCGAATTATAATACTATTACACAATCAGATTTGATTTGGCTTTGTATTAAGTTATTTACAACTACGGTCAAAAACTTAAACTAACATCACATATTCCATATTATACAGTAAATAGCTACAGTCAGTACGTGCTGGCCAGGGTTGTAGTGGTCACTTTCACTATGCGAATTATAATACTATTACACAATCAGATTGTATTTGGCTTTGTATTAAGTTATTTACAACTACGGTCAAAACCTTAAACTAACATCACATATTCCATATTATACAGTAAATAGCTACAGTCAGTACGTGCTGGCCAGGGTTGTAGTGGTCACTTTCACTATGCGAATTATAATACTATTACACAATCAGATTTGATTTGGCTTTGTATTAAGTTATTTACAACTACGGTCAAAAACTTAAACTAACATCACATATTCCATATTATACAGTAAATAGCTACAGTCAGTACGTGCTGGCCAGGGTTGTAGTGGTCACTTTCACTATGCGAATTATAATACTATTACACAATCAGATTTGATTTGGCTTTGTATTAAGTTATTTACAACTACGGTTAAAAAATTAAACTAACATCACGTATTCCATATTATACAGTAAATAGCTACAGTCAGTACGTGCTGGCCAGGGTTGTAGTGGTCACTTTCACTATGCGAATTATAATACTATTACACAATCAGATTTGATTTGGCTTTGTATTAAGTTATTTACAACTACGGTCAAAAACTTAAACTAACATCACATATTCCATATTATACAGTAAATAGCTACAGTCAGTACGTGCTGGCCAGGGTTGTAGTGGTCACTTTCACTATGCGAATTATAATACTATTACACAATCAGATTGTATTTGGCTTTGTATTAAGTTATTTACAACTACGGTCAAAACCTTAAACTAACATCACATATTCCATATTATACAGTAAATAGCTACAGTCAGTACGTGCTGGCCAGGGTTGTAGTGGTCACTTTCACTATGCGAATTATAATACTATTACACAATCAGATTTGATTTGGCTTTGTATTAAGTTATTTACAACTACGGTCAAAAACTTAAACTAACATCACATATTCCATATTATACAGTAAATAGCTACAGTCAGTACGTGCTGGCCAGGGTTGTAGTGGTCACTTTCACTATGCGAATTATAATACTATTACACAATCAGATTTGATTTGGCTTTGTATTAAGTTATTTACAACTACGGTCAAAACCTTAAACTAACATCACATATTCCATATTATACAGTAAATAGCTACAGTCAGTACGTGCTGGCCAGGGTTGTAGTGGTCACTTTCACTATGCGAATTATAATACTATTACACAATCAGATTTGGTTTGGCTTTGTATTAAGTTATTTACAACTACGGTCAAAAACTTAAACTAACATCACATATTCCATATTATACAGTAAATAGCTACAGTCAGTACGTGCTGGCCAGGGTTGTAGTGGTCACTTTCACTATGCGAATTATAATACTATTACACAATCAGATTGTATTTGGCTTTGTATTAAGTTATTTACAACTACGGTCAAAAACTTAAACTAACATCACATATTCCATATTATACAGTAAATAGCTACAGTCAGTACGTGCTGGCCAGGGTTGTAGTGGTCACTTTCACTATGCGAATTATAATACTATTACACAATCAGATTGTATTTGGCTTTGTATTAAGTTATTTACAACTACGGTCAAAAACTTAAACTAACATCACATATTCCATATTATACAGTAAATAGCTACAGTCAGTACGTGCTGGCCAGGGTTGTAGTGGTCACTTTCACTATGCAAATTATAATACTATTACACAATCTGATTTGATTTGGCTTTGTATTAAGTTATTTACAACTACGGTCAAAAACTTAAACTAACATCACATATTCCATATTATACAGCAAATAGCTACAGTCAGTACGTGCCGGCCAGGGTTGTAGTGGTCCAATCAATATTCCCCATTCAACTCACCAGAGCTGCTGCGGTAATACAAAGCTACAAGTCCTGGTTTTCATCGCTCATTCAACACTCTAAATAGAGAAGGAATTCAGCATGGTATTAAATATTTTGGTATAAAAAGGCATGTTACTTTTTATTTTCTAGTAATATGCGCCACTTTTTTATTGAACATTTTTTAGATTTGTAATAGCTACTACTAAATATTTTCCATTGACACCTATTGAGCTAGCGTTACTGTTTTCTAAATATGACTATTGATTATTATTACTTCCGTATTTAGATCAATTTTGTATTTATATTTAGTGTATTTTTTCGATGGTAATAACTTAATGCTATTTAAGACATTTTACTTTGATTATCCTTTAAATTCTTTTAAACTACAGCATTTATTATATAATTAATTATTTACAGGATTTAATAAAAGTCTTACAACACTAAAGAATGTATTTACACTTATGCTGATTCACATACAGACGGTAAACATGTATAAAAGATGGTACAAGACAATCGATTTCGACTTGTCACACCGGTTATCATCAGGCCTATGAGAGAACTGACCCCAGTTCTCAGTAGGTTAGGTCTCTCATTGGCCTGTTGATGACTGGGGTGACTGGTCGAAATCGATAGCCTTGTATCATCTTTTTTATATGTTTACCGTCTGTATGTGAATCAGTAAAGTCTAAATATTTTGTTTAGTGTTGTAATACGTCTTTTATTACATAAGTAAGTGATACTTTTATTATGTAAGCAATAACAACACGTAATATGCTAATCAAAAAGTTGTTTAATTACTGTGCATGCCAAATAACAGGTAACTATCCACATGAACTTTACCTTTTGTAATCAAAGTTTTTAATATCTTAAACAAATTTGTTACTATAAAAATATGGTAGATTAATTAATTTTTAAATTCGAGACTGTAATAAAATACGAAACATAGTAGATGTATCTGGCACACTAAGTGCTATAGTTAGGTACAGAAATAATGGAGTCGTCAATAAATAAGGTATTTGAAATCAATAAAATCATTGGTCCGACGATCATTCGGTTAAATGTCGACTATCGTATTATGAACTATCGATTAACGTAGTAGACTACTCACCTAGCGTCTAGGGGATACACAGCGTTTAAGCTAGTTTAATTGTAAATTTCCCTTTGAGTGACATGTTGTGGTGGACCTGTGGAGACATTTTTGGACTAACGATCATGCGGTTCTGGGTTCAAAACTTACTTTTGTTGATTACTGTTTGGGGTCTACATTTTTTAATTTTATGTTAGTATGTTCGGGTTCAAGTTTTATTTCGTTTACTTTTTAAGGTCTAGATTTGTTGTTAAAATTGACTTTGCATTTTTTTGGATACAAATTAATTTATTTGTAATACGTTGCACACCATACAGTGATCAGCGGAGTTAGAGTAGGTTAGGTTAGTATAATTTTGACGTGAACTGCAGCAAAATTTGTTATTTTTTACACGTAAATCAATTTTGATTATGTTACAAAACAGAGAGCTAGAATCGATAGTTCATAATACGATAGTAGATATTTAACCAAATGATCCACCCATCTGTTGTGAACCGAAGGCTATCCGTCTAAAGTAGGCCTAACCTGAAGCCATGTGATAAGCAGAGCCCAGGTAAGTGCCCGTAAGAGCAGAGGGTAAACTAAATTAGAGTAGCGGGGTTTAGTGGGTAAACTATATTTTGTACGAGTCCCACACTACAGGCTCTCCACTTGTGTGCGAAAAACATTTTCCCACTCTCAAACAAAAACAAGAACAATTAACTTATTGATTAAAATAAAGGGAGAAATAATTGATTGGTTGAAAGGGAGAATGAATCTAATTTTTCATAGTTTATTTATCACTCTGTAATAACTATTATAAACTTCAGTACAAAAATAAAGTATGTCAATCTGTGCCATCAAATAATTACCTATCTGTTATTTGGTAAACATTATATTCTACCTTAGGGCCAAAATAAGTATAAGTGCTTATTTTATGAGGGGTTATCTAACATAACCATTAATGTGATTTACTACAATAAGAGTCAGAAAAACGTGGTACGTCATTATAGTACGAATATACTCCATTTTGATCAATTTGTACAAAAACTACTTTTTTTTACGTCCTACTTGTTAATTTTAGTAGGAGTTACAATATGATTTTTAAGGTTGTGTTCAATATTATTATAACTTAATCAGTAATGCTCATCACTGACGTAATCAAAGATAACGTAAGACGCATTAAACTTATCGGTCATTCTAAAGCGTTTATTGGAGCATAAAAATGTAAATGATTTAAGATAAAGCTCTAAGCGTTGGTGTCAATATATTTGAAAACCATGAAACAATACTGCCCTTCTGCTCTAAAAGCCATCAAGTAAAATAAACCTTAGTAAACTATATTCAATAAAGAGCCGTATTATGTGAGGCCTTTCGCCAGCATCGACAGACGATCTCACAAACTGAAAATATGTTACATTTACAACAATAATTTCAATATTAAACATTATAATTTGAAGAAAATCAAAGTTTTAAAAGTCATAAGTCAACTTATGTATATAAATATTTATAAAACCAAATTTAAATATTGTAAAATTGTTAAAATATATTTTACACAAAACATTTAATAATTTCGTATACTCTGAATTAAAAAAAAAACAGTTCTAGACTTTTGAAATATGTTACATAACCCAAACTACTAGAAGCATGGGAATCTTTATATATAAATCAAATGAGCAGTTTAGTAAATAATGACCATGGACCAATTCCACATTCCCCGTTATTAAGTTCAGAGTACACAAAATTATAAAACGTTTGTATAGAATATATTTTAAAAGGTTTACTATATTATACATTTGTTTCATAAATATTTATACATATATAAGTCGACTTGCTTATAACCTTAAACACTTTGATTTTCTTAAAATCATATGTTTTATATTGAAATTATTATTGTAAATATACCTATTTTCAGTTTGAAAGTTCGTCTGACGTTGCTGGCGAAAGACCTCAAAAAATGTATTTGTTTTAATGTTGGTTAGTGTTATAATTTTAAATTACTTAGTAATCTATGTTTGAAATCATTAGTCAAAAGAAATTAAGGAATTGATTTCATCCTTTACATAAATGGTTTGGAATATGCGCCCTATGTTTTGTTTAATGTCCGTATAAATAGATAAACAACATAAATCGAATGAATTGTGAGTTTTTGTAAGCCAGTTATATTGACTATTTCCCTTAAGAGTAAGTACAATGCCTATTCAAAAACAAACAACTACTCAAGAAACTATGTAAAAGAAACAACAAAATATAAAGCTTACTGTTTCCCAAATAAATTATAATTTTACGATTCTTGTCTAATGCTGACTCTCAAACTTGTTTTATTGATTCAGTGTATAGGGAAAACAAGAAAGAGAACGTAGGTCGAATGCTATAGTATTGTGGGAAATCTAGCTTTGACATTTATAAAAAATAAATTGAATAAAAGGACATTAAATTATATAAAAAGGTTTACGATTTTGCACAACCAGGACTACGCAGGCAAGGCACGAATATCAGCGGATGAATAAATGAGAATAAATTAGAATTTTAATGCAAATGGATATTCTAAACTTTGCTTCGAGGAAATTAAACCTCGGCTTGGTGGTGACGTGAAATCCTTGCCCGTATCCGTCATAGGAACTACACTATAGCCTTAAGCTCTCTACCATATCAGTCTGATGTGAGTTTGAATAATTACATTTCTCATGCCTTTTATGTAAAATTATAGTAACGAAATATGCAAAACATTTATACTAACTTATAATTAATGTAAATTAATGAAACTGATAGACTCATTAAAGAGTAGGCCTATTTTTAAATATAACGGAGTAATATAAAAGTGGACAGCATTTTCAATCTCAGATTTAATATGTAAGATATACAGTTTCAAAATGTAGTTAGTACAGGTTGCTTAAGACAACAAATTTTTAGAAACCAATCAAATTTATTTTTATTATTGAGATACAGGAAATGCGTGCTCGAGTTGAAATTGTAGTGGCTCTTGACGGTACAATCAATACTGCCCATTCAGCCTACCAGACCTGCTGATATTACTGAGCTACAGGTCTTCTTGTTCATTACTCATTCAACGCTCTACACGGTGGAAAAAGCAGTCAGGTATTTGTGTAACTAACAGGAACATTAATGAATATTTTGTTTCCTTGAAATAATCATATAACAAATTATGTAATAAAAACTATTTGAAACATTTAAATGTATAACAAGCAACGTATCACCTTCAAATGTAATAAACAGCCGTTATAGTTTTTAACGAAATTATGTCTATTGCTGATTTTTGCGATAGTGTCCACTGGCGTAATCAGTTAAAATTAGGTAAATACCACCCAAAAATGATATGGCGTTCAACACTGACATTATCTGACGTAATATGGAGTAAGTTAAGATTTTCGAGTACAAATAAAACAATAAATACATATATATATATAAATGTATATGTATATATATTTATACAAGTAATTTTTTTATGTTAAATAGTATGTTATCATAACCTAATTCGTTACTCATAACTAAAATTAATAAAATACTAATTATATTACATAAGGTATATCTCAGTTCATATCAGAACTCATCTTTAGCCTAGTTCAACATATTTGAAAAAGTAAACAAACAGACTATAAATTTTCCATGTTTACAGTTAAAAACATGCGTTTCAAAAATAAATTACTTATTTTAAGTTGGTAAAAGAATATTTTTTAATTATAGATTCAAGATATTTAATGTGGACAAGCTGTTGCGTTTTTATTTTTTCTTCGACTTCTTCTTTGTTAATGGAATTAACACAAGGCTTATTGTATCACTGGGCTGGGAAATTCTTTTTCTATTTATAGACATTCAAGCTGCCTCTTTCATGTTCCGCTTTTTTCCAGTTTGTTTCTTGGCATATTATGTTTGCTTTAGCTACATTGTGCCCCTGCGTAAAAACATGCTCACTTAATTAAATATTGTTCTATTAAGTTTAAGTTTCTATTAAGTATTGAATAATATTCTAATTTCTTGTTAATGCTACTTTTATGTTCCGCTATTCTCTTTTTTACTGGTCTCGGAGTTATGTTATTGAGCAATTTTATATCTATATAAATAAAGCAGAGTTCTTGTATGTGTCTGGATCGCTGCACGGCTAAACTATAAGAAGTTAAGGCATGACATTTTCATGGTGAGTTCCTTTAGGATACAGCTGTTGTACCTGACTCTCAGTTTCCTCCAAATCCTCTAGGGCTACTCCCCGTGGGACATGAAAAAGTTCCAACGTTAATCAAATGAGACCATTCAGTTACATTATTCTGCTATTTATTTAATGTTATTCAAATAAACAGCTGACATTAGTAATTTACTTTTTCAACTACATTTTATACCCGGGTGAAACCGCTATAATCAGATGGTTTTAAATAAATTGACTTAAAAACTAGCACAACATTTTTTTAAAGTGGTTTAATTACAGTAATATTAAGAATTAAAGTTACTGAATGAGTTGAAATTATATTTAATCGTGTGACTTTAAAAACATTTGTATGGATCTTACCGAATTCGTGATTTTAAATCTAAAATCAACCAACAGCTTTGTTTAAGATTCAGAAGCTTGAAAACCAATGAAAACCAGGACTAAAGCAATGAAAACCAGGACAAGATAATCGGATTACACGGAGAGACGCAAGACGGATGGCCGCCGGTGGTAGAGTGACGGGGATCTTTTTGTCTTCTGGGGGCTTAAAACAACTTTAAAATTATTAGTGAATTTCCTTTGGAAAGTGAACTATTAGCATGACCCGCACGGTGAAACTTAAGCCCGGGACCACCATAGAAGTTCCTAACGTGACCCCCTGAACACGTTTTGGGGGGTCGTTCAAAATTTTATATATATATATGTGTATATATATATATATATATATATATATATATATATAGACATATATATATATATATATGTGTATGCACTCTAGCGGTCGCATTTTTTTCCTATTTACATCAAATTTGGTAGGGACGTTCCTTTCTATAATCTGTTGGACAAGTTCGTTGGGCAAAACAATCGGAAAACTCTAAACCCATTTTTTGGGGATTAATCTTTCAAATTTCGAGTTTTTGGGCCCAAAAAGGGTCAGAAAAGCCCCAGATGTAAAATTAATACATGTAAAAATATGGGGATTAGAGAGGCGAAAGTTTTAAGCCCTCTCCCGTCATTCTAGCGTAAATATTTATCGAGTTATTAAAGAAAATGTGTATCGACTAAACACAGTACGTTGTCTTATGGGGGTTTTACACTAGAAAAGCGTGTTATTCCTTTGTTAGAGTACTTTTATTACCCCCAGCAACCTTACGCCTACCTTCAAGCCTGTCTGGACCTTCTACTAACCTTATAATGTGCAAAATTGTATTCCCAGCTTTGCAAGTAAATGAAACCAGGAGTATCATAACAGCCAAAAAATCAATGTTTTCAGATTTCAATAAAAATTGGAAAAATGTATGTTTTTACACTGATTTTGAGTTTTAAAAGTTTTTATGTGGAAATTCACTTCCATCACGTCAGCGTGCTGCGTGCGAACTCGTTATATTTTACGTAATTTAGTTGAAAATTTCTTAGTTGACATCATTGGACAGGAAAATACTAGGTCAACAGAAAATCTAAATCAAAGGTTCAACTGGCAGTATTTTGTAAGGAAATATTTCATGTAATATTTAACTTGTATAATGTAAAGTTTTGAATATTTTTTAGCAGCCATAGAGGGGTGAGTAATCAAGTTTAAATTCATTAGCGGGTTTTATGAACTATCACCAATTTAGATAAGCTACGGTTTCATTTATTGCCAAATCAAATCGTATATTAGTATTATGTCGTGTGTGTCAGTATTGTAATAATTTTTATAGTGTTCGTATAAACTCCTTTTTGATATGCATTAATTTTAATTTGCCTACATAAATGTAATATAGTAAAAGTGTATGAATCAAATCTTTTGAATCTGCAAATCATGTTCAAGAAAGGATCTTTTGCGAATTTTATTCGACATAAATAAATTTGCAACGAAATTCGAAATACGAATGAATTATTTTTATTAACGATAACAGTGTTTAGTTAGCATTCTTTTTGTGTCTAATTAATGCTAGGTTTGGAGATGAAAGAATGTTCTACAATATGGTAAATGAATATAAATGAACGCAATACAAAAGGCAATCGTCAAAAAAACACTGTGTGAAACTTTATTCCGAAAGAGGGAATTTCGAGCTTCTAATAAAATGTTAATTTGCGGATAGTATTGCATTGGTTTACTTCATATATTCCTCTTATGAAACAGTTTTCTAAAAAGGAAACGATTTTCTTCTGTTTTACTTACTCTTTTTTCATTTGTAGTATTTTACACCAAAATACAATCAGGAAAATAACAAATTTTAGTTTCCAGCTAAACAATAATCTATAGATCAGAATATTAATAACTGACAATCTTGTTCACTCGCAAATAAATTGTACAACTTTAAATCAGTAATTACAATAATATTATTCCATAAATTATACCAAATAATGAAATACAATTAGCAAGTGTAATAACTAATTACACAATTTTTAGTTGGGCTGACGAGTTATTTAAGCAGGAGGAAATGATTCAACTTTAAACTAGGTAAAACAACTTTTGTTGCTACATTTTATTTGTATTTTGGCATTTCATTACAACTTAAGCAAGAGGAATACATTTACTGCTTATTTTGATTTGTATTTTGATATGCTATTACTGATCAGTTTGTACTGATGCGTTCGCATTTCTACCTGATAGTTCTCATTCAGTAAACTTTACTAGCAACTTTACTTTGGCTTTAGTATTCTTTTAAATTACATATTATCTATATACTTAAAATTTTTTTTAATAAAGAGCTTTTATTATGAATCTCTCTATTGTATTAGTTATCTATATTAGTTAACGTGGGAAGAGTATTAGTTATCACACAAAACGTACCAACAAAGTTTGACAAAACCATAAATCACACCACCATGAAAGGACTCTGCGAGAAAATCTACGGCCAAATTTTAGTTGTTTATGAAACCTATCCTAAGGTGATAAATTAAATTTCATTTTCATTTAAAACACAGTATTACTGATTCAAATTTGACCAGCTGCGTGATTTTATTTAAATATAAAACTGAAATCAAGGAAAGCTTTTGAGCAAAGTTAGTTAAGTTTGATATTTAATAGTTATAAAGTACTATAAAATGAACACGTCATTATTCTTACTTTTATATATGGGAAGGCTTAGGAGAAACCGAGGCAATAAATGAAGACTAATGTTGCCGGAACTTATCTCTAACAGGGCAAAACAAATGACCGACTGAGGGAGAGGAGTGTTTATTCTGATTTCGTTATTCATTCTCGTACGAAACCCTCAGTACCCGTTAGCTTGATTACAATCGGCAACCTAGAGTTGTTTTTGTTTAAGTAAAGTATATCGAATTGACTTGGCCATCCTTAGTTAGCTGGTTGTCGTAAAAGTCCGACAATGATAATCCCATTGTCCTTGGTAATATCAAATGTTTACCTATTTACAGTATTTTTATCACACACTCTCTAACATTCTAAGTTCTGAAAACTTGTTTACAAATTTATCATCTTTCTAGCGAATATCCCCTATAGGGAAGAAGCTATTACCGTAGGTCTCATGGTAAGACTTAAGCCCGAGACCATGATAACTTTTTGTTTTTAGATCCCCAGATGCCAAATACACTATTCGTTTAAATTTTTATATATGTGTGTCCGTGAATGCGATAACGTGAGTAAAAAAAGTCCCGTTTTTAATGAAATTTGGCACAAATGTGTAAAGTGACATTCGTGTCTTTAAGATCGAAAACCAGAAATATCGGACCATAAAAAGGAGGGTTTATGGAGGTTTTCAATTTTTTTTAAATCAGTTATTTGCATATTTCACCTACAATTTTTAAAAAGGTTGATTTTGCTTTTGACTATTTTATAGAGCTTAAAAAAACAAATAATATGGTATTTTCAATTACTAACCTATGTTAAGTGGTTGCGGATAAAATAAAAAAAACCTACTCATAAAATCTCCCATGTTAATCTTATAGGAAAAAGGTTTTTGACTTTTCCTTAGGTCATTTTAATGTTAACTTCACATTTGCATTTACCAATAAGATCAGTTCCACAAAACTATCATTTTGGTGTTCAAATTGTGATTCTACGCCCAACCGTTGCAGAGATATTCAAAGTGCTAAACACTTTTTTGATTTATTTGGACTTTACCTATCGCTTCTAGTGTTTAAAACTATACTACGTTTCGATTTAAACACTAGAAGCGATAGGTAAAGTCCAAACAAATCAAAAAAATAAATTCAAATCTATCGCTATAATGAGTTTCAAAAATACAGTGCTAAACACAGTACGTTGTCCAATGTTATCCTTATGGAGAATAAATAATATTTAATATCTTGATTATTTATGAATGTATATTGATGGAACGTGGTATGTGGCTTCACGTAGTACTGGTATATTGATATTTACACAAACAATTGATTTTTTGTTGATTATCCCCGTAGCAGCGAACCTGCGTACTCAGCCCCCATGTTATTCGTATGGAGAATAAGTAAAATATAATGACTCCCTTCATTATGAACATAAATTAATAAAACTTGGTTTGTGGCTTCACATTGTTGAGTTGTATTGATATTTGCATAAAACCCATTTTTTCCTTGTTGCAGCAAACCTGCTTACTCAGCCCCATGTTATTCTTATGGAGAATAATTGAAATGTGATATAGCGCTTATTTATGATTGAATATTGTTTAAACTTGGTATGTGGCTTCGCCTAGTTAAATTCTATTTATATTTGCATAAAAACTTTTTTTGTGTTCCTTGTTTCAGCAAACCTACGTATTCATCACCAATGTTATTCTTATGGAGAATAATTAAAATTGTATATATCGCTTATATGTGAATATATTTTTATGAAACTTAGTATGCGTCTTTATGTGATATTAAGACATATATTATCCATTGGAAATTCGCTGAGTGTGTAGGTTAGTTGCGACGGGGGTATATATATAAATATATATATATATATATATATATATATATATATATATATATATATATATATATATATATATATATATATATATATATATATATGTGTGTGTGTGTGTGTTTGTGTGTGTGTGTGTGTGACCGTGAATGCGATAACTTGAGTAATAAACATCTATTTTCGATTAAATTTGTCTCAAATGTGTAAAGTGACATTCATGACTTTAAGTTCTAAAACCATTAAAATCTATCTATGGGAAGGGGGGTTTATGGGGGTTTTAAATTGAATTGCAACAAGAGGTTATCTGAAATAATGCCAAATGAACCGCACGTCACGTCGTTACTGAAAATATGCGTGGTTTGCGACTTCAGGCTTTATGTCCCTCTAAGCAAGGTTGAAACCAGTTATGTGCAGTGACGTCAGGTTTATTCGACATTAATTAACTCTCTTGTTATGATATTTTTAAACATTTCTTTTGTTATAAATTTTTAAGAAAGTGACAAAAAGGCAACACCTCGGTTATCTAATATACAGCTAAGCTAATTGTTGGGTAATCAGTGTGTATCCTCATCAATACTAGTGCATAATTTTAACTATTTTTTAAACTCAGTTATGAGTCATAACACTATTCATATGAGCCCTGAGGAATCTCCACACATGATCCAACTCTATTGTATTATTAATCGACGGCCCATGAATACTGATCCTGGAGCTGTTTTCATTGAGTACAAAAATAAGAAATCATCTATCTTTAGTTAGCCGGATTTCTTTAAATTATTCGTATGTTTTGACAAATAAAATGCAATTTTTTATTTAAAAAATGTATCGCAATACTATAATATAACGGTAATCGCATTCATTTCAGTACATGCGGTTGTGGACCACTAACACAATTCATATTTAACCAAAGGAATCTCTACACACTTTTCTACTCTTTTTTGGGTACTTAATATATTATGGGTTCTACTCTTTTTTCTACTCTTAATCAACGGGCCACTAACTGTGGCAAATCGTGTGGATTGTGACATACTCGTCCCTTATATAGTAGTTTACATCGGTAACAGGGTGAAGTTAGGTAAAAGTAGAACCAAAACTAAAAGCCAGTAATAGTAAAAGCCAGTAGCACAGTAGTCCAGAGATCAAGCAAGCCATTCAACGTCCAGAAACAAAGGGAAATTAAATGTCCTAAGCCAGATCTCACTTACTGTCGGGGAAAAAGATGTGCCATCCTGTTTGAACCTATATATCTCTGTAACGGATTAACCGATTTTAATTAAATAAATGTTAAACTGAGGCTTTAGTAAATATGTTTTATGCGATAACAATAAAAAAATTTCGGTCAAGCCGAAAAATTGTTATACAAAAAAACCATGAAATGTACTGGGTTTTCCGAAAGTCCGAATAAAATTTAAGTTTAAATATTTATTGTACAAAACTGTTAGAGCAATCGTTCTCAATTTTTTTTGAAGTAATATCTAGTTTATTGTAAATACATACCTAAATTTTCGTAATTTTATCATTAATATTTCAAATGTTGTTAATAAATTTGTAAAAGTTTACTAAAACCGCTGTTTACAAGCCAACAATTTCGTTAAAAACACCAGTGTGCTTGTTATTACACAGGTGCGAATAATAACACATCATTGGTATAATCTGATAAGATCTGTATGTAATACGAGTTTTTATTTGTTAGCATTTTTTCCTCCCGTGACTCGCAAGGGATCGATACAATTCCCTACCGAGCGGGAGCGCGCCGCGCACCGCCGACGCTGTACAAAGGCACTATGGCAATCGTTTTGAAATCCGTATAGAGTAAGCTCATACATTAGCGTTATTGTGCTTAGGTTTATTTTGATTGCATACTTTGATATATTACCCGTTTAGTATGACAAATTCCCATCAGCTTTTTTCATGATTGCTTTGGACCTCCAACGGTAGCTTTAAATTGGTTTTTGTTAGTGATTTTTGTTTTGTTTTACTGTTTTATATTTGTTTGGAGTTTTAATATTTTATATATTTTTTGGGGGTTTTACTATTTTATATATATTTTGGGTTTTACTATTTTATACATTTTATTATTTTATTTTTCTATGATACGTTATGATATCGTTTTTTTCTACTAGTAGTCTCCCATCTCAGAAAGGTATCCATCCATGGTCAGTTCAAATTCATAATCCGAGCCCGAGTCAGAATCTTCTTGTAGATTAACAAACAAACGGTTGGACAAGTGGAACTTCGTCAGACAAATGGTCTCTTTCCCAATATTGATCTTCAATATTCTGAGCGTGTTTTACTGTTCACTGCGCAAAAATCCAAACGAAGTGAACTGATGAACTTATGGCCAACATTGTTGTCCCAAGATTACGCATCTTTCTAGAAACCTATTGACGTGACTAATATGAATTCTATGACTCACCGCCAACCCCTAGCTTCCGAACATTCCTGTAAAACCCAAACAAGAAAAGGCAGCGAACTGAGGCTGGCGCGCGGCACGCTTCAGCTCCGAGTCCATTCTCCCATCTTAATTAACGAAATTGCTGATTATATTTATATTTGCTTTGCACTCTCTATGGGGATTCGACATTGAATACCACTTTTTTATAACTGGAAGGACTAGATCGGATTTTCTTATCACTTATCGAAAACTTCTCTTAAAGAACACCATCACGAACGGTTAATTTTAAACAAAGAATAGCTTAACAGTTGCGCTTAAGAAGTTACAAATAACACAAATGAGAGCCATATGTTTATACTTTAACACCCTTTTATCACATAATCTGTTAGACTTACCAAATCTATCAAAAGCCACCAATTAATCAAATTACAGTTGTATCAAATTGCCTGCTGATTTTCAGAAGCAGAGTTTAACTCAATTTAAAAACAGATTGTCTTAATACCTGCACCAATTTTTTTATTAAATCGAGGAATTTTTTGTATTTGACCAAATTAATATTTAATTTTTCATATAATTTTTGTTTTGTCTAAGACCATTTTATTAATTTATATTTTGACGTTGACCATTATACTATTCGAGCTGTTACCCGGCAGACGTTGTCATGCCTTTGACTATTACCAACTAAAACCAATATCCCTAAGTTCACCTGTTCAAGTAAACATGTCATTAGCTTTTATGTAAACAACAATATCTTTCCATAAGGTTTATATGGGAACACGATTGGGCCTCTTGGTAGGAACCCAATCGATTTAGGACAAAATGAGTAGCTTAAAAACCTTCTCTGTGACATTTTACATATATATACCAAGTTTCATAGCAAACGGTCCAACGGTGTCCGAGTCCATAAACTTCAAATAAATAATTCTCAAGTTCTGTGCGACTGTGCGGCTTAGTATATTCTCAATTATATATATTCTTAGTTATATATATACAACCAAGCATATTTGATATTTTGGTACAGATTGACCATGTTAAATTTAAATGTTGATGAAAATATATAATAATTCTTTGTTAACTAAAAGAACAAACAAAAATATATATATATCTTTGTTTTTTTTTAGTTAACAAAGAATTATTATATATTTTCATCAAAATTTAAATTTAACATGGTCAATCTGTACCAAAATATCAAATATGCTTAGTTTAATCACACTATTTATAATATTATAATGCAATTGATTTTATTATGAATATTGATCACGAAGCCATTACGGTCATCGAGTGAATAACATAACTAATTCGATTACTAAACATTTAAGATGCCCACCCAAAGAAGGCTATGCTTGACATTCGGACTCTTTGCTACATTAAAGTTGTTTCTATAATTATTCAGTTAAAACATTAACTATACCTAAGTTGTCCTTTAGTTTTAAATTTTCACAGTTTGCTCTTTTAGCCATTATTTTTGCTTGTGTCATAAACAAGTTAACATGGTTTTTTTCTCATCTTACGTAAAACTTTCAAATAACCTATCAATAGCCATGTTACAAATGTTTAAGTGACCCACACCCACCGGAAATTGGGGGTGACCTCATAGTGTCTTCGTGTAAAATATGGGTAATTTTATATCTAAATAATATGTTATCATGGATTTTTTTAAATAATTAAATAAAGATTTAAAAAAGTATTTGGGAAGGTTTTTGGTTCATACGAATTAGTGCAAATATACTTATGAAGTATTAAAGCTCCAATGTACAGATAAAATAAATATTGCTGATACATAACTGTAAGTCGGCGTAAGTTTGAATGCATAGTAGAGTAACACGTGCACTCAATACGAACCACGCATGGTTAATAATGCACGCATGATTGCAATGCGTCTTGTTGAATTCAGTATTTGAGGGTTGTTGTAACATTTGAAAATATTTAAATTCTATATATTTTTTGATACGCCACTAACGAATAATTTTTTATGTGAGTTTTGGTGCCTTGACTTATTCAATTGAGTCAACACTTTTAACGGATTGAAAGGAAGGCGCTATGCCAAACATAGTTTGGATGTAACGTGTGCTGTGATTTAGATAACTTTATTTCCTGAAACCTTTCGAAGGATGTAAACGAGTTTATTACCCGTCTTTCTCAAACAGTCTGGCTTTACCACAATATTCTGTTTTTTAGTGAATATAGATAAATATACAAACGATATATTCGTACTAATTTGGAGACACTTAAGTGACTGCCTCAACAATCTTGACAGTAAAATAATTTCGTTTATTACATCGTAGGTTGAATAAAGGAGTTCAACTGTTTTATATCATTAAGTTTAGACACTATCAGATTTTTAATTTTCTAAATGAATTTTATGAGGTTTTAAATTTTTACTGTAGTACTTCATTAAGTATGTATGAGTAAAATTTAAGTAATACACTTAACGTGTTTTCGTATTTTATTCATACAAAATATTATTGTAATACATATTTATCATTTAATACCACAGATAAAACGTGAAAAACTAAATTTAAGTTTTATCAGTTTAATTCGTAATTCAAAACATCCATCATATTTTATGTTAGCATCTTAATCTTATTCATCTATACTCTTTTAAGAATAGTTGGAAATAAATTTATAGTAGAAAAAGCCCAATTTTTAACAAAAGCTACAACATATTGGTATTTTCAAGTTTTTATGACCAATTATTCTTCCTTTTTTTGTATATATTCTAAAGTGTTGATAAAACTCTAAATTATAAACATAAATACTGAGAACGGAAACAATTAAGAACGTTTTATTAGTTTAATTTATCAGTATTGATTTGCGGCTTAGTCACCACATGAGTAAACAAAACAAATCCGTTTTCCGTGTAAAAAACTATTACTGTGTAAGAGAAAAGTGATTAATATTATTAGTAACCTCACTATGCCATTTTCGTTTTATAATAATTTGCTAATATTGTTTTCTCAAGTGGATGATTAGAAAGAATACATTTAAAAACTTTAATTTTATACCGACTTTATGTGACTTCATAGGAGTTTAATATACCAAGTCTTAAGAGCTTCCTCTTCTTGTCGGTTACCCAGAAGTGGTAGGGTAGTGAGTCTTACAATATTTTGTTTCCAATGTATAACGGTTGCTTTTCTGTGCGTTGTGAGACAGCTAAAATATTTTTGTATCTGGTGTTGTTAGAATGGCTATAGTAAACCAGTTTTCCATGCAGTTTTTCATATATAACTACTATGAAAAAATGAATAGGTTAGGCAGTGTAATGATTTTTAAATGTCTGAAGTCCGCCCAACAATGAGAACCAACCTCGAGGCCAGAAACTAGTCTCACTCACGTTTAAATAACAAAGAGTCAATTGACGATGTTTTTGGCAATCCCCAGAGTTGGATCCCCAGTTAAAAAACCCGAGGTGAATCTCTGCGAGACCATGATAGACCAATTAGGATCCCAAGCCTTAAGGAGTTACTCAAATTAAGGTATGAGGATGAATCTTTCGAGTGCTCCTTTGATTTGGTGTTTTTAGGTCAGATTGTAGTACAATCTGACCCCAAGGAAAACTACCACTTTAGTTTGGTTGAGCACATCCTCAACTATAAATAGATTTAGGTGAAAAGTTGAGCCGAGATTATAAATTTTAAACTTTTAAATGTACATGAAATTAGTGTTGCTTAAAACTACTGTAATTTTGTTTTCTTGAAAGAACTAAGCAACAGTGTTGATTTTAATGTTTTCATCAATTGCTGCCAATTTGTATACTCTGTAGGGCCTAATCTTGTGACTGTGTTGTGTATCATGTAGGTTTTTTCTTTCAAAATGAAACTTAATCGTTTTATTTAAAAATTTTAATGGATTTAGTATAAATAGTAATCTTTTTTTATAAATAATACACATCATTATTGTATACAAGGCATATAATTAATAACTTTGCAACCACACATGTCGGTTGTCAACTTCCCACCCACACATAAACAAGGATTAAATGACTTTTCACTCAGCACCAGGGTTTGGTTTGTTATTCGTTGTTAAATGTCAATAAAACACCACTGCAATCTCGGTGCTTGATTCATTTTTGTATGTAAACATTTCAACAGAAACTGTAGACGTAAACATTTGCAAATTATTTCAAACTATTTTCCTGTTGTTTAAAATACTAATAAAGTTGAAAAGTCTACTTTTATAAAAACAAACAACAACAGACAACTTTTTTTAAGTTGTTGTGTTGATTGTTGTTTTTTGTATATTTATTGTATCGTGTGAGTTGATACACGAAATGTACCGTACATTATTAAACGAAGCAAAATGTTATACTATATTTCTATGGCTAGTTAATTGAAAGTTTCCTGTTAGTTTTTCACTAAATTTAACTACTGAAATTTAATTATTTCAATAAATTGTACTTATTGATTATATTGTACAGAGGACAATTTTAATGGGCCCCCCACTTTCTTTTACCACTTTCTTATTTCTTAAGATCACGACTCCGGACCACCGCCGATCATTGTTGACCAACTAAAACTTTATTTTGACTTAGTTCATATTTTCGGCCGCCATCTTGGATCCACCAAATTGGATTAAACTATTCTTTTGTCAAATTTAATGGTGAGCTGTGCCCATCATATACCTTTTCACGGTGATCACAACGTCGGAATCCGTTTTCGAAAATCATTATTTGTTCTCAAGATATTGGTGATTTTAAAGAATTTATTTTGAAAATAATTTTAACGTCCCAACCTTAAAACACGACCATATTCTCATAATTAAATCAAATAATGGCTATGAATTACTACCAATTATCGTCCAGTGGCATTTGCCTCATTAAAAAGAAAAATTGGGCCGCAATCTTGTATCAGATATTCCCCAAACATAATAAGATATTTTTTAATATTTTTTTCTAAATGTAATGGTAGGGTTTCGACCCATATTTTCCAACTGTTTACTACGCTGAAATCAATTCCGCAATCTGTTTTCATATACCATGATATTGAAAGATTTTTTTTATTTCAAAAAGTGCCAAAAGTGTTAAATGTTGTGTGCTGCATGACATATAATGAATCTGCCCATAAGCTTTATAACAAAGCCCTATTATTAATTACATCTTAGACTTAAATACAATAGGTCAAGCACGCTTTAAGAACAACCTTTAGAACCAAAATCATTCTAAAATAACAAGCATGATAAGTTCTTAAAAAGTGTATAAACATTCGCTTTAAAATCTCCACTAGGTTGTATAAATTGTCTAATCTTCACTAGTAGTAATTTAACTTTTGTATAAGTAATAATCTTATAAAATTATCCGATATCAAGAATTTTGGTAACAATATCTAAAGTAGCTTGTTGGAAATACTAAGTAATTGAAAACTTTGTTTGAGATATTATAACTATATAAACTTTTACAATATTCTCTAAACAGGAATCACTTGTGTAAGTCTTCAAGACCTACAAGTTTAATAGTTATCTTCTGTACTTCAAACAATATTACGTTTCCGGTATACACTAAAAACCAATTCCTATGAAAATTTTAAACATATTTGCATAATTTGAAACCTCCAAAGCAATGCATATAGGGATAGGTTGTGTTTACGGCACAATTGATTCATAATATATATGACTTGTTCTTATTATTTAAGATTATAGTTCAAGATTAACGGTTTTAAAATCAACAAATTTCATCTGGTCTGAAACCTTGCAGAGCCGACTACGATAATCAGCATATGATGAGCTTTTAATTGAATCTTCGAACTAATTACAAATAACATTGGCGCCTGTCTCCACCACGCTTGTTCGGCTCTTTGATTTATCGTGTATATTCTTTAGGAAACGTGCAAAATCGTGCAAACTATAGAATTTCAGATTATATGTGAAATAATGACAACATTTATGTTTTATCTAAGAGCACTAGAAAAACAACTATTGCCAACCAAATTTTTAGCAGTTTGCATAACTTTCTTTGATTATTATTTTTGTAAACTCCAAGTAACAAATATGCCAGTAAAACAAACCCATTGGGGTAGTATTTTACTAGCTTGAATGAGTATTACATTATTAACTACAATTTATTTTATTATTTATTTGTGTTGCTTTAAAACTAGTTATAAGGTGTTACAAATGTATTTAAGTTTTTTTATTTTTCTAGACCAGTAAGACTTAAATTACGTAATTTTTGTAAAGTAAAATAAAATTACGAGTTTTTTTTTCTATAATGAATAAATTTACAAAATATAAAACAAAAATAATAATAAACCTTATTATAGTACTTGTATTTGCACCGACATACGACTTAATTACCCGTGCAAGAGACTGTTTCAGTATTTCTTAATCATTATTATGTTAACTCTAAAACAAACAAATAAAGACATTTTTTAACCAGAAAAGAAAATGTATATTTAAATTCGTTAAAGCGCGTTTTAGAAATATGGTTTTAATAAATCTCTATTAACTTTAAAGTACAGAAATAATGTTAGCTATAAGTTTTTTCAGTTGAGGTAGATCTCTCTATGGACAGATAGACAGAATCCTCAGTCAAACCATAAGAAGATACAAACCCCCTCCCATCACAGTACAGAGGGACTATAGTAATATGTTGACTGTAGATAGTTTTACTTTTCTGTATAATTAACCTAAATAAATAATTATTACTTAAATCTTCTGTATCCTTAGCCCTCACGTACAGAGAGTAATATTATATTTTATTAATATTGCATTAAATTTATGTAAGGTTTGTAATGGAAACATTACACGGAGTCTGAAATCAAAGTTAAAAATATTTAAATCGACTATAAAATGATTTCCTGGATTATTAACACCAATATATTTTAAGACATTTCATTACAAAACAGAATTACTGTTTTATAATTCTAAATTTATTTACTTGTGTATGCAGTCAACCTATATTACATGGAATACATATTACAAAATGAGGGAATTTAATACATGCTAAACAAATTGTCAGTGCATTTGTTCTAGAAAACATAGAGACCGATGAAGACATATAAACAAATGTGTTAATAATATATTTAGTAAATAACTAATTTTAGTGTTACGAATGTGTTTCGGTATGTTGCTAATATTTTGAGTTTTATTCAATTTATCTTTGATCACTTAAGAGCAATCATAACATGCGTTTCAATCCAAGAGAGTAAAATAAGATTAAATGGTAAACATATATTATGTCATATATCAACTTCAAGCTTATTTAATAACCTTGTCTAAGTCTAAATTTTGATTAAAGAAAATATTCCCATTGGATTGGGAAACTCCAATAACGGTTTGGCCTATAACCGTTGATTGGTTTTAGATACATCAATCCTCGTACGTATGCAATATTCAATCAGATTTGTTTTTATATTACTAAGCCTGCTGTAACGTAACCCCGGACATATGGAACTGATGAAGGGTTCCAAGCTCACAAAATACGTTAATTCTATTTTGGTCATGCAAAACATGTAAGGGCATTTATGTATGAATGTATGACGGGTCACAGCATATTTCATCTTTCTTTTAAAAACTCATTTAAACAAATAAATGAACCATTTCCCGTCAACCCAACTGACATAACTTTTTTGACAATGTTTATAGTACATAAGCAGATCTAAGACATTTGAAAAACAAAATTACTATGAATTACAAACATATGTTACCACACCGAAAGAATAAATATTATATTGTTATCCTTAATGATGCAAAATGTGCACTATTGCTTGGTCAATTTTGATTAATGCTGCTAATGAACTTCATAGCTTGAAACTTGGTTCTGATTAATTCGACCATATACGACCAAAAATTCTTTGCCTTTGATTAGATGTTAACGATTATAATATAACATAAAATTAATTATATTCATTGTAATAAATTAATATCAAATATTCGAACTAGGTTATCTGATAGTCTTTTTAGCGAATTTCCCCTATAGGGAAGAAGCTATTACCGTAGTCGGCATGGTAAGACCTAGGCCCGGGACCATGATAACTTTTCGTTTTGAGGTCCCCAGACCCCAAAAACACCATTCGTTCGAAACTGTATATATATATATATTAGCGAATTTCCCGTATAGGGAAGAAGCTATTACCGTAGTCGGCATGGTAAGACCTAGGCCCGGGACCATGATAACTTTTCGTTTTGAGGTCCCCAGACCCCAAAAACACCATTCGTTCGAAACTGTATATATATATATATATATATATATATCTATATATATATATATATAGATATGTGTCCGTGAGCACGATAACTCTCGTAAAAATTATCCGATTTTGATGAAATTTGGTATAAACGTGTAAAGCAACGTTTATGACTTTAAGTTCGAAAACCAGCCAGATCGCTCTATCCGAAGGGGTATTTTGGGGGGGTTTTGTACCCCAAAAATGGGTTTTTCGAATTTTTTTCATATAATTTTGGAAATGGTCATTCCATTATAATTATAATTCCATTGGATTCAGCTTAAAAAAACACACAATTTGGTATTTTGATCATTTCTCTACGTCAACTGGTTACCGAGATATTGAAAGTGCTAAACACAGTACGTTGTCTAATGTTATTCTTATGGAGAAAAATAAAAATTTTATATCTCGCTTATTTATGAACGTATACTGACGAAACTTGGTATACGGCTTCATCTGGTTGTGGACCATTGATATTTGCTCAAAAAGACAATTTTTACCCAAGGCTCCCGTAGCAGCAAACCTGCGTACTCAGCCCCATGTTATTCTTATGGAGAATAAGTAACGTGTTATCTGCCTTCATTATGAAAATAAATTAATGAAATTTGGTATGTGGCTTTACCTACATGAGTTATATTGATATTTGTATAAAACCCCATTTTTTGTGTTCCTTGCTTCAGCAAACCTGCATACTCAGCTGCCATGTTATTCTTATGGAGAATAATTAAAATGTCATAAATCGTTTATTTATGAATGTATATTGATGAAACTTGGTATGTGGCTTTATGTGGTATTAAGATACATATATATGCATTGGAAATTCGCTGAGTACGCAGGTTTGCTGCTACGGGGGTATCTATATATATATATATATATATATATATATATATATATATATATATATATATATGTGTCCGTGAGCACGATAACTCTCGTAAAAATTATCCGATTTTGATGAAATTTGGTATAAACGTGTAAAGCAACATTTATGACTTTAAGTTCGAAAACCAGCCAGATCGCTTTATCCGAAGGGGTATTTTTGGGGGGTTTTGTACCCCAAAAATGGGTTTTTTGAAATTTTTATATATAATTTTGAAAATAGTCAAATTTTATTTTTTCCCATTGGATTCAGCTTAAAAAAACACACAATTTGGTATTTTGATCATTTCTCTACGTCAATTGGTTACCGAGATATTGAAAGTGCTAAACACAGTACGTTGTCTAATGTTATTCTTATGGAGAAAAATACAAATTTTATATCTCGCTTATTTATGAACCTATACTGACGAAACTTGGTATACGGCTTCATCTGGTTGTGGACCATTGATATTTGCTCAAAAAGACACTTTTTTACCCAAGGCTCCCATAGCAGCAAACCTGCGTACTCAGCCCCATGTTATTCTTATGGAGAATAAGTAACGTGTTATCTGCCTTCACTATGAAAATAAATTAATGAAATTTGGTATGTGGCTTTACCTACATGAGTTATATTGATATTTGTTTAAAACCCCATTTTTTGTGTTCCTTGCTTCAGCAAACCTGCATACTCAGCTGCCATGTTATTCTTATGGAGAATAATTAAAATGTCATAAATCGTTTATTTATGAATGTATATTGATGAAACTTGGTATGTGGCTTTATGTGGTATTAAGATACATATATATGCATTGGAAATTCGCTGAGTACGCAGGTTTGCTGCTACGGGGGTATTTAAATTTAAATGGATGATAATTTAAAATTAAGCAAAGAAAGTAAACATTATTATTAGTTAGATTAATTAAAAAGTCCAAAGCATATTACAAACCCCTTAAAAATCTAAAATAGTCCTGGTGATTGCTCAAATTCCTAATTATAAACCAGAAAACCTAAGTTTATCGTTAAAGCTTTTACATAAGACATACACAAAACTCAAATATTTATTCCTTATATATTACGGATTTCTAATCTATTTTAATAAACCTTGATACAATTTATTGCTTTAGTAGCAATTATAACGATTGGTTTTATGATTTTCAGTATATTTTAACTATTGAGCTTGAGCTTAACCGTTTTTTTTTTAATTTCTGTGTTGCAATAAATGTTGAAGAATGGCCGTTGAAGTAGAACTGATTTTTTCAGTAAGTGCCGTACAAAAGGTTGATACTAATTATTTATCCTACCGCGATTGCATATTTAGAGTGAAGAATTACTCAACAAGATGAAAACTAATTCATATCTATTCAGCATTACTGATTACATAGAACCCCTCTATTCTCTCATTTTCTTCAAAGTATCATATAATTAACGAAACGCGAGTAAATTGCACCTAACTTATTGATTTTTGGATGGAGGATTTTGTCAAGAATTGTTTTTAGAAAACATTAGTACCACCTGGTTCACAAGTAACGAGTAAATAACTGATATGATAATTTGATTCTTAATTTTGTTTATATGATACTTTATACAAGACGTTGAGCAGCAACGTGATTCTTTCTTTATCACAGAAATGGATCGGATCAGAACGAAATAGATTATTACTGTCTTGTAAAACTAGTACACTTGACTTGTACGATTTTACTAAATTATTAGTTGTAGCCTCATCTTACTAGTCCTTTAAACAAACATACCAATGAAATTAGTTTTGAGAGAGTTTTTGCAATGGTCAAATTATTTTTTTATTAATTTTTTTACACAAATTTAAATAACAACATGCTTTCACGTTAGACAAAATTATGAACTCAAATAAAGTACTTCGTATATTTTACGTTTACTATAAATTAGTATGAGTAAATCAAAGTAAATATGTGTTTTTTGATTAAATGCAGTTTATACTAACGGTAAAAGATTTATTCAAACAGCACTTAAAAAAGAGTCCTTACCAAAACACTGTTGTTGTTATATATTATCTGAAAGTGTACTTAATCTTGTTCTTCTTTGTTTCATCTCATCCATAATATTGAAATTTACTAGTTGTTTTGATATTTTACCCGTAACAGGTTCACTAAATGTTTATCAATGAATTTATGGTGATGTTTAAAAAACAAATAATAAAATTTAAAATATACCCACCGATCGTCCCTTATTCCAAATTGCAAGGAATTTTCAACTAAAGAGGTTAATGAAACCAACGAGGATGATGGGGTCCGTGCGCCGATGTCACATGATCGAAGTGCATGAAACAAGTGCAGCCCGACGGACCACATATCACTCCCATCATGTAAAGAGGTTAAGTCAAATTATAAAATATATACCTTGTTTTATTTCAAAATAAATTTTCAATCTGCAATTTTTTCTGAATAAAGTACGCATGATATTGTCTGATTCTATGAACTTAATGCAGGGAAGAGAGAGGAAACAAAACGTGCGCCGGATGTCATCTTCTTGTTGAAAGCACAAGCTTTGCTACTGTTGTATATATTTAAATACATATTGTGCGAAGCTAAATATACTAATTTACTATTCTTTGTGACCCTTTCTCATCTTTTCTTTATTATTATAATCATAATTTATAAATTATAATTTAAACGCTTAAGAATGGTTTAGTGGGATCCTTGAATATATTTCCATCATTCAGATGGCTGAACTGAAATTAATTTGATTAAGACACGTGTAAAATTATGACCTTGATTGATGAGAAAAAGTCTCCACAAAACCTGTTTATGAAGAGAAGGAAAACATAGAGATGTTTTTCAATGGTTATCTGAGAATTATAATTTAATTAGATATTTAATGCTCTTTATGCACTTTAATAAGCATCATCTAAGCTTTTAAAAGTGGAAAACTAAATCCTAACTGACATCATGATTTTTATGCTGTTAAATACACCGCTATTTAGTTGTCAGAAAGGTATCTTGACTTAAATTAAAGGTTTATTTGTCCACCAGCTGAATCCGAACACTAAAGACGATATGTAGATTACGACATTCACATCACTGCACACTATTTAATTTGTACAATTTATAGTTAACACGTAATGACAATGCAAGTAAATTACTCAATATCTTAAATTAACGACTAGTTTTTCTATTCCCAATATTAAACAAAAAACAAAAAACTAACGTTAGTATTACATTGTTAAGGTTTAAATACCATAGAAAACTCTTTAAAAACTACACAGTTTAAACTGAAACTGATGTTAAAATGTAATTATAATCATGCTTAAGAGTGTAAGCGCCTTGAAGAGCATTTGTAAAAATAAAACTTTCAAGTGTAATCTATTTTTCCAGTTCATTATTTTATTTAGTCTTAAATTTTTAAAAAGTACCTCAACTGTTTATACTTCAAATGCATTCTCATTTCATATGAAAAAGACACAAAACTTGTATTCACTAACCTATGTTTATAAAAATGCTAAACACTTAAAATGATTTTCGAATAGTTCTATTAAGTTTAATATACTATAAAAGTTATAAATATTTTTCTATTACAGTTTTTAACAAATTAGATACTGTTGTATAGGAACATATATACATTTAGTAAATGTAAGGTTATTTTAATATTATTTTTAACATAACAACAGTTAAGCTAAAATCACTCACTTAATTTGTGACCCATGAAGTTACCAACAACAAATATTCTTAGAAGAACAAATTATGATTTCTTAAATATTTAATATAAATACGAGCCCCAGCTGGGTACGGAAGATCTAAAGGCTTTTCACTGTTCAATCAATACCTCCCATTAAACTCACCAGATACTACAAAGCTAGCTTCATGTTCATTGTTCATTCAACACGATGGGGAGAAACAGTGGACTATTGGTTTTAAACGGAGTACTAAAGCACGGGAAAAATTTAGCGAAGAAGCATTGCACTTTTTGATGTAACACAAGGATAAATTGCTGTCAATTTATGGACTTTTATGTTATATAAATAATTTTCTAAAACAACTTTTTTAATTAAAAGTGCCTTATCCATTAAAATTAACTACTGATGAACAACGTAACGATTAAATTTTACGTTGTAACTTTGACTAAATTCTTCTCTATTGCTCGGCTTTATCTTGATATTTTATCGGAATATTTTAACTGTATCGGTTAACTAGCGGTTTTAAAAATGAATATTTAAATATAAAATAACCTGTATTTTTTAAGCAAAATGTTTATCTTATACACAACATATATGTTACTATAATCTTACTCTACCAATATGGGCATATTAAAGATTTTAAAAAACGTATACACCATTACGTCACGCATGCGTACGCGTTACGTTTCAGCGCGTTTAATCTATGCGTGCTATATTCAATGGTATAATTCATAATGAATATGTTTCAAAGTAATTTTAAATTAAGTAAACGGTGTAATAAATAGTTTAATCTTTTTATGTGCCCTTTTAATAATTTTCGAAAAATTCACCATTAGTTTTTCATTCATTCATTTATTGATGCTCAGCACCTAGATCAATTTCTGGAAAAAATCCTTATATGGCCTATATATTTACCCTACGGACATATGTAGGAATCGTATATGGAAAGCAACTCATCCACTGGAACCATATCTGGAAAACAACCCCAGATATGGGAGCCATATCTGGACAAAAATCTTATGTATGGAAGCCATATTTGGACACAACCACGGATGTTGGAGTCTGAAAATCTGACTCAAATCATTTGAAAATAATTTCATATGTGGAAGAATCTGGACAAAATGTCATATATGTGAGGCATACTTGGACAGAAAGCCCAGATAATGGGCCATATAAGACATGGAAACCATATCTGAATTGATCATATCAAATCTGGAATTTTGATATCGCCAGATCTGGTCAGAAATAACTTTTGCATGCGGGAAACAGGCTAAAAAACATGTATTAAACCAAAAACTAGTCCAAATAAGTACAAATTAAAAACATTCAAAATATAATTTCATGACATAAAAAATGAATAAATGATTTACTTCCTCAAAATAAAACATAAAACAATTACAATGGAAGCAAAGTATTACGATGGATAAGATTCATTTAGTAATATTTGTGTTTAATAGTATTATATGTTTAATACCATTATAGTTGTTTTGTGCAGTAGATCTGTTCAGAAGATTTATCAAGCACTAAATGAAGCAGGTGGTGCTAACGTTATCGCTAAAACTTTATAAGGGGTTCATAAAATATCGCTCGACTCGGTTAGTTCCGAAAATGTATTTTCGTTGCGTATATCAGTTTTAATGTAAGTGGCTTATACAAAATTGTATATAAGACAAAATATATTTCGCATATTATTTAACACGTGAAATTTCAGTTATATTTAGTATATACGTATTTCTACTATATGAATAGTTTTAATAGAGTGAAGAATAATGAGCTACACAGTGAGTTTACAATTTCTAAGGGCTTTTCGGATTTTTAGCGAATTTCCCCTACAGGGAAGAAGCTATTACCGTAGTTGGAATGGTAAGACCTAGGCCTGGGACCATGATAACTTTTCGTTTTGAGGTCCCCAGATGCCAAAAACACCATTCGTTCAAAACTGTATATATTCGTTCAAAACTGTATATATATATATATATATGTGTGTGTGTGTGTGTGTGTGTGTGTGTGTGTGTGTGTGTGTGTGTGTGTGAGCGTGGGTGCTATAACTCTAGTAAAATGATCCTATTTTGATTAAATTTTGGTACAAACATGTAAAGCAATGTTTATGACTTTAATTTCGAAAACCAGCCAGATCGTTCTATCCAAAGGAGTATTTTGGCGGGGTTTTGTACCCCAAAAATAGTTTTTTTGAGTTTTTTACATATAATATTTTAGTAAATCCAATTTTAATTTTCACCATTAAATTCAGCTTAAAAAACAAACAATTTGGTGTTTTGATCATTGCTCTACGTAAATTGGTTACTGAGATATTGAAAGTGCTAAACGAAGTACGTTGTCCAATGTTAAAGCGAAAAAATTGTATATCTTGCTTATTTATCAACTTATCCTGACAAAACTTGGTAAATTACTTCATACTGTTGTGATCTATTGATATTTGCACGAAAAACTATTTTTTTCCGATAGTTTCCGTAGCAGTAAACCTACGTACCCCATGTTATTCTTATGGAGAATAAGTGAAATGTTATCTCCCTTAATTATGAACATAAATTAATAAGATCTGGTATGTGGCTTCACCTAGTTAAGTTATAACAAAAATTTCATAAAAACCCATTTTGAGTGTACCTTGTTTTACCAATCCTGCTGCCTCAGACGCCATGTTATTCTTACAGAGAATAATTAAAATGTCATAAATCATTTATTTATGAATGTATAATGATGAAATTTGGTATATGGTTTTATGTGGTATTAAGATACATATATATGCATTTGAAATTGGCTGAGTACGCAGGTTTGCTGCTACAGGGGTATTTAAGGATAACCCTACGCAGTGTTAAAAATGTATTGCTGATTTGGTTACCTTGGGCAATTGTGATATTTGTCCTCTTATTAAATCTCTATATTTTTTCAATCGCTGTATTACGCTTTGTTTTCGAAATTTGTACTATTCCCTTTGTTAATTTTTTTCTATTTATCACAATTTTACAATTATTATTAGAACTAATAAGAGAAAACTCAATCTCAGATTATTATTAGTTTAATGGCAAGCAATCAGACGTACTTAAATTTGTTTCTAACATGGCTAATAATACTATCAGAATGTTTAGCTGTGAAATGGAAACTCACTTGCGGTTCGAAAGTGTATTATTACAAAACAACAGCTCACCAGCAGACTACAATAAGAGGAGTTTCAATCGCAACCATTTGTTTTTTTAGTAATCTAAGCTTGTAAGGGTTAAACAAATAAACGTATTCGATAACCCAGATGCACTTAGTTAAAAATTAATAGGAAGTGCAGTCCATTACAAACTATATAAAAGGTCGTTTCATAATTTTCTTTTATAAGCTATACACTCATTTTTTATAGTTTATTATTTTTCAGTTTTTTGGCTGAAACTGGTTTTCAATATCATTTTTATATTGTCTAGCCAATCATAAAAATCTCCTACAATCAGTTTTTTGCAGATGTCTTAGGTTTAATATATTTTAGGTAAAGCGTAGATAAATTAATAAAATCTTGAAGGTTGAAAAAAATATAGAATATGAAGCTATTGTTTGTATACAGGAGGTCTCAAATGTCGACCAAACTTCACAGGCTTGTTAAATGGACTATTTCCAACAAAAAATGTGGTATATGTTCATATCATATCCTTCATAGTTTACAAGCTATTGACGTTTTTAATATTTTTTTATAATCTACAAATTGCAATCTCGTGAATCATTTTTAGGCAAGAAAATATTCACGTAGGACCATAAAACTTTTACAGCGTATAAAAATTAACAGTAATTGTAAAGAAATACAGCTTTTAGAAGTTTAATCAAATAAAAGAACTAATTAACGTAATTTATATTTTTATTCATAATCATTTTTACTTGAAATTAATGGCTAATTTCAGAAAAAAAGTTAAAAGAAATCGCTATTACTGATATAAGGGAAATAAATCTTTTAATTTCATAGTAATATTATAATCTGCAATAAAAGGGAAAGCTTTTAAGATATAGGATCACTCTTTAAAGCCGAAACTGTAAACAACAACACTGTTTAAAAGTTAAAAGTTTATTCAAAATATATAATTTAAATTAAAATTGCGATAAATTGTGTTTTAGCGAATTTCCCCTATAGGGAAGAAGCTATTACCGTAGCAGGTGGCATGGTAAGACCTAGGCCCAGGACCATGATAACCTTTCGTTTTGAGGCCCTCAGATGCTAAAAACACCATTCGTTCAAATTCATATATATATATATATATATATATATATATATATATATATACATTAATGTATATGTGTCCGTAGGCCCAATAACTTTAGTAAAAATGGTCCGATCTTGATGAAATTTGGTATAAACGTGTAAGGAAGCATCTATTTTCATGATTTTGAGAACCAGACAGGTCGCTCTACTTTAAAGGGGGTTTGTACTCCAAAAATTGGGTGTTTGAACTGTTTACATGTAATTTTGTTTAAACCCAAACCATTAATTCTGAATTATTATGTTTATACCATCAAATTCAGCTTAAAAAGTTGGTATTTTGATCATCGCTCTACGTTAATTGGTTACCGAGATGTTAAAATTGCTAAATAATGTACGTTGTACAATGTTAATCTTATGGAGAAAATGTAAAATTTAAATCTCTCTTATTAATGAACAAATATTATTGAAACTTGCCATGTGGCTTCATCTGGTTGTGGTCTATTCTTATTTGCACAAAAAACCATTTTTACCGATACTTCTTGCAGCAGCAAACCTGCGTACTCAGCCCCCATGTTATCCTTATGGAGTATAAGTCAATCCTTATGTCTCCCTTAATTATGACATAAATAAAAAAAATTGGTATGTAGTTTCACCTTTTGTTGAGTTATACTGATACTTGCATAAAACCCCATTTGTTATGCTCCTTGTTGAAGCAAACCTGGTACTCATCCCCCATGTTATTCTTATGGAGAATAATTAGAATATGGTATACATCGCTTATTTATGAATTTAGATTGATGAAACTTGGTATGTGGTTTCACCTAGTTGAGTTATATTGATATTTGAATGAAAATCCATATTTTGCGTTTCTTTTGAAGTAAACCTCAGCCCCATGTTATTCTTATGGAGAATGATTCAAATGTTATACATCGCTTATTCATGAATGAATATTGATAAAACTTGGTATGTAGCTTCATCTAGTTGAATTGTATTGATATTTGCATCAAAATTGTGTCAACAAACCTACATACTCATCCCCAATTTTATTCTTATGTAGAATAATTAAAATATCGCTTATTTGTTAATCTATTTTTATGGAACTTGGTAAGCAGCTTCATGTAGTATTAAGACAAAAATGTGCATCGGAAATTCGCTGAGTGCGCAGGTTTGCTGCGACGGGGGAATTTATACAGTATAAAAGTTTTATGGCCCTGCGTGTACATTTTACTGCCTAAACATAATTTATAGTATTGTAATACACAGATTTAATAACATATTAAAAATACCCCCGTAGCAGCAAACCTGCGTACTCAGCGAATTTCCAATGCATATATATGTATATTAATACCACATAAAGCCACATACCAAGTTTCATCAATATACATTCATAAATAAACGATTTATGACATTTTAATTATTCTCCATAAGAATAACATGGCAGCTGAGTATGCAGGTTTGCTGAAGCAAGGAACACAAAAAATGGGGTTATATACTAATAACAATACAACTCATGTAGGTAAAGCCACATACCAAATTTCATTAATTTATTTTCATAATGAAGGCAGATAACACGTTACTTATTCTCCATAAGAATAACATGGGGCTGAGTACGCAGGTTTGCTGCTACGGGAGCCTTGGGTAAAAAATTGTCTTTTTGAGCAAATATCAATGGTTCACAACCAGATGAAGCCGTATACCAAGTTTCGTCAGTATACGTTGATAAATAGGCGAGATATAACATTTTTCTTTTTCCTCCATAAGAATAACATTAGACAACGTACTGTGTTTAGCACTTTCAATATCTCGGTAACCAATTGACGTAGAGAAATGATCAAAATACCAAATTGTGTGTTTTTTTAAGCTGAATCCAATAGTGAAAACTAAAATTTGAATATTTCAAAAATTATATGTGAAAAATTCGAAAAACCCATTTTTGGGGTACAAACCCCCCCCCAAAATACCCCTTCGGGTAGAGCGATCTGGCTGGTTTTCGAACTTAAAGTCATAAATGTTGCTTTACACGTTTATACCAAATTTCATCAAAATCGGATCATTTTTACGAGAGTTATCGTGCTCACGGACACATATATATATAGATATATATATACCCCCGTAGCAGCAAACCTGCGTACTCAGCGAATTTCCAATGCATATATATGTATCTTAATACCACATAAAGCCACATACCAAGTTTCATCAATATACATTCATAAATAAACGATTTATGACATTTTAATTATTCTCCATAAGAATAACATGGCGGCTGAGTATGCAGGTGTGCTGAAGCAAGGAGTACAAAAAATGGGGTTTTATACAAATATCAATACAACTCATGTAGGTAAAGCCACATACCAAATTTCATTAATTTATTTTCATAATGAAGGGAGATAACACGTTACTTATTCTCCATAAGAATAACATGGGGCTGAGTACGCAGGTTTGCTGCTACGGGAGCCATTAATAAAAAAATTTTTTTTTTGGAAATATCAATGGTCCACAACCAGATAAAGCCGTATACCAAGTTTCGTCAGTATACGTTCATAAATAAGCGAGATATAAAATTTTTATTTTCCTCCATAAGAATAACATTAGACAACGTACTGTGTTTAGCACTTTCAATATCTCGGTAACCAATTGACGTAGAGAAATGATCAAAATACCAAATTGTGTGTTTTTTTTAAGCTGAATCCAATGGGAAACACTAAAATTTGACTATTTCCAAAATTATATATAAAGAATTCGAAAAACCCATTTTTGGGGTACAAAACCCCCCCAAAATACCCCTTTGGATAGAGCGATCTGGCTGGTTTTCGAACTTAAAGTCATAAATGTTGCTTTACACGTTTATACCAGATTTCATCAAAATCGGATAATTTTTACGAGAGTTATCGTGCTCACGGACACACATATATATATATATATATATATATATATAGATATATATATATAGATATATATATATATAGATATATATATATATATATAGATATATATATATACAGTTTCGAACGAATGGTGTTTTTGGGGTCTGGGGACCTCAAAACGAAAAGTTATCATGGTCCCGGGCCTAGGTCTTACCATGCCGACTACGGTAATAGCTTCTTCCCTATAGGGGAAATTCGCTAATACCAATAGCAAGTAAATTATGAAGAATATGATAAAATAATATATGACATTTTTTGTTGGAAATAGTCCATATAACAAGCCTGTGAAGTTTGGTCGTCGACTTTTGAGACATCTTGTATATTTACTTTTATGTAGATTTTTATTTTGTATTAAAAAAACAGTTATAACCATTTATACAAATGTCAATGTAACAAACTTGTCTACTGATTGACGTATAATTTTGTTAAATCATCCATAGCTAAGCAGCCCCATGTTATTCTTATGGAGAATCATTCAAATGTTATACATCGCTTATTCATGAATGAATATTGATAAAACTTGGTATGTAGCTTCATCTAGTTGAATTGTATTGATATTTGCATCACAATTGTGTCAACAAACCTACATACGCATCCCCAATTTTATTCTTATGTAGAATAATTAAAATATCGCTTATTCGTTAATATATTTTTATGGAACTTGGTAAGCAGCTTCATGTAGTATTAAGACAAAAATTTGCATCGGAAATTCGCTGAGTGCGCAGGTTTGCTGCGACGGGGGAATTTATACAATATAAAAGTTTTATGGCCCTGCGTGTACATTTTACTGCCTAAACATAATTTTTAATGTTGTAATATACAGATTTAAAAACATTTTAAAAACACCAATAGCAAGTAAATTATGAAGAATATGATAAAATAATATATGTCATTTTTTGTTGGAAATAGTCCATATAAAAAGCCTGTGAAGTTTGGTCGTCGACTTTTGAGACATCTTGTATATTTACTTTTATTTAGATTTTTATTTTGTATTAAAAAAAACAGTTATAACCATTTATACAAATGTCATTGTAACAAACTTGTCTAGTGATTGACGTATAATTTTGTTAAATCATCCATAGCTAAGCATGACCATCTTTATGCGGTAGTTTTCATCGTAGCTAGAGCTTTCATTTTGGGAAATAAAAACAAAATATTAGACGTCATTAATCTTATCATTTATAAAAGCAAGGGTTTAGGGGAAACCGAGGCAATAAATATAGACTAATGTTGCTAGAGCGCTCCAACACTGCGTAACAAATGACCGACTGAGAGTGAAGTATTCCTGATGTTTTATATTCTTATTTCAAAACCCGCGCCGTACATATAAGCTTAATTGATAACGGTACAGCGTTGTTTTTAAAATTAGTCTTTAGGGAATAATTATTTTCCAATCTTGATATTATGATAGTACATTTAGAGCACAAGCTTTTCTATTACAATATGTTAGGTAGATGGAATAAAATGTTAGCTGTGTTTATACTCTGTAGATTCTTTACCTTATATAGCGCATTATTCATTCGTATACAGATCACATTATTTTTTCTTTTGTTATAAATTAGTAATTTGATATTACCATAGTAGTTGTTTAACTTCTCTTCGGATTCACATTATGTTGGAGTTAGATAAAGGAGGTCGTCAAATCATTATCAGTTGTTGCATGCTGTGATCAGCTTGACCATCTTGTCTTCAGTTAATTTAAAACCTGCTATACCATCTTTGAATTGGTAAAATTTAGTCTAAAATAAGACAATTTAAAATGATATAGTTCACAGATACTGTTATTTTATAGATAATATACTGAGATACACTATGATACACAAAAAATATAAACAATACCTAAAATGAATTATAGGTTTTCGTAGGTTTTCAATATTTTTAAAGTTTTTTCAAAAAGAATTTTTCTTTTCTGAGTAGCAACGTACCACCTGCTACCACGGTTCTGATAACCCTATTTGCGGTACTCGGCTAATTCTATTCCATTCCAAAGGTCCAGTGGCAGGTTGTGAATGTTTAAAGCAAATATCACATATTAAATATTAGTTTAACCTATTGTTTAGGGAGCTAATTTTAGTTCTCTTTTCCATTGTAATTTTTATGTTTTGGCATGCACCTAAAAATTTTATTTAAAAATCAAGCTGTATACAGTTATTTTTTATTAATAGAATACACTTTTTTTTAATTCAAAAACTCGGTCACAATCCTTATAGCTCTCCCAACTTCCATAAACTCTAAAAAAACTAGCTTAATAGTCCATAAGAATATAAGCTGTAACGTAGATAAATGATTTTTGAGAACTTGTTGATAAAAATAAGCGCAGGAAGCAGGTTAAACTCAATAGTTTTTACTTTTTTCTTTTATTTAATATTAAAAGTTTCCTTACGAAATATTTATGTGTAATTTCTTTCAATATTGACATATTTAAGACCAACGTTGCCCTGTGGCTTCCCTATTATTGATATCTAGAGGCCCTTTAATAACTTTCACGAGACCAGCTTCGACAAATATTTACCCGCATCACACTTTAACTTAAGACGTCAAAGTTTTATATAACGTACAAATGAAAAAATCCAAAATTATTTTGTTATTTGCTAAACCCTAGATCATAGTTTCTGTTCTAAGTCAAGCATCTTGTGTGGATTAGCAGACTGGTTCTATAGATAAATGTAATGTAGATGGGTAAGAAGAACTATAACGTGAGTGGGAAGCTTAATGTGTGAACCCAGAGTTCTGCCATTGAAGTGTATGTTAAATACGGAAATATTGGTTATCTTAAGACAAATTACCATATGGTTTAGAAAATGTATAATACTTTTAAACTTTTGGAAAATATTCTGTCAAAAAGTGGCCAAACTACAAAAAAACCATTACTTCTTCATCGAACCACTCAGTTAAAGGGAGGTTTCTAGAGTTTCTAGATTATTCTCAATAAATTTAAATTTTGTACTGAAATAAACTACGTCTAAATATACTTATTGCAAAATTTAATTTCCACATATTTCTGTAAATGTACTAAAACCTAAGGGCATGTTGCGATGGTAATAGGCTTAGTAAAAATAGTGGATAAATTTTGCCTCACATTCATTATAAGGAAAATGATAAGGAAAGGAAAAAGAATATTTTCCTTAGATTGCTGTGTGAAGCCCGCCTGAAAGCAAACTGAAATGAAGGGGTTTAAAGAGAAACCTCCGCATTTTATAAATTAATAAAGTGGACTTAAATTAGACGTGTGCACAGTATTAATTTATTTTAAAATAAATGATAATTCCCTTGCTTTGGCAACCGTTAACTTATTATTGTGTGCGGTTCCAGATTGAAACAAGATCTGCAGTAGTAAAGATAACGTAGTCACATACAATGATGACTAAGCCAAGGTATAAATTACACTAGGTGTATGCTTATTCCTCTCGTATAAGGATAATCGAAACACATGATCAAACTTAAATCGAGTCTCATAAAAGATCCAAGATCTGATTTGAGTAACATTATCAGAATACGTTCTGGTATCATTTAACTGCCCCCAGAATCCGGGTTTTACGTCTATATAGCTATAGTCATAGCCACTTCTTCCTTATAAATTCTCGAGTTATTTTGGTTACAGACACGCCAGTTGAGTTGATTCTCTTACCAGTTTAATCAGTAAAGTTATGTAGAGTAAAGATAAACATCACTTCGTTCGATTATCCAATTATAAAATTAGAGCTAATTAGAGCTAATTAATAAAATTACCTCTAATATATTATACATTTATTGTAATCAAAATGACAATTCACAGTGTAGGTTTAAATACCCCCATCGCAGCAAACCTGCATACTCAGCGAATTTCCAATGAATATATAACATAACACATTAAAACACTTAACACGATTCATAAGAAATGTATTCACAAACAAGCGATATTTAAAATATTAATTATTCTCCATAAGAATAACATTGGGGATGAGTACGCAGGTTTGCTGCAACAAGGCACACAAAATAATGCTCTGTCTCCCTTAATTATGAACATAAATGAATAAAAACTGGTATACGACTTCACCTAGTTGAGTTATATTGATATTAGCGTAAAAACCCATTTTTGTGTTCCTTGTAGCAAACCTGCGTACTCAGCCCCAATGTTATTCTTAAGGAGAATAATTAAAATTGTATATATCGCTTGCTTGTGAATATATTTTTATGAAACTTGGTAAGTGGCTTTAGGAAGTATTAAGACATTTATATCTCCATTGCAAATTCGCTGAGTACGCAGGGTTGCTGCTACGGGGTCATTGATTAAGCCGTTATATGTGTATGAATTTAATTATTCGTCACATAAATAAGTGTGAACTACTATTAAAGGAAGTCAACATAACAAAATTTGCAAACCTGTTTTGGAGTAAATATGAAAAATGTTCATGGTTTTTCATTTGAGTACAAAATAAATAGACTATTAAGTAACAGATTTATAGCGTTTTGGTTACTTAAATTCGAATAGCAAGTTCTCAAGAAAACTTCCCAAGTTAATTCATACAATGGCTTGCCTCATATTGCTATATAAATTAAAATATACTTCAGTACATTTTAATGAAATGTCGATTTCCAAAACATTTTATTTGTGTCAGATAAATTTAGTTCAATGTAGAATCTCAGGTCATCAATTAGGTCTGATTTTGTCCGTAGCGAATATTAAATGCAAAACTATTAATATTAAATATAATTGGTAAAGTAAAACTAGTACCACTATGTCCATAAAATGCCATGTTAAAGAAGACCTATGGAAACATTAAATATCCATAATCATAAAACTCTTCACAGAATTGCCTAAGTTTCATGGAAGGGCTTCTAAATGTCTGGGCTATTACAATAGACCCATTATTATGTCCATTATTGTTATGAAATCACCAAATATCAAACTAAAACGTCGATTGGATTTACGTAATGCATTTAACTCTAAAAAGGTATACATATGTTTTTAGAGAATATTTTTGTAAGTAAATTCAAAAAAAGCGCTATCAAATTATGTACATATAGACGTTTAGGATTCCTTATACAATGACGAACATATTTTAAATTAATTTTAAATTCGTAATAAGTTCAAACACATGATTAGGTTAATCATGTCTTTGAAGTTAGGTCAATCAGTTATAATTGATAGTTATAACATATTTTTTTCAATAGGAATTTCTGTCTTCAATATTTCCTCCTGTAATGTATGGTACAGTTCAATGGGTCTTAAGAATGTATAACTTTTTAAGTGGCCTGCCCATGATAGCGGGAAACTCAACTTTCTAAAACAATAACTAATTGCACAAGGAGTTATAGCATTCATTAACTTCGTGGACGGAAATAAAGTTTAGATTTGTGATGCAATGAGTGCAATTTATCGAAATTTGTTTGTGCTCTTAAACATAAATTTTCACTCTAAAAGTGGAATTTCCCAGTGAAACTGATTATAATGCAAATAAACGTATCAGGAGTATATTGTTATATTGATAGCTACATGCAATATGTGGATCACTCATTGTAGTATACAGTTTTAGATTGTATATGATTGTCTCAAGTGCACAATTATCGTTATTTAATACAGTCAGCTATCTGCGAATTAAAAGGGATCATTAAAATATGAAATAATATTTAAATATTCATTGGTTAAGAAGCAATTCTTAAACAATATAAACTATGTTCGTACGAATATCATGTTACGATTCTCTGTCTCTATCATCAAGAACATATTACACAGTACCTACTGTTCTTAAAAGACTGATTGGTTTCTCAGCAGGTTTAAACTATGCGCACTATATTCCACTATATAACTTGTAGTACTTCTGTATTGATAACTAAACAAACTATATGATAAAAATAGAGCACAAACATACATTGATTAGAAAGCTAACCCGCTTAAATTATAAACGAGTTCGCACGCAGCACGCTGACGTGAGGGAAGTGAATTTCCACATAAGAAACTTGTAAAACTCAAAATAAGTGTAAAAACATACGTTTGTCCAATTTTTATTGAAATCTGAAAACATTTATTTTTTGGCTGTTCTGATACTCCTGGTTTCATTTACTTGCAAAGCTGATGAGAATACAATTTTGCGCATTATAAGGTTAGGAAAAGGTCCAGACAGGCTTGAAAGTAGGCGTGAGGTTGCTGGGGATGATAAAAGTACTCTAACTTAGGAATAACAGGCTTTTCTAGTGTAAAAACCCCATAAGACAATGTACTGTGTTTAGTCGATACACATTTTCTTTAATAACTCGGTAAATATTTATGCTAGAATGACGGAAGAGGGCTTAAAACTTTTACCTCACTAATTCCCATCCTTTTACATGCATTGGTTTTACATCTGGGGCTTTTATGACCCTTTTAGCGCCCAAAAACTTGAAATTTGAAAGATTAATCCCCAAAAAAGGGGTTTGGATTTTTCCGATTGTTTTGCCCAATGAACTTGTCCAACTGATTACAGAAAGGAACGTCCCTACCAAATTTGAAGTAAGTCGGACAACAAATGCGACCGCTAGAGTGCAAACACACATATATATATATATATATATATATATATATATATATATGTCTATATATATATATATATAAAATTTTGAACGACCCCCCAAAACGTGTTCAGGGGGTCACGTTAGGAACTTCTACGGTGGTCCCGGGCTTAAGTTTCACCGTGCGGGTCATGCTAATAGTTCACTTTCCAAAGGAAATTCACTAATTAAAAGTTATAGTTATAATTTATAAATTTTGTAATATTTATTAATAAATCGTTTTCTTTAACATTGCCATTGTTTTATTAAATGTTTAACGTAATTATAAGTAAATGATTGAAGTAGACCTGGTTTACAATTTCTTGAGCACTCACATAAGCAGCAGATGTTCACGTTGCTAGTAAAACTGTATAAGGGCTTCATCAAATTCCGTTAGGCTCGGTGAGTTCTAAGACGTATTTCTACTTGGTATGATAGTTAAAATCTTTATATCAATTTATGAAACTCGTAAATTAAAATTATGTTTATTTTTTGATTTATTTGGACTTTACCTATCACTTCTAGTGTTTAAAACTACACTACGTTTCGGGAGGTAAGGAAACTCCTCCCGTTATCAAGTGAACCCTACTTACATATCAAATTCTCACACCTAACTAACCAACATTTTTTATTTTTAAATATTTGCCTTTTAAATTTTAATTTGCACTAACACAAAGATAACAAATATATATACAAATAATCGAATACAATTCACTAACACGACATTTATATATACACCTAACTAACCTACATTTTTTTGGATTTTTTAAAATATTTTCCTTTACATTTTAATTTACACTAACACAAAGATAACAAATATATATACAAAAAATCGAATACAATACACTAACACAACACTTATATATACGAACAAATGGAAAACTGACAATACATTACCTGTTCATTATTGTCAGTTTTCCATTTGTTCGTATATATAAGTGTTGTTTTAGTGTATAGTATTAGATTTTTTGTATATATATATTTGTTATCTTTGTGTTAGTGCAAATTAAAATATAAAAGAAAAGTATTTAAAAATCAAAAAAATGTAGGTTAGTTAGGTGTAAGAATTTGATATGTAGATGTAAGTAGGGTTCACTTGATAACGGGAGGAGTTTCCTTACCTCCCGAAACGTAGTGTAGTTTTAAACACTAGAAGCGATAGGTAAAGTCCAAATAAATCAAAAAATAAATTCAAATCTATCGCTATTATGAGTTTCAAAAATACAGTTAAAATTATGTATTAGTAATAGTAGTGATTAGTAGGTGGTGGTAGTAGTAGTACATACATAGTGCATATAGGTAGTACATATTTAACACTACATTTCAGTTGCAATAATGCTAATATTTATTAAAAATAATCTTAACTTAAACATTCAAGTTTTAAACTGATTTAATAACCTTGTGAAACAATTTGCTTTTCATTTTAATGAACATTGCTAAATAGATTTTTAAATAATTGTTTAAATAAAAAATCTATATGAACTACAGCAAAATACAAGGGATTATCAAGTATATTTTTTTAATATTTGTTATATTATAATTTCACTATACATAACCATTTTAGGTAGTTATTATGGTAAACCTTTTTATATACAATTTATTTGCATTAACCTCTTGAATATTAATATGATGTAGCTCCCAGTAATATGTTTTTCAGAGGCGTATTAGCTGTTGGTAAAATTATTTAAGACAAATCGAAGAGCAAAGAAAAAACTCAGTATAGTATTTATATTGTTAGAAATTGAACTAATATGCAGGTACTTATGATTAGCTAGGAAGTTCATGTACATTATTATGGCATTTAAAGTTGTTATAAGTGATCAGTTTTAGATCTGGAATAAACCCAATGCATGGTTTCTGTTTTACAAGTTTGAGTTTAAATAAAACAATGAACATTAAGAGAATAAAATCGGATAACATGAAGAAACATAACAAATGACCACTGTTGAGAAAGTGACGTGGATCTGATTGTCTTCTGGGAGCTCAGTAACATCCTTGAAACCGTTTGTGCTTCAAAAATGTTGTTGATAAGTATACAAATTTAAAAATGTTTCTTCAGCCTTTTTTACCTATACTTTCTATACAATAACGGCGAGGTATACAAAATATAATCTGTCTGTACAAGTTATAAGACATCTTAAATTTGTAAAATATCACGTTAAAGACCCCTGGACTATAATCAAGACTTAAATATGTTGTGATAAGTCCGTCAATAGTCCAAATGTGTTAAATAAAATTATGCTGGCATGTTTCATTGCATGTGCATCATTAGCAAAGCTGGCAACGGAACATGTCTACATAAGAGGTAAGATTGGGGTAAGAGGTAAGATAACCTATTATAATCTTAGATGTGACATGGAATAAGCTACATATTTTATGTAAGCATAACTCAAATTGTAATCAAGTAACTATTAAATATTGATTTTGTACTACTATTTTTTCAAGCCCATTGAAGGGTGCAATAATCCTATTTTATTCAATAAAATATGAAGCTGGAACCGATTAATCAATTTAAAAACTAGTCTAATACAACTCAATGAACAATATTTTTGTGGGACTTACACTTTAAAGGTCCAAAACAAAATAATTATATTACATAACCATATGATATATGATATATGATATGATATGATATGATATATGATATGATGTATGATATAATGTATAATGTTATATCAAAGAAATTGCATATTGAATGTCTACGTATTCAAACAAACAATATATTACAACCAGTTAAATGTTTTACAAATAATACCGGACACGGCAGCTCAGAGGTAGAGTGCTGCCTATGGCGATGGGCAGTTGAAATCTATATACTGTATATTTATATATACAGGGTGTCCCGGAACCCTCTGGAACATTTTATAAAACATTGTTCCTTAGGTTGGGAAAAATATATTTCAGAATATAAATATGGGTCTCCGGTGACTAGTTTTCCGTCGGTTGGTCTGTATGTGTTTTTTACTTAATACGTTATATCTTAGGAACATCTGAAGATATCGACTTCAAAATTGGTACATGTATTACATCTAATAAGACCGATTGTTTTATGAAATATCAAGTTTCTACTTTGTACCATTTCAAAATGGCGTCCATTTTTGTTTTTTAAAGCTAAATATCTTAAAACCCGTAAAATTTATGAAACATTTGTAAGAGTCAAGAAAGTTATGGCATTTGTTCCAAAAAGTAATTATATGAATATATTAAATATAGGATAATAACTAACTGTGTTGTTGTTATTTGTATAAGTTAAAACATTATTTGTTGTAATTTCTGGGCTGAAACATCATGTTTTATGTTATAAAAATAACAACAACTCAGTTATTTATTATCCTATAGTTAATATATTTATATCATTACTTTTAAGACGATATTCCACTACTTGTTTGAAGGATATAGTTTTTTCATGAATTTTACGGTTTTTAAGATATTTAGCTTTGAAAAACAAAAATGGCAACCATATTGAAATGGTACAAAGTAGAAACTTGATATTTTATAACAAAATGGGTCTTATTAAATTTAATACACTTACCCAGTTTGAAGTTGATATCTTTGAAGTTTCCTAAGATATAACATATTAATCGAAAAACTCATACAGACCAACAGACGGAAAACTGCTCACCAGAGACCCATGTTTATATTGTGAAATATGTTTGTCCTAAGGAACATTTTTTTATAAAATGTTCAAAAGAGTTTCGGGACACCCTGTATGTGTGTGTGTGTGTGTGTGTGTGTGTGTGTGTGTGTGTGTGTGTGTGTGTGTGTTTTAAAATTAATCATAAACAAAGTGTCATTATCACAGAACTTATGCATAAGTTAAATATAAAGAAATAAATACAGTTATTTAGTCCAACTATTAATAATCAGACTTACTGAGATTAGAGGGTTTATGTTTATGTTTATGTGTTGTTAAAGGGACGGATTCAGAGATACAAAGATTCAAAGATCCTCACACGTCAACCGAAGCTTATTGTGTGTCCCTAGTACGTTAGTATGGCAAACCAATGCCCGTACCCTTTACGAGATCCAGGAGTTTTTTACCAATACTAGCGTCCCTTTCATCACCTGGTTGCTTACAACCAGACAGAGCCCTTCTCCTTGCCCCGAGTCTCTCGCAGTCCAGTATGATGTGCTTGGCAGTCTCTTCAGACTGATTGCAGAGCCTACACACCTGACTTTCATTTCTGAGTCCGAGAGTGTGGAGATGTTTCCTGAAATGGCCATGTCCAGTTATCAGAGCAATCAACTGCTTAACCCGACCTCTGCCCAACCTCACCAACCAGTTAGTGAAGTAAGAGCTAGTATCTGCTAGCAGCCTTTTGCCAAGTGCTTGACCAGTATGACCTTGCCATTGCTGGCGATGTAAGTCCCTGGACCATTTGTATATTGTGTGAAAAGCAGTTGTTTTGCTTATGCCACAGCTTGGCTCTGGACCAAAGAACGGCATACCGGAACCTCTTTTAGCAAGCTTATCTGCACACTCATTGCCACCTATGCCTACATGGCCAGGTACCCAACCAAGATGCACCGAGTTGCGTGTCGCGAGTTTGCAGAGAGTGTTGTAACATTCCCACACCAATTTTGACTTGATTTCGTTGGAGTCAAGAGCCTTGAGGGCAGCCTGACAATCTGACAAGATTACTATATGCCTGTAATAATAATAATAATAATAACTATATGCCTGTCGCAATAGCGTCTGGCAATGCCGAGATTGGCACAAACCATGATGCCACAAATTTCTGCTTGAAAAATAGTACAGTGTTGTCCCAGACTTGCACAGAGTTCTGTTCTAGGTGATTAACTGTACACCCCGTAGCCAGATTTTCCTTCAATGAGAGAGCCGTCCGTGTACCAGACAAGCCTGCCCTTCCTGGAATAGGGCCCTTCCTCAGATGTCCACTCTTCTCTGGAGCAGAATCCAACAGAAAAAGGTTTAGTGAAAACCATCTCCGTACTCATGACATCTGATGTCATATCAAGCACAGGGTTTTGAGCAACAGCTTTGGTGATGGTGCAATGGCCTGTTCCAGATTAGAGGGTTGGGATGATTATAAGACTTAAGGAAGAAAATTAAAAACCTATATTTAATAGGTTTTTAATCAAGGATCTTACGCTTTTCGGTCTCCATTGCTTGGTCGCTTTTCCTCCTGCTGGTTCTTACTTGAAGACTGTTTTAATATGAATATTTAAAATAACACTTTATCAATTTAATAAACATAATCAAGCGATTTGTATAAGATAACTTGTAAGAGTGTACGTTTGAGAGAAATTGATGCAATGAGTAAAGGTGACTGAAATGTACCTCTGATAGGCATTAACAAATAATCTAAGAGCAAAGATGTGTTTATACTGATTTTGTTTTTTATTCTAAAGTAAACTATTCGGCTTTCTTACAAGTATAATACTACCTGCTTTATTTTTCTATGATAATACCTAGATATTGTTGTTTAATAAAGACTTTAGTGCCTTTAATAATAAAATTCGAGGGTATTACTGAAGCTCTGTAGTATGAAATATCGTACTTGATCAGAAAACTATTTCTTAAAAGACACATTAAGATATTGCTAAAACACAAATTGATATTATGTTGAAGTCTTCATGAATCACAACTAGACTGATTATCGGAATAGTACGCATCAAGATCAACAGACTTATGATGTTTGAGTACATCCAAACCAATATACAATTAAATAGCTAGCCTGCTTGTGTTTGAATCCACCAATAGTCTATGTCTTCAGTTATTTACTGGTTACCCCAACCCAACACAGCTATCCTTACATAACTAAAGATGTTCAGAACAATACCAACACAGAGAAGATAACAAACTGTCTTTTCTGCAAGAAAACAGTCCTTGGAATCTTTAAGTAAATATTAATCTTTCATTGAAACTAACATTAAACACTAAACTATCAAATTTCATAAACACATTTGTACTGAAATAATTCAAATCGGTTAGTATAATTTGTTACTTTACGTGACCGGGTGCTTAGCTCTTGATAAAGCAAGGACAGATTCACTATGACAAAAGCCGTTTACCAAGAGAAAACTATCTATCGGGATAAATATCAAAGTTATGTTTTAAAAAATATATGCTTTTCCTACAGTTACCTAACAATGTACATGTTCTCTCACTGATTTGAGAAAGCAAAGTGGCCAATTCGCTCATCAGTGAGACAATGTTAACATTGTCTCACTCTAATTACTTTGTCTCACTCCAGATTTGCAACGTGAAGGCACGAAATAGTGAGCGCGTAACATGCAGACAAGGTCGTATGCGCGCGAAATACGTTGGCAGCACTGGCTGTAAATCAGCTGGTCAGCTGTTGTACTGTTGTATTTGTCACAACACTTCCGGTCACGGCAGAAGCCACCATTTCATTGATTTGCCATTTGTAAACATCGAAGGTGGTTTTGCTGTCGCAAAATGGACGTTAATGACGATTTTAGTAATAATAGTTCACCAGAAGAATCTTGTACTCCAGAAGAATTAAAAAATGTGGCGAGGAATGTGTCTCTAAATCTTCTTCCAAAATGTCATATTAAAAGTTCACTTCTGTGTAAAAATATGTTACGTTTCTTTACCAATTTACAGTAGAACCTCGATAACACGACTGTCAAGGGGATCTCTAAAATAGTCTTCTTAGCGAGGTGCACTTGTAATTGAGGGTCGTGTTATCAAGGTTGTTTTCACAACAAGACGTGCTATCGAGGTCACAGACTTTTTGCTATACCTAGCACATTTTTTATGAAACATTTCTAATTTTGTTTTAAGCAGAAAATTACCGTATAAATCAGTCATAAATAAAAGAACACACGTACAAGTAAAACAAACTTCTTTATGATTGCCATATAACAATACAATTACATTATTAAAATTGATTGAAAAATAATATGCCTAGTAAAGTTTATAATTAGGCTGTAATATTCATTTTAGAAAATTAATATTACCGTAAATTGTTCATTGTAGGCCTACTACTGTGATAAGTTTTCTTATTCAATAAAATACTATGCAGAACTTACGGCAGTAAGAAAAAATCAACCGACTCAGTTCACTAAAGTATAGAGTTACAGTACCTTAACCTATTGTGAAATACTGATTTGACCCGTGATAGATAAGGAAAGGCCGGTAGGGGAGGGGGGATAGAGAAGCAGGGGTTTTCCGGTTGAGACCTGAGCCCAAGACGTTGTTGTTTACTTCAAAACATCCGATCTAACCGTGGGAACTATGCGTGAGAAAGGTCGAGTCGTGCTATAAAGGTTCCGTAACGCAAAACGGCGCGCTATTGAGGTTAGAGTCGCGAAATAAAGGTTCACTTACCCAAAAAAGCGTGTTATTGAGGTGGGAGTCGTGCTATAGAGGTTCAGTTATTTAAAAAGACGCGCTATAGAGGTTTATTTATTACTAATATGAAATGACAAAAAGACGTGCTATCGAGGTATTTATTTGAAAGTGATTCGTGTTGTAGAGGTATTTATAACATTGAGTGTTATGGGAGATTCACGGGGATTAGAAAATCAGACTCATTATCGAGGTTTTCGTCTTATCGAGGGTCGCCTTAGCGAGTTTCTACTGTATTTGCTTTATGGTAACTGTAGGAAAAATATAATGTGCAACTCGAGTGCAAAGTGCAATCGCCTCACTCGAGAAACCATTCCTCACTCGCCTACGGCTCGTGAGTAAGGATTTCTCTCGAGTGAGGCAATTGCTCACTTTGCTCACTAGTTGCACAAATAACTATTTTACGCTTATTTTAGAAAATAATTGAATTAATACCAAGAATAGCTTCTGGTTGAGATGATTCGATCTCGTGGCCAATAAACCGTGTGGCTAGTGTAATCGTCATCGGAAATTACCCTTTGATAGATCATATCATCAGTCAGTTTCTAATGTATTGGCTGGTAATGAATCCTAGGGGTAAAGGATGTTATACCTTGGTATGCTGCGCGTATAAGACTTGAGTCCCACACTACAGGATTAATTGCACCGGGAAGGTACGTGCTTTATAAAAATGTCCGAGCTGATAAATGCACTGAGAAAGAGACATGTGTACTGAAATTCAATTTACTTCCTGTTAAAAAAAGAAATTTATTAAATCAAAAAGGTTACCTTGTTGTAAGGGCATTATAAAACACATCACCAACCATCCCAATTCACTTCCATGCAGAACTTGGCTTCAATAAAGTTATTTTCTCTACAGATACTAAGAAATAATCAAAATTTCAATGTAGATAAACAGTTGTAAAATATCATAATTTTAATAAAGAAGCTTAGTTCATTCAATTTAGTTCAGAAGAGTCAGGAATACAATTCTACATTCTTTATGCTATGCCTGAATTCACTTATTTAATAATGTGATTTGTGGAGCCACAACTCGTATTCGTTATATTAAACCCTTTAAACTGATTGAATGGAAGTCGAGTCAGACGTAATTTGGATTTAATGTTCACTGGGACTTGTTTGACTTTAATTTACCAACCCTGCGATGTAAGGGATCAAGCATAAACCTTTTATACATTGGTTGTTTACAAAACAGCAAACGGGTGTAGCGAATATTTCGTTTATAACGAAACAGACACTAGAAAAACTATAATTCTATAAATTGTTTAACTTCTATCCTAAATTAAATGTATTTTCCTAATAATTGTGTACAAACCATTAACCTTAAAAAATAACTCTTAACACAAAGTAAATATATAACTCCTCTGCATATTTAGTGGTTATTCACATCTCATTATTAGTTAGATAATAATTATTAAACTTCCCTTCCTGCAAATAGTCATAAATTAGAGCCAAATTTAATCAGTTATAGTATTTCACCTGATCTTTAGCAGCAGTTGGTGCTGTTTATTGTTACTTCGCTTTATAGATCGGTGCTCGCTTAGGAACCACAACAACAACCAACACAACGACCTTTGCAAAGGCATAAAGGTTATACGGGGTGGATTTTAAATTAGTTCCACTTAATTTGTTTTACACGTTTTCTAAAATATCACCCCGTACCCCGTCGACCATTGTTGGATAGTAAGTACTTTTTTATGACTAAGTAAAAGTTTCGGGTCGCTATCTTGGAACCCCTTATCTTTTATATTATTAAAAGAGTTTCTTGATTTTTGTTTGGCAATTTTAGGCCTCTAAAGTTATTAATTTTCTTACATGTTTGGTATCAATTAAAAGCTGTAACCCTCAAGATGTGCCTTTTTTTAGCGAATTTCCCCTAAAGGGGAGAAGATATTACCGTAGGTCACATGGTGAGACTTAAGCCTGAGACCATGATAACTTTTTGTTTTGAGTTCCCCAGAAGACAAAAACACTATTCGTTCAAATGTATATATATGTATATATATGTATATATATGTATATATATGTATATATATATATATCTATATATGTGTCCGTGAATGCGATAACTTGAGTAAAAAACATCCGATATTGATGAAATTTGGCTCAAATGTGTAAAGTAACATTTATGACTTTAAGTTCGAAAACCAGAAAAATCGGACCATGGGAAGGGGGGTTTATGGGGGTTTTAAATTTTCCAAAAATCATTTTTTTGCATTTTTCACCCTACAATTTTTAGAACATTTAATTTTGGTTTTGACCATGTTATAGAGCTTAAAAAACAAATAATATAGTATTTTGAATTGTTAACCTAGGTTAAGTGGTTGCGGAAAAAATCCAAAAAACCTGCTCATAAAATTTCCCACGTTAATCTTATGGGAAAAAGGTTTTTGGCTTTTCCTCAATTAATTTTACTTTAATCTTAAAATTTGCTTTTACCAATCACTTCAGCTCCACAAAGCAATCATTTTGGTGTTTATATTGTGATTCTACGTCCAACCGTTGCAGAGATATTCAAAGTGCTAAACACAGTACGTTTTCCAATGTTATCCTTATGGAGAATGAATAAAATTTGATATCTCGATTATTTATGAATGTATATTGATGAAACTTGGTATGTGGCTTCATGTTGTACTGGTATATTGATATTTGCACAACAAATAAATTTGTTGTTTATTGTCCCCGTAGCAGCGAACCTGCATACTCAGCCCTAATGTTATTCTTATGGAGAATATGTAAAGTTTTATATCTCCCTTAATTATGAACATAAATTAATAAAACTTGGTAAGTAGCTTCACCTGGTTCAGTTCTATTGATAATTGCATAAAAACTAAGTTATATTTTTATCTTCCTCGTTGCTGCAAACCTGCATACTCAGTCGCAATGTTATTCTTATGGAGAATAAATAAAATGTTATAAATCACTTATTTATAAATGCATTTTTGTGAAACTTGGTAAGTGGCTTTATGTATTAGTGAAAAACATATAAATGCATTGGAAATTCGCTGAGTACGCAGGTTTGCTGCGACGGGGGTATTTTTTTTTTTAAGAACATCCACCTCAGGGTCCCACTCAAAGGAGCTTATAAGTCCAATGTTAAACTTATGAAGTTATATTTTATTTAGTCAAACAGCTGATCATAATGGAAACATTTCAAAACATCTGGCCCACAATATTCCCGGCAGATAGTATCAGCTAGTATTGGATTAAAATATGTTATTAAAAGAAAAAAGTTGTCTCTTAATAGTTGACTATTTTTTGTTAATTTTGGAGTTTGACATTTTGGAGAACTAAATGGATGAATATGTTTCTCTAAATATTTTCCTGTTCAGGTCATTACATCATATACGGACCATGGACGACCACCGACCGTAGTTAAGTGGTATTTACTTCATTTTGATTAATTTAACATTAAATTAATATTGCGCAATATTGGATCCACAACATTGGAATGAAGTATTTTTTAATTTTAAGGTGACCAAACATTCCGAATTATTGCTCAGGTTACTCAATCCATTTTTAATATCAATATTTTAGTTCTAGAGATATTTGTCCTCTTTTTATTACAAAAGATTGTATCTTCAAAAACGGTCACGCCACCTTTAACGTAAACAAAATATCTCATTTCCAATGGTGGATCCGATATGGTAGCCGAATACTTCAAATGATTCAAAATGAAGTACTCACCACCCTACAATGATTAACGAGGGTCCGGGGTCGATTTATTTACAATTAGAGATAAAAATTATAAAAACTCACCTGCATATGAGATTATGGATCTTGCGAGCAGATCATTCTAAAACTGTCGTACGAATTGTCTTCGATCACCTTGGTGGTACCTTATATGTTTAAAACTTATTATATTAAAATGGAAATAATATTATTTTAATCCGACTTAACATTCCTGATCAGCAAATCTTCCCTAGGGTGTAATAATGAGAAAATATTGGCTTTAAGATACACTCATTTCCCAAATCTAATGATAAAAAATACCCATAAACTACGGATTTATTTCAGGGTTATCCGTTAAATACAACCAAATTGAATTGTATTTATTCAATTTTAAATTTTTAAGGAATTTGATTTGCAATATTAAGGTGTGAGTATGAAGTGGTTGATAATTAGAAATTAAATAATTTTACTTATTTATGAAACCCTTACATATCTAATACTATAAAGCGAAAATGTATTCATATTCAAATGTATTGCACATTAAAAATATGGTTGCAATTTTGTTAATTAAATAAATACATAGAAATTCTATCTTAATTTTACATTAGAAACATTATGGAATTACAGCCGTTTGGTTGTGTATTTTTTAAATCTACATTCTAGTTTTAATGCTGAACACAAATCGCTGCACCAAATTAGTCCCCAAAGTATGGAAGCGTTCGTACTATCCAATGAATACGCGATTTCTGAAATCATAACGAGCAAATGTAACGTGATAAATTAACTATTTGTCCTGATTTGGTTGTATTTTGCAGTAACTCCTACTCAAGAGATAATTTCCAATTGCAATTGATTGAAAAGGATGTTTGCATCACTAATTATTTAATAAATAGGTATAGGAAATAGTATAAATAGGTAAATAATAAACACCGGAAATAATAGGTAAACAAACTACTTACTGTTATAAAATTGTAGTGTAGAGGTTGGCGTTGAATAATCTAGATTTTCAATATATAATAGTGGAGAAAAGGAAATATACAAAAATATTGTTAATACTGTACAAGTGATTAGGCCACACCCTATTATATATTATGTAATACTATTTGACGCTAAGTTATTTAACGGTTTACTCTGCTCTTAAATTTCAAATAAATTACCACTGACAAACTAATTTTAAAGTAATTAGTAGACTTAAAGAACAGTTTTTTAGCGAATTTCCCCTATAGGGAAGAAGCTATTACCGTAGGTCTCATGGTAAGACTTAAACCCGAGACCATGATAACTTTTTGTTTTGAGATCCCCAAATGCCAAAAACACTATTCGTTCAAATTTATATATATGTATATATATATATATACCTATATACCTATATATGTGTCCGTTAACACGATAACTTGAGTAAAAAAGGTCCGATTTTGATGAAATTCGGCTCAAATGTGTAAAATGACATTCATGACTTTAAATTCGAAATCCAGAAAAATCGGATCATGGAAAGGGGGGTTTATAGCGGTTTTATATTTTCCAAAAATCAGTTTTTTGCATTTTTCACCCTAAAATTTTTAAATAACTTAATTTTGGTTTCAACCGTGTTATAGAGCTTAAAAAAACAAATAATATAGTTTTTTTTAATTATTAACCTAGGTTGAGTGGTTGAGGAGAAAATCCAAAAAAACCTACTCATAAAATCTCCCATGTTAATCTTATGGGAAAACGGTTTTTGGTTTTTCCTAAGTTCATTTTAATGTAAACTTCACATTTGCTTTTACCAATCTGTTCAGCTCCACAAACAATCATTTTGGTGATTAAATTGTGATTCTGCGCCCAACCGTTGCAGAGATATTCAAAGTGCTAAACACAGTACGTAGTCAAATTTTATCCTTATGGAGAATAAATAAAATTTGATATCTCGATTATTTATGAATGTATGTTGATGAAACTTGGTATGTGGCTTCACGTAGTCCTGGTATATTGATATTTCCACAGCAAATTTATTTTTTGTTGATTATTCCCGTAGCAGCAAACCTGCGTACTCAGCCCCCATATTATTCTTATAGAGAATAAGTCAATGTTATGACTCCCTTAATTATGAACATAAATTAATAAAACTTGGTATGTAGCTTCACTTGGTTGAGTTATATTGATAATTGCATAAAAACCCATTTTTTTCCTTGTTGCAGCAAACCTGCTTACTCAGCCCCATGTTATTCTTATGGAGAATAACTAAAGTGTTATATAGCGCTTATTTATGATTGAATATTGATGAAACTTGGTATGTGGTTTCACCTAGTTAAATTCTATTTATTTTTGCATAAAAACCAATTGTTTGTATTCCTTGTTTCAGCAAACCTACATACTCATTACCAATGTTATTATTATGGAGAATAATCAAAATCGATTATATGTGAATATATTTTTATGAAACTTGGTATGCGGCTTTATGTGGTAATAAGACAAATATTATGCATTGGAAATTCGCTGAGTACGCAGTTTTGCTGTGACGGGGGTATTGTTTTATGTTTGTAGTAGTAGCATTGTCTATAGAACTTTGAGTATGAGATTTAACATTAAATTGTTAAGTTTCTGATAGTTCTGAGGGCGTGGGGAAGGTACCAATACATAATGGGAAATATACAATGGACAACAGTTGGAGTCAAGTAAAAGACAAAAACCTTTAAAGGACGCAATGTAAACTCATGCCATAATATAATTTATTGATTTTTATACAGCCCTATTCTATCTATATTGTCTATTAATTTCCCTTGAGGCATTCCTCAGAATAGATAGTTGCGTGGCATCAGAACGTACATCTCATACTTATTAGGTTTAAGTTTTAATAGTATTCGTTATACAATCACTGAGTATAACATCTCTAAAAAGCAGAGTGATATATTTGTTATATTCTTTAAGGAAAACTACGGAATGAGATGACTAATGATTGTACAATTAATTATTTCTTACTTCACTAACACTCATATAGGACATAAATAAATTAGTTAGTATCCCCTTGGTCTTATGCCAATGTGTCATGGACCTTTATTGTGTCAATGTTTGAAATAAATTCCTTGAGAGTAATTAAAAATTGTTCAAATAATATATATTAAATGTAGAAAAAAAAAATAGTGGTTTTGCCGACTCATGCCCACGCACAGGCTTAAGCCCATGTGGGCATATCTCTTAATGTAAAATAAGATATTAGGTCTAACAAAATTATAACAAATAATTATTATAAATTAGGAATATCATCAAATATACTTTTAATTATTATAACCCAAATATGTTATCCTACCAATTTATATATTTTTTGGAATAAAATTATGTGTATGAATGTATGTAACTACCAGGGTTAATATTACCATGTAAGGCCTACATTAATGTAAAAAATATTTCTGTTTTTGTATGTTCTTCCATTGTACAGTTTATATAACACTATAGCAAGTGGTAAACACAATTTCAGCCGTGAATGGATATTCGGGTCGAGTATTGCCAGGATTGCAGCTTCGCCTACGCATATGAGATCAATATATCGGCTGGAATGTGATACTGATATTGAATTTGGTGAGGAGCAAGGTTTGTGTATGCATGAAAACCAATATTGACCCATTCCTAGAACTGGAAAAACACGGTTAAGACTAAAATCATTTACAAGTGTTTTATGGTGGCTGATGTATAAAGTAAGCTAGTTAAATGTTAATTTACACACTAATGATCAACACTAAACCACTACCATTGCTGATCTATGAGGACTATATGTGTATAAGAGATTAATTTGGTGCCTAACACTCTTAGGTTTCTTGATCTTGTTAAAGGTTTTATAATTAACAGTTAACCGTATCCGGTAAATTTTCCTTCTTATTGCGACGAAACAAATTAAAGATAAACCATTTAAATTTACGGTCGACTGATATTTGACATTTGCAAGTTGTTTACTACATCAGCCTTATCAGAAACAAGTCCTTCTATTTTCACCTTTTTAAAATTGTCATGGACCCTCTCGTCATTGTTAAGAAACTCAAATCTCTCCTTCACGCCCTTTCACCAGCTTTTTAACAGTGGTTATCACGTCATCCAATGGTTTATCTGATAATCATTACTGTCCACAGTTATGATGGGCAGACAAGTGCCCTCGTCACATCAGGTCATATCTAACCGACAGCCAATCAAAAAGTTGTTTATATCTAACAGTCTCGAGAGTCTTCTTCACGTTCTATCACCAGCTCTTTATCAGTGGTTTATCTGATAATCTATCACCAATCAACCAATGGTTTATCTGATAATATATCACCAGTCAACCAATGGTTTATCTGATAATATATCACTAGTCAACCAATGGTTTATCTGCTAATCTATCACCAGACAACCAATGGTTTATCTGATAATCTATCACCTGTCAACCAATGGTTTATCTGATAATATATCACCAGTCAACCAAAGGTTTATCTGATAATCTATCACCAGTCAACCAATGGTTTATCTGATAATCTATCACCAGTCAACCAATGGTTTATCTGATAATCTATCACCAGTCAACCAATGGTTTATCTGATAATCTATCACCAGTCAACTAATGGTTTATCTGATAATCTATCACCAGTCAACCAATGGTTTATCTGATAATCATTACTCACCACAGTTATATGATGGCCAGTCAAGGGTCCTCGTCACGACACCTGGTCATATCTAACAACCGGCCAGTCAAAAAGTTGTTTGTTCTAACAGATTCGAGACTCTCCATCACGTCCTATCACTATATCTCAATCAGCGATTGTCACATCAACCGATGGTCTGTTTGATCATTACTGACCACAGCTGTGTGGTGGGCAGTCACGGGCCAGCTTAAAGAGCGCAGCAGTTTTGGTTTCATGTTTATGTACAGGAATAATTTGATTTTATCCTAAGACTTTGGTGCAATGTAGGTTAAGACATGACAAATTTACTTTTTGATACAAAATTATCTTTTTAGAAGAAAATAAAAAATAATAAACGATGTATCTTAAAATATGTTTTCAACGGTGCGGTTGATGGATAGTAATGCGATTTTCTCCTTTATGATAGGAATTTTAGATACATAATTGTATTATTTCCAAAAATCAATAACATTTTTAATGCTTTTATAGAACTATATTTACAAATTTCAAGAGTGACCATGGAGTTAAAAAGTATATTTCAATTCCTGAAGAATTAGCAATTAACAGTAGGTTAAACCACAATAAAATGAGATATCGTCAAGCTATTAGATATTTAAATCCTGTACTTAAAAATAGCATTTTAAAGACCGAATTATGGTTTATTTATAAATTTTAAGTCAAGAGAAATTACATGAAAATATACTGTATTGTAACGTTAGCGGAAAAAGAGCATTTACTATAGCTGACAATTTTTAGAGCGAAATGGAAAAAAATAGTGTAAAGGTTTAAAATAGTTCCTATGTGTTTTCGCTGTTATAGATTTTGCTAATGTGATTTGTAAATAAAAATCAGTTTCATTTAAAGCAATGAAAATCAATTTGTCAAATTTAATGAAATATTTGTTGCTGTAATAAACCTGTTTAAATTTTATTAGTGGACAAAACTAGAATACTGTTTTTGTTGGAAAATAAAAATCATATTCATGGGAGACTACAAATTGGATTAGAGGTGGTTTTTTGCAACAGACTCGCACGGGGGTCGACCTTTAATAACATTGTTTTCTTTTATCTCAAACATAAAAATTGGATTTTAATCATATAAACATAATTAAGGTTAAATGAAATTGTGTTCAGATATAATTATACAAAATTACTCAATCGCTCCTGCAAATTAATTATAACAGCGTGCATTCCGCTTATTTGTCATGAGAGTCACGTGAATGGGAATTACAGAAATTTAATCTCCCTGAACCCCCGGAATAAGGTTCTCTAAAACTAAAGATTTTATCAGAAAATTTGACTTTTATTATCAAAGCTGTCAATGAAATGGCAAATTTCGAGATCAAATTTACGTGAAAAATTACCTTTGATCTTGCCCCTACTCGCTTATCACTTAACAAAATCGGGTTCAAGCTGTAAATGTTGAGTTATGAGTTGTAATTTGTTTAGAAAATATATATCAAATGGTGGATTTCTAAGAAAAAATGTATTTTTTGACTGTCCTTCCTAATGCTGGTAATCGCAGGTAATACCAGACGTGTCTATATTGTTTCTCATCCATGTCCCAGGAGCATTATCAATTCAGGTCTCCGAGGTTAATTCATGATGAACTTGACGTTTTAGTCAAAAGTAAAACTTTTTTAAACAGCAAGCAACACAAAATACATGATACATTAACAAGACGCTGATGAAATTATTTTAAATTGCAGGTGCAATCATATTGTCTCATGAATACAATGAAAACGATATTTTCTATGATCGTCAATCGCAATTCATTGTGATAAATTAACCAAATATGCTGATTTGGAGCAATAATACCTGTCAATGAGATAATTACAAGCGGTAATGTATTGCAAAGAAACAATTGGTTCATCTATTATGGTTTTGCATCATTAATTACATTTTAAACCGACAGCGGATAGAAACTATAATCAGTGATGAAACTGTAATGCAGTGATTGACGATGAATACTAACCTTCAATATTATTATTAACACCATATGGTTTTTCCGTAACCACTAAAAAACACAGTTAACATTTGGTAATCGGTTTTCTTTATGTTACACTAATAATCGCTTGAATAACGTTTATAACTATCATCCAGGAATGTATTTTATTTGTTGCCATATAATTAAAAAACTCAACATTATTAAAACTGGAAATGTTATAATCTAAGGATATGGGAGATGAACATTGGTGTTTTTTCAACGGTCTGCGTTTATTAACGAAAAGCTATTAGAAGAAATACAAGTACACAACGGTATAGGTTATAGTTATTGTTATCACGGAACAAATATCCCAAAACCGAGGAGGTATTTTACAAATGTTATATAAATATACAACTGTTACACTCGGCGATACACCAAGTTTAAAATATACATACAACATTGTTGGTAAAATATACGCATAACAATTTTAACGGTTAAATCTCCTCCAACACTCTTAACATTTCGTTCTCAACTACGTCTAATATATCAATAAACAAAAGATTACTTGCCTTCATAAGTTGTTGGACTTTTATTTGTTATATAAATACTTTAGCCTCTCTTCTGATTATCTTACAATTTTAAACCCAACTTTATCTTTTGAATATTAAATGATAATATGTGTTCAATAATATTCGTAAATGCTAATGAAAGTGCATAATTTGGTATTATTAAATTATATTAAAACAAACACTTTGCCATAATTCCCAACTTCTATCTAATTAATAACTTTACAGATTTGACTCCAAATAATTTCAGGAATATGCCACAATTTAATTTTAATAACAGATCATGTTTTCCAAATAATATATTGTTTAAAATTTACTTTTATCATAGCTTACAACGCAGGATAATAAGTCTAACTATTCTATTATTATATTCTATCGAAATCAGAAAAACAACTACGTTAAGAACTTTGAAAACACATAATGGCTTATCCTTTGCTGACTATACTATGGCCATTGTTTATTGCTTAAGATAACTTAAACTGTTACAAACTTTTAGCAGCTGTCGAATAAAGATTTTCTGGTCCCAAAATTACTTTAGGAATAAACTGCAGTTTCAAACATGACTGAAATGACGATAATTAGTTTATATGTAGATTACTTTATTTATTGATTAAAACTATGTATACTCTACTTACATATATAGTTATAGGATAGCCTGCTTTTGACGTAAACTAAGAGCTTTGTTCCTTTTAGTTTTGTTTACACAAGTGGTCCAGTGGTTCATAGGTTTTATTGTTCCATTGGTCTAATGTTGCGTAATGTTTAACAACGGTCTGATAGAAGCTCCGTTCTAACTCTTCCGCGCAGCGTTAGGATCCTTCTTTACAGCTGCTACTTAAACCCTTTAGTAAAAGTTAAGTAGATTATTAAAGAGGAAAATTGTATCTATAAATGTATCTCTTAATTTTTTTTGATTGAGTTGCATTACAAACCCTTAAATGTGAAAAAATTAGCTTTATTCCAACTATAACACCTTATGACAGAAACATTGTTTTGAAATTCTAAAGAAGCAAAATTAGAATTAACTTTCTGATATCAAATCCCGTTTAGAGCTTGTTGATAACATAATAATCGTAGCCACAAATAGATCTTGCGGACCTCTGCAACGATCCTTTTCCTATCTTAAAAATGTATTTTCACGCGGTGGCACAGATTTTTCCTTAGGGTAAACCGGAGCCTTAACAGTGGCTTAAGACTGAACTAGCAACATGTAGAGTAAAAACTGCTTTATCCGACGAATACCCACGGCAGACCAATCCGAAACCTCAAAAAAAAAAACTGCTAACTCAAGAAATATTGTGAGACTAAAAATTCATCAGATTAGGTTATCTAACCCACTATTCCACATTTTACAGCATTAATGACAAGAGGATAAAGCAAAACTCCACTGGGCAGCTACCTCACTGAGGGTAGCAGAAGCTGTAAATTTGCACCAAAATAGATATGAGATTCTTTGTTTATTTTTTTCTGCATTATTTAAAGGTTTGTCCCCCCTATGAAGGGAAGTACGTCCCCTAAGAAAAGTACTGAGAAAATGACAACGATGATACAAACCACACTTCCTTTGATATCAATAACGGTTCAGTAGAGAACGAAACGCTCATATTACTGCGACCCAGTGACTTCACACAATATAACCTTACAGGTGTACCAGGAAGATATATTTAGGTGAGGAATGCTAGAATTTAGTAGCCTACAATGATGTAGACTACTAAATACAGACTACAATGAAGTCTGCCATTTACCATAAGAGTGATGACTGGTGTCAGCGATGACCCATTAAAAAGAACGCATCTAGAAGATGAATGTGTAAGTTGTATTGAAAGCTGCGGATGCCTCTTTATAACAGTGTAGTAGTTAACATAAAATACAGCCTATTGTATAGAAGTAGTCATGGAAGAGACAGGTTGTACCATGAACAAAATTGGGTTTTCATGCCTGTGGCATAGGGGGGACGCCGGAGATTATCTTTGCCGAGGGACGAGGCTACTAGGGTACCAATGGATCTGGGCAGGATCGTAATCCCCCCTCGGAATGTTGGGCCTTAGCTAAGACTGCTGAAGGCGGGATTCCCTCAGACTATATTTTTATCTTTGCCCCAAAAATAAATATTCCTCTTTACTGCCATATCATAATATTGAGCTCGGATAGTGTCGGAGTTTTATTTTAGCGGTTATTTATTATTAGCTATTAATTAATGTTTTCCAATAAAAATGGTTCAACAAGGCTATGGTTTGGAACGTTCACACCCAAAACCCCAATACCGGTATAAAAAAGTAATAGTGTTCTTGTAAAAACCTGTAAACCTTTATAAGCATGCTTTGTGCTTCATTTACCTAAATTTTCTATACATTAATTTAAATTCATATTTACTTGACACACTTTCGATTTAGAGTACTTCATTATAATTATTAGTGCTAATTATTGGTGCGTGAAATTCCGTCCTCAGCAAGTTTCAAATTTGTGCTGACGTTAATAACAACTTCGTAACACAATAATTGACTTACCCCAGATAATTTAATGTTGACAATGACCCCCGGAGTTTATGTGTATCAATTAAGGTAATTGTACAAACTGTGTTTTCAATCTTAGTAATATCCGTTACTTTTTTAAGTTATCAAATTTAAGAATAATCTACGTTTAGAAAAATTATTACTTCACTTATAAAAAATATTCATTAGTGTGATAAAACGATAGACAACTGCGTCAAACTGGGCAAGGTCAAGGTATTTTCCACAGTCGTTAGTTTGATTTCTTTGACGCATCGATTGCCCAATCCGAGCAAACAGTGGTTCTATTTCTTCACTTTAATATGGGTTTTGTGCTTGATATTCTAAACAGATTACATATCACAGTTATCAGTATTATTGTTACTATTTCATTACTATGACACAAAATAATTTTTACCGAAGACAAAATTATTATTTATTATACGTTCCAAAAATTAACCGAGGTGTACTGTTGTTGGTATTGATTTGTAAAATATTGCAATGGTGTAATTATACAATATATTCGTTAAATATATAAATATCTATGATGAGGTAAATCAGGAATGTCTCCGAGTTTTTCAAAACGTATATAGATGTATTAACATTAATTTATCTGCACGTATTTTTTAATGCATTTTTAATTTTGTAAAACGAGTAAATATTGTTCAATTAGTAATAAATTTTAGACTAATCATTATAGTATATTACACAGGAATACAAAGGTAATCACATTCCTTCCCATATTCTAAAAAACACAAATTACAATGTATTAATCAAGGTCAGTGGCGGATTTAGGGGGGGGGCTGTAGCCCAGGGCGGAAAACCTTTTAGGGGTGGCAAATTTACAGAAAAATTAATAAGTTGTTTACAAAATAAATGTTGAAACGGGGAAAATTTTGACGAAAACGGATGACAATGACGGTGTGCTGCCCGTACAAATAATATGTGTTACAACAATAAACAAGTATTATATTGTAACAAACAACAATATTTAAACAAATTTTGTACAATTATTCTTATTTTATTTGTTTACTGTTCTTATGCATATGGTTCTATTTATATGAGATAATAAGGTGTAATATTGTGTATATTAAGGTTAGTATGAAGGTAAAATAGCGTTCATGGTGCAATTAACTATTTAAATCATCTAAATCTCATGATATGTTTGGCGTGTACTGACAAAATGGTAATGGAGCCTCGCGAAATAAAACAATAATTAATACCTTCACATCTGAATTTAAATTTCCAATAACAGGTACTAAACCTACCTTAAGGGGTCCACAGTGGTTGTTTACTGTAGCGAAAAGATTTTTCATTGTCACAGTTCGCACATTTACACGAACACAAAAACGCTACACTTACACGAAACAATGAACACGAAACACATAATTAAAAAGTTGTAATCATTAAAATCACTCCCGGACCGAATTAGAGACACTAACATGCACAAGTTACAACCTGAATGAACGACTGTTCACTTTCCTTTGTTTCAAGACTTGACCGATCAGCTGTTTATCAGTGATCAGCTGTTTATTAGTAAGACCGGTGACACACGAGCGTCGCTGACGTCCGACGTAACGTCAGGTGGCAACGTTCCCGTCTGCCACTAGCGGAACGTTACAACGGACAGTTCAGGCTACACGATGGCACATGATATTTTTAATAGTCTCATGCTGTTAAAATGGTGTGTTTGGAGGGTGACAAAAGATGTAATGTTTAACATTTCCATTAATAACTCTTCATTTAAAACACGCCATTACAAAATTAAACTATTTAACGTGTGTGGCTCTCCACCAACTACAATTACTGGGATCTCTGTATTATTTTGTTTGTAACAATATTTGTATATCGTCTAATAAAAATTAAATAATGACGCCAATATTTTACCCGATAAAGGAGCTTCTTTACGCTTTATAATCTCCTAAAATAGGACCTGGATACGTAACTACTACCATTGAATTTGACATCTCGCTTATGAACATGTAGTCTATTGCTATTTGCCTACGAAACTCATTGTTTTGGTTCTCGTGGCAGTAAACCTTTGCACTCAGCCCTAATAATGTTATTCTTATAATAGAATAAAAAAAGAAAAATAGAAGTTGAACGTCAGCTAGTTTTTTGTCTCCATTTTTCATGCGAGATGTGCAAAGTATATTGAATATTAAACTGTGTCAATGTGAATCAAGTGAAGTATACATTATTTTACTGGGGTTTTTAACTAGGAAATAACAGAAATTTCTTAAACCTATTCATTCAGTAAATTCGTAACTTCTTTAGATACTGTCACAAATAACTAAACTAGATATATAACATGAGGGTAAACCTGGTCGGCGAAAAGGACAAAGATTATAGGGTTGGGGGGGAGGGCGGCAGACTTCCTTATAGCCCTTAAGCGGCAATTGTTTAAATCCGCCACTGATCAAGGTTTTGAATAATTACTAAGACATCATCTGCCTGTGTAGGAGTTTGACGTTGCTGTATGAGATTATTGCATTCATCTAAAGAAATGCTAAATATATATTCAGTTGCCATGCTTCAACAGAGAAACTGTTGTAGAAAGTTGGAACATACTAATCACTTAAAATAAATTTGTATCATTTTTTTAAAGTTTCAATTGGATATCTACAGGACATAAGGATAGTACTTTGTTCAACGTAACTGTTATTGTAAGAAATAATTAAAAGGAAACGGATCTAGGAACTTGCTGTCATTTTACCCGCCGATATACATAGGCCCTATTACAACTATAATTATTCTATTTGTTTTCTTTCTTCCCTTATAAAATTTGTACGCACCCATTGAATTACGTATTAAAATTATAATTAAATTACTCATAAAACTAGAATGATTCCACTTTTTTCTTTTATCCCTTATTAAAATCGTAAAACTGAGTTATTTGATTAAAATGCAATTTCAAGTCCTTTTCATATTTGTTACGTACCAGTGACATTTTGAATATGTATGAGGATTGACAGCAAATTTCTCTAAATTATCTGATAAAAAACTTTCTTGTTAGATTTTTTTTAATGTAAATTCCCCAATTCCACGTCGCAATGCTTCGTACGTTTGCAAAAAATGTCAATCAGTGTGCAAGTACTTACAACATTTTTAAGAATTAAATAGCCTATTAGTTCAAACTTTTTCACAGGTTTTAAATAGACCCTACATCCTCCTTAGACCAGACCAAATAAAATTCGAATGTAAGAAGTTTCCCTGTGAATTGATAATCAGTAAACAAACACTCGGATATGGGCTTTAATATGGGTGGTTTAGGTGGGAAAGAGTATGCGTCAGAGTTCTAATACAGTTTATTCAAATGAAAAATATAAACTACATGGTACGAAAGCCCATGATTGAATGTAAAGTTCAGGTATTTCCGTTGATGTAGTGAATTCAACAAGTCAGAAACGTCATGAAAGCCCACTCTCCCTTCCAAAACGCATGAAAAGGCTGCTGCCAGTTAATCACAGGGATAAAACCAGAAGTGCTAAATTGTATTAATATATCAAAGGTTACTAACGGCCAAGCATTGGCGTAATCAATATCCTGACACTCTTATTGTAATTACTTTTTGACGCTTCAAACAATGGGAAAAGGTCAGATAAAATACGCCATTTGCCAAGTGATCAACCTTCCATCGATCTATAACAGCAGGGTGATAAAAGGCCGACTTAAAGAAACCTCTCTCTAACGGCATTTCAATACTGTACAAAAAAACTCTATCAGAAAACTAACATGACATACCTTTTTCCAATTCAACTCCTAAGACATCAATGTTCAAATACCAGGGCTTGGGTACGGTATACTTTATTCACAGAATAGCTTTACACCCTCGTATTTTGTTCGGTTATACTCAACAAGAAAGAAACTCATGTTGCTCCTTCACATTTTTGTTTGCTATCTTCAAAATATGGAACAAAATTGGTTTACAAACCTGTTCCGTCACAGTTTTTTCCTATTCTTTAGTGTATAATACCTATCCATAACCATAACAAGTTTAACGGTTAAATTTCCTTCAACACTCTTAACATTTTGTTCTCAACTATTTCTAATATATTGATTAACAAAACATTACTAGACTTCATAAGTTGTTGAATTGTTATTTGTTATAGAAATAGTTTAGCCTATCTTCTGATTATTTCACAAATTGAAACCCAACTTTATCTTTTGAATATTAAATGATGATATTTTTCAATAATAGTCGTAAATTCTAATGAAAGTGCATATTTTGATGTTATTAAATTCTATTAAAACATATACTTTGTCGTACTTTTAAGAAATAACTTAACTCCAAAGAATTTGATGAATATGCTACGATTTTATTTTAATCACAGATTATTTTTTCTAAACAGTATCTTTTTAAAATTGACTTTTATCATAGCTTACAACGCAGGGTAATAAGTCTAATAATTCTAGTATTATATTCCATTTAAATCAGAAAAAAACAAATACGTTAGAGAACTTAGAAAACAAATAATGGCTTATCCTTTGCTGACTATACTATGGCCAATATTTATTGCTTAAGACAAACTGAACTGTTGCAAACGTTTAGCAGCTGTTGAATACAAATTTTCTCGTCCCAAAATTACTTTAGGAATAAACTGCAGTTGCAAACACGATTGAAAATAGGATAATTATTTTATATGTTGATTGCTTTATTTATTTATTAAAACGTATGTATATTCTACTTGCATATATAGTGGCAGGATAACCGCTTTTGGCGTAAACTTAGAGCTTTGTTCCTTTTAGTTTTGTTGACACAATGGTCCAGTGGTCCAAGGGTCCAGTGGCTCAGTGGACCATTGGTTCATTGGTCCATTGGTCTAATGTTGCGTAATGTTTAATAACGGTCTAATAAAAGCTTCGGTCTAAGTCTTCCACGCAGCGCTACTTCCAGCTTTAATATAAACCCTTTAATAATTGAAGTCAAGGTAGAATATTAAAAAGGAAGATATTACCTACAAACATATATTTCACTCAGTTTTAATTGAGTTGCATTACCAGCCCTTACATTTGCAAAAGTGAGCTTTCTTCCAACTACAACAACTTAAGACAAAAACACTGATTTAAATTTAAAAAAAAAATAATTAGAAATAAATTTATTCTATCAAATACCATTTAGAGCGTGTTGATAACATTATAATTGTGGGCGTAAATATATCGTGCGGAACTCCACAACGCTTCTTTCCCTATCTTAAAAATTTATTTTCAAGCAGCGGCACAGATTGTTACCGGAGCCTTAACAATGGCTAAACTACTTTATCCGGCGGAGACCCATGGCAGACCATTCCGAAACCTCAAAAAACCTGCTCCCTCAAAAAATATTGCGAGGTTAAAAGCTCATCAGGCTAAGTCATCTAACCCACTATTATAAAACGGCCATTTTGCAGCTTTAATGGCGCGAGGATACATAAAAACCTCATTAGGTATCTGAAGCAGAAAATTTGCACCAAACCACCAAGAAAAATCATACCACGACATATAACGAATACATCCTACATTCGCTGTGCAGTACTATTTGTTGGCGAAGGAGTTATTTTGGTCTGAGTATTATAAATGTTACTTCACCCAGTTCTACTGTTTTATTTAAGGGCCTGTACCCTCTATGGTTGTACGCTACCTCAGAAACATACTGCGGAGATGATAACGACGATACAACTCACCCTACCTTCGAGAGCAATATCCGTTCAAAAATGATCAAAAAGCTCCTGTTACTGCAATGGGTAACCTTATCACACAGTATAACCTTAGACGGTGTACCTGGAAGACAAAGTTAGTTGAAGAATTCTAGAATTCAGTATTCTACATCATAATCTGCCATTTACCATAAGAGTGATGACTGGTGTCGTCGATGACCTACTGAAAGTAACGCATCTAAAATATAAATGTGTCTGAAAGTTGTATTTAAAACTCTGAGACCTCTTTATTACAATGTAGTAGTGAAGAGAGAATATAGGTTTAGAAGTAATGATGGAAGAGACAGTTTATACCATGAGCAAAATTGGGTTTTCATGCCGGTGGCATATTGAGGCCGCCGGAGATAAGCTTCGACAAGGGACGAGGCTACTAGGGTACCAGTGGATCTGAGCAGGATCGTAATCCCCCCTCGGAATGTTGGGTGTTAGCTAACTAAGACGGTTGAAGGCGGGACCCCCACAGACCATATTATTATCTTTGCCCCCAAAAATAACTCTTCCTCTTCACTGCAATATCATAATGATGGGCTCGAATAGTGTCAGAGTTTTATTTTGGCGGCTATTTATCATTAGCTATTAATTAATGTTTTCCAATAACATTTTTGAAACAATGCTTTCGTTTGGAACGTTCACTTTTAAAATGTTTTGAAAATACCAAAGGCGTCAATGCAATCCGTAATACTAAGACAAATTTAAGCTTGATAAAGCTTCAAAAAGGTGTGTGTATCCAAGTAAGTGTTTTAAATCAAACATGACTCCACGGGACAGGAGTTGTAATAGTAGTTGTTCCTTATAATGTTCTAAATTATCATTACTTCCAACAGTTTATAGGTTGGATCGATCAATCTTCTTGGTTGGCAGGCCTGGTTCGTAATCTACAAAAAATAACCTGACGAGTTTTCATCAACCGGAAATTATTTTGTGATTGATTGTGTCATCAATATCAACAGTTTTACACTTGCCGCTGCTATGGAAACTGATACATTACAATAATTTACACTCTCGAATATGTTTAAGCTTAATTTAATATTAATAAGCTCCAATGAAAGATCATTATCATGATAACTTCTGTTCCTTGAAACTTGATACACAACTAAACTTGACATCACACAACCTTATCAATTTTATGAGGCCGTACTTATAACTTTACCGTTACGTAATATGATGCAAAATAGGTCCGTAAGGTTATCACATATTTTCTAATGATTAATAAGCAGAGTCCTAGAGAGAAATGTTTCAAGGCATAAAAAGCCCAATATAACTCAGAATTCTATTATAATTTTTATGTGTAAAATATTCAAATTGGGGAACTTAAAAGGAAACACTTTACTATCAAATAGTTTAATCTTTAGATCTAAGATTCAAGATCTTTATGGTCATACATGGACTTCATCAATGCTTAAGTCAATGCTTTAAGTGATGCATAAGTCTTTTGACACATCCAAAACCCCAATACCGGTATATAAAGTTACAGTGTTCTTGTAAAAACCTGTAAACCTTTATAAGCATGCTTTGTGGTTCATGTATTTAAATTTTATATACAGTAATTTAAATTCATATTTACTTGACACACTTTCAATTTGGAGTACTTCATTCTAATTATTGGTGCTAATTATTGTAAGTGAAATTCCGTCTTCAGCAAGTTTTAAATTTGTGCACAACTAACAACAACTTCGTAACACAATACTTGACTTATCCCTGATAATTTAATGTTGACAATGATCTCCTGAGTTTATGTTTATTAATTAAGGTACATACTGTGTTGTTAATATTTATAATATCTGTTACTTGTTTAAGTTATCAAATTTCAGAAAAACCTACGTTTAAAAAAATTGATTACTTCACTTATAAAACATATTGAGCCATATCAATGATGTGCGGGAGGTAGTGTGGTAGAAAGATAGACGACTGCTTCAAACTGGGCTTAAGGTCAAGGTATTTTCCACAGTCGTTAGTTTTAGCGAATTTCCCCTATAGGGAAGAAGCTATTACCGTAGTCGGCATGGTAAGACCTAGGCCCGGGACTATGATAACTTTTCGTTTTGAAGTCCCCAGACCCCAAACACACCATTCGTTTGAAACTGTATACATATATACAGAATAAATCTTGGTATATTGCTTCATTTTTGGGTTGGTGATATTGATTTGTAAAATATTGCAATCGTATATATATATATATATATATATATATATATATGTGTGTGTGTGTGTGTCCGTGGGTGCGATAATTCTCGTAAAAAAGGTCTGATTTTGATGAAATTTGGTACAAACGTGTAAAGCGTCATTTATGACTTTAAGTTCGAATACCAGACAGATCGACCTATCGGAAAGGGTATTTTGGGGGGGTTTTGTCCCCCAGAAATGGTTTTTTATGAGTTTTTACACATAATTTTTGAAAAAAGTGATATTTTATTTTTTCCACTGGAATCAGCTTAAACATACGCACAATTTGGTGTTTTAATCATTTCTCTACGTCCATTGGTTACTGAGATATTGAAAGTGCTAAACACAGTACGTTGTCCAATGCTATTCTTATGGAGGATAAGAAAAATTATATATTTCGCTTATTTATCAACTTATCCTGACAAAACTTGGTATATTGCTTCATTTAATTGTGGTCTATTGATATTTGCACAAAAACCCATTTTTTGCCCGATAGTTTCCGTAGCAGCAAACCTGCATACTCAGCCCCATGTTGTTCTTATGGAGAATAAGTGAAGTGTTATCTCCTTTAATTTTGAACATAAATTAATAGAACTTGGTATAGGGCTTTACCTAGTTGAGTTATATTGATATTTGTATAAAAACCCATTTATAGTGTTCCTTATATCAGCAAACCTGCATACTCAGCCGCCATGTTATTCTTATGGAGAATAATTAAAATGTCATAAATCGTTTATTTATGAATGTATATTGATGAAACTTGGTATGTGGCTTTATGTGGTATTAAGATAATATTATATGCATTGGAAATTCACTGAGTATGCAGGTTTGCTACTACGGGGGTATTATTTCTTTGACGCATCGATTGCCCAATCCGAGCAAACAGTGGTTCTATTTCTTCACTTTAATATGGATTTTGTGCTTGATATTCTAAACAGATTACATATCACATTTATCAGTATTATTATTACTATTTCATTACTATAACACAAACTATTTTACTGAAGACAAAAGTATTATATATTATACGATCCAATATGTAACCGAGGTGTTCCGTTGGTGATATTGATTTGTAAAATATTGCAATCGTATGATTATACCATATATTCGTTAAATATATAAACACCTATGATGAGTTAATTCAGGGATATCTCCGATATAGTTTTTCAACACGTATAAAGGTGTATTAAAATTAATTTACCAACACGTATTCATTAATGCATTTATAATTTTGTAAAACGAGTAAATACTGTTCAATCAGTAATATATTTTAGACTAATCATTATAGTACTGGAATACGAAGGTAAACACATTCATCCCCACATCCTAAAAATCGCAAATTATAATGTGTTAATCAAGGTTTTGAATAATTCATAAGACATCATCTGCTTGTGTAGGAGTTTGACTTTTCTGTATGAGATTATTGTATCCATCTAAGGAAATGCTAAATATATATTCAGTTGTCATGCTTCAACAGAGAAACTGTTGTAGAAAGTTGGAACATACTAATCGCTTAAAATAAATTTGTATCATTTTTTTTAAGTTTCAATTGGATATCTACAGGACATAAGGATAGTACTTAGTTCAACGTAACTGTTATTGTAAGAAATAATTAAAAGGAAACGGATCTAGGAACTTACTGTTATTTTACCCGTCAAATTACATATTATAATTATAATTATTTTTTCTATTTGTTTTCTTTCACCCCCTATCAAATTTGTATACACCCGTTGAAGTACGTATTAAAATTATAATTAAATTACTCATAAAATTAGAATGATTCGACTTTTTTCTTTTATCCTTTTCATTAAAATCGTATAACTCAGTAATTTGATTAAAATGCTAGTTTTGATACTCCCTGAACACAAACAAAGTTGCTTTCACGTTGACGTCTGTCTGCCTTGTTTGATTTGATGTTTACATGATAAGAATATTGCGTCTATGGTATGTTTATAATGGCATTATAAATGGTCTGGAGGTGCTGTATCATCTCAAGTCCTTTTCATATTTGTTACGTACCAGTGGCATTTTGAATATTTATGAGAATTGACAGCGAAATTCATTTAGTACTCTAAATTATCTGATACAAAACGTTCTCATTAGATTTTTTTTTAATGTAAATTCCCTAATTCCACGTCGCAATGCTTCGTACGTTTGCAAAAAATGTCAATCAGTGTGCAAGTACTTACAACATTTTTAAGAATTAAATAGCCTATTAGTTCAAACTTTTTCCCAGGTTTTAAATAGACCCTACATCCTCCTTAGACCGGACCAAATAAAATTCGAATGTAAGAAGTTTCCCTGTGAATTGAGTATCAGTAAACAGACACTCGGTTATGGGCTTTAATATGGGTGGTTTAGGTGGGAAGGAGTATGCGTCAGAATTCTTATACAGGTTAATCAAATTGAAAATATAAACTAAATGGTACGAAAGCCCATGAATAAACGTAAAGTTCAGGTATTTCCGCTGATGTATTAAATTCAACAAGTCAGAAACGTCATGAAAGCCCACTCTCCCTTACAAAACATATGATAAATTACAGCGATAAAACCAGAAGTGCTAAATTACGGCCAAAGGTTAATAACGGCCAAACGTTGGAATAATCAATACCCTGACACTCTTATTGTAATTACTTGTTAAGGTTCAAACAATGGACAAAGGTCAGATAAAATACGCCAGTTGCTAAGTGATCAGCCTTCCATCGATCTATAACAGCAGGGTGATAAAAGGCCGACTTAAAGAAACCTCTCTCTAACGGCATTTCCATACTGCAAAAAAAACTCTATCAGAAAACTAACATGACATACCTTTGCCCATTTGAACTCTTCAGATAGTTTATATTCCAAGGCTTGGGTACGGTATACTTTATTCATAGAATAGCTTTACACCTTCGTATTTTGTTCGGTTATACTTAAAGGGGGTGAACCCGTTTTGCTCATTGACTGTTAAAATATTGAGGGATCTTTATCAAATATAATCAGCTGATAATTGGTTTTTTCGAATAGTCTGAATCTGAACATACAGTTTTTGTTTATGTGAGTTGTTGTGTTTTCTTTAATTAATTTTAGATGTTGTTTCTCAATTATTTACTTTCTCTCGAGAAAATTGACGTATACTCCATTTTCCTTACTGTGGATATATCAATTTTCCCCTTGAAACGTATGTTTAAAATTGGCTTGAAACTGTATAACTGATTTTCAACGTAACGTAACAGTCTGAGAGAACTGGAACAACTGGAATAACTGGAATAACTTTCCGCAGATGGAATGGATCATTTTATTACAATATACGATTCTTCTCAAACATTATAAGCACTAACTGTGACTTACAAGCCATTTGCCAAATGGAGGTTCGGATTTCATTATTTGAGATTAATGTATTATTATTTATATATTTTTAGAATTAAATAATTTGTATAGCCAATCTGTTCTAAATATGTTACTTTTAATAAATAAATCTTCTCATTCGAGGTTTAACAAGTACATTTTACACGATTTAGTTTTTTTTGTCAAAAATGGGGACTTAAATATTTAGGTACAGTAAAAAACCTCTCGTCTCTACTATTGAGTTTTAAAAAAGATAACCGTTCAAGTTTTAAATTTATTATTTTCAAACTTCATAATGTTGTTGAAATGTTGTTACTAAACCGATTGATCTACCACGGAGAATCTTTGGAAAATAAACTTTTCTTTAGTAACAGGTTTTGGTCCAGTTCATATTGAATCATCGGTTGAATGGGATAAGGAATATTTGCAGAATCTGTGAGCTCATATGATACGAGCATGAAGACATTTCAGATCAACAAGGAGTAGATGTGAACTGCCGGTTTAACGCCACTTCCGGCGTTTTTTTCCCATGTTATTCTTATGGGGAGCCGTTTTTGCACCGACGCCAGCTCCCGCCTATACTAATAAGCCACAAGTTTCCTTGTTGGCCTATATTAATACCCAACCCTTGCCTATATTAAATATATTGTCCCCATCCCTCCTCTATACTTTTTAAAATTAATTTTCAAATTCTAAAAAATTATCTCTGGTGTGTTTTGTGTCCTTGGATGTGTTATTGGTGTTTTAATAAATTCCCCCAAATTAAAAAATACTGCCGCCAACTGATTTAAAACTTGGATATGTTATTGGTGTTTTAATCCCAACTATTACGGTCGAACTGCCAACTGATTAAAACATCCGCCGCTTGCACGCGCAACGATCCGCTGCCTGCACATGCAACAATCCACCGCTCGCTGACGCGCTGACATACTAACACACTAAGTCGGTCATGTGCAAGCACGCGTCACATTGACCAGAATTTCCACTTACCATAGAAAGTCCAGCCAATGTGAGGTCATTTCCTGGTTAAATTGAAAATCTGATGTGTATATAAGGCGCCACCAACAACACACAACAACAGTGACCTCCACCACCAGCACCGGATGAAGACACCGGACGCGCCACCAGCGACACAAGGCACCAGCACTAGATGACGCCACCACACACGCCACCAGCGACATTGAGGCGACCACCGGCACCAGATGACGTCACCACGCCGCACTCTGGCTCTCACCTCTCCACGTCTCTCGGCCCACCTCTCCACCTAGGACTCTATGTTAGCTGTGAGTGTTAGCGACGGTAGTTGTAATCTGTCTTCAACGGAGGGACAATGGTTAATCCATCACTATGGCAATTTTTGAACTCTCGTAAACTTGTAAAATATAATTTAAAAACCGCTGTTAAATAATTTAAAAAAATTTAAAAAATTTAAAAATGGTAATTTCTTGTTTATAAAAAGCAGAGTAATGTCATCTCAAAATGTATTTACATCCAACATGTTGTCCTGTGCAATCTGCTCCACGCTCTGCTCCAAAAGAGGCAATTTAATCAGACACTATCGTAACATTCACAAAGTTATTCCTAAAATTTGTAAAAAATGCCATCAAATATTTGATAATAACAATCATTTTAAAGCGCATATGCTAGAAAAACACAATAGTTGTAATGTGTGTAAGAGAGTCATCACTCGGAACAAACCCCGCCACCACCTACGATGTGACAAACGACCTTACAAGTTGTATGTTTTTAACGGTGAATCTGTGGAAGTATTAGACACTCTTCAATCTTGTCCCCTACCTATCAAATGGATTCTTATTAGGAGGGTAAAGTTCATCAAACACTCGGTGGACAATAATGGTGATTTAATCACTGACAAAGAATGTATTGCTGATTTTCGAAGTTTAACTAATTTATCAATTGAGAACGCACAATTAAAGACTCAAATTAAAGAAGCACTTTTTAAGATCGATACCTCCATGCACAAGTATCAAGCCCAAGGCAGTGGATGGATATATGACCATACTAAATACTGGCAGTTGCATGTTTACAAGTATAAACCCCTAACTCCCAAATCATACATACCCACACCGGAAAATATAAAATCAAAACACGCTGTTTTAAATATTAAAAACAGTGATAATAAATGTTTCGTGTGGAGTGTTTTAGCAAGCCTGAATCCAAGGAATAGTAAAGAACATGCAAATCGAGTATTTTACTACGAACCCTATGAAAGTCAGTTAAATATGTCAAATATAAAATATCCCGTAAAAATATCCGACATTGATAAATTTGAAAAACAAAACAACATAAGTGTTAACGTATATGGAATTGAAGGACAATTAATATATCCATTGAGAATAACTAAACTAAACAGTAATACGCACGTCAACCTGCTGCTTCTACAACAAGGTCGGAAATCACATTACTGTTTAATTCGTGATTTTGATAAGTTAATGTTTAATTCTACAAAACATGACCATAAGCAATATTTTTGCAAGTTCTGTTTGCAACATTTTTGCACCAAAGATATATTGGAACGCCACACAACATATTGTGAAACCTTTGATGCTCAAAGAGTACAAATGTCTAAAAAAGATACACTACAATTTACGAATTACAAATATCAACTTAAAGCTCCCTTTGTGATTTATGCAGATTTCGAATATTTTATAAACCATGGCAAACACACGCCTTCTGGATTTGCTTATGTTGTGGTGAGAGATTCTAACATTATTTACGAAGAGTTGTACAGCGGTGAAAATGTGATGGATGTGTTTTTCGAAAAGTTATTTAAAACTTATGACTTTATTAAAAGTCAGATGGGAGTATATGTTCCCCTTGTAATGACTGCAGAGCAAGAGGCATCCTTCCAAAACTCTACACACTGCCACATATGCCAACAACTGTTACTGTGTGATAAAGTGCGCGACCACTGCCACCTAACAGGCGAGTTCCGAGGACCCTCCCACAACTCTTGCAATTTAAACTATAAAGTAACCAAGAAAATTCCAGTATTCTTCCACAATCTTAAAAACTATGACGGCCATTTAATAATGCAACACTTGGGAAAATTCAATCGCAAATTGAATTGCATAGCCAAAGACATGGAAAAGTATATTTCGTTCTCTGTTGATGATTTGGTATTTTTGGATTCCTACAACTTTTTGTCTCTTCCCTTAAGCAAATTAGCTTCCAATTTAAATACATTTAGATTTATAGACAATCCACTACTACAATGTAAGGGCGAATTTCCGTACGAATACATGACAGGACCAGAAAAGTTTTTAGAGCCCCTCCCACCCATAGAGGCATTTTACAGCAGTCTAACTAAAGAATGTATATCTCCTGCACAATATGAACATGCTAAAAACGTATGGAATCATTTTAATATAAAGAATTTAAAAGAATATCACGATTTATACCTTAAAACAGATGTGTTGTTATTGGCTGATGTGTTTGAGACATTTAGGGACTTGTGTTTAAAGGATTATAAACTCGACCCCGTCCACATGTACTCACTGCCTGGACTAACATGGGAGGCGTGTCTTAGAATGACCGGCATAAAATTAGAATTATTTCAAGACGTTGACATGCATTTGTTTATAGAACATGCCATTAGAGGCGGCGTAAGCATGATTTCCACGCGCCACGCTAAAGCCAATAATAAGTACATGGGCGAACATTATGACCCAAATCAAGAAAGCACCTATCTTGTATACTTAGACTGCAACTCGCTATACTCTACAGCAATGTGCGAGTCGTTGCCCGTTGATGGCTTTAGATGGACAAATGAGAAAGATTATAAATACAATCAAAATGAAAACTTTGGATTTATTTTGGAAGTTGATTTAAAATACGATAAAAGTTTACACGATTTGCATAATGACTACCCGCTCGCACCAGAAAAAATGAATGGAAAATTAATACCAAATTTAAATGACAAAACCAAATATATTTTACATTATAAAGCACTAAAAAAATACGAAGAACTGGGTTTGGTAGTTACAAAATACCACAGAATCTTAAAATTCAGACAATCAAAATGGCTCGCCCCCTATATTAATTTTAATATTGAAAAGCGACAAAAAGCTGAACATGATTTTGAAAAAGACTTTTACAAACTGTTAAATAACAGTCTCTTTGGTCGAACAATTATGAACCAACGCAAGTTTCGTGATATACATCTTGTAGACGAGTCTAAGTTAACAAAGTATGTTACAAAGCCAAGATTTGACTGCAGCAAAAAGTTCGATAACAACTTGCATGCTGTGCATTTAAATAAATTAATTGTAAAGTTTGATAAACCAATATATTTAGGAATGACCATTTTGGATATCAGCAAAGTAATAATGTATGATTTCCACTATAATTATATGTCAAAATTTAAGAATAAAAGGTTCTTAATGACAGACACAGACAGCCTTCTTTATTCTATAGTAACAGAGGACTTTTACAAGGAAATACAATGTGACTTGGACCGTTTCGACACCTCTGCATATAGTAAAGATCATTTCTTATACTCTGATAAAAACAAAAAAGTTACGGGCAAGTTTAAAGACGAATTAAATGGTCAAATTATGTATGAATATTGTGGTTTAAGGCCAAAATTATACTCTTTCATTCCTTTACAATGGTTATACGAAAAAGAAAAGCAAAATGAGCTAGAGGTTAAGAAGGCAAAAGGAGCTGACAACGCTACAGTTAAACATCTCTTAAGACACCAACATTACTTACACTGTCTTGCAACCGGGGAAGATTACTATGAGAATGTTACAAGAATTAAATCCACAAACCACCATCTGCAAACATTAACAATGAACAAAAAGGTACTCTCTTTTGATGACGACAAGAGGTTTATTGTGGATGGCATCAACACCCTTGCCCTTGGTCACTATAAAATTGGTCAAACATAAATCTGTATTTGCCATTATTCTTTGGCCTTTCCTTGTCTATTACAAAAAAGCCATATTTAGACCTATCCCAGCATTGATGGCAGAGATTTCTAAATTGGTTAAATGAAAAATCATTTCCCACATGATTGTTATACACATGTTTTAAATTTAAATCGTCTTGTTTAAATAATATTAGGAAATTAACATTGTCACGTAAATGTTTGTTTACTTTACTGTAAGATTGACACAAGTAAAAACTGTTAATATTTTTGTGTCTGCCCATTGAGAAAAATTGTGTGATATTTGGACTATTTATGTCGTCAAATACAACTATTGAGTGTGATTCTACATCATTTGGTGTGATTTCACAGTTTGAATATGTGTGTAATTTAACTTCATCACACAGACGGAATATTTCAATTATTTTTTTATATTTTTCTTGTTCTAAAGATTTGGATATTATATATAAATTTGTAAACTTTAATCCTTGTTTTTTTACAATTAAGTTATAAATTACAACAGTCTTCCCCGAACCACTGGGCCCTATTATAAGACAGCGAATTTTATTAGGAAATAGACCCGACTTCTTTAGTGTATTTTCTTTATGTGCTATTTTAAATTTGTTCTTTTGTTGAATAAATGACATTTTTTATATAATAAAAATGGTGTATTTTCTTTATGTGTTAAATTTGTTGAATAAATGGTGTATTTTCTTTATGTGTTAAATTTGTTCTTTTGTTTAATAATTTTTTATATAATAAAAATGGCAAAGAGAAAGTGTAAGAAGGGTAAGGGATTATTCTTAAAGCCATATAGAGGCCGTGGCTTGTTAAATACCCTTATAAACAACCTTCCTTTCCCTCTCCACCTGCCGTCGTATATGTATTGTGGTCCTGGAACTAATATACGTGAAAGTTTAGCCAGAAATGTACCTCCAAAAAATAAGCTAGACTCTTATTGTAAAGAGCACGACATATTCTACATGAATAATCCTGATACAGCCGCCCGGAACAAGGCAGATATGAGATTAGCGGACCAGGCTTGGACTAGGGTTTCGGCAAAGGACGCCAGTCTGGCCGAAAAAGCGGCAGCTTATGCAGTGACAAATTTGATGAAGGCTAAGGCAAAAATGGGAATGGGATTAAAATTTAATAAAAAAGATGGACAACTTTCAGCTGTTAGAGGCAGCAAGAGACGTGCCTCACTTTCGAGGAGTGTACCTAAAAAACGAGCTAAAACATCTAAGGCCAAAAGTAAGAGAATGTGGAATTATTAATTTAGACAGTGACAGGGGCACACATTGGACAGCATATCGTAAAAATAAAGATGTTGTAATATATTTTGACCCATTCGGAATACAGCCTCCAAAAGAGGTAATTGAATATTTTGTACCATCTAAAATTTACTATACAACTGATCAAATACAAGATTTAAACAGTTCCATTTGTGGAATTTTATGTTTATCATTTCTGAAAAATTTTAGTTTATAAAAATGGATTCATTTACTATAACATTTACGGGTACAGAGCCAGAGTTGAAGTCGGTGTTCTTTCCTCCTATAGAATTAAATGGTGATTATGTAATTGGACTGGTAGATTTTCAAAGTTATAATTCTATATTTAATGTTAAAAAACCTCTAAATACTTTGACATATTACAAAATGCACAAAATTACAACCCCAAAAGGGGAGGTCACAATTGACGAATTAAACCGGGCATTAGATGGTAAAGTTGAAGTTATTATACAAAATAAAGTAGCATTAATTAATACAAAAGTCAAACTTATATTTTACAAAGGGCTAGTTCCAAAATTAAATAAACTTAAAGACACAAAATTAACTATAGACGAGGGTGAGGATGTGTATTATTACGATCACAAAGCTCCAAATGTAATTGAAATTGTTGAAGGTACATACGAAGTGTTTGAGCTTGCGAAGGAAATTCAAAAGCAACTCCCAGATTTTGTACTTATAGCCGATAATAAAACTATGAAAGCCACATTGCATTCTAGCCATGTGTTTGATTTTACAAAACCGTGTTTAGGGTCTGAATTATTGGGATTTAAAGGATTTTCTACTCCAGATATTGCGTTTAAATCCGTAAATAAAATCAACATAAATAATGTAAATGTGATTAGAGTAAAATGTAATATTGCGAATGGGTCTTATTTAAATGGTGACAAATCACACACCATACACAGTTTTTACCCAGAAGCTCCTCCCGGCTACAAAATTATTGAGGTCCCCAGAAATATTATATACTTCCCTGTAAATAAGAGAAGTTTAGATGTTGTTAGCATTACATTTGCAGATCAACACGACAAGCCAATTGACTTTAATAAAGAAGAAACTACAATTACTTGTCATATAAAAAAGATATGAGAATTTACAAGAACGGACTGAGTGTACAAAATGCCAGGTTTCTGCAATCAATTGGGTTGAAGTTAAAATTTTCTATTAATAAAAATGGAAGATTTTCTAGACGTTACAGGAAAATTCCAATACGACGATAGCCTGGTTAAAATTACAAATCACTCCTATGTTCCACACAACACTTTAGCAATAAATAATTCCGATGAAATTCGAATATGCATAAATAATCAAGATTTACTAACACTCCCATGTAGGAGTTATCTGTATATTAAAGGAGAGATAGAGAATCATGATAAAGGACATTTTATAAATAATGCATTTGCATTCTTATTTGACGAAATTAGATACGAAGTTGCTGGTAAAGAAATAGATATTGTAAGAAATCCGGGAATTTCCAGTCTTATGAAAATATTGTGCTCTTACAATAAAACAACTAAATTGTCAAATGTAGCATTTGATTCTGATGAAAATTTAAAGGAGTTCCATAAAAGCGGCAAGTTTAGTACTTGTGTCCCGTTAGAGCTGTTAATGGGTGTGTTTGAGGATTTTAATAAGGTTTTAGTAAATGTTAAACAAGAATTGGTGTTGAAAAGATCCAAAAACGACTTAAATTGTATATTAACAACATCTGGTGTCGATCCTATTCCTAAAATTACGCTTAAATCGATTCAGTGGGTGATGCCGCACGTGGTGCCATCTGATGGGGAGAGGCTTCAATTACAAAAGATGTTATTGCAAAATAAAAATTTGCAAATTGCATTTAGAAGTTTGGAGCTACACGAACTCCCATCATACCCCGAAACCAAGAGACACACATGGTCAGTTAAGACGTCTTCGAGTTTGGAGAAGCCCAGGTATATTATATTTGGTTTCCAAACAGGTAGGGACAACAGTGCACGAAAAAGAACTGATGAATTTGATCACTGTAAATTGAAAAATATCAAAGTGTTTTTAAACTCTGAATATTATCCTTATAGTGATTTAAATCTCGACTTTGAAAATGGAGATGCCTCTAAAGCTTATGAGATGTTTGTGAGGTTTAGGGAGAGTTACTACAACACCGTCCCCGATCCTATGTTTAACAGAGCTGACTTTATAAAGAAATATCCTCTAATTGTAATAGATTGTTCTAGGCAGAATGAATCAATAAAAGAGGGGGTTGTAGATATTAAATTAGAAATTGAAACTGCAGAAAATGTCCCTTCAAACACATCTGCATATTGCCTAATAATACACGATAAAGTGTTTGAGTATAATCCTTTGACAAATGAGATAAATAAAATGTAAATAAAATGAAAACAAATATTCAACAAGAATTGGTAGAGTCTGCAAAACAAATAAGAGAAAAATATAGGGCGTTAAAACGTGGTAAATTTCTAGAGGCTGAAGAGAGGTTCCAAACATTCCAACCGTTAATAGAGCCTTTGCAAGAATTAAAAAATTTAGCCACAAAAACAGAGAGGCCAGTTCTCCCAATGATTTTAGAAAAGACCCCGTCTAGAATACCAAGAATAACACAGATAACACCACACAAATTAGATTTTGGTCTTTTAGCATCAGACTATTTAGGAAATTACCTTAGTAGAAGTAGTATGACAGACACCACATATGGTATTAGGCGAGAAGGAAATACATTTTTTGTTGGGAATCAGGAAGTTCAAATTGCCAATGATGATGTTACAGTTGGAGAAACAATTTATAAAGGGACAAAGGGATTGTGGGAATTGTTAACTTTAAAAGAACCCATAAACTATAGTCAGGCTGATTTGCAAAATTATAAAGAGATTTTGGAAGCTACAAATGCACATTTAAAGGGTTATAAAACAGGTGCGGCGATGTCAAGTAATAAACACACCAAATATCTTAATATAATTAAACCCCTGTTTAAGACTGTTGGTGAAGGTTTAAGGCAGGTAACTGGTAATAAAATAGACTATGTTTATTGGGACGATCCTAATGAGCTTGTAGATAGGTTAAGACTGCTTTGGTTAAGCCGATTGGCGGGAAATTCTGGAGTGGATAATGAGATAGATTCTATCATAGAAGAATTGAGGGAAAGTGGAATTGTTTATTAAATAAAAAGATGATAGATAAATTTTATCGCGTATATAACCCATATAGTAAACCAGAAGCAAGAAGTTTTAAAGAAACTACTTTAAATCTAAAAGATGATGGTTGGAATGCTTTAAATTATAAAATTAGTAATGTTAAAGGTGGGGAGTTTACTGACGATGTATCGACTTTGGGGCAGACGTTAACCAGAAAAGGTGATGTTTTTGTACAAGGTAATACTAAATATAAGTTTTTAGAATCCAAGAGTAATAATTGGAACGCTAATAAACGCAAAATTACTAATGTAAAACGGGGTGAAAGCTCAACCGATGTACCCACATTAGAGCAAACTTTAATAAGAAAAGATGGTGTCTTTGTACAAGACAAAAATAATTATGAATTTTTGGAATCGGAGAATGGTGTTTGGAATGCCAAAAAGCGAAAAATAAGTAATTTGTTGGCTGGTAAAGAAAGCGATGATGTTGTAAACGTCTCTCAAGTACCAAAAATGGATCTAAACTTTTGGGATTTTAATAATAAAAGGCTAGTTCGTGTTAAACCCGCTGTTGATGAGAACGACTGTGTTACAAAACATCAGACTGTGACTTTAGACGGTCTTAAATTTGATGGTAAAAATAAGCAATTAACAAACATTTTACCTGGAACGTTGCCAAATGATGTGGCTGTTGTTAATCAAATATTAACAAAAGGTGAGAAAAGCATAATAAAACAGGGGGATAAATATTATAGTGTATTAACATTAGATAGCGATATGTGGGATGCAGAGGACAAATTAATAAAGAATGTACCTGAAGGCAAAGATAGGAGTGATATTTGTTTAATGTCGCAGGTTTTGAGGTATGACGATAATATTAAAACTTTTAGACAAGACAATATTAAATTTGATATTTGTTTAAAATCACATGCATTAAGGTTTAACAATAAAACTAATAAATTTATGCAAGACAATAATGAAATCGATTTGATGATGTACAATCCTAAATTGTTGGTTGCAGACCCTACATCTTTAAGCGGATTTAAGACTTTAGATGGAGAGGCATATTTGCCAAAAAACTATGTATATCAAAGAATGAGTGATGGTATGTTAATTGGTAGCAATGGAGGTGTTTTTGAAACGACAGAGACTGGCAGATACGTTAACATTAAAAATAAAGAATAAAAAATGGAAAAAATTGCTTACGAATTGCATAAGCCCGCGAGAAAGAACTTTGTTAGAAGGTCTTTTAAGGTGTTGGGTATAAACGAAACTGTTCAAATAGATTTAATAGATATGCGGAATTATGCTAGAGAGAATTCTGGGAATAAATATATTTTAACTTTAATAGACACATTTTCTAAAAAAGCTTATGCTGCTCCACTAAAGAATAAAACTGGATTAGTAGTCACAGAAGCTATAAAAACTATTCTCCCAAAGGGAGTTAAAAATATTCAATCTGATAACGGAAAAGAATTTTTTAATGAACATTTTACCAAACTAATGAAAATTCTAAATATTAATCACTACCACACTTACTCTACAACTAAGGCGGCTATTGTGGAAAGGTTCCAGAGAACTTTAAAGAATTGGTTGTATAGAGAGTTTAGTGCACAGGGGAGTTACAAGTGGTTGGATTTACTTCCAAAGTTAATAAGGATATATAATAATAAAGTACATAGATCCATAGGGATGAAGCCTAACCAAGTAAGTGCTAAGAACTCTAAAGATGTACATGAAAGGTTAGCATCTAAAGTACAAGTTAAAAAGCCAAGATATAAGGTGGGGGATAGTGTAAGGATATCTAAATATAAACATGTATTTAGTAAAGGATATACCCCTAACTGGACGGGAGAGCTTTTTACAATAGCAGAAGTTAAGAAAACAAGGCCTGTGACTTATATTTTGAAAGATGAGAATGGCAATATAACCAAAGGAGGATTTTATACAGAAGAATTGTTAAAGACTAAATATAAAGACATGTATTTGGTAGAGAAGGTAATTAGGAGGAAGGGTGATTTATTATATGTCAAATGGCTCGGGTTCCCAAGTAGCCAGAACTCGTGGATTTCTGCAAAGGATGTATTAAAATGAATTTTAAAATAGGGTCAAAATTGGCAGTTCGACCGTAGTTGGGATATGTAGAATTTATTAAAACATTAGGACAATAACATATCCAAATTTTAAACAAATCTGACAGTAAATAAAGAAGTTGGCGGCAGTATTTTTCAAAATATTTTTTAATTTGACCGTAATAGTGAATTTGGGATATGTAAGTGGAATTTATTAAAACACTTGCCTAGGACAATAACATATCCAAATTGCAGACAAATCGGACCATAAACACTAAAGATAGTTTTTTAGAATTTGAAAATTAATTTTAAAAAATATAGAGGAGGGATTGGGAAAATACATTTAATATAGGCAAGGGTTGGACATTAGTACAGGCTAACAAGGAAACTTGTGGCTTATTAGTATAGGCGGGATCGGGTGTCGGCGCAAAAACTGATCCCCATAAGAATAACATGGGGAAAAAGCGCCGAATAGTATGCCTCTTTGTGGTTTCTCCACTACTACAAGGAAAGAAAAAATATGCTGAATATATTATGAAGTCTCCCATTTCTAAATATATCAATTTATTCACCACTGTGTTTTTATGGATTATTTTATAAAAACTTAACACAGTTTTTTTATCTATTTATTTATAATTTAACTGTGACTATTCTAATGATTTTTAACACAAAATGATAAAAATAAATAGTCTTCAACCAAATTTAATCATAGCTTAAAATAATTAATACATTATTTTTTAACTATATGAAATAATTTTAACTATAAAAATTTCAAATAAATAGAATTACATCTTTAATCGTTAAAAATGTATAGTATATAATGTATACAATGATACAAAGGCAATCAAATTCTCAGCCACATTCTAGAATTGCAAATCATGTGTTAATCATGAATTTGAATAATTCATATCATATCATCCCTATATTTATCTGCTTGACATTGCATCTCTTGTGAAACCATTGTCTGTGGTACAAAACCTTTTAACGTTAAAATATCTATTCTACCAGAAAACTGAACCAAATTGACATCAAATTTAGTTAATCAATAACATTTACTTATATAATACAACAATATTTTAGAATTGAATAAACAAGTATCAAAACTAGTTTAAGAAATGGGAGTGGTTGTGTATAAGGAAATCAGTTATAATAAATGTAATGTTGATACTCATAATTACAAAGCGAAGTGATTTTTTATGAGTATTCGTATAGTATGCTGTAAATGCCAATTTATAAGACTTTTATGCATTTTTAAATTTAATTTTTGCTATCTAATTTTGTTGTATGGCATTTTGGTGGGATTTACTATTCGTTTCGAACAAAATCTTATTTTCATATTAGCTTGCTATTACGTTTTCCCTCCAGATGTAGTGGATTTTTAATTTGTTCACTAAAATAGTTGTAGCAGAGTACCCTTTATATTATATCTTTTTATTAAGAGACTAACTATTTTCGGCACTAAGGCCCGACGATGGCCTTAGTGACGAAATATGTTAGTCTCTTAATAAAAATATGTGTAGGGTACGATGTCACAGTTAAAAACTTAAAGTTTAAAGTTTATCCCGTTAGCCTGTTAGGAGATACTAACTTTGTGAAGCCTGGAAAAACTGTTTTACATTCTCAAGGTCAAAGGCGTCATGCGTCAGTTGCGACGTTACCAACCAAACATCTGTTTATGAGAGAACAGTGTCAATAAAGCAACGCAACGCGGAGTTAACAAACCGGTCATTTGGTAACGTTATATTTGGAAGTTCATACAATATTTCGTGTAAGGAAATGTGCCATTTAATTCGAAGCTATAGATTTTTTAAATAATATTCCAAGAAAGTATGATACCTAAAACTATAACCTTTGTTGAAATGATGAGATAAGTAATTTTAATTTTAAAGTAAAATATAAACTCTAAACCGCTTCAAAAATTCACGTTTAGTTACTTCTTGTATAGCAAAATGTTTTGTGATTGTAAAATGAACCTAAAGATTTTTTAACTCCTTCGGGATGGAACTGCAGAGTGAATGCAAAATATATACTTTTAAAGGTTTATGCTTACAAACTCTTGAATACTACTCATCACTATGATAAATATAAGCTTAGTTAATCTTGTATGTACCTTTAGACATTAACAGTATTTACATAAAAAATTACAACTTTTTAACATTCACATCCACCAGTAAAAACAATCTTTATATATAATTCTGTAAGCGAAATATTTAATTCTAAATTGTGAGAGTTTGACGAATCGTAGGATTACGGGAGACGTCTCAATTTAAAGATCTTGATCCCAGGGACTCGAGAAAAATAGCAGTATTTCTAAAGAGTTACCAGCAAACGAGAAATAACGTAATAAATTCCCCATAAGAAAAGCATGGGGATTTAAAAAGTCTGCATTTGTTTACATTAAAACTTGTGATCCTATTTATAATGTTCTATTTTCCTCAGATTGAAAATCAGATGAGGCAGAGTATTGGAGAAGGGTTAGGGACTTTGGCCCCTTAAAGCCACTAGTTCAGTTCTAAATTTGTTTATAGTTAAAAACATTTTTATTCTAGTTAGCCGTCTGTTTGTTGTACTACCGCAAGACAATTCTTGTATACGTTGAATGGCAATTGCATGTTATTTTATTGCATTTTAAACTATATGTCCTAATTCATGTGCTATTAACTGTGTTAAGATTTATCATATTTAAAAATTAATGTACTATTGAACAAAAATTAGTTAAAGCATGGTAATTAAGGCTCAATCAAGGTAAATTATTATCAATCTGGTTTGCTTTCTCAAAACCTTTATACGCTTCTTTGTTAATATAAGCAACGAACAAAGGTAGGAAGTTGGCGACTGCTGTGACACACGGTGCTTCCTTGATCACTCTAATTTGTCAGTTTTATTGTATACTATTTGTGTTTCTGTCCACATGTCCCTCCTTAAGCAAAAGCACTCAGCAAGTTCACAAGCAAGCAGCAGGTTTGAGCAAGTTCACTCAGTTTATAACAGTAGTCTAATTGTTTGTTGGCACTGTACGGATGCTCTTTAATATGTTTTTCAAGTAAACATTAATTATGTCCAAAGTATTTCTTGATAAAATGAAAAGGAGTCTTTTTTACAGCATTCTTGGATTCTTAAGATAAGATTTGCACTTAATACTATTCAACAATGAAAATGTTGTAAGAGTTGCCATTTTATAATTAGTGGAGTCAGTTGATTAGGCAAATCTAATTATTTTATGAAGTTTAAGGTAATTGTTACTCAGGTGAAACTAGAGTACAAATATTTATCATAAATTTAAGCTTGCAACTTGGTATTTTTTTGCATCCTGTGATATGATAAATGAACATGTAAGAGGATTTTTGCTGTACGTTTTTGTGATGGTTAATTACTATCAACGAGTAGGCATATTTAGAGAAAAGTACTTTCAGTAATGTTCTCTATTCAATAGTTGTCTATTCTCGGTTGTTTATTTTAGTTTTAGTTGTAATAAATTACATATAGATTACCTTATTGTCTTCATTCAAAATTGTAAATCGCGGGATAACTAAGGCGTTGTGTTCATTTGACATCATCAGTCTGATTATCTTCTTGAAGTTTTCTCTTTTGTAAAGTCATTTTCTTTAACGTAGTAGCCGTGAAGACCCTTTTTCATTAAATCAAAGAATTATTTTCGTATAGGTAGGTTTTATATCCCTTGATGTTTTACGATTATGTTAAAAATCAAAAGGATCTTTCAGTATACCATCATTAAATAAATGTCTGGAAAATGTTTTTAAATAGTTTCTAAATATGATAAAGCTTTGAAATCCTAGTAAAATCTTTTCATGTTCTGTAGCTATAAGTCAGTCAATTATTTGTCTATAAGCTGTGTTATTTTAAACTATTTTTGTAACAAAAAGAATCATTTGACTCTGTTGAAACTGTTCTATGACAAAATATAAGTTAATCAATATTATATAAGCTAATCATAATAAACGGCCATCCGGAAAAGTCACTTTGGATGATTTTAAAGATAAAGCATGAAGGAATCCAGCTGTCAAATAATGTATCGTATACAGGCTATACGTTGAAGCTTTAATCAAAGTAGAAACGACTTGAAACAAAAGCGTCAGTTACAAAGTTAATCAGAGGAGCGTCGACCTATAAAGCAGAGTGTAAATAAAACAACGGACGCCTTGGAGAAACATGTACCGATCACACGTTTTCAGACACAATATTAGACTGATGTAAATATTGCCATAACGTTTCAAAATACTTTTCGTAATTATTTTAAGAGGGTGTCTATACGTAAATTTATTTTGGTCAGTAAATATAGTATTTTGTAAGTCCTTGGTTTTAGTTCTACACAGTAAACTCTCCAATGAAATATATACCTTCCTTAATAAAACAAAACTGTTCAAGCAATAAATCTTAATATTCGTCAATATAACAGAAACGTTTTAACGTATTGAAAAGCATGAAAACTCTTCGGACTTTTTATTGACTGTGAGCCGGAAAGTTATTTCCTTGAAACATTTTACTATGATTATAAATAGAGGGTAGTTATTAGTTTCGAAGGTGTTTTATTTACGTGAGAGATAACCAAGTTTAACATTGGATATTATTCCTGATTTGCCACGATTAACTGACCCATATATCGCGCGCTGAGGCTGTTAGGTCCAGTTTATATATTAGTCCTGTAAATTGAGTATAAAATGAGAGTTGCCCTAGTTAAGGTCTGGCAGTTATGGATTTTTTATATGTGCTGAGGTCGTGAAAACCAAGTTTTTGTCACCCCACTCTCTATGCACCATCGCCCTATTGGAAAACTCAAAGGAAATTGACAGTTTATTCGACTGTATATATCCATGTCTGGACATTTTATCAGAAAAAAACGATTTAAGATTGTTTTACAAGCATATTAGTTTTATATCAATTCTAATCTAACTAATAAAACTCTACGAAATTATACAATATAAGGTTATCTTAAAAAAATTAAACATTCAAAACTCTTTCGTAATTGCGTGTAGATAATCAAAGTGACAAAGGCTTGAAACAAAACCGTCAGTTGCAAAGTTAATCAGTTGAGTATCGACCTGCAGAGCAGAGTGTACTGAAGCTGAGGGACTTGGAGAACTGTCTCGATCAAACCTTCCAAGTCTTAATATCGAACTATATGTGTGTTTAAAATGCTATTATTATTTTATATAAATAATAATATTTTTGACACGGCATATATACTTATTAGTCGCCTACAAATGTAGTGCCTACCTATCATAAATAAGGAAGAGAAATTGATCAGCATTGAAAATGGCCCTAGGAGCCGAAACTTGTTGGTTCAAATATAAAGCTTACAACAAGGGTTCTCAGTTTGTATAATATACGTATTAAATTTAATAGTAACTCTTACCAGTGAACCTGATAACAATGTCATAAGAAGAAAAATATTGTATTTAGGTTGACCATTTATTTAAAAAAGAGAAAATATAAGCATAACGCAGCAGACTGTTCCTGGTGCGTAGTGACCGACTGGCTTACCTTCAACGGGAAGAGGTTGTTATGTTGAGTCAATTTACACGAATAAAGGAAAAACATCCACACTAAGGGAAGTAGTATATTAAACAAGATAATGAGACCAACTTTTACAATAAATAATTGCACTTTACTTTTTAAAGCAAACCCATTTACATATTTTTTCATCATTCGACTTATTCTCGATAAAGTAGTTTTACATAATTGTTCGAATTCTCAGACGTCATATTTTTTATCTTTTCTCTTCAGGTAGATAAAGTAACTGTATGTTATAAACCATGTGGTTCTAATACTCTGTAGAACTCTGAAGGGTATTAGGACCATGTTTTTTATTTTTTATTTTTTTATTAATAAATGTAGTTTACGGATTGGCGCATTCAACTCAAACTAGTGATTCCATTATTTACAATTTACAACTTATGAAGACAAACAGCAAATGAATAATCAAAACATTCAAATCAACAACTAACGCCTGGATTGCGGTGCTCACACATTTCACGCGATTTGTGTAAAACGTTTATAATTTCTATTAAGGCCAGGGAAAATATCAAGTATTTACATACAACATGTACATTTTCATAGCCGTAAACCAAGAGGGTCGTTGTGTCAATGATCTGTAGCGTAAATGAAACCTAACCGCATCGGTGACCCGATTTTTCTTCAAGTATTTTAAATAACTATTATTAAATTTAATTTACTAATTACAAAGCTTTTGACAGCAGTACTTTTTGGAGAGGCTTTTTGATATTTTTCAAAATGACTGAACGAAGAAAGGCGCCTCGAAGTAACGACGTAAATGCGATTAAAGACAAATCTATAAGAGGTATCAACATTTTGTAACTCCAGTCAACCTTGTATTTGTGAGATAATTAAAATCTCGATCATGGCTTGACTGCGTCAACATCATTATTTAAATACTGCAATTCCAGATGTTAAGGTAGGACCTGAATTGCGAATAAATATTTTGAATCCGGTTGTAATTAGAGAGTGAGAGGCAAACATTTTTATTATTGCAGTAATCAGTACAGAAAACAGATAACAGTAATCATTCTGTAAGTCTTTATTTAAATTAAGGTATTTCTTTCAACATGCAATCTTCTGGTTCTCACAATTGCGGTGCTATTTTTAAAGTTTTTAATCTTACAATACCGTAATTACTTAGAAACTAAAATAGTTTTAATTACTGATGAAAATATTCTTTGAATAATAGTTCTTTGGATACTTTCCCTTACATAAAAATAAAATTGAGGCGTTTCTTCACCATCCCGAGTAATTTCTTATCGCATTTACTTACGGACAAAATGAACTATATTATAAGTTGTTACATGGAAAGTTATGTAGATCTTGTTGTCAAACATTAGTTAGTTTAAACATGTATAAGTCATGTACCTTTCTGTTACATGTCTAATAAATCAAATCAATAAATCTATCAATGCATAAAATATACATAAATACTGCACAATATCATAATACTAAAATATAATATTGTAAACTGTAAATAACCTTTTTATTTTATTTTTTTATTTTTGATTGGATGATGCTCATAAGGTTCTTTCAGGACTATTCAGATGGTATGTTGGTATCCTCTGTAATTGAATTGATGTTTATCTGAAGGTAATTGATAAATTGTGTGTGAAGGTAAAGTTGTTAACATACACATTAGTCAACCGGTCTCGAAAAGAAATTATTACATTAAATACTTTGTAATCGAATTAAACTATAGGTTAAAAGATTGGTTTGATTATATTTTAGACATATATGAAAATTTTTAATCATCACAATTTCAAAATACATAGACTCTTAGGTTTGTTTTTTTTCTATGACATTCAAATTCTCAGCCACATTCTTTAATTGCAAATCGTGTGCACAAGACAAGTAATTCATATCAAATTTATCTATTTATCTGTTTATCAGCTTGACGTTACTTCTCAGCGTGACATCATTGTCTGTTCAACAAAAGTAGTTAAGAAACTAAGTAACATTCCATTAAAGAAAACGAAATGTCCTAAATACAAACTTAGTTTACAAACTAAATTTTGTCTTGCTCTACAATAATTTTCTCCGTGAAGGTGTTTTCACACAACAGGACTAGCTGGACCTAAGTTTGATCAGTATTGAAAAAATAAAAATATTAAAGTACATATAACTGGGTAAAATATTATTATGTGTTTACATTTAATTACCCATTTTTGTAAAACCATGCATAAAGTATATCGAATACGATTTAGAAAATCCTAAATATCCTGTAAATAAACCTCAAAATCTTCAATAAATAAATATTGATGTCAGATTTATTAAGCGGCAGTTAGTCAGGTCTGCTTTGCGTTCCAAGTATTAAGACTTTGTGTATCTATTGGGTTGTTATTTTAGTGGCATTCAATCTATAACATTATTTTTCTACATACTACAAATAGATTTGGAGTGTTATCTAAGAAATTACACAAACGCTTAATGAAGATACTAATACATAATGTTACATTCTCTTCATTAAGTGTATTAGCGAATTTCCCCTATAGGGAAGAAGCTATTACAGTAGTCGGCATGGTAAGACCTAGGCCCGGGACCATGATAACTTTTCGTTTTGAGGTTCCCAGCCCCAAAAACACCATTCGTTCGATACTGTATATATATATATCTATCTATATATATATATATATATATATATATGTGTCCGTGAGCACGATAACTCTCGTAAAAATTATCCGATTTTGATGAAATTTGGTATACACGTGTAAAGCAACATTTATGACTTTAAGTTCGAAAACCAGCCAAATCGCTCTATCCGAAGGGGTATTTTGAGGGGGTTTTGTACCCCAAAAATGGGTTTTTAGAATTTGTTATATATAATTTTGGAAATAGTCAAATTTTAGTTTTTACCATTGGATTCAGCTTAAAAAATACACAATTTCGTATTTTGATCATTTCTCTACGTCAGTTGGATACCGAGATATTGAAAGTGCTAAACACAGTACGTTGTCTAATGTTATTCTTATGGAGGAAAAGAAAAATTTTATATCTCGCTTATTTATGAACGTATACTGACGAAACTTGGTATACGGCTTCATCTGGTTGTGGACCATTGATATTTGCTCAAAAAAACATTTTTTTACCAAAGGCTCCCTTAGCAGCAAACCTGCGTACTCAGCCCCATGTTATTCTTATGGAGAATAAGTAACGTGTTATCTCCCTTAATTATGAAAATAAATTAATGAAATTTGGTATGTGGCTTTACCTAAATGAGTTATATTGATATTTGTATAAAACCCCATTTTTTGTGTTCCTTCCTTCAGCAAACCTGCATACTCAGCCGCCATGTTATTCTTATGGAGAATAATTAAAATGTCATAAATCGTTTATTTATGAATGTATAATGATAAAACTTGGTATGTGGCTTTATGTGGTGTTAAGATACATATATATGCATTGGAAATTCGCTGAGGACGCAGGTTTGCTGCTACGGGGGTATTTTTGCTTTCTTAGCTAACATTCCAAATTTATGTATAGGTTAAAAAGCAATATATCCTCCTGATGTTGATCGCGTAAAAAAGCTTAACAAAATGTTCAAAGTTGTTGGGGTCAAAGACATTAGCTGTGAAGGTAGTCAACCGAACATCGATCTATAATAACCAAGTGTAACAAAACATCGTAAGGCTGGAAGAACGGGCCATTAGGCAATATTAGGGAATTAGTTTTAGGGGATGGTAAGTTGTGTTTTTATTCTAATCAATTATATATTTACAAGCTTAAAATGTATTTATTTTTCCACGTCGAGTTAAAAAATATGGTGTTTGTGCAACTTAAAATTATATCCGATAGTCATTTAATCATCCTCTATTATTAGTGAATTTCCTTTGGAAAGTGAACTATTAGCATGACCCGCACGGTGAAACTTAAGCCCGGGACCACCATAGAAGTTCCTAACGTGACCCCCTGAACACGTTTTGGGGGGTCGTTCAAAATTGTATATATATATATATATATAGACATATAAATATATATGTGTTTGCACTCTAGCGGTCGCATTTTTTGTCCGATTTACTTCAAATTTGGTAGGGACGTTCCTTTCTGTAATCAGTTGGGCAAGTTCGTTGGGCAAAACAATCGGACAACTCTAAACCCCCTTTTTTGGGATTAATCTTTCAAATTTTGAGTTTTTGGGCCCAAAAAGGGTCAGAAAAGCCTCGTATGTAAAATAAATGCATGTAAAAAGATGGGAATTGGAGAGCCGAAAGTTTTAAGCCCTCTCTCGTCATTCTAGCATAAATATTTACCGAGTTATTAAAGAAAATGTGTATCGACCAAACACAGTACGTTGTCTTATGGGGATTTTACATTAGAAAAGCCTGTTATTCATTTGTTGGTGTACTATTATCATCCCCAACAACCTCACGCCTACTTTAAAGCCTGACTGGACCTTCTCCTAACCTTATAATGCGCAAAATTGTATTCCCAGCATTGCAGGTAAATAGAACCAGGAGCATCAGAACAGCCAAAAAATCAATGTTTTCAGATTTGAATAAAAGTTGGAATAATTGTATGTTTTTAACTGATTTTGAGTTTTTATAGTTTTTTAAATGGAAATTCACTTCCCTCACGTCAGCGTGCTGCGTGCGAACTCGTCTACCTTTATAGACACCTTAATGCTATATAAAATGCTTTGTGATTGGTCATCATTGTTGTAGCAGTATAGAAATAGAGACTATATTTGTATAAAAATACTACATCATTGAACAACGTTATGCAAAGTAGTTAAATTTGCGTTAAATTATAGTAATAAGGTAAGCAGACGAAAGACATGTGGTAACGAAACACATCAAAATAGATCAAGAAATCAACAACATAACAGAGCTAATAATAGTTGGTTAGGAATCTGGCATGTAACAGCCAACTGATAACCACTTCATTTGTGGGATCATTGATCAATTGATCAACAAACTACGACCTCGGCAACTTCAACCTAAAGGCAAATTGTAGTGCACACGGGGAATCTTTGTTATATCATTTACAATTTACAGCTAAATTTCATAGTGAACTATAACTAAATTATTAGCAATTTATATTTAACGCTAGTGGTGTTCAAATGGTAATTTTCCTGTAATCCCATGTTTCTCTAATCACTGTTATTCCTATACACACATTTTCTTACGTCACAAAAATACAAACTCGCAATATATAAATTAAAATCTATTTATTAACCTTTTTGAAAACTAGCTGTACATTTTTAACTCAGTTTTTAATCAATTAACTTTATAAAAATATAACTCTGCATTAAGAAAATACTTGTTGGTAAATTGCATTTAAAAGCTCATTCATTTTAATTGGAATACTTCATTCATTTGGTGTTACATAATCTAATATCATTATTAAATGTTATTGTGAAAATACAGCTGTTGCAAGGAAATTATTTGGTGAAGTAAACCCCCCCACTGTTTTTTAGACAAGAATTACTAACTGAAAATAGGGAATACATATTTTATCCAATATTTAAGAATGTGATATATTTGTTACATGTAATTATATGTCACTGTTTGAGAACAGTGCTTTGGTTGTAGTAACCACATAGTTGACATATCCGGTGTGTTTATGTATATGAGAAAACCCGTTTCAGTATTAAAGTCTTTTAAAAAGAGAGATGTGTCTCACCACTTTAAAACGTTGTTATTTCAAAATGAATACATCACAGAGAAAATTGTATTCATATCCATGTATTAGATAAACAAATCGAGCGATAAATAAGATTTTGGATAGTTTGATTGATTCATGTTGTTCTGTTCTGCATTTATTTATTGCCTTAAACATTAAAATCATATAAAAGCAAATCCTCACACAAAATTAATAATCCTGAACATACGGTTGGTTATGAAACACGTAAACTATCCATGTTTTCTGATTAATTTAATAATAGTTAATGTGTTATAAATATGGTTCTCCCTTACACCATTAAAGTATGTAAAATTAATTTATGGAATAAAAAATAACAAAAAGTTAAGGATTTAAATTTCAAGTATTTAAAAATTCAAATCTCATTTGAAGGTAAAATACTTTGTAGTATTTTATTGGTATATTTAAACTGTATTGATATATTATTTTGTTCTATTTTTCAAATTTCACAAAGTACTTATAAGGAATTTTAATTTTTATGAGAGTTATATCAGTCCTTTAACACAATTTAAGAACATTTAACCATATAAAACTCCAAGAGGATATGTTATAGTATAATAGAGTATATGTCATCGTCATCTTTATTGTAAAAAAGTCGTTTAAAATATTATGCACATTCCATACATAAAGAAGTAAGTGACATTATCAAGTACAATTTTCTAGGTTTAAACTAAATGCAGTCTAGATAAATTAAAATAAAAGCAATATTATTTCATAACATTAAAACAAATTCTTCAAGTCATCATTAAAAAAGTTATCAACTGAATAGTAGACTTTATCAATTCATATATCTTTTACTATTTTCCAAAGAGCTTTTTTGCTCATTTTATATATGAATTTAGGAATTTTATAGGAGTTTTATATAAGTTGTACGATTTTTCAAACAAGAAAAGGTTATGGAAGGGGAAAACAAGTTCAGAGTTTTGTGTTGTGTTATGACTGTGCCTAAGCTGATGATTTTCGTATAAGACTGGACTTTCCGTTATTGATTTTATTGTTTCCTAAATATATAAACCCGTTAGTGTAAAAAATAACATTTAAAGAGTAATCTACAGATGATTCTCTTTTTAATTCCTCAAATGTGCGTATAATAGACTTTTAGGCTATGCATATTTTTATCAGATGTTAAGGTTAGGTCGGTTTACATTGTATTTATGTAAAAATATAGAATTAATTAAGAAACATATGCACACATTTTTACGCATGTATTATGCATACATTTTTTATTTTTAAATTTTTTTGTTTATGCAAACATTTTACATTTTTACTTTCTCCACCTATGCACATTACATGGAGAAATTATATTTTTGTGAACATTTTCGAATTTGAATTATCGGTGGAATATTTCTTTTGGTGCTTCCCGAATCCAAAAATGTGGTTGTGGAGGTAATGTCAGTATGTCTATCAGTACGGATGTTTAAAGATCTAGAAACCACACCAATGCAATGCGATGCAATGCAATGTGTGATTTTTATAAAAAATGTATATGTAGAACATTAGTAGTAATCAAAGTAAAATTATAGTTAAAATAAATCCTGCAGATAAATTGATTTGAAAAAAACTTTTAATCTTTACTGAACAAGTGGGGCGTAGGAAAATTAATACACAATTATGAAAAGTCTGGTCCTACTTTGCGAAAGTAGCTACAACTTTAGTTGCCTATATTTTACTAACTAGCTGTAGTGTGGTTTACTAGTCAACGGAAATAGCTTCCCCAACATAGTCCGGTATGAATGATAATTTAAGAACGAATCTGGTGTTCCTGAAATAAAAAAGTTCATTATTAATATATTGAGGTTAGACTTGTCCCCGAGTAAGATAATCTTGTTACGTACCGTATAGAACTCAGACGGATTGTAAAGGGTTAAAGTTATGGATTTGTACAAGCTATCTAGAGAATTATTTATCTATTTAACATTTTGTTAAGAAACTAATTATAGAATTTCCTCATTTATTTTCTAATTATTTATTAGTGAATTTCCTTTGGAAAGTGAACTATTAGCATGACCCGCACGGTGAAACTTAAGCCCGGGACCACCATAGAAGTTCCTAACGTGACTCCCTGAACACGTTTTGGGGGGTCGTTCAAAATTGTATATATATATGTATGTATGTATTTATATATATAAATATATATATATGTGTATGCACTCTAGCGGTCGCATTTTTTGTCCGATTTACTTCAAATTTGGTAGGGACGTTCCTTTCTATAACCTGTTGGACAAGTTCGTTGGGCAAAACAATCAGAAAACTCTAAACCCATTTTTTAGGGATTAATCTTTCAAATTTTGAATTTTTGGGCCTAAAAAGGGTCAGAAAAGCCCCAGATGTAAAATTAATGCATGTTAAAAGATGGGAATTAGAAAGGCGAAAGTTTTAAGCCCTCTCCCGTCATTCTAGCATAAATATTTACCGAGTAATTAAAGAAAATGTTTATCGGGTAAACACAGTACGTTGTCTTATGGGGGTTTTACACTAGAAAAGCCTGTTATTCCTTTGTTAGAGTACTTTTATTATCCCCAGCAACCTCACGCCTACTTTCAAGCCTGTCTGTACCTTCTCCTAACCTTATAAGGCGTAAACTTGTATTCCCAGCTTTGCAAGTAAATGAAACCAGGAGTATCAGAACAGCCAAAAAAACAATGTTTTCAGATTTCAATAAAAATTTGACAAATGGATGTTTTTACACTGATTTTGAGTTTTACAAGTTTTTCGTGTAAATTCCCTCACGTCAGCGTGCTGCGTGCGAACTCGTTTTAAATTTGTATCACCAATATAACGGTTTTAGGAGATGCTGCGCAATCATATGACACCCTGGATGGTTTCACTTTGAAACGGAACGTCCCAGTTTTAATCAAGTTTTTCAATTGAAATATGTTGATTGTCTGAGTTAGTTAACAAAAGAATTCTCACTCTTCTTTTAATTATAAAAACTATATCAAATATTCGTACGCATTTCCGCTCTTACCTTAGAATCTGAAGTTGCAATCTCTTAAATATCGACGCTGACAACCCACTCCAGCGTGATAGGGATTTAATTAAAACTCACAAATTTCAAGTTGATCTGAGTGAGAAAATGTTGTTACTTCTTCTTGATGTGTTTAAAAACTAGTTTATATCATTTTTACCAGTTTCCTCTCTCATCGTTCATATGACATGAGCAACCCTTCCTCACAAGCAAAGTGGCCAGACTCCTTGACCTGACTCCTGACTGACCACTGATTACTCTCTCCAGCCTTTCCACTACCGAGCTCGTCCAGCTAATATGAAATGTCTTAAATAGGGCACTGTCACCATTAAATCTAAAGGTCAGCAAAAATTAATCTTATTACTCCAAATTTATTAAAAAATTGTATATTTCTTTTTTTATCCGGTTCATTTTTTACACTTTTAAAACGAAATTATCTAAATTTAACAAATTACTAATTTAAACTATAAGAAGGTCAATAATTTATTATTTCACAGCAACGCAGCAGACGCACATGCCTTTGTTGCCTATGTCTGCTGATTCCCATGACCATTTTTGTATATACTTTTATAACGACAGATTATTTAAAATGTTCTATTATTTTGTCTACAGTAGTATAGATTTTAGTAATAATTGTATTACGTAAGTGAAATTGTAAAAGCAGTAACTTTGTTGGAATAAACGTTTTGTTCATTCATTCATTCATTCATTCATTTCTCATATTAAGTTAGGACATTAAAATAGTGTAAATGTGATGAATACAAATATTTTCAAGCAAAATGTGTTCCAAATACGTATCTTTAAAAATGGTTGATGTGATGATTTGTATTTTGTAATGAGTGATAGTGCTTAGCTTTACTTACTTTAATGCTTAGTAACCTTATATACCTTATAAGGCTTATAAGCCTTAGTTGCTTATATACCTTAGGTTCAGGTACAACAGTTGCAGTATTATCTTTTCCAGAATAACAATCGTTACTGCATTCAACGGTTTCCTCTAGGGGACGTGCTAAATCCCGTAATTCAATTTAATAAGTACTTGAATCAAAGAACGTACTCTTAGCACAGTTTTCCTTTTACCAGCCAAACGCCGTTCTTTAAAATGGAGTGTAAATAATACAATGTACACATTTAGAAGAAACATTTTTAAACGCTTTGTCAAACCCTTTAAGTTAAACGAATATCAAAATTTGATTTTTCAAACACTAATAACGTTTCGTTTTATTTTGTATACCAATTTTTTTAGGATGGTATACGTAAATGTTTTTTCTAAATTGTTATTGTTTTTAATTATTGCCTTATAACATGTAAATAATATAGAAAATATTGACATTTAAATACGATGAAAGATAATAATAAAGTATACAACAAACATCAAGGAAGAAGTATAAAATCCCCAAGGTTCTTATTATCGGTTGTACACGGGTAAGTTATAAGAGTAATAATATCATCTTACTGATGCGTCAGCGTGTTCCTGACACATAGCGGGAGACTGACCCACTTACAGCGCGCTGAGGTGTTTAGGTTAGGTCAGTTTACTTGTTAGTGAATTTCCTTTGGAAAGTGAACTATTAGCATGACCCGCACGGTGAAACTTAAGCCCGGGACCACCATAGAAGTTCCTAACGTGACCCCCTGAACACGTTTTGGGGGGTCGTTGAAAATTGTATATATATATATATATATATATATATATATATATATATATATATTATATTATTAAGTTCACTGCATAGGGCTACTATTATAATTATTATTTTTAAAAGAAAATTACCAGAGTACCCTTCAAAATTCATTTTTAATTCACTGACACGTGTTTCGAGGTTTACCTCATGATCACAGTGCAGCTAATAACCTTAAACTTAAAATTAAATAACCTGTAAATAAACAAAACAGTATGATAATTTTGTTAACATATGCTAAATTATCTATCTATATATGATTAATTACTTTTGATTTTTTTGATTGTTTCAAAGATTGGATTTTTTTGTTGCACCTGCATTATATTTAGTATATTAGTTTTGTCTTCTGAATAATTCATGTAAATGTGAAGCTCTTCTTTTGCATTCATTTTGTCACCTTTCTTTTCTATAGACAAAACTTCTAAACTTTCTTGCAGTGTACCAAAATTGTGATCTGTAGTTAAAATATGTTCGGCAAATTTTGATTTTTGTGTGGTTTGGTTATTTGATTTTATAGCTTGAATATGCTCTTTATATCTACATTTAAAATTACGTCCAGTTTGCCCAACGTAATATTTTGGGCATTCCTTGCATGTCAATTTATATATTCCTGATCGGTCAAAAATGTCGGCGTTTTGATTATGTGAGCCGTTTGAAAATTTTGTTATCAAATGAAATGTATTATTCCTGGTTTTATAGCTGACTTTTAAGTTTGTATTTACGAAGGTTTTTCTCATAGCTTTGTTTAACACAGAACTATAAGGCATACAGATAAACTCTATCTTGTTTTGTTCATCAAAATTTTGTGAAGTTTTATTTTTAATTTTTCTTATGATAGTATCAATTATTTTAGATTTGTATCCATTTCTTATAGCTATCGATTTGATTGTACTTCTTTCTTCCTCAAAATGTTCTTCTGTCATCGGTATATTTAAAAGCCTATGTATCAATGAATAAAAACTAGACATTATAAATATAAATATAAATATAATGCAGGCGCAACAAAAAAATCCAATCTTTGAAACAATCAAAAAAATCAAAAGTAATTAATCATATATAGATAGATAATTTAGCATATGTTAACAAAATTATCATACTGTTTTGTTTATTTACAGGTTATTTAATTTTAAGTTTAAGGTTATTAGCTGCACTGTGATCATGAGGTAAACCTCGAAACACGTGTCAGTGAATTAAAAATGAATTTTGAAGGGTACTCTGGTAATTTTCTTTTAAAAATAATAAATATATATATATATATATATAGACATATGTATATATATGTGTATGCACTCTAGCGGTCGCATTTTTTGTCCGATTTACTTCAAATTTGGTAGGGACGTTCCTTTCTATAATCTGTTGGACAAGTTCGTTGGGCAAAACAATCGGAAAACTCTAAACCCATTTTTTTAGATTAATCTTTCAAATTTCTAGTTTTTGGGCCCAAAAAGGGTCAGAAAAGCTCCAGATGTAAAATCAATGCATGTAAAAAGATGGGAATTAGAAAGGCAAAAGTTTTAAGCCCTCTCTTGTCATTCTAGCATAAATATTTACCAAGTTATTACAGAAAATGTGTATCGGCTAAACACAGTACGTTGTCTTATGGGGGTTTTACACTAGAAAAGCCTGTTATTCCTTTGTTAGAGTACTTTTATTACCCCCAGCAACCTCACGCCTACTTTCAAGCCTGACTGGACCTTCTCCTAACCTTATAATGCGCAAAATTGTATTCCCAGCTTTGCAAGTAAATGAAACCAGGAGTATCAGAACAGCCAAAAAATCAATGTTTTCAGATTTCGATAAAAATTGGACTGATTTTGAGTTTTAAAAGTTTTGTATGTGGAAATTCACTTCCCTCACGTCAGCGTGCTGCGTGCAAACTCGTTATACTTTAAGGACGAATATCCATCGCAGAAATAAACGTTCATTTGTTTATAATAATTTTTAAAATAACTAAAACCTGAAATCTTGTAGAGAATTTAAGAAAATGTATGTTAACAGTAAGGGAAATTAAATCCAAACAGTGCTCTTTCTAAAATGAAGCCTCTTGCGCTGGAATTTTGTTGTTTAAACAATTGCAAGAAGAAATAAATAATTTCTTTAGTAGCATGATACGTGTTGTTAAAACTAAACAGGATAGATAAAACTACGTCTCACAACACTACAAAGTATATTGACACTCACACTGTACTTGCGTACGGTAAAATATACACAAAAGTACAAGGCAGTATAAGTACAAAATATAAAAAAGTCTACTCCTAGTTGGCGAAAGTAGCTAAAACTTTAGCATCTTTATACACTTTGTAGTTTTGTAAGACTATTTTATTTATCTTGTTTAGAGGAAATAAAAAATGTGCATCTTATAGGTTTAAAAGAGTGCTCAAGGACGTTAATCAAGAAAATTAATTTCATGGTTTGTAATGTTGTCTATATCTTTACGAGAATACACCCATGTGTTAAAAATATTACTTAGTTTTTTCAGAGTGGTGTTTAACATAAAAGTTATTCATGATCCCTAAGACTGCGACGGTTGAAAATTATATTTATTTTTGTAAACCCCTTACATAGAGATCTGCACTAGTCTAAATGAGTGATTCTATCCTTGATAACTTTAGAAACGCAAACGACAAGGAAATCTAAACTCATTTAAACTCAACAAACGTGGAACTTGTCATGTGTCATGTGATTACTGCGAAAAGGGTTGATATTTCAAATAAGCCCAGCAAAAATAACTCGTATTTAAGGAATATACCATACTTTTTATACGAAAAGCCTTGGTAGATTGTTCTTCGATCAAGTTTTATTAGATTTTCCTTTCATTGTAACTGATTTTATTAACATTTAACTCGTTACTATCCAACCCAGTTTTCCTGTACTTAATCATTGTCCACACTAAGCAAACGTTTGACAAACATGTTTGCTCAAACAGTATTTTTGTGTGTTTTAATATACATTACGTATGGCAAACAGTATCTGTTGTTCTTCTAGAACTACATTGTTTGTTAAAACCCCATTATTTTGTTTGTATAACCAAATTGTACAGAAAAATTTAAGAGAGGTGAACGAGTTGTAAAAAGACGTGGACGCGATTTGAAATAAGAATATTATCAGAGTTTTGTCACTTCAATCAACTTGAAATTTGTGAGTTTTAATTAAATCTGTCGCGTTCAAGTGATTTGTGAGCGTCGGCGATATTGAAAGATGAACTCCAGAGGCTACGATAGGGGTGGAAATTAGTAAACATATGGGTTAGTATTTTAAAATTAAAGTAGTCGTGAAAGTTTGATTCTGTTGTCAACTACTATGGCAATCAACATAATTTTAATTCAAAAGCGTAATTACGTAAAAGCATAATTACGTAATTACGTAATTGCGTAAAACTGGGACGTTATCTTTTAAAATGGAATATCCCAGAGTCTCATCAAATAGACCCTTCTTGCGAAGTATCTCGTGCGATGTGTATAGTAATATCGACTGAACAAAATAATAGTAAAATAAACAAGTCTATAATTATTTATTAACAACATGTTATATAAATTAATATTTGTCTACATATTGTGTAAAAGTATGATACTTCTTAAACCTTTTGTCCTTAGTCTAAGATTCTGCTCCACGATCCGTAACAAGTAAACTCAGTTATAAGTTCAAACTTAAAAAATTGTATTTTATTATTAACACTTTTTTATTAGCTCGCTTTCTTGTCTGTTCTGTACAAATTTTGCAATCGATTTTAAACTAACTTACCGATGATCTAGAGACTTGAAACTTGAAACATAGCTCAGAAATGGATGGCAATGCAATACTAAATAATTTTCTTGCTATAAAATTAATTTTATTTAAGATTTAACTCACAATAACCGAAATTTAAACGTAAACAAACATCTCAAAATGTGGGCATAGATCATTTGATTACAGATAACAAAAATTATTTACTTTGGTTATGCATTAACATATGTCAATTTGAGACATAATTATATGAAAATAAACTCAAATAAACTTTAAATTTCCCACATGTCTCTGACATTGTCTGATACAAATCATTAAAATTGATTGAACATAATTACACAAAAAATACTAAAAAGTAGGAAATAATTTATTAAATAAAAATCTTTTTAAAATGCCACGATTTTAAAATGGACTAAAAGTATAAAATAATGTATCCTATCCCCATATAGATTTCCTTGAAGATTTTTGATTGTGAATACTTAGTAGCTATGAAAATACTTGTAAGATTGAAAATGAAAAACGTGGGGCACAAGCAACGTGAGGGAGTAGCTGTCGGTAGGAGAGCAACAGCTTCACAACAGCACATCAGTTCCTATCATTTACAGCTATAATTCCTAATTGAGATCAAAAACAGCTCATAATTTAATACCGTTAGGTGAAGATAACCGTCATATTATATAGCTATTAATTGCGCCCCACGTTTATCGTTGTAAATCTTACAAGTATTTTCATAACTATTAAATATTCACAATCACAAATGTTCAAGGCAATTTACATGGGGATAGGATAAATTAATTTATACCTTTTAGTCCGTGTTAAAAAGGTGGTATTTTATATCCCCGTCGCAGCATACCTGCGTACTAAGTGAATTTCCAATTTATAATATATGTCCTAATACAACATAAAGGTATTAAGACATTTATGCGCTACCAAGTTTCATAAAAATATATTCAAATATAAGCGATTTACACAATTTTAATTATTCTCCCAAAGAATAACATTGGTGATGAGTACGTAGGTTTGCTGAAACAAGGAACACAAACAATTGATGTTTATGTTTATAAATAGAATTTAACTAGGCGAAGCCATATACCAAGATTCATCAATATTCAGTCATAAATAAGCGCTATATAACATTTGAATTATTCTCCATAAGAGTAACATGGGGGCTGAGTAAGCAGGTTTGCTGCAACGAGGAACAAAAACTGGTTTTTATGCAAATATCAATATAACTCAAGAAGGTGAAGCCCCATACCAAGTTTTAGCGAATTTCCCCTATAGGGAAGAAGCTATTACCGTAGTCGGCATGGTAAGACCTAGGCCCGGGACCATGATAACTTTTCGTTTTGAGGTCCCCAGACCCCAAAAACACCATTCGTTCGAAACTGTATATATATATATATATATATATATATATATATATATATGTGTGTGTGTGTGTGTGTCCGTGAGCACGATAACTCTCGTAAAAATTGTCCGATTTTGATGAAATTTGGTATAAAAGTGTAAAGCAACATTTATGACTTTAAGTTCGAAATCCAGCCAGATTGCTCCATCCGAAGGGGTATTTTGGGGGGGTTTTGTACCCCAAAAATGTTTTTTTTTTTAATTTTTTACATATAATTTTTTAAATAGTCAAATTTTAGTTTTTACCATTGGATTCAGCTTAAAAAACACACAATTTGGTATTTTGATCATTCCTCTACGTCAATTAGTTACCGAGATATTGAAAGTGCTAAACACAGTACGTTGTCTAATGCTATTCTTATGGAGGAAAAGAACAATTTTATATCTCGCTTATTTATGAACGTATACTGACGAAACTTGGTATATAGCTTCATCTCGTTGTAGTCTATTGATATTTGCCCAAAAAAACAATTTTTTGCCAAAGGCTCCCGTAGCAGCAAACCTGCGTACTCAGCCCCCATGTTATTCTTATGGAGAATAATTAAATGCTCTATCTCCCTTAATTATGAACATAAATGAATAAAAACTGGTATACGACTTCACTTAGTTGAGTTATATAGATATTAGCATAAATACCCATTTTTTGTGTCCCATGTTTCATCAAACCTGCGTACTCAGCCCCTATGTTATTCTTATGGAGAATAATTAAAATTGTATATATCGCTTATATGTGAATATATTTTTATGAAAGTAAGTGGCTTTTTGTAGTATTAAGACATTATATCTCCATTGGAAATTCGCTGAGTATGCAGGTTTGCTGCGACGGGGGTATTATTAATTTATGTTCATAATTAAGGGAGTCCTTACATTTTACTTACTCTACATAAGAATAACATGGGGGTTGAGTACGCAGATTTGCTGCTACGGGGATAATCAACAAAAAATTATTTTTTGTGCAAATATTACCAAGTTTCATCAATATACATTCATAAATAATTGAGATATCAAATTTTATTTATTCTCCATAACGATAACGTTGGACAACGTACTATGTTCAGCACTTTGAATATCTCTGCATTGGTTCGGTGTAGAATCACAATTTAAACACCAAAATGATTTTTTTGTGGAGCTGAACTGATTGGTAAAAGCAAATGTGAAGTTTACATTAAAATGAACTGAGGAAAAGCCAAAAACCTTTTTCCCCTTAGGATTTACATAGAACATTTTATCAGTACGTTTTTTGGATTTTCTCCACAACCACCTAACCTAAGTTAATAATTCTAAATACTATTTTATTTGTTTTTTAAGCTCTATAACATGGTCAAAACCAAAATAAAGTTTTTAAAAATTGTAGGGTGAAAATACAAAAAACTGATTTTTGGAAAATTTAAATCCCCCATAAACCTCCCTTCCCATGGTCCGATTTTTGTAGTTTTCGTACTTAAAGTCATGAATGTCACTTTACACATTTGAGAAAAATTTCATCGAGATTTGACTTTTTTACTCAAGTTATCGCATTCACGGACACATATATATATATATATATATATATATATATATGTATATGTATATATATATATATATATATATATATATATATATATATATTTGAACGAATAGCGTTTTTGACATTTTGGGACCTCAAAACAAAAAGTTATCATGGTCTCGGGCTTTAGTCTTACCATGAGACATAAGTAGGGTAAGAAGGACAGTTCTGGGGCAGGAGGGACAGGAGGGACGCCCCCCCCCCCCCCGAGGTCTCGTCTGTGACACTTTGCGAATTTTTTTTTTTTGCGAACTTTTTTGCGAACTTTTTTGCAAACTTTTTTTTGCGAATTTTTTTTTTTTTGCGAATTTTTTTTTTTTTGCGAATTTTTTTTTTTGCAAATTTTTTTTTTTGCGAATTTTTTTTTTTTGCGAATTTTTTTTTTGCGAATACTAACCTAACCTAACCTAACGTAACCTAACCTAACCTAACCTAACCTAACGTAACCTAACCTAACCTAACCTAACCTAACGTAACATAACCTAACCTAACCTAACCCATCCTAACCTAACCTAACCTAACCTAACCTAACCTAACCTCGGATCAGATTTCTGATTGCAGATTCTTGTTCGTCTAGTCGAGCCGAGTCATTTGAGTACCCACATCGTACACTTTGGATGATGTTTACAAAAAAAAGGGGCCCGCACCACACTTTTGACCTTTTTTTTTTTGCATTTTTGGATTCTCCTCGTCAAGCCGAGTATTCTCAGTACCCACATGACATACTTTGGATAATTAATACAAGAGTTGATCAGGGTAACGCTACAACCAACAGAGCTAGCCCATCAGCGCTTGCGGTCAATTGAACTAACAGTGAATGCAAATTTTAAGGAGAATATAATTGCAATGCTTTGAACATATACTGCATATACCTTCAAGTACTCTGCACCGAGGCAGCTGTTCGCACAACCGACTGACGCGTCCAGTCTACTGTCTGGGAATGCGGATGTTGTAATTTGATACCTCGACTGGAGGGTGCAGGTGTTCACACAAAAAACCAACAAGTTGAGACCTGTCTGGGAATGCGGATGCTGTAATTTGATACCTCGACTGGAGGGTGCAGGTGTTCACACAAAAAACCGACAAGTCGAGACCTGTCTGGGAATGCTGATGCTGTAATTTGATACCTCGACGGGAAGACGGCTGACCCTTCTAGGAACCCATAATAGTCCGCCCGTATCGAGTTCCATTAGAGCAGGGTGGTCTTTACCCCAGACAGCGGTTGAGAGTTTTTGCCCCGACCTTCTCCGAAATCCATTAGTGGGGATAGTCACCCACATCACCAACCCTCCTTCAGTTCAGTTCGAGAGTTCAGTGCGTGAAGACGTGTTAGTCCGATCCTGTTCCGTTCTACGCGATTTGTGTTAGTTGCTGATTATCATCATTTGCGATTAGCGATTTGCGTAAAGCACCTTTGAACTATTTAAAACGTACGTGTTGTGCTGTATTGTTTGTGATTATCAAAACTTATAATCCATATTAAAGATGAACGCCACACACGTTTGTACCATTTGTGGTTGTATTTTCGTGCGTAGAAACAATTTGGTGCAACACCACATCAGATTCCACGGCTTGAGACCACAACTACCAACACCAACACCAACGCAGCAAGGTACGTTTTTTGCGTTGCATTATTGTTTTAATCAGACCTAAATGTTAGTAATATATAAATACGTTATGCAATATAACCGCAGAGTGATACTATTATTTTTATTTAACAGCTTTAACTATTTAGCGCGAATAGAGAACTCTTTGTTTTTTAAATTTAAAATTACATGACTATATCAATATAATTTAATTGTAATAACTTATGTTATTGCTCGCCCCATCAAGCCAAGTCATCAGAGTACCCACATTACATACTTTAAAAAAAAAAGGTAGGTGTTAAACATTTCACAATCTAATCGTTTTGTGCGTTTGCAGATGGAGTAGCTGCATGTCGGCTTTGTCGAGCCACCTTCGTAGACCGGGGAGCTTTAGAGCGTCACATGGAAGTGAACCACCGAGTCATTCCACCCCGGCAGGTGATTGATGCTCCGCAGACGACTGCCTATGTCAATCAACACTCCGTTGAAGGTGAGAATCCACATTAAAATAACTTTTTCCCCTTGAAACTAATTACCTTTTTTATAATTATTTAACTAGGTACATGAAGAAGAAGAAGGAGACCGTGACAACTGGTGTACTATTGATTTAATTGCTAGGGGGGAGATTTTCGCTCCCCCTAACACATAATGGGTTAGGGGGAGATTTTCGCTCCCCCATACGTCAGGAATTGTTGAAGACTAGAACAAGAATGAGCCCGTGACAACTGGTGTTCTGTTGATTTAATTACTAGGGGGAGATTTTCGCTCCCCCTAAAACATAATGCTTCTTTAGGGTTGGCGCAGCTCATTATTGCAGCTACATCCTTAGCCTTGAACCCCGAATCATGAATGTAGACAAACAGTACAGAAGATTACATTCCCTGTTTGAAAATTGATATTTTTAATTAACAACTCCATTTTGAAATGCGATTCTCGAGAGAGGGGAATTTGTATCTTTAGTTATCCTAATCTGTTTTTTATTTTTATTTTCAGATGAAGGACCGGGTCCTGACCACCACACCTGCCATGAATGCGGTCGCCGTTTCCGTCGTGAAATACACCTGCGTCGACATGTGGATTCGGTACACAGCAGAGTCCGCAGGTTCATATGCGGCACATGCGGCGCCGAATTTAAGAGGGAAGACAACCTTCGTCGCCACACCAATCAATTTCACGGCAATGGTCAAGAACGAAGATTCCCTTGCGCATACTGCGGTCAGGAGTTCAACCAGCTGTTCAACAAGGACCATCATGAGCGGATCTCTTGCCCGATCATGAAGGACCTGATCCGGAACCGAGTGGCTATGATACAGGACGAACCCCAGCCAGGACCCAGCGCGGAGCCACAACCCGGTACGAGCACACAACCGCAACCCGATGATGTTGAGATGACTGGAGCAGGACAGTCAAGCCCCGTATTCTCACTCATTCAACGGGGTTTCCGCAACCGCCTCCTAACCTACCGTCTGCAGCGACCAATGGAGAATCTCGTCACAATCGGAGAAGTGATGGCGCTGTTGATTGTGAGCCTTACGGAGTTGCTTGAGAACACCTTGGCGAAACACCGCAGCATTAAGGTCAACTTGAAGCTGGAGTGTGAATTCCAAAATATTCACAACAACACCTGCCTGCGCAACTTCAAAACGAAGATGACTCCGCTGACGGTGACCTCGGACCTGAACCAGTACATCACAGCAGCTTTTGCGAAGCTTATTAGAGAGAAGGCTGAGTGTGATCATATCGGCTCCGGGTGGACATACCTTCGCGTTCGTGATTTGGAGGTCGGTATTAACGAATACACTCCTCTAGGTGAAGATGGTCGAGCTTGGCTCCCACTGCCTACGTCTCTGGAGAACACCAAAGCAGTCGTCAACGTATCGAACGCCGATGAGCGGTGTTTTATGTATGCGGTCCTGGGAAAGTTTGTACAAGAGAATCCTAAAAGACCGGCATCGTACACCGACGACATCATCGCCCGATACGATTGGACCGGCCTTCAATTCCCCGTTGCTCTGAAGAGTATTAAGGCGTTTGAGCGGACAAACAACATCAGTATCAACGTCTATGGTATTGATCACACGTGCGTGGGTCAGAAACCTGACGGACGACCAAAGTATCAGGACACCGTGTTTCCCTTGAAGATTTGTAGGCAGGAGCGCGAAGACCATTGCGACATTTTGTACGTGACAACGGACGGTGATAGTCACTACGCCTACATCAAAGACCTTGGCCGACTGATCCGTCCACAGCTTACAGCACATATAGGCAGGATATTCATCTGTAAGCGGTGCTTCGCGCACTTTGACAACCGTCCGAACAAGCTCGGTCTGACGGGTGCACAGCGTCTGGAGGAGCATAGGCGATACTGCTCCGCTTCGGCCCCTATTCGCATGGATACGCCGAAAAAGACAGAAATCAAATTCAGCCATCCAGAGTTCACCCGACGCGAGCGTTTCACCATCTACGCGGACTTTGAGTGTGCTCTACTGCCGACCGCGGAGATGGATGAACAAGTGGATGAACCGCACGGAGGAGTAGCCACCCACATCCACATCCCATACGCCTTTGCGTACCAGATTATCGACTCGTACGGACTTGAGGAGTTTGAGCCTCGAGTCTACTTCGGGGATGATGCGTCAAAGACATTTATGGAGATGTTGAAAGCTGATGTTGAGCGATTGTGGAACTTCCTGTACGAAGCAAGAAATCTGCGCCCTGTCCTGACCCCAGCCGAAACGATGCAGTACAACTCGACAGCGAATTGCTACCTCTGCGGATCGGCATTTTCAAGCGAAGACCCAAAGGTTCGTGATCACAACCACGCGCCGCCCTACGAGTTCCGTGGCGCTGCGCACAGATCATGTAACCTACGCTACAGGGAGCAGCGAGTAGTCAACTGCTACTTCCACAACCTCTCCAACTACGACGCTCACTTCATAGTGCGGGAGTTGGCGGTCGACCCTGGTGATGTTGAGGTGTTGGCTCACACGGAAGAGCGGTACATCGCTTTCACGAAGCGGTTCCTGTTCGACCGAACAGCGACACCGGTTGGGATGCAAGGGCGTGGAAAAAGGCAGCCAGGATTCAGAGTCAGGTTCCTCGACACCTACAGGTTCCTGGCTTTGAGCCTCGCCAGCCTCGCCGCCGCACTTCCACCAGCTCAACTCTTGGAGACGAGGAAGAGATTCCCCGAAGACCACCTCTTCGATCTAGTCCGTAGGAAAGGCGTGTTCCCGTACAACTTTGTAACGTCGAACGCCGTATTGGAAGATACTACGGAACTGCCTCTGCAGCGAGATTTCCACAACGACCTTACCCTGGAGGACATAACGGATGCAGACTACGAGCATGCTCGCAACGTGTGGGAAACCTTCGGTTGTAGGAACCTCAAGGACTACGCCGAGAAGTACCTGCGCTGTGACATTGCGCTGTTGACTGACGTCTTTGAACGCTTCAGGGACACGTCGATGGCTGAATACGAACTAGACCCTGCGCACTACTACACCCTACCGTCATACGCCTGGGATGTCATGTTAAGGACCTGTCGAGTGGAGCTTGATACGATACAGGACTTTGATATGTACCTCTTCTTCGAGCAAGGCATCAGAGGAGGTATTTCCCAGGCGATCACCAGACACGCCAAGGCCAACCATGATGGATGTCGCCCTGAAGATCGACGACCTGAAGAGCCAACGAATCACCTGCTATACTTGGACGCCAACAACCTTTACGGTTGGGCCATGTCCCAGTGTCTTCCACAGGGACACTTCCAATGGCTCAGCCGCGAGGAGATCGCGTCCCTGGACATTGCAGCGTTGGACCCCGAAGGACCCACCGGCTATGTCTTGGAAGTTGACCTTCGCTACCCCGCCCACCTGCACGACCTTCACAAGGATCTCCCCTACTGCTGCGAGACCAAACGTCCGCCAGGAGGGAAATTCAAGAAGCTCGTTACGACTCTGGATGACAAGAAGAACTACATCTGTCATTACAGAATCCTGCAGCAGGCGCTGGAAAACGGACTGGAGCTTGCGAACGTGCATCGCGTCATCTCGTTCCGTCAGTCTCGGTGGTTAGAGAGCTACATCCTAATGAACACCGAACTGAGGAAGAAGGCCACGACCAAGTTTGAACAAGACTTTTTCAAGCTTATGAACAATGCGGTCTTTGGCAAGACGATCGAGAATGTTCGCAAGCGAATGAACTCTAAGCTGGTGTGTACGCCGGAGATGTTCAGGAAGTACGTAGCCAAGTCAAACTTCCTGGACCGAACCTACTTCAACGATGACGTCGCCATTGTACACATGTCGAAAGTCAATATCGTCCTGGACAAACCGCTCTACGTCGGAATGTGTGTCCTCGATCTGAGCAAGTGGCTCATGTACGACTTCCTTCGAAAGATGAAGAACCGCTACGGCGACCGTCTGAAGGTTGACTACATGGACACTGACAGTTTCGTGTTCGACATCCAGACTGAAGATGTTTATAAGGACATGATGGAGCATCTGGACGATTTTGACACCAGTGCGTACCCCCGAAACCATCCCTGCTACAGCCCCGTCAACGCAAAAGTCATCGGAAAGTTCAAGGATGAAGCAAACGGTCTTCCGCTGCTCGAGTACCTCGGTCTTCGCTCGAAACTATACTTCATGGATATAGTCGAGTTCGAGGAGAGGACTGAAGATGACGAGTTGCAGGTCATGACGGTGAAGCGCGCCAAGGGAGTCGCTAGAGGTGTTGTAAAACACAATCTAACCTCTGACGACTATCGGGAATGTCTCTTCAACGGCGTGTTGAAGAGAACCATCAACACCAGGTTCCAGTCCCGAAACCACCGCGTCTTCACAGTTCAAGTCGACAAGCTATCCTTGAGCTGTAACGATGACAAACGCTACATCCTTCCGGACGGTGTAAATACACTGCCTTGGGGGCATGTTGACGTGCCACCTCAGCCCGAAGACATCCCTCAAGACGATGAAGAGGCGGAGGATGAGGAGCGTTGAGTGGTTGTGTCATATTACCAAAGACCCTGACTTGACTTGTAAATTATTTTGAAAAATCTAGTCATTAGTTTGTATCGAGTCTCGTAAAACTTAGAAATGTGCTCCTTTTTTTGTTCTAGTCGTTAGTTTGTGTCGAGTCTCGTTTTTGCTAGCCAAACACAAATGTTCAGGAGCACATACTCGATGTGAAATATATATATATAAGGTGTGTAAATAAATAGCCAAATTGTTCGTATATACATTTGTCTTTTTTTTCTCCCCTCACATAGTCTTAAGATACTAAAGTAAAAAAAATTATTCAGGAATATGTTAATTCATATAAACCAGGTTCAGATATGAATGTTACTTTACAATCATTGTATGATAGGTATGTCCCAATTTGTGGTTGACAACTGTTGTTCAACTGATTTAATTACCAGGGGGGAGATTTTCGCTCCCCCTAACACATAATGGCTTAGGGGGGAGATTTTCGCTCCCCCATACGTCAGGAATTGTTGAAGACTAGAATGCACCTGCTAATGTCATTGTATGATAGATCTGCCCCACTTTGGGGTAAAGGAGGCGAGGATGGGAAATAATAAGAATGTTTCTTTTTTTTATTCTGAGTACACAACTAGTTTATTGATAAAAAATGCAAAATTTCAAAACTCAATTGGTATACATTTGTGCAAAGAGTCTTCTGATCAGTGCATCGTTGTGGCCGAAAGAAGAGTGTTCAAAGAGCTGCACAAAGTCCTTCATCTTCATGCCGTAGTGGGTGCGGCAGTACAGGAATACAAGGCAGTATTGACCGCAGACCAGAGTGTTGTCACTTTGAAGGCGATGCTCGTTGTACAGGTAGCGACGAGCGTTGCGTCTCAGGAATCCTTGGTAGAATTGAAGATGTGGCGGTTGACCGTAGCTGTCAAAGAATTCAATTATTCCTCCTCCTCTGTTAAGGTAGAAAGCGACCCAGTGAGTGCCGTCTTCATTGTGTGGATCAGTGTTCACAATCATAGCAGTAGATGGTGAAATATAATGGGGCAATTGATCCGCAGCGTAGACACCAACATTCTGTACGGGCAGTTTAGCCATACACTTTTGTATCTCTAAGGTATTCATTCTACTGTGTCGACGCCACAGTCAGTAGTAGGAGTAGTAGTACTAGTAGCAAAACAAAAGCAGGAACTGGTATCACTCTCACCATCGTCAGCGTAATCATCAGCGTCAGCGATATTTGTGCTTAGATGTAACCAACTGCGTAATGTGATGCAATTGGCTAGAGCGCATCGTGTGTGAGCTGTTCTGTGGTGGCGACATCGCACTGCGTTTGTTGATAGTAGACTGTTGATTGACGATAGTGATCCGCAGCCAATATCGTTGATATCCATGACATTAGTAGTACAGTGATCCGTGATGAAATTGTATCGTACAAACTCTTTTTTCTCAGCACCTTTGACGTAGACAATCGGTCGTTTGGCGATACATGCACGTAACTTTTCCTCTAGCACATGATACCAGATATCACCTTGGTCCCATTCCAATCCGTGACAGTGTTTTGTGAGCCAATAGCTTTCACGCAGTTTCTCTTGTGATAGGAAATCTCGACTGAATGGTGATTTGGCGATATGATGCATTAGCAGTGTTCCACTGACCAATTCCAAGACGCACACTTCCTTCAGAATGTAGTCATTTGCGTTGTCCTTGAAACATTGAAAATCCACAATAATTGGAGATGCGGAATTTTTACGCGGTACTCTGCATAAACGATCCATCTTGTGCGAGTGTTGGTTGTTGACTGAGGAGGAGGAGGACGATGACGCCGCCGCCGACGATCTAACCGCCAAAGTCCGCAGACACGTTGCGATGACGATCGATTTCGATGACGTTGTCAAACTCTGCGTATACCAGACAGTTGACAGTCTCTGTGAGCCCCGTGTCGAAAGCAATCTCCATACGCACACTACCGTTGCGCACTAGGTTCCAATGAGTCGTGTCGCTTGCTGACATATCAGGTGTTAGATCGAATGCCATCAGACAGTATCCATCGTCGTAATCGTCTCTATTTATGAGATTACCAGCATCGCTAAAGTGTATGCCGGAGCCTGAAAACAGACTGTGATACGCCATCACGTATTTTCCCTTGCCGGTTTCGTAGTGTGGTTGTAGCGGTTTGGACGGCACTTGTTCACCGTCCACGTACAGCGAGAAGTAGTTGGTTTTGAAATTTTGAAAGTTAAATGGATTCTTTTTTAAATCGCCATTATAAGCGGCGTTGGTGACCAGTCCGACAATGATTCGTTTCGGCACTTGACCTAGAAACACATTGTCCAAAGTTTTGCTCCTCACTCCAAACGGCAGTGTGAATGTTTTCAATTCCACTCTGGTGATTGGGTATTTAGCTGTGCCGGTCTGAAGCGTCTTGCTGTGCGCCAACAGTACAGTGGGGCTAACTTTACACCTTCGTATCCAGAGATTCGCATCAACAATGTGCACCTTGTAGTCACCATCATCCGACATAATGGAGAAGGAATCTTTTGATCGGATAAGTTTAAAACGCAGTTCCACACCGTTCAACAGGAACTTGTTCTGATTACACATGTCCACATGTAGGCGACCGAGCATATCGATTTCACGACTTTTATTTGTCATTTTTCGTCTCGCCTTTAGTCCATCGTTATCGTCCAGAGTATTGTCCATGTGGCCGGCATCGTCCGCGTTCCACAATCCACATGTTAAATGTGATTTCCTAGCATCATAGCCGTAATTCAGCAATGTTTCAATATACGCTCGATATGCATAAGTGTTGTTTTGTGGTGTGACCAGTTTCTGATTCATACTCATATCGACTTGACTGAATAACGTGTGCAGCCAATTGTTGACTGGGCCAATTTTGTTCGATTCATCGGCATCTGCGATTGCCGCTCCTGTCGACTTGACAATAGACGCTGTAACTTCCAACATTGTTTGCGAAAGATCGGTGTATTCTTCGCCGTTGCCGGGCACAACAAACTCGATGGGCGAATCATCAGTCAGTGTGGAGATTGGTTTGTACTGAATCCATTTGCCGCTCTCGATACTGGTCTGCGTCGGCGGTAGGGAGAATAAGTCCAATTCCGTCTTGACGCATTCACACGACTTTTGATGTAGAAACGACATTGCTAGCGTGTGTGTTAATTGAATATATCACGTACGGAAGTTCTCCTCACTGCTTTCCTCGTCTTCTTCCTAACTGACCTTCTCTTCTTGCTGCTGCTCTTGGATGACGCCGACCTTCCTCGAAGGAGTTTCGTCAAAGACTGCGGTGTGACACGACGGCCGCCGAACATGGCGCGCTTCGCGTTCCTCTTACGCGAGAGTCTCGCGTTAGTCTTTCGCGCAGGAGTAGCGCGTCGGTGTTTCGTGGTATTCTTTCGCGTTACGCGACGGTGTTTCGCGCGAGAGCCGCCGCCGCCACTTAGCACACGTTGAAGTTTGCCGTCCGCCCTGCGTTTTAGCGAGTCTGTAAACTGGCTGAAATGATCTCTAGCGGCTTCTTTGGGATCCCGCTGGTGCATGGCCATGTCGCCCAAGAATCCAACACCGGATTTCAACGCCTCTTTGGCCACAGCAGAGGCTCCCGACTTGAGTAGCGGTGTGATGGTGCGGAACATACCGCCTAGGAAACTGCCAATTCCATGTCCGCGCTGGTAGGGTGCACCGCGAAATACCCTATCGATACTGCCGCCGGTCTGCTGCAACTGTTGGCGACGGTAGTAAGCCAAGTAGGGATCGTTTGTATTCATAATTGCTGAGCTACTCTTTTGAAATGAAGCTTCACGTACGACGTCCCAAAGAGGAATGACGCTTTTTTACTAGCGTGATCCCTTAGGTCAATATCGATCGTTTCAAATGTTCCTTTCATAACTGGCGCATAATGAGGACTGATGAAATGCACAGTCTTATGCGCGCCGTGTGTGTAGTTATCTCTGTCAATGTTGATAATCTTCAAAAGTGGCGCTGTAGTGTCGCCAATCAGCTGCGGTTCAATCAGATCACAATACACGTACAAGTGTGTCGGCAGTCCCATAGTCAGATTTGGTGGCCATATCGCTGTGAGGTCATTTGTCAAAACGTTCTCGTACGGATCGAAACCCAACTGGAGAGACAGCGCTTCGGTGAAATGCACTTTGCTTATACCGTCCACCATTGTCGTGATCTTGACTCTGTCCTGCTCTTTGTCATACTCAAAGTACAAGTACTGGGTTACATCCTTCGCTTTATTGATCATTTTCAATAAATCGGTTATGTTCTTGTAATAACCGGGTTTCATCTTTAGCATAATGTGCTCGACGCTGAGTGTGACGGGTATACTCGGCAGAACGAGTTTATAGTCGAGCCAAATACACGATTCCTCGTCCACAGTCATAAAGGAGCATGGATAATGCGCTTCGACCAAAGCCATCTCCCACTCGCCATCGCCTTCTAATCGAATTTGTCTCGGCAGATGTGTAGTGTACTTGGACACTGTGTTTTTTGGAAAATAATCCTTTGAGCTGTTGCTGGGCAATGTCAAATAGAACTGGTTGCTATTAGGCATTTTGCAAATCTTGCGCTCCTACCCAAGAATTGAACTCGTCTCCGTAACCTGCCCACTTGACGAAATAACGCTTACTGCGACCACGACCCTTAGCGTCTAGTATTTCAGCAATCTTGAACAGATGGTCGTTGTATATTGTCACTTTTTGTAATTCGTATTCGTAAAACTGACCAGTCACTTGTTCACCGTTGAGATCCTCCAAAGTGTACATTGGCAGAGGCATCAATGTGTTTACACGACGCACCACAAACACTTCTTTACTCCAATTAGTCTCGTAACCTTTTGCGAATGTACCCTTCTCCTTAGATATGCGCACTGTGGTGCCAACTGTCAGTTTTGCCTTAACACGACGCGGTATCTTACCGAACATGCGACGCCATACCTGATGCAATATTCGCTTATTGTCAACAGTCACATCGACTGGTCGTATTCTGTTGCCTAGACTCTTGTGAGCGCTGTTGTTGTATGCACTAACCAGTTTGTCCAACGCATCTACGTAACGATATGTGTTTTTGTAAGTCAAATATCGCCACATGCGTGTTTTCAAAGTGCGATTCACGCGTTCCACTACGGCCGCTTTAACATCTGGGTTTTGTGTAGTGACATAGATGATTCCGTATTGTTTGAATAACCTTTTCGTCTTGGCACCGGTGAATTCAGTACCTTTGTCAGTTTGTAAACAGCGAGGTGTGTCGGTCGCTTCGGCAAATATCTCCTCGAAAGCGTTGGCCACTTCAGCTCCTTCTTTCCGCCTCAACGTTCGCACATACAGGTGTTTGCTAAACACGTCTATTACAGTCAGTAGGTAGTTGACGCCGTCGTTGTGTTTACTAAGACCACGCATATCGTTCAAGTCCGCTTGCCACAATTCAAATGGACCATACACTATGTAAGGATTGCGCGGGAAACGCTTGCGTGCCGGTTTGTGCAATGTGTAAGTGTCCTGTGTTTGTAACCATTCAATCACTTTGCGTTTTGAAACTGGTTTTGCAGCTCGCGCTAAAGGAGCTACACCGCCATACGACGAAGGTTCGATGGGATTGTAATACAAACGCTCCATAATACTGAAAACCTATCCTGTGTACGTTTCCCACTTGTCCAAATTTGACGACGGCTTGTTTCTAGTTAGAAGATCAAACTGCTCTGTCGGTGTAGATGTTACACGTTTTCCTCTAGCCGATCGTAGTCGATTTACTAGCGGTGTTCTCAGTATTGATTCAGTTGATGTGTCTTCCACGTCATCGTCTGATCCTTCTCCTCCTGTGAATGATGATCGATATTCGGCATTTATTTCCTTTAGTGCTCTTAGATTATTCATATAGTCCTTTGGCACGTTCATCGCTTTCAATGCCTTGAGCACTTCCCGCCATCCTGGCGGTATGTAATCACGCATACGCACCTTTACTATGCAATTTAAGATATCCACTAGATTTGAGTCTGGGATTTTTACACCGTTGATGTACACTGAATAGCCACTGTCCCAACTGATTAAGCTGCCGTCACGTTTCATGAAACGTAAAAGATTGCGGGCATCAGATCTGTAAGTTTTGGAAAACGTTTCCACAATCTCTTCCACTGGACCACCTTCCGCAGCGGGGTGCGATCGTTGACTATGTTCAATCCCACCCGTCTCCACGATTGGTATGCTAATCGGTTGGCGTCTATTCTCTGCAATATGCAAGAAGCGATGTAACGCTTGTTTGTACAATTTCCACTTTTCACTATCGTCCATACGTTTGTTATTCAATATTTGTTGCATCTCCGCGTCGAGGCTGTTTTCACTGGATAGATTAGTCGGTCTGTTATCCGTAGCATTTGATTGCAGTCGATCAATCAACTCTTGCGGCACAACTACCATCTTCTTTGCATGTTCCATATTTGCACTAATGACTAGCTACTTTTCTAAAGTGTAACTTCACGCACGACGTTCCAAAGTGGAATGGCAAATGATTACCAATGTTATCTCTTAAGTCAATTTCCACACTGTCAAAAGATCTATTCATAACAGGCACATAGTGCGGATCGATGAATGATGTTGATTTATGCAATCCGTATACATAAGTAGACGTGGATATATTGACAATTTTCAATAACGGTGCGACTGTATCGCCGACCATCTGCGGCTCGACTAAATCACAATACACGTACATGTGTGACGGTAAGCCAAGACGAATGTTGGGCGAACGGATGCTTTTGTTAACTGCATCACCTTCCAGCGTCAATTCATTCGGATCGAACCCCAATTGAAGCGCCAACGTTGGACTTAATGTAATTTTTCCAACATCAGTTCCCATCGATACTTCAATGAATTTGTTGTATGAGTTTTCAGCGGTGAACTTTACACCAAAAGTAATCGCTAGTTCTTGTGAATTGATATGATCACACAATTCTTGAATATTTGCGTAATCACCAGTCTTCAATTTAATTCTGTGGTTTTGTTTTGGAGTAGCAGACACTACCGGCGTTACATCGGCAGTGCTGTCCATAACCCGCGCCAACGCTTCTATGTTCACTTTTGATTCCTCTTGCGGTTGTATGCAAATGTCAATTGTTTCGTCATTACCGACAGATAGAAATGTCATTGGATAGTGCGCTTCCACAAGTGCAATTTCCCAGTCGCCAGCGTCCAGTTGAATAGCTCTCGGCAAATGTGTTATATAATTTGCAACTGTGTTTTTCGGATAATACTGCATCGAACTGTTGCTGGGCAGTGTCAAATAGAACTGATTGTTGATGCCAGCCATTTTTATCTACTCAGTGCTGCTTGTAGTACTGCGCTCAAAAGTAATGGTATAAAGATTCCACCGCCTTTTTGTATGAGATACTTTCGTTTCTTTGACCAGCCTTCGCCGCGTTTCACCAATCTACGTAGCGTCGCCTTGTGTTTGCTTAGCTGACTTTTACTCTTCTTCGCCAGAGGAACGTTACCTCGCAACACGTTGTATGCGCACTCACACACTGAGCGAATGCGGCTCTTGTCACACACCTTTAACAGTGCCTTCCGCTCCTTGGGTGTTGCGTGTATGAAAGCCGTAAGCAGAGCTGCGTCCTTCCGCAAGCACGACATGATTACTACTGATGGCGAAATTACCTTTTCTTTGGCAAGTACACATAGTTGGTAGAATCGTCTGGAAATATGCAACTTCGTATTCGCATATTTTCGTCTGTTGATTGTTTCAAGTCTATCAGTAGGTAGCCGTGTGGATTCCTAGTAGCGTCAGCGTACGCCTCCTCGATGAATTTCGGGCTGTCTGGATATATTTGTCTGGCCAAGTACCTAATCTGAACTCTATCTCTAGGATTCTTAAAACACACAATGTAATGCGCATTCAGTGAGATGTCCCTCTGCCCACGTCCTTGATGAAACAAATTTTGTGTAATGAAAAACACACTAATGTTGCGATGATGGCAACCTTTTGTGAAAAGATCCACCACACGGTTGTCGGCCTCACGCATCATATCGTCTATAATCACAAGTATCGGCTCGTTACCAGAAAAATCCTCCAAGTTTGGTAGACCTTCTACGTGGTTAATGTTGACATTTTTCGAGTCACCACCACCACCATCACCACCACCACTACCATAATGCCAGTTTATACTGGTAAATGGTGTGTCACACATTTCTGTAATGTGTTTTATAAACTTTGACACAAACTGAGACTTGCCACAACCCGAAGGTCCCGCCACAATGGCTGAGAACGGATGTTTCCACATCAAGCCCATGATTACTACTGAGCTACTAAACACCTCACAGTTACCATACTAACACTCTTAAACTTACTACCAAAGGACATTTTTGGGGTTAAGTGAAATAAATAACACAGTGGTTATGTTCTGAACGTGACTATAAGTATTGACTACGAAAACTAATTTACAAAGGTATTTACATAATCTTCAAGTCTTGCTTTACATAAACTCCAACGGTGTGAATCTGCTATTGGAACCCCTCGGGCTGCGCTTCACCAAGCGAAGGCGTTCTCCAAACCCGCTGTTGTAGCGCTCGATGTCGGTGTTGCTCAGGGCCTCGTTGAAGCGCCTAGGCAGGTAGACTCGCAGAAAGAAGTCATCCCCGACCTGCCCCTCCAGGATCACGATGATCGTCTCGCCAAAGGGTGTGATGGCTCGCTCCATCGCAGTGATGAGATAGCCGCATTCCTCTCGGAGATCGGCTATCCTGGTGTAGAGCGGAGAGTCAGACTTGCAGTTGTTGAGGGTAGCTCTCAGGTCCGCGGTTGCTGCAGTGCCGTTCACGCCCGGAAACTCTAGCTTGAAAGTGCTGCTGCTCGACATCTCTAGTAGTAGTAGTTGGAGTAGGTCTATGTGAGGTGGTGGTCTGGTGGCGAATGATGTTCAATCGGGCGGGGCCCCGACTTATAAACCCTCGCCGCCATTTTCTTCTACGTGGGTGGTCCGAAGGGTCGGGCGCAGGTGTTCACACAAAAAACCGACTCGTCGAGACCTGTCTGGGAATGCGGATGCTCTAGTTGAATGCCGACGCCACTCGTTGTTTCTTCCTCACAGCTCGCTTCTTAGGCGGTGGCTGCGAAACTGCACTGCGTTGTGTAACAGTTTGAGTTAAGCCTGTCATTTTCGGTACTCCTGTTGATTTATAGATCCACATGTTTTCCACTTTATCAACTACTTGTTTAACACTTTGGTGCATTTCACCATCTTTGTCCAAAAATAATCCACACATGAACACCATATCTGTACCATCGTACATTTCCATTTTCAATAAAATTTGTCCTTTGTTTCCCGGGTTTTGAACAGCAAACGTATTACCATCGTCCATCCATGACACTATGGGAGAATCATCTGTTGGTTTTGGCACCCATCCTGGTTTCTTGGTTTCCACTTCGATGGGAGTTGGTCTCCTTCGTCTCTTGCAGGCAGTGGTCGGTTTTACAAATGACGACTGAGGTGATGCCAACGTCTGATCACTAGCATTATTGTTCATAACCTCAATCTCCTGAATAAACGATTTGATATAGTCGTCCGCAGAAGCGTAAGCGTCCATGTTCACGTCCTTACCGTGTGACTTCAACCGTACTACTGACTGGTGTTGCGTCTGCTCACCCTTGAAGTAAACTGTACGCACTCGCTGTCAGATAATATTTCTGTTTGGCGTTCGCTTTTATTCACCCGCTGAAGTCAACTGTTACGTTACGGTGACGATCGATCTCGATGACGTTGTCCAGTTCGGCGTACACTATACAGTTGACGGTCTCGGACAACGCTTTGTAGAATCCGATTTCGATACGTAGATTACCGTTGCGCAGGAGATTCCAGTGACTCGACTCAGCCGCGGACATGTCCGGTGTCAAGTCGAACGCCATAAGACAATTACCGTACGGATAGTCACCTCTCTTGATCTCATTACCTGCGTCGGAGAACTGGATTCCGGTGCCAGTGACCAATGTGTAATAAGAGAGTATATATGTCTCACTGTTCAATGTGTAAACAGGCTGTAACGGTTTGGCCGGTACTTGTTCACCGTCCACGTACAATGCGAGATAATTCATATCGTAGTGTTGAAAGTTGTAGGGATTCTTCTTGAAATCTCCGTTGAACGCAAGATTACTGACCAGTCCAATTATCACACGTTTCGGTAACTGACCGAGAAATGCGCTGTCTAAAGCTTTACTCATTATACCGGAGGGTAGTGTGAAGGATTTCACTTCTACACGCGTGATCGGATACTTGGCCGTGCCGGTCTCGAGAGTTTTGCTGTGCGCCAACAATACGCTCGGATTGATCTTACATCGACGTACGAAAAGACTAATCTCTTTAATTGTCACCTTGTAGGTAGTTAGCGTTTTGGACATTATACAAAACGAGTTTCTGGATCTGTTAAGTTGCAATCGCATCTCGACACCGTTCAACATGAATTTGTTCTGATTGCACAGATCGATGTGCAATCGACCGACCATATCGCAAACATCGCTTTCTTTCGTGTGATCGCGACGCTTTTTCAATCCCTCGTTCAATTCGTCACAATCGTCCATTTGTCCGGCCGAATCTTCAAAAAACAGCTCGCTAGTCAGGTGCGAATTCTTCGCACTACATCCGTAGTTCAATAGGTTTTCCAAGTAGGCACGGTAAGCGTACGTGTTGTTTTGTGGTGACACCAGTTTATGATTGAGATAGAGATCCACTTGACTGAATATCGAGTGGAGCCAATTGTTCACCGGGCCCACCTCTTTAGCAGGTTGCCCACCGTCCGCTTTAGTGTCGTCCTGTTTCACAATAGCGGCTTTCACGTGTAATAACGTTTGTGTCAGGTCCGTGTACTCGTCACCGTGACCGGGTATTACAAACTCTATTGGCGAATCGTCCGTCAGCGATGAGATCGGTTTGTATTGAACCCATTTACCGCTCTCGATGCTGGTCTGCGTAGGCGGTAACGAAAACAAGTCCAGTTCAGTCTTCACACATTCACACGATTTCTGATGAATAAACGACATTGTTATCGAATTAATGTAGACGTCCGTCTTCGAAGAAGTCTATCAAGAGACTGTGGCGTGTCGCGACCCGCGCACCGCTTAGGGGGAGATTTTTGCTCCCCCTAACACATAATGGCTTAGGGGGGAGATTTTCGCTCCCCCATACGTCAGGAATTGTTGAAGACTAGAACAAGAATGAGACCGTGACAACTGGTGTTCTGTTGATTTAATTACTAGGGGGAGATTTTCGCTCCCCCTAACACATAATGGGTTAGGGGGAGATTTTCGCTCCCCCATACGTCAGGAATTGTTGAAGCCTAAAACAAGAATGATACTGTGGGTGTTTGACAACTGGTGATTTATTGCTCGGAATTCGATACGGGCGGACCATAATGGGTTCCTGGAAGGGTCGCGTCGCCCTCCCGTCGGGGTATCAAATTACAGCATCCGCATTCCCAGACAGGTCTCGACTTGTCGGTTTTTTGTGTGAACACCTGCACCCTCCAGTCGAGGTATCAAATTACAGCATCCGCATTCCCAGACAGGTCTCAACTTGTCGGTTTTTTGTGTGAACACCTGCACCCTCCAGTCGAGGTATCAAATTACAACATCCGCATTCCCAGACAGTAGACTGGACGCGTCAGTCGGTTGTGCGAACAGCTGCCTCGGTGCAGAGTACTTGAAGGTATATGCAGTATATGTTCAAAGCATTGCAATTATATTCTCCTTAAAATTTGCATTCACTGTTAGTTCAATTGACCGCAAGCGCTGATGGGCTAGCTCTGTTGGTTGTAGCGTTACCCTGATCAACTCTTGTATTAATTATCCAAAGTATGTCATGTGGGTACTGAGAATACTCGGCTTGACGAGGAGAATCCAAAAATGCAAAAAAAAAAAAGGTCAAAAGTGTGGTGCGGGCCCCTTTTTTTGTAAACATCATCCAAAGTGTACGATGTGGGTACTCAAATGACTCGGCTCGACTAGACGAACAAGAATCTGCAATCAGAAATCTGATCCGAGGTTAGGTTAGGTTAGGTTAGGTTAGGTTAGGTTAGGATGGGTTAGGTTAGGTTAGGTTATGTTACGTTAGGTTAGGTTAGGTTAGGTTAGGTTACGTTAGGTTAGGTTAGGTTAGGTTAGGTTACGTTAGGTTAGGTTAGGTTAGGTTAGGTTACGTTAGGTTAGGTTAGGTTAGGTTAGGTTAGGTTAGGTTAGGTTAGGTTAGTATTCGCAACAACAAAAATTCGCAAAAAAAAATTCGCAAAAAAAAAAAATTCGCAAAAAAAAAAATTTGCAAAAAAAAAATTCGCAAAAAAAAAAAAATTCGCAAAAAAAAAAAATTCGCAAAAAAAAAGTTTGCAAAAAAAAAAAAATTCGCAAAAAAAAAAAAATTCGCAAAAAAAAGTTTGCAAAAAAGTTCGCAAAAAAGTTCGCAAAAAAAAAATTTCGCAAAGTGTCACAGACGAGACCTCGGGGGGGGGGGGGGGGGGCGTCCCTCCTGTCCCTCCTGCCCCAGAACTGTCCTTCTTACCCTACTGACATACGGTAATAGCTTCTTCCCTATAGGGGAAATTCGCTAAAAGTTTTTTATTCAATAAATTATTTTGTTGTATTACACATACCAGATTCGCTCATTCATCCTGATTAATGTTATGGGGTAGCTACTTTTATAGCTACAATACTGCTAAATTTTATAAAACGTAGCTACAATTATAGCTACTTTCGCAAACTGGAACGTGACTTTTTTGTAATAGTGAAGTAATTTTCCTTCCCCCATCCAGTTTTCCAGTATCGTTTTTATTTCCATTTTCACTATGATACAAACTTGATTTTGCGGTTGTTTGGATTTAAGTTTCATCAAATCAAATCAAATCATCATCAAATTTTTATCAAACTTATTTGAACATCGACTGGTAATATAAACATAATAGTTTTAATAATATAAATATCTTATAGTACTGTAATTAATAATTATTATAATAATATAAAAAAAAACTTACTGAGTGAAAAGTGTTACCAACCGGTTGACATCATTATAAGAAAACCTATTTAATAATCAAAATAATTTTTAAATGTCAAAATGAGTATGTTATATTCATTTCATATTTGTACTTCAGAACTGTTATATTTTAACATTAACAGATTCAAAATTTAAATCTGATAGTTTTAATTGGTTGTGAAAAAGCGTGTAATATATTTACAGAGCTGAGGCATCACGTTTTGGATGTTGTAGGCCCAAGTTATGGCGTATGCCTATACGCCAAAACGCTTTACTATAACTACTATAGGTTAAAGATAGTCTCTGCGATGTTTTATTTTGTATAGTGTTAAGGGATTTTGTTTGAACAAAATCTCTAATTAAATGTCAGAGATTGAGTTTATGATGCTTTATCCACAGCTTCTCATGTCACTGGATGATAGAAGATCCCTATAGTATACGAATGAAAAGAAATAGTACACGCTATTGTTACGAATGAAAAGAAATAGTACGCGCTATTGTTACGAATGAAAAGAAATAGTACGCGCTCTTGTTACGAATGAAAAGAAATAGTACGCGCTATTGTTAAGAATGAAAAGAAATAGTACGCACTATTGTTACGAATGAAAAGAAATAGTACGCGCTATTGTTACGAATGAAAAGAAATAGTACGCGCTATTGTTACGAATGACAAGAAATAGTACACGCTATTGTTACGAATGAAAAGAAATAGTACGCGCTATTGTTACGAATGAAAAGAAATAGTACGCGCTATTGTTACGAATGAAAAGAAATAGTACGCGCTATTGTTACGAATGAAAAGAAATAGTACGCGCTATTGTTACGAATGAAAAGAAATAGTACGCGCTATTGTTACGAATGAAAAGAAATAGTACACGCTATTGTTACGAATGAAAAGAAATAGTACACGCTATTGTTACGAATGAAAAGAAATAGTACACGCTATTGTTACGAATGAAAAGAAATAGTACACGCTATTGTTACGAATGAAAAGAAATAGTACGCGCTATTGTTACGAATGAAAAAACAAAACAGAGGTTTTTAAAGGATATCAGTAAAATGATTTAATTTGAGAAGAAAAATAGTTTACTCGAATCTTTTGGTAGTTAGTCAATGTTAAGTAATTAAAACCAATTGCATTGCAATCGTAAAAGCAACGAGGAAAGTAGCCGGATAATCCGTTATATTCACTCTTGAAATTAAGTGCGCTACAGCTATACTAATTGTATCAACAGTAGCAGGGCTATAGCTGACACTACCTTCCAAGATAGTTCCCTACAACCAAAAACCAAACACTGATTTTTGTTATATATGACCTTTTCAAATACTACCCATGTTGATTATATTATAACGACGCAGTTTTATGCATCCACACGATATCATTTTTGTTTGGTAATGTTAGTACCTTTCGTGTTTGTTATTAAGTCTAAGATAAGATTTGCTTTTTAATGTAGTTAAACGTATTTTTATTGTAACCTGCTTTATTATAATTATAAAATATAAGTGATTGTTTACATAGAAATAGCAAAATTAATTGTCTTGGTGCTTTCAGCTTGATAATTTAAAACTAACTTCCAATTAGTTATACACCTATTCCTTGTATTTTAATTTCATTTATTACTTTTATTTCTTTAAGCTGTGTTGATTATTTTACGGACAAAATGTTCTCTTATTGTTATTTTTTATTCCACACATAACTTTCGCATAATGTATAGTGTTTTAAAGCAGAGGTATTATTATTATTATTCTAAATGAGCATATTTGTAATTTAAAGTGTATAAAGGTAAACAATAAAATGCAATATATTTTAAAAAGTGTATCTGATATTGTATCAACAGTTTTTTGTTAAGCAATAGTTAGTAAAATATAGTTATAGCAATGTATAACTTTACTAAGTTACCGAATTTAATTTATAACACTGTTATATACCATTTAACTAGAAAATCATCATTAAATAATTAACTTTTTCATACACTTTGATTACTTGTCCTTTTATATTTGTGTGCATAAGACAAAAGTAATAAAATACAGAGATTGAAATAAATCATACATTACCTGTTCCACTTGTTGCACCGTGTTGACTCTATGTTTAAGCTATTACCTACAACACTAAATTTTACAAATTTACGCTACACTAAAAAACAATAACCAATAAAAGTTTACATTTCAAAAATTCTCACTCACAAAATCAACAAAACTTTCCGGGCACAAATAACTACAATAATGCTTGTTATTATTTTTTACACCAAATGCACCATCGATACACCACCACTGCACAGACGGGAACACGCGCGAACTTCCCGGTTTTTTCACTGCGGTCGCGCAATATCGCAATATAGGACTGAGGCGCGCATTACACTAACAGCACATAACCTGGGGCACGGATGGTGGGTGGTGGGGGGCGTTAGGAGGGGGAGGAGTGGGTCGGTTTCATTCATCCCTTCATAATGAAATCACCTCCTCCTCGCCAGACCGAACATTTGTGGACATTACATTGGAATTTTAAAATACTCCTTGATTACAAGTTGCTCTCACCTTGGCGTGCGTTTCCTACCTTTATCTCCTTTATCACCTTTAACTGGTCAGATAAGGAGGTCAACGTCGTTCAAGTTTAGGCCAACATATTTTGTGATAAACGTAAGGAAAACAAATGTATGGGTTATAGTTTATATGAGTTATGGGTTATGTATGGGTTTGATTTGGCTGAATTAATTGTCTATGTTAGAGTACTTAAAATCATAATTGTATTTTTATTGCTGCGACAATTTACGGTATTTAGTAATATCAACAAAATAGGCGATTGTTATTAATAGTACGTGCACTATAAATCATTTAGCTCCGATTTACTAACTGAAAGAATCAAGTTTTGAAAAATAAAAATAGATATTGTTCTGACAGTTAAAGAAGCACTCCTGTTCTTCAACTATAATCCAAGTTAGTAGTTTTGTAATAAATGATTACATTTTTCTAACGACCAAATTATCGTCTCATTACATTACATTACACTACAAAAATGCCCATACGCAGCTTGCACATTCAAACTTCTGTTTTTAGTTAGTTAAACTTGTCGCTGTAAGATAGTTGAAAATAGATAAGTGACAACCACCCATTAAACTATCATCTTATGGCTTCGAAATTTGGCCAAGGGTGATGTGGCCTACCAACAAAAACACCTTTGAGGTAAAATATATATAAAGAATACTTTAAACTTGTATTCAGTTTTAGTTTTAATTTTATATTTACTCCTTTTAAGATTGCAGTTTGTCCATTTTCATTTTAAGCAAACCTGAATCCCGGAAGCTTTATTACTATACGGTACTTAATATTTCATTGGTGACCATTTTTAGTGAATTTCCTTTGAAAAGTGAACTATTAGCATGACCCGCACGGTGAAACTTAAGCCCGGGACCACCGCATAGAAGTTCCTAACGTGACCCCCTGAACTCGTTTTGGGGGGTCAATCAAAATTTTATATATATTTTTATATATATATACATATATACATATATGTGTGTGTGTGTTTGCACTCTAGCTGTGGCATTTTTTGTCCGATTAACTTCAAATTTTGTAGGGACGTTCCTTTCTGTAATCAGTTGGACAAGTTCGTTGGGCAAAATCAAATTTCGAGTTTTTGGGCCCAAAAAGGCACAGAAAAGCCCCGGATGTAAAGTTAATACATGTAAAAATATGGGAATTAGTGAGGCAAAAGTTGTAAGCCCTCTCTCGTCATTCTAGCATAAATATTTACCGAGTTATTAAAGAAAATGTGTTTCGAACAAACACAGTTTGTTGTCTTATGGGGGTTTTACAATAGAAAAGCCTGTTATTCCTTTGTTAGAGTACTTTTATCGTCCCCAGCAACTCACGCCTACTTTCAAGCCTGCCTGGACTTTCTCCTAACATGATAATGCGCAAAATTGTATTCCCAGCTTTTCAGGTAAATGAAACCAGGAGCATCAGAACAGCCGGAAATCAATGTTTTCAGATTTCAATAAAAATTGGAATACATATGTATGTTTTATACAGATTTTGAGTTTTAAAAGTTTGTATGTGGAAATTCACTTCCCTCACGTCAGCGTGCTGCGTGGGAACTCGTTTTCATTGACATAATAATGCAAAATCACTGATAATGATTCGTGGTGTGTTCAGTAGGGTATTTATGTGGATAATGGATCTTCAACGGCAGCTAATCCATCTAAAATGCCACTTCGGGCAAGTAGTTCACGAAAACATTTGGCACTGTTTTATGGAAGTAATATTTAGTAAATTTATGTACTGTTTTTTTAGAATTCTATAAAATTTATGAAAGTTGTTACAGGAACAAAAAGGTGCTAGCGTTGTTATTTTGAAATTGATAGTAAAGCAAATTGTTTATACTGTTTACCTTCAACTGGTGTATTACATATAACTTTAATATAATTATTGAAACTGTGAATTTAATTCATACTTTAAAGGCGGTCCCACACTTCTCGCGAACACGCCCGAACATTCGGCCAAACTCCGAATGTTCGGAGTATTCGCGAGAAGTGTGGGAGCTGCACGAACTTTTGACATACGGAAACATACGGGACGGAATGTTCAGGCCTGTTCACGAGAAGTGTGGGACCGCCTTAAAATGTCAAGGCAAAAATATATAAAGGTTAATCTAAGACGTGAGCACTGTGCAGCCGTATGCAGTCGACAATTTTTGGAAGTGCTCCAAATTAAATTACCAAAACAAGTTACTTTTGATAACATTTTTAAGGAACTAAACAACATAAAATTATCATATAAAATATGAATGTTAGGAAAATAGCATTCAAATCTAAAGCAAAGAATATATTTAAAGTAACGCTTTATCTTTGTGATTGGCATCGTTTGTTGTTTTGGCGGGACTGCATACACACGTAGGCCATAATCAGCAGAGAACACGTCCCTCTCACGCGTGGTGGGTCCGGCCGTCTGGCCTTGTGGCACGTACCAATCCTTACTTTTAATCACTCGGTCCGCAGCGCTAAATTCAATTTAATGCATGTTTTATGCGGTAACATTGTGGCGAATGACAAGAAAAATTCGATGCAGAGGTTAGAAATGCAAGATTGCGAACTACACCCCTGATCTTTCTTATGACCTGTAGCGGGATCTTTCTATTCATACATAACATAATTTGTCTTATGTTTGTATTTCCGTTATAAATCAATGGTCATAATTTTTGTTGGTACTGAAGGTTGATTAAATCAAAATGCCGTATTTATAACGACCCCGAAAATTTAAATAATAAAACTGGTTTTAGAGTAAAACGTGGGGTGTTTCGTAACACCTTTGTAAACTTATGAAATTCTACAGTTAAATATTCACTTGCTTAGTTCACAAACTACGTAAAGCCATGCATATCATAATCTCAGTTCAATTAACATAAATTGTCATTAACATTATTTATTCTTAAAATATATAACAACCCAATTTATAATCCCTCCGTTTGTTTGGGGAGGGGGTATTTTAAAGCAATTTCAAAAAATGTAAATATGTACAAAAACGTACAGAAACATATTTAATTTTGTATCGACATTGACACCTATTAAATATACTATACAGGATGAGGACGAGCTGCAGTTAGCTCGGCACTAGCCTCACTAAAAAAAACACAATTTAATATCATAAGGTATTTTTCTCATAAAATAATATATTTAGTTTTAGTCTGAGGACGAACCTGAAAATATAATATAAAAAATCATCGTAATAAAAGATGGAGCTGCATCCTAAATAGTTTCATGGGTAAGTGGCCATATCCATATTACGTAACGCACTTAAGGAGGGGAGGGGTAGGAGTAGTGTTATGTGGGGGAGAGGGGGATTTGGATCAACGTTACGTAACTCACGCATATTAACCCTATATAAGAGCTATAGCGCACTCCCGTATCTATTGAAACTGTAATAAATCTTCTAAAATTATAAAATAATCAAATTAATATCTAAATCAAGGTTACAGTTAGTTATGTAAAAATACTTCCGCCATACAATTTTAATAACAGTAAAACTAAATACCCCGATGCAGCAAACCTGCGTACTCAGCGAATTTCCAATGCATATATATGTGTCTCACTACTACATAGAGCCACTAACCAAGTTTAAAAAAAATACATTCATAAATAGGTGATATATATTATATACAATTTTATTTATTCTCCGTAGAATAACATTCGGGCTGAGTACGCAGGTTTGCTGCAACTAGGAAGATAAGAAATGTGTTTTTTGCAATAATCAAAATAACATAGTCAATGGTATAATGTAGTCAGCTACATACCAAGTGGTATTAATTTAGGGCGATATACAACTTTACTCGTTCTCCATGTAAATAACATGGGGGCCGAGTTTGCAGGTTTGCTGCTACGGGGGAAATCAACAAAAAACCTTTTTTGTGCATATATCAATATACCACTACTATTTGAAGCTACATACCAAGTTTCGTTAATATACATTCATATTTTTTAATAAAATTATCTGATGAAAATCTAATAAACTTGTTTCCCTTTAGATTAGCCTAACATGGGAAAATCACATAAGTCTGTTAATAACGAAACTTTAAAAAATGATTTGTATTTTCTGTAAGCTAGGCCAAATTTTAACTGACAGAGAAGTCAAGTAATTTATTATGCTTACGTTCAATCTTATTTACAATACGGGCTGATTGCATGGGGAGGAACTTTTTCAGTCTTAATTGAACCACTATTTGTAATTCAAAATCATCATTAAAGCAGCGCTTAAGAAACCTAAACGCTATCCCACCGAGTTGTTTGAAGAATCGGGTTATTTTCAATAAGGTAATTGTATGATAGGGATTTATTAGCTTATACAATAGTCACATATACCTGATAGCTGCTCCAGTAACACACAACTATCGAACCCGAAATGCTGTGGGTATAGGCCTGCAGGTTCCTAGGGCCTAGGGCAGGGTATGTAGGGCAATTTCCTACATAGAAATTGAACAAATTCATACAACACATTGCTAACTTCTTGCTAAGAAAGACTCCATCAGAGAAACGGGACCTACGGGTCTCACCCAGTGTTTATAAGAGGGTCGTCGCTGTCTGGTTGTGGAGATGAGATTGGCCCAGACTGAGTCGCCTATCAGCCCAGAATACGTTGTGTAGCAGCCTTCCAAAATTGTGACTTACCTGACCCTCACTAATTCGCTCTAACTTAACTTTACTTTTCTTGACTCACTGAACTCTACAAACCTGCTTTCCCATATTGTTATTGTTGATGTTATTTTGGAGCTTATGACAATTCAGTCAAATTTCAACATACTGTAATCTAATGTAATTTTATTTATTTATTTTATTTTATTTTTACTTCAATTTTTTTGTTTCCATTTTTCATTGTAATTATAACTAAATATTGAACAAGTTACTATCTAAATTGCAACAAAATACGGTCAGAAATACAGTCATTTTCTGTATACATGATTTTCCTCTAAATTTATAACAAAAACTTGTTTTCATTGTATCCCCATGGTTTTTTATATAGTCTTTTTTATAAAGAGTGGTCAGTTTCCAGTCGCAGCCAGGTCACAGGTCGTAACATAATCACTCATGTGGGACTTTTATATATTTATACAGGGTGTCTATGAACTCTCTACAAACCTTTTCAGGTATTATTCCTGGACCATAGACAAGCCAAAATATCATATTCAAAATTTCCAAAACTCAAAAGTTACTCGTATAGCCGCCATTTTGTTTTTTTCACATAGGTAATTTTAAGTCCAGAACGGCTAGTTATAATTAAATGAAATTTGGTATTTAGCTTTATTCCCTAAAGACCTAATTACAGAAACAAAATTATTTTGTTACAATCATTAATTTCAAAATGGCGGCTGCCTAAAAGTTTCAAACGTAAATATCTTAAAAGTTGCTCATAGTAAAAAAATTACATTAATTGCGTTTTATTTCGAGAATTTAATTTCAAATCTAATGACACCAAATTTACGGAAATCGGTTCCTAAACAACGGAGAAAATCCATTTTTAAGATATTGCATTCTTGTCAATATCAACTGTTATCATGTGACATCACTGCTAGTGAGCCACGTCGATCAGCTGTTTCAAGTATAATTCCACTAAACAGCTGATTAAAACATTAACCAGCTGTTATTAAGTTCATTTGCACCAATCACCTGATTGATACCCTTACAATTCCCAGGGTTCACTAATGCTTCAAATAATACATAAAACATCAAAAATGCGTTAAAATTACAAAAAAATGGATTTATTTACATGAGATATGACTACAATTCTACAGTATTTACAAACGGTGTTCAATATACCCACCGCCAAGTCGATTGCACATCGTGAACCTCGATGTCATGGATTGCCGGACAGCTTCAAATTCATTTTTCTCGTGGATGACCGCAGCCGCCTCTACAATTCTACCGATCAGGTCCAGTTCATTTTCACAGGTGTTGAATAAACAAGTTCCTTCATTCTCCCCCAAACGTATAAATCTAGGGAAGTAAGATCAGGTAATCGCGGAGGCCACGACACCGGTCCCCCGCGACCAATCCACTGCTGATTGTAATTTTGGTTGAGGAAATCTCTTACAATTTGCCCAAAGTGTGCAGGAGCACCATCACGTTGCAGCCACATGTTCTGTAAGTCTGCCAAGGGGACGTTCTCCAGAAGTTCTCGGAGTATGTCCCTCAGGAACACAAGATAGGTGGGGGAATTAAAGCTATTTGGGAGAATGTAGGGGCCAATTAAATTATCCTCAAAAACTCCAGCCCAAACATTAACTGAGAAACGGTGTTGCTTGCTGGAAATAACAGTTTCGTGGGGATTTTCAGGAGCCCAAACATGGCTGTTCCTGGTATTGAAAATACCATCCTGGTTAAAACTGGATTCGTCTGTAAAAAGAACGAATTTCAAGAAATCTGGATCGTCCGTTTTAAATACTGTAGAATTGTAGAATTGTATCTCATGTAAATAAATCCATTTTTTTTTTTGTAATTTTAACGCATTTTTGATATTTTATGTTTTATTTGAAGCATTAGTGAACCCTGGGAATCGTAAGGGTATCAATCAGGTGATTGGTGCAAATAAACTTAATAACAGCTGGTCAATGTTTTAATCAGCTGTTTGGTGGAATTATACTTGAAACAGCTGATCGACGTGGCTCACTAGCAGCGATGTCACATGATAACAGATGGATTTTCTCCGTTGTTTAGAAACCGATTTCCGTAAATTTGGTGTCATAAGATTTGCAATTAAATTTTCTAAATAAAACGTAATTAATGTAATTTTTTTACTATGAGCAATTTTTAAGATATTTACGTTTGAAATTTTTAGGCAGCCGCCATTTCGAAATTAATGATTGTAAAAAAATATTTTTTTTTCTGTAATTAGGTCTTTAGGAAATAAAGCTAAATAGCAAATTTCATTTAATTATAACTAGCCGTTCTGGAATTAAAATTTCCTATGTGAAAAAACAAAATGGCGGCTATACGAGTAACTTTTGAGTTTTCGAAATTTTGAATATGATATTTTGGCTTGTCTATGGTCCAGGAATAATACCTGAAAAGATTGGTAGAGAGTTCAGAGACACCCTGTGTTGTATTGCTGCATTTAATTTAAATAATAAAGAATTTTTTGATTTGAAATTGTGGGAGGGGGGGTCAAGCGTTATGGTGTGTTTCAGGGGGGGGGGGGGGTCAGGAATTACAAAAACATGGGTTATGTATGTGTGTAACTTATGAACCCTAAGTGAGCTAGTTATGCAAGAAATGCTGACTAAAATTTGTTAAAATAGTTCTCAAACAAACAACAAAATGAGACTGTTGTCACTGTGATCGGTTTCAGCTTCTTCTCATTCAGTAAAATGAAAAGTTTATGACACTACCAGGATGGGTTAAAATCCATCCTGCTAAAGCAAGTGCTACCATTTTACAGGCCTGCATTGAGATATATTATAAATCTCTGTTAAGAAACACAGAGCAGTTTACCCATCACGTATTGAGAAGACATATAGACAATAACAATCAGTTTTAGAACAAAGACAATAGATAAATATGTACATTTGAATCAAATGTAAAATGATTTGATATATTTACTAATAATTTCATATATGAATTATGAACCCTCTCTTCTGTCCATGGAAGGTAAATTTGCCTTTACAAACTTGTATAGTGTGAGAAGGTGCAACAAAAGCAAAATTTGGATAGACAATTTGTTTGATGGTTGGTCGATTTACAATTGTGTGGTAATTTTTTTTTAATGGCAAAAACTCACCTGACTTTAATAATATTTACAGTAGACCCTAAGCTTCGCAAAAATTAGGTTGTCAGTTTTTCTTTAAATTTGGTGATGGCCCATATGTTGTATAAAAGAAAACACAAGCAATCTTAAACTAAAACATGGGTGAAACTGTACATCAATATAGAGCAACGCCTCTATTAGACGCTGTGTTGCATGTCTCAAGGTAGGCATAGGTAACATAATGTTATATACAGAATATCCTGCAACTCTCTGGAAAAAGATTGGGTCAAGACAAACACATTTTACCATATGAACATGGGGCATGGGGGCATGCCTAGTTTTCCGTTTGTCTGTATGTGTGTGTCTCGCACTTTAAAGTTCAAATTTTAACAACTAAGGAACCTAATTTAACCAAACTTAAGTCAACTGTTTGTGGTGATGGCGTATATCAACTCAAAAGTTATGGTGTGATTACCTCTCATGATTTCAAAATGGCGGCCGTTTCAAGTTTTCTATCTTAAATAACTCGAAAAGTCATTTTACAAAATTTACAGAATAACTTATTTTATTTAGGGAATTTTATGACAAATCTAACGATATTTAGATTGTTGAAAGGGAGTAATACATAATTAAGCTGTTGCAACTCTTGTCATTTTACCATTGTTGTTTTGTGGAACCAAAGATGGACTATGGCCGTTCACACGTAAAGTGGATCAGCTCGGTTATTTATAACTTGATTTCAATAACTTTAATATTGTTAGATTTGTCATAAAACTCCCTAAAAGGAGTTGTTTTTGTAAATATTAAAAAATGGCTGGTTTTCAAGCTATTTAAGATATAAAATTTAAAATGGTCGCCATTTTGAAATTGTCTTGAGATAATCACACCACAACTTTTGTGTTGATAGACTCTCGATCACCACAAACAGTTGACTTAGTTTGGTTGAATTTGGTTCCGTAGTTTTTAAAATATGAAGTGCAAAACACACACAGATAGACAAACAGAAATATAGGCATGGGAGACCCCCCTTTATTGTAAGATGTTTTTTTATCGACCCAATGAATACTGATATATAGCCTTGTCCAGAGAGTTACGGGACACCCTGTGTATAATTTAAAAGGTTTTACAAAGCATTTACAATGCAGCAAACCAGCCTGAAAGGAGGAGTTGAGACTACTTATAGACCACATCGCTGCAAACCCAACCTCAAACGAAACCACTGAGTCAAATATGGCATCGGTCAAACTGTTGACCAAGTGCTACTTTCAAAGTAATAAAAAAATGTGTTACTATTTTGCATCCAATCCTCTTTAAATTTTAATTTAAGAAACTATTTTATTTAGTTTTTCTATTTTTTTTACTGGTAATGGATAAATTTGCAGAAAGTAACTGGTATCTGATTAATTCCAAGTACATTTGATTTGTACCGGTTTTAAGGCATATTAATTGTAAACATAAATTGGGATACATTTGAGGGTGGGGTAAGTTTGCAGGACAAGTTTTGCTCAGAATTTAAATCAATACAATTTTACTACAATAATTAGATCAAACTGAGATGAATTTTGATTAATTTTTAGCGAATTTCCCCTATAGGGAAGAAGCTATTACCGTAGTCGACATGGTAAGACCTAGGCCCGGGACCATGATAACTTTTCGTTTTGAGGTCCCCAGACCCCAAAAACACCATTCGTTCGAAACGAATCACATATATATATATGTGTCTGTGAGCACGATAACTCTCGTAAAAATTATCCGATTTTGGTGAAATTTGGTATAAACGTGTAAAGCAACATTTATGACTTTAAGTTCGAAAACCAGCCAGATCGCTCTATCCGAAGGGGTATTTTGGGGGGGTTTTGTACCCCAAAAATGGGTTTTTCAAATTTGTTACATATAATTTTGGAAATAGTGAAATTTCAGTTTTTGCCATTGGATTCAGCTTAAAAAAACACACAATTTGGTATTTTGATCATTTCTCTACGTAAATTGGTCACCGAGATATTGAAAGTGCTAAAAACAGTACGTTGTCTAATGTTATTCTTATGGAAGAAAATAAAAATTTTATATCTCGCTTATTTGTGAACGTATACTGACGAAACTTGGTATACGGCTTCATCTGGTTGTGGACCATTGATATTTGCTCAGAAAAACTATTTTTTACCAAAGGCTTCCGTAGCAGCAAACCTGCGTACTCAGCCCCATGTTATTCTTATGGAGAATAAGTAACGTGTTATCTCCCTTCATTATGAAAATAAATTAATTAAATTTGGTATGTTGCTTTACCTAAATGAGTTATATTGATATTTGTATAAAACCCCATTTTTTGTGTTCCTTGCTTCAGCAAACCTGCATACTCATCCGCCATGTTATTCTTACGGAGAATAATTAAAATGTCATAAATCGTTTATTTATGAATGTATATTGATGAAACTTGATATGTGGCTTTATGTGGTATTAAGATACATATATATGCATTGGAAATTCGCTGAGTACGCAGGTTTGCTGCTACGGGGGTATTATTTATGTTTTGGAAGGTCAACTTTAAAACTAATACTAATAATAATTAGCTCCTATGTACCACTTTTCCTAAAAATCGTCTGTCACATCAGCACACTCTCCTACCTCTAGGTATGTTACGTAGAGAATATATTAATGAATAAATCGGACATACTGCAGAAAATATCGTAAATTATGTTGAGAACAGTAATTTCTGCACCAGCTCTGTAAGTAAACAATATTATTCAAGTGTTCCAGGGTCTTAGCTATCATACAATGAATATTTTTTCAGATAAAGGATTTGTCTAATGGCTATATTGTCTGCATTAAATTTAAAACAGTTAAACCGGTTTTGAGCTTGATGATTGTAAGCAAGAGATGTTTAAAGAGCTTCTACTCTTCTTTTCCCTTAGTTCTACTTTTCCTAACAAAAAATTTGTTTTGACTGTAGAAACCCTGATACCAGTATCATCAATGTGAAATGAAACATGACCAAGGCTTGATGTTGTTTCACAGAAAGGGTGAGCAAGATCTGTTGAGGATGAACTACTAATACAGAGTTTAATCCAGAGTTTCTGTGCAATGTACATATATTGACCCCTAGACTTCCTTGACAGCATTTTAATTAGGCCTAAATTAAATACTGACATAGATTCCTTACCAAGGGTGTTAAGCCAACTATATATGTGTTTTTTGTTGTTTTTTTTTTGTGATGCACGGATAACAAAAAAGGAATAAAAAAACACAAAGGTAAACATTGATAAAAATATATTACAAAAATTTCAGTTATAAATCTTAAAAGCTAAATTTTAGATATAAATTATTATTTGGTTTTGTTCAAAGACAACAAGAAACAATGAAAATAAGTGAGCATTTTGATTTTAAGTAACATAAATCTTTTGATAGGAGAGTTGAAAACTTAGTATTACGGAATAAACATACAGTCAACATTCCTACAAATATATGTACCAAACTGTCTATGGTGAAACATCATTATCTTGATCCCATGAAAAAATAAGCGATTCCTTGCACAACATTCAGTTGGTTACAAATAATTCACACAGATGTTCACGGCACCCACAAACTCTTAATGTTAAGGAACATGTTTATTTCTCTGTATAACATTTACAATGATATATATTTACACATATGCAGTTGAAAATTATTGTAAAAAATTACTATACATATCTAAAGTTGCAAAACTACATGGTGTAACATCAGTATAAAATAAATAATATAAACAATTCATACTTTGGTTAAATTAAATCGATTCAAACAAGCTACTACTACGTTATATCTTAAGTTATTCACATATATACATATTTACAATAATATACACACTTAAACTACAAATAATATTCACTAAAGATTAAAATAACATCATTTGAATAAGCTAAAACAGTTGTATCAAAGTATTTATTATATTTTAAATAAAACATTACCTTGGCTAAGATATTTTTTACATTAGTCTTTAACCAACTTACAAGAAATATAAATACTTTACTTTTGCATTGTGCTTCACTAAAATAATAAAATTAAAAGAGAAACTAAACAATTAATGTCACTGTATGTAGATCTGTCTTATGTCACCATTTTTAAACTTAGGTACTACATTTTATATTACTCCTACAAAAACCTTGCACAGTCAAATTGCAGGTGTGAACTAACCGTAAAAAGAATACAAATTACAACGTAAACCTATTAGTTGTGCTTATCTCACTAACATCCGGGGATGAAACTTATAAATCTAAATGCTAGAAAAACCCCTCCTATTCTGGACCACAGTAGGAGTGTCATCAAAACATGTTCTGATCTAACGAGTCACTGCTTGATTTGTGTGTATTAGTTTTTTAATTTGCCTTAAATGTTTTTTCCACATAGGATCTATAATTCGTGAAAGGTCATTTGTTTTATTTAGGAAACAATAGGTCAAATTGGTTTTGCTAAGGGTGTTCACTGAAGAACTGGAAAGGATAGGGAGTCTCTACCAGTTTTGCACCTCTGTCCAAACGCAACTGTTACATATTACTAATAATTTAAAATAGCCAATAGATTTTAAAAGATCCTGTAAAATAAATTCAAAATTTGTTAACGAAATCAGAAACAGACAAAGAGCAAATAACTATGAAGCCCTAAATAAAGTGGTAAACAAATAAACAACCACCTTTCAATAAAATCATAGCAGTGTTTAACCAAATGTAAAAACCTACCAATGCAGCTGTTTTATTACTGGTTAATATCTTGAGGCACTGTCAAACCATGAAGTTGTCAAGAAACAAGAAACTGAAATATGATTCCAATGGAAAAACAGAAAACACTTTTAGTTAGTAAAGCACTTTAAAAACTCAGTCTAAAAAGTTATATTATATCCTGACCTATACTAATTGAAACTATACCATTTTTTTTCATCAAAATAACAAATAGAGAGTGAAATATTTGGATGCTATGAATAACTGTTTCATGAAAAGGTATTACATTTTTGGTAAATATTTTGCTTAGAATAGGGTTAAGAGTTTGCAGACAAATGGTATTTGATCATCACTCAAAATGACAAAAGGAACAATGATTTGATTAGGTACATATTGGGCAGCAGCTTTCTCTAAAAAAATTCATCATAAACATCATCACATTGATAGACTCTATATGAAACAATGTTGCAAACATGTTACATAAACTAAGCTGTTCCTTATGAAATACTGTGATGTCCAATTTAAGGGATAACACAAAGAAAAGTTTAATTTAGCTCTGCTCTTCAAGCTAAGTACATTCTAAAAATTGCTAAAATATTCATCAATACAATGTAATACTGCAATATAATTATTATTGTGTTAACTTATTGTGCATTGAGAAGTCTTCTTAAATGCAGTGATATTGTAAATAAATTACCAAATAAAAAATATGATTGAGTATTTGTTATAAGAACTAACATTATACAACTAGCATTACTGAGCAATTTTGATTAGAGTCCAATACAAAATATTATGACCTTATTACTGAGTTGTTATTGAGTATTCAAATTATATTATATACAGAAGACTAGTAGATTTACTGACAAAATAGTTTGCTAAACTCAATGGAAACACAAGTACTATACCAAGTACTATAACAAGAAAATATTTTGCCAACAATAAACATTAGCAACAATTACAAAATGGAATAAAGAATTGATTCCTGGTAGGTCGACTGACACATACATAAACAATTGGGAGGTCCCCTAAGAAATAAATATTTAATTTTTAAACTTTTTTGTCACTTGCCGAAATCAAATGTTTTAAGATCAACCTTGATGGTTAAAAATTCATACTCCTAAAAACTAAGGATAAGAATATTTAACTAAATTTTCAATGATTTTTATGACTTAATAAAAACTCCTCTGGAGATCTGTTTAACTATAACTTTTTTTTTATCTAATAAGTTTTGGACTACTGAATCACAGAACCTTAGTTAAGTTACAAAATAGTTTGGTTTGTTCATTATACTAGAAAAATTTACCATATTTGTAACAATCTATATTATGTAAATGTTTACTGGTTTTAAGACAATAATACAACCAAGAAAAAAATCATAAACAGCAAAAGTAATTTATACAATTTTGCAGTGTTTTTAAAATATTGCTTCTTTGCTAGAGCACATGTTTTTGTACGCTTTTCATAGAAATCTCTCAACACTGAGCCTTATGAGAAGTCACTTTCATTCCCTGAATGTGATTTTGGTTATTTTTTATTTCAAAACCATTAAAGATTCACCTTTTATAAGTAAACAATAAAACTATTATATTTTTAAGCATCCTTTAAGAACACACTTTTTTTTAATCCTTGCAGACATTGGACAAGTGTTTGACTTAAATTATTTTAGGAAAATCATGTGTGGCAAATAAAAACGTAATATTTTTGAAAACTGTCCAACCTGCCAACCTGAGACCACTTAACTTAAGCACTTTGGAGCACCTCACGGGAACATTACAGTTAAACAAGATGTAATATATTAAATCAAACAACAATACAACAAATATTTACGCTTGTACTACACTTAAATACAAGGCTGTCAATAAACATAAACTATATGGTACTAGGCAATTTATTTTGACCAGTCACTCAGGTTATCATCAGGCCCAATCAGAGAAAGGGAGTGGTGATTGGCTTGATGATGACTAGTGTGACTGGTCAAAATCGATTGCCTTACACCATCCTTTACATTATTTATAACTATAGCCAAAGATCTCTGCCTCTTACTTTTTTCTTGTGTATTACCCTAGCAATACTGATACTGATACTAGTGAAATTGTTCTGCCCCAAAAACATGTGGGTTTAATCTTGTCAGGTATAATGTTATTAATTTGTTGTATTCTACAATCTCTTCTAGAAGAGACATTTTAAGATGCATTTCTTGTTAATATACTACTGTAACCAATTGTTTAGTTTCTGTTCATACATTTCCATAACAGCTCTCAACACTTTCGCTGCTGCAAACATGTTTAAGCATGAAATTTGCATAAGTTTCTATGTTGTGAAAAAAAACATATTGGGGTCCACAGCAGCCAACGTGTTAAACGGTTTCAGAATATCTATTGTAATTCAACTTGTAAATTTACACCATCTGCAACAAAGGTGTGAACAAAATAAACAATATGAACAAAATAAACAAAATACAATTTGTATTGACAATCAAATGACAGGTATACTAATAATGGCTAATGGTGGTTAGCTTGATAGCTGATGTCTACCAGAGTCTGAGATCATTGGCTATAGGTATACCATCTTTCTATATCAAAATCAATGTTTGTTTGTCTGTTTATACTTTATGCACTCCTATTCCACTCATCCGATTGCGATGAAACTTTGCATACTCATTCAGGTTAACCCTAGGAAGTTTTCTAGCCACTAATCAAAGTCCTAGGACTTTAGGGCTTCATCCCACTGGACTTTGAAATTATCAATGATAACCTTATAGAATAATAATTTCATTGGGAATCTATAGTAGACAAGAAAAACCACGCGAACGAAGTCACGCCAGGTACCAGCTGGCCTTGTATATAAGTACAGTAAATCCGTGTAAACAAATTGTGTTGTTTTCACATGTATTTTAACACATCTTGTTTTGACTTTTAAAATATCACGGTACCAAACCAATGTTCAGTTAGATGTTGGTGGCAGTCTTGTTGTATGGCGGGGGCAGCCTGACGACCAGCTGGTGTGACGGGTGCGGGGGCAGGTTGTTGCGGCTGAGCTGTGTGGAGTTGGTGCGGTCGCTGGAGGCCTGCGGGGGCGTGGACCCCGCCCACTGCCGTAGCCGCGCGTGGATCTCGGGGAAGTGGGGCCGTCGCAGTGGGGCCTCGTGCCAGCACTCCATCATGAGCGAGTACATGCGCGACGGGCAGTCCTCGGGGCACGGCAGCAGTTGGCGGCACCTGATCATGTCTATCACCTCCTGGTTGCTGTAGCCGTAGTACGGCTGGAACAAAACATCACCATGTTAGTCTCTCATTGATCAATAGGGTTAAGATTCAGCAAAAACTAACTACAATAGTCTCACAACCTCAACACTCAATAACTCAACCCTCCAGGAAACTCGATGCCAATTTGTATGCGGTAGTTCAGAGATAAAAGTGCATGACTAGCAAGTCACATGTGCAGCCCTGTGAGGTCATAAGTAGTCACCTCTGGCTTGCCCATGTGACTAATGCCGTTACGGTACCTCGCTGTATTTAGTTCACTGCACAGGTCAATAGCCTATGGTGACGGGCAGTTTAGGTTTATTAAAAAAATAATAATTTCAAGCACTTAAAAATATATGTACTAGAGTTGCCCAATAGCTCCGCTTGTTCGCCTGATTTCAGTTGGTCCAATCAAAAGACTCAGCTGATCAAATTCCAATATTTAAACATGTATTTTTTACTTGACACTGCTATTTGATATATGGCCTTAGGAGGGGTTGCATCAAATAATAACATTCTTCTTAAAATGTTCGCACTGAAAAATTTAAGCCCTTTCATTCAAGAGTGTGGATGATGGCTGATAGCCTTATCTTAAAAAGACCTGATATGGTGTCTCAAGGGACCATTATTACATATTTTTGCGTGAGTAAATAAAATTAAATCATAAGGTTATGTTGCTCACAACATGTGTTCCTTGATTTCCAATGTTTATGATACAATAATGTAAATATAATTTTAAACTTTTGTCTCTTAAGAGTTTAGTGACACATTTACTGTTTTCAAAGAATAATGTAAGAATAGAATTAGTGATTATTGTCTATTGTAATATTTTTTTAAATGTAATTTGGTGAATAAAATTAAAAAACAAACATATTTTGAATAGTCTTTAACGCGTTGGCTGCGGCGGATCCCGATTGGGGTTTTTTCTCAACATAGAAACTTATGCAAATTTCATGTTGAAACATCTTTACAGCAGGGAAAGTGTTAAAGGTTTAATATACATCTGACCATCTGGTTTATATGGTTTTGACTTTCTGATGGTGATGCTCAAGATGACGCAACGAGAGTGCAAGGATCATATTAGCCAGCAACGAGATACTCGATAGCCAAAAGGCGTAGTTGTGATTGTATCAACAACTGCCTCAATACAATGCGGGCAAATTACATCACCAAATTGCGATTCACTGCCAGGTCGCACAACACTATAGCAAACGAAGACCAAAATAAGGTCCAGCAAATAATAATGCAGGATAAATAGAGAAGGCGATAAAATATTCTGATAGTAAGATGATCAAAATATGTCACAATTGTGCAACAAAGATAGTAGTAATGTAATCATGATATTTTAATCGAGTATTGATTGGAATAATATACTTTTCTTGTCACTATGCCCTGAAAATAACAATAGTAAGTCAAATAAATGGATTTCTGCTTCATTGGAAAAAGATAAGTACATTTATCTGAAAATAAATCATACCAAAGTTATTGCCTAACATTTTGCCATGAAGGTCAAATACTTTTAATATTTTGGTATTAAGGTTTTTATGACCTATATGGTAACAGTTATATGGTTAACAGTTTCATTAAAAAATTAATTAAGTTTTTTATTTTATTTCCTAATTTTTATTTATCCTACGTTTTATTGTATATTATGTTTAGGCCTAAGCTACATCTTTCTACGAATGGAGGAAATAAAATTACATTTAGGCCTAAAAGTTAAAATAAACTTTATGTTAATATTTAAAAGGCCTATTACATGGTAAAGCATTAACCTACTTACTTACCACACAAAATATATTTACTAACATATCTTAGCATTAATTTTAACACTAATAGTCCTAATAAGAACAATCAGTTAATAAAAACATGAAGATACTATGTTTGAAAGTGCCCGGCAAATCAATTGATAAAATTGAAGCCATGTCTTAAATAGAGTTTCAAAATATTAAAAATTATTTTAAAAAATCATTAATGAAACTTAAACAAAGCCTAAACAAATCACTTGTCTTTAAAATCAGCTCAATGCCAAAGGACAATAGTTGAGCCTAAAATTAATGGATGGAATTTTGTTGAGTCTATTTTGACTCAATTTCAATTACTATGGAACTATTTTATAAAGTTAGGTTAACCTAAAAGTGGACTATGACTATACAGGCAGTGTTCATACAACTCAATCTGAAGGTCCTGGTAAATCTTCCTTTTGGTGTAAAGAGTAGGCTAACACAAATTTATAAGCCACAACTTACTTATTTATTAACACATTAAACCCTATGGGCGCTAACAGGGCTTATTTGCATATATACTGGGCATTTTTGCATTAATACAAAAAATTATTAGTTTTTTAGTTTTAATCAAAACACCACAAAGCATACATCATTTTAAAGAGGAAATCAAGAGCTTTAAGAAAATATAATATGTTATAGGGCAAAAAAAAATTTTTTTTTTTTATTTGTTGTATAAAAAACAATAAATATTATATAGAGAAAAAAATAGCTACATTATGCAAGAGTTCATATAAAATTAACCCCAATGTTGTTGTTTATTTTTTATACATACATTAATAGATCAAATTAATCCTAATGAAATTCTGAATAAAAAAATATTTACTTACATGAAAAAATATGTACACTAAGGCCTGAAATTGTCTTTGAAAATAAAGGAGTCATATGTAGTCGGCTTTGGTGTGGTAGAGCTGGAAACACTCTGGCACACAAATGGCTACTTCACATTCTGCACACCACCAAGATGTCTCTTTTCTTCCTCTATTCCCAGATGAAGCCTTGGCTTTGTCAGAACACACCTTGCATATCCTAGTTGGGTTTGCCTTTTTATCTGAGGGAGGGATTTTTGCGGGGAAGTGTCGCCCAGTGAGCCTACTGGCCTTGGTTTGTATTGGACTACTTTGCTGTTCAGCTTGGAACAAGGTACCACCTTGATTTCCTAAGGCTTTCCCAACTGACACTATGAAACTGTCCATGTGGCAGTGTTTCCGTTGAGGCTCGGATCGTGTCGCTCGGTAAAGGATGAAAGCATTCGTCATCGACATCATGAACAGGTGAAAAAACATTTTCTTCCACCACTTGAACTGCTTCCTTTTGAAAGGATAGTAGGCTATGATTTGGTCATTTCTATCCACCCCAGTTTTGTTTTTGTTGTAGTCAATGACCACATCAGGTTTGGTTTTTGGTTTCATACCTTCCTTACTAGGTACCAAGACCTCTGAAGTTGTTGACTTATGTTTGGTGGATAAGAGTAAGACATCCCTTGTATCCTTCCACTTCAAACAGAGTAAATGATTCCTTCTCATAAAAATAATATCATCTTGATTGAGTTTCATTTTGGTAACAGTTTTAGGCAACTGCACTCTGTTGCTCATGCAGGTACCCACAGCTTTTGTGTTGTTTGACCACAAAAAATCATAAAGAACGGGTGAGCTGTAAAACCTGTCCATATAAATAGTATGGCCCTTTCCCAAGTACTCTGAAAGTAGCCTACCAAACAGAGCTACAGCACTATTGTTGGCTGACTTTCCAGTGTATGGCTCAAATTTCAATACATATCCTGTTGAGGCATCGCAGACAATATATAACTTCATACCATATTTATCCGGCTTGTTCTTGTTATATACTCTAAATTTGACCCTACCACGAAACCCACATGTACCTTCATCAACAGTGAGGTTTTCGGATGGATAAATACACTGAGGAAATACAGTCAGAAGATGGTCAATATAAGGCCTTATTTTGTGCATTGGGTCATGACCTGGTGTTTGGTGCGGTATGTAAGTTGCATTGTCGCTAATATGCAAGTTGGCCAAGATTGCAAAAAATCTATCCCTTGACATGATTGAAGGTGCATAGGAAGACTTCAGAAATTCATCAGTTGACCAGTAATCAGATAACTTGGGTTTTTTTACAATACACATATGTAAAATTATGGCAAAAAAATTATAGACCTCATATAATTTTACAGTTTTCCATTTACCCCAAACACTGTTTTTCAGTAGTTTGTTTGAGCGCCTCAATTTGTCAATCATTAATTTTGCATATTTATTAGTCTCGGACTTGATCAGCCTAATCATACTTTCTGGAAAAAATAAAGAAAATATCTCTAGTGGGGTTGAAGTGTCAGTTATAGCGGCTCTAACGCCTGCTTGCTCATTGAAGGTAGGGAGCTGTGACAGTATGTCAACACAACTCCAACCAAGCTCTTCATCAGTTGGTTTCTTTTTTTTAGGTTTCCTTTTTCTTTTAGTTTTATTATTTACAGGATCATCTGCTACTACCTCATTATGGGCTACATCGTCAACAGGCATAGGACTAGGCCTATCATCTTTGTCAGTCTGACTAGGCCTAGGCCTAGGCCTAACACTGTCTTTATAAACTTGACCATTATCACCAGATTCATTAGGTCTATGAGAAAACTTTACTTTCTTATTAATTTGATCATTTGGTGATTGACTAGTTATATTATGGCTGGTTGAAGGACCTAAACTGTTGTTTTCTTCCTCACTAACCTCAAAGTTGGTATCATCAAAGTTTGGTGGGTCGGCCAACAGACGGTCAACAAATTCATCATCAGAGCCAGCATCGTACACAGGATCACTTATTTTTTCATACTGAACTACAGAAGAATGATTACGATTGTCATTGTCATCAAAACTAAGATTATAAATAGTATTATTACCTTCATCTTCACTATCGTCAGAGTTTGACAACTCGGAACGAATCATTCGAACTGTGTGTCTGTCTAAATAATCACTCATTTTCACAGTTCACTACACTATGCTACACTAAATAACTAAAACGAAAAATAAAAATATTGCTATGGAAACAATAAACACATTTTATTAGCGTACAAATCACATAGAAAGCTCACTAGCAGAACGTAAACAATGACGCGGTAAACAAAGCACAGACGACTAAACTCAACTCAGACAGCTGACATCGTGCTAATGCGCAATACGTCAGAATACTATTTTCTTATGACTAAACAGCTGACTATATAGTAAAAACTGCTCATTTACTGAAAGAATATGAATTGAAGAGCATTACTATACATACAAATATATTATTACGCTAAAAATAACGACGTACCGAATTAATTAGCGATACCCGATATATACTCGGGCTTCGTTTACAACGGCATTTTCGGTACCCCGACCTATACTCGGGCATAGGGTTCAATGTGTTAATAAAACACTAAAATTCACATCACAATTAACTCTTAACACCTCAAATGCGTTGACACTCAATTTGAATTTACAGACACGCGGCCGCGGACGACCCGTGGTAGCGCGGGTAAACGGCGGGAGTAAACTCGCTCGAAATCTTCCGAGTTTCAGTAAAACCTCGAGTTTCAGAGCCGAACTCGGCTCGAACTCGAAATTTCGAGTACTCGCACATCTCTACACATAACCTAACAGTTTGGATGTATTTGTTGGAGCATAATGAATTCAAATTTGTCAAAATACTAACCTGCAGTCCATAGCTGTATATCTCCCATAAGACTACACCATAACTCCAGACATCGGACTCTGTAGTGAACTTGCCATACAGTATAGACTCTGGAGGCATCCACCTCACAGGCAGCAGTGACTTAGATTGTACTCTGCAACATTCAAAACCAGCTGTTAACCCATTGGCGTAGACATACGAGCAGGTCTCGTTCCTTACTTGTAATTTTATTAACGTGTGAATTGGAGTATAAAATTGGTGTTTTTATATGGATTAATGGCATATTTTAATTAAAATATTGTTTTATTTCAGTTTAGAGAGTCGCATTGGCACACACACAGTAGACATAAGTAAAAATTAGCAAAATCAGTGTTGACCATGTGCAAGTCTCAAAAAATTAACCGATCCCGTCAACTTCCAAGCAAGCCTGCCACCGTTTATTTTACTTGGGCCCTCCCACCAACGTTGCCACAGACCGGTTAACTCATTGAGAGTTGCACAACTGGTCAGTTTTGGTCGTGTGCGGGAATCGAACCCACGAAAATCGTATCGCCACCTGGCCAAGGTGTTTCCACGACGTAGCCAACTCAGCTAACACGACCAAAGGCCTGGCGGCGATATTAAGGGTTTTCAGTCAGTCTGCGCCCCTAGCGGATAGAACCGTAGACGCCCGCGGTAATTAGTTACATATTTTGCTACTAGAGTGCAGCACCAATCAATTCCCGTTATAGGCTACTACAAATAGAATAAAATTACTACCTCAATGGGTTAACTGGGTAACTGGACTACTGCTCACTGTGAAACCAACAGTGTAATCTAAAATGACAAGTGTAGGATGGTGGTTATGAATGAATGCTAACATTTTATATATCCAACAAAAAGCGTAATCTATATATCCAATTCGGTAGGCCCAAATTTTACAGTGGAATTGTAAGCAAACGGGAGGTCTTAGAAAGCTGGGAGAGGTTTCATTTTAAATATCTAGGCATGCAATTTTGGGGAAGATTATTCATTTTTGTTTTTCAAGGAATCTTTGCAGACATTTTCCATGACTTATTAGTAAAAACAAAGTTTCACCTAGTTTTGTTTTTACTAATAAGTGATGGAAAATGTCCGCAAACACTCCTTGAATAACACAATCTCGCCATCACCAACGATGAATTTTAAACAAAGAATATTTATTTTTCTTAACCCATTAAGGTAGTAATTTTATTCTATTCGCAATAGCCTATAACGGGATTTGATTGGTGCTGCACTCTAGTAGCAAAATATGTAACTAATGACCGCGGACAACTACGGTTCTATCCGCTAGGGAGGCGGACTGACTGAAAAACCTTAATATCGCCGCTAGGCCCTTGGTCATGTTAGCTGAGTTGGCTACGTCATGGAAACACCTTGGCGACACGACGTTCGTGGGTTCGATTCCCGCACACAACCAAAACTGACCAGTCGTGTAACTCACAATGAGTTAACCGGTCTGTGGCAACGTTGGTGGGAGGGCCCAAGTAAAACAAACGGTGGCAGGCTTGCTTGGAAGTTGACGGGACCAGTTAATTCTTTGTGAGTTGCACATGGTCAACACTGATTTTGCTACTTTTACTTATGTCTATGTGCCAATGCGACTCGAAAAACTGAATGAAAACAGTATTTTAATGGAAATAAACCATTAATCCATTTAAAAACACAAATTTCTATTCCAATTCATAGGTTTAAAAAATTACAAGTAAGGAACGAGACCAGCTCATATGTCTACGCCAATGGGTTAATTATGTTACAGAATAAAATAATTCTGATTTAAACAACATGGGGATTTAAAAACATCTGCTTTGTTTGCATTAAACCATGTGATTAATTATCTTTTTTGTTTGTGAACTGCCATGTGTTCCTACTTATATTGTTTTAATTTACTCAGCATAAAAAGAGTAAAAAAATCTGATGAGACAGAGTATTGGAGCAAGGTTAGGTTAGGAGGGGGCTATGACACCCTCAAGCCACTAGTGGAAACTAATTTTAAATTGCAATTGCTTGGGTATAAGAAAACTTAGCTGATACTTCTGAATAAAATACATCAAACAAGACTATTTTTTAAGGCAAGGTGGTTCACAATCTGCAGTGTTATGGTTTTGTTTTAATATTCAATACGGTATATTTTACCCGCCTTACAGCATTGTATCTATTTTAAACCTGCTGATGATATTAATAAAATACATGAAAACTTTCGACCACCGAGAGATAATATGCTAAACTTACTGAAGTAGAATACAGAAAGGTTTGGTTCTACAAAATTTTTAATAAGCTACTTCTTAAAACATTTGAACTTGGTTTCTCCATGGACTAAGGACCAATAATTCAAAATAACCTAAAATAAGCATACTGTTTAGGGATAATTAAAAGTTTTAAGTATTTCACCAAATCCGAATATATGATTGAATAAGGAACATTTGGTAAATCCATGTCTTTGCGCAGGTTTCTGAAGTTATCGTACGGCCTAGAAGGCTGAAACTTTAAACACTCATAGAGAACTAGATGGAAAAGAACTCAAAGGAGCTCGATTTTAATCGTTTGCCCTTATTGTCCTTTTAAATGTCCTACAAGTAAAAAACTAATGTCAAAACTTAAAAATTAACTACTTGATCAGCTGTAATTATTTATAATATAATCTGTTTCGCTTATAAATTAACTGTTCTTACTTTCACACTGATTAATTTTCGTCAGCATGTCAAACAGAATATCTCCACGAACATACCAAAATATTACGGACTTTGCCCCTACATTCCACTAGTCATACAAATTGTGCACATATTAAGTCTTTCTTTATATAGTAATATATGCCTTTCAACGGTTGACAACTTTTTACACCTTACCTGTAATAGTCTGACGAGTAGACATCTCTTGACAGCCCAAAATCAGAGATCTTAACGACTAGATTTTCCCCAACCAAACAGTTGCGGGCGGCGAGGTCTCTGTGTACGTAATGGTGACCGCACAGATACTCCATTCCTGTTTGCAATGGGAATGTAAATTATAACATCAGAACATCCCTCATTGAAATATTGGTTTTTGTCAGTCTCTTCTTAACTGCTATTGGCCAAGAAATATCTATTTTGCTATAACAAATGATAAAGGGTATCACATTTATTTTACAAGTTCAAAATTAATCAAATAGTTATTTGGGTTTAAATAACTTTTTTTTTAACTACAACTACTGCTATTGGTATTTGTACTATTTACTTTACTGTACAAAGACAAGATGGATGAATAATATCTTGATCAGCCCACACTGTTACTGTTTATTAATACAACTTAAACTTAAGGTGTGCGAGCACTCCAATATCCGGGTGTTTGGGTACAGTATTTCAATAACCTACTTGATTTTAAATTTTGAAAAATAGATACCGGTACCCAAAAGTTTTTGTGTGTGTATTTCTCGCCCTGGATTGCTAAAGTTTGTGACATGCAGAATCATATAATAATGGCCGAAAAAGATTACCACAAAGCTGTTTTACTGCACAGTGTATAATTGGCAGTAAATTGTTGTTATCAGATGTCAATGACGACTGGCCCGCATAATTTGAGCAGTAATTGCAGGCACAAATTATAATATCAGCCACAAACGATGACCAGACTGCATAATATTGACTGAAAATGGAGATAAAATTGCATGATATCGTCTGTAATTGACAATGTGACATAATATCCGACAGAAATGACGACTAGGCAGTGTGTAATTGGTCGTAATTAAGTAATTGATCATTTAATTTAATTTAACCACATGATACTGATATAAGTGACGACCAGACCAAGTGGTTAGTCTGAAAATGACGGCCTGACAACATTTTACTGGTGGAAAACAAGATCAATTTGGCTGTGCTGGCGGCCAAAAATGTATATTGCTACTCACATATTGATTAGAAACCATTAGACTATAAAATTCTATCTAGAGAAGTATCCACATTCTATTACACTATTGAAAACTGAAAACTATCTTAGTCAAAATTGATTCATAGGTACTGATGGCAAGCAAATACTTGCTTCAGAATACACAAAATCAAGAATAATTGGCAATTCTCGGCTCAATCCAAAAAATCTAAGTACTTGTACACCCCTACTAAAAATCATATTTATTTTAAAACATCTGAAAAATATTAATGAAATCTGAATAACTAAACTTGTATCCACTACGGAGTAAGTCGTTTTTAAGAGTAGAAAATTACTCAAACTATTGCTCACCCACTCCAAAATTATATAACCTACCGTTTACAAAAAAATTTATTGATATGATGAATTAGGGGGCCTACTGTAAATACATAAAATGCTATTAAAGGGCTTGAGCTTCACAAAATAATAAATTAAAAAACCTTCAAAGGCTGAATTAAATTTTAAAATTTAAGTTCAAAATACCTATTATATCATGTTTCTAGTTGTAAGACAACATAAAACCCGGTTTCAGTGTTTTGCCTACTGACCAGCGGCTATCTGGATGGCGATATACATGAAGTCTTGCTGGTCCAAGGGCGGTTCGTCGCTGCAGTTGCTGACATCACAGCGCGGGGAGTGACCCATCAGGAACTCGTGGAGATCCCCCCGGGTCATGAACTCAAACAGCATGCAGCTCGGCTCCCCGGACAGGCACACCCCCAGCAGGCACACGATATTCGGGTGTCTCAGCTCGGACATCAGGTCCACCTGACAAATGAGGTTGGATGTAACATGGAAGTTCTAAAGCATTTACGTTTGCCCTAACTCCTGTTTCACATTGTGTCTGGAACGCCTTCAACTCAGCGAGACGGGTCAATGTGCTGGATGTGTTGAGAATAGCCAACCGTATATCTGTTGTGGTTATTTGGTTTATCGAAGATTACCTCCGGTCCACAATTCTGACAAACCATACAAAATACTGTCTATGGACGATAGTTGTTATCTCTGGTGTCCGCTATTCCATCCACATCTGTAGAAAATTACTTAATACAGCTTTTTCATATCCAAGATGCCGGAGGAAACCATTTTGTTTGGGTATGCCAATGACATCAAGCTCTCATTATTACCAACAAAACATTGAGAACCACCTGCCAAATTGAAACTCAACAAAGTGATGTTTTTGTTGTTGGATGGCTGATTATTGCCTAATGCTCACTTCGAGCAAGACAGAGATTGTAATAACTACAAGGAAGTATATTGACACCATCGTCCTGTTATGAGTGAAATACCTCCAAGTACCTCAGAGTCATGGTAGGTAACAATCTCAGCTAGGGGACCAGGTCTCCCATCAAAGCTTCTCTTAGCAAATTTATAACCAAGTCATGGAATCAAGGCCTAGCTACAAAAGGCTGTGGATATCGTCAGTCAGTCTGTCCTCTTGGATGGAGCTGAGGTTTGGGTAGAAGCGATCAATAAAGATGTATACAAGATGCAGTTTAGCAGCACTCATAGTCTGTATTTTCATCATCTTAAACATGTTTGTTGGTGCTAGCTGGAGTAATCCCTGTCAATATCTTGCCAGTGGTGAAAATCTATTTCTAAATTATTTATTTTCTCTGATTAACCTAAATGCAATACAACTATAAAGTCAATTCTGTCAGCAGTAAAAACTCAATAAACCATTTTGCTCTTAGGAGGATTAGGAATAATTGTTATTTTACCTCTCGTCGGAAATCCTTTGCCGTCTTGGCTGTTGCATTCTCTTTCAACGTCTTGACAGCCACCAAAAGTGGTCCGTTGTCACCAATGATCTCTCCCTTATAAACCTTACCTACAAAATGACAATACATTTATTAGCTTAGAAGCACAATTTGTACATACATGTATTATTATCCTACAATAAATGTACTGCAAATAAATATGAGTACTAACGTTTTAAGGTATCCTTAAAAATTTGTTTCTTCAATATCAGCAAATTTGGCTGGACAGTGAAGCATCCAGAGTGCTTGCCTTTTTTTGCTGGTGCTATAAATTGTAACAGTTTGATCTTGGGGATCAGATTGTCTTGAAATTGGGTAAAATTTGTTATCATTTAGCTTACGATTAGAAATTGTTTTAAGGAAGAGTCAATCTGAAATAAGCCTGGGCCACAAAACATAACAGTGGAGTGAATTCTGTTTACGAATAGTAATAGTAAGAGTTAAAGCTAGGGATGAGTCGATACCGAAATTTATCGATTCTTGATACTAATACCGATACCAGAAAAATCGATTCCCAATTCTCGATACCGATACCATCGATAACTACGATTATTCAGTACCTATAGATGTTAAAACTATTGTTAAAAACAGTTACAAATTTATAATACCATTTAAAATTATTTAGTAGTATTTTGTATTTAATTATCAAACAAATTTGTTAATGTAATTTTTTACATAATTTAATGTTAATTTCACTAGTATGCTATAGTAATGTAGAAAAACAAAAACTATTTAATATACATTCATAATAGGGAAAAACTTGGTTGTAAGATATTGACTCAAAGAAATAATGTTGGTCAGCCGACTGGTTTATTGCTTTCAACCAGACCCCTCACATCCCTCTTCCTTCCTTATCTCCAAGGTAAGATTTTTGCCGCCGACCCAAACACTCCTCGTGCCTTTTGTAGAGCGGGTAAACGGCGGAAGTATCTCTTCCCGTGCACTTCGTAGCGCAGGTAAACGGCGGGGGTATCTATGGTATCGGTATCGAGATTGAACAAATGAATCTCGATACCGAAACCAATGTCCAAGTATCGGTGCTATCGAGAATCGGTATCGAGAATCGACTCATCCCTAGTTAAAGCTTTCCCTTTGTGTCTACCAGCTTCCATCATGTCAGATGCAGACTGCAGATTAAGCTCGCAACGGTACAATTACTAATAGGGTAATTAATAGTGTTTCAGGTGGGAGATTCAAACGCCAATACAATCGACCCCTGGCGCTCAAAGGGCTAATAACCCGATTACTGCTATAGGCACGGGTGTACATTACCGAAGGCCCCCTCTCCCAGCTCCTGCACGAAGCGTATGTTGGCCAGGTGGAACTCCCGCACCCGCGGCCGGGCCTCGCTCTTGAGGCTGCTGGCGTTGGAGCCGGGAATCAGTGCTGACATCTCCAGACCTTTCTTGTTGGGCGAGTTCTTCATCGCCTGCAAACCATGACAAATTATGTGACAATATTACTTTTTGGGCAGCCAATTTGATTTGGTTCAATATTATTCTAGACTCAAATGAATTCATAGCGTTTGAAATTTTCCCATCTACACAAATTTCTTAAAGCCTTAAAGGCCTTTTTTAAATGTTGTTGGGATTGTACTTGTTTGTACTTCGGGATATTCCTCAAGACAGCATTTCAAATTATGAAATGAAACTGCTATAAAAAGGAATAAATAGACAGTACTGATTGGTCTTTCACTCAAAATATTGGGCGTATTCCTTCCTTCCGCCTCCTTTACTCTAAAACAAGTTGAAAAAAAGTTAATAAGATACATGAAATATGTGCATGCAAATAAACTACTACGAAACCAACAAAAATAAAGTGTTATAATTTGTTTTGAGCTTTAAAGCTGTAGGCCTAATATTTTAAGTTAGCAAAAAGTAAATTCTGATAATACAGAAGGTTATTTATTTAATTGTGGGAAAAGTGAAATTCTGAAAGATTAAGGATTAAGCCACTAACTGAGACAGGATGGTAGCTGAACTGGACTACAACGAAAGTGCCAAAATCAAGTTAAATACTTAGTTTACTATATTCAAATATCATGTATAAACATATAAAAACATCAGAGTTCTTAATAGAGGGGTGTGCGAGTACTCGAAACTTTGAGTTTTCGGCCGAGTATTTTAATACTCAAACTCGACTCAAGTTTTTAAAACTAGGTACTTGAAACTTTGAGCGAGTATTTCTCGCCGATTACCGGACGATCGCTAACGACTGCGACCGGCACAATCACGTAGTAACGGCCACAAAAGGTGATTGCATCACCTAAAATTGGCCGAAAATGGTGATCGGACCGCGTAATTACAGCCGTAAATGTAGACGGAAAACATAATATCGGCCAAAAATTACGTCTGGATAATGTAATAAAGGCCGAAAATGATGACGGTATACATAATATCAGCAAAGTGACGACCAAACCACTTAATATTGGCTGTAACTAACGATTTCGTCATCTAATATTGATTGTAAGCCATGTCTGGACCAGGTGATATTGGCCAAACGACAACCAAACTGTGTTTTATTGGCTGGAAACAAATTCCAAACCGTGTCCTGTTTGTCAATAGGTACTGTCTATTTAATTGTACTGGCCAACCAAAACTTTGTATTACTACTTAAGTATTAGTTAGAAACCATGTTTAGATCATAAAATCTGGAGTGATATCCAAATCCCATTACACCATTTGAAACTATCAACTGATGGCAAATACTCGCTCGAAAATACTCAAAACCAAAAATAATTGGCACCACTCAACTCCACTCCACTCGATTCAAAAAATCACTACTCGCACACCTTTAGTTCTTAGCATTAGTTATGGATGACTCAAATATTCTAGATCAACAACTTCAGGCATTTAAGCTGTAAATGTTATTTTGGTGAATTAGGAAACCCTGGCAGAGCCACTAAAATTAAGTTTTATCTGAAAACTTCTTTCAAAGACTCCAACAGGCTGGGAAGCCTATGGCTCGCCGTAATACAGGGTATGCCAGATCAATCCTACGAAAAATCTGAAAATTTGATAAAAGTTTGATACCTACAGGATGTAGCTGCATTTGAAATATGGCTGGTAAATTAATGATGCTTTCTCTTTTTAAGAAAAGGTTAAGAAAATATCGTATCAGTACCAGGGATTGGACCGTACCCTTAAAAAAGGAAAAATGCCACCAGAGTATAAAAACAAAAAAACACCAGTAGGCTTACCGCTCCATCATATACAGCCCTCCATAAGTACAAGTAAGACATTATTAAATTACCTAACCACCCACAGCTTCCTGCTAGGTATACCAACATTTTACTGTGCTGGTTTTTTGTCACTCCTCAACCAGCTCATGCCAGTGACCCTCCACTGACTTTGGACTATTACACATTACAACTATCACATCAAGATAGTTTTCCTGACCTTGATGCCAGGTGTGGTGGCCAGCCTGTTGCGAGCGATGTGCTGTTTCCTCTTGCGACAACAGCAGTAGAGCAGCAACAACACCAACAGCAGTAACATCCCGCCAGCCACGAGGCACAGTGTCATCTGCCAGTCTGGAACTGGAGAGTATAAAACAATTAAAACTGTAATTTATGTAAACCAATTTACAACAGGTAGTGTGCATTTTCTAAGCCCACCACTTTACATTACCACTACACTAGTAGCCTACCATAAAACGTGAACAATACCCCCGTCGCAGCAAACCTGCATACTCAGCGAATTTCCAATGAATATATAACATAACACATTATAACACTTAACAGGATTCATAAGAAATGAATTCATAAACAAGCGATATTTAAAATATTAATTATTCTCCATAAGAATAACATTGGGGATGAGTACGCAGGTTTGCTGCAACAAGGCACACAAAATAATGGGTTTTTATGCAAATATAAATAGAACTCATCTTAGTGAAGTCACATACCAAGTTTCATCCATATACATTCATAAATAAGCGATATATAACATTTTAAGTATTTTCCATAAGAATAACATGGGGACCGAGTACCTAGGTTTGCTGCTACAGGAGCCATAGGCGAAAAATTTTTTTTGTGCAAACAACAATAAACCATGACCAGATCAAGCCATATACCAAATTTCGCCAGTTTATGTTCATAAATAAGCGAGATATACAATTTTCCTTTTTCTCCATAAGAATAACATTAGACAACGTACTGTGTTTAGCACTTTCAATATCTCGGTAACCAATTGACGTAGAGCAATGATCAAAATACCAAATTGTTTGTTTTTTTAAGCTGAATTCAATGGTATAAATTAAAATTTGATTTAAATTAAAATTAAATGTGAAACCCCCAAAAACCTCATTTTTGGGGTACAAAACCCCCCAAAAACCCCCCTTCGGATGGTGCGATTCATCTGGTTTTCGAACTCGTTCAAATAAATGGTACTTTGCACATTTGTACCAAATTTCATTAAGATCGGACCTTTTTTACGAGAGTTATCGTGCTTACGGACACATATATATATATATATATATATATATATATATATATACATATATAAAAATTTGAACGAATGGTGTTTTTGGCATCTGGGGACCTCAAAATGAAAAGTTATCATGGTCTCGGGCTTAAGTCTTACCATGAGACCTACGGTAATAGCTTCTTCCCTATAGGGGAAATTCGCTAATAGCGGAGTGGTAATTAATGCTGTAATTTCATCTGTCTTCAAGACCCACAGAATTCACCAACACCAACAGCATGTTTTAAAATATAGACATAGAAAATAATTTGAGAAGAAATAAACGACTACGTCACAGTTTGTACATTAGGAACTTAGTCAATCATCATTCTTTTAACTATCACTCTCTGTTATCCATCATCGTAAAAATATATTTTTTCATCTCACAAAATGCTAGAGTTATTAGAGGTGTCTGTACGAGCCAATGGGATGAGTGTAGTGTTCGTAAATGGGGCAGCGACAATACTGACCTTTAATTTGTTACTGACCAACCCCCACCCAAACCTGTGACTTAATAGATCAATGTTTTAATAGTTCAGTACATAGGTGACTGATGAGCCACCTGAGAGTGCAGATTAGTGTTTTTGTAATGATGTTATCACCATATCACGCATCAAAGATTACCGAAAGGCATGTTGTGGTATAATTCTAACAAAACTTTAAAACCATGAAACTTTAGTGGAAGATTAATAACTGCCATAGTGAAAAGTTGGGTATTGCTCAATTTATTTACAATCGACTCGTAGAACTAACAGCAAAACCAAAAGGACACAAGTACATTATGCAATGTGTGCTTGCTCTACCGAAACCTTCTGCGAAAAACGTTATTGATTTAATAATAGACAAATACCCCCGTAGCAGCAAACCTGCGTACTCAGCGAATTTCCAATGCATATATATGTATCTTAACACCACATAAAGCCACATACCAAGTTTTATCATTATACATTCATAAATAAACGATTTATGACATTTTAATTATTCTCCATAAGAATAACATGGCGGCTGAGTATGCAGGTTTGCTGAAGGAAGGAACACAAAAAATGGGGTTTTATACAAATATCAATATAACTCATTTAGGTAAAGCCACATACCAAATTTCATTAATTTATTTTCATAATTAAGGGAGATAACACGTTACTTATTCTCCATAAGAATAACATGGGGCTGAGTACGCAGGTTTGCTGCTAAGGGAGCCTTTGGTAAAAAAATGTTTTTTTGAGCAAATATCAATGGTCCACAACCAGATGAAGCCGTATACCAAGTTTCGTCAGTATACGTTCATAAATAAGCGAGATATAAAATTTTTCTTTTCCTCCATAAGAATAATATTAGACAACGTACTGTGTTTAGCACTTTCAATATCTCGGTAACCAACTGACGTAGAGAAATGATCAAAATACCAAATTGTGTATTTTTTTAAGCTGAATCCAATGGTAAAAACTAAAATTTGACTATTTCCAAAATTATATATAAAAAATTCAAAAAACCCATTTTTGGGGTACAAAACCCCCCCAAAATACCTCTTCAGATAGAGCGATTTGGCTGGTTTTCGAACTTAAAGTCATAAATGTTGCTTTACACGTGTATACCAAATTTCATCAAAATCGGATAATTTTTACGAGAGTTATCGTGCTCACGGACGCATATATATATATATATATATATATATATATATATATATATATATACAGTATCGAACGAATGGTGTTTTTGGGGTCTGGGGACCTCAAAACGAAAAGTTATCATGGTCCCGGGCCTAGGTCTTACCATGCCGACTACGGTAATAGCTTCTTCCCTATAGGGGAAATTCGCTAAAATGACACCCAGGAATACGCAAATCATATTATTCCAGATGGCCCGAGGTATTTGGCACGATGTTTGGCTGCTTTACCTGAGTAAATAATGTAAGGATCTGGAATTTTAAGCGATATTATCAACAAATTACCCTTTGAACTTCATGCTCCAGGTATGAATTTTCTAGGACCTGGGACGAAACTCTGAAAACGCTTAGCTAGAGGTGGTAAAGGTGTAAATCCTCTTGATGAAGCAGTAAAAGAACACGATATATGGTATAGTAAACATAAGAGAGCAGAGGATAGATGGAAAGCAGATAAAATACTAGAGGAAAAGGCATTTGAACGCGTTATTGCACCTGATGCCAGTATTTACGAGAGACCTTTATCTTTGGCTACAGGGACAGCGATGTGGGCAAAACAGAAATTGGGCATGGGGTTACCTGTAACATTGCCAGATAAAGATGTTGAGAGTAATGAGGACAAGACGGAAAAGGTGGTGGAGAACAAACGTGTTCCGGAGAACTAATTTGGGACTGGCATCAGATAGGAAGAAATATATAGGTCAACATTATTTATTAAATTGAAAAAAGTGCGTACAAGACTGATTTATTACCTATAATCTGAATTTATTTTTTATTCTTATAAACAGCAATAATGGGATTACGTAACGCTGGCAACAATGACTTGGATATCACCGCGACATTGACCTATGCCTGCAAGCAAATGATAACGGCGCGTGCCACGAGATAACAGGCCCGAGACGGAAAGTATTTATTGAATTACAACTACAAAATTTAATGTTTGCAAAACTGAATTATTTTCGATGGTTAGATGCAAAACACCAACGTGAGAAATGAATTGTATTTTTTGTTTATAAAACGTTGAATTTTTATTTTTTCGTTGTCTGCAACAATGGATAACAATGAACAACAATGAAACTTGGATATCACTGCGAAATTGAACTCTGACCGCGGCTGAATGATAACAGCGTGCTACGCGAGATAAAAAGCCTCCCGGGCTGGCGCTATGAATCGGCCAATATTTATTGTATTATGGTAGTGAAATTGAGTTTTAAATTATAAAAACGACTTTGAATGGTGTAGATATATAAAGAAACGTCGAAATAATAATTGGTTAGAATAAAACGCAGTTTCGCGAGAAGTTGAACCTTTAACCTCGTACCTCTAATAGTCACCTTGACCTTTGACCTCGTGCTTCCTCATAGTGCGTCAACTGTCACTTTATTACTACTAACAAAGGGATTCAATAAATTGAATATTACAAATATAATAAAGGTTTATCAATATTTATACACTAAAGTATTGTGTTTTAATGGCATTTAAGATATATTTATGTATATTAAATACTTTTGAAATCTTTAAATTATGATAACATCTACAAACAATCAAGATAATAATCGTTAATACTAGCAATGGTTGATAGCAGTAAATACTGCCCAATACGCCGAATGATATTTAATAGGTTACAAATCTCTTAACACCGAACAGTACTGTATGCTAATTAATTCCGCACTGGGGAACCCCATGAGGGTGAACAACGTCGGGAAAGGTGATTGTTTTGAGATGTTTCTATTTTTAGACGTCCGCGTCCGACTGTCCGTCTGTCTGTCCGTCCGTCAGTGAGGGTGAACGGGTGAACAGCGGTGGGAAGGGTGATTGTTTTAAGATGTTTCTATTTTTAGGTGTCCACGTCCAACCATCCGTTGCACTGCCTAGCCAGGTGCAGTGTCTAGAGCCAGTGTCAAGGTCATCACTCCCCATCACGCCCCCACGCTCATTAGCGAGATGACAGTCTCTCAGATTATGTTGTGTTTACTAAAGTGTTTGTATAGTAATTATTCTGATAAAGTAAATTAAATACAATTCTGGAGATAATTTAGCAAAATCAATTGTTATTACTACTGCTCTATTTATGTTTAGAAGGGGATGAATAAGAATAAAAAAAAACCTTTCGTGACCCCGGTTGAATCGCAACCCGATTAACCCGCTCCCGGATAATCGGGAGTTGATTGTATCACAATTGTATACTGCTCTTATTGTCGACTATTTTTATAAACACTAACGATTATAATACACTTAAACATGGTTTTATTTTTGTATTTGTCCCAAACTAGTACTAAAATTTGGTTACCAAACACATTTGTAATGCAATTTCTGTTATCCGTGTACTCACTTGACCGTCTAAGTCCTAGTCATGACGATGGTGGTTTAGACTGTATAAAGTTTATAAATTTGTTCCTATTTTTTAGGGGTGTGCGCATACTCGAAACTTCGAGTTATCAGCAGAGTATTTTAATATTCAAACTCGACTTGGAAGTTTTTAAAAATACTCAAAAGTTCGAGAGAATTTTCAGCCGATTTCCAGGCGATCGCCAACAATTACGACCGGCCAAATCGCCTAGTCACGGCCGCAAAAAGGCGATATTATCACGTAAAATCGTCAAAAATTACAACTGGATCACGAAATAAAGGTCGAAAATGACGCGGTATATATAATATCAGCAAAAGAGGCAACCGGGCCACTTAATATCGGCCGTAACGATTTTGTGATCTAATAGGCTATTGATTATAAGCAATGGCCAGACCAGGTGATATTGGCCAAATGACAACTGGACCGTGTTTTATCGGCCGGAAACGAATGTCAAACCGTGTTTTGTTGGTCAATTCGTAATCGAGTTTGATTGTAGTTGCCAAAAATTGGTATTGCTACTCATGCATTAGTTAGAAACCATGTTTAGATTATCAAATCTGGAGTGGTATCCAAACCCCATTACACTATTAAAAACTACCAACTGATGGCAAATTCTCGCTCAAAAATACTCGAAACTCTAAAATAATTGAAAGGTACTACTCGACTCGATTCGATTCATAAAACCACTACTCGCACACTGCTTTCACATATTCCAAAACCGCTAAAGCCAGAAGTCATTCTTTTAAAGCTGTGACTTGACTAGCTTTGGTTGTTTAAATAACTAAGCCTACCGAACTGTTTCTTGCCAAGGCCTACTTATATCCACACTAACCAATAAAAGTAAAGCAACTTATACAACCGCTCCGGCCACTCACAGCAGCTGGGTATATCGCAGAACTCGGGCATGGTGCTTTTATCCGTGTAACAGAACGGCTGGTTCTCCACTGCGCCGGGGTTGCGGCAGTAGCTGTGGCCGCCTAGCAGCGACGTGTGCTGTGACGCCTTGACGTACATCTGCCGCCGCCACTGGATACACGGCCGCCCACTTGCCGCCACTGCCAGGTCCCCGCGGTAGCTCTCGCCCTTGCCCCAGTAGCACTTCTCATCTTAGGAGAGAAAACTCATCATTAGTCAATAGTTCATCTTGGCATTATCTTAGCACATAATAGACAAGGCTATTTATAAGGGTGAGGTCTAAGAAAATACTAAAATATTTTTTAAGCGTAATATGTTAAAAAAAGTTAGATAAACTGTCAAGAATTAACTTAACAAAATCTCTTATGTAGGCTAATTATTATCCTACAAATACTTCTGGATGTTTACTTCTGGGTGACCAAAAACTCAAAACAGATGTTGAAATAGAATAGGGTCCCCCCCACCTGCATTACACGGGAGGGTTCTAAGCCTTATATTTTCTTCCACAATGTGTTTGCAACAGATTTCAATCATCCTAGAAACTTTAGAATTGTTTTCAAGTAGTGAAAAGCCCTGTAAATGTATACTCTCTCAGGTCTGTGTGCAACACACTTATCGACTTTCTTTTTTCTTTAAACTTAATTACTATCGTATATAGTAATAACATTGCTGAAAATACAAATAAGATTTATAGGTATAATATCTTCAAAGGTATCTATCTATATTATGTGTGTTATAGCATTTCCTTTCTTCAATAATTGAAGAAATTTAAATTTGATGAACAATTTTTATTTCTAGGATTCTTATTAATATTCTTTATTTGAAATTTTCTAAACACATAGACCCAATGTCTAGCGTACTGTTGTGTCCCTTGCAACCAACCACCGATGATTTGAACCTTTACAACTTAACCTATAAGGATAAACATTTAAGCTTCAATACAAACAAAGGTATGATAAAAACAAAAAACAAAGAGTGAATCAAGTTTGAAAAGAATGAAATCAAGAGTGAATGAAGGGTGAAAAGAATCAAAGAGTTATTCAAGTTTGAAAAGAATTAAATAAAGATTGAATCAAGTTTGAAAAAACAAAGAGCGAATCATGTTTGAAAAGAAACAAAGAACGAATAAAGTTTGAAAAGAAACAAAGAGCGAATCAAGTTTGAACAAAATTAAATCTGTGAATCAAGTTCGAAAATAATGAAAAGTATGAAAAGAATGAAATCAAGTGTAAATCAAATGAGAACGACTCAAGCTGATGCCTCACCAGGATTGACGGGCTCCGGCTGCGGCATGCCCAGCTGCAGACAGTACTCGTTGTCCGGGGAGCCGATGGCCGGCAGATTCATGCACTCGGGCATCTCTATCTGGCGGCCGATGAGAGGGTGCTTCTTGGCCAGGGCGTACTCCAGCTGACACAACTCGTTCTCTAGCAGGTCGCAGTCCTGTACACCAACAATGCATTGTTATTGTAAGTAAAGCATAAAATTAAATTATTTAATATAATTTCAAATTTAATTTCTCCGGCCGTGCTCTACCGCCGACGATAGTCTGTCAATCTCACGATCTCGGATATCGTGTTGTCTTTCAAATGAACTTTCCCAGCTGACGTGAGCTAAGCGATGACTGGTAGGGTTCGCTTTCAAGAAACGTATCAACAAACTTTAAGAGGGCTCTAAACCTTTGCCAAACGGCTGAAAAACACACCTCCATATTACTCAAATTCTGAGGTTATTAAAGCACCTAGCGACCTCCAGTGAACGATAAAATGTTTCTCATGAAATTAACTAGGTTAACAAAGTTATTTTAAGGTTTTAAGTTATTGTTATACATATTTTATTCGGGGTTAAACTCAGTGAAATTGACCATTTTCTACTACGGAAATGTCAAACAGTTAAGATCAAATTAGAAAGTTTTTCTGTTTTAAAACCCTTATTAGTTATTCAAGATAATTTCCCGCTAGGCAGGATTTCATAAAGACGAATATTTATCTTTTAAATCGAGTAATTTGTGAGGGTTGTTTCTGAAAAGCGCTTCGCAAAACACCCCTGTACAGAGGACGCTCTGGCGAGCGGCGATGGAACTACCACCGCCAATGAGATATTAGTCAGTGTCGCCAACCTGTTTCTCTGTTTCTCTACCTACCTATTGGGACATCGGACGGACGTAATTCCCCAGAAAGGTCCTCTGTGTCCTTGCTTCAAACTACTCTAAAGACACAATATTTGCCCGTCGTACCATACCGTCATTCTTGATGATATAGCTAAATCAAATTTCAAATTACATAATTTGGGCTTTTTACCGTTCAAGAATGTGATCAATATGATTAAATGATTAAACCTAATTACTGTAATACACCAAAAATTTGAATAAAATTAATCCTTCCACAAACAATATCTTTTTTACAAAAATTAAGATTTTTCTAGTTATTAATGTTTACAGTTGATAGAAATAGTAACAATTATATTTAACTTTACCAAGTGCAATCCGTTTTATATTGGTTTTCGTTAACCGTATAGTAAGAAGTTTCTCATTAACAATCATAACTGTAACTCGACGTAGGTACAACGTGGCTTTAGCCAACTTCATCACAATCTGTTTCATGTCATTTTCAAAGTGTGTGTGGTTTTAAAATACTTGTATAACGCGGCGCGGCGGCCGCGCCGATTTCCAAGAGCACTGAGCCAAGAGGTGACGAGGCGCCCCTCGACCAAGGGTGGGAGTGCATCAGCTCACTTCCTGGAAGATCATCACCTTCCGAATGCGGACAGCATTTTCCTTGTCCGCAAACCTTCAGTTCATCAGTTGCTCTTTGTGACAGTAAAAATACCCCCAGTGTGTAAAAAGGCAGAAATATTGCCATTTCGTCATGTGGACACCTCAAGGAATGAGGATGGAAGCGTTTGGATCATGATTATTATAACAGATGATAATAATAAACCATAGGCTATTATCATACTCAAGATGTTTCATTTCTGTTTACTAGTGATAATAATGCGGAAGCGGATTGCAGACGATGATATAAATCATATTGTCATACTTTATCCCTTTTATCATATTATTTATGTTTTACTTTCTCCCCTCGCATGTATAGGCCTAGACATAATGTAACAAAATACCCCCGTCGCAGCAAACCTGCATACTCAGCGAATTTCCAATGAATATATAACATAACACATTAAAACACTTAACAGGACTTATAAATGTATTCACAAACAAGCGATATTTAAAATATTAATTATTCTCTATAAGAATAACATTGGGGATGAGTACGCAGGTTTGCTGCAACAAGGCACACAAAATAATGGGTTTTTATGCAAATATCAATAGAACTCATCTTAGTGAAGTCACATACCAAGTTTCATCCATATAAATTCATAAATAAGCGATATATACCATTTTAAGTATTTTCCATAAGAATAACATGGGGACCAATTACCTAGGTTTGCTGCTACAGGAACCATAGGCGAAAAATTGTTTTTTTGTGCAAACAACAATAAACCACAACAAGATCAAGCCATATACCAAATTTCGCCAGTTTATGTTCATAAATAAGCGAGACATACAATTTTTCTTTTTCTCCATAAGAATAACATTAGACAACGTACTGTGTTTAGCACTTTCAATATCTCGGTAACCAATTGACGTAGAGCAATGGTCAAAATACCAAATTGTTTGTTTTTTTAAGCTGAATTCAATGGTATAAATTAAAATTTGATTTAAATTAAAATTACATGTGAAAACCCCAAAAAACACATTTTTGGGGTACAAAACCCCCCTTCGGATGGTGCGATTCATCTGGATATCGAACACGTTCAAATAAATGGTACTTTACAAATTTGTACCAAATTTCATTGAGATCGGACCTTTTTTACGAGAGTTATCGTGCTTACGGACACATATATATATATATATATACATATATAAAAATTTGAACGAATGGTGTTTTTGGCATCTGGGGACCTCAAAATGAAAAGTTATCATGGTCTCGGGCTTAAGTCTTACCATGAGACCTACGGTAATAGCTTCTTCCCTATAGGGGAAATTCGCTAAAAAGAGTCCCTGGACCAAAAATACTAAATAATTTTGTCTGGTCAAAAGAATGTTTTTTCATTCACGCAAAACCGTAGACCTTACAAGTAACGATCGAAAGGGGCGCCAAAATCGGATGGGGGCGCATCATATTTTCTCCCTTATTACATATAATAGCAATATTAAACTCGAATCATCACAACTTCAATTAAAAATGAAACCCCAGTTGAATACTCTCCAATCCCCAAACCATATTTTTCCTCATCTAGGAAGTACGTTAAAATAATCGAAGAGAGAGCCGGTTAAAACAATTAGTTGCATCATGTAACTTGATATTTTAACATTGTAATTTTCTTTCAAAGTATTGCAAGTTTTATCCAGCACACTCTCAATACGGTACCAATCAGAATACCCTGAAGTTGTCACAAATCGATAAAGGTCAAAACAACTTCTCAATTTGGAATTGAGGGGAGCGGAGGATTTGTTATCTGATATGTAAATTTAATGTCTAAGTATGATGAAGGTGCAAAATGGTAAATACACAACTTTCTTCCCAATAATGCCTTTCAACAACTTAAAAATACTAATATACAAAAAATTAACAAAATCAGCCGGGTTAATATTACATATTTACAATTTATTTATTTTACAACTACGGATTACGCACTCTACCCGCACCCCGCGACCCGTCATGAGCGCCTAGCGTTTCCCCCACCCCCCAAAAAAAGGTGCCGCGCCGTGCTGGACCACGGCTCGCACTGCCCTAAAGCCGGTACTGATTATTACCATTTTATTTTAATTGATATAATTTTCCTTTTTATTACTGAAATGTCTTTAATTCCAAATGAAGTATTTTGTATATTAGTGCCAATTTGTATCTTTAAGGTTTTAAAGTATCAAATTAGTTTTTAAGTTTATGGTTATAAACTATAACCAATTCAATGTTTATTAGTGATTGTTACATCAGGCTACATTTCATGTTTTTATTAACAGTTAAAATGTTGCAGTCTAACCTAATCCCAGAAATTCTGTAGCATATTACAGTACACTGTATACAAAACCTATGTGCAATACAGTCGGGTTTTTACTTTACAACTTGTTTTTCTTCATCACTTATACAACATGATTGATAACTATTTATCTGAGTAATGATTCCATACTATTACGAATCACAAATGCTCTTGCTACAGTTGACCGTGAGATGCTTAGTCGTGTGTGGTCAGAATTCGACTACCGTGTTGATATCTGTCGTGTTGCAAATGGTGCACACAAATATTTTCAATAAAAACTTAAAGAATTATTCTATATAATCATGTAAGTAATGATCTAAACTTCTAAATAATTAATTTTCTACAAGCTAGCCAAACTGTCTATTTCATTTGTAATCACCCTGTATATTAATTGTTTATAAATTTGTTATCCATGCAAAGTGGTCGTGACAAACATTTTGAGTTCGGGGCTAAATCCAAAGTAAGATTCTCAAAGAGAATTTTAAAGGAATATAGAAGCAGTGAGGTGACAGCCAAGACATCAGCCTGCCTCCTGCCACTGGCGGCATCGGGAGTTACCGTTGTTCGTTCAACTCCCCACGAATCCATGGATTCCCTTTCGGTTGGCAGTAATGCGAAAAACCGGTTTAGAGGGTGGCTCGCCTAGCGCGGCCACTTGTGAAAATTGAAACTACGTGGAGCTTTGAGGGACACAGATCGTTGTACTCCACTGTGGCCATGGACCTTTAGAGCCACCTTAAGCCGTACACCCCACCGGACATCAGCCAATGAGAAGGTAAAGATGAGTGATGGGGGGCGTGTGTGCGTGTGCCTAATCAATATTTGGTTCAAAAAATCAATACCAAAATAAAGCGCAACTCTTTAGCAGTGCATTGGTACCAACCGCAACTTCCCATGACAAAAATTACCCGAGCTGGGTAATTTCAAAAAAGGCGTGATTTGACATTTTCCTAGCATCGGCTGTAAGAATCGCATCGTGCCAAAAATTCTTTTGATTTCTAATCGTCGTGACATTGTTGGAGCTGCTACAGGGTTGGTTTATGTAATAAAATGAAAGTTCAGAATATTATCTTTCGAATGATATATATATTGTTCACTTTTGAGTTGATTATTAGTGGTTTTTTGTTACAAAATTTTCAGTCCCGAATGGCCGATTCTCGGCCCCTGCCACAGTAGGCTGCACAGAAAAGGGCCGAATCCCGGCCATTGGCCACTGCTAGGGTTAAAAGGAGTTACATGTTTAAAAACAAAAAAAATGTTTCAGCCCAACAACTATTATATACTTCTAGGTTATTTATTTTTTTATATGAAAATAAATAATGTTAGTGATACATTTATATTTGACCTAGATATAACATATTTTCCAAAATTATATTTTTCCTAAATTTGACTAAGTTTCCCCAAGTATGGGCATAAGCATAAAAAATACATATAAACAAAAAACGAAAAACAAATTAAAACAAATAAATAAAAAATTAAAAATTTTAAAATTAAAAACAATTTTTTTTTATAAAAAAAATAAAAAAGTGATATCCCGAGTATACTTGGGGTTGTACGTCCGGGCTACTTTCGGCGGCCACGAGTATACTCGGGGTTGAGAGCCAATAGGTTAATCCCCTAAGACAGACTAAATTCGCCTTTACCTGACGACAGATGCGCCTTGGAGTTCTGGTATGGTCGTCCCGGCAGATAGGAAAGGCCGTGTAACACAGGGACGGCAGAGCATACTTCTCACAGCTCTGGGACAAGTCTCTGCCACAAAAACATAAACAATGTTCAATGTAGATAATAAACATAAACATGAATTTTCGTTTCCAAATTTTGTCGCTTGATTTCAGGATGCCGAATGATATTTGTTTTATTATTTTCAACATGTCAGTGCTGAAAGCTACATAAATGCCTAGGTACTTTGGTATTATACGGATGCCACTATTTTTGGAAGTTAAATTTTTACCGGATACAAATGATAACTACATAATTCGAAAATACGTACGTTTATTGACTTACTGTACAAATTTTACATCATTCTGATGAGCGGTCTTTGTGTTGTGCCTCCCAAAAGACAGCGATGTCCGCTAGGATCGTGTTGAATGCGTCGCCGCCGCTAGCAGCCACACCCGATCGCCACATGTACTCCGCCAAACATACAGCGCGCTGCGGCAGTTATGTTAGGATGGGTTATCATAAAAATACGTACGGTTTCCTCTTCATTTCGAGGTAAATCCTACACCAAAAGAACGTCACTCATTATGAAAACAAATGTAACGTAGTGCCACGGCAATAAATCACTCATGACACTGACCCAGATACAGGCGGTGACAGGTGATGCGTGCGCTCCGGTCAGCAACCTGACCTTGGCCTATTTGGAGGGGGTTTGGCGGCCTGAAGTATGACTCATCAGCTATCATTCGATTCGTAACGAAACAAGGAAAGTTCTACAATCATTTTTATGATAACCCATCCTAACATAACTGCCGCAGCGCGCTATATAAGGGTGGCATCCGTATAATACCAAAGTACCAATGCCTATGTAATCAATCATTTTGAATTACAACTGTTAAAACCTCATCCTCCTTGAGAGAATTGTTTTAGGAGAATTTAAATAATTTCTCAAATAATTTCCTCTTAATAGTTCACAAAGTGAACTAAAGTATTTTGCGCATGTAAATAATAATAATGTAAATGCATGTAAATTAATAATATTGGTACATTTATTTCCAGTTCTACTACATTTTTCATTGGGCTATTAATTAAAGATGCTTTCTAATAACAGGTCGTCCTTAGATAGTTACAAGACCAGAGTTTGGACCGTTCTCTATCAAAATGTTAAAAATGCTACTGGCGTAGATATGCACAAAACAAAACTTAGATGCCCTGGCTTGAAACCAAAATTTAATCAAAAGCATTAAATCTTTTATGTAGCTAGGGCCTTACACTTTGTTTAATGGGATTAAACTCGTCAACAGTCCTACATAGGCTGTAACTAATTAAAAAGATTGGGAAGGGAATCAAAATATTTTGAAAATTATAATGCAATTTTAAATTCCCATGTTCGTTTTATAATTATTTAATAGGGAATCAAACAATATTTTATACAGACATACTGATGCTTAATATCCAATATAATAATAATAAATCAGGTTTTCTGTAAAAGCGAGATTTAAGACAGATTAATGAACCGATTCTAAGCTTGATGTGTAAATTTAAGGAGGTCAAGCTGTAGATTATTAATGTTCCTGATAATTTACTTTCATTTTTAGGGCTCTGCCCTTCAGGTCTTCTAATCTGCAGTGTAAACCTTGTAGCAGAATATAAATCAATTAAATTTTATTTTTCTGGCAGCTAATACATTAAAAGAACACAGCACAGCAGCAAGGAAAGAGATGATAAAGACATTATATTTGATAAACAATTACTTCTGGAATGACAATGATGTATGCATAATACGTTCTAGGGCTGACACGAGGGGGGGGGGGCAACCGGAGCACGTTTTCCAAGGCCACTGAATTCCAGGGGCCCCCAGCCAAAAGAAAAGAATTTCCAGAATAATAAAATAGGGGTCTCTGGGGCACCCCCCAGAACTTACGCTGCCGGCCCCCAATCACCTGTAGTAGCCCTGATACGTTCTAAAGGGTGATGTAAATTCAGAAGTATGAAAAGAACACTTGCTCGAGTTCGAGCAGCAGGATCTACCAGTTTAAAAGAAAATCATAAAAAAACTGTTGAATAACTTACTTGGACTGAGATACAACTAAAAAGGCTTGAGTGAGCTTGGACTCGATGATTTGCTGGGAAGCTCCGGCTGGGATGTAGACCGACTGATTGCCAATCAACTCAATACACCTCTGTCCACGGTATGGCTGCAAGGGAAACATATTTTAAAATAAAAATAAGCAAAAACAGACATACAATAATATAAGATAGCATACTTGAATTGATATAAGTTCTTAAACAAATTAGTTAAATTTGAACAAAACAGAGTCGTAACACAGTAAAATGGAAGCATTGCAGCTCTTTACAAATAAATGATCACACAAACCTTTTTAACATAGCCTATTCAATGCTGGTGGTATCAAACAATGACGCCGCTAAACATAGAAACAAATGACAATTTTCACATTTAAACATGTTAGCCACAGTAAATGTGTTAAAAAAACATTTTCTATTTAGGATACATATACAGTTTTTTTATATCCCTTGGTTGAAATTCCTTAACAAATTAAAATGTATATTCTTGAAAATAAAAATACACATATTATGCTACTTAAAAAATGTGTAACCATTGGAATCGTCTATATCTACCAATATTATTCAAACTTTGTAAACAATAAAGCTTTTTTGTTTTAAGATTCAACCCCACATAGTTTATTCCTAGTAAAAGGTGCGACTAGGTGTGCAAATGTGCAAATTGGCTTCAGAACTTAGATTTAGGCCTCAGGGCTCTGTCCTATATGACTTCCAAGTCCCCATGTTATTCATATGGAGGAGAGTTTTATTTGGTTTATGTTACATGTATGTTTTTTCTTAATTCAATTCAATTACATAAACAGCTGTTATAAGGACTACATCTAACTACAGACTGTCTTTTTTACTATTTACATATTTACTATTCTTGTTTCTCAAAACGGGATGCGCAAGCTGCACAAAGGAATTGCTAGTTAGGCTAATTTATTAAATCAGTTAAAGTTTAAAATAAGGCAGGTCCTAGTAAAACTTAAATACGTGATGGGCGCCTCGCTAGCCTAATGGTTAGCACCTTGGATTTCAGTGCAAGAGACCACTGGTTTCAATCCCCGGGTGCCCACAAGACTTTGAGCAGTTTGGACTGTTGTCCTCTAACAATGTTTGTAGGCCTAATCAAATGCCACTGGCATAGACAAGCAAAAATTCAAATAATACCTGACAGGTGGGTTCCGCCACTTGGCCAGGAAGTTTCGGTTCAGTCCCGGTCGGATCGTTGAACACTGGAGGGGACAAGACAGCACCGAGGCCTCCCGTGTCGACAGGGGCGCTCATGCCTCCGACAGGCGGCAGTCCTAATCCTTCGTCAGGACCCATGCTGCAAATAAACAAATTCCGTACATTTTGAGTTCCAAATGAAATATATATCTATGCCAAACACAGATAACAGAAATTCCTATTTGGGCCTTAAACTGAACATATACGTATACATTTCTTAACACAAAACTTCCCCAGGTTGTTTTCCTCTACTCTTGGCCCAATTAAATAGGAACAGCAGGTTAAAACCAAGATCCTAGATTATTAAGCAGCCCTGGACTCGAGGATGACACTTTAAATCATCCTACGCGTAGCACTTTACAAATTTACTTACTATCCAGGGTCACAACAGTAACCAGATTGGGTACTTTGGTATTATACGGATGCCACTATTTTTGGAGGTTAAATTTTTACCAGATACAAAGGATAACTACATAATTCGAAAACACGTACTTTTATTGACTTACTATACAAATTTTACATCATTCTGATGAGCGGTCTTTGTGTTGTGCCTCCCAAAAGGCAGCGATGTCCGCTAGGATCGTGTTGAATGCATCGCCGCCGCTAGCAGCCAGACCCGATCGCCACAGGTACTCCGCCAAATATACAACGCGCTGCGGCAGTTATGTTAGGATGGGTTATCACAAAAATACGTACGGTTTCCTCTTCATTTCGAGGTAAATCCCACACCAAAAGAACGTCACTCATTATGAAAACAAATGTAACGTAGTGCACGGCAATAAATCACTCATGACACTGACCCAGATACAGGCGGTGACAGGTGATGCGCGCGCTCCGGTCAACGACCTGACCTTGGCCTATTTGGAGGGGGTTTGGCGGCCGGAAGTATCACTCATCAGGTATCATTCGATTCGTAACAAAACAAGGAAAGTCCTACAATCATTTTTATGATAACCCATCTTAACATAACTGCCGCAGCGCGCTGCATAAGGGTGGCATCCGTATAATACCAAAGTACCCCAGATTGTTGCTAAGACTTTGCAGGCCCGGAAGTAAAAATATAAATATTGTATTATTTACTAGGTAGAACTTGTAGGTAGCCAAACCACTTAAGAGGGCTCTAAACCTTCGCCAAACGGCTGAAAAACACACCTTCGTATTACTCAAATTCTGAGGTTATTAAAGCACCTAGCGACCTCCAGTGAACGATAAAATGTTTCTCATGAAATTAACTAGGTTAACAAAGTTATTTTAAGGTTTTAAGTTATTGTTATACATATTTTATTCGGGGTTAAACTCAGTAAAAATTGACCATTTTCTACTACGTAAATGTCAAACAGTTAAGTTCAAATTAGAAAGTTTTTCTGTTTTAAAACCCTTATTAGTTATTCAAGATCATTTCCCGCTAGGCAGGATTTCATAAAAACCAATATTTATCTCATAAATCGAGTAATTTGTGAGGGTTGTTTCTGAAAAGCGCTTCGCAAAACACCCCCGTACAGAGGACGCTCTGGCGAGCGGCGATGGAACTACCACCGCCAATGAGACATTCGTCAGTGTCGCCAACCTCTGTTTCTCTACTTATTGGGACATCGGACGGACGTAATTCCCCAGAAAGGTCCTCTGTGTCCTTGCTTCAAACTACTCTAAAGACACAATATTTGCCCGTCGTACCATACCGTCCTTCTTGATGATATAGCTAAATCAAATTTCAAATGACATTATCTGGGCTTTTTACCGTTCAAGAATGTGATCAATATCATTCAATATAATTAAATGATTAAACCTAATATACTTTAATACACCAACAATTTGAATAAAATTAATCCTTCCTTAAACAATATTTTTTCTACAAAAATTAAGATTGTTCTAGTTATTAATGTTTACAGTTGATACAAATAGTAACAATTACATTTAACGTTACCAAGTGCAACCCGTTTTATATTGGTTTTTGTTAACCGTATAGTAAGAAGTTTCTCATTAACAATCATAATTGTAACTCGGCGTAGGTACAACGTGGCTTTAGCCAACTTCATCACAATCTGTTTCATGTCATTTTCAAAGTGTGTGTGGTTTTAAAATACTTGTATAACGCGGCGCGGCGGCCGCGCCGATTTCCAAGAGCACTGAGCCGAGAAGTGACGAGGCGCCCCTCGACCAAGGGTGGGAGTGCATCACCTCACTTCCTGGAAGATCATCCCCTACAGCATTTTCCTTGTCCGCAAACCTTCAGTTCATCAGTTGATCTTTGTGACAGTGAAAATACCCCCAGTGTGTAAAAAGGCAGAAATATTGCCGTTTCGTCATGTGGAAACCTCAAGGAATGAGGATGGAAGCGTTTGGATCATGATTATTATAACAGATGATAATAATAAGTCTGTTATCATACTCAAGATGTTTCATTTCTGTTTACTAGTGATAATAATGCGGAAGCGGATTGCAGACGATGATATGAATCATATTCTGTCATTTTTTAAATGACTCATGCCAATGCTTGTACAAGTTTTAAGGCAATAAAGGAATTAATGACTGATTGATTGATTGATTGATTATTGTCATACTTTATCCCTTTTATCATATTATCTATGTTTTACTTTCTCCCCTCGCATGTATAGACATAGTGTAATACGAAAAAAGAGTCCCTGGACAAAAAATACTAAATAATTTTGTCTGGTCAAAAGAATGTTTTTTCATTATCGCAAAACCGTAGACCTTACAAGTAACGATCGAAAGGGGCGCCAAAATCGGATGGGGGCGCATCATATTTTCTCCCTTATTACATATAATAGCAATATTAAACTCGAATCATTAAACTTCAATTAAAGATGAAACCCCAGTTGAATACTCTCCAATACTCTCTTAAATATAATGAAGGTGCAACATGTTACACATGTATATATTAATTGTTTATAAATTTGTTATCCATGCAAAATGGTCGAGACAAACATTTTGAGTTCGGGGCTAAATCCAAAGTGAGATTCTCAAAGAGAATTTTAAAAGAATATAGAAGCAGTGAGGTGACAGCCAAGACATCAGCCTGCCTGCCTGCCTCCTGCCACTGGTGGCATCGGGAGTTACCGTTATTCGTTCAACTTCCCCACGAATCCATGGATTCCCTTTCGGTTGGCAGTAATGCGAAAAACCGGTTTAGAGGGTGGCTCGCTAGCGCGGCCACTTGTGAAAATTGAAACTACGTGGAGCTTTGTGGGACACAGATCGTTGTACTCCACTGTGGCCACGGACCTTTAGAGCCACCTTAAGTAGCCAAAGTACACAGTGCATTGTCTTATGGGGGTTTAGCATTGGAAAACACTTTTTACAATGTAACTTAGGTTTGTTTTATCATCTCTAATCCTACCAAACCTACTTTTACATCTGACTGAAACTGAACCTAACCTCGTAATGCACAATATTATCTATATGGTATCTATAATACGCTAGGCCGATTTTTATGAACAGAACTCCTCCGTTATTCCTGGACCGATTTTGATGATTAATGTGTCAAAAAAAGGCCCAGATTTGTAGTTGTACAAAGTGGTTTTTAATTTCCAATACTTTTTTTCTGAAGGGCACATGACACCCTCAAAGTTATTTTTCCCCATAAATATAACATGGAGAGTAGTTTGAATTCAGTTGCATTCTAAAATACCCCTGTCGCAGCAAACCTGCGTACTCAGCGAATTTCCAATGCATATATATGTGACTCACTACTACATAGAGCTATTTACCAAGTTTCACCCATAAATAAGTGATATATAGCATTTTATTTATTTTCTATAAGAATAACACTAGGGTTGAGGACGCAGGTTTGCTGCAACGAGGAAGATAAGTAATGTGTTTTTTTTTTGCTATTATCAATACAACTGAACCAGGTGAAGCTACATACCAAGTTCTCTTAATGTATGTTCATAATTAAGGGAGATATACAACATTACTTATTCTCCATATGAATAACATGGGGACAGAGTATGCAGGTTTGCTGCTATGGGGACTATCAACAAAAAATTTGTTTTTTTGTGCTAATATCAATATACCACAACTAGTTGAAGCCACATACCAAGTTTCATCAATATACATTCATAAATAATCGAGATATAGAATTTTATTTATTCTCCATAAGGATAACATTGGACAACATACTGTGTTTAGCACTTTGAATATCTCTGCAACGGTTGGACGTATAACAACGATTAAAACACCAAAATGTTTGTTTTGTTGAGCTAAACACATTAATAAACAGAAATGTGAAGTTTTTAGTAAAACTATCTGAGAAAAATCTAAAAACCTTTTTCCCATAAGATTAACATGGGACACGTTTTTTTGGATTTTCTCCGCATTAATTTTCACCTAGGTTAATTATTCAAAATACTAAATTATTTTTCTTTTTAAGCTCTATAAAATGGTTATAACCAAATTGAGTGTTTTTAACATTTTGGGGTCAAATTTGCAAAAAACCGATTTTTGGAAAATTGTAAACCCCCATAAAACCCCTTTCCCATAGTGCGATCGATCTGTTTTTCGAACTTAAAGTCATAAATGCTACTCTCCACATTTGTGCCAAATTTCATCAAAATCGGGTGTTTCTTTCAAAAGTTATCGCGGTAACGGACACACACATATATATATATATATATGTATATAAAGATATATATATATATATATATATATATAAATTTGAACGAATAGTGTTTTTGGCATCTGGGGACCTCAAAACGAAAAGTTATCATGGTCTCGGGCTTAAGTCTTACCATGCCACCTACGGTAATAGCTTCTTCCCTATAGGGGAAATTCGCTAACAGGTGATGATACAGTAAAAATACAGGTAAACAGTAAGAACAGCTGAAATCTGATATGAACAATAAAAGTTTGCTTTACTCGATTTAGAGCAACAGGTCTACTAGCATAGTAATCTTTCATTGAACATCCAGTATGTAATCTCATGTGTTAATAATGGTTTCATATAAATATGTTAGTACCTTCTTCAAACTCATCAATTTTACTGTTAGCCTAACCTGTATTTTCCATCTTCAAGCGCAAATCACAATGAACATGAACTCCTTGTAAAAAGGATAATTCCATTAATAAATTAAATAAAATGAAGATAAATGGAACCAAGTAAACTACATCAGAATGGCCATCAATTAAAATGTTACATGATAGTCTACTACTGGTAAATAGGCAGGAAGGCTAAAATAAACACTTGAGTACCCGGTACAGCTTATAAGATGACACATGCCTAACACAAACAGACTAAAACTTAGGTCATAAGTCATGTTATGTGACTTCAATAATCTTCACCGTATAGAAAATTTAATGGTGGATTGGGGTTTCAAAGAAGAGATTTAGGCTAAAAGTTAGTAGTAAACTAAAAACTAATCCAGTTCATTTGTAAGAGCCAGTTCTTGGTGAATCTTAGGCCTAACATGTTGAGTGCTTCCAGTAGGTATATACAAATTGCGGAAGTTATTCAGTGGTTAAATTAATTGTTAATTAGGCCTACACTCGATACACTCAAGTGTTTGAGCTGTAACGTTAATTCATGATGAACACTGCCATTTAACAATAAAAAAGAATAAGAATACAAAAATCACAAAACAACAAACAAAATCACTTAGGCCTATATCAAACAGAATGTTGATACCGATTGCGAATACAAAAATCACAAAACAACAAACAAAATCACTTAGGCCTATATCAAACAGAATGTTGATACCGATTGCAAGGGTGTTGGAGGGGTTTTATGTTTAGGCCCTCGCCCTCAACCCTTCAGTCGCCTGATATCCCAATGGATATCAAATCCAATATCCCAATGGCTTTAGCTGTGTCACACCTCGGCATCTAACTAGATCCCAGTACCTAAGTTTTTAGACTTGATACATTACATGAAGATTTGATTCGCTGATTTACATTGAGTTTCACCATTCAGCCTATACAATTTTATTAATTTTTTCCACATTTCATTTACTAAAGGCCAGTACAGTTCGGGGCACAGTGCTTGGCGCCTGGTTGGCGTATGCTCTGTAATGACTTTTCGCCTCTATATGGCTTAGTACCATTAGTGTTACAGAATAATTTTGTCAAAAGAACCCAGAATTAAATTAAATAATTTTAAAATATTGGTTTTATTTATTTTCATTATTGTCTGCTTTTAATTATGAGAAGTTTGAGTTGGTTCTCGCCTTTCCCAGGCGTCAAGCACCGTGGCGCGAACTGTATACATGTCAGAGTTTTTGACTCTTAGAGCGTTTGTGTCAGTAGAGAAAACATTTGCTTGTAAGTAAATAATCTGTTATTGTTATTGCTACATATTGTATACTGTAGTAAATATTCCTCATAAATATAAATGAAAAAAAATTTGATGAAAACTATTTCAGCTACCTATAAAAGTACTGGTACGTTTTTGGCCTATTACAAATCAACAAACATTATATAATGTGTTGACAACTGGCAAACTGCTTATGAGAAAATAACAAAGAATTGTGTCACTCGGCCAAACAACAGCTGTTCGCAAGAACTGTGTTGCAACCTCACTGATTTAAAATGTTTCTAAAATAAATCAGTATGTTGTTTTATTTTAGTAGTAATGTACCACTAAAATAAACTAAAAAAATATTTTAATGGCGTCTTTGAAATACTTTTAACATCACAGAAACAACTTTCTACCGCCAAAATATGTTTACATGTTTTAACATACCTATATGCCATATGCTTCAACATTAAGTTATATATATATATATATGTGTTTAGCATTTGCTATAGAAATTGTAGTCCGACGCTTATCTTTTATCTTTTGAGTGTAAAAGGAAGGGACACAGGCTAGTGAAAAAAATAAATGGCAGTTATACTTAATCTGAATTAATTAATAGTTGATTTATACATTTATTTTACACCACTTATATTTAAATAGTGTAGCTAGAAAACTCTGTAGTGTATTTTTCTATCAACATAATGAAACCTGATAGGCATCTCATTTAGGGTACCGGTTCCAAGCTCTTAATGATGAAAAAATAAACTGTAACAATGAGTAGGCGCCTACTATATTTACGACATTATAACTGTGATATATGATACCGGTAACCTAAAAACATCCTGACAATGGGAGTGACGTATTGCGACACTTAGTGCAAGAGTCAAACCTTTTGAATTACCGAAGGTCTATCAATAGTTTGATCCACTGCAACTGAAATGTATGCTGCTTAGGCTACATGTAACATAGGAGTCAAGATAATTGAAGGGTGGTCCTTATGATTTGATAAATAAGCCTACCGGTAGCTCTAGATGGCCTTACCTAGCCTACGTAGCCAACAAAACAATGAACAATGAATTTGGAGTCAGGTTAACTTATTAAAATGTTAATTAAACACAGGAAATTGGACTAGGCACCTAAAGTAAGTTATGCTTGGGGCACCGCATAGTTAGGGTAGACTTTCATAAGCGGAACGATATAAAAAACCGAATGAAATTGTTCGATACGGCGTAACGATTGTTTAGGTTATTCGGTTATGGTTTCAGTTAAGTTTCAGTTTTAGGTGTCTTGAAATTTGTCCAGATAATGAACGTTAATTCATCGATGTGAAACTGGCAATAGAATATCTATAAAACCCAACATTAGGGTATTTAAACTGTGACATCACAGGCCTTCTGTTAAACAGGGTATTTAAACTATGATGTCACATGGCCAGCTGTCAGAGAAACTAAAATGGATGCCACATCGATATGCACATAACCTCAAAATGACTTCCCGCCCTTTGGCAGACTACTGACTCCCGTCAGTCAGCTAATACATCAACCTTCAAAACGAGATGGTATAAGTCCTGGAAACATAAAAACTAACACATAGCAGACCACACATAAACATCTGAAACTCGCCGAGCGATGGCGAACGCGAGAAAGAGGAAGGCTAGTTAGCCGAAATTCTGATCCCGACCTTGGCTGGTGGATAGGCGCTAACCGCGGCGCCTGGCGTCTATCCACAAGCCCAGGTCGGGATCAGAGCTTCTACCCTTTTTCCATCAAGTTATTGCTAGCCTTCTCATTCAAGTATAAAATAATTTCAAGCAAATATATTTACGTCAATGCATTGTTTATGAGTGTATGTAACCGAAAAATACACGTACGCTGAACGTCCAGACTGTTTAAAGTCACAATAGACGGTAAACAACGCCGTTGTGTCGCGGGATGGGGTAGGCTATCAAGTTGTTGCTAGCTCTCTCATTCGAGTAAAACGTAATTTTAAGCAACTATATCGACTTTTATTTATTCTTTATAAGTATGTAACAGAAAAATACATGTACGGTACGGTAAACGTACAAACTATTTAGAGTCAAAACTGAGGGTAAAAAATGCCGTTTTGGCGCGGGGTGGGGTCGGCTATCAAGTTATTGCTAGCCCTCTCATTCTAGTAAAACGTAAATTTAAGCAACTATATTAACGTGTATTTATTCTTTATAATTGTATGTAAAAGAAAAAAAACATGTACGGTAAACGTACAGACGATTTAATGTCACAATCAACGGTAAAAAACGCCGTTGTGGCGCGGGATGGGTAGGTTATCAAGTTATTGCTAGCCCTCCCATTCTTGTACAAATTAAATTTAAGCAACTATATATACGTTTGTGAATTCTTTATAAGTGTATATAAGAGAAAAATACATGTACGGTAAACGTACAGCCGATTTAAGGTCGCAATCGACAGTAAAAAAAGCCATTGTGGCGCGGGATGAGGTAGGCTATCAAGTTATTGCTAGCCCTTGTCATTCGAGTAAGAAGTCACTTTTAGCAACTATTTTGACGTTAATGTATTCTTTATAAGTGTATGTAACAGAAAAATACATGGACGGGAAATGTTCAGACGATTTAAAGTCGCAATCGACGATAATAAATAAGAAATAAATACCCTGTTCAATAGGGGGTGAGTGATGTCAGAGTTTAAATGCCCTATCTGTGTGTTTTAAAAAGATTTGGATATTCTATTGCCAGTTTCACATCGATCGTTAATTCTACAATTATTTAAAACAAGTACAGTAGAACCTCACTACGACGACCCTCGATAAGACAAAAACCTCGATAATGAGTCTGATTTTCTAATCCTCGTGAATCTCCCATAACGCTCAATGTTATAAATACCTCTATAACACGACTCATTTTCAAATAAATACCTCGATAGCACGTATTTTTGTAATTTCATATTACTAATAAATAAACCTCTATAGTGCGTCTTTTCAAATAACTGAACCTCCATAGCACGACTCCCACCTCAATAACACGCTTCTTTGGGCAAGTGAACCTCTATTACACGACTCTAACCTCAATAGCGCGCCGTTTTGCGTTACGGAACCTTTATAGCACGACTAAACCTTTCTCACGCATAGTTCCCACGGTTAGAATGGATATTTTGAAGTAAACAACGTCTTGGACTCAGGTCTCAACAGGAAAACCCCTTCCCATTCCGGCCTTTCCTTGTCTGTCACGGGTCAGAAGTTGATGTCTTTCACGGGAAAAACTAAAATGTTTTCTATAATGTAACTTTGATTAAATACTTTAAATACTTAAATACTTAATTAAATACTTTGATTAAATTTGTTACTGTACTGTACTGTAATGTTACTGTTACTGTATTGACGAGTTGAGTTATACCTGACTTGAATTGATGACTTTTCATTATAGTTTTTAACTTTGTTATTGACTTTTTAATAACATTTTACTGTTGTAGTTTATGAGAAAACTCGATTTTGTGTTGTATTTTTAGTTGAAACAATATGTAGATTTTCATTTTCTAACATTACAGTACTTTATTGCGTATTTCACAATAGGTTAAGGTTTACTGTATTTCGAGCTTATTAACTCTATACAGTACTTTAGTGAACTGAGTCTGTTGATTTTTTTCTTACTGTCGCAATAATAAAGAAGTTTGTTTTACTTGTACGTTTGTTCTTTTATTTATGACTGATTAATACAGTAATTTTCTACTTAAAACACAACGTAGTAGAAATGTTTCATAACAAATGTGCTTGGTATAGCAAAAAGTCTGTGACCTTGATAACACGTCTTGTTGTGAAAACCACCTTGATAGCACGACCCTCAATTACAAGTGCACCTCGATAAGAAGACTATTTTAGAGATCCCCTTGAAAATCGTGTTATCGAGGTTCTACTGTATTGCCAGAAACAACATTAATCCTTTGACATGTCATCGTCATGTTCGTTTATTTCATTTTTATTGTCAGTTTAACTGGAAAACAAACCAAACATAACATAATAGCTAAGATACAAATGGTAAAAATGTTGCAATCGATAACAATATCAAACTAATCGATATACCGTATCAATTTTATTCAGTACATCGTTCCGCTTATGAAAATCTACCCAATAGTTATAACACCAAAATATAGCCTATTAGTGGGGCTGCGATTAACCTGAGATGCAAGGTTTTAGTTAAGCCCAGAAAGGTTCGATCCTCCGCTTCTGCGGGGCCTAGATTAAGGCAACACACCATGTCTAGCCTATGTGGTACCATTTTACATTCACATTTGAAATATAAAAAGCCAAATACAACTATTATTACAACTCTTAGCCCAGCCTACATCACCACTAAATATTCCAAGGCCTAGCATAGCTTATTTGTAAACAAACACACACCATGAGACATTTCCATCGGTGATTTCTTAACCTTAATTTGTTTAGAGGAAAAATATTGAGGTACGGTACCTGGTGGTCATGGGTGAATGAGTAGAATTTTCATGTTCAGTGTCATTAAATTGTGAGGACACGCCTAGGATAAGCCAAAACAATATCACAAAATTTGGATGAGAAATAAACACTTCCATCGCGTTTAAAGTCACCATTGCATTTAAACGTGGCTATTGTACGTGGCAACGCCTAATATTTATAATTTTTTACACATATAATACCCTAGTTTTGGATTTTTCACAACCTAATACTGAGAAGTGCAAATCTCAGCACCCCAAAACAGCACCAAATATGGAGCTAAAGCTAAACAATAGGGATGAGGGAGGAGGGAGGGCAGACGGCGCATTCGCAGTCGCACAATCCGCAGTCGGTATTTTGACGGACAGGACTACCAACAGCGCAACAGCAAAGTTTAGAAAATATTAGGCGTACTCAACCACTTTGTTACTATACAAAAACTGATTCTTCCGCTCACCACGTTGTTTAAGCTGGTATTTAAAATTAAGGCCTTTCCCAATTTTAATCCATGATTTCAATTTCAATTTTTACGTCTAATCCAAAAAGTCCATGAGATACAGTATTACTATAAATGGTACTTTTTGTACCATACGGTACCCTTATAAATTTGTAATTGTGTTATTTCATAATGCCTATGATTAGTCCCCTTCGACATAGCAATTGAAACTTAAGAAGCAGCATAATAATAAATTGTACATATTATTTCTAAAATCATTATTAGTAGTAACTATAAACATTTTTTGTATTTACTGAATACTGAAATTTGTATTTCCAGAGCATGAGCATGATCAATATTTTATAATAGATACTTGTAAGAGCCTGTACCTGGTTTTTTAAACATTCAAAGTCTTAGAATACATGCATGTATCACAATGTAAAAAAAACTAAATTATTATTAATTAATTTGTGTTTGGCAACATACCTGTCAATAAAATGAGGGACTGAAGAGCCTAGGGGTGGTGCGGCATGGTCCTGTCCTGTGTGGGGGGAAAATGCATACATTATTAATCTTTTACTTGATTCCATTTTATTATTAAATGCATACTTGCCTTACTGGATTATATTTCGTTACATTAAACTTTAAAATGTCGTATAGTGGGTCATTAAACCTAACAACACACAACAGAGAGTATAATTATGTATTAGATGACATTCCTTTTTGATTAATACACAAATATATTCTAGAATTAAGAAATAAAACTAGAATGAGATTAAAATCCTAACGATTTTAAAGGGTTTTAACAACCCACCCCTCCATTTGTTTGTACAATATTGATTAAGAATCAACCAAAAGAACCATCTCCGATCCATGTAGTTGAGAGATGAGTTTCACAAAGGTAATAATGTTGGTCACCTCTAATATTTTGATCTGCTATAGATTGGAAGCAGATTTATATATTTTTTATGGAAAGCTGGTGACCCATTAATTTTAACTACATTTGTACAGTGAATGTATAATGCCGCATTCAGTTTTCAAATATTTTTATTCTATCTCGAGATGTTTTAGTATTTTTCAAAAAAATGTATATCGATATTGAAGATATTTTAAAACGAATAGTGTATTTATATAAGCGTGGACAGCATTTTAAAATAATAAGTCGCAATAGCACCACTAAATATGAATAAAATACCTCATTTTGATATTATTGATGTAAAATATCGGCCAAAAACTTGAACTTGCTCAAAATTATGTACATACCACTCAACAATGATCTGTCATGGTGGTCCTTTTGGTCATACTCATAATATCTGATGCCATGTAGAAAGTACTAATTTTAGAGCCCTAAAAACATCTCTACAATTTATATAAAAAAATACTAAACTCTTAAGAACGAATAAAATTACTTGAAAATAAACTCTTAACAGTAACAGGATAACAAGTTTACATGGCAAATATATCTCACCCCACTGGTTCATGGTAACTTTAAGGATGCCGGTGGTGTCCACCCTGACGTCAGTACTGGTGGCCTCGCAGGTGTAGAACCCTGTGTCGTGCACCTCCAGTGGGGATATCCTCAGCCTGGACCCCAGCGCGGCGTTACCGTACTTGGCCGGCGTGTAGTGGCGTATCGTCACGCGGCCCTGCAATTGTTGATATTTAGAAATATATATTTAGGATATCTGCATATATATATTTTATTGAAAGTACCTATTGCCCTATGTCAACTTCAGTCAATGTAACCTATAGAAATTCACACGTGGTTTTCGTAATCTTGTACGAGGTTTATATAGATACCCTATGTGCAAGCAGAACCTTGTTTAAAATCTGATGCTATTTTAGTTCACTGTTATAGTTATAATTTGCCAAACTTTCTTAAAGTTCAGTCTTAATTTAGGAGTTACACCTAGCTACTACAAAAACGGAAAATAATTATTTGTTTTCACCTTTAGTTTGGAGAATATATTTTGTGACTCCACAAAATTATGCCGAAAAAAGGTGTACTGATGAAATATGTTCAGACCGTTGGCTATATAAAACAGCTATTAAACAGTAATTACTCAGGAAAACCCATATTTAATTTTGTTTTAATACAGACAACAATTACTGCAAAAGCATATTAAACCTACTCTAAGAAGAAATGTGTAAATTAATAAATGCCCGATTAAACAACGGCTGTAGTATCACGATTTAATTACTGGTTGAATTCTGGATAGACCTTGAAGCAAACTAACGGTTGCAATTAAAATGTGATTAATGATACACTTTTTATATTGAACACCATTGGTATGTGACAACATTTTAAAAATGCTTCGACGATTTCTGATGTAACTTATTGATAAAATGATTAAATTAATGTAAAATTAAATTTCACTTATTTTAAGACCACTCTTCCATATATATAATTCTTTAGTACTTTATTTATTATCTTATAAATCTACTCTTGAATAAATTAATTGCAATACTAGCCTATGTTATACAGAAATGAAACAAAAACTTCAAAACCAAGAAAGCACGTTATATGTGGTAGTAAAATGGCAGGGCCTTCGGCCTAAATGCTATGGCTGTTAAATATGACGAATCCTTTACTTGAAGTAATTAGAACAGGGTGTTTTTATTATATGCTATCTCTTGTATCTTGAGCACTGTAGTAAATCGGGTAGTGAAACTGAATTTTCGAATACTCAAACAGTAACTATAATAACTACTAAACCACTAAAAGTAAACATTTTTTAAAATTTTAAATTTATCACTGTTAAATAAATCGGCGATTAGGTCTTGTTAAAAATAAAACTCAACCAATTAAACTCAGCTTAATAGTTTCATAGATTTCTTTCAAGTTTCATCGCCCTGCACTGAGCAGATAAAGTCTCTTCGATGGATTTTAATTTTTTCCCCGGCAGTTCGGTTAGTTTCAGAATTTAAAATAACTACACCACTACCGTGGTGTTCTAGTTACCTTCGCTGCCTCCAGGGGCGCCTCGTTCTTGTACCACTGTAGTTTGGAGGGTGGCGGGTCCCCGAAGACTTCGCAGCGCAGTTTGACCGCCTCCCCCGCCGTCTTGGTGACGTTGCCCAGGGTCCGCGTCCACCGCAGCCACCCTGCCACAGACCGCTGAGTATTGCAATAACTGACGCCCTTAAATACTATACGAGCTAGTTTTGAATATAGGGTATCACTGTTGAGAAATGGGGTGTGAATACTGTAGAACAGACCGCTGGCCAGTATCATCCACTGCTGTCCACGATCATCCAATAATTGCAACGAACTATAATCTATAAATTCTATGATATCGATATTCTCGATATATATACTCTAATCCGAGAAATGTATGTATGCAAGATATGTATCGGGAAAAACATTGCTTAAACATTTGAAAATATTGATTTTTTGCCCTCAGACATCGATTGGAACAATCCTATACCTGAAGAAAAACTTGTCGGAAAATTGAAAATGTTAACATAGGGCTCTTGGAGTTTCAAATCGTAACAGTTGAACAAAAACGACGAGCGGGCTGACAAAGTAACACTCACGGGGTAAACTATCATCAACGCGTGTGACTTTCCTCACTTAACACTGGATAAGACGCCGAGTAACTAGAGCGTAATGTAAGGCGAATATGCTGAATTAGGCCTAATAATAAGTGTAGAATGGGTGAGGGTGTGATGCCTGTGTAGCCTTGTTACTGACTAAGATGGCTGATTATTGTTGCCAGGAGGATTAACTAATAGCCCAATGACCAATGGCAGGTGGGTCCAGTTTCGAATCATCACAAATTAAGTTCGCCCCCTGGTACTTCAGAGTATAAAATGTTCGCATATTATTGTATTGGGAAATTGTATATAACAGAGATTTACTGTCATTGCATTTTACAATAAAATCATATTATATTTTTATTTTGAATTTTCACCTAATAATTCAAGCTGAAATAGTTTTGTGTGAAGTGTCAATTAATTGTTGGACACCTATTCGTATACCCGATTCTATCTCCTGTTAACTGATCCTACAACAGTGCATTACACTGATGTCCAGCCGTATTAACGCTCACAACCACTTTATTTAATACTCAGAAAATAAGGAGGGAAATCGACGACGAATTGAAACGAGTAACCGCAAGGAACAGTTTCCGCGGTCAACCCGTGGTGGATAGAGTACAGATCATTAGCAGCCGGAAACAGCTGGGACAAAGGAGTCGAGACAATGCCACGGCGCCGCAGCTGGCGTCGACCTCTGTGTCTACTACTCTAGTTATGTGCAACTAGCTGCAATTCCCGGCTTCAACGAGCTTAATACATCTACAGTTATCGTCTGGGGGAAGAGATGTAAGCCTCGCAATAGAATATGTTTGTAATAAAACCGCAGAGAACAATTTTTTCCAGCAAACATATGATCGAAAATAAATGTTTTATATAAAATTTGTATTTTAAAAGATTGTTTTTTCCTCCTTTTGTTACATATTCATTACAATTTAAATTATTTAATTGTAAAAAACACTAAGTTTAAAATATGGTGTTCAGGAAAACTTGGTATTGTTATGGTTGTATGGAAATCAGTTGGACTTAAATAGCAGATTGCATAATTTAACAGCATTGGTGGTTAGATGTATTGTCATGTGAACGGGGGAGTACAGAGGGGAAAATGGCGGCCACCAAGTAGCCTTCGAAGTTTTCTTGGAGATTAACATATGTGTGAGAGCTCTAGTATGTATGCTAGTTTCTCGGCTTCACCCGGGGAATACAACAGTTGCTTGCGCTGCATTCGTGGCCCACCTCTAAACTTAGCCTAATAGGCCCAATGAGCAGCTGTTTAAGTAACCAACTAATAAAATAAAAAAGGGCCATAAGAGATGTATTTACATTTTGAAGATCCATGGGGATCGTAACTAAGGGATATTTGAAACGCGAGTAGGACTTTCCGTAACCCATCTACATTAACTGCCTACAGTAAAATTTTCGGCTCCATCGGTTCAGAAATGTTTGCATTAGAATGGAACATACATGACGATAGACTGACACCGACTTCCGTTTATAATAGTGTGGAATAGATTACTGTACTGAGATCATTACTGAACATTTGATGGCCAGCTACAGTAAATGAAGTGGCGAAGGGAGAATTACTCCTACCACAATCCTTCTATACTTACGGCATAATTGATAATTTATTGGTTGGCTATGCCAGTAAAAGCCAACTCATGAGCTAACTAAAATATTCATATCACTCCCCTCCTCCCCTCCACAGTGTCTGAAGTGGAGGGGGTAACCTTCCCCTCAACCTTTGTTTTCTTTCTGGTCATCAAGTCATCTCCGTACAATATAGGTGGTGGCACGATAATGGAGATGAACAAGCCCGTTGTACACTTATCTACATTGCACGGTATTACAATAATTGAAAGCGCTAATGCAGTGGTTATTTAAATTGTACAGCTGTTGGTATTAAGTTGCGACGACGCACCGGAAAAAGGCAGAGATTATCTTTCAACAAGGAGGTTTATTAGTATTACTGGAGGTAACAGTTCTTAATGATTTTTGTCGTAAAACCGAGCCAGTGATTTTGTTCGGTTGGTACTCTGGCGAGAGAAATTTCTCGTTCTTTGAACTCTCCTGATCCGTTGTTTTAATCCTACAAGTGGATCTACTCATGCAAATCTCTCGAATAAAAGTAATACAAGTTGGAACAAATTATTTTTTTCGGTAGATTTATGTATCTAATCTTTCCCGTGAAATATGATCAATTATGAGCAAATAAACAAACTCAAGTTTATTAATTTTCCAATCATCAATAGCTATTTGTTTGATTCACTCTGTCGACTCGTTCGATTCCAGCGAGTAGTTCTTTGCCTCACCGATATTTGGCAAAGAACGGCTCGCATTTTTCTTAACCAGTGTTGCCTCCAGTATTACCAATAGAACTCCTTGTCCATCATCTTGTGTTGCACCTGTAGTAGGTCCCAGTCCCACAGCTAGATACATCTGTCTCTATTGTTAACAATGGGCTTTAGACTGTCAGATAGAGCTTGCCCATGATGATTGATGATGGAAGAATGGAGGCTGAAAATGGACTTCGTCTGGTAAACATCTAAATAGATGTTAAGTAATACCATAGAAATGTTCTTTTATACGTAAGCCAGTGATGTGGGTATGACGGGTAGGGAGTAGAAGCGAAAATCTTCCCCATTTTAAGATCTGAAATGGTTCTGAAAAGTGTACTTCTTCCTGTTCCTCCACCACTTTCTCCTGATAACACTCAGTATTATTTACCATACATATACGAATGCATATTGGTTATATTATATTTGCATCTATATTTCCCAAATCTGTATCATTATAAAATTGAAAATATAAATAGCTAATTATAGTTATGACAGAATAAACTTTTCATGCGTTAAGTACAGCTAAAGGTACTAAAAGTAAGGCAATGTGAATACAATGATAAGTTGAATTGCTTAAGCTTGATATCATACATTGCAGTGGTTTATGAAATTCAATAGACTAAAAATTCAATATGACAGTTGATAATCCTTTACCTGTTTTGTTGGTTGCAGACGTCGTCACCTCTTCCAGTGTGTCGTTCCTAAACAGTACGAACAACGTTTACGGACAGTTTGTGATTAGAAAGAGGGTATTTGTTATTATTTTGTTTTTAAATCGCTTTCTTATAGTTTCTTTAAACAAGTTGTTGAAGGAACTATGATAAATAAATTGATAACTACCTCTTTTGAAAAGTACATAAATTCAAAATAAGTATAAATTGAGTAAGACTGTCCATTTTGTTGGCTTATACACCAATTGAGTTCTTAAAATGTAAACAGAGCATTTTAAAGTAATTTTGATGATGTCCTGAATATAAAATTTTGAAAACTTGATATTTTTAATACCAGCTGGTTATAACTATTTTGTTATAGTTTCTCTTGCTACAATTACTATTCGAATAATTGAAATGAATTTTAGGATGTATCTTTATTTATACAATTTTACATTTGTTTGATATTATATTTAAAGCTGTAATACTTTTTTATCACTCATTGTTTACTTTCATTGTCGAACACTATTTTTTTAATGTAATAGCTAGTATATAGCTTATACACAAACAGTTCTACAAAAACCCCTAAACATGTTTCGACTATCGGGTAGATATACTTACTCAAGAACTACTTTAAAAGTCCCGTGATCTTTTATACACTGACCTTTCCATCCCTACATAGGAGACAATGTCGGTCATTATATCTCGATTGACATTTTCTGTTGAAGACCTGTATTGTTTCACGAAAGCACTATCGAAATGAAAAACACTCCTTTGTTTGTGGCAGACTAAATAAGACTGTGAAGTTACAGAAAATAGTCGTTACTAAACAAGAGTTTTAATTTCAAAAGCAATCATATAACAAGTTGATCCTAAAGTGTTTATGGTAGTGAACAACGACTGGTGGCTGGCTCTGTGAGATAAGGTTGCTTTTCCATTGTGTTATTGTATCCAATAAACAAACACGGACTCAGTGGTCGCCATAATGATAACTTGTGAAGCTGCGGACCTCTGATAAACAATTTGCAGTTATCGGTATCGAGCTGGTTTATTGAATTTATTTTTTATTTAACTTTAAAAACAATAAATTCAGGATAATAACATTCATTCAATGGCACTACTAATTATATTTTACGATTTTTGTAAATGTTTGATAAATGTTTGATGGCACAACGTTAGAGTAAACAGAGTCAGAATTTAAATGATTATAACATGACACGGTTTATTTTTAATGATGTGCGGCTGGATATTATTCTAATATAAATATAATTATATTTCTATTGACAATTGTTTATCACAGATTCAATTAAATTAAAAACCATAAGGTCTACAATGATAATTACCCCTTGTGGAAATGGTCATAACTAACTTAGTTTAGTATCTGAATTGCAGTGATACATGAGCACATTGATAGTCATTAAAATTCTGTCCTGAACACGATAAAATCAAATGTTTTTTATAAAGTAAACCGTAAAAATAAATTGTTCAACTGGCCATGTTTAAATATATTTGTTTCCGTATACAGGGTTGACCTGATGTTAAGTGTTCGGTGAATTACTTTTACCTAATTTGATGATAAAATGTATTTCACATTAGATGGCTATATTGGATTTTTTCACTTTTGCAACCCATATAAGAGAAAACGTATGTTTACAGTTTATATTAATGTATATACAAGATATAACAATATACTTACTATTATTGAATACTTAACTTAAACCATACTTAGAAAACTACGCAGAATTACAGTAATCGATCTTTATTTAAGTTTATCTTAGAGAATAATGTATCTATTGTAGAGTTAGCCTTTCTTTTATAGCTTAGAGAATAATGTATCTATTGTAGAGTTAGCCTTTCTTTTATATCTTAGAGAATAATGTATCTATTGTAGAGTTAGCCTTTCTTTTATATCTTAGAGAATAATGTATCTATTGTAGAGTTAGCCTTTCTTTTATATCTTAGAGAATAATGTATCAATTGTAGAGTTAGCCTTTCTTTTATATCTTAGAGAATAATGTATCAATTGTAGAGTTAGCCTTTCTTTTATATCTTAGAGAATAATGTATCAATTGTAGAGTTAGCCTTTCTTTTATCTCTTAGAGAATAATGTATCAATTGTAGAGTTAGCCTTTCTTTTATCTCTTAGAGAATAATGTATCAATTGTAGAGTTAGTCTTTCTTTTATATCTTAGAGAATAATGTATCAATTGTAGACTTAGCCTTTCTTTTATATCTTAGAGAATAATGTATCAATTGTAGAGTTAGCCTTTCTTTTATATCTTAGAGAATAATGTATCAATTGTAGAGTTAGCCTTTCTTTTATCTCTTAGAGAATAATGTATCAATTGTAGACTTAGCCTTTCTTTTATCTCTTAGAGAATAATGTATCAATTGTAGAGTTAGTCTTTCTTTTATATCTTAGAGAATAATGTATCAATTGTAGACTTAGCCTTTCTTTTATATCTTAGAGAATAATGTATCAATTGTAGAGTTAGCCTTTCTTTTATATCTTAGAGAATAATGTATCAATTGTAGACTTAGACTTTCTTTTATATCTTAGAGAATAATGTATCAATTGTAGAGTTAGCCTTTCTTTTATATCTTAGAGAATAATGTATCAATTGTAGACTTAGCCTTTATTTTACACACCTTCTATTTATACAAGCTCTCTACGCACACAATTAGTCAGCTTCCTCTTAATTGTACCTAAGTGAACAAGATACCCATTGTATGGGTCGACTTGAATTTTAAGCTACTTAAGAAAAATATGTATTACAATATTCTGCTTCTACTTAATAAAATACAACCTTAGCGTCAACCTCGACCAAGCTATACTTAACCATACCTTGCATATCTTCTCCATTACTTAATGAATCATCGGTTAAAGAAAACAACCTCTACTTAAATCGTATACCAATGACGACGAGAGCCTTCTCTACTTGCCTCTACTTATCGTTGAACGTACCCATTATAGGAGTCGGCCTCGTCCGCGTAGTCGGCGTAGGCCACTGTGTTGTCGTAGTCTGCCCCTTGTATACCGGGGGCCAAGTCGGACCACACTGGAACAAGCAAACAAACACGCGTTAGGCGAGCAAACATGCCAACAAGTCGTTGGGCGGCGCGACGCGAGACGCTTTGAAGCGACCGATGCGGCTGAGACTGTAGAGAAGAGATGGCCAACTGAAACTGTAGCACACAATAGCATACTTTGGCTGAATATTAAAGTAGATGATTATTTGTGGAAGATACCTGTGGAATACAAGAATACATCTTGGGAAGACGGTTACTATTACACAGGCCAACCCGAAGGACCAATGGAAATAAAAGGGACTTGGGTTTATTGGGTGTCATGTTCAATTCTACTCCTACTACATTATTCTGGAACCTTGAAATAAATATGTCAAAAAGGGAGTATTTAAAGCGAACTTGGATGAGCAGAACCTAAACATTCAATCACAATATCTTGAAATTATAACTCACAAACTATTTTAGAATATTAATTGTACTTATTGGGAGTTTGCCCCAGTGATGACGACTCTATCAAGAATCAAAATGTGGTTTGATGATTAATATACTTTGAACGTTATTTTGTACAAACTTGTAGGTTTTTCATTCATCTTACATATTTTACGATTGCATTTTCTAATCAAATGAATGGATAGTAACGTTAAAAACTTTTTTTTAATGTTTCTTAACCAATAACATAATTATTAATATTTAGGATGGAAGTGGTCATATTGAAAAATTACAGATTCTGTAGTAGTATTTTGAAATCAGATCAACAGTGTTGAAAAATGCAATAATAACCTTTACAATGTTAGCTGTAAAAACTAAAAAGTTATTCAAGTAGAAAAAAGGATGGACATTTGAGTTATTGAATTTCAAGTTTTCATTGTTTAAGTGTAAATGATTTAATACAAAACCTGTGGGTATATATGCCCAACAAGATAAAAGTTGTTTTGACCAATTGTATTTCACTATCGCGTGTAATACCGCTCTTATGAGGAGCAACACTCTTCTTTGAATTCAACAAGTGTAAAATACGGATAGATGTCAAAAGCCATAAATCCAAGTTCGTATATCTGCCAGGTGATTAAAATTCTGTTCACAAACCTCGGCGTATTTGCAAGTCGGTGAGTAATTTAACCAGTTCCGCTGTCACTAAGGGGCGATGATTTAAACAAGAAGTACTGATTTAGAATAGGTAATTGGCTTCACGCCACTTCACGATCAGTAACCTCTCGTTGGCTCTCGGCTCCTCAGTATTCGTCGACCATACATACCGTCTGGAGGATCTCGGGAGCTCGTTGATATTCCGTTAGGGGGCCGACACCACCGCACCACGGGGCAAATGATAACAGATTCTGTTTCACAGTGCCAGAACGGATCTGAGGGTTTGCTATTTACAGCCGTCGTGTTTATTGCAATCTAAATTTAACTGGTGCGACGTTTTCTTCGATTCACAACTGGGAAGGCACAGGGCAACATTAATATAATTAGAATTTGAGTTTATAATGAAAATTATGTTTGTACAAGACAAAAATAAAGATTATTTTACCTATACAGCTGAATATCTTGGTCTGTATATCTTTGGATTTGAATTACAAATTAATTAGTTAACAAAGGCTAAGGCTATTTAAGATGATCAAACAGCGATACACTATTCCTGGCAAGATTAAATTAGCAACTTTTTCAAAGATGAGGTTTCCGAGTAAAATAATGTATATGCTGTGCAGGCAGTGGGTTATATAATTCGTTTGAAAGTTTAGAAAACATTAGTCAAATCCGTATACGGCCGTATATAGGCAAAGCATCATGAAATATGTTTAACCGTCAACTGTAGGAATTTATATCCCAATTTCATATTATGAAGCGAAAGCGTGTTTGTTGAGTTCTGAATGGCGAGAGTACAATGCTATTTAGTTGTTTCCCCCACACTTGCCCTATGCACAATGCTGAGAAATGTTCACAAAGGTGGGAAACTAACACTTTAAGATAGTTACTAAGTGGAGCATAGTATTACCATCTATCTATCCAGTTCAGGTCACAAAATGAAAATATAACGATTATGCAAGTTATGAAAGATTGGATTCTGCCACTGATGGTTAACCGCAACAAAGTCGATAAAACAAACATTGTCGGCAATCCCCCTCCTAAACAGCGGTTGTCGACCACCGAGTTGTAAAACTCCTGAGTTACTGCGTCATCAAGCCCTCATATTAGCGCGATATGTACGATAAGGCAACATGGCTTATTGCCCAGGTGGGAAGCGGTTCAACATCCAACATGGCTGCCCATAACCGTAAACACAAGTGATTAGACAACAGCTGATCGCTACCGCGCTTGTAACAGCTGATCCAAACAGCTGACCCACTGATTTTATACCCGGTTTATTAGAAGTCACCGCATCGCTGCTCGTTAAACCACTCAATTCGTTGGGCAGGATAAAGTTTATGGTTTGAAAATTGGGAACATTATGATAAGTAATGTGTTGCGTTTAGTAAGGCAGTGTTTGTATTTTTCGTTACTTTATAGCAACTAGTAAACATTACAAAGAGTAACAAACATATCCTATGGTGATAATCATATCACCTCAGTAAGTTGTAGTCGATATCCTGAACTTACAATTGAATTCTAATGACGTGTGCTATGAATACCCAACCTTATTCCAAACCTAAAAAAATAACAGAAATATTTGGTGCTACTTATCGTAACCTATTGATAGGTTTTATTAGTGAATTTCCTTTGGAAAGTGAACTATTAGCATGACCTGCACGGTGAAACTTAAGCCCGGGACCACCATAGAAGTTCCTAACGTGACCCCCTGAACACGTTTTGGGGGGTCGTTCAAAATTTTATATATATATATATATATATATATGTATATATATATATATATGTGTTTGCACTCTAGCGGTCGCAATTTTTTTCGATTTACTTCAAATTTGGTAGGGACGTTCCTTTCTGTAATCAGTTGGACAAGTTTGTTGGGCAAAACAATCGGAAAACTCTAAACCCCTTTTTTTGGGGATTAATCTTTCAAATTTCGAGTTTTTGGGCCCAAAAAGGGTCAGAAAAGCCCCAGATGTAAAATTAATGAATGTAAAAAGATGGACATTAGAGAGGCGAAAGTTTTAAGCCCTCTCTCGTTATTCTAGCATAAATATTTTCCGAGTTATCAAAGAAAACGTGTATCGGCTAAACACAGTACGTTGTCTTATGGGGGTTTTACACTAGAAAACCCTGTTATTCCTTTGTTAGAGTACTTTTATCATCCCCAGCAACCTCACGCCTACTTTCAAGCCTGTCTGGACCTTCTCCTAACCTTATAATGCGCAAAATTGTATTCCCAGCTTTGCAAGTAAATGAAACCAGGAGTATCAGAACAGCAAAAAAATCAATGTTTTCAGATTTCAATAAAAATTGGGCAAACGTATGTTTTTACACTTATTTTGAGTTTAAGAAGTTTTTATGTGGAAATTCACTTCCCTCACGTCAGCGTGCTGCGAGCGAACTCGTTTAGATTTTAGGTGTGTTTATGTAAGATTTATTTGTTTAGAATTTAAAAAGGAGCAGTAAAAATCCTGATTTTGTTATAATCTAAGGTCGACTTGTTCTTTATTGAAAGTATAACTAATATTATGCTTTATAGTCGTCATGTTTCTTACGACCTACATTTGACTGATGCGAAGTTTGCCTCGTTTTCACAACTGGGAAGGCACAGGACGAAATTTAAATAGTTTAACTTGAGTTACAGAGTGCTAGAGAGGTGAGTCGATGACGTTGTGGTCAAGGCAACGGACCCCGGTTAGTACAACTCGACGGTGCCATGGCAGCGGCCCTGTCGTAGTTTCGTATCCTAGTCCTGGCATGTCAATGTTATCAGTACTGTACAACTCGTACTGTAACGGATCACGCCTTGCTTTGCCGGATACGTTCCACGGACGGATCTATAGTATTTGTCGAAGGTCGGAAAAAAGTTGTGTATAAGGCAAAAATACCCCCGTCGCAGCAAACCTGCATACTCAGCGAATTTCCAATGGAGATATAAATGTCTTAATACTACATAAAGCCACTTACCAAGTTTCATACAAATATATTCACAAATAAGCGATATATACAATTTTAATTATTCTCCATAAGAATAACATTGGGGCTGAGTACGCAGGTTTGCTGCAACAAGGAACACATAAAATTGGTTTTTATGCTAATATCAATATAACTCAACTAGGTGAAGTCGTATACCAGTTTTTAGCGAATTTCCCCTATAGGGAAGAAGCTATTACCGTAGTCGGCATGGTAAGACCTAAGCCCGGGACCATGATAACTTTTCGTTTTGAGGTCCCCAGACCCCAAAAACACCATTCGTTCGAAACTGTATATATATATATATATATATATATATATATCTATATATATAGATATTTTAGCGGCGTTTCGAAGTCAAGGCTGGTTAATAAGCTGATTTCGAAACGTCAAAATGTGCATAGAATTTACAATAAATCTGGAGATATTCGCCGCGTTCCAAAGTCGTGTAATTTGCACCATTGACTTCAAACAGCTAAAATATGCTTTAAATTCTAATAATTTCTTGATAATTTCACTGTGTTTTGAAGTCGTAATACATTTTTTGAAATTATCATGAAGGTAATTGTTATTATTAATTCCTACTTAAAAGGTGGATTGAATGTGCAAGACCGTATTATATTAATACAAGTATTATTTAATTTAAACTTTCCAAACAAGATCGTTGTTGTAGTACTTTTCCTTTCGTCCTCCAGCCTCGCCCAAGAAAGATGGTAGGGTGTATCTGTTTTTTGTTTTACGTCCATGTGTTCCTACACCGTTTATCCGATGGGGTGAAACTTCGCATGGTCAATTAGGTTGCCCGTACGAAGGCTTAAAGCTAATAATCAAAGTCTTAGGACTTTAGAGCTTCGCCCAAAAGTTACGATGATGCTCTTAAGAAAGAAAGGTCTGTTACCTCTAATAATAAAGTAGTAGTTCGTGTGTGTCCAGGTGATTTTGAAAACGAATAATCAAAACTGCTCCCGGACCATACAAAGTTATATAAATGACCAAAATAAATGTTATAGATATTTTTTTGTTTACCCCTAGACCTCAAGGCTTTGCCCCACTGGGGTTAAAAGCTACCGTTTTATTGTTATGAAGAAAATATTTCTATTTTTCTAATTGGCTTGACAACGGCTCCTCAAAACTGCTCTCGGAGCATACGACGTTTTTGGGGGACTAAAATATGTCGGATACCTTTTTCCCGACCTCAGGGTTCTATCCCACTGGCTTCTTCCATCACTATTCCCGCCAACCAATTTTGACGTGGTAAAGTTCTTTGGATTTGTGTTATCAATCCACATATCTTGAATGATGCCCCTACGCTGGATACGTCCTTCCCATCAACCTTATAGGGCTCCGCCCCCTGAGAGAGTTGCCATATATTATGATTTACGTCCGTTTGCATGATTTTATCCAGGTTTAACTGTCCCATTTAATTATGATATATTTTCTTATAAACCCAAACTTAAATCTCTACCCCATTTCCTTTAACTTTGCCATATTGTTTCCATGACGAAAATTTATATAATAATAAAGAAGTTGTGCGTGTGTGTCCCAGTTGATTTTGAAAACGGTTTCTCAAAACTTCTCCCGGACCATATTGTTGGGGGACTATAATGATTCAGATAGTTTTTCCCCAATCGGCTCCACCCCTCAGGCTTTTTATATTACTTCCCGATGTCCAATTTCGACGTGGGATGATTTTTTTAATTTTTTTTTCACAAAGCTACATCTCTTGAATGATGCCCCATCGTTGAATTTCCCCCCCACCAACCTTATGGCTTTGCCCCCTGGCAAAACTTCGATGTTATTCTTTCCGTTTTTTTGCGTGATTTAGCCAGTTGTCAATGATCTAAAATATTTGGATAGGTTTTTTATAACCCTTTATTCGGGGTCCACCCCAATGGCTAAAACATTGCCATGATAATCTTATGGAGAAAAGAGTATTCAAGGTGATTGCGAAAAACGCTCCTCATATCTGCTCCCGAACCATACCATGTTATTGCGGGACTAAATGACTCCGGATACTTTTTTCCCAACCTCAGGACTCCGCCATTCTGGCTTCTTCTTACCGCTTCTCGACGTCCAATTTTGACGTGTGATGGTTCTTTGGATTTGTTTTACAAAGCCGTATCTGTTTAATTATGCCCTAACGTTGGATATGTGACCCCACCAACATTAGCGTTTCTTCCCCCCTTCTCCCCACGGCAAAGTTTCCATGTTATTCTCTCTATATTTTAGCCAATTGTCACTGATCCATAACATATGGTAACGTTTTATTTTTGTAACCCCGAAGTTAGGGCTCCGCCCCACTGGCCAAAAGTTGCCATGTTATTCTTATGGAGAAAAGAGTACCCCAAGTTATTGCGAGAAAGCTTTTCAAAGCTGCTCCTGGACCATACAACGTTGTAGATCACCAAAAAAATTAGGTATATTTTTGGTTTATCCCCAGTCTTGAGGGCTTCGCCCCGTTGGCATCAAAAGCTGCCATGTTATTTTTATGGAGAAAATGTTTTTCTAAACGGCTCGAAAACGGCGCCGAAAATCTGCTTCCTGACCATTCTATATTTTTGTGGGACTACTTCGGATACTTTTTTACCAACCTCAGGGCTCCACCCCACAGGTTTCTTCTATCCAACATCCCGACAACTAATTTTGACTTGTGTTGGTTCTTTAGGTAAGTTTACAAAGCCCCGCTGCTCTTAAACGATGCCCTCGTTGAATACGTCCCAACGTTAGGGTCCCCCTAACGTCCCCTGGCAAAGTTGCCTCGTTATTTGTTCCATATTTTGGTGTGATTTGGGCAAATTTTCACAGATCCATAAAATTTGAAGTAGTTTTTTCATAACCGCTTATCTCAGGGCTTCACTCCATTGTGCTCAAAGTTGCCATGTGACCACATTAAAAACTTGGCACTTGTGAAGAAAATACGTTGTCCAGATGGCTGAAAAAGGGCCCCTCAAACCTGCTCCTGGACCATACCACGTTGTTAGTATGGATACGTTTTTCCAACCTGAGGACTCCACCCCAGTGCACTTAAAAAGTTGCCATGTCATTGTTACGGTGAAAAGATTATTCTTGGAGCGACGAAAGGCGCTTGGTCTAGGTACTAAAATGGTATTCCAGTTAATTGTTAAAATGGCTCCTAAAACTCTCCCCAGATCGCCACACGTCGTAGGGGGACCAACTGATTATGGATACGTTATTTTAGTAAGACTCCACCCAGGGCCTTTTCTATAACTTCCAGGCGTCCAATGTTGACATGTAATTGATCGTTGAAATTGTTTTACTAACCCGCATCTACTGGAAAAACCCCATAGGTTAATATGTATTTTTTGTAATGGGCCCCCCATGTTGAGTACGCCCCCAATCGTAACATAATTTATGAATGTGTTTTAAAAAATAACATGCTAAATGGCCTTTAAGTGGTAATTTAGTACATATACATTCATTGTGAATTTCTTAAGAATAGGTGGTATTTGCGAGTCTACCTATGGAGGTTGACTGTGATCAAGGGAGTTTGAGGCGTTTTGAATTTGTAATATAATATATAATTTGTATATTTATTTATTACAGTTAGTTTTATATGATTGATAAAGGGAGGGTTTTTATATCATGGCAAACGTATGTCAATAATCTTAAAATACAAGTAATTTTGTCGGAAAGTTGCATTTATTGGAAAGTGGATTAATAAATAATTATGGGGTAAGTTAGTTAATTATCAAGTGTTAAGCCAATAAAGAAACATTAGTAAAGGAACAAAAAAGGATTATTGGTCGAGCGACGCGACTGTACTAAAATTATGGTGTTTTCATATTGGATGAATTAATAACTGTACGACATAGTTTATTAAAGGAAATATTGAAACAATATTAAGTAAAAGATTGAATTTTCATAGAAATATTGAGAAATGTATGAATACATTGTCTTTATTACGAACTGTGCACAATAAATCGTTTTAGTCTTGTCACTGAAAGGTGAGATTAATACAACCCTTTTTTCACGGGGACATTTTACAGATACGTTCACCAAAGGTGTTATTTACACAATAACAATCTGGAAATATCAAACTGAAACCCATAAAACATTACAATATTACAAGTGCCATTAAACATCGTTTACACAGCAATTATAGTGAAGTGTTGGTCATTTTAATTTTCTCAGCTTAAATTGTTGTAGGAATATGAACAAACCAAAAAACCTCTTTAATGTATCATAATGTTCTAAAAGGCTCTAAATTGTTATGTATAACCATAACAAAAGTAAAAACTAAATCTACATTTTTAATAATTTGTTTAACATAATACTCTTAAGTATTTAGTTAAAACCTCTAAAATAAAATAAATCTTAATTTTGTATGTTCACTTTAAGAGCAATTCCATTGTAAACGGAAAAATATTAATTTATATATGCGTAATAAGGATGCAATTTTCGTCGCTATTTATAATGATCGCCATCTTGAAATATTTTTAATATCAGTTTGGACAACCTTCAAAAGCACTTCAGAGTACAGCACTAATAGATTTGAAACTTGGGCAATATCTAACACCCATAGTAAGTAATACCACATTTTAATATAGGCAGTATAGGCTACATATATGTTTCAACATACACAGTTGACCCTGCTTAAATGTTTATCAAATACTAAGTTAAAATAAGCTATCAATTAAGTAAAATGCCTATTGAAGTAACTGGCTTCAATTTAGAATTTAGTCTCTATCCTCCCTACCATTAACGTTAAGTTTTCCTTTAATTTTAACCATGAGCAATTATCATAACAATAGGTTTTGAAATACGGGAAGTTCATTGTTTGTTTTTAAAAGCTCAAAGGACTAATAATAATCTTTAAACACTGAAACGAACGAAATCGCAAACTGACCATAGTCCTACGCATTTTATCATTATCATCAGTTTATTTTGAACGTCGTTAAGTAAACTCCCTGTGTCTGCCATTTTGACTCCAATGTACTATGAAAAGTACTCAACGCAGGTGAAAGAGGTTGGGGAAGGTAGTCTCTCTGGAAAACCCGAGGGTTCTCTTTGATCCGCCGCACCTGCTGTAAATCAGCGTAGCTACCCTGTTCGGTTTGGGAGGCCTTCAATTTCGTAACGTTTCAAACTGGTCCCATTTATATTTGGTAACGAAGACCACCATCTTTCCGCCATCTTACCCCCAAACCCACCAGAAGTACCGCCCCCTCCTCTCCCTTCTGAGAAATGGGCATGGCATCCCAGGGATGCACACAATCTGTTGCTACCGGAACAACTGTCTACCACAACCCATCGAGGTGCCACAACCCGACCCAAAAAAATTCCCTCGACCGATCCGAAATTACCCGTACGCGTTAAACAACTTAAAAAACGGATAGGCCTAAGATTGTCCTCATTTGCTCTGGTTTTACAACAATCCTACAGTATATATTAATACTCTAGAGGGTTTTTCTTTACAGACATTACACGATAACGGCACCGTAACGGATTATAAAGTTTGAGGTGTCAAATTAAATATATTTTTACGTAGATTTTCCAATACGTCTCAGAATTTTTAGAAAAGGCCTCACTTAAATAAATTAAAGGGCTGAATTTTCGGAACAGTGTCGCTATCCGACGCGACAGTGCCGGCGCCGGCGGAAGTGTAAACCACGTATTGTTTGAAAGTACGTTATACGCATTATTCTCAGATGTTATCATCCGTTTAAATATCAGATATTTCGTTATGTTTGTTTACAACTGAAATAACCTTTCGTTAGGTACAAACTTGCACGGATTCGAGCAACAGGACAACTAGGTTGTTATTATTGTAATTTTAATTTGTTTAACTTTATAAACGGGTTGAAAAAAATACCTTTCAGAACTTTGGGATACAATTCCTCATATAAAAAGAAAGAACTAAGTTCATAAGAAGGTATGTCCTAAAACTCTTAGTTTTCCTTCTATCTGTATGTATGTGTTCTTTACTTAATACGTTATATCTTATGAATATCGGAAGATATCAACTTTAAAATTGGTACATGTATTACATGTAATAAGACTCATTTTGGTATGGAATATCAAGTTTCTACCTTGTAACTTTTCAAAATGGTGGCCATATTTGTCTTTTAAAGCTAAATATCTTAAAAACCGTAATACTGTATTTAGAAAAACCTGTGCGGGATAAAAATTTGTGTCTTTTCGTCCCAAAAATAATTACATGAAAGTTATAACAATATGTTACAACAACGTCAAACATCATTTTTCTAATGCAGGTCCGATAAAGACGCCTTCTTTAAGTTTAGTTTCTGAAAGGTGTGGAAACTTTTGGCAGAGATTTTGTGGAAACATGGTCCATCTGTAGGTAAAGCCTTTACAAACTGTTTCATGAGGCATAGCTTTATATGTGGTAGGAACACGTTCTTCGGATCTACAAGGTGGCACCCAAGATTTATCCTGATCAACAAGTTGAATTTCAAAGTATGATAGATAAACCTTTTTCACAAAGTCTGTAATGTTTCATTGGTGTTTTTTAATCACAAACTCACCACAAATATAACAAAAACTGTCAGCAGAGTTTTTACAACCGCGATAATACATTGTACTTAACACTTGCATAGGAAATGTGAAGTGAGATAAGGTTGACTTTAAAAAAAAATCAGCTATTAACAGAGAAATAGAACCAACCTTTTTTGTCCAGCAAATGTGTTTCAGCAGTGTTACCAACATCATATACCTCCATTAGATATTTACAACAATTGTTTTAACTATATAAAAGCTATTTAATTCAATAAAAATTTGCTTAATTTAATAAATTTCACTATAAAATATGAAAAAAAGTTGGGAGATACAGCTTTTTAAGTATCATATTTGGATTCCGCACCACCTTAAAAACATAAGAATAAGGTACCGTATTTTTAGTGAAAAAACGTGTTCATCGTTGGCCTGTGTAATTGGAGAAAGGTTAGGTGCTACGGCCCCTTCAAGCCACTTCCTATACAAATTCTATAAACGAAATTATTAAGTCTAAATTGTGGCAAATTGCAGGATGATGGGAGACGACTAAAATTAAAGGTCTTGATCCCACAGGGATTCGGGAACAAATAGCAGGATTTTAAGAGTTATCAGCAAACGAGGAATAACGCAAAACATTCCCCATAACAAATGGATGGGGATTTAAATACCCCCGTCACAGCAAACCTGCGTACTCAGCAAATTTCCAATACATCCACATGTTTCTCACTACCACATAAAGCCGCTTACCTAGTTTCATAAAAATACATAAATAAATAAGTAATCTATAGCATTTTATTTATTCTCTATAAGAACAACATAGGGCAGAGTAAGCAGGTTTGCTGCAACAAGGAACACAAAATATGTGTTTTTATGCAATTATCAATACACCTCAACCAGGTGAAGCTACATACCAAGTTTTATTAATTTATGTTCATAATTAAGGGAGATCTAAAACTTTACTTATTCTCCATAAGAATAACATGGGGGCTGAGTATGCAGGTTTGCTGCTACCGGGAAAAAGCAACAAAAAACTTTTTTTGTGCTTATATCAATATATCACAACTAGTTGAAGCCACATACCAAGTTTCATCAATATACATTCATAAATAATCAAGATATCAAATTGTATTTATCCTCCATAAGGATAACATTGGACAACGTACTGTGTTTAGCACTTTTAATATCTCTGCAACGGTCGGACGTAGAACAACAATTAAGACACCAAAATGATTGTTTTGTAGAGCTAAACTGATTGGTAAAAAGAAATGTGAGGTTTCCATTACAATGAACTGAGGGAAAGCTAAACACATTTCCCCCCTAAGATTAACATGGGATATTTTATGAGCACGTTTTTTTTCATTTTCTACGCAACCACTTAACCTAGTTTAATGATTAAAAACACTATACTATTTTTCATTTTAAGCTCTATAAAATGGTCGAAACCAAAATTAAGTGTTTTACAAATTTGAGGATGAAAAATGCAAAAAACTGATTTTTGCAAAATTGTAAATCCCCATAAAACACCGTTCCCATGGTCCGATTTTTATGGTTTTCAAACTCAAAGTCATGAATGTCATTTTACACATTTTAGCCAAATTTCATCGTTATCAGACTTTTTTTACTCGAGTCATCGAGTTAACGGACACACACACATACATAAATATAAATTTTGTTATTCATACATATTTGTTATACATAGGTGTCTATATGTTATTTTGTTTTATTAGTTGATAAATTTGACAGCAGGGTGGCATTCTAGCTATTCACTCTAATTGTAGTTTTTATGTACTTTTTAGTTATGTGCAAAACTGAATCAAACATTTTTGTTAACAGCGATGATAGTCTTTATACTCCCTAAAATGCAATTTGTATATCAGTGTAAAAAGGTAAAGATTTATTAATTAAAATGATATAGATGCAAGGATGGTAGTGATTTAATCAAAGTTATGATAGTTTACAAACCTGCCTACTCAGCGAATTTACAATGCATAAATATATCGCATAGGCTACCACATAAAGCCGCTTACCAAGTTTCTTTAATATGCATTCACAAATGAGTGATGTATAACGTTTTAGTTATTCTCCATAAGAATAACATGGGAGCTAAATACGCAGGTTTGCTGTAACAAGGAACACAAAATATAGGGTTTCATGAAATTTTGTTTAAACTCAACTAGGTAAAGCCATATACCAACTTTTATTACTTTATGTTCATTATTAAGAAAGACATCTATATTATTAAAAGAATTTCTTGATTTTTGTTCGGCAATTTTCAACTCCTAAAATAATTATTTTGTATACATGATTGGTATCAATGAAAAGCTCTTACTCTCTAGATGTGCCTTTTGGAATTTTGAAAAAACCTCCAACTTCAGAGCTTTGTCCCATAGTCTTTCAAAGTTCCAATGTTAATCTTATGGAGTTACGTTTTATTACGTCAGCTAATTATAATGTAAATAAAATTGAAAAACCTCTGGCTCTATGCCTGATACATCCCCGTACGGAGAACGGGACACCTGCTAGTAATATTTTACTTATTCTCCATAAAAATGACTTTGGAGGTGAGTACGCAGGTTTGCTGCTACAGGAAATATCGGTAAACATGTTTTTTCTTTTGCAATTAACAATAGACCACAACCAGCTGAAGCCATATACCGAGTCTGGTCGGTATTCTTTCATAAATAAGCGAGATGGTACCTGGGGGCCGAGCTTTGCTCGGGGGAAGGCCAGTCATTTTGTTTAGATGACTTGGAGCATATTTAACCACTTCCCCCTACTTATAATCAGATTTGTATAACTCATTTGCCTCTTTTCTACATTTTTAAGGAAAACTTCGGTTGTTATTTAAAGCACAATGTCCCTTTGATTTATTTTATTACTCAATATATATGTAATCCTCACTCAAATATTTTATCCTCTGCTCTCAGGAAACGACATGTTAATAATCATAAACAACATGAGTATTACTTTGACAGTTCCCTGGTTGGTTATGAACAGCTGTTACAATTCATTTGTTTTTATTTGAAACTCCATAAGGCGAATGTTAATTTTTGTAACTATTCATTAGTGAATTTCCTTTGGAAAGTGAACTATTAGCATGACCCGCACGGTGAAACATAAGCCCGGGACCACCATAGAAGTTCCTAACGTGACCCCCGATCACGTTTTGGGGGGTCGTTCAAAATTGTATATATATATATGTGTTTGCACTTTAGCGGTCGCATTTTTTCCGATTTACTTAAAATTTAGTAGGGACATTCCTTTCTGTAATCAGTTGGACAAGTTCGTTGGGAAAAACAATCGGAAAACTCTAAACCCCTTTTTTGAGGATTATTCTTTCAAAGTTCGAGTTTATGGGCCCAACAAGGGTCAGAAAAGCCCTGTATGTAAAATTAATGCATGTACAAATATGGGAATTAGTGAGGCAAAAGTTCTAAGCCCTCTCTCGACATTCTAGCATACTTATTTACCAAGTTATTAAAGAAAATGTGTTTAGACTAAACACAGTACGTTGTCTTATGGGGGTTTTACACTAGAAAAGCCTGTTATTCCTTTGTTTGAGTACTTTTATCATCCTCAGCAACCTCACACCTACTTTCAAGCCTGTCTGAACCTTGTCCTAACATTATAATGCGAACAATTGTATTCCCAGCTTTGCGAGTAAATGAAACCAGGAGCATCAGAACAGCCAAAAAATAACAGTTTTCAGATTTCAATAAAAATTGGAATAAATGTATGTTTTTACACTGATTTTGAGTTTTATAAGTTTTTATGTGGAAATTCACTTCCCTCACGTCAGCGTGCTGCGTGCGAACTCGTTTGAGTTTTTTTACATTATTTAATTTTTCTTGGGGATGAGGCCTGTCTAGGACTTATTTTTATCCCAGAAATTAGTTATTTCGAACATTTGAAGGAAATCGTTTGAGTCGTTTTTTGGGATCAGTGTCGCAAGCAAGCAAGCATACAAGCAAACTTAAAAATGCCTTCACAGATAGTATTAAAAGTGAGTTATCATTACTGTTGATATATATGTGGGACGCGGAAATATTTGCTACGGACAACGTTTCATGCAAGGTTTCGCTCCACTGAGGTTGACCTGATAATAGCCCTTTCTTATACAAACTGTCCCAAGAATGAAGTGAACCGTTTTCGAGCGGCCTCAACTGTTGAAGTAGATTACAGGCCTTCCCGCGTCAGTGTGTTCCCTCCAGTTCCCACCAGCGATCTTCCCGCGGAAAGTCCGGTACCTAATAAATTTAGGCAGTGGCTACGTACACGTCCGACGTGAGCCGCTACTGTTCACGTCCGTTCCAAATTATGCACCGTACGTTACTTTTCCTGTGATTTTTAAAACAAATTGAGAGCCAGAAAACCTCCTAACCTAACCTAACGTAATCTAACCTATCCTAACCTAACGAAACATAACGTAACGTAACCTAACCCAACATAACCTAAGCGGTAGCGAAGTGAATTTGCCCTTATATTGGACGTGTACGCAGTCACTTCGATAAATTTATAATAACTAGAACGCGACCGCTCTCGCGTCGGTGTGGACGAGGTCTTGGAATCAGAGTAAATAAATGATCGGGATACATCACGTTAGGCCTCCTTGATTTAATTTAGTATTTTCTTGGAACAAAAAATGTTTGAATAATGTTACTGAAACAAGTACTGATTCACCAATCACGCCACCCTTCAGCCGTCAAACGAACTCGGAGCCAACACAATATAAAGGCTGAGACTATTGTCGCAGTCGACTACAGTTTTTGTAGTTTCTCACCTCTCCCCAAGTTGACGCCACGTATAGTTTACAACAGGAAGCCCCAAAAATATGGAAGGTATTGACCAGAAAGGGCCGGCAGCTCCCTTTGTTTCAGAAGGCAACGGGTAAACCGGGAAAGCGCCAGTTATGCGAGGGTCGAAAAATGGTCTGCCTGGCACGCACCGGGAAAGCGCCAACGATACCCCAGGTAGCCGGGTAGCCGGGTAATCGGGCGGAGGATGGAATGTAAACAAATAATTAACGCTACGGATTCTTATTTTCATTTGTCTCTAAACTCATTGGACCTTTGACAGACCATAAACGCCTGTGTAAGTATTCATAGTAATTTTTAAAAAACGCGCCAGTCTCCCCACCCGAACATTTGCATTTTTCTGGACACCTTGAAGGAGGCCCAGATAGAAACCTACATTGGCATGAATACCGCTGAAACCATAGGACCTAAGCAAAGAAGGATGAAAACCATGTGCATCAACGCTGTTGATAGGACATTTTTGCAGCTATAAAACGGATAAATTGATACCTATATTAAATTTCTTTAAGTGCGTTTCTGTGAAGGTGAGCTGATTGCAAATACGTAAGTCAAAGCTTTTAAATAACATCTGATTGTATTGCACTGTACTGTAGGTACAGGTAAATTTGCATGATATAAAATGCACGATAAACCGATAGTGAAGGGAGAAATAAAGCAAGTCTATTGGTTTGAACTGTAAATGAGATGTATGGAACATCCAGCAATACATATAATGTGTACTGCTGGACACAAACCCCTGCGCAGAGATATGTGTCCGTATACGAACATTCATGTAGGGGTAAGTGTCTGTAAATGTAAATAGAACAATAGACAGACACTACCTCATTTTTATAACAGTAGCGATGATTAGTTGGATATGCTTGAAATTTAAAGATTTTTTTCCATAGTCAAGTTATTTTACTATCATTATGTAAACATATATTACATAATGTAACAGCTTTCCGTTTACTAAAGTTATTAATTAATGTGGAGTTTTTTTTATTAGTATTGTATGCATATATAACTACTTAGTAAGTATTTTAAGAACATGCAGATTAGTCAAAACTAGATTTTAAAGACCACCGGGGAATTTAAATACCATTTATGGACCGAGAAACCATCCCTCCAATGTTTTATTTCTGGACCCACCACTAGAGGCGAATGAGAAAGCAGCTTAGAAATTCATAAAGGCGTTTTGTGTCGCAACGATCTCGTACAGCGACAGGCACCACTTGAATACAGCACCAAATATGACCATCATTAAGAGTTTAATCAGGCGTTATTACACGCTTAAATACGGCACCAAGGAAATTTACAGGTAGGGTAGAGAGGTTGACCCTCCACAACCCCAAATATATACTCCCTTCATTCTCTTCTCCACCCTCCCGACTATTTCAGACCCATATGCCTCTAACTCTCTCAGTGTATTATATTTAAGATTTTTCTCCGTAAAGCACGTTAAAGCTCCATTTCCCCCTAGGTTTCCCGCAAAATGTATAAAAAATTTATTTAACTAATTCAGTAACTAACCAGCCGTTACTGCTCCTCGTACAACTCTATAAGTGAATTAACATACCAAACCTAAAAAAGAGTTGGCTCCTTTACACCCTGTTCTTTCACTGGTTAAGACAAAGAAAAACAATTCTAATAAACTGTATTGGTAAAAAGTATGATAATTTACTATTTTAATCTAGTAAATGACCGGAACGGTAACACAAACTCCTATTTGTTAGTTAGTTTAGGGATCATTGCATCATGGTTGATAATGTAAAGAAATGATTGAGGGGCTTTTAGAGGATTAAATAATTAATTTAAAAATAAAAATAAGAGGAAGATAAACATAATTTGTCAAATCAACAGTTCAAGATGCATTTTTGATGTTTCTTAAAGTGGGCATATCACTCTATTGATTGTGGAACAAGTTTTTCCCCCATTCTTGTATAGATGATAAACCAATTTTTCCCCCATAACCCGTAACCCCCGGTTTTCAAGAGAGTAGTTAGTTGGGGGGGGGGTGAAGGAGGAGGGGTGTAAGTGTTATGGGTAAGAGGGGTGGCTGGTACCGGGTACATGTGTGTCAAGGCGGCCGGTGAAGGGTTCGGTTTCAAGTTAATGTGTTTTTTACAACATTTAAGGGTTGGTGCTGTATTCATGAACCCCGCAAAGACATTCGGGTACATGACTGGTTGATGAGGGTTAGACGTGGGGGTCATAACAACTTGCCCAACGACAATAGGGTACGAGATCTGTCTGGACCGGACGGCCGATTTCACAGGTGCGAAGCAAGATGAAAATTAATACTTGTTTATACTTTTTAAATTACAAAGGTTTTTTTTTAAATGTCTTAAGGGTAATAAAAAATATTCATCTATCTATACTAGTATACCAAAATAACGATGGATTTAAAAACGTTAAAGGCACCTTCCCTGTGAAGTAAAATTCACAAAAATATGCATTTTATGTACTAACTTTAAAGTTATAGTCATTAATGTTATGTACTTCTTAAGCTAAACGGGCAGAAAAGTAATTTGTGAGAATATTATATTTTAAAGATTATCTAAACTGTTTGAAAAACAGTAATCAGACATACTTAATGTTTATTAAGACAGTATTATTCACGTGTCATGGGCTCCACAATGTTACAGTCACCAAACCAGCAAAAAAGTTTAAGTATTGTAGATTATCTTTAGTTATTCCCGCCAGCAAAAAAATGAGGTTCTCTTACGTCACATTTTAATAGGAAATTCAGTTTACTAGGTACATTCATTTCGAAAAAACAATCATTTAAGTATTTTGAATTATTTTTCTATGTCGAAGGGTTGCCGAGATATTCGAAGAGTGTGTCCCGGAAGTGAAAAGGTGGGGTCCCTAACGGTTTTTGTATTAACAACACGTGACGAGTGCGCGAGCATTGCGTAGTGGCGGGCGGGACGATTTGGCGGCAAACGCGGACGTTGGGAGAAATTTCCCAACACTTGCAAAAATGCAGGAGCACCTACTGGGACCAGCGGGCGAGGGGTAGTTGGGAGTAGTGTTGGGGAAGAGGAGAGGGAGCACTTTTTGGGTTCTGGAAGCTCCCATTACGTGCTCTTTCTTAAGTGCTCTTTAAGAGCAGTTATTGGGTTTTGGATGCTAAAAAGAGCACTTTTTGGGTTCTGGATAAATATATTTTTATTTATACCGTACATTACGTTGGACTTATGTAATATAAATCAAAGTTAATATCTAAACAGCTTAAGAATACCTGAATAAACTAACCACTATAACCGTCAAACATATTTCTCATTCTATTCAGTGAAACATAAGGTTTTCTAATAACAGTGACTTAATTAGTCATGCTCGTAATTGGGGATCTAAAATCAATTCAAGTATTCTTATCTTAATTGAACTTTCCGCGAGCAAGGCTTGGCCACGCAAGTACTTAATAACATTAATCCTACATTTATTCTTAATTCGAAATACGAAAGTTATTGTTTTATTGTTTAAATTATATTGAAGTGTTTGTATCGTTTCTTGGTTCGGAGTAACGAACCCAGTACTGGCTCTAGGGCAGTGCGAGCCGTGCTCCAACACGGGGCGCGCGGGGCGCGGCGCTTTTGGGGGGGCGGCGCTCGGCGCTCATAACGGGTCGTGGAATGCGGCCGTCGTAGTTGGGTATAGCCGCCTTTAAAGGCGGCTTTGAGTTGGGAGCCTGGGGTGGCGGATATATTTGTTAGGGGCTATATATACAGTAGGGGTTGAAGAGGAAAGCCTATTCATGTATATGTGTACGATGATTAGGGGCGTGCGAGTACTCAAAAATTTGAGTATTTAAATAGTCAAATGAACTCAAAGTTTTGAAAAATACTCCAAAGTTTGAGCGAGTATTTCCCGCCAATCTTTGGACGATCGCGACCTGCCAAATCACGTAGTAAACGGCCGCCAAAGACGATCGCACCACGTATAATCGGCCGAAAATTACGAGACATAACATTATGTATTACACATGAATCGGACATAAAAAACTACCTAACTGTGTGGATGGCGACCGAACCACGTTTTATCGACCGTAACTGAAGACATTACATATGAAATAATCTGGAATTAACGTCCTTGCCCCGTAATATCAGCTACAAACGTCGACGGAAAACAAAATACTGTCCAAAAATGACGACTTTACTACGTAATAACGGCCCAAAATATGACAGAAGATCCGTAGCGATTCTCCGGAGATCGGCGGAAAATACTCGCTCAGACTTTCGAACATTTTTCAAAATTTGGGGGCCTATGCCAAAGCGGGGCCTGGGGCGAACCGCCCCCTACGCCCCCCCCCCATGTCAGTACACCACCTGGTGCGGGTTGGGCGGCATAGGCCGTCGCGCTAACGTAAAGAATTTGAAAATATATAAAAACCAAACTGATTTTGTAAATTGTTGTATATTATTATTATAAGTTGTTGAAAGGCAATATTTGAAAGAAAGTTATGAACATTCACCATGTTTTGCACCTTCATCATACTTAAACATTAAATTTACATATCAGATAATACAACTTCTGCTCCCCTCTATTCCAAAACGAAAAACGAGCAGCTGTTTTGACCTCTATCGGTTTGTGACAACTTCAGGGCATTCTGAGTGGTATTGAGAGTTTGAATAAAACTCGCAGTACGATGCAAGAAATTTGCAATGTTAAAATATAAAGTAACACAATGCAACTAATCGTTTTAATCCGCCCACGCCGATTTTTTTTTAAACTAGTTCCTATAGATGAGGAAAGATATGGTTTGGAGGCTGGAGAGTATTGAATAGGGATTTGATCTATTTGAGTTTAGTATAATATGAAATAAGGGGGAAACCCTCCTCAGATTCTGGCGCCCCCTTACATCGTTACTTGTAAGGTTAACTCGTTTAGTTTACTTTGAAAAATATAGTTTATCGTTCCGTCTGTTAGTAACCATTTCAACCAAGTTCTTACTTGTTAACTTAGTCATTTCGGAGCATTGAAGATTTAGTCGGAAATGTTAAGAATCAAACATATACTTTTCCTCATTACAGATTAAGATTATTTGAGCTCTGGTCGTGGTTAATTGACTAATCATCTGTATTTCTTACTAATTGGCATTACTTTAAATAAGTTGCGACAGTGTATCACAGTATAGTACTATCGAAAAAAAACCATGTTTACACCCAACTTGAGTTTTTAGAGTCATTGGTGTTAAACTTAATTGATCCAAACACTTTTAGAAGATAAGATTCAATATATCATAGAATAAAAAAAATTCAAAATAAGCTTTATAGCTACACACAACCTTAAAGATTAAATACTCGAAGATATAGTCAGTATAACTGAAAAACGTGTTATACATTAAAATCATTAAACAAATATTATTTTCAGAAATCATTAGTTTTTTTTTCAAAAACAAAAATAACTCAACAACAAACTTTGCTGTAGCCTATCCATCGCAAATGTTCAGCCTCACAGATTCCACGAACCGTCAGAATCGCGGTCGGTTTTGATCAGCGTTTTGAATATTGTTTTGGTTCCCCTGGACCTGGACGAAATCTTTCCCACGCTCAGAACAGATGTACTGTTATCAGTATGTACTTCACCGTTCCTGCTTAGTTTTAAGGGTTTGTTTTTATTATTATTTCTCTTAAAGAAACACATAATTGTTTTATGATACACAGTGTATTGTGATACGTGGATTACAAGTGTGCACATTTGTTGTTTTAAAATTTTAGATTTTTTTGTTATTTGAGGTTTTTAATTTTGTTATGGCAAAAGGTTTAGTGGCGCGGAAGATCGGAAACGGGATACATTTCCAGGACGATAATATATGAAATCAAGATTTTGAACTACAAAAGTCTCTTATCTGAATGTGTTCCATTGCTTGTCATTTCAGGCGATTAGCTTAGCACGGAACCAGAAACATCGCAAACGCAACAACAAGCGAGGAAGAGATTAGTTCGTTTCGTGAAATTCCAGTGAGCGGGAAAGTCCCTGGCCCACTGTGGCCGCTTGGGCCCACTTCAGCCGAATAAGGGAGAGAGGCGCGCATGTGTCAGTCGATCTCAGAACTATGGGGTAGGGAGGTTTTGGATTATGGTGGGGGGCGTAAAATTTGGTCTTTGCACGGGCGCTGAAAAACTGACGGGCCGCCCCTGAACGAACCTTATTCCATTCGTTGGTCCATACAGTAGATCTAGTGTAAAAAGTAGACGAAATATATTTACCGAAATTTACCCGTCGTGTTTAAGTCTTTAATTAATAATTAAATACATAAATAAGGAGACGTGAAAAAACAGCAAAATAATTATAATTTTGCATTTATATATTACAATTAAAACACATCTGTAAGACCAATTAAATAAATTAATACAACTTATATTGATTTATTTCGTTTGACATTGCTCTTTCATAATCGCCACAGGTTGTGATCCGACATAGGTATATATAACACTGCATGCATCTGACTTAAACAATTTAATATGATAATTATCCATAGATGAAGATATAGTTACTTAAAGTTAAATTCTTAAAAACGAGTTTTCTCTAAAAAATTAGCTTAAATGATGGACTGAACGGTTGACGGTATGGCTGACATTGGGTTCCCCGAGTGGTCAAAGAAATATATAAGGGTCCATAATCCTACTCCTTAAAAAAGTAGTAAGTTCCCCCAGTGGACCGTCAACGTGTCCACCGAGATCGTCATGTCCGAGTTCGTCACATCTACGAAAATCAATGAGCCGTACTAATTAGGGTCGGCCGCCTACCTGCCCCGCCGGGTATGTCATGCCTCCTCCGCCCGAACGGGAACAACTTATGCTAGTCACAGATCACAAGAGAACGGTCAAATACCGTTCTGAATCTTTACGCTCAGAGTTTACTGATGTTGGTTCTTCATGTAGCTGAAAATTACAACTAGCCTGTACATTTCGCCGAGCAATATTAAAAGTGTTAAATATAAGTTCAATTAAACTTTTATCCCAGATAGGATTTGGTTGTTATATTTATTAAATTCTTAAATTGTAAGAATGTATTTAACATATTTTTAATTAAGTAATTGCGAAAATATCATATCAAAACTATTACAACTTTGGTAAATTTAACCTGACAGCTGTACTATTGTATTTATTTTATCCGCACGAATACCAAGCCCTTGCTAATGAACAAACATGCACATTTGCATTTTTGTAAACTCTATTTGAAATGTAAACAGCAATATTCTTTAAAAATTTTAACATTCCGCTTTATCAGTTGATAGTTGCTCTAATAATGAAGAGCCCGCATGATTTAATAGTTGACGGAGTAAACATCCTGAAAATGTAAAATAAGCGAGAACATTATTACAATTAACACATATAAAAATGCAATGTTATGCTTTGCAAAAGATGAATGTTTATCTCAGCAAGGCTATATACCCTTATCCAAGGTGGTCCTGAGGCCGGTGACCGCGGTGAGTCATTTCCCACCCTTGCATTCCTCTACTCCAGAGGTCGACCACTCCAGATTCCAAATCACAGTTTAGACACCCCTCCCCTTAAAATATGCGAAAGAAGGTAAGTTTGAGAACCAAATTTACTCATTCAGTTTTGGGACACCACCAAGTGCAATCAGTCACGGAAAATGTCCACTATAATTTCTTATATAACAAATCTAAAGTAAGTTTACATTTTTAATTAAACACTACTACTGTTTAAAGTGTAGCAATTCAGTTCAGGGTCCTGACCTACGAACTAGTTCCAGTAGGATAGGATCAGTCGGCAGTAACCAGCGGTGTTATCAGCCGACCCTAGATGTCCACTTTATATATTTCTATTATTACGTTACTCTTTCTCCACGAGAAGACAGGGCTGCTATCCTTCCACCATTTCTCCCCTCAACCCATTGGCATTGACAGGTTCATAAAAACGTCAATTCTTAGTTGGGAATATTTCCCCCAACTACACTTACAAACAACCGAACGTCCAGCTAGTAAACTCCCACTATCATATCAAAACAAATAGGTGCCTCAAACAATCTTCAAAAAAAGAAAAAAGAAACTTGATCAATTGACAAAGTACCAAAGTAACAAGGTCTTTCAAAATATGTATGTTGAAATTTTCACGTAAGTATTCTCAGTTACTTCAGGGACATCATGCTACTCATGCAGAATGCGTGGATTCCAACGGATTTCCAGGTACGGCGGGTGGTCCCTTTACTCCGTACTTGGTTGGAATTTACCGAGACAATGATTCCTTCGCTAGCCCCCCCCCATGGGGGGTTATCTGTTTGTGTCCCGCTTAACTAATTCCCTGAAACCCCCTAACTAATTCCCTGTCGTTTGTCATCCTCCCCTCAGAAAATTTACAAAATGAAGGACTGATCATTAAAAACTATTAATAAGCTTGTACTGTTGAAAAAAAACACTTTTGCTAAATCTACCATATACGTCGGTTTTAATATTCATAAATCTTGGCACCAGTATAAGTGTCCCAATATTGTAATTCAATAACAATAACACGATAACTTGGAGACGAAAATTACTAGTAGACATTTATAGTGTTTCATTTCCTAATAAAATAACAGGGCAATCAGATCATTATTAAACATTTTACACGTGAATGGATTGTTAGTTAGTTGTTACGTATGCCTCCATGTGTCCTCAGCTAAATTGTCATCCAATAAAATGATAATATTTAAGTTAATAAATAATAATGGCACGCCCAACGTGCTTCCTTATGGGTGTGCCCTACCTGCCTTCCGCACACTAGAGTAGGGTTTTGCATCCCCCACATTGTAGGCTCAATTGTTAACCAATTAAAAATAATTTGTTTTTAATTCATTCCCAAAATAAGCATCTATGATTTATACGGTTTAAAAACCGTGATTTTCATTCAAACTAATTGGTAGGCCATTAGTAAAGTTTTCAAATTAAGTGTTTTTCTAAAGCTTCCTAACGTAAGGAAAATAATTATTTTGGAAAAAAAGGAACAGCACGAATCCTAGATTGGAATCTGTAGAGTGTGAAACTGCAAATATTTTGGTAGACATCTGTAAAATAACAGTGCGATTGAGGAGAACAAAAAGGTCTGCAAGCGTAAATAAGCATGGCCTGGCTTGGTTACAACACCAAGCTAGATTCAATGCTACGTTTTGATGGGAGAATATTTCTGCGCTAAGCGCGAATTTATTCCTGTGCATAGTGTATTAACTCAGTAGTGATCATTTTATTAGTGAACGTAGAAGGCATCTTTCTACAAATCATCTAAAATTTTCAAAATCTTCTTGTATCTACTTCTAGAATTACAAAATATTTGGTTTCAGTGCATTTTACTTTCTGCAAAAGTATGGCATAAAACGGGTCGAACTAATCTAAACATAGTAAAACCTAATCAAAAATGACATTCTGCACACTTTTTCTCCTGTTACAAAATCTCGTATCTGTAGCCATTTAACCATGGTAAGAAATATTCACAGATTATATTGATTCATTTTGACGACGTCAAAACGCTGCAAATGAATGTAAACATTGACTTTGCGTGAATACCTTGTGGCGTCAAGAACTGGCTTCAAAACGCTCTGAAATCATACAAGTACCACAAGAGATTGTTATTAAACCAAATTATACAGTGTTACATTGTACTTAGGTCTCGACCAGTTATAATATTTAAATTTATTTTTAATTTAATTTACATAAGGTTGTATATGTTTAAAATACATATATTGTACAAATTAAAATGTTTTACAAATGTTTATGGAGTTAGAAACAAATCTATTTTTTGTGTAAAAATGGGTAAAGATATCCTAACGAAATTTTTTTGACAACTAGGTAACATTAACACCAACACCCAGTAAAATTTTGGAATAGATTATATGTATCCTTTTGATGAGAGAATATTTCTGCGCTAAGCGCGAATTTATTCCTGTGCATAGTATATTAACTCTATGGTGATCATTTTTTTATTGAACTTAGGAAACATCTATCTACAGGTCATATACAAATTTCAAAATCTTCTTGTAACTACTTTTAGAATTACAAAATATTTTGTTTCAGTGCATTTTACTTTCTGCAAAGGTATAGCATAAAACGGATCTAACTAATCTAAACATAGTAAAACCTAATCAAAAATGACTTTCTGCACACTTTTTCTCTTCTTACAAAATCTCGTATCTGTAGCCATTCAACCAATAATAAGAAATATACGTAGATTGTACTGGTTCATTTTGTCGACGTGAAAACGCTGCAAATGAATGTAAACATCGACTTTACGAGGACACCTTGTGGCGTCAAAAACTGGCTTCAAAACGCTGTGAAATCATACAAGTACCACAAGAGATTGTTATCAAAACATATTTTACAATTGTACATTGCACTTAGGTCCTGAGCAGGTATTATAGTTAAGTTTATATCTAATTTCAATTAAATTAGTTTGTATATGTTTAAAATACATATATTGTACAAATTAAAATGTTTTACGAACATTTATGGAGTTATAAACAAATCTATTTTTTGTGTAAAAATGGGTAAAGATATCCTAACGAAATTTTTTTGACAAATAGGTAACATTAACACCAACACCCAGTAAAATTTTGGAATAGATTCAATGCTACGTTTTGATGGGAGAATATTTCTGCGCTAAGCGCGAATTTATTCCTGTGCATAGTGTATTAACTCAGTAGTGATCATTTTATTAGTGAACGTAGAAGGCATCTTTCTACAAATCATCTAAAATTTTCAAAATCTTCTTGTATCTACTTCTAGAATTACAAAATATTTGGTTTCAGTGCATTTTACTTTCTGCAAAAGTATGGCATAAAACGGGTCGAACTAATCTAAACATAGTAAAACCTAATCAAAAATGACATTCTGCACACTTTTTCTCCTGTTACAAAATCTCGTATCTGTAGCCATTTAACCATGGTAAGAAATATTCGCAGATTATATTGATTCATTTTGACGACGTCAAAACGCTGCAAATGAATGTAAACATTGACTTTGCGTGAATACCTTGTGGCGTCAAGAACTGGCTTCAAAACGCTCTGAAATCATACAAGTACCACAAGAGATTGTTATTAAACCAAATTATACAGTGTTACATTGTACTTAGGTCTCGACCAGTTATAATATTTAAGTTTATTTTTAATTTAATTTACATAAGGTTGTATATGTTTAAAATACATATATTGTACAAATTAAAATGTTTTACAAATGTTTATGGAGTTAGAAACAAATCTATTTTTTGTGTAAAAATGGGTAAAGATATCCTAACGAAATTTTTTTGACAACTAGGTAACATTAACACCAACACCCAGTAAAATTTTGGAATAGATTATATGTATCCTTTTGATGGGAGAATATTTCTGCGCTAAGCGCGAATTTATTCCTGTGCATAGTATATTAACTCTATGGTGATCATTTTTTTATTGAACTTAGGAAACATCTATCTACAGGTCATATACAAATTTCAAAATCTTCTTGTAACTACTTTTAGAATTACAAAATATTTTGTTTCAGTGCATTTTACTTTCTGCAAAGGTATAGCATAAAACGGATCTAACTAATCTAAACATAGTAAAACCTAATCAAAAATGACTTTCTGCACACTTTTTCTTTTCTTACAAAATCTCGTATCTGTAGCCATTCAACCAATAATAAGAAATATACGTAAATTATACTGGTTCATTTTGTCGACGTGAAAACGCTGCAAATGAATGTAAACATCGACTTTACGTGGACACTTTGTGGCGTCAAAAACTGGCTTCAAAACGCTGTGAAATCATACAAGTACCACGAGAGATTGTTATTAAAACACATTTTACAATTGTACATTGTACTTTGGTCTCGACCAGGTATAATAGTTAAGTTTTTTTCTAATAACAGTTAAATTAGTTTGTGTGTGATTAAAATACTTATATTGTATAAATTAAAATGGTTTACGAACATTTATGGATTAAGAAACAAATCAATTTTTTTGATGTAAAAATGGGTAAAGATATCCTAACGATTTTTTTTGACAACTAGTTAACATTAACACCAACACCCAGTAAAATTTTGGAATAGATTCAATGCTACGTTTTGATGGGAGAATATTTCTGCGCTAAGCGCGAATTTATTTCTGTGCATAGTGTATTAACTCAATAGTGATCATTTTATTAGTGAACGTAGAAGGCATCTTTCTAAAAATCATCAAAATTTTCGAAATCTTCTTGTAACTACTTCTAGAATTACAAAATATTAGGTTTCAGTGCATTTTACTTTCTGCAAAAGTATAGCATAAAACGGATCGAACTAATCTAAACATAGTAAAACCTAATCAAAAATGACATTCTGCACACTTTTTCTCCTGTTACAAGATCTCGTATCTATAGCCATTTAACCAGAATAAGAAATAGTCGTAGATTATACTGATTCATTTTGACGACATCAAACGCTGCAAATGAATGTAAACATTGACTTTACGTGGATACCTTGTGGCGTCAAGAACTGGCTTCAAAACGCTATGAAATCATACAAGTACCACAAGAGATTGTTATTAAACCAAATTATACAGTGTTACATTGCACTTAGGTCTTGACTAGTTATAATATTTAAGTTTATTTTTAATTTCATTTAAATAAGGTTGTATATGTTTAAAATACATATATTTTATAAAATAAAAATGTTTTACAACTATTTATGGAGTTAGAAACAAATTTAATTTTTGTGTAAAAATGGGAAAAGATATCCTAACGAAATTTTTTGACAAATAAGTAACATTAAACTTTAAATTTGAAATAGATTCAATGTAACTTTTTGACGGGAGAATATGTCTGCTTTAAACGCGAATTTATTCCTGTGCATAATATATTAACCAATAGTGACCATTTCTTTAGTGCAGATATGTGGCATCTTTCTACAGATCATTTACAAATTTCACAATCTCCTTGAAACTTCTTCTCGAATGAAAAAAAAAAAAAATGTCCACTGATATTTTATCTTATAGATTCTGGCATAAAACTGATATAACTAGTATAAGAATAGTACAACCTAATCGAAAATGACATTCTGCACACGTTTTGTCCTCTTACAAAATTTCGTATCTGTAGACATTTAACCAATAATAAGAGATATACGTAGATTTTACTGGTTCGTTTTTTTGACGTCAAAACGCTGCAAATGAATGTAAACATCGCCTTTACTCGGACGCCTTGTGGTGTCAAGAACTTTCTTCAAAACTCTGTGAAATCATATAACTACAACAACGATGGTTATTATAACTAATTACGCAATGTTAAATTACACTTAGATATTTTTGCGGTATATGAAATTTGAAAAATTAATTTGATTTTTATTTATGATTTTTTAATTTTAATGAAACTGTTGTACACCTTAATTTATATGTTAAATACACAATTTGTTTGCATAACGTATATTATATTAATATTTGTAGAGACAAAACCGTTTACGCCAGCGTCAAAATGCCGACGAATGTAAACAATTTACAAGTGCCTTTAAAACACATAATATAAATGCATACATATCTCGTGAAAACTTGTTATACATGTAGCATGAGGTTTTCCAACGAAAATTGTACCTGTACATTACTATGATTTATTATTTTGCTATGAATACCATAATATATATATATATTATTTTAACTTTTATACTTTCTGTGTTTAATTAGGACTAATTCCGTGTAGGGAGTTTATTTTGTAACGAAAAATAATAGTACGAAATATAGACTTTTCATCGAGAACAAACAAAAAAGTCATTAGAAAATCATAAATCCGAAACCAAATATTAACTTACTTCTGTTACTGAATTCAATTATAATACCAACTTAAAACTTGCCATCATTATTTATAAAAAAACAAAGATTGAATTATTTTGTTAACGTAATTTAATATATTTTATTTTTCATTAATATTGTGTTAAAACTATATATAATAATGTAGTATATGTAATTCCACTAATACATGTTGTGGAATTCTTCATTTTAGATTTATGAGGTTGAAAATCAACAAATCCAATTCCATTTTGTCACTATACTAAATTTACATGAAAACTCATACAATTACATCAAAACATAACGTTTAAATCCACGCCAAATGTCGACGAAAGAATACACTTTTTTAAAATAAAATGATGCTAAAACTCAGTCGCTTAAAGTTGTCGGTGTAAAAAAGACAAAACAATGTAAAAGATGTTCTCATGGAACACCTTCACCTTGAGGAGTCAGACTTGTTGACGTCAAAATGCGTCAGCCTGCCTAACTTTACGTCAATAGTCAGTAAAACAATGCAAGTTCCACGATTAAATGAAGTGACGCCGAAATGCAATTGCTTAACGAAGTCGACGTCACAAGGCATTCAAGCGTTCCGGCGTCGACGCCAAAAGGCGGCGAAACAGTCTAAAATCCGTCCTTGTGGCGTCACCTTGTGGCGTCAGAAATTGACTTTGAAACGCTGTGAATTCGTGCAAGTTGACTTCAAAAGGCCTTATACATAAACCTATATATATATATATATATATATATATATATGTGTCCGTGAGCACGATAACTCTCGTAAAAATTATCCGATTTTGATGAAATTTGGTATAAACGTATAAAGCAGCATTTATGACTTTAAGTTCGAAAACCAGCCAGATCGCTTTATCCGAAGGGGTATTTTGGGGGGGTTTTGTACCCCAAAAATGGGTTTTTTGAATTTTTTACATATAATTTTGGAAATAGTCCAATTTTAGTTTTTACCATTGACTTCAGCTTAAAAAAACACACAATTTGGTATTTTTATCATTTCTCTACGTCAATTGGTTACCGAGATATTGAAAGTGCTAAACACAGTACGTTGTCTAATGTTATTCTTATGGAGGAAAAGAAAAATTTTATATCTCGCTTATTTATGAACGTATACTGACAAAACTTGGTATACGACTTCATCTAGTTGTGGACCATTGATATTTGCTCGAAAAAACAATTTTTTGCCAAAGGCTCCCGTAGCAGCAAACCTGCGTACTCAGCCCCATGTTATTCTTATGGAGAATAAGTAACGTGTTATCTCCCTTAATTATGAAAATAAATTAATGAAATTTGGCATGTGGCTTTACCTAAATGAGTTATATTGATATTTGTATAAAACACCATTTTTTGTTTTCCTTCCTTCAGCAAACCTGCATACTCAGCCGCCATGTTATTCTTATGGAGAATAATTAAAATGTCACAAATCGTTTATTTATGAATGTATATTGATGAAACTTGGTATGTGGCTTTATGTGGTATTAAGATTCATATATATGCATTGGAAATTCGCTGAGTACGCAGGTTTGCTGCTACGGGGGTATTATTAATTTATGATCATAATTAAGGGAGACAGAGCATTTAATTATTATCCATAAGAATAACATGGGGCCTGAGTACGCAGGTTTGCTGCTACGGGAGGATTATGCAAAAAAAATTGTTTGGAGCAAATATCAATAGATCTCAACGAGATGAAGCTGTATACCAAGTTTCGTCAGTATACGTTCATAAATAAGCGAGATAATTTTTTTTTTTTCTCCATAAGAATAACATTAGACAACGTACTGTGTTTAGCACTTTCAATATCTCGGTAACCAATTGACGTAGAGGAATGATCGAAATACCAAATTGTGTGTTTTTTAAGCTAAATCGAATGGTCAAAACTAAAATTTGACTTTTTCAACAATTATGTGTAAAACATTCAAAAAACCCATTTTTGGGGTACAAAACCCCCCCAAAATACCCCTTCGGATAGGTCAATCTGTCTGGTTTTCGAACTTAAAGTCATAAATGCTGCTTTACATGTTTATACCAAATTTCGTCAAAATCGGATAATTTTTACGAGAGTTATCGTGCTCACGGACACATATATATATATATATATATATATATATATATATATATATACAGTATCGAACGAATGGTGTTTTTGGGGTCTGGGGACCTCAAAACGAAAAGTTATCATGGTCCCAGGCCTAGGTCTTACCATGCCGACTACGGTAATAGCTTCTTCCCTATAGGGGAAATTCGTTAAAAGAGGCTGCCAACTCCTAAAGCAATGCATAAATAAAGACGCCAATGAAAATGTTCCGCTGGTATTCAGTCTGGCGAACCTCATAATACGATGGAAGAACTCTAGCCACTACGCTAACCAGCCAGTGTTTATAAACTACCTATTTTAAAACAAAAACAAATGCTATCGTATTCTGTTAAAATATCACATTTTCAAACACATTGAAGTTAGTAGTCTGGATTATATTCATAACAGGACCTCTCTGTGTTTTGTTCCGTTTTATGATTGATTATAACATTTATTTAATAATTTTGTATAGTTTTTATATATATTTTAATTTTATTATAAACAATGTTTTGTTTACAATCGTAGTAAAGTAACTACGTTGGTTTCTGTCACATATTCCCCGTAGAGGAGCACCTGTATATTATAATGTAATACATCTATCGTGGCTGCTCCATAACCAGCTTAGAGCTAAACATATAGAAGTAGTGTTCTTCTTTCCACGCACCTGAGAACGGAATAAGACTCCAGATCCCGAAACGTCATTAACCATTTTTAGTGAATTTCCTTTGGAAAGTGAACCATTAGCATGACCTGCACGGTGAAACTTAAGCCCGGGACCACCATAGAAGTTCCTAACGTGACCCCCTGAACACGTTTTGGGGCGTCGTTCAAAATTTTATATATATACATATATATAAATATATATATATATATATGTGTGTGTGTGTGTGTGTGTGTATGTGTGTGTGTGTGTGTATGCACTCTAGCGGTCGAATTTTTTGTCCGATTTACATAAAATTTGGTAGGGACGTTCCTTTCTATAATCTGTTGGACAAGTTCGTTGGGCAAAACAATCGAAAAACTCTAAACCCATTTTTTGGGGATTAATCTTTCAAATTTCGAGTTTTTGGGCCCAAAAAGGGTCAGAGAAGCCCCAGATGTAAAATTAATTCATGTAAAAAGATGGGAATTAGAGAGGGAGATGGGTTTTAAGCCCTCTCTCGTCATTCTAGCATAAATATTTACCGAGTTATTAAAGAAAATGTGTATTGACCTAACGCAGTACGTTGTCTTATGGGGGTTTTACATTAGAAAAGCCTGTTATTCATTTGTTGGTGTACTTTTAACATCTCCAGCAACCTCACACCTACTTTAAAGCCTGACTGGACCTTCTCCTAACCTTATAATGCACAAAATTGTATTCCCAGCATTGCAGGTAAATGAAACCAGGAGCATCAGAACAGCCAAAAAATCAATGTTTTCAGATTTCAATAAAAATTTGACATATGTATGTTTTTACACTGATTTTGAGTTTTAAAAGTTGTTATGTAGAAATTCACTTCCCTCACGTCAGCGTGCTGCGTGCGAACTCGTTTACTAGTGATGGGACATGTAAAACATATTTCTTGGAAAAGTGGATTTTGAGGGTCATTGGTTTTACTTAAATAATGTTAAGCTGTTGACATTCATGGATACCAAACTTAAATTACCACCACATTGTGTACTGAATTGTTGATACAGGTAAATATCATATTACTTCTCTGTGCTTATGGTGACAGCCAGGTTGGAAAGTAAGCGCAACCCGCCACACGTGGTCGCCAGAAGCGACGCGGTAGCACGTTAGCAACTCGTGTTCGGTAGAAAAGTTTTCTGGACATGTGTCAGACTCAAAACCGCGCTAAATCGCCAACAAACACTGATTTACATTTCAAAGCGCCAGTTTTCTTTCACCACAACCACCCTCAGTTCTGCTCTTGTGACTTCAACTGCTCCTTTCACAAGCTCGGCCGAGTTCACATAAATATTGAGCAGGGGAAGCGACAGCATTCAAAACCAAAATTTAGTTTGTTCTTTCTTATGATTTATTACCGTGTTATTTCTAACAAGTAGACCTAATGAGATGTTATTAACGTTAATGTTATTGTGTGTCAATTGCGGTTGGTTCAGTTCGTACCTAGTCGTAAGAGGCTTGTTGATAATAATAAATATTGGGTTTCGAAAATAGGATTTGTATCGTGTTAGAGGACAATACTACTTGTAATACTAAATTACTAAATTTCATTGAGACTATGACAGGTTTCCAGGTAACTATGAAAGGTAATGTCTGAGGAAAGGATGTAGCCTTTAAATAGTAATTTTACATTGCAGTGTTTAACTTTAAACAACGCAAATTGTACTTTCATATTACAATCATATTTAATACACACTATACAGGCCTCTATACAAGTCTGATTTTACAAATTTAAGCTAAATTTCTGAATAACACCGATCATTAATTTTGTTCATTTGTAAAGAAAGAATTACAAATCTGGCCCCTACACCAAAATGTGCGATACTGAATGCTACTTAGTGTAATAATTCCGTTTGTAATCAAGAACACATAGTCCAAAATTGTCTAGGAAGATCACTGACAAGCTCTTAGTAAACTTACTTCTTCGATATTAATTTATGAGATTAAATGTGCTCTGGAAAACGCAAAAGACAAAAATGTTAAAATAGAGCTAAATAAAAATTATAACATATGAAGGTAACGATACATAAATCTTTACAAAAGTAGTATTAATTTTAAATTAAAAAATTGACGTGTGCTCAAGGTGACGAAATCACACATCTGGCATCTGGCATCCATACAATGGTCCATTCCAATCCAACTCTTTCGTCACCCGGACCGGGTATTGCTGGATTGTTTGGCGGAAGTGGCAACCCATTAACTGAGTGAAGTATGAGCTCCACCACCGGGCTATATATACCCGCGGCGACCACCCGTAGCACCCGGCGGAACTTCAAACGGGTTGTCTTCAATAGACTGCATATGTCTGGACTGCACAGTCCTCAGTCCTGGATGGACTTCATAGGCGATAGCAGAAATCACGTGCACACTATACTTGCACCGGGACGAATGCGATTGCAGATGTTGCGAGTGTAAAGAATTTTCACGCGAGTCGGGAGAGAATAGGACAATAGGACTGATATAGATTTAGGTAGAAGTGATTTTCAAGGGTATTTTTTACTGCGCATGTGTTTGTAATTATAACTTAACCCGCTTACGTTATGTTACTTAACTTAGTTGAAAAGAGTGTTGATGTTTTAAGTTTGCCTAAACTAACAATAAGCTGTCACCATGAACTTTGTAGACCATTAAGGTGAAAACAGAAATAATCCCTCAAATTATGACGTTGCTATCGTACTACTCTGTCAACACACAACCACCGATACACTATTTAATTTATTTAGATCTTGAGATTAAAATATCCCCGTTACAGCAAACCTGCATACTCACCGAATTTCCAGTGAATATATAGCATAGTACATTAAAACACTTAACAGGATTCATAAGAAATATATACACAAATAAGCGATATTTAAAATATTAATTATTCTCCATAAGAATAACATTGGGGATGAGTACGCAGGTTTGCTGCAACACGAAACACAAAATAATGGGGTTTTATGCAAATATCAATAGAACTCATCTTAGTGAAGTCACATACCGAGCTTCATCCATATACACCTACACTCATAAATAAGCGATATATAACATTTTAATTATTTTCCATAAGAATAACATGGTGACCAAGTACCTAGGTTTGCTGCTACGGGAACCATAGGCGAAAATTTTTTTGTACAAACAACAATGAACCACAGCCAGATGAAGCTGGCCAAATTATACCAAATTTCGTCAGTTTATGTTCATAAATAAGCGAAATATACATGTTTTCTCTTTCTCCATAAGAATAACACTAGACAACGTACTGTGTTTAGCACTTTCTTTCTTTCAATATCTTAGTAACCAATTGACGTGGAGCAATGATTAAAATACCAAAATGTTTGTTTTTGTTGCTGGATTCAATGGTAAAAATTAAAATTTGATTTCAATAAAAATTACATGTGGAAACCGCAAAAAACCCAATTTTGGTGCACCCCTTGGGATGATGCGATTCGTCTGGTATTCAAACTCGTTCAAATAAATGGTACTTTACACATTTGTACCAAATTTCATTAAGGTAGGACCTTTTTTACAAGAGTTATCGTGCTTAGGGGCACACATATATATACATATATACATATATTTACATAGTATACATTTTTTTAAATTTGAACGAATGGTGTTTTTGGCATCTGGGGACCTCAAAATGAAAAGTTATCATGGTCTCGGGCTTAAGTCCTACCATACATGAGATCTACGGTAATAGCTTCTTCCCTATAGGGGAAATTTGCTGAAAATAACATATCTTGTTTAAGAAATTACGTAAATTACATAATTCACGTTTTATTACAAAAAGTAACTGATCGCCTCATGTCACGTAATTGAAAACCACATTTTCTCGTAGGGGAGAGGTTAAGGCCAGTGAGCAAAGACAACGGAATGCTAAGTGGCTCCGGTTACATTCGGTGGTCTTTGGGGCTCGGCTGGCCGCAGCCTCGGTCCTCGCCTCGGCTCTAAGGCCAATCAATGTGGCCGAGGCACTCAGTTGTATTGTCCTCATTAGGACGGCACAGCTGGTGTTGGGTGTAAGGGTGTTGGAGGGGAAGGGTTCGTTATATTGTCTAACAAATTACGAGAATAGCCTGGTCCTTTAAGTTAAATATTTTGAGGTAAACCTTTGTTTCAGTTTAAAACTGTCAATCAAGTTACCTCGTTTAAAACCACTGCCAACACGTACATCAGTTTTTTTAGCGAATTTCCCCTATAGGGAAGAAGCTATTACCGTAGGTCTCATGGTAAGACTTAAGCCCGAGACCATGATAGCTTTTCATTTTGAGGTCCCCAGATGACAAAAACACCATTCGTTCAAATTTTTATATTTGTATATATATATATATATATATATATATATTTATATTTATATATATATATGTGTCCGTAAGCACGATAACTATCGTAAAAAAGGTCCGATCTTAATGAAATTTGGTACAAATGTGTAAAGTACCATTTATTTGAACAAGTTCAAAAACCAGATGAATCGCACCATCCGAAGGGGGGTTTTGGGGGGTTTTGTACCCCAAAAATCTTTTTTGGGGTTTTCACATATAATTTTAATTTAAATCAAATTTTAATTTATACCATTGAATTTAGCTTAAAAAAACAAACAATTTGGTATTTTGATCATTGATCTACGTCAATTGGTTACCGAGATATTGAAAGTGCTAAACACAGTACGTTGTCTAATGTTATTCTTATGGAGAAAAAGATAAATTGTATATCTCGCTTATTTATGAACATAAACTGGCAAAATTTGGTATATGGCTTGATCTGGTTATGGTTTATTGTTGTTTGCACAAAAAAACAATTTTTCGCCTATGGTTCCTGTAGCAGCAAACCTAGGTACTTGGTCCCCATGTTATTCTTATGGAAAATACTTAAAATGTTATATATCGCTTATTTATGAATGTATATGGATGAAACTTGGTATGTGACTTCACTAAGATGAGTTCTATTGATATTTGCATAAAAACCCATTATTTTGCGTGCCTTGTTGCAGCAAACCTGCGTACTCATTCCCAATGTTATTCTTATGGAGAATAATTAATATTTTAAATATCGCTTATTTGTGAATACATTTCTTATGAATCCTGTTAAGTGTTATGTTATATATTCATTGGAAATTCGCTGAGTATGCAGGTTTGCTGCGACGGGTGTATTATAGTTTTTTGTTGTAAGAATGTTCCGGCTTACAGGTAAGCTAGCTATATCACCTCTTCACAAACGTAGAGAGCCAACACATAAGCTTTTTAAAACATAATAATCTCAGATTATGCATTCATGCTTTATACCGATAAAAAAACAATACTTATAACTGATTTTACATCTCAAATTGTATTCGACTTTTAAAACACATATAAACTGGTTTTAAACAAAGGGTGATCTATAAACCAATGAAACAAGAACTATAAGAATCAACGACGCTGTGAATCAAAATTATTTTTGAAGTACAATATAAAAAGCAAGTTCACTCAAGGAAACCGCTACTGAGCAATATTAGAGTTTTCAACCTGGATTGGGAATTCGCTCGAATTAATAACACTATTTCAGTTGCAGTGTACACTTTAAATTGCACCCCGAAGGTATTGGTTCTGGGTGTTATTTCCTTCTGCACTACCGTGGATGGTTACGAAATGATGGAATAATTCTGGTCTAATTACAGAGGCAAAGTTCAATTATGTAATACAAGTGACGCTGGCTGCACTTTCTAAACTCACACAGACAGAAATTCTCTTTCGTCACTGATCAAGGTCGCACATTCAGTTAAACGGTTGGATTTTCAGTAATTTCAGGTATATTTTATAAACAATTTTAAATCAACAAAATCTGTTTTGTCGTCTAGATTTAACTGTCTGTGTATGTCAGCGCCAGTAGCATTCTTTAACGTTTTGGTAGGAATAGATTTGATTTCTATCTTTTAATCCTAGTCTTGCGTCCAAGAAGTATCACTGGTTAATATCCTAATGGCAAAAGGCTGCTGGGTCTCGTTGCAAACAGTTATTTTTAATAAGTACTGAATTAAGTTTTAAATACTATTGCCCACGTAAAATAATTGGTAAAGTGAAATGAGAAAAGACAAATTATGAATGTTATTCGTAATTTTCGCCATTTCTAGGGGAATAATAATAATAATGTCAAACCTAAGAGAGATTTTAAAGGATTGTCCGATATTCAATAAACTAAAAAATTTTCTATATTTGAAAAGACACTAAATATTGAAAATATTGTCCACACGAAGTACTTCCCTCACGCAGTATTTTTATTACGTTTAATGTAATGGTGACCAAAGTAATAAAGATACAATAGTTATTGTGTTTGGCTTTTTGGCACTGGAGTATGACCTAAACAATTATGAATAAAGTAAACATTAAAATATAGATTTGATTGGTTTATTTTAATATTTGCCAAGGGACAAAGATATTTCCATTACATAAATGGATGATTAAAATTATTTGTTCTATTCGTTGACTGTTAACAGTAATCACGAAAAGACAAATACCCCCGTCGCAGCAAACCTGCATACTCAGCGAATTTCCAATGAATATATAACATAACACATTATAACACTTAACAGGATTCATTTCTTATGAATCCTGTTCAGTGTTCACAAACAAGCAATATTTAAAATATTAATTATCCTCCATAAGAATAACATTGGGGATGAGTACGCAGGTTTGCTGCAACAAGTCACACAAAATAATGGGTTTTATGCAAATATCAATAGAACTCATCTTAGTGAAGTCACATACCAAGTTTCATCCATATACATTCATAAATAAGCGATATATAACATTTTAAGTATTTTCCATAAGAATAACATGGGGACCAAGTGCCTACGTTTGCTGCTACAGGAGCCATAGGCGAAAAATTGTTTTTTTGTGCAAACAACAATAAACCATAACCAGATCAAGCCATATACCAAATTTCGCCAGTTTATGTTCATAAATAAGCGAGATATACAATTTGTCTTTTTCTCCATAAGAATAACATTAGACAACGTATTGTGTTTAGCACTTTCAATATCTCGGTAACCAATAGACGTAGAGCAATGATCAAAATACCAAATTCTTTGTTTTTAAGTTGAATTCAATGGTGTAAATTAAAATTTGATTTAAATTAAAATTAACAAAACAAATTATAAACTAAAATTAAATTAAAACCCCAAAAAACACATTTTTGGGGTAAAAAACTCCCCAAAAACCCCCTTCGGATGATGCGATTCATCTAGTTTTCGAACTCGTTCAAATAAATGGTCCTTTACACATTTGTACCAAATTTAATTAAGATCGGACCTTTTTTACGAGAGTTATCGTGCTTACGGACACACACACATATATATGTATATATATATATATATATATATACATATAAAAAAATTTGAACGAATGGTGTTTTTGGCATCTGGGGACCTCAAAATGAAAAGTTATCATGGTCTCGGGCTTAAGTCTTACCATGAGACCTACGGTAATAGCTTCTTCCCTATAGGGGAAATTCGCTAAAAGCCACAAAAAATTAATCTTAAACATCATAGAAGGTTGCCCTTCGAACAGCCATCCCTAGGGAGCCGTAGTCTCTGTTACGCGGTCACCGATATGGGGTGATAATATTAGTACATTGTGTAACACTAGCGGCGTCTGGCGTCTGGCGGAGGTTCGGACACTCAAGAAACTATACAAACCTAGGCCTCGCCTTTAGCCTTAATAAACAGCCTAAATACACTAACATTAATAACGTACTTTCTAGTTAATTGTAGAAAAAAGCTTAAACTTTAATACCCAACGGTAAGCAACTGATTAATCTATTGAATTCGTTAAAAATATAATTTGTTGCATCAATAAGTTTGTGTTTTGTTTCAATAAATATTTTCCATACTTGACTTGAGGGCAGCCAGTGTACGACGTCGTACTTAAAACACTTCAGAGTATTAAGTAAAGGTGAAATTTATTAGCAAAGGGTTGCATTATTTCATTGCAGATATTTCAGTATATATATTAACATGACTTGTTCAGATATACAGTAAAATGAATATCACTCTCAATGTATTTGTACCTTTATTTGTGTATAGGACCTTTTCAGAATTCGGAAAAGCAGTGACTACGTACACGTCCGACGTGAGCCGCTACTGTTCACGTCCGTTCCCAATTATGCACCGTACGTTACTTTTCCTGTGATTTTTAAAACAAATTGAGAGCTAGAAAACCTCCTAAAATAACCTAACGTAACCTAACCTATCCTAAACTAACGTAACATAACGTAACGTAACCTAACCCAACCTAACCTAAGTGGTAGCGAAGTGAATTTGCCCTTACATTGTACGTGTACGCAGTCACTTCGATTCGGAAACCTCAAATAGCGTTTGTTGAAAGCTCCTTCAGAATCCCGCATGATTATCACACGAAGACAGTGGACAACCACTCAAATGGGAGTGTGGATGTCGTGTCAAGCTGGTCTCTGTCAAGAGTGTTGCTTGGGAACTTGTAGCATTTACAGCTACGGTATAACATTTAGCGAATTTCCCCTATAGGGAAGAAGCTATTACCGTAGGTCTCATGGTAAGACTTAAGCCCGAGACCGTGATAACTTTTCATTTTGAGGTCCCCAGATGCCAAAAACACCATTCGTTCAAATTGTTATATATGTATATATATATATATATATATATATATATATATATATATTTATTTATTTATTTATTTATTTATTTATATATATATATATGTGTCCGTAAGCACGATAACTCTCGTAAAAAAGGTCCGATCTTAATGAAATTTGGTACAAATGTGTAAAGTACCATTTATTTGAACGAGTTCGAAAACCAGATGAATCGCACCATCCGAAGGGGGTTTTTGGGGGGTTTTGTACCCCAAAAATGTTCTTTTTGGGGTTTTCACATTAATTTTAATTTAAATCAAATTTTAATTTATACCATTGAATTCAGCTTAAAAAAACAATTTGGTATTTTCATCATTTCTCTACGTCAACTGGTTACCGAGATATTGAAAGTGCTAAACACAGTACGTTGTCCAATGTTATTCTTATAGAGAAAAAGAAAAATTGTATATCTCGCTTATTTATGAACATAAACTGGCGAAATTTGGTATATGGCTTGATCTGGTTGTGGTTTATTGTTGTTTGCATAAAAAAACTATTTTTCGCCTATGGTTCCTGTAGCAGCAAACCTAGGTACTTGGTCCCCATGTTATTCTTATGGAAAATACTTAAAATGTTATATATCGCTTATTTATGAATGTATTTGGTTGAAACTTGGTATGTGACTTCACTAAGATGAGTTCTATTGATATTTGCATAAAAACCCATTATTTTGTGTGCCTTGTTGCAGCAAACCTGCGTACTCATCCCCAATGTTATTCTTATAGAGAATAATTAATATTTTAAATATCGCTTGTTTGTGAATACATTTCTTATGAATCCTGTTAAGTGTTTTAATGTGTTATGTTATGTTATGTGTTGAAATTCGCTGAGTATGCAGGTTTGCTGCGACGGGGGTATTTCGGTTTGTGAGCCAACTCGGAACGTATTACAAGCGACGTATGGAACATGTACAACCAACGCTTGTATAGAACATGTACAACCAACGCTTGTATGGAACATGTACAACCAACGCTTGTATGGAACATGTACAACCAACGCTTGTATGGAACATGTACAACCAACGCTTGTATGGAACATGTACAACCAACGCTTGTATGGAACATGTACAACCAACGCTTGTATGGAACATGTACAACCAACGCTTGTATGGAACATGTACAACCAACGCTTGTATGGAACATGTACAACCAACGCTTGTATGGAACATGTACAACCAACGCTTGTATGGAACATGTACAACCAACGCTTGCATGAAAATGTAAACTGGTTAAGATAATGTTAGGAGCTTTTTGAAAACTAAAAATGTACGTAATTGTTCTTAATAAGGTAAGGAAAGCCTACTCACTGCCAGAAGGCTCGAAAGTCTATTATGTTTTACAGGTATCTTTAGAAAAGTAGTTTGGGTAAGTCCCAATTTTTGTTGTTGTTTATATAAGGTACACTGGTCTACAAACTGACATATTTTTGTTAGACAATTGCATTTCAAATAAAGCTGAATATTTTATCCTCAGTAAAAAAGGTTATTTATTTTTTATAATTTAATTTACGTTGGATGATAAATATGGATTGGTATATATTCCCAAAATTAAGGCTCAGTGGACGAGTCGTTTTCTAGTGAATTATTTATGAATATTAGCAAGTTTCAGTGATATTGTCTCCATAACTCTTTACGTAGCCTAAAAGAAATCGTCCACAGCATAGTCATAACATTAACTTTCTTATAAGTACAAAAATCCATAATTTGTTATTGACCGAGTCGAAACCGATCTATAGTACCGTATGCAATGGACATTGAAACCAACATTCGTTTAGAATAGGTTAATATCAATAGAAAAACACTGTACACAGTTATGTATTTTGTCAGCAATACCACTGTAATACCACTGTTGTTGATAAGTTTGAGGCTGTTAACCGAGAAGTCCCAAACAGTTTAATCTCGACGCCAGGCCACAGCCAAGCGGCAAACCGCCGACTGTTCTCAGATGCTTGATACTGTTCTCGAGGGAAACTTGGTACCTCAAACTCCACAGCCACTTTGAAATTGCCTCACATCTTAATATTAACAAATGCATTAAATTTCTTTGTAAACACGACTCCTACATTATCAATGAAAATAAAGTTCTAGTAATAACCCTGTTTTATATATATATTTTATATTTTGTGTTAATAATACGTTAGTTCTACATTGAGACATTTTTTCTATTGAAATAAGCTATACAAAAATTCCATTGATTTATTTAATAGTTATACATGATTGAAAATTGCGTTCAAATCAACGCACGGTTCAAAAAGCTTGTGATACTTCTATCCAGTCATACTTTTAATAACACCAAGTTTTAAAATTAAAAAACAAATCACAAAACGAGTTGTATTTTTTCAGAGTCGTAATTAATTCCTGTTAGACGTTCCATTGGCAGTTTCAGGGACAGCCAGGGAGGGTAATATCTCTCCCCAACCCGTAAGGGCAAGGCGTAATTAAACAGCTGATAATTGGAAATGTGTTCACCCCCATGGAAACGCCGCACCGAACGGATACCGTCGGATAATCTTGACAAAACACTGCATTATCATAGTATTAATGGGTTATGTGGTTCAAGTTAATATATCATCTCATCAGTGAGAACGAATATTTTTTAAGGGGTTTCTTGTTTATTAATAACATGTGGATTGTATCATTCAATAATTATTGTATTAAATAGTTTAATCCGCTGGGAAATAAATGAAATTAAATGAATCTCTCCATTCCCTCTATGCAATATATACACTGATAGATAAACTAATATTATCACCCAGTTCAAATTTACAGTTTATTTAAAATATGTGTTGTCTCATGATGATTTGTTACGCAAATGTTTTAAGTTTATCTAATGGTTGGGTGAATGCTAGCTTTAATTAAATGACATTCATAAAAGAAGGAATTGTAAATACCGTGTATCTGAGAAATTGTATCTACGCGTTTTTATTAAAATCAAATAAGTCCTCGAATAGTTATCTTGTGTTTTAATTTTTTCTAAACAAACTTATAAATAAAATAGAAAAAACTACAACTCAGGTGAATAACAATGACATTATAAAAATGTGTTATACTTATATTTAAATGTACCGGTATAGTTAGAGTAAAGTTTAATTAATGTTTCACATAACGATTTCTTAATAATATGATAGCTTTCAAACCGCTTCCAACAGTTAAAAACTCGTTTCATTAATGTCAAATTATTATTTTTTTAATAAGTTTGAAGCTAAAATATTTAAGAAATTATTTTCAGAAACTCATAAAATAACTAAATTTTACATTTTACTTGTTTTTATTATACAAGTTATATCCTAAACCATATTTATATGAGTGAAATTTGTATAATGTTAGCCTAAAATAATGTAATTCGTGATATGTGGTTTGTTGCACAATTATTGAAAAAAATACAGCAAAAAAAAGATTGGAATAAATTAAATACACGACAAATAAATCAAATGTACTTAAATTGTGATCCATTTTTTACCTGAACAAAGAATTTAGTACTTCTACATTGTAAGGAAAAAGGCATATTAAGAGTTAGTACTATAGGGAAATTGTGTTCTTTTGAAACAAAATACGTAAACTAAAATGGGGATTATAAAACAAAGGATGGTTTTAATATGGGGTTGAAGAGCCAGGAAAGCACTAAGCCTTGCTCCTCGCCAGGTGTCAAGTTACTCGGGAGCTTTCAGGTGGAGCTCATTTTCCAAAATGAAATGATAATTTTAAAAAGGGAAAGGGTTTATTTTTCTATTTGAAATCCAAATCAAGCTGTTATTTTTTTTAACAATAAAACAGAAATCCGATTCAATTCTTAATCAAAATAACTAATCTTTTTGCACTGCTAACATGTTGCATATGAATGATATTAGTTAGGAAAAATTATAATAAGTAAAATAAATTAAATTAATATCTTAGAACATAATTTTTGGAGTATGATATGATATAGGCCTAGCATTTAAGCTAAACTAGTCCACTTGTCAACATTATACAGTACTTCTTTAGCTGATTTGTTTGCAAAAGAAACTTAAAACATTGACTCACTGGCTTGCTAAGTGAAGAAAAATATTGAATAATTTAACGATACAACTTCCAAAATATAATAAAATGCAAGAAAATAATCGTCAGGATCACTTTAAATAAATGTATATATATATATATATATATATATATATGTATTACAGTATCAATAGATTAAGTTGTGTTAAAGAATTACACAACATAGTTTAAATAATTATTGAGAGAGGGATTCCCTCAATTTATGAGTGTGAGTTTTGCTCACAATCGTGCCAACTACCAATAATTTTGTATTTAAAATAATCAATCTACAAACTATTATAATGACTAAATACAAAACATAAACAGTAAAGCAATAGGGATACTTAAATATTATATCGAAAACATCTATTTTAACACACGCTTAATTCTTGTAAAACCTGTATTTAAGGTGTAAATCTAAATAATAAAAATATAAATTATCCTGTTAGAACAATTAAATATACTGGGGTAAAACCGTTATTCATTAGTTTAATAAATTCTTTAACCAATTGAACACAAAACGATTGAACGAGTAACCCGTCAATCAGGTTGATTGGAATCTCTTTTTTCTTCCGTAATTTACTTTGTAACAATTACTGATTTTGGCAGCAAGAGACATAGTAAAATTATTGACGGAGAAAAATGGAATTGAGGTTGAGTTTTTGTAATAATATATTTATGTAATATAAATAAATATTTAAATAATTTTAATATATTTAAGTGTAATAACAAAAGCTCTGTTTTATAAGGGTTCAAAATTGTTTCCCCTAAATTCTTTTTAAAGAGAATTCATCTTGCACAATAGAATGTGGCACATCTCTTTGCAATACAGCATAGAAGCGTAATCAGACTTATAACAAAAGAAGCGTTTTTGAACAAGAGGGGAGGAATCTGTGTGAGGACCGCTTTAACGCGTCTGCTTGGTGTGTTGTGGTCAGTTGTAGAGTCGTAATTAACTACTGTTGCCATGGAAGAAGCTGAGCTAAGAAATGGTCATTAAATCTTGCTATAAGTATGCATATTATAAACACATTTCAAAAGCACTATACGTTTCTGATTTATTTTAGAAGTTTGCAAAATATATTTTATAAACACCTGGTATTCCAACCACATGTAATTAACTAATGATTTTAAAGTGAATGTTGTATTATAGTTTAACTGTACCCAGGTATATTTTATGGAGCGGGCGATAACTCATAAAACACTGACAAACACTTTTAGTTTCAGTTCGAAGACACAAACATAAGCATGAAGTACGTAAAATAATTTTTGATTTTCTTTCAGAAAGTGGTTTTTAAATCGTTATATGAAGAATGCGAAGGAAAGTGGCTCTAAATCGCACGTAGGAAAAACATTTCCAAAAATAAAAATGGAAACAATCCCAGAATGATTAACACAACCCTCAGGTTGAAATATTTCTAATCGATGAATTGCTTGATATATGATTGGCATTCTAATAAATTAAACGTCCACGACAAGATATTAATTTCACTTATTTAGCTCCTCATATAGATGTTAGGTCAATCACACTTATATCGGGTATTGTTCGTAAAATATTTACAAAGAATAATTTCCTCTTTTAAGGAAGTCACCATAAGCTGGTGAAATAAATATAAATAGAGTGAAACAGAAAAAAATTATATATTGGTATAAAAATATATATAATTTGATGATAGTCCGACGTTATTTTACTTTAAGACAGTACCTGGGGGCCGAGCTTTGCTCGGGGGAAGGCCAGTCAGTTTGTTTAGATGACTTGTAGTAATATTTCACCACTTCCCCCTACTGATAATCTGATTTCTATAACTCATTTGCCTCTTTTATACAGTTTTAAGGTCCCTCCAGTTGTTATTTATAGCTCAATGTCCCTTTGATTTATTTTAATACTCTATATATGTAATCTTAACTCAAATCTTTTAATCTCTGCTCTCAGGAAACCACATGTTAACAATCATAAACAACATGAGTATTACTTTGACAGTTCCCTGGTTGATTATGAACAGCTGTTACAATTTTTTTGTTTTGATTTGAAACTCCATAGGCCCAATGTTAATTTTTTTAACTTTTCATTTTAGTTTTTTTACATTATTTGATTTTTCCTAGGGATGAGGCCTGTCTAGAACTTATTTTTATCCCAGAAATTAGTTATTTTGAACATTTGAAGGAAATCGTTGGAGCCGTTTTTGAGATCCGTGTCGCAAGCAAGCAAGCAAGCAAACCTTACTCATATTAGAGTATAGGATTTCTTGAAGTCATTCACTTGAATGATTTAGTACACAGAAGGTATTAATACTTAAGTAATATTTTATACGTATTCAGAGAAACTGAATGAATGTTTCTTTTCCGGGTTTCATTTTCTTTATTTCAACTTCTTGTTACTATTTCGTTCCACCGAGATTGTGAGGAGCGGGACTTGGAACCTAATTAAGAAAGTTACGAGTTTGTTAAGCTTTGTCAGCCCCGAGTTTTTCTTATACTCATTAACCTATCTCTTGTACTTCCTACACCTTCTCGAATGTTACAATAGTAAATTTAAATTATGGGTTTTAAATAAACTAACCACTCGCATAATTATGCCAGTGGTTGTGTGTTGATCCTTTTTTCTTGTTACCCAATGTCACTATGGAGTAATATTCTACAATCTACAAATCAGTCGAGGTCAATTCTCAGGTTCGGGTCGGTGGGATTTGTGAGCTGGCACCGTCTGCCAAACGGAGAGTGATGTTGATTAATAATCACCGATATTGATTATCAATATTCTATTAATAGCCACAGTTCAAATCTATATAATATTTTACGAATACAATGTTTATAACTAATATGTAAATACAGTTATTAAATTAAACAAAAGTAATTATGCGATATGAAGTAACACAACTTAAACTTTATTTTGGAATTTAAAATGTTACTATATTTGCATTAGGCTTAGTTGTTATATGAGCTGTAATACACGTACATTACATTTACTTTTATTTACCTTTCCCAAGATATTGCACAGTAACATCGAAAGTAAAACCTAAAGTAGTGTACTAAGCCAAAATATAATAGTTTTATGAGGAATTTTATCCTAAGTTTATAATACGTTACGGATGAGGACCAATATAAAACTATACTTTATCAATTTAGCCTTCACATATCAAACGAGTTCGCACGCAGCACGCTGACGTGAGGGAAGTGAATTTCCATATAAAAAACTATAAAATCTCAAAATCAGTTAAAAACATACATTTATTCCAACTTTTATTCAAATCTGAAAACATTGATTTTTTTGGCTGTTCTGATGCTCCTGGTTCTATTTACCTGCAATGCTGGGAATACAATTTTGCGCATTATAAGGTTAGGAGAGTCAGGCTTTAAAGTAGGCGTGAGGTTGTTGGGGATGATAAAAGTACACCAACAAATGAATAACAGGCTTTTCTAATGTAAAATCCCCATAAGACAACGTACTGTGTTTGGTCGATACACATTTTCTTTAATAACTCGGTAAATATTTATGCTAGAATGACAATGACGAGAGAGGGCTTACAACTTTCGCCTCTCCAATTCCCATCTTTTTACATGCATTAATTTTACATACGGGGCTTTTCTGACCCTTTTTGGGCCCAAAAACTCAAAATTTGAAAAAATAATCCCAAAAAAAAGGGTTTAGAGTTGTCCGATTGTTTTGCCCAACGAACTTGTCTAACTGATTACAGAAAGGAACGTCCCTACCAAATTTGAAGTAAATCGGACAAAAAATGCGACCGCTAGAGTGACATATATATATATATACATATATATGTCTATATATATATATATATAACATTTTGAACGACCCCCCAAAACGTGTTCAGGGGGTCACGTTAGGAACTTCTATGGTGGTCCCGGACTTAAGTTTCACCGTGCGGGTCATGCTAATAGTTCACTTTCCAAAGGAAATTCACTAACAATAACTATTCGCTTACAAGTTAGAACGGAATCATTTCAACGTGATAGCATGGTGATTTCAAACAATACATTACCGAAGGTGAGAAGAGTTGCACAGCATTGCACATAACGTCTCGTACTTACCTGGAAGAAAACAAAAATCAATACTGTTGGCATAAATGTTTAAATTAAAATGTACAAGATATAAAGTAGAAATTATACTCGTTTACACATTACGTACTAGATTTAAAATATTAAAATTAAATAGTTGTTAATATTAATCCAATTAGCGATGAATTATCAGAAATGAAGATTTTATTCATATGAAGATATGAAGATTTTAGTGATGTTTATAGAATTGAGAACGATTATGTTTGTTCCGAGGAGCTCTTATAATGTTGCATATGAGCAAAACGAGCTAAAAAATAGATGCACGGTAACTAATCTTATTTAGTGTTAATGTGTAAAATTATTGTTTAATTTTGAAAACTACCTCCGATTACCCTGTGCCCTTGAATTCTTTATTAGTCTCAAGTGTTTAATTTTAGAACAACAAAAATAAAGTTTGCAGCAAATAATATCTGCACACTTTAGCGAACTAAAAATTATTCGCTCTCTTTTACAACATGCAATGTTTGCAATGCCATCAAGTCCTACATGTTGTTGACATTGAAGTTGATATTAATAAAATGAATATGCGAATTAATTAATTTGAATTGAATTTCAATTTGAGACTGAGATGACGGTCCACAGTAGCGTAATGGAAGTCCACAGGGGCGAGGGGAGTTAAGGTCAGTGAGCAAAGACAACGGAATGCTAAATGGCTCCGGTTACATTCAGTGGCCTTTGGAGCTCGGCTGACCGCAGCCTCGGTCCTCGCCTCGGCTCTGAGGCCAATCAATGTGGCCGAGGCTTTCAGTTGTATTGCCCTCATTAGGACGGCACAGCTGGGGCTGGGTCTAAGGGTGTTGGGGGAGAAGGTTTAGAACTTTTGACTGACACAAATTAAAGGCAAATGTATACTATCTCTATGTTAAAGCAGTTGTTCGATACCATGTATAATTACAACGCGGGATGTAATAAAAAATGTCTTACAACACTTAAGAATATATTTACACTTATACTAATTCACATACAGACGGTAAACATCTATAAAAGATGATTTATATATGTTTACCGTCTGTATGTGAATCATTATAAGTGTAAATATATTCTTAAGTGTTGTAAGACATCTTTTATTACATCCCGTAATTAAATACCCCCGTCGCAGCAAACCTGCAAACTCAGCGAATTTCCAATGAATTATAACATGACACATTAAGCCACTTAACAAGATTCTTAGGAAATATATTCACAAACATTCGATATTTAAAATATTAATTATTCTCCATAAGAATAACATTGGGGATGAGTACGCAGGTTTGCTGCAACAAGGAACACAAAATAATAGGTTTTTATGCAAATATCAATAGAACTCAGCTAAGTGAAGTCATATACCAAGTTTCATCCATATAGATTCATAAATAAGCGTTATATAACATTTTAATTATTTTCCATAAGAATAACATGGGGACCGAGTACCTAGGTTTGCAGCTACGGGAACCATAGGCGAAAAATTGTTTTTTGTGCAAACAACAATAAACCACAACCAGATGAAGCCATATACCAAATTTCGTCAGTTTATGTTCATAAATAAGCGAGATATACAATTTTTCTTTTTCTCCATAAGAATAACATTAGACAACGTACTGTGTTTAGCACTTTCAATATCTCAGTAACCAATTGACGTAGAGCAATGATTAAGATACCAAATTGTTTGTTTTATTATGCTAAATTCAATGGTGAAAATTAAAATTTGATTTTAATAAAAGTTACATGTGAAAACCCCATAAAAACCATTTTTGGGGTACAAAACCCCCCCAAAACCCGTCTTTGGATGGTGCGATTCGTCTGGTTTTCGAACTCGTTCAAATAAATGGTACTTTACACATTTGTACCAAATTTCATTAAGATCGGACCTTTTTTACGAGAGTTATCGTGCTTACGGACATATATATATATATATAAATATATATTATATATATATTTATAAATAAATAAATATATATATATAAATATATGTATATATACATATATAAAAATTTGAACGAATGGTGCTTTTGGCATCTGGAGACCTCAAAATGAAAAGTTATCATGGTCTTGGGCTTAAGTCTTACCATGAGACCAACGGTAATAGCTTCTTCCCTATAGGGGAAATTCGCTAAAACAACACGTAATATGCTAATCAAAAAGTTGTTCATTTACAAATATCAAATACTATGTTTATTCAACTTCAAATTATAATAATAGTTTTAATTAGTATCCCGCACAAACTAACGTGACCATTGAACAATTTGTCTGAGGTAACAACTTTTAAAGGTAAGTCATGAATTTGTACAGGTGTGTCAACAGACACTATAAACAAGTCATCAGTGACAAGGTATAGCAGCGCTGAGTTTACATCGAGCATATCCATCTTAGGAACAACAAATGCAATTATCAAGAATATATTAACATAGTTCAACTAAAGGGAAGTTTGGAAACTGGCTTATCAAACTTGAAATTTAGCTTTGTAGTTGGAACCAAAGTAGCACTTTACAGTGGTACACTTTTACGTTTAGTATCCAGAAAATAACACAATTCTTAATTTAATTTACACCAATTGTCTTAGTCAAAAAGAGTGAAAGTAAAAATATACGATTAACGAAATGTAATCAAAAATGTATAAGAAATCTGTTAAACTATTTGGATGATCCAGCAAACTTATTAGCAATAACTGACACCGTGTTTCTGAACTTGTAATTTATCATTCAACACCTCTTACGATTTCGTTACGTTATTGTAAAGATTTCAAATTGTTATCCATTTTTTCGCATTATATTATTACACTATTTAAATCGTATTCATTGTTATTGTTCTATCAGTTACAACTATTTACACAACTTTAATACAACTTGAAAAATGTCCTGATATGTGCTATAATCCCTTATAAATTATCTCGTTCCCTTAAAACAGAGATTTAATTAAATTTCTTCTGATTATAAAATCTAAGAACACTCAAAATGTTGTAAAACCATTGAATTACCGTACGATGTTTCAAAAAAATATACCATTAGTTTTATTTTTAAAGTTACAGCAGAAATTTAATTAGTTTGGTAGTTTTTTATGACGGGGTCATTCGTTCATTAACTACACAACTAAAAGTACAGTTCAATTACAAAAAAAATAACAAGACACTAGGAGTAACAGTTTGTTGGTATCAGAAATTGATGTCTTATTACAGACAATAAACACCATTAAATTGACAGAAACTAAAAAAATCTGAGCTTTTGCTAGATACTCATTAGTTTTCTGAAATAAGCACTCAAATTAACGTACACAGTTCAACAAAAAATAGGAAGGAGAAATCATGCAATACTGAAGGCAGTGCAGACATTGATTATACATCCTACGGAATACTTATAATTATACTAATACTTATACTTCCGTAGGATGTATAATCAATGGTGCAGAGCACGGTAACTATGGTGCAGGTCAAGTTGCGATAGGCGCCAAAGACTACGCTCATACATTGTGCATACATACACTGCTGTATAAGGGGGAGGGGGAAGAAGGGGTACATGGTGTAGGGGCTTAGGCAGGTGTGAAGTGATAAACACCTGAGTCCTACGTTGGAATATATTACATTACAAGTTATCACAAGTTACAAGTTATCTGCTTTTTAGACAGAATATGTACGTTTACATATGAAAAATCTCACCGATTATAAGTAGGTACCTTTAAAAGGAATAAATAATGTTGATAAAAATATCAGTAATAGAGTTGTAACGATTATGGATAACTAAATGCAACTAGCTTCAGTTTTAATAGATTGTTGAAGGCAACCACTAGGGTACGGAACGGTTAAATCTCGATACAAACCAACATCTTCATTTGAATGTTTGTTTAAAATTAATAAAATGGATTGAAGTCGAGTTTAAAAATACATGGATCTTTTTTTGTGTTTAATATGTGGTATTCTGAAAGTGCACAGTTCCAGACCTCTATAAATGTATATATACATAATATCAAAAACCTAAAAGTATCCGCTTTATTTGTACAATAACTTTTGGTACATGAGTTATTCGTGATATTTAGAAAAATTTGAATGAAAGTTACAAATTATATGTTTTATCGTTTAAAATAAAAGTGTAAATATTGTACAAAGCTGTTTTATATTTTAAAACATTATAACCCACAAAATATTCACTATTTAACAATTATCTGCATAATCATTGCCTTTTAAAAAGAAAAGGATCTCACAAATAACTCAAAATCAAACTCGCTTTTTCGTTTGTCGTTCACACTGACAAACGAAATAGCGAAGACCCAAAATCAAAGTGGACAGATTGGTAGTAAAATAACCTTCCCATTTGGATAAGGGATAATTAACATGCGATAACTGGCTGCGCTCACCCCATGGAAATGATGATATGGTAGATGGCTATTATCTTGTCAACGCACCGGTGACATGCTATTTAGATACTGCATAATTTAGCGCGCGGTTATGTTGGGTTATGGCGGTGTTTACACAACCAATCATGGCTTCGTCCCTTTAGTAACAGACAAGGACCAGTGCATTCAATTTTCCACACATTCTTATAGCTGCTTTTTTCGTTATAAGTTACGGAAGGTGATTTAAAACTGTAAGCATAAATGGTTGTTATTGCGGGTTTATTAAGCCCCTTCCAAGTAAAATAAACGGTATCAGGAAACTGACACATACTTTCTCCCTTTTAGCCCAATTGTAATGAATAAATTACTTTTTATTACCTAAATATAGAAGACAAAGCACGGTCGAATGTACAGAAAATCTTGTAAACAAGTTGTTTTACAAAACATACACCCAAATCCCTGCTTTGGAGGCACTACAGAATCCATTGCTACACTCGTGGTTTTAAGCGGGGAAATTCCCCCTATTCCCCCCCAGGGATATTAAGGGACAACAAATTTAGAATTTCCTCTGTTGGTCAATGCTAACTTGACAAGGATATCCAGTTTGAACCAAATTGATCAATAAATAAGAGAGAAATAGTAATTTTTGTATTCCCCATAAGAATAACATTGGACAACGTACTGCGTTTCCCGCAAACTGAAAATTTCAATTTTCTCCGCAACCAGCAATCGTAGAATAGTAATTAAAAATACTAAATTATTTAGTTTTTTGAGTTTTTTAATGGTGAATATAAAATATTTGTTATATTTATGTTTTTCTATGAAAAATAAAAAAAAACTGAATTTTTGATGTTTCAGGTCCTGTAATTTCTGAACCCGAATTTTTACAGAAATGCGGGTGGTGTCCTTTTGTTGGAGAACTAAAGTTCTACAAACTACTAAAGTTTAATCAAAATCGTTATAGCCGTTTTTGAGAAATTTTGATTTTTCACGTTTTTTGGCGGTTTTTGGGGGATAATTACCCTTAAAAATAAAAAATTCAAAAAAATGAAAAAAAAACCTGGAGATATCGTGGATTAGTACCTACATACCAAATTTCATAAAAATCGGCCCATTGGTTAGGGTTCTAGCTCTGTACACATCCACACACACACACACACACACACACACACACACACACACACACACACACACACACACACACACACACACACACACACACACACACACACACACACACACACACACACACACACACACACACACACACACACACACACACACACACACACACACAGACATCACGTAAAAACCACTTTTTTGGGTTCAGGGAGCACCAAAACGAATATTTCCACTAACAACTCAAATTCGAAAATTTTAACGAAAACAATACTTTCCCCATATACTACGTATAGGGGGAGAAAGTAAAAGGTCGGAATGTCATTCTAGGTGAAATGGTTATTCTAATGTAAGTCTGATAAGTAAGAACGCAGCATTTATTATTTGGGTTTGATGTTGCTAGCAAAAAATTAATATTTAACTTAAAACATTGAGTTATTAAGATGTTCCCACCAACCCTTCGGCTTATAGAGGTAAAATAGCATATTAAAAATAGGAAAGTTAAAGGGGAATGACAAAACTTATCAAGGAATTTGATTTATTGAGGTTCCACTGTAGAAGTAATCACTCTTAAAGATATTCATCGCTGTGATTCGTCATTTTTATTTTCTCGTTTCGTTGTTTGACACTGACAGTTTTGAAACATAAGGAGGTGACGGCGTAGCTTTGAAGCCCCGAGAAGCAGTTTCTGATTTCAAAGACCGCAGACCACAGCTGGGATAGCATGACACCCGGCGGCATTCTCGGGCCTGTATGACGAATATTTTACAGCGTTATATATATATTTTGAAATATTTTATCGTTTTCTTGGAATAGACTTATCTCAATTGTAAAATAAACGGTATCAGGAAACTGACACATACTTTCCCCCTTTTAGCCAAATTTTAATGAAATTTTTTTTATTTAGGCCTACTAAATATAGAATATGAAGTACAGATAAATGTACAGAAATTTGTCTAAAATAGTTGTTTCCAGAAATATCCACCCAAATCCCTTTTTGGGAGGCACTATAGAGTCCGTTGCCACACACAGTGGTTTTTAGAGGGGAAATGCCCCCTTGTCCCCCCCAGGGTTAAATGGCAACATATTTCGAACATCCTCTGTTGGTCAATGCTAACTTGACCTGCATATCAAGTTTTAATGAAATTGATCAGTAAATAAGACAGAAATAGTAATTTTTGTATTCCCCATAAGAATAACATTGGACAACGTACTGCGTTTACCGCTAAATGAACATTTCAATTTTCTCCACAACTAGCAGTCGTAGAATAGTAATTCAAAATACTAATTTATTTAGTTTGTTGAGCTCTTTTTAATGATGAATAGTAATCTTTTTAAACATTTATGAATTTTTATGAAAAATCCAAAAAAACTGAATTTTGGATGTTTTAAGTCTTGTAATTTCTGAACCCAAATTTTTCCAGAAATGCGGGAGGTGTCATTTTGTTGTAAACCTAAAGCTCTACAAACGACTGAAGTTTAATCAAAATCGTTATAGCCGTTTTTGAGAAATTTGGATTTTACATGTTATTTGGCGATTTTTGGGGGATAATTACCCTTAAAAATCAAAAATTCAAAAAATGAAAAAACGCCTGGAGATATCGAGGATTAGTACCTACATACCAAATTTCGTAAACATCGGTCCATTGGTTAGGGCTCTAGCTCTGTACACATCCACACAGACACACGCACACGCACACGCACACGCACACACACACACACAAGCACACACACACACACACACACACACACACGCACACGCACAGGCACACACACACACACACACACACACACACACACACACACACACACACACACACACACACACACACACACAGGCAGACATCACGTAAAAACCACTTTTTTGGGTTCAGGGAGCACCAAAACGAATATTTCCACTAACAACTCAAATTCGAAAATTCTGACGAAAACAATACTTTCTCCATATACTACGTATAGGGGGAGAAAGTAAAATAACCACAAAATCTATAATTAGCTTATGTTTTACATATCAAGAAATGTAAAAATTAAATGTTTATGTTTACGTATTGCAGAAATATTTTAAGATTATTCTTATTACCTTAAATTTGTAGTCGTGCACTTGTTTGCAATATTTTTAAAATTTTATTTGGTTACTTTTCTAAGATTTATGTTTAAGATTTAGGTGGGGTATTATCTTTTTTATTAGGAGGGGTTTGCTATTGATTTCAATTTCAATACACTTAACCAATTTTACTTGTATTAATCGTACAAAATGACTGTCCTGTCACAATTTATTTGGTTAAGTATATAACACAGAAACTACGTACTAAAGATTTTTGGTATAAATTTGACTAGGAGTTATAGTTTGTACTTTATTAGTTTATGATATAATTTCTTTGTTAATGACAAATTAATTCAAAATTACAGGGCTGTTTAATTAAACAAAATACAGGTTATTGAATACAAAATATAATAATCATATGAATATTTGTTTTAATATCTAAAATAGTATGTCTTCATAGACCTTTACGTTCAATGTGTAATAATTCCAAATTTGTTAATCTAGTTTAAATGAAACTGTTTATTAAATCCATTGAATGTTATATTTCAACTTACATCTTTATTGTAATGTTTATCCTATTAGCGTATTTCCTCTATAGGGAAGAAGCTATTCCCGTAGGTCTCATGGTAAGATTTAAAGAGGCGGCAGGAGTCAAGCCGGCCGCTCACTGGTCTACTCCGCGCTTTACAATGGGAGGGGAACAATAAATGTGAAAAATAATTAGAACTGATTAACCGATTGTTAAATTGTGTTGGTCATATTATTTAGTACCACCGTACGCACAAATATATATATATATATTAAGTTGAGAAAAACGTGCTTGTTATAATTTATTATAATAATAAATCAAATAAGAAATCTATTTCTCCATAAGAATTTCGTAATATTAAAAAACACACCAAACTAATTCAATTCCAATTGCATACACAATTATAAAAAATACTTTTAAAATATATCTCCTTAAACCTTGGAATTGTGACATCAATTAAACCGATTGATATTCCCAAAAAACCTAGTTCAAGTTGTTTTATTTTTTTATTTGAAAATCCTGTTGCAAGTTGTGTAGACAGCCGATCGCAGGGCGCAGTAGTTCAGGGTTTATCCCCTAGGTTCCTTCGCCGGCCGTCGGTGTTGGCAAGGCAGATTGCAAAGACGCAAAGGATTAGCTTTCCGCGTTGTGTCTTGTGACTAGTGAGAAGACGATTTTGTTTTATCTACTTTTGATATTTTTTTTAAGTGACATGGGACATTTGAAAATGTTTCCCTCCAGGAGGAAGAAAATAAGAATTGTTGCTTGTTACGAGCTCACTGCTACATACGAGCAGTAATAATTAATAACTCGTATAATAATTAAATTACTCAAACACATTCTGAATAGGCGCTTCGTATTAAGTTTGCTTTATAGTAGTACAATATGTGTTGAATACCAATTATATGTATAAGCTTCATATTTTATTAGTATACTAATTATATCAGGGGATTAAAATACCCCAGTCGAAGCAAAAATGCATACTCAGCGAATTTCCAATGGAGATATAAATGTCTTATAATACAAAGCCACTTACCAAGTTTCATAAAAATATATTCACAAATAACCAATATGTACAATTTTAATTATTCTCCTTAAGAATAACATTGGGGCTGAGTACGCAGGTTCGCTGCGTCAAGGAACACAAAAATGGATTTTATGCTAATATCAATATCACTCAACTAGGTGAAGTCATATACCAGTTTGTATTAATTTATGTTCTTAATTAAGGGAGACATAGCATTTAATTATTATCTATGAGAATAACATGGGGCTAAGTACGCAGGTTTGCTGCTATAGGAGCCTTTGGCAAAAAATAGTTTTTTTGAGAAATATCATTAGACCACAACCAGATGAAGCCGTATACCAAATTTTGTCAGTATACGTTCATAAATAAGCGAGATATAAAATTATTCTTTTCCTCCATAAGAATAGCATTAGACAACGTACTGTGTTTAGCATTTTCAATCTCGGTAACCAATTGACGTAGAGGAATGATCAAAATACCAAATTTTGTGTTCTTTTTTAAGCTGAATCCAATGGTAAAAATTTTAAAATTTCAAAAAGTATATGTAGAACATTAAAAAAAAAACACATTTTTCGGGTACAAACCCCCCCAAATACCGCTTTAGATTGAGCGATCTGGCTGGTTTTAGAACATAAAGTCATAAATGTTGCTTTAAACGTGTATACCAAATTTCATCAAAATCGGATCATTTTGACTAGAGTTATCGTGCTCACGGACACATCCATATATATATAAATTTCGAACGAATGGTGTTTTTGGGGTCTGGGGACCTCAAAACGAAAAGTTATCATGGTCCTGGGCCTAGGTTTTACCATCCCGACTACGGTAATTGCTTCTTCCCTACAGGGAAAATTCGCTAAAACAGTAACACACTGCCATGAGAGAATACCAATTCATTTACTAATATCGTTGCATTAAAACCCCGCTTAGCCAGAAAAATGGGGACGGATATCCCATTTTGTCGGATGATTATCCGACAAAATGGGATATCCGTCGATTGACTGTAGATATTTATAGGTTGATTTCAGTAGAATACGCATAAATCTTGGAGTTTTCCCAACGTAAGTTTAATAATTTATGATATATTTTCAAATATACATTAAAAAGGCTATTTCTTGAGGAAATCAAAAATCACTTCAACTTCAACCGGTAAATTGCACTAAGTAACCACAACAGTAACTACGTTTTCACTACATGCAGGTGCGAGAGTTCACGGTACACTGATCCTTTTCTTTAACACTATATGGGAATGCGGAAAATGCAATATGGGTCAACCCTCTACTCCCTCGTGGGCGGATCAGGTATGTGGCAAAACCAGCGAGGTAAAAACCATGGAGGGCTCGCGCAAACAGTCAGGATGGACCAAAATTCGGTCCGGCGGAGCTCAAATCAAATCAAATCATTTATTCATCATGATCAGTTTACATAATATTGAGCTATGCTCAAGTAAAACATATGATTTTGCATGTGGTACACAAGCACAATATAAATAAAACATTATTACAACTAAACAAAAATAATACAAAATTAAAAAGAACTTATTAAAGTAAATGAAGCATTCAATATTATCCTAATTAAGAATATTAACAATTTTTATAACTTGATTATTTATGAATATATGTTGAAAATTTGGGATATGGCTTCACGTAGTACTTGTATATTGATATTTTCACAAACTATAATTTTTGTTGATTGTCCCCGTAGCAGCAAACCTGCGTACTCAGCCCTGGAGAATAAGTAAAGTTGTATATCTCCCTTAGTTATTATCATAATTTTAATCATAATCATAACCTGGTTAATTTGTATTGATTATTGCATAAAATACATTTCTTATCTTTCTTGCTGCAGCAAACCTGCATACTCAGCCTTCAATGTTATTCTTATGGAGAATAAATAAAATGCTATATATCACCTATTTATTCATACATTTTTATGAAACTTGGTGAGTGGCTGTATGTGGTCGTGAGAAACATATATATGCATTGAAAACGCTGAGTACGAAGGTTTGCTGCGACGGGGGTATATACTAATACTATTATTTACTGGGTTTTGTGTAACTGTTTTTAAAAAAGTATTGAATTATAAAACTATCTATACATATATAAGTTAGCTAGAGAAAAATATTGCTATCGAGAAGGTATTAAACATTTCAGAGCATAATCATGTTATGAAAGTTCTAAAAGCGTGGCAGATGCTGAATAAGTGTCGAGATAGTTGAATCCCCTGAAGTTGCACAACACGATGTTTAGTTTGGCGAAGCTTGCATCTAACGCAGACGACTGTAGGCAGACTTTTGCTGAGCTTTGTACAAACTTTTAATAAACTGCAGTTGCCTCTAGGTAGAAACGAAAAGTTGAAATATATTTTGAAAATCTGCATTTACTTATTTCAATCTCTTTTGTTTATGATATTAACCAATTAACATAATGTCTTTTTATCATAAACTACTCTAATTATAATTTTGCATCGTTTCACATTTGTTGACAAAGAAGCAAAAGTAACAAATCGATTAAATCTTAATGTTGCCTACGTTTACAGTTCGAAGTCAAGGTAAGAATTAATGAGCTAACGTTGTGTCGGATATAAAATCAAAGTAAGTTACTTAAATCATGTTAGACAAAAAAATAAAAATAGGAAAGAGGTAAAATTTGAAAAATTAAATTGTGACTGTGACTGGTCGAAATCGACAGCCTTGTACCATCTTCTATATATGTTTACCGTTTTATAAGTGAATACAGAATAAGCGTAAATATATTGTGTTTTATATTGTGTATATTGTGTAAATATATAAGTGTTGTAAGACGTATTTTATTACTTAACATAAAATTAAATTGACCGATCCCATTCAAAGAGAAATAAAAAACTTTTTGAATATTAAAATCCCCATATCAGTTTCGAAGAAGAACAGTTCAAAGCGGCGCGGTTTGTCGCCTCTGTTTTATTGATGGTTCTCTAATCAGACATCTGAACATTACAAAGAAGTGTTGTACAGTGTGAAGGCACGAGGAGGGGAGGCGTGTTTGTGGACCACTCCACTGGAGCTATGTAGAAGTGGTCACGTGGCATGAGTCATTAGACTTAGGAAACTTATTGTGCTCAGGGATGCAACAAAATTTAGTATAGTTAAAGAATAACATAGTATGATGGAAATGTAGCTAATTGAGATAGTCAAATGGTTTATTTAAAAAAAGGAGTTCGCACGCAGCATGCTAACATGAGAGAAGCGAATTCCCGCATAAAAACGTTGTTAAAGCATGGATGTATTCCAACTTTTATTGAAATCCGAAAACATTTGATATTTTTGCTGTTCTGATGCTCCTGGTTCTATTTGTCTGCAATGCTGGGACAACAATGTGTAACATTATTATAAGGTTAGTCCATTCCGGATTAAAAGTAGGCAAGTGGATACGAGGATGATAAATCTACACCGTCATATGAATAACAGCCTTTTCTAATGTAAAAACCCCATAAGACAACGTACACGTGTGTATACGTGTAGTCAATACACACTTTCTTTAGTAACTCGGTAAATATGTGATAGTATGATGAGAGAGCATTAAATTTTGGCTTTATAAACTATATCATTTTATTTAAATTTATTTCACATCCGGGGATTTTTCGAACCTTTTTAGGCCACAAATGTTAGTATTAAAATGCCAAAGTTTGGGGTTAGAAGTTTCCAATTGATTTCCCCCGGTTCTTTTTCATAGCACACTTTAACAAATTTTCTACCGATAATACTAACTAATAACTATATAAACTACATGCATGCGGTGTTTTAACTTGGTTCGACATTGTTAACGATCTATTTGACTTTTCGGCCGAAATCGTTTATTCAATTTAACTTGCCACTCTTCATTTACGGTTCATTGGTCCACCCACAAGCCTATGGATCGCTTTAAATTTGAGAACGTTAGTACATGGAGTCCCTGTGGTACATTTACAATTAAAGTAACGGTATTAAACTATTCTTAAAACATACTTCTTAAATATATTGAAAACAATAACTACAAAAAACACTTGAAAATTACACTTAAACATCTTTTAAATAACGGAAGTACGATTTGGTTAGAAAAACACCAACAATTCAGACACTTTCCAAGTAGTATTCCTGTTTTTAGCAAATTTCTCCTATAGGAGTAGAGGAGAAACACCGTTTTAGGGCCGTAATCGGCGCTTTTTTCCCATGTTATTCTTATGGGGATCAGTTTTTGGACCGACGCCCGATCCCGCCTTACACAAGTTTCCTTGTTAGCCTATACTAACATCCAACCCTTGCCTATATTAAATATATTTTCCCAATCCCCATCCCTCCTCTATATTTTTAAAAATTAATTTTCAAATTCAGGCTAAAAAACTATCTTTAGTGTTTATAGTCCGATTTGTCTGCAATTTGGATATGTTACTGTCCTAGGCAAGTGTTTTAATAAATTCCACTTACATTTCCCAAATTCACTATAACGGTCAAATTAAAAAATATTTTTGAAAAATACTATAGTGCCAATTGCCAACTTCTTTATTTACTGCCCGATTTATTTAAAATTTGGATACGTTATTGACCTAGGCAAGTGTTTTAATAAATTCCACTTACATATCCCAAATTCACTATTACGGTTAAATTAAAAAATATTTTTGAAAAATACTACCAATTGCCAACTTCTTTATTTACTGCCCGATTTATTTAAAATTTGGATACGTTATTGACCTAGGCCAGTGTTTTAATAAATTCCACTTACATATCCCAAATTCACTATTACGGTCAAATAAAAAAATATTTTTGAAAAATACTGCCAATTGCCAACTTCTTTATTTACTGTCTGATTTGTTTAAAATTTAGATATGTTATTGTCCTAGGCAAGTGTTTTAATAAATTCCACTTACATTTCCCAAATTCACTATTACGGTCAAATTAAAAAATATTTTTGAAAAATACAGCCAATTGCCAACTTCTTTATTTACTGTCCGATTTGTTTAAAATTTAGATATGTTATTGTTATAGGCAAGTGTTTTAATAAATTAGCCTTACATTTCCCAAATTCACTATTACAGTCAAATTAAAAAATATTTTTGAAAAATACTGCCAATTGCCAACTTCTTTATTTACTGTCCGATTTGTTTAAAATTTGGATATGTTATTGTTGTAGGCTAGTGTATATGCACAATCCACATTTTACAAATATTGCGGTTAAATTTTAAAAAATTTGGAAAAATACTGCCAATTGGCAACTTCTTTATTTATGGTCTGATTTGTTTAAAATTTATATATGTCATTATTCTAGGCTAGTGTATATGTACCATCCACATTTGACAAATTAACTATAATGGTCAAATTTAAAAAATATTTTGAAAAATATACTAACAATTTCAAACTTCTTTATTTACTGTCTGATTTATTTTCGGATATGTTATAGCTCTTATATAGGTAACAAGACCACACTACCACACGTTCCACTAACCCCTATAATACAGTATTTTGTCTTTTTTGTTTGTTTATTTTGCTGTAATCCCAAAACTGACTCTGCTGTTTATTGTCCGATTTGCCTACACTTTGGATATTGTCCTAAGCATTTATTGTCTGATTTATTTTTGGATATGTTATAGCCCCCAACTATTATATCTAAAATTACAATATTATTTCCACCTATAATACAGTTGATGTGTTGTTTGTTTTGCCGCAACCTAAAAACTAACATTGGTATTTGTGTTTTTACAAAACTATATTTTGTAAATTACTACCAATAACTCCTTTATTTACTTTTCGACTTGTTATATCCCCTTATATCTAAATTTACCATATATTTTTTCCCTTTTAGTGCTGTTTTGTCGTAACCAAACTTTGGATATGACTGCAATATATTACTGGCCATTGCATAAGTAAATACCCCATTTCCAAATTCACTATTACGGTTGGATTAAAAAAAATAAATACAAGCTTATTATATACATCCAGCTGATAAGTAATATATATCTACAAAATATTTATGGTCAGAACTGCCTAAATTTTGGATATGTTTTAAGCCAATGCGATAACAAAAATAAATTTTTAAAACCCAAAACAACTAAACACAAAACACTAATCTTTCTTTGTGCTTGTTTGGAGTAGTCTTTATTTTATCCAACTTAATTTTAATTTTGTAGTTAAAATCAAACTTCCCACATTCTAGCTCCCTTTCCAGCCAGTGGTTGGAGACATAAAGGTTACGAATATTTTCAAACTGTACAATATATCTTTTTCTACCCCTATGTTGGACTTGTTTAATAGCGCTTATTAATAATCCCGCACCATATTCCAAATCCTCCAGTCTACTACATTCTTTAAATTTAACATTGCCTTTAATATCTTGCATCTCTATGTCTTCTTGTCCAACATCATCCCACTCATTGTTACGGAAACTTAGGTTTTCTATTTTTGGAAAGGAATTGCCATAAAATGTTGCGGTTCCGTTAGTGTTAAAGCTTGCAAGTGGCTCGTTGGTAGGTAGATAAATAATGTACAAATCACCACTGTATGGCAACACGCTATAACCTTGCCTATTCTTATTTATCTCTATAAATACAGTTTTACAGACACCTTTAACATAGTATACACCCCTCCGTCCATCCTTTTCTGCCAACACTCCCACAAACTTGTTGTTTACTACAAACGCATACACTATATAATGTCCATAATGCTCTAGATCCTCCCAACGTCGCAGGAAGTAATCTTTTAATTTATCCTCTCTTTCCCTTCTTTCTTGTTCTTTAGCCAACTGTGCTTTGTATTCCTCTGCAACAGTATTTTCCACATATTCCAATTTACGCTTATTACTGTCAATGTCTTCTAATTCCAATTTCCTCTTTTTGGAACAACTCTCTAAGAAAGGCTTGGAAAGTGGCTCTATTTCTTTAATAGTGTATGGGTACAGTTTATTGGTCCGGCTTCTTAAAACGTAGGGAGTAAGGTTAGGACTTTCCACTAAGCCTAATTCTTCTAAATTGATGTGTTTAGGTATAGTGGAGAAAGGTGTATTTGATTTTGTAAAACATGTGCCCCCAGATTTGATGTAACACTTATGCTTTACACTTATGGCATCAGGAAACTCCTCTATTACCTCTACATAGTTAGTTGGTAAACAGTTAAAGCTAAATGCAGATAGAGCATACTTTATTAACTTTTCCCTTTGTGTACTATCTTTTGGCAGTTTTAGTTGTACTCCAGTTATCTTCTTCGTATTACTATTACCCCAATATGCGTATTGTAATAAATCGTTAAACACTAAACAACAACTGTTTTGTAATTGATTGGCAACTTTCACCCACATCTTATGCAGAGGTACAGCATAGAATGGAGCATTTTGAAAGTACCGTTTGTTGTCTTCTATTAGACTTAAACAATCTCTTAAAGGTTCAAACCCTTTACCAAAACCTCTACAATAGTTATAGATTGTTGCCTCTAACCTTGTTATTCCATTCTCTCTAGCTAGTTTAGACGAGAACGTTTCTTTTAGTCTCGCATCTGGACAGTTTACAAAGTTTATTATATGGTTTCCTATACTTTTAATTACTCCAGGGCTTGTAATCTGGCATATAAATTTATTATATATTTTTACCCTGCTATTTACATTAAACCATGTTAAACAATCTTTACTAACATTATCTACAATAACATTATATCCATTCTTGTACGCCCCTTGGTAGCAAAAGTTAAAGTTTTCTGTAAGATATTGGCACATTTCCTCTTTATTAAATATTCCAGCCAAATCTAGTGTTATATCGAAATCCATAAGATAGTACATTTCTTTTTCCAGATCTTGCAGTATCTTTGGAAGATCTTCCAACAAATCCTTAATTTTAACATTTGCAAGCTCTATTTTATAGGGAATTGCTATAGGATCATCATACTTTTGTTTAATTTGGTCAATTTCTTTCTTTATTATTTGTAACACACCCTCGCTTTGGACCCCAGAGGACCTCTCCAAGGAGAATGGTAGTTTGGCCACAACACCATGTCGAGCTAAAGAGAACTTTTTAAATATTCCTCGTAAGTAGCTATTAAACGAGCCACATATTTCCTTCTTAACTTTAAATTTATTCCGAACGTCCCCATCACAATCCGTAACATTGGTTATCTTAACTAACATTATGTTATCACAAAACGCATCCGTTATAGATGTTAAGTTATTTAATTTTGGTTCGCCCTCGCAATAGTTTATATTACCTATGTCTGTAAGAAGGTTATTATTACGTAGATTTTCTAATAAAAACCATATACCGAATCTTTCGTTAGTAGGTTTAATACAATTTCCCAATAAATGGCTAACAGAGTACATTTCTTTTATACAAAAAAGTAGCGGAAACATGTAAACAGGACAGATATAATTACACTATAGGCATATAGAGGTTGTAAATATATGGATATTGTATATAAACATAGGCGAGTGGTAAGTGTAACATGTAAGTGGACACCCACATGCAAATATGGAATACCCACTATTAATATAATTCCAAATTCGACTAAATAGTCTCAATATAATTAACATATTAACTAACTGTGCCATCCCGCATTAGTACCCAAATTGTCGAAATTCTATAATTCTATTCTTAGTCCTTGGATAGTATTAGGTTTTGTACTATTAAACCCTACATTCTTATCCTGTGCAGTAGAGTAATATATGTATTTAATACAGATACGCACATTCTACAAGACCTATACATAGATCTGTTGTATAAGCAGCAGAATAGACGTCTCATTGTGTTGTTGTAAAGTAAAACATAAATGTAAATTGTGCTGGATACAACCGGCCAGATATTAGACAGGAAATGTGTTGGAAGTGTATTGCCAAATAGTAAGACAAACACCACATAGTGCAGCATGTAATCAATCCATTACTATTTAGACAAATGTATAAGGTCAGTATTGGTACAACATCCGATATATTACCTACTTGCAAGCTTTAACACTAACGGAACCGCAACATTTTATGGCAATTCCTTTCCAAAAATAGAAAACCTAAGTTTCCGTAACAATGAGTGGGATGATGTTGGACAAGAAGACATAGAGATGCAAGATATTAAAGGCAATGTTAAATTTAAAGAATGTAGTAGACTGGAGGATTTGGAATATGGTGCGGGATTATTAATAAGCGCTATTAAACAAGTCCAACATAGGGGTAGAAAAAGATATATTGTACAGTTTGAAAATATTCGTAACCTTTATGTCTCCAACCACTGGCTGGAAAGGGAGCTAGAATGTGGGAAGTTTGATTTTAACTACAAAATTAAAATTAAGTTGGATAAAATAAAGACTACTCCAAACAAGCACAAAGAAAGATTAGTGTTTTGTGTTTAGTTGTTTTGGGTTTTAAAAATTTATTTTTGTTATCGCATTGGCTTAAAACATATCCAAAATTTAGGCAGTTCTGACCATAAATATTTTGTAGATATATATTACTTATCAGCTGGATGTATATAATAAGCTTGTATTTATTTTTTTTAATCCAACCGTAATAGTGAATTTGGAAATGGGGTATTTACTTATGCAATGGCCAGTAATATATTGCAGTCATATCCAAAGTTTGGTTACGACAAAACAGCACTAAAAGGGAAAAAATATATGGTAAATTTAGATATAAGGGGATATAACAAGTCGAAAAGTAAATAAAGGAGTTATTGGTAGTAATTTACAAAATATAGTTTTGTAAAAACACAAATACCAATGTTAGTTTTTAGGTTGCGGCAAAACAAACAACACATCAACTGTATTATAGGTGGAAATAATATTGTAATTTTAGATATAATAGTTGGGGGCTATAACATATCCAAAAATAAATCAGACAATAAATGCTTAGGACAATATCCAAAGTGTAGGCAAATCGGACAATAAACAGCAGAGTCAGTTTTGGGATTACAGCAAAATAAACAAACAAAAAAGACAAAATACTGTATTATAGGGGTTAGTGGAACGTGTGGTAGTGTGGTCTTGTTACCTATATAAGAGCTATAACATATCCGAAAATAAATCAGACAGTAAATAAAGAAGTTTGAAATTGTTAGTATATTTTTCAAAATATTTTTTAAATTTGACCATTATAGTTAATTTGTCAAATGTGGATGGTACATATACACTAGCCTAGAATAATGACATATATAAATTTTAAACAAATCAGACCATAAATAAAGAAGTTGCCAATTGGCAGTATTTTTCCAAATTTTTTAAAATTTAACCGCAATATTTGTAAAATGTGGATTGTGCATATACACTAGCCTACAACAATAACATATCCAAATTTTAAACAAATCGGACAGTAAATAAAGAAGTTGGCAATTGGCAGTATTTTTCAAAAATATTTTTTAATTTGACTGTAATAGTGAATTTGGGAAATGTAAGGCTAATTTATTAAAACACTTGCCTATAACAATAACATATCTAAATTTTAAACAAATCGGACAGTAAATAAAGAAGTTGGCAATTGGCTGTATTTTTCAAAAATATTTTTTAATTTGACCGTAATAGTGAATTTGGGAAATGTAAGTGGAATTTATTAAAACACTTGCCTAGGACAATAACATATCTAAATTTTAAACAAATCAGACAGTAAATAAAGAAGTTGGCAATTGGCAGTATTTTTCAAAAATATTTTTTTATTTGACCGTAATAGTGAATTTGGGATATGTAAGTGGAATTTATTAAAACACTGGCCTAGGTCAATAACGTATCCAAATTTTAAATAAATCGGGCAGTAAATAAAGAAGTTGGCAATTGGTAGTATTTTTCAAAAATATTTTTTAATTTAACCGTAATAGTGAATTTGGGATATGTAAGTGGAATTTATTAAAACACTTGCCTAGGTCAATAACGTATCCAAATTTTAAATAAATCGGGCAGTAAATAAAGAAGTTGGCAATTGGCACTATAGTATTTTTCAAAAATATTTTTTAATTTGACCGTTATAGTGAATTTGGGAAATGTAAGTGGAATTTATTAAAACACTTGCCTAGGACAGTAACATATCCAAATTGCAGACAAATCGGACTATAAACACTAAAGATAGTTTTTTAGCCTGAATTTGAAAATTAATTTTTAAAAATATAGAGGAGGGATGGGGATTGGGAAAATATATTTAATATAGGCAAGGGTTGGATGTTAGTATAGGCTAACAAGGAAACTTGTGTAAGGCGGGATCGGGCGTCGGTCCAAAAACTGATCCCCATAAGAATAACATGGGAAAAAAGCGCCGATTACGGCCCTAAAACGGTGTTTCTCCTCTACTTATAGGGAAGAAGCTATTACTGTAGTCGGCATGGTAAGACCTAGGCCCGGGACCATGATAACTTTTCGTTTTGAGGTCCCCAGATGCCAAAAACACCATTCGTTCAAAACTGTATACATATATACAAATACGTCCTCAGCCCCCATGTTATTCTTATGGAGAATAAGTAACGTGTTATCTCCCTTAATTATGAACATAAATTAATACAATTTGGTATGTGGCTTTACCTACTTAAGTTATATTGATATTTGTATAAAACCCCATTTTTTGTGTTCCTTGCTTCAGCAAACCTGCGTACTAAGCCGCCATTTTATTCTTATGGAGAATAATTAAAATGTCATAAATCGTTTATTCATGAATGTATATTGATGAAACTTGGTATGTGGCTTTATGAGGTATTCAGATCATATATATCCATTGGAAATTCGCTGAGAACGCAGGGTTCTGCTACGGGGATATTTTGTTTTAATACACCCTCACTGGCTATTACTATTTATTAATTAAATACTCCATGTAACTGATCAAACAGTTATATAACTTTAGAGTTTAAAACGTATATCTAACTATATTTACTTTCAACTTTAAACTTTTAGGAAGTTAATCGATGTGGTGCCCTAATGGCTAAAATGCCTAAATTGTAATGTAATCTGATACGGTCAATACCTTGTTGTTTGAAAATTTGTATGTTTTTTGAACTTCTAAAATAAAATCCCAATTTTTAATATTACAGTGTGATATTACAGTAACAAGAGATTGCCTACTTGTTAGTCAACAACATCCTCAAGACGTTATTTATGTGTTCATAGTTAAGATTTAATGGTGTTTGTAAGTTTCGAGATCAAAAACAAATTGTTTCGTTATTGTGATTTAAAACTGACTTTGTATACAGTGAATATTTAATTGCCACTAAATTCAATTTGAGATCAAATCAACTTTGTACATGGTTAAATTAAACTTAAACGTATCTTTAAACATAATTACAATATTTTATCGGCCTGACAATTCCGTGATGAACACGGGAAGTGAATCCCACATACAGTCTACCAAGATATTGGGCTAATTACAAAACCATATTATTGTTACGTACTAGTAACTTTACCTATCTTTTCAGAAAGTACCAATTAATTTGAGTAATATCTTTATAATAACTCCAGGATACGGACTTAAAGACAACACTTTTTCCATTAGGCCCTTTACATTGGAGGTCAACATTTAATGTCTGGTTTGTCTGGTAATGTCTCAGAAGGGCGTCAGTTTCAGTTTCAGTTTCAGAAGGGCGGGTGAGCTAATATCCTTAGGTTTCAGTGATTAAACAGCATCACTTCCACCTTGGAAACCACATGCGATTTCTTCAGATGTGAAAATTTAATTTTAGGGCAACACCAGACAAAATAATTGTACTATCATAATAAACTATAAATGTATCGAATGATGTAAATAAATTCTGTTGTACATGTACTTTCTTTACTTTGAAATTTTAATGTTCAAGTTTATATTAATAAAAAAATGTGAGGAATAATAATTTAAAAATTTAAGTGTTACTGTATAGGCTACTGTGCCATAAATAATCTTGGATATTTTAATCAATGAAAAGGTTCAGCTAAAAGACGTAATTAATCAATTTATCGTGAATAAAAACCTCTGTGTGTCATATTAAGGGTTACTAGTAAACCCGTGGCTCGAAATCGAGCAATATTTCGTTTTGATGAGCATGAATTTTAACAATGTTATCTGTATCGCTAATTCAGTCCTTCTTGCCTTAGACTATTAATAGATGGGCGTGTAGCAACTCAGGTTTTTGAAATTCCGATTATGTATAAATGTGCCGAATCTTTTCTAAATACAGTACCTATATGAAAACTCATTATTTTCCAAAACTCATTTTTTATTTCTTTTTACTTGATATTGGCTATTTTGCTGTAAATACTCTCAGGTCTACAATGTGCCAACTCTCTATATTCTGGGTTTTGAACAATTTTAACACATTTTGGGTAAAATTCCATTGTAAAACTTTCACAAAATTCATGGCATGCTAATTTTGGTTCACATTTTATGCAGACTCTGAAAATAAGGATGGGATCAATTATTGTCTTCCAAGACGTTAGTTCTGATTCTCAACTTGATACATCTGACTGACATATTCTGATAAAGATCTGCTTGAAGCTACTTTGGTGGTTTACCAATAATCTAATCTTATTCCCTTAAACCAAACCTATGAAAGGCAAAACCCTCTCTCACTGACTGACTGACTCACTCACTCACCTCATATCACGAATTCTCATACTTACCATTTACCTATAGAGTTTAAATTTTGTACACTGATTCTTTAAGCATGAAATAGGAAAACTAAATGGTTTTCATCATGATCTGACCTTAGGGCTCCACCAGAGACCCCGACAAAGTTCCCATGTATTCCTTATAGACATGAGCTACCTGAGGAGGGGCCGAGCTTTGCTCGGGGGAAGGCCAGTCAGTTTGTTTAGATGACTTGGAGTAATATTTCACCACTTCCCCATACTGATAATCGGATTTGTATAACTCATTTGCCTATTTTCTACATTTTTAAGGTCACTCCAGTTTTTTATTTATAGCTCAATGTCCCTTTGATTTATTTTACTGCTTTATATATGCAATATTCACTCAAATCTTTTAATATATGCTCTCAGGAAACCACATGTTAATAATCATAAACAACACGAGTATTACTTTGACAGTCCATTGATTGATTATAAACAGCTGTTATAATTCTTTGGTTTTGAACTCCTGTGACGCTAAGCGTCACGCTATTTTTATATAGTGTAGGCGACCTGCATAACCGCACCAAACGCCAGCATAACCGGCGTTGAGCCAGCTGATTCTAAAACCGTTAGTGGCGGTTCGCGGCGGCGTCTCTCCCTCTCTTCCCTCTACACCAGCGACCGGAAAGGACCCCTCCCGCTCAACTGGTTCTGAAAATATCTCCAGTTTACTTAAGTATCGTAATTTTAACTAGTTCTTAGTTTCAGAAATGGTAGGCTAGCCAGCAATCGGAGGGGCAATCCCTTTTGGGACCCCCCAACCATCTGATTATGCAGGAATTGTAAATTGGTCGAGGTTTCGGCTCGACCACATGTCAGGTTTCAGATTGCCTTTTTAGATTCAGGCCTTTCCTCTACTCAGAAGACAATTATTAATTAACTATCATTGCTTGGATTCAGGAACTTAGTTAATCATATTTTATCCAATACAGTTATCAGTTTACCAGGTTTAGGCACTTGTAACAATTTCACTATTAGGTCTGGAAGGATATTTATTAATTATTAATAGTTTAACCCATCATCAGAGCTGGCTGGTATAGCATACTGGTTTGGTAAAGATCCATAGGTCTCTGGACACCCAGTCACGTTTTCCAACCCCCAATTAGTTTTTTAGTACTTATTAGCACCACATGGCTTGGCCAGACCTTGGCCTGCCTAATTGGTTGGCTAGTCCTAAATTAGCCAAGCCAGTAGCAGAGTCAGCACGCCAAGATCCCGGTTGTAGTTAACACAGTTATATTACCCAATTATTACCCCGGATTAGTACGCCCCTCTTTCCCCGGTATAGTATGCCAATTCCAATTAGCAGCCCAATTAGCCACACCAAGTAGCATAACATTCCTAACCCCCGACTACATATAATACACCTCCCCGTAACTACCATTTATCTTTTACCCTCCCCACGCTACATATGGTAGCAGACACCCCAGACCATTTTTTGTTTCAGTCAGCTCTGTAAGGTCTAAAATGAATTTGTTTTTTGCTAGGGTTTTTGTCTTCTGAGTCGAGGACAATTTAAAATTTGCACCGCCGACACTAGGGGTTTGCTAGCACTTTAGCTTTAAGCAAATTTTTTTCCAAATTAAATTCTAGGATGGCCAATTTTGTAGGTACAATTTGTTTTTGTTTATATTTGTTGCAGCGTAGGTACAAGGGCATCCATCTAGTTTCCAGCCTGCAGTGTTCCAGTGTATGGTGTTTCAGTGTTTTTATTAATTAAAGTGTAAGCCTCAAGCAAGTGGCATATATGGTCTTAAAAATTTACTGCGGAGAGTCCCAGGTATAGTGGATTAAAGGCTCCCCAGTGTCTTAGTAAAACTAATGCATTTGGCTATACAAGGTGTATTTTCTTTGCCAATACTGACCATTGTTATTTTAATGTTAAACCACACCTTGTAAGTGTTAAATTCAGTGATTGTTTATTATAATACCCTAAATAAAGTATATTTCCATCTCACCAGTGATTATTACCAACACTATTGCTGTGCCTGTGCTGTGCATTGTCTCAATGTTAATTTATTTTGTGCTGTAAATTTTGTGTTTTTAAGTTTAAATAGGTGTTTAGCATAATATATTGGCCATCCCTAGAAACATTAACTTCAAAACCTAATTGGCAAAACAATACTCAGGCAGGAAAGCTTTAATAGGGAAACCCATTTATAGGCCCTAGTGGTCATTGTACAGCAGTCAGTTTTTAACCTGTATTGAGGTATTAAGTGGTTTTAGGCTACTATTTTAGGATGTAGGAATACTTGATAGGGTCATATTTAAGTAACAGAGTAGTTTTTTGTAGGAAAGTCAGACCCATTTATATTTTTTGAGAGGTTTTAAAGTCAGTTTTTCCGCCCAGCCAAATACCAGCCATGGGTCTTACAGCAAGCTGTTAAATGGCCAGCAGTGAAATAGATTTTGTTTTTTTTGGCTAATACTATAACACATTAGGGATTTACATTGCATTTTGCCTAATTTTACATAGTTAAATCCAAGTAACCTTCGCTACCACTATTAAAGCAGCGCTATAATTCAAGGCTTGTTTTAGCCAATAGCTGTGAATTAGCCAATACCTGGCCTGGTGCAGCAAGCTGTATTTTGGAACATTTTGGAGGTTTAGATGACTTTAGCCTATTGTTTTTCATTAAAAAAATACAGAATGAGGTTATGTATGAGTACAATTGTAGTTCTTTTGTAGGGATAAAAACCTCAGTTATAGCTTTCAGCCACTTATAGTGGTCAGTTTATCTGAAATGAAATACCATCCGGGTTTCTGGGTTTATTTACAGTCATAAAGTAGTTCTAGTTTTTATTTTTGCTAGTAATACTTTGGATTTTAATGAAGCAGGCCAGTTATAACGTTTTTTGTCCATTGGGCTTTTATTCGTGCATTGTTGCTCGGGCCTTGATTCTGCCAATAGAAATTCCATAGCGCCACGTCACAGCTGACGTCACACGGTTGGCGAGCATGCATTTGCCACTTCTTGGTTAGCTAACCTAAAGTTAACGGTTTTGTTCGACGCTCGATGCATCTACATAGCCTTTGCTAGTTAAACAGTGAGTTTAAATTAACTGCAGTTTTTCATTTTTGAAACTTAGTCTTGTTTTTTTTTACTTGAGTACTACCTAGGGTTTTCTTGTGCTACGCTTAAATGCATTAAATACTCGACTTAGTGGGTTTTGTTTAGTGTACAGATTCTTTTGACTTAAGAGTGACCCACATTTAGATTGAATTTTTATTTTAGTTTAGATTAAGTGTGACCCTGTCTGTTATTCAAATTTTTTGTTAGGTATAGGATTAGGGGGACCGACCTCAATTTTATTTTCCCAATAGACACTTCTGGTGTCGGTCGGCCTTTTTCTCCATTTCCCCTTCAGTTTAATTTAAATATGAGCCAGCCAAGCAAATTAATAGATGTCCAGGTCCTTGGCGACTCTTACGCCAGGAGATTTTTCAATTTTTCACGAGCAAATCCGGCATTAACCGGGACTTTACGGCCAATTTTAGTTAAGAGCATCTCTGGGGCGACGATGAGTGACCTCAAGGTTTTTGTGAAGTTAAATATTTCTGCAATACAGTCACGTATTCCCTTACTGTTTTTCTTAGGTACCAACGATTTTTTAGCCAATGTAGATGTAGCAGTATTTAAGAATTCCTTTCTGTCATTTTTGAGGATATTACGTCGAACTTATCCTGGAATGGCAATCGTTTTCGCGACTCTCCCGCTTTATCCGAGGATAAGTAACTCTTTGCCAGCACTTGCCCGTTTGCACAAAGTTAATAGATTTTTGCTTACTCTACGTTCTGATTCAGTAAGAGTGATAGAACTCCCCAACGAATTAAATCAGATGAAGTTTTTTCATGTATATTATGGGAACACTATGCGTCGTGATTGCATCCATTTCAACAACGACGCATTTAGAAAGTTAATTCCTGTAATAGAAAATACCCTTTCACAGTTACCGGCCTAGTTTTTTTTCGCACCCTTGTCTTACGCAACGACTGTTTATGCTCCAGAGAAGTCATTTCTTGGTAAATCTCATCCGAATGCTTGGCCTAGGTCAAATTTTTTGCTTTTCTTTCCTCTAGCACAATAAAATTTTGCATTTAAAGAAATTTTGTAAAAATTTTTTTTTAGGACAATTCCTCATTTTCTGTGTTGGGCGCGTTACCTCGGGTGCTCCTTTGCACTACTATTGATTTTTTTCAGTGAATTTTACTTACGGGGTAAAACCTCTAGGCTTTCGGTGTTCTTGTAATTAAGATTTTGTACTTGTAGTTAAAATATTTTTTCTTTCTCGCAGCTCCATACCTGTTCATAAATTTTTTAGAAAAATGCCCTCTAAGGTGTATTCCCCCGAGGAGCTGCCTACCGGCACTTCCTGGGTCTGCACCCTCAATGCGCAGGATGCCACCAATCAGTGCCACGTATTAGGGATCACACCTTCTACGACATTGTCTATAAACAGGACCCTGCTAAGCGACTATCTTAAAACCTTGCAAATGAATGGTGGGTCCGAACCCTTACCCGTAAATTCTAGGCCAGATCTAACCTCCCCAAGCACCGCCCAGCAGTTGGAACCAGAAGATAAATCCTCTCTGGCCACCAACGCAGCTTCGAACCCTGACGCGGCTACCATCCCATTAACTCAATCGGCGCCGGCAACGACACCTGGTGTTACCAAGGAACAGCTTGGTAGTAATGCTAATACCGCCCACGATATCGCGACCACCAGTTCTGACAGCGGACGTTCACCTGCTGTGAATTGGGCCCAGTTAGTCCAGGACACCGCGTTAGCCGTGGGCCAACAGGTAGCCGCTGCTATGACCAGTTGCCGTTCACCCCCGCGCGCAAATCACAGTACCATGAGGGTGTTAGATGATATGGTTAGGGCCTTGCCAGTGACTACTGGTGCCGACCCCCACAAATTGGCGGAGTTTCTTATAGCGGTCTCCAAAATCACCAATCTGAACCTCTTTGCTGACCAAGATGTTTTGTTGGCGATTCTTCCCCGCACTGCGGAACAATTGAGAGCCTTCTGGCTAAAGGGAATCGCCGATCACGGCAAGCTCATTCAGGTGGTTCAAGGAGTTAGGGACTTTTTCTTGCCCGCACAAGTTAGGCACACGATCGTGACCACTATGGTCTACAGGGTTCAACGTCCGTCAGAGTCCCTTTCCGAATTCATTGAGGGCATCTCTGCGTCTTCATCCTTGTTAATGCCCGATTTTTCTGAACGTGATGTGCTCGACACAGTCGTCAACGGTCTCAATGCACCAACGCGGGCGGCTCTTGCGGCCTTTCCGGCAGCGTGTAGTCTTACAGACCTCCTGGCCCTGGTTCCGAGGGTTCAGGTGGTCCGCGCTCTGGAGCAGGGCCAAGCCTTCTCGCAACCAAACACCGCGCACCACAGTGCCGGGCACCAGCAGCAAAATTTTCCAAATTTTTCCCACACATATCACAATAACTCTCGACATGACAACCGACGGCCCTCAGCCCAAGATAATAGGAATTTTACCAATTATTCCAGACAAACATACGCACCCCGCATTCCACAGTTTCCATACCACCAAAACCAGCTGCAGCCATTCAGATCTTTTCAAACTGCAAACCAATTTACTCCTCAGCGCAACTTCACTCCACAAAATCAGGGACAGGGAAACGCCAGAGGGGGGCGCCGTTAGGTGCCTTAGCGCCTCCCTTGGTTCAAACGGTAAAGCAGGTGCCTGTCAACCGAACCATAACCAACAAACCCAAGGGTTCACCAAGTATACCGGCTAACGACTTATGCTACGTCACACTCGATTTCAAGGGTCTATTTAAGGACGCACTAATTGATACTGGATCCTCGTTTTGTTTGTTGTCCTCCGACACTTACCAGCTCCTAAAGCGCCATACTAGAGCAGTGGTGGATAAACAACCGACATCTTTTTCCGCCATATCTGCCGCGGGTGAACCCATCAGGTTCAAGTTTGTTACTAGGATCCATTTCAAAATTCAACATCTCTCTTGGACTTTTCCCTTTTTTGTAACGGATAACTTGCCAGTTCCCCTATTAATAGGCTCCGATTTTTTGACAAAAACTAAAGCAGTTATTAACATGTTCACACACACTCTCAGTTTCCCTTATGGATCCCCAAAGTCCCCAACAGCTTTTCCACTCATTTGTACCTCAGTTACTGAACAACCAGATCATCCCGTCATGGGGGAAAATTTGAACCCCCAACAGCAACGTGCAGTCTCACAATTAATTTCTCAGTTTCCAGAAACAATCACCAGTAAGTTAGGCCGAACGAACCTTTTGCAATATCATATTAAAATCAAAGAACACAAAATTATCCGCAACAAACCTTACCAGTACGCCCCTCCCAAACTTCAACTCATGCGACAGCATATTGATGACCTCCTCAAGAAGGGAGTCATCCGCCCATCTACCTCGCAGTATGCTTCCGCCGCATTTTTAGTCCCCAAGAAGGGCGGGAAAACGCGCATGGTGGTCGACTACCGTAATTTAAATTCCATTCTCGAATTAGATGCCACTCCCATGCCCACCATTGAAAGCGCCTTTCAGCACTTGGGACAAGCACGTTGGTTTACGCTGTTAGACTTAAATTCAGCCTACAATCAGATTCCCCTTGCGGAAGCGTCTAAGCAGTTCACCTCTTTTGTTGTACCATGGGCTCAGTATGAGTTTAATTTCCTCCCTTTTGGACTCGCATCTGGTAGCATGGTCCTCACCTCATTAATTGACAAAATTTTTGGCGATATTAAATTTAAGTACGTTTACAATTTTTTTGATGACCTGTGCGTCTATAGCGACTCCACCTTTGAAGACCACATGGAGAAGGTTAGGCTAGTAATCAAACGCCTACGTGACGCAGGCCTCACCATTAACCCAGAGAAAATGACAGTTGCTTCCAACAAAATTCAATTCCTTGGACATGTTTTTTCTAATCACACCATTTCAATTCACCCCGATAGGACACGACCCATAGACGAATTCCCCACCCCCAAGAACATTAAACAGCTATCCCGTTTCTTGGGAATGACAGCCTTTTACGCCCGTTTCATCAAAGATTACGCCACCATCACCATGCCACTTAACCATTTAAAGAAAAAAGGCGTTCCTTTTGTTTTTGGACCAGACCAAGTAACAGCCTTCCAAACCTTAAAAGCAGCCTTAGTCTCTTCAACCATTCTCCGCATGCCCGATTTTGATAAGCAATTTGTCGTTCACACAGACGCGTCCGGTTCTTCAATCGGAGCGGTCCTTCTTCAAGCCCATGGCGATCAGCTTTTCCCAGTTTCTTATGCATCCCGAGCCCTCAGCAAACATGAACTTAACTACTCCACCTTACAATTAGAATGCCTGGCCATAGTTTTTACACTTCAGAAATACCAGCAGTATTTGGAACACCGAGAGTTCGAGCTCCACTCAGATTGCTCGGCTCTCACGTGGCTTCTAACACACCCACGCCAGATGGGGCGAATCGCTCGCTGGGTTTCCTTCATCAATTCTTTCAAATTTAAGATCTACCACATTCGCGGCAAGGACAATGTCATTGCCGACTGCCTTTCCCGTCTTTTTGAAAGCACTGATACAACAGAAGTCATACCCCCCGTTCAGCCACCAGCAGTTTTGACCCTCTTTTCCCTTCCTGAGGTATTCAAGGACATCTCCAGCCATCAGCTGGAGGATCCTGATCTTAGGAAAATTATTAGATCACCCAACAAACCCCCAAATTACTCAGTAGATAACAATACACTTTTATACCGTCAACCCAACCAAACCAAGCCCAGGGTAGTAGTTCCCACCAAACTTTTTGATCTCCTGTTTTCGTATTATCACGATTCCCCCACTTCGGCTCACCTTGGCATCAGTAAGACCCTCGCCCGCATCGAACGCTTTTTCTGGGCACCAAATCTCAAGGCCTATATTACAGATAAGGTTCGGACTTGCGTCAAATGCCAAAGGTGCAAACAGGCCCCTAACACTAAAGTAGGGAAGCTAGCCTCGGAAATCGTAACCCAGCCTTGGGAGAAAATTTTCATCGACCATATTGGCCCTCTGCCGCTTTCTCTCAATAGAAATAAGTACATTTTAACTGTGGTCGATTCCTTTTCTAAATTTTGCCTTATGCTCCCCGTTAGGAATACTAAAGCCGAGACCACAGCTGCAATTCTCAACAAACAAGTTTTTTCAATTTTTGGCCCACCTAAGTATCTAGTTTCTGACAACGTCTCCAATTTCAAATCAGTTGTAATCAAAAACCTTTGCATGGGCTTGGGCATCCAACATATTTACACCAGTCCATACTACCCGAACCCGTCACATGCCGAGAGGGTGAACAAACAAATCAAAATTGCTATCCGAATATTTCACAACCAGCATCAAAAGCGCTGGGACCAGGAACTTCACTGGTTCCAGATCGCTTTTAATTCCGCACGCCATGAATCCACCAAGGTTTCCCCAGCCCGTTTGTTCCTTGGTCGCAACATATTTCACCCCCTGGAGCTACACTGGAACTTGGACCGACTAGTCGACGGCCAAACTTCCCCACAATCTTCACAAGAAGAGTGGGAAAAGGCCGTTGAAAACCTCCAGAAGGCTAGGCAGAGTCGGCAGCGCAAATACGACCTGAACAAGCTGCCCAACCCGTTCAACACCGGTGATTGGGTCATGTTCAGGGAACATCATCTTAGCAAAGCTGCCGATTCAATCAACAAGAAGCTGCTGCCTGTCTGGTCTAAGCCATGTGTTATCGGTTCCTTTTCTTCACCCGTAACTGCACGACTGTTAAACCCTTCCACGGGCAAACTCATTAGGAGCGCCCATGTCTCACAACTCAAAAGATTTTTTCAACCGCAGTTTTGAAGTAATTACCTCTTTACCAGACCAGAACCGCTGTACCGAAGTGATATTAGGTTAAGTTTTCTCTCTCTGTCGCTGTCCCCGCCAACGCCCGGGGGACTGTGAGTCTCAGGGTATCCTTCGCTGATGGGCTGCCCTACACGTTCTCCCCCGTGCGTTGTCGGCAAACTCTGTTCCCCCTCCCTTTTCGTCTACGACACCCACTCTGGGTTTTGTAAAGATTTTTTTGTGATTTGAAAATGACTTTTCTGCGGTTGATTACCTTTTTTTATTATTGTTTCCTTTGCCTCCGCAGGAAAGGGCCCAGTGGTGGCACCTTCTGTGTCGACCTGAGCTCAGTCGAGTGTCGATAGACAAAACTCTTCTCATTTTCTTTCCTATCATAACCCTTTTTCATTTTCAGCCTTCTTAGCTTAATTAGTCACTAAGGTAGTAGTAGTTAGGTTTAGGGAAAACTCAGATTATTTTAAAGAAATGCTAGTTATATTTAAATCCTCAGATTATGTTAACAAGGTTATACAATTTATTAAGTTTCAGAATTTTACAATATTTACATATATTAAGTAGGCACCGAACTAGACCACCTACCAAAAATGGTTGAACCCGACAAGTTGTCAGGAAAGGAAAGTGCACTCTCTTTAGACCCAAGCACCCTTTCCTGAAATTTAACCGCTCAACACAGCTACCAAATGCGCCATTCTCCCTGCGCACGCAATCGCCTGCCCAAAAAGTCTCGCATGCGAATTCTCAAAAAAAAAACAAAAAACAACAAAAAATGTTTCTTTTCAAGATTAAATCAATTACATCCTTCCAACCTCCTTACTTCACAGTTTTCTTACGGCTTCCGCGAGCCCCACCAGTCTAACCTTGGTTACCCGGCGCCACTCATGGATCAATCCCTCGGTTTCCCTTTAGGAACCGACCAACCCGTCAGTGATCGGACCGCCGCCTTGCAAACCACCGTGAAACACCTCCAACACGACAGTTCCCTTTTACAAGAACGCCAATAATCTTAAATCAATCTTTTCAGCTACATCTTTCTCCCCAAGTATTTTTTACATAGTAAGACACCTGCACAATCAAAAAAAAAAAAAAAAAAAAAAAAAAAAAAAAAAAAAAAAATTTAAATACAACCAATCAAATCCGTAGCAAACCTTTTAAATCAACAATCCAATAGCCCGAATGAACTCAGTGACTCAGGACAGCACCCAGTGAATTTTAGTGAGCAAAAAGTGATTACCCAAAGACAGCTACTACACCTCAAGACCGCAGTTTAACTATACCGAGAGGATGGCGACGAACACCCTGAGGTCCATCAGTGCCGCAACTCTATCCTCACCAACAGCGCACCACCTTCAACCACAGCGCGGTGATCCGGACGGGTTGCGAGCCATCAACGCTGCTGCCCACACCGAACCAGAGCCCACCTGCTCCACCAGCTCAACCACATCAAGTCCTCCTCTCGGTCATCACAACAACCTCAACATTTTGGATTTACTTCACCCCACACCTCCAACTCAATTCTCCGAAGAAGTAGCCATAGTGCAAAAAGACTCTAATCCATCTAACAACTAAAATTAACTTAAAAAAAAAAAAACAAAAAAAAAAAACAATTTTTGTGCGTGCAGATGTCCGTCCCTTTTACACCAATTAACTCAATCTTTTTCACTCAGTTTTCAATTTTGTTCTCAATTAAAGTCAGGTACGTTAGGCCAAATTCAACTGTCGTTCCCCTACAACCCATCCTCCTTTTGCAGGGGGGGGTGGATCCCGATCCCTGCCGTGGTTGGTCAAAATAAACAATAGCAATCTTCCCCCAAAAAAAAAAAGAAACGCGGCGACCGAGGTTCCAAGACGAAGTCGGACTGGTGCTGGCTTTTGAGCTTTCCTCGTCTGCTCGCGGCTTCCCCTGAATCAAAACCGGAAACATGATATCTCGGGACCACGAGCATGGCAGAGGGAGCAAAACCGAGCGAATTTCTCAAACTCCAACATCAAACCCACACCTTCACCCACCTTCCAACAAACTTTTTTCGTTTTCACTTTGGCCTTAGGGGGGGTGGTTGTGACGCTAAGCGTCACGCTATTTTTATATAGTGTAGGCGACCTGCATAACCGCACCAAACGCCAGCATAACCGGCGTTGAGCCAGCTGATTCTAAAACCGTTAGTGGCGGTTCGCGGCGGCGTCTCTCCCTCTCTTCCCTCTACACCAGCGACCGGAAAGGACCCCTCCCGCTCAACTGGTTCTGAAAATATCTCCAGTTTACTTAAGTATCGTAATTTTAACTAGTTCTTAGTTTCAGAAATGGTAGGCTAGCCAGCAATCGGAGGGGCAATCCCTTTTGGGACCCCCCAACCATCTGATTATGCAGGAATTGTAAATTGGTCGAGGTTTCGGCTCGACCACATGTCAGGTTTCAGATTGCCTTTTTAGATTCAGGCCTTTCCTCTACTCAGAAGACAATTATTAATTAACTATCATTGCTTGGATTCAGGAACTTAGTTAATCATATTTTATCCAATACAGTTATCAGTTTACCAGGTTTAGGCACTTGTAACAATTTCACTATTAGGTCTGGAAGGATATTTATTAATTATTAATAGTTTAACCCATCATCAGAGCTGGCTGGTATAGCATACTGGTTTGGTAAAGATCCATAGGTCTCTGGACACCCAGTCACGTTTTCCAACCCCCAATTAGTTTTTTAGTACTTATTAGCACCACATGGCTTGGCCAGACCTTGGCCTGCCTAATTGGTTGGCTAGTCCTAAATTAGCCAAGCCAGTAGCAGAGTCAGCACGCCAAGATCCCGGTTGTAGTTAACACAGTTATATTACCCAATTATTACCCCAGATTAGTACGCCCCTCTTTCCCCGGTATAGTATGCCAATTCCAATTAGCAGCCCAATTAGCCACACCAAGTAGCATAACATTCCTAACCCCCGACTACATATAATACACCTCCCCGTAACTACCATTTATCTTTTACCCTCCCCACGCTACACTCCATAAGCCCAATGTTGATTTTTTAACTTTTCATTTTCTTTTTTTTACATTATTTGATTTTCCTGGGGATGAGACCTGTCTAAAACTTATGTTTATCCCAGATATTACTTATTTCCAACATTTGAAGGAATTCGTTGGTGCCGTTATTGAGATCTGTGTGCAAGCAAGCAAGCACGGACGCATGCACGCAAACCTTACTCATATTAGAGTACAGGATAGGATTTTTGTTTGAGCTGATGAAAATACAAACAGCTGATTTTGATTCGTAGTGGTTACACACCACAGAATGCAGCACACACAACTGCCATCGTTTTTATAAATTATTTGCGGGGCGAAGCCTGCGGGTAACATACAATCAAATACCCCCGTCGCAGCAAACCTGCGTACTCAGCGAATTTCCAATGCATAATATATGTCTTAATGCCATATAAAGCCGCATACCAAGTTTCATAAAAATATATTCATATATAAGCGATATATACAATTTTAATTATTCTCCATAAGAATAGCATTGGTGATGAGTACATAGGTTTGCTGAAACAAGGAATACAAACAACTGGTTTTTATGCAAATATAAATATAATTTAACTAGGTGAAGCCACATACCAAGTTTAATCAATATTCAATCATAAGTAAGCACTATATAACATTTTAATTATTCTCCATAAGAATAACATGGGAGATGAGTAAGCAGGTTTGCTGCAACAAGGAACTAAAAAATGGGTTTTTATGCAAATATCAATATAACTCAACAAGGTGAAGCCACATACCAAGTTGTATTAATTTATGTTCATAATTAAGGGAGTCATTACATTTTACTTATTCTCCATAAGAATAACATGGGGGCTGAGTACGCAGGTTCACTGCTACGGGGATAATCAACAAAAAATCAATTTTTTGTGCAAATATCAATATACCAGTACTACGTGACCCCACGTGCCAAGTTTCATCAATATACATTCATTAATAATGGAGATATCAAATTTTATTTATTCTCCATAAGGATAACATTGGACAACGTACTGTGTTTAGCACTTTGAATATCTCTGCAACGGTTGGACGTAGAATCACAATTTAAACATCAAAATGATTGTTTTGTGGAGCTGAATTGATTGGTAAAAGCAAATGTGAAGTTTACATCAAAATTAACTTAGGAAAAGCCAAAAACCTTTTTCCCATAAGATTAACATAGGAGATTTTATGAGAAGGTTTTTTTGGATTTTATCCGCAACCACTTAACCTAGCTTAATAATTCAAAATACCATATTATTTGTTTTTTTAAGCTCTATAACATGGTTTAAACCAAAATTAAGTGTTTTAAATATTTTAGGGTAAAAAATGCAAAAAACCGATTTATGGAAAATTTAAAACCCCCATAAACCCCCCTTCCCATGGGCCGATTTTTCTGGTTTTCGAACTTAAAGTCATGAATGTCACTTTACACATTTGAGCCAAATTTCATCGAAATCGGACGTTTTTTACTCAAGTTATCGCATTCACGGACACATATATATATATATATAGATATATATATACATATATATAAATTTGAACGAATAGTGTTTTAGTCATCTGGGGACCTAAAAAAAAAATTTGTCATGGTCTCGGGCTTAAATCTTACCATGAGACCTACGGTAATAGCTTCTTCCCTATAGGGGAAATTCGCTAAAACGCTAATTAGGAATCATCTGTTTTTATTTGTTGTATTCTACGCATTTAAAAGAAATGTATTTTCGTGATCGATGGCTTCCCTATCCCCATTCCGCAAATGTGTTAGGGGTCTGTCATCTTGACCTTCAAAACACTTATTCCAACCATATTGCACCTTGACTGACGAAGCTATAACTCAGTAGAACGATAGCTGTAAAGCTCAAGGCAGATATAGGCTTACGTATGGTAATATTATACTTTGGGACTTCGCCTTTCGGTCTTTTACTCACCAAAGTTAATTATTATACAACAAGACTTAAACGGTAGATCTGCAATTATTTAGGGAACCCCACTGACATTCAAAGTTATGTTTATCATCTCAGACACCTGCTATTAGACTGATAGGGCTGCAGGCCGGTAGGAAGAAGGCTAATTAACTCAAATCAGAATAGGCCTATGACTGATCAACATATTGTTTAGGGCTTCGCACCGCAGACCTTTATTATTAGGTTAACTATCGCACACCCATCTATTGAACCGATAAAACTAAAGTTTGGAAAATAGACTACTTTAGAATCAAATGTTGTGCTACTCCTGTTCCGAAACACATATGGGGCTCCACCCCACTGGTTTTTAAATCAAGCTTATCACCTTACACTTACTACTGGACTTAATTATGGATCTGAAGTTCGGTTGGAAGGTAGTTAATGTACTCAAATCAAATAGTCTACTCTTGATCAAAATATGATTAAGGGCTCTACCCCACTGGCCTTATTCCCATGTAAGCTATCACAACCAACTACAGAACAGATGATCCTGAAATTTTACTCAAACCATGTCCTTCTTCCGCTCCAAAAGTTCTATGAGGCTCCACCCCACTGAAATTTATTCGTAGTTATGTTTAGTAACGAATGTATAATTCTGGAATAATGCCGATAAAATTTGGTAGAAAGGTAGGTGCATGAGGATATGACCTACATAGATATACTGAACATATTTTGGGACTCCACCCTACTGGAATTTAACATGTGCATTTTTAAAAATTGTCAGAGTTGACCTCATGGGGTAGTGATTTAATTTTAGTTTCCATAGTAGCAATAATTTACCAGCGGGAAAATAAACGGAAATCAGCGTTAACAAAGAAAGGTCACGTGAACAAAGTCGCATCGGGTACCAGCTAGTGCCATATATAAAAAAATCAATATTGTAAATCACACTTCCTTGAAAATAAACCACTCTGTGCTCTTAAGTTTAATTTAAAAAAGTACAATGTTTTAAAAATGTTTGGTATAATTATAAAGTAAAATGTGATTTTTTGGAATAATTCAGCCTTAAGAATATATTTACTAGTATTATTATTTTAGTTTCATGTGCTGAAATGCCGGGATAAACGTTATAAACTCACTCTATGAGTAATGCCAAGTAATGATAACCTTCATAATCAAAATGATTATGTACATATTGCGTTACCTTTCCAGTAGTGAACATGTGTTCTTGCTGATGAACTGTGTTTACTCAATTCAGCTGATTGTTTATACAATTCAAAACAAATTCTTTCTCAATGTTAATCTTATGGACAAATTTCGAACTTTAAGGGCAGCTAGAGCCCTTCCCTTTGTTCTGTTCTTTATAAAATTTAGGCACAAACAACTTCGGATGATCTATCCAACGACACCAAAAATAGGAAAATCGGTTGAAAACTGCAGGAGGAATTCCAGTCACAAAAAAACCCTAGCGTATTAAATAAGTATAGATAGACTAATTTATTTTTAACTCGTAAAATCGTAGAAAGATGTATTCAATTGATAGCTACAATTTTCATATTTATGATTTACACCACCAAAGTGTGGAAACCAACAGATTATGTCTAATTATAACTTTGTAAAACCGACGAGTTCAATGATAATTTAATAAAATACGAAAATTTATACTTTAGATTATAGCTGTGGATTACAATTAACCTATTATCATTTAAGACCATCCATACGTTTTAAATCTAATTTAAAATATTAAATGGTAAAATAGGGGTTTTAAATTCCAACCAGGATTATGAACAAAAACATATTTGTAAGTTTCCAGTATTGGAAAACCATCTATGGCATGTTAAAGTATAGTATTTGCTTTAGTAATTTATTTACTTATAATATATACAATAAAAAGGAAATTGTATAAAGAGCAATATCTGTTTTGTCAATGTTATATTCGACAATTTTCTAACACTATTCTTCGAACAAAACGATTCTACTAACGAATTATGTGTTTAATTTTATTACATAACCGTTGATATGGGGCAATTAGAACTTTTATTTATTATCAAAATTGTAGTACAGCCAAATGTAAATAACGTGAAGTTTATTATCCGATAGTTGTTCATCAATATTCCAATCAAAGGTGATGGGATTGGTTGGATTGAGGGTGATGGCAGTGATGGCCGGTCACTAATTATTGTGGCTGTTCATAGTGCGATTGAAAATAAGACCATTAACAGCTGCTGAACACACATTAGTTCTGCTGACCATTAGCAGCTGCTGAACACACATTAGTTCTGCTGACCATTAGCAGCTGCTGAACACACATTAGTTTTGCTGACCATTAGCAGCTGCTGAACACACATTAGTTCTGCTGACCATTAACAGCTGCTGAACACACATTAGTTCTGCTGACCATTAGCAGCTGCTGAACACAAATTAGTTCTGCTGACCATTAACAGCTGCTGAACACACATTAGTTCTGCTGACCATTAGCAGCTGCTGAACACACATTAGTTCTGCTGACCATTAGCAGCTGCTGAACACACATTAGTTCTGCTGACCATTAACAGCTGCTGAACACACATTAGTTCTGCTGACCATTAACAGCTGCTGAACACACATTAGTTCTGCTGACCATTAGCAGCTGCTGAACACACATTAGTTCTGCTGACCATTAACAGCTGCTGAACACACATTAGTTCTGCTGACCATTAGCAGCTGCTGAACACACATTAGTTCTGCTGACCATTAGCAGCTGCTGAACACACATTAGTTCTGCTGACCATTAGCAGCTGCTGAACACACATTAGTTCTGCTGACCATTAGCAGCTGCTGAACACACATTAGTTCTGCTGACCATTAGCAGCTGCTGAACACACATTAGTTCTGCTGACCATTAACAGCTGCTGAACACACATTAGTTCTGCTGACCATTAGCAGCTGCTGAACACACATTAGTTCTGCTGACCATTAGCAGCTGCTGAACACACATTAGTTCTGCTGACCATTAGCAGCTGCTGAACACACATTAGTTCTGCTGACCATTAGCAGCTGCTGAACACACATTAGTTCTGCTGACCATTAACAGCTGCTGAACACACATTAGTTCTGCTGACCATTAGCAGCTGCTGAACACACATTAGTTCTGCTGACCATTAACAGCTGCTGAACACACATTAGTTCTGCTGACCATTAACAGCTGCTGAACACACATTAGTTCTGCTATTTGCTATAAAACAAGTATTACCTCTTTACAGCTTATACAAATTCCCCGATAGTAAACTAGCAGTGCTTTTTAATTTAACTCATTCAATTACTACCTTTCAAATGTCGAAACATACGAACTATAAAACGGCAGTGTATAAATAGATGTTTAAGGAATCATAAGTGTAGGTTTAGTAACTTCTTCGTTTGACTCTATTTTAATCAAATTAAAACTTATAAAACAGTAAAAAACGTCAGTTCTTTAAGTATCTGGCGTTTAACGCTGAAATAAAAAAAATCTTCAAGAGATGATTAAATTAAACAAATTTAAGCTCAAGGGGAAATATGTTTTTAACTAACCAAAATGTATTAGTGGTAGTTTATTTTCCTTCCGTTAATTTACTCACTGGATATTAATTCTGGGGATTGCGAAAGTATAGAAATCTTGGTATAATTAAAGGCAAAGTTCAATTACGCGGTGGCGGTGGCTTTCTACTCTGATACGGTTACTGGCGCCTCTCCTGTGGTTTCTCTTTCATCACTTCACGGCTATCACCGATCTGGCTGATGGACGTTTTATACTCTTCAGTATACAAATTATTATTAACTATTATATTTTGTGCACATCTTCCATGTAGTGATCAATGAAGTGTTTAATAGTACATATATGTCAACAAGGGCCAAATATATATTTTTATCTTCTTCGCATATTTGAATATGGATTGAACGAAAATGCATGTTATACTTCGACAATAAAAACTGTCCCTTGGGCAGAAAATAGGTAGTAAAGTGTGTTGTCAGCTTCACTAAACTTATTACAGGCTTTTAAAGTGTTATCTTATAAAGTTATAAAATATTGGATTTTTGAAACCATTTTAAATTAGACGTAGATATGAAACCCCTCACAAATTTCCGTCATAGGAAAAAGTGAACAAAACATAAATGCAACAAATAGTTTTTAGATACGGGCTCAACTTAGGTGGAGATAATAAATATAGTTTTTAAAATTAAAAATTGCCTATTAAAATTATTTTGAAGTTCATCAGGTGTAAAAGACTACTTGCCAATTGACTTGCTTTCCAAATAATTTCCAATTTACCCGTTTTCTAATTCTTGACAGTTTTTAATACTTAAAAGCTTTTTATTATTTCTCTGTGGAGGCATAGTTAAACAAAGAATAAGGCCATTAACAAACAAACCATTTAGGTGATGCATATATTGGTTGCTTATCGACGAGTAACATTACAGACAATCCAATGATTATACCTTCATATACACTGAGAAGTTATTTTAATAGTGTTCTAAATAAATGTATTTACAGCATAATTATAAGAGGCAACAAATTATAAGAGCTAGTGTACAATATTAGGGACACTGGAGAGCTATAAATTGCTGCAAAGGTGGCAGACACTACGGGGTGATAATGTTAGCAGATTGTGTAACCACTTCCGGTATCTGATGAGGGTTTGGACAGTCAAGCCACCCCATCCACCTGAGCCCTCGGCTTTTAGGCCTGGTGTGTAATTATCAGGAAGAGGAAAAAACAGACTACCAGAGAGTTTACATACAAATTTATAACTCAACTGGAATCATCTGTAAAAACTGCAGATTGAGAAAGGATAGACATGGATAAAGGTTGAAAACATTTTAGAAGCATCTGTGCGATTCTTAAATCGTGATTAGATAGACATATTTAATGGGCAGTCTAGGCTGATGATATCCAAGCAAGCAAAGGTAGTAAATTGTATTAATAGATATGGGGAATTGTATAAGTTCTCAAAAAACGTAGATAAATAAGCGTCATATCTTTGCTTGAACGTAGGCAAGAACGTTTATTATTGCAATATCTTTCAATTAGGAACCATAATCACCTTCCTTAATAGGGTACTCCAGGGATAAATCTCACTATTCACAACCCTCTGCACAGGTACATTTGAGGGATCAGACTAGACATGCATGAATGAGAATGTATAGCTTCATCTTACGGATAAGACAACTGAATTGATTTAAAAGAAGTTTTTTTTTTTAACGAACCTAGTTCATTGAATCAGGAACATTAATAACCCTGATCTAGGTAAACAAAAAAACTACTATAGTAAAATTGTTTCTGTATTTATGATACGTCCGCATTAAACTGAATTAAAGTAAACAACAAAACAAAAATAAAGGTAGAGTAAAAACACTAGGTAGAGTAGACGACTTGTTTTATAGGTTTTTAGGTTTTCCATCTCTTGAATGTTGAGCGTGGATATCGTGTAATGATGAAATGATCAGCTGTTTTAATTAAACCATGCGATAAAGTCAAGACACAAACAAAATTGTTATCCTATACTCTAATATGAGTAAGGTTTGCTTGCTTGCTTGCTTGCGACACGAATCTCAAAAACGGCTCCAACGATTTCCTTCAAATGTTCTAAATAACTAATTTCTGGAATAAAAATAAGTTCTAGACAGGCCTCATCCCCAGGAAAAATCAAATAATGTAGAAAAACTAAAATGAAAAGTTAAAAAAATTAACATTGGGCTTATGGAGTTTCAAATCAAAACGAAAGAATTGTAACAGCTGTTCATAATCAACCAGGGAACTGTCAAAGTAATATTCATGTTGTATATGATTATAACATGTGGTTTCCTGAGAGCAGAGATTGAAATATTTGAGTGAAGATTACATAAATAGAGTAGTAAAATAAATTAATCTGACATTGAGCTATAAATAAAACTGGAGTGGCCTTAAAAATGTAGAAAAGAGACAAATGAGTTATACAAATCTGATTATCAGTAGGGGGAAGTGGTGAAATATTACTCCAAGTCATCTAAACAAACTGACTGACCTTCCCCCGAGCAAAGCTTGGCCTCCCAGGTACTTGTCGTTATTTGTTTATTCTTGGTCAAAAAACAAGCAGATGCCTAATGCGTCCTATATTTGTGCGCTCAAATATGGGTACAACTAAACAAACTTAAGAATATATAATTGACCTTAAATTTCAGTTACAGGAGCAAATGAAGTCAATTAAATCTCTGGAATACGAAACACTCGTGTTATAAAACATTTATTGATTATTCTAAATAGAAAATTAGTATAGGATGTGCCTGCATTCCAGATTCTCAATTAACTATCGTTCATTGACAAAGGAGTCAGAGGCAGGCAGGGGATGGTGACACCTTCCCTCCCCCTACATGACAAGGCGTAATGAAACAGCTGATAATTGAAAATGTGTTCACCCCTTGGAAACTGCAAGCAGTTGTTGACCGTTAGATCGTCAACACACTGAGGTCAAAATCTCTACTGCACTACTTTACCGTTTGCGTTACAGGTTTTGCGTGGTATTGAACAGAATTACAATTTTATAAAGCCTGTAACTATTCTTATTATAAAAGTAGATAATCTTCTTTTAACGTTTATAACCACTCGATTAGATTCTCATAGTCCAACCAAATGATGAGAATGGGGGAATGGTTCTCTTACTTTATGAACCATGATCCCTTCTGTCATCGTAAGACCACAAATTATAAAGATGTTTACCTAACGACAGTCTAACTATTTTTTTATCTGTTCTTATCACAGAGATTCAGTTTCAGCCTCTGAAATCAAAATATGCTTTTCTGAAATTTCCAGATATAATCGTACTTACGAAACTAAACTTACATTACTTCCGACATAGTTCCTCTAATGTTATTACTTATCTTAGTATTATCCATTTATAGACTGAACTTTACGTGAGAATTTTTACGTTTACAATTTTTAAGTGACGCGAGGTAATGATCAGTTATGTTTTTTTCTTAAGTTTATTATACTCAATTTTAATTGGTATATGCAATAACTTATATCATTCACATAAGTTTGGTCTCTATTCCCAAACCTTCAAAGATGTTCTAATAAGACAATCTTCATTGTAGAAAAAATACACAAGAACAAAAAAGCTCAAATGTAAAAATTTTGGTAGCCTCAACACGAACAATTAAGTCAAATAATTGAATTATTAAATTAATGTGAGTAGATTTGTTTGTTGAAGAAAGAAATTTCTCCATTAAGAATACCTTATGGAATCACCTGAAGATTTTGTTACAGTAGCAGAAACTCTGCAATTCTTAAAAGATTACTTAAATTAGAATGCAAATTGTGCTTAAACACCTATGAAGTGAAAAGACGAAACTTTTAAGTAGATAATTTTAAAGAAATTTACTATTTTGGGATCAGTTGTGTTGTAGGTTTTTCTTTTGAAACCCAGTACTTATATCACCAGTTCAGAATCTTCCAGTAAAAGGATTTTAATGGGGAGTAGGTCGTTTAGTATTTATTTTAAAGAAGTAAAGGAGCTTCAACAAGGTGTCAGGTAACTCGGAAGAGGAATAGTGTAACACAGTTGCATTAGTGAACTCTGATATCCAGGGGAAAATACATCTCCGCCTATAAGAATGGAGGTAAATTTTAAGTCATAGATAGGTAGATACGTTAAATAATTGAAAACTAATAGTAATAATTAATCCATTGAAAAGGTTAATAACTTACTATTATTTTGAAAAGTAAGTTCAGTAAGATGAAATGTGTTTGTTTTAATTATGGAATGTTAAAGAACACTACGTTATGAGATAACTCATTCATAGATGTCCATCTTCATCTATCTATTTAAGCCTAATCACCAATTTTAACTAATTTTGTAAACAATTTACTAGTAATAATAATAATTGCATATCCAGTGTCAATTTTGATACCTATTAAAATAATGTTTGTTAATCCTTAATGTTTGCTATGTACCCCATAACCAATTTGTGTTAATATAATATATCACATTAACATTACATTATTACATATTACATATTACATTACATATGTACATTATCATTACATATTACATTTTTTATCTATTTTAACTTTTATTACACCTCAGAACATGTCATAATTTTCATGTAAATAAGTTATTTATGTGAACAAATATCACTTAATTTTATTCAAGAAACCGTAGGCCATATTTAAGTTATTTCCTACATATTTGTAAAGTTTCCTCTAACTAATGTTGTTGTAATCAATAAAATTACAAATTTATCTCAAATTTAATATCAGTGACCTCAAGAAATGTGTTTAAAATCAAGTGAATTTGGGTACAAGACTAGTATTATGAATACGCTGCTGTGACCCACACCAGCTGAAAGAAGGACTTTCTTCAAGGACTCATTAAGAAGTTTTGGCAGTGTAACATCATGAAGAACATTGTTCCAAATATTTATATTCAAATTCCCCTTAAAAAGTATATTATACATCAAAAGTCTAATTTTAAATTAGGAAGAAGATCTCTGTATCCCTATTTTTGGCCAAACAATAACAATTAAAGTCTTGAGTGAATAATTATTAGAAAGCAGATTGGTAAGATCCAACCATTTCCCTCCATTGACCTATCCACATTCCACCTACGATTACTAGGCCATATAAATTAACAAGAATAAATGTTTAATCGATAGACTTTAACCATGATCAAAACAAATTTAGTGTTTCAATAATGTTATTGGCCAGAGTTTAAGAAAATAATTCCAATCAAATAGCCTATTGAATGTTTATTTCATCTTGATATACCACCATTGAAGGACCAGAAATGAAACCTTAACAAAATATTAGGTATCTTTAATTGGCTTATTATTTAACCACAAAACATGATCAATTGGTTTTTAAAATTTTCTATAAACTTTTAATTACAAGATACTCAGATATTCATAATATTCATTAGCAGTTCGAGTTCCCCTCCCTTAACTGAGAGTTATGTTTTACCTATCAACTGTACTTGCCACCATTAATGATTTGAATTGTTAATAACTCATCTTTCAACCCACATTCCACCATTAATGATTTGAATTGTTAATAACTCATCTTTCAACCCACATTTTAAGTCCCCAACATTTTACCACATTGTAAGTCCTTGTTAATTCCTCATAACATGTTTTGGAAATTAATTGAATAAACTAAAGATATTGTTCATTGTAACAGCTGGTTTTTCATTTGTCTACCATAGGATAATTTAGAATAGTTAACAAAACAGACTACTTCAACCAGCTGATTTAAAGCCATCCAAACCGTGGTCAAATAAGGAAATGTAAAAAAGTGATAATAAGGCGAGCTTATAGCTATAGATAAATAAACAATATTTAGTAGAAGTTTAGGTGTAATTTTACAGTTGTTATTATTTACAAAAATTAATTTGATTTCGTATAGTATATTTAGCAGTTGTGTTCTTATTTATTGCTATGAGAAAACTATAATACGAGTTCCAGCTATTTAATAAAGAATTTTTTTAAGAAATAAATATATAACAAACTAGCTGTTCCCGCAGGCTTCGCTCCGCAAATGATTTATACAAACTATTATAGTTGTGTGTGCTGCATTCTGTGGTTAACCCGTGGAACTACTACGAATCAAGATCATCTATTTGTATTTCCATCAGCTCAAAAAAATTGAATGTCCATTAGAACACGGTAACACATGAGAACTTTGTCGGGGTCTCTGGCGGAGCCCTAAGGTCAGATCAGGATGAAAACCATTTAGTTTTTCTATTTTATGCCTAAAGAATCAGTGTACAAAATTTCAGCTCTACCTACATGGGAAGGTGGAGAATTAGTGATGAGTGAGTGAGTCAGTTAGCTAGAGGGCTTTGCCTTTTATAGATATAGATACCATATGGTATCTATAGCATAGGTATGGTAAAATATTCATTAGCACCCTATGGTAAAATACCCTATGGTAAAATACCATAGGGTATTTTAGGTACCATATGGCTAAATAAATGTAGAATGGTGTTTATGGGATGTAATTGCTTGTTAGTTGAAATAGTTAACTAAAGAAAGTTTCTATTAGTATCAGAACCCCATAACCAGAAAATCAATAACAAGCTGATTCCAGCGTAGAAATTATACTTCAAGTTCTGTCTATCACGAATTTCTATCGCGTATGGCTCAATCAGGAATGTGTAAGTATCTTTGGCATGGTTCAAACCATCTGAAATTGACAGTAACTTCGGAAAAACGCTTAATTTAGGTAGATTATTACTACAATACCCCCGTCGCAGCAAACCTGCGTACTCAGCGAATTTCCAATGAATGTATATGTTTCTCACTACCACATAAAGGCACTTACCAAGTTTTGTAAAAATAAATTAATAAATAAGTGATCTATAGCATTTTATTTATTCTCCATAAGAATAAAATAGGACTGAGTATGCAGGTTTGCTGCAACAATGAACACAAAATATGTGTTTTTATGCAATTATCAATTTAACTCAACCAGGTGAAGCTACGTACTAAGTTTTATTAATTTATGTTAATAATTAAAGGAGATATAAAACTTTGCTTATTCTCCATAAGAATAACATTAGGGCTGAGATGCAGGTTAGCTGCTACGGGGACAACCAACAAAACATTTGTTTTTTGTTCAAATATAATATACCAGTACAACATGAAGCCACATACCAAGTTTTATCAATATACATTCATAAATCATCGAGATATCAAATTTTATTTATTCTCCATAAGGATAACATTGGACAACGTACTGTGTTTAGTACTTTGAATATCTCTGCAACGGTTGGACGTAGAATCACAATTTAACACCAAAATGATTGTTTTGAGGAGCTGAAGTGATTGGTAAAAGCAAATGTGAAGTTTAAAGTAAAATTAACTGAGGAAAAGCCAAAAACCTTTTTCCCATAAGATTAACATGGGAGATTTTATGAGCATGTATTTTTGGATTTTTTCCGCAACCACAACCTAGGTTAATAATTCAAAATACCATATTACTTGTTTTTTTAAGCTCTATAACATTGTCAAACCCAAAATTAAGTGTTTCAAAAATGTTAGGGTGAAAAATGCAAAACACTGATTTTTGAAAATTTAAAATCCCCATAAACCCCTCTTCCCATTGTCCGATTTTTCTGGTTTTCGAACTTAAAGTCATAAATGCACATTTGAACTTTACACATTTGAGCCAAATTTCATCAAAATCGGACGTTTTTTACTCAAGTTATCGTGCTTACGGACACACACACACACACACACACACACACACACACACACACACACACACACACACACACACACACATATATATACATATATATATATATATATATATAGATATATATATATATATATACATATATATAAATTTGAACGAATAGTGTTTTAGTCATCTTGGGACCTTAAAAAAAAATTGTCACGGTCTCGGGCTTAAGTCTTACCATGAGACCTACGGTAATAGCTTCTTCCCCATAGGGGAAATTCGCTAAAACGACATGTAGACTGAAGAAATTGACTCTACATTTGGAAACATTCGTCACATTAGTAATATGATTAAATAAACTTATGTGCGGATTCATAACTGTCACATTAATTTGAAATGAGACTGAGCAATCAAAACATTAACTTATGATGAACTCGAAGTTCCCATATATAATCTCAAGTTAGTGGAAGCATAGTTTAGAACTAATGCATGCAAATTACAGAACAATGTGTAAGTAGCTGCGTGTGTAACTATGTGTAATCACGCACCGTAACTATGCTTGGGAAATTGTTTCCGAACCAGTTCAATACTATATTAATTTGAAAGCAACTGCTTGTGTATAAATTTAACGTAAAAATAGTGGCAACTTATGAAATAGGATGTAGTGTCCGAAATTAGTTTAACCAAATATTTAACCATGCAATGGAAAAAAGAATAAGGAAGACAGGTTAATGGCGAGACAAATAAAATGCATTATCCTACAAGGAATTAATGTCTTACTATAGGAAATATGTAAAAAATCCGTATTTTACTGTTTATGCTGAACTTTAAAAGATTAATTAATCTTAAATTTTAATTATCTTAAAGACTTGATTGAATGCACAGAGAATTTAGAAAAATACCTTCAATATGATATGATTATTTGTGCAAACATTGGGAAAAAGTTCAAAATGTATGAAGTAAAAAGTTTAGTTTTTCAGTTTTATTTTAATGTTCGTGAATTTTAATCGAAGTTTTAAAATCACTTAAACATCACTTTAAAACAAAAATATGAATCTTTGCCCATGTGTTATTCTAGTTAAGAAAGTGTTCATGTAAACTAATAAAAATCCTTAGTTAACAAAAATGCCAGACGTAAAAATTGTTATTTTACAAATTACATATTATTGGATAATTTAAATGAAATAGATGATTAAAAATGTAATATTACAACGGATAATCTATATTTTTAATACACTAGGCATATTTTTGTCATAATTGTTTTGGAGCGGTGGTGCTACCGATCACCATGTCCAAGGTGTCGTTAGAAAGTTCTTAGCATCTAGTTTTGCCATCAATTAAAAAAAATTATAAAAGTCACCGTGGACATGGGAAAATATGGGGTCAAAGTCGCGATTTTCCCCATAGACATAATATGCAGTTACAAACCAACGATCGAGAAATCAGCTGTTTATTTAAGGAAGTGGTTAAACAAATAAAAAATGGTCATTGAACGTACAGCTGGCAACAAAACACCAGTTGTTATTTGCACAAAATCAAAACATAACCAAAAAAACGTTCGACATAATGGAGACTATAAGACGTCGACCAGGACGGCCAAGAGGAGGAGCCGACGAAATTTAACTGGTAGACGCGAACGAAATACCTGCGCCAGGCGGTGTGAACGAAACAGTGGCGCTATCTGACGACAGAAGTCTAAATTACGTGTTGATTGAAAGTACGTTGTTATCATCCGTTTTAATTTCAGATGTTTTGATATGTTTGTTTACAACTGAAGAAACCTTTCGTTGGGTACAAACTTGCTCGGATTCGAGCAACAGGACAGCTAGTTGTTGCTTTGTTTTCGTAACGTATTCAAAGATGCCTAATTTATGAAAATCAGATCAAAATCGGAACAGCGCTATTAGAAATCATGACATAACTGATACCAGTGCCCAATCTCTGCAGATTATATCTCACATTTCATCATTGACGCTGGACATGATGTTGCTGTTGAACATTTATAAAACCTTATTATAAGCATAATATGTCTCAATATAATAATTCAAGAATGGAATGTGTCTTTATGATACTTTTGCTACTAAGTTATAGTTTTATGAAGTAATTTATTTTGTCAGAAACATGTTTTAACGTTATAAAGCGTTAGGAAAGTAATATTGGTAGTGAGAAAATTATTTAATGTCTTAAATACGATTTATTTTTAACTGAACTTATTATTTAACATTGATTATTTTAATTTTAATTTACTAACATTTGTTAGATTACTATAACATATAGTGCATCATAAAAAAATGGTAAATTTTTAACAGTACGGATTTATTGAACAGAGGTATACTTAAAACAGTTTCAAATATATTATCAAAGTATTGGTAGTTCTATAAACTATCATCATTTGCCAAATTGCATGACTAATTTATTATGTCCCCACATTAGCCTTATGTGAGAACATTAGCCATAGTGTACACACGGAAAGTAGGTTTAAAACAACTGCCAAAGAAAATTTATTTTTTTAGCCTGTACAGTGAGATAGTAATAACATCACAAATACAATACGTAAAGTATAAAAGTAAGGAATAGTACAACAAAAACGGGATAAAAAAATTACCAAACTTATACAATGTTACAATGTTTTCTTAGAAATTACTTTAATCTTGATACTTTGAACAAAATTACTATCATCATTGAGAGTAGCACTAAAATACAGAATAGACACTGAGGCTAGCAGAGAGAGAAGGAAATGCATTAAATTAGTGAAACTAAGTACAACATATATTAGATGTGACACTCTGTGCGTGAAGGGGCACGGGCGTGACTTGAATGGCCCTAATGTTCTGCTAAAATATTACATGAGTAACATATTGATGCAAAATATGTTTAACAGGTTCAAGCTCACTTTTTTTTCTCAAAGGTGAAATCTATATTCGTGTGAAGCCTAGGATTCTTGACAGTTTTTCAGCAAGTTTGATTCTTTTTCATTTGTTTTGAGCACGGAAATATTAATAAACCATCAATTAAAATAAGTAAATAAAGTTCTACCAAAACAAGAGTAGTAATGAGTTTTTTTGTAGCAATATAAAGTTATAATGTCTTATTTAAGATGCTGTACCTTGTATTTAACTTGTTTAGTAAAACATGTTGTGTTATTTTAAGTTATTTTATGTTTATTGGAAGGATAAAAACATGATTTGTTCGAATATTGGTAAATACAAATTATCGAGTCAAAACAAAATCCCAAGAACCTTGGTTGAAATATTTGTTTATTTATCATTAGTATAAACCCAGTTAGCACTATAATAATTTGTTGTTTACCCCAATGTATTTTAGTTTAAAATGAAACATAAAATATATTCAGTCATTTATGTGTAACAAAGTCCTTCAAATATAAATAATTACAATTCTATTTTAAAACCCCATGATGAAGTGAGATGCGAGTGGTCGACCCTCTATAGAACTTTGGTACTTTTTCTAAAGTTTGACAACTTAAAACCATTTGGGGGAAATTTACTCAACTAGATTGTTTTATGGTGTGTTTTTGAAATAACCACTTTATTGGTAATGTGTACCAACTATTTGAGAATAAAATTATATAACACCGAGGGTAAATTAAATATAGTAAAGAAGAAATTTGATCTAGAGTTTAATCACAGACAAAGGAATATAAATATAATATGGATTCCTTTATCTGCCGTTTAATGTAATAAGAATGGATAATATGTATACAAAATTCTAAACTAAGGACACCTTAAAATAAATCATCACAACAAATATGTACATTAAAAGTACAAAAGTTACTTGGCGTGACAGTTGGTTTAAGAATATAAGATAATTATAAATCGGTAAAGGTTTGGTTTCTGATGTCTCAATGAGATCGTAATTATTCATTTCCATCCAGGTTTGGGATCAAATGATAGTTACAGCCCATACAAAAATATGTGTATATGTACCGTTTAAGTTTAGACGATTATAATAATACCGCCCTAAGATAGTGTATTTAGATAGTGTAGATAAGCAAACTTCAAAAATATACTTGGAAAACTAGCTTAAATAGGTTGCAAACACTAAACTACGAGTGCTGTAGAAACAAGGCAGTTGTTGAAGAGGCAGCGAGGGAGATAGTCAGATTAGCTCCAAGTTCTATGAAACAACGCTTATTATAGTAGACACTTGAAAACTTCCGGCAGCAGTTGTGTAGACTTCCGCTGAGCTCAGCGACAACTTTTAATTAACTGTAGTTTACTCCAGAGCAGACGGGATTAACGGATAGTTGATTTTACTTGGCAAGACTGGTTTCTTAGTTTGTAATCTACTTGCAGAATCATGTATAAACAATTATTAAGAGAAAAACTCTGTTACAGTTACAATCGGTATGAACCTTTTTTATGTAAACAAGCTGTCAATCACAGCATCAGAGATAAATTGTATGATCGAATGCTAGCAGACGAAGCACGCTGACCTGAGGAAAGTGAATTTCCACAGAACAAACATTTTGTTTTTCAAAAATTTAAAAAAATGTTTTTTTCTGTTCTGATGCTTCTGGTTCTATTTACCTGCAGTGCTGGGAAGGAAAAGGTTAGGAGAAGGTCCAGTCAGGATTCAAAGTAGGCGCAAAGTTGCTGGGGTTGATAAAAATACACCAACAAATGAATAACAGCCTTTTCTATTGTAAAGTAAAACCCCCATAAGACAACGTCTTGTGTTTAGTCGATATACATTTTCTGTAATAACTCGGTTAATATTTATGCTAGAATGATGAGAGAGGGCTTACAACTTTTGCCTTATTAACCTCCATCTTCTTATATGGATTAATCTTACATCCGGGTTTTTTTTACCCTTTCTGGGCCCAAAAACTCTAAATTTTTAAGATTAATCTCCAAAAAAGGTGGTTAGAGTTTTCCTGATTGTTTGCCTAACGAACTTGTCCAACCGATTACAGAAAGGAATGTCTCTACAAAATTTGAAGTAAACCGTAAAAAAATGCGACTGCTGGAGTGCAAACACACACATACACACATATATATATATATATAATTTTGAACGACCCCCCCCCAAACGTGTTCAGGGGGTCATGTTACGAACTTCTATGGTGGTCCCGGGCTTAAGTTCAACCGTGCGGGTCATGCTAATAGTTCACTTTTCCATAGGAAATCCACCAATAAAGGGAATTAATTACTATGTTGTTTATCGAACCTCGAACCATATTATAGTACATGAAATTTGACTTCAAGTACTTTATAAATCGTGACGTTTGTTGTGAATCTGAACTGTATCCACTATAAATCTGTGGCTATGAAAAATCTTTACAACTCACTTTGATTTGTCATGGTAGCAAGTAATAAAAATCATCCCGAAATTAAATGAGTTCGCACGCAGCACGCTGACGTGAGGGAAGTGAATTTCCACATAAAAACTTTTAAAACTTAAAATTAGTGTAAAAACATACTAGTATTCCAATTTTTATTGAAATCTGAAAACATTGATTTTTTGGCTGTTCTGATGCTCCAGTTTCATTTACCTGCAAAGCTGGGAATACAATTTTGCGCACTATAATGTTAGGAGAAGGTCCAGTCAGGCTTGAAAGTAGGCGTGAGGTTGCTGGGGATGATAAAAGTACTCTAACAAAGGAGTAGCAGGCTTTTCTAGTGTAAAACCCCCATAAGACAACGTACTGTGTTTAGTCGAAAGACATTTTCTTTAATAACTCGGTAAATATTTATGCTAGAATGACGAGAGAGGGCTTAAAACTTTCGTCTCACTAATTCCCATCTTTTTACATGCATTAATTTTACATTTGGGGCTTTTTGGACCATTTTTGGGCCCAAAAACTCTAAATTTGAAAGATTAATCCCCAAAAAAGAGGTTTGGAGTTTTACGATTCTTTTGCCCAACGAACTTGTCCAACTGATTTCAGAAAGGAACGTCCCTACCAAATTTGAAGTTAATCGGACAAAAAATGCGACTGCTAGAGTGCAAACACATATACAATATATATACTTATATACATATATATATATAAAATTTTGAAAGACCCCCCGAAACGTGTTCAGGGGTTCACGTTAGGAACTTCTATGGTGGTCCCGGGCTTAAGTTTCACCGTGCGGGTCATGCTAATAGTTCACTTTCCAAAGGAAATTCACTAAAAAAGTGCATACTGTTTTATCAATTAACATTGAATAGAATAATGCGATAGGTAATATTAGTTCCATTAAAATAGAAAAGGAATTAGGATGTTGGGGAGTTATAATGCACTACCAACATAACAATAAGAAGCACACAAATTTAATCCTAGAAAATACAAAATTCCCAAAGGCGTAAAGCAAACGGTACACTTTAAGAAAGTAATCTAAGAGTTCAAAGGAATTCCACCCCACGTCCTCTAAGAGATTTTGGATTGTTGAATACGGCGCGCTCTTTTATTGATAGACCCCTAATCAGACACTAGAGCGTTACAAAAGAACCGTTAGTCGATGGGAAGAAGGGGGTAGGATAAAAGAGTGTTTGCAGATCACGCCTCCTAGCGTCAACTGGTTGAAGTACGTTGAAGGCAAGGCAGTGGAAGTTGTACACAAATATTTTGAAAGAGGTTTAGGAAAATAAAAATAAAACAATAGGCATGACAATTTTAGTTACACCGGGAAGGCTCATGGAGAACGAAACACGTTTGATAGTGCTACATTCTGTTGTACATTTTGTGAACAATTTCAGCTCATTATAATTTGTTTAAACAACCACCTGATCTGCTAAAAGATTTATCTCCGTCCAATTAACATTGACTTTAGAATGTCAATATCGTGACGCCTTTTTTCTAATGTCCAGAATTTATGATACATGTAAGATTCATGTGGAATATTTTATGGTATAATGTGATGGATTTTTATGGTTATGCTAGGTTTTGGTTTACAATAACATTTCAAATTCGAAGTGGTGGGGTTCCCTTTTGGCCTTTTGTACCCCAAAATTAGCGTTGTAATAAATTGTAGCACGTAACTCATAACAATAGTTTAGTGTTTAAACGAAATGTTTAAATGTATAAACTAAACACAACGCAGAATACGTAAGTTAAACTGAAAAAAGTAATAAGTATCTATTATTAATTCAAGACTTATGTTTTTTTATGATAAGGAATATTTAGTGTTAAATTATTACAATATAGGTTTATTAAGTAATGTATGTTTAAGTTCAAATGGGTGATATTACAGCTAAAGCTTGACCCTATCAAAACAAACATAGGCATTCTTCTTATCACACGTAAGCTTAAACAGTAGAAAACCGGTGGAACACACTGCCGACGATTGTTTTTAGCGAATTTCCCCTATAGGGAAGAAGCTATTACCGTAGGTCTCATGGTAAGACTTAAGCCCGAGACCATGATAACTTTTCATTTTGAGGTCCCCAGATGCCAAAAACACCATTCGCTCAAATTTTTATTTATGTATATATATATATATATGTGTCCGTAAGCACGATAACTCTCGTAAAAAAGGTCCGATCTTAATGAAATTATCTTAATGAAAGACGAATCGCACCATCCAAAGGGAGATTTTGGGGGGGTTTTGTACCCCAAAAATGTTTTTTTGGGGTTTCCACATGTAATTTTTATTTAAATCAAATTTTAATTTTGACCATACGAATTCAGCATAAAAAAACAAACAATTTGGTATCTTGATCATTGCTCTACGTCAATTGGTTACTGAGATATTGAAAGTGCTAATCACAGTACGTTGTCTAATGTTATTCTTATGGAGAAAAAGAAAAAATGTATACCTCGCTTATTTATGAAAATAAACTGACAAAATTTTGTATATGGCTTCATCTGGTTGTGGTTTATTGTTGTTTGCACAAAAAACAATTTTTCGCCTATAGTTCCCGTAGCAGCAAACCTAGGTACTTGGTCCCCATGTTATTCTTATGGAAAATAATTCAAATGTTATGTATCGCTTATTTATGAATGTATATAGATGAAACTTGGTATGTGACTTCACTTAGCTGACTTCTATTGACATTTGCATAAAAACCCATTATTTTGTGTTCCTTGTTGCAGCAAACCTGCGTACTCATCCCCAATGTTATTCTTATGGAGAATAATTCATATTTTAAATATCGCTTGTTTGTGAATATATTTCTTATGAATCTTGTTAAGTGGCTTAATGTGTTATGTTATAATTCATTGGAAATTCGCTGAGTATGCAGGTTTGCTGCGACGGGGGTATTAGATTTTCAACAAATTAAAAAGATTCTAGTTTATTATTACGTGTTGTTATTTTTATTTGTTCCAACTCCGAGTTGAGATCGCCGCTTCAGTGGGGCTGAAGGAGACACGGCGAGAAAAACTAATTAGGAAGTTAAAGAGTTCGTCAAGCTTTGTCAACCTCTGGTTTCTTCTCTCTTGAACATTTACACTTGGAAATGTCTTCCTCAACTCATCCTAAACTATCCACAGATTCAGAAATGAAAATGTAATAAATATTTTGTAGGCTACAATTTAGTGCGCATACACCATGCTTAGGTTGATTCATCAGTGTACGTGAAAAGGAAATCATCGAAACCCTAAAATGGATCTATTAAATGTTATTTTATATATTTTAAAACCAATTAATTAAAGTTTGTTTTTTAGAATCACTTAAGAATTAAAAAGTATCTTTTTTGAAGCATGGATTTGGTATTCAATAAAAAAATCAATTCACCCTACATTACGTTTACCCCCTAAAGAAGTTTATTTTACATTATATTAGTATGAGAAAGTGTGTCAAATCAAACCACCAGTTTATTGAATTGGGGCACCCAGTTGCAACCTACTGTGACGAGATTCTCGCATCTGACGAGGTTAATTCTCAGCATGGGACGGAGAGATTGGCTATCGCTCTGGTTCTCGGGCGGTCGTCTTATCGATCATCATCATGAATACAAACCCGCTGACTAACCCGATTTCCCACAAAATTAGGTAATGTTAAGGAGTTTCATAAAGAACATATTAGCCCTCGAATTAGATTTTTGAGTCTTGAATTACATTTATGTACAAAAAAAAAACATTTATTTACTATAAAAATCATAATCAAATAAGACACTATACAATTATTCACTAAGCACACTTTAATTACGTTTTTAGAAGTATTTTTCCATCAAGACAATTATTTAAGTTTTTGATTCATACTCTATGTATAGAGTTTTCGTGTAAATTAGTTTGTAACTACCATGTAGACTTACGTTTACCGTAAAAAATAATGAAAGCTAATTATACATTACCAACAATTAAGAGGAACATCAAGAACAAGACCCTTACCTGAAACAGAAAATGTGATTGATTAAAATTAATGCTATCGCAGGAAAAAGGTTTATAGGGAAAAATATATTATCTGTTAGTAAGACCATTAATACCTACATCATTTTGCGCTTGCTTCCGCAAACATAAGTATTTAAAAACAACATTTTTGTAATTTGCCAAAATGTGGATGACAATCGTTCTCTGGCAATGCTGCTAAGCTTTAAATAAAAAGTGCGTAAACAATATAGATGCAATAAACTTCCTGTTTTCAATATAACATAATCGTTTCAGTAGTCAGATTCGGTTGGTTTATCAAATCCTAACGTAAATCTTGACGATTAAAAATAAAAAATATTAGAAAATGATTCAAGAAAGTAGAAAAGATAAGTATAACTCTTTCATTGCCTTTCCAAATGTATTGGGAAAGTTGTAGTGATGTAAACATCCGAATACTGTTTTATTCAGTTCGGGTCAATTTATTGGGGGATAAACTTTAACCGCCCTCCTAAGGTTTTACAGACTGGCTCCAACATTGACCTTCAGCTATCCTAACTTCAAGCGCCAAATTTGTTAATCGTCTTGTCACATATTTTTAGTGAATTTCCTTTGGAAAGTGAACTATTAGCATGACCTGCACGGTGAAACTTAAGCCCGGGACCACCATAGAAGTTCCTAACGTGACGCCCTGAACACGTTTTGGGGGGTCGTTATAAATGTTATATATATATATATATATGTGTGTGTGTGTGTGTGTGTGTATGCACTCTAGCAGTCGCATTTTTTGTCCGATTTACTTCAAATTTGGTAGGGACGTTCCTTTCTATAATCTGTTGGACAAGTTCGTTGGGCAAAACAATCGGAAAACTCTAAACCCATTTTTTGGGGATTAATCTTTCAAATTTCGAGTTTTTGGGCCGAAAAAGGGTCAGAAAAGCCCCAGATGCATGCAGTTAATGCATGTAAAAAGATGGGAATCAGGAAGGCGAAAGTTTTAAGCCCTCTCTCGTCATTCTAGCATAAATATCTACCGAGTTATTCAAGAAAATGTGTATCGGCTAAACACAGTACGTTGTCTTATGGGGGTTTTACACTAGAAAAGCCTGTTATTCCTTTGTTAGAGTACTTTTATTATCCCCAGTAACCTCACGCCTACTTTTAAGCCTGTCTGGACCTTCTCCTAACCCTATAATGCGCAAAATTGTATTCCCAGCTTTGCAAGTAAATAAAACCAGGAGTATCAGAACAGCCAAAAAAATCAATGTTTTCAGATTTCAATAAAAATTGGAAAAATGTATGTTTTTACACTGATTTTGAGTTTTAAAAGTTGTTATGTGGAAATTCACTTCCCTCACGTCAGCGTGCTGCGTGCGAACTCGTTATAATTTGCCTTCTATAAAAACAACATAACAGTTTATTTCAAATTACAGAGTAAAACTTAATATTAGTTTGTATTGAAAAGTTTCACAGTCAGCTACGTTAGGATAAATAAGTTTATAGTTTATATGGGATTCACAGGAGAGACAGCAGAATATTTAATAGTACTATGCGTTTAAATTGTCTCTTGACGTTACAGTTCTAATAAATTGTAACTTTCAAAACACCACACAATTGTTGATGACTGTGAAATGACTAGGTATTTCAATGTTACAATAAACATAAACAATTGTAAAATCGATTCTTCGTTTGTCTTAAAAATGTGAAATTGTTTTATAGGATACTGTAGAAAGCAATGGTTAATAAATGTAAACACATCAAGTTAATAAATAAATTTTGTGCATGGCTCATAAAATTAAAAATAAATGTAACAATACCCCCGTAGCAGCAAACCTGCATACTCAGTGAATTTCCAATGCATATATTTGTATCTTAATACCACATAAAACCAAATACCAAGTTTCATCAATATACATTCATAAATAAACGATTTATGACATTTTAATTATTCTCCATAAGAATAACTTGGCGGCTGAGTATGCAGGTTTGCTGAAGGAAGGAACACAAAAAATGGGGTTTTATACAAATGGGGCCTAGTACCATCTTTTATATATGTTTACCGTCTGTATGTGAATCAGTTTAAGTGTAAATATATCTTAAGTGTTGTATAACGTCTTTTATTACATCCCGTAAGTTTTATACAAATATCAATATAACTCAAGTAGGTAAAGCCCAACGATGTAGAACTCCTGGATTGCGCCCTGCTGTGTTCGCCCGGCGGTCCGGCGCTCCCCCCACCACTGCATGGCAAGAGCCGCCGCTGCCCTGCACTCACCATTATAAAACGCGTCACTTTAGCTGTGTCCTGGCCGGTTAATATTGGGTTTTAATATTGTTATTGCACTTCAAACTGTTGTTCTTACTTCACTCTTCATGTTTCTGTTTTGTTTATAAAATAATAAATAGTTTAAACCCTCTAAAAGTGAATTTATAAATAACACTTTTTCAATAGTTTTGGTGTTATTATTGCTTTGAAATTCATACAGTTAGGTTATTTTATGGTATGTAAGGGTTAAAGAAAACAACTACGGTCTTTTTAATACTTAATTTATTCATATAATACTTTGAACTCCTTTAAGTTTATACATTTTTGAACAATATGAGCTTCGTAAGTTTTTGCCTTAGGCCTATACTTGAATGAACAATGCTCTTTTCTTTAGCAACATGGTGACAAAAAACTTTGCAAAAATAATTACAGATAAGCTTCATTAATAGTAATTCATGTGACGCAAATGAGTCGTTTGCATCGTGGCCCTTAAAAACCGATCCCATAAAATAATTGCATGTACTTACTCTAATCTCATTGGTATAGCAATTTCCTCGCTGGAGGAATTGCTCATTCAATGAATGATAAATTGTTTTAACAATCTTCAGTACGTCATCATGAGCTCTAATTAATTTGCCTTTTGTTACATAATCTGTAAATTGAGTATAATAGCTTAAATTGCCCTCTTTTGCAATTAAAACATGAATGCAGTCTTGACATGAAATATTTGACACAATTTTCCTAACAATAAACCCGCAGATGTAATACAATATATTTTCTTTGTAATAAGACCTTTCTTTACTTTCCAATAAATTCGCCATAGCTATAATATCATTTTCACTTTCATCACAGATTTCGTTTACAGAGCAACTACCGTCGTTAGTAAAATCACTAAAAGAGAGAGCAAATTGCTGTTGCTCCATATCAAGATCCAATTGTTGATTTAAGTAATCGAATTCGTATACAATTGAAACACGATTTCGAGCCTACGAACCTAATTATGTCGGTCCTTTGCGTAAAATATACTGTTAAATAATTACCTGTGAAAAGAAACTCCACATCCCTGCTTCGCTCTGTTTGTGCAGTTGTATGCAGCACACGAAATAACCATTGTAAGACCAACGTATGCACATCGTTGCGTGTAAACAAGAAGCGAGTGCTGAGACGCAGTTCGCCAGACGGCCGTCGCGACAGCGCTGTTGCCATGCGATGGTGGGGGAAGCCGGACCGAAAACCGAGCCCGCCACGGCACACTAAGGCGCAATACAGGAGTTCTACATCGTTGGTAAAGCCACATACCAAATTTTATTAATTTATGTTCATAATTAAGGGAAATAACACGTTACTTATTCTGCATAACATGGGGGCTGAGTACGCAGGTTTGCTGCTACGGGAAGTATAGGCAAAACAAGTTTTTTAGTGAAAATATCAATAGACCACAGCGATATGAAGCAATATACCATGTTTCATCAGGATAAGATAACTTGATAAATAAGCGAGATATAAAATTTTTCTTATTCTTTATAAGAATAACATTGGACAACGTGCTGTGTTTAGCACTTTCAATATCTTGGTAACCAATTGATGTAGAGCAATGATCAAAACACCAAATTGTTTGTTTTTTAAAGCTGAATTTAATGGTGAAATTAAAATTGGATTTACTAAAATATTATTTGTAAAAAACTCAAAACCCCATTTTTGGGGTACAAAACCCCCCCAAAATACCCCTTTGGATGGAGTGATCTGGCTGGTTTTCGAACTTAAAGTCATAAATGATGCTTTACATGTTTGTACCAAATTTCATCAAAATCGGATTTACGGGAGTTATCGCACCCACGGACACACACACACACACACACACACACACACACACACACACACACACACACACACACACACACACACACACACACACACACACACATATATATATATATATATATATATATATATATATATATATAGAATATATACAGTTTTGAACGAATGGTGGTTTTGGCATCTGGGGACCTCAAAACAAAAAGTTATCATGGTCCCGGGCCTAGGTCTGATCATGCCGACTACGGTAATAGCTTCATCATAATCATTGTTGCGGATTAGGAAACCCCAGCAGAGCTGCTAGTCACATCTTCCACAAGCGGGAATATTGCGCAGGTTACCGGAAAGATAGGATATAGCAGGAGGTAATAGCTTCTTCCCTATATTGGAAATTCGCTAAAAACTACGTATTTAAAAATTTAAATGTCAGAATCTAATACAAAATGAATTCAATTACTTATTTTTGAAGCATAAACTTAGTTAAGGTCATAAACGTGTGTAACTGCTAAAATTATTTAACAATTTTAAGGGTTAAAGACCGTATACAAGAATATTATACAAGGGAAAAAACTTTAAAATTTAAATATAATTTGCTATATAAAACCCATCTTCACTTACAAGAGAAGCTTCACTTACAAAGTTACCCTTGTAATAAGTTTGGTAGTAAATTGAAGTAATTCAACCCCCAGTTCCCCCATACTCGCCCTCCTTTATCCACTATTTGTAACACTCCATTATGGGGCTCCATTACTTCCGCTATTCCACAACAGGCGCTATCTAACCTTTAGTAAAGATGGAAATAAACTCTCAATCGGTGGACATTTATCTTGCTGTTTATTTGACCCATGAAGTCTATTTTTTTGCTTGCATTTACACGCCTTTAATTGGTTACAAATGTTCTAAAATATATAAAATGTTTAATTATTTCCCCTATAATGAGATTATCAAATGTCACACGTATAAACAATTTTAACTTGTTTATCAATCAAAAATCAGACATACCACCAATATGAAGAAATCACGTGAGTTTTGCAGGTTAAATATGTTTGATTAAGTGTCCGATAGAAAAAGACATAGGTTTTGTTCATTTCCACTGAAGATATACTAAAATACGTTGGAAAAATAATACAATACGCCCGTAGCAGCAAACCTGCGTACTCAGCGAATTTCCAATGCAAAATATTTGTCTTAATACCACATAAAGTCGCATACCAAGTTTCATAAAAATATATTCGCATATAAGCGATTTTAATTATTATCCATAAGAATAACATTGGTAATGAGTACGTAGGTTTGCTGAAACAAAGAACATAAACAATTGGTTTTTACGCAAATATAAATATAATTTAACTAGGCGAAGCCACATACCAAGTTTCATCAATATTCAATCATAAATAAGTGCCATATAATATTATAGTTATTCTCCATAAGAATAACATGGGGGCTGAGTAAGCAGGTTTGCTGCAACACGGAACAAAAAAATGGGTTTTTATGCAATTATCAATATAACTCAACCAAGTGAAGCTACATACCAAGTTTTTTTAATTTGTGTTCATAATTAAGGGAGTCATTACATTTTACTTATTCTCCATAAGAATAACATTGGGGCTGTGTACGCAGGTTTGCTGCTACGGGAATCATCAACAAAAAATCAATTTTTATGCAAATATCAATATACCAGTACTACGTGAAGCCACATACCAAGTTTCATCAACATACATTCATAAATAATCGAGATATCAAATTTTATTTATTCTCCATAAGGATAACATTGGACAACGTATTGTGTTTAGCACTTTGAATATCTCTGTAACGGTTGGGCGTAGAATCACAATTTAAACACCAAAATGATTTTTTTGTGGAACTGAATAGATTGGTAAAAGCAAATGTGAAGTTTACATTAAAATAAACTGAGGAAAAGCCAAAAACCTTTTTCCCATAAGATTAACATGGGAGATTTTATGAGTAGATTTTTTTGGATTTTCTACGCAACCACTAAACCTAGGTTAATAATTCATAATACCATATTATTTGTTTTTTAAGCTCTATAACATGGTCAAAACCAAAATTAAGTTGTTTAAAAATTTTAGGGTGAAAAATGCAAAAAACGGATTTTTGAAAAATTTAAAACCCCCATAAACCCCCCTTCCCATGGTCCGATTTTTCTGGTTTTTGAACTTAGTCATGAATGTCATTTTACACATTTGAGCCAAATTTCATCGAAATCGGACGTTTTTTTACTCAAGTTATCGCATTCACGGACACATATATATATATGTTTATATATATATATATATATATATATATAGATATATATATACATATATATAAATTTGAACGAATAGTGTTTTTGTCATCTGGGGACCTCAAAACAAAAAATTATCATGGTCTCGGGCTTAAGTCTTACCATGAGACCTACGGTAATAGCTTCTTCCCTATAGGGGAAATTCGCTAAAACTAGGCTTGCTCGCGGGTTTTGTAGTTTATTGACTGAATTCGCCTCGTTCATGCATGCCTATGTAAAGTTACGACAGCTGCAGTGCTGGGTTCTGTCGTAACCCTGATTAGTTTACTGGATCCATAACAAGGGAATTATACACCGGTGCAGTGGTATGAAATTATGTATCAATTATTTCCATGCAATTGTTACTAACACTTTGTTGGATTATAAGTCACATATATGGAATGGCAGAAAATAATTAAAACTGCCTAAATACCCTCTCACAGTTATGAAGAGTTCCTAATGATAGCAAACTTATATTTTATAAAAGTAATTAAATCTGTTTTCCTATTTGATGTGCGCGACCAAACCGATATATTTGAAACAAATTATTAGTTTCTTAAAACATTTTTGCTTACACCGATTTCGATTATCTGTAGCATAACTTTATTTTGATAACAAGGGATTTAGGGTGTTAAGTTATATTACAGCGGTTTTACCTCGCACATATAAGCGCCTTTGCGACACATAGTGGGTTTTTTATAGATTGCCTTAATTTTTTACCGGCAAAATACAAAAATGAATTTTAAGTGTATAAATTGCATATCAGATTATTTATGATGCCCGTCTCTTTTTGTTGGAATTGTTTTTTTAGGATATTAACCCGGTTGAGAGTAGACTTCAAATCATCAGAAGAGAAAAATTAAAAAGTTGTGGGAGGGAGCAGCGAGAGTTAAATTAAGAGTGACAAGTTCAAATGGAATAAATGAATTCGGTTGGAGAAGAGAATGAATTAACAATTTGAGTATGGAGGCCACATAAGATGTATGTGGGAAGATAGCTTGGGAGCAATAATACAAGGTTCTAGTGGGTAGGTAGCTTGGGAGCCATGGGAAGGTAGCTTGAGAGCAATGGGAAGGTAGCTTGGGAGCAATAACACAAGGTTCTAGTGGGTAGGTAGCTTGGGAGCCATGGGAAGGTAGCTTGAGAGCAATGGGAAGGTAGCTTGGGAGCCATGGGAAGGTAGCTTGAGAGCAATGGGAAGGTAGCTTGAGAGCAATGGGAAGATAGCTTGGGAGCAATAACACAAGGTTCTAGTGGGTAGGTAGCTTGGGAGCCATGGGAAGGTAGCTTGAGAGCAATGGGAAGGTAGCTTGGGAGCCATGGGAAGGTAGCTTGAGAGCAATGGGAAGGTAGCTTGAGAGCAATGGGAAGGTAGCTTGGGAGCCATGGGAAGGTAGCTTAGGAGCAATGGGAAGGTAGCTTGGGAGCAATGGGAAGGCAGCTTGGGAGTAATGGGAAGGTAGCTTGGGAGCAATGGGAAGGTAGCTTGGGAGCCATGGGAAGGTAGCTTGGGAACCATGGGAAGGTAGCTTGAGAGCAATGGGAAGGTAGCTTGAGAGCAATGGGAAGGTAGCTTGGGAGCCATGGGAAGGTAGCTTGAGAGCAATGGGAAGGTAGCTTGAGAGCAATGGGAAGGTAGCTTGGGAGCCATGGGAAGGTAGCTTAGGAGCAATGGGAAGGTAGCTTGGGAGCCATGGGAAGGTAGCTTGAGAGCAATGGGAAGGTAGCTTGAGAGCAATGGGAAGATAGCTTGGGAGCAATAACACAAGGTTCTAGTGGGTAGGTAGCTTGGGAGCCATGGGAAGGTAGCTTGAGAGCAATGGGAAGGTAGCTTGGGAGCCATGGGAAGGTAGCTTGAGAGCAATGGGAAGGTAGCTTGAGAGCAATGGGAAGGTAGCTTGGGAGCCATGGGAAGGTAGCTTAGGAGCAATGGGAAGGTAGCTTGGGAGCAATGGGAAGGCAGCTTGGGAGTTATGGGAAGGTAGCTTGGGAGCAATGGGAAGGTAGCTTGGGAGCCATGGGAAGGTAGCTTGGGAGCCATGGGAAGGTAGCTTGAGAGCAATGGGAAGGTAGCTTGAGAGCAATGGGAAGGTAGCTTGGGAGCCATGGGAAGGTAGCTTGAGAGCAATGGGAAGGTAGCTTGAGAGCAATGGGAAGGTAGCTTGGGAGCCATGGGAAGGTAGCTTAGGAGCAATGGGAAGGTAGCTTGGGAGCAATGGGAAGGCAGCTTGGGAGCAATGGGAAGGTAGCTTGGGAGCAATGGGAAGGTAGCTTGGGAGCAATGGGAAGGTAGCTTGGGAGCCATGGGAAGGTAGCTTGGGAGCCATGGCAAGGTAGCTTGGGAGCAATGGGAAGATAGCTTGGGAGCAATAAAACAAGGTTCTATCTATTCTTGCTGCATTGGAGAGTCAAGAAAGATACTCATTTATAATATTAAAATTGAAGAACCCCTTGATAGTTCATCATAGAGTCTATAAGATATATTAATCTTTAGCTGCATGTCAATAATGATATTAGGCCACACAATATTTCTACTAAATAAACTATTCGTTAGTCATCTAATCAGGTAATTTTACCATTGTAAATGGTAAATATTTTTTTAACCATCATATTTTAGATTGTTCTACCTTTTTAATAACCCACTTTAGTTTAACCCGTTTAGTTAGACAGTTATTAAGCGCAAATGGATAACACTTGTTATTATTTCAGCTAACAAGGAGTATATAATAAAGTTGGGACTATTACGCTTTGTGTTGCTAAATCGTCGCAGAAAAAATACTTGAATTTAAAAATAGATACGTCAATTACTGTAGTTTATAAAATACTAGATATTCTGTAAATGTCAATATTTTTCACAAAAATGGTCCATTTACAAGAAAACTGGCATACTTTGAAACAGATAAGGGTTAAATTGAATTATGTTTGCACGAATTTGTTTCTTTTGACGAGACCTTTGCAATAATGTAAGATTTGCCTTAGGTTCATATAGGAAAATGTTGAGACTCGATCTTACGACCGTCAAATTTGGAATCATCCTGAACATAGAGTATAATAAAGATTGTCTATTAATAGCTTGCCCATATGTGATTTAGTGGAAACAATTTAGTTGGATGGCTTTAGACTAAACCGTTCTCCTGTTACAGGCCCATCAAGCTGTACGGGTGGTCTGATTCCCTCTGTTAAGTTCAAAGGCGTTTTTACAATTCATATGGAATTTAAAATATTCTTTTCGATATTATCGAGTTTAAAAAATCTTGTGATGACCAAAATGCTTCCGCATATGGATCTCTGACTTTTGTAAAAAAAAGTACAATCATACGGATTTCACGACGAAGTATCCAGAAAATAGTGAAAGGGACTCTTTAAATTTGTAGTCTCGCAACTTGATGTCTACTTGTATCATGAATTTAAAACTAAAATTAAATAAAAATAAAAGCCAATTATAAAAAAAACATAATTTTTCTAAACTTCTACAATGCATGGCATTTCGTAACGTCGATATCAGAACCTTTTATTTTACAGGTCAGTGATCAATACCCCTGGAGTGGTTCTCGATCTCTGGGACCCGCTGAGATCCGACCTCGCTCTGCAAGTGGATGAGGCAATCCTGCTGTGACAGTTCGGTACAGGTTTGGCCACTAAACAACGATGAGGAACCTTCGAATGCTAAATTTAAAATATATCATGTACAGCATTTGTTTTCTACAATCTACATCATAAACTAGTGCACCTGATTATTGCACCTGAATACATTGTTAAATGCAAATAAGACTGTGATATTGAACACAATTTCCTATAAATAGTCATAGCGCTATCGTTCCAGTTGTGCCCATAAATGACTGAGTGTTAACAAGTATCTTTAACAAAATTGTATTTATTTTGTATGCCACACACAATGTTCCGTATTTTTTCTTGTTTAGCCGACAAGCACACATCCGTTCCCTATAAAAAATGTACCACGTTATTTTGATGCAGTTGTGTTTTATTTATGTCAAAGTTTATTTCATGAGTATCTAAAACCTTAGTGAAAATTTAAAACTGATATCTATAAGTATGTTTCAAAATAAGTTCTAATAAACTTAAAAAATTATTTAAATTATTCTGTGGTAAATTCTGTAGCACTATTATAAACCAGTCAGTAAATAATTTAAGACTTTAGAATAATACAAAAGATATATAATTTTGAATATTCACAATCACACTTTTTACAGAGTCCCTGTGATGCACGCCGATAACAATGCTCCCAGCGACCACTCCACGTCCAACACACGTCCGTTGAAGTAGTCTACAAACACTCCCCCCTCAAACCTACACCACGTCTTTTGTAATGTTCTGATGACTGATAACAGACCCGTCAATAAAACAGAGGCGTTGCATTCAACTGTACACGGAGGGCGTGATGGTTTGGACGTGTTGATTTACAGTAATAACGTTCTTTCGTTTATGTTGCATTATTTGTTGCCCTTAATGTGGCTTGTTATATTTTATAAAACTAAAACATATTTTGGTAAAACTTATTTACTCACGTCAATCAATCCCTTTTTTCTCCTATTCTGGCGTATATGCATTTGGTCAGTTATGCCATCTTCAGCGCCTTGGTCGGTGTCATGTACCCATCAGAAACCCATCAGAAAATCTCTATTCTCTGCCGTGAGGCTACGTCGAATCAATTTAAAATATTTAAAATTCACATTTAATATACATGCACAAGAACAAAAAACTCACAAACGGATGCAAATCACAACGATTGTTACCACGTGGATTTTTATTTCCGCTTGCCCCGGGCACGGTTGCAGGCAGACCCAAGGACCCCGGGCAGACGGATGTTCATGAACATGTAAATTGAATGTAAATGTTGAATATTTTAATTCGATTGAGGAAGCTCCACGGCCGAGAATAGAGATTTTCTAGAGGATTAACCTACATGATACCGACCAATGCGCTGAAGATGGCATGACTACCGAAATACGTATACGCCAGAATAGGAGAAAATACCCCCGTCGCAGCAAACCTGCATACTCAGCAAATTTCGAATGAACATATAACATAGCACATTAAAACACTTCACAGGATTCATAAGAAATGTATTCACAGACAAGCGATATTTAAAATATTAATTAATCTCCATAAGAATAACATTGGGGATGAGTACGCAGGTTTGCTGCAACAAGGCACACAAAATAATGGGTTTTTATGCAAATACCAATAGATCTCATGTATGTGAAGTCACATACCAAGTTTCATTCATATACATTCATAAATAAGCGATATATAACATTTTAAGTATTTTCCATAAGAATAACATGGGGACCGAGTACCTAGGTTTGCTGCTACAGGAACCATAGGCGAAAAATAGTTTTTTTGTGCAAATAACAATAAACCACAACCATATGAAGCCATATACCAAATTTCGTCAGTTTATGTTCATAAATAAGCGAGATATACAATTTTTCTTTTTCTCCATAAGAATAACATTAGACAACGTACTGTGTTTAGCACTTTCAATACCTCGGTAACCAATTGACGTAGAGCAATGATAAAAATACCAAATTGTCTGTTTTTTTAATCTAAACCTAATGGTATAAATTAAAATTTGATTTAAATTTAAATTACCTGTGAAAACCCCAAAAAACACATTTTTGGGGTACAAAACCCCCCAAAAACCCCCCTTCGGATGGTGCGATTCATCTGGTTTTCGAACTCGTTCAAATAAATGGTACTTTACATATTTGTACCAAATTTCATTAGGATCGAACCTTTTTTACGAGAGTTATCGTGCTTACGGACACATATATATATATATAAATATATATATATATATATATATATATACATATATAAAAATTTGAACGAATGGTGTTTTTGGCATCTGGGGACCTCAAAATGAAAAGTTATCATGGTCTCAGGCTTAAGTCTTACCATGAGACCTACGGTAATAGCTTCTTCCCTATAGGGGAAATTCGCTAAAAGGATTGTTGACTAAGTAAATAAGTTATATTGATAATTGACAATCTATGATACAACAAAATTCACTATATTTTGGTAGTTAATAATAGTGGTATATTAAAATAAGTAGTTATTAATAATTAAGACGTTTTCTTAAAACATTAATTATTTTTACCCTCATGAGTTTTTTCTGCTGAGAGCTTGTTTATTGTTTATATAACAATTAAATTGCTGTGAAAAAATGTTTGGTGAAGTACTGTTTATGAATAATATATACATTAAAAATAACTGTGTGAAATATATGTAGGTATACTATTACAAATCAAATAAACTACTTATATATCCATACAAAGTGACAAAAAATATATTTATTCCAAATTTGTTTGATTAGGTTTAAAACTGTTTGAAACTAAAATATCTGTATAGGAAGCTAGATGGTTATGTGCACCTTTTTGAACCTCGTTTGAATCTCAAATGTCTTGATTATCTTTCCAATATCCTTCATTTTTCCATAAACTTGAAAATTAACTAAATATTGAGCATTGGTAAGGTCTTAGTTACATTGCAGCCCTGAACTTTCATAGACAAAAACATTTGAAGATGACGTTTACATATAGCATTACTCCTATTTCTAGAGTTAAATCATTCAAAAGTTGTATTATGAATCACTTATACTATACGATTTTTGGTGTACAGAAACTATACAATTAAGTAATAAGATCATTCATGGGTTATTTAAAATGGATAAATGTGAAGTTGTTAGTATGTGAAGGGGCCCAGAAGTTAACAGTACAAATTTGCTCCGTTAGATGCAATCAATAAGACAATTTAACTCATGGAGTAGCAATTTTTCCAAAATACATCCTACAATAATAACTTGGTGACATGGTGTGATATGAACGTGTGTGAATGCTGATTGATGATTAAAATATTTTTAATCAAGTTCTTGATATAATAAGCTTTTATAAAGTTTTATTATGGGAAGCTTTGGATTGTTGGAGATCCAGTTGTGATCAACAATCACAACAACAACGAGTTTGCACGCAGCACGCTGACGTGAGGGAAGTGAATTTCCACTTAAAAACTTTTAAAACTCAAAATCAGTGTAAAAACATAGATTTATCCAATTTTTATTGAAATCTGAAAACATTGATTTATCCAATTTTTATTGAAATCTGAAAACATTGATTTTTTGGCTGTTCTGATACTCCTGGTTTCATTTACTTGCAAAACTGGGAATACAATTTTGCCCAATATAAGGTTAGGACAAGGTCCAGACAGGCTTGAAAGTAGTCGTGAGTTGCTGGGGATGATAAAAGTACTCTAACAATGGAATAACAGGCTTTTCTCGTGTAAAACCCCCATAAGACAACGTACTGTGTTTAGTCTATACACATTTTCTTTAATAACTCGGTAAATATTTATGCTATAATGACGAGAGTGGGCTTAAAACCTTCGCCTCTCTAATTCCTATCTTTTTACATGCATTGATTTTACATCTGGGGCTATTATGACCCTTTTTGTGCCCAAAAACTCAAAATTTGAAAGATTAATCCCCCAAAAAAGGGGTTAGAGTTTTCCGATTGTTTTGCCCAACGAACTTGTCCAACAGATTATAGAAAGGAACGTCCCTACCAAATTTGAAGTAAATCGGACAAAAAATGTGACCGCTAGAGTGCATACACATATATATATATATATATATATATGTCTATATATATATATATATATATATGTATGTATGTATATATATAAAATTTTGAACGACCCCCCAAAACGTGTTCAGGGGGTCACGTTAGGAACTTCTATGGTGGTCCCGGGCTTAAGTTTTACCGTGCAGGTCATGCTAATAGTTGACTTTCCAAAGGAAATTCACTAATAATCAACAGATAGTACCGTAGTTTGCTTTTTCAAAGGGGAGTCAGTGACTATCAATCAGGGATTGTCACTCTTGGTGTTACACAAAGAAGAGTTTTACGGAAGCGATTTATATTTGAAGCGCAATCCCTACGTACAAATCTTTATACAGTTTGTAGTTTTAGCGAATTTCCCCTATAGGGAAGAAGCTATTACCGTAGGTCTCATGGTAAGACTTAAGTCCGAGACCATGGTAACTTTTCATTTTGAGGTCCCCAGATGCCAAAAACACCATTCGTTCAAATTTTTATATATGTATATATATATATGTGTCCGTAAGCACGATAACTATCGTAAAAAAGGTCCGATCTTAATGAAATTTGGTACAAACGTGTAAAGTGCCATTTATTTGAACGAGTTCGAAAACCAGACAAATCGCACCATCCGAAGGGGGGTTTTGGGGGGGTTTTGTACCCCAAAAATGGGTTTTACGGGGTTTCCACATGTAATTTTTATTAAAATCAAATTTTAATTTTCACCATTGAATACAGCATAAAAAAAACCAACAATTTGGTATCTTGATCATTGCTCTACGTCAATTGGTTACTGAGATATTGAAAGTGCTAAACACAGTACGTTGTCTAATGTTATTCTTATGGAGAAAAAGAAAAATTGTATATCTTGCTTATTTATGAACATAAACTGACGAAATTTGGTATATAGCTTCATCTGGTTGAGGTTTATTGTTGTTTGCACAAACAAACAATTTTTCACCTATGGTTCCCGAAGCAGCAAACCTAGGTACTCGGTCCCCATGTTAATCTTATGGAAAATAATTAAAGTGTTATATATCGCTTATTTATGAATGTATATGGATGAAACTTGGTATGTGACTTCACTTAGCTGAGTTCCTTTGATATTTTGCATAAAACCCCATTATTTTGTGTTCCTTGTTGCAGCAAACCTGTTTACTCATCCCCAATGTTATTCTTATGGAGAATAATTAATATTTTAAATATCGCTTGTTTGTGAATATATTTCTTACGAATCCTGTTAAGTGGATTAATGTGTTATGTTATAATTCATTGGAAATTCGCTGAGTATGCAGGTTTGCTGCGACGGGGGTATTATTTTTAATGAGTTCTCCGATTTCTATAAAATGTAGAGGTGGATTAATATAGCTGAAAATATATGTATTCATGAAATAAATCATATACGGACTCATTTTTAACTGCGAATGTTACCATTCTTGAATAATCCTCCAGAGCACACCATTGTAGTGAAGACAGAAAACCAACGAAAGTAATTCAACACTTATTTCGATTCTCTACATTGCTGAATCCTCACTCATATGTTATATTCAAGACAATGCAATTCCACATCCATTTATAACCCCCCCCATATTCCAAGAGTTTCTCATCCAACAATGTTGTACCCCGTTGAACTAATTTAACACATTTGCATTCTCCCTTTATTATCCTCAATTCGTAACTCCATGCCAATGCGTCTACTCCCTCTTCTGCACCAACTACTTAATTAAAATCTAAAATACTCAATGCTTTAATTGAAGAATTGTTTCATAAGATGTGTTTATAACTAAGTTTTGATATGGGGTTTGTAAGCATTATTTAAAATTTGAAAGGAATAATAAATTACAATTTTGTCGATTCATTGATATTTTTAACTAATGCAGTTACTGTAGTTAAAATAAATTATAAACGGTATCAATCTGAAATGATCCTTATTTATGAACTACCAATAATTCGTTAAACAACATTCTATATTTTTAGCAAATTTCCCCTATAGGGAAGAAGCTATTACCGTAGTACCATGGTAAGACTTAAGCCCGAGACCATGACAACATTTTGTTTTGAGGTCCCCAGATGCCAAAAACACTATTCGTTCAAATTTATATATATATATATGTATATATATATATCTTATATATATATATATATATATATATGTTTTATATATATATATGTCGTTACCGCGATAACTTTTGAAAGAAGCGCCCGATTTTGATGAAATTTGGCACAAATGTGGAGAGTAACATTTATGACTTAAGTTCGAAAACCAGATCGATCGGTCTATGGGAAGGGGGTTTTATGGGGGTTTTAAATTTTTCAAAAATAAGTTTTTTGAATTTTTCCCCCTACAATTTTAAAAACACTCAATTTTAGTTTCAGCCATTTGATAGAGCTTAAAAAACAAACAATGTAGTATTTTGAATTATTAAGCTAAGTTTAGTGGTTGTGGAGAAAAGTCAAAAAATATGTCCATAAAATTGCCCATGTTAATCTTATGGGAATACGGTTTTAGCGAATTTCCCCAATAGGGAAGAAGCTATTACCGTAGGTCTCATGGTAAGACTTAAGCCCGAGACCATGATAACTTTTTGTTTTGAGGTCCCCAGATGTTCAAAACACTATTCGTTCAAATTTATATATATATATATCTATATATGTGTCCGTGAATGCGATAACTTGAGTAAAAAACGTCCGATTTCGATGAAATTTGGCTCAAATGTGTAAACTGACATTTATGACCTTAAGTTCGAAAACCAGAAAAATCGGACCATGGGAAGGGGGGTTTATGGGGGTTTTAAATTTTCCAAAAATCAGTTTTTTGCATTTTTCACCCAAAAATTTTTAAAACACTTAATTTTGGTTTTGACCATGTTATAGAGCTTAAAAAAACAATAATATAGTATTTTGAATTATTAACCTAGGTTAAGTGGTTGCGGAAAAAATCCAAAAAACATGCTCATAAAATCTCCCATGTTAATCTTATAGGAAAAATGTTTTTGGCTTTTCCTCAGTTAATTTTACTTTAAACTTCATATTTTCTTTTACCAACCACTTCAGCTCCACAAAACAATCATTTTGGTGTTTAAATTATGATTCTACTTCAAACCGTTGCAGAGATATTCAAAGTGCTAAACACAGTACGTTGTCCAATGTTATCCTTATGGAGAATAAATAAAATTTGATATCTTGATTATTTATGAATGTATATTGATGAAATTTGGTATGAGGCTTCATGTTGTACTGGTATATTGATATTTGCAAAAAAAAATAAATGTTTTGTTGGTTGTCCCCGTAGCACCTAACCTGCATACTCAGCCCTAATGTTATTCTTATGAAGAATAAGTAAAGTTTTATATCTCCCTTAATTATGAACATAAATTAATAAAACATGGTAAGTAGCTTCACCTGGTTAAGTTATATTGATAATTGCATAAAAACTCATTTCTTATCTTCCTCGTTGCAGCAAACCTGCGTACTCAGTCCTAATGTTATTCTTATGGGGAATAAATAAAATGTTATAAATCACTTATTTATGAATGTATTTTTGTCAAACTTGGTGAGTGGCTTTATGTACTAGTGAGAAACACAAATGCATTGGAAATTCGCTGAGTACGCAGGTTTGCTGTGATGGGGGGTATTTAGATTTTCCTCAGATAATTTCACTAAAAACTCCACATTTCTTTCTACCAATCAGTTTACCTCTACAAAACAATCGTTTTGGCGTTCTAATCGTTGTTTTACGTCCAACCGTTGCAGTGATATTCAAAGTGATAAACGCAGTACGTTGTCCAGTGTTATCCTTATGGAGAATAAATAAAATGTTGTATTTCGATTATTTATGTATGTATATTGATGAAACTTGGTATGTGGCTTCAACTAGTTGTGGTATATTGATATTAGCACAAAAAAGGTTTTTCTTGATTTTTCCCAGTAGCAGCAAACCTGCATACTCGTGCCAATGTTATTCATATGGATAATAAGTAAAGTTTTATATCTCCCTTAGTTATGAACCCAAATTAATAAAACTTGGAATGTAGCTTCACCTGGTTGAGTTATATTGATAATTGCAAAAAAATACATTTCTAATCTTCCTTGTTGCAGCAAACCTGCGTACTAAATTAAAATGTTATTCTTATGGAGAATAAATAAAATGCTATATATCACTTAATAATGAATGTATTTTTGTGAAACTTGGTGGGTGGCTCTAGGTAGTAATGATACCAATATATATGCATTGGAAATTCGCTGAGTACGAAGGTTTGCTGTGACGGGGGTATTAATTAATATTTAATTATTCTATTTTTATCATGTTATTTATGAAATATAAAAATGTAATGTAGTACTTTATCTCGACATTACCGTTCTATAACCTAGTGTAAACCTGTTTAAGTTGCATGTTAGAACCTAATTAAATTGTCATAAGTATAGCAACTAAAAGCCATAACCAAAACATTCAAACAGGCACCCGGCTAGATAGTTAATTATAGACGAGAAAGGAGTACTGTGTGACAAGTTCATTCTGATGATGCAAAGAAAAAGAGTCCTTCTAACGTAACCTAAGGTAAATAAATAGCCAAGTCCACGTGTCAACGACGTTGAAAGTTTGAAAGTGTGACAGCGTAAACGAAATTTATGACTCCTATGGGCCCTGAGTATCGGACCTTTTACTTTGATCCTTGCTGGGTCAAACTGAGTATTCAAGTATCTTTTCCCTGTTAACTTTGTAAACGATTTATTAAGTATTTTACACATAGGAACACTCTATTAAAAAAACAACAACACTTTTTTTGGGTGTTAAGATACATTAAAATGTCCTCGTTTCAGGTGTTATGATCATATTTTATAATATGTGTAACTGGAATGTTTCGAAGATAAAGGTATTGTGAGCAAAATTGTTGCACTTTGCTAGGACCAGTAATTCGTAATATTAAAAAGAAAACCTCCATCTACAAAAACATTTCCTGTCAACTGTATTACATAAACTTATCAAGGTATAAATAGTATAACAAATTCTTAACTAGGCGATAATGTATACACTGACTGAAACAGGCCATAAAATAATATGGGGTGAGGGAAGAAATACTCAAAGTCGCTTCACTGAAACAACAACAACAAACATAATATAAGTGTGACTAGGTGTTTTTCTTCATAATATATTTCTTATCCTGGATACCCCCACCATTTAGTGAATGGAGTTTACCTTCTCTCCCTTTACATGTCTTACTGAGTACTATGTTAACTATATCTATATCTATAAATACGAAATTTTGATCAACGCTTAGGCCAAACCATTGCACATAAAAGCACGAATTCTTGCATGTAGACTTTTCTTATAGCATAGGCACCCACTAAGAAGGGATTTTAAGAATCTCCCATAGGGCTATGCCCCACGGGGCTTCAAAGTTCCAACCCTGTGTTATTCTTATGGACATTCACTTTGGCTTGAGCTGTTGAAAATTCTATCAGCTGATTATGATTCGTAGTAGTTCCACGGGTCACCCACAGAATGCAGCACACACAACTGTCGTATTCCCGGGTGAAACCGGGAACGATAGCAGCTAGTCTTATCATAATTTTGGAAAAATAAAATGATCTTTGTTTAGTTAATTTACTCCTAGTAACAGTAATGACCCTCAGAAACAGTACCAGGTTCTAAAACAAAATTTGTTCAATCCTAAACAAAATTATTGTGAATTGACGACATCATATGACATATTACGGAAATAAAACAAAAAAGCGTGTTGTATTTAATACAAAAAAATAACAAAGTTATAAAAATTAAGTAATAACCACCGTACAAATGAGTTATTATTTATCCCAAGTTTCCCTTAAAAATTAACATATAAAATGATGTAAATAGATTTATTTTTATAATTTAGAATGAAATTCAATTAATAAACATTGTAAGGCTTTGCTTATGGAACGTATTTTATATAATTTGAACATGAACTACGTTTACTAATGCCGTGAGTGTGATGAACTAATTGTATGTGATCGACACATTGGGAGCATTAAGCACATATCATGTGACACACCCCTCAGCTGTCGCTCAGTCGCTTCTTTGTCACGCTGCTGTCATGTTGTCACGCTTGGCGGTTGACAGCCACGTCCTGCATGCCACGCTCCGTCTCAACTTCCGACAGTCTGTTTTAATCTCATAAATCAAAACAGATTCTTGTTTTGTTTGGTTCTTTAATTTAATAGTACATTATTGTTAATATTAACAGAAAACAGAGATTTACTTTCAAAGGAGCTGCTTTAAATCTGAATGCATTTCATAAATGGAAAAAATCCAAACAGATTATCGATTTATCGCAGTCGAGTGCGTGTTTCGGTAGTGAGTAGACGGGAGAGTACGGGTACGGTTATCCCAATTTCCTGTCAGCTTGAAGGCAGCGATGCAGAACAGGTAATGTATTATCAGTGTTCCATTTGTTCTTGTATTACATGTTGTGTTAGAGTATTGCATTTGTTTTTTGTATCTGTATTTGTTAGTTTTGTGTAAATTAAAGTTTAAGGAAAAAAATAAAAAATACCATAAAAAATGTAGGTTAGTTAGGTATAAGAACTTGCTATTTAGTGTTGGGTTCACTTGATAACGGGAGGAGTTTCCTTACCTCGCGAAACGTAGTGTAGTTTTAAACACTAGAAGCGATAGGTAAAGTCCAAATAAATCAATAATTAATTAAAATCCATCGCTATTATGAGTTTAAAAAATACATATTAATATTATTTTAGATTTATTTTAGTAATACAGATTTAAAAACAATATTGTCTTATACGGGATATTAAACAAGAAACTAAATTTGTGTTTTATGAACAAATTCTAAAATATCTGGGAGAATTGTAATTAAATATTCCCGAGTCATCTTTTTAATAAGGATTCCACATCTTCTTGAAACTCATTTGAAGAAAGAATATTCGATTTTTTCTGAGACTCTTTGTATATATATATGTGTAGGTTTGTAAAAACAACATAGTTGTAACTTAGATCTGGCACATATTAATTAATTAACTATTGAGCTAATAAACCCGCTATTTGGCTACACAAATCTATATAATCCTGTGTCATTTTAAACTCAGAAGTATTTTAAATAAATTAAAAATAAATTTTACTTGCTTTGATATGGTTTAATTCCACTTATTACCTCTATCCCAGTAACACTTAATCTGTCTAATCAAAAAGGTAAAACCCGTAGTTGTGTAACCATACAACCACTGAAGATACCGTGAAGATTGCAGAGTCTGATTACAAACACCACAAGTAGGATCTCGTAACATCTGGAAGCTTACTCGGTTTCATTTAAAAACCAACGGAAAATATATGTGCATAATTATATTTATATTTCTTACATGTCACTAAAACTTATTTAAACATACAATGGGTTAGTTATTTTTAACAATATTCGGGTAGATTATACATATATAATATATATATATATATATATATATATATATATATATATATATTACGGAGGATTCGTGCCTTAAAGTCAAATGTTATATATATATATATATATATACATATATAACATTTGACTTTAAGGCACGAATCATCCGTCATTTTGAACTTATTATTTCAAAATAGGTATCAAAGTAAGTGAATATTTAGGTAGTTATGTGGAAGTTATTGGTTTTAAATTTGATATACTTCCATCCTGAAGGGCACAGACTGCTCTCAAAGTGTGCTTGGTTCCCATTAGGATAACTAGGAGATTCATTTTGATTCAGTTACATTCTAAAACCGCTCTTTACGCGGTAAAACACAGTTTTACAACATTAAATTACATTATGAGCTTGATATAAATACACAAGCAAATGAATTAACAACAAAATCTGTAGGGAATTGTTAACTTTTTATAATAAAATATTGTACTCGGTACAGCTTTTTCATAGTCATCTTTAATAATCTATTCAAAAACATGGTGATCATTCAACGATAATTTAAAATTATTCATAATTGGCTCAAACAACTAAAGATTTTAAAGTAAGTTTCTCCTTTTATCGAGAGATAATCTAAGCTAATAATAAATTTATTATTTCACTTAACACACAATGTTAGGTTTTAGTATAGTTGTTTAAACTATCGTCAGATGTTACTAGATGTTGTATTACATGGAATGTTCTCACTTCACAGCCCTGTAGACTGTAGACTGTAGACTAATAGCAACGAACGGCTCTCCAGAGACGGGTATTGGACAGTTTCAACTCTTTCTTTGTTACACGAGTTTATCTTTGTGGTTTTATTTCTCTGCGGAAATTAAAGTGTAGCCAGCCAATATAAGGCAATAATGAAAACATGTGGTTCAATTTTCACTCGAAAGCTGTCCGGCTAAATTGTCGTTTAATTGTGTTTTATTCCTCTTAAACTGCCCTCTTGCCAGCTATCAATAAAGAGAGATTTTGGGTTTTAATAACCTACATGGAGAGACTCAAAATACGATGTGATTGAGGTTAAAAAGTAGAATCAGTGTGCTTCGCTTTATAACTTAATGTTTCCGAGTAAAACTTCAAAGTTTTAAAAATAGAGTAAAACAAATTATCTGAACACTTTAGCCAATATTCTACCAAAGTCTTTAATATTATGTTTTTTTTGCTCGTGACTTTTACACAGTTCAGCGAATTTAGAAACGATCTGATAAATTATTAAATTATGAAAAATTTACCGATGTGCTTATTAGTGAATTTCCTTTGGAAAGTGAACTATTAGCATGACCCGCACGGTGAAACTTAAGCCCGGGACCACCATAGAAGTTCCTAACGTGACCCCCTGAACACGTTTTGGGGGGTCGTTCAAAATTTTATATATATATATATATATATATATATATATGTGTGTGTTTGCACTCTAGCGGTCGCATTTTTTGTCCGATTAACTTCAAATTTGGTAGAGACGTTTCTTTCTGTAATCAGTTGGACAAGTTCGTTGAGCAAAACAATCGGAAAACTCCAAACCCCATTTTTGGGGATTAATCTTTAAAATTTCGAGTTTTTGGGCCCAAAAAGGGTCAGAAAAGCCCCGTATGTAAAATTAATGCATACAATAAGATGGGAATTAGTGAGGCGAAAGTTTTAAGCCCTCTATCGTCATTCTAGCATAAATAATTACCGAGTTATTAAAGAAAATGTGTTTTGACCAAACACAGTACGTTGTCTTATGGGGGGTTTACACCAGAAAAGCCTGCTACTCCTTTGTTAGAGTACTTTTATCATCCCCACAACCTCACGCCTACTTTCAAGCCTGAATGGACCTTCTCCTAACATTATAATGCGCAAAATTGTATTCCCAGCATTGCAGGCAAATGAAACCAGGAGCATCAGAACAGCCAAAAAATCAATGTTTTCAGATTTCAATAAAAATTGGAATACATGTATGTTTTTACATTGATTTTGATTTTTAAAAGTTTTTATATGGAAATTCACTTCCCTCACGTCAGCGTGCTGCGTGCGAACTCGTTTATATAATACCAGGTGCAAAATTTACTACCTACCAAAGTTACTTTGCCGTAACACCCTATTTAACGATGTGAACGTTTTTTGTTTGCACTGGGAAAATAGAAAGGCAATTGAAATAAGTTTTAAAATGGTTCAAAAATTATAAACCAAATATTTATGTTTAAATAATTTGGAATATAATGAATATTTTAATTAGAAATTGGGTTCAAATAATAAAATACAAATAAATGCAAACTTTCTTATAATTTTATTTCAGAATCTAATAATAATACAATACAGCTTGACAGCCTCGAATCTGTCTAGCTAACTCTCTCCCCCCAAACCGACCTATGAGACCTAGCACCAGCTGTGCCGTCCTAATGAGGACAATACAACTGAGAGCCTCGGCCACATTGATTGGCCTCAGAGCTGAGGCGAGGACCGAGGCTGCGGTCAGCCGAGCTCCAAAGGCCACTGAATGTAACCGGAGCCATTTAGCATTCCGTTGTCTTTGCTCACTGACCTTAACACCCCTTGCCACTGCGGACTTCCATTACGCTACTGTGGACCATCAATTTAGCCCCGGCTATATCCTAACAGAATTCACGCGACATTGTTTTGGCATAGGTTGTTGCTAAAATTATAGACACGTTTATTGTGTTTATTTTAGTTTTGGGTAACTAACCACATGTGGTTTATTTTGGTAAATTTCCCTAATGGTTATTTCGTCCGGTGTAAAAAAATAACTAAGGTTGACACAGATTCACAACTTATGAACCGATAAACGTATTAAACTATGGGTTTGTTGAAAAGCTATACAAAATTGTTCTAGTTAGATGTAGATTTACTTTTTTAAAATTTTTTAGGAATAATGATATAACAAGCAAAAGTTGTTTTACAATTTATGTTTAACAATGATGATTTTTGAGGGTTGTCCCCACTCCGCAGGGTCCGAGTAGTGGCGCACTCACCCGGGGATGGGATGGCACCATTGCACCGCGCCAGGAGTCTAACCAATGCGGCGTCAAATAAAAACGTCTAATGAATTTTGTCTGTTTCATGTACCGCTTCCGTCGATGATGGAGTTCCGTGATGACCACGAGCCAAATGGAAGGAGGAACATAGGTTAAAAACAAATCGGGAGACCCCCTGGTTTCTTACAACGCTAAGTATAATTAGGTTAAGAAAGGGAATCGGTGGAGGGATCAATCTTGTAACCCAGGTGAGAACCCCAAAGTTCCTCCATTCCAGGAGTGTGTGGACGGTGTGGAGCTAGCATCAGGTAATGTAATGCAATAAGGCCAATGGTTTTTTATTTCAGGTGTAACCCCCCCTTCCTATCCCCAAGGTGTTTGAAGCTTCTAGGTTTCAACCAGCAAAGCACCTCCCTTTCTCATGATACAGTAGCTGGGTTCGCCCAGGGGTCTGTACCAATATCAAAAAACAATGATGATTTTTGAGGGTTAAGTTTCTAGTCCTGGTCGATTAATGTTTGTAGTTCTTAACTTAAAATTTTATATTTTAGTGTAATGTGTAAACCCAAACCTTCCTCATTCGTAAAACTCTGCACAGAAACCCGATGGACCAAATAAAATAAATATATATACAAAAATAAAAACTGGAATTATTAAAACAGTAAATTAAATTGGTAAATGAGCAGTGAAGGTATGTTTAAAATGCAACTTAGGCATTTATGGCTGAGCATTTCAAAATATTATAGCTTGTTGCCAGGATTAAGTATGTTAATGAATACCAAAAGAATAAATTACTTCAATTTAGTGCAGTATCACTACAAGACAAACTAAGTAAGTGGAAGGCTTCCAACAACTAGTCCACGAAGTTCAATTTGCTCCTAAGCTATCTCCAATACAGTATTTATCATAAAATATTTTACATGTAATCACAGAGAAGAAAGACAAGAGTAAATAGCTTTAAATTTATTATTAAAATTTTAGTTTGTAGCAAGTATTTGAAACGTTATATCAGATTTATTTTATATCTAGTAAGAGAGGATCCGGCATTAACTTTATGAAAAGAGAATAATAGTAAACAAAATCGGTATTAATTTATAAAGATTTTGATTTTGTAACGAATTGTTTTGGACTGCTGAACAGGCAAATACGGTACATAAATTAATGAGTAACAAAATGTATAAATGAGAAGAAAATTAAATATTTAAAAACTATAATCGTTTATAAAAGTAAGATACGCAACGAAAAAACAGCATTAAATACAAATTAAATATTGTGAGGATGTAAAAAAAATATAAAACTCAATAGTTAATACAACAAGTATTGGAAACTGATTTTATGCCTCACAAAACTGTGCTTGGGATAATAATACATATTGGTATACAAAAGTATGATAAATAGGAATGGCATATCCACTAATCAGTGGTAAACCAAATTATAACAGTCAAAAACAATTCGTTACAAAACCAAAATATTTATTCTCCTAAAGCAAATTTACTGATAACGTTTGTTCTTTAATGTACTATAAGTCTTCAGTACCTAACGAGAATATGAACACAAGACATAATCTAATGTTTAACAGATTTACTTGAAAATGAGAAAACCTTACAGATCTAAAAAATAACTTTGAGATTATATGAAAAAAAAAACTAGTTAAACAAATCATATAAAGTCGTTACTAAAAGGTCTGACTATAAAAATTACTGAGTGAAAATGTCGTGTTAAAAAGATATGAAATATAAATTAAATTCTAAAAAACCATTTCAAGTAAACGAAACCAGACCAGACTGTCATGAAATTTGGTAGGGATCTCGATATTGTATGTTACAGAGTATAAATATAGAAAATCTCCAGCTGCGTCTATACTACTACCGGCAGTGGAAAATTATACAGTATATATACATTTTTAACCAAAGTAAAATATACTGTTTTGGACCCGTTTAACTTTATATGTCAGACTCATCTGAGGGCCCTCTGCTAACATTAATTTAATTACTGAACAGTCGTCACTCTTAATTCACTTTATTAGTGAGGCCAGTCACTTCTGATTCGTTCGATAACGAATGCTCTTTAATTAACCCTCCTTGTTTCATTATAGGCTTTTACAGCAGTTTAATTGACATTGTAAAATAATTGCCTTACAACTTGACCTTACCATGGTGTAGAACAGAAAACATTTGTAAATTTAGACTGATATTGAAATTGTAATTTATAGAACGTACAAGCACTTGTCCTGCCGGAAGGTTCTTCCGGAAGGACTTCTGTACACGGGTCTTCGTCCTGCCGGCAGGACGCAGCTCCCTTAGGGCGAAAATTCAAATTGTCCTTTCACAAAAAATAACGATGAAAAAATCGGTTTATGCCCTAGTCATAAAAAATAAAAAATAACTAACTACAGACAAATTCAGAAACAAATATAAATAAATAATGATGAATACAATAAGTTTATATCAACCATACCAGTATCTTAGTCATTTTCACACTAATTTACTCGCTCTCACAAGCTAAGAGGGTACCATTTTTATTATGGTACTCATAATAGTTTCTGCATAGGATCATAAACCTAAACCTAAACGTTAATATAAATAAAATTTAAAGTTAAAAAATATCAAAGCGGAAATCCATGGTAAACATTTAAATGGTCAATGCAATTTATGATTTCCAAATGATTTGGTTCTACATTAGAATGTTGTCCTTTATGAAATTACAATAAAAGGCTCTCACTTCTTTAGAAACAGCAACAAAATTTTAACCATTTTAAATTCATTTAAAAATGTTACTTTCTTGCCAAATCGTGAGGTTAAAACATCATTACTGATTTATTAGTAATAATATAAATGTAAGCAAAACATTTATTTGATAATTTTAAGGTTGTAACTTACGGTTATTGCATATAGTTTTGTGTAATGCGATTTAAAGACTAATTCCATGGAAAATTTAACGCAAAATGCTCTTGAACCCTATACAAACAAAACCAGCACAGCCATTCACAATTATTCAGAGAGAAACGAGCAGGCCAATAGCGTCCGCGGACAGCAGAGGCGAAAATTGAAATGGCGATAATTGAAAATGTCCAGCCGTGTGTCTGCTGTCAGTACAACGCGGTGCAACAACGTGTTCGTCGGGTGTAAATCAGATGCAAGCGGCGGGCGTTGTTTAAATTGCTAGTTCGAAAAAGCTATTTAATGGGATTGTTTGTATAAAACATGTTAATGTTTTGTTCTATAACGAATGCTGATAAATAAACTTAAGTAACATCTTGGTAAAAATATATTGTTTTTACATGAACTGGTATTGCTTAAATTATCAACTAACTGACCTTCAAAATAATCAAAATCGATAGTCATATTTAACAAGATTTCAACTTTGGGAAATGCGCTGTGTTGGGAAGGTTTCAATACAGGTAACACCTCTCTCACTTTAAAAGCTCTACGAATTGTTTTTCCCTTTCAGGTTTGACAAACTGTTATAAAAATAACCACAAATGGAATTTAACCAAGAGTTTTGTTCTTTATTATATGGAATGTAATAAAGAGAGCAACACTATTTTTTCAAGGATCGGTAAGCCTTTCTGATTCAATATGTTCGATATTCTTACAAAACAAAATTATCCAGTGTTAAAAGTATTGTTGATTTTAGTCTTAAAGAGAGTTTTGAAAATAATCAGCAACATTTAACTTAGTTAACAATACAAGTCGCGTCGTCACAACCCCGACATTGAAAGTGAATTAGGTAGAAGTAGTGGTACTTAAGATTAGTTAATGCACTTAAGTCTAACTTAGACCGGCTGTTGTTTCACTTGTTTGATTGTGGTCGGATATATATCATTGCATTTTAATAACCGAGACCTTTAATTACATGCACAGTTTTACTTATTACTTTACTTAAATGTTTTAATATCGTTCTTGTAGAACTTTAATTAGGTCATGAACAATTTTATTGAAAATATATGTCCAAATATATTATTTGTAAAACAATTTTAGTTTATTTAAGAGTAACTAAAAAAAAATACAAAACCATGTCGTGACTAAATTGACTTGATTATGCGCATTCATTTATATAAGTCATTAAGGTATATTTTACTTTTAAGGTATACATCAGTAAAGAACCTCCAATTAACGAAATCATGATTAGTTCGGAATTATGTTTTCCCTTAAACGGTAGAAATCGTTTATAGAAACAAAATACCATTATTAGTAAGCCAGGTGATTATTGAAGCAGCTACCTATTACGTCAAAAGCAAGCACATCTTTTGCCTTGTAGTTTGTAATACGTGATTACAAACAAAGTTATAAACTTGTCACTGTGATAGTGAGGTATATCTCATCCGTTTCGATAATAATGGAATTTCTCAGAGTTGAAATGCCATTAGGAAAGTTTGGCTGAGGCCGGACTCATCACCGTGGCTTCATCGTGAGGGGGGAATCAGCACATTACTGCTCAGCATCAGCTTTTATCACACAGGCACGGACTGCTGATGAAACGAGCAGCTATATCTGACGTCATATGTCATCTAATTATATTTTGTTAAAGAATAACCTGGTTTTTAATCCAGGCTACTAGCAAAACGATTAGGCCTTGAATGATTGTTTATGCGGTATTTGACAGCCCTTATCGCCTAAATGTGTGTTTTGGGGGTTTAGAAAACATCTACCTCCAGGGCTCCAGCCTGTGAGTTTTTAAAGTTCCATTGATTATCTCATGGTATTAAATTAATAATAAATTTTCAGCAGCTGTTCATACTATACAGTATTAAAGCAGGTTCAGCTGTTTCAAGCTAAGTTCTGGAATGGCATAACAGTCTAAACTAATAGAACCGTATTTGAGCTGGATACTCTCAAAATGAGAAGCAATATTTGTGATAATTCGAGCAACTGGATTTGCTCATGTTTAGTAAAATTAAGAAACATCGACAATAATTAAATATCTGTTAAGCTTGTATAATGTAACTTCAAAATAGTAATTCCAAGTTACTCATTTTAGAGTAGGGGTACATAGCAAATATGTTTACCGAATGAAAAATAACACACTTATTTCCACACTTTCAAGTGTATATTTCATCTAACGATTTAATTTAATGGTTTTACAGTGATATTTATTGTATTACAGGCCATGCAATATATCTCTGTGTCCTTGACTTATTTGATATTATTTGATAATTGTATTTGATATCCTTCAATAATAAATCAAATATAAAAGTTAAAAGAATTTTAAAACTGGGCAGCTAACATTTATGCATTGGTAACACAAAAAGATAGCTGGACGTTTCAGTTAATGAATGCAGCGTTATCTCGGTTTTTGTCCAAATGTTTTAACATGCGTCAACGGGATTATATTGGTTTTATAATCCTTCGTTAATATCTTGTTTACTGATGCTTAACATTTGGTTTGAGTAACAATCAATGTTTTTCGAATGATGTCCTATGTTTGTAAAATACCACTGATAATTATATTACTTTTTAATTAAAATACTGATTAGACCGTATGACCATATCTGAAACTTATTTGTGCTTCCAGTCTAGAGTGATATCTGAGGGTCTACTAAAACGATCTACCAATAACTAACACTAGCTAGCATATGGTATGGATGGAAATAGAATGACGGTACAGTTTCTGTCTTAATTGTAATAAAAGTAAGACAATTTCCGTACTTCACATATAAAAGAGCAAACCACTTTATATAATTTACATTCTATGTTTAAGAAAGCGAATAAAAAGTGATTTCATTCTGGCTACTCACAAAGTAAACCATTTTTTTAGAAATGCTAATAATAAAACTGAATTCCCACTTTATGACAATAAAAACGTAATTATTTCTCTCGCAATACAAGGAGTGTTCCTTCGAATAAAGTTGTAATAAATTGTAAGCAATTTACTTTAAAATTTACATAAACTTACTTAGAAAGATATTATTTGAATGTTAAGAAAATGAAAACGCGTGACGAGGGGGAGGGTGGCTGGGAAGCGAACCATCAGCTGTCTTTGACATGGCTAATCAGCCTATCAGTTTGTCAAAGTCTGTCAAACTGTCCTGGAAGAGGTCGAAGAAACTTTTGGGATGTTTTCAGTGAAGTATAATTTAAACGTCTTTGAAACAAACCATATTTTAGTAACCTTAGCTAGTACTAAACAAAAAAATATCAAGTTTTTATATTGCCTTATATTCAATGTATTATTTTAAATCAACCAGCCATACGACTTCATAAAAATGGTTTAGAAACTTACAAAATGGTTACACTCAAAAATAAGTTTGTTCTGGCTAGCTTATTTGTTTTCAGGATCCAAGCTTTTTCCCCATAAGCCTAAATAATGAAAAAGCTAAGTCAATTAATGAGATGCATGCTGTGACAAGTGAAACTTTGAAACACATTCATATAAGACATATTATTTTATATTAACTTGTTATTTTTCTGTAAATTATTTGATTATATTATTTGGTGTCCAATTAACAAAATCTAGTTTCACCATTCACATTACTTAAAAGCAACGGTTTTCTCGTGTAATTATTTCAAATTCCTCAAATATTACTTAGTTTGTTGGTGTTTGATGTCAAATATTACTTCTTCTCTTTTGGTGTAAGTTCTAATAATGTTATAATATAGTAATACTATAGTTTGTTTAGTAAGGAAATTAGTTGGAAAGGAGAAACATGTAAAAATTAAAAATGTATAAAATTAATGAGAAAAATTTGTATCACTTTAAAATGTGACATCATTAGTAGAAAAAGTATATAACGAAAATTTTGAACAAAGCGTAAGATAAGGTCATTTTATAAATTAACTTCTAATAGATGCAAAGATCCTGTTTCAATTATACGGGCGTTAAAGTGAAATTACGCAGCAAGATGTTCTCAGAGATATCAGATAGGCAGGTGAATTATAACTGCCAATTTAGCGGCTACTTGCAATTTTTATACGGTCATTAAACTCCAAAGCGGCGGTACGTCTTTGTTACCTCATGGATTTGCTAGTGTTACTATCTTTAGAAACTGATATAGTAACATTGAATATTTTTATATGAAAAATTAGTATTTATGTTTGGAAAAGCGTTTCAAACAATCGTACCTGTACAAAATCTAGAATTTGTAAAGAAAAAATATATTTACGTTGTGTGACGAAGACAATGTTAGTCCTTGCTTTATTTGCAGAGTACATCTTTTGTAAGTTATTTTTCGTACAAAATACGCTTTCAATGAATCAGCGTTTGTATTACAACAAAAATAAAACTAAGGAGGCAATTTTTCACAGTAATATATGTATATAATACAAAATAGTGAACAACCACTACACAAAAACTGTTTATAATGATTTTAACATGACTCGTTGTTGTGTGGGAAATACTGGAGGCCCCAATCTGAGGTTTGAGCACAATAACTTTAATAGTTTCTCAGCCTAGCCTGAGTAGACTGGGCTGAACACATCCATTAGGCAATTCTAAACAGTTTATAAATCTTGATACTGGAAGGCGAAGTTCTTAAATAATTCTGCTAATGCTTTTAGATGACTGATAATACATATGTTAATCATAAATCAATCTGTATGTATGTTATTGTGTCCTGTAGTAGGCATGGTTTCCAAAGTTATGGTAAAAGTCAAATATGATATCTGTATGGATATAAACTAATCTCATTAATACCTAGCTGAAGTAAATTGGAAGTTCCAAGACTTAAAAAAGTAACCATGTTTTTAAGATATATGTAGCTTGGGCATGTGAGGAAACTGAATTTAGTATATAAGAGTCTAAGAAATGTATACTTATATACACTCTAATATGAGTAAAAGCTGTTTTCCTGTGGCAACTCTTATCTCAAAAACGACCCCAACAAATCTTCCAACTGTTGGAATAAACATATGTTTGGGTTGAAGTAGTGTTCTTGAAAGGTCCCATCTCCAGGAAAAACTAAATTTGTTAACATTAAATAGCATTGTTTATATACTGGGCATACGCAAAATGAATCGATTGTGTATATAACAGAAATACTACCTAAAGAACGTTGAGCCATAAAAACAACTGGAGAGGCCCTAATAGGCAGAAAAGAGACAAATTGAGCAAAGGAAATATGCATATCGTGTAAGGTGATATTAGTGTAAAATTGCGTTGTACCAATAAAAAAAATTGACTGGCCTTCTTCGTGCAAAACTTGGTCTCTAAGATGCTTACTTGTTCACTGAATTGAAAAATATTTTCTGACTACAAATAAAGAATAAAAGCCGTGCTTACATTTACTGTAAACCACTAATGAATATTATTTGAATACATTTCCTTCCCTAACATTTATACGTTGGCAATGTATATTAATATAACATTTCATTTACAGTGCGTTATATAACCAACTTTGAATTTAGTGACTTTATTAGAATTTGTTTAAACGATTGGAGTTAAAAGGGAAGTAGAACTATTCGAAATCCTGGTTTGAACCGACTGGTTTGGAATGAGAAGGGTAGGCGAGGTAATCACTCTCAGTCAGTAATTAAACTGCAGATAATCGGAATTCTATCACCAACCCTGCGCTGCGCCGTGACTGTTCGTTGGTTAGTTTCAAATTTTATGTTCTACGTTTCATCCGAGAAAAGGTAGAAAGGTTATACCATCTATTGAGAATGTATACAATTAATACATATACTACATGTAGAACTAAGGAAAACTTGTCATAGTTAATCATTCGCATGTACAAAGTGTGTATGCATTTTAAATGGTTCAAAGTGCGCCATAGTATGGAATAAAATATGTGGATTTACTGTACTTTTTTAGGTTTTTTTTTTATTTTGACCACAACTTAAGTTTTAATCATTGAACTCTTGAACGGTCTTTTGATGTGATGCGGTTTTTATTTCAATCTATTACTAAAGATACATTTTCTAAATAAGTTAAGACTAAGTTTGTACGATAACCATAAGAAGTGAATATTTGTTATGTTCTAAATTTATTGAGTTGTAGTCAAACCGTGCAGCATTTATTATATATTGGTATAAAAAGGTCAGGTAGCATTAGCAAACCTATTGTGTCTATAAAATAATCATTTGTAAATAAACGTTGTAATGAATGAAAATGGTCAAACCAATACAGTGTATACCAATACAGTGGCTGTGTAGCAGATATGTGTAAATTGATATTTTGACTCGATCATACATAAATATACCGTTACTAAATATTGAACGAAAAAACATGTTTTTTAACTTAGTCGCTTTGCATGTTTTTTAACTTAGTCGCTTTACATGTTTTTTAACTTAGTCGCTTTGCATGTTTTTCTTTTATATTTTACCTATGTTACGAGTTACGTAACGAAACATTGAATAGTGAGATTCCAGATATTCTCTAATGTAGGAAATGAACATAAAATAATTACAGCTAAAAACATTTCCATTTCTAGGAAATGAAAGCTGATCAATCATTGTACGTCAATATTCCAATTACAGTTCAGTCAATGCTGTCGGGGGCGAAAGGGTAAAAGGGGAGTTGAGCTCTACGCCTGCAACTGACAAAGGCTAATTTAGCGATAGTGGTTTTGATCACAGATTGTCAATCAAATGGTGAGTGTTCTGACGGTAGTACTTATTTCCTAAGCTTAAACAATTAAGTTCTAAGATTATTATTCTAAACATTTAAAAAGGAAACATTTGTAAAACAATATTAAGATAATTTTGGTTTTGACGGGATCCTGCAAACAGTTGATCTTTATCGTTATACAAATTAGTTTAAAACGTAATTTTAATGGATACACCATACTACACTCTCACTTGTATCTATCTATCTATACGCACGTGCTAATGTGTGAGTGTGTTTTTATAAAGTGTCCGTAACACGTATACAACTGACTAGTTAGTATCAAACTGGGTTAGTATTGAACGCAGTCTCGACACAAAGGTAAGATATCTATCCTCCGTTGATAATGAAGTTTCACAGGGAGCCAAACGTAATCAAGAAAGTTTTGCTGTGCTGAAGCAGTCATCATTGGTACGTCAGTGAGACTGACTGACTGCTGAAGCTAATACATCGACAGAATTTCATCAGTTCGGGGAGTTTTAAAATTATTCTGACAAATTGTATTAGATATTTATCACGTAATTGTTAAAGGACTATATGCGGTGATATATAAACGAGTTCGCACGCAGCACGCTGACATGAGGGAAGTGAATTTCCACATAAAAACATGTAAAACTCAAAATAAGTGTAAAAATATATATTTGTCCAATTTTTATTGAAATCTGAAAACATTGATTTTTTGGCTGTTTTGATACTCCTGGTTTAATTTACTTGCAAAGCTGGGAATACAATTTTGCGCATTATAAGGTTAGGAGAAGGTCCAGATAGGCTTGAAAGTAGGCGTGAGATATCTGGGGATGATAAAAGTACCCTAACAAAGGAATAACAGGCTTTTCTAGTGTAAAACCCCCATAAGACATCGTACTGTGTTTAGTCGATACACATTTTCTTTAATAACTCGGTAAATATTTATGCTAAAATGACGAGAGAGGGCTTAAAACTTTTGCCTCACTAATTCCCATATTTTTAAATGCATTGATTTTACATCTGGGGCTTTTATGACCATTTTTGGGCCCAAAAACTCGAAATTTGAAAGATTAATCCCCAAAAAAAGGGTTTAGAGTTTTCCGATTGTTATGCCCAACGAACTTGTCCAACTGATTACAGAAAGTAAATTCCTACCAAATTTGAAGTAAATCGGAAAAAAATGCGACTACTAGAGTGTAAACACATATATATATATGTATATATATATATATATACATTTATATATATACATATATATTCATATATATATATACAATTTTGAATGACCCCCCAAAACGTGTTCAAGGGGTCACGTTAGGAACTTCTATGGTGGGCTTAAGTTTCACCGTGCGGGTCATGCTAATAGTTCACTTTCCAAAGGAAATTCACTAATAATACAACTTTACAAAAATACTTTAGTATAAATATTGATAAACATGGGTAAACTTGCACTGAAATAAATCCAAAGACCCTTGAGCGTTCCACATTTTGTAAATTTCCTGGAAAATGTATAATATTATAAGGAAAAAATCTATAACTTTCCATTTACATGTAGTTGGAAATATAATGTATAATTATTTATATCTTAAAAAAAAAAGGTATTGCTTCACCCATTTTACAGCATAATTTAACGAAAAACTATTTTTATACCTTAGTAAAAAAATACAAAATATATTATGTACTAATTGTATAGTTAATTCTAATACAGTATTAATCGTCATAGCTGAAATTTTCCACCGCTTTACTATAACAATGTTCCCTTTAATCAGTGGACGATGCATTCTAATATATAAATAATTGTTTACAAAGTAGTAGCATATTTGTGATTCTTATTAAACTCTATAAGTACTTGGGAAGAAGATGAAGATTCAAGCAGCATTTTTGATTGTAAGCTGCTAGCTAAGTATTTCAGCTATGTTTTAATTGGCAGGATAATATAACCTAAAACGACGCCGCAAGATGTTCCCAGTGATATCAGATAGGGAGGTAAATTATAACAGCCAATTTGGCGACTACTTGTAGCTTTTATACGGTCATTAAACTCAACTCGCATCGCGTCCGTGATACCTGAGCCATCTCCATGTTTATGCTAAGCAAGTGGGGGTCTCCACACACTAACGTATGGTTAGATATGGTTGGTATGGTAACTGTGTTCCTGTTTAACTAGCTATATCCAAGCAAGAATAACAATTTAGGCAAGAATAGTGTTTAGCCACAAATACATATGATTTCATTTGTATATCCATATTCAACCATATATATATATCCATTGGGATCAATTGAAGACAATTTTAGTATTCTCCAGATTTGTAAGAAAGGAAATTTAATGAATGCATGGGAGGAATTGTTTATTTTTAAGGGAAAATGTAAGGATAGGAATAAATTGATTAATGAACATGTCAACTTTGACTCTGGTGGCATTTTCCACAAATTTTTTCCGGAACTTCCGGTAGCCAATAGTATATAAGCTGAACGCCAACTTGTTCCTGTCATTCGCTGATTGGGTCTGAAGATGACTGGTGTGACTGGTTGAAATCGATCACCTTGTACCATCTTTTTTGTATATTTACCGTCTTGTATGTAAGCACACTATAAGTGTATATATATTTTGTAGTGTCGTGAGACGTAGTTTTATTTTATCCTGTAATTGTAACAACACGTATATGCTACTCAAGAAACTATTTATATCCAAATGCACATTTCAAAGTTAACTTTTACTGGTAACCTCACATATTATTCTTATACACAACCTTAAAACTACAATATAAATTAAAAATTACCGCCTGATGAAACACCAATTTTGTTTGTTTTCAATGCGTTTTTGTTAATAGAGTACACAAACGCTTTCAGGGGAAGCGGTACAAACCCCTCAAATTGTCCCACCAAAGTAAGAGAGAGGAATCTTACAATCCGCCTGGGCTAATGCGATGCACGTTTCCTTCTTCTACAAGATGACATGGAAGTGAGTTTATGCCTCGGCCTCTTTCTCTCACATTTAATTGATTTTTGAATGCAAGTTTTTAAATGTTTGACTTTTAACTAGTTCCAAACCTATATGTTATTTTATCACTTTACTTGTTGACGTGTATTGCCGGGCATGCTTGTTGGTATCAGTTTTCCACATATCTAATAAATTGTTAAATACTTCAATCAGGTTTATATGTTGAATATATAGTTAATTACAGGGCTAAGTAGGTATCAGCAAATTCTATCTGAAAAAGTACTCTTTACTGAGAAATGCTTGCACATTTGGTTTTTCGAGTATTTAAATACGGGTAACACTTTACTGCTTGATTTTTTTAATTAGTATGAAAATTAAAGAGCTTTATTGCTGGCCATTGGGTTAGGAGTATTAACAATTATGAATAAACATTTAAAACAATTTACTTTCCTTAAAATCGAAATTATGGTTGTTTTCAACAATAGGTTAAAGATTAGTTATAGTAAAATCAAGGATAAACCAAATATTTTAAAAGTGTTTTCGTCATACTGCTTCAAAAGCAGCTGTTTTCAACACATGCGTTGAGACACTAAACTTTTTCTTTTACTTCTAGGATAAAAAGTATCATTTTGAATATGTTTCATGACCTGGGACTAAAGACATCATTGGATAACACTTTTCGGTCGAGGTCATCAGCTGTTAATATGAATAGTCAACTTTCAACAACGAAAACTTGTGTTACGGCTGTTTTTTTTTACAGTAGCAATAAGATCACTGTGGAAGCAAACCTTTAATGCAAAAAATTGAACAAAATTTAGTTTTTGAGAAATTGCTATATTAATATTGTTTGCAGTATGGCGGAAAATACAGTCCATCACTCGGGCCAAAAGTAACACATTTCGATCCGAGCTCAAGTTTAAGGGCCGAGGTCAAAGCAAAAAATACTCTTTTTTGCCTAAAGAATTAATTTCATATAACAATAACATTTGTTATAATGTAAAAGTCTTAAAGATATCAGAAATATTCCTTTGATAAAAAACGAGAAACAAATTCATGCTTAAAACAATTCATGCTTGAAAATTGTGTAAAACTCTCCTTTGATGTGAAAAGTTTGTAACGCAATCACGGACAAAAAATATGTATAAAGGTCCATTAAAAACTTGTAATTTTGAATAACAACACAATAAATAAATTTATAAATAATTTACCTCAAAGACTTGCGCATCTGATATAACGATGTAAAAAATAATAAGTAACATAAGTAACTGTTATATAAAATTAATCCATCTACTCATAATTAATGATGACACTATCAACCCGTCACCGGAGAATAAAAGGTGTAATAAAAACTCGGAAAAATTGTTATTGTAATAAAGCAAGTAGCTTTGTATTAGTAGGACACGAAGATAATCTCTGAAGTGGGGGAAATAATTCTCTCTAAGGGAGAAATTTAATTAAAAATAAAGTAAACCAAGCGGATGATTTTCTCAGGGAATCTGTCTTAAGATGAATTACAGCCGCAAATTATTAACCTTTTCTAATTAACTATAATTTAATTTCAGTGGCAATTAAACAAATACAGAGATGCATGCATTTTTTTAATTCTAATTATTTTAATGTTTGCTTGGTCTGACTCAAAGACTGATTTATCTACTGTATTGATATTTCTCATAGGCACGAAGTTTTACCCTGAACTTTGTGTACCAGAAATATTAAAAATCCAACTTCAAACGTTTTATTTATCAAATACGTGGAGCGAACATTAAAACAAAAAAATATTTTTTCAGATGTCACTTGTCGTTTGTCATTTAATTTTGACATTGGTTATGTTTTAAAGTAGAACAGGACACCTTTGGAAGTGACATTCAATATGCCAAAAACATTGTATGTCCTCACGTTGGCTTATGCCATACTACTAGCGCAATAATAGGTTTTATAAGGGGGATTCATCCGTTGTGATTTCTGCTTTCGTGTTTTACTTTTAACACGATTTTGAATGATGAAAGGATCAAGTGAAACACTTCGGGTCAAGTTAAACTTAAGATAAATAAACTTCAGATAAGACACATAAGCTTAAAACAGGAACTTTAAAGATGATATGGTGGGAAGCCCTTGTTGGGAATTTGTTTAAATATCTCCAGTTATTGAAAATCAGTTAAAGTTAATACACACCGAATGTTGTATTTCTGGGTGTAAAGGTTTGCCTAAATACAATTATTTAATTATTTACATACAGATTGTAAATAAAAGGTTATAAATCTCGTTAAATAAAATAATAAATTCGTTAGACCATTGATTCCTATATTTATCGGTAGGATAGAGAAAACGGCAATAAAAATAATTCATACTTATAAAAAAAAAAATAAATAAAAAGTTGCCAAAAAACGAAAAAATAATATTTATTTTAATTTTCTACACGTGTTCAGTGACTACGATAAAAAGGGTGAATTGCTTCATAGGAGAAAACATCTCAGGGCGAACGAAAATAACTGGAATCCCAGCGGCACATAACGAACACAAACATATAACTCCGGGGGCTAAGCAAACACTGCTTAAAACGTCTGGACCGATGAGGATCTATTTCGAACACCACTTAAGGTCAAGTATCTTTATTTTGGAATGAAAGAAATAATAGGGAAGCATAACGACAGAGAGGTTATGGAAAGCGGATGTAAGATGGGAGGAACTGGAACACGAATAGTTCGCTTTAGTGTAAAACTAGATCTCAAGAGAAACTTTGACCGTAGTGTGACTTCCTGTAGTTATTTTGTGCTGTTAAGTTTAACTCGGCTCATTAATTAATAATAACTGCACGTTGTAATAAAACGCGCGTGTAAGTGATTCTGAAGTGAGCCCGGACCTGTAAAGAAAAATTACTTTCATTCAGTCTAATATAAATTGCAGGGGCGTGGAATAAGTTAGTTTCTTTACAGACGAACATAATCCGCAAGCCAGGTTATTTCAGTATTTCAAGAATATGTATTTCCATTAATCTTTATTTTTTATTGAAGCTAGTTTGAAAAGTAAACATTTTTATGGTAAAATAATATAGATTAGTGACGCATTTAGATTAATTTTTCAATCTATAATAAAAGTAAAATATATATGTTAAATATTTAGCGGTAATTTCATAGAGATTACTGTGGTGCGCATGTTTCCTTTCACTAAGAAACAAACTGTAAAATAATTGTTGTCTATAAGTAATTATTACATATAAGCATGACAGTGAGTAGCAGGGGGTTCATTCTGCGATGCCTCTTGCTGTGTCTTATTGTGCTTTGAAGAAGGATACACGATCTTTTTAGTTTGTATTAAAACTTACCAATAGATTTTAAGAAGTCAGTTTCTACCAGCCAATGAGTTCAATTGATTGAAATTATACCGCCTTTCAACTTATTTCATTTTAGAAATATATAAACCAGTTTTCTTTCTTTATAACTCATTGCTACACAATATATATTTGGTTCAGATTGAGATTTCTAAACAAAAATACTTTAAAAGTATATTGTTGTACAGTGACAATGAAGCGATGTACATAACATAAAAAAATACTTAATATATTTTCTCAGTCATATATTGTATTAAAAGAAAAATCGTTTCCAGATTTTTAAATTTCAAAAGGCAACACATAGCTAAGCTCTTGTAAATCTCATTAAATCATTTTGTTTACTGAATGATGCAAACGTCCCTTTCAAGATAAAAAACAAAGGGAGCGATTTAAAAGAAATTGATGATCAAACGCTGAGGAGAATGGCCGTGAAACAGAGGGGTTGGGAGGATTACTTTTTGTTACGTTTTGTAACGTAATCGCGAACAGATTTAACAAGGTGATACATATTTTGCAATTAAAAATTTATAAATTACAACTATATAATTAAGAATGTTAAAATAAATTATATGTCATCATAGTTTTGATTTATAATTACTATAGAGAGGCGACTGTGTACAAGTATTTTATACCTTAACACACAGTTCACTTTTTTCAGAAAAATTAAAATTGGTTTGTTAGATAGTCGTTCAGGCCAGCTAAAATACGGCTATTAGATGGATTATACAAGTGGTACTATACTAATTCATGATATATAATTGATTGCTTGTTAAATACTTAATTTATGTCTTACTGACATAACAAATTAAAAATTGAACTCAATATTAAAAATCAGCTCTACAGTTTAAATCTGTGAGGGTAAGGTGCCCCGTCGAGGGAATAATCGAATTTCTCAGCGACTGAAATGCAATTAAGAAAGTTTGCTGAATCAAGGCCGTCATCAACGCAGCGTCAGCGAGCTCATTGCCTCAGCACAACCTTTGGAACAGCTCACAACGCGTTTTGTGAGTTATCTCAACTATACTCAGAAGGCTGTGTCATGGAGTAATCTATCTAACTCAATAATATTATTTACCGAATTGCATGTTTATTGTTTGTTTTTTGTGAAAGTACGGCTGAATCCACATACTGCTGTTCGTTCATAAAAAGCATTAGTACTCAACTTTGTAGAATTAATGAGGAAAATGTTAACTAGAACATCTTCAAATCACTTTACTGTATAGAAGAAGAGGCTAAATTAAATTTGTATGTGTTAGTTCTACTGACAGATTAAAAGTACTTCATAAACGTCAGCGTTAATCATTTGTAAATGCTAAGTGGGGCTCAGCTGGCATTCCTCTGTTTAAAAATCACGGGTTAGAACGTAACGTAGTCATTATATAATAAAATTAAGAATTACGTTGTGCTTATTTTCGCAAATAACAATTAACATAATTAAATTAAATAACAATAAACATGCACTTAATATAGCATTAAATTAATGTTATATTAAATTGCGCACATGAAACATTTTCTACTTTTGTAAAGATTTAACCGTTAAAACTTTAAAACAAATAGTTTAAATATTTCTCCACAATAGTATTCACACAAAATTATTCCATCTAATCGGCATTCAATAACTTATTTAATTGGTTTAAATCGCACGAAAATTAAAAGGATTGTACATTATGTAAAACCACAAAAAATACAACTTTTCTACTATTCTTCAGCATTTTGGTGACGCATTTGGTCGCTATAAACAAGCGTCAACAATATGGGCAATAAAACCTAACTGTGATAAACGAATGTAGCGAAAGCCCGTGGGCTCTTCACAGGTAACCTATCACTGGTGCGCCCCGAGCATTGTTATTGCTTCAGCTGTTTTTATATTTTTGATTGCTTTTAGTTCATTACTTTTGTATCATTATCATTAGTGAATTTCCTTTGGAAAGTGAACTATTAGCATGACCCGCACGGTGAAACTTAAGCCCGGGACCACCATAGAAGTTCCTAACGTGACCCCCTGAACACGTTTTGGGGGATCGCTCAAAATTTTATATATATATATATATATGTATATATATATATATATATATATATATATATATATATATATATATGAAATAATGAAAATGAAATAATGATTTATTCCACCCAAACTTACAACACTCAAACACATTAATTTTCTTGGAATTACGTTGTCACATCAACCAGTTATTGTGACAACGTTGAAAAAAAAAAAAAAAAATAAACTTTACATTAACAACTGAGTCCAGTCCTTCTATGCACAAACACATCTTGCCGCTCTCCGTGGCGTCTGACATGACATCAACTTAATATTTATCTCTCCAAATAATAGTAAACTTTAACACACTTAGTATATAAATGACATCAAAAAATAGTTTCAATATAAGTTTTAAGTAGTGCAATAAGCAAATATAGGTTAAATTAATACATTATTCATGAAATCAACATTCGAAATTTTGAAAAGCCATTTTTTTAATTGCACAGAAAAAGATTTAAGACTCAAGCAGTTTTTAACTTCTTGTGGGAGCTGGTTGAAGTATTTAGGTCCGTTGTACTGATAAGAGTGTCTAAATAATGTTTTGTTTACTTTGGGTAATCTAAATACGGCTTGATTACTACTTCTTGTATTGTATAAAAGATTTTGTGTACCGGTATTTCCACTTCTAAAATAAAAAAGTCTGAGCACTTTATACGCATACAAATGTTGGACAGGAAGTATTTTTAATTCAACAAATAAAGGAAAAGAACTATCTGTCTTACGACTGTTAGTAATTAACCTTAAAAAATGATTTTGTGTGATTCTTACTTTTTCAGTGTAGCATTTATATGTTCCTCCCCAACAACTGATAGCATATTCCAATCTTGAATTAATCAAAGCGAAATAAAGTATTCTTAATAAAAAGGCGTTACAGATATTTTTTAAAAAGTAAAATGTTCTTATAGAAGATCGAATTTTAGAATGCAAAGCAAAAACATGTTTACTCCAATTTAGATTTTCGTCTAATACTACCCCAAGATATCGAAAACTGCTGACCTTTTCTATAGTTTCACAATTACACATATTTAAATTACAGTTTGAGCTATGGTAGGCCACATTAAACTGAAAATTGAAACTATTTGCTAAACCAAAATTAATGTACTTCGTCTTATCTACATTCACTTGCATTTTATTAGCTACACACCAGGAATTTAGTAAACTCAAATCATCTTTAATTTGCTCATACAACACATTTGTATCTTTGTTTGTATAGAATAGTGCTACATCATCAGCAAAAGCACTGATTTGGCCGTGGAAAGGACATTCAAGGAGGTCATTGATAAAAATGAGGAACAGAGTTGCAGATACCACTGATCCCTGTGGGACTCCTGCCCTGACAGGCAAGGCAGAGCTCAACTGATTCAAAATTTTTGTTTGCTGTATTCTATTTTTTAAAAAGCTGCTAAACCAATCAAGTGCCAATCCTCTTACGCGTGCTGTGTTTAATTTAGAAATCAAAATATCGTGATCAACAAGATCAAACGCTTTTTTAAAATCAATAAATAAACCTGTAGCCTTCATATTGTTATTAAAACTGTTGTAGATATTTTCTGTTACGTTAATTAAAGCATCTTCTGTCGATTTTCCTTTTCTGAAACCAAATTGATGAATACTGAAAAAATTTAAATTATCTAAATAATTAATAAGCCGATTTTTCATAATTTTCTCAATAACCTTAGAAAAAACTGAGATCAAACTGATGGGTCTTAGATTGTCTAATTTTTGAGAGTGGGTTTTCTTATAAATTGGAACAACTGTACTTAATTTCAATTTTTCTGGGAAAATGCCATTTGCAAAACTTAAGTTAAATATATGAGTAAGAACGGGCGCTATTAACTCGGAGACATTTTTTATAAGTTGAACAGTAAACTGATCAAATCCGGTAGACTTTTTATTTTTCAAATTGCTAATGGTACTTAAGACTTCGGGAGTAGTTGTAGGAGCGATGAAAATGGAGTGAGGCCGGAAGTACAAGGGTTGGGGCGGGGGCGGGAGCGGACAGCTACGACCTTGACCTTGGCCTTGCACTGCGATAAAGTAATCATTTACCTCTTCAGCTACTTGTTTTGGGTCAGTAATCACAGCTCCGTTTTCTAGCTCAACTCTAATGACAGTTTTACAATCTTTCACACCAATTATGTTATTTATCACCTTCCAATACTGAGAAGAATCACCATTACATCTATCAATCTTACTAGCTAAATATTCATTTTTTGCTGCATCTATATCAGATCTCAACTGTCTACTAAAACGATTGAAATAATTGTTAAAATGTAAATCGTACGGCCTTTTTTTATATATATATGTGTTTGCACTCTAGCGGTCGCATTTTTTGTCCGATTTACTTCAAATTTGGTAGGGACGTTCCTTTCTGTAATCAGTTGGACAAGTTCGTTGGGCAAAACAATCGGACAACTCTAAACCCCATTTTTTGGGATTAATCTTTCAACTTTTGAGTTTTTGGGCCCAAAAAGGGTCGGAAAAGCCCCGTATGTAAAATAAATGCATGTAAAAAGATGGGAATTAGAGAGGCGAAAGTTTTAAGCCCTCTCTCGTCATTCTAGCATAAATATTTACCGAGTTATTAAAGAAAATGTGTATCGACCAAACACAGTACGTTGTCTTATGGGGATTTTACATTAGAAAAGCCTGTTATTCATTTGTTGGTGTACTATTATCATCCCCAACAACCTCACGCCTACTTTAAAGCCTGACTGGACCTTCTCCTAACCTTATAATGCGCAAAATTGTATTCCCAGCATTGCAGGTAAATAGAACCAGGAGCATCAGAACAGCCAAAAAATCAATGTTTTCAGATTTGAATAAAAGTTGGAATAATTGTATGTTTTTAACTGATTTTGAGTTTTTATAGTTTTTTAAATGGAAATTCACTTCCCTCACGTCAGCGTGCTGCGTGCGAACTCGTTTCTTATCAAAGGTATCTCTGACTTTTATAATTTAAAGACGTTTAAAGAATTTAACAATTTTAGAAATTGAGAGGAACCCAGAAGTTTGTTAACTTCTGGGTAACAAAGTAAAAGTAAAAAGTAAACATTCAAGAAACATTGAAAACAGTTAAGCAACCAAGTATCTGAAAAATACCTCCAAGAGATGCAAAGGGAAACTAGTGTCCGTGTGAAAAATCTATGTAAAGTATTATAAATCGATTACGGGTGAAACGATGTTATACCCGTATTTAAAAATACGACGATACCAGCTGATTGAAAAATATTGCAACGAGTATTCCATATCAATAAAAAAGGAAGGGAAAAATCATGCTGTACATTCCAAACAAATAACTAGTACTTTGAGAGGTATTGAAATGCCAGTAAAAAAGTTACACATTTTTATAAAAAGAAAATGAATTTAGCTAATATATTATTACTTATATATTAATTTGGTTACTTAATTATTTTAGTATTTGGGCGGTACCTAAGTATTGGGTATTTCGCCCAACCCCGGTACCGCCAGGTTATTGCGGGACTCCTCCAAGAGATGCAAAGGGAAACTAGTGTCCGTGTGAAAAATCTATGTAAAGTATTATAAATCGATTTTACTAAAGATAAAGCAATTTATGAGTTTAAGAAATCGCATGGTTTGATAAAATTAGTAAACTTATCATTCAAGTAATTCACATGTTATATATTGGTTTAGTAGATACAACATATTTTATTAGCGAATTTCCCCTAAAGGGAAGAAGCTATTACCGTAGTCGGCATGGTAAGACCTAGGCCTGGGACCATGATAACTTTTCGTTTTGAGGTCCCCAGACCCCAAAAACACCATTTGTTCGAAACTGTGTGTATATATATATATATATATATATATATATATGTGTGTGTGTGTCCGTGGGTGCGATAACTCTCGTAAAAAAGGTCCGATTTTGATGAAATTTTGTACAAACGTGTAAAGCAGCATTTATGACTTTAAGTTCGAAAACCAGACGGATCGACCTATCCGAAGGGGTATTTTGGGGGGGTTTTGTAACCCAAAATGGGGTTTTTGAGTTTTTTACATACAATTTTTGAAAAAGTAAAGTTTTATTGTTTTCCATTGGAATCAGCTTAAAAAGACACAAAATTTGATGTTTTAATCATTGCTCTACGTCAATTGGTTACTGAGATATTGAAAGTGCTAAACACAGTACGTTGTCCAATGTTATTCTTATGGAGGATAAGAAAAATTGTATATCTCGCTTATTTATCAACTTATCCTAACGAAACTTGGTATATTGCTTCATTTCATTGTGGTCTATTGATATTTGCACAAAAAACCATTTTTCCCCCGATAGTTCCCGTAGCAGCAAACCTGCATACTCAGCCCCATGTTATTCTTATGGAGAATAATTAAAATGTCATAAATCGTTTATTTATGAATGTATATTGATGAAACTTGGTGTGTGGTTTTATGTGGTATCAAGATAAATTAATATGCATTGGAAATTCGCTGAGTATGCAGGTTTGCTGCTACGGGGGTATTTAAGTTTTGCCACTGTGCAACCCTATTTTTGTATATTTAAACGTGTAATACAAGTTACGTTCAGAGTTTATTATCTTTCATAAAAGCAAACGAAAGATATCAAGGACATTGCACTAAAATCATCCAGGCTCCCTCTATATAACGAATACTTAAACTAAACTAGTACTTTGAGAGGTATTGTAATGCCAGTAAAAAAGTTACACATTTTTATAAAAAGAAAATAAATTTTGCTAATATTTGTGTTTTATGGGTTTAAAAGATTCGATTTCTAAACTACCTAATACATAAAATGCTGGTGTTTACTAAAATACGTACACATAACGATGTTATACCCGTATTTAAAAATACAACGATACCAGCTGATTGAAAAATATTGCATCGAGTATTCCATATCAATAAAAAAGGAAGGGAAAAATCATGCTGTACATTCCAAACAAATAACTAGTACTTTGGGAGGTATTGAAATGCCAGTAAAAAAGTTGCACATTTTTATAAAAAGAAAATGAATTTTGCTAATATTTGTGTTTTATGGGTTTAAAAGATTCGATTTCGAAACTACCTAATACATAAAATGCTGGTGTTTACTAAAATACGTACACATAACGATGTTATACCCGTATTTAAAAATACAACGATACCAGCTGATTGAAAAATATTGCAAGTATTCCATATCAATAAAAAAGGAAGGGAAAAATCATGCTGTACATTCCAAACAAATAACTAGTACTTTGAGAGGTATTGAAATGCCAGTAAAAAAGTTGCACATTTTTATAAAAAGAAAATGAATTTTGCTAATATTTGTGTTTTATGGGTTTAAAAGATTCGATTTCGAAACTACCTAATACATAAAATGCTGGTGTTTACTAAAATACGTACACATAACGATGTTATACCCGTATTTAAAAATACAACGATACCAGCTGATTGAAAAATATTGCATCGAGTATTCCATATCAATAAGAAAGGAAGGGAAAAATCATGCTGTACATTCCAAACAAATAATAAAAACAAATTCAAAATTTTAGAACGGAAGCTTATAAAGAATTACTAAATAGAACATTAAAGGGAGTACATGGAAGAAAACCTTCAAAACTTTGAAAATGCCTAATAAGTCCATTAGTTGTCAAACTGTTAAAAATATCAAAAATAATTTAAATTATTTTAGGTGGAAAACAAAATAAAAAATAAATATCCTAAATATAACTTTCAAACAAGGATCTTCAACTAAAATATTTGTATTGTCTTCATAATAATACTGTAATTTAATATGACTCAGGCCTTTCTAAATATCGGCCTTACTATGCATCGGTTATCTGTCCTATTTTATCTCCCGTCGTGTTTTGTCCTGTTTCAGTTTTCACTATAACCATATCACGAACACGGAGGTCCTTTACACTCGACACCTACGTGGGTGGCATCAATGTTAATCCCTCACGGCACCTGGCGTAAACATTTTCATATGAAAGAAATTTTAATATTTGTTAAATGTTGTTTGTTTATTTGCATAATAACTCAATTTTCATGAAATTGGTTGGGTTTCCTAAATACTGCATAAGTATTAAAATTATACTATGGCGATCACCAAATTTAAACCAATTAGGAGTTATAAAAAAGTCCTCAATTTTGTGGAAAACCTTTGAAAGATGTTCTTAAATTTGGTTAAATTTTATTTCATTAATTTTCTTGTAATGTACTGGTAATTTGTAGCTGTAGCTTAAACATTTTGTTCATTCATGTTCATTTACTATACATTTTGATTGACATGTATATTTTCTGGGCCTTCTGAATATTAAACATTATTCATTCTTACTCTAAACTGAAAAAATAAATACTTTACCTGTAAAGCAGAAAATGAGGCAGTTTACGGATTTGACGTGACTTACCTGAAACAAAGAAAAAAATAATGAAAAATTGGTGATAAATTAAATATCTCAAGGCCTAAGATATATATATATATATATATATATATATATATATATATATATATATATATATATACATATTTTAATAGATGTATTTCGTACACGTGCATTAAATCACGATTCTATGTTCTAGTATCTATGTTCATGTTGTTATTTCAAGATTGGGTCTGAAAAACTGTATATATCTAATTTTATATATTAATTAGCTAAGGAATTTGGACCTCGTTTTTGGACCTCTACATCGTTATTTATCAACCGATTTGGACAATCGATGTGTCATTTTAAATTTTGTATCCTGCATATTAACAGAAAAATGTAAAACTCAAAAATACCGATTTAGTTTTTAAAATATTTGCATTTAAAAAATTGCTACATGTTATTTAAACGGGAGAATATTTGTAAAGGAACTCGGCCTTAGTTTGAGAATACCAGGCAACGTGTGGTCATAGAATTTGTACCAAATTGAAGCTTAAACATTCCTATACTCCCCAAAATTGTAAGATTAATCATTTTCTCCTTTTAAGTTTGTTGAATGATACAAAATATAAAGTCCTCAAATTTCCCAATGTTATTCATATGAAAGAATTTTTTACCAGGAACTCGGTCTTGGTTTGAGAAAACTAGGCAACCTGTGGTCATGGAATTTGTACCAATTTGAAGTTTAAACATTATGATACTCCGTAAAATTGTCAGATTTATAATTTTCTCCCTTTAAGTTTGTTTAATGATATAAATTATAAAGTCCTCAAATTTCCCAATGTTATTCAGATGGGAGAATTTTTCACCAGGAACTCGGCCTTAAGTTGAGAATACCAGGCAACGTGTGGCCATAGAATTTGTACCAAATTGAAGCTTAAACATTCCGATACTCCCCAAAATTGTCAGATTTATCATTTTCGACTAAAATAGGTATGTACCTCGTTGTCAAGAGTTCAAATTGTAGCAATAAAACCCACTACATGTTTCGCCGTGTATTCGGCATTTTCAAGTGGTCCGTAAAGAACATATTTTCCAAATAGGACACGTCAAAATTTAAAAGTGGGACAGTTACAAACACAATTACAAACATATTTTCGAACAAATAAAGGTAGGCCTACCACACGCATGCTCTCCATCACGCCACGGCACCGGTAAGAAGCAGACTGCCGGCCTTACCATTTTCATTATCATTTTCTCCTTTTAAGTTTGCTAAATGATACAAAATGGAAATGTCTACAACCTTTTTGGTGGGATTTATAGTATGTTTTGTTTACAACAAACAGCTGCGATTATAATTTCAACGTGGTGAATTTCATTAGACAGCTGATCAGGTTATCAAGCTTTTGATTTATTTTCGTCTGTAGTAAACATCAACGTAAACATTTAGTTTTTTGATTGGAAGGTGGGAATGTTTTCGCCCAACCCCGGTACCGCCAGGTTATTGTGGGACTCCTCCAAGAGATGACTACCCACTAAACCCACCTCCCCCCTCAAAAATGGGTGAGATGGGAGGGCCACAGCATGAGCGGGTCATTGTAAGCTGTAATAAGTATTTTATTTTTAGTTTTGCGATTGTGTGAATTTTTAACTGTATAGTGCCACATATAAAGGTGAATTTTCATAATTTATAATATTTTCAGTAGGTACATATTCAAAACTGCAGGTATTTTATTGTTGGTGATTGTTCCTACAGAGTACAGGACTACTCAAGCTTAATATTGTATCCGTCAAAATTCGACGGGCACCTAATAGTTTGTATATATTCAATAAACATTTAAACCCATTTATAATTTTTTTTAAATAAACATTTATGAATAATAATAATTTATTGTGAATTTGTTTTGGAGATTTTAGCTATGTAACTATATAATTAGTGAATTTCCTTTGGAAATTGAACTATTAGCATGACCCGCACGGTGAGACTTAAGCCCGGGACCACCATAGAAGTTCCTAACGTGACCCCCTGAACACGTTTTGAGAGGTCGTTCAAAATGTTACATATGTATATATTATATATATATATTATATGTATATACATATATATGTAGACATATATATATATATATATATATATATATATGTGTGTGTGTGTGTTTGCACTCTAGCGGTCGCATTTTTTGTCCGATTTACTTCAAATTTGGTAGGAACATTCCTTTCTGTAATCAGTTGGACAAGTTCGTTGGGCAAAACAATCGGAAAAGTCTAAACCCCATTTTGGAGATTAATCTTTCAAATTTTGAGTTTTTGGGCCCAAAAAGGGTCAAAAATGCCCCGTATGTAAGATTAATACATGTAAAAAGATGGGATTTAGTGAAGCAACAGTTTTAAGCCCTCTCTCGCCATTCTAGCATACATATTTACCGAGTTATTAAAGAAAATGTGTATCGACTAAACACTTATCTTATGGTTGGTTGTCTTATGGGGATTTTACACTAGAAAAGCCTGTTATTCCTTTGTTGGAGTACTTTTATCATCCCCAGCAACCTCACGCCTACTTTCAAGCCTGTCTGGACCTTCTCCTAACATTATAATGCACAAAATTGTATTCCCAGCTTTGCAGGTAAATGAAACCAGGAGCATCAGAACAGCCAAAAAATCACTGTTTTTAGATTTAAATAAAAATTGGAATAAATGTACGTTATTACACCGATTTTGAGTTTTAAAAGTTTTTAAGTGAAAATTCACCTCCCTCACGTCAGCGTGCTCCGTGCGAACTCGTTTATAATTGCTAATATCTGAAACTTTAAGAGTTTTTATATTGTGCCTCTAACTTTATGACAATCTAAGAGCTTTTACGCCCAACCCAGATATTAGAGAAAGGTAATAGGGTCATTCAGATGTTTGTTGTACATAATCGATACATGTTTGGATGTTATTTATATTTAAAACTAGGGACAAATCCTAAACCTCAGTTTAAGTCGTCGACAAAAATTTAATTTTATTTAAAATCAAATATGAATGAATTATTTGATGTGAGTGTAAAATGAGTAGGATAATGCATTGATCTTCCGAACATCAGCTTGTAAGACTAACCATTACGTTATTCAGCCAACGTTGCTATGAAAGCAACTAGAAAGACGTACCCGATAGCAAAACACTTTAAAATCTCATAAAACCGCTTTGTTTGCAAAAATATTTACCCTCTTTTAAGACAGAGCCACCAAAGGGATTTTTAACAAAGAATTACAAATCAGATATTTGCTTTAAGCTGCTTATAAGCAATATTTTAAGCCAGGCAAAACTTTTCAAACATTGTTTGGGGGTGGAAGGTGTGAGAGTTGTTACTTATTTGAAATAAATCCTGCCTCAAAGATATTATTGAAAATACCGCAACAATTGTTTAACACAGAATGCAAACTGTTTGTTTATTACAAAGGGTTTATTGTTCTGAGATATTTTTTTAACTAAATGTAATGAAAAGAAAATCATGACATTAAATGTTTTTGCGTGTATTGTGCTGCGAATGAGTGCTCAAAGCGATAGGTACAATAGTAGTAATGGTGGAGACGAAATGAGTTTGAAAAATATAACTGATGTCTGTCTTATAATTATAATTAATACATTTTGCTGTTTTAACTGGATCTAACTTTTGACAGGGGCGGATACAGACTATCGTTTTGGGGGGTCATGAGTGAAAAATAAAAATAGATTGTCAAAATACCATAACCTTTACGGTGAAAAATATGTAAAATACTTGAAGGTCTGTGGTTTTGTGGGGGGGGGTCATGACCCCCATGACCTCCCCGCCAGTATCCGCGCCTGTCAGTTAAAACATGCTTAGTAAAGATGACTTCAAAGATGTTTTAATTCAGGAAAAAGCAAAACATAAAACTATCGTTCAAAACATAATCAATCGTTTACAGGAGTAATTAAGTGGAATAAATGAGTATTGTGTTGATATGTTTGATAGTTTTTTTATATAGGTTTTCAACTCATTCAAAATTGTATGATCAGTGAGGGAATTTTATCATTTCGGTGATAATGGAGTTTTCCAGCACATAACATGCATGCAATTAAGAAGTTTTGGCTGAGTAAAGTTATTCATCAGCATGGCAGTCTAGGCAGTGCTCTATATCAAGCTATCGATCATAAATTATTGCCGGCTAATGTTGAAAGCTATGTTTAATATGTTTTTAGTTCGGTTTATTCCTAAATATTTACTTAAGGTACTAATAAGAATGGATCAAATGTTTTGATACAAATATTCTAAATCGAAAACTACTACCAGTTATGACCGTATAATCAGAATGATAATATGAAGTAGACCTAAATAGAATAAATATAAAATATAAAGCAAATATTTTCATTGTTACTGATATACATCTACATATATAAAACACAATTTCTTTTAACAAGCAAACACTTAAATACGTTGAAAAACTTTAATTTTTTAATACACATGAAATATATATAAATTATAGCATGAATTATGAATGTCATTGATCCAGAAAGTACCACCTCTTTCCGATTAGCAACAAATTAATTCGATGTACGTAATATGTGAATATTAAAGACCATACAAACATTGTACTTTTCAGTTTTGTGTATGTTCTCATAATGTATTTCAGTGGGAATAAAGAGTCGGTCATTAGTACCGATGTAATTTCCTTTTATCCTTCACCAAGCCTCAGAATTAATATTGGTTGACTATCTTTTTAAGATTAAACTATTATTATTCAGAATACCCACGGAATACTTTTATGCTTCTGCGCCTAAGACGACGTTGAAAATAACAAGATAATGTGTAGGGAAGATTTAACATACAGAGTTATTCAAAAAGAATGGTGCAAAACTAAACGGTTGGTACGACTGTTTCCATGATTTCAAACAGCTGATTGTTACAACAATGGAAAGGGCGTGTTTATAAGTTTGTTTTGACAAGGTTATGTTTTGTCTCAGTTGCTTAGTTGAGTACACGAAGCCTATCAACAAATGGCTACTACAAAACAAGAAAAAGCATTTTGTGTTTTAGAGTTTGCTCGTACTAATGCTATTGTTAGTGTTCAGCGGAACTTTCGGACCAAATTCAGGAAGGAGGCTCCTCATCGGAACTGCATAGCTCGTTGGGTGAGGCAATTCAAGACAACTGGATGTTTGTGTGCCGGGAAGAGTTTGGGCCGTCCTCAGACTTCGCCAGACGCTGTAGAGAAAATTGAAGCTAAAAACGCTGTAGAGAAAATTGAAGCTAAGTTTGCGCGGAGTCCAAAAACCTCGACAGTCAAAGCTGGTAGGGAACTTCACATACCGCAGTCCACGGTATGGCGTGTTTTATGCAAGCGTTTGAGACGAAAGCTGTACAAACTGCAGCTGTTACAAGCATTGAAGCCTACTGACAAGCCAAAACGCACAGATTTTTGCCATGATATGATTAGACAATTTGAAAATGATGGCTTTGCTGAGAGACTAGTGTTTAGTGATGAGGCTTTCATCTCAGTGGACAAGTGAATCACCATAATGTAAGAATATGGGGGTTAGAAAAGCCAAGAGAGTTTATCGAGTACGAAAGAGATTCGCCTAAACTGAATGTTCTTTGTGCTCTTAGCAACCGTAAAGTGTATGGACCTTTCTTTCTCATTGAAGGCACTGTAACTGGAATCGTTTACTTAGATACCTTGTCAGAATGGCTCATTCCTCAGCTTATTGAAGATGTTCCAGACGTAGTTTTTCAGCTAGATGGTGATCCTCCACATTTCAAGTCTGAATTACGTGAATTTTTGAATGATAGGTTGCCAGACCGTTGGATTGGACGCTCTGGAAATGAAGACAGTCCTTTGATGCGCTGGGCGCCAAGATCGCCTGACTTAACACCATGTGATTTTTTCTTGTGGGGGTTTATCAAAGACAAAGTGTACTACCCTCCTATGCCCCAAACCCTGCAAGAATTAAGACATCGAATAACACAAGCCGTGCAGCCCATAACCCAGGAACTGCTACAGAATGACTGGGCTGAGTTGGAATTTCGCCTGGATATTTGCAGACTTTCTAATGGAGCTCACATTGAGCATTTGCAATGCATATAATTTGATGGAAATTAAAACTTGTTAATATAAGAAACAGTTTTATTCTGTTTTCATGATTTTGCAACTCAGAGTATGCAAGTGAATTAACCTTACTTTTGCACCATTCTTTTTGAATAACCCTGTACATTTAGTATGTTTGCCCTCCATTTTAGTATATTTGCTTTGCATTTGGTGTATTTGGTTCTCTTTTTGGGCCTGATGATGATGGGTGATTGGGGCTGATAATGCATGGGTGTGACTGTTTAAAATAGGAAGCCTTCGACCTGCATATTTCCCGTATTGTATGTAGGTACAGTGTAAGTGTAAATGTATTTTGTTGTGTTGTGAGTCGTAGTTTATTTATCGTGTTTAATTGTAACATCACGTACTATGCTACCTAAGAAATTATTTGCTCTGGAGTCTCATTGCTTATTTTCACCTTTAAATATTAAATAGTTTACAAAAGAAAATAGCTTTGCGTTCACAATTAACATCCATTGCTGATTCAAATTTGTGTTCAAAATACAAAATTACAGTTAAAAAGCAAAATTTCTAATACTCGATAGAAGTTTCGTCGAAGAATAATTGAAAATAGAGTAAGTAGTGGTATGCAGTACGTTTAAAAGCAACCCGCTTTCTCTGAGTGATCCCATTTAGGCCTATCTTTTACGTGTACTAGACTAATGGCCAGGACCATGATAACACCGCACCACACCTTCACCTTACAGGGAGCCAGGGAGAGCCGTACCGGCTACTTAAGGCTATCCCCATCGCGGACATTCTATGCAATACAAACAGTACTTGTCTCGCTATCACAATAAGAAAAGGTCAATGCCTACGTTGGTAAATACTTCTATAAAATACTAGTCTATATTTAAAGCCCAAACTTGGTATGCATGTAATGAAATGAAAAATCCGCTATGCCAAATTAAAAAGTGTTATTGGTTTGATGGTGATAAATCCAATTCCATTGCATATGAAAAAGCTCGTTATAGTTCATTATCGTGTCAATTTTCAGAACATTTACAAAATGCTTTAGGTTCTTGCTCCCTTGTAATTTTAAGGTGTAACTGCTGCAGGCAATGATTCTATTTGGACAGGTGATTATTTAAACATTTGTTCATGTTTAAATGTTCCCGATGTAACTGAGACTGTCCTAGTTCCTTATAAGACCATCCGTTTGGACTTCCGTTTGGCAAGAATGATACAGTGTGTTAATATTTTAACTTAGACCAAGATTTAGATGTAGCAACTACATACAGTTGACACAGTCTAAATATTTTTTACTGCTTTTGGCAGTTCTTACAGCTAATTTATAAACCAGCTTAACTCTTTTTAACAACGTACTCAAAACACCTTAAGCAGTTAGGCAACTGTATTTTGTTTTCAGAAAATTGTAAAACCCCTTATTCTTCCTTTATTTTAATATCTCCAATATAACGGCAAACAATGTAGTAATAACTGTAACGATGAAAAACAGCTGATTCAGAATGAATCTAAACTAGCTTGGTTTTTTTGAACGATGGGAAGTAAGAATGCCAACCTATTAACTGCAATAAATCTTAAAAGTATGCATGTAGTACTTGAAAATATGGTTGCATCAAAAAAGAAAAACGCCCTGTACCGGTACTCATAAACTAAATATATTATACGTAAATCCATTTGATTTCCTCTAACTTTGTTATATATTTAAATAACACTTGTCATATTACTATTTGTCTAGATAATTAGTAATGTATCAACTTGTTTTTTTTAATACAATAACAGCAACATTTTTGCAACTCAAGGACAGCCTTGTGTTACAATAATATCCTTACTAATTTTTAACAAAATAATCTGAACTTTGAATAGTGCCTTAAAATATCACCATTGATAGAACAAGTTACATTTTAATGACAAAGAATTAGTGTATAGGAAGTAACCTCTATTAAATCGTAATGCCTAACCGGACGCTTTGCATAGCACTACTAAAAGTCTCTAGCGATCTGAATACAAATTGAATCTGATAAAGATAATGTTAACCAATAAAAACTATTTTATTAGTAAAAAAGTAGAACTGCCATTAAACTAGATAGGATGGTTTTAATTATAGGATTAAACAGAGTTATAAACTTTATAGCTACAGATTCTTAGAGATATCCGATAAGCAAGCATACTATAACAGCCAATTTAGCGACTATTTTAAGCATTTTATAGCCATTAAACTTCGACTTGATGGCAGGTTTCCTAAATCTTCTTTAGATTTACAACAGCATCGTAAGATATATAAGCAAGTGTTAAGTAAACGAATAAAATATATTGGACTCTAGTAATGGTTTATTTTGGAAACTACGGAAGTAATTAGGTCAATTAGTTAACACGTTTAAACATTAAAATGTTATCCGAATATCTGCCAGTAAATGAATAAGTAACTGTTTCTATGTGGTTATTTGAGCATTTTTTAGATTGAGATCTTTATAAAAAATATGTTTGTATTCAATTAATTTTAAATTTTTTCATTTACTCGAGGGGTCTATTAAGAATGGTTGATTTAATGTTTACAACTATTCATATTTAAATCAAATTCGTGACTTGTTTTGTTCAAATAAAAAACGTATTACGTTATTAGAAAGCGTATAGTTATTAAAACCTTAGTCCCACTGGGATTTGTGTTCGTTGAATAAAGAGTTCAAGATTGTAAACATGTGTAAAATTGACTTATAGTTGGTTAATAAATATTAACTCACAAGTTGACTCATAAGTTCAACTGTAGTGTAGTACACATGTGCACTAAGAATTCATTTAATGAATTGGTCTAATATTTTACTCCTGCAGAATATTTGTTTGAGGACGAATTGTTGAATGAATGTGAAAGGTACTCCCTAGTTAAAAGTTAATCATGCGTTTGAAATGCGTAATGAATAGTTTTCGCTGTAGTTTCAAATATATGTTTCCCATTCAGTTATTTCTGCGTCCAGGGACCTAATTTTCTCTTGAACTGTGAATTACAAGTTGGTAGTTTAATACGTGAAATTATAAACAATTTAATTTACATATTGCAAACCACCGCTAATTGGCATTTACAATTTCCCTTTAATGCACGTCAAAATGTAGGTTAGAGCTCCGAGGAAGTGGATTGTTCTAGTTTTATATATGTTTTTTATCGAACCGAGCTGTTCTTTAAAATAATTGTTCAATAACATTCATATAAAAAATACTTATTCATTTTATTATCTTTGTTCATGCTTTTACAAATGTGTCTATTCAAACTCCGCGTGAGGTAACAAAATGTTAAAGCATTTAAGTTGGTATATGTTAGAAAAAAAGGGTTGGTTAAGATAGTTATGTAATGAATAGTGCGTACGCTATAATCAATTATACAATAATATGTAACCAGTAAGGAAATAACAAAGTTTATGATAAGCATGATATGAAAAATAAAATCCTAATACAAAAATGTTCATTCGCGTTTCATCACCGTAGTGATGACAATCTGTAATGCAGTAAAGGATATAAAAGTTTTCAAAGACCTGATGAAAACATTAAGCTCAATCAGGAGGGGATTGAGAGAGGGAATTGTTTGGCGTAGCCTGATAGAACGTTATACCAAGTGCGATACAATTTATATTTGAATTATTTTTTAAAGTAAAACATTGGTGGTTTTTATTAAATAATTTGAATACTAGCAGATGTCCCTTCCTCCACACGGGAATCTCGCAGGCATAGAGTCAGATGATATAAAATGTTTACATTATAACCAGCTGACCACCTAAATAAAGTAGCTCCATAAGATTAACATTGGAACTTAAAAGATTATCAGGCAGAGCCCTTAAGGTAGAAGTTTATCAAATCTACAAAATGCACATCTCGAGAGTAAAAGCTTTTGATTGATACCAAATTTGTATACAAAATACAAATTTAAGGGGCAGAAAATTGCCGAACAAAATCAAGAAATTCTGTTAATAATAAAGATAAACTTTTTACACATTGGTAATTGAAAGAGCAAATTCTTTCAACGCTGTATGAAACTATAATTTTGATGTACATCGAGGTCATAACTTTTGTTTTTACCAAGAAGAACGTAAAAATTTTATATAAGACCACATGTTCGTCTGGATCGAATATACAACCACTAAATACCATGTCGAGATATTTTAAATGTTAATATCGTTCACCGAACAACTATGGCAGGGTAGCAACAACTTTAAAGCTGCCACCTATATTTTAAACCGGGAAATATACTGTTAGGTAGATAACTGATCTGTGTTATTACTATACTTGTGTTCAAGTTGAAAAGCAAAATAGTTTTCACAACACATTTAAATCACGTCTAATAGTTGTAATTGCAAGACAGATTTTACGACAGTTGTAAAAGAGGAAATATAAAAATAAAAGCTGCACTTCGGGACATATTTTTAAATTGAAATAACAAAATTTACCTCAAAAACTTAGCACTACAAAATTAATAGTACGAGTAACCGAGGTAAAAACAATTCTAGATAACACTTTTAAGAACGCAATGCACAATTTAACACTGAGAGACAACGAAGAACAAAGAACTCCTGGTGATGACATTCGTCCACGTCCGTGTTTTATGGCACCCGACTTATCATCGGGAGGACGTCACAATACCAGGGGTGGAAGACGGGCGTGACCGTCATGCAGAGTTGATACTAGACCGTCACCTGTGGAGATAACGCGTTGCAAGCAGGATTTATATTATATCCACACCAAAACTTGTTTTCATAATTTTAATAGTTTTGAAAACGATTTTATGGGTTTATCAGCATTAGTGTGGGTTCGAACCGTATTAGCGAATTTCCCCTATAGGAAAGAAGCTATTACCGTAGGTCTCATGGTAAGACTTAAGCCCGAGACCATGATAACTTTTCATTTTGAGGTCCCCAGATGCCAAAAACACCATTCGTTCAAATTTTTATATATGTATATATATATATATATATATATATATATATATATATATATATATGTCCGTAAGCACGATAACTCTCGTAAAAAAGGTCCGATCTTAATGAAATTTGGTACAAATGTGTAAAGTACCATTTATTTGAACGAGTTCGAAAACCAGATGAATCTCACCATCCGAAGGGGGGTTTTTGGGGGGTTTTGTACCCCAAAAATCTGTTTTTTGGGTTTTCACATTTAATTTTAATTTAAATCAAATTTTAATTTATACCATTGAATTCAGCTTAAAAAAACAAACAATTTGGTATTTTGATCATTGCTCTACGTCAATTGGTTACCGAGATATTGAAAGTGCTAAACACAGTACGTTGTCTAATGTTATTCTTATGGAGAAAAAGAAAAATTGTATATCTCGCTTATTTATGAACATAAACTAGTGAAATTTGGTATATGGCTTGATCTGGTTATGGTTTATTGTTGTTTGCACAAAAAAACAATTTTTCGCCTATGGCTCCTGTAGCAGCAAACCTAGGTACTTGGTCCCCATGTTATTCTTATGGAAAATACTTAAAATGTTATATATCGCTTATTTATGAATGTACATGGATGAAACTTGGTATGTGACTTCACTAAGATGAGTTCTATTGATATTTGCATAAAAACCCATTATTTTGTTGCCTTGTTGCAGCAAACCTGCATACTCATCCCCAATGTTATTCTTATGGAGAATAATTAATATTTCAAATATCGCTTGCTTGTGAATTTATTTCTTATGAATCCTGTTAATCGTTTTAATGTGTTATGTTATAAAAATATTCATTGGAAATTCGCTGAGTATGCAGGTTTGCTGCGACGGGGGTATTTAAATACAAGATGGTGAATACACATCAAATAGGGTGGAAGACAATCCATCCCTAACATGTGTACAAGTCAAAGTCATGTCTAACCATAGAATGGTATAACAAAGTACTAAACATCGATTACACATTATGTTAAACAACATTAAATACACATTTAAAACAGTTTTCGCAGAACCAAATGGGCTTGATAGACTCCATATATTTTTATCATGATTAGACAACAATTAAGCATTAAGCTATTGTTGAAAGAAAACTATGCTGTGCTGTATATTTTAAAGAAACTACATCATTATAAAATAGTGAAAATGTGGAATTATTATTGCACTAATTTAATCAATAAATCAACATTTTATTGAAATGACAACTTAATGTTTTGTATAGATGTTACGAAAACAGAAATTTATAATTAATAAAAACGACATAGCAATAGTAATTAATGAACGATACAAATAAATATTTAAAAAAATAAAATAAAAATAAAAAGAGCTTCTTTTAATTATGATTATGTTTTCTTATTATAGTATTATATATAAATAATAACTTACGAAACAGAAATTCTTGAATATTAGTTGATTTACAGTTTAATCCGGTATGTGGTTTTATACAGGAGCACAGGGTACTGTGGGCTGGAGAAAACATGATTTTGCAAGAAACAAACTGGAAAAAACGAAACATCAAAAAGGCAGCTTGCATGACTATAGATAGACAAATCATTTCCCAGCCTAGTGCCACAATAAGCCGTTCATTTCGTTGATCAAAGAAGTTTAAGAAAAAATAAAAATGCAAAACCTATTCAAAATTAAATATCTTAAGTCTATAGATTCACAAAATTCGTCTTTCCAACTTAATATGAGGAATTACGTTTTAAACATATGTTTTTAATAATTGTAAACATGGAAAATGTATAGTCTGTTTCTTTCATTTTTCAAGTATGTTCACCCAGGCTGAAGATAGTTCAGATTGGAACCTTCTGGAGTATAATTGATATTTTATTTTCACTCGTGATGATAAATAAAATTAGTTTTGATTATTCTTAAAAACTGTTAACTGTATTATGCAAGTTTAAAAGTATAAGGGAGAATAAACTTGTTGTTAAATAAAAAAGTTGCGATATAAATGTACTTATTCATGACATTAAGTTAAAATATTTATCAATATTTGTAGGATAATATAATTTAAGGGATACAGTAAGATAAAATATAAATTGTACCCCGTGAATATTTTTTATTTCACTGGATTTATATTTAACTAACCTTCGTTTCGTTCTAATGACCTTATACTCCAATAGCACTCACCACAGTCGCAATGTGTTGATTAAGCTGTCGGCGTATTTTATGCCACGACATGGATTTTTAATTTACCGCCCATAACGTGTAGAACATAGCGTGAAAGGTTAGGTGAAAGCTGCGAGACTAGAAGTGTCAAATCCGGTTCGCATCTCAAGGCAGCTACTGCTGAATGCGAATAATTAAACAAAAACTTTGCATACTGCACTTAAACACTGTAGATAAAAGTAATTTGTAATATATTTTTTCTAGTTAGATTTTAAATATAAGTTGCTAACCTGCCTTAAAGAGGTCCAAATTGCTGATAGGTGTTTTGCAACGCATTTCAGATCGATCGCGTCTTAATAACATAAAAATTAGCGTGATTGTGTAAACTATGATAATCACCAAAGTGCGCTAGTCCAACAAACCGAAACTTCTAATGACTCATCTAATTACGTTTGATTACAACAATAATTATTTTGGACAATTTTACTGTGGAGAAAACTGACCAAGAAACTAATAATTATTAGAGGAAAAAAGCCTAGAATGCTAAGTTTTGCAACTATACAAACGTAAAACTTAGCTATATTATGTGTTCAACCAATCAAAATTCATTAATCCCTGAGATAAAAGTGAAATGGAATCAATCACTTATTTCATTAAGTAATCAGATTAGTATGGACATAAAGGTATCAAGGGGTTTCTGGAGGGGGGGTAAAATGTTTAGAGTTCCCTTTAGGATTAGTAGACATCCTGACTTGAACGGTTTTGACAAGGGGAGTGTTAATATCACATACAAGAATTTTAAATGGGAAATGCAGAATTATTTTGCACACTCAGTTTACTAAATAAACATGAGTAGTTAATCTAAAGTTTATAATATATGATAAACGACCAAGGTGTTACTTTATTCATCACGCATCGGGGAAAAAGTAAATTATTATATTTCATTAAAAGTGTTATACCATTACGATAGTAGCCAATATACAAGCACTATGTTTATAAGGATACTGTATTTACGTCAACGATTTATTTTTGTTATTCTACTTTTAAAACGATGAAACAACGTTTTATTAACAGAGTCAAATACAACAGACAGCATTCGCAAAGAGCGAGTAAACTGAACAATTTATAATTATATTTGCCAAAGGTTGATGACTCCTAACAATGTAAGAAGTGATAATAGGTTATCCAAGCAGTTTATGTCTATGGAGCTATCCCGCAGGGCATTTGACCTCAGTCACCCACAGTTTATTGTCCCGCTGCGGAGCGAAGGTGTGCCGCGTTATTCATTGTTTATTTATTGGCGAGATCCGCAGATAGAGCGCGCTGCAAGAGTATCGTTAGCCCATGAGAAATGTATTTGATGGTATGAAACTATTTAAGTAAATGTAATAGTATAATACTTTCTTAAAAAATACGCTACGTGCCCACTCCGAGATAAAAAGAGACGCAATTTTATAATGTGTTTAAGAAATCCTCACCAATTACCCTGGCATACACAACGTCCGCACGCAACGTCCGTAAAATTCCCAGAGGCAAGTATTCCCAAGATTTAACATCCGCAAGTCTAATGATGTCCGGCGAGGAGTGCTGTGACCCGGCCTCTGTTAATCAGCGCTCACGCGAGGCCTGTTCACAGCACTACCGGCTCTGCTGCGCCTCATTAACTGCAACTCGAGTATGCAGCGTTGTGTCTAGTGCCAGAGTGATCTGGCCTTCTCCAATAAAATAAAAAAAATTAGGGTGGCTTGACCTCTGCATGAGGATCTTACAGGTATAGACACATTTTTTAAGAACCTTACGTTATAGCAGACTCACAAGATAAAAAATATGCTCAAATGAGATTAACAATGGAATTTAAAAAGCCCATGGGGCGGAGCCTCTGATGTGGATATTTTCCATTCCCTCAAACCTACATGTTTGGTATGACTTTTAGATTCATACCAAACTTGACACATAATAATGGTGTTTGATGCTAAAATCGTCGAACAACAATAATAAGGAAAACAAATTCACAGTCTAAGCTTAATGATTTCTTGATTTATTTTCTAAGCAAAACTCTATTTAAGGTGATGGATACTAGAAGAATTAACATAGAATAATGATGTAACATAGCATGTTTTAAATAGGTAAAATCAAATCTAAAACAACTATTAATGATAGCCTGTATTTCAGGATAGCCTGAAAACTAATAATCATGTAACAACAGCAAACACCCCTCTGCACCCGGTAAATTATTGCTCTTTTTTCAACTTTAAACAAATCAGTGAGACCGATCTTTCCAAATTTATTTCCAAATTTTCACCCAAAACATCCACAGGATATGATGACATAAGTATGAAAACAATCAAAATCTGTCAGCTTGAAATTATTAAGCCACTCACCCACATTATAAATACCTCACTAATCAGTGGGGTATTTCCACTACAATGCAAACTGGCAAAAGTCAAACCTCTTTTCAAGAAGGGGGATGAGTCGGACATGGGGAACTATCGCCCAATCTCGCTCCTACCTTCCATTTCCAAACTCTTCGAGCGAGTGGTGAGTGAGCAGCTGACTCACTACTTAGAGGAGAATGAACTCATATGCAAAAAGCAATACGGGTTCAGAAAAAACAAATCAACCAAATTGGCACTTATTGATTTTGTAAATCAGTGTATCGATGCAATGGAGGCTGGAGAATCTGTTATTAGCTGCTTTGCAGACTTGTCCAAAGCTTTCGACTGTGTCGACCACCAAATTTTGCTTGGGAAGTTGGCGGGGCTTGGGGTGGGAGGATGCGTCCATCGCTGGCTACATTCCTTCCTCACCGACCGCTACCAGTTCGCTGAGCTGAAGCATCAATCGAATTTCAAAATTCAAAAATTTCAGTCGAGCAAACAATTGGTCAAAAACGGAGTTCTCAGGGATCGATTCTTGGCCCGATACTGCTCCTGACGTATATTAATGATATGAAAGGGATGGTGTCGGACGAGAGTCTATTTGTTTTTGCAGATGATACCACTCTTTTTACCAGAAACAATAACGTCCATGACCTTGAAATTGACACTTTTTCCAAAAATCAACACACTTGCTCAATATTTCTCCAGCAACGCCTTGAAATTAAACACCGAAAAGACAGAATACCTATGCATAAGTACACATCAACTGAGGAGGTTTAACGAAATTAATGATCTGAATGTCTTTATTGGGGAGGACATGCTGGATCCTTCCAACTCCTCTGATTTCCTAGGAGTTAGGCTGGACGATGGTTTATCATAGGCCGACCAAATCGATAAAATATAAAAAAGCTTGCCTCAGGGCTGTTTGTGTTGAGAAGAGTATATAAATTCTGCAATTTAAACGTTTCTAGAATTGTATACTTCAGTCTTTTGGAGTCTCACATCATGTACTCCATCGCCTTGTGGGGAGGGTACAAAACTCACATAGGGAAAATCTTTACCTTGCAAAAAAAAGGCTATAAGGGTCATCTTTGGGCTCGCTCCTTGGGAGCATTGTGGGAGTTACTTTATAAGATAGGTATTTTAACTGTTCCTGCCCTATATTTTTATGAGTTAGCAATATACATTAGGAATCAAAAATTAATGAACCTATGTCAAAGAAATCATACTCATAATACTCGGTTCAAATCAAAATTCTCCACCTTTCACAGACTGTCGGTCTTTGAAAAAAACCTCTTTACGCCGGTTTAAAATGTTATCAAATGTTGCCTAACTTAATTTCATTCATTGCTGACGGCAACAAATTTAAACTAACACTTAAGAATTATATGATTGTGCATTGTTTTTATTCTGTGGAAAGTATTATTGAACACCTCAAGCAATGTAACCCCCTGTGTGACTCTCTGACCCCTCCCCTCCCTACCAATCATATTCTATAGTGGCTGAAACTTCTTCAGCACTTTGACTTGACCTGTTCAACGCCATCGAGCCAATGAACCGAAAAAACAAGAAACAAGTAAGTAAGTAACTATTGGCCAAACACAATTCCTTAAAATCAATATTGTAATAAATCTACTCATAATGTTTTTCGAATATTCTTGATATAACAATTTGTGTATCTTAATTATAGCATCAAAACATGTATAACGTTTTGTCACAAAAATATTAACATAAATGTTACTACAACAGTTTAGGTTATAAATGCAAAGTTAGACACAGAGTGAACAAAATAAACCTGTTTAGAAAGGTGTCTATCGTTGATGCGATTGAATAGCACTGTGCTGAATATTTGATGGCCGACATTTGCGTGCTCCCACAGCCGGACGGACGTCACTTTAGTCCATTTCAATAAATAATTCAGTTGACAGCTGTTCAATTATCGACGGGGTTTTATCATCGGGTTAGTTTTTATTGCACTCTGATTGTTTCACGAATTGTGTTGTTTTGTTGAAACCATAATCCAGTTATTAGAACTTAAAAGCTTTTTAGCACGTACAAATGTACTTACTGGACTGGATATAAACTTGTTTCCTATAATAAATTAACTCTTAATACTCATTTAAAAGTTTAAAAGTATTATTGTTGAATTAGGACAAATTATTTTTACTAATTTTAAGTCGTTGGTTAAGGTAACTAACAGTATTTCGTCCGTCCCCAATGAACGTTTATTCTAGACTATTAATCCCTGTATGTATATATAAATATGTAATATAATTTCCCCAGATACTACTCTCCTAATCCCACATTAACAAATTTTTTTTAATGTTTAAAGGTTAGCGTCTCTTGGATTTCAGCGCAAGAGGTCTCGAGTTTTATTCCCGGGCCCCATATGACAACGAAAGGTTTGGACCGTCGTCGTCTAACAGCGTTAAATACAAAACGAGTTCGCACGCAGCACGCTGACGTGAGGGAGGTGAATTTCCACATAAAAACTTTTAAAACTCAAAATCAGTTTAAAAACATACATTTTTCCAATTTTTATTGAAATCTGAAAACATTGATTTTTTGGCTGTTCTGATGCTCCTGGTTTCATTTACCTGCAATGCTGGGAATACAATGTTGTGCATTATAAGGTTGGGAGAAGGTCCAGTCAGGCTTTAAAGTAGGCATGAGGTTGCTGGGGATGATAAAAGTACACCAAAAATGAATAACAGGCTTTTCTAATGTAAAACCCCCATAAGACAAAGTACTGCGTTTGGTCAATACACATTTTCTTTAATAACTCGGTAAATATGTATGCTAGAATGACGAGAGAGGGCTTAAAACTTTCGCCTCTCTAATTCCCATCTTTTTACATGCATTAATTTTACATCTGGGCCTTTTCTGACCCTTTTTGGGCCAAAAAACTCGAAATTTGAAAGATTAATCCCCAAAAAATGGGTTTAGAGTTTTTCGATTGTTTTGCCCAACGAACTTGTCCAACAGATTACAGAAAGGAACGTCCCTACAACATTTTAAGTAAATCGGGCAAAAGTGCGACCGCTAGAGTGCATACACACACACACATATATATATATAAAATTTTGAACGACCCCCCAAAACGTGTTCAGGGGGTCACGTTAGGAACTTCTATGGTGGTCCCGGGCTTAAGTTTCACCGTGCGGGTCATGCTAATAGTTCACTTTCCAAAGGAAATTCACTAATGACAATGGCGTAGACAAGGTAATAGACTTCCAGGTTAGATTAATAAAAACCTGCTTGTTTCAGCTAACTTTGCAGACAGTCTACAACAATGTTTATCCGGGAGTCCACGTCGCTTATCTCTAACAAGATTGACCCCATCACCCTCCCAAAAAGCTATCACATTATCGCAAGTGAACTCACAAACAAAAATGCAATGCCTCATCTTACAAACAGTTGGTATATCTAAGATGCCTCCTTGTGTTCTGCGTATTATTGGGTGGTAGTACAATATCTGAGATAAATATTAAACTCACTTCATCATCATATGAATTCCAAAAATTTATGATAAATTATTGTAAGCATTTAAAATACAGTTCTTAACAAAACTTGTTATCGCTTGGTTATGACCGTTTGCAAACTTAGAATTCAAATTAAAACTAATTCTAACTGTGAGCATATTTTCTTTCCAGAACACGAGCAGGAATCACATTTACCTGAGATGTAGTGTTAGAGAATATTTCATTATAAAGTCCATGCGATTCTTGATATTCTATTCCCACGGCAGTAACAGTGAGTTTCACAGCCTAAGTTTAATTAGCTCCGCCGCGAGTGGTGTAGGCCTACTCTGCACTGGCCTCGTCGTAAACTCGCGACCGCCTCGGATTAACGCTTTTAGCGAATTTCCCCTATATGGAAGAAGCTATTACCGTAGGTCTCATGGTAAGACTTAAGCCCGAGACCATGATAACTTTTTGTTTTGAGGTCCCCAGATGGCAAAAACACTATTTGTTCAAATTTATATATATATATATATATATATATATATATATATATATATATATATATATATATATATGTGTGTGTGTCCGTTACCGCGATAACTTTTGAAAGAAGCGCCCGATTTTGATGAAATTTGGCTCAAATGTGGAGAGTAATATTTATGACTTTAAGTTCGAAAACGAGATCGATCGGTCAATGGGAAGGGGGTTTTATGGGGGTATAAAATTTTCCAAAAATCAGTTTTTCAAACTTTTTACCCTAAAATTTTAAAAACTCTAGATTTTGGTTATAGCCATTTTATAGAGCTTAAAAAAACAAACAATTTAGTTTCGTGAATTATTAAGCTAGGTTTAGTGGTTGTGGAGAAAAGTCAAAAAATGTTTCCATAAAATTTCCCATGTTAATCTTTTGGGAATATGGTTTTTAGATTTTACTCAGATAATTTCACTAAAAACTCCACATTTCATTCTACCAATCAGTTTAGCTCTACAAAACAATCATTTTGGCGTTTTAATTGTTGTTTTACGTCCAACAGTTGCAGTGATATTCAAAGTGCTAAACACAGTACGTTATCCAATGTTATCCTTATGGAGAATGAATAAAATGTTATATTTCGATTATTTATGTATGTATATTGATGAAACTTGGTATGTTGCTTCAACTAGTTGTAGAATATTGATATTAGCACAAACAAATGGTTTTTGTTGATTTTTCCCGGTAGCAGCAAACCTGCATACTCGGCCCACATGTTATTCATATGGATAATAAGTAAAGTTTAATATCTCCCTTAGTTATGAACCCAAATTAATAAAACTTGGTATGTAGCTTCACCTGGTTGAGGTATATTGATAATTGCAAAAAAAACACATATCGTATCTTCCTTGTTGCAGCAAACCTGCGCACTTAATTATAATGTTATTCTTATGGAGAATAAATCAAATGCTATATATCACTTATTAATGAATGTATTTTTGTGAAACTTGGTAAGTGGCTTTAGGTAGTAGTGATACCCATATATATGAATTGGAAATTCGCTGAGTACGCAGGTTTGCTGCGACGGGGGTATTTGTAAATCCGTCGGTGTTAAAAAAATATTCACGTTAATTATATAAATGTTGAAATTACTAACTCAAAGGCATGTAAACATTAACCAACAGAAATAGTTTGATAATATAATGTGTTTAGAAGGTTTCAGATGAGTATTTACGTTTTGAGTCAGTCATTCAAGACGATGTATTAATATTGCTCCTTTTTAATGGAAAGATTATCTTTTGCCGTGGACCTTCGAAGACTTTGCCTTTCAAACTAAATATTATGTTACTGTGAAAATAAACTGTAACATAATCTGAATGTAGGATAACATTTAGTTGCAATGCTTAGGATAATTTTGTACTGTGAATTGTTTTTAGCAACTAATTGTATGGTGAAAAGAAGGTTTAATTTTAATTAGACGCCACAAGGAGAGGCATATTTGTATTAGGCACATGAAATTAACTATGCTGGTCTGGACTCAAACGAGTTTTCATTATGTTTATAATTTAAGTTGGTAGGCAATTACTACTGGTAATTATGGTCAACGTAAAATTGGAATGTGATATCTAATGTTGTTAGCGGAAAAGTTTCATTATTAAATAGATACAAAAAAATGGTTATATTTGCAGTACATATGGTTGTTATACGAGTACCAATGGTTGTTATACATCTGTTGTTAGCTTATGTTTGTAATACTTAAGAGTTGCATGGAATTCAGGTTTTCTTAATCAAGCACATATTGAAAATACCGAAAATAAATATCGAAAGTACAAATCAGACACATATTGAAAATACTACGAAAGCTTATGAAGATAACAAGATAAAAATTAATTAATATCAGTTTGTATTTTAATTTAAAGTAAAAACACAATAGTTAAACAAATATGGTTTGTTACGGTGTCAAGCAAAGTCGATAATTCCCATGTTACTGTGACATATATGTTAAGAAACTAATTAATTATTCAACATTACTAGTTATATCTGTACAATTTGTAATGAAAGTACTTGTTGATATATTTGACACAAGGTCATCTATATTATGTAGAAAGTTATCAAAACACCAGAGAACAGCTGTTAAATAAACTATATTTTGCAATCCCAAGAAAAGCACTAAAACTATTTTGACGACTCAACTTCTCAGATAACACAGTTCAACGTCCTGGGATGGCAGAACGGCTGAATGTCTGTTATTCGAGCCAGCGCCAGACAGATCTATAACTGCCACTTCGAACTCATCGAATTGTCACTGATTTGTATTTATTTATTTTCTCTGTTTGACCGGCTCTATTTAGTTTTGTAACATTTTTAACGCAGATTAAGTTGTTTATCTAGTTGTTTTTATGAATATTTGCTTAGTTTTCTGACTGAGGTTGAAAGGTTGTTAAAGAAAGGAAACTTGAAAAACAATAATAAATAAATAACTATTATTTTAAAAACAATCTAGTGTTTATTAGTAGTCAGCTGTGTTTTTCACAAAAATATAATTCGGTATGAAATAAAATAAAATCAAATTCTTTATTGCAATAAAAAGTGTGCACTCAATAGCAATAATCAATACAAATGGGTTTAACATAAAATTATAAAATACACGTTGTACATAAAATATACAACAAGACAGTACAACAGGAGATAATTATGTCTGCTAAATATTTGTTGATACCGTAGTACTCTTTGGAGATCAGAAAGGCCTTCAAATCTCGCTTAAAAAGATGTAACTTTGGTTGAACCCTCAAACTAAGTGGCAGGGCGATGGAAAGTGTGATGCATGCTGAACGCAGTTGTTTATTGAAAAAAGGTATTCTGGCGAGGAAGTGGAAAATTGAATCTAAGGCGTAAACTGTGGTTATGAGTTGGTTGGAGTAATTGAAAATAGTTAACATTCTTTTTAAAAAAACATCAGAGATTCTAAAATGTATAAACATGGAAAAGTTAATATAGTTTTGTGTTTGGAAATAAATATACAGGATTCCTTGAATTTCATTCCGAAAATTGTTCTGACTGCCTTCTTTTGAATGCGGAAAAGGTGTTGTGATTTCGAGCTTTCAAATTCCCAAGCAGCAACACAGTATGTCAAATGAGGATAAGGGTCATTCTAAAAAAACGGTCTACTATGATTAAGTTTAAAAAAAAACAATACATATATTTAAACTACATAATCATTTATTTACACTGAGAAAAGTGTTTGGAAAATAATAGTGTATGTGGTTCAAATCTTTTATAATAATATTAATACTTTTTCTACTTTTTCCAATTTGCATATGAACGGAGGATACAGCCCTGTAACGGAGGATACTTTTCAGCTAGGCAATGTGGTATAAATTTTCTATTCTAAAGACAGTGTCACTTTAAAATCATTTATATTGGAGGAATAATACAACTGTAGAGAGATAAAATGCTTTACTGCAGTTTGGGGAAGTCAAATTTAACATTTTTAAACAAATGGTGGCCTCTCTTGTTAGTTTGAGGCGGATTTAATATTTGTATAATATCCTTTAAATCTACATCTGATTTATCCTCAATTGATGGGAATATAAACTTATCACCAATTGAGTGTTTAAGAAAAGACACTGTTGCTTCATCAGACCTGAGGTTCACTTCTTCAACAACAGCAATAAACTGTTGAGTCGTCTTTTTCCCCTTAACCTGTACTACTACGAAATCATTTGGGGACATGTCTCGTTTTGGGCGAAGGTCGTCAGGTTCATCATCCGAATCAGTGTACACCTCTTCAACATTTAGCTTCTTAGGCTTGCGTTTAGCTGAAAAAAATCTGTTAAGGAAAACATCTAATTGATAGAAAAATAATAAGAAGAGAACATGATTAGCCTAAATGTTGTCTTAAATTATCTTTGGTTAAGTTTAATGTTTTCAACATGATTCTTGAAAGCAACTAATAATTATTAGAATATGGTTGCTAGGCTACTAATTTTATCTTTGTTCAGAAAATGTAGGCTGTTATATCCAAAAAACAAATTACCTCCTGTACAACAATGTCCATGTTCAACGTACTTGTCATGTTTAAATTTATGTTCGTAGCTTACCAACTGGAACAAATTTTTACCTATCTGTATCTGTATCGGAGAACTTTCGTTAATCACATTTCTTGTTTTAGCGAATTTCCCCTATAGGGAAGAAGCTATTACCGTAGGTCTCATGGTAAGACTTAAGCCCGAGACCATGATAACTTTTCATTTTGAGGTCCACAGATGCCAAAAACACCATTCGTTCAAATTTTTATATATGTATATATATATATATATATTTATATATATATATATTTATATATATATATATTTATATATATATATATGTGTCCGTAAGCACGATAACTCTCGTAAAAAAGGTCCGATCTTAATGAAATTTGGTACAAATGTGTAAAGTACCATTTATTTGAACGAGTTCGAAAACCAGATGAATCGCACCATCCGAAGGGGGGTTTTTGGGGGGTTTTGTACCCCAAAAATGTGTTTTTTGGGGTTTTCACATGTAGTTTTAATATAAATCAAATTTTAATTTATACCATTAAATTCAGCTTAAAAAAACAAACAATTTGGTATTTTGATCATTGCTCTACGTCAATTGGTTACCGAGATATTGAAAGTGCTAAACACAGTACGTTGTCTAATGTTATTCTTATGGAGAAAAAGAAAAATTGTATATCTCGCTTATTTATGAACGTAAACTGGCAAAATTTGGTATATAGCTTTATTTGGTTGTGGTCTATTGATATTTGCACAAAAATCCATTTTTTGCCCGATAGTTCCCGTAGCAGCAAACCTGCATACTCAGCCCCATGTTATTCTTATGGAGAATAATTAACGTGTTATCTCCTTTAATTATGAACATAAATTAATAGAACTTGGTATGTGGCTTTACCTAGTTGAGTTATAATGATATTTGTATAAAAGCCCATTTTTAGTGTTCCTTATTTCAGCAAACCTGCATACTCAGCCGCCATGTTATTCTTATGGAGAATAATTAAAATGTCATAAATCGTTTATTTATGAATGTATATTGATGAATCTTGGTATGTGGCTTTATGTGGTATTAAGATAAATTAATATGCACTGGAAATTCGCTGAGTATGCAGGTTTGCTGCTACGGGGGTATTTAGCTTCTTGATCAAAATATCAAAGTTTTCATGATTCTTGCAAAGGCATGTGTCTCTATCTTTTGCTGAGGCGTAAAGAACCCAAAAGGGCCGATACAAACAGAATAAACTGTATGATACTTTCATTTCAGGAAAAGTTTTGATAAATTTATCATACAAGTTTTTCATTGTGTCATTCATGAATCGTTTCTGTTTTTTTAGTTTGCCCCTAGTTATGGTTTCCTTTTTCCCCGCAGTTGACCTGCTGTTTTCATCTTGCAAGAAATATTCCTTAACACTTTGTTTTAAGTTTGCTCTTTTTTCTTGGGCTTCGGATGTAATCAGTTTTCTTTTTTTAGATAACGTGCCCATAACCATTCTCTTCAAAGTGAGTGATTTCATGGTTTCTACAAACCTATACTTTTTAATTATACCTCCTGCCATTTTTGTAACAAAATCACGCCTTTTCTTAGAACAGCTTTCCTTTTTGAAGCTTTCAGTAATTTGGTTTTCGATAACAGAACAAAAGAGCAACCTCTTTTTTATGGCGGGAGATACTCTTTGATTAACTAGCATGTGTTTTACAAGTTTTCGAGGGGTGTTTTAGTCTGACTAAAGTTTGTTTGATTGGATCGACTGAACCGCTGCTTGTACTTTGATACCTTCTTTTCCATATTTTTTAGTTTCATTTCCAGGGACTTAATCTTTGATTTGAGCTGTGCCTGATGTTTCCTTCGCTTTTTCTTACCACTTTCTTTTCTTTTATCACAAGAATCTCTGTCTCTTTGTTGATGCTGTATATCTTCAGCCTGAGCTGCTGGTGGGCTTGCTGGAGGTGACATAATTTCTAAATCTGAAACATCTTGTTCATATTTTGTATGAGCCCTGTATTTTCTTGTTTTCTCTCTCCACGTTTTTCTTAACTTTCTTCTTTCGCGCTCACTCATCTGACCACTTGCCTTCTTAATTTTCCCTTATTCTACTCTTCTTTTATATCGCTCTCTTTCCCTACGCTTGTTTTCCTCATGTAGTTGAGGATCCGACTTAATTCTGTTTCTGTGGTTCCGCATTCTATCTCAATCAGAAGTCTGGCTTTTCACTTTTGCCATGTTTACTGAAACAGAGAAAACAAAAACCATGACCAAACTTACATTGTAATAGTGTTTTGATTAATGTAGCCTAAATGGATAGGCCTAATATAAATAATAAAAACGGATAACCAAACTGTGCATTATCAACCTGTTCCGAAAATGGCCACGTTTAAATTTGAAATAATTGGAACCTTTTGTACAAAAAACTTTTATGATTTTGAATGTAGCCTTCACTAAATTTTAAATATAACTTATAAATGTATAGCTGTGTTTAATATCACTTGGAACAACAAGCAATGTGTGAGATTATTTCATTAAGCTGGTTTAATCTTAAGAGATTAAAAAAATGTAACCTCCGTTACGTTTTCTGTATCCTCCGTCACAAACGAATTGTAACGGAGGATACCGTAACGGAGTATACAACACATGGTGTTTTAAACAATAACCTCTTAAATTCTGAGTTTATGTTTACAAACATTTGAATAAATAAATTTCCCTATTAATGCAATTATCTAGTACATCACAAATAATTATGAAGACAGTTTCTTACCTTTGTTTTTTATGAACGGTGGATACAGGAAGTATGTGACGGTGGAGTAAAAACTAACTAAGAACTGTTAAAAAACATTTTAGAACACATTACAGAGAAGACACTTTCAAAAGCTATGAGAACAATTATTTCATGTCTGCTGTTCCACAGACATCAGAACCAGTTTCCATTTTTTCAACTGTATTTTACTCATGTAACCTGTTTAGCACGGAGGATACAGAAAATCCGGTGACAAAATAAAAATTATATGTAACAAAATATTTGAACAGCTAAAATTTACGTTCATGTTAATTTGAAAAGTCAAGAATACGTTTGTAACTAAAAGAGTAATAACTACTTATAATGGTCAAGTTTTAAGCTTAAAAATAAATATTTAAACTCGGAACTCAGGATGGTGACGCGTAACGGAGGTATACATGTATACCTCCGTTCATCATTAAAAACACTTTAAATACTGGAAATATGCAATGAAACATTCCTAGTTATGTTTTTAAACAAATATAAATCTTAATAAACCAAAAATAATTTTAGTTTAAAATGTAATAATCTGTTTAATTGTACCGTGACATCAATAGCTCATTTTTTCTGGAATGACCCATAAATACATTAATAAAAACTGTTAAGAGGACGTAATGATCAACAAAACTAGACATCCTCCTTAACAGAAAGATTCCAGAACTTACTCTACTTATATGCTACTTATGATGTGATTAGAAAAACTAAGTTTGGAGTCAACAATTAAACCCAGATAGTCAACACTTTCATCGGAACTTATTTCCTCCTCGCCAATAAAAAATGTAGAGGTCTTCTGTGAATCAGATCAATTACGCAGGTGAAAATCGACTAGTTTTGTTTTGAGAGCATTTACACAAAGAGAATTATTTGAAAGCCACTGTATCAGAGAGCTACCTTGAACGAAAGTATCAACCTGAAACTGAGACCGTTCAGAAGAGGAGACAACAAGCGATGTGTCATCTGCAAACAAGCATAGGTGACCTTTTGTTAAGCTTTTATGAATGTCATTAATGAATATCAAAAACAACATTGGGCCAATAACTGATCCCTGGGGAACTCCCCAGTCTTAACAGTAGCTGTGTTGGAGTAATGTTTTATTAAGAAAACCATAAGAAAACCATTCCATAAAAGAAATCTCTACGATTTGTGTCCTTTTAGTAAGAAAAGAAGCAATGTATGTATTCTCATTAGTCTTATTTAGTTAAACAAATATAAAATAATCTATTTACCTGAACAAATTTCATTTTAAGGTGTTGATAATTTACCGCCAAAAAATTGAGTGAGCACTAAATAATCAGTGATAAGCCAGAAAACAGTATAAAAACCGACAAAAAGGTTTTACTTACTATTAGAAAGGTTGATAGTCTGATGGCTACATGAAATTGGTATTTCAACTGAAATCTTACCATTGAATTCTATATAGCTTAACTAACTTAATCCCCCTCGAATAAGACACATTAGGTCATTGTGGAATAGCAGATGACTAACGAATAAATAAATAGAGTGAAAAAAAAGATTACTGGTTTAGTATATTTACCTAGTTCACTGTTTTGAAAACACTTGCAGCAGAATCTTTTCCAGGACTTTTTTTAACAATTTTGTCTCTAACATCTAATAAACGATCAGACACTGACCAAATTAAAAATATTTCAGTCCCAATTTCTATCAATTCGTTTTAATGTAGTGTTTGTAACTAAAACCCCCCGGTACTTCAATCAAATAATTGGTATAAAGAAACTACATACCAAACGCAACCAATACTCATATCCAAACCTCATCCAATACCATAACCCCATACCTATACCCTATCCAATACAAAAAACCCGGACCAATACCCCCCGTACGGGGTTGTTGTTGGGTACCCCGGTCCCATATTAACAATAAATTTGTTTACTTAAAACACACTCTACATCCACACACAAGAAGAACAACTATTATGATTTAACAAAAATGTAGAAGATAAACGTTTAATATATGGCCAATTTATAAATTATTAGTATTTATCTTGTGAATGATTTATTGTAAATACAACGAAATATTTATGGAGTTTACTATTTGATAGTAGAAGATGTAAAAGTGTGTTAGAAACAGAATCTGTGATAGTAAGATATATTTCACAGGAGGTGGAAGGCGCCAGCAGTCACGTACTGTCAAGACGTGATTCGGCCTCCGGAGCAGCTTTACTTGACAAATATTTATCAGGTTGACCCTAAAATAAATGTTTCACCTATACGTTCGATTCTTAAACATTGTTTTGTATCAGATGATTAAACATTTAGACGATTACAAATTTCGAATTCAATATGACAAAATTTAACAATTGAGTTCAGATTTTAAAATAGTATCCTTGAGGGCAAATATAATCTTATAATTACTCCTAGAACTCAGCAACCTAAGGAAAATTATATGTAACAAATGACCAATTAGGGCTAGACGTTTTTGATTCATAAGAAATACTGTCCGAATAACAGAATTTCCGAATAACAGAATTTTTAGATTCCATACTAAAAAAGTTAACTTGTTGTGCGTTAGGAAAAAAAACAATGTAATTCAACACTTTTCACGAACAACGTAAAAACGTATTATGTAAATGTAAATGTTGAAGGATTTTTATAACGTATAACTTTAGCACACAAGTTAAAATATGCGTGAAGACAATGCGTCAAGGTCACAATTTGTTTAAGAAGTCAGCAGAGTGGGCGGTCAAGCTGTGCGGAGAGTAGGATTGTCGGAGTGCATCTACCTCCACAAATAAATAATTCACAGCCAGCAGAGTGGTGAAACTACATTTTGAATTTTACTGCTTAAGAAAGTATGAATTATGTAGCATCAATTACTGGTGAAACCACTGTATATGTTGATACATCAACAGAATGTTGTAACATTCTTATCTTACTTATGCTCCCAAAAGATTAGTAATCCACGGTATACACGTGTACAGAAGCAGTTATACAATTTTATTTTTCCCACGTGAGTGAAGGGGGTGCTTATGGTGGGTTAAATATATGCAATTTGGAATAATTATATGAAATTAAATATACGAATACATGAAATTTGTAGAATACAGTATCCCCCAAGAATGAGAGCGTAAAATACCGACCAATTCAAGTTCGTCTGTCCAGCAAATGGCAGAAACTGGGAATAATAGCGTAGTTAAGACATAACATGAGATAATCTTTAGAGTTCATAACCCAACTAAATTTGGAAAATGGAAAATTCAGAGTGTTAAATAATTGGAATCGTCAATTAAGTAAAAAAGTAAAGTATAAAAAATTATGTCGAATACTAAATGAAACAACTAAATCTACATTTGCACTATCGAACGACATTCGATAATTTGAAATTATTTAGTTTCTCATTACTAAATTTGTTGGATTGTATAACCAATCACATCCTTAGCCTAATCTACAAACTAGTAATTCAGTATTAGCATAAGTCTTGTTTGTAAATATAAAAATGTATTGTTAATTTGTTTTCCTATTTTTAGATATTTACCTAAGCTGAGGTTGAATTTAAATATATCTCGAAACTCGAAATATACCTTTGTGACAAAAATCTCTGTATAATCTTTAGTGGTAAGAAACGAAATAATTTTAAAGTATATAAATTACAAAGTGACTGATTCATAGAAGAACCAAGTATAACATTTTTTCATTAAAATAAAATATGAAATAATAATATTTAATATATTTATTCATTCGCACACATTTCAGAGACAACAAACTAAGCGATCTAAATGAGAGCACTATAGAAATGCCAGTAATCACAAAAGTGGCGCGGATTTGTTTAGAAAATGCAATAAATTCCTCGTATCAGATTGAGCCATAAACATTGATGGATTCAAAAGGTTTATTGGCATTTTATTGAGCAGTCCCACTCGGCAGTTGTGGACCGGTCCGCCCACCGTCGCTGGTCACCTCTCGCCTCTGGAGCGGGAACACATGATCAACACGGACCAGCTGATATCCGTCCAAACGGACCAGCTGATTGCCATCCATTCGGACCAGCTGATTGCCGTCCAGACATACGGAGCAGATCGTTACTGTTGCCTGCGATTGCAGATTGTAGTGGTTATCGAATGGGAATATGTTTTATAAACCGTTCTGAAGAAAGATAATTAAAATAAATGCGTAGAGTTCCAAAAAATATTTAATCTTATTTTTCATATTCTCAAACGATAACAGAGAATTGTTTACATGTAGAGTATTTTAATACATTTTTGTATCATACAGTAGTTAATTACACTAGACCAGTGTAAATTGATCGAATGTTCTCATTTGACTGAATTAACTTAGCAATATTTAGGTATCTCTAAACTAACTAATAACTCAGCTAACCACTCAATAAAATAACTATTCACTCAATTTCTTGATCACGAGTCACTTCAGTGTTAGTGATATGTGACTTATCCTAGTTGTAACATTCTGCAGGCTCAGAAATTAAATGTTCGATAACAAATCTATTTTTGGTAAATCAGTTTATTTTTTAAAAATTAATTCAAATTTGAATTTTCAGCTCTTTAAATTACAAGATATGAATAAATGGAATTTATTTTTTAAAAGTATCACACTACATTCAATATCCAATTCATGACTAGATATATAAGAAGCGACGAAATATTTATGAAAACAATAAATTCATTCTTGACACGCATCACGATAAGGCCGTATCTTACATATTCAAGAGTAGTGGGTACTCCTAGAGACCTTAACAAAAGTATGACGTCACTGAGGGCGGCTTCTCGTCGTTACAGATGGGTGAACTTGTGGGTTAATCTGGTAGATAGTGAAGCCTGAAGCACTTGCTATAAGGATGTAGGGAAAGAGAAGATTTATTCATATAATTACATTATCAGAAAAATATTTAGTTTGGCAACATTGCATTTCTAATAGTTTCTAGTCAGCTTAACTAGGTATGACTTACCGGTAGCCACGCTCACATGTTAATTGCGTTACATATTTGTAACTCAAAGAAGTAAAGGGAAAAATACAAACATATATGTTACACAGACAGTTCGATGAGGCATTGTAATCTCTGGTATATAATTAAATGCATTATTCGACAATGATACAAAGGTTTCGAACAAAAACGAGTTCGCACGCAGCACGCTGACGTGAGGGAAGTGAATTTCCACATAGAAAACTATAACAACTCAAAATCAGTTAAAAATATACAATTATTCCAATTTTTATTCAAATCTGAAAATATTGATGTTTGGCTCTTCTGATGCTCCTGGTTCTATTTACCTGCAATGCTGGGAATACAATTTTGCGCATTATAAGGTTAGGCGAAGGTCCAGTCAGGCTTTAAAGTAGGCGTGAGGTTGCTGGGGATGATAAAAGTACTCCAGCAAAGGAATAACAGGCTTTCTAGTGTAAAATCCCCATAAGACAACGTACTGTGTTTAGTCGATACACATTTTCTTTAATAACTCGGTAAATATGTATGATAGAATGACGAGAGAGGGCTTAAAACTTTCGCCTCACTAATTCCCATCTTTTTACATGCATTGATTTTACATCTAGGGCTTTTATGACCCTTTTTGGGTCCAAAAACCCAAAATTTGAAAGATTAATCCCCAAAAAAGGGGTTTAGGGTTTCCGATTGTTTTGCCCAACGAACTTGTCCAACTGATTACAGAAAGGAATGTCCCTACCAAATTAGAAGTAAATCGGACAAAAAATGCGACCGCTAGAGTGCAAACACATATATATATGTATATATATATATATATATATATATATATATATACATATACATATATATAAAATTTTGAACGACCCCCCAAAACGTGTTCAGGGGGTCACGTTAGGAACTTCTATGGTGGTCCCGGGCTTAAGTTTCACCGTGCGGGTCATGCTAATAGTTCACTTTCCACAGGAAATTCACTAATAAACACTGCGTACATGCAAGAGTTACACTAAATGGAGAAATAGTGAAAACTGTACACCGTGGCTATAAAAATCTACTAATTCATTTCGTTAAAGGACAGTGAAAAATATTGTTACCAACCATACCTTAGTCTCAGACTAATAACAGATCAAATTTCAGACCTTGCTAAAAAAATGCTCTCACTGTCATTACATATGTTAAAATTAAATGAGCCTGTTAAATATTCATCTTATGCACTAGGACGATTGAAACACCGTAGCCTAAGGAGATTACAAACTGACACAAATTGATTTGACTAATTGCCCACTGACAAGAATATGGATTAGTGCTGACATAATTTGCCGCAGGAGGGAGAGGTTTAAGAGAGAGTGAGAGGGGAGAGGGGAGGGTGATGTTCTGAGCCAAGACCGGTGCTTAGGACGACTTTCCGTAGACTTGCGTAATTTGATCCTTCATGTCAGGGACGACGGTCACCATTCCAGCACAGTTTGGCTCACGTCTTGTGTGTGGGCTCGCCACTATTTAAGGAAACATTGCGTATTTTCAAAACCAAATTTCCCATTTGGAACAGGTTTAAATATAATTCTTAAGCGTTTTTAATTATAATAATAATCCGTACAATATAGATATTTTAGATACAATGCAAAATCAAACTGCAAAGAGTTCCTGTAAAAGCATCTAAAGATATAGGATGGATATCAATATGAAATGCATAAATACTCGTTCATTTAGAAGGCTCAAAATCGATAAACAATAACTAAGCTTCATGGCAGTTCCAAATGCAAGTATGCCATGTCTTGAATTTATATACTATCAAAATGCTATTTAGTATGCATTAAAACTCCTACCGATATAACTTCACTCTGGCGAGTTATGTGGTGGCTAAGCAATATACGGTCTAACTAATACCATTATGAAATGAAAGCTATGATTTGGTTTAGAGGGCGAATCACTTATTGAAATAAAACTCATTGGAAAGGAATCATCGGAACTACTGAACATAACACTAAGCCTCTATTGAAGTACAATAAATAGACCCCACACATTTAGTGCTAGCTTACATGGAGATAGTATTCGTGATTTATTAACAATTCCAAATGAAAATTAGCTAAACTACATAAGTTTTCCATGGTAATCTTAACATACTACTTTATAGATAAACTTTTTAATTTTGTCTTTAAAATATATTCTGCTTCAGCATTTATCTATGGACTCCTGTTAAACAACGAACAATAAAGCAACGTAATAATTATCAAATCTATATTTTTAACTGTCCTCTGTTTAAAATATATCCGTAATAAATTATTTAATTGTATTTTCCCCAATTATTTCTAATTTTAATAAACCAAGGGTATATAAAAATATGTTTAAATAACCACCTAATAATATAAAACCTTCAAATGCAATAGATGAATACTGAACTCTTACAGGCAAATGCCTTAAACCTGTCTGCCTGTGCTTACACCTTTGAACTGCCTTTACAAGCAGGCAAAAAATGTATATAGGCCTACAGGGTGAGTCAGACCACCCGAACAGCATGTATAACGGGAGAGCGGTTTGGTCTAAAGCCATCAAACAAAATTCTTCTCCACTAAAACGCATATGGGCTATCTATTAACAATATTTTCATCAAAATCTTTGTACAGAATGTTCCAAAACTGAAGGTCACGGGTTCGAATCTAAAAATCTTCGTAAGTGAACACAGGCCAAATTATACATCATTTTAAAGGTCTCGTTAAAATAAACATTTTGGCGAAACCATAATTCACTTATCTTTATCCGTTTAAAAATGGCGGCCATTTTGGTGTAAAATATTGACATCTGCGGAATACTCTGTATTTTTGAAACCACTACTCGTACCTTTTTTCCGACTTCAATTTCTTACTCGTGATAAACTCAGCTTTACCCTGGTATGCTACATGACAGGCTTTTTTGAGAACATCTATATTAAAAAAAATATTTATTTTGAAAATACCTATTTGCCCAAAATTAAAAAAATCAAATCTTAGCGTATGTCAAAAAGCGTATCAAGGAAAAGGTCTTGTAAATCCTAGCAACTTTCTAATTCATACCAACCTTGTATCTCTTTTTGTTCTTCTGCAATCAGCAAACAACATTATTTTACAATATGAAGTGCAAGATAATTGCAAATCTAATATATAAAAATCAATGTTTGTGCGTCTGTCCGTTCGTATTTTATTGCGCTGCCATACCGTTCATCCGATTGCTTTGAAATTTTGCATAGTAACACAGGTTAACCCGGGGAAGGTTATAGGCCATTAACCAAAGTCCTAGGACATTAGGGCTGTGCCCCACTGGACTTCAAGTTTCAACGTTAATCTTATAGAAGAAAGATTTCTTTTGATTTTATCAGATGATATATATAACTTAAAATATTGTAAACAGCTGTTTATCATTAAGGAAATAAAAAACCTAGTTGAATGGCAACTCTTATAATGGAAATAAAAAACTACTCGAATGGAAACTCACACTCTTTTTTCGATAGGCGAGTGAGCGAAGCGAACGAGCTCATACAACAAATTCAATGCCTCTTCTGCGGCAGCAACGCGCCGGGTACCAGCTAGTAACACATAAAATGAATGTGGCCACAGAATACAGGGTGTTTGAAAAAGAACTCCCTATTTTCGAGAACAATTTTAATGGTGAAACATTCAAAATCTTACATTTATGACTTCATAGATTGAAAGAGAATATCTTCAAGTTTTGGTTTTGTCCTAGTAAACTTCGGCGAGCGCACTATTAGTTACTCTTGAAGACGATTTTCCACTTCTCGCCAGGTATTCGCCAACATTGCAGGTGTGACTGACGTAATTGTTCCGATGATCCTTTATCGTAAATTGTCAATGTCACGGATTTTCAGCATCTACCACTTTCTTTAAATGTCACCAAAAGAAAAATTCCAGCGGGGTTAAATCTGGGTGTTGAGGTGGCCAGGACAAAGGATCATCGAAGCATTCGCTAACATTTGTGACATTCGCGGACATTTAAAGAAAGTGGTAGATGCTGAAAATCCGTGACATTGAAAATTTACGACAAAGGATCATCGGAACAATTGCGACAGTCACACCTGCAATGTTGGTGAATACCTGGCGAGAAGTGGAAAATCGACTTGATCTGTGTAGAGCAACTAATGGTGCGCTCGTCGAAGTTTACTAGGACAAAACCAAAATTTAAAGATATTCTATTTCATACTATGCAATCATAAATGTAAGATTTTGTATGATTCACCATTAAAATTGTTCTCGAAAATAGGGAGTTCTTTTTCAAATATCTTGTACATGCAAGTGTTATGCAAATTAACATGCATTTCATATGGGAAAATAATGATTTTTGCTGACATACGCTACCATTTGACTATTTTCAAAATAAATATTTTTTTAAAATTTAGGTTTTCTCAAAAAAAGCTGTCATGTAGCATACCAGAGTAAAGCTGAGTTTAAAACGAGTAAGAAATTTAAGTTGGAAAAATATACGAGTAGTGGTTTCGAAAATACAGGTTATCCCGTAAATGTCAATATTTTACACAAAATCGGCCGCCATTTTTAAACGGATAAAGATAAGTGAATTTTGTTTTCGCCAAAATGTTTAATTTAACGAGACCTTCAAAATGATGTATAATTTGGCCTGTGTTCACATACGAAAATTTTGAGATTCGAACCCGTGGCCTTCAGTTTTGGGACATTCTGTACATAGATTTGATGAGAATATTTTTAATAGTTAGCCTCTATGCGTTTTAGTGGAGAAGAATTTGTTATGGCTTTAGACCAAACCGTTCTCCCGTTATACATTCAGGACGGGGGTCTGACTCACCCGGTATATACAAAACTAAACGAAGCCCCAAGGAATTTTCTATTGCTTTCTGAGTTGTCATAATATTACGGAATCATATCAATCATAAGATACTCTATTTTGGTAGGATTTTGTCATAATGACAAATACCAATGTGGAATGGTGGATTTTCTATTTTAAATTATAAGTATTTAAAAATTAGCGTTTGAAATATAGTTTTTCTGTGAATGTTATATATTGGTTTATAACAAGTTCTATAACACCCACCCTCTACATTACAATTCCTGCATTTCTACACGTATGCATAGTTTAAATACTTTTCGATACTTGATAATGGCATAGACTATCACCGTCTAGTTTTTAGAAATATGCCACATAAACTGTAAACAAACCAACTCCTTTATTACGCATTAATTTACTAAGCACTTAACTGAAACAATAATAATAATATTAATCGTTTTTTTAAATTAATGTTAAGGTTATATAGGCAGTAACTATAGTCTATTAACTAGGCATTAAATTGAATAGCTTTTATTTAAAGCATAGGCTCAAAACGTAATTCTAAAGCCAGTGATAGACACCGGCTGTGTAAGCAGATAATCTCCTTTGTAAAGGATCCTATACACCGTCTCTCGGCACTACGCTACCTGGATACATTGTACACACTCTGATAAACAACAACGATGTATCATAACTGTGACGTACTGATAATAATAATATTAGAAGGAGATCGAGACCATTTAAAATATTCCAATAAAAAGTGTTAGATAGTTAGCCGTGTAAATGCGTTTTAATGGTTTTATTTTATTTTATAATACGTAAATGATAATATTATAAATATTATTTTATTATTGTTTTTTAATTATGAAAAGGGTTGTAAAAATCATAATTTACCTTTTAATCCTTTCTTAGTGCAAACAATTGTTTACTAAAAATGTTAAAGACGCCCAAAAAGTAAAATGTCTATACGATAAATGGTCAGTCTTCCAGAAAAAATAATCCGGTACATTCCATATTTTGAAATATCACCTAATTGGTATAATATGGGCGACAATATTTAGTTTCAAAACATCAAATGTTCCATTTCGATCGACGAGATACAAGAACAGTGAGCATTGACCTTATAAGACATGGATATAAACGCATATTTATTTTTTACTATATCCACTTTTCGTTGTACTCATACAGAACATTTGAAATTAAAACCTCACAAATCGCCACGTGTAATCGTAGAGCGATTGTTTTTTTTCTTAAATCCATAGAACATTATATCTTAGTATTTTGCAGCACGTGAAATACTTGTTTTCTGTGACCCCACCAAATTTTGCAACCAAATAGTCTGGCAGTGCGAGGGCGAGTGTCGCTGAGCAAATATGTCTCAACAGTAACTCACTCCGGTCCGGTCGTAAACACCCCGGTGACGAGAGTCGCTGGATCCTGGCCTCTGATTGGCCGCGGCTGGCGGTTTTCATGTCCTATTTCACTGCACATTGGATCTTGTTCTAAAGAGTCCGTACATAAACTGACAGGAGTTGAAGCATATTTATAATGGGTACCGTTATAAAAGACATTTAGAAAGAAATTCTTATTAGAAAACTGTGTTCATAAAAGTAACGATAATAGTCCCATAAAACTAAACTGTGCCTGATTATAGCTTCAGTAAAGAGTACGGTATAATCTCTGCTTGAAGCTGCGTGTTTCCGTAGATTGCTGGTATTAGGTTAATCCTGGTAAAGAAACTTTGATAACAATTTAAAAAAATATCATTATAGTTAATATACAGAATGGGGAAAAAGTCTGGAAACGGTATAATATCTTTAACATTATTTGAGTAACAAAACTAAAACTTTGCAAAATGATTTAGGGTCTATTTTACAATTTACTTATTGACACTGCTCCTCCAAGAGAGGACGGTCCACAAGGAGTCAGAAGAAAATCTTAAATGTAAGCATAGGTCAAGATGTAGGTAGTATTAAAGGCCTAGTCCAGCTGAGTTGAATGCCGCAAACTGCACTTCAAAAGCTTTATTCGTTACAAAATGCCGCTTGTTTATAAATTTATAAAACCGCTTTAAAATAAACCCAAGATGAACAAAACATATTTAAACAGCCGCCGTCGTGTAGTGAATAAAGCTTTTGACGTGCGGTTTACAGCATTCAACTCAGCTAGACTAGGCCTTTAAAATGGTCTGCATATTGACATATACTTTTAAGATTTTCTTCTGACTCCTTGTGGACCGTCCCTCCTTGGAGGGACAGTGTCAGTAAGTGCCTCGGAAAATAGACTTTTAGACCCTAAATCATTTTGTAAAGTTTTAGTTTTGTTACTCAAATAATTTTAAAGATATTATACCGTTTCCAGACTTGTTTTTCACCCTGTATATTACGTGTTATTAACGATTTAGAAGGGCTAACGAAACGCCAGAGTAGCGAGTGCTAATTGCGTCATCAGGAACTAGAGGGCTGATGACTTGATAACTGATGTCATTGTTGACCTCGACATACTGTAGGGCTAAGACTATTTCTAAATTACTCATCGGTTTGCCTAAAATAGGGGAAAGTCGTACATAATTAGCTGAGGTCCCTACTACATTACGAAAAACTACCTCTTCTTTATTTTACGTACTTCACAATTTATCGCGTTGACGAAAATGACTAACTACAAGGTAATAATCCATTCATCACGAAGGACTTTGCTTATTAATATGTTTTGTTTTAAACCGGTGGTATTTATTTTGTTTTGTGTGTTTGGGTGGATATGTATTTTGAAAATTGTCTATGCCAATACAATATCATTTGATAAGGCCTCCTTTTTTACACTTAAACAGAGTCGAAAATATTATAGATTGTAAAATAATTTAGAAATTTAATGTATTTTAAGATTACAGGTTTTTTCGGGCGGGAGGACGAAACATATTATATTGTTTGTATTCCTATAAAATCGCCCTCTTGATCCATTCACCTGCAAATAAACCAAATACCCCCCGTCGCAGCAAACCTGCGTACTCAGCGAATTTCCAATGCATTGATATGTTTCTCACTAGTACATAAAGCCACTCACCAAGTTTGACAAAAATACATTCATAAATAAGTGATTTATTACATTTTATTTATTCCCCATAAGAATAACATTAGGACTGAGTACGCAGGTTTGTGGCAACGAGGAAGATAAGAAATGAGTTTTTATGCAATTATCAATGTAACTGAACCAGGTGAAGCTACTTACCATGTTTTATTAATTTATGTTCATAATTAAGGGAGATAGAAAACTTTACTTATTCTCCATAAGAATAACATTAGGGCTGAGTATGCAGGTTAGCTGCTACGGGGACAATCAACAAAACATTTATTTGTTGTGCAATTATCAATATACCAGTACAACATGAAGCCACATACCAAATTTCATCAATATACATTCATAAATAATCAAGATATCAAATTTTATTTATTCTCCATAAGGATAACATTGGACAACGTACTGTGTTTAGCACTTTGAATATCTCTGCAACGGTTTGACGTAGAATCACAATTTAAACACCAAAATGATTGTTTTGTGGAGCTGAAGTGATTGGTAAAAGAAAATGTGAAGTTTAAAGTAAAATTAACTGAGGAAAAGCCAAAAACCTTTTTCCCATAAGATTAACATGGGAGATTTTATGAGCATGTTTTTTAGATTTTTTCCGCAACCACTTAACCTAGGTTAATAATTCAAATTACCATATTATTTGTTTTTTCAAGCTCTATAACATGGTCTAAACCTAAATTAAGTGTTTTAAAAATTTTAGGGTAAAAAATGCAAACAACTGATTTTTGGAAAATTTAAAACCCCCATAAACCCCCCTTCCCATAGTCCGATTTTTCTGGTTTTCGAACTTAAAGTCATAAATGTCAGTTTACACATTTGAGCCAAATTTCATCGAAATCGGACGTTTTTTACTCAAGTTATCGCATTCACGGACACACATATATATATATATATATATATATATATATATATATATATATACATATATATAAATTTGAACGAATAGTGTTTTGGACATCTGGGGACCTCAAAACAAAAAGTTATCATGGTCTCGGGCTTAAGTCTTACCATGAGACCTACGGTAATAGCTTCTTCCCTATAGGGGAAATTCGCTAAAACAGAAACTCTAACCTAACATCACTCACACTATACCTAATTTATACCTTGCATCTACTTTAAATTATTAACTATTGATTAAATATACTCCATTTGTACACGACCCCCAGATTTAACATTAGATTCTTGACCTCGGTCTCGCTCAGTTTGTCGTCCTCTAAACCGACCCAGGAGGAGTGTCGGTGCGTTAGTCATGTTTATTTATAGGGAGATCTGCGACCGGATAAAGAGGTACATGGCTTTCGGAGTTCGTCGCAAATGCATTGTTAGAAGCACTAACCCTAGAGTTGCAGTGTTTTTGGAACAGGATTGCACTATAAAATATCCATCACTTACTAAAAATACATGACGTTTTATTTTGTATCAACAATTAAATACTGTGACTTTAATCATTATTTGTTATTAGCGAATTTCCCCTATAGGGAAGAAGCTATTACCGTAGGTCTCATGGTAAGACTTAAGCCCGAGACCATGATAACTTTTCATTTTGAGGTCCCCAGATACCAAAAACACCTTTCGTTCAAATTTGTATATATGTATATATATATTATATACATATATATATATATATATATATATATATATATATATGTGTGTGTCCGTAAGCACGATAACTCTCGTAAAAAAGGTCCGATCTTAATGAAATTTGGTACAAATGTGTAAAGCACCACTTATTTGAACGAGTTCGAAAACCAGACGAATCGCACCATCCAAAGGGGGGTTTTTGGGGGGTTTTGTACCCCAAAAATGGTTTTTTTGGGGTTTCCACATGTAATTTTTATTCAAATCAAATTTAAATTTTTACCATTTAATTCAGCATAAAAAAAAACTATTTGGTATTTTTATCATCGCTCTACGTCAATTGGTTCCTGAGATATTGAAAGTGCTAAACACAGTACGTTGTCTAATGTTATTCTTATGGAGAAAAAGAAAAATTGTATATCTTGCTTATTTATGAACATAAACTGACAAAATTTGGTATATGGCTTCATCTGGTTGGGGTTTATCGTTGTTTGCACAAAATACAAAATTTTCACGTATGGTTCCCGTAGCAGCAACCCTAGGTAATCGGTCCCCATTTCATGCTTATGGAGAATAATTAAAATGTTATATATCGCTTACTTATAACTGTATATGAATGAAACTTGTTATGTGACTTTACTTAGATGAGTTCTAATGATATTTGCATAAAAACTCATTATTTTGTGATCCTTTTTGCAGCAAACCAGCGTACTCATCCCCAATGTTATTCTTATGGACGATAATTAATATTTTTAATATCGCTTGTTTGTGAATATATTTCTTATGAATCTTGTTAAGTGTTAATGTGTTATGTTATATATTCATTGGAAATTCGCTGAGTATGCAGGTTTGCTGCGACGGGGGTATTAAGTATTTTTTAAATTTATATTCGCTCATAATATATGTAACTTATAGTGTGTTTATGCGGCTATGGACAACTTCTTGTAACCAAAACAAGCAATAGTTATACGACTGAAAATGTTTAATAATTCGAATTAACAAAATATCAATAACTCACGTTAACAGTCTGCTTGCTTGTAGCGAACTCCGTCAATGTGGCGTACTTACCTGAAAAAATTACGCTGTTAAAACACAAGTTATACTTAAGAGTCTTCATCACCGGAAGTTGCCGAACGCAATCTTGGTGTTTTGTTCCATAAGGCCAATGTTAACTTTGTGCCTCCGTTACTCCTCACCTGATCATCACAAACAATTAATTTTGGTGTCAAATTAAAGGTTTCGTCGTCCTCTAGGGAAATACAATAGTCGAATTTTGATTTTGTTACAAATTAATGAGAACATCTACAGTGTTTCAGTTCAAAATTAAACTTTTTATTATGAAACTATGGTACAAAAATTAAGGAATTCGACATTGTATTTCCCTAGAGGACGACAAAAGGTTTAATTTGACACCAAAATGAATTGTATGTGACGATCAGGTGAGGAGTAATGGAGACACGAAGTTAACATTGGCCTTATGGAACAAAACACCAAGATGGCGTCACACAACTTCTGGTGATGAAGACTCTTAACATTAGGTTAAATATAAATTTTAAATAGAAGGTAAGACAGGTATTATATATGTGCACAATTATTCACCCTTGCAAAGTGAACTATATTATTATATCAACCTCGAAATAAGTCAGGAAGTGCTGATCTCAATTAAGTAATAATAACTGTACTTATATCATACATATCCTACATAGTACATTGACATATTTTTCAAACTACCCATATATTATTAGCTTATATTTCTTGACTATTTGAAGATATATTTTAACCTATTGCCTTTTAAATACTAAACTGCTGAAAAAAAAAACAAAATCGTAGTCTTGCAGATTAAACCGGAAACTTACACCTTAACGTGAAGATACTGCATTAATATTCAGCACCTTAACACCCTTATCGTTGAGTTAGGTCAGCAGTATGCTAGTACTGAACGATCTTTGCCATCAGCGTCTAATGATGTCCGGCGAGGAGTGGTGTGACCCGGCCTCTGTTAATCAGCGCTCACGCGAGGCCTGTTCACAGCACTACCGGCTCTGCTGCGCCTCATTAACTGCAACTCGAGTACGCAGCGTCGCGTTGTGCCCCCGTCTAGGTCTACTGTGGAACGGTCTTTCCTACGTATTTAAATTTAAAGCGAAACTAGAAAAACTGATATTCTAGAGGCAAAAATCATGGAAATACCTTTTATAGAAACGGCGTTTACTTCGACTTAACACTGTTACGGCGTGTGTACAAGCATTTACAACTTTTTTTCTGATTGATGACTCGTTATGGTTGGACTAAATTCTGAAATTCAAGGTCCTTATGTAAAAATTGTACTACTCAATTTGTTTTAGCGAATTTCCCCTATAGGGAAGAAGCTATTACCGTAGGTCTCATGGTAAGACTTAAGCCCGAGACCATGATAACTTTTCATTTTGAGGTCCCCAGATGCCAAAAACACCATTCGTTCAAATTTTTATATATGTATATATATATATATATTTATTTTATTTCTACATAAATATATATATATATATATATATTTATATATATATATTTATATATATATATATGTGTCCGTAAGCACGATAACTCTCGTAAAAAAGGTCCGATCTTAATGAAATTTGGTACAAATGTGTAAAGTACCATTTATTTGAACGAGTTCGAAAACCAGATGAATCGCACCATCCGAAGGGGGGTTTATGGGGGGTTTTGTACCCCAAAAATGTGTTTTTTGGGGTTTTCACATGTAATTTTAATTTAAATCAAATTTTAATTTATACCATTAAATTCAGCTTAAAAAAACAAACAATTTGGTATTTTGATCATTGCTCTACGTCAATTGGTTACCGAAATATTGAAAGTGCTAAACACAGTACGTTGTCTAATGTTATTCTTATGGAGAAAAAGAAAAATTGTATATCTCGCTTATTTATGAACGTAAACTGGCAAAATTTGGTATATGGCTTTATTTGGTTGTGGTCTATTGATATTTGCACAAAAATCCATTTTTTGCCCGATAGTTCCCGTAGCAGCAAACCTGCATACTCAGCCCCATGTTATTCTTATGGAGAATAATTAACGTGTTATCTCCTTTAATTATGAACATAAATTAATAGAACTTGGTATGTGGCTTTACCTAGTTGAGTTATAATGATATTTGTATAAAAGCCCATTTTTAGTGTTCCTTATTTCAGCAAACCTGCATACTCAGCCGCCATGTTTTTCTTATGGAGAATAATTAAAATGTCATAAATAGTTTATTTATGAATGTATATTGATGAAACTTGGTATGTGGCTTTATGTGGTATTAAGATAAATTAATATGCACTGGAAATTCGCTGAGTATGCAGGTTTGCTGCTACGGGGGTATTAATTGTGTTTATATTGTATTCTATCAGTGGGACCCAAGCTAACCCAAGCTATGTTAAACGTACTGTATCTTAATTATAAGGAAGCTAATTAGTCCAAATCCGTCTAATTATAACAATCCTTGTTAGATTAATTATAATGATAAAACCTCCTGTATGATAATATTTAGTATTATCTGGATGCAATCGGATATTCTGAATTATCTCATTTATAAACTGGAGACATATAGCTCGGGGCTAATTAGTTTTCGCAGTTGTATACTGTATTCACCTAACAAAGCGCAAGTAGTTTCTCAACTACTGTCTTGAGTACTAATAAGAGCTAGAATTAGTATTAAGTATCAATATACTATATCTGAATGTACTTTGCAATACAATGCTACATTTAAAAAATTACTAGTCAAAAATTTACCAGGACTAAAATTTCAAAAACAAAAACTAACAAGATGCGCAATTAATTTTGAAAAGTTTATTATTTGAATGGAAGTATTAAAATATGCGCTATATGGTACATTACTAATGGATGTTTAAAATAAATTAACATATCTGACAAAACATAATTAAACCTTTTAACAAATGCAAACAAAATGACAGGTAAATTAGAGATCGTAAAGCTAAAAATTAATTTTATAACGTAGGAAGAGGTTTCAGATTTTAAGTTCCGAAGGGGTTCGGTATAAATATATGATTACTAAAAGAATAAATTGACCAAATCCTCTTATGAAAATTCCTAGAAATAAAATGATTAATTGTAACAAAAATATATTAAGTTGTACAAAGAAGTACTTTGATGTAAAAATATCTGAATGTTTTGAATTATTTATTTCTGAAACGTTTTGACCTGGTACAATCACATTCATAACAGCTGCTATGCTTCAACATAGCCAATCACGTGATACTGTAATATTTCGATTACCAGAGGTTCGGATCTAGTTAAGAAAATAGGTTTGAAAACAAAAACTTCATATCACGAAAGCATCTCTTTATGTCGGAGCGTAATTGTATATTTTAAAACAAGCTAATACAATTCCGTGATAGTCCTGGATAAAGGTCATTCAGTGGATAAATATCAGTGTTTTATGTCATTTTTTTATTATTTTTATCATCCCTATATAACAATAATTCCACCTTAACATTTTCCGCTGTTTGCAAAAGCTGTTTTTTAACTTTTAAAATAAAATAACTACAATGTCTGTAGTGTGTGTGTATTTCGTTGAAATATTCTTGAACATTCTTAGTAGTGTTTTCAAATTTTACAAAAGAGTTTTCAGGAATAAATTATAAATTCAGTAATGGACTGATATACGAGCAGACCAAACATACTATTTAGTGGGCAAATCTCATTGGTTTGATCAAACAAAGCTGAAGAACACCATGTTTGACGTTACTAGTAGTAATGGAGTATTATTGTTTATTTTGTAGCCTAAAATAATTAAGTTAGAAAATGCTAAAGGATGTTGTATGATTCGTCTCAAATTAATAGTGCCTTGATAACTACTAAAATATTAACCAGAAAATTTAAATTGCAAGAATGTAACCATAGCTTTTATTATGGCTATAGGTTCAGATACAGGTGGACTACCTATTTGAACGGTATATAAATGTTGCTTACAAAGATTTTATAGTATGACAAGTAAATAAAGTTTGGATACCAACAATATGTATACAATGGCGCTGATTTATAATTAAATGAGAGAGTGTTCGATGGGTCAGTCTGTGAGATTTGTCAAGTAAAAGGTCTCGCTCAAGTCGGATCACGTCCTTGACGACGACGTGCTGCTGGCAGCTTCTGCTTCTATTTCGGTTGAACTTCGATTTCGATATTTCTCACTTTCATATTGACGTTTGTATCCATTCCCACTACCTTTGTTACATACCAAAACTGTGAAACTGTAGTTTGTTCCACCAAGCTTTGCAAGGTTTATGAGAATATTTGAAAGAAGTATTTTTAGGAGTTTTTAAGAACAATAATACATGCAATATGAATTTAATACAATGATAACGACAGTATATGTTTTTAAATTGTGTAGACGTATTTCGTGCTATTTATAATATAAAATTCCACACCAATCTATTTAACAATCAATATACAGTATTTAATGTTTTTTTTTTAATTTAAGTTTATTTTAGAGTTTTAATTTAGTTTTTTAAGTATATAATACAATAACATGAGTGAGGAGGTTGTCGCATACAGTAACATATTCTTGAAAATGTAATCTATATCTATAAATACGAAAAACCGATCATACCCCAGGCCAAACCTCTACACCTATAACCACTAATTTGGCACGTGTACTCTTTCCTTGACCTAGGTAACCACGAAGAAAGGATTTAAAGAAATATTCATAAGGCTCCGCCCCACGGGGGTCAGAGTTCCAATCCAGTGTTATTCTTATGGACATTCCCTTTGGTTCGAGCTGATGAAATTTCAAACAGCTGGTCATGAATCATAGTAGTTTCACTGGTTATCCACAGAATGAAGCTCACAACACAGTTTTATTCCCAGGTAAAAAAACTGTTTTAAGCACACACAAAAATACCCCCATCGCAGCAAACCTGCGTACTCAGCGAATTTCCAATGCATGCATATGTTTCTCACTACCACATAAAGCCACTTACCAAGTTTCATAAAAATACATAAATAAATAAGTGATCTATAGCATTTTTTTAGGGCTGAGTACGGAGTTTTGCTGTAACGAGGAAGATAAGAAATGTGTTTTTTTTTTAATTATCAATATAAGTCAACCAGGTGAGCTACATACTAAGTTGTATTAATTTATGTTCATAATTAAGGGAGATATAAAGCTTTACTTATTCTCCATAAGAATAACAATAGGGCTGGGTATGCAGGTTTGCTGCTACGGGGATAATCAACAAAAAATTAAATTTTTGTGCAAATATCAATATACCAATACTAAATGAAGCCACATACCAAGTTTCATCAATATACATTCATAAATAATGGAGATATCAAAAATTTGATTTATTCTCCATAAGGATAACATTGGACGACGTACTGTGTTTAGCACTTTGAATATCTCTGCAACGGTTGGACGTAGAATCACAAATTAAACACCAAAATGATTGTTTTGTGGAGCTAACGTGATTGGTAAAAGCAAATGTGAAGTTTACATTAAAATGAACTGAGGAAAAGCAAAAAACCTTTTCCCCATAAAATTAACATGGGAGATTTTATGATCAGGTTTTTTGGATTTTATCCCCAGCCACTTAACTTCGGTTAATAATTTAAAATACTACATTGTTTTTTTTAAGCTCTATAATATGGTCCAAACCAAAATTAAGTGTTTTAAAAATTGTAGGGTGCAAAATGCAAAAAACTGATTTTAGGAAAATTTCAAACCCCCATAAGGCAGAAAGGGGGGCTCCCATAAGCCGATTTTTCTGGTTTTAGAACTTAAAGTCATAAATGTCACTTTACACATTTCAGCCAAATTTCATCGAAATCCGACGATTTTTACTCAAGTTATTGCATTCACGGATATATATATATATATATATATATATATATATATATATATATATAAATTTGAACCAATCGTGTTTTTGTCATCTGGGGACCTTAAAACAAAAAGTTATCATGGTTTTGGGCTTAATTCTTACCATGAGACCTACGGTAATAGCTTCTTCCCTATAGGGGAAATTCGCTAAAACGATGACAGCTAGTCTTTAAATAAAATCTACAACACTCTTTTGTAGTAGATATCGAACAAATATCCAGAGGAAAATATTAAACACTAGTGATTTAATGGAAGGACTTGTAACGGTTAGAATTTTACGGAAAATCAACTACTTTTCCAAGGATTTTAACAATGTATAAAGCAAATACTATACGGAAAGCCTTTACAGAATCGATATGTTCCGCTATTGATTACGTGATGAGATAAAGTAAAAACACATATCGAGTGAAGCTTTACAAATTTAGGTGTCAGAAATCCTATACTCTAATATGAGTAAGGTTTGCTTGCTTGCTTGCGACACGGATCTCAAAAACGGCTCCAACGATTCCTTCAAATGTTCGAAATAACTAATTTCTGGGATAAAAATAAGTTCTAGACAGGCCTCAACCCTAGGAAAAATCAAATAATGTAAAAAAACTAAAATGAAAAGTTAAAAAAATTAACATTGGGCTTATGGAGTTTCAAATCAAAACAAAAGAATTGTAACAGATGTTCATAATCAACCAGGGAACTGTCAAAGTAATACTCATGTTGTTTATGATTATTAACATGTGGTTTCCTGAGAGCAGAGATTAAAAGATTTGAGTTAAGATTACATTTATAGAGTAGTAAAATAAATCAAAGGGACATTGAGCTATAATTAACAACTGGAGTGACCTTAAACATGTAGAAAAGAGGCAAATGAGTTATAAAAATCTGATTATCAGTAGGGGGAAGTGGTGAAATATACTCCAAGTCATCTAAAAAAAAACTGACTGACCTTCCCCCGAGCAAAGCTCGGCCCCCCAGGTACTAAGGAATAAAACAAAGTCCAGCCACTTGAGTATAAATATGTCTTAGCCCGTTTCCCTATCTCCAGACGCAGACGGACAGATTTGTCTTCGCTGTTTATTGTCGTCTCAGCTGGTGAGGTGTTGGAGTCTCTGTCTTGTATATTTATGAGACGATCCGGCACAGGATAAAGAACCTCACATTCGTTGAAGATATCATCTTGAGATAATCTCCTTAGATACCGCCTTGAATTAAATCATCCCTTTCGGACGCCTTCACTTGATTTGTGATTCGAGGTTATCAAGGATCTGGAAACAGTAGCTGGTTTAATAACTGTTATGGTAAAGTATTTGGTTAATAAATATGTTTTACTTAGTTTATTTCAAAACATATACAAACTATCGAAATAATAATGTAAGTCCTTATGAACCAAATTGTTCAATGTATAAGGATAAAAGTCTATAAATATTCATGCGAATGCCGTAGAAACTACGTCAAGACCTTTAAATAAAAGAATGGATGAGCACAAAAAAAGCATAAACAAGAAACAAGAAAATTATTCTAAGCTCAGTGACCATGATTTTTCTGAGGGACATAAGATTGATTGGTCGGCAGCAAGCATTCAAGGAGGGGAAGTGGAAACACCGTGACATCAAAGAAGCTGCTTGCATGTTCATAGAATAAAATCGTATATCTCAACCTAGCGCCACAGTTAGTAGAATGTTCGTCCCTCGAATGCAAAATTAAACGAGTTCGCACGCAGCACGCTGACGTGAGGGAAGTGAATTTCCACATAAAAAACTATAAAAACTCAAAATCAGTTAAAAACATACATTTATTCCAATTTTTATTCAAATCTGAAAATATTGATTTTTTGGCTGTTCTGATGATCCTGGTCTATTTACCTGCAATGTTGGGAATACAATTTTGCGCATTATAAGGTTAGGAGAAGGTCCAGTCAGGCATTAAAGTAGGCATGAGGTTATTGGGGATGGTAAAAATACACCAACAAATGAATAACAGGCTTTTCTAATGTAAAACCCCCTAAGACAACGTACTGTGTTTGGTCGATACACATTTTCTTTAATAACTCGGTAAATATTTATTCTAGAATAAGGAGAGAGGGCTTAAAACTTTCGCCTCTCTAATTCCCATCTTTTTACATCCACTTATTTTGCATCTGGGGCTTTTATGACCCTTTTTGGGCTCAAAAACTCGAAATTTGAAAAATTAATCCCCAAAAAAAGGGGCTTAGAGTTTTCCGATTGTTTTGCCCAACGAACTTGTCCAACTTATTACAGAATGGAACGTCCCTACCAAATTTGAAGTAAATCGGACAAAAATTGCGACCGCTAGAGTGCAAACACATATATATATATATATATAAATTAATAAAGATTTTAAAATTTGAATCTGGAGAGAACATTTCTACTATATGTCTATATATGTATATATAGACATATAGACATATGTCTATATATATATATATATATATATATATATATATATACAATTTTGAACGACCCCTCAAAACGTGTTCAGGGGGTCATGTTAGGAACTTCTATGGTGGTCCCGGGCTTAAGTTTCACCGTGCGGGTCATGCTAATAGTTCACTTTCCAAAGGAAATTCACTAATAAAGAAGAAGATACAATGTTCTAAAGTACTAAAGTAAACGTCCAAAACAAAATTTTGTTATAACTTTAGTTAGTATATATTGGCAAATTATTTAGTACCTTTTAACCTATCCCATATAATTTAATCTATCAGATAATTTATATCCATTTTTCAATGTTTGTTTATATTTACCTTCTACTATATGACTGACAATAAACCTCGACAGAGGATCGAAATATATCACTTTTTACTAATGAAAGTGTTTTTTGTCTGGTGATGAGTAGGTCCAAGTCCTTATAATTATCAAACTACTCAGGAGATTATAGAACACGACCTCATTAACAATTTTGAAAGCCAATGAAGATGAATCAATAACACCATCACTACAATCCCATACCACCAAGAATTATACAGGGTGTACATAAAGTCCCGCACGGGTTTAATATTTTTTGAACGAGAAGAGATAAATCAATAAGATTTGGTACATCAACACTACACCTAAAAATCTACTTTTTGAAGGAACTATCAGTCTTCTGTCATATCATGGGGACGTCCCACAAGGATTCAGAAGGAAATTTTAAATAGGAGCATAGGTCAATATGCACATCACTTTAAAGGGCTTATCTAGCAGTTGAAAGCCGCAAACCGCACTAAAAACGGTTGATCCAGTAAAAATTGGCGGCTGTTCAAAGGTTTTACTTGGTTACATTTTATTAGTAGTCACAACCCCATTAAAGCAAAACTGCAACTAAATGAATACTCTAGCTAAATACTGCAGCTAAATACTACATTATGCCTGTCAATACAGAAGTGAATTATGACGTTAGTTATCCTTAAGGGTTATAAATTTGGTCCTAATCTATTGATAACGGGGAACAACTGGTAACAGTAACAATTAGAAATATCAGTAGGGGGCGCCCCCTACTAATATCTTATCTTTTTTTAATAAAACCTTTGAACAGCCACCATTTTGTTGTAGATCAACTTTTTTTAGTGCGGTTTGCGGCATTCAACTCTGCTAGATAAGCCCTTTAAAGTGATGTGCATATTGACCTATGCTCCTATTTAAGATTTCGTTCTGACTCCTTGCGGGACGTCCCCATGATATTACAGAAAACTGATAGTTCCTTCAAAAAGTAGATTTTTAGGTGTAGTGTTGATGTACCAAATCTTATTGATTTATTTGTTATCGTTCAGAAAATATTAAACCCGTGCGGGACTTTATGTACACCTTGTATAAATATATAATCGTGTTTTCATATCCGTTAGAGTAATAAATACCTATGGATTATAAGTTTTATTAAAACTGTATTGAAAAGTCCTACTCACCATTTCGGAGCCGGTTCACCCACTACGAGTATACTCTAGAGTGTGAACTCGCACGTAAACGTTGATCATCGGAGTACTACATTAGCTCTTAATTGTGCTTCCAATATAAATACGTACGTTCTGAATAGTTGACGTAAGTATTTTACTCCAGTAAAGGGCTATAAGGATTATCTGCATATTCCTTTCCGTACTAATTATAAACCTTTATTTAGATATTTGTGTTTTAACACTACCATCATGATTTATTTTGCACAACCTATCGTTTTTACACAATAATATTGGTACATTTAGTCTTAATAGTAACTATTACAGCTACAATACCAGAAATAAACATAGCTTAAGGATTCAAACTCAACAACATCAGTACAGTACCTCTCAGAAAAATGTATACTATGTATATCTACTAAGATTAAATAATGCACTGCTAAAACTTGTTTGTAGCATAATTTAAGGACAAGTAAAGCATATATATTAAAAACTCAGTGTATCTAAAATGTTTATAATTACTTTACCATTTATTGGAGGGAATATGCATCTGATCAGTAGTAGTTTTAGTATTATGTTTTGTTAATAGCTGTCTACTTTTTTTATCTTGTGCATAAATGCCCCACCGTTTCAATGTAATGAATAAACCTGAGAAGTGTAATCTCTTGCATCATTTTGCTAAAGCCTACATTATATATGGAAGTTTTAATGCTTCTTGTGAATATAACAGCCAGTACATGCTAGAACAAATAACTTATTAAAATTATTCTTAATCTAGTACATTTATTATTTGACAATAACAGTGCATTTAATGTAATGTCTGACTGAAAAAAATCTGGTTCTGGTTTATATAATTCAATTTGCCTACCTTAGATTTTTCATATTACTATGTAAGTCTGATGACACAAATCATATTATTTTCGGGTATGCTTTTTACAGCTTAGCATTTATTATGTTATTGGTAAACATTTTAATGTTAAATTATAATTACACTCGAGGGAGAACCACTCTTCAGCAAAAGAATGAGTTCTTAAAATTCATGATAGTTTTAAAATGTTGCACAGAACTTTTCAAAATATTTCTCCATAGTAACATTTCCAGCTAGAAACGTTGCTTACTAGCAAGTGCAGCTCTAAGTGGTAAACACTTTAGTGTACATTTGAAACGCACTCCTAATTTATTTTTGGTCGTTCAATCAAAAAGGCATACCCTCAGGATACACGGATCACCCAATTACATGTGACTATCGGATTACATGTTGTGCTGGCCAATGATTATTTAGAACTCGACACTCTACAAATCATACCCTGGCCATTTGTCTTTAGGGTGCAATTTGAAACTCGGGCGTATCACAACCCCTTCCCTCACTCACTTATGACAGAGAGAAGTGACAAGTAAAATTAGAAATTGTTGTCAAAATGTCTTGGTTATATCGCAAATTGTAATTGTATATTAGTGATAAGTTTCGTTGTAACAACTAAATAATATTAATATCCGTACGGGCATAACATTAAATAGCATTTGTTAATACTATTAACTTTTTTAATTTGTATAAGTGAGTCACTTTTGATCGATTTCATATCATACCAATCGTTGTTGTAATACCCGTTGTAAATTTACAAATTGACGAACAACTAGAATGTACGCATGGAGGAATCATTAGGTATATACATATAAACTATTATTTGTATTTATTATTCTTACTCCGTCTACGACAACTATTGAAGACAAATCCCTGCGCAAGCAAATAATCTTATTTCGCAAGAGCCTTTAATCCTCGCGTCAGCACTAAACATGCTGAAGATATCAGGTAACCCGATGCACAGCAACAGTGTGCCTCTCTTATCTCCGGAAAGACGGTGTTCTGATAAAACACCCTCTTGTATACGATGCCCTTTCAAAACAATTAACTATTACTAGCTGTGACCTTGAAATGTAAAATTACAACCGAACCTATGCTTGATAATTTCTATTCTAATTTTTAATTTTTTAAACTAATTCAAGGTGTATATATTAAATAAGGTACAATTACATACAACTAAGTACAATCAGTTGCAAAATAGTATTTTAATAATTTATGTTAAGAGCTTATGTATCAGTTTGCATATGCAAACCAAATTTGGAACAAAGTGGGTGGTGATTTGTTATGTCACCACTCTTATTCATAATATGAAAACAACATTTGAGTATAGTTAAAACATATGGAATATAATGCTATCTTTGTAGACAACTGTGAGCTATACTAAGACAAATAAATCAACACGTTATTAGTTCCAAAACAGAAATACTGCAAGCCAGAAAACAGGAGGCTTTCAGTTTCAATCCTATACGGTGCGAACATAATTTACGAGTCATAAATCATTCATCTGTATGGCTTTTTGGAACTGATTATATTCCAGTAGCCGTCTGGTGGTGTGAGGGCGAGTACCGTTGTGCCAATATGAGTTCTCAGACAGTAACTCACTCCGGTGCGGTCATAAACACCCCGGTGACGAGAGTCGCTGGATCCTGGCCTCTGATTGGTCGCAGCTGCCGCGTCACAATAACGTGATTGATGATTGGTCGATCAGAGGGCCGGCTGTTACACGGGAAACGTGTTACGCGGCTGAGAGACGGCTGACGGAGCTGTCATATCGATATCCCATTAGAGGAATATTCGGAGCAATCTAAGACGTAGATTGTATGTTTGAATCAACCTTTCTGGTAGTTGAGGATCCTAGAATGTCTATAGATGATGTCAATATCCCATTAGAGGAATATTCGGAGCAATCTAAGACGTAGATTGTATGTTTGAATCAACCTTTCTGGTAGTTGAGTATCCTAGAATGTCTATATATGATATCGATATCCCATTAGAGGAATATTCGGAGCAATCTAAGACGTAGATTGTATGTTTGAATCAACCTTTCTGGTAGTTGAGGATCCTAGAATGTCTATAGATGATGTCAATATCCCATTAGAGGAATATTCGGAGCAATCTAAGACGTAGATTGTATGTTTGAATCAACCTTTCTGGTAGTTGAGTATCCTAGAATGTCTATATATGATATCGATATCCCATTAGAGGAATATTCGGAGCAATCTAAGACGTAGATTGTATGTTTGAATCAACCTTTCTGGTAGTTGAGTATCCTAGAATGTCTATATATGATATCGATATCCCATTAGAGGAATATTCGGAGCAATCTAAGACGTAGATTGTATGTTTGAATCAACCTTTCTGGTAGTTGAGGATCCTAGAATGTCTATAGAAGATATCGATATCTCATTAGAGGAATATTCGGAGCAATCTAAGACGTAGATTGTATGTTTGAATCAACCTTTCTGGTAGTTGAGGATCCTAGAATGTCTATAAATGATATCGATATCCCATTAGAGGAATATTCGGAGCAATCTAAGACGTAGATTGTATGTTTGAATCAACCTTTCTGGTAGTTGAGGATCCTAGAATGTCTATAAATGATATCGATATCCCATTAGAGGAATATTCGGAGCAATCTAAGACGTAGATTGTATGTTTGAATCAACCTTTCTGGTAGTTGAGGATCCTAGAATGTCTATATATGATATCGATATCCCATTAGAGGAATATTCGGAGCAATCTAAGACGTAGATTGTATGTTTGAATCAACCTTTCTGGTAGTTGAGTATCCTAGAATGTCTATATATATTATCGATATCCCATTAGAGGAATATTCGGAGCAATCTAAGACGTAGATTGTATGTTTGAATCAACCTTTCTGGTAGTTGAGGATCCTAGAATGTCTATAGATGATATCGATATCTCATTAGAGGAATATTCGGAGCAATCTAAGACGTAGATTGTATGTTTGAATCAACCTTTCTGGTAGTTGAGGATCCTAGAATGTCTATAGATGATATCGATATCTCATTAGAGGAATATTCGGAGCAATCTAAGACGTAGATTGTATGTTTGAATCAACCTTTCTGGTAGTTGAGGATCCTAGAATGTCTATAAATGATATCGATATCCCATTAGAGGAATATTCGGAGCAATCTAAGACGTAGATTGTATGTTTGAATCAACCTTTCTGGTAGTTGAGGATCCTAGAATGTCTATATATGATATCGATATCCCATTAGAGGAATATTCGGAGCAATCTAAGACGTAGATTGTATGTTTGAATCAACCTTTCTGGTAGTTGAGGATCCTAGAATGTCTATAGATGATGTCAATATCCCATTAGAGGAATATTCGGAGCAATCTAAGACGTAGATTGTATGTTTGAATCAACCTTCCTGGTAGTTGAGTATCCTAGAATGTCTATATATGATATCGATATCCCATTAGAGGAATATTCGGAGCAATCTAAGACGTAGATTGTATGTTTGAATCAACCTTTCTGGTAGTTGAGTATCCTAGAATGTCTATATATGATATCGATATCCCATTAGAGGAATATTCGGAGCAATCTAAGACGTAGATTGTATGTTTGAATCAACCTTTCTGGTAGTTGAGGATCCTAGAATGTCTATAGATGATATCGATATCTCATTAGAGGAATATTCGGAGCAATCTAAGACGTAGATTGTATGTTTGAATCAACCTTTCTGGTAGTTGAGGGTCCTAGAATGTCTATAAATGATATCGATATCCCATTAGAGGAATATTCGGAGCAATCTAAGACGTAGATTGTATGTTTGAATCAACCTTTCTGGTAGTTGAGGATCCTAGAATGTCTATAGATGATAAATTAGCTTGCGAGATTGGAAATCTCGCTTGTCCAGCTGTTAGCATCTTGGACTTCGGTTCAAGGGGTTGCGAGTTTAAATCCCGTGGTATTCATAAATGTTTGAGTAGTTTGGAAAAAGCGTTTGCAATACTCTGTAAATAGCTATTGGCGTTCGAAAACAAAAAAACTATGTATTGTCATGAAGTAAAATGGGAAATACTGTAACACTAATTATTCATGAAATATAACAGTCGTTATTTTCCATAGTAAAACAAACCTTTAAACATTTATAAAAACGGGTTTCCAACGAAAGGGTTATTATTATACACATCGTAAAATGTAAACAAACAAATATACAAAAGTCTCCTTTTTCTGTGATGACTCAAAAGGTACTGCAACATAAATAATCATGAGCAAAACAACCCATTACTCAAGAATGGATTGTGAAGGCAGGAAGAGAAAAATAATATTTCAATATTACGTGCGCAGTAATAACAAACGGATGATAAAATTAACTATTAAGAACTGTTAAAAGCAGTAACAGTATGGTTAAAAGAAAAAATACGTTACAATACCAAAATACCCCCGTAGCAGCAAACCTGCATACTCAGCGAATTTCCAGTGCATATTAATTTATCTTAATACCACATAAAGCCACATACCAAGTTTCATCAATATACATTCATAAATAAACGATTTATGACATTTTAATTATTCTCCATAAGAATAACATGGCGGCTGAGTATGCAGGTTTGCTGAAATAAGGAACACTAAAAATGGGCTTTTATACAAATATCATTATAACTCAACTAGGTAAAGCCACATACCAAGTTCTATTAATTTATATTCATAATTAAAGGAGATAACACGTTAATTATTCTCCATAAGAATAACATGGGGCTGAGTATGCAGGTTTGCTGCTACGGGAACTATCGGGCAAAAAATGGATTTTTGTGCAAATATCAATAGACCACAACCAAATAAAGCCATATACCAAATTTTGCCAGTTTACATTCATAAATAAGCGAGATATACAATTTTTCTTTTTCTCCATAAGAATAACATTAGACAACGTACTGTGTTTAGCACTTTCAATATCTCGGTAACCAATTGACGTAGAGCAATGATCAAAATACCAAATTGTTTGTTTTTTTAAGTTGAATTTAATGGTATAAATTAAAATTTGATTTAAATTAAAATTACATGTGAAAACCCCAAAAAACACATTTTTGGGGTACAAAACCCCCCAAAAACCCCCCTTCGGATGGTGCGATTCATCTGGTTTTCGAACTCGTTCAAATAAATGGTACTTTACATATTTGTACCAAATTTCATTAAGATCGGACCTTTTTTACGAGAGTTATCGTGCTTACGGACACATATATATATATATATATATATATATATATATATATATATATAAATAAATATATATATATATATATATAAATATATATATATATATATACATATATAAAAATTTGAACGAATGGTGTTTTTGGCATCTGGGGACCTCAAAATGAAAAGTTGTCATGGTCTCGGGCTTAAGTCTTACCATGAGACCTACGGTAATAGCTTCTTCCCTATAGGGGAAATTCGCTAAAAACCGAAAGAAATGAGAAATACTACTTCTGAATAACAAAAAGGTTTGAAAACACAAAAGGAGTTTTTGCAAATTAATCGTCAATCAGGCACAGATTGTGCTGATGACTCGATAATTGCTGCTGCAGCTGACTTCGACATGCCGCGACGTGGGGTTGGAACGGGTTAAATATCATCCCGCAATCAGTGTCCGATGGAATAAAATTCATAATGGTCGGCCATTTCTTTTGTGTAATTAACCATTGATCCAACTTTACACAAAGATGTAGGAATTTTAATTTGAGCGCAGGCAGTATTAGTCTCAAGGTCTTTATTGTACTAGTATATTATGCCTAGAAACATACTAATAAATATACTAATTTTAAAAATCGTGGAAATAATGTTGTTTTACTAGGTGATATACCAGTTACAAGTTGAACTTTGTTTTGAAAAATTGATAATGCTTTAGTTCCAAAAATAAATTTTTAAAATTTGTTAATAAATATAAAAGAATAACTATAAATACTTTTGTTAGGTTACCAAAGATGCTTTAACAGAATAACGTACCACAAGGAGAGTATTTCCCCGCTCATTACGTTGTTTGCCAATAGATTGCTCGACGTTGCGCACCAAGCACAGAAGCTCGTTTGACAATGAAGTTACAGCTAATGCTCGTCAAGTTAACAGATCTGTCACCAACGATCATTAGTACTGCAGTGCTGGCATAAACTTTAAATGAAGCAAATTAACTTCCTAATATAGGGTGTTCGGAAAAACAATTCAAATTAATTATAAATTAGGCTTAGGAAAAAATTAAGAAAATTGTTTCTCAAAAGGTAACACAATTAATGGTTTTGTAGTTACCTGTCACTGTGTCAGTATAACTGGAATTGTATTGTTCCAGAACCACTAAGAATACAATAATGAAACAAATAAAAATGAAAACTTTTGTACTAGTTTCAAAATGGAGAGCGTCAAAATTCTTAAAATGTGAATCACATAAAATTATAATTTTAGAACAAAAGTAAGAATGACCAATTTTTTTGTTTGTTTTTTTTACGTGTATGTATATAATTTAAGAAAAATTTATCAAAAACTACAATGTGTAACATGAAAATTTATAACTTATCCCCTGATACCAGTACTTAAACAGTGCGGATTTTATGTTACAATTTATTGTTGGCAATGGTGCTGCTATGTTATTTGTATCGTATTTCTTTAAATTGCACGTAGCGTTGATGTTTAGTAAACAATGGAAATAAATGGTTTACCTTTTCCTTAAAATAAGCAGTTAATATGTAATTTAAACTTTAATATTTTTAGCCTCCACCATTTTTAAACGTGTAGAGATATTTGTTTCTACTTTATGACAAAATACCACCTTATCGTGTTAAAGCTAAAAATAAAACAATTCATCTTTGAATTTTATGTTTTAGCAAATTTCCCCTATAGGGAAGAAGCTATTACCGTAGGTCTCATAGTAAGACTTAAGCCCGAGACCATGATAATTTTTTGTTTTGAGGTCCCCAGATGACAAAAACACTGTTCGTTCAAATTTATATATATATATATATATATATATATATATATATATATATATGTGTGTGTGTGTGTGTGTGTGTCCGTAAATGCGATAACTTGAATAAAAAAGTCCGATTTTGATGAAATTTGGCTCAAATGTGTAAAATGACATTCATGACTTTAAGTTCGAAAACCTGAAAATCGGGCCATGGGAAGGGAGGTTTATGGGGGTTTTAAATTTTTCAAAAATCAGTTTTTTGCATTTATCACCTTAAAATTTTTGAACAACTTAATTTTGGTTTTGACCATGTTATAGAGCTTAAAAAAACAAATAATATAGTATTTTGAATTATTAACCTAGGTTAAGTGATTGTGGAGAAAATCCAAAGAAAAACTGCTCATAAAATCGCTCATGTTAATCTTATGGGAAAAAGGTTTTTGGCTTTTTCTCAGTTTATTTTAATGTAAAACTTCACATTTGCTTTTAAAAATCTCTTCAGTTCCACAAAAATATCATTTTGGTGTTTAAATTGTGATTCTACGCAAACCGTTGCTGAGATATTCAAAGTGCTAAACACAGTACGTTGTCCAATGTTATCCTTATGGAGAATAAATAAAATTTGATATATCGATTATTTATAAATGTATGTTCATGAAACTTAGTATGTGGCTTCACGTAGTACTGGTATATTGATATTTGCACAAAAAATTGATTTTTTGTTGATTATTCCCATAGCAGCAAACCTGCATACACAGCCCCCATGTTATTCTTATGGAGAATAAGTATAATGTAATGACTCCCTTAATTATGAACATAAATTAATAAAACTTGGTATGTAGCTTCACTTGGTTGAGTTTTATTGATAATTGCATAAAAACCCATTTTTTTCGTTCCTCGTTGCAGCAAACCTGCTTACTCAGCCCCCATGTTATTCTTATGGAGAATAACTAAAATGTTATATGGCGCTTATTTATGATTGAATATTGATGAAACTTGGTATGTGGCTTTGCCTAGTTAAATTATATTTATATTTGCATAAAAACCAATTGTTTATGTTCCTTGTTTCAGCAAACCTACTTACTCATTACCAATGTTATTCTTATGGATAATAATTAAAATCGCTTATACGTGAATATATTTTTATCAAACTTGGTATGCGGCTTTATGTGGTATTAAGACAAATATGTTGCATTTGAAATTCGCTGAGGACGCAGGTTTGCTGCGACGGGGGTATTTTGTTATTAGAATTTCAATACAAAAGTTATTTCAGATCCTTAAAATCCTTAAGGTAGTTTTTAGGGACCTTATCCTTAATTTTTACATGCATATTTATATCCTCCAATATTGAACATCTTTCATGATTTGTAATTAACCAATAGATTTGATAACAACATATAGTCAAAGAAAGTGTCAGGGCCTTTTCTATGTTTTGCAATCGAACTTGTCACAAGTTACAAAAGGAAAACAACGAATACAAGTTAACTTATTACGAATTTTATTTTTTTTACGAATCCCCGAACACACATTACGAAGTTGTCCGAAAATTGGTGTTGATCACGACTATTCTGTGAAATGTAGAAGCTACACGGGTATCCAATACCGAATACTGCATAAATATTGAAGCATCCGGTGACGAATGTTCGGCCGAATCAATCGGACTTGTTCTCAAATACTGTAACTCCGGCTCTTACAGTAACGTGGAATGTTGTATTTAGATAACATTATCAGATTTCTTCGGCAAGATGAACCCCCTCCCACCACCACCCAATTGGCCTGTGTGATGTAATTAGCCAATCAAAATGCAATAAGCCCAGGGATAAAAGGAAGTGGGAAAGAACCCTCTTCTCTGAATTTGGAAGAAGCAAAGCGCGATGGGGTGAAGGTGATGAGGGGAGCTTGTGTGAGGGAGTACGTCTTACAGTATGCTCTACGTTACAACCGATGCTTATGTACTGACTTGTCGGAGTTTGTCACTTAAACAAAGTGGAAACAAAATATGTTAAATTTGTTTGTTTTATATTGGCTGGGATTAATATTCAACTTTTACTATTGTAAATTGTATACCTGTTAAAACTATTTTAGTGGCAAATTTCAGTTGGGTTCATTATCAAACTCGCAAAATGTTCAGACCCTGCTCAGGATCGATCTGACGAACCTCTGATTACTGGAAATGTTCGGTATTAACAAAGAAAAATGTGAAAACTTGTAAGTAGTGTCCCAATCAACACTTGTGTGAGGCCCGTTCACAGTACTACCATCTATTGAAAAGTTAAGTTACTACTTCATTAATTGAAAATTAAGTGTGTAGCATCGAGACCAGTGCCGCTGTGAACTGGCCTTCTTCAACGGAACAAAGAAGCCAGCAATCAACAAACTAATTATCGAGTTTCTTTGTTTTTTATGTATAACTTTGTTTGGTTGATAGTAAATTATAACTATAAGATACGTTTCAGTTACAACGAAAACATTTGAGTTTCATTATTAACACAAATATTACAGAGGGAATAAAATAATAATTAGACAAAACTACATCTTATTCATGCAAATGACCATGTATTGATGAAATAGCATAAAATATTTCGGAAATGCACTAACAAGGCCAATAAATTTAAAAAGGGTTTATTAACTGTAACTATAATAGCGGACAATTAAATCGCCAGTTGAGGGAGTGGTTTGGTAGGTTATCAATCAAGATCAAGCAATAGTAGACGTGCTGAATTGCCAAAACTTCGCATCAGCTGATCAGAATAACATTCGAGTGATAGTTCTCGATGGCAAAATGGTAATAGTGACAGCGTACAACCATGCTATTATATTGGCTACAGCCCAACAGTCAATTCAGTTGCCCGTCCGCAATCATAACTTCATCTCTTGCATTACCTTTTTTAACACAATTATTAAAAAAGTCTTAATGATATTTTGTAAAAGAAGTTGTGGGGTTTACATAATTTCTTTTAGCGAATTTCCCCTATAGAGAAGAAGCTATTACCGTAGTCGGCATGGTAAGACCTAGGCCCGGGACCATGATAACTTTTCGTTTTGAGGTCCCCAGACCCCAAAAACACCATTCGTTCGAAACTGTATATATGTATATATATGTATCTATATATATATGTATGTCCGTGAGCACGATAACTCTTGTAAAAATTATCCGATTTTGATGAAATTTGGTATAAACGTGTAAAGCAACATTTATGACTTTAAGTTCGAAAACCAGCCAGATCGCTCTATCCAAAGGGGTATTTTGGGGGGGTTTTGTACCCCAAAAATGGGTTTTTCGAATTTTGTACATATAATTTTGGAAATAGTAAAATTTTAGTTATACTGACGAAACTTTTTAGTTTTAGTTATACTGTACTGACGAAACTTGGTATACGGCTTCATCTGGTTGTGGACCATTGACATTTGCTCAAAAAACATTTTTTTTTCCAAAAGCTCCCGTAGCAGCAAACCTGCGTACTCAGCCCCATGTTATTCTTATGTAGAATAAGTAACGTGTTATCTCCCTTAATTATGAAAATAAATTATGAAATTTGGTATGTGGCTTTACCTACATGAGTTATATTGATATTTGTATAAAACCCCATTTTTTGTGTTCCTTGCTTCAGCAAACCTGCATACTCAGCCGCCAAGTTATTCTTATGGAGAATAATTAAAATGTCATAAATCGTTTGTTTATGAATGTATATTGATGAAACTAGGTATGTGGCTTTATGTGGTATTAGATACATATATATGCATTGGAAATTCGCTGAGTACGCGGGTTTGCTGCTACGGGGGTATTTACATATTGCAGCTACAGGACAGTAATAATAATGATTCATATTTTAAACAGAATATCATTGCATGATGGACGAAGAGGTGGAATACATTATACATAGCAACCAAAAATATAAAAGTATATCTTGAATCATAAATTGATCAAATATTAAGCTAAAAATATTTTAATAACACATTTTAACGATACGTTTTCTAAAAAAAATATTATTTTAATTAGTGTTTATAAAATGCAGATGAATTGCTGGGTAAGAATAGTAACCAGCGTTGGACAGTTTTCTTAACCATCAGTTTAAATCCATTAACGAAAAAATAAAACTATTTATTTAGTCATATAGCAATAAAATGTTGACTGCCCTGATTAACCGGGTGTTTTTTGTTTAGAACTGGTTAATTGCGATCAGTGGCCAAAGAGGTCTGTGGAGTGTAGGGGTTCCCGTACAATTTAAAAGTCGGTAAACATATTATAAATTGACATAAATATAGGTTTTATATCTGCCATAGCCACTAAACATGTCAAAGTGCCTGACATTGATCTAAGAATACGAAAATTATGCAACACATAAATACGAACATGTTATGAACCTATCTCTTTCTGAAACTGTGTGCGTGTTCAAGCAATCAGATAAACCCCAAATGTTGTCAATTTTCAGTGGGAATCGATTACAACTGTTCGACTATCGGTAAACTATTATCGTGGTGATTCGATTGAATTGCATTCATACCTTTTAGCCGAGTTGCTTGGAAGAGTTATCTGAAATGAATGTAATGTAAAATACCCCCAACATAAGCAAACCTGCATACTCAGCGAATTACCAATGCATATTAATTTATATTAATACCACATAAAGCCACATACCAAGTTTCATCAATATACATTCATAAATAAACGATTTATGACATTTTAATTATTCTACATAAGAATAACATGGCGGCTGAGTATGCAGGTTTGCTGAAATAAGGAACACTAAAAATGGGTTTTTGTACAAATATCAATATAACTCAACTAGGTAAAGCCACATACTAAGTTCTATTAATTTATGTTCATAATTAAAGGAGATAACACGTTAATTATTCTCCATAAGAATAACATGGGGCTGAGAATGCAGGTTTGCTGCTACGGGAACTATCGGCCAAAAAATGGGTTTTTGTGCAAATATCAATAGACCACAATGAAATGAAGCAATATACCAAGTTTCGTCAGGATAAGTTGATAAATAAGCGAGATATACAATTTTTCTTATCCTCCATAAGAATAACATTGGACAACGTACTGTGTTTAGCACTTTCAATATCTCAGTAACCAATTGACGTAGAGCAATGATTAAAACATCAAATTGTGCGTATTTTTAAGCCGATTCCAATGGAAAAAAATAAAATTTTACTTTTTCAAAAATTGTATGTAAAAAACTCAAAAAAAAAACATTTTTGGGGTACAAAACCCCCCCAAAATACCCCTTCGGATAGGTCGATATGTCTGGTTTTCGAACTTAAAGTCATAAATGCTGCTTTACACGTTTGTACCAAATTTCATCAAAATCGGACCATTTTTACGAGAGTTATCGCACCCACGGACACATATATGTATATATGTAAATATGTATATATGTATATATATATATATATATACAGTTTCAAACGAATGGTGTTTTTGGGGTCTGGGGACCTCAAAACGAAAAGTTACCATGGTCCCGGGCCTAGGTCTTACCATGCCGACTACGGTAAAAGCTATAAGGGAAATTAGCTAAAAATCACTGGTATAATATAGATAACTCAAAATAAAGTATTTTTTTGTAATACTAATTAAATGAAAGAACGTAGGACACACATGTTCATATTTATCGAAAAAGCAATACCAAATGGATGGCCCTAGCAATAATACAAAGACGATAGTATAAAGAGACTCGTTGTCTGTAACTGTGGCAGTGCAGAGCCAGAAGCGTACTCGGTACTGCCAACTTCGCAGACAGTCTCATAACCAGCTGATGAATGAGTTTGTTCCCATTGCTTATCTCCTGACTGCTGTTGACCCCAGTGCAGCCCGTCTGCTGTGTTATCGTCCTTCCAACGACTAATCTCATAAACAAAAATGAGTTTATATTTTGTTTTGTTACAAAATCACACATCTTCCGAACGACTTTTTGAAATCAAAATAAAAACATTGTATAAGGGGTAAATTACTGCTTTAGCTATCGGAACACGGAAAGGTATATTTCTTCATCGCTAACCCTAATTTTACGATGTTGTCGTGAATTTTTAGAATAGTAAAATTTACTAAATTTTGTTAATGCACTGAACCAATGTACTAGGTTAGAAAAACAAATCATTTGGTATTCATGGAGTTTTTAGATGAAAAATGTATATATATAAGAAACATAAGCTTGCTGCTTTAAAACACAATCTATCCACAGTTTATGGTGGAATATCCTCTAGTACCTGGGAGGCCGAGCTTTGCTCGGGGAAAGGCCAGTCAGTTTGTTTAGATGACTTGAAGTAATATTTCACCACTTCCCCCTACTGATAATCAGATTTGTATAACTCATTTGCCTCTTTTCCACATGTTTAAGGTCCCTCCAGTTGTTATTTATAGCTCAATGTCCCTTTGATTTATTTTACTACTCTATTTATGTAATCTTCACTCAAATATTTTAATCTCTGCTCTCAGGTAACCACATGTTAATAATCATATACAACATGAGTATTACTTTGACAGTTCCCTGGTTGATTATGAACAGCTGTTACAATTCTTTTGTTTTGATTTTAAACTCCATTAGGCCAATGTTAATTTTTTTAACTTTTAATTTTAGTTTTTTTACATTATTTGTTTTTTTCTGGGAATGAGGCCTGTCTAGAACCTATTTGTATCCCAGAAATTATAGTTATTCCGAACATTTGAAGGAAATCGTTGGAGCCGTTTTTGAGATCCGTGTCGCATGCAAGCAAGCAAAACTTACTCATATTAGAGTATAGGATTACTTAATTTCAGAAACACGAGCCAGAATATTATAATTTTTGCTACATCAGAAGCTCACTTATTATGGTGGCATTTCACAAGCAATTTACGTTATTGGGAAATTCTGACGAATTGTATTCTTCAGGGTTTTAAACAAATCTTAAAACTGCCCGAAGAAAATAATAAAATATTGTATGGTGAAGGGTTGGTGTTGCATGCATTCAATTTTGATTGCACCCTCTCGAAACTCATACAATTTATTATAACAGATAGGCTTATATATTTAACTTATTGTTTATGACTTGACACTCTTTACTAAATAACTGTTACTCACTTGCATTTGGGTTATTCTTTCTAAAACCGTACACTTTTTAAATATACATTGCGTGATCATAACTTGTTTTTGAATGTAAACAAAAAATAAACGCGACTTGGAACTGATCTACTTTCTGATGGGAAAATTACACCTAAACCTGGAAAGCTAGCCTATAGCGGCTCACGAGATACTGCAATGCACCTAGTGATTAGACTACTACAACAGTATGTATGCGGGCAATAAATAATTTTTAATTAACCTGAACAAAGAACTGCCAACGACATTATATATTAACTATCCACACAATCCTGCAGAAACAAGACTGATCCCGTGTAAAAACACAAGCAGTTTCGATTTTTCTGTAAATAAGTCAAGAACTAATTTAAAACCACAGAAAAGTAATATATATTACTAATAATAGTAATATAATTAGTAATATTTCTTTATTTATAATTTGTTTGCCATGTATACATTACAATTTGCAAATACAGTCCACTTATTTAAACAAAACCAAGTTCATTTTTTTGCGTGTTTTACTGATATTTTTTTCATGTTATTATATATTCATTCATGTTATTAATGAATTTCCTATGGAAAAGCGAACTATTAGCATGACCTGCACGGTAAGACTTAAGCCCGGGACCACCATAAAAGTTCCTAACGTGACCCCCTGAACACGTTTTGAGGGGTATCTAAAAACTTTATACATATATATATATATATATATGTTCGCACTCTAGCGGTCGCAATTTTTGTCCGATTTACTTCAAATTTGGTAAAGACATTCCTTTTTATAATCAGGTGGACAAGTTTGTTGGGAAAAACAATCGGAAAACTCTGACCCCTTGTTTTGAGGATTTTAAGTTTTCAAATTTTGAGTTTTTGGGCCCAAAAAGGGTCAGAAAAGTCCCGAATGTACACTTATTGCACATTATAGTATTTTACGTAAACATCCAAAGATGTTAAGTCCTCCCTCATCATTCTAGCACAAGTACTTACTGAGTTGTTAAAGGAAATGTTAATTGTCAAAATACAGTACGTTGTCTTAAAGGGATTTTACACTGGAAAAGGCTGTTTTTCATACCTTAATATCGTTTTATCACCCCCAATACCCTTATAGCAACTTTTTATCTCGACTATGCCCCCTTCTAACTTTATAATGTACAACATTGGCATCCTGTTAGTGAATTTAAATATAACCAGGAGCATCAGAACACCCAAAAAATAACATTTTTCAATTTATCCAGTGTTAGGTTAAACCCTTTATTTGATCTTTTTAAGGTTTTAATGCTGAAATTCACTTCCCTCACGTCAGCGTGCTGCGTGCAATCTCGTTATATATTCAAACAAATCCGAATGAAGGGGGGAAAACCTTTAGTACAATTTTATGAATGATCAGAAAATTAATGAGGTCAATTTACGTTTAAACTGAAATGGAAATGAGAGGCCTTTCAAAATATATTTAGTTTTAAACTTTAAAATATTTATAACTAACTATTTTAAAAATACGTTAGTAACAAACTAACTATCTTTAGTTTTGCTATACACTTACCAAAAGTATGAACGCAAACAAATGTATCCTAGGTAATTTTTTTTAATTACATACCCTACAAATGACTCAATTATAGGAGGAAAATTGAATATGAAAATCAACTATTTTCACACCAATGCTTTTCAACATTATTCATGTAGTAGTATTGTCAACTAATATACTAATAACAACGTACATTTCAATTCACAATACCATAAGTTAACATGCATATAACATAGACCGACAAACCCACACGAGTTCATCAATCACTCGCCAAAAATACCAAACCGTGGGTTTGACGTAATTTGTTTTATTTATTTTGTGGGTAACATTACTGCACAGTGCTTAGTAACCGTCTATGTACGGTCCCTTTATCCAGACGCACAGATGTGTCCACGCCGTTTATTGTCCTCTCAGGCCGAGAGGTGTCGCAGTGTCAGTTTTGTTTATTTATGAGTAGATCCGACAGCATATAAAGGACCCCACATTCGTTGAAGATATAATCTTCAGATTATCTTTTGAGATGATATTACCCTAAGTTATAGCGTACCTCTTTCAGATATAATCACCAAGATATGTTTGGTTGGGTCTACAAAAAAAATTTCATGGTGTTTTCCCTTGTAAAACCAAACTAGAGGCATTTATTTAAAAAATAAAAAACATACCAACCCGCGATAGAAAAACTGTCCGATCCCCTAAAACTTTGTGGACATGCCAGGAATTGAACACATGACCTCTGGAACTGTGGTACGATACACTAACAGGTTACTGAGATGCTCAGTAACTTTAGAGGAGGATACATAGACAAGCATGACTTTCAATTCTTGAAACCACGAAGTGAACTGAAATAAAGAAATACGAAAATTTAAATTTAGAATAACTGTGTTGACCCAAAAAGTGAGAATAAACAAATAACAGTAAAAATATATAAAGAATAAAATCAAATAATACAATTTCTGATAGTCCCCTTCCAGCCTCCATCTCATACACATTCTGTTTAACTCTTATATAGTAATAACTCTTTAACATACTCCCGCCCCTTAAACAATCATAACAAAGTGATTTTTAAACATTACAAGCGAATGTTTGCAACTTTTTACACATTTGTCTATTAAAGAAGCAGCACCTCTTTAACACCTTAGGCCATACACATATTACGTAACGCACTTAAGCGGGTAGGGGGGTGTGGCGTAGCGTTATGTGGAAGGGAGGGGGTTTGGATGAACGTACCTTAACTCACACATTTTAACCCTAAGATCTAGCGCACTGCCGGATCTGTTAATAATGTTATAACTCTTTTAAATAAAAAAAATATTTAAATTTATACCTTAATCAAGGTTACAGTTAGTTATATTTCTATAAATAAAACCAAGCTAATAAACCGATGTTTAAAAGGTTCAAGCTGTTTTAAAGTCTCCTACGTTTGCGTAACACATTGTGTAGGGCCGGGGAGTGGAGGGATTCTAAGCGTTACACTGTGTGTTGCATGGGGGAGGGGAGGGGGTTGAAAATGCGTTACATAATATGTGTATGGCCCCTCAGTTTGGTTTTGCAATCACTCTGCATACTATCTACCGTCAACAGTCTTTCATTTTCCGATTTCTGTCTTTATCTGCTAATATTCAAAAATATGTAAAAGGTAAAACCTCTTTCTCCAATCTGATAGAGCCATAAATACTGAATGGAGTGAATAACTTGTAAGAATTTTATTGAGCAGTCCCACTTGTCACTGGGAACCGGTTGGTCCACTGTCAGTCACCTTCCGACAGTAAATAACTGGCCATACTGACTCTTCAGACAACTCGCTAACTACAGTAGGAATACGTTTATTTTGAGCCTGGAGCACTTACGAGGCAATAGTATGGTGATATAATACTACGGTAACTAATAGTGTGAATGACACAAAGTAAGTAATATTCTACTATACTTGCTGTATGACAGATTGCAAACTTCAGTTTTAAGACAGCGATATGAACTAAGCCCGTTTTGCTTCTTATAACCACGGTTGTTGAACCTCAAAGAAAGTTTTGATTTTTAATATAAATTTTATATTTTACATCCATAACCAACGTGATCTATGGAGTAATTTATTTAAGAGTCCTAATTTGAGACTATGAGTAATAATTGTAATGGCTCTTATTTATCTGCACATATTTAATAGCAGCTTCCCATGAGTTCTCACAGACCATAACAAGTAGTGTGTAGTGTACAGTATACTGCTAAATATCAGTCGTTCTAAAGGAACAAACTTCCTTTGGTAACAATGGGGAGTAATTTCCAATGAAAGTCTCTTGTAACACACAATGGCTGCAATCATTGGCCAGTGGAAACACTTCCTTCGCGTCAAAACTATGAGGTCACACTTGGCAGCACCTCTATGGTGTAGACCGGTAGGTTTGTGGACAGACTGGGGTGTTCGGCTACTGATAATGTATGTAGAGTATGACAAAACATCAAGAGATAGCTTGGCAAATTGGGCAAACAGTAAAAATAATAATACCCCCGTAGCAGCAAACCTGCGTACTCAGCGAATTTCCAATGCATATATATGTATCTTAATACCACATAAAGCCACATACCAAGTTTCATCAATATACATTCATAAGTAAACGATTTATGACATTTTAATTATTCTCCATAAGAATAACATGGCGGCTGAGTATGCAGGTTTGCTGAAGGAAGGAACACAAAAAATGGGGTTTTATACAAATATAAATATAACTTATTTAGGTAAAGCTACATACCAAATTTCATTAATTTATTTTCATAATTTAGGGAGATAACACGTTACTTATTCTCCATAAGAATAACATGGGGCTGAGTACGCAGGTTTGCTGCTACGGGAGCCTTTGGCAAAAAATTGTTTTTTTGAGCAAATATTAATGGTCACAACCAGATGAAGCCGTATACCAAGTTTCGTCAGTATACGTTCATAAATAAGCGCGATATAATTTTTTTTCTTTTTCTCCATAAGAATAACATTAGACAACGTACTGTGTTTAGCACTTTCAATATCTTGGTAACCAAGTGACGTATAGAAATGATCAAAATACCAAATTGTGTGTTTTTTAAGCCAAATCCAATGGTAAAAACCAAAATTTGACTTTTTCCAAAATTATACGTAAAAAATTAAAAAAAAAAACATTTTTGGGGTACAAAACCCCCCCAAAATACCCCTTCGGATGGAGCGATCTGGCTGGTTTTCGAACTTAAAGTCATAAATGTTGATTTACACGTTTATACCAAATTTCAACAAAATCGGATAATTTTTACGAGAGTTTTCGTGCTCACGGACACACACACACACACACACACACACATATATATATATATATACATATATATATATATATATATATATATATCCAGTTTCGAACGAATGGTGTTTTTGGGGTCTGGGGACCTCAAAACGAAAAGTTATCATGGTTTGGGCCTAGGTCTTACCATGCCAACTACGGTAATAGCTTCTTCCCTATAGGGGAAATTCGCTAAAACGGTTTTGTCGATTGGGATATAACAACTTGTGAACTTTCACGGAGGACATCAGGGGGGATAAAAGTTCTACTACCGAAAATAAACGTTGGATAGAGGTTCCCGAGCGTAGTAATTCTTTGACGCACGATTAACAGTTAAGGGCTTGTTTCCAAGGTAAACCAAATTGAAAGAGGTTGTAAGTACCATTAAGAAATAGAAATTTCGTTGATATAATCATGTAACACGAACGTAAATGATCTATTTATATTGTTATTATACTGTGAAGATTAAATGACACGTACTACTGTAAAAGTTATACAGTAAGCAAAATTATACTGTTCTAAAGAAATGTTACATTTTAACAATTCTTGTTTTGATTTCTTCATTTTATTTTTCACGGTGTTTAAACTATAGCCTACAATGAACTAAGTGCACATAGTATGTCTCTTATTATTGATTATTTAGTTTTAAATTGAAAATGCATAAAATAATGAAATTAATTATTATTATTAATCGATGAATTTACAATTTTAAAATCATTGGTAAATTATTCTTTTAGTATAGTGCAGCCACAGTCTCCATCAGTATCATAGCAATAATTCTACGACTAACGAAAACAACGCAAAATTAAATGTCAAAGACGTGATATGTCTTTACCTAAAACATAATTATTTTTACCACTACCCAGAGTTCCAGGTAATAGTTACCTCAGTTACAGTGCACCAGACACAATGTTAAAACAACTCAATGATAGGCAACCCAGTAACTTGCAGCCCTTAAACTAAAGATGCCACCACAAGTATGCAATTTTTCCTTAAATACTAAACACGCCCATTTGAACAGGTTATCCCTGTTACAGACTATTTAATAATTGCCATCTTCAACGATCTTTAACCAAAGTGAAACTGTTAAATATTCACCACACGCACCGAGGTGATTGAAACACCGAAGGCTAAACGTATTATAAACTGGTAGAAATTGACATGACTAATTGCCCACTGACAAGAATATGGATTAATACTGACATAATTCGCTCCAGGAGGGGAAGATGTTAGAGAGAGAGAGAGAGAGAGAGCGTGAGGAGGGGGGGAGGGAGATGGTCGGAGCCAGGACCGGTGCAGAGGACAACTTTCCATATACTTGCGTAATTTGATCCTTCTTGTGCGAAGGCGCTTGGCGATCAGACCTATGCAGACGGACCGCATGCTGCCCGAGCGTTTCATTAACTCCCAGCTACCACAAGATATAAATATGCTTTGAGGCATATATTATCCATAGAGTTAAGAGTGTTGTGATACAATTTTCAAAATTTAAATATATTTCACAGTTCCGTCCATTTTTACTTACGAGACAGTTTTATTCGTCAAATAAAGTAAGCTAGTCCAGCCTCATCAACGTCATTACAGTACAATAAATTGAAACAGCAACCCCTTGAACTTAACACAAACTTGGACCTTTTGAAGCAAAATTTGCATATGCTGGAATACAATTCTTATCCATGTTACCGACCACAATTAAAAGACATAAGTGAAACTGCAAAATAAAAATACCCCCGTTGCAGAAAACCTGCATACTCAGCGAATTTCCAATGAATATATAACATAACACATTAAACAAATTAACAGTATTCATAAGAAATGTATACACAAACAAGCGATATTTAAAATATCAATTACTTTCCATAAGAATAACATTGGGGATGAGTACGCAGGTTTGCTACAAGGCACACAAAATAATGGGTTTTTATGCAAATATCAATAGAACTCATCTAAGTGAAGTCACATACAAAGTTTCATCCATATACATTCATAAATAAGCGATATATAACATTTTAAGTATTTTCCATAAGAATAATATGGGGACCAAGTACCTAGGTTTGCTGCTACAGGAACCATAGGCGAAAATTTGTTTGTGCAAACAACAATAAACCACAACCAGAACAAGCCATATACCAAATTTCGCCAGTTTATGTTCATAAATAAGCGAGATATACAATTTTTCTTTTTCTCCATAAGAATAACATTAGACAACGTACTGTGTTTAGCACTTTCAATATCTCAGTAACCAATTGACGTAGAGCAATGGTCAAAATACCAAATTGTTTGTTTTTTAAGCTAAATTCAATGGTATAAATTAAAATTTGATTTAAATTAAAATTACATGTGAAAACCCCAAAAAAACCATTTTCGGGGTACAAAACCCCCCCAAAACCCCCCTTCGGATGGTGCAATTCATCTGGTTTTCGAACTCGTTCAAATAAATGGTACTTTACACATTTGTACCAAATTTCATTAAGATCGGACCTCTTTTACGAGAGTTATCGTGCTTACATATATAAATATACATATATAAAAATTTGAACGAATGGTGTTTTTGGCATCTGGGGACCTCAAAATGAAAAGTTATCATGGTCTCGGGCTTAAGTCTTACCATGAGACCTACGGTAATAGCTTCTTCCCTATAGGGGAAATTCGCTAAAACTGAAGGACCATCTTATAGAACTGTTTGTTTATAAACTTCCTGGTCAGGCACAATCCCTTTCGGTTGCTGATCCCCGATTTTATAAGCCTGGATCCTTGACTTCAAGTTATCTTTCAAACCAGATCCTGATCCTAGTTAACCTAATTAAAGTAAGCAGCATTACTGATCTCATTCCTGTAGGTCTACGAGATGACTTGGCAGTAAGTAAGTAATTATACAGATACAATATGTTCTTAATGTAAACAACTGTTAAGTTTACTATTATTAGTCTTAGGGTCAAAGAATCCCAATTACAAATATTAATATGCTACATAACCATTTATTTTAAGATAACAGTGATTGCTAATCTAATTGTGGGCCTACTCTTTGATAACATTTTTGTAGTCAGTTCTTTAAACGTAAATTCAAAACAAATTGTACGTTGCTTTTAAAAAAATTAAACAACAAAACGGATGCTAACTGATTTGAAATTAAGTGGTTGGTTCAAAGAGTGGAGTCGCAATTGTTGAAAACAAAAATGAAATCAGGAGATTTGATTTGTTTATTAGTAGAACATATTGAGCTAAAACTATATACTTAAAATACACAGATAAAAATATCCCAGGGAAAACTATCCTAGCTATAGTTTTTGCACCAAGCAAAGGTAAAACTGATTTAAACTTTACCTTAAAACGCCACTAACTCGAATGTAACTTACCTGCAACAAAATAGAGACATACATTCAGAAAAATACTTTACAAACTTTAAAGTAAACATACATAATTTACTATTTTATAATATTATTTATTGTTAAAAATATAAATTAATAAAGTGATATCATATTTTTGCTATATTTTTATGCACAATCCACTATTATGTAAAAATTAAATACCTTTCAAACTAACGTAATATTTAAGTAGTTTCAATTTCGACTGACAAACGTAATTGGATGACATAAATTTGAGTACTGTAATAAAACAACAAAAATTAAATAAACTCCTTACTTAGTGTATAATTAGACAAAACAAAATTAACTTTAATTCAATCATCATTACGACAGCTGTTTTATCTACAACAGTTATTAGTTTCTTCTCACCACGTCACTATGGGCTGACTACCACGGTGGTGAGTTACACCGCTCAGCCAATGATGGCTGGTAGGTCAGTACATCGGTCGGATGGTTTAGTTTGTCTTTTAAATCCTAGTTTTGCTGTCTATCACAATAAAAATACTTTGGGGGAGGCAGGGAATTTGAAAGTAGATCACAATTGCTTAGACCCCTACCACTAACAATTGTGTATAAAGTAACTAACTAAATTATTTTTGTATACACAAAAAACCTTTAGTAATCCTTTAAAATGCAATTTATTCCTGGTATAGGTCATGCAATAAATCGTTGTACTCCGAAAGGAAATAATCCTAATTTGATATAACAAATTTAATATAAGCACGGAGTGTTTATTTTCCTTTTTCTTGGTTCTTCGAATGGTACAAATTACATAATTTAATTCGCATATAATTAAACTAACAATTTTTTAAATAAAACTTTACTGTCGCTGGTACATTATTGCAATATTTTAAATACATAAGTAATTTTAATCGCGTTACAGCCATTGTTTTAAATTCATTACACTGTTGTACGATAGTTTTATTTATGTTATTATTATTATTTAAAGGTTTATTTATGTTATTATTATTATTTAATATAAGTTAAAAAATATATTGTACTTTTATTTAAAAGTAAAAACTTTTAGTTGTGGGGTTCATCAAGATGTTAGTCACCAATAGTTATTGTAATGTAATTGTGCAGCAGTTAGAGATCCCTCAACAGACTCTGTCACTAAACAAATAGCAATTCGCCAAGCTTTATTCATTGTTTACATTTAAATTTAAAGCAGTTTATGTTAGACCTAACTATTCCTAATGACTAAGGGCAAGTGCGAAGCCACAACCAGAGAACGAGTCAGTCCCAGCAGGCTGTGGTGTCCCGCTGTAGTGACATCGCGTTTGCTCAGTAATACTGTATTATTGTTGTTGTGCAGAGTATGATATTGTAATAATTATAAATAATCTAACCAGTTGTACAAGTCCAAAGTTTTAAAGAGAAGATTTAAGTATTGTGAAACTTAAAGTAACTGTGTAGTAAAAGATGGGAAATGTGATTCAATCAAACCCATTGAAACTCTTTAAATTGTACTTGTTTAACTCCAATAAACATTGTGAACATCTTTAAGTGATAGTCTTCGTGTTAAACTCACTAAGCACACCTACAAAATGACTCCGTCGGCCGGCTCCCACGACAACACGCTTATCATGCAATTGCAGGATACTTCCATGCTTTCATACGCGTTCATAACGCGTGAACACGCTGGAAAAACAATAAAGATATTTTAGAAATTAAAAAGTTCTATAAGGTATTGAAGTCGCGTATAGCTCAAAATCGTTAATGCAAATATTACACTAACAATAAACAATCTTCATTCTTCTCCTCCATTTCATAAGTGACGTAAAACTTGTTGCAAGACGAGCTAAGAATAAAATATTTTGTTTTCGCTACTTTTTAATAGCTGGCAACAACCGTAGATTTAAACAGAAAAAAATGTAACGAAAGAGAGAGGCGATGACAAAACCAAACATCCAAGTACGTCTCAAGGACAGATTACATTTAACATATTATTTATTGCATTACCAGACGAATATGGGTAGGCATTCATTATACAACACACCGAATATGACTGCATGGCTTAACGAAGTGGGGGGCCATTGTCCTTGGTTGGATCTAGCAATAAACAAGAAAGCCCTCCGAGGGTGCAGTAAACAGTGACACTTTGACAATCAAATATATGTCTGGAGATAAGACGTTGGTGTCAAATTGTTTGTATAACGGTCATAAGAACGCCTAGTGGCAGCGAAAATAGCTTCCATGATGAGCGTAGGGGTCTCGGATTTCAGTAAATGTTCTTTAGCTGCTTAGGCCTGGAAGTAAATCTAAGTCTTCGTATTTCATTGGGAGGCAGCGTTGTGGAGTATATTTATCGTTCAATCACTTAGTTACTAATCTCGTTGCCGGTTATTTATTATACATACAATATTTAATTAAAACATTCCGGTTCAAATAAAAAATGTTGTTATCAGGTATTTTATATTTTACGGTAACATTTTAATAAACTACTGACAAGAATGAAAGCACGTTTAATGTGCGTTTGTTTAATTCACTTTGTAGTTAAGTAACAGAAAATGGAATTCTTAAGGAGATAACCTAGGAATGTATAGTCTTGTCCTTCTCCATAGCTACTTTTTTAATTAATGGGTTTGTTATTGATTCACATTAACTCAACCACAATTCATGTATTGTTAACCTCAATAGTTTTAGTTTTCTATTGTTATTAGTGAATTTCCTTTGGAAAGTGAACTATTAGCATGACCCGCACGGTGAAACTTAAGCCCGGGACCACCATAGAAGTTCCTAACCTGACCCCCTGAACACGTTTTGGGGGGTCGTTCAAAATTTATTATATATATATGTGTATGCACTCTAGCGGTCGCATTTTTTGTCCGATTTACTTCAAATTTGGTAGGGACGTTCCTTTCTATAATCTGTTGGAGAAGCTCGTTGGGCAAAACAATCGGAAAACTCTAAACCCATTTTTTGGGGATTAATCTTTTAAATTTCGAGTTTTTGGGCCCAAAAAGGGTCAGAAAAACCCCAGATGTAAAATTAATGCATGTAAAAAGATGGGAATTAGAGAGGGGAAAGTTTTAAGCCCTCTCTCGCGTCATTCTAGCATAAATATATACCGAGTTATTAAAGAAAATGTGTATCGACCAAACACAGTACGTTGTCTTAGGGCGTTTGACATTAGAAAAGCCTGTTATTCATTTGTTGGTGTAATTTTACCATCCCCAACATCCTCACGCCTACTTTAAAGCCTGACTGGACCTTCTCCTAACCTTATAATGCGCAAAATTGTATTCCCAGCATTGCAGGTTAATAGAACCAGGAGCATCAGAACAGCCAAAAAATCAATATTTTCAGATTTGAATAAAAATTGGAATAAATGTATGTTTTTAACTGATGTTGAGTTTTTATTGTTTTTTATGGGGAAATTCACTTCCCTCACGTCAGCGTGCTGCGTGGGAACTCGTTCACTTTGTAGTTAAGTAACAGAAAATGGAATTCTTAAGGAGATAACTTAGGAATGTATAGTCTTGTCCTTTTCCATAGCTACTTTTTTAATTAATGGATTTGTTATTGATTCGCATTAACACAACCACAATTCATGTATTGTTAACCTCAATAGTTTTAGTTTTCTATTGTTTTTTTTATTATTACAGTTGTTGTAATAACTTAAATTTATTGTCTTGTATCGTTATATATTTCTTAGTTTACACACTGTTTATTTCAATCTTTTGCATAATACGTATATATCATACTTTTCAATTTACCATGTCTTTCATTTTAGTTAAATCATACTGACACACATCTATTCTTAACTTAGTCTTGACTTTCTATTTTAACCAACTTTGTATGGTATTTGTTGCATTTACTAGAAGGTATAAATTTATTATTGTAGTATTGATGTAAAATGGTTTGTCCTTAATAAAGAACAAATTATATAGTCGTAGCCTTGAAAAATATAAATTTCAATTATTTTTTGACAGTTTTTACAATTATCATTAGTTTAATGAAAATAGATAGCCTGTTAATTAAGGTTGATAATTATTTTTGTCTAAATATGTACGGTTCTGAAACGGGAACAGTAAAGAATACAAGCTAAGACTATAATAATGTTCCTTTTTCATATATCTCATTTCACCAGGATGGTATAAAGTTCATTTATAAAATTGTTATATATATATATATATATATATATATATATATATATAAGTGACAATTGGCACAGTAAAAAAAAAAAATATCTAACAGTATTTTCCTAAATCAATTTCCTATAATATTTCTTTTTAAGTACTACTCTGAATGTAATCATCTTCTGCTTACTACTTATAATTGGTCCTAATTAATATAATTAGTGCTATAATAATTGTATTTGTATTTTAGGTCTAGTTGATGATGATATTCTTTAATTAAAATAAATTGAGTTGGAGAAAGGACCGAAAACTCAAATATATCACAAGTAAAAATACATGTGTCTGTACATACAGCAGGCCCTTAGGTGTAAACATGATTTGCGACTCATAAACCACTCATAGCGCTTTTCAGAACTAATTGACTACCGTCTGGTGTGAGGGCGAGTACCGGTGTAACAATATGAGTTCTCAGACAGTAACTCACTCCGGTCTGGTCATAAACACCCCGGTGACGAGAGTCACTGGATCCTGGCCTCTGATTGGTCACAGCTGCCGCGTCACAATAGCTTTGATTCATGGATAAAACGTAGTAAAAATCAACTTTGTTCCAGTTCGGTTATGCGTTGCAAGTTTAAGAATCCTATATATTAATACACTAGGGGTATTTTTATTTACAGTCATAAATCGATAACGGCTGGACGGATTTTAACGTTTGAGGTGTCAAATTAAAGGTATTTTTATGTAGATTTGTCAATAAGTCTCAGAATTTTAAGGAAGGGCATCACTTAAATACAGTAAAGGGCTGAATTGTCGGAACAGTGGCGCTATCCGAGCGGCCTAAACTATGTCAAAATTCATGTTGAGGCCCCTGGACTATATTCAACTGTGTTCAACTAAACTATGTGTTGATTGAAAGTTCGTTGTTATCACCCGTTTTAATATCAGATGTTTTGTTATGTTTGTTTGCAACTGAAGTAACCTTTAGTTAAAACAAAACCGAACTAGATTATGTATTGAGACGGACTATTTAAGGAAGAATCCTGCAAAAATGTAGACCTGATTAAGTAATATACTTTATACAATTTATTTTAGGTTTAACTTACAAACTAATTTTGAAGTTATATTTTTATGTCATTGTCATTTAATGTTATTGTTTGTTTTTACTTTCTCCCTCTATACATAGTATATGGAGAAAGTATTGTTTTCGTCAAAATTTTCGAAATTGTTTGTGTGCGTGTGTGCTTGTGCGTGTGCGTGTGCGTGTGCGTGTGCGTGTGCGTGTGCGTGTGCGTGTGCGTGTGCGTGTGCGTGTGCGTGTGTGTGTGCGTGTGCGTGTGCGTGTGCGTGTTCGTGTGCGTGTGCGTGTGCGTGTGCGTGTGCGTGTGCGTGTGCGTGTGCGTGTGTGTGTGTGTGTGTGTGTGTGTGTGTGTGTGTGTGTGTGTGTGTCTGTGTGGATGTGTACAGAGCCAGGTGTTTTTTCATTTTTTGAATTTTTGATTTTTAGGGGTAATTATCCCCCAAAAACCACCAAAAAAACATGACAAATCAAAATTTCTCAAAAACGGCTCTAACGATTTTGATTAAACTTTAGTCGTTTGTAGAACTTTAGTTTTCCAACAAAATGACACCACCCGCATTCCTGTAAAGATTCGGGTTCAGAAATTACAGGACTTAAAACATCAAAAACTCAGTTTTTTGGATTTTTCATAAAAAAACATAAATATTAAATAATATTACTATTCACCATTAAAAGAGCTCAAAAAACTAAATAATTTAGTATTTTGAATTAGTATTCTACGATTGCTGGTTTCGGAGAAAATTGAAATTTTCATTTTGCGGTAAACGCAGTACGTTGCCCAATGTTATTCTTATGGGGAATAAAAAATAACTATTTCTCTCTTATTTACTGATCAATTTCATTCAAACTTGACTTGATTCTAACTTGTCAAGTTAGCATTGACCAACAGAGGAAATTCAAAATATGTTGCCCCTTAATAACCCTGGGGGGGAAATAGGGGGAATTTCCCCTCTTAAAACCACGAGTGTAGCAATGGATTATTTAGTGCCTCCAAAGCAGGGATTTGGGTGGATGTTTTTTAAACAACTTGTTTACAAGAATTTCTGTACATTCGACCATGCTTTGTATTCTATATTTAGTAAATAAAAAGTAATTTACTCATTAAAGTTGGGCTAAAAGGGAGAAAGTATGTGTCAGTTTTCTGATACCGTTTATTTGTTATTTTTTTATGTCATTGTTATTTTATGTTGTTGTTTGTTAATTTTGATCTCATTGGTATATTGTTCCGAAGTATTTTATTGCAGCGTTAATACAATTCGAGTTGTACCCCACTCACAGAACTATGGACCGTTATCAATGATTTATTGCAGCGTTAATACAATTCGAGTTGTACCCCACTCACAGAACTATGGACCGTTATCAATGATTTATTGCAGCGTTAATACAATTCGAGTTGTACCCCACTCACAGAACTATGGACCGTTATCAATGATTTATTGCAGCGTTAATACAATTCGAGTTGTACCCCACTCACAGAACTATGGACCGTTATCAATGATTTATTGCAGCGTTAATACAATTCGAGTTGTACCCCACTCACAGAACTATGGACCGTTATCAATGATTTATTGCAGCGTTAATACAATTCGAGTTGTACCCCACTCACAGAACTATGGACCGTTATCAATGATTTATTGCAGCGTTAATACAATTCGAGTTGTACCCCACTCACAGAACTATGGACCGTTATCAATGATTTATTGCAGCGTTAATACAATTCGAGTTGTACCCCACTCACAGAACTATGGACCGTTATCAATGATTTATTGCAGCGTTAATACAATTCGAGTTGTACCCCACTCACAGAACTATGGACCGTTATCAATGACTCGTTGCCACTCACAGGAATGTCCAGTGTAGAGACTAGACTAAGTTACAGGATCCCATTGGTTTTTTTTTTTTTTTTTAAGGGTATACATGGTTTTGTTTTGATTTGATTTAATTTGATTGACACTGATTGACTTGAATGATGGATGTTTATAAATTGAAGGTTAAGAGATACGATTTTTATAGCAATGAAGATATTTTTACAAAGAAATGTTTTACTGAGAGAGAATCACTGTAAAAATCAAGGCATTCCTTTAATAACAATATTGTACACTTGAACGCAAGGTGTTTGATCTGTCATGCAGCATCATCCCCTCCCCTTCCACAGCTCTCTTGTAATAACCTTTCTCATCACCCTCCCCTCCGCATCAGGCGTCTAATAGATAATATCCGCACTTCTTTCATATCCGTTCCACCTCTCATATTTACTTATTCACCAGACAAATTCAGAATGCAGTCTCATCTGGAGAAATTTGTTACTGCCACTTAAGGAAACTCGCATTTGATTGGAACCTGTCTTTATGATTAAGGTTCAACACGGTTCTATTAATATACTGAGCGTATGAAATCACTCAGCTTTTACTTCATGCGTGGGTTGATCTAAAACTAACTTATGTATTACGTATCTTAAAGTACTAATCTATTTAAACTGGAACTTTAACGTTAATTATATAATTGGTGAAGCTATAGAAGTTGTTTATAGTGAGTGTGTGTCCTTTGGGTATTACTTCACCTAGTGTAGGATAATGAATTATGTTTATAACAAATATTATACACTAATATAAAAATAAATATCATTGTTATTGGGTACAGTATGATGAGGGTGTTTTCTAACAATGTTGACGTTAGGTAGTAACAAAACCAGGGATTAGACCGTTTTTTACCAAAACATAAAAAAATTACACTGACGTCGACACACGCAATATGACCAACTATGCAATTAATTAATTTTAAAACAAATATATCCGGAATGTACACATATCAGGTAAGGTAAAATGTAAAAATTCTTTAAGAAAACAGACAAAAACCAAATAATTTGAGCTTTGACAATGACCATCAGGTTTTTTCAGATAAATTGGAATCTTGTAAACAAGATAATTTTGGACTTTAGAATTTTTTCAGGTACGAAAAAGCATATTTTTCGGATATACAAATTATACAATCAAAAACATTCAATAAAAGTTTACGGCATTATTCTACTTTTAGTTTTAGTCTAAATGACATGAAAGAAAGTCAGTTTCTCGAACTGGCCAGACAAACGCGCGTTAATTAGTAATAATTTTACTGTCGATCTGGGCTCGATATATTTTCACTAAAAATGGCAGTTGTTATTGTAATATTTAACAAAACTTCATAAAAAACCTCAATTTTAAACCAAAAGAAAATATTTTGTATGTAAATATTTTGTACAGTACTTAGTTAGTGATTTTTTTGTAATTATCATCAAATCTTATAGAAAAACACCGTGAGAATAAGACAAGTAGCTTTTCTTAGAATCTGAATATTTTTATAACCACTTGTAAACCAAATTTGCCGTGAAAAGTCCTTTGATTTGAGATTAACAATTTTATGATCAACATAAACGAGACATCGTGCATTCCGTTTACCATTGGTTCTTATGGAGTATAAATCCAACATTGCCGCTGCCTGCAACGCCCTCTTGAGCAATTATTACTCAAAATCCACTACTACAGTCCACTTATAGTCCACTACAGTTTCAATAACGTATGCGTATTACGCATACTACTCATAAGAACCACGCAGGCTTATGTCAACACGCGTCAAAAGAGACAATAACACAGATATATTACCTTTTTTAGAAATAAACTAATGAAAAAATAAAAAGAATAAAGTTTGTATGTGTTCAATTAAAACAAAAACTACAGAGGAATAAAATACAGCAGTGGGAATCCTGCAGCTTTTGGTATTTTGGTCGCACATTTGGTCCTCATTAACATATCCCGGCTGTTATTTTTGGCCTGACTGTTGTCAACCTCTATTTGTATCTTGATATTGGAATTGGAACGCTCTGAGACAAACTATTCTAGGTTGCGTCTGGCCAATTTGTAAACGCTTTCACAAGTTGCAGTTTTGATGTTAAGCTTTATACCAAGGTTCGTAGAGCTTTCAGACCAGGTGTGCTTATTTACATAAGAGTAATGTTCGCAGCAAAGATGTCGTATGAGGGCGTCCAGCTGATTCATACATCAACAACATACCATAAAGTGTTGCCAACCTTAAGGGTATAATAATGGTATAGCTATTTTTAAATTGTCACTGGACATGCGGAAAGAAAATTTAAACCCTTAATCCAGTAATCTAATAATAAAAATAAATCAAAACAATATATTAGTTTCATAAAATAACACCTTATCATAGAATGTAAGCTGTTAAACAATGTTAATTCTAATTACACTGATGAGGAAAATATGGTACTCATACGATAAATATCGTGTTTCCAGCAACACTGCAGATTGGATTGGTGATCACGTGACCTTCCTGCTGTTTTTACTAGGTCTTTTCCGGTTAAGTAGAAAACCTTAAATAGATCGACTCAGCACACCTGGTCTGAAAGCTCTACGAACCTTGGCTTTATACAACTTATAAAATTGATAGATTTATGATTTAGCTGTTAGCTTCGTAATAAACTCAATCTGGTTTAGCAGATAATAAGCATAATTGAAACTAAGAGGATAGACCTATATTCCAATTAAAATTTAAGGTTGGAAACTAAGCAACAGTTTCAGTATACCTGTCTTCAATCAAAAGTTTACTGGGTGTAATATTTGTTATTTACTATTTGCCCTTAGGTTTGCAAAGAAACAATTAACCTGCGCCTACAGTTAATTAGTTTGTTTTAATTACAGTAAAATCTGAAAGGTGTTAACAATTATTGAGCAACTATCAGGTAACTATATTTCTTAGCTTTGATAGTTGAAGGTTTTGTGCTATTTGTTATACATTATTCAAAATTATATGGAGAACCAGCCCTCATAACACATAAGGCCCGATTCCCTCGTATTATCCCCCACGCATTTCGGCGCTTCTGTCCCACGACCCCCGCCCATTCAACGCGGGATTGACCAGGACAATGGTCTTTCCGCCTCTTTCAACCTTTCTTTTCATTCGGGCGACCGCTTTTTACCCTCTGACACCATCCGAGTTCTTCACTGAATTTGGTTTATTGATCAGTACAATTATTGTGTTACTTTAACAATTAACACAGCGCAAAAACACAGCACACAGAAAACAAATGACGACACAGAAAACACAGCAGAAAATAAATGTATGTAATAAAATGTCCAAAATCTATAAATAAATTTCAGATTTGCATACTAAACTATGTTTGGTAAATATTCATACAAATTAAGGTTTATTTGTTCAATTATTTATAAGCGTGTAAATCTCACTTATGGTTATGATAATGTTATTAGTATGATGTAGACAGCTTTCCTATTAGTATGTTTGCTAAATTTTAACCAAACTCTTTTTCTTTTGTTTTTGTATTTCAACGCCAGTTGCATATTTGTTAAGAGAATACTAAACACGCTCTTAAGGGAAAGCGGTCCAAAACTCTCAAACTTTTGTGGATATCCCGGGATTTGAACCCGTGACCTGTTAAACCGAGGTCAAAGACACTAACCGTTAGGCTAGCGACACTAGTGTACTTATGTAAATGAACTGTATAATACGTACAATGTGAAATTGTTAAATAAATTAGATAGGTCTATATTTATTAGATTTAAAAGACTAAAGGGGTTTCTATGTATTACATTATGAGTTTCACGTAAAGAATCTAAAAGTTTGAGTAACATAAATAATATCCTAATATAAAACTTTGATTATCACTTCGAGGTTTAACTTTGGTCTATTGTGTGTGCTAAATAAATAATAAAATAACTGTTTGGATACAACACACGTACCTTAGTAGTTTTATGGGTTGCAGCAATATATACTTAGGTGTAGAATGTTAAGTATATAATTTCATAACGTACTTTTTGATTTCTTCCTCTATGCATAGTACTCGGCGAAAGTATTATTTTCATAAAATATTTTGAATTAGAGTTACCGGTATCGGTGAAACTATTTTTGTTTTGGTGCTCCCTGAATCAAAAATACCCCCGTCGCAGCAAACCTGCGTACTCAGCGAATTTCCAATGCATATATATGTGACTCACTACTACATAGAGCTACTTACCAAGTTTCACAAAAATACATCCATAAATAACTGATATATAGCATTTTATTTATTCTTCATAAGAATAAAATTAGGGTTGAGGACGCAGGTTTGCTACAACGAGGAAGATAAGTAATTTTGTTGGAATTATCAATATAACTGAACCAGGTGAAGCTATATACCAAGTTTTATTAATTTAGGTTCATAATTAAGGGAGATATACAGCTTTACTTATTCTCCATATGAATAACATGGGGGCCGAGTATGCAGGTTTGCTGCTACGAGGAATATCAATAAAAACCAATTTTTTGTGCTAATATCAATATACCACAACTATTTGAAGCCACATACCAAGTTTCATCAATATACATTCAAAAATAATCGAGATATAGAATTTTATTTATTCTCCATAAGGATAACATTGGACAACGTAATGTGTTTAGCACTTTGAATATCTCTGCAACGGTTGGACGTAGAACAACGATTAAAACACCAAAATGTTTTTTTTGTTGAGCTAAACACATTAATAAACAGAAATGTGAAGTTTTTAGTAAAATTATCTGAGAAAAATCTAAAACCTTTTTCCTATAAGATTAACATGGGACACTTTTTTGGATTTTCTCCGCAACCACTTAACCTAGGTTAATGATTCAAAATACTAAATTATTTGTTTTTGTAAGCTCTATAAAATGGCTGTAACCAAAGTTGAGTGTTTTTAACATTTTGGGGTAGAATTTGCAAAAAAAACGATTTTTGTAAAATTGTAAACCCCCATAAAACCCCCTTTCCATAGTGCGATCGATCTGGTTTTCGAACTTAAAGTCATAAATGCTACTCTCCTCATTTGTGCCAAATTTCATCAAAATCGGGTGTTTCTTTCAAAAGTTATCGCGGCAACGGACACACACACACACACACACACACACACACACACACACACACACACACACACACACACACATATATATATATATATATATATATATATATATATATAAATTTGAACGAATAGTGTTTTTGGCATCTGGGGACCTCAAAACGAAAAGTTATCATGGTCTCGGGCCACCTTACCATGCCACCTACGGTAATAGCTTCTTCCCTATAAGGGAAATTCGCTAATAGGTGATGATGGCTATATGTGTGGCTGATTATAGATTTAGAGACCTCACCAATGGTCCAATGTTTGCAAATTTTTCAAGTATGTACTAATCCAAGTTAACATAATAAAAGGGAACATTGGTCAATCAAGAATATTCGGAATGAGTTTCCATCAAGCCCTTTTAGCGGAAGGGCTAATTTCCCCTCTTCAACACTACTGTAAGTATCAAATGACTCTGTAGTGCCTCCAACAAAGATATTTCGGTGGACATTAATACAAATATACTTGTTATACATGCTACCGTACTTTATTTTCAACATTTAGTAAATTTAAAGGAATTTATTAATTGAAATAAGGTTAGAAGCGGGAAGCATGTGTCAGCTTTCTGAGACAATTTTTTTGTATAAGTCCAATCACTCTAAAATGTAGAACGGCGCAGCAGTGCAGTATTAATGCGGCTACAGTTGCGAACGTGACTAAACAAAGGTTAACTCAATTTTGAAAAAGCGTAGAAATCCTAAAGTCGTAGTTTATTTTTACTAGAAAATAATAAAACACCAAAATAAAAGTGTTATTTTTTTCGTTTCAGGAGATAGTCTTAGAGTTGCTAGGTGGATATTTATAATGATTATTTATAACTATTCATGTTCAATTATCATCCCAAGTAAACCTTAACGTGGCAGTATATTCTTCCATTACCAAATCGAAACAAATATTCTTGACTTTATGAAGTAAATTGAGTATTAGGTACGTGTTTAACTGATTTGTTTGTTATATAATTGTTCTACATTAATTATTGTGTTATTCAATTTCAAAACAATAGCATGCATATATAGTTTATTTTTTAAGCACGAGTTGTTTAACTAAGCCAGTAGATAGGTTGTGAAGTAAGGTGAAGTTTATAACCACAATACAAAAACAATATTCACCAAATTAATGCAGAAAACAACAATTTTGATAAAAGTCAGCAATTCATATTAGGATGATCATCACTGTATTGGAAATAAACTTGATGGCTTGAAAAGTAAATAACCTCATTTCTGTCTATTAATAGTAATTTTTAAAACGAGTAAATAAAATACTTTCATGTCGATTGACTTGTGTATATATGTAATACATGATAAAGAAAATATTTTTCAATGCATTTTTCTAATCACGTTTCATTATTTAAATATTGTTTATTTAGTAAAAAAAAAACTACTGGTATCGAAACATTAGTCTATAAAAAACCAACAAATTCCGGACAGTATTTAAATTTCAATTAAAATAGTCTAAATCACGTCAAGGTTGGAATCGCACAAGGGTAATTTAACAGAGGTTATACAGTTTCATCCAGTGAAGAACTACTGAATAATGAGGTTTTTAATATCTGTAGGCCTAAAGAACATACAAATAATGGATATCCAAAAACAGGAATAAACTCAGCTCTAAGAAAAACTAAAGAAAAATAACAAAAAAATCAAGAACAGCAAGAGATTACCCGAAACCCAATGTGTACAGTATATATTCCATATGTAAAAGAGATATCTGAACAAATCAAAAGGATAAATATAAAAATTTGGAATTAGAACAGCATTTTCAACCAACCTCAGAGTCAGAAGTAGTCTCACAAGGGTAAAGCCAAAAAATGACTACCAACAGTCTAAGAACGTTGTATATAACATTCTATGTGAATGCAATAAAATTATTTTGGACAAACTTAAAGACCACTAAAGAAAAGGGTTAACGACCAAAAACAGAATATAAATAAAAAACAACAAAATTATTCCAATCTTAGTGAGATTTTTTCAGAAGGACATAAAGTTAATTGGTCAGCGGCAACATAATATTTAAAGAAGAAAATTGGAAGAAGAGGATTATTAAAGGAGCTGCTTGCATGGAAATAAATAAAAATGCTATATTTAAACCAAGTGCCACTAAGTGCCAAGTGCCAAGTGCCAAGTGCTATATACCCACAATCCGGGAAGAAATTGAAAATAAGATACAGTTTCCAAAATTATCTTAAAACTAGTCTAGATCTTACTTTAAATACATGGATAAAATTATTAGTATAACTTATTAACTTTCGGCAATTTTAATTGAAATTGTATATGTTTTTTTAATCATATTGAATATTGTTTGTTTATTATTTATAACCTATCTGGTGATAAGACTGAGGATGATTCTCGATGGAGGTTTGAAATATTTCTTGATTTTACTTAAGATTTGTTTTTATTTAGTGATGAATAGCCAATTAATAATTGATATGAACACCCCAACATAACAAATACATACCGCGAAGAATTAATAGTAAAACTTATTTGCATAACATTTTGTTTTACTTTTGCTGCTTACACAATAGAGAGGACACGTTGGACGTAGTTTCGCCTGGTTAAAAGTTTAATTTGTTATTCATACATTAAAGATGGTTACAAATATGCATAAGCTGTTTTTAAAATAAATCGGTTCAGGCTGCAAAACAACAAATAAAACATCTCGTCGTGTATACCATCAATAATGTATGGTATAAATAAAATAAATGTTTGAACAATGTTTCAAATTACCTCTAAATCTCATCTGTTTCGGACAAACTGTGCGAGCAGGTAGCCCGGTTGGGTTTCCAGACTCAGTTTCTGGTCCGGTAATTATTCTCTGACCACGGTTCGACTGATAGTTTATCAGCTGTCGGCGGAGCGCCATAGATCGCGCTGATTGGTGACTCTCGGACCCTTTCATTAAACTTTACTGGACAGGACCACACCGCGCCGTCGCGATACTGGATATCGGAATTCGCGATCTCCAGGGTTCCGGCGCTCGTAATTATATAAAAAAGTTACATAGATTAAATAATAGCTTAAAGGTTACAGGATTCTTGTGTAATTATCTTTTACCGTCGGCCGTCACGGACTTAACACTAACTTTAATTGTTAACGTACGTATTTACAAGTTTAAATTATAAAGACTAGAACTGCCAAAGTACAAAAATTACCTACGCATTAAAACGCTTGTTTTGAGTTAGTTGAACTTGTCGCAGTTAGATGGCACCACAAGTAATTGACAAAAGGTAAGTGAGAAATGACCATTAAAATATCCTTTTTATGGATTGTAATTGTTTTCTTTATTTTCCGCATTTAGCGATGAATGTAATCTTCTAAATTATAGCTCAATTATTGGTTTTGAAGAAGTATTAAGAGAGATATGGGCCTACCAACAAAACACCCTTGATAATTTAAATATTTCAGATTCTGGCGTGCTTTGCTAAAAATAATACATTCTTTCTAAATAGTTTAATTATTCTTATGAGGAATTCACGGTTTAATGTTAAATTAGGAAAGGTAAAATGTATAACACTAGACAAAACCCCTGGTTGCTAAACACCTAAACTGCTGAGTTGTAATATTACGGAATGAAAAGTCAGATTCTAGAAATCCACAAAACAAAGATCTTAGCTTTTAATCTAGTGTTCGGCGTAAATCAACTAAATTAGCCTAGTCGCCAGTATTTGTTATAATAATTTATAGATAACATCGCATTTTAATGATCTAACTTAACATAAGTTGTTAATTGTTTCGACTTTCGTATGTGCGTTTCATGTCTTTAAAAATATTTTCACATTACTGATCTACGAATTAACTTGTCGAACCTGGTAGTTATAAATTATATTAGTTCTGAAAGCTTTATGTGTTTTATTAAAATTAGCTAAACAATAATAAAAAAGAGCCACTAAAGTTGACGTCTTACATCTTCAGAAGATAGCATTACTACAGATCAGGGAGGTTACGCGTTCCGGTAGATCCGTAGTAGAAAGTTTCAACATTAATGAGCCATAACGTTCTTATTCACTCCGCCTTCAAAGATGGAGTTAATGATCCCCGTCTCACGTACCGCTGAGCTGTGAAACGACGGCGACGCGGCGATGTGTTTCACTTCAAACGGTATTGAAACTTATGAAACAAGATGCACGGTTGTTGATCTCAATATTGATCAACCGCTTTGGACACACCGACAAATAACACAACTTAAGTTGTATGTTTGACGATACTCATCTTACATCATACAAGTGAACAAATGTAATAGATTGATCAACTTATTGATGCTAGCCTAGTATAATATTAATATAATATACCTTGTAGTATTATTTGTGGTACCTATTACATAAAATAAAACCTACATTAGAGTTTTTCACCAGCCCTCTTTCTTCATAGTCGGGGAAGTGACTGTCATCACGAACAGATTATCAGTCAAGTTGTCTAATCTCACAGACGCAAAGCTTTTTCCCCCTTCCTCACATCCCCTAACTAGCATCTCGTCAACCCCTACCTTGTCTCTCAAACAAAAAACACCCCGGTACTAAATAACCTCTTTCACCCAAGCGGTCTCGGACCAAAAGGTTAATTATAACACAGCCTTGTTATATAGCGTAGGTGTTATCCTGGGTTTTATATAATTTAACAACATATTTTAAAAATAAATAAATAGTATATTTGTTCGTAGGCTCAGGTGCGTGTGTGTAATACATATTAGAAGAATTAATATGGACAGCACAACACTAAACGGGGCTACAAGTTGTTTCCATGTTGAAAATAAAAATATGGAAACGTGGACAAACTTGTTAATGTGTTGAGTACGTGACTCACGTAGGCTGACTGTTGAGCTTCTCACGGGTGCGATTTGCTTCATCCACGCTAAATAAATGGATATAAATACATGGTTAAATATAGTTTTTCAAGCGAGCAATGTTTTTTTTTATAACATAGGCCTAGTTTAGTGTTTAATTGGGCCTTGAGTTTTAGAATTTAAACGTACGATAATCTATTTTATTTAAAAAGTACTCAGTAGTTTTTCTAACTAAAGTTCATTACTACATGTACAATTACAAGAGTATAGAGAACCATGAATTTAACTAGTGCTAAACATTTTTGTATACAAAATATTAAATTAAATGTTGCTATGATATTTTTAACAACTACTTACTTGATTTTTATTCAAAATTAAGTATCACTTTGCTTCGAACACACAATATTACAGTTAATCTTTTTACTGTCATTCTTCTAAACAATTTAAATTGCGAAATTAAAGCTCTTTATTTGATGATTTATTTTAATGCTAAATGGTAAATTACTTTGCTGTTCAATGTGAAAAATCTGAGAAGCCCTCGCGTCCCGTTTTAATGCAAGCGGGATCATTAACAGTCAATAAAACAGTATTTATGGTAAAACTCCTTACCTAAGGTAATTACATCATTGAGCAAAACTTGACTTAAATTAAATATTTTCACCGGTTGAAATGTTTTTGCACAAGTCTTAATATATAAAATCCAAATACCACTTACTGACTCACTCACTCACTAATCACGAAATCTCAAAAACCACAGAACAGATTGCAATGAAACTTGGACCATACCTTCCTCTCTGGTCTTAGGTGTTCACTAAGAAAAGGTTTTAAGAAATTGCCATAGGGCTCCTCTATAGGGTTTCAATCCTGTGTTATTCTTATGGACATTCACTTGAGGTGATGAAAATACAAACAGCTGATCATGATTCGTAGTAATTCCATGGGATAACCACAGAATGCAGCACACACAACTGTCTTAGTTTTTATAAATTATTATTTGTGGGGCGAAGCCTACGGGAACAGCTAGTATGTAAATAAAACAAAACAAAAACACTGGAATATCCTAAAACTGTGTTTAAAGAAACCAAAACGCAACATAAGTAGGCTACATTAACGAATAACTTCAGTTATGTGTCTTAACAAACTTGACCCCGGGTTCAATCAGTAACGAAAGAATTCAACTAAAACAATTGTTAGAGCAAAGTTCAATGATATCAATCAAGAGCGGCCACCATTACGTTAAAAGCCTGCATCTCCCTCATGGGAACATCGACTATTGGGAGCGGAACGAAGACTGACAACTGTGACGAGCCTGAGTGACCTAGCGATTGACGAGTGTGAAATTCGTTAAGTGAATGTAGCTGCTCAACTGACATCCCAGATAGGGTGGGGGAGTAATGAGGAAATATTGGGCGGGTTCCAAGTTGAAAAGGGATACATTATTTTTAATTAGAAGCAATGTATTTTTAAATGATTTGTCATGAGGGAACACAATTGAGAAGTTTTCAGCAAAACATAATTGTCACCGGTATAGTCACAAAAGTTTAAATCGTACGTTTGCAGTAAACAGTTCGGTTCAGTAAAAATACCTTCCATCAATTGTTTTTTTCAGTAGGAAAAGCAAGGATACTTTATTAAAAATTATTTGTTGGTAATTGAAAGTTTATGATATTTAATTAGTGAGGACTTTAGCCATCCCTGATTAGAGAAAAGAACATCTTTTTTCTCCTTTAATAAGAGATTAATGTTGTCGGCAAAACATTTTTGAATGACATGCAAGAATAATTTAGGTAAATACTTAATGCTTTTCAGGAATATAAATAAACTTATATTTATTAATTAATTTGTAATCGTTTTCTTAAATTAGTTCATAGGCTGCACCCAATGACTCCGAATCTTTAGGATGCAAGATGGCCTTCCGATTGTGTTTTTACCTTTGCTTATTTGTCACTTAACAGAACGATTCTTAAATAAAGGAGGTTAAGTGAAAGGATCATGAAAAAATAAACTAAATGTAAAAGAATAAAAATAATGCACTTTATCGCATGCATTTTGGTCTTAGATATGTTTTGTTCCTTAACTTTTTAGGATTGTAACTTTCCCTTAAGTAATTTTTGGATTTTATTCTAGTATATATTGCAGCGTCTAAGTGAATAATTCTAAATGTACTTTTTTAAGCCAGCGTTAAAATTTTACTTATAAATTTTGTTTAAATAAAGCAAACCCCTGATTGGCTTAACTGATGCAAAAAGTCTCTCATTATCAAACAGAAAGTAGGCGTGTCATGCTCTCAAAAAATCAAAATGAAATTCCATTCCACAAATAAATAGTTAAATTCGAATACTTTTATTTTAAAACTGAACATACATACCATCATAACTTTTAGCTTAATCAAGGGATAGATGCCCACTTCCCTGGAGACTCTGGAACACATTTCTATGCTAATATTGTTGGAAATTAGCTTACATCAAACTCGGTTTTCACATGTCTGCAAAACTCATACATTGTCTGTACATTTGATATGTATTAATATCTGTACAGTATCATGTTTTTACCCATTATAACATTAAATCATTAATAGTACTCTTTTCTCAAACGATAATGAATGTCTGATAGGAGTATAATATAATTTGAATAGACTAAAAAATTGTACGGCAAAAGAAATACAAGAAAAACAAAATATGTAAATAACGAAAACAATTATTAAAAGGTTTATTGTTTGACGTAAAAATGCTGTAGGCAATAATGTATGTGCTACATTTTATTTATGTACTTTTTGGGAAGGTTTCCGACAGGTTTCATGAATAAAAGTTAAAACAGCAAAAACTCTTAACAAGTAATCGAAATAGTAACTGGTGGGACAACGAGTAACACCAAAACTAGGTGAACTGATGTCGGCCAATGTACTGTAACCGTATGGTTATAAGAACACCAGCTGTTCGCGTAGGCTTCGCCCCGCAAATAATTTATAACAACTGTGACAGTTGTGTGTGCTGCATTCTGTGGTTAGCCCGTGCAACTTCTACGAATCAAGATCAGCTGTTTGTATTTTAAATAGCTCAAACAAAAATGAATGTCCATAAGAAATACATGGGAACTTTGTCGGGATCTCTGGCGGAGCCCTAAGGACAGATCAGGACGAAAACTATTTAGTTTTCCTATTTTGTGCCTAAAGAATCAGTGTACAAAATTTCAGCTCTCTACCTACATGGGAAGGTGGAGAATTAGTGATGAGTGAGTCAGTCAGTGAGTCAGTCAGCCAGGGTTTTGCCTTTAATAGATATAGATAATACCCCCGTCGCAGCAAACCTGCGTACTCAGTGAATTTCCAATGAATATATATGTCTTAATAAGACATTATGCCTCTTACCAGAATTCATAAGAAATATATTCATAAATAAGCCATATTTAAAATATTCATTATTCTCCATTAGAATGACATTAGGGATGAGTACGCAGGTTTGCTGCAACAAGGAACACAAAATAATAGGTTTTTATGCAAATATCAATAGAACTCATCTAAGTGAAGTCACATACCAAGTTTCATCTATATACATTCATAAATAAGCGATATATAACATATTTATTATTCTCCATAAGAATAACATGGGGACCGAATACCTAGATTTGCTGCTACGGGAACCATAGGCGAAAAAGTAGTTTTTTGTTTAAACAACAACAAACCACAACCAGATGAAGTGATATACCAAGTTTCTTCAGTTTATGTTCATAAACAACCGAGATATAAAATTTTTCTTTTTCTCCATAAGAATAACATTGGACAACGTACTGTGTTTAGCACTTTCAATATCTCAGTAACCAATTGACGTAGAGCAATGATCAAAATACAAAATTGTTTGTTTTTTTAAGCTGAATCCAATGGTATAAATTAAAATTTGATTTAAATGATTATTACATGTGAAAACTCCAAAAAACCCATTTTTGGGGTACAAAACCCCCCAAAAACCCCCCTTCGGATGGTGCGATTTGTCTGGTTTTCGAACTCGTTCAAATAAATGGTACTTTACACGTTTGTACCAAATTTCATTAAGATCGGACCTCTTTTACGAGAGTTATCGTGCTTACGGACACACACATATATATATATATATATATATATATATATATATATAAATTTGAACGAATGGTGTTTTTGGCATCTGGGGACCTCAAAACGAAAAGTTATCATGGTCTCGGGCTTAAGTCTTACCATGAGACCTACGGTAATCGCTTCTTCCCTATAGGGGAAATTCGCTAAAAACAAGATTTTCCCCTGGTAGGTAGTATACAAATATTGTTAAACATTGGCTCTTTTGAAATGCGTTTCTAAAATACCCTCATGGATTTTATTGAGGGGAGCGAATATATTGATACGGATTCCTTGGAACCAAGTTGAGAAAATAAAAGACAAAACAAATTTATAGAATGCCAAAAGTGATTTGGCCCCTGTAAATACATTTTCGGATTTTATTAAAGAGGAAAATGATTTCAAAAAAGCAAATTAATGTTTACATATTTCTGGTATGTAGAGTTGACTTACGCCTGATTAAGGGATTTCAGTATACGTCCTCTATTACTTGCATTGATAATTAAACTTACCAATATGCATCTCTAATAGCTGCATTCAGAATAAAATGTATAAAGGTTAGAATATTTATTTTTATCCTAACAATAACAATAAAAGGGAATAGTAATAATAACAATAATAGTGCAAAGGTAATTGTAACATAGCAAATTGATGTCTACATATTGCTTATATGTAAAATTGACTATTTCTGAGTCATGGGTTTTAGTATACGTTTCTATTAGTTCTACTGAGAACAATATTGAATAAATGGAATAGTTTTTCTTGTTTATAACTAATTTAAACATATGAAAAATAGTAAAGTAGCATAGTTTTCTAGTCTATTTATATTCATTTTCTTTGTTTATTACCTTGGGAGGTGTATAACCAAGAAAAATTCATAGACAAAATTCTTACTGTCATGTATAAACAAATTATGATTATTTAAGTAAAATGTTTAAACGGATGTTGCGTTCTTGTATATCTTGACTGATTGACAGGTAGAAGGGAGGACGACAAGGCAATTTCCCGGGCGGTCGGGGACGTGATTGTCAGGGTTAGCAGGGGTTGGTACAATTTGGAACAAGCAGCGCAATGTCTGTTTCAATTCTGTGTTTTTGGGATTTGCTGAGAATTTGTAGGTTATTGCCCGAACCATTTTATAAATCAAAGCCCTCCTTTTTGCTTAACGAATAGAGAGGGAAAAACAGTTCATTCCATGAAATGTTCAAGGGAAAATGTGTGTTACTTTGACTGTTACAGTGTAAAGGATTTAATATAGGTAATACATTTTTTAGTTTTTGTCTTTCAACACCATTAGCATTTGTTACCGTTTTATAAGGAACGCTTTATTATATAGATTTAAAGGATTGTCGGACAATACATTATTATACGTATTTAAACTTATATTTAGTCGGCAAAACTAATAACTATTCAAGTAACGCAGAAAGTTTGCGTGTTAAATTTAAAGCTTATACAAAATATTATTATTTTTGTATCTAATTGTTATATATTTTTACTATACACGACTAAAATAAGGTCAAAAGTTCATATTTCAATAACTAATAGTATATTTCGTCACTAGGATCAAAAGTGGATCTTTTTAATACGAGCTCCAGTTTAACTGCCGAGGCTGGGAAATGAGCGAGTATTAAAAAGACACTTTTGATCCGAGTGACGAACTATATTTTTCGTCATACTGCCAAAAAACTTAAGGTTAAATAAAAACAAAAGTAAAATTTACGTACTGTGTCTTCATAACCTCAAATGTTTCTTTCAGCTTGTCTCTTGAAACAATCAGCTGTTGCGCATGCATAACTTCGGTTCATTCATATCTATCGGTTGTTGAGTCGATCACTTCAAACCAATCATTGTGGTTCGAATCAATCGGTTGTTCTTCAAAACAAACATTCGATTTGGGCACGGTTGTCATGGAAATATGATAACCCTAAATTTACCTTGAATTCCTTTTATTTATAACCTTTATTTATACGCTACTAAACTTCGTCCATCGTGTCACTCACAGTTGTCAGTTGCCACTAACCAGTGGTGTACGGGAAACGAACGCAAAAATAATAACAATACAACAATGAATGTTTCGATTATTTATAATCGAATGAATTTTAATCGATTTATGACGACCTCGAATCAAAAGTATCATCAACAATGATCTTTTTAGTACTAGTACGATAATGATCATCAAAACATATGTTATTATCCAAAGACTAAAAAGAAGAACTTTTGAATCTCAACGCATCTGTCAAAAACAGTTGTTTTTGAAGCAGTATGACGAAAAGTATATTCATATATGTGTATTTGTAGTTTGAGTATATATTTATCTCTGCTTCAGGTAATGTCGTGAGGAGACTAGGAAGGATACAAATTAGAAATTTGCCCACGGCTAGAGGCAGTACCGGTCAGCTGCGGAGTATGCAGAATAAGTTAAGTGGGCCAGCACCATCGTAGAGAGCGGTGTCTCTCCCGGCTGTCCACGGTCCATGCGGTGCGATGGGGAAACGAACAGATGTTGCTTCGAACGGTAATCCGAGTAAATAATAAGGTTCCATAACTAAGACCACTTACAGCACAATGTGTACTGGACATATTATGTTTAAAACAATGATTACAAAATATAACAAAAGTATTAGTTTGTTTATTGAACCAGACACTTTTTTATTGCTTAGTAATAAACTTCTATAGCATACAGCAATGGCATGGCAATAGCTTAGCTACACCAGTTGAAGCTACACCGGTTATATAGCTTCAAGTAGGATATCAAAGGTAACACCATGTAGTACATTCAATACTAAACAGACAAAATAATATGATTGTAAAATTTACATGAACAATAAAGATATGTCATCACTGCATGCATAAAGGTATCCCCATCTTAACTGGTCCTGTAGAACATGGCTTTGGTTTTAGCGAATTTCCCCTATAGGGAAGAAGCTATTACCGTAGGTCTCATGGAAAGACTTAAGCCCCAGACCACGATAACTTTTTGTTTTGAGGTCCCCAGATTCCAAAAACACTATTCGTTCAAATTTATATATATGTATATATATATATATATATATATATATATTATATGTGTCCGTTACCATGATAACTTTTGAAAGAAACACCCGATTTTGATGAAATTTGGCACAAATGTGGAGAGTAGCATTTATGACTAAGTTCGAAAGCCAGATCGATCGCACTATGGGAAGGGGGTTTTATGGGGGTTTACAATTTTCCAAAAATCGTTTTTTGCAAATTTGACCCCAAAGTGTTGAAAACACTCAATTTTGGTTATAGCCATTTTATAGAGCTTAAAAAAACCAATAATTTAGTATTTTGAATCCTAGGTTAACCTAGGTTAAGTGGTTGCGGAGAAAATTCAAACAAACGTGTCCCATGTTAATCTTATGGGAAAAAGGTTTTTAGATTTTTCTTAAATAGTTTTACTAAATACTTCACATTTCTGTTTATTAATGTGTTTAGCTCAACAAAACAAACATTTTGGTGTTTTAATCGTTGTTCTACGTCCAACCGTTACAGAGATATTCAAAGTGCTAAACACAGTACGTTGTCAAATGTTATCCTTATGGAGAATAAATAAAATCTATATCTCGATTATTTATGAATGTATATTGATGAAACTTGGTATGTGGCTTCAACTAGTTGTGGTATATTGATATTAGCACAAAAAAACAAGTTTTTTTATAGTCCCCGTAGCAGCAAACCTGCATACTCGGCCCCCATGTTATTCATATGGAGAATAAGTAAAGTTGTATATCTCCCTTAATTATGAACCTACATTAAGAGAACTTGGTACGTAGCTTCACCTGGTTCAGTTGGTTCAGTTGCATTCAGTTGCAAACCTGTGTCCTCAACCCTAATGTTATTCTTATGGAGAATAAATAAAATGCTGTATATCACTTATTTATGGATGTATTTTTGTGAAACTTGGTAAATAGCTCTATGTAGTAGTGAGTCACATATATATGCATTGGAAATTCGCTGATTACGCAGGTTTGCTGCGACGGGGGTATTTACCTAATGTAATGGGTGGATTGAAAGTTCTTGTTCGCGTTACTTTGGAGCATATAAATATAAATCAAAATTAGTTACTTGTGTAAATTTATGAATGATTTATCACGAGTTTATACTCCAGTAAACCTCCCATTTCAAACAAATACGATGCAACTATTAACGATTAGAGACGTTTCACATTTTCAATTCTTTATTGTATATTTTACAGCCTGTAAAGGATAAATACGTTTACAACATTTCATATGTAATAAGACGCAATATTTACCGTATTTAAATAACGGTGAATTCACATAAACCCATACCCTTTCCACCTATAAGCAAAGTTCCTAACTGTATAAAAACGAGTTCGCACGCAGCAAGCTGACGTGAGGGAAGTGAATTTACACATACAAACTTTTAAAACTCAAAATCAGTGTAAAAACATACATTTATTCAAATTTTTATTGAAACCTGAAAACAGTGATTTTTTGGCTGTTCTGATGCTCCTGGTTTCATTTACCTGCAAAGCTGGGAGTACAATTTTGCACATTATAATGTTAGGAGAAGGCCAGACAGGCTTGAAAGGAGGCGTAAGGTTGCTGGGGATGATAAAAGTACACCAACAAATTAATAACATGCATTTATAATGTAAAACCCCCATAAGACATTGTACTGTGTTTAGTCGAAACACATTTTCTTTAACAACTCAGTAAATATGTAAGCTAGAATGACGACAGAGGGCTTAAAACTTTCGAGTCACTAATTCCCATATTTTGACATGCATTAACTTTGCATACGGGGCTTTTCTGACCCTTTTTGGGCCCGAAAACTCGAAATTTGACAGATGAATCCCCAAAAAAAGGGGTTTAGAGTTTTCCGATTGTTTTGCCCAACGAACTTGTCAATTGATTACAGAAAGGAACGTCCTTACCAAATTTGAAGTAAATCGGACAAAAAATGCGACCGCTAGAGTGCAAACATATATATATATATATATATATATATATACATACATATACCATACATACATATACATATACCATATATACATATACATATACATATATACATATGTTATATACATATATACATATATATATGTATATATATATATATACATATATATAAAATTTTGAACGACCCCCCAAAACGTGTTCAGGGGGTCACGTTAGGAACTTGTATGGTGGTCCCGGGCTTAAGTTTCACCGTGCGGGTCATGCTAATAGTTCACTTTCCAAAGGAAATTCACTAAAAAACAGTATTGCAACCAACACAAAGCCATGTACAACACGAAACCAACTTACCCATCCTACATGAAATATACGACCGTGCGTTTGGAGCATCGAATAGTACGAATTTAAAAAGGTTTTGAATGACGGGATTTCACAAAGATCCGACAGTTCAATTTCCGAAGCGTTTGTCGAGACGAGGGTAAAGGGTTGGTCTCCGTCCCAATTTGGACCACGTGGGACATGGGACGGGACGACGGGACAGGGTTGTTTATTTTGGGCGGCACTGTCGCTGCGACAAGCCCGGGTCGGGATTATTGCCCTTCGATTCCAGCTGTTGAGCCTAAAAAACCTCTTTTTATAACTCCATAACTTTACTAAGCTTGCTTTCTCTAAAGCGGGATGAGCCCATATTATTGCGGTGGGGAATGTGTTATTTTGTAGGATGTGTTTTTAATCCTGCCGTTATATCGTGTTTTACTACGTGTCGTCAGTAGGAACGTAAAATGATGTAGGTTATTTTAATCCCCAAAATACAGATAAAAATACCCCCGTCGCAGCAAACCTGCATACTCAGCGAATTTCTAATGGATATATAACATAACACATTAACACTTAACGGGATTCATAAGAAATATATTCACAAACAAGCGATATTAAAAATATTAATTATTCTCCATAAGAACAACATTGGGGATGAGTACGCAGGTTTTCTGCAACAAGAAACACAAAATAATGGTTTTTTTATGCAAATATCATTAGAACTCATCTAAGTAAAGTCACATACCAAGTTTCATCCATTTACATTCATAAATAACCGATATGTAACATTTTAAGTATTTTCCATAAGAATAACATGGGGACCAAATACCTAGGTTTGCTGCTACAGGAACCATATGCGAAAAATTATTTTTTTGTGCAAACAAAAATAAACCACAACCAGATCAAGCCATATACCAAATTTCGCCAGTTTATGTTCATAAATAAGCGAGATATACAATTTTTCTTTTTCTCCATAAGAATAACATTAGACAACGTACTGTGTTTAGCACTTTCAATATCTCGGTAACCAATTGACGTAGAGCAATGATCAAAATACCAAATTGTTTTTTTTTTAAGTTGAATTTAATGGTATAAATTAAAATTTGATTTAAATTAAAATTACATGTGAAAACCCCAAAAAACACATTTTTGGGGTACAAAACCCCCCAAAAACCCCCCTTCGAATGGTGCGATTCATCTGGTTTTCGAACTCGTTCAAATAAATGGTACTTTACACATTTGTACCAAATTTCATTAAGATCGGACCTTTTTTACGAGAGTTATCGTGCTTACGGACACACACACATATATATATATACATATATACAAATTTGAATGCATGGTGTTTTTGGCATCTGGGGACCTCAAAATGAAAAGTTATCATGGTCTCGGGCTTAAGTATTACCATGAGACCTACGGTAATAGCTTCTTCCCTATAGAGGAAATTTGCTAATAAGTTTTAGTTTATTCACAGTTAAGTTAGGGCTACTTAGAAGTAAATCTGTATCAGTCATTGAATAAATTATGATAAGTTGAAGATGATAATTCATTATAAGTAGTATTTGATCTAATTTCAAATCCTCACTTTTGCATAATATTACAATTAACCGCCCTTACCTATAATAATTCAATAATAACATTTCTATAAAAGCATTTTTATTTTTACCAACCAAATTTCAACGAGTGATATCGAGTGTAAAATACTGAAACATTATGCTCAGTAATACTATGTTATTGACTATTCACAGACAACTGGGGAAAAACAAAATATTCTGTTATTCGCAGTATAAAGGGGGTACTATAATTCAAATATACATTAGTACACAACCGGTGTAAATGGCCCTTGTAAGAGCAATCCAAGGGTTTAAATAATTGGTAATATTGTATTAATAGTTTTGAAATATCACATAATGTAAGGAGAAATTATAACCAAAACTACAGTAATTTGCAAGGTATTCATTTTAGGCACACATTTAAACTATACTATTTCAAAGTAGTCCTAATATAAACAGGGTATATAGTTTTTTTATCCTTATTACCACTTATCTTTATTTTCTTGGATTGTTACTCTAATATTAACAGGGTATATAGTTTTTGTATCCTTATTACCACTTATCTTTATTTTCTTGGATTTTTACTCTAATATTAACAGGGTATATAGTTTTTGTATCCTTATTACCACTTATCTTTATTTTCTTGGATTGTTACTCTAATATTAACAGGGTATATAGTTTTTGTATCCTTATTACCACTTATCTTTATTTTCCTGGATTGTTACTCTATCAGTTTATTAACTCGTTGACAAAATATTAACCTAATTACATTTTTAGAGTTTCACTGAATTTTTAGAATTCTAGAATATAATTTTGTATAAATATGTAAAAATATATCAGCAGCAAATATAAACATTTTATTGTACAATTTAAAATCGCATCATGGCTGAAAATGTTACAGGAAACAATGCATCAATTACAATTGAACAAGCTATAACCTGTGTTGGTCAAATAATGATTTATGCTAGAAATAAAACCGTAAAAGAATAGCGTATAAGTTTATTTTCTAGCGATAAGGTGAAGAAATAAAGGATGCGCTGTTTACCACATTCAAAACAAGACCTTATCAGCCGCTGTGGAATTGAAGCCATTAGATGATAACACAATAAGGTGGTCGGCAGTCTACAAAGGAACTGTTTCTCTTTTGATGATAGCTTTAGAAGGTGAAGAAACAAGGAAAATATATCTTCCCACACCCTCTGAATCAGACCCTAAAAATAGCTGTTGCTGGTAACATGCCTAACTTAGTGAAATACAAATAACTAGAATTGCCGGTACGCAGCTTGCGCATCCCGTTTTGAGAAGCAAGAATATAATAATTAGTTAAAAATTTAAAAAAAAAAACAAAGGGAGTATGTCGTTATATGTAATCCTAAAACACCTGTTTATTTAATTGAATTGAATTAAGAAGAACCACATGAGACATAAACCAAATAAAAATCTCCTCCAAATGAATAACATGGGGACCTGGAAGACCCGTGGGGCAGAGCCGCGAGGCTTAAATGAAAATATAAAGCCAGTTTGCACATCTGCACACCTTGACGCGCGTTTTAATGTATTATATGTGGGGGTAAATCTAAAAAAAAACCTTATTGTTTACAAAGTTTGCATGTGGCGTATTGATAATATAGATATCGTTGCATGTGTAGATGTGAGAATGTTTACCTATGTGTAAAACTCTTGACAGGTATACTAACAAATATAAAGCCGAAAATTTATATATACAGATCTTTATAGCACCAAAATTTTATAAATGGGTACAATTAAAAGAAAGAAAAAATTTACCATACTCAAGAATTTACATCTCATCATATTTCTTTAAAACCGACATCCATGTTTCATACAGGATTTGTTATATATTTGATTACATATTTTCTAAGTTTACTTGTAATTTTTCATTTGTTTTTGAGCGATTACTTAATTTTATATATGCATAGAGACTTTACTTTTCATAAACAGTTGTTCATACCGTTGGATCATAACAATTGTAGCAATCTATATCTATATAATGATAAGTTATGTTTGATTACAATGAAATGTGTTTATTTTCGATCTGAATTCATTTCCCAGCCATAGTATTTAGCCCAGCCATATGACCGAAGTATTACATCTTTTCATAGGAACGCAAGGAATTATCATGCACTTAATGTAGTTCAGCGGCAATGTGGGTAAGTCTACTAACGGGCGTTTCCGCGAAAGCTTCACGGCTCATGAGGTTTGATGCAAGTAGAAACTCTAGGCGTAGACGATATCTAGCAATAGATAACTCGACGTACTGTGAGAGGGGGTTAGGTAGTGGGCGAAACCTACACAAGAAATCCATTACTTTGTTGGTAACACTGCAGAAAGATTAGGTTCGCTGTACCAAGAGGTCATAGGTTCGCTCCGTCGTCACACGGGCACACCCAACCCGTTAACGATGATTTTGTACAAGGAACTACCCAATATCACGGTTATTTTTATACATAATGGAAATAAAATTAAGTTTTCATTTTTTTCACTAATATATATTTAATATGCGCACATTCTATAGTTTCTTTGCCATGGGAAACATATAGTTTATTATTGTGATGAAAAATATAAACAAACTTTTACATCCTCACCGATTTAAATAATTATTTTATATGTTGCCTTAAGAACATTTCGACATGATGACAAAGTAAACAAACTTTTTATAAGTGATGTACGTGAAGAAAACTTCGTTTTGTACTAAAATATAAAATATTATATTTTAAACGAATATTTAAGACAATAGTTTGGGTAGTGTAAAAGTGTGTTATTTTTTTGTGTAAAATAAATCTTGTTATGGATTGGTTTGAAAAAAACTCACGCATTTTCACGTAACAATCACTAACTTGTGTAGTATTATTTATAGAATAATTATTTTTGTACTCAGGACATCTTATTATTGCTAATTTTTTGCTAATTCGCTAAACGTTGTAAGAATTTATTCTAAAATCTGATTCGTTGGTGAACTACGAGTAAGTCAGGTATAAATTATAAATAACTCTATAAATAAATCTATAAATAACTCATCATATTTATTTTAATACTGAAGGAGGAAGAGGAGGAGGAGGAGGAGCAGGAGAAGGAGGAGGAGGGGGAGGAGGTTGAGGAGCTTATCGTGTCACACATGGGGAGGAAGTGCCGATGACGCAGCGTGTGATACCAACACCCGGTGTAATCTGTACCTGATGACTACCAGGTGTTGAAGTGTTGGCGGCCCTGAGGTTCATCATTCTGATAGCGACATAGAGTAGCGAACTGCTCTACTAAACAAACAAGTCTGATGAGACGAGAAAGACGTTTTGCATTTACTCTATCATTAAATGTATTTCGTGATATCCCCAAGTTTAAAAATCGCAAAGTTTAAAAGTCTCAAAAACCCCAAATTCCAGAGGTACCCTGATTATACGGGTTACTACCTGGTCAACGAGACTCAACATCCCCGTCGCGGCGTCGCCCGCACGCGCACTCACGAGTGTCCCCGGGCTGCGACCTGGTAAAGGTATAGCACCTTAAATTGTAATTTATTTGAATAAATTAAACGTTTTAATGATATGCAAAATAAGACAAACTTTGTGGAAAGTTTTTAAAGTGCGAATACGTCCATTGCTAGCACCAGCCCAGATTGTATCGTTAAAATCACAACTAGTAAATGATAGGTAACAAAAACGGTATCAGGAAGCTGACATAAACTTCCTACCTTATTTAGGGGGATAGTTACCTTCAAAATAATGAATTAAAATAAATGTTTAAAAAATACCTGTAGGTATCTTGGATTAGTGTCCACATCAAACTTGATCAGTATCGGCCGATTGGTATTGCTCTCTTAGGTATGTACATACATACAGACATATAGATACACCAACATAATTCATTTCAAAAACACTTTCTGGGTTCAGGGAGCACCGAGTCGATCTGATAACTCGAATTTGGACGAAAGAAAATTCTTCCTCCATATAACAATATGTATAGGGGGAAAAGTGAATAAATATGTAAATTAGAAAAATAATATGAATAATTAATATTATCCTCAATTCGCTTCCTGAATAAAAAACCAAAATAAATTATTTTATTCCGATTTCCTCATTGACTCATTTATCCGTCGGTCGGCCAGAGTACTGCGACCATTTCCTTTAACTGGTAGCTTCTCACGTGGATATGAATAAGAATAAGAATATTTGACCTTAAAATTTAATAAGTATTTCATGATTCAGTGAAAACTCGTCTGTTTTAGGGAGATTACTAAAAAAACTATAGTTTTATTACAATTACATGTTGTACGGATTAATTTTTCTTGGAGTTAAACAAAGATATAAGAAATATAACTTATTTGAAGGTATGATTATATTCATAAATATCAGAGCTGTGAGCTGAATCATGAAGGTGCACCGCACGGTCGTAGGTGTTGGGCTCGTGAGTGCGCGTGCGAGAGTAAAGGGATCTCCATCCTAGCTCTTGGGAATTTGAGACTAACAAGCGTATCTATTGCGGTTGCATTTTTCTTGTTGGGATTTGAGACTGTTGCCATTTTAAAGCTTGGGGATTTTGATTCTTGGGGATTAGGAGACGTAACCTCGTACTTTTATAAAGCGGGTTCACGTTTTAGGGTTCGATACAATGGGTCACTGAGGGGTGTGTACCGCTTTCCCTTAAAAACGTTTATGTGATCTGGCAAAATACCTTTGGCCTTGAAATACAAAAGGAGGACAAGGTGGTATCAGATTAGTTGAGGGTATAGTAGTTAAATTACTCTTGATATGAATCTTAAATTAAATATTTACCAATATGTTTACTAAATAAGGTCTCAATTGAGGTTGAAAGACATTGATTATTTTTTACCTAAACTCTTTTTACCAATTTGAATTTGTTTTCATTCAAGGGTATATTCATACTGTAAAATTAACCGCACTTAACCACTTAACGCGTGACGATACGTTTTTTAATCATACAGTTTTTACAACCTATAAAAATCTTCAAATAACTTCTTTGTTCTTGATCAGCTATTGCTCGTAGATCTTCATTATTGGGTAACGCGTTCGTCATGTGTGATTCTCTAAAATTAAGGTCTCATAGAGCATCTTTATATGTTATTAAATGTTCAAAGTTCAAAGAGAAAATTAAGCTACTCAATTAATATCAAAACTATAATAAAAGCACTGTAACCGGTGGAGTTGATTTATCTTATTTATTTATTTATTTAGATGGGAAATATCCAATACATGAGAGGAATATACAATGAGACTTATGGCTAGATGGCTAAAGATTACACAGTGATTCTTTTTTATCCAATCTACCCCACTTTTTTATCCAATCTACCCCACTTTCACTTATTTATATTTTTTAATGTATATATATATTTAGATATATGTATATTTTTAAGACATTTCTTTTAATTTTTTCCATTATTTCAATAGTCCTCTTTTCTTCTTCTTTTTTATCACAATTATTTTTAATTATTTTTTTCACTCTTTAGTTTTTGTTTATATATTCTTTAATATTTATTTATTTTTTGTTGTCAAACTTATCAAGTATTCTGTCCAGAAATGTGTGCAAACTACTAAGAAACTAAAATATTTGAAAGATCGTTGGAGTCATCAATTTGATCTCTTAACATTCTTAGGCTGTAAGATTCAGTAGCTAAACAATTAAAAAATGCACAAATTCTCTGTTTGAAATTTATTGTTGTGGTGGTAAGTTTACATTATTTCAGAAATAATTGCAGTCATTGTTTTTGTGGGTCAGTGACAGAAAATGTCCGCAAATATTTCTTAAATAACAATGAATTATCATATAAATATCGATTATCATATACAGGGTGTCACAAACATGCGTCGCATGCTGTGCAGAACCCAATTCTACCATTGAGCCGCTTTACTTTTAAACACTTAAATTTAAAGCACTTATAATTATAAGGTCAAATGCACTAGGGAATTAGACTGTGACATTTTTAAATGGCGGCCATTTTGAAATTTATTACTAATAATTCCCAAAACGTTTTTATTTTTAAACAGATGTTTACAATTAAAAGGGCATTAGATTTGGATAAAAAAGTTCTTTTAATTTGATGTCTTGGAAAATGTACTTACAGCTACTAGTTTTAATGGAATTTGACTCTTAAATCTTTAAATGGCCGTCATTTTGAATATTAATGAGTTTGATAATAAATATTTTTGAAAATTGTTATAACAAAAACTTAAAGTTTATACCAAGTTTCATAAATATATCTCTAAGAGTTTTTTAATTATTAATTATTTAAAAATTAACACTAGATGGTGGATTATGGCTAAGGCTAAATGAAGCTGAAATCTAAAAAATGTTACTTTACATGTTCGACTTATTTTTGTATGTAAAATCCGGTTTTGCATAGCACGCTACGCATTTTAGTGACACCCTGTATTTCATTAATCTCGTTTATTTATTTATTCTTCCAACGGTAACACCATTTTTACATTCAATATACAGTATATAAATAAGGTCACCAAGAATGACACGCATCAATATGACAGTAGAGCTATAAATGTGCAGTAAATAAAAATTAACTTACAAACAACATTACAACGTTACCTTTTAAATAAAGCGATTGTAAAAGTTGAAGAGGTTATCTTAAATGAAATTATTTTGTGAAGAGAGCACATATAAGGGTTTTATAGTGTTTTGTATTGTTAAATTCACTAAATCATCTGAAAACTAACACAGCCTTCCAAATAAGTTTAGATTGTTAAATGATTTTAAAATATTCAGGAATAGTGTGAAAGAATTTTTAGTTGTTAAAGAATATTACAGTGTACATTTATTTTTAAACGATGACTCAATTGTTTAGTTATAAGTTTGTGCTGTGAGTTTAGTATTGTACATATGGTCAAACATTTTTATAATTCCATGTACATATTACCGACTTTTGTCATCGCATTTCATTTTGCTTACGACGATAAAGAATTTTGACTTTTGACTTTGACTTTGACAGTCTTTATAATTTCAAAAAAATTTCACGTGCATATTATATTCACATACCCGTTTTCACTGTCTTTCTATAATCAGAAATTTTTATTTTAGATTCGAATATACCGACAAACAAATCCGGGTATTTTAGAACTTTTGCTTATAATCATTCCTACCATAAAAAATAATCCAGCGTGGTTCTCTTCTTCAAACACATCAAAGATATTAGGCCAGAAACATATTAAAGAATCCTCTAAATCTTGTGATCCAGATACAAAACAAATATAGAACCGCGTCGTTACAGTTAAACTAAAATAAACGGCGCCCCTACAAATGGATACCACGTGTGGAGCGAGCGGAATGTCTTGTTTGAAAGAGAACTTTTTCAGAAAAATATAAAATCTTGTTAACTTCACACTAATTAAGTGTTACTGTACTTAAGTTTAAAATTAATTATTAATGTCTTCATCTACAAATTAGGGAATGTTTAATCGTAATGTGTTGGAACTAATATGCTTGTACTGTATCTCGTTTAAAAGTCTTTGTGAATATATTTCTTCCCGTTCTTTAACATTATCTTTTTAGTAGAAATTAAAATCCTAAATTAACCACAGCAAACCTTTTACCTGAGTTGAAATAATAAATTAGCTGTAGGCCTAATACTTTTGTAGAGGTAAGTTAGCTTTTAAATTATATTGATAAAGTAACACAAATAATGTAACAGACTAACAGAAAACAAAATAGACGATTGTACTTAACAATTGAGCTGGCTTATTGTACCATACAAAGGTACCGTACCTAATGGGAATTAACATGATTTGTAATATTTTATTTTAAGATAGTAAATTAATCTTTACCAACTTTGTTATTCTTAATAATATGTTGTTGATTGTCTTCTTACAATTGATTTCAATTGTTTGCTACATTAATAACTGATTCAGGGAATAATGCATGTCTCAACACAACATGCAGTCAACCATGTATATTCTTTTAAACTGTAGTCAATACAACTTTAGCTAGGAAAATTAAGGCATCATTTATAGCTTTTACAATACACCCTTAGTTTACTAGCCTGATATCAGGAGAATAAAATAATATACCAAAAAACTATGTTAACCAGCTTAAAAAACGTACTTAGCTAATTACTACACTTGAAGCTAAATAATTCAATATTAACTAGGGATTTTTCGATGAAATCCTAAAGGGAAAATACTTCAAATTTTATCATTAAAAATGTATGTACAAATACAGCATATAATTATTTGCCAGCTTAATTCAATGCATAATAAATTTCCTAAACCAACTAATGGATAACAACTTTAATTCTCTAAAAAAAGTTATCTCAGGGTAAAACTATCAAAATACACATAACAGCAACGACAGTAAAGTACCCGGAGAGCGACAGCGAGAGCGAGAGCGAGAGCAGTGTTTATGTGAGAGTGAGTGCCGGTAAAGTAGGCCAACCGGTAAAGTGGTGGTCGATAGGCGATGGCCGGCGCTGCGTTCACACCTTGTACTGACGAGCCGGACACTGCACCCGTAGATCTACAACGTCGATAAAAACAGCTGTTTTGTTCAGAATTTAAATTTCAGATTACAACGATTACTCGACTATGCAATTATGCAAAAATGTATTTAGAACCTAACTTAACTGCAACAAGACCAAGTGTAGTACAAGTCACAATATATACCAGCCTGTGATAACAGTGTTTTGTCAGAATTGGTGACATTCTCTGCACATTACTTGAATTTAGCAAGGTAAAGGTTTAAATATATTTTGTAGTAGTCGTGATACATGTACAAATACTTCTTATTTTGAATCTGTATCTGTAACTCCACGTGTAAGGAGGTCAAAATTGAGCTCGTCTAAGATTGATCATATTTAGGCCAACACCAACAAACTATTTCCATCCCAGACTCCTATTATCTCTTTAATGGGATATCGATATGACAGCTCCATCAGCCGCCTCTCAGACGCGTAACACGTTTCCCGTGTAACAGCCGGACCTCTGATCGACCAATCATCAATCACGGCTATTGTGACGCGGCAGCTGCGACCAATCAGAGGCCAGGATCCAGCGACTCTCGTCACCGGGGTGTTTATGACCAGACCGGAGTGAGTTACTGTCTGAGAACTCATATTGGCACAACGGCACTCGCCCTGGCACCAGACGGCAGACCGACAGACGGCTACTGTAATAAATCGGTTCTGAGAATGAGAAGTGGTCATAAACTGATTGGTTTACGACCTGTCACATATTTGGCACGTCTATAGGCGCTCGCTATGTCTGTCGACGCTGCTGCTTATATTATGTGTATTGTTGAGCAGACATAGTTTTTTTCATCAGTGCATGGATCGATTAGCAAATTAAAGAGGTACTTAGGTTAAAAAATGTGTAGCTTAGAGAAATATGTTTGGAGATAAACGAAAACAGTCAGATATATTCATTTTGTTTTATATTAACAGCTACCGTACTTATAATCTAGGATTTTGACAAATTTATGAATGGGTTTTACGCTCTACACTTGTAAGCTATTCTTACGTTGACATTTTCTTTATTTGTATTTACTTACCAACAGAATATTTCAATTTTTTATTTCATTTGAATATTATACAAGATACATAAATTGGGTCAACAACTAGCATGATAAGAACGTCGCAGCGGTCTAGCGTAGAATCACTACCGGTACACTACATTTACTAGAAACGCCAAGCATGTTTTCTATAATAGGTCACCGTCGTGGTTGTACAGAGACGGAAGAATGTTAACGGAAGGATGAATGTAAGACATGTAGCTCTCAATTATCGTTGAATTCACTGTAACACTGTATCCAGGTATTAGTGAATTTCCTTTGGAAAGTGAACTATTAGCATGACCCGCACGGTGAAACTTAAGCCCGGGACCACCATAGAAGTTCCTAACCTGACCCCCTGAACACGTTTTGGGGGGTCGTTCAAAATTATATATATATATATATATATATATATATATATATATATGTGTGTGTGTGTGTGTGTTTGCACACCAGCGGTCGCAGTTTTGGTCCGATTTACTTCAAATTTGGTAGGGACGTTCCTTTCTGTAATCAGTTGGACAAGTTCGTTGGGCAAAACAATCGGAAAACTCTAAACCCCTTTTCTTGGGGATTAATCTTTCAAATTTCGAGTATTTGGGCCCAAAAAGGGTCATAAAAGCCCCAGATGTAAGATCAATGCATGTAAAAAGATGGGAATTAGAAAAGCAAAAGTTTTAAGCCCTCTATCGTCATTCTAGCATAATTATTTACCGAGTTATTAAAGAAAATGTGTGTCGACTAAACACAGTACGTTGTCTTATGGGGGTTTTACACTAGAAAAGCCTGTTATTCTATTGTTAGAGTACTTTTATCATTCCCAGCAACCTCACGCCTACTTTCAAGCCTGTCTGGGCCTTCTCCTAACCTTTTAATGCGTAAAATTGTATTTCCAGCTTTGCAAGTAAATGAAACCAGGAGTATCAGAACAGCCAAAAAATCAATGTTTTCAGATTTCAATAACAATTTGACAAATGTATGTTTTTACACTTATTTTGAGTTTTACAAGTTTTTATGTGGAAATTCACTTCCCTCACGTCAGCGTGCTGCGTGCGAACTCGTTTACAGATTCTGAGCAGTTTAAACTAAACTTAATTAATAATTTTTATTGCCATACTAATTATTATTTTGTTAATTGTACATGTGCTTATATTATCTTTTGATTCAAAAAATAAAATCTAAATCTGAATAATTATTCTAATTTTTATTTTCTTAGTTTTAAATCCGTTTAAGATTTCACCAAGCTTTATGCTGTTAGTTAGTTGTTGTTAGACACACTAAAGGTGTCAAAGAACGAACTAAATCTAACTAAAGTATACGGCCTACCCAGAAAACGCAACAAACGTGTTAACAAACGCAAAATATATTGATATACCGTACTGAGGAGGTACTGTTTATTTTGATTATTTAAAATCATATCTATCCATCATTAAAAAACCTTTAATAAACTGGTTTTACATTATTTATCAAACAATTATTGCAACATTGAATTAAGTAGGGTATAGTTAATATTAACAAAACACAATTCAGGAGCGTAAACCCTAATACAAAATTAGTGTATGAATATGATACGTACACCCATCTGACAGCAATTGTACCTTATATATTAAGAACTGCCAATTGTTTTTATATTCACTCTAAAATAATTAAATTTAAAGCCCATCAATCAATTATTTTGACAGTCCAACACTTACGCTGGACACTCGGATTGCACTAGGTAACAAATTAATTCTCAACTTATACATATTTAAAATACATTTAAAATTGTTCCCTAAGAAAATATGCGAATCAGCTCAATTAATACATTCACTTTTATATTTTTTTGTAGCCTAGATGATAAAAACTACAAAATAAAATTATACGGTTAAAACGGATAAATTGAAGTATTCTAAAACACATCGTGGTGAATCCTCAATGGGAAATTTCAAATAAAGTATTGTAAATAATGTAATAATTAAAGGCTAAACATTATTATTATAATTTTAGAGTGTTTTCAAGGTATACTTTTAAAACCCACTAAAACTACGGAAACAGATACGGTTAAATAGAATGACGTAATATGCAAAACACTTTGGTTTAAACTAATATTTTAAAACATTTCAGAAAACCCTTACATTTAAGCATATATTTAAAACCCCCAATGAGTTGCTGTGACAGTTCGTCTGGAATTTCCATCAAGTTTAGTCTCAGAAATGAATAACAACACGAAATACCGTCGTTTAAACTACCGTAAGCATAGTTACAATGATTAGTAAATTTATTAAGTAAATAAATAGGTATTTTTAATAATTCAGCTTCTAATATCCGTCCATAAGCTAACATCGAAATGTTGTAATTGGTATTCCTGATGACTTTGTAATATTATTTATATAATATTAAGCAATAGTTATGCTGTTATATAGTTAAAGGGTTAGAAACTATTTATTTAATTTTAATGTATGTCTCTTGTTATAAATTAATATTATAGTTTAAACAATATAAATTTGAAAAGTTTATGTATTCGAAATAATTATTTCTTTATAGGCGTAAAATAACGTTATTTGTATCATACAGTTAATCTTAAAATAAAATGAAATATTAATTTTTAAAGTGATTGATTACAAACTATGTATTTATATAAATCATACGCTTAATTTTGGGCGATTGATATTAGAAAACTAGGAATTTACATTGTTCTAAGTAAACAATGTAATAAACCTAGGTAAATTAGATTTAAACATACATAATAGTGTGTATATGAAGTGTATAATTAAATAACACAACATTGTAAATCATTTACTCGTTATAATTTCCATACATCATGAGTGATTCATTAATATTGTCTTTTGATTGGCATACAATCGATTTTTAATTCGTTGTAAATTAATTTTGTATTAGATGAGTTAAGTAAATTCATATTTCTGTATGCAATAATTGCTCCACTAAATTTTACTGCTGACTTGAAATTACTTAACATATCGTCGGCAAACATTTTATATAGACTCATCAATAAATCGGAAGTTGTTAGTAAAAGGAGCATTTATTTAATTCAAAGAACTGATGTGATTCTTTATGGTTTTGCCCAAAATTAAGTTATTTACTAGGCCTATTGTATGGACGAAAAGTATTAAGCGGTAACCAGCGATAATATTCATGATATATATTATTGTATTACCACTATAAATAGAAAGAATAAAAACAGTTATTTAAACAAACTGCATTTTAAAACTTACACTAATACCGTATTTTTATTGTAGACTTAAAAATAATAAAAAACTTAAATATTAAAATTTACTACAAATACTTTAATAAAAAAAATCAAACTTTTACATATTACATATAATTGTTAGACTACCATTTACGCATATAATAACAAAATATATCAAAGTAAACTGAAGCAGAATTAAAACTCTTAAAACACGAAAAATACATAAACACGATTTAGTAATTAATTATGACAAGAAAAAATGCCTCTTTCTATATACGTGCTTCTTTTTATGCCAACCACACTATATCAACATCAAACTATCTTAAAATATAATAAAGTACCAGTTAGTTCCGAACATGGTTAAAACTATTCTCCTCACGGCTTTACAATTTACTCAAACACGTGTGAAAAACTTACAATCATCCTCAGGAACATGACGCGCGCATCCTCCAAGAGAACTGAAGACACATAAGAACAGGACACTCTGTAACTTCCACATAATCCTCACAGATTCCGCCACCACATGATCGAAACACGGCACAGACTCTGAAACTCCTGTATACCCTTGCGCCAAGGCAGCCGATCGCACACTGGCACGCTGGCCCGTCGGCGAGCAACAATCGAGCCGAAGACGGCCGAAGCCCGACGGAAACACCCGAGGTCAGTTTGCCTTGTATGGAGAGGTCTCTAGCGAGAGTTTCAGCAATGTATGTAACAGTGAACAGTTCGGAGGTAACGGTGCTTCAGAGTGCACACTGCAAGCGGTCCGGTAGAGTTCGATCTCAAACGGTTCTTGTAATTTACAAAGAACCTCCTATAAACCGGCATAACGATTTCATATTTAATATAATTTGTTCAGATATTTTCCGTGTAATTTAAATAAAAAAGTAATATTGATCCACGTACATATGAAGATAATAAAACTAGTATTAAACATAAAACCATTAAGTGTGAGGGACAGCAAGCGAATACATTAGTCTCTGATTACTACCTTTATCTTTAAAAGGGCGGCACACCGTCATTGTTATCCGTTTTCGTCAAAATTTTCCCCTTTTCAACATTTCTTTTGTAAACAACTTATTCATTTTCTGTAAATTTGCCGCCCCTAAAAACTTGCCACCCTGGGCTACAGCCCCAATAGCCCCCCCCCCTAAATCCGCCACTGATGGTACCGCCATATGTCTTCTGTCCCAACCGTTTCCAGGGCAACACAACTAACCAAAGACTATAAAATTATTGCTACCCGCGGCTTCGCTCACACAAATTTAAAACACATTTAAAATATTAACCTAATGAGCACTATCAAATTTTTGTTTCGTTTTACCATATGATTTATTTTGTAGTAACTGAAAACATCTTAACTACAGCTGCTAATCTTGTAAAAATAATATCCTCCCATAAGATTTGCATTAGAACTTACATGACCCGTGCGTTGGAGCCCTGAGGTCGGATATGGATATTATCAGATTTTATGTTAATATGATATCTAAAATAAATATTTTTATTTTAAAATACAACTTGGGAATGTCAAACATATTTTTGATCATATGTTTGCAAACCACAGAGAAAAAATTTTTTCCGTGGTTTGTTTATAAATATACATTCGAGTGAAGCTTCACATTTTACCCCAGATGAGAGCTCTAGACGTATTAAGCGTCACTATTATCGGTAAAAACAACCGACACCAGCTACTAGTGCTCCTGGTGTCTGAATGAATAATTAACAACACAGCGGGAAAACCTCCAGCTGATTCCCCTCCTTATTCTCAGCTGATACTGAAAATAGCTACTTTTGGTACAGTTTGTTGAAAAAAATACCCCCGTCGCAGCAAACCTGCATTCTCAGCGAATTTCCAATGCGTATATTTATATACCAAATACAACCACTTTTACCAAGTTTCATACATACATACTCACAAATGAGCCGTATATAAAATTTTAATTTATCTCCATAAGAATAACATGGGGATTGTGTACTCAGGTTTGCTACAACAAGGAACAGTAAACAAGGTTTTAATGTAAATATCAACAGACCACAATCAGGTGAAGCCACATACCAAGTTTCAGCCGTATCCAATAATAAATAAGCAATTTATACAATTTTAATTATTCTCAATAAGAATAACATGGGGGCTAAGTACGCAGGTTTGCTGCAACAAGGATAACAAATTATGAATTTTTATTCAAACATCAATGTAACTCAACTAGGTGAAGCTACATACAAAGTTATATTAATTTATGTTCATAATTAAGTGAGTTATAACATTTTTCTTATTCTCCATAAGAATAACATGGACGCTGAGTACACAGGTTTGCTGCTACGGGAACCATCGGCAAAATATTGTTTTAATGGAAAATAATCAATAGACCACAATGAAATATAAGCCATATACCAAATTTCGTTCGGATACGTTCATAAATAAGCGAGATATAAAATGTTTCTTATTCTCTATAAGAATAACATAGGACAACGTACTGTGTTTAGCACTTTGAATATCTCTGTAACCAATTGTCGTGGAGAAATGATCAAAACACCAAATTGTTCGTTTTTTTAAGCCAAATGCAATGGTGACAATTAAAATTAGATTCCTTAAAATATATAATATTGTACATATAATATATGTAAAAAACTCAAAAAGCCCATTTTTAGGGTTAAAAACCCCCCTAAAGTATACTCCTTCTGATAAAGCGATCTGTCTGGTTTTCGAACTTAAAAGTCATAAATGTTGCTTTACACGTTTGTACCAAATTTATAGTGTTTGTATTTATTTATCCGTTTGTATCAAAATCGGATATATAGGTGCTTTAGAAGCTATTACCGTAGTCGGCATGGTAAGACCCTAGGCCCGGGACCATGATAACTTTTCGTTTTGAGGTCCCCAGATGCCAAAAACACCATTCGTTCAATATTCCTTGGTCAATATTTAATACATATATATTTATATCAAGGTCAATATTTATACATGGTCTTACCATGCCGACTACGGTAATAGCTTCTTCCCTACAGGGGAAATTCGCTAAAACCATAGCTGCAATATTCTGAAGCGTATTGTCAACTGCTATAACAACGTGATTAGTTAATAAAATTAATAATAATTTAAAATAAATGAGGGTGAATTTATTGTCATACAGTCTGGGTCTGGGATTTGGGTATTTTTTCTACGATTGTAGATATCAATAATGCAGATTAAAAATAATAATTCTTCAATAATCGTACAAATATATTCATTGATAGTTTATACCCTATCACTTTTGCAATTTCCCTAATAAAAGCAAGAAATATATTTTATAAAAACACAGAATATCTGAGGAAATATATTCAGTTAAAGGTTTTCTATTTTCGATGACAAATTAAATTTCTCCTGTTCCTGAAATCTAATATCTGTTGCTGGTTTATATTGACTCGAAATAAACTCAAAGCGCACACACGTGGAAGAGAGGTCAAAGTTGCTCTTGGACAAATTATTTTACAAACATTTCTACCAAAACGATTCTATTAAATATTTACAGTTTTGAAAACATCAAGTGAGTTGGTTGAGTTTATGAATAAATACGATTTAGTCTTAACCAAACGTACGTCAGTAAATTTTCTGTTTTATATACACAGTTTATTTTATTTAATCGTTATTTATAGTTCATCTGACTTCAGAAAATATTAAAAAGTAAAGTCATATTATAGAAAAACTCATCTCCCCTTTGCCTTTGTTAAAACGGTCAATATTTGTCAGGAGAAAGGATTATAAAATTGAAGTAAGTTTTACCATTGACTATATACACCAATGGTTTTACATCACAATAAAGTGTGAAACAGAGTTCAAAAGTTGCCAGTGTACGGGCTTATAAAATCCTTAGAATATGTTTTTATTAGACCTTTTCTTCAAGAGCAATAATTGGGCCGAGCTTTTCTTTAAGAATAGTTTTAAAATGAGTAGAAGTGGCCAAACCTCCTATTGACCGGGGAAGATATTTTTTAAATGTGTATGTTTCAAAGTTGTTTTAACATTACTGGGTGCTATTGTTTTTGTTATCTAGTAACACTTAAATTTTCAGATAACAATACCGTTAATATATGTTAATGACATAATAAAATTCGGTGATATTTATATACATTTAGAATAATTGTTATTTCATTATAATGTTTACATCAGCTGTTTTCATAGAGATTAAAACCCAAAAGATAAAGAAAATGTTAAAGATTCAAACACTGCCATTATAATTATCTATCACAGGTGGACCGAACCATTGTTCATAAACGACAACGTATCCAATGATGGCCATATTTTGAACATTTTAAATCTAATAAATATTTAACGAATTTGTCTTATATATTTTTTATGTTCGGAAAAATGTACTTAAGGTTTATGTACTGAACACTGACCAGAATTTTATACGTGATAGCAATCTCGTTTCTTCCCTCAACACTCCAGAAGACCTCAGCGGTTAATGCCTCAATCTACCTCTCACAGGCTGAGTGCTGTGTCTTTCACTCCATCATGGCAAAGCGGGAATCATCTTTACAATTTATTATGTTCCATAAACCCGTCATGTCTAGTGCAGGTTTCTCACCGAGCCCTCGCAGAGACACAGACCGTCGCTCGTCGTCGGCGTGCCCCCCGTGGCCCTACCGGCTATGGGCACGTTTAAAATACAAATTATATTCAGGACACTGCCCATGTATTATTGAACAGCCACCTTCGAACTATTCCCGTCGCTTTCAGAATCAATTATAATAGCTTGAATAATGATTTAAAGGAGCTAATTTCTTCACATTTTCGGTAATTTGGGATCCCTTTGAGAGTCTATTTTGGGGTTGTTTTACTTAATATGAACAGCTGAGACGTTCTTGCTGCATGCTAACAGGTTACATTAACGTTGTACATGATGTTTACATGTGTGCGTTGATTGCATATGGTTTTTATGTTTAAGCAATTTAGATTTTTGGAAGTGAAGGGGGATATTTTCAATGAACGCTACAATGTCGAGATTATATTGTTATACTGTAGACATTTATGCACTTTACAGCATCTTGGTGTATTGAACTAATGTAAATATAAATTTTACTGGGATGTAGCTTTAAACATGGCTAGTGCCTGTTTATAAGCGAATTTGTTTTTTGACAACAAACCGAATTACTAAATATTTTTATTACTTTACTTAGTTTAATGAATTCTGATAAAAATTATCGATTATATATGTTTTTCTGCTAAGAATTAATGTAACAGTGACGATTGAAAGAAATAAAAATGTTGTGGAAATGTAGGTTGTTAAAATATTTTGTTGAATTTAAGATTACTTTTGTTTTCCTAATAGTGTTTTGTTATAGTTGTAAACATTTGAATTATTACCTTGAACAGCCTTATTTATGAATGTTTAAATTTAGATGCATGTCAAAAATTTCAGATCTATATTCTTGTGTTAAGTAAACATGTATTAGTATAAGTAAAAATGTTTATAAACAAATAATATAATGTGTTTAAATTTAAACAATCTTACGATTCTTTCACAAGCTTGGCCCTTAAGAGAATTTACTAGCATATAGCAGAGCCTTACTAACATTTACCTAACACACAATGACGGCCAAGGTGCCAGGAGGTGGTGAGGGGCGGTTGGCGGCGGCTAGGGTTCCCACCCCGCCCTGCACATCTGGAGGGCAGATCTTATCTAGGGCCACTTCTCGCCTGCCCTAGATAAACATCTGTAAAACACATCCGTCACTCGGATTGAGCCGTTTCCTTCTTATGTTAGGACTGATTGTGTTTAAATCCCTGAATGATGTCCGACTAATGGCTGTTATTTTGAACCTACAATTTTTTATCAAAAATTGTCTTTAACTTCTTATATTTTAACGAACAATTTATACTTAGTATATTACAGATTAAATGTTTAATTTTAATGCTTTAATTCTAAATTTCTCGGGGCAACAACATTTAAGATTTTATTCAGGTAAAAAAAAATCGTATTTATTAAACTTTTTTGCACATTGGAAATCTTCATTTTTTACCTGATTTTATTACATATATTGGCCATAACAAATTACATTACAAGATCGACTAATAATCATTAGCTATTGTCGATTATTAAATGTAACATCAAGGTTATTTTAATATTTATTACACAACCAAGTTTTCTATACTTAAGAAATCACTGATTTTGTACTCAACGTGTTAATTATAATAGATTGAGGTATATATTTTACAAAATTCTTGATAATCTACATTCGCCTTTAGGTCTACGCACCACGTAGTTAAGGATTTAATGTTAATCTCGTGGATTGATAATAAATCAATTGAATTGAGTACGTAACAGCAGTATATACATATAAAACATAGCACAATAGCACAAACAGATGTGATATATATTATATAAATAATGTGTCCACTGGACTGATGACGTAGTACGCGTACAATACGTTATGAGCAACTACCATTTTGATTCTGTGGTCGCTGGTGATGAGGAAATTGAAGAAAATCTGCTCGAGTTTGAGAAGCATATAATTTTAGTTTATAGTATTCATAATATATTATAGTGAACTAGTGGGCCTGTTGCTAGAAAACTAAACAAAGTTGTTCCATTCGGGGTCTGATTAAAAGAGCTTGTCTTGCCAGTCCAGTAGTTTGTGTTCTTAGTTTATAATGTTTTGTACTTTTAGCGAATTTCCCCTATAGGGAAGAAGCTATTACCGTAGTCGGCATAGTAAGACCTAGGCCCGGGACCATGATAACTTTTCGTTTTGAGGTCCCCAGACCCCCAAAACACCATTCGTTCGAAACTGTATATATATATACAGTTACTGTATATATATATATATATATATACAGAAACTGTATATATATATATATATATATATATATATAAGTAGGGGGCATTGGTTCCTTCAGAACCAGCATAGGCGCGGTGTGGACGCGTGGACGCGTGGACGTCCCCCCCCCATGACGTCATCCCCCCCATGACGTCATCCCCCCCCCGACCTTCCCCATAGCCAAGCTCGGACCCCCCCCCATGACCAGCAAAGGCGCGGTGAGGATGCAAGCCCCCCCCCCCCCGTTTGCAACATTTTTCATGATGAGGAAAAAACTTTTGAAAATTAATAACTAGCCTATTTACTCACCGATTCCCACGGGACTTTTTCCAGAATGTAGGCCTATCCCAGAGGAAGCGAATGACGTAAGAACCCCATAGATCCGCCATCAAACAAGGCCGCTATTAATTTTTAAACGCGTTTTCCTTATGGGATCTCAGCTGTTTACCGACCGATTTTGATGAAACTTCACCACATGCCGGGTGCCCTCCTAAGTAAACCATCCCTTAAAGAAAATTGAAAATCCGCCTATAAACGGGCCCGCTATTAATTTTTAAACGTGTTTTCCTTATGGGATCTCGGCTGTTTACCGACCGATTTTGACGAAATTTCACCACATGCCGGGCGGCGGCCTAAGTAAACCATCCCTTAAAGAAAATTGAGAATCCACCCTTAAACGGGCCCACTATTAATTTTTAAACGCGTTTTCCTCATAGGATCTTAGCTGTTTTCCAGACCCCTCACAATGGTTCAAAACCAGCAAAGGCGCGGTGAGGATGTGAGGAAGCCCCCCCCCCCCGTGAGCGGCTTCGCAGAGTCACGTGTCGAGGCGCGTGCTAGGGCCTACGTGACCACCCGGGGCTGTTTACTCATCAGCGGTTCCGAGAACTGTTTACCGCTTACATTCCACTGCGAACCTAACTTAAACCTGGTACCTGGCGTGAGGATGCGAGGAAGCCCCCCCCCCCCCGTCAGCGATAGACTACCTCTCACGTTTCTGGAAGCTTCTAGAAGGTTCGCTGAAGCGTGCAACCTGGGTATAAAACCGAGGCAGAGCCGCGCGCGCGACCTCAGTGTTGTTTGAGACGTCACCATGAACGGAAACGGAGTCAGTGCAGCTGAAGTGGACCAAACGATCCGCTCCTTCCTAGAGGAGCTGAACGCAATGAATGATGAGAACGCCAACGCACCGCCAGTACAGCAGGGATGTGTGTCAAAGAAGAAAAAGCTCGATGGGTGGACTGTAAAGAGGAAGGAAGTGCCTATCGATTCCCCGACACTGTGCTGGTCCGCTGGCGGATATCAGTACACTGTGAAGAACCCTACCAACAGCGGTAATGTACTGTTAAAGATGAACGTGTTCAAAGGAGGTCGCCCCACGTTCAGTTGTGGCTTGTACTTGGACGAGGAGCGAAACGATGAAATCTGCATATGCCTAGAGGACCTGCTATCCAGATTGCAAAACCTATGGCTGGCAAATAGCGAGACGGGAGAGTCAAGATACGACGGCATCACTAGAACCGCTACTCCTCTACCTACCTGGCGAAAGACCGATTGCGTCATCTCAGGGAAAACCAAGAGGAGCGTACACTCCAAGCGCGCTACCCAGTAAACGAGAGAGAGCGTGGAAACTTCCACTAAGCAGTTGATAACCGAGTCCCTTCAATATTAAAAAATAACGTAATAAAGCGAATGAGCGTGTTCCTCGAGATACATATCCAGCCTCACCACTCCTCCACTCCACCATTCCTCCACTCCTCCTCCACTCCTCCACTCCTCCTCCACTCCTCCTCCACTCCTCCTCCACTCATCCTCCACTCCTCCACTCCTCCTCCACTCCGCCAGTTGGTGTTTTCATCACTGCACCTCCTCCGCGGTTGCCTACAAAAGGCGACTCGGTAGCGAGAGCCGGTCATTCTGTATCCAGCCGCTGTGTCATGCTCAACACGGACCAGAAGATGGACCTCAGGACAGCCCTCAACAGCTGCAAGGCCGCGGGTTATACCCGCATCATAGACCTACAGGAGAACGTGGTGTATCCCATTCGCTCGTTTGAGCGAGTGGACACACCATACGGCGAGGCGGTGATGGCCACCTTGGAGGGTCTTGTCGGCGACGACCCGATCCGGATATACATGCCCCGGCGGTACCTTGCAGTCCTGGACGATAACACCATCACGCAGTATAACGTTGGCGTGAGGCCGAGGATGAGCCTTGTGAAGAGGAGCAGCTCTCCAGGCAGTAAAAGTCCTCTCCTAGAATTTGTATAAATAAATGGTATTCCTTATTCCCTTATTTCCTTCAATAAAAAAAAAAAAAAAAAATCAAATAAAAAAAAAAACGAGAAAAGAATTTAGTTTTAAGAGCCGAGGTGGCGGTGCATGGCAGTCAGTAGACGCCATGGACTTGAGGTGGAAACACCCGTTCACCGCCATCGTGGCCGGGCCTTCAGGCAGCGGCAAGTCGCACTTCGTGGCTCGCTTCATTGAGCACGCTGACCACATGTGCGATACGCGGTTCGCCCGTATCACTTGGCACTATGGCAGTGGTGGTGGCAAGAGCCGTGCGGACTCTGCCGTGCGCTACGTAGCCGGCCTGCCAGATCTGGACGACTATGACGGTAGCGAGCCCGCCCTAGTCATCGTAGATGACATGATGCGTGAGGCTGGCCCCGGCGTAGCGGACCTGTTCACCAAGGGCTCACACCACCGCAACCTGAGCGTGTTCTTCATCACGCAAAACCTTTTTCACCAGGGCAGGGGCCAGCGCGACATATCGCTGAACGCCCACTACATAGTGTGTTTCAAGAATCCCAGGGACCGCGCTCAGATCAAACACCTCGCCCGTCAAGTATACCCGGAGAACCTCAAATTTGTGGAGGAGGCTTACGCGGACGCTACGCGTGATCCGCACGCCTATCTACTCATAGACTTGAAACAGTCCACGCCCGAGGAGATGCGCGTACGTTCAGCCATTTTCCCAGACGACCCGGTGAACTACGTGTACCTGCCCAAGAAGAAGTGATAAATAGGCCGAGCGCGCGCCAGCGTCAGTCATCATGTCACACCGCGTGAAGAAGGACGCGGCGCTGCTGAGGGCCCTAATACACGCTACGCCCAAAGAACGCAAAGCCCTGTTAAAAGCGTGCGACAAGAGTCGCATCAAGTCATTGTGCGAGTGCGCGTATAACGTGCTACGCGGAAACGTACCGCTTTCTCCCTGCCTCAAACGCAAATTGAGCAAACACAAACAGGCGCTCAGACGGCTGGTGAAACGCGGCGAGGGTTGGACCAAGAAACGACACTACCTCATCCAACGGGGCGGAGGGATCTTCCTACCTCTGCTGTTGAACGCTGTTCTGCCCATTCTAGCGCAGAAGCTAATCGGACATGGAGTACGCTAGGAAAATGGTGGTTGTACCGCAGGAGCTCATCGAGAGATTGCGAGAAGGACCGGGACCAGGACCAAGAGGAGGAGGTAGCGCCAATAAGCCAGCCAGCCTAGATGCTGGAGATGCATCGCATATTGAGCGACAAGCGGCTGGACGATACGGAGAAATGGAAACAATATCAGCAGGTGTTACAGCGGTTCCTGCACTTTTCCGCGGCTAAACGTCAACCCATAGGTCTGTCAATCATCGAGGGTGAGGAGAGGGAGGAGGAAGCGACGGGAGGTCCGAGTCAGATGAAGCGCGAGTCTAGCGCCTCGGCGGAGGAGGACATTGTGGAATCGTTCTCAAAAATCTACAGGTCGGTGGCGCGCAACTTGTTGCGATTCATGACCCGTCAAGGCAGCCCCATCTCCTGGGACGCCAGTGGGGCGGTGTACGTGGACAAGGTGAAGATCCCCGATTCCAATATAGTGGACATCGCGCACAGCATAGTGAGAGCGCGAAGGGCGGACCGATTGCCTATCGGCTGGCATCAAGTGATGGCCGCCTTGAAGGACATGAACGTGCCCAAAGAATACGTGAGCAATCCCACGGCGTTGCGTTACTTAGGCGTGGGACTGGACTCGGCATCGAGCCCCTGGGGAGACACGACGACAGCCTCGTCGACACCCCTCTCACCGAGGTTGACGCCGATACTGGACCGCTTGAGACCGCGGCCCCCAGCGGCCAGGAGAAGGATAATAACCGAGGAACCCGACCGGGAATCGTCATTGGACAACTGGGAGCCGTTCACACCGTAATGGAGAAGTTGTACTACGACCCGAGCCAGCCCGGTTCCCTCGGTGGGGTGGTCGCCCTGGCCAGAGCCGCGCGCCTACCGAAACGTCGGGTAGCCGACTGGCTGCGCGCCCAGGACACCTACACGCTGCACAAGCCTGCGCGCAAGCGGTTTCCCCGCAACCGCTACGCCGTGTTCGGGCCCCGGGAGCTGTGGCAGGCGGACCTGAACGACATGCGCGGCCTGAGCCGGTACAACGACGGAGTCAACTACCTGCTGACTGTGATAGACGTATTCAGTAAGCGGCTGTTCGCGGTACCGCTGAAGAGGAAAAGCGGGCCCGAGGTGGCTGCTGCGTTCGAGAGGATATTCGTTGAGGCGACTCCTCGCTGCCTACAGACCGACAAGGGGACGGAGTTCACCGGGGCCGCGACCAAGCGAGTGTTCAAGAGTCACGGTGTAAACTACTTCACCACGCAGAACCCCGACGTGAAGGCGGCGGTGGTGGAGCGAGTCAACCGCACGCTCAAGACCCGCATGTGGCGCTACCTGACCTACAAGAACACGTATCGCTACGTGGACGTGTTGGACAGGCTTGTGGACGCCTACAACCGCAGCCCGCACAAGAGCCTGGGTGGCCTACGACCCGTGGACGCGGACAGCGGCGATGGTCAAACGGTGTACAAGGTGTGGCGTCACATGTATGGAAAGGCGATCCGGCGACACAAGCCCAGGTTCGAGCCGGGCGACACGGTGCGCATAGCCAAGGAGAAGGGCACGTTCGCCAAAGGTTATGAGACCAATTGGAGTAAGGAGCTGTTCGTGGTGGACCACGTATACGGGTCGCATCCTCTGCCATTGTACGTGTTGCGCGACCTGAACGGGACGCTGCTGGAAGGGCGCTTCTACGAGCACGAGATGCAAAAGGTAACGATGGCCCCGGACCGCCTGTACCAAATAGATAAAATACTGGACACTAAAGGGCGAGGCTCCAGTAAGCGCTACCTAGTCAAGTGGGCCGGTTACGGAGAGGACTTCAATTCGTGGGTACCTGCATCTGAAGTGCAACAGCTGCGATGACGAGGCACGACCAGTTTTACCTGACGTTGCCCAGTAACAGTTCAATGAATTACTATCCCAACAACATGGTGACAAACTGCACGACCCATCTACCCTCGACCGTTGATCTGTCAGACGGCGAGTGGGAGGTCGCTCTGGCGGAGGCGCACTACCCCTTCTCTTTTCTGACCGTCGGTGAGGGAACCTACATCAAACTAGTGCTGGGAATGAGGGACTCGAAAGGCGGGTTGGCTGTGGTGGACAAGTTGTTAATCAAAGTGGAGCCGGGCAATTACAGTAGTACCGAGGAACTCGTGCACGCAATCAACAACCACCCTCAAATGAAGAGTAACCTGTGCGCCTTCTCGTATGACGAGAGGTCCTCCAGGGTGGAATTGATGTCGACGTCTTCAGCCGTTCAGAGCCTCAAACTGAGCCCCAGTTTGGCGCTACAGTTTGGCTACGAGGTGGATACGGATATCGTCAAGCGTCACAGGTCCGTGAGGCCGGCTAACCTCTTCGCCGGTCTGCCATCACACATGTACGTGTATTGCGACCTGGTGGAACCCCAACTGGTGGGCGACGCTGTGGCGCCACTACTGAAGATCCTCAACATCGACATCAGGAATTACACGTACGGTGCCAACACGACAGTGTATATAATAGACCCGCACTACGTGCCGGTGATTAAAACCTCATTCGAGAGCGTGGAAATCGATTTAAGGGACAACCAAGGGCGACACTTGCCATTCCACTTCGGGACCACGTGCATGAAGCTTCATTTCAGGAAAGAGAGGCAGCGGCAATGAATCCGAGCGATCCCTATCTGGCGTATTACCGCCACCAGCAGGCGGGCCATGGCGTATCCTCCGTATTCAGAGGAGCCGCTTTCCAACGCGGACACGGCATCGGCAGTTTCCTAGGCGGGCTGATGCGTACAGTGGTCCCTTTGATCAGATCCGGCGCATCGGCGCTGGGCAAGGAGGCGCTGAGGTCCGGTGTGGGCTTCTTGGGCGACGTGGCGGCGGGCACAGCCGACCCCCGAGTCGCGGCCAACACCCGGCTCAGACAGTTTACCGGGTCGCTGAAACGCAGGGCCGATGAAAAACTGGATCGCGTGCTGAGCGGTGGTGGCGCCTATAAGAGGAGGCGTGTACAGCAGGTTACTCCTCAGTCTCTGGCGAAACTCCTCGGAGCGAGGAAGAAGAGCGCTGCGCCCAAGAGGAAGCCCGCAAAACGTGTCGCTAAGAAGAGGAGAAGCAAGAAGAGTGAGAGTACCGTGAAGGACATTTTTGGATAATGGCGTTTCTACATCAGAAGTCGTGCGAGTGTGTCAAGACCGAGTTGGACCTGTTCTCGCTACCGCCCACGCAGACCAGTATAGAGAGCGGTAAATGGGTGCAGTACAAGCCCATCTCCTCCCTGACAGACGACTCACCCGTTGAGTTCATAGTTCCGGGTCATGGGGACGAGTACACGGATCTGTCACAGACGCTACTGCATGTGAAGGCTACCATTAGAACGGCTAGTGGAGGCGCTGTAACGGGTGATCAAGCGATAAAAGAGGTGGGTCCGATTAACAACTGGCTGCACTCGCTGTTCAGTCAAGTGGACCTGTACCAGAACAACAAACTGGTGTCTCCTCAGAACAACACGTACGCCTATCGCGCCTACCTGGAGAACCTGTTGTCCTATGGCGGTGATGCCAAGACATCGCACCTCACCGCGGAGTTGTTCTACGAGGACTATGCCGGGTACATGGACAATACTGAGGAGGATAATGCCGGGCTCAAGAACCGGAGGGAGTTTGTCAAGGCCAGCCGGTACGCGGACATGGTCGGACATCTGCACGTTGACCTATGCAACCAGGAGAAGTTCATGTTAAACGGCGTGGAGATGCGCTTTCGCCTGATCAGGTCAAAGAACTCATTCTCCATCATGTCCAAAACCGTGACAGACTACAAAGTGGACATCGCCGAAGTCAACCTGTTTATGCGCCGCTGTAAGATCAACCCGAGCGTGCTGTTGGCTCACAGCAGGACGCTGGAGTCGGGCACAGCCAAATATCCCATTACGCGCGTGGAAGTCAAATCCTTCACACTACCCTCCGGTATCAGCAGCAAGACTCTGGACAGTGTGTTTCTGGGTCAACTGCCGAAACGCATTATAGTTGGCCTGGTCAGCAATCAGGCGTTCAACGGGGACTACAAGAAGAACCCGTTCAACTTCACCCACAGCCACGTGAACTTCTTCGCGCTGTACATAGATGGTGAGCAAGTACCATGTAAGCCGCTTCAACCGGATTACACGTTCGGTCATGAGTTGTGCGTACTCGCCTACCACACGCTGTACACTGGCACCGGCATCAATTTCTCAGACTGTGGTAACGAAGTCAGTCGCAACGAATACCCCTATGGATACTGCCTGATGGCGTTTGATCTGACGCCCGATATGGCGGCCTCTCAATCCAGCCACTGGAACCTGGTGCGCAACGGTAACCTGCGCATAGAGATTGGGTTCTCCGAAGCCTTGGCGGAGGCGTTCAACTGTATAGTGTATGCCGAGTTGGACAACGTCGTGGAGGTGGACCGTCATCGCAACGTCACAGTCGACTTTGGCGGGTAAACGAGTTGCCGCGCGCGCTCAAGGTCACCGTGGACCGTTAGGTGATGGCGGCGCGCGCACCCAAGGTTATCCCGCTAGGCGCGCTCCCGCCAGCGCTCAGTCGAGTTCAGTCAGCCGTACGGGATGGACGTACCGCCACCGATCTACATCGAGCCACCGCCAGCGCGCTGTCATCACGGAAGCGTGGTGATGGATATGCAGTGTTTTAAAGACAGTGATAATGACTTTCTACTGAAAGAGGTTTGCGTGGTGGACGTGACTACCGGCACTCTGCTCCTACATCACATCGCCCGCCCACCCTTCAGTAAGGACCTCCTGACTTCCGAGAAACAGCGCGAGAGCGTCTGGGTCACTCGCCACTGCCACGGCTTGGAGTGGGACCAGGGGGACATCGCGTACGTCGCCCTGCTGGACAAGCTGCGCTCCTGCCTCATCCACCGTCCCCTGGTATACGTCAAAGGATCGCAGAAGAGGGACTTTGTACAACGCCACCTCATAACCGAGCCCGCCGCCACCACCGCTCAGGACATGGAGGATCTGGGCTGCGGGTCGCTCAACGGTCCACCCACCTACCGGACCCTGCGCTGTCGCCACCATAAGAGCTCCCACAACCGTTGCGCCCTTCATAACTGCATAGTATTGCGGGACTGGCTCGTGGCTAACGACACACTGGACCCGTCCACCTCGAGCTGCCTGTGCTGCTTCCGCCCACGATGAATACCGTCCAGATCAGAGAATGCCTGGCGAGGATCCCCGGACTGAGGAACGTTGCGGTCTACGCCTCTGACCAACTACCGGACGTGCCGGTCAAGCCTCTCACCGCCATCGTGTCCAACACGGTAGCACACACCGAGGGAGGCGAACACTGGGTGGCGTTTTACTGCTCGGAAGAGGACAGACTCGAGTACCTGGACAGCTACGGAAGGCCGCCATACCAGGCCGACTTTCAAATGTTCCTGAGGCGCAATCCTCATCACCGCCACTACGTCTACAACAGGTATCGGCTCCAGGGCTACGATACTTCTGTTTGCGGCTACTACTGCCTCACTTACCTGTACTGCCGGGCTGTTCTCCGCACGTCACTCAGCGACTACGTCCAGCTCTTCGACCCTGCCGCTCCCGCCGCCAACGACGCTCTCGTCCGCAGACTCTTCCACTCCATATTCGCTTAAAACTAATTTGTAAGGTTTTTGTAGTATGTGTATGTAACCTTATTACTGTACAATACATGCCTCATAATGATAAAGCTTGTGTTTTCATTTCTCCTTTCTCCTTACTAAATTTAAAAAATTAGCAAAACTGAGGCAGCGGGGCTGGACCTCAGGTTTATATACCAGCGGCGCGTGTCACTGGCTGAGCCCCCGCCAAGCGGCAGTGAAGGTCGCCAAAGAGGGCGCGTCACGAGACCCCTCGGACATCAGCAAACCGCTGAGTAATTCGAGGGTCCAACCTCGAGCGTCAGCAAACCACTTAGCAACTCCTTCCTGGGCAACTCCTTCAGGGCCGTCCCCGACACGCGCCGCCAATCGCTCCCGGTTGGCGGGGGCTTTTTAAGCTGCACGGCTCGGGCCAAACGGTCCATAACGCCTTTCACTTTAGTTTTTCTGAGCCTACCGGCTTTTGAGTGAGCAAAGGGGAGGAAATAAACAACTCAGGTTCGTGCTGTACATAAAGCTATTATATTTTCTTACAAATACTATTTACAAATTTTTCTTAAAATTAATATTAAAACTAAACTGGGAATTCCTCTTCCTCGTCTTCATCCTGGGGCTGCCCCTCCTCCTCCTCACCATCCACCTCCATCCGTCGATCTCCTCTCCTGGCTGGTAGCGGCGGGACGTCTTTGTGTCCCCACGGCAGAGTGTGGATGCCGTCGGGGAGGACACACCGCTTGTCATCAGTCGGGCTGAGGCTCAGCTTGTCCACTTCCACGGTGTAGACCCGGTGTAAGTGGGACTGGAAGCGGACGTTGGTGGTGCGCTTTTGGACCCCCTCAAACAGGCACTCTCTGTAGTCGTCGGGGGTGAGGACGTTCTTGACAACGCCCTTCGCCACCCCCTTGGCCCGCTTGAGAGCCTTGCTGCCGCCTGTCGCTGCGTCCTCGATGTCCATAAAGTACAGCTTGGACCGCAGGCCGAGGTACTCGAATAAGGACAGGCCGTTACACTCGTCCTTAAACTTTCCAATGACCTTGGCGTTGACGGGGCTGTAGCAGGGGTGGGACCTCGGATAGCCGCTGGTGTCGAAGTCGTCCAGGTGTTCCTTCATCTCGGCGTAGACGTCCTGGGACACGATGTCAAAGACGTAGCTGTCCGTGTCCATGTAGTCCACGGTGAGGCGGTCACCGTAGCGCTCCTTCATCTTGCGCAGGAACTCGTACATGAGCCACTTGCTCAGCTCCAGGACTGTCATGCCTACGTAGACGGGCTTGTCCAACACGATGTTGACCTTGGACAGATGCACCAGGGCCACGTCCTCCGTGTAGTACGTCCGGTCCAGGAAGTTGGATCTGGCGACGTACTTGGAAAACCTCTCCGGGGTGCACACCAGCTTCACGTTGAGGCGCTTCCGTACATTCTCGATGGTCTTGCCAAAGACCGCGTTGTTCATGAGCTTGAAGAAGTCCTGTTCGAACTTGGTCTTGGCCTTCTTCCGCAGCTCCGTGTTCATCAGGATGTACGGTTCCAACCACCGCGACTGGCGAAACGAGATCGCCCGATGCACCGCGACCAGCTCCAATCCGTTTTGCAGCGCCTGCTGCAAGACCCTGTAGTGACAGATGTAGTGCGTCTTGTCGTCCAGGGTCGTCAACAGTTTGGGGAACTTCCCTGTTGGCGGACGCTTCGTCTCGCAGCAGTAGGGAAGGTCCTTGTGCAGGTCGTGTAGTCGCGCGGGGTAGTGGAGGTCCACCTCCAAGATGTAGCCTCGATCAGCCTCTGCGTCCAGCGCCGCAATGTCCAACGCCTGTATTTCTTCACGGCTGAGCCACTCGAAGTCTCCGGTCGGCAGACACTGGGACATGGCCCAGCCGTAGAGGTTGTTGGCGTCCAGGTACAGGAGGAAGCGCGTGGGCTCGTCCGGGCGGTAGTCCGGGCACCTGTCGTGGTTGGCCTTGGCGTAGCGGGTGATGGCCTGAGAGATGCCTCCCCGGATCCCCTGCTCCACGAACAGGTACATGTCAAAGTCCTGCAGCGTGTCCAGCTCCACACCGCAGGTCTTGAGCATTACGTCCCAGGCGTAGGACGGCAAGGTGTAATAGTGGGCAGGGTCCAGCCCGTACTCTGCCAACGAGGTGTCGCGGAACTGCTCAAAGACATCGGTGAGCAGGGCGATGTCACATCGCAGATACTTGTCCGCATAGTCCTTGAGGTTGTGACACTCGAAGGCTCCCCACACGTTGAGGGCGTGCTCGTACTCCTCGTCCTTGATGTCCTCCAGGGTCATGGAGTTCCTGAACGCCTCCCTGGTCCTGTACAACGTGTCGTAGGACGTAACGAAGTCGTAGGGGAACACGCCCTTCCTGCGCACCAGGTCGAACAGCCGGTCGTCGGGGAAGCGCTTCCTCGTCTCACGCATCCTGTCCGTGGGGAGTCCCGCCGCCAGGTTGGCCAGGCTCATGGACAGGAACCTGTAGGTGTCTAGGAAGCGCACCGCGAAACTGCTCTGTCGTTGGTTGTCCCCGGGCTGACCAAAGTGGAATCGCTTGGTAAAAGCGATGTACCGCTCCTCCGTGTGGGCCAACACGTCCACGTCGCCGAAGTCGATGGCCAGCTCGCGCACTACGAAGTGGGCGTCGTAGTTGGACAGGTTGTGGAAGTAGCAGTTGATGTGTCGCTGCTCCCGGTACCTGAGGTTGCACGAGCGGTGGGCGGCTCCTCGGAACTCGTAGGGTGGGGCGTGATTGTGGTCCCGCACCTTAACGTCCTGGTCCGTGAACTCCTTCCCGCAGAGGTAGCAGTGAGTCGCTGCCAGGTACTCGTCCATCTCCTGCCGGGTCAGAGAAGGGTGCAGAGCTCTCATGCTGAATAGGAACTCCCACAGCGCCAGCACGTCCATCTTCAACCTTTCCATGAAGACCTTGGACGCGTCAGCCCCGAAGTAGACGCGGGGCTCAAACTCCTCCAAGCCGAGCGAGTCCACGATCTGGTAGGCGAAGGCGTACGGGACGTGCAGTTGCAGGGGCCTCGTGCCGGACGGTGCTTCCGTAGGGTCAGCGGCGACGGGCTGCAGAGCACACTCAAAGTCGGCGTAGACGCAAAAGCGCTCGCGCCGAGTGTACTCGGGGTGAACGAAGCGGATCTGCTGCTTCTTCGACAAGTCCAGGCGAAGGGGAGCCTTGGCGGTGCAGTATCGCATGTGCTCCTCCAGACGCTCGGCACCGGACAGTTGCAGCTTGTTGGGCCGGTTGTCAAAGTAGGCGAAGCATCGCTTACACACGTGGATAGTGCCGCGGTGGGACGTTAGCTGAGGACGCACTAGCCTACTCATGTTTGCGATGTAGGCGTAGTGACTGTCCCCGCCGGTGGTCACGTACAGCAGGTCCCGGTGATCCTCCAACTCCCGCTTGCAGATCTTCAGCGGGAACACGCGGTCCTGGAACTTTGGCGATCCGTCGGGGCGTCTCCCCACCATAGCACGCTCGATCCCGTACACGTTGACGCTGATGGGGTTCCTCCTCTCAAAGACTTTGATGTCCTTCACGGCTACGGGGAAGCGTAGGCCGACCCAGTCGTAGCGTGCCATGACGTCCGGTGTGTACGATGTGGGCCTCTCCGGGTGTTGCGCGACGAACTTGGCTAGGATGGCATACGCGAAGCACATGTCATCGAGGTTGTGCACGTTGATAACGGCATGCGTGTCGCAGATGGTCCTGGGAAGCAGGATGAACCGGGCTCCGCGTTCTCCCAACGGGGTGTAGAGGTTGACGCGGATCTCCAGGTCCCGTATCCGGAGATAGCTCCACCCGCTGCCCACTAGCAGGCACTGCTCCTTCTCTTCCTCCAGCTTGTGGAAGGACGCTGACAGGAAGTCCTCCAAGTTGGACGCGGCGGTGAGAGGCACGTTCTTCGTCTTGAAGGCCCGCAGACAGGTGGCTCCGTGAACGTTGGCGAATTCACACTCCAGGAACATGTTGACCTTGGTGTTTGGGTGTCGGGTCCTGACGTCAGCCAACAGTTCCAGGACGCTGTCGAACAGCAGCACCAGCGCGTCCTCCACGGTCAAGAAGTCCTCCATGGGCCGGGACAGGCCGAAGGTCAGGAGGCGTCCGCGGAACCCTCGTTGAATGGTGCGGAACGTGGGTAGTCCGCCACCACCCACCATCCCATCAGGTGCCGTGCTTGGTCCGGGCTGGGGCTCGCGGCTGGGTCGAGGCTTGCGGCTGGGTCCAGGCTGGGGCTCGCGGCTGGGTCCAGGCTGGGGCTCGCGGCTGGGTCCAGGCTGGGGCTCGCGGCCGGGCTGAGGCTCGGGTGACAGGACGGGTAGGTGCGGCATCTCGTCCACAACGAGGTTCCTCACGATGGGGCAGTTGTGGGCCTCGTGCTGGTCCCGGTTGTAGCGCCGGGTGAAGCCTCGGTCGCAGTAGGCGCACGCGAACCTCATGCTGCGGTGGACGCTCTCCATGTGCCGCTGGAGGTACGCGGCCCTGCGGAAAAGGGCGCCGCACTCGGGACAGCGGACCCCGTTGGCGTGCACCAGCTGCACGTGGCGCCGGAGCAGGTCCTCGCGGTCGAATCGCCGCCCGCACGCGTCGCACTCGGGCCGTGGGTCTCTGACAGGTGGCGTTGCGGAGGAGGAGGTCGAAGCTGACGGGATCGCACCGTGGACCGCTTCCATGTGGTGGTGAAGATCCTCGGGGCTCGCCAGGGCGACGGAGCACAACGGGCACGGACGGCCTGTGAACAGGAAAAACAAGTCCTATTAGTTACCTCAATATACATGAAGGTGAGGAACTGGCGACCTCTTCCTCATCTCGTTCGTCAGTTTGAGCCCAATATATACAAGGGTGAGGAATTGCACAGAGGCCTAGTGACCTCTTCCTCATCTCAATCGCCAGTTTGAGCCCAGTAATACAAGGTGAGGAACTGAACAGAGGCTGACAGCCCCTTGTTTACTACTTAAATCTGTTTACTCGGCTAAAGCCGTTTACTCTCTCGAAAACAAGTCATTAGTACTGGTTTCTTGTTTAATGTAAAAACCGTGCCTAACGCTTGATCGTGAGGAACTGCATAGAGGACTGGCGACCTCTTCCTCATCTCAATCGCCAGTTTGAGCCCAGTAATACAAGGGTGAGGAATTGCATAGAGGCCTGACGACCTCTTCCTCATCTCGAACGCCAGTTTGAGCCCAGTAATACAAGGGTGAGGAACTGAACAGAGGCTGGCAGCCCCTTGTTTACTACTTGAATCTGTTTACTCAGCTAAAGCCGTTTACTCTCTCTCGAAAACAAGTCATTAGTACTGACGGTTTCTTGTTTAATGTAAAAACCGTACCTGGCGCTTGGTCGTGAGGAGTGGGAGGATGAACTGCTGTGAGGTGGCGTCGCAGGCTGTCGCTTCGCCCGAAGCGTCTCCCGCAGACGTTGCAGTCGAAATGGCGGTCCCTGTGAGCAGCTGCCATGTGACGAGCCAGGTTTCCAGCGAAGACGCGACCGCAGACCTCACACATACGAGGAACAGCCATCTACAACATCGGGTATCTGTAGCAGTACCCTTCTAATAGTAGACAGAAATAAATTACAAGAATGGCTCCTATGACATTCCTAACACTGTTACACGTCTTTATCTTTGTTTCAGTCGCACATGACGATTTTACTCTCGTCTATAATTCTACTAGCCACTTGAAATTTCGATTTAAAAGCAAAACCAAATTTTATTTTGCACTGGGATATGTAAAATATTAAATATTAATTTTAGCTAATTGGGATTTAGATCATTGGCAAATCGGCTGATGAAAAGATATATTAAATGTTACTTACATTTTAAGATATTCAAAGAGAAAACTCCACACAGTCGCACAAGCACAGGTTGTAAAGTGTATCTCGGAGACGGCAATACTTCGTCCGCGCAGTAAGAGCTCCAAAGACAAACTGGCGAAACCCTCGAGGACTCGCTTATAAATAACACTCTGGTCGGGAGGAGGCCTCATGCGGCGCGCACTTGCCGGAGGAGTGAGGGAAAGTCGCTAATGAGTAAACAACCCCGGGCGGTCACGTAGGCCCTAGCACGCGCCTTGACACGTGACTCCGCGGAGTCGCTCACGGGGGGGGGGGGGGCTTGCATCCTCACCGCGCCTTTGCTGGTTTTGAACCATTGTGAGGGGTCTGGAAAACAGCTAAGATCCTATGAGGAAAACGCGTTTAAAAATTAATAGTGGGCCCGTTTAAGGGTGGATTCTCAATTTTCTTTAAGGGATGGTTTACTTAGGCCGCCGCCCGGCATGTGGTGAAATTTCGTCAAAATCGGTCGGTAAACAGCCGAGATCCCATAAGGAAAACACGTTTAAAAATTAATAGCGGGCCCGTTTATAGGCGGATTTTCAATTTTCTTTAAGGGATGGTTTACTTAGGAGGGCACCCGGCATGTGGTGAAGTTTCATCAAAATCGGTCGGTAAACAGCTGAGATCCCATAAGGAAAACGCGTTTAAAAATTAATAGCGGCCTTGTTTGATGGCGGATCTATGGGGTTCTTACGTCATTCGCTTCCTCTGGGATAGGCCTACATTCTGGAAAAAGTCCCGTGGGAATCGGTGAGTAAATAGGCTAGTTATTAATTTTCAAAAGTTTTTTCCTCATCATGAAAAATGTTGCAAACGGGGGGGGGGCGGCTTGCATCCTCACCGCGCCTTTGCTGGTCATGGGGGGGGATGACGTCATGGGGGGGGTCCGAGCTTGGCTATGGGGAAGGTCGGGGGGGGGGATGACGTCATGGGGGGGGGACGTCCACGCGTCCACGCGTCCACACCGCGCCTATGCTGGTTCTGAAGGAACCAATGCCCCCAATGCCTTTATATATATATATGTGTGTCCGTGAGCACGATAACTCTCGTAAAAATTATCCGATTTTGATGAAATTTGGTATAAACGTGTAAAGCAACATTTATGACTATAAGTTCGAAAACCAGCCAGATTGCTCTATCCGAAGGAGTATTTTTGGGGGGTTTTGTACCCCAAAAATGGGTTTTTCGGATTTTTAAATATAATTTTGGAAATAGTCAAATTTTAGTTTTTCCAATTGGATTCAGCTTAAAAAAACACACAATTTGGTATTTTGACCATTTCTCTACGACAATTGGTTACCGAGATATTGAAAGTGCTAAACACAGTACGTTGTCTAATGTTATTCTTATGGGGGAAAATAACAATTTTATATCTCGCTTATTTATGAACGTATACTGACGAAACTTGGTATACGGCTTCATCTGGTTGTGGACCATTGCTATTTCTTCAAAAAAAAAAAAACATTTTTTACCAAAGGCTCCCGTAGCAGCAAACCTGCGTACTCAGCCCCATGTTATTCTTATGGAGAATAAGAAACGTGTTATCTCCCTTCATTATGAAAATAAATTAATGAATTTTGGTATGTGGCTTTACCTACATGAGTTATATTGATATTTGTATAAAACCCCATTTTTTTTGTTCCTTGCTTCAGCAAACCTGCATACTCAGCCGCCATGTTATTCTTATGGAGAATAATTAAAATGTCATAAATCGTTTATGAATGTGAATGTGAAATTGATGCAACTTGATATGTGGCTTTATGTGGTATTAAGATACATATATATGCATTGGAAATTCGCTGAGTACGCAGGTTTGCTGCTACGGGGGTATTTTTTCTTTTTTTAATCTGTAAAATTACAATTAATTTTTACGCTCGCCCGCATAATATATAACAAAGATTGGGTTTTTATTTCAGTAGTTTTTTTTAATATTCAGCTAACAATATAATATTCTCTTCTGTTATCATGTGTTTCACTATAAACAGCAGTTTTAGTATGCAAATCAATACAAGTTATTATTCTCCATGTTAATGTTATGGTAAAAAAACTAACTTGAAGTGTTACCATTGCCCTTGAGAATAGAAATATAACAAATTAAAAATATTATTGAATAACTACGAACTGAGACAAATTTTTTGACACTTTAAACCATTGACTATAAATCCTGAAGTAGACTTCTCATTGCCATTGTAAAATGTGTCCCTAGTTTTGTGTATGCCAGGATTGGAAGAGGTCGTAGTTTACAATAATCACCAACAGAGTATACTGCTGTCAACTATTACTTATCCTCTCAAGGAGGGGATAATACAACAGTTGGTGTGTCAGGAAGCAAACATAAGTTTCAGGGGTGGAGATATTTTAAAAGTTAACGCAAATAACTAAAATAAAAAGTTGACAGCAGCACAATCTGTCGGTGACCCAATCAAACTACTTCAATTGTAAATTCTAGCTTACACTAAAAGTGGGACAGCTGGGCCATATGGATGGGATGTCTCCTTCGGTATTTATAGTCAATGCTTTAAACATTAAAATTGGTCAATATATAAGGGAAGAGTTGCGTGGAAAAAACTGCTTCTCGTATTATATATAAGGATATATATAAAGATATTTGTAACATTTTGTAATTATATTTAATATTTTTGAAATTTATCTATAGATTAGCTACTTGTATTGATTTTTACATTCTCCCCTTATACATAGTATATGGAGAAAGTATTGTTTTCGTAAAAATTTTCGAATTTGAGTTGTTAGTGGAAATATTCGTTTTGGTGCTCCCTGAACCCAAAAAAGTGGTTTTTACGTGATGTCTCTGTGTGTGTGTGTGTGTGTGTGTGTGTGTGTGTGTGTGTGTGTGTGTGTGTGTGTGTGTGTGTGTGTGTGTGTGTGTGTGTGTGTGTGTGTGTGTGTGTAGGTGTGTGTGTCTGTGTGGATGTGTACAGAGCTAGAGCCTTAACCAATGGGCCAATTTTTATGAAATTTGGCATGTAGGAGCTAATCCACCATACCTCCAGGCATTATTTCATTTTTTTGAATTTTTGATTTTTAAGGGTAATTATCCCCCAAAAACCGCCAAAAAACATGAAAAATCCAAATTTCTCAAAAACGGCTCTAACGATTTTGATTAAACTTTAGTCGTTTGTAGAACTTTAGTTTTCCAACAAAATGGCACCACCCACATCCCTGTAAAAATTCGAGTTCAGAAATTACAGGACTTAAAACAACAAAAATTCAGTTTTATAGATTTTTCATAAAAATACATAAATATAAAAAAATATTACTATTCACCATTAAAAAGAGCTCAAAAAACTAAATAATTTAGTATTTTGAATTACTATTCTACGATTGCTGGTTTCGGAGAAAATTGAAATTTTCATTTTGCGGTAAACGCAGTACGTTGTCCAATGTTATTCTTATGGGGAATAAAAAAATTACTATTTCTCTCTTATTTACTGATCAATTTCGTTCAAACTTGATATGCTTGTCAATTTAGCATTGACTAATAGAGGAGATTCGAAATATGTTGCCCTTAATAGCCCTGGGGGGAAATAGGGGGCATTTCCCCTCTTAAAACAACGAGTGTAGCAATGGATTCTGTAGTGCCTCCAAAGCAGGGATTTGGGTGGATGTTTTTTTTAAAACAAATTGTTTACAAGATTTTCTGTACATTCGACCCTGCTTTGTATTCTATATTTAGTAAATAAAAAGTAATTTATTCATTAAAGTTGGGCCAAAAGGGAGAAAGTATGTGTCAGTTTCCTGATACCGTTTATTCTGCTGGAGTTACTAAATCTAATATATCATAACAGAATAAAAATATAACATGATGCCTTACAGCGTATGATTTGCAAATTTGGCTGTGTTGAACATTACAGAATATAGCAGTTAGTAGCATCAAGCTTTGCTAAACATGCTTCCAATTGCATCATAGCAAGTTGGTGAAAACATGGACGAACCTGAATATGTTTAATACTGGATAATCCGGCAACAACATCGATCTTCTAACAAGTTATTAATCGTTTCCAAAATAAAACCAGTCAGACATGGAGGCGTTGACGCAGTGTTATCACAAGTGGTTCACCGTGGCGTCTCTCTGGGTTTGTTTGTCCCGATAAATCAGTTTAGGGTCAAAAGCGTCGCGGCGACAATGCGACATGAACGGGGTCGGGTAGCTAATACCTCATCCGGCGAGAGATGAATTAAAAACATAACACTCCTTCCTTCCGGCCATCAGTCTTGCTCTCGTTGGACTATTCGTGTAGCCGGTACTAATTATACACACGTTAAATGGTGTATAGAGTAAGAGACGGGGGGAGATTTGATTTAGTGTATATCAGAGTACTACTAAGTATTCGACGTAGCTGAACATTCAGAACCATCTTTGAAAATTTGAATTCAAGTGGAAACCTCTACGTGGTACAAATCAATACCCCCGTCGCAGCAAACCTGCGTACTCAGCGAATTTCCAATGCATATATAGTGGTATCACTACTACCTAGAGCTACTTACCAAGTTTCACAAAAATCAATTTATACATAAGTGATATATAGCATTTTATTTATTCTCCATAAGAATAACATTAGAGCTGAGTACGCAGGTTTGCTGCAACGAGGAAGATAAACGATGTGTATTTTTGCAATTATCAATATAACTCAACCAGGTGGAGCTACATACCAAGTTTTATTAATTTAGGTTCATAACTAAGGGAAATATAAAACTTGTCTTAATTCTCCATTTGAATAATATGGGGGCCAAGTATGCAGGTTTGCTGCAACGGGGATAATCAACAAAAAATCCATTTAGTGTGAAAATATCAATATACCAGTACTACGTGAAGCCACATACCAAGTTTCATCAATATACATTCATAAATAATCGAGATATAACATTTTATTTATTCTCCATAAGGATAACATTGGACAACGTACTGTGTTTTACACTTTGTATATCTCTGCAACGGTGGGACCTAGAACGACACTTAAAAGACCAAAATGATTGTTTTGTAGAGCTGAACTGATTGGTATCAGCAAATGTCAAGTTTTCAGTAAAATTATCTGAGGAAAATCCAAAAACCTTTTTCCCATAAGATTAACATGGACAATTTTATGGACGCGTTTGTTGGCTTTTCTCTACAACCACTAAACCTAGGTTAATGATTCAAAATACTAAATTATTTGTTTTTTTAAGCTCTATAAAATGGCTATAACCAAAATTGAGTGTTTTTAAAATTTTAGGGGGAAATTCAAAAAAATGATTTTTGGAAAATTTAAAACCCCCTTCCCATAGTTCGATCAACCTGGTTTTCGAACTTAAAGTCATAAATGTTAATCTACACATTTGTGCCAAATATATATATATATATATATATTTATATATATACATATATATATAAATTTGAACGAATAGTGTTTTTGGCATCTGGGAACCTCAAAACAAAAAGTTATCATGGTCTCGGGCTTAAGTCTACCATGCCACCTACGGCAATAGCTTCTTCCCTGTAGGGGAAATTCGCTAAAAGTGGTAAACACTCGCGTCCTATAATAAACAACTGTGTTATGCGTTTTACCATTACGTTTTACGTCAATGGTGTTACTATTAAAAATCTTACTGAATGTGAAAATCCAGTATTTTGATCAATGTAACGAGTTAGTCATTTGTGTTCGGAATTCTAAATACTTTCAATGACATTTTACCGTAACCAATTTAGTTTTAATGGAACAGAATGATGTTCATATTATGAATACGGAATTATGTAAATCTGATGAACGGTAACCTCAAGACCTCAAGAGAATGTCTCAATTAGGTGTAGATAGAAATTTTAAACTCTTGATAATTGTATGTAATATTAAACATTTCACTTATTACAAATATGCATTTTCTGGCGGTCGATCAGTTGTTTAAACCACTTGTTTGTAAATTATAAGTTAATGAGATACGCCGCTCTACTGGCCAACAGTGTCCACCCTCACCGTCAATTTATAATTCAATATCGCCGGCCGCCGCCCCTGTCAACAGTTTGGTGGAGGGCGTGGGCCCCATCGGCCACCCTCTTTAATTGCTTTGCACGTCCAAGCATAAGCACCAAGCTAACGGGTGATAGCGAATCTTCAATTAAAAACAATTTAACACCCAAGGCAATATGCTGAAGTAACTAATTTATAAGTTCAACGTCCATTTTTAAAGTACTTGCTTTTCGTTTGTATGACTTAATATTATGGAAATAGCGCGGAATTGGTCACCACCTGCCACCTGTAATGAGTAAAATATATAAAACTAACATTTAGCTAATATTATTTTGTAGTTAAAAATATATTTAACGTAAAACAATTCCAGTAAATTTGGAGAAGGTAGTAAGTCACCCACATTTGGAAAGGTCTAGGTGAATAACCCCAAAGTTAAATACTATCTTCCGATTAAATCTTTAACACGGGCATAAATACAGGGTCAAACTGAAACGCATTTTAAACTATATTTTGATGAGCCAGACTAATTCGTTTGGGTTTGAAATCAAATTGCATTGGGCTCAGCTAGTTTGAGTTATAGTAAATTATAATGGGGGCGCGCCATTCGGTCGGTATGGCGTTCGGTCGGCAGTACACCCCAGCAGGCGCGGCGCCAAAACGGTTGGACCAATCAGAGCGGCCTCGCTACAGGCACCTTGCGATCGAGGAGTCATCATTCATTTGGTTACAGCGCTGAGCATCAGGTGTACCAATATAGTTAAACTTAAATATGACAGAATCATCATCTTCGGATTATATATGTAAATAAGCTTTCTTGCAAAAGGGTGAAGGTATATTTAATTAGAATAATTTGATCATACATTACAGTGCGTTGTACAAGTAAAAAACCCATATGACTAATGTTAATTTTACCATTGGCCTTATGGACAGCCTGGTTTTTCACTCGTGAAACGCGCTGTACATGTATTAAAGTAGCACAATTAAATTTATCGCCCAACTCTATAATATAATACCATACTTAAATTAATTTTTGTTAATACTGTCAAGTGTCAACGATATGTTTACAAAATTATAAATTTACTTTTAATGCGATTTCAATTGAAACTTTTTCACAACTTTTACTATCACTAATTTCGTTTATTTTAGACGTGTACCCTTTTTATTTTCCATGAGGTATTTCAATCTGAAAAGTTGGCAGTCATACTGTCAGCTGTGTTTTTGCACCCTGCCAGTTTAGATAAAATATAAATGAACTTGACAGTTGCCAATGACGATTCACGTGTATTGTGTGTGATTGCATTGGCTAGCAAGGTTTTACTCATTAAGGAACAGGCCGAACGCCATGCCGACCCAATGAGGTCGCGATAATTTTTTTAATGATTATGCAAATTTAAGAAAATTAATATTTTATTTAGTACAGTCTGCGTGTAAATCGGTTCTCTAAGACTCTCAGATGAACTGTTCAAGGAACTTTTAAAATGGGAAATTTTACATGTTAAACGTAATAAAATAATTGTAATAGTTTTTTATGGCCGCATTAGTACAACAATTTGGTAAAAACCGCGTGTAAATCAGTTCAATGGATGTCTCAGACGAACTGTCCAAAGAATTGTTGTTTATGTTGAATAAAAACGAGTTCGCACGCAGCACGCTGACGTAAGGGAAGTGAATTTCCACATAAAAAACTATAAAAACTCAAAATCAGTTTAAAACATACAATTATTCCAATTTTTATTCAAATCTGAAAATATTGATTTTTTGGCTGTTTTGATGCTCCTGGTTCTATTTAACTGCAATGATGAAATACAATTTTGCGCATTATAAGGTTAGGATAAGGTCCAGTCAGGCTTTAAAGTAGGCGTGAGGTTGTTGGGGATGATAAAAGTACACCAACAAATGAATAACATGCTTTTCTGAAGTAAAACCCCCATAAGACAACGTACTGTGTTTGGTCAATACACATTTTCTTTAATAACTCGGTAAATATATATGCTAGAATGACGAGAGAGGACTTAAAAGTTTCGCTACACTAATTCCCACCGTTTTTCATTCGTTAATTTTACATCCGGGGCTTTTCTGACCCTTTTTGGGTCCAAAAACCCAAATTTCTAAATTTAAAATCCCCAAAAAAGGGGTTAGAGTTTTCCGATTGTTTTTCTCAACGAACTTGTCCAGCTGATTACAAAAAGGAATGTCCCTACCAAATTTGAAGTAAATCGGACAAAAAATGCGACCGCTAGAGTGCATACACACACACACACATATATATATATATATATATATATATATATATATACATATATATATACATATATATATATAAGTTTGAACGAACCCCCAAAACGTGTTCAGGGGGTCACATTAGGAACTTCTATGGTGGTCCCGGGCTTAAGTTTCACCGTGCGGGTCATGCTAATAGTTCACTTTCCATAGGAAATTCACTAATAAGTATGAAACTACAGTAACAATATATGCCACACACAGAGAGAACTCTACCACCAGTCCCAGAGTCCCCTTGATATAGGCATCCCTCTCGCGTGATAACAACCATGCCCTTACGCTTTGCATTGCTCATTAGACTGCAAACGGAGCAGTTATTATAAGCCATAAACCCACCTATTTTATAGCCATGCATGCAAATATTTAATGCTCTATTCGCGTTGCAAAGACCTGGTTATTTTAGTACCAATAAATTTCAACGTGTAATCGGTGTTTTCAAATTTTATGTGAGATTTTTGTTATCACTTTTATGTAAAAGTAGCACAATCACTAAAGAAAAAAAATCATCTGAACCAATATTTACAGATATCCATTTTCTATGGTGTTTCTTTTGTGTTTTTCTGTTTATAAAATATGCATATTGCTATCACATTTTTTAGTATGACAGAGTAAAAATGGAGCTGGTTTATGATAATTTAGATTATTTAACATCATCAAACAACATTTGGAAAAATGTAGCGAAAATCTTGTTGCATTTACAAATATTATGTTATTTAAAATTAATTTTTACCGTACTTACGTCCGTCATTTCTTATAATATGCGGTGAACATAACAATATATTGTGAAATAATTATATACGTATATTTAATTTTCTGAAAAGAAACAAACTAAATGTTTTGGCCGATTCTTTGCTACGGAGGAAGTGGAAATTACACTCTTAAAAGCTCATTGTTTGCAACGAGATAATGGATTTAAATTAAACTTTGCTGGCAAGTATTATATCTCTAGTTTTGTGCTTGGGTTACAATATATTCTGTATTTTCGTCATTTGCACTGATCGACATAGAACGAACGAATCGGCCCTCCTTTGACAGGACAAAAGAAAATATAAAGGAGAAAAGCTTTAAATTAGCATCCAGTGTTAAACGGACAGATCCTGGCTACATGAGTTCATTATGAGAAGGCTTTAATGGGAGAAAGTGTGTGTCCGTTTTCTGATACCGTTTATTTATAACGTAGAGTCAAAAATAAAATCTATAGCAGTTTTCCTGCTGTTATGACTTGACATTACAACAGTAAATTAGTTCTTCATTTTTCAGAGGCGGCTGGTTGAATGTTAAATTAACGTTTTACGGCCGAAACCGTCCCAACGGCAAATCCTTACTGCAGGTAAGAGCAATGTCCTTTGCTGTTTATTACTTCGATGATGGAATTAATTTAAAACTAATAGTTTATTTTTTTTTATTAATGATTGGTACGTAAAGGACAGTACTCTCTAGCTTGAAATACTATAGTATATTGTTCCTTTTACGTATAACGATCTTTGAACAATAATGTTATTCAAATACTTATAACTAATTTATTCAGAATCCAAATATTTTCATCACATAAAAAAATAATTTGAAAATAATAAAGTTAGTGATTTAAACTCCAGTAGCAATTTTTGGGCTGCTCAATTCAGCGTTTCTTAGTAATATGTTTAATGAAGTACAAAATGTTATGGGTGCAAAACTCACTACTAGGGTTTCGTCTAGTAGTGTATTATAAGCAAACTTCTAAAAATTGCACGACTAGAGGTGACTAATAAATCATAACAAATCAAAACTTGTGAGAAACTTCACCTTTATAAAGATTTAATGTTTATTCTAAAATATTCTATACTGTACAATCAATGAACGTTATAGAAAACTAATCCCCTTAGGCAAAATTGGTTATTATTATAGGATATTTCACAGTTCAAACAAGACGTTTGGCATCTGCCTCTAGGCTTGAGACATCGCAGACAACAACCGCTCTCTGACTAGCCTAGTACCAGTACCGCACTTGTATAAACACGCTGCCGTCCGTGACATACGTTTGTCTTGTGCAATGTTTTCTAATAAGAAAAGTTAGAAGCACTATTTTTAGTATTATTAAACTTGTTGTTTTAAGATGAATAAAACATCAGCAATAAATACTAACGATTTAAGTATACTGTTATACCTAAAATAATACACAAACGTTCACCGTTAATCATTAGGGGGTCGAATTAATGTTACGAAGTCATAACAAGGCTGTAATCAGTTCCTTATAACATGAGTTACATCTTCTAAAAAAGTCGTTACAAGTTCTGTACACTTAGTTTTATCAATAATTCAAAAACGTGGGTTTAGAGATTCGGTAATTCCACAAGATCTTTCATTGGAAGCCTGTGCTTTTGTACGCAGCGGTGTTTATCAGACAACAAAATAAATAGGTAGAAATAAAATAATTATCACAAAATCATATACAGTTTTACAAAAATCAGTAAATAAATAATGTAATTTAAAATAAAGTGTATACGTGGAACTTTACAATTGTTTCGTGCTTGAAAAGAAACGCCATTAGTGTTTCCATTTACTCGGGCACAGTTAGTGCTGTCGATACTCCACGACACAAATTACAAAATCGATAAGGCATTGTAATGAACAAAGTGAACAGTGTAAAGCGAGTTTAGCTTCTATACAGTTCTTTCACATTGATATTGACATCGAAAAACTTAGAACAAATAAACTCCTCGGCGTATTAATTTTAAATAGAGGGTTGTCTAGTAATACTATTTAGATCCATAATATTTTGAGGTAACGCGAATCACACGCAGAGAACAATGTTAACATGTAGTTAATGTAATATTGTGGAACTGCTTTATAACAAAATCCGAATGCGTTTTTAGTGAATTTCCTTTGGAAAGTGAACTATTAGCATGACCCGCACGGTGAAACTTAAGCCCAAGACCACCATAGAAGTTCCTAACGTGACCCCCTGAACACATTTGGGGGGGGGGGGGTCGTTCAAAATTGTATACATATATATATGTATATATATATGTATATATATATATATATGTATATATATATATATATGTGTATATATATATATATATATATATATATATATATATATGTGTGTGTGTGTGTTTGCACTCTAGCGGTTGCATTTTTTTCCGATTTACTTCAAATTTGGTAGGGACGTTCCTTTCTATAATCAGTTAGACAAGTTCGTTGGGCAAAACTATCGGAAAACTCTAAACCCCTTTTTTGGGGATTAATTTTTAAAATTTAGAGTTTTTGGACCCAAAAAGGGTCAGAAAAGCCCCGGATGTAAAATTAATGCATGTAAAAATGGCAATTAGAGAGGCGAAAGTTTTAAGCCCTCTCTCGTCATTCTAGCATACATATTTACCGAGTTGTTAAAGAAAATGTGTTAAGACTAAACACAGTACGTTGTCTTATGGGGGTTTTACACTAGAAAAGCCTGTTATTCCTTTGCTGGAGTACTTTTATCATCCCCAGCAACTCATGCCTAATTTTAAGCCTGTCTGGGCCTTCTCCTAACATTATAATGCGCAAAATTGTACTCCCAGCTTTTCAGGTAAATGAAACCAGGACCATCAGAACAGCCATGTTTTCAGATTTTGATAAAAATTGGAATAAATGTATGTTTTTACACTGATTTGGAGTTTTAACAGTTTTTAAGTGGAAATTCACTTCCATCACGTCAGCGTGCTGCGTGCGAACTCGTTTTATTTTGAACTAATCACATTCAACCGGCGACAAAACTCAAGTGAGTTTTACATAAACTCTCTTAGCGTAGTTCCATATACTTCAATAAATATTAGTGTTCGACCTTATTAGTGAATTTCCTTTGGAAAGTGAACTATTAGCATGACCTGCACGGTGAAACTTATGCCCGGGACCACCATAGAAGTTCCTAACGTGACCCCCTGAACACGTTTTGGGGGGTCGTTCAAAATTTTATATATATATATGTATATATATATATATATATATATATATATATATATATATATATATATATATATATGTGTGTGTTTGCACTCTAGCGGTCGCATTTTTTATCCAATTTACTTCAAATTTGGTAAGGACGTTCCTTTCTGTAATCAGTTGGACAAGTTCGTTGGGCAAAACAATCGGAAAACTCTAAACCCCTTTTTTAGGGATTAATCTTTCAAATTTCGAGTTTTTGGGCCCACAAAGGGTCATAAAAGCCCCTGATGCAAAATAAATGCATGTAAAAAGATGGGAATTAGTGAGGCGAAAGGTTTAAGCCCTCTCTCGTCATTCTAGCATAAATATTTACCGAGTTATTAAAGAAAATGTGTATCGACTTAACACAGTACGTTGTTTTATGGGGGTTTTAAACTAGAAAAGCCTGTTATTCCTTTGTTAGAGTACTTTTATCATCCCCAGCAACCTCACGCCTACTTTCAAGCCTGTCTAGACCTTCTCCTAACCTTATAATGCGCAAAATTGTATTCCCAGCTTTGCAAGTAAATGAAACCAGGTGTATCAGAACAGCCAAAAAATCAATATTTTTCAGATTTCAATAAAAATTGGAAAAATGTATGTTTTTACAATGATTTCGAGTTTTAAAAGTTGTTATGTGGAAATTCACTTCCCTCACGTCAGCGTGCTGCGTGCGAACTCGTTTTATTTTGAACTAATCACATTCAACCGGCGACAAAACTCAAGTGAGTTTTACATAAACTCTCTTAGCGTAGTTCCATATACTTCAATAAATACTAGTGTTCGACCTTATTTAGGATTACATGAGACTGTTGAGTAAAATAAGGGTACATATTTGTGGAAAATAATATCAGGTTAGATAAACTACTTTATGTTTTCAATCAATAACCAAACCCCAAACCCACAGAGGACATTAGTCCACTGCACCGACTTCAGTAGCTGGAGGCTAACTCAAAGCTATTATTTAAATGAAGCTTGACCAAGTTGTAATTTAATAAATCTGTTTGGCCCAGGGCGGCGCTGGCGCTGGTGAGGCACTCTTGTCAATTACCACTGATTGATTTATGACGAAAGAAGAACGCGCTTTAATTTATGGTATTTGGATAAGTTTGTACTTAATAGCAATCTATTATTAGCAATTTAATTTTTGTTTTGTTTGGAATAAATCTAGTGCTGATGATTTTTGAATGTAGTTTGAACATCTAATAAGGTGAAATAAATAATTAGTTATAATATTAAATGTTTCATGACTTTTTTCTTAGGTCATTTATGGTTTTAAAATTTATTTGGTTTCGGTCTGTCAAAGAGAGAATATTAAAATGAATTACGTGAAATTCTACTTCATAAGATATTTAATTAAGTTTAAGGCAAAAGATTGAAGTGGCAAAGGTTAAACAGGTTGGAATAAATGTAAGTATTTTTATTATGAAACTTTGCTTAACACTTACGCATTACATTTTTAAGATCATTTAGTTACTTGAAGATACAAAAAGAAAAATCATAAGGTATTAGAGTAATATGTAAAGCGTAACGTTTGTGTATTCACACAAAAGTGAGAGGTAGCTTCTGTTGTTGCGTGTAGAGAGGCCGTTGAGTAGAGCTGGACACAAAGTATGTCGTTGCACTACTGTGCACATTCTGTTGGTGTCTGCTTCTAAGCGTAACGTTTGTGTATTCCCACAAAAGTGAGAGGTAGCTTCTGTTGTTGCACCAAACAGGCGTGTAGAGAGGCCGTTGAGTAGAGCTGGACACAAAGTATGTCGTTGCACTACTGTGCACATTCTGTTGGTGTCTGCTTCTAAGCATAACGTTTGTGTATTCACACAAAAGTGAGACACAGAAGTAGCTTCTGTTGTTGCACCAAACAGGCGTGTAGAGAGGCCGTTGAGTAGAGCTGGACACAAAGTCTGTCGTTGCACTACTGTGCACATTCTGTTGGTGTCCGCTTCTAAGCATAACGTTTGTGTATTCACACAAAAGTGAGACACAGAAGTAGCTTCTGTTGTTGCACCAAACAGGCGTGTAGAGAGGCCGTTGAGTAGAGCTGGACACAAAGTCTGTCGTTGCATTACTGTGCACATTCTGTTGGTGTCCGCTTCTAAGCATAACGTTTACTCGTAAGAAACAAAGGGAAGTGCTTAGCAAGGTGGTATTCCAAGGGCAGCAGAATCTAGTTGAGCCGTCATGAGCCACTAGGAGACGTTGCTCGCTGGTGGCGTGGCAGCCGTGGAGTCATAAACAAGTATCGGGTGACGGAGTGGTGGGCAGCGGAAGCGTCTGCCTACCTCGAGACCGGCCACGGTGACTGGACAATACAATATCGGCCTCTAGGTTGGCAATAGGTAAAACCTAAACACCCAAAGGTGTTGGATACAGTAGGCAGTTAGTTGCTGAATTACAAATTGGAAGCATCACTTAATAAATAAAAATATTTATCTATAAATTTCATTGTGTTTCGGCGATTTTGTTTTTATCGATTAGAAAGGATTCCAGTCCATTAACACTGTTGATGATCAATGATGATGTGAGGGAACTTACGATGGGGATGATTTAGGTTGTAGATGTTCTTTCACCATTTGAATCTACTAATTAATATTATACTTGCATATATTTGCCGTTACAGTTACTGGTAAATGCAATATTTAAGTAGTCGAAATAGTATAAGTAATTAATAAAGTTGATTTTCAATTATTGATGACATTTTAATTACGTAATTATTTAAGTTTAGTTTGAACTATTGCAGAAACATAAGCATGACTTAAATGACAATAAATGCCCCCGTCGCAGCAAACCTGAGTACTTGGCGAATTTCAAATGCTGAATATATGTCTCACTACTACATAAAGATAATTACCAAGTTTTCCAAAAATACAATCATAAACAAGTGATTTATATCATTTTATTTATTCTCCATAAGAATTGCATTAGGGTTGAGGACGCAGGTTTTCTGCAACGAGGAAGATAATTAATGTGTTTTTTGTTTGCAATTATCAATATAACTGAACCAGGTGAAGCTACATGCCAAGTTTTCTTAATTTAGGTTCATAATTAAGGGAGATACACAACTTTACTTACTCTCCTTATGAATAACATGGGGGCCGAGTATGCAGGTTTGCTACTACGGGGACTATCAACAAAAAACTTGTTTTTGTGCTTATATCAATATAACACAACTATTTGAAGCGACATAGTAAGTTTCATCAATATACAATCATAAATAATCGAGATATCGAATTTTATTTATTCTCCATAAGGATAACATTGGACAACGTACTGTGTTTAGTACTTTGAATATCTCTGCAACGGTTGGACGTATATATATATATATATACATATAAATTTGAACGAATAGTGTTTTTGGCACCTGGGGACCTTAAAACAAAAAGTTATAATGGCACCATGCCACTTAAGTCTTAAGTCTTACCATGCCATCTACGGTAATAGCTTCTTCCCTATAGGGTAATTTCGCTAAAAACCTGCAAAAAAACATGGTGAATAAAAAAAACACTGAGTTAAATCTAATTCTTAACGTGATTGAATTATAACTCTTCAATTAAATCAGACGAAAAGCAGTAAATTACAGTACAATTCCGACCACTTGTGTGGCGCCATATGGGACCTGTGTAGGGAGCAATAACTACCAAGTGACCTTTATTGTTTAGTACATCCGTCCCACACCGGATGTGGATATAAAACATTTAGTTTATCTTCTTCCCTTTCTGGGTACGGTGAGTAGAGGTCGAGTGAATGAAATTAGCGGAATTATTGAAACAAAATTTAAAGTTGTATTTATCCTTCTAAATGTAAGCTTTTTAAGTGTTTTTATTCCACTCGTGTTAGGAATTGTGTCTAATCGACATTGCTACGATAGGTAAGCATGCAATAAAACCATTGTGGACGTCGCCTCGTCAAGGCCTAACCACACTGTGGCCCCAGATATCCCTCCATTACCAAAGGTTCTACACCACGCCCCAGTACTCCACTCAATTAAGAGTGAACGAATTTCCCCTGTTGCAGCAAAACTGCATACTCATCGAATCTCAAATGGTATTTCACTAAGTTATGAAGCCATTTACCAACTATCATCAAAGCATATTCGTAAATAAGTGAGATATCACATTTTATTTATTCTCCATAAGAAAAACATTAGGACTGAGTATGCAGGTTTGCTGCATTAAAGACCCACAAAAATCAGTTTTTTTTTGCAAATATACTATAATCGTCACTAGATGATGGAGCATACCAAGTTTTCTCAATTTATATTAATAAACAAGCAAAATATCACATCTTATTAACCACAAGAATAACATTATAGCTACTGAGTACGCAGGTTTGTTGACATGGGGACCACAAAAATTGGGTTTTAAATGCAAATATCAGTAAACCCCAACCATATGAAGCCACATACCAAGTTTCATTAATATAGTTCATTAATAAGCGATGTATGAAATTTTACTTATTCACCATAAAGATTAACATTGGACAACGTATTGTGTTTAGCACTTTCAATATCTTGGTGGTAACGAATTTACGTAGAGCGATGATTAAAATACCAAATTGTTTGTATTTTTAAGTTGAATCCAATAGTATAAACTCAAGTTTGGCTTAAAAAATAATTATATGTGAAAAGTTCTAAAAACATTTTTTGCGTACAAACTCCCCCCCACACAAAAAAAACCTTATAATGATGCGATCTGTCTGATTTTCGAACTCATGAAAATAGATGCTGCCTTACACGTTTTTACAAAATTTCAGCCAGGTTGAACCATTTTTACGAAAGTTATCGTGCCTACACATACATGTATATGAATTTGAACGAATGATGTTTTTGCCATTTGGGGGCCTCAAAACGAAAAGTTATCATGGTCCCGGGCCTAGGTCTTACCATGCCACCTACGGTAATAGCTTCTTCCATATAGGGGAATATCGCTAAAATAACGAATATTACAATTAATTGTACTGCATTTCAAACAAAGCGAACCGGCGGCGCTTAGGTTAGGTAAGGTTACGCTAATTTTTGTACTGCACCATTCATGTGCAGGTATTAGTATAATATGTTTTTTTATCTCTGCTTGGGACAAAGATTTATGAAAAGTGAAAGTTGAGTTTGAAGGGTTTTTTACTTAATCTCAAATAATATATATTTTTAGCCTCGCAAAGTGTGTCTCGTACTTACGGAGGTTTCTTGGGCATTAATATTAATATATTGTATCTTAATACAATAGTTAAATACTTTGTATAAATTGCATATGATGTGATACTTAATACTTAAAATACTTAACACTACAATTGAAACAATAAAAACCTGTGTTAATCATCTGTAAATACATTTAGATTTAGACGAAATAAATTTGTCCATATAAATTGTTAGAGAAAACAGTAAAAGGATGTAAATATTGACTTAGAGATGTACATAATGAGAAATCAGATATATTTCTCTTCTTCTGTTTTGATTGATTATCCAAAGGTTCCCCTCGTCTCGTAGCAGGGACGAGCTTCAATAGATTATTCAATAACGAGTCTCATTTAATCACGAGTCAGCATTTATTTTAGAAAACATTTGTATTGACTGCTGTTTTTTAAATAAAAAACGTAGTTTTATGAAGACTGAAGTGTGTTTATTACTTTTTTTAAATTGGTTTAAACACAACTTTCTTTTTTTTACTGCTGTGAATTGAAAATATCACCGTTTCAGTTCATATAAATGTTTGCTGTTTTTTTTAAGAATATATATTCTAGTTTAACATTTTAATTTATTTTCCCCATTTAAAAGTATTTATAAATTGTTTATATGGTTAGCTAGTCACAATAAATATAAAAATTGTTTTTGTTCTATTTATTGTTGTTGTTTATTGTTTTGTTTTGTTGTTATTTATTGTTCTGTTTATTGTTTGTTGTTCACCTTCTTTTAATGTGAATGCAATTTTTTTACAATACTACTATATTAAACTATAGTATTTCCTAACTCGCATTACATTTTTAGTTTTAGCTAATTTACCCTATAGGGAAGAATCTATTACCGTAGTGGCATGGTAAGACCTAGGCCCGGGACCATAATAACTTTTCGTTTCGAGGCCTCCAGATGCATATATATATATAGGTATATCTTTTCGTAGGCACGATAACTTTAGTAAAAATGGTAAATTTGGTATAAACGTGTAAGGCAGCATTTATTTTCATAACTTCGAGAACCAGACAGGTCATTCTACTTTAAGGGGGGTTTTGTACCCCAAAAATGTTTTTTAACTTTTTACATATAATTATTTGTAAACCCAAATTTTGATTTAAGAATTAAATTCAGCTTAAAAAACAAACAATTTTGTATTTTGATCATCGCTCTACGTCAATTGGTTACCGAGATACTGAGAGTGCTAAACACAGTACGTTGTCCAATGTTAATTTTATGGTGAATATTAAAATTGTTTATCTCGCTTATTATTGAACATATATTAATGAAACTTGGTATGTGGCTTTATATGGTTGGATTTAATGCTATTTGCATACAAAACTAATTTGTTGTGGTCCCCACGGCAGCAAACCTGCGTACTCAACAGCTATAATGTTATTCTTATGGAGGATAATAAACATGTGATATCTTGCTTGTTTATGAACTGAAATTGATAAAACTTGGTATGTTACTTCATCTGGAGGCGATCCATTGGTATTTGCATAAAAACCAGATTTTGTGGTCCTTGATGCAATAAACCTGCATACTCAGTCCTAATGTTTATCTTATGGGGAAAAATAAAATGACATATCTCGCTTATTTATTAATATGCTTTGATTAAACTTGGTGAGTGGCTTCATGACTTAGTGAAGTACCATTTGAAATGAGTATGCAGGTTTGCTGCAACGGGGGCATTTTTTTATTAATAAAATGTTTCCCAGCCTTAAATATTAAATTGACAAACATGCTATCTTAGCGCTTTGAACTCTTAGGCAGCCCTTTAGGAGAATATATTATTCTTTCAGTGCGTGTAGTGTCACGTTAGTAAAATCCTAAGTTTAGTCGAACATATAAAAAATATAACATTATATTTTGATAGAATGTCATTGGACAAACAAATGAGCTTACTAGTTTGATTATCCTTGAGAGCCTTATATGTATTACAAGCACATTTCATAGGTAAATAAAATACAGTATATATTAGCAAATAAACGGCGGGAAAAGTGTAATGTTCAATATGTATATAGAATCAATTTGGGAATGGTTGAGTCTATTTTTTCCACCAACACCTGTTAATAATCTTTCATTATCTGTACCGTGATTATAATCTCCAGTATAACCTGTAACTTATAACCTCCATTGTACTCATATATTTACATCTCTTCCTCTTTTATCATTTCTAAAAAATAATTTTCTATCTTTTTAACCACCTATAATTATAGGTATTTAAAAATATAGGAAATTAGTTGTTAGAAATTAAAATACCCCCGTCGCAGCAAACCTGCGTACTCAGCGAATTTCCAATGAATATATATGACTTAATAACACATTAAGCCTCTTACCAGAATTCATAAAAATATATTTATAAATTAGCGGTATTTAAAATATTCATCAATCTCCATAAGAATAACATGGGGGATGGGTACGCAGGTTTGCTGCAACAAGGAACACTAAATAATGGGTTTTATGCAAATATCAATAGAACTCATTTAAGTGAAGTCACATACCAATTTTCATTCATAAATAAGTGATATATGACTTTTGTATTATCCTCCATAAGAATAACATGGGGACCGAGTACCTAGGTTTGCTGCTACGGGAACCATAGGCGAAAAATAGTTTTTTTATACAAACAACAACAAACCACAACCAGATGAAGAGATATACCAAGTTTCGTCAGTTTATGTTCATAAATAACCGAGATATAAAAATTTGTCTTTTTCTCCATAAGAATAACATTAGACAACGTACTGTGTTTAGCACTTTCAATATCTCAGTAACCAATTGACGTATAGCAATGATCAAAATACCAAATTATTTGTTTTTTAAGCTGAATTCAATAGTATAAATTAAAATTTGATTGACATAACAATTACATGTGAAAACCTGAAAAAATCATTTTTGGGGTGCAAAACCCCCCTTTCGGATGGTGCGATTTGTCTGGTTTTCGTATTCGTTCAAATAAATGGTACTTTACATATTTGTACCAAATTTCATTAAGATTGGACCTTTTTTACGAGAGTTATCGTGCTTACGGATATAACGGATATATATATAACAATTTGAACGAATGCTATTTTTGGCATCTGGGGACCTCAAAACGAAAAGTTATCATCGTCCCGGGCTTAAGTCTTACCATGCGACCTACGGTAATAGCTTATTCCCTATGATTACAATGGAGGTGCTGAAAAAATACCCCTTGCATTAGTTGGCGACGGACCTAATGCTCTTTGTTTATCTAGTTCATATGAAAATGATACCAACATAAAATGAACAGGTAGTTGTACTCATAATACGCGGGTTTTCAAAAACCTTTTTGTTTTGAATGATAAATTATCAACGATTAATGCACTTTATTCAATCAGATAGGCAATCAATCATCTTTGCGTAGACTTTCAATAGAAACATCACTAACAAATGACTGTTTCCGCTCAGAAGCGAACCGGCCACTTCAATTCCCATTCAATTTCCGGTTGTCTCTGTCGCCTCCATTTAGTACCACTTCGACCTGTCACACCCAATTACATGATGTAACACTGAAAATGTTGGCAGGGGGAGGATACAATCAGTTTGATAGGAAAAGCTGTAGTAACTCTTCCTTCTTATCTCAAAATATTTGCATGAATAAAAACAAATTTTTCTGTTAAAACAATATTTTTAGGTAAGGATACAAGGGAAATATCTTACTGATTGTTCCACACAAAAAAAGCATCGTCAGTAGTATCAATAGAGCTAATAGTTTGAAAGAACTACTTGCCTTTTTAAGAAACACGATTAAATATAATGGTCACCCTGCCCAGCACTTTTACCTCCGCCCGTATGCTGCTTCACAGATACCTATTTAGGGCAAAGTTACTATTTATTTACTCTGTATTTTCCCCACTAAACTAAAATGCATAACCATAATTGAAAGCGAAAGTATTGTTATATATTGTGTTTATTAGGGTGATAATAACAGCGTAAGTAATTTTGCACAAATTATGATAATTTTACAATGTGGTATTTTCTCCAACACCTCATGATAAATGTTTGGTCTGTCCACGTGGACAACATATACTTCTTCCCTGTGTTTTGAAAAATGTAAAACTAAACGATAAAACATTTTGTTTATGTTATGTGTATTTTGATTAAAAATGATAAGCATAACATCTTTGTTAAGTATTGCTTCAAAATACCTTTACACCAGAATTTTTTGGTTTTACGTAGGCCTAAGCTTGATGGTAATTATAATTTAACTTTGGATAAATCTTACTACAATAATACTAGGTTGGGAAATGTTGTTGTCAGTCTTAAACAATTTGCAACTAACCAGAAGAACAATCTAGACATTTGCAACAAGGAAACAAGATATATTTGACTTATGAAGGAAAACATTTGCAACAAGATATATTTAAGATACACAAGTTGCATATATTATCGACATTTAAATACGAATTTTAGATTCAACCTTTACAGACTATACTGAGACAAGAGCTAGTCAGTATACGTATTTCTAAAGGAGTCTACCTGTCTGGAAACACTAACGAGTTCGCACGCAGCACGCTGACGTGAGGGAAGTGAATTTCCATATAAAAACTTTTAAAACTCAAAATCAGTGTAAAAACATACATTTGTCCAATTTTTATTGAAATCTGAAAACATTGATTTTTTGGCTGTTCTGATACTCCCGGTTTCATTTACTTGCAAAGCTGGGAATACAATTTTGCGCATTATAAGGTTAGGAGAAGGTCCAGACAGGCTTAAAAGTAGGCGTGAGGTTGCTAGGGATAATAAAAGTACTCTAACAAAGGAATAACAGGCTTTTCTAGTGTAAAACCCCCATAAGACAACGTACTGTGTTTAGCCGATACACATTTTCTTTAATAACTCGGTAAATATTTATGATAGAATGACGAGAGAGGGCTTAAAACTTTCGCCTCTCTAATTCCCATCTTTTTACTTGCATTAATTTTATATCTGGGGCTTTTCTGACCCTTTTTGGCCCCAAAAACTCGAAATTTGAAAGATAAATCCCCAAAAAATGGGTTTAGAGTTTTCCGATTGTTTTGCCCAACGAACTTGTCCAACTGATTACAGAAAGGAACGTCCCTACAAAATTTGAAGTAAAGCGGACAAAAAATGCGACCGCTAGAGTGCAAACACACACACATATATATATATATATATATATATATATATATATATATATATATATATATATATGAACGACCCCCCAAAACGTGTTCAGGGGGTCACGTTAGGAACTTCTATGGTGGTCCCGGGCTTAAGTTTCACCGTGCGGGTCATGCTAATAGTTCACTTTCCATAGGAAATTCACTAATGAAATGAGATAAGGGATATTGACTTCTTACTACTCTTTGGGAGACGCTTGAGTACATATAAAAGAGTTTACATGGAGAAGACAAGTTCTTTGCCCTTTAAAGGGAACAGACCAATACGGAGGATGTTTGAAACGGTTTAGTTTGAGATACAAAAATTAGATTTATAGGGGCCTAGGAGTCAAGGACATTTTGAATATTTGTAACTTTAAAGTCTTATATCGATAAAAATCATATTGTTCTTTGGTCTTTAACTTAAGACCTAAAATAATTTATTTTTTCTATGAGTTAAGGAGTTTCACATTTTGTTGGACCGAAAAGTCTCAAAGTAATGAAATATTACGTTCAATAATAAACAAGTTCGCACGCAGCACGCTGACGTGAGGGAAGTGAATTTCCACATAAAAACTATTAAAACTTAAAATTAGTGTAAAAACATACTTGTATTCCAATTTTTATTAAAATCTGAAAACATTGATTTTTTGGCTGTTCTGATGCTCCTGGTTTCATTTACCTGCAAAACTGGGAATACAATTTTGCGCATTATAATGTTAGGAGAAGGTCCAGTCAGGCTTTAAAGTAGGCGTAAGGTTGCTGGGGATGATAAAAGTACTCTAACAAAGGAGTAGCAGGCTTTTCTAGTGTAAAACCCCCATAAGACAACGTACTGTGTTTAGTCGAAACACATTTTCTTTAATAACTTGGCAAATACTTATGCTAGAATGACGAGAGAGGGCTTAAAACTTTTGTCTCACTAATTCCCATCTTTTTACATGCATTAATTTTACATTTGGGGCTTTTTAGACCCTTTTTGGGCCCAAAAACCCGAAAATTGGAAGATTAATCCCCAAAAAAGGGGTTTGGAGTTTTACGATTCTTTTGCCCAACGAACTTGTCCAACTGATTACAGAAAGGAACGTCCCTACCAAATTTTAAGTTAATCGGACGAAAACTTTGACCGCTAGAGTGCAAACACACATATATATATATATATATATATAATTTTGAACGAACCCCCAAAACGTGTTCAGGGGGTCACGTTAGGAACTTGTATGGTGGTCCCGGGCTTAGGTTTCACCGTGCGGGTCATGCTAATAGTTCACTTTCCAAAGGAAATTCACTAAAAAGCAGCAAATATTAATTTTGCATTACATAAAAACATAAGAGTAATCCATGTGCACATTGCAGCAAGCCCTGTAGTAGGATTATATGCACGCGGCGGAGCACGTGTGGATTACGTACGGTCCGTTAAGCCATTATATTAACAGATGTTTATTCCCAAGTCTATTACAACACACTCAAAGTAGTGATACATGTTAGGCACTAGAGTAAACAAGAAGCAGTGCACGAAAAAAAATAATTATTCCAACACTTACAAAAGTGATCAATATTGTGAAATTAGCAGTAGTTATTTTAATCCGAAAGAACTTTGTACTATAGTTTTTCCAGTTTATTATCTTTAGTAATATTTAGTCTTAACAATGTAGTGTTATTAATGTTACATTAGGTTGCGTAGGCTAGCAGCCAAAAATAATATTTTTATATTAATACAATGTAGTGTGCATGTTCTTTAAAAGAAACTACAATAAGTACTAATATTCATACCTCAGTATTAGTAAGTGCAAGTTAATAAATAGTAGTTTGGCTTTCCAACATCAATGGGCCCTTTGAGTACGAAATTATGATGTTAGATGGAAAAATTGAAATAATACCCCCGTAGCAGCAAACCTGCGTACTTAGCGAATGCATATATATTTACCTTAATGCCACATAAAGCTACATACCAAGTTTCATCAATATACATTCATAAATAAACAATTGATGACATTTTAATTATTCTCCATAAGAATAACATGGCGGCTGAGTATGCAGGTTTGCTGAAGCAAGGAACACAAAAAATGGGGTTTTATGCTAATATCAATATAACTCAACTAGGTGAAGTCACTTAAAAAATTTTATTCATTTATTTTCATAATGAAGGGAGGTAACACGTTACTTATTCTCCATAAGAATAACATGGGGCTGAGTACGCAGGTTTGCTGCTACAGGAGCCTTTGGTAAAAGATTGTTTTTTCAGCAAACATCAATGGTCCACAACCAGATGAAGCCGTATACCAAGTTTCGTCAGTATACGTTCATAAATAAGCAATATATAAAATTTGTATTTTCCTCCATAAGAATAACATTAGACAACGTACTGTGTTTAGCACTTTCAATATCTCGGTAACCAATTGACGTAGAGAAATGATCAAAATACCAAATTGTGTGTTTTTTTAAGCTGAATCCAATGGGAAAAACTAAAATTTGACTATTTCCAAAATTATATGTAAAAAATTTGAAAAACCCATTTTTGGGGTACAAACCCCCCCCAAATACCCCTTCGGATAGAGCGATCTGGCTGGTTTTCGAACTTAAAGTCATAAATGTTGCTTTACATGTTTATACCAAATTTCATCAAAATCGGATAATTTTTACGAGAGTTATCGTGCTCACGGACACACACACACACATATATATATATATAAACAGTTTCGAACGAATGGTGTTTTTGGGGTCTGGGGACCTCAAAACGAAAAGTTATCATGGTCCCGGGCCTAGGTCTTACCATGCCGACTACGGTAATAGCTTCTTCCCTATAGGGGAAATTCGCTAAAAACGAGTTTGCACGCAGCACGCTGACGTGAGGGAAGTGAATTTCCACTTAAAAACTTTTAAAACTCAAAATCAGTGTAAAACATACATTTATTCCAATTTTTATTGAAATCTGAAAACATTGATTTTTTGGCTTTTCTGATGCTCCTGGTTGCATATACCTGCAATGCTGGGAATACAATTTTGTGCCTTATAAGGTTAGGAGAAGGTCCAGTCAGGCTTTAATGTAGACGTGAGGTTGCTGGAGATGTTAAAAGTACACCAACAAATGAATAACAGGCTTTTCTAATGTAAAACCCCCACAAGACAAACGTACTGTGTTTGGTCAATACACATTTTCTTCTATAACTTGGTAAATAGTTAAGCTAGAATCACGTGAGAGGGCTTAAAAGTTTCGCCTCACTAATTCCCATCTTTATACATGGATTAATTTTACATCCGGGCTTTTATGACCCTTTGTGGGCCCAAAAACTCAAAATTTGAAAGATTAATCCCAAAAAAAGGGGTTTAGAGTTTTCCGATTGTTTTGTCCAACCAACTTGTCTAACTGATTACAGAAAGAAATGTCCCTATCAAATTTGAAGTAAATCGGACAACAAATGTGACTGCTAGAGTGCAAACACACACACACACAAACATATATATATATATGTCTATATATATATATAAAATTTTGAACGACCCCCAAAACGTGTTCAGGGGGTCACGTTAGGAACTTCTATAGCGGTCCCGGGCTTAAGTTTCACCGTGCGGGTTATGCTAATAGTTCACTTTCCATAGGAAATTCACTAATAACTTTACAAAATCCATTCTTATTGTTTTAACACAAGGGATTCCCTCCCAGTAACCGAGAGTGATCTGCAGGTACCGTGAAAGCCACAAGGACGAAATAAGCTTCTGAAAAAAACATTCTATTTGCAGTTCCTGCAGCCCTTTTGAGGTTTTATGATAATGAGGCTTACCCAAACACTAGTTGATGAACGAAGTGAATCACTGTATTGATGAAGAAGTTTCAGTGGCCATGTGTGGGTGTGTGTGTGTGTGTGTGTGTGTGTGGGTGTGTTATCGAAATACTAAATAACTGTAAAACATTTCTTAATGAAATTTTGAAGGAGTCATTTGGGATACCAAAGGGATGTTTTAACACAGCATTTGTATTTTATTTTGGATTATTAATAATTATTAAAACTAATTTTAATGTTTGATATTCAGTAGTTGAATTGGTTTTCGTAGTAAGCTATTGACTATGGTTGTCTTTAAAATGTCACCTGGGATTTGTCTGTGTTTCACTTGAGGGATTTTTATCCCCTATATGGGATATTTTGACTGCTTGTGGGATAAAATGGGATTGTGGGATAAAGTGGGATTTTTTTGAAATCGGCATTACGTCTGCTAGTTTGCTTACAACTTACGACCAGAGCACCTTAGCAGTAGCACTTCTAGTGGATTTTCTCGCCGTACTGGCAGTTGCGGGGTTTCCCATTTTTAACCTCGCTGTCCGCACCTATTATGATTTTATAAACGTCACAGAACGAACACTGAATCATGTCAATTTCGCTGGCCGAGCCATGTTGGAATTAAAAAGCAAACTATTTGCCATTATTTAGTACCTACTTCGTACTCTTTAGTCTTACCATTAAAAATATTAGTACCTCTCACGTAAATAAATTATTTAATTTAGTTAATTCACCGTATCTAACTTATGTCGCATTGCTCAAAATCCTTTGAGGTACTAAAATGTAAAATACCTATAGGTAATTAGTAGATCTAAATAAGCTCTATCTAACGGTATAAATATTGTACTAATACATTATTCAATAATCATATAATATTTAACATTAATGTGTTGCAATGTTTAACAAATCAGTGGGAAAGTGTGGGATATGACGAGGGATACTATAAGGGAGAGTCTGGGATAAAGTGGGATTTTTTGTATCAGTGCGTGGCATATTTTTCCCGTAGAGTGGAAACACTGCATATTTGTTTATAATTTACTCAAATGTAAACATAACCAAAACTATGGATTTGGTTGTTTTGTTCCATCAATTTTTTTATATTTCGAAATAGTTTAAAATGTGAGTGTTATGTAAATTAATAGTGTTTTGTCGTGTTTAAAACAATGCTTGTATCTATTTAGATTTATTATCAGTTTATTTTTTACTGGAAAACTTCGATGTAAAAGCTAAGTGTTTGGACTAGTGATGATAAATTAATACAATAGGTTTTGGAATTTTTGAATTATTGGGACAGTATAACTCTGTAACATGACTGACTGTGATTGATAATCAAGCGTGTTGTAGACCTATAGTAGTTTCTTTACATTGTGAACAAATTACTTGATGGCAGACTTACTAAACTATCATACGTGCAAACTATCTTTATTACATGTAATGTACCAAATAAGCCTCACTGTCACCTAATGACATGGGATTAAAGTTTTGTAATCTACCGGTCAGTAAAATAGTCTGGTTACAGTTTATATTTGTTTGCATTTTCTGTGGTTAATATTGATTTTCATAAACAATCAAGATGTCCAAAACTCCGTAATCCCAACCGTCTACATTGTTCAACTAATTACGATGTAGACAGATTGCCCTCCTGAAAAATTGTCATTAATGTAGATGTTGGATTTTGCTTTTAAATCTCTCTTGCTGCGATTTCAGTAGCTTCTGTATTTAAATTCAAACCAACATATATTAATGATGTAAACATTTTTAAATTTAAGGTATGAATTTTATAAGATACTGTTATATAAATAAATCATTGAATATCTTTTTTTACATTAAATGGGTTTAAAACAAGTATATTTCTGTATGTTTAACCCCCTGATTTTGGAGCTGGAAATTAATAGGTCTAATAATTATTGGCAACTTTTCTCTCAGGTTATATATTTAAAAATCGTCGAAAACCATCCGGTACCAAAAATATATTAGTCATTGGCCGAGTCTTAAAAAAGCGTGAACAGGAGCTAGGACATGTGACCAAATAAACGCAATCAGTTTAATCTAATTTGCTAGGTACACACAGTGGTTTTAAGAGGTTAATTGCTCCACCTCACCCTCCAGGGTTAGATGGAAACGTATTCCGCATATTCTCTATTCATTGCTGCTAGATTAGGAAACCCCAGCATAGCTGCTATAGGCACGTTTTCCATAAGCGGGAATTTTGCGCAGGTTACCAGAAGGTTAGGATATAGCAGGAAAGGAAAGGGTGGGATGGGACAGGCAGCCAAATTGGCCTTTCAGAGTACCAACTCCCGTGCCTTGTGACAGCTGTGATCAGGCTCTATGTGGACCCGCTCTGCCCTCCAACTGGCCAACTCAACGGATGGGGTATCCATGTACAACAGCCAGGGACCATACATTCTCAGGTTGGGGACCAACCCCTGAGTTTCCGCCCCGAGCCGCTGCAAGTGGAGGGACCAAAGGTGAAAGGGAAGTTTGTCATAATGGACATCCAAAAAACTTCATATGTAATGACAATTTCATTTGCTGTACCCAATGTCAGCATCCAAACTGGTATAGACCAGTTTTAAGGTTGTCCTGGGACGAATATTCTCACCAAGTTTTAATAAAATTAAAAAGTATACAAGAGATATATGTTTTTTATTTCTTATAAGAATAACATCGGACAATATACTTAGTTTACTGCTGAATGGAAATTGAAATATTCTCCACAACCATTAGTCGAATAGCCTACTAACGAAATACTAATTTAACCGTGTGTGGATTGGAGTACTAATTTTTCATCTTTTAGAGCTTTTTATGGCAATGAGATAAAACTGTTGAAACCTGCTAAAAATATTTAAAGTTTATGGTACTAAGAAAGTTAAAAAAACTGAAGTTTGGGATCTCTTAAGCCCTGTAATTTCTGAACCCAAATTTTTCTAAAAAATCAGGTGGTATATTTTATTAGAAACCTAATATAAACCACCAAATAAAAAATCCAAAGATTTCGAAAGCGGCTCCTCAAAACTGCTCCAGACCTATATACTACGTTGTTGGGTACCAAAATATTATGGATACCTCTTTGTTCTTCCCTCAGGGCTCTGCCTTTACTATCACTCCCAACTTTTAATTTTAACGTATGATTCGTTGGATTTATTTTGTTAAAGCAGCATCTCCTGAAAGATGTCCCCACGTTTGATACGCCGCCCTACTCAACCATAGACCTCCACCGCACAGGACAATTTTCTTTGTTATTATTTACACCTTTTTTAGTAATTTTAGAAAATTTTCAATTATACAAAAAATTGTTGTTATTTTCTTTTAACCCCGACTTTAGAGCTCCGCCTCGCTGGCTTTAAAAGTTGCCTTGTTAAATTTATGGAGGAAAGATGATCCTTGGGTAAGCGTTCGGGAGTTCGGGTTGAGTACTACTAGCTGGTCAGACAGACATTATTCTGTCCTAATGTCACTGAATTTGTTTTATGTCAAAGATTCTCGTTCTTTTTCAAGATGAGCTCGTTAGCTACGCTCACTTGCCTATGTTTATATAGAGCTTGCTTCGGTATTGAAAATGAGTTGCTATTCAAATAGATTTATTATGTCTATAATAAACATATGTTTATATGCTTTTCAAGTATGTTTAGATATCATCCTTATAACAGCTGTTTGATGAAACTAAATAACTAACATACAATCCCGACTTTGTTTTATGTATTTAGATAATGACAATCACTTAATAATATCTTGCCATGACAACGTTAATATACACTAGGCAGCAATATGGATTTTAGCAATTTTAAATTTAAGTAACTGCGTTGTGCGTTGGCCATCTGTAGAGCCTGATATAAGCGTAGGTTATATTATATAAATCAAACAGGAAAGTTGGCCGGGCTGGTAAGGGCCCGCACTTGCATTTAGGGTGTAGACCAGAGCCTGTACAGACCTAAATTCAGCCCTGGCCGTCTGTATGCAGAACTTCAAACATGCTAGAATCCAGAATCATTGTCCCTGTCTCGTGTACATTCTATGTGCCTAAGAGTAAAAATATGTTATAGTCAATTAATACAAATGCTGAATTATTTTGACTCAATCCTATCCTACACTATAATATGAGTAAGGTTTGCATGCTCGCTTGCTTGGTTGATTGCTTGCAACTCTTATCTCAAAAACGGCTCCAACGATTTTCTTAAAAAATAACTAATGTGTCCTTCCAACTACTTGTGTTGTAAAACCTGATATCTGGGTTAAAAATAAGTTCTAGACATGTCCCATCCCCCCAAAAAATCAAATAATGTAAAAAGCCGCTATGGAAAATTGAAAAAATCACATTGGGCTTTTGGGGATTAAAATAAAAGCAAAAGAGTCATAACAGCTGTTCAAAATATTTCAGCGAACTCTCAAAGTTATACTCATATAGTTTAAGTACTACCTGGGACTGAGCTTTGCTAGGGAAAGGTCAATCTTGTTTATGACTTGGAGTTGTTTTTCACCATGCACCCTACTAACAAGCATTTTTGAGGTCACAACAGTTGTTATTATAATGCACCTTTGAGTCATTCTGGATATGACCACTCTACATGTAATCTTCATTCAAAGGATTTATTATCTGATTTTATGGAACCACATGGAACTCATGTTGTTTATGATTAATAACATGTGGTTTCCTGAGAGCAGAGATTAAAAGATTTGAGAGAAGATTACATACATAGTAAAATAAATCAAAGGGATATTGAGCTATAAATAACAACTGGAGTGACCTTAAATACCCCGTAGCAGCAAACCTGCGTACTCAGCGAATTTCCCATGCATATATATGTATCTTAATACCACATAAAGCCACATACCAAGTTTCATCAATATACATTCATAAATAAACGATTTATGACATTTTAATTATTCTCCATAAGAATAACATGGCGGCTGAGTATGCAGGTTTGCTGAAGGAAGGAACACAAAAAATGGGGTTTTATACAAATATCAATATAACTCATTTAGGTAAAGCTACATACCAAATTTCATTAATTTATTTTCATAATTAAGGGAGGTAACACGTTACTTATTCTTAATAAGAATAAAATGGGGCTGAGTACGCAGGTTTGCTGCTACGGGAGCCTTTGGCAAAAAAAATTTTTTTGAGCAAATATCAATGGTCCACAACCAGATGAAGCCGTATACCAAGTTTCGTCAGTATACGTTCATAAATAAGCGAGATATAAAATTGTTCTTTTTCTCCATAAGAATAACATTAGACAACGTACTGTGTTTAGCACTTTCAATATCTCGGTAACCAATTGACGTAGAGAAATGATCAAAATACCAAATTGTGTGTTCTTTTAAGCCAAATCCAATGGTAAAATCCAAAATTTGACTATTTCCATAATTACATGTAAAAAATTCAAAAAACCCATTTTTCGGGTACAAAACCCCCCCAAAATACCCCTTCGGATGGAGCGATCTGGCTGGTTTTCGAACTTAAAGTCATAAATGTTGCTTTACACGTTTATACCAAATTTCATCAAAATCGGATAATTTTTACGAGAGTTATCGTGCTCACGGACACACATATATATATATATATATATATATATATATATATACATATATACAGTTTCAAACGAATGGTGTTTTTGGGGTCCGGGGACCTCAAAACGAAAAGTTATCATGGTCCCGGGCCTAGGTCTTACCATGCCGACTACGGTTATAGCTTCTTCCCTATAGGGGAAATTCGCTAAAATGTAGAAAAGAGGCAAATGAGTTATACAAATCTGATTATCAGTAGGGGGAAGAGGTGAAATAAGCTCCAAGTCATCTAAACAAACTGACTGGCCTTCCCCCGAGCAAAGTTCGGCCCCCAGGTATCATATACTCTAATATCAGTAAGGTTTGCTTGTATGTTTGCTTGCTTGCGACACTAATCTCAAAAACGGCTCCAACGATTTCCTTCAAATGTTCAAAATAACTAATTTCTGGGATAAAAATAAGTTCTAGACAGGTCTCATCCCCAGGAAAAATCAAATAATGTAAAAAAAATAAAATGAAAAGTTAAAAAAATTAACATTGGGCTTATGGAGTTTTAAATCAACACAAAAGAATTTTATTAGCTGTTCATAATCAACCAGGGAACTGTGAAAGTAATACTCATGTTTTTTATGATTATTAACATGTGGTTTCCTGAGAACAGAGATTAAAAGATTTGAGTGAAGATTATATATATATAGAGTAGTAAAATAAATGAAAAGGACATTGAGCTATAAATAGCAACTGGAGGAACCTTAAAAATGTAGAAAAGAGGCAAATGAGTTACACAAATCTGATTATCAGTAGGGGAAAGTGATGAAATATTACTCCAAGTCATCTAAACTGACTGATTGGCCCTCCCGCGAGCAAAGCTGGGCCCCCAGGTACTGTCGTGTTAAAACGGATATGAGAAGGGTGTTACCACTCCAGTAGTCAGTAGTATTCTTTATTTACATTAGTCCTAAATTATCTGTTCTTGCCGTTGTGGAGTTAAAACGGATATGGGAATGGTGTTACCATTCCATTAGTAAAATGTTTGGTTTATTAATTATCTGTTCTTGCTGTTGTGGAGTTAAAACGGATAACAGAAGAGTGTTACCAATCCAGTACCTGCCTACATATCTTTAAAAATTCAGTCTTCGTTCATCCTCTTACGGGAAGAATGAGCGTACACCTAGTATAACCTCTGAGCTTTATCGGTCTGCTTGAAAATTGTAGGTTCCGCATGACAATGAACTCATTTGTATATTGCTTACATCATTTTGTTGATCATATGGCGTAAAAATGTGGATGTAGTTAGTTTAAGGAGTCTATTCTTATAAAGAAACTCACTCACTTCAATAATGAAATAATTTAAATAAGAAACCGTTTAAGCACTGAATTACAATGCAAAAAAATATTTCAAAGATATTTTAAGGCAATTATTTTGATACGCTATATATTATTCATTACAATTATTTGACTAATTTTTATTTTCATATTGTTAAGCTATCAATCAAGAGTAATAGTAAGTTGGCGTCTATATACATTTGTAATAGGAATTATCAATGGTCATTTCATTTATTAATTTCTATGGCAATACTCCATTTACAAAGATTTAATATAACGATGACTTTTTTATATGACATAAAAAGTACATAAAGATAACAAATATAATAAATACGTAAAAAACATCACACAGATTGTATGACAATATAATGCAATAAGTACTATATATCAAGATGATATTAATACAAAATCTGAATTAGGGAATTTACTACAATAATTAACTTATTTATTGAAAAATATTAAATAACAAGCAAAGTAATAATAACTTAATATAATCAAATTTCAATTATAAACTTAAATTCCCTAAAATTGTGAACAATTGATAATAGGAGCTTGATGGAGACTTCTGTGGTTTATAAATATATCATTCACACAATTCTGGATGCCAAAATGTGTTCACAGTAGTAGTTCAAAAATATTTCAAAAAGTAAGTGTTGCTAAGAAAGAGTTTTCTTTGTGTACAAATAAAAACGATGATACACAATTCATTTATTTTAAAAGAAACTTATTTTATTATTAGTGTTTTTCAAATTATGTACTTTGATGTATAAACGAACATCAGAGGAATCAGCCTTAATAAATTGGGAATTTAAGTTTTGAAGTGTTTATGCGCATTTGTAGACATTTCGAGTCCCAACCGCAAGTTCATAATTCAAACACACCATCTGGCATTCAGTTTTGCATAGGCACGTCCCTGAATGCCCTTTTTTTAGACCCGAGCTCCAGTAACACGGCCCGCATTGGGGTGAGGGATAAGGGTTGTTTTGATTGACAACACGCCGAAATGTGCAATTAGAATATTTGTAACCTCAATAGGTTTTCACACCTTGCCTGTTATTATGCAAACGATAAACCGCTAAGAACCTGTTTCCTAACATGTTGGTATTATGCACTAATATAATAGCTAATATATTTGCTTGATTCATGTACTGGTCGTTTTATACTAATTATGTTTTTGAAGCTCCCAAAATGTTAATGTTGTTTTTAAACATATCTGTTAAAAGTGGGAATGATAACTCAAATATACAGAATTTAATGAACTAGAATTTTCCTTCAAACAATCATTTAATAGGATCCAGAGCCCAATTTATGAAAGAGACCAACCTACAATTTTAATATGGTCTCATAGTGGCCGACATTGCCTAGTCAGTGATTTTTTTTAAATGGTGGAACGTCGAAGTTTTGAAAATAAAAATATATTTAAGTTCCGAACAATCAGTAATGAGCAATCAGTACTTTATTGTATATAAGCAATTTATAGCAATCGACATTGCCAGACAAAAATAAAGCAAGACAATACTTAACATTAGCTAATATTTGTAATGTACAGCGTAAATATATTGTTTTCAATGTGTAGCAGGAAACAACTTAAACTATATGAAATCCAAATTGCAGCACTTCACTGAATAAACAATAAATAACGATGATATTAAGACCGCCGCATCCGCGGCACGGTTGTGTTCTAGTTTAGCTGGCCTGTTGGGTATTTTAAATTATCTGTATTTAGAACATCTTTAATAGGATTCTGTATGTTTTTTAGAATTATTATTGTTTAAATAACTCTGTAATAAACTCTGTATTTTTATAAATCTATAATTCAAATATAAATTTAACAAAAATAGAGTAAATTGTAAAAAATCATCTGATTGATTGCATGTGTAAGGAATTTTAATCAAATCTAATATTTGTATTGAAACACAAAACGAATCCGTGCATTAATGTTACAATTGCTATAATAACACATGGCCATAACTAGCATCATATATATTATAACCACTTAATTAACTAAAACATTGATTTATTTTTCCCTATTTTTTTACATATTGTCTGACAAACTATAGATAGCCCCTGACGCAAACAAAAGATTGGATATTCTAATAATGAATAAAGATTCATGATGATCTGCATGAAAGTAACTTACTTTTACTAGATTTTTTTCTATTTTTATTTGTTTCGTTTGACATTAAATGGCAATGCAATTGTAGTTTACAGTAATTACTTTCAAATTCGAATCACACTTAAATTAGCTAAATGCACTTTCATATTTGAAACTTAATCTTAAGGCATATAACATTCTTTTACCAGCATCGAGCATTTTTATAAAGCATTCTTTTATAAAGCATTTTCAAGTATTATCGACTCTTATGAAAAGTTAGTTTTATATATATACATTTTTACCTCATAATAATAGGTATTACTGTCCTTTAAATTGTCAGCCACATAAAAATTTACATGGTAAGAGTTAGACGTATTTCCTGGTTATTAATTAGTTTTAATTACCTATAATTAATCTAGGAAAAAACTGTTACAGTAATCAGGGAAACGGAAAAATATTGATTAAACTATTGTTTATATTCTAGAGCTGTTCTCCAAACGACCTTTACAAAAATATATAATATTAATACGGGTTAAATTTCTTATATAACAGAACAATAAGAAGCGTAGAATAACTATGCACTCTGTAACAAATATTATAATGGTACCTAAGAAGGCCCAAGAATATTATCAATTATCATGTTCTACTTAGAAGTACGCTGAATTGACTACATTAAAATGAGGAATATTTGTTTAGTACGTAATAATATTACGTACTAAACAAATACTACACCATATATTATATTGTGTAATAAAATATATTTGTATGTTTTTAAATATTACAATTATCTGATACACTGTTTAACCCTGAGACGCATTGAATAAATATAATTTTAATTTGTTTATTGATATTTCCATAGAGAATCCCTCCCCCCTATCGGGCAAATAAATAGAGAATCTAAATGACCCCGATGTGATATACTTCATCAAAGACGCACTAATTAACTTTACTAGTATTACTCTTTAGTGTCAACATGTCTTAATTTATGTGGATTGGATTGATGAACAAATTTAAAAACTAACAAGAAAATTATTGCATAAAGTTTTAAAATGTACGTGTGAATCTAAGTTTTAAAACTAACGAAGAGGAAAATAATTATTGACCAATTGATTAGCTTATATCAGTGTGAAGTGGAGTAAATGATTTAGTTCTCGGTGGAGTTGTGTCGCGGAGCCGCCTTATATTATGTACTCTCGCTCTGGCCAGGGCAACACGGGAAAACCGGTGCTTCTAGGTGTTGAAAGGGATTTAATTTTCTACTCCCAGTAAAGTTGGCTCCCCGATTTGCAGTTTCAAAAGATAAACGAGTTCGCACGCAGCACGCTGACGTGAGGGAAGTGAATTTCCACATAACAAAACTATAAAAACTCAAAATCGGTTAAAAACATACAATTATTCCAATTTGTATTCAAATCTGAAAATATTAATTTTTTGGCTGTTCTGATACTCTTGGTTCTATTTACCTGCAATGCTGGGAATACAATTTTGCGCATTATAAGGTTAGGAGAAGGTCCAGTCAGGCTTTAAAGTAAGCGTGAGGTTGTTGGGGATGATAAAAGTACACCAAAACATGATTAACAGGCTTTTCTAATGTAAAACCCCCATAAGGCAACGTACTGTGTTTGGTCAATACACATTTCCTTTAATAACTCGGTAAATATATATGCTAGTATGACGAGAGAGGGCTTAAAAGTTTCGCCACACTAATTCCCATCTTTTTACATTCGTTAACTTTACATTAGGGGCTTTTCTGACCCTTTTTGGGCCCAAAAACTCAAAATTTTAAAGACTAATCCCCAAAAAAGGGGTGTAGAGTTTTCCGATTGTTTTGCCGAACGAACTTGTCCAACTGAATATAGAAAGGAACGTCCCTACCAAATTTGAAGTAAATCGGACAAAAAATGCGACCGCTAGAGTGCCTGCACACACACACACACACACACACACACACACACACACACACACACACACACACACACATATATATATATATATATTTCTATATATATATATATATTTCTATATATATATATATATTTCTATATATATATATTTCTATATATATTTATATACATATATATATATATATATACTAAAAATTTTGAACGAACCCACAAAACGTGTTCAGGAGGTCACGTTAGGAACTTCTATGGTGGTCCCGGGCTTAAGTTTCACCGTGTGGGTCATGCTAATAGTTCACTTTCCATAGGATAAGCTGGTCGGGTAACTTACACCTCGGTGACAGCAGTATTTGTTCTACTTTTGAATCGTTGATTTAAAGTTATATGAAGTTGAATTACGAACTTTTTCTAATTTTTAAACAATTAACCAATTAAGAAGGTTATAAATCGGGGTAGTATTTTTCCGTCAAACTTCCTTAAGTGCTTATTTACGATCTAGAAACCCATAGTAAAACAGCGGTTGTCTGTTTAGCCAGCGAAAAAGTGTTATTCACTCGTTGCGCCTTGCTTTTCCACTCGCTGATAACTATTTTAAACAGCTGATTAATTGTTGCTTTGGACCAAGATAACTGACTGGATGCTTATAAGCTTTTCTCGTGAATTAAACCAAAATGGATGAAAGGGGATTCTTGTTTGTTTGTGGTATAGAAAATAGCAGTTGTATGAAAACTGTGTACATAATTCGAGAGTGAAGTGGCTTTGTCGCTTCAGAGGAAACAGCTTCGCTTCGACCCGCTTCGCATCGCGCGGTTATTTTCCGAAAGAAACAATGGCCTACTTTACGATCTTAATATATGAAAAACTAGTTAGCAATAATTCGTCCCTGCTTAAAATAGTATATTAATGGAGTATCAAAACTAACTTTGGAGTATCAACGTTAAATATCATGTTGCTTCATTGTAACTGCAGTAGCCCTTTTAGGATACTAGGATCACATAGACAGTACAGATATTTAAACCATTTTATTAGTGAATTTCCTTTGGAAAGTGAACTATTAGCACGACCCGCACGGTGAAACTTAAGCCCGGGACCACCATAGAAGTTCCTAACGTGACCCCCTGAACACGTTTTGGGGGGTCGTTCAAAATTTTATATATATATATATATATGTATAAATATATTTATATATATATATATATGTGTTTGCACTCTAGCGGTCGCATTTTTTGTCCGATTTACTTCAAATTTGGTAGGGACGTTCCTTTCTGTAATCAGTTGGACAAGTTCGTTGGGCAAAACAATCGGACAACTCTAAACCCCCTTTTTTGGGATTAATCTTTCAAATTTTGAGTTTTTGGGCCCAAAAAGGGTCAGAAAAGCCCCGTATGTAAAATAAATGCATGTAAAAAGATGGTAATTGGAGAGGCGAAAGTTTTAAGCCCTCTCTCGTCATTCTAGCATAAATATTTACCGAGTTATTAAAGAAAATGTGTATCGACCAAACACAGTACGTTGTCTTATGGGGATTTTACATTAGAAAAGCCTGTTATTCATTTGTTGGTGTACTATTATCATCCCCAACAACCTCACGCCTACTTTAAAGCCTGACTGGACCTTCTCCTAACCTTATAATGCGCAAAATTGTATTCCCAGCATTGCAGGTAAATAGAACCAGGAGCATCAGAACAGCCAAAAAATCAATGTTTTCAGATTTGAATAAAAGTTGGAATAATTGTATGTTTTTAACTGATTTTGAGTTTTTATAGTTTTTTAAATGGCAATTCACTTCCCTCTCGTCAGCGTGCTGCGTGCGAACTCGTTTTACTTTAAACTTGTTGTCCTTTTTCATAAACATTGTAGAGTGTCAACATTTTAAAGAGCATATGAAAATCCATGTTTAGGATATATATATATATATATATATATTTAGGACATATATATTTAGGATTTCTTGCTTATATAATAATAACTAAATTCTTAATAAATTTAAATCGCAAAAATATCAAAACAAGATTTATTTTCACCATTCTATTGTTTAAATTAGTTTTTATAAACTTATTTTCCTTAAACTGATAAATATTGATTGTAATCATCCATTTAAAACTGTTAACTTAAGACTGTGTTTGATGTTTGGTAAAAAGAGTAAATATACAGATAAAACGTCACCCTCAAGAATAAACTGATTGAAATCAGATACTTTGTCTTCCCTCGTCGGTTCGCCTTTCTTGTAGACTCAGTCGTCCTTGCAGTTGATAAAACGATTTCCCTTCTTTCCGCAGACTTTACCCTCAGACTCTCAAGTTTTTTAATATCGGTTTTTATTTTATTGAATCATAAGTTTGTTTTCCCAATAGGATGATCAAATGTGTTTTGTAAAATGGTGGATAAGACATAAAGTTATTTATATCTTATCACTCGGAAAGACAGTTAAACTTGTTGACAGTAAACTGTTTCAGGTAAAGTTTTTTAACATTTTTCGATCATGTAAATATATATTAAACCAATATATATACAACTCACTAAAGCAATTTTGTGCATTGCATATTATATAACTTGATATTAGTTGAAAACGTCAGAATTTGAATAACATATTATGTTTTAATATGGTGTTCATAGTTGCTCTCAAATATACTGATTCGGCGGTAAGTAATCTAAATTGTGACATTGCATATTGCATTTATTAATTTGTCCTGTGCAATATCGTTATTTTATAGTAGTTATGTAAATGCTAGACAACCGCTGAACTCATAATTCTATTTCCTGTCTATTGTAGTACACCGTAGGGCGTGGCTGACACGACTTGTAGCAGAGGGAGGATCCCGCCTTACAAAGCCCGCTGACAGGCCAGGGAGGACTATTGAAACTTTGGGGCTGTTGAAGTCCAACCAAAACATTTAATTTTCAACCACCAAATTACTTAATCTTAACTGAACATCGGTTCTGTTTTAAAGGTATTTACATTGTTTAAAAGTTTCATTAAACGTCCGTGGATGACACTCAATTTGATTATGAATATACCTGATTATGCCTGCCCGTATTTAAATCAATATGAAGGTAATTTTTAAATTTTACCATGCACGCTGATTCTTTAAAATAAAGACTTTATGCTATTGTTGCACTTCTTCCCTCTTTTAAGGACTTAACAGTTTCTTTTTGTTTTGTAATTAAGGATATTTCTGAGTCAAATTCTTTTGTATGTATATATTGGAACTGAATTTGAACTTTGTTTACTGGGGGCCCACTGTTTTTTAGGACATAATTTATTGTTACTGATTTTAGGTTTACAAACCTCAGATCAGATTCAAAATTTCAAGAGGTTTATTAGGTTTAACTTGGAAGTTTCTTGGTTATCATGTTTCCCTGTTTAAACATTAATATTTCTTCAAAGGAACAAACCTGCTAAAGAATTATTTTATACATTTTTGTAAACGATTATTACTAATAATAACTGAACAAACAATTCGTGTTACAGATTTACTAAATGTCAATCGATAAATATATATCTTCAAGTATTTTTATTTATGTTTCATACATTTGTAATTTGTAGAATAGTTATTCTTATATTTTAGTCGAAAGTTTCATAACAGTCCTTGTTATTTTCATTAGACTTACTAACGAATGCTCGTTGGTTCATAAAATCAAAGAAAGGTATTTGGCCCAAGCCAACTTAGCACGGTAATATGTTTCTTTTAGTATTTAATTAAACCTAATAAGACTTATTTCACGACGAATTTGGGAAAATGTATGAGCAGGTTACCTCAGTTTATTTTAAGACCACAAGAAAAATAGATAAAAATACTAATGTAACTTGTATTTTATTGTAACTTGTAATAATTATTGTAATTTTATCTAGCAGGATAGTTTATTATAAAATATTTTGTATCAAAATTAAAGGTCGTAATGTTAATTTCAGTCTTATTTAAATAAATGTATAAACAAAATCTGACTAAAATGCTATTATATCCAATTACAAAGAACAAAGATTTGTTGATAACAATTCAAATTATGACAAGATTAATGTTTAAATTAACATTTAACTGAACAGTTTTTTACTGAGCTTAAGTTAACAATAAAAAAAAACGTAAGTCAAATCATTCACAATCTTGCTTTTAGATTGTAATTTGAACTCATAAATAATATTTGGTCTTTCAGGCGGACAAAGATAACATTTCATTTTCTATAACAACGTTTATTTTTGATCCTTCAGTCCCACGGGTTACGCTTGAATGGTTTTATTTCAAGCGAAGCAATTCATACCCTCCTCCTCCTCTTCATCCAGTCTTAAGTTTTCCAAAAATAACAACTGCAATTATTTTAACAGATCAGCATATAATTTGACCAACAATTAAAAACATATGTTTATGATTTAACATGTGAAAATTGAGGAAATAAATACTTGTTGACAGTAAAAAATAATTATCACTTAAATATAAATTATAGGATCACTTTTAATAACAAATAAGAGTGACACTTTATTATTTTTCTAATATTATACAGTAAAATATATGTTATTAGTATCAAATATTGTAATTAACATATTTAAGTTTACAATGAAATAGTGTTTTCTCCTGTATTCTTATAGACTAAATCTAATTTCCGATTCACTGAACACACACGAAGGGGAGATGTCCACGTGTGGTGAAGGCGGTTTCACACCTTACAATGGGCAATATTGGGGTTGGTATTGGATTTTACACCTTTTGTCAGTTTGTTATATTTTTTTAAATTCAAATGCATTTATATCTTTTTATGAACAGATAGATAAAATAAACCTACCATCCCACACCTAGCTGTCCTAATGATTGAAAGGTAATTAGGTTTGATACATTTTAAAGCTTCAATATCGACTCTTTTGGTAGCCGCTATAGTTATAAAAGTATAAATGTTATAAAGCAAAATCAGATAAAATGAATTCATGTTTAAAGTGAGGTCGCAAATTGCCAAAGCAGCTAACTACAAAGGAAACAACCCAACAAATTTACGATTACGACAAGTTGTGGTTGAATATCTATAAGTAATATTTTGCTAAAAGGAAACACATTTTGGGGTTGATATAGTTGGAATGTATCTATTATTATCTGTGGAAGTTTGAAAAAAAAACTTAAAACTATGAGTAGTCTCGCTATTGAACAAGGCGATTTTTAAACATCTTGTTCTTCTCTAATGGCAGCTAGTTTATGTAAAATAAATTGTATATTAAAATATAATATTCCTTCATATAAACACCATGTCGATGATATAAGGCTATTTCTCTCGTATTTTTTTCGGAAGTGGGAGCTCCCACTTTCCCTTGACGATGTAAATTGACTAGACCCTATCATGCGAACACGAAGCTGTCATGTGCGACCATCTGATCAATACCGCAACCGCTTGTAAGTGGAAGAAAAAGGACGTTATCTAAAGGTTTGGTTGTTTATAAATCATAAATGAAATAAATAATACATATTTAGAAAATATACAGTCACACCCAGCGTTGAAAGTATATAGACCTCTTTATTGTATATAGATGTACTGTTTCTGACCTGCGAAGTGCGTATTGACGTATAAGTTTATTATTTCTCTAGTAAGTGAGCATTTTTACCTTGTAACCGAGAACAACTCAATTTAGCCAAAGCTATAAATATCCCCATCACAACAAACCTGCGTACTCAGTGAATTTCCAATTCATATACAGTATATGTGTCTGACTACTACATAAATCCACTTACCATGTTTCACAAAAATAAATTCATAGATAAGCGATACATAGCATTTCATTTATTCTCCATAAGAATAACATTAGGGCTGATTACGCAGGTTTGCTGCAACTAGGAAGATGAGAAATTGTGTTTTTTTTATTATCAACCCAGCTCAACCAGCTACATGGTTATCGAGTAATTTTTATCTGAAAGTAAATTCGCCACAAATCTCTTAAGAACTACTCAGACACCATTGATGTATTTACATTTTTGATTCTTAAAGTTTTTTCTTAAATATTACGGTTACGTTTTTTAAGATATTTAGTTTTGAAGAACAAAAATAGCCGCCATTTTGAAATGGTACAAAGTAAAAACTTGATAATCCATACACAAAATTATCTTAATACATGTAATACATGTACCAAGTTTGAAGTTTATATCTTAAGTTGTCAAGAATTTATGTTAAATTATGTAAAAAACACATTCAGACCGACAGACAGATAACGGTTAGAAATATAACATATTTTGTACTAAATTGTTTATTTCCTTTAACCTGCTGATTTAACAACCTGTTAAATCAACACTGTTAAAGTTTAACAACGCTAATCAAAGCTACAACCTGTTAAAGTTTCACACCTACGAACTTGGACACCCTGTATAATCTAACATGCAAAACCCCTATACACAAAGTATTATTTGTTCACATAAAACCTTTTTGAACAATTTTTATTAATTAACAAATACATGTATATGATACGGATGGTTGAAGGTGTACAAAGCAAGAATAGCCAGTCCACGTGTAAAAAAGTATAAAACATTTCGAGCTTAAAATAAAATCTCGTTTGTACCTTCATGTAAGAAAAACATAAAACAGGGCTCTGTTACATTTTATGATCCGCGCAAAACAGTTTACTTGTTGTTAAAAGCCTCGTTTTCACGCAAATGTTGCATAATAATAGCGCTCTAAAGTTTTAAACCATTAGAAGTTTACTACTTACTACTTTTATCATACACCTACTGAGTAAAATTACAAAATCACAGAGGTGACATTTTGTTTATTTCTTTTAGTTTTGTAATCATTATTGCAAACAACTCTGTCTAGCACTTGAACTCGTTATTTGAGTTCTAATGTTTAGCAGTCTCAGCTTTGTTCACAAAATATGTTTTTAAATGCCAAAACCTGTGATAAATCATATAACATCTATATTTAATTATCTATTACCAGTTTATCTTTAGTTAGCAAAAAAAAAAAATAAATATTATTATTGCTGTTTTTTTATCCGCAATCAAAGACTTAGTAGCAATATTTGGAGAAACAATTAATTGGTATTGTAAAATACACAAAACCCTTCATATTCTTCATTGCTTTTAATAATTTTAATTTTATAATGTCCAGGCAAACATATACAAAGAACACCCCGTCGAAGCAAACCTGCGTACTCAGCGAATTTCAAATGCATATACATGGATATATGCATATATCACTACTACATAGAGCCACTTACCAATTTTCACAAAAATACATTCATTAATAAGTGATATAAAGCATTTTATTTATTCTCCATAAGAATAAAATTATAATTGATCACGCAGGTTTGCTGCAACAAGGAAGATAACAAATGTGTTTTATTTCCAATTATCGATACAACTCAACCAGGTGAAGCTACATACCAAGTTTGATTAATTTAGGTTCATAACTAAGGGACATGTAGAACTTTACTTATTCTCCATATGAATAACATGGGGGCCGAGTGTGCACGTTCGCTGCTACGGGGGAAATCACCAAAAAACCTTTTAGTGCAAATATCAATATACCACAACTAGTTGAAGCCACATACCAAGTTTCATCAATATACAGACATAAAAAATCGAAATATAACATTTTATTTATTCTCCATAAGGATAACATTGGACAACGTACTGTATTAAGCACTTTGAATATTACTGCAACGGTTGGACGTAAAACAACAATTAAAACGCCAAAATGATTTATTTGTAGAGCTAAACTGATTGGTAGAAAGAAATGTAGAGTTTTTAGTGAAATTATCTGAGGAAAATCTAAATTCATATTCCCATAAGATTAACATGGAAAATTTTATGGACAAATTTGTTATCTTTTCTCCACAACCACTAAACCTAGCTTAATGATTCAAAATGCTAAATTGGTTGGTTTGTTTCAGCTCTATAAAATGGCTATAACCAAAATCTAGTGTTTTTAAAACTTTAGGGTAACAAGTTAAAAAAACTGACTTTTGGACAATTTTAAACCCCCATAAAACCCCCTTCCCATAGACCGATTGATCTGGTTTTCGAACTTAAAAGTCATAAATGATGAAATGGTGATAAACTACCTCAAAGATGAAAAGTTGCTTAAACCGTTAATTAGTAAAACTGTTTTTAGGCATTATTTATGCCAGGTATTCTGTAACCTGTTGTTGAACGCAATCCTTCCTGGGGATCCCTTCTAGGTGATCGGGTTACGGCGGGAAGTCCCACAACTGCCGCCTGTCTGCTGTGCGGTGGTCTCTGAGACGTGAGCCTCCTGGTGGTGGTGGTGACTCAGCGGACCGCGTGGATAACGTGACGTTGAATAACTGCACGTAACACTGCAGTAAACTCGTTGATCTTAACGTGTGAAGAGCTTTGACCAGTACCTGTTAGTAGTAGGAGACAGACTGGTATTCTGTAACCTGTTGTTGAACGCAATCCTTCCTGGGGATCCCTTCTAGGTGATCGGGTTACGGCGGGAAGTCCCACAACTGCCGCCTGTCTGCTGTGCGGTGGTCTCCGAGACGTGAGCCCCCTGGTGGTGGTGGTGACTCAGCGGACCGCGTGGATAACGTGACGTTGAATAACTGCACATAACACTGAAGTAAACTCGTTGATCTTAACGTGTGAAGAGCTTTGACCAGTACCTGTTAGTAGTAGGAGACAGACTGGTATTCTGTAACCTGTTGTTGAACGCAATCCTTCCTGGGGATCCCTTCTAGGTGATCGGGTTACGGCGGGAAGTCCCACAACTGCCGCCTGTCTGCTGTGCGGTGGTCTCTGAGACGTGAGCCTCCTGGTGGTGGTGGTGACTCAGCGGACCGCGTGGATAACGTGACGTTGAATAACTGCACGTAACACTGCAGTAAACTCGTTGATCTTAACGTGTGAAGAGCTTTGACCAGTACCTGTTATTAGTAGGAGACAGACTGGTATTTGTTTAGTCCTTTTATATTATTTCAGTCCTTATGTTAAAACACAAACAATGCAAGTTTTGGACTTAAAAAAAACAAACAATTTAATATTTTGAATCATTAAGCTAATGGTTGTGGTTTGTTCTCCAGTGGTTGTGGAGAAAATACAAAAAATGTGTCCATAAAATTTTCCATGTTAATCTTATAGGAATATGGTTTTTAGATTATCCTCAGATAATTGTTTCCATCGTGTTAAAGTGGCCCAGAATTACTTTCTGAAAAAGGTTTAAATTGCCTTAATCCATCAATGATCCTTAAATTCGACCTTTATAAGACGTACTTTTGTGAGTGAACGGCAGAGGTGGTTGCAGCTTATGAATGAGGTACTAAAATAACCTAAAATTCAGTCACCTTATAGAGGTCGAGTTTAGTGATAATTTACGAAATATGGTATTAACACTATTCAATATAATAATGTAATATTAGGTAATAACAAGAAAAATAACATAAATTGTGTCTAAATTTACTTTTTTTCTTGTTTGATAATAATGCAAGTAGCCCACGAAAGCTATAAAACGTGTGTCTCATTAACATAATTGGTTCAAACATTTCCAAATCGCTTCTGCTATTTTTACTTTCTCCCCCTATACATAGTATATGGAGAAAGTATTGTTTTCGTAAAAATTTTAGAATTTGAGTTGTAAGTGGAAATATTCGTTTTGGTGCTCCCTGAACCCAAAAAAGTGGTTTTTACGTGATGTCTGTCTGTGTGTGTGTCCGTGTGTCCGTGTGTGTGTGTGTGTGTGTGTGTGTGTGTGTGTGTGTGTGTGTGTGTGTGTGTGTGTGTGTGTGTGTGTTTGTGTGTGTGTCTGTGTGGATGTTTACAGAGCTAGAGCCCTAACCTATGGGCCGATTTTTATGAAATTTGGTATGTAGGTACTAATCCACGATATCTCCAGGTGTTTTTTTCATTTTTTTGGATTTTTGATTTTTAAGGGTAATTATCCCCCAAAAACCGCCAAAAAACATGAAAAATCCAAATTTCTCAAAAACGGCTCTAACGATTTTGATTAAACTTTCGTGGTTTGTAGAACTTTAGGTTTGCAACAAAATGACACCACCCGCATTTCTTGAAAAATTCGGGTTCAGAAATTACAGGACTTAAAACATCCAAAATTCAATTTTTTGGATTTTTTATAAAAAATCATAAATGTTAAAAAAATTACTATTCACCATTAAAAAGAGCTCAAAAAACTAAATAAATTAGTATTTTAAATTACTATTCTACGATTGCTAGTTACGGAGAAAATTGAAATTTTCATTTAGCGGTAAACACAGTACGTTGTCCAATGTTATTCTTATGGGGAATACAAATATAACTATTTCTCTCTTATTTACTGATCAATTTCATTAAAATTTGATATGCAGGTCAAGTTAGCATTGACCAACAGATGATGTTCGAAATGTATTGCTATTTAACCCTGGGGGGGGGCAAGGGGGCATTTCCCCTCTCAAAACCACTGTGTGTAGCAACGTACTCTATAGTGCCTCCCAAAAAGGGATTTGGGTGGATATTTCTGAAAACAACTATTTTAGACAATTTTCTGTACATTTATCTATACTTCATATTCTATATTTAGTAAATAACAAATATTTTTGTCATTAAAGTTTGGCTAAAAGGGAGAACGTATGTGTCAGTTTCCTGATACCGTTTATTTAAACACAAAATGTGGTAGAAACAATTCGTTTTATTGATATAAATACAAACATATCATTACTATACAAGTATATGAAGTAGCACTGAGTAGATCCCAAAATATTCTGTAATTTACATCTGCTAGACTAAATTTAGTAAAAAAAATTGTATTGAAATTTTTCACAAATATGCCATATTTTTCCGCTTAGTAAATTTGAGAACAAATGTATACAACACTTTTTTTAGTGACTCATTAATATATTAATCCTTGTTTAGTTCTGGAGAACCTCAAGGGGTCTTTTCAGAAGTAAAGTAAGAATCGGTAGCTCTCAAAGACCAAAGCCTAAGCAAGAGTACAAACATACTGTTTGTAGCCTCTGCAGCTCTTTTAAGATTTTTACGATGATTAGGCTCGCCCAGACACAAGTACCTATAACTTCTGGGTGTTATTGACCGGCTAGAGTATTTTTGCGTTTCCACATAACAAAGCACGTTTCTTCTTTTGGTGTAACTTTTTTTATTGCCACTTTCTCAATACAATCAAAACCGTAACTTTTATTTTTAAAAAAACCAATTTTTTATGTGCTACTTAAATTATATTAATTTGTTTCTCCCAGTAGTAATTATTTCTATAAGATTAATTTAATGTTGCTGGTATAAGAAGAATCCTAAATTTAGGAACTAATTACAAATATCAAAGAGATGGATGACATAAAATAAGTATTTGACGTGTGTACATAGTGAAGTACAGAATTATAATACGATTTTTGGTCTTTTGCATATCTTAACTGTGGTTAATCACAGATTTGTGGTGTAGACATTAATGAATGTACGAATATCATTACAGTAATTATTTTACTATTTTGAACTTTGTTGTGGACTTCCGTTGGCTCTAAACCTTGGCTCACTGTATCATTGACTCGCACGATCTCTTTAGTAAACAAAGGGTACTTTGAGCGGCATGCCACACTGTAAAACGAGAACTTCTATGCTAGCTTGTTAAAATATGCCAGTTAAATAAGCCTTATTTGATAATCATGCACTTATTCATGTTATAACTTAAATCTTTCTTAAACAAATGGTAAATATAAAGATACTTTCCCCCTCTTAACCCTCTTTTAATCAATAAACCATTTACGTTTATTAAATTTAGAATATAAAGTAAGATTTAATTTTTCAGAGGTTTTAGCGAATTTCCCCTATAGGGAAGAAGCTATTACCGTAGGTCTCATGGAAAGACATAAGCCCGAGACCATGATAACTTTTTATTTTGAGGTCCCCAGATGCCAAAAACACCATTCGTTCAAATTTTTATATATGTATATATATAATATATATATATATATATATATATATATGTGTGTGTGTGTGTGTGTGTGTGTGTGTGTGTGTGTGTGTGTGTGTGTGTGTGTGTGTGTGTGTGTGTGTGTGTCCGTAAGCACGATAACTCTCGTAAAAAAGGTCCGATCTTAATACAATTTGGTAAAAATGTGTAAAGTACCATTTATTTGAACGAGTTCGAAAACCAGATGAATCACACCATCCGAAGGGGGGTTTTTGGGGGGTTTTGTACCCCAAAAATGTGTTTTTTGGAGTTTTCACATGTAATTTTAATTAAAATCCAATTTTAATTTATACCATTGAATTCAGCTTAAAAGAACAAACAATTTGGTATTTTGATCATTGCTCTACGTCAATTGGTTACCGAGATATTGAAAGTGCTAAACACAGTACGTTGTCTAATGTTATTCTTATGGAGAAAAAGAAAAATTGTATTTATCGCTTATTTATAAACATAAACTGGCGAAATTTGGTATATGGCTTGATCTGGTTATGGTTTATTGTTGTTTGACAAAAAACAATTTTTCACCTATGGTTCCTGTAGCAGCAAACCTAGGTACTTGGTCCCCATGTTATTCTTATGGAAAATACTTAAAATGTTATATATCGCTTATTTATGAATGTATATGGATGAAACTTGGTATGTGACTTCACTAAGATGAGTTCTATTGATATTTGCATAAAACCCCATTATTTTGTGTGCCTTGTTGCAGCAAACCTGCGTAATCATCCCCAATGTTATTCTTATGGAGAATAATTAATATTTAAATATCGCTTGTTTGGGAATACATTTCTTATGAATCCTGTTAAGTGTTATAATGTGTTATGTTATATATTCATTGGAAATTCGCTGAGTATGCAGGTTTGCTGCGACGGGGGTATTTACTTTTTGTTGGAGGCATTGCAGAGTTGTTTCCAATAACAAATACAGTGGTTTTTAAGGGAGATTTTATTTTCTACCCCCCCCCCCCACACAAAGAGTGGTGACTATTGGTCTTTTACGTTGACCAATATATTATTGTCGACTATTGGTCAATCACAGTACAAGTTTTTACGAAATGAGTTAGTAAAAAGGGAAAGAGTTTTAATTATTAATTCCGAATCATAAAAAAGTGGACAACTTACTGTGTTTACCTAATTTGAAATTTAGAGTTTCTCTGCAACCCACATTCGTAGAATAATAATTCAAAATTATATTGATCTAGTTTTAACGAATTTCCCCTATAGGGAAGAATCTATTACCGTAGTCGGCATGGTAAGACCTAGGCCCGGGACCATGATAACTTTTCGTTTTGAGGTCCCCAGATGCGAAAAACACCATCCGTTCAAAACTGTATATATATATATATGTGTGTGTGTGTGTGTGTGTGTGTGTGTGTGTGTGTGTGTGTGTGTCCGTGGGTGCGATAACTCTCGTAAAAATGGTCCGATTTTGATGAAATTTGGTAAAAGCATGTAAAGCAACATTTATGACTTTTAGTTTGAAAACTAGCCAAATCGCTTTATCAAAAGGGATATTTTGGGGGGATTTTGTACCTAAAAAATGGGTTTTTGAGTTGTTTACATGAATTATTTAAGTCAATCAAATTTTACTTTTCACCATTGCATTCGGCTTAAACATACGAACATATTTGTATTTTTATAATTTCTCTACGTCAATTTGTTACAGAGATATTGAAAGTGTTAAACACAGGACGTTGTCCACTGTTATTCTTATGGGAAAATAAGTAAAATTGTATATCTCGCTTATTTATCAACTTATCATGACAAAACTTGGTATATTGCTTTATATCGTTGTGGTCTATTGATATATGCACAAAAAACTGTTTTTTGCCGATAGTTCCCGTAGCAGCAAACCTGCGTACCCCCCATGTTATTCTTATTATTGTTATGCTATGTTATATTATTATTGTTAGGTTATGGAGGATAAGAAAATGTTATCTCCCTTAATTATAAACATAAATTAATGAAACTTGGTATTGTGGCTTTACCTAGTTGAGTTATAATGATATTTGTATAAAAACCTATTTTCTGCGTTCCTTGTTTCAGCAATCCTGCATATTCAGCCGCCATGTTGTTCTTATGGATAAAAATAAAAATGTTATAAATAGTTTATTAGGTATGTATATTGATGCAACTTGGTATGTGGCATTAAGATACATATATATGCATCGGATATTCGCTGAGTACGCAGATATGCTGCTACGGGGGTATTTTAGTAATTTTTAGGTAAAGTAACAGTTTTTAAAGTTTATAGCTTTCTAGAAAAAAAATTGGAACATTTTATTTCTAGATATGTGGGTGGTTTAATTTGTTTAAACGTTTGAACTCGCTAAAAACCGCAAAATATTATTAAAAGTCTTTAGATCCGGTTATAAGAAATTAGTATTTAAATTATTTCAACGGTTTTTGTAAGATAACATCCATTTTAAATAAGCATTTAAAGTATGAAAAACCGAAGAAGATATCGTAAAACAAGACCTAAAAATTAAATTGGATTAAAATTGGGTCATTGGTGCAGTATAATATTTACACATCCATATAGATAGACCCAACATGTAATGAGAGACAGCTAAACATCAACTGAAAAACAAAGTTTTTAATGTAACACCAAAATAAATATTTTCACCATTACCTGAAACTTAAAAATCGTTTAGAAAACAATACTTTTTATACATTCTTGATAACAAGGGGGAGAGAAAATCATTATGTCACTATATGAGACATTTGTGTACCCGAGTAATTGTATACTTGTTTAATTACATCACACCATTTATTTCACAATTACGTTGTGTGTACCATTTAGAGTTAACGGAACCAGCATCGCAGTTCTAGAACTTTTGATGAGATTATTGACTTACTTTATGGGCAGACGTCCCAGTATTGACCCGGTATACGAGGGTCAGACCCGGTGACAACAGCTGATATGACGGTGGCAACAATACATCTTGATCACTCACACAAGGTTACGCCCTCCCACCCCCCAAACCACAATAGCTATCTAAGTGACGCCCTCATTATAATCCTACCCTCAAACTGTTTGCCCTTTGCTTTCACCAAACGGGCGGGGAATCATGTATTTATAAGATATTAGTCATTTTTATTTAGTCGCTATATTTAATTTGTATACACATTTCAACTGTAAACTAATTGCATTGAAACAGAGCTTTCACACTTTTGTTAAAGTATGTTGAAGCCAGTCATATTGATTTGGCTCTCAATGGCCAAAGGGTTTCATCCCCCTAAGCATATTACATCGGCGTTGTAATTTAAGAAATACAAGTTATTATTATATAAAATGATAGTTAAATAAATAAATATGCATTGCAATATAAATAAATGCCTAAAAGTTTATATTTAATTAATTTGTTTAATTAAAGGGAATAATTGTATTTAAAAGAACTACTCCATCATATATTACAGACTAATATTATAATTACATATATTACAGATTCAACAACTAATATTATAATTTGAACAACATAATTTTAATTTTTGCAGTGTACGCTGACTGAAAATAATTTAGTTCTCGGTGGTGTTGTGGCGAGTCGCGTCTCTATATATACTCGAGCCCACTCCGCCTCGAGGGGAGGACCGGTGCTACTAGGTGTCGAAAGAGAACCATCTCTACTTTGCAGCTAGCTGGCTCCCCATTATGTAATCTTAAAGATTGTCATATTGGGCTACTTACACCTCAGTAGCGGCATTTGTTCTCCCTTTTATATTCATGCGTTGGAGGAAAAGAGTAGTGGTGAAATGATGGTTTAACCCCACTTCCGGCGCTTTTTCCCCATGTTATTCTTATGGGGAGCCGTTTTTGCACCGACGCCAGCTCCCGCCCATAGAGCTCCCGCGCCTTAGCCTATACTAATGTCCAACCCTTGCCTATATTAAATATATTGTCCCCATCCCCATCCCTCCTCTATATTTTTTAAAATTAATTTTCAAATTCAGGCTAAAAAACTATCTTTGGTGTTTACTGTCCGATTTGTCTGCAATTTGGATATGTTATTGTCCTAGGCAAGTGTTTTAATAAATTTCACTTACATTTCCCAAATTCACTATTACGGTCAAAAATATTTTTGAAAAATACTGCCAATTGCCAACTTCTTTATTTACTGTCCGATTTGTCTTCAATTTGGATATGTTATTGTCCTAGGCAAGTGTTTTAATAAATTCCACGTACATATCCCAAATTCACTATTACGGTCAAATTAAAAAATATTTTTTGAAAAATACTGCCAACTGCCACCTTCTTTATTAACTGTCTGATTTGTCTGCAATTTGGATATGTTATTGTCCTAGGAAAGTGTTTTAATAAATTTCACTTACATTTCCCAAATTCACTATAACGGTCAAATTAAAAAATATTTTTTGAAAAATACTGCCAATTGCCACCTTCTTTATTAACTGTCTGATTTGTCTTCAATTTGGATATGTTATTGTCCTAGGCAAGTTGTTTAATAAATTCCACTTACATATCCAAATTCACTATTACAGTCAAATTAAAAATTATTTTTGAAAAATACTGCCAATTGCCAACTTCTTTATTAAATGTCCGATTTGTCTGCAATTTGGATGTGTTATTAGTAGAGGCAATATGGGGAGTCTGGGACAGCTGAAAAATAATTGTTTTTAAATCAGAAGTGACGTTTGAGTGACGTGGTGATGACGTATGTGTGACGAGAGGGTGTGATGACGTCACGGCGATGACGTATTGGTGTGACGATACACATACGTCATTGGATGTGAGGTAATGTGAAAGCGGGTGGATTTATATTAAGAAACGGTTTAGTTACGTCGGTTTGCGACTTGAAATGGCCAACCGTCCATTTAAGTCGGTTTGCGACTTGAAATGGCCAACCATCCATTTACGTCGGTTTGTGTTATCTTATCTTATCTTATCTTATCTTATCTTATCTTATCTTATCTTAGATCTAGATCTTAGATAAGATAAAAATTTTTTCTGGGGGCTCCGCCCCCAGACCCCCGCTGGGGGCTCCGCCCCCCGACCCCCGCTGGGGGCTGCGCCCCAGACCCCCGGGCTTGCTACGCTCCCAATCCCACGCCATAGAGTCCCCCTCCACTATTAACCCCCGCCACATTTACAGCTTAGCACAGAATCAAGCGTTACGATCCATTCACACTCCTGATCTTAGCCGCAACGCAACCATGGCTCGCAACTTACAACCGATCAAACGCCCTGCTGACTCCTCTGACGACGACTATTCGGACGAAGAGGGTCACAGACGTCGCAGGAAACAGTTCAAGTTCTGCCAAACTAGACCGACGGCTGCAACTACTCCTGTGGGGAGAGCGACGATTATAATAAAGCGAGACATCTTCACTTACCGACAGATCAACCAACTCATGGACATCTTGGACCGCTACCGACACCTCGCCGATCAGATCATTATCGAAGTTAGTAGCGGAGATCACTTCCACCTCATCCTCCAACATCAACACTTGGACACAGTCGACGCTAGCCTACGCCGACAACTACAACTACGACAAATTATTCGGGTCGTCGCTTCCATCCCCCCACACTAAATCCAGGTCTCCACTCCTTCTACAAACGGCCTTTATCAAGGCCACCACTTATATCATTCGTTGTCAATCAGCCTAGCAACCATACATCATACTAAACCTACATTAAGTACATTTCAATCCAGATTCTCAGGACTTAGTCATTTAACATCAATCATTTTGGTGACCTTTACAAAGGCCATTTTCACAAGTCTCAATTATTTTTACTTTCACAGTCTTAGACGATTCCTTTACAAGTATCAGCCTCACATCTTGTTACTTCTTTTACAGGAGGAGTATTCAACATTTTATGGACTTTGTCATTTATCAAACTTCAGTTTAGTGGCCTTTATAAAGGCCGTTTTAATAAGTCTCAATTTTACAACTTTCGCGGTAACAAAGAATAGTTATTCAGTTCTCGCTATGAATGTTTTAGGGGGACTTTAAATAATTATAATTTATATTCTCCAAACATGTTCAAACGTGTTCAAGGTCATTTTAATACTTTAAAAAAAAGGATCTTGACTGTGGCGGATTGCCCTGCCGACCAGTCAAGAAGGGTCAGTTCATTCGTGGCGGTTTGCCCATGCCGACCGATTGAACTGCTTAGGGTATGGGTGGACCGCAGAACTCCACACTGCGCGAACCACCCGGGTTTGTTTTTGGGGTTGTGATGGGAATAGGGTAAGGGACAGAGTTTAACTTGTACAAATCAACAAATTGTGTTAGTGTTAGTTAGTGTTAGTGGGAAACCAGCGAAGCCATGCAAGACAGAAAAGGATTGTACAGAGAAGAATAAGAGATCGGCGCTGAGCTTAACGAAATCCAGATCCATTGCCCACCGCACTGTTCACCCAACGCCCGGAGCAGTGCTGACCACACAGGGGGACTTGTCTCAGGCCTTGTGCGACGCAGAAGGTGTTGACTCCGCCTCGGGACCCGGCGGAGATCAGCGTAGAGATGCCGGCCGATAGCAAGTGAGACCTACATATGTGGTGCTCGCTATATCACAGAAGTTCCAAGCCCGGGGTACCACTGCAGGGATTGCGGTACTAGGAGACCTCCGTGGATGTTCAGCTTCTCTCCGATGATCTCCGCTGTGTCCCACTTCTCTGGAGCTGCTCTGGACTGGTCCCGTGTCTGCATGCCGAATGATTCGAGTGGAACGAGCGTCCCGGTTTTATGAACTTTTCCGCTGAGTCAGCAGAAAATAACCTCACCTCATTGGTTGAACTGTTTGACCAATGAGAAGCCGGCTTGTGCTAGTGAGTATACCGCTGTTCTTAAGCGAATCACTTTTGCTCACCCTTTCGTTACGGACGCATCATGTTCAGGAAGCAGACCCGGCCTAAGATGTTTGACATGCCTCGTCGGGAACCATCGTTCCAGCTTTCCAGCTCCAGGCCCCACAGTGTCACACCTCGGTCATCACTCCGGCAGCCTCGTCAACGTCCAGCTCCAATCCCAGCCCCAAAGAGCGAGTCCGTGACAGGGCAGCCTCGTCAACGCCCGGCTCCAACACCAGCGTCAAAGAGTAGACCCGTCGATGTAATGCCTCGAAGGGTAAACATATCGACTTGTGCCCGGGAACCGTTCTCTTTACTTAGAGAAATTCTCTCGGACAAGACGAGGGATCTGGAACCTGAGAAGAACTATACGGCCCAGATCCCTGTTATCGATGAGCCGAGGGAGATTCGTTGGCCGAGCTTCGAACCGGCATTCCCTGGGTTCAAGCTCCACCGCCTGTGGAAACTGCAGCCGGGACTTTATTGTCTGCTCGGATGGGACAAGCCTTCGCGGGAGCTTTTGTTGCGCCACCGCAACTTTGTCTTTAGAAGTTACCTGCCGAATGGAGTGATTGAGCCACCGTACGAGACATTAAAGACCTACTTGGAGGTCGGGAAGCCGGAAGATGGGCAACGACGTCGGCGTGTCACCGTCCAATGGGTGTCACTGTAAACAATGACACTGATAAAAACGGCCTTTTTAAAGGCCACCAAAAATTTCAATCGTTTGACACTCAGTAGCGTAAAACATATATTTTGTTTTACCCCCAGTCTTACTCCTGCTGTAATGAAGTTTTATTATAAGTCCCATGAGGTTTCAATAAAGTTTGTTGGTATTTTGTACGGTACGGTACTTAGTTACCGACTTCAACAAATATGGTTTGACCGAGAATTTTAATCGTTCCTCTGTCAACATAGTTTGTTCAAATGGGTAAGCGCTTGGACATTAAATAATTAAAATGGCCTTTCTCAAGGCCACTAAATAAAACGCTGAGTCAGTGTTATTAGTGCGCACCAACAGGAGACCTGCAGCGTATCCTATACGGTACGTAGCGTCGCACCTTAGAGACCAATGATTAGTGGGGCTCAGGACATCCTGCTTGCGCTGAGGAGAGAAGATGGAAACTACGGTGGAAGAAATCTTCGCTGAGATGATTGAGCGACGGGCTCCACTAGCACCGATATCCTCACTCCGGCCGCCTCGTCAACGTCCAGGAGCCTCGCAGAGGCGTGTTCACTTCGTTTTGGACTGTCCAGCTCCGAGACCAGTGGCAAGGAGCAATCCTGTCACTGTAATGGATTGTGTTGCGGCTACTCCACGGCGAAAGCTTCAGAGGCTGGAGCGGCGCTTCTACACTCCACTTGGGCAACTACGCCATGGCGAACAGAATCGACGGTTGTGGCGGATGAAACCCGGCCTGTACGAATTTCTATTTTTCGTACGCCAGGATGGTGAGGCTACTCTGCGGGAGGTTGGTTCCTTGGAGCTGACGAGAGTTCGCCTGCCAAGGAGAATGGAGTGGCCGTGGAAGTCGACGCATCTGAAGATTCACGGGCCGGGGGAGGACCCTTCGTATCCCAGAGGGAAGGCCGAATGGGTCCGTCGCTAGATCATCTCAAAAAACGGCCTTTTTAAAGGCCACCAGATTTTTCAATCGTTTTTGAACTTATGCATTTGCAAAGTTTTATTATAAGTCCCATGACATACTGGGTGTTGGTAATCTGTACGGTACGTAGTTGCCGACTCTAAATAATATATTTTGACCGAGAACTTTGTTCATTATTCGGTCAACACAGTTTATTTAGTGCGCTTAAAATAAATGTTATGGGGCTTAACAGCCATAGCTTGGAGTAAAGAATAAAATGAGTTGTGTTTGCAAACACAAACGATTCCACGTTTCTAACATAGAGTTACAGTCGGGCTAAGATTGGAGATACGTAGTTGCCGACTCTAAATAATATATTTTGACCGAGAATTTTGTTCGTTATTCAGTCAACACAGTTTGTTTAATGTACCTAAAAACCAATGTTATGGTGCTTAAGAGTCATAGCTTTGAGTAAAACATAAAATTGCTTTCAAACACAAACACTTGCAAGTTTCTAACGTAGAGGCACAGTCGGTCCAAGATTGGAACATAAAAACGGCCTTTATCAAGGCCACCATTTTTAGTACTTAAATTCAACTGACCAATAGGAGAAGAGTTCTGTGTCAGCAACGCCTATATAATGAGAGAGTAGTGCGATGTTTCCTCATTCCTCCACTGAGCTGATTGCTGATCTGATCTCCAAGTCATGGACTCTTCTGAGACTTCTGCAGCTGTAGAATCCATCCTGGCTGAGAACAAGGTGAAGTCTATCTTCGATCCGCCGGACGCACCTTCTACATCCACAAGCGTGGTTTCGCCGCAAAGTCCCCTGCACTTTGGAGCACCGACAGCAGAGTCATCGGATGAAGATAATAGGAAATTCATTTCAAAACATGACCCCTTCGTACCGAAGGCAACTTCATCCTCCAGCACACCAAGAATATCATTGAAGAAGACACCACGGGTAAGAAATGCGCCCAAGTGTACCCACCAATTTAAGAGAGGGCCGAAGAAGGGTGAAGTGTGTGCAGTCTTCTGCAAAATAGGAGAAACGTTCTGCGCTAAACACAAACCTGCAGAGAAAAAGCCGCCAGCATCTAGTTTTGACTTTGAAACTATAGCTCAGGAGGGAAAATTCCGAAGATTGAAAGTTTCCAAAAAATATAAACTCCTACAAATTAAAGAGCGCAAAGTAATTTTGGAAAACAGCGGAAGAATCCTAAAGGTAAGACTGCCTGGATATTTGCAACCAATACCCAAGACTGGGTCATACTTAGTATTTCAAAGGGCGGGCAAAGGCGAACTGGCGAAGGCGATGTGGGAGTGCGTCTAGATTGGATCAGCAGCTCAGAAACGGCCTTTTTCAAGGCCACCAATTGTTTCACTCGTTATAGTACTCACAGTGTGCTAACTCTGTTGTCTTTCACAAACAAAGTATATTATGTAAAATCCTACAACATAATTAACCTACATTGCGTAGCTTTCCTTCCAGTCAACAATGGTCGAGACCAGTCGTAAACCTTGGTGGAGAATTCAAAACGGCCTTTTTAAAGGCCAAAAATTGATTAACTTGTTATAGTACTCACAGTGTGCTAACTCTGTTGTATTTCACAAACATAGTATATTATGCACAATCCTACAACATAATTAACCTACATTGCGTAGCTTTCCTTCCAGTCAACAACGGTCGAGACCAGTCGTAAACCTTGGTGGAGAATTCAAAAACGGCCTTTTTAAAGGCCAGCAAATGATTAACTCGTTATAGTACTCACAGTGTGCTAACTCTGTTGTATTTCACAAACAAAGTATATTATGCACAATCCTACAGCATAATTAACCTACATTGCGTAGCTTTTCTTACAGTCAACAACGGTCGAGACCAGTCGTAAACCTTGGCGGAGAATTCAAATACGGCCTTGTTAAAGGCCAGCAATTGATTCACTCGTTATAGTACTCACAGTGTGCTAACTCTGTTGTTTTTCACAAACAAAGTATATTATGAGATGAAATAAACTGATAATGCAGGCTGCAGACTGAATTAATATTTACAACTCTAGTTTCATCGATTCTTTGCATTCAAAACAAGATTTTGTTTGTTTGTTTGTTAGGATGACCTTGAAAATAATAAAAGCATTGTCAGCAGTTAAGATAAGAGACTGCTGAAAAGCATTGTCAGCAGTTAAGATAAGAGACTGCTGAAAAGCATTGTCAGCAGTTAAGATAAGATACTGCTGAATATGCAGTAGTTATTACTATAAATAGAGGCGTTCTGTAGAGTTGATCACATCCATCTGCGACGTTTACCTGACAACATGGTCTACGAGATTGTTCACCACCAAACAGCGAGAAGGGTTAAACGCTCTCCTCTGTGGCTGAAAACATTCTACCTCCGTGTTCCGATTTATTGGACGACGGAGATAACTCAAGAATGCGACTTGTGGAGAGTTTCTGAGGCTCTAGACAGTATCAGGGCCGACTGCCGAGCGACTACAATTAAATTGACAACGTCCGACGTAGGGTTCTGGATGGCGCCTACTCCTCTGGAAGATGACTTACCCTTCAAGACCAACGTCATCAAAGACCTGAAGCGTTTGCTGCGGCTTGGCCAAAGGGTGACTCTCACCGTCATCGTTTCTTGAGGACGTATCCTGCAGACCCACAACGCCATCTCAAACTCCACCTTCTGAGGGCAACTACAAACGGCCTTTTTCAAGGCCACCATGAATTTCACTCGTTTTAACTAAGCTAAGCGTCTTATTTGAACCATACCAATTATTTATCTTTTCGATTATTAATGTTTCTACTAATAATGAAATTAATAATTAGCAACACATGGTTTTTAAAATTTTTAGTTGTACAAAACACATGGTGGTTTCTTAATTTTACCTCAACTAACAATTGAAATTTATGATATTAAGTATGCACAAGTGTATCTCTTTCTCTCTCTCTCTCTCTCTCTCTCTCTCTATATATATATATATATATATATATACATTTTTTGAGATCAAAACCTATGTTTACGGTTTTTCTACCATAACTTAGCACTTTTTTTACTGACTAAAACCTAATGCTCTTATTCGTTGTTTATTTTTGCTTGCTCATCACAAAATTCCCCTATAAATAAAGGTAAATAGTAGTCACCGGTCATTCATATCCTATCTACCATCATGGCACCACTAGACATCCCTCACCACTGGAAGCAAATTGGAGAAATAATTGAAAATGTCTTACAGGAAGATGTGGAGGAGATTGAAGATACTAGCGACTCCGAAGACCTGACCAACTCCGATGACAACACATCATCACTAGATGTCTCTGACATAGAAGATGCAATAGCATTTGTTCTTCACGAGGATTATCCGGAGTCAGTCGCCGACAGTATTGAATGTTATCTCCTGTCCGAAGATGAGGATGACAACAGGACTCCTGTCCTACGTGATGTTCCCGATGCAAGGCGGAGACTATTCGATAGTTCCAGTGGTGAGGAAGACGATGATGGCGTTGCATACCTGAGCGACTAATTAGAGAAGTCTGTTTCAAACGGCCTTTTTCAAGGCCACCAATTGTTTCAATCGTTTTAAAACTCAGCCGAATTCGCAATGTTTTTTTTCCTTAAACTAAAAAAGCCACAAGCAGAGTATAATAAACGAATGAAAAAATGGTAGCCGTTAAAACGGCTGTTTGGATGTGTTTTTCAACTGTATAAAGGGTTTATTGTTCAACAATGATGTCATCATCTGATAGATAATCTGCCCCTACTAATCTTTCTAATGCAGCCATTACTTCTCTGGATTGGATAGTTGTTCTGCTTGATACAACGTTAACCTGTACTGGTTGATCATCACTTTCTTGTCTTTCCGTGGGTGTAAATGATAATTGAAAAGGTGGTGTTGTGGAGGATATATCTGGGACCTGTATAGGCTGCTCCATAATTATGTTGTGGTTAGTAAGCTTATAGCAATACTAATTTATAATTTCATTTATGTTTACTTTTTAAATGAATGAACCAATGGCAATGAAAGTGATGATGTTAGCAAAAATATAAACCAATAGTAATTCAATGCTGAGGTCAGCATTTGCTATAAAACTAGAACATGTGAAAAATGGCTCTCAATACTACTTTTGGAGCAGTCTATAACACACTGAGAAATTTATTCAATCACAATGTACTATTGTCAACGTTGTAATGAAGATTTCATAAATGAGGATTTATATATATATCACTGTGAAATTTACCATAATGCTACTAATAATGCATTATCCGATTGTGAAGACCATCCCGATTTCTTACACTTCCTTGCTGACACTGAACACTCTACACGGCAGAGCAGACCAAGCGTAATTGCATATGCACCTCCTAGCAAACAAAACTCAGTGGATCCTGAAGATGAATCCTCACCCTCTACTTCTAGAGGGACTGCGAACGAAGATGCAACGTTGGGAGTCAACATTTTAGTGGAGGCGTTTGACAGATCTGTCGTTCGACATTACAGAATAAATAACATCAATACACTTGAACTACAAATATTTCTGACCCTCGTTAAAGATGTTATAATTGCAAAATTAAATTATGAACTTAACCGTTTGAATTTCATTAAATTTGGATTACTATTGGACACAACATTTAATAATGTAGAAGGAGAAATATCCAACAGAGGGTTTCTTTCTAGAAACCGAACTATCATGGAGACGTCAAATTTAGATGAAATAGTTGATGAATGTTTACAAGAATTGGTGCTTAAAATAACTGAACATGAAGCACGTGGATCCGGATGGTCCTTGCTCAATGTAAACAACCTGGATTTACGAGTTCATAAACGTGGATACGGTGAACGTGGCAGCAGTTTTATTCCATTGCCAGCAAAGATTAAAGATAATAAATCATGTATTAATGTTCAAAACAATGACAATGAATGTTTCAGATATTCCATGTTGGCGAAATTTCTTGTTCATGAAGGTGTCCAACATCCTGAACGACCGAATAGAAGATATCAAGAACTAAATGGTAGATATAAATTTAATGGATTAAACTACCCAGTGTCATTGTCTGATATAGGAAGTTTTGAAAAACGTAATGCAGGTGTATCTGTTAACGTGTTTGGACTGGACAGAAGAAACAATGTGTACCCGTTAAAAGTGGTACCACGTGAATTGACTGACCATACTGATTTACTGTTACTAAAAGATGAAACTGTTTCACATTATGTGTACATAAAAGATTTCACTAAGCTCATTCACTATCAGCTCACCAAAAGAAAGTCACCAATAACAGTGTGTAAAAGATGTTTCTGTTTTAAAAATATCTCTATAAATAGAGGAGGTCGTAGTTGGCTGACGGAACACTCTAAACTTTGTGGAGATCATGCAGCAGCAAAAGTTATCCTTCCAACTCTGAATGGTTCTATTCTAAAGTTTAGAAATATCCATCACCAGTATCGCATCCCAATTGTAATTTACGCAGATTTTGAATCGTCATTGATACCAGTGGAAAATGTGGATCCTGACGCAGCAGACAGTAGGAAATACCAAAAACACGAGCCAAACAGCTATTGTCTTTTGGTAAAATCAACACTTTCATATGAGCATCTTCGGCACTACGATATTCCAACGGAGCCAAAGCTTTACCGTGGGGAGCAAGCTGCAACACGATTTGTTGATGATCTATATGATATTGCTGAAAAAGTATCTACCCTCTACAGTTACATTGTTCCTATGGAAAATCTCACTGACCTTCAAGAACTATGTCATCAAATGGAGGACATTTGTTACTTGTGTAAACAGGAGTTTTCTGAGGACAACATCAAAGTGCGTGACCATGATCATTTGACTGGAGCCTATAGAGGAGCAGCTTGTAACGCCTGCAATATCAACTTTAAGCTACCTAACTTTATACCGGTTGTATTACACAATTTAAGTGGATACGACGCACACTTTATTATTCCAGAACTTGGACGAGACAAAGGACAAATTGACGTATTGGCTCAAACGACAGAAAAATTTATTAGTTTTTCAAAGAAAGTAAAAAATATAAAATTAAGGTTTATAGATTCCTTAAGGTTTATGCCATTCAGTTTGATGACACTCTCTAAGAATCTGGAAAGAGATGACTTAATTGAAACGAGGAAGCTGGTTCCAGAATATAAGATGGAGCTCGTATTAAGAAAAGGAGTGTTCCCGTACGACTACATAGATTCCCTTGCTCGATTTGACGAGACTGCGTTACCTCCACCAGAAATGTTTTACAGTAAACTCAATGAATCTCCAGTAGATCCAGAAGATTATGAGCATGCTGTCAAGGTATGGAAGGAACTTAATATGTCGACGCTCGGAGATTATAATGATTTTTATGTGAAACTTGATGTAACTCTCCTTTGTGATGTAATGGAGGAATTTAGAAATTCCTGTTTGTTAGCTTACGGACTGGATTGTTTCTATTACTTCACATCTCCGGGGCTGGCTTGGCAAGCTATGATGAAGGAAACTAAATGCGAACTCCAACTTTTAACTGATATTGACATGGTTCTTATGGTTGAAGCTGGTGTTAGAGGAGGGCTCACACAATCGGTCACACGATATGTCAAAGCCAATAACAAACATCTTCAAAATTATAACTCCACTAAAGAATCAGTCTACCTAGGCTACTTCGACGCCAATAACCTTTATGGATACGCCATGTCAATGCCATTACCTTTTGGCGGATTTTGCTGGGTTGATTCTAATGTTTTAGGAGACATTATGAGCATCCCGAAGTTCAGCGATATCGGATACATATTGGACTTTGACTTCGAGTATCCTCAGCACCTTCACGACCATCATTATGACCTTCCTCTATTACCAAGGTCCGAGGTTCCTCCAGGAGGCAAATATTCAAAGTTGATGACAACACTTGAAAATAAATCTAATTACATTGCACATTATTGGATTGTACAGCAAGCAATTGAACTAGGAATCAAAATTGTTAAAATCAACCGAGTGCTTCAATTTACACAAAAGACCTGGCTAAAACCGTATATAGAATCGAATACTTCAAGAAGAGCAGCTTCCACATCAAGTTTTCACAAAGAATTTTACAAACTGATGAATAACGCCGTCTATGGGAAATGTCTTGAAAACAAAAGGAATCACATGAATTTGAAACTTGTTTCTGATGAAAAGAAAATGTTAAAATTAGTTCAAAAGCCTAACTTCAAAACATCTATCATAATAAACGAAAATCTTGTAGCCGTATGCATGAACAAAACAAATGTTGTCATGGATCGACCTCTTTATGTAGGAATGTGTATACTTGATATTTCAAAGACCCATATGTACGACTTCCACTACAACAAGATGGTTGCCTTTTATGGACGAGATCGAATTGGAATTAGCTACATGGACACTGACGGGATCGTATATTGGATCAAGACACTTGACATGTATGATGACCTTAGAGTGTTTCCTCACAGGAATGATTTTGACTTCTCCGACTACCCAGTCAACCATCCGACATACGACAACTCTGTTAACAAGAAGGTTTTAGGAAAGTTCAAGGATGAAACTTGCGGAGTACCACTTGAAGAAATTGTCGCCCTCATGTCGAAGATGTACGCGTTAAAATTAATGACAGATAGAACAGCGAATGTCACATCAACAGTTGCAGCGGATGAGGATGAAGCAGGGACTATCAAGAAGGCAAAAGGAATAAAAAAGATGTACATAATGAAAAAAATGAAATTTGAACATTACTACAACTGTTTATTCAGAAGAGTTGGGTACAGTGCATCTTTTAACACAATCCGGAGCTTCAATCATAATTTATATAGTATAACTGTGAAAAAGAAGTCATTGGCAGACAAAGACGACAAACGTGTGATCCTTCAAAACAACATCCACACACTTCCTTATGGACATTATTCATTAACATAAATTGATTAAGTGCATCATCATCCTGAGAAGTAAACTGGTGGAAGATCTATAAAATGCTAATTAATTAAGTATATGTTAAATAAAGTTTTTAAAAAGCCACTTCAGTGGCCTTGACCCAGTTTTCGTGTGTTTAGAATAAGCAATTTTTTTAATTAGCAAAAACTACATTACTTATTTAACATTTAGCCTTTTTTAATAAATGAAACAGTTTTATAGTTCAGTTACTAAACGATTGGAGGATAAAGCGAACCGATGGACGAGAGAAAATCCATCGTTGAAGAACTTCACAAACCAGTTCGAAGAAATTTTCCTAGAAGATCAACGGTCGTGAAAGGCATTCATGACCTATATCAAGCGGACCTTGTAGAAATGAAACCGTACAGTAGGATTAATAAAGGTTTTAGGTACATTTTAACGGTTATTGATTGTTTTACAAAAGTAGCCAGTGCAATTCCACTGAAAAACAAAAGTGGATCGTCTATTACAGAAGCAATGAAAGAAGTACTTCAGGCGATAGGGAAACGTATAAAAAATCTGCAGACAGACGATGGTACAGAATTTTTTAACAAAGATTTTTCTGATCTAATGAGGAAAAATAAAATAAATCATTATTCAACTTATAGTGAAAAGAAAGCCGCTATTGTAGAACGTTTCAATCGCACTTTGAAAACTTCAATGTACAAGAAATTTTCAGAAAGAGGCACCTATGTATGGTATGATATTCTTCCTACTTTAATAAAAGATTACAATGATAAAAAACATCGTACAATAGGTATGAAACCAAATCAGGTGAATAAAGCAAATGAATCTAAAGTTTTGAAACGCATAAAGAAAAGTACCAAACCAATATTAGATAAGAAACCACCCAAAAAATTTGCAATAGGAGACAATGTGAGGATATGTAAATATAAACAGATCTTTACCAAAGGTTACCTTCCGAATTGGACAAACGAGGTTTTCACAGTGCATCGAGTACAGCCTACTATTCCTGAAACTTATATTTTAAAGGATGTTAAAGGAGAGATACTGCAGGGAGGGTTTTACGGACATGAGTTGTTAAAATCCAAGACTGGCAATGTTTATTTGGTTGAAAAGATATTAAGAAAAAGAGGTAATAAACTTTTAGTGAGATGGTTGGGATTTGACAAGAGCGAAGATACTTGGATAGACAAAAAGGACCTACTTTGAAATAAAAAATCAGTAACGGGACAGCATTTGAGAAGACTGTTTATGCAGTAAATAAATTATGGAAATTATCTGCCAGAATGAAAGACTTGATATTAACAATATTGATTGTTTGACACCGGATATTTTTGATAATGAGGTAAGTAAACATGGCTGTTTATTGCCTAACACAATGAGGTGTATTATTAGTGGGCCTTCAAACTGTGGAAAAACCAACGTTGTTTTTAATTTAATAACAAAACCAAACGGCTTAAGCTTCAATAATGTTTATATTTTTTCCAAATCTCTAAATCAACCAAAATATTTATTATTGGAAAAGATTTTGCATGATGTACCCGATGTTTCATTGCATACATTTGACGCAAGTAGTGAGATTATAGAGCCTAACAATGCTGAACCGTATTCAGTTTTTATTTTTGACGATGTTTCTTCTGAAAATCATGATAGGATAAGAACATACTTCTCTATGGGTAGACATAATCATATTGACTCTATTTACATAGGTCAAACATATAGTAAAATCCCGAAACAATTAATTAGAGACAACGTAAACTTTTTAATTGTTTTCAAGCAGGATGAAAAAAATCTCAAACATATATACAACGATCATGTTGGTGCAGATATGTCATTTGAAAAATTTCGAGATGTGTGTGGGAAAGCTTGGAAAGAAAAATATGGGTTTTTAGTTATAGATAAAGAAAGATCTATGACAAATGGTCGTTACAGAATAGGGTTCGATGGATTTGTTTTATTACATTGACTTCTGCCTATAACAAATTCAGTATTTGTGGTGAAGGCGTTGAGAACAGTCGGAACTAATAATGTCGAACCAGGAGGAGTTGCTTAGTGAAATAAAAGTCCTAAGTGACTCAATACGGAAGAAAAACCTGCTACTAAAAGAAGGATTGATGGCTAGAAATAAATATTTGGAGGAAACCTTCAAGCCCATTGTCGAACCCCTGAATAAAATAAATGATAAAATGACCAAATCGACTCTACTAGATCAAGAAGTAAAAGAACGAGATAAAAATATCGTTAAACAAGATGAAACTTCAGGAACATACGGATCAGAATCTGGGTCAGAATCATTTAGCAGAACGAGTCGTTCAGGAGAAGAAGAAGAAGAAGAAGAAGAAGAAGAAGAAGATAAAGAAGATGAAGAAGAAAGTAAATCCGACATTGAAGGTGAAACAGATCCTTTAGAACCAACAGAATCCCCCACAAATATTAGTATTTTAAGTAAAGAAATTGGCAAAAAAGGACCTCTTTCACGAAATTATATACTAAAAATGCTACATGGTGCACATAAATCGAGTAAATACCACGTGTATGGAGCACGCTTGGAAAAAGACGGTCTTCGTATGGGGGATAGTATGCTAGAGATAGATGACAAAGATAATATAACAGTTAAAGACCAAACTTTTAAGGGTACCGCTGGACTGTTTGAATTGATCTTTAAACCCTCTCCAAAAAAATATACTAAGAAGGATTTGAATGATTTTAAAAACATATGTATTTTAACCAACTCCCATAGAAAAGGTTATTCACATAATACACCTATTCATAGAAATAGATCGGAGAAGTATAGAGAAGTTATTTCAAAGCTGTTTTCTAGTATTAGAGGAAAACGTCCGAAGGCTAAGGGTAAAGGAATGTCGATGAAATCGGTGTATGATACAAATATTATATACTATAATAATGTGAATAAGCTGGTTGACAGAATGCGATTAATATATGAATCTATACAGGCTGGGCATAACGGATTGGATAACGAAATGATTGCTTTAACGGAAGAGTTAAAAGGTCGGGGATACATAGCTTAAGTATTCAGTCTAAAGATGAGTGTTGATAAGTTCGGTCGTCATGAGAGCTCTTTGGTTCGAGAGGGTTTGAGAGGTCCACCTGGAGAAGGTTTTCAGTTGACTCGAGACGGAAACTATGATCTAAGAAGGAAACGTTTGTGCAATATTGCAGATCCTATTAACAAAGATGAAGCAGTAAACCTTGGAACAATTCGTACATTTACATTAAATTGCGAGACAAATGACACCATGTTTGATGCTAAATATAAAAGAATTATACATGTGGCAATTGCAGAAAAAGATACAGATGCTGTGAATAGGCGATTTGTTTTGGAAGAAATAAAGCAATTAAAACAAGATATTTACCAAAAAATCGACAAATTACAGTCTATGGTGATTCTTTTCACCTCTTCGAAGAAGGAAAGTCGGGGAACACCTTCAAACAGTGTAAACGCAATATATGATACAAACAGTGATGCAGAAGAGTCATTATCACTGCCAGACGTTAGAGTAATCTAATGAAGTAAGGTGTTAAAACAAAAATAAATTATCATACATGGAAGGAAGACGTTCAGTAGTGAACTATCACTCATGAAAAGAGGACGAGGACTCACTAGTAGCGCAGTGTCTCTTTTTAAAAAAGCATTTTCCACTTTACCTACAGGTGCATTAATAAACACAGCTGTTGACGCACTTCCAATTGAGCTACATTTGCCTGGAGGTTATCAGTATTGTGGTCCAGGTACGAAATTGCGAAAGCGTTTGGTACGAGGAGATCCTGGAATAAACAAATTGGACGAAGCTTGCAGAGCACACGATATTGCATATTCAAATTACTCAGATTCGGAAAGAAGATCAATTGCAGATAGAGCTCTTGCTGAAAAAGCTTGGCAGAGAGTAAAATCAAGTGACGCAAGTGTTGGTGAACGAGCAGCTGCATTAGCAGTAACTGCAGCCATGAAAGCCAAAACAGCAGTTGGAGGAGGATCAAGGAGAAGAAAAACAAACACACGTCGCAGAAGAAATATTTCCGGTGGGGGCACTAGTAAAAGAAGGAATACTAATAAGAGAGTTAATCGTAAGCGAAAAAAGTGTTCAAAATGTTCAAAAAAAAAAGGTAAACGGAAGAGGATTATACCTAAGACCATACCGTGCATATTAAATAAAAACAAATTAATTTTGCCGAATAAACCTTTGAACAACGAGGAACTTGAACGGTATGCATCATGTTTAAAAATCCCTTTTTTCAGAGGGGTGTTCATGCGAAACGGATTGCCAAGAAAAATCTGGAAAAATGAAGCCGCAATTGTAAACCTTGATTATGCTAATGGTGCTGGGACACATTGGGTTTGTTATAAGAAAATATTTGATTCTGTTTTTTATTTCGACAGTTTTGGGAATCTTCCACCTCCTAAAGAGTTACAAGTGTATTTCGGTGCAGTACCTAACGTAGTTTTCAATTATGATAGAAAACAAAGAGAAGACACGTCAGTATGTGGACATTTATGTTTGGAATTTCTAGCCACAAGTGTCAGTCAACTGTAAGATGTCGTCTTGTACTGTAACAGTTAGTGGTTCAACATCAACTTTACGAAGTACATTATTTCCACCATTACACCTGAGAGATGATAGACAGTGGGAAATTGCACTTTTGGATTTTACTACTTACAACTCAATCCCAAACATAATAGAAGGTGTTAATAATAAATTTCACTACGTGAGAAAGAAAAATACTGAAGGTCTGGCTGATGTACGTGAATTTGTTGAGATTAAAACTGGTGCTTATGAAATAGCTGACATAAACAGAGAACTTCAAAATAAGTTAGGAAAGGATGTAATTGAACTAAGAGCGAATAATAACAATTTAAGAAGTGAAATAAAATGCAAGTTTTATATGGATTTCACTCTACCAGCATCGATTGGTCCTTTACTTGGTTTCCCATTATACAAGTCGGTTCTTGAACCAAATATCTACCATACAAGTCCAAAAACTGTGAACATAATTAAAGTTAATACTATAAATATCACGTGTAACATAGTTCAAGGGGCTTATAAAGATGGATCGAACCAACATATTTTACATTCGTTTTATCCAACCGTTCCACCTGGATTTAAGATAATTGAAAAACCTCATAATCTGATATATCTTCCATTAAACTCCACTCATATTTCAGACATCGTATTGAACGTACTAGATCAAGACGGTGACATCGTGGATTTCAGAGGAGAAATTATTACTGTACGTTTACACATTAGACAGGCACCGTAAAATAACGATGGGACTTGAATTTACATATAACACTAAACAAACATCAGACAATTCTAGTATATCTCCTAACGTAGAGAGGTTAACTAGAGAGAACATTAAATTTTTAGAAGGACTTGGTTTCAGAGTCAATGATAATGGACATACTGGATATAAAACATGGACCGGTTTTCGACGAAACGTTGTGGGAGAAGGAGCTTCACACTCACAACCCTTACGCTTCATCGAAATTAGGAAATAATGATGAGATCCGAATTCCAATACAACATCAAGATGCATATACTTTACCGTCTGAAAGCTATATTTATATTGAAGGAAGGGTTTTGGAAAAAGATGAAAATACAACATCAAAAGTACCATTCATAAATAATCCAATGGCCTTTTTGTTTGAAGAAATCCGGTACGAAATATCTGGCATTGTAGTAGATTCGACTAAAAAAGTCGGTATAAGCAGTACGCTTAAAGGGTTGGTTTCTTTATCACCTAATGAAACGAACGCTTTAAAAACAGCCGGATGGATATTACCAACTACGACCAAAATAGTACCTAATTCAAGTGGTTATTTCGACTTTTGCGTTCCGTTGCGGCTCTTACTAGGATTCGCTGAAGACTACAGAAGAATAATAATTAATGTCAAACAAGAATTGGTTTTACTGCGATCATCCTCTGATGTGGATATTATACAAGCTGATAGCGGAACAACTCCCACAACACTTGAATGGAAATTGAAGTTAGATAAAATAGTTTGGAGAGTACCTCATGTACGGTTGGCCGATGAACGACGAGTAAGTCTATTACGGATTCTGGACTCTGATAGGGATATTGTGGTTCCTTTTAGAAGCTGGGAAATGCATGAATGGCCTGTCTTGCCTAAAACTCAACGTCAAACGTGGGCTGTGAAGACTTCGAGTAATTTAGAAAAGCCTAGATATGTTATTTTTGCTCTGCAAACAAATAAAAGATCTAATATTACAGCTAATGCCAGTAGCTTTGATCATTGTAAACTTTCAAATATTAAGTTGTTTTTAAACTCACAATTCTTTCCCTATGACAGTCTTAATGTAATGTTTTCTAAGGACAGATATGGTATTTTATACGATATGTATGCTAGGTTTCAATCGTCATACTATGGAAGGACGAACTCGCCTCTCCTCAACCCTGAAACATTCAAGAGTCTCGCACCAATTGCAGTCATAGACTGTTCAAAACAAAACGAATCAATTAAATCATCAACAGTAGATATTCGCATCGAGTTTGAGTTGGAAGAGAATATTCCAGACCAAACAACAGCGTATTGTTTGATACTACATGATACAATCGTAACGTACACCCCTCTAACAGGCGTGGTTAGAAGAATAATATAGATGTTTTTACCACATTATTCAGCACCTACATATATTTACCCCCGCCACAAGTTTATAAAAGGGAGATTCTTCTGCGAGAGGACATCAGTATACCACCTGCAGACATCAAGACAACATTGATAGTTAAAATGGACAGTATGCCATCTAATTTTCTTGAAGATGTAACGCTCGAGTCTGCATCAACAGAGGTGACAGCTGCATCTAAAACGTCGAATCAAGACTTACCTGAAAACACAAAACCTAGTGAGGACTCTGCAAAAACAACGGAAACTACTTCTTTTCCAACTGACAAAGACACAATTTCACCTGGTAATCCTAGTGAGGACTCTGTAAAAACTACGGAAACCACTTCTTTTCCAATTGTCAAAGACACAATTACACCTTATAATAATAATAATGATGATGTTAAAACTAATACAACACCAGCTGAAAATGTAGAAGAGTCCGCAGAAAAGGACACAACAACTACTGAGGAGATTAAGGCTGGACTCTCAGGATTTCTAACTTTCGAAGGAAATGATCAGAGGAAAAGGAAAAGATGTGAAAATGAATATGATGAACAAAATATGGATGTGATATTTGATGTATTTTTACGCGCAATGTATCCATTGAATTTAAACATGGATAAAACTGTTACTGTTGGTGTTTTCAAATCTTTGAACTTTAATCCTGCTGTGCTAATTAACCATTGCGGGAAAGCCTCATTGCTACTTACGATAGACATGTGGGATAAATTTACTAAACATGTATCTATCATTGAAGCCTACTTATACAACAACTTGACAGGACGAAAAACTGCAATTGGATTTAACGAATCCGATTTAGAAATCGACAACATCAGACTTCGAGGTACTCAATTTGTGAGATTTAGAGATCTTTCTAAACACAATAAGAAAATCCTTTTAACTTTGGAAGAATTTCAAGTCCTGTCGAATCTAACACCAGTAATAATCAGATACATTCAGCAACTCGTCACATATGCTCCACTTATTTTTGATTACCTCAACAGTTCGGTGAACACACATCCAGTTTTACCACTGATCTATGGCCCGATAGATCATTCTATATACAACAGATTGCCTCAAGAGGTGTCGTTCTACAGAAGGACCGGATTCTTTTTTAATAAACTTCGAAGTGAAGGAACCAAAATTAAAGTTTCTCCAACAAAGGAATTGCCGGAGAATATTTCAAATAAACAAAAAGTGTAAAATTATTTGAATGATTGCGTCAAGCAAGTGCTCATGTTGGGAGCACTAAAACTTTTTAAAAAAAGATTTACGTGACCTTGAAACAGTTCAGGTTTGCATATGTTATTCTTCTTTTCGCTGACTATATACATATGAAAATACTCACGCTGTGTGAGTGCAGTTGATTCCAAGCTTCCAAACAGTACCTATCCTACTCAGTCTTGTTTATTACATGCTTAAGTAAACTTCATAAAATGGAAAGATACTGTTGTGAAAACAAGTGTTTTGTGCGACCGAAACTAGAGGTAGACGGATTAGCCTGTGAAATATGTGAAAGTTATGGTATTTGTAAATGTCGATGTAAAACATATAAACTTCCAACTCCAACACGAGAAACTTTCACATTGTACAAATCCCAACACTGTTATACATGTTGTCCTAAAATGTGTGTGAAATTTGGACTGTATAGCGATATAATAAAATATTGTAACAAATGTCGCAAAGGTCTTTGTGAATGTCTACTACAATATTGTGCAAACAGGAAGAGTTGGGATGTGGATATAGAAGTAGAGTCAAAAGTAATAACAAGACGGAATAGCATGTAGAATATGTGAATGCTATGGTTACTGCAATAGAGTGTTAATTTTTAGGAAATGAAGGTTTGCATTAGTATAAATAGCTGTCACACCACCCACCCCATCTCAGAACAACTCCAGCTCTTGCCCAGTGAAAACCAACTTCATGCGCTCTCGTAGATTCAACAAAAAATGGAGGAGTATAACCTGTGGAAACAAGCGTTACTCAAAGAATATCAGGATACGAATGATTTAAAAAAAATTGTAAGCCAACTACCAAAAAGTATAGCTGAAGAAATTATGAATGAACATTATAAAAATTGTGCGACGGCTTTAATATGTTTCTATGAAAAAGATAGTCTTAGGATTTGTCGAAAGTGTTACGAGGATAACAAAAATGAATTTGCGGACTACGAACAAAAAGTTCTACATGAATCTTTTCAAGTCAACACGTCAACGCTACAATTGAAATATCAATGTTTGAAATGTAACGGTACATGTGTAGAAGAGAGATACACTAAATGCGAATGAATGTTAGCAAACTCTGACTGTTTATACGGTAGATTGCATCAACAAAGTGCTCATGCTGGGAGCACTTAAACATTTTTAAAAACTAATTTACGTGACCTTGAAACAATTCAGGTTTCCACATGTTATTCTTATTTTCACCGTATATATATATGACAATATTGGGGCTATATGAGTGCAGTTGATTGCAAGCTTCCCATCAGTTAACAGTTGCAAAAATAAATACATACTGCTGCAGTGAGAAATGTTTCATAGAACCAAAATTACATTGATACGGAATGGACAAACCAATTTGTTTTAATTATAATATTAGAATGTCCAAAAAGTGCGTAGTAGAATTTCAAGCTTTCAGGAACAACCAAGACAAATATATCATAAAAGAACTAGCTTTTTTTGACATATCTACTAATGTCATTAACTATTTTCTTTTTAAGCCGCCTTTTCCTTTTAAGAAGTTAAATAGCAAAAGCTCTAGAACCAATAAATGGTTAATGAAGTATCTTCATCACATCACCTGGGACGAAGGATTTACACAATACAAAGAGCTGGATAGCATAATGTACCATTATTGTCAACAGTATGACGAAATCTACACTACTGGGGATGAAAAATCAAAGTGGATCAGAATGTACAGTACTTCAAATGTGACGGATATTGTGTTGGATAAGGAATTTGCAACGGAATTAAATGGTCTTTGCATCGGAGTAAAAAGCCCTCAGCATAAAACTGCAAATTGTGCATTGTCACGAGCATACAGAGTAGGCCGATTTATATCCGGTGGAGGGGGAAATCCACATATACCCATGCACGTACCTCCGTAATATCAGTTGGACACAAGATCTCTTACAGAATACAACACCTAGCAAAAGAATCATATCAGCTTCTCCACAATGGCATCACCTTCTCCACTACAATCTCTTGCAGAAAAATTCAACCAACATTCAAAATCCGATCTCCTAGCAACAAAAAGATGTAGCGAACTTCAAGAGAAAAAACATTATGCTGTGCATTCGATGAAAAAGTTGGATACATCAGTTGGTGAAGCAGTTATAGCTGTTCTTGGAGATTCACCCTACAAAGAAGAAGATAAACCTAAATTCCAAGTTTACCTCCCGAAAAGATTTGTTAATGTTCTTATGAACGAAGATTTGGATTCTGTCAAGCCCGGCGTATTGTATTTAGTTTCCCATGGACCTTCTGGAAACAACTCTACAGAAATAACAATCCATGTTAACAATACTTTGTAAAATAGTTTTGTACATAGCGTAAAATTCCATTGTAATCTCTGATTATTTTACCTTTTTAATTATGTATTATTTTTACTTAGGTATTATGTAATTATATTTTTAAAAAACTCATCACTGTGACCTTGACATAGTTTTGAAAGTGTCGGACTTACCCCCACCATTTTATTCTGACATAAATAGAACCCGTACTAGTGGTCAGCTATCATTTCTCCATCAGCTCTCGTACCGTCAAGAACGAACTTAACCCATCAACATAATGAAATTTCATCTGGTGATGCAAGACGAAGTGGATTTGGGAATACTTCACGAAACACTCCTGCATTTGATGACGGAACATCCTCCGATGGTAATGAAGATTACTGTTGAATTCGACAGCACAACCTTCTGCGATTCGGAGACGACTGAATCACCCACTGAATGGTCTCCGAATGCCACATCCGAAAATACAGAAGAAACCAAACTACAAGAACCTCCAAAGTACGAAGAAGAAAGCCAACCACAAGAACCTCCAAAGTACAAAGAAGGAAATAATGTTTAATACAATATACCTAGTTTGCTGTAAAGATAAGTTATGTGAACCTTGATTAAATCTTTGTAATCTTTGACAAATAAATTATCAAATCTTTTTTTAAAAACCACTTTCGATGACCTTGAACTTGTTTCTACATGTCCGTAACCACCCACCCACTTGGGAGTAACAATGACTCTAGGTTTTTTTCTATAAAATGGTTACATTTAATTGGATAATTTTTAGCCAATTACTTGTCAGTGTTTCGTGATGACTAAGCATAAACAAGTAATAAAATCATGTCTGTCTGATCCTCACTACCATCCTCTCGTCTGACACCGATCCGCCAACATGTCTGCATCTACTCTGTGGTCCAAAGACATCGGCGACGAAGAGTTGGTGGAGATCACCCTGATTGCGGAGCATGGGGAGAGAATGAGAGCAATTTCAACTATGTCTGAGGACGAACTACAAGAAAATCACTTCAATGAGATAAAGGCGATCATGTCATACATTGCCCAACCGACGATGCTTCCAGAGCAGTGGCCGGCGATATCTCGGCGGATGGAATATCTCGCTGCGCTGAAGGCTGAGATCAACAGAAGAGGTCTATCAACTGAGATTTATGCAATATTTGTGTAAATTACAGATTTTAAGGACATGTGACAAACGGCCTTTTTCAAGGCCACCAGATGTTTCATTCGTTTGACACTCAGCAACCGCCAAATTCATTTTCAAATCACTCCCACGACTTCTATCAGTTTCGGAACAAATATTAATCCATCCGTTTTCACTTTACCCCACATCCAATAACGTATGTCGTTCGTCACACCAAAAGATTTTAAATACATGTAACAAACGGCCTTTTTACAGGCCACCAGTTTGTTCAATCGTTTGACACTCAGCAACCACCAAATTCATTTTCAAACCTCTCTCTCGACTTTAAACAGTTTCTTAACGAATATAAATCCACCCGCTTTCACATTACCTCACATCCAATGACGTATGTGTATCGTCACACCAATACGTCATCGCCGTGACGTCATCACACCCTCTCGTCACACATACGTCATCACCACGTCACTCAAACGTCACTTCTGATTTAAAAACAATTATTTTTCAGCTGTCCCAGACTCCCCATATTGCCTCTACTGTTATTGTCCTAGGCAAGTGTTTTAATAAATTTCACTTACATATCCCAAATTCACTATTACGGTCAAATTAAAAAATATTTTTGAAAAATACTGCCAATTGCCAACTTCTTTATTTACTGTCTGATTTATTTAAAATTTGGATATGCTATTGACCTAGGCAAGTGTTTTAATAAATTTCACTTACATATCCCAAATTCACTATTACGGTCAAATTAAAAAATATTTTTGAAAAATACTGCCAATTGCCAACTTCTTTATTTACTGTCTGATTTATTTAAAATTTGGATATGCTATTGACCTAGGCAAGTGTTTTAATAAATTCCACTTACATATCCCAAATTCACTATTACGGTCAAATTAAAAAATATTTTTGAAAAATACTGCCAATTGCCAACTTCTTTATTTACTGTCCCATTTGTTTAAAACTTGGATATGTTATTGTCGTAGGCAATTGTTTTAATAAATTACACTTACATTTCCCAAATTCACTATTACAGCCAAATTAAAAATTATTTTTGAAAAATACTGCCAATTGCCAACTTCTTTATTTACTGTCCGATTTGTTTAAAATTTGGATATGTTATTGTTGTAGGCTAGTGTATATGCACCATCCACATTTTACAAATATTGCGGTTAAATGTTAAAAAATTTTGGAAAAATACCGCCAATTGGCAACTTCTTTATGGTCTGATTTGTTTAAAATTTATGTCATTATTCTAGGCTAGTGTATATGTACCATCCACATTTGACAAATTAACTATAATGGTCAAATTTAAAAAATATACTAACAATTTCAAACTTCTTTATTTATGGATATGTTATAGCTCTTATATAGGTAACAAGACCACACTACCACACGCTCCACTACCCCCATACAATACAGTATTTTGCTATAATCCCAAAACTGACTGTTTATTGTCCGATTTGCCTACACTTTGGATATTGTCCTAAGCATTTATTGTCTGATTTATTTTTTGGATATGTTATAGCCCCCCCCCCCCAACTATTATATCTAAAATTACAATATTATTTCCACCTATAATACTGTTGTTTGTTTTGCCGCAACCTAAAAACTAACATTGGTATTTGTGTTTTTACAAAACTATATTTTGTAAATTACTACCAACAACTCCTTTATTTACATTTCGACTTGTTATATCACCCTATATCTAAATTTACCATATATTTTTTTCCCTTTTAGCGCTGTTTTGTCGTAACCAAACTTTGAATATGACTGCAATATATTACTGGCCATTGCATAAGTAAATACCCCATTTCCAAATTCAATATTACGGTTCGATTAAAAAAATAAATGCAAGCTTATTATATTTGCCACAAGCTTATTATATACATCCAGCTGTTATATTTGCCACATTTCCAATATTGTTGTGACCCTCTCAACTACCCCTCATTGTAATATAATAAGTAATCCACAAAATATTTATGGAACTGCCTAAACTTTGGATATGTTTTAAGCCAATGCAAAAATAAATTTTTAAAACCCAAAACAACTAATCTTTCTTTGTGCTTGTTTGGAGTAGTCTTTATTTTATCCAACTTAATTTTGTAGTTAAAATCAAACTTCCCACATTCTAGCTCCCTTTCCAGCCAGTGACATAAAGGTTACGAATATTTTCAAACAATATATCTTTTTCTTCCCCTATGTTGGACTTGTTTAATAGCGCACCATTCCAAATCCTCCAGTCTACTACATTCTTTAAATTTAACATTGCCTTTAATATCTCTATGTCTTCTTGTCCATTGTTACGGAAACTTTCTATTTTTGGAATCGCCACAAAATGTTGCGGTTCCGTTAAAGCTTGCAAGTGGCTCGTTGGTAGGTAGATAAATAATGTCCATAAGACTGTAATAAATATCACTGCATTAACACGGAGGTGACGATTTCAGAAATGAAATATGAAACATATTGATCAGTCCAGCGACGATTCATTTTCCAAATAATCCGCAGATTAAAATCCACTCACTCAAACTATGTCTATCTGTAAATTAATGCATTTCAACGTAAATATTTGGGGTTATAAAATTGATACCTCTTTATGAAGACATTGCAGATATTTATTAATGAGATGACCGAGCTGCTTTCATTACAGTTTAAAATGAGCCTTTGCGGTACCGATAAAACAATGTGTTGGCTTATTCATGATGAGTTGTTGGCTTATTCATGATTGTTGGATTTTTATAAATCTATTTTGTGAGGGAAGACCTGTTCGAAGGAAAGCCATTAAAATTGAACTTAAAATCAAATGCAGACTTTGACAGGATAGAAGTTGAATTTTTGAGCGGTAAGGCTATGCTAAATAGCGGATTCTCTAAAGAAATGGTTATAAAAAAAGTAGCTAAATTCTCCACGATGAATTAGAATATAACATTTATTTTGACGATACTTTTAGCGCTCTTTATTCTTAAACGTTAACTTCACTCTACCTCGGTCACTTTTGAGGTAAGACCTTACGTTGCTCTGATCTGTTCTATTGCACGATACTTGATATAAAATGTCTAACTTAACCTCTTATATATTTAATAACCAGGCCGTTGCTGTACTGTTTGACGGAGAAAATAATCCTTGGTTCAAAGGAAAAGATGTTGCTCAAATCCTGGGCTACTCTAACCCTAAAAGCTCTTCTAGCACATATCAGTGAAATATACAAATCAACTCAACCGGAAGTAGTTGGGACCCAAAATGGGTCCCAACTCAATTATCATGATTCTAAAGTAGTTTTTATATCAGAACCGGGTTTATACGAGTTGATTTTTTCCTCTAAACTACCAGTTGCTAAAACATTTAAATACTGGGTTTTTGAAGAAGTCCTGCCTTCCATTAGAAAGAATGGAATGTATAAAATTCAACAAGAAAATAATCAGTTGTTACAATCACTTACAAAATCACTGGAAACTAACCAAAAGCTCACTCAAATTAACTCAGAATTTAAAACTAAAAACGACATATTGTGTAAAGAGAACCGGTCACTGAATGAGTTGTTGAGTTAAAGTTTTCTGTAAGATATTGGCACATTTCCTCTTTATTAAATATTCCAGCCAAATCTAGTGTTATATCGAAATCCATAAGATCTTGCAGTATCTTTGGAAGGTCTTCCAACAAATCCTTAATTTTAACATTTGCAAGCTCTATTTTATAGGGAATTGCTATAGGATCATCATACTTTTGTTTAATTTGGTCAATATCTTTCTTTATTATTTGTAACACACCCTCGCTTTGGGAGAATGGTAGTTTGGCCACAACACCATGTCGAGCTAAAGAGAACTTTTTAAATATTCCTCATAAGTAAATATATATTGTATATAAACATAGGCGAGCGGCAAGTGTAACATGTAAGTGGACACCCATACGCAAATATGGAATACCCACAAATTCGACCAAATAAGTTTATAGTCTCAATATAATTAACATATTAACATTAGTACCCAAATTGTCGAAATTCTATAATTCTATTCTTAGTCCTTGTATTAGGTTTTGTACTATTAAACCCAACACCCCATGCAGTAGAGTAATATATGTATTTAATATGCACATTCTACAAGACCTGTACATCTGTTGTATAAGCAGCAGAATAGACATCTCATTGTGTTGTTGTAAAGTAAAACATAAATTGTGCTGGATACAACCGGCCAGATATTAGACAGGAAATGTGTTGGAAGTGTATTGCCAAAGACAAACACCACATAGTGCAGCATGTAATCAATCCATTACTATTTAGACAGCATTGGTACAACATCCGATATATTAGCCAAACCCACAATCAAACTTGGAAAACAAACAGTAAAAGATAAATATTATAGTAACAGAAATAGTAAGATTATAAGGACATAGTAATATTTAAAGTTTATAAAACAACACAAATGCAGAGACACAATAACACACTCCAACACATTTGGACACAGGCACAGATACTGGTTTACATCCATTTAACACAACTTTACACGTTCTGTCAACCGACACAAAAATTGTTTGTAAATTGTGTAAGAAATATATGTAATATAAACAAATTTAACACAATCATAACATTGTCCACAATGTTATGATTGTGTTAAATTTGTTTATATTACATATATTTCTTACACAATTTACAAACAATTTTTGTGTCGGTTGACAGAACGTGTAAAGTTGTGTTAAATGGATGTAAACCAGTATCTGTGCCTGTGTCCAAATGTGTTGGAGTGTGTTATTGTGTCTCTGCATTTGTGTTGTTTTATAAACTTTAAATATTACTATGTCCTTATACTCTTACTATTTCTGTTACTATAATATTTATCTTTTACTGTTTGTTTTCCAAGTTTGATTGTGGGTTTGGCTAATATATCGGATGTTGTACCAATGCTGTCTAAATAGTAATGGATTGATTACATGCTGCACTATGTGGTGTTTGTCTTTGGCAATACACTTCCAACACATTTCCTGTCTAATATCTGGCCGGTTGTATCCAGCACAATTTATGTTTTACTTTACAACAACACAATGAGATGTCTATTCTGCTGCTTATACAACAGATGTACAGGTCTTGTAGAATGTGCATATTAAATACATATATTACTCTACTGCATGGGGTGTTGGGTTTAATAGTACAAAACCTAATACAAGGACTAAGAATAGAATTATAGAATTTCGACAATTTGGGTACTAATGTTAATATGTTAATTATATTGAGACTATAAACTTATTTGGTCGAATTTGTGGGTATTCCATATTTGCGTATGGGTGTCCACTTACATGTTACACTTGCCGCTCGCCTATGTTTATATACAATATATATTTACTTATGAGGAATATTTAAAAAGTTCTCTTTAGCTCGACATGGTGTTGTGGCCAAACTACCATTCTCCCAAAGCGAGGGTGTGTTACAAATAATAAAGAAAGATATTGACCAAATTAAACAAAAGTATGATGATCCTATAGCAATTCCCTATAAAATAGAGCTTGCAAATGTTAAAATTAAGGATTTGTTGGAAGACCTTCCAAAGATACTGCAAGATCTTATGGATTTCGATATAACACTAGATTTGGCTGGAATATTTAATAAAGAGGAAATGTGCCAATATCTTACAGAAAACTTTAACTCAACAACTCATTCAGTGACCGGTTCTCTTTACACAATATGTCGTTTTTAGTTTTAAATTCTGAGTTAATTTGAGTGAGCTTTTGGTTAGTTACCAGTGATTTTGTAAGTGATTGTAACAACTGATTATTTTCTTGTTGAATTTTATACATTCCATTCTTTCTAATGGAAGGCAGGACTTCTTCAAAAACCCAGTATTTAAATGTTTTAGCAACTGGTAGTTTAGAGGAAAAAATCAACTCGTATAAACCCGGTTCTGATATAAAAACTACTTTAGAATCATGATAATTGAGTTGGGACCCATTTTGGGTCCCAACTACTTCCGGTTGAGTTGATTTGTATATTTCACTGATATGTGCTAGAAGAGCTTTTAGGGTTAGAGTAGCCCAGGATTTGAGCAACATCTTTTCCTTTGAACCAAGGATTATTTTCTCCGTCAAACAGTACAGCAACGGCCTGGTTATTAAATATATAAGAGGTTAAGTTAGACATTTTATATCAAGTATCGTGCAATAGAACAGATCAGAGCAACGTAAGGTCTTACCTCAAAAGTGACCGAGGTAGAGTGAAGTTAACGTTTAAGAATAAAGAGCGCTAAAAGTATCGTCAAAATAAATGTTATATTCTAATTCATCGTGGAGAATTTAGCTACTTTTTTTATAACCATTTCTTTAGAGAATCCGCTATTTAGCATAGCCTTACCGCTCAAAAATTCAACTTCTATCCTGTCAAAGTCTGCATTTGATTTTAAGTTCAATTTTAATGGCTTTCCTTCGAACAGGTCTTCCCTCACAAAATAGATTTATAAAAATCCAACAATCATGAATAAGCCAACAACTCATCATGAATAAGCCAACACATTGTTTTATCGGTACCGCAAAGGCTCATTTTAAACTGTAATGAAAGCAGCTCGGTCATCTCATTAATAAATATCTGCAATGTCTTCATAAAGAGGTATCAATTTTATAACCCCAAATATTTACGTTGAAATGCATTAATTTACAGATAGACATAGTTTGAGTGAGTGGATTTTAATCTGCGGATTATTTGGAAAATGAATCGTCGCTGGACTGATCAATATGTTTCATATTTCATTTCTGAAATCGTCACCTCCGTGTTAATGCAGTGATATTTATTACAGTCTTATGGACATTATTTATCTACCTACCAACGAGCCACTTGCAAGCTTTAACGGAACCGCAACATTTTGTGGCGATTCCAAAAATAGAAAGTTTCCGTAACAATGGACAAGAAGACATAGAGATATTAAAGGCAATGTTAAATTTAAAGAATGTAGTAGACTGGAGGATTTGGAATGGTGCGCTATTAAACAAGTCCAACATAGGGGAAGAAAAAGATATATTGTTTGAAAATATTCGTAACCTTTATGTCACTGGCTGGAAAGGGAGCTAGAATGTGGGAAGTTTGATTTTAACTACAAAATTAAGTTGGATAAAATAAAGACTACTCCAAACAAGCACAAAGAAAGATTAGTTGTTTTGGGTTTTAAAAATTTATTTTTGCATTGGCTTAAAACATATCCAAAGTTTAGGCAGTTCCATAAATATTTTGTGGATTACTTATTATATTACAATGAGGGGTAGTTGAGAGGGTCACAACAATATTGGAAATGTGGCAAATATAACAGCTGGATGTATATAATAAGCTTGTGGCAAATATAATAAGCTTGCATTTATTTTTTTAATCGAACCGTAATATTGAATTTGGAAATGGGGTATTTACTTATGCAATGGCCAGTAATATATTGCAGTCATATTCAAAGTTTGGTTACGACAAAACAGCGCTAAAAGGGAAAAAAATATATGGTAAATTTAGATATAGGGTGATATAACAAGTCGAAATGTAAATAAAGGAGTTGTTGGTAGTAATTTACAAAATATAGTTTTGTAAAAACACAAATACCAATGTTAGTTTTTAGGTTGCGGCAAAACAAACAACAGTATTATAGGTGGAAATAATATTGTAATTTTAGATATAATAGTTGGGGGGGGGGGGGCTATAACATATCCAAAAAATAAATCAGACAATAAATGCTTAGGACAATATCCAAAGTGTAGGCAAATCGGACAATAAACAGTCAGTTTTGGGATTATAGCAAAATACTGTATTGTATGGGGGTAGTGGAGCGTGTGGTAGTGTGGTCTTGTTACCTATATAAGAGCTATAACATATCCATAAATAAAGAAGTTTGAAATTGTTAGTATATTTTTTAAATTTGACCATTATAGTTAATTTGTCAAATGTGGATGGTACATATACACTAGCCTAGAATAATGACATAAATTTTAAACAAATCAGACCATAAAGAAGTTGCCAATTGGCGGTATTTTTCCAAAATTTTTTAACATTTAACCGCAATATTTGTAAAATGTGGATGGTGCATATACACTAGCCTACAACAATAACATATCCAAATTTTAAACAAATCGGACAGTAAATAAAGAAGTTGGCAATTGGCAGTATTTTTCAAAAATAATTTTTAATTTGGCTGTAATAGTGAATTTGGGAAATGTAAGTGTAATTTATTAAAACAATTGCCTACGACAATAACATATCCAAGTTTTAAACAAATGGGACAGTAAATAAAGAAGTTGGCAATTGGCAGTATTTTTCAAAAATATTTTTTAATTTGACCGTAATAGTGAATTTGGGATATGTAAGTGGAATTTATTAAAACACTTGCCTAGGTCAATAGCATATCCAAATTTTAAATAAATCAGACAGTAAATAAAGAAGTTGGCAATTGGCAGTATTTTTCAAAAATATTTTTTAATTTGACCGTAATAGTGAATTTGGGATATGTAAGTGAAATTTATTAAAACACTTGCCTAGGTCAATAGCATATCCAAATTTTAAATAAATCAGACAGTAAATAAAGAAGTTGGCAATTGGCAGTATTTTTCAAAAATATTTTTTAATTTGACCGTAATAGTGAATTTGGGATATGTAAGTGAAATTTATTAAAACACTTGCCTAGGACAATAACACATCCAAATTGCAGACAAATCGGACATTTAATAAAGAAGTTGGCAATTGGCAGTATTTTTCAAAAATAATTTTTAATTTGACTGTAATAGTGAATTTGGGATATGTAAGTGGAATTTATTAAACAACTTGCCTAGGACAATAACATATCCAAATTGAAGACAAATCAGACAGTTAATAAAGAAGGTGGCAATTGGCAGTATTTTTCAAAAAATATTTTTTAATTTGACCGTTATAGTGAATTTGGGAAATGTAAGTGAAATTTATTAAAACACTTTCCTAGGACAATAACATATCCAAATTGCAGACAAATCAGACAGTTAATAAAGAAGGTGGCAGTTGGCAGTATTTTTCAAAAAATATTTTTTAATTTGACCGTAATAGTGAATTTGGGATATGTACGTGGAATTTATTAAAACACTTGCCTAGGACAATAACATATCCAAATTGAAGACAAATCGGACAGTAAATAAAGAAGTTGGCAATTGGCAGTATTTTTCAAAAATATTTTTGACCGTAATAGTGAATTTGGGAAATGTAAGTGAAATTTATTAAAACACTTGCCTAGGACAATAACATATCCAAATTGCAGACAAATCGGACAGTAAACACCAAAGATAGTTTTTTAGCCTGAATTTGAAAATTAATTTTAAAAAATATAGAGGAGGGATGGGGATGGGGACAATATATTTAATATAGGCAAGGGTTGGACATTAGTATAGGCTAAGGCGCGGGAGCTCTATGGGCGGGAGCTGGCGTCGGTGCAAAAACGGCTCCCCATAAGAATAACATGGGGAAAAAGCGCCGGAAGTGGGGTTAAACCATCATTTCACCACTACTGAAAAGACATGGGTTTGTATTTAGCACATAATTCTGAATCAATCCTAATAAAGCGATGTTTATGTGTAAACGTAGTACGTTTTGGTCCTTTTCAATATATATTGAAAAAAACTTAGTACTATATAAAGTAATCTAATCCGTATGCAGTTTAAAATTGAACAACAACTAGAGAACAAAAACGAGTTCGCACGCAGCACGCTAACGTGAGGGAAGGGAATTTCCACATAACAAACTTTTAAAACTTAAATTCAGTGTAAAAATATGCATTTATTTTATTTTGTATTGAAATTTGAAATCATTGATTTTTTTGGCTGTTCTGATGCTCCTGGTTCCATTTACCTGCAATGTTGGGAATACAATTTTGTGAATTATAAGGTTAGGAGAAGGTCCAGTCACGCTTGAAACTAGGCGTGAGGTTGTTGGTGATGATAAAAAGACACCAACAAATGAATATCAGGTTTTTCTTATGTAAATCCCCCATAAGACAACGTACTGTTTTTAGTCGATAAACGTTTTCTTTAATAACTCAGTAAATAGTTAAGCTTTAATTACGAGAGGCTTAAAATTTTCGCCTCATTAATTCACATCTTTTTACATTCATTGATGTTACATGTTTACATATATATATATATATATATATATATATATATATATATATATGTTTATATATATGTTTGTATATATATATATATATGTTTATATATATATACATTTAAGAAATTAACACCATTTTGTTGCAATATTTCGAGGTATTCTCTTTATCAAGCACAAAATATGAATGACAAACAAAAACAACAGATCATATGTTATTTACACATTTGGTTAAGATCAGATGATGTGGAATAACACTATTTTGATACTGTAGAAAGAATAAGGAACCAAAAATTATCAAATTAACGAATGTTGAGTCCATGAGGTTGTTTAGTTCTTAAAACTAACTGGTGAGTCAATTCAACTGTTCTCAAATTCATGTCATTTAATTCTTTGTTTTCAACACTTTGGATTTTGTGTATAGCTTTAAGATGGAAACAATCATCAAACTCAGCATTATGTTGAACAGCGTGTAAGGCCACCGGCTTGTGCTTGTCTTTATGGTTGACAGAAAACCGATGTCCTGTCATCCGAACACGTAAGGAGTTGGATGTTTGTCCAGTGTACTCCTCAGGACAAAGTTTACACGTTAGCTGGTAAATCGCATGGTTGGATGAACAATCCATGTGTCCAGCTATCGGGTAAACTTTGTCCGTTCCTGTGCTTCGAAAGCCTGCCTTACACATCATTTTGCATATACCGCAACGCGGTTTATTAAATGGTTCACATCCATGGGCCAAATTGAGATTTCTATTTTCAAGCTTGGGCCTTACAAGCATGTTCTTTAAATTTGGAGGTATTTTAAAAACCATTCTAGGTGGTCTAGAAAAAATGGTTTCGGTTAAGGAAGAGTTTTTTAAAAGTTCAAATCCTGTTTTCATTATTGAATTTATTCTGTAAAGGCCAGGGAAATAGGATGTTACAAACTTGGGATCGTCTTTAAAATTGGTGGAACTAAGCGTGTTTTTGCGCTTCTTAAACTGTTTTTTTTTATTATTTTCTGAAGATAACCTCGTTGGATAAAAGCGTTATTTAGTTTAGATAAGTAAGATTTGTAATCTTTAGAATCGGTACATAATGATTTGGCTTTAACTGACAGGCTTTTGGGGATAGACTTTTTGACATGTGTTGGGTGGCAACTGCTGTAATGAAGATATTGCATTTTATTAGTGTCTTTGACGTGAATTTTGGTTTTAAGAAAGCTTTTATCCAGAAAAATATCTAAATCCAAATATTTTATAGATCCTTGGGAAGATTTCCACGTGAAATTCAAACATGAAAAATTTTTTAAATCGGCCATAAAGTTTTGAAGACTTTCAAAACCACACTGCCAAACCATAAAGATATCATCGATAAACCGAAACCAGGCTGTAGGTTTCAAATTTTGACTTGAAAAAAAATTTTGTTCCACTAGACCCATGAAAAGATTTGCGTACGATGGTGCCATTCGGGTACCCATCGCCGTCCCAGTATATTGCAAATAGTTGTTCCCCAAGAATTTAAAATTGTTCATTGTAAGAACCATATGTATAAGAGTAGACAGCACCTTGGAAGAAGGTTTAGTTTGAGGAGGTCTGGTGTTTATATATATATATATATATATATATATATATATATTATATATTAAATTTGAAATCCCAAAACGTGTTCAGGGGGTCACGTTAGGAACTTCTATGGTGGTCCCGGTCTTAAGTTTCACCGTGCGGGTGATGCTAATAGTTCACTTTCCTTAGGAAATTCACTAATAACGAATTAGAAATAAAAAGTCACGTGGCAATACCAACTGTATTCGCGGCTAAAGTTCTTTATCAAGAGTGATGAACGGGAACGAGTCTACATACAGTACCCTTGGAAGCAAGTGGCTGAATCTTAGGATAAGAACGTAGAATATAAGACTTAAATAATAGATAACTATTTAAATCGATTGTGATAGTTTTACAGCGGCTGTATTTTTAGATAGAGTTTTTATTGGTTTACGGCCACAGAACTACATTTTATAATTTTAAAAACATTAAAAGATCCTTCCTAATGCAATTTTTAGTTTCATCGATACCGAGGAAGTGTTCGAAAATATATCTGAAAAACCCGGGCCTGGATAACAGGGACCACGTGAATGGATGTGTTGACACTTGAAGGTGAAGCCCCTCTTCGAGCCGTAATATTGCACGTCCAGCCCCTGCGTTAACAACTCTCAGCACATTGCCACCTGCACGAGGCCACTGACAAACTACTATATAATATAATTATCAACACATTTATATCAATTATGTAAAAATAACAAATATCATAACATGTGTATTAGTTATCACAACATATCTTCCCTCCTTTGTAATGAAAATTGAATAATTACAATGAAAAAGTATAGTACAGCATCTTCACTCATTTTTCTTATCCTTACGGCATCTCTCACACTTCCGGAAACCACGTAAACCATTTCTCTGGATTCCCGAAATTAAATAAATCAGAAGCTTTTAGCTGACAAATTTATAATTGTATTACATGTATTGAATCTGCCTGAACTTTCCATGGACTCATTACCATTCACCTTGAATGTAAGCTGTTTAGAAAAAAAAATACTTCTGACACCACGCGTCATAAGCACCTGAGCGCATGTAAATGTAATAATGTATAATACCCCCGTCGCAGCAAACCTGCGTACTCAGCGAATTTCCAATGCATATATATGGGTATCACTACTACCTAGAGCCACTTACCAAGTGTCATAAAAATACATTCATTAATAAGTGATATATAGCATTTTATTTATTATCAATAAGAATAACATTATAATTGAGTACGCAGGTTTGCTGCAACAAGGAAGATAAGAAATGTATTTTTTTGCAATTATCAATATAACTCAACCAGGTGAAGCTACATACCAAGTTTAATTAATTTAGGTTCACAACTAAGGGAGATATAAAACTTTACTTATTCTCCATATGAATAACATGGGGGCCGAGTATGCAGATTTGCTGCTACCGGGAAAAATAAAAACTTGTGCTAATTTCAATATACCACAACTAGATGAAGCCACATACCAAGTTTCATCTATATACATACATAAATAATCGAAATATAACATTTTATTTATTCTCCATAAGGATAACATTGGACAACGTACTGTGTTTAGCACTTTGAATATCACTGCGACGGTTGGACGTAAAACAACAACTAAAACGCCAAAATGATTGTTTTGTAGAGCTAAACTGATTGGTAGAAAGGAAACTGATTGGTGGAGTTTTTAGTGAAATTATCTGAGGCAAATCTAAAAAACCGTATTCCCCTAAGATTAACATGGGAAATTTTTGTGGACACATTTTTTGACTTTTCTCCACAACCACTAAACCTAGCTTAATGATTCAAGATACTAAATTGTTTGTTGTTTTAAGCTCTTTAAAATGGCTAAAACCAAAAACTAGTGTTTTTAAAATTTTAGGGTTAAAAGTTCAAAAAACAGATTTTTGGAAAATTTTAAACCCCCATAAAACCCCTTTCCCATAGACCAATCGATTTGGTTTTCGAACTTAAAGTCACAAATGTTACTCTCCACATTTGTGCCAAATTTCATCAAAATCGGGTGCTTCTTTCAAATGTTATCGCGGTAACGGACACACATATATATAGATATATATATATATATATATATATATATAAATATATGCATATATATAAATTTGAACGAATAGTGTTTTTGGCATCTAGGAACCTCAAAACAAAAAGTTATCATGGTCTCGGGCTTAAGTCTTACCATGCCACCTACGGTAATAGCTTCTTCCCCATAGGGGAAATTCGCTAAAAGCAATTATATTAAAAATAAAATATCGTATAACACGTAAAACGTTTACTAAACGTTTACTTTGTAGTCCACAAGATAACTTTGAAAAGTTTTAGTTGAATTTAATTGCTGTTGCATCAGCTGTTGACACGATAACACACGGACTATGAAATGGCGTCAGGTTGTACATATAACGATGCCTAGTAAAAATATTTGTTTAAGATTATTGATTACTTCTATAAATATTAATACAAATTAAGATTTACATTACAGTTGTTTCGAAAAATTTATGTTTGTAGATATTTAAACAATACAAAATTACATGAACATATACAATTGGAGACATGAAACTAAAGTCTCAGATACGGATAGTCCGTTCCGGCCTTAATCCATTTCCAATTTTGTATGTGTATACATTTATTTATAAAGTTTAAATGCAACTGTCAATAGTTAATATTTCAAACAAATTACAGTAAAGAGATAAATTTTGATATAGTTCGCATCACGTTTTTGTTGATGAAGTTCAAATTACTACAAAATAAGTAAATAGTATTTTTATTTGATTTGGATGATAATTTAAAATATATTTCTTACCAATTCCCTGTTGTGTGGCAATGGTTTATTTTTAAATAATCAAAGTTACTAAACACTTCACAGTCGTTTGAAAACCAGTTTAAATTGTTCTGTCTTGTTTAGTTTTTTCATGTTCTTCTTGTATATCAACAGGTTAGATACATAATTTTAAAATTTCCTCAACATAACAATATAACTGTTCGACAAATTATTGAAATATTTTGAAAGACAGCTTCAAATGTTACTTCGTTGTATTTACAATGTTAAACATGTTGCTATCCTGGTAGCTTTGGCCAGTATGAAACTCATCTTACCATTTATGTCGTAAAAATTGATATTTCTCAAATAACAATACGCGAAATAATACTAAACATAAACAAGTGAACCAAAAAGCTCTTTGAATGTCATATTTTAACGCGATTTTAACGCTGTCACAACCCGTGATTTATTTCCACTTGTTTTCCAGGAGGCCCTGATCAGACGGTTGGACAATGATCCAGACGAGGGAGGGACGCCGAAGACAAGTGACCCATTGTTGAAGGCTCCTCCAGTGTCGCTCTCAAAACCCTATCAAATTTCCAATCAGCAGCGCCGCGGTTCAAAGGCTGTCATTCCCTTTAGGTTCACAGCTGCTCCTCTATAGGTTCGTTCTTGATATCTCGATGTCTGTATTATAAGCTAGATCAGGTAGAACTAACTCGTACTAACCTGTGGTAGAAAATAAAATTATATAAAAACTTGTAAAACTCAAAATAAGTGTAAAAACATACATTTGTCCAATTTTTATTGAAATCTGAAAACATTGATTTTTTGGCTGTTCTGATACTCCTGGTTTCATTTAGTTGCAAAGCTGGGAATACAATCTTGCGCATTATAAGGTTAGGAGAAGGTCTAGACAGGCTTGAAAGTAGGTGAGAGGTTGCTGGGGATGATAAAAGTACTCTAACAAAGGAATAACAGGCTTTTCTAGTGTAAAACTCGCATAAGACAACGTACTGTGTTTAGTCGATATACATTTTCTTTAATAACTCAGTAAATATTTATGCTAGAATGACGAGAGGGGGCTGAAAACTTTTGCCTCTCTAATTCCCATCTTTTTACATGCATTAATTTTACATCTGGGGCTTTTCTGACCCTTTTTGGGCCCAAAAACTCGAAATTTGAAAGATTAATCCCCAAAATATGGGTTTAGAGTTTTCCGATTGTTTTGCCCAACGAACTTGTTCAACAGATTATAGAAAGAAATGTCCCTACCAAATTTGAAGTAAATCGGACAAAAAATGCGACCGCTAGAGTGCATACACATATATATATATATATATATATATATATATGTCTCTCTCTCTCTCTCTATCTCTCTCTCTCTCTCTCTCTCTCTCTCTCTCTCTATATATATATATATATATATATATATATATATATATACATATATATATATATACATATATATATATAAAATTTTGAACGACCCCCCAAAACGTGTGCAGGGGGGCACGTTAGGAACTTCTATGGTGGTCCCGGGCTTATGTTTCACCGTGCGAGTCATGCTAATAGTTCACTTTCCAAAGGAAGTTCACTAATAATAGTGGGTGATAAGAACAAACGTCAAATATAACTTTTAATGGATATCAAAATCCCAATAGTATTTTTGTACCAATTATTTATTATATTTTTGTTAAGGAGTAGTCAAATTTAAAGAACGTTTTCTTTGCTTCAGAGGCTTATTTGTGTTGGTTACAAGATTAAAATTATCGGATCCCAGATACGTAATGACGTAGCTGAAAGTTTCAAAGTCCAACCAATACCCCAGGGAACGTATTGAAAGTAAAATCATATTGTTGCAAAGCAGATATCTCCGATGTAGTTTAGTTAATGACAGTTAATACTTATTTTTATATATATATATATTCATCGACAAAAACTGTCTAACGTTGTTTCTGTTTAAACTCCCTTAAAAAATGGCTTATTTTAACCACTGTATTTTATCTAATTATCTAATTAGTTATATAACTTGTGTTTCAGAAAAAATATACCAAAAATTTTTTTACCACGTAGCCTATACTTCAGATAGGATTATTGGCGTAGGAATATAACTGCAATATTATTTTCCTTGCAATATGTTCACAATCTTTTGATCAACCATTTAACCTGATTTAAAGTAGATCTATTTAAACTATCGTTCTCAACAAGAAACGTTCAAAACCTTGTTTACAGAAAATAATAAATTGCATACTTGTTTACTCCTGTTATACCTTGCATCTCCTGAATTTTTTGACCGGTAAATACCTGATGGCTACATTTTTACTTTCTCCCCCTATACATAGTATATGGAGAAAGTATTGTTTTCGTAATAATTTTCGAATTTGAGTTGTTAGTGGAAATATTCATTTTGGTGCTCCCTGAACCCAAAAAAGTGGTTTTTACGTGATTTCTGTCTGTGTGTGTGTGTGTGTGTGTGTGTGTGTGTGTGTGTGTGTGTGTGTGTGTGTGTGTGTGTGTGTGTGTGTGTGTCCGTGTGTGTGTGTGTCTGTGTGGATGTGTACAGAGCTAGAGACCTAACCTATGGTCCGATTTTTATGAAACTTGGTATGTAGGTACTAATCCACGATATCTCAATGGCATTTTTTTCATTTTTTTGAATTTTTGATTTTTAAGGGTAATTATCCCCCGAAAACCGCCAAAAAACATGAAAAATCCAAATTTCTCAAAAACGGCTCTAACGATTTTGATTAAACTTTAGTGGTTTGTAGAACTTTAGGTTTCCAACAAAATGACACCACCCGCATTTCTGAAAAAATTCGGGTTCAGAAATTACAGGACTTAAAACATCCAAAATTCAGTTTTTTTGATTTTTCATGAAAAATCATATATGTTAAAAAGATTACTATTCACCATTAAAAAGAGCTCAAAAAACTAAATAAATTTGTATTTTAAATTACTATTCTACGATTTCTAGTTGTGGAGAAAATTGAAGTTTTCATTTAGCGGTAAACGCAGTACGTTGTCCAATGTTATTCTTATGGGGAATACAAAAATAACTATTTCTCTCTTATTTACTGATCAATTTCATTAAAATTTGATATGCAGGTCAAGTTAGCATTGACCAACAGAGGATGTTCGAAATGTGTTACTATTTAACCCTGGGGGGGCAAGTGGGCAATTCCCCTCTCAAAACCACTGTGTGTAGCAACGGACTCTATAGTGCATCCCAAAAAGGGATTTGGGTGGATATTTCTGAAACCAACTATTTTAGACAGTTTTCTGTACATTTATCTATCCTTCATATTCTATATTTAGTAAATAACAAATATTGTTGTCATTCAAGTTTGGCTAAAAGGGAGAAAGTATGTGTCAGTTTCCTGATACCGTTTATTCTATTTACCATCATTAGTAAACATATAATGTAATCACGATACACAGTTAGCTCAGTTAAATATTGTTTTAATACTTTTTGCAGACCTTTTGGATTTGGCAGATTAAAGTTTTAACATTTAACGTATGTTATTAAATTTAATCGGGTATTAAACACGATACGCATGTCTGTAGTAATGAAATCAGGTTTTATTATCTTTACTTTATACAATATCCTGATAGCCTTGATAAAGGGTGTAGGCCACTGTTTCTAAATTGCAAGTTAGACAACATCAAACCATGAATTTCAGGAAATTACATTTAGAGCGAACCAAACTTCAAAAGGAAAGTTGATTGTGTCAGTGATCAAAAGGATGAGATTACACCTTTGAATTTCTTTTGATCAGAAGAGAGAGCATTTGCTGTAAAATTAAATGAAATAAAAATCTCAATGCCAACAAAATGTGATTGTAATAACGTGTAACGTCAAATTAAATTACTTTGAATGAAAAAAGTGACACTAGTTAAGAATACGTGTTAAAATATAATTGTATGGTAATTTCATATTAAGACGTGATTAAAACCTAATTGGCTGGTGTTACATTAGGTGAGGCTGTTAAGTCTTGATCCTCAAAGAGGGCAAACCTTAATTCATAGTCTATTGATTAGTATACATAATACAATACGTTTCATATAATTTTAATTATTGTTAGTAAGAAAATATTTTAACAATATCAAAATATTTAATCATTATTTTTTAATAATTTATTTATTAGCATGATACGTGTTGTTACAACTAAACAGGATAAATAAAATACGTCTTACAACACTATAAAATAGTGCTGTAAGACGTATTTATAGTGTTGTAAGACGTATTTTATTTATCCTGTTTCATTATTTTTAATAAATATTATAACTCTGAACTTTTCATTCAATTTTAAGGTTATTTAAAGTATTGTTAAACCAAAATGAAAGTTACATCCCTCATTATAATTAGACAACAACATGACGCATGATAGTACAGGACAATAGACCACATAAGCAGATTGCCTGGCATTGAGTGGACGGGACAGTGTAGTAGGCGGTAGACAACAACATGACGCATGATAGTACAGGACAATAGACCACATAAGCAGATTGCCTGGCATTGAGTGGACGAGACAGTGTAGTAGGCGGTAGACAACAACATGACGCATGATAGTACAGGACAATAGACCACATAAGCAGATTGCCTGGCATTGAGTGGACGAGACAGTGTAGTAGGCGGTAGACAACAACATGACGCATGATAGTACAGGACAATAGACCACATAAGCAGATTGCCTGGCATTGAGTGGACGAGGCAGAGTGTAGTAGGCGGTAGACAACAACATGACGCATGATAGTACAGGACAATAGACCACATAAGCAGATTGCCTGGCATTGAGTGGACGAGACAGTGTAGTAGGCGGTAGAGAACAACATGACGCATGATAGTACAGGACAATAGACCACATAAGCAGATTGCCTGGCATTGAGTGGACGAGACAGTGTAGTAGGCGGTAGACAACAACATGACGCATGATAGTACAGGACAATAGACCACATAAGCAGATTGCCTGGCATTGAGTGGACGAGACAGTGTAGTAGGCGGTAGACAACAACATGACGCATGATAGTACAGGACAATAGACCACATAAGCAGATTGCCTGGCATTGAGTGGACGAGACAGTGTAGTAGGCGGTAGACAACAACATGACGCATGATAGTACAGGACAATAGACCACATAAGCAGATTGCCTGGCATTGAGTGGACGAGACAGTGTAGTAGGCGGTAGACAACAACATGACGCATGATAGTACAGGACAATAGACCACATAAGCAGATTGCCTGGCATTGAGTGGACGAGACAGAGTGTAGTAGGCGGTAGACAACAACATGACGCATGATAGTACAGGACAATAGACCACATAAGCAGATTGCCTGGCATTGAGTGGACGAGACAGTGTAGTAGGCGGTAGACAACAACATGACGCATGATAGTACAGGACAATAGACCACATAAGCAGATTGCCTGGCATTGAGTAGACGAGACAGTGTAGTAGGCGGTAGAGAACAACATGACGCATGATAGTACAGGACAATAGACCACATAAGCAGATTGCCTGGCATTGAGTGGACGAGACAGTGTGTAGTAGGCGGTAGACAACAACATGACGCATGATAGTACAGGACAATAGACCACATAAGCAGATTGCCTGGCATTGAGTGGACGAGACAGAGTGTAGTAGGCGGTAGACAACAACATGACGCATGATAGTACAGGACAATAGACCACATAAGCAGATTGCCTGGCATTGAGTGGACGAGACAGTGTAGTAGGCGGTAGACAACAACATGACGCATGATAGTACAGGACAATAGACCACATAAGCAGATTGCCTGGCATTGAGTGGACGAGACAGAGTGTAGTAGGCGGTAGACAACAACATGACGCATGATAGTACAGGACAATAGACCACATAAGCAGATTGCCTGGCACTGAGTAGACGAGACAGTGTAGTAGGCGGTAGACAACAACATGACGCATGATAGTACAGGACAATAGACCACATAAGCAGATTGCCTGGCATTGAGTGGACGAGACAGTGTAGTAGGCGGTAGACAACAACATGACGCATGATAGTACAGGACAATAGACCACATAAGCAGATTGCCTGGCATTGAGTGGACGAGACAGTGTAGTAGGCGGTAGACAACAACATGACGCATGATAGTACAGGACAATAGACCACATAAGCAGATTGCCTGGCATTGAGTGGACGAGACAGTGTAGTAGGCGGTAGACAACAACATGACGCATGATAGTACAGGACAATAGACCACATAAGCAGATTGCCTGGCATTGAGTGGACGAGACAGTGTAGTAGGCGGTAGACAACAACATGACGCATGATAGTACAGGACAATAGACCACATAAGCAGATTGCCTGGCATTGAGTGGACGAGACAGTGTAGTAGGCGGTAGTTGATGTTGGGACTACAGCCGCTACCTTTGTAAAAATTGGCCTCAAACAGATACAGAAAAATAATAATATTTTAGTTTAATATCTAATATAAATAAGAAAACACCAATATAGTACTTCGCGCTACATTTTACTGTATACACACTCTTGTTTTTTATGTTGGACAATTACTGCAATCTTGTAGTTTAACGGTCATGGTAGCTCGCTTACTTATGGATTTCAATACGGAAAATAATAGCCCAGGCAATGAAGGTAAAAAACGAGCAAATGTCGGAAGAAATTAGTAACAGGCTGAAACCTATACCAGTCGATAGTACCCACCTAGAGGTACAAAAACCCAAAAGTCCCCTAAATTCCCCCCGGTGCTTATCTCGTAGCCCCCCTTTAAACCCCCCTAGCCCCCCTTCCTGCAAGCATTTACAAAAACGCTCATATCTCCATTACTATTGATTGTAGCTTAATATTTATTTTTTTGTTTGATTGCCTAAATAATGATCTTCAAAAAAGGTTGAGTCATTAAAATAGCTCAGACCAACAGTTCAGTAGATATTCACATTATAGTAATATATATTTGATAATTTTAAAATACTTTTTAACATTATTCTTCTCTAAAATTCAAAAACGCACTTTTTCCAGAAAATACTTGAAACAAAAGTTGTGGTAAATTATATTCCGCGTAGAATGATATATACATTGTTATAGTTTCAACAATGGCAACGTAACTTAAGAGGCTCAAACACAGCGCGTGCACTTTGGGCCGCTGCGCCACAGCGGCGGCGGAATTTCGGCAATTTATTCGCCACTCACGTTTTAAGGCTGAATATCACAAGCAATAATCAAGTACCCTTTATTGATATTGTAAAAAGACTATGTTATTTAAGATATTATTTAACAAATTTATTACGTCGAACATGGGTAATGGTTGATAGCTGATTTTTACATAAAAACATTTTACCAGTAATAACCATTATATATTGTATGAATAATATAGTTCAGTGTAGTTGTGTGGTAAATAAACGATTAAATTTTTGAAATAAAAATTCCAAACGTTCATTTAACAACAAGTTTTAAATAAAAGTGATTGCAACACTGAAATGCAATGCGCGCACCTTGATGCTCGATATGCAGCAGCTACCGTACTAGCGCAGCGCCTACCTGGCTGCATCGTTAGGTCAAAAATATTTCACTTCTGGTTACTGGTACCACATTTTGCACGTTGTATCTTCATACAACTAGCTTTTATATAAAAACTCTCTCAGAGCTCCCTAACACCCTGTGATGACGTCATCAAGATGGGGGACTAGAAACATTACAGGGTATACTTTAAACGTTAATAACTTCTATACAAGTTGCTTGATTTCGACTTCTAAGGAATTATTTTAAAGAAAACCAATCTAACTACAATAAATTATATTTTTTGAAATTTGTATATGTATACTTTTTAATAGGACCCATTTTGTACATACACATTCTTTTTGGATTCGAAGCCGTTTACACTGTAACTTATGAACTAACCCTTTGATTTTGAATAAAAATGGTATCATTTAAGACAGTATTTTATGTCACGATTTCAAAAACCAGAAATTTTGTATCAGGGGAAAGGGGTTTTTATTGTGTTTTAATTAGATTTAAAATAACCTTTTTATATATTTTATTAATGTATGAATAAATAACATGTAATACCTAGCTTATTTATAAACATATTTTGAGGAACTTGGTATTTAGCTTAATGTACTTGTGGTCCAATAATTACTGCATAAAACCTACACCTTACACTTTATGTTGCATCAAATCTATGTAAACATCTCTTACGTTATTCTTATGGGGTATGAACTAATTATATATATATATATATATATATATGTGTGTGTGTATATATATATATATATATATATGTATATTTTAATGACCCTTGTCAAGTTGATTCTTGTAGTAGTGGCGTACATATATACGTATTGAAAATTCGGTGAGTACGCAGGTTTGGTGCAATATGTTTTAAAATAAAATCTATATTTAAACCAGCACGAAATGGAATTTTAATCTTCTTCATAAGGATAACATTAGGGAGTGTACTGCAGCCATGCTTTTAAAAACCAAATTTTGCTCGATTTTGAGCAATGGGTACTCTTCTTAACACTTATTGTGAACAATCTAAACTCTATTCCCCATAAGATTAACATGGGGAATTTTTTGAACTTTTTTTAAAATTTTATCCACAACCATTTAACCTAGGTAATAAAATACTAAATTATTTAGTTTGTTATGCTCTACAAAAGTGTCTAATAGCTACCTAAATAACACAAAAATCAAATCAAGATCCAAACTCAAATATAAATCACCACCGGAATCTCTCAAGGGTCGGTTCTTGGACCACTATTTTTCTTAGCATCCATCAACGCCTGCCCTATGCTCCATCCAAAAAATAATACATGTATTATATGTCTGCTGACGACACAATTCTTACCATACCCAAATCACCAAGCAAAAATCAAATAGAATCCCTACAGATAGCCAGTAACATCTGTCAAAACGTGAACCTAACCATCAAGAAATCCAAAACAATCAATGTTAATTTCTCCACCAACTCCACATCTACAGAAGACACTCCAACCACTTCAACAACAACAGTACCAAATTTAATGTTAAGAAATACAAAACTTCTTGGTATAACATTGGTGAAAAATTGAATTAACAACCACACCTCAAAACCTTCACAAAAAACAATCAACTTCTCTGTTTGCAGAGATGAGAATTAGAGAAATCACTGACCTAACTATTACTATTGCAAAAATGGCTTACCATGCACTCTTGATGCACTTTGCATTTTGAGATGCACTTTGAGATTTTAAATTATATCCTTAGGAGGAGACAGCGATACTCATCGGCAAAAAATCTTCTTGCTAAAACAAAAGGCCATTCGAATAATCGACAGAGCTCACTTCCAATAACACTGCAAGCCACTCTCCATTAAACACAGTATCCTGACGTATGATCCTTATACATCCTCGATACCATAACCATAACAAAATTAAACCTACTTCAATCCAGAAAAAATTGCATCCAAATACAATATTATTTCAGGGACTAACTTAAATCTGAATCAACATAGACTCAACAAAACCAGCAAAACGTTTCCTTTTAAAGGGGTAAAACTATTCAACTTGCTCCCACGTAATCTCAAATCCATCAACAACAACAACAAATTCACAAACTAACAAAAAATTGTCTATTAAATAAGCCATATTATAATATAATTTTTTTTTAAGATCACAACTTTTGAACCAATAGGCTCTAAAACCATGCTCATTATACGACACTGAAACATATATACAAACTATAACACTCAACAAATCATAGAACCCAGAATTGACCTTGAATTGACGACTTTCCAGTCTTGACGATTGTGAAGGAAGGAAGATGAAAAATGTACGGTAAGCCAAAACTGTGTGTTTTAAAAACATTAATAAAATATATAAAAAGATTATTTTCAATCTAATTAAAACACAATAAAACCCCCTTTCCCCTGATACAAAATTTCTGGTTTTTGAAATCGTGACATAAAATACTGTCTTAAATGATGATACCATTTTTATTCAAAATCAAAGGGTTAGTTCATAAGTTACAGTGTAAACGGCTTCGAATCCAAAAAGAATGTGTATGTACAAAATGGGTCCTATTAAAAAGTATACATATACAAATTTCAAAAAATATAATTTATTGTAGTTAGATTGGTTTTCTTTAAAATAATTCCTTAGAAGTCGAAATCAAGCAACTTGTATAGAAGTTATTAACGTTTAAAGTATACCCTGTAATGTTTCTAGTCCCCCATCTTGATGACGTCATCACAGGGTGTTAGGGAGCTCTGAGAGAGTTTTTATATAAAAGCTAGTTGTATGAAGATACAACGTGCAAAATGTGGTACCAGTAACCAGAAGTGAAATATTTTTGACCTAACGATGCAGCCAGGTAGGCGCTGCGCTAGTACGGTAGCTGCTGCATATCGAGCATCAAGGTGCGCGCATTGCATTTCAGTGTTGCAATCACTTTTATTTAAAACTTGTTGTTAAATGAACGTTTGGAATTTTTATTTCAAAAATTTAATCGTTTATTTACCACACAACTACACTGAACTATATTATTCATACAATATATAATGGTTATTACTGGTAAAATGTTTTTATGTAAAAATCAGCTATCAACCATTACCCATGTTCGACGTAATAAATTTGTTAAATAATATCTTAAATAACATAGTCTTTTTACAATATCAATAAAGGGTACTTGATTATTGCTTGTGATATTCAGCCTTAAAACGTGAGTGGCAAATAAATTGCCGAAATTCCGCCGCCGCTGTGGCGCAGCGGCCCAAAGTGCACGCGCTGTGTTTGAGCCTCTTAAGTTACGTTGCCATTGTTGAAACTATAACAATGTATATATCATTCTACGCGGAATATAATTTACCACAACTTTTGTTTCAAGTATTTTCTGGAAAAAAGTGCGTTTTTGAATTTTAGAGAAGAATAATGTTAAAAAGTATTTTAAAATTATCAAATATTTATTACTATAATGTGAATATCTACTGAACTGTTGGTCCGAGCTATTTTAATGACTCAACCTTTTTTGTAGATCATTATTTAGGCAATCAAAAAAAAAAATAAATATTAAGCTACAATCAATAGTAATGGAGATATGAGCGTTTTTGTAAATGCTTGCAGGAAGGGGGGCTAGGGGGGTTTAAAGGGGGCTACGAGATAAGCACCGGGGGGAATTTAGGGGACATTTGGGTTTTTGTACCTCTAGGTGGGTACTATCGACTGGTATAGGTTTCAGCCTGTTACTAATTTCTTCCGACATTTTTCCTTCATTGCCTGGGCTATAAACGTTTGTACCCAGATTCACAATCATTTGCTACCTTTCTAACCTCTAAATTTCTCTAGAGGAACCTAGTTGATTTAAAAAAAGATATGGTGGCACTGTGAGTATTTCAGTTCACACAACAGCTACCGGAACTACGAATGCTAAAAAATAAGAACTCAGATATACTTAAACACCGATATTTATCCAACTACGGTAAAAGCCCCAAAACTAAACTACTTAGGTGGCGACTTAATCCCGGCACTCAAGATAAAAGCACTTCTCATCTGTGTTAGTAATTCTCTCTTCACGATGCAGGTGTTAGGCGCGTTTCACTGCGTCAGGTGCGAGGATATCGGGGGGTTGTAACTGTGTCACAAGCTTCGGTTGTCCTCGTCAATCATAGTACGAATAAAAGGAGCTAGTTTTACGTATTTTTTGGCCAGAAAATTGTACGTTATATAAATCACGTATCGATAGGACTTTAATATTGAACTATTACTCCAACACACTTGCTGTTTGACGTTATTTGTAGTATTCCTATAGTCGATTCCACAGTATATTTAAACATTTTCGACATTTAATTTATACACTACCTCTTTCTATTGATTACATTTTAAATATTATTATAAAAATTTAGTTTAAAAGTTAAAACTAAATACAAATTTGCAATATTAAATCCTTTATAAATTAGCTGCATTATCTAAATCCTGTACTACATTTTTTATTGGTATCAACCGTAAATAAAGAAAAAATATATTTAAGATTTATGCGATATATTTATTTAAAAGTGTACAGTTAAATATTTTATTAAAAACGGCAGAATCTAAAAGTAAAATTATAAACAAGAAACAACAACAAAAAACGGTTTAAAGATTCATTATCTGAAAACAGGACTATGAAAATACGCTAAAATATAAACTTTTACACTTGACTCATCTACTTCCTGGTCGGTGAAAAGGTTTACCTTGTTATTACACAATATACAACTAAATGTATTAATCGTAATGTACGATGTAGTACATTTTACCGTAGCTGGGGACGGGTCTTTGCTCGGGGTGTAGTAAAACTTTCATATTTTACCCCGTGTTACTTTGACAGCTTGCCGGTTTATTTTTGATCAGCTGTTACAATTATTTGTTATGATTTGAAACACTACAAGCCTGATGACAAATGTTAGTTATCAAATGTTTTTTCCTGGTGTCAATCACTTAATGAGGTTCAAAAAGGATATTTTAAAAGTTAAAGAAAAATCTCCGCGAAATACCGAGATTAATTTTTTATCTATTTATACAGTCAGACAGACATGCATCAACAATAGTAAAGTATAAACAAATGAGTACGACACGAGCACCGATCAAATATATTTCAAGACCCTCAGTTTTCAGAGCCTCGTTCAAACTTGCGTGTAAGAAAATCACCAAACGAGGCTCAGTTACATTTTATGATCCGCGCTAAACAGTTTACCTGTCGTTTGAGCCCTCGTTTTCACGCAAATCTCCCATAACAACACTGCAGTAAAAATGTACACTTTTGAAAGTTTATTACTCGCTCCTTTTGTTGAAAACGTGAAAATAACGCAAGAAAAAATGTAACACCCATATAAAAATGTCCTTTTATAATTTAATTTGAAGATAATGTTTAAATTTATGTTATACTTCTTTCAAAACTAGAAACGTTTCTTTGTCAAAAACCCTTTCTAGGGTATGAGATAGCCATTAATGCTTTACTTAGCAAATTAAAATATACAGATTACAGATTCGGTACAAGAAATTCCAACATAGCTCGTATTAACAAGAAATGGATCAATACATTTTGGTGTGACTTGAAGTGATTTTTGCTGTTAAGGGCTGTGAGTTACAGCTCTTAGGCTCTGCTAGAAAAGAGTTTCCTTTCCTGCCTGTTGGATACAATCTTTCATGCACGTTTAATTTTGTAAGGTAGAGTTACAGCAGGAAATCTGACAACTGCACTCTGTCAAGCATCCCCTAGATGCGCAACTCCGTGGTTAGGTGATAGTGACTTAAAGGACTCTTCTAATAGATTGAAGTGTTTATTGTGCTAAACATGATTAAGTAACTGTCATAATTTATAACATTATAACCAAGACAACAGAGCGACGGACACAGAATATCTGTAAAATAAAGATAGTTAAGCCTGGAAACAAGTGTCATTAAATCTATATATTTAACAAATCCTGATTTTTATGCACTCACTTCATAAAGTTAATACTTAACCGATTTTGATGATTCTTATTTTATTTAAAAGATAATTTCAATTTCTAAGTCACTCTGAAGCTAAATATTTGATTTACACTTTTATTTTGTTTACATTCCGAGTTTTAAAATCGCATCAGAATGCTACATAGCTGATAACATAACTGATTTTCAAATTAATAACTTATTTACTTTACTCAACTGTCAACAGATGATTTAGGTTATGTTATTGTTGATGTGTTTTAGGTCTGATTTGTTGATGTGTATGTTGGTGTGTAATTGAACATGAAGTTTTGGTTAGGCTTTTTATTGTTGTCATCCCTGATGATAAATGAAAGTAATATTGTTAAGATAAGTGGAGATGGTAATTGTCTGTTCAAAGCTGTATCGTGGTGTGTTTACTTTAGCGTAGATAAACACAGGGAAGTTGGGCTAGCTGTTGTTAGATAATATCTGAAAATTTGGGGGTTTTAAGGATTATATTAATGGTAACAGAAGCTACATACTGCCTGTTTTATTATCAAGTGACTATGTTTCGTTGCTCTCGATTGACGGTGAATATCCTGGGAATAATAATTTATTCCCAGATTATATATTCAGAGTATGTATTGTAAACGGTAATAATAGTTATGATTATGGAACTGGAAATATTCTACGAAACCTACGGTTCACAGAGCACTTAGATTCAGGCCATTTTGTTGAAATAAATTATGTTAAATTGTGACATAAATACAGAAGTTATCACAATACTCAATTTTAAAAATATATTTATAGGGAGTTATAACTAAAGACTGTCATTGTCTTGTTTAAAATAAGAATAAGAATAAGAATAAGAATAATTTATTTTCTCCAAAAATATTACATTTTTTTTGTACACTTTCAAATTTTGCACATAATAAAAATTGTTCTACTCTCTTACTTATCTTGCGTTATTTAACCGCACAATCTTGCGTGGGAGCAGCTCGCATACGTTTAAACATATAACTAAAGCTGCAATTATAATCCTGATTTTAAATCGTAAGTTATACTGTCATGCATAATGCTATGCGTATTTTCAGTGTGAAAGGGTCTGTGGTAGCATTTTAAAAGTCAAATAGCAATAAAAGCCTTGAGGAGATGACTCAAAATAATTTTAACTTTTTACTTTACCGGAATTAAATTAAATTTGTAAGAATAGAATAAAATTTAAAAAAAACTTTAGAAATACTCATTATAAAAGCTCAATTTCACCAAATTCCAAATAAATTTCCTGGTTTGACATTTTTACAAGCTCATGCTATTTAAAAGCCGTCCATTTTAAAACAAAAATTTATTTCCTGTAGCTAGTTTCTAAATCCCGAAAACCATAACCGAGAATATTTTGGTTCCAATAAGGTAGTACTTAATATTAGAGAATATGGGACAATGACAAGCCTCTTGCAGCGACGCGGTTGACCGCTTTGTCAAATGCTGATTCATCCATATTAATTAACATGCCATTGTTGTGGCTGAAGCAATATTAAGTGGTTCAATCATTTAATAAATAACGCAGCACAATTACACTGTTAGGCAATTCATTAACAGATAATTAATCTATGTGGGTAGATGTATTGTAGTTTATTTTATGCCAAGGTAGTTTTTTTTTATAAAGCAGAGCAGTTCAAACCTCTCACATCTTTTTTGAAACTTCAGGAATCGAACCCATGACCCCTTTAACCGAATTCCAAGAATCTAACTGATTTGCTAGGGAGATTTTACATTATTAAATAAAGAATGCTATTCAGTTCTGTGAAGTAAATATTGTTAATATATTTTTTAAATATTTGTAAAATATAAGATATGCATTACTGCAATGATAAAATAAAAAAAAAACTTATATTCCAAAAATATTAGTCGATTCACAAAAGAGAACAAACTAATTTCAAGACGACCAGGAAAGTCCACTCTCTACAATCAGCTGTTTAGGAAGGATTACGACGGAACAACAGGTGACCAATCCGGACTCCTTAAATGGCAGGATTAGGCTCCCTCTAATCCCTTAGCTTCCCATAATGGCTTTATCTGTCAAAAGCGTTCTACACCTTCTTGTAGTGAAGATGCATCAAATAAGTATATTGTGATAATGTGTGTAGTGTTGTTTTTTTATTATTAAAACCAATTTTTGCAAATTAAATTGTTTCAGATGTGTTACTATTTTTGACGTTAATATTTTTTAAACATTCCAAAGTGAGTTCTATAACTTTGTTGATCATATACATCCACCATTTTCCTCTTGCTCGTTGAAATAATAATAATCCTACACATGATTTCTAGTAATTCTGGACTAAAGCAAAATAACAGTTTTTCCCGAATGTACCCTATTTTGTATCACATAATGTTGATATAAAACAAAAACCAAAAAGGTCATGTTACAATTAATAATTGGTTAATGATAGGGGTACAAAGATATTGTGCGATTTAGTTTACATTTTACCGTAGTTGTTTAAACAACGCACAGCTTCTTTTTTGATTGCCAGCCTAAGGATTACAAAAAAATACTGTTAAAAAGTATAAAATATAAAAATAGTAATGCACAGCTGATCCTACATTGAGTAATGTTTGTGAAGAGATACTTCACATACTTGTAAGCTCCCAAAAGCCATAACTATCAACATAAAAAAACATATGTTTTTAAGTTTTTCATCGTTTTTTAAGATCTAAGTATGTTGTATCTATTTCATCTCCTGAAATTATATCTAGTATACACTAGTGTGTAAAACAGCTATTTATTTTAACTGATGTTATTTATTTTTCCTCTCTGTTTTGTTAAGATTATAATTTAATACACTTAGATACGTCAGAAATGGGTACAAGCACATCTATATCCTTGTATTTTGTAGACGGTACCATTGGGTCCTCTGATTAGACCATCCGATGATAAGTGTGATACTTGATACAGTTCGGCGTGGCTCAGATCCAGGTGTGTGGTCCAGCAACAATAGGCAACTTATCTTGTCTACTCAGATTTGGATTGCTGCTATTGTCCTTTGTAACGGTCTTACATTATTGCTCCATAATGTTTCAGTAAAATACAGTTCCCCTGATGTTTCTAAATTGGTTTAAATTCAGAGAGCTATTTAGTGTTACACATCTGTTCCTGTTACGAGGTGCTACTTCATGGGATGAGGGAAGGTTATATATTAATAGAAACAAAAAAGTTGGTTTCAACTCAGATCGTTTGTTATTTTCACTACTAATTTTAGTCCATTTATCAGTTTAAGACACAGATCCTGCTAAAATAAAATCCATTCATGATTTAATGTGAAAGTCAACAAGTCGCAGACCCAACAACTAAATCTTGATTGTTTTCCGTAACGTAAAAACCACATAACGACATGCTAGCTTTTGAACTATCCTAAGAAACCTTAACATAATCCAAATCTTTTAGATGTAACAATTTATATTAATTTAAATCAAGAATTTTCTTATTCGATTAAGCATTTCTCATAAATTAAACCCAACATAGTAAAATGTATTTATGCCGTAGAGTGACACTACGTTTTTATAATTTTCAGACATATTTGAGTAGCTAAGTACTAATTCCAGTAATTATAGAAAACTGCTGAATCCGTGAACTTTAATATACTATATATATTAGCGCGAGAGAGACAGATAATGAGAGCAAGTCGGATAATCATTCCCTCCTCCACCCCTTAAACCGACTTTCGCTGTCACATTTACTGGATTTTGTCATTAGGCCAAGTAGTATTTGCATCTTCGTTTTCACTATATTTCATATATTATACTACGTAAAAACGAGATCTCACGCAGCTCGCTGACGTGAGGGAAGTGAATTTCCGCAATACAACTTAAAAAATCTAATAAAGGGTTTAAAACAACACTGGTAACATTTTTTTGGAAAATTGGAAAATTTTATTTTTTAGCTGTTCTGATGCTCCTGGTTATAATAAAATTGACTATTAGGATGGCAATGTTGTTCATTATCAGGTTAAGATGAAATATAGTCGGGATAACAAGTTGGTATAGGGGTACTGGGGGTGATAAAACTACATCAAGATATGAAAAACAGTCTTTTCCAGTGTAAAATCCTCAAAAGACAATGTACTGTGTAAAGACAATTAACATTTTTTCCGTTAATAACTCGGCAAATACTTGTGGTAGATTGATGAGAGAGGGCTTACAATTTTTGGCATGTTACGTAAAATAATGTAACATTCGGGGCTTTTCCGACGCTTTTTGGGCCCAAAAACTCAAAATTTGAAAAACTAAAATCTCAAAAAAAGTGGGTTAGAGTTGTCCGATTGTTTTTCCCAACTAACTTGTCCAACCGTTTAATAAGGGAAGGTTCCTACCAAATTTCAAGTAAATCGGATAAAAATTGTGACCACTAGAGTGCCATACATACATATATATATAAAGTTTTTAGCGACCCCCAAAACGTGTTCAGGGGGTCACGTTAGGAACTTCTATGGTGGTTCCGGGCTTACGTTTCACCGATCGGGTCATGCTAATAGTTCACTTTCCCATAGGAAATTTACTAATAAAGCTCGAAGTAACAACGGAATTTTTTGACGGATTTTCCAAAAATTATTCAAAAAAATTATTCATATTCCATAATTCTTCCTCGATTTATATAAAGCAACAACACTGTAGCGAGAGCTTGAGAGAAAAGGGAGCTTTTCTATGTGGTCTACGGTGAATTGGGAAAGCATTACTTTGCCGCTACTTTGACATGAGTGAAACGTTCTCGGGAAGGTCGGTTCTAAACACCAAGCAATAGTGCTAATATCTTAAACTAGTGAGCTAGCTCAAAGCAGTGTTGTATTTTTTAACTTTTACTATAAATATACTTTTTATATTGGCTTAAAACTAACAAAATATCCATCTTATCCTTGCGTTCAAACGAAACATGTTTTCAGTCCCTGCTGAGACCAATGCTGGATTTGGCCGTCCACTTGTAAAATTCAATTTCCCTACCGGAATAACTCACCGGAATAAGGGAGAGGCTACACACTTGTGCCCGGGGGGCGTTTCACACCTTACAATGGACAAGCTCAGTGGTCGGTATGGTAACCTTTGTAGGAGGCTAATGGACCAAAATGGGCTTTCCTTAGGTCCCCGCCATATTAGACTTTTAGAATTTGTAAATTTGTGTAAATACTAACATATTTTTAATGCAGGTTTTCAATTACTGGTCGTTTGTATTACGTTTGTAAGCAGCGTGGCGTTATGGATATAGCCTCCAGTCACTTAAAATGTCATCATAATTTGAATGTTTTCTCATTATGAACTGTGCTATTAAAACATTAAATTACTTTATTTTCCGAGGCTGATAAAACAGGTACGCTCCACTCGTACTCGGTTTCAATTTGGTATAATTAAACGTAATTAAAAGGAATCGTTCTGATTGTAATCAAAAATCACAATTAAAATAATAAACAGTCCTCTAATATATTAGATTTCAATTAATTTTAGTGTCTCATCAAGCAATTAATTCATACGTAAAAGATCCGATCATAATATAGGCGAGACAATTGCTAGAACACTTTGATGTGGATACTCTGCGCGCCCGCGCCGGCCGCCGCCTCCCAACTGCTACTACGCCACAAATCAGTTTGATAAATAGTTAATAATATTCCTAATATTTCTGAATAATTTAATTTAGAAGGATATTTTTGTTTTCTATGTTCAGATAGGATATCAGAATTACCTAATAATATAATATATATCATCACATATACAAGTTACTAAAAAATAATTCTATATGCTTAGCTATTACTTAAATGTATTAATGAAATTTTATAAGGTGAGACCAGAATTTCAAATTTAGAACAGTCTTTTGGTGTGATTAAGTTCAGAAATGGAAAACTGTAACGGATTAAATCTATAAGCTTTCACAAAATTGTATTATTGTGTTGATTCAAATATGTAAAACTGCAATAAGTTGTAAGCTTCCATAAATTTAACTTCGATAATAGCATGTATAATGGTTCAGTTCAGTTCAGTTCAGTTCTTTATTGAGCATGTTGACATATATACAATGCATATGCTAAGTCATACAAATATTTAATAAAAACAATGATCTCCTAAAAGTATTAACTATAATATACAATCATGCAACAATACTAAACAAATAATATATTGTTCTTATTTCTATCAAAATGTAAAATCATTTAAACTGTAGCATGCCTTACTAATAAGTGTGCTCTTTAACTTTTTTCTAAACATGCCGTAATCATGCTCCTCTTTCAAACTCAGTGGCAGACTGTTAAACAATTTTACAGCTGAGTATTTTAAATGTTTTTGAAAAAAACGATGTAGAGTGAGGAGGTATACCAAGAATACATCTGGGTTTACTTCTTGTTTCAAAACCATGAGAAGGAAGAAAATTCTGGAATATAGGGAAGTTCTTATGAAGAAATTACAGAGTTTCAAGAATATAGATAGAAGAAAAGGTGAGAATTTTGTTTCCAATGAAGAAGTCCGAACATGAGGTCCGCTTAGGCAGCTGGAAAATCGTTCTAATTGCCTTCTTCTGCAACCTGAATATCAACTGAGTTTTACAACTCTCACAACCCCAGACGGGTACTCCGTAAGACAGGTAAGGATATATAATAACATAGTAGGCTGCAATGAGTAGCTCGGTGGAGGCAAAGCATGCCAACTTCCTAAGCACAAAAATTCCCTGGCTCAATCTATTGCACACATGATCAATATGTGTGGCAAAAGAGAGGTTGGAGTCAATGAATAATCCAAGGAACTTTACAACAGAAGTTGAAGATCGTCAGCAAGATGAACACTGAATAAACTATCATGGCGGTCCCGTAAAGAAAATTCCACAAGAGTGGTTTTTGAGACATTTGCTTTCAGTTGGTTCTGTCGAAGCCAATCCAGAAGAATATTTTCCTGCAAAAATGTTTTGACTTCCAGATGATTCCTAGAAGGACTAGAAAATATGAGGGAAGTATCGTCAGCATATAGGCAAATATTCGATTCTTCCACTCTTTTATGTATTATTGTATATTGTGAGACTAAGATAATACGTACATTAATCGCATAAAATTACATTTACATTATTTAAGTGGAATCTTACATATACAAAACAGATATTGATGGGGAAAGTTGTCAGATGTGTCCAGTTTAGTGAACAGCAACAATGTTCTCCCTCTTCTCCCAGCAGTAGGACTTGACTGAGGCAGACATTAGTGTCCAGATCCGCTTTAGATTGTCCTATCATAAAAGAACCATTTACGCGACGGCAGCCCCACTACAGATAATATCTGGCCGTGACGGCAGTGGTGTGGTGTGAGGGACGTGACGAGCAAGAGCGATTACCCCCAAAATTTGAAAGGAGATTTAATTAAGCTTTGCTTGAATAACCAATTTTGAGAAAAGGTTTAGATAAAAAGTATTTTGTTTTAGTCACGCTTAGTTGGAAAGTTGTTAATCTGTATTATACAGTCTCTTCATTTTTTTATGCTCACCATTGGAACCTCGTAAACCATAATAGTAACAAGGAGAGTTAAACGAACAAACTAGTGCGTAATTATAAACTAAGTAAAATGGCGCAAAAAAATCGAAAATATTCCATTTTTGACCAAAAACAAAAATTACTTATAACTTTCTTGTTTTTCAAGATAAAAAAAACATATCCGATTAAAGTCGCATGAAACCTTTTGTAGAATTTGAATATGTAGCTTAAAATTAAGTAATATACTCGGTTACTGATATAAAGTGGTCTTTAATGCAAGCAGGCCTTTAGTATGTTTATATTTTTATTTGAAATACATTTTTTTCTGATTACAAAAATACCACATAAATATGTGGAATTTATTTATGAAATAACTCTATAATTGAACAAACCTGTTTTTTAGCAACCACTTGTTGGATTTTTGCACTGGCTCTAACATAAAAGTTTTCAATTTACAGCTGATTTACTTAAAACAGCTGATTCAGGAAGAAATAAGCTGTTTAACACTGTAAGATAATACATTTTTGTAAAATCGTGTTACATAAAAAATCTTAAAGATTTTCGTAAATTTCAAAACAGCTGATTCAGGGACAAATCAGCTGTTTTACAATTCACGAAAATCTTTAAAAAAGTTTTCCCTTGCGTAAGTACAATACAAACTTAATACTTTTACGTTGGGACCAGTACAAACTATCCAACAAATAGTTGCTAAAAAACTGATTTTGTTCAATTATGGACTTATTTTATGAACAAAATACCACATATGTGTTATTTTTGAAATCAGGAAAAAGATTAGTTTCAAATACAAATATAAAAACACTATACTTGCGTTGAATATTTTGGACTGGGCCATTTCATATCAGTAACCGAGTATATTATTGAATTATATCTATATATTCAAATTCTACGGAAATTTTCACGCATCTTTGATGCGAAATGTTTATTTGTATCTTAAAAAGTAAGAAAGTTATGAGCAATTTTTATTTTTGGTCAAAAATGGTGTTTTGAGCGTAGCAAATGAGTTTGGTGGAATATTTTTGATTTCTTTGCACCATTTTATTTAGTTTATAATTACGTTCTACTTTGCTCATTTAACCTTCCTTGTAACTATTATGGTTTACAAGATCCCAATGGTGAGCATAAGAAAATTAACACACTGTATTACATGTACTACATTTCACTGTTATTAAAAGGTGATCAAAGTCAACATTTTATTACATGTATGTATGAGTAGGGGTTAAATTACTAATCTGAACCGACGTGATGTTTTAACTGACTATAAAAATCCAAATATTTACTTTAAATTTAAACCTTTCCATGAATACCTAAACATTCTAAAAGTCCCCTAAAATTAAAGCACTGTTACGGCCGCCATTTGGAAAATGGTGCCCAACTTTCACTTTTTTGTTTATACATTTCTTATAATTGATGTTAGAGAGAGATATTTGGAATAGAAAGTGTTGAAAATTAAGAGATACACAGTTTTGGTCATTATCATATTTGCTCTAAGCCTAACGGTTTTTGAGTTATCAATGATTTAAAGTTATAAATATACACAGGGTGAGTCACACCTCACGTCCAGCATGTATAAGGGCATCAAACACAATTATTAATACTAAATAGCATATGTGTTTTGAAAATACAGGGTATTCTGTAAATTTTAATATATTTCACAAAAGTAGCCACCATTTTGAAATGGAAATAGAACAGTGGATTCTATTTTCGCCAAAATTTTTGATTTTGACGAGGCTTTTAAAATTATGTATAATTTGTCTTAAGTTTATAAAATAACATTTTGAGATTCGAACTCATGATTTTCTAAGCCAAATATGTCTCTCTACCACCAATAACAAAATAGTTATAAACGAAAAAGTGAAAATTGAACGCCATTTTCCAAGATGGCGGCCGGATCACAGCTTTAATTTTAGGGGACTTTTGGTATGTTAAACAGGAAGGCAGCGACAACATCTGGATCAAAATCCTAGGTTGTGCTATTTTTTTTAGGTTTTGGTTATTTTTATTGATCATGTCTACATTTTTTCAGGAAATCTACGTATTCCGACTGACCGATACAAAGTGCAGTTACAATTGTTAATATTTATACTATAGGTCAGACCTGTTTCTATCTTGTGATATCCTTACTACGATCTCCCATAATTCCACAATTGCCTTAGTTGATGCAAATTGACAAGACGGCCTCACGCTAGCACAAAACCTGTTATGTGAAGTCTTTAGATAATAGAAACAGAGTTCAATAACGAAGCCGCGCTTCACTGGGCGAAAAAAAGCGTGCAACATACCCTTACATTACAATGGAGCGTACAAGTTGCCTAAGGGGCGTTTACATATGCGTGGAAATTGCACCCTGTCTTAGTGACGTCATTCCATCGTATGACATTGCCTGAGCGACACATAACTTCAAAAGCGGCAATTTACAGTTTCCGGTGAAGCAGGAAGTGCGGTAGGGAGGGTGAAAGTCACTGGGCCTGTTTATGATTTCTTGACGCCAATGCTGGTTGCCACTCCTCGGAGCAATGTTTACTACTGAAAGTTACATGTATAAATATTTATCTAACTCAATGGCACTTTTTAACTCAACAGTACTCTTGTATGATTTGGTATACGCAAGTAAAGAAATTTAGTGATAAATAAGTACGTTAAACAAATTTAGCCCCCCTGACGTTAGACAAAAGGAGAATACGTAATTGAATAATAACCAAATTGTTAACCATTTAATAGAAGAAATATTATTTTATTAATTCCAAGGGGTTATCAGGCCGGATGTGTACATTTTTATAGAATGAATGGAGAGAGGTAAATTTCCTACGTGGTTGATGAAAACTAACACATTTTTCTCCTATGATTGTAGTTGCTTAGCAAATTAAACTATATAAAAAAAATTTAGATTGATTATACCAGTAATTGTTTAATTTGTAATAATACCAAACCTGTGAAGTGCGTTATTATTTTTACTATCGGAAAGAATCAAAAACGGGTTTGACTCTACGAAATAATTGAATATGCAATTTTCAGCCTCTATTCTTATTAATAATTATATTCTTCTCCTAAATTATACATTGAAATATTGCAAAAAACACTTGTGTTACTTCTTCGTCTTCAAGACAGAATAATCTAATTTTCCTTCGTCATGTCCAAAGTAAGATGTACAAGCAGCCTAGATAATTAATTTACCATGTTTAAGTTATTTAAAAAAACACAGTAGATCCACAGCATTTTGTACTAAATGTTAAAAACAATTGGGATGATTTCAACTTTGTTCCCTTTTACTTTCTCCCCCTCTAAGTAGTATATGGAGAATGTATTGTTTTCGTCAAAATTTTCGAATTTGAGTTGTTGGTGGAAATATTCGTTTTGGTGCTCCCTGAACCCAAAAAAGTGATTTTTACGTGATGTCTGTTTGTCTGTCTGGATGTGTAGAGAGCTAAAGCCCTAACCAATAGTCAGATTTTTATGAAATTTGGTATGTTGGTACTAATCCACGATATCTCCAGGCGTAATTTCATTTTTTAGAATTTTTGATTTTTTAAGAGTAATTATCCCCAAGAAACAGCAAAAATTTCTCAAAACGGCTTTAAAGATTTTAATTAAACTTTGGTGGTTTGTAGAGCTTTAGTTTTCAAACAAAAATACACCACCCGTATTTCTGTAAAAATTCGGGTTCAGAAATTACAAGACTTAAACTATCCTAAATCCAGTTTTTTTTATTTTTCATAAACAAACTTAAATGTTAAAAAAGATTACTATTCACAATTAAAAGAACTCAAAAAACTAAATAAATTAGTATTTTGAATTACATATAAGTGCTTTATAACATCCATCCACTGCTTAAAAACTTCCAAGACCGCAGGCCAATTATTATATAAACTGCCATGTACAATGTGTTTTTCTTTCACCAAAGATCGCCCCCTTCGTTGTTAAATGCTACCATATATTTCCTGTTAAACAGAGGTTATAAAAGATAGGATCCAGAAAGGTATTCTTGTTGACATCAATAAAGCAAAAATAAGCTTGAGTGCTTCCCGGGCAGGATATTGAATTCAGTCAGCTTGACTGGGAGAAATTCAGAAGTTCTTTGCATTCCCTTGTTAGTATTATCGTACGACTTCTTTCAAAACGAGCAGTAATCCATTAAATTACAGCATTCTTAGTAACAATATTTTGTCCTTTCATCTGGATATTATATTATTTCATCCATACCATGATTAATCGTAGGTATACCATTTTGCATTAGAATAAACTGGAAACAAAAATCTTTCTAAAGAGTGATCTTAGAAGTTGAAATACGTTGATTCTATTTGTAAGACCAGTTTTTAGCGAATTTCCCCTATAGGGACGAAGCTATTACCGTAGGTCTCATGGTAAGACTCAAGCCCCGAGACCATGATACATTTTTGTTTTGAGGTCTCCAGATGTCAAAACACTATTTGTTCAAATATATATATGTGTGTGTGTGTGTGTGTGTGTGTGTGTGTGTGTGTGTGTGTGTGTGTGTGTGTGTGTGTGTGTCCGTGAATGCGATAACTTGAGTAAAAAACGTCCGATTTCGATGAAATTTTGCTCAAATGTGTAAATTGACATTCATGACTTTAAGTTCGAAAAACATAAAAATCTGACCATGGAAAGGGGGGTTTATGGGGGTTTTTAATTTGCCAAAAATCAGTTGTTTGCATTTTTCATCCTAAAATTAAAAAAAAACATAATTTTGGTTTTGACCATGTTATAGAGCTTAAAAAAAATAATATAGCATTTTGAATTATTAAGGGGTTGCGGGGAAAATCCACAAAACCTACTCATAAAATCTCCCATGTTAATCTTATGGGAAAAAGGTGTTTGGCTTTTCCTCAGTTTATTTTAATTTAAACTTCACATTTGCTTTTACCAAGTTTCACAAAACAATCATTTTGGTGTTTAAATTGTGATTCTACGCCCAACCGTTGCAGAGATATTCAAAGTGCTAAACACAGTACGTTGTCCAATGTTATCCTTATGGAGAATAAATACAATTTGATATCTCGATTATTTATGAATGTATATTGATGAAACTTGGTATGTGGCTTCACGTAGTACTGGTATATTGATATGTGCACAGCAAATTTATTTTTTGTTGATTATTCCCGTAGCAGAAAACCTGCGTACTCAGCCCCTATGTTATTCTTATGGGAAATAAGTAAAATGTTATTACTCCCTTAATTATGAACATAAATTAATAAAACTTGGTATGTAGATTCACTTGGTTGAGTTATATTGATAATTGCATAAAAACCCATTTTTACTTGTTGCAGCAAACCTGCTTACTCAGGCACATGTTTTTTTATTCTTCGGTATTATAAAGTTAAAAATAGATTACATTTAATATTGTGCTTGAATTTGTTTAATGTATTAATGTAATGTTTTATTTATTAAGATGACTTACCGATCACTACGGTTTATTCATCTGATGAGATCTTAACTTGACACAGCCCATTTCTGGCTCATTTGCTAGGTCAAGTAGCCCAACTAGAGTACTTTATTAGAAACCCTATCATAATGTTTTAACTAATTATCTTTTAGTGAAAACATAATTATGACAAACAAATATCTGTATTAAGGCATTTGTAAATGTCTCAACGATTCATGTTATTTCTGAAGGTGCCTCAATGAAATGCCCCTCCGCTCTCAGCATAATCAATAATGCTTAGTTTTATTCTACCAAGTCAGGACCTGTGAATTATTTTGAATTCAATGCAATACCGGAATATAAACCTATATTACTTCAATGAGAGTTCTCTGCAAAATCGTCCATCTAAATAAATTTTATAAAAACAAAAGATGAGACGTAAAACAAAGTTAGGTAAAGCATTGGGTTGAGAAACAACAATGATAGAAATAATTTACATTGAATGTAGAGTTTTTTTCATTCATACATTTAACACCTGAAAAAGACAATTTGTCAAACGGAATATATCATCAATGAATAAGAGCGCTGGTAAGTGTGGTTACATTTTGTGCACTGGTTGTGACGTTTTGATCATGTCATGACATGTTTCACAGTTTCGACGAAAAATAATTGGTGTTCTGTCAAGTTAGCGTTGTTTGTTTAGCTTTTGTTGTCATGCATATAAATGTCTGCTCTATTAACACGGTCTGTTTTCTCTCCATTCTAAATTAACACTAAGTAGCTGTATTAAACAAACATATTTTAATAAATGCTCAATTGATTTATACGAATTATTCTTTCACAACAGATGGGGCGGATTATATTATTTTACTCAGCTATTGCTGAGTTTATTTTGAAAGGGCTATGTTGTATCCACGTACAAATTATAAGCATAACCGTTATATCACAGATAAAATGAATTATTAAAAACTAGTTTGTAAAATCTCGTCAAGTGCTAATTGGGCATTCCCGTTTTATAGGCTAACGAACAGAATACATGAATTTTCTTGGCTAATTATTCTCAGTCTTAAAGGTTGTGTTCCGAGGCATCTGCTATCTTGGCTAAAGGTGTCTTAATCTTGGCGTCTCTAAGAAGTTGACGTGGTTGAGGAGGATGTGTGTGTTGGTAACACACCAGGAAAGGACTATTGGAAACCCCAAGGCCCCGGAAACAACGTACCAACGCTACCCGACACTCAAGCCTGTTGGATGGTCCTGACCAGTTAGTCATGCTAGTTCCTCATATTAGTCTCCCTAACAACTATTTAAGTCATGATGTTAATGGATGGTATATTAGGGTAACTCGTAATTCACTAACAGTTTTAGTTCAACAGTAAAATAAAACTAAGTATACACTTCCAGCGTTACGTGATATGCAGAGAGGGAAGTACTACGATTATCTAGGCTTTACTGAGGTCATACAATTGTTTTTAGGATGAGGAAAAGCGTGAACATAAGTTGGAAAATTAAATACACTGCAGTAGAAGATTTTGTGTGTAAATACTTTCTTACTTCCTTGTCGTCTCGCAGACCATATTTATGGCATGAGACCAGTCAAATCGTGTACTTCATTATACTTCAGTCTTCCAGTTTAGTCGAATCAGGTCACAGGAAAAGGGAAATTGGAAGATTAGGCCCTATGAGGTAACTCATAGAAACTATGAGGTATGAGGTAACTCATAGAAACTATGAGGTATGAGGTAACTCATAGAAACATTTACTAACTAAATAAAATTTGAGTTTTGCTTTAAATATTTGTAAACAATACAATTCTTTTAATTCAGAAGGAATAACCGAAACAAATTAATACCTAAATATTCTGGTTTTGTTAAAATATTTTTAAATTGTGTTGAATTGATGGATTGATTGCTCTATTTATTTTATTATAACTATGTTTATGTGAAGTTTCCAGATTATTTTACTTAACATAACAAATAGTTTCAAAAATACAAAATGAAGGCACTGTCAGTATTTCTAGGCTAATAAAATGATTTTAACAGGAATACCTGGACCTAAGACCAAGGATGATTTTGATTGCACGTTTCTGAATAATGAAAATTCTATTGCGATTTTGTTTACTTGAAAGGCCCCAAAGTACTATGGAATATCCAATGTGACTTTCTATTAGACTATGGTAAACTATTTGTTGACAATTTCATATTTCTTAAACTAGATATATTTCTTAATACAAAAATATTTTTTGACGAAGTGTCAGCTAATTTCTCAACATGGGAGTTCCACCTCTGTCCACCGTCCAATTTCACCCCAAGGTAATCAACTGTAGCTGATTATTGTAATTCATTATCTCCTACAAAAACTGCAAGGGGTGTTACATCAGCTCTCACCAATTGCGCAGCTTTTTGATTTGTTACAAAATGTAAAACTGAGTTTTCGTCGGGTTTATTTGACGATGAATTTCAGAAAAAAACCTGGGAAAGCGTATTTAATTTAACAAAGGTGTCTTGCTCTAGCTGCTCTAAATTCTTACTACTTGTAAAAATAGATGTGCCGTCTGCAAAAATAGTTAAACTGTTTTCAACCAAATGATCTAGAATGTTGTGTAGCACGCCAAATTTACATTCCCCTAAACTTGAAAAATATTTTTCGCTTTTACCACAATTATCTCTGTAATCAATAACTGTTCTTTGAAATCTATTGGAAAGGCATGACTCAAATCTTCTTAAATCTGTAAAAATGAAACTAAGTTTAGCCTTGTTGAAGTTTTTTTTTTAATATGCATGGGCTAAGCAAGTTTGTATTACAATTATAACAGCAGGATAATATAAACTACGTCTCTTAACAATATTTTTGGGTATATTTACCATCTTGTATGGAAGTACAGTATAAGTGTAAATATGTTTTGTAGTGGTGTGAGACGTTGTTTAAGTTTTATCTTGGTTAATTGTAACAACACGTATTATGCTACTCAAGAAATTAACTTCAACAGAATATTTATGCTGATTTTAACACGGACAAAAACAACGATTGCGTAGTTTGCAAGTTTGGGAAGTTAAGAGTAACTGATTTAAAACCAACGACTTTTAACTAATTGATCGCTTAAAGTCTTTTAAAACTTAAAAGGTTCAACGAATTTTCTTAATAACAGTTTACAACATGCATTTTAAGTTGCTAAGTTGTATTGCATGTTGAGCTTAAAGCGTTACTAACAAAGAGAGCTAGAATAGAGTAAAGAAATTTTAAAATTATATTTAAATAAATCATGTTGACGAATAAAATATTCAGGATATATTTATCCTACAAACCAACGGAAAAAATAAATTTTGTTAGGAAACTCTTATTGAATAAGTTTCTATGAGTAAGGATACATACGATCAAACTAATTTTCGTGATACATATTGGTTCAAGTAATTGTGAAACTCCATAAATGTAATATGACAATTTGACACCTATAGTTCTACCAATAAATGGTATGTTTCTAACGTAATAATAAAGTTTTAGGAGTTTACATTTTGCCTAAAGGATTTAAAATATTTTTAAAAAAAGGAAAGGTAATGAATCTTATCACGATGCAAATTGTTTCATTTATAAATTCTCAGACAAGAGGAAAGCTTTGAAGTCTTGAGATAAAAAGAGAACAGTGTGGCGCGAATGAAAACCGGTAATGCAACGTGCAAGGCGACAACACTCACACGCCCACACCTGGCCCACACACGAGCATGAGTCTGCTAGTATTTGTTGCGATTGTTTGGCATAATACGCGGAACAATGGGCGTACTTAAGTCAGTAGATACGGTTGTATACGATGCATCGTATATGCTTATGCATCGTGATATACATTCAGACCTCTTGTATTACTAAAACGAACAAGTGAAGCTTAGTCAGCCAAGAATCATCAAAACTTGTAGTTTTATGTTTTAAAAATATGAAGTAAACATATCCAATCCAAGGGAATGTTTTATTCGAGTTAGTCAATTGTTAATTATGCAGTTGGCTTACTTCTATTTTATTTTATTTAAATACCAACGGCTTGAGCCAATTACAAACAATACACTGTGGTGCAGCAACATATATATTCAAATCCATTAGCCTAGAAATGTGACTAATATACAATACTAATCACTACAAAAATGTCATAGCAAAACAATATCAACTTCTAATGAATTTTTTTCTAAATATATCAACAATTTTAAAAACATTCTACGAAACCTAATTTGTTTTAAATCTTAATTTGTACTTATATTTTAATAACAAACTTTATACTTTATTCTTCTTAAATACTATAAAATATTAAAACTTTCAATTCAATAAATCAATAAAACTGTTGACATTTTACTATTACTCAATTTGTTTTACTGTGTTATAATTATTATTTTTACTGTCATTGACTTATCCATAGGGAATGTATTCACTTTATCACTGTAAAAGACTCCGACGTAAGCAAGTAGGGCGTATTTTAAGGCGAATGTGAATGAATGATGAGGGTAGAATGGGCGAGAGCCTTGTGTAGCCTTATGTTGTTAATTTCCAAGTCCAACTGATTCTTTATCCAGGAATATGAAATTATAGCCCAATGACCAACGGCAGCTGGATCCAGTATCGAACCTTCACCAAAATTTCTCAGGATTTTGATCGGGATCGATTTGGCGAACTTCAGATTATCAAGCGAGTACACTTACCACTGAGCTATCCAGTCGATTATTTAATTTAATAAAAAACAGAACCATAACATGAAATCAAAAAATTAAAACAGTTTCATTGTTTTACGTTTTATTACGAAACACATTACGTAAAGTCAATTTAATCCTTTCATACAACGGTTGAGGAAAATTAAAACCTGATTTGGACAAAGCCAATTAGCGTATCAGTGATGGGCTCGTTAGGGAGTATAATTATCTTTGTTACAACAATCATAAAGGTTTTAAGTCAAACAATGAGCCGTTAATTATGGGTGTATGACTGTCCATTTAATACCGATCGTAGTAGTACAGACTGCAACTAATACCATGGTTTAAAAGCTATACATAATTTTAAACCATATAGGTGGTATATATTGTATGTAAAATGTTTTGTAAATGATTTTTGTCAATGGTTGTAAAATTCGGATGACAATAAATATCTGATTTCTTATTCCTGATAGTAACACCGAAATGAGCTCTTAAGGCTTTTAATCTACTCTTAAAATGGATGGGTCAGTTCTCGTATCTGAAAGTGTTATCCTTGTAAATGACAAGAAATAACTTTTCCCACGACCACTCAATAAAGAGAACTGGTGGAAGACGTCAGTAACATCCTAATTAAGAAGGCCACAATCTTATCAGTGGTATAACATTTTATGGGTCTTTGACATAGTTTATCCAGCTACAAGCTGTTTGTCACTGATGAACCCGATAGTTTAGAGAAAACTTTCACACAATTTATAATACTCTTAGCATAGTCTGCTAGAAGAGATTTTCTTACCCATAAGTACTTTGTACTCAATTTAATTTATGCCAGGTCATTATATTAAAATGAGGTAAGGCTTTTATTCGGTTGTTCAAATTCCAATACGATCATCCAAAGGAGCTTTAACTATGATTATATTATGCTCCTGCCCAAAACATCAATTTTTAATTTATGAATGCAGAGTATAATTTAAGGTATTGCTAAATTATGTCATTAATGCTTAATTTAGGATCGTACTTTAAAATACCAATGGTCGATGTCCCATTATAATGCATCAATGAATCAATAAATCTGCATAAAGATCACTGCTTCTATTAGCTGATGATAGTTATGACGTGGTAAGATTACTTCTGTAGATTTTATACGTTCATTAGTGAATTTCCTATGGAAAGTGAACTATTAGCATGACCCGCACGGTGAAACTTAAGCCCGGGACCACCATAGAAGTTCCTAATGTGACCCCCTGAACACGTTTTGGTATATATATATATATATATAGACATATATATATATATATATATGTGTGTGTGTGTGTGTATGCACTCTAGCGGTCGCATTTTTTGTCCGATTTACTTCAAATTTCGTAGGGACATTCCTTTTTGTAATCGGTTGAATAAGTTCGTTGTGCAAAACAATCGGAAAACTCTAACCCCCTTCTTTGGGGATTTTAAATTTAGAAATTTGAGTTTTTGGGCCCAAAAAGGGTCAGAAAAGCCCCGGATGTAAAATTAACGAATGAAAAATGATGGGAATTAGTGTGCCGAAAGCTTTAAGCCCTCTCTCGTCATTCTAGCATATATATTTACTGAGTTATTAAAGAAAATGTGTATTGACCAAACACACTACGTTGTCTTATGGGGGTTTTACTTTAGAAAAGCCTGTTATTTATTTGTTGGTGTACTTTTATCATCCCCAACAACCTCTCGCCTACTTTAAAGCCTGACTGGACCTTCTCCTAACCTTATAATGCGCAAAATTGTATTCCCAGCATTGCAGGTAAATAGAACCAGGAGCATCAAAATATCAATATTTTCAGATTTGAATAAAAATTGGAATAATTGTATGTTTTTAACTGATTTTGAGTTTTTATAGTTGTTTATGTGGAAATTCACTTCCCTCACGTCAGCGTGCTGCGTGCGAACTTGTTTATCATTCTTGCAAATTGCATGAACACCAATGTTCACGAATGACAAGAAAAAATTAGCACGTTCTTTGACAGTACCACAAGTCGCACGTGATTTAACCGGATATTAGGAATAAAAGGAAAAATTAAAAAGTATTTGAAGCCTAATTACAAAACAATCTTTAAATATAAAAATCATGGTTTGTATATTTAAGGCATCATTAGGTAAATATATTATTCAATCACAAAAGTCTTCAAACGGAACTTAATGACAATTATTTTATGACCACCATCATGAGATCGCTTTAACTTTAGACGAGGATATTATTGCGATAATCTATATAAAACCGAGGTTTTATTGTAGACAAAATAATATTACAATAATTATTGTTTGTATTGCCTCGTTAATAGCAGAGGTAACCTGCAAGTTATCGTGATGGTAAGAAAAATGTTGGTCTTGTCAGTATGTGGGGTTTAATATAGGTATGTGTGGAGTTTAATATAGGATATGTCGAGTATATTATGAAGGTTTCATAATACTACCTTTTTTATTGTGTTATTAAATTTGAAAACTAAAACAGTCAAGTACATTGGTGATTTTAAAACACTGTAGGGTTTTATACATTAAAAGTTTGGCATACAATTTTACCTAATTGTTTTCCATGTAAAGATTGATTTCTTCAGATGTCATCGGAGTATGAGTCAACTTATAACTTACTAGTGCAACAGTAATAAACTATTTTTGCAGTTTTATGGCATTGTTAAATGATATATTTGTTGAAAAAATTCGTCAGTGGGTTAACCATCTTTTATGGACATAAATAAATAATAGAGTGGTGCTTTGGCTTTTACACGCAAATATATAAACATTTTATCAGATCTGCCCTTGAAACTAGTTGTTTGCAAAAGTGAATAAACTAATTTAAAAACTGACATCTTAACAATATGAAACATTTTCCCTTATGAATACCCTTAAGAAATATTTGTTTATATAAAACAACGATCAGTGATAAAATAGTAAATTAACTAATAAAAACAGTAAACAAGTTAAGACATGTTTTTTGCAAAAAAATTAATCAAGCAAAAATAATAAACTAACAGGTGAATAAAAAACCCAGGTTTGAAACACTACAATGGAGACCCAAGGATAAGAACGAGCGAAATCCTCCAGATCGCACCTAGAAAGGATTTGTCACTTGTTGTCATTACTGTCCTGTAAGTTCCAGCTAAGCAATATACCAACTGAACCATATTGAACTAATTAAAAGAACTCAACTGAGATTCATCAGGAAGCTAGGTACCAAACTGGGTTATTCCTATCGGACTGCTCCTGTGGAGGAGGTGGAGGTTATGTTCGGTCTTGCACCACTACAGCTGAGTCGGCATACTGATATTGTAACCCTCTTCAAGCTCGAAGGACTGCCCTGAACTACTTAAGAGCTACCAAGATCCAGGTCAATCTTCAGGAGACGCTATCTTCCCACCAGCTAGCTAGCTACTCCAATCTTCAGGAGACGCTATCTTCCCACCAGCTAGCTAGCTACTCCAATCTTCAGGAGACGCTATCTTCCCACCAGCTAGCTAGCTACTCCAATCTTCAGGAGACGCTATCTTCCCACCAGCTAGCTATCTACTCCTAACAGTGGTCTTTCTCGACTCATCAGAACCGGAAGTGAAGTATCCACCCATTTGGACATTTTTAGCGAGTCTGAGTTGTCCTTCAAAAACAAAGTTAAACAGCTGCTCTAGTTCGGTCCTAGTCATTATTTACTTTTTTGTCATTTGTTACCAATTCGTCTATTGTTACTTTTGTTGTTATTCATTTGTTATTGTTCATCTGTTGTTGTTAGCTTTGATTTAAGTAATTTTTTATGGTTAGTCTATTGTTGTTGCTTTTGATTATCTTCATTTTTTGTCAGATTAGTTTGTTATCCACTATATTTTTATGCTTTTGTTTATTAGTCCATCTTGTGGCTCATTGTCACATTGTCATTATCTTTGTACTATTGGTGTAATCCGTTTGAATAAATAATATACAAACCTTTTAAGAGTTTCATCCATACTTTTAAGAGTTTGTTTTAAGAGTTGCTATATCTCATTCACTGTTGTTAGTTATCTACACCTATAAAAGGCAAAGCCCTGACTCACTGACTCATTCAATAACTTACCATGAATTCTCCTATTTACCTAGACAGTTGAAATTTTGTACACTGATTCTTTACGCTAAATAGTTTTCATCCTGATCTGACCTTAGGGCTCCCGACAGTGATCCCGAAAAAGTTCCCATGTATTCATTATGGACATTCTTTTTTGTTTGAGCTGATGAACATACAAACAGCTGATTTTGATTCGTAGTAGTTCCACGGGCTAACCACAAAATGCAGCACACACATCAGTTACAGTTTTTATAAACCATTTGCGGGGCGAAGCCTGCGGTTAATAGCTAGTTGTCTATAAATAGACAATGTGGTTATGATTTAAACCCATAACATCTTGAAAACAATTTGAAAAGTAAATAAACTAGTTAAAAATCACCGGCATTCCAGGTACAACGATTAAATCTGTTAATGCATAAAGTTGCCTTTCTTTCTAACAGCTTATTTGCATGTAATAAAACAATTTAAGAGAAAATTAATGAATTTTATATTGGTATTTTGCCAATATAAATAGTCATTTATGTTAATTAATATATGTTTTAAAAACAGCTCACACATAATCAAACAAAAATGTTATACTATACAAATGTGTAGTAAACTCATGAAACTATTACGTCAAATTCAATTTTTTTTACATTCTTTGTTTGGGTGTATAGCTTGAATTGTAAACGGCCACACCACTAACGTTTAATGACAAAGGAAAAACTAAAATTTCCTAAAATTTTAAATGAATATGTAGATTTTAATATGCATTTTGAATCACATTTTAGAGTCTTAAATATTAAGATAAATTAACAACCTTAAATGTATTAAATAAATTACTAATTAAGTTTACTAAATATGTAAATTGAATCTGAAATGTATTTGAAACACGATACACTTGCAAATAGTTGTGTTACCCAGGAAGAGGGACTGGTAACAAAAGAAGACTCTTGTTTGCCTTGTAATCGAAGATCCTCCCTCCTGTCGGATGGGGAGATTCTTTGATTAATCAATCAAAACTGTAACGAGCTAAGATAACTGGTTTAGTCCTTTTCCAACATTTGAAGCCTCGAATTGTTTTCTTCAAAGTGAGATTTTTTCATTAAAGTAATTATGTCAGTTAAACTTTAATATGTTTGCCAACATTCTCAAATGAACCATTAGTTTTTTTCTAGGACTCACATTTTGATACAGTAAATGTCGCATTAGGGAAAATTACAGAAAACGACTTAATATACGTGACATACACTAAATAATGAATTAAATTATAAATTCAGTGATTTAAGGATTGATTTCGTGTATTTTATAATCTTTACACTTTAACCTATTACATTCTAAATCTAGTTCTAACTTTTCCTCAAACTGCGTTGAAACATAACAAATAATCAGATCTGCTGGAATGTTTAAATTATTTTCTTCGGATGTTATCAAAATGGTATTTAATTCCTTATTCCCCTTTTCTACATTCAAAGTCAAGGAACGAATTGTATTTTCATACTAGCCAAAAACTATATTTTTTAACTGATGTAAAACCTACCTATAAAAATTCAACAAAATCGTATTTCATTGGGTCATGATTCACAACAGATTCAAACAGTAACTCCGTAAAGAAAGTTTAATTATATTTTTTCTGTGAGTTTTTTTCTAAAGACTTCCCTCAGGTGAAAACTTGTAGACCTGACACAATTGTTATAGCAATATTTTACAGTGTACGTGTTTTTTAAACCTTTTTTGTATTATTTCAAGGGCTTCTTTGAAGACAAAAATACAATTTAAGTCAGCAAATATTGCTAAAAAGAGGCAGGATATAAGAAATCAGATATCCAGCCTCGTTCTTGTTTTGATTGATTATCCAAGGAACCCCCCCCCCCCGCCACTGAGCTGGGGTAGGCTCCGGTCGCAGATTCAATCAAGATTCTCATTTAGTTCCCGCTGTTTCTTAAGATTAAGTTTACTTATTTACTTGAGTATTATATTTCAAACAGAATCTTTACAGGATTTGAAAATCGTTTACATCATTAATTATTTCCCTGGTTGAATTGCATAGTTATTGTTTTATATTTATGACATTTAATATATTAACTAGTGGGCCAAAGCCCCTAACCTTGCTCCAATACTCTGCCTAATGTGATTTTCTTATATTATTTTCATGCTGTGGAAAATAAAACGATATAAATAGGAATACATACAATGGAAAAGGAACAAATTTGACTCTTAATCACACGTTTTAATGTAAATAAAGCAAACGTTTTAAGTCTCCATGCTTTTCTATGGGAGATGTTTTATGTTATTTATCGTTTGCTGGTAACTTTTTAGAAATACTGCTTTTTTCCCGAGTCTCTAGGATCAAAACCTTTAATTTGAGCCTCATCCCATCATACTGCGATTTGCCTAATTTCAAAAATGTTGACCTAAACATTTTGCTTTCAGATCAGAATCCATACTTATTTAATTATATAAAGACTAGAGGCTTGAAGAGGTCATTGCCCCTAACTTTGCTCTAATACCCTGCCTAATCTTATTTTTTTACTATTTATATTTACTGAGGAAAAGAAAACAATATATAAGTAGGAACATAATGTCAGTTCGTAAACAAAGTAGACATGTGGTCCATGTTTTAATGTAAACAAAGCAGACGTTGTTTAAATCCCTATGCTTTTATTATGAGGGATGTTTTTCGTTGTTTTAGTTTGCTGTAACTTTTTAGAAATATTGCTTTTTTCCCGAGTCTCTGGGATCAAGACCTTTTATATGAGCCGTCTTCCATCATCCTGCAATTCGCTAAACTCCCACTATTTTGACTTTAGGATTTAGCTTACAAAATGAAATATAACTAGTGGCTTGAAGGAACCATAGCCCCTAAGCCTTGCTCCGATTCTCTGCCTTATCTGATTTTTTAGTGAATTTCCTTTGGAAAGTGAACTATTAGCAAGACCCGCACGGTGAAACTTAAGCCCGGGACCACCATAGAAGTTCCTAACGTGACCCCCTGAACACGTTTTGGGGGGTCGTTCGAAATTTTATATAGATATATATATATATGTCTATATATATGTATGCACTCTAGCGGTCGCATTTTTTGTCCGATTTACTTCAAATTTGGTAGGGACGTTCCTTTCTATAATCTGTTGGACAAGTTCGTTGGGCAAAACAATCGGAAAACTCAAACCCATTTTTTGGGGATTAATCTTTCAAATTTCGAGTTTTTGGGCCCAAAAAGGGTCAGAAAAGCCCCAGATGTAAAATTAATGCAAGTAAAAAGATGGTAATTAGTTAGATGGCGAAAGTTTTAAGCCCTCTCTCGTCATTCTAGCATAAATATTTACCGAGTTATTAAAGAAAATGTGTATCGGCTAAACACAGTACATTGTCTTATGGGGGTTTTATACTAGAAAAGCCTGTTATTCCTTTGTTAAAGTACTTTAATTATCCCCAGCAACCTCACGCCTACTTTCAAGCCTATCTGGACCTTCTCCTAACCTTATAATGCGCAAAATTGTATTCCCAGCTTTGCAAGTAAATGAAACTAGGAGTATCAGAACAGCCAAAAAATCAATGTTTTCAGATTTCAATAAAAATTTGACAAATGTATGTTTTTACACTGATTTTGAGTTTTAAAAGTTTTTATGTGGAAATTCACTTTCCTCACGTCAGCATGCTGCGTGCGAACTCGTTACTCTTTACATGCCAAGGAGGAACGCATGTTACTTCGTAAAAATAGTAGATACTTCATCACTTGTTTTAATGTGAACAAAGCATACGTTTTGAAATCCACATGCTATTATTATGGGGGATGTTTTACGTTATTTCTCGTTTACTAGGAACAGTTTAGAATTACTGCTACTTTTCCTGAGTCCCTAGGATCAATACGTTTTATGTGAGCCCCTCCCATTATCCTACGATTTGCCAAACCCTAACAATTTTGACTTAACAATTTCGCTTACATGGTTATGTATCAAGATATATAGATGTATACATTTTACATTTCACTCAGAAGCTTTAGAGGATTTGAAAATCGTTTACATCATTAGTAACTTCTCTGTTTAAATTCCATTGTTATTTATTGTAAATTTATGACATTTAAGATATTAATGTGGACGTTTTACATAGCCATATTTAGCAAATGACCTCATTATAGACGTTAATAACGTTTAGGAATATGATCCTTTTTTAAAGTCCAAACATTCCCTGCAGCATGCCTAAAACTAGAGGAAACTATTCAGGCAAAGCTAGACAGGAAATCGCAAAAGGGGACTAAAAAGCCAGTCAAACTGTAAAAAGGTAACAATGGAGATAAGTAAACCAATGGCTGAGCGCAAATACTCAACTTATAGTTTCTCTTGAGCCCCTGCATCAACAATATTAGTTATTCGTCAAACATGTGTAAATAAATAACCAAGAATTACGGAATATTTTTAAACTCATTTAATAGATTTAGTAAAGATTTTTAAATTGAAGAAAAATTTACAAATACCTGTAACCCAAATAGTGTTTCAAAGAAAATATAATATTTTAATAATTTTCTGTAAACCTGCGGTACACTGACAATTATTTTCCGTAATGGATTGTTCGTTATAATGGCAAATTTAACCGTGTCTTAGTCACATTTAAACATATTTTAATTTAATCGTGTATTATTTTTCAGTTTTAGCGAATTTCCCCAATAGGGAAGAAGCTATTACCGTAGGTCTCATGGTAAGACTTAAGCCCGAGACCATGATAACTTTTTATTTTGAGGTCCCCAGATGCCAAAAACACCATTCGTTAAAATGTTTATATATGTATATATATATATATATATATATATATATATATATATATATATATATGTGTGTCCGTTAACACGATAACTTGAGTAAAAAACGTCCGATTTTGATGAAATTTGGCTCAAATGTGTAAAATGACATTCATGACTTTAAGTTCGAAAACCAGAAAAATCGGACCATGGGAAGGGGGGTTTATGGGGGTTTTAAATTTTCCAAAAATCAGTTTTTTGCATTTTGTACCCTAAAATTTTTAAAAAACTAAATTTTCGTTTTGACCAAGTTATAGAGCTTAACAAAAAAATAATTTAGTATTTTTAATTATTAACCTAGGTTAAGTGGTTGCGGAGAAAATCCAAAAAAATCTGCTCATAAAATCTCCCATGTTAATCTTATGGGAAAAAGGTTTTTGGCTTTTCCTCAGTTTATTTTAATGTAAACTTCACATTTGCTTTTACCAATCTGTTCAGTTCCACAAAACAATCATTTTGGTGTTTAAATTGTGATTCTACGCCCAACCGTTGCAGAGATATTCGAAGTGCTAAACACAGTACGTTGTCCAATGTTATCCTTATGGAGAATAAATAAAATTTAATATCTCGATTATTTATTAATGTATGTTGATGAAACTTGGTATGTGGCTTCAAGTAGTACTGGTATATTGATATTTGCACAAAAAATTGATTTTTTGTTGATTATTCCCGTAGCAGCAAACCTGCGTACTCAGCTCCCATGTTATTCTTATGGAGAATAAGTAAAATGTACTGACTCCCTTAATAATGAACATAAATTAATAAAACTTGGTATGTGGCTTCACCTTGTTGAGTTATATTGATATTTGCATAAAAACCCATTTTTTTAGTTCCTTGTTGCAGCAAACCTGCTTCCTCAGCCCCCATGTTATTCTTATGGAGAATAACTAGAATGTCATATATCGCTTATTTATGATTGAAGATCGATGAAACTTAGTATGTGGCTTCGCCTAGATAAATTCTATTTTATATTTGCATAAAAAACAATTGTTTCTGTTCCTTGTTTCAGCAAACCTACATACTCATTACCAATGTTATTCTTATGGAGAATAATTAAAATCGCTTATATGTGAATATATTTTTATGAAACTTGGTTTGCGGCTTTATGTGGAATTCAGACAAATATTATGGATTGGAAATTCGCTGAGTCCGCAGGTTTGCTGCGACGGGGGTATTTGTGTTTGTTTTTGAATTTGTTGGCGTATAACATAAATATTTACTTGTAAATCGGTTCTGGAAATTGCTATGATAATGATCGTGTCAAAACCTAAAATTTGAATTACTTATTCCTTGATTTTTTTTACTCAGTGAGGAAAATGCTACAAAATAAAATGAAACAAGGTAAAGTGTTCTTTAAGTAAAGATATGTTGGTGGAATATTTAGTTTAAATTTGCCTAAGTATTTTTATCGCTTTAACCATTCAACCAAGAAAGCCACACAGCGCCACTTTTACTGTCACATCCGGCGCAGAACGGAAGTCGACAACAATAAACCTCACTTAGTAATTATTGTTCCTTACACATGTCCCATTTGGTGCCATAAAAGTGGTTAGGCCTGCATAATTGTGGTGCATTTATGGCATCGGGCCAATAAATACACTTTTAGATCAGTAAAAGTTTCTCCTTCAGTGTAACATTGGGTGTTAAGTAGTTTAACACAATAATACACACAAGAATGACTTGCCTAAAACACCTATAGAAGGCCCCAACTGATGTAGGTAACGCGTCCATGGCCGCCTTTCCTTGGTCAGGAACAGATTTCCCAAAATTTACAGTCTTCGGATGTAAAACTCCTCGCACTAAACGACAAAGCTGCCACGATAAACTCTTTTCTTCGTTTTATTAAAATTTACATAAACAATTTAACTACACGATATATAATCACGGTTTGAAAATAACATATTTTCCTCTTTAAAATTAACAAAAAATAAAAGTAAGATCTTGTTACTGGATAAATTAGCAAGTTTATACTCAGTAAGTGAATTTCCATGTAGAGGCAAATCATATTAGTCGGCGAGAGCAAAAGGCAAACTCCCCAACGCCGTGCCATATTGCAAATAATGGATCCATTATTCCCCCATCATTTGCTACCCAGACACTGGTTTCTTTTGACATACTTAAAACAATAAAAAGTTATATTAAGTAACATGACGACTTGACATATGCACGCATTACAGTCACAGCAATATATATTTTCAGGAAGAAGTATGTGTGACCCTAACACGAATCGTTAATGCACAAACGTCGAGTTAAAGATTTTTCTAGGCCATTTTATTTCTAATGTATACACTTATATATATGTTGGCGCATAACATATTTTTGGATTCTATGCCCAAAGTGCTGAATACAATTATTAAGAATTTTTATTCTACTCCATTTGGTGTCAGACTGTATGTATGTGCTTTTACCACATGTGGTTTTTGCACAACCATAAAGATATTTATTTGAATTTGACATCATACCAACATTAAATACTGTTTTTTAAGTGTAAACTTCGTAGTCTTTAAAATAGCGGCCTTTTTAAAAGTAAATTTCTTAGAAACCATTAGTTTTGGAAAAAAGTGTATAAGACCAAACCTTTTTATATTGCTATCTCAGGAAATTGTTAACGGTTGAACATCGGATCACAAATAACTGAGATATTGCGATTTTTATCATCATAAAACATTACTTTTGCAACATTTTATTATATAACCCACGTTTTATCAATAACACCGGGATTTCTAAACTTTCGTGATATTCAAATCGTTCTAATCTTTTGGGAATTTCCAACTTTTCCCAAAATGTCACGTTATTAAGGTATTTAACTTAAAATAAAATGAACGGTATCAGAAATCTGACACATACTTTCTCCCTTTTAGCCCAACTTTAATGAATAAATTACTTTTTATTTACTAAATATAGAATACAACGCACGGTCGAATGTACAGAAAATCTTGTAAACAAGTTGTTTTCAAAATTATCCACCAAAATCCCTGTTTAGGAGGCACTACAGAATCCATTGCTACACACGTGATTTTAAGAGGGGAAATGCCCCCTATTCCCCCCTCAGGGTTATTAAGGGGCAAAATATTTCGAATTTCCTCTGTTGGTCAATGCTAACTTGACAAGCATATCAAGTATGAACGAAATTGATCAGTAAATAAGAGAGAAATAGTAATTTTTGTATTCCCCATAAGAATAACATTGGACAACGTACTGCGTTTACTGCAAAATGAAAATTTAAATTTTCTCCGCAACCAGTAATCGTAGAATAGTAATTCAAAATACTAAATTATTTAGTTTTTTGAGCTCTTTTTAATGGTGAATAGTAAAATATGTATATATTTTGTTATGAAAAATCCCAAAAAATGAATTTTTGATATTTTAAGCCTTAAAATTCCTGAACCCAAATTTTTACAGAAATGTGGGTGGTGTCATTTAGTTGGAAAACCAAAGTTTTACAAACGAATAAAGTTTAATTAAAATCGTTACAGCCGTTTTTGAGAAATTTGGGTTTTTCATGTTTTTTGGCCGTTTTGGGGGGATAATTACCCTTAAAATCAAATATTCAAAAAATCAAAAAAAATGCCTGGAGATATCGTGGACTAGTACCTACGTACCAAATTTCATAAAAATCGGACCATTGGTTTGAGCTCTAGCTCTGTACACATCCATACAGACAGACAGACAGACACACAGACATCACGTAAAAATCACTTATTTGGGTTCACTAATACGAATATTTCCACTAACAACTCAAATTCGAAAGTTTTGACGAAAACAATACTTTCTCAAAATTATACTAAAGTAATCAACGGTATCAGGAAACTGACACTTACTTTCTCCCTTTTAGCCCAACTTTAATGAATAAATTACTTTTTAATCACTAAATATAGAATACAAAGCACGGTCGAATGTACATAAAATCTTGTAAACAAATTGTTTTCAAAAATATCCACCCAATTACCTGTTTAGGAGGCACCACTGAATCCATCGCTACACACGTGGTTTTAAGAGGGGAAATGCCACCTATTCCCCTCAGGGGAATAGGCACATCAGGGTTATTAAGGGGCACATATTTTGAATTCCCTCTGTTGGTCAATGCTAACTTGACAAGCATATCATGTTTGAAAGAAATTAATCAATAAAAAGAGAGAAATAGTAATTTTTGTATTCCCCATAACAATAACATTGGACAATGTACTGCGTTTACCGCAAAATGAAAATTTAAATTTTCTCTGCAAACAGTAATCGTAGAACAGTAATTCAAGATACTAAATTTTAAGTTTTTTTGAGGTCTTTTTAATGGTGAATAATAATATTTTTTATATTTATGTTTTTTAATGAAAAATAAAAAAACGAATATTTTATATTTTAAGTCTTGTAATTTCTGAACCCGATTTTTTCCAGAAATTCGGGTGGTGTCATTTTGTTGGAAGAACTAAAGTTCAACAAACGAATAAAGTTTAATCAAAATCGTTACAGCCATTTTTGAGAAATATTGATTTGTCATGATTTTTGGCGGTTTTGAGGGGATAGTTACCCTTAAAAATAAAAATTTCAAAAAATGAAAAAACACCTGAATATATCGTGGATTAGCACTTACACACCAAATATCATCGGACCTTCGGTTAGGGCTCTAGCTCTGTACACATCCAGACAGACAGATAGTCAGATAGACAGGCAGACAGACACACAGACATCACGTAAAAAACACTTTTTAGGGTTCAGGTAGCACCAAAACAAATATTTCCACTCAAAACCCAAAACAACACAACTGAAATTCGAAAATTTTGACGAAAACAATACTTTCTCCATATACTATGTATAAGGGGGAATGGGGAGAAGGTAAAAATATTACTTCTCACCATTAAAAATAGATCAAAAACTAAATAATTTAGTATTCTGAATTACCATTCTATGATTGCAGCTTGCGGAGAAAAATTAAATTTTCATTTTGCGGTAAACGCAGTACGTTGTCCAATGTTATTTTTATGAGGAATACAAAAATTACTATTATCTCTTATTTACTGATCAATTTCGTTCATACTTGATATGCTTGTCAAGTTATCATTGACCAACAGAGGAAATTCGAAATATGTTGCCCCTTAATAACCCTGGGGGGGAATAAAGGGCATTTCCCCTCTTACAACCACGTGTGTAGTAATGGATTCTGTAGTGCCTCCAAAACAGGGATTTTGGTAGATGTTTTTGAAAACAACTTGTTTACAAGATTTTCTGTACATTCGACCGTGCTTTGTATTCTATATTTAGTAAATAAAAAGTAATTTATTCATTAAAGTTGGCCTAAAAGGGAGAAAGTATGTGTCAGTTTCCTGATACCGTTTATTTTAATCCACATTTAATGCATTAACTGTAAATAGTTTATGTTTCCTATTGCATTTAGTATTAATTACATGAAAACATATAAATTAGTGGGACGATCTGAGTATAATTAATTTTGTTTTGATTTTAAGGATGCGCCCTACCTGCATTCCGCACACTAAAATAAGGGGTTTTCGCCCACATTGTAGGCTCAATTTTTAACCAATTAAAAATAATTTGTTGTTATTTAATTCACTAAATGTTCTTCTATGTTTCATACGATTTAAAAATCGTAATTTTAATTCAAAATAAGTGGTAGGCCATTGGTAAAGTTTTCAAATTAAGTGTTTTTCTAAAGCTTCCTAACGTCAGGGGAAAAATTATTTTGGAAAAAAGGAACCGTACAATACCTAGATTTTAATCTGAAAAGTGTGAAACTGCATATATTTTGGTAGAAATCTGTAAAATAATAGTGTGATTGAGGAGAACAAAAAGGTCTTCAAGTGTAAATTTGCATGGCCCTGCTTGGTGGCGGCGCGGCGCTAAACAACATCGTGCAGATCATTCCATCTGGGGTAGGGCGCACCCTTAATTGAATTATGACTAAAAGTCTTTATTTGTACTGGTATTGTACTGGCAATTATACTATCAGGATTCCATAATAATTCTGGTAATGTACCTCAATTTTGCAGTTTGTAATTACGCACAAACTTCCTACTTAATTTGATTTAAATATAATATAAGTTTAAACTACTTCAATATAAAAGAAAAATATTGCATGCTCTGTTTTTATTATTTTTAATATTAAATTATATGTAAAAACACATTAACGAGACAAAATATTTTTCTCGCAACGAATTTTTGTTGTTGTTTGATTTTGCCACCCTTCAACACATTTATCCACTAAAGTGGAATGATAAATACTTGTTCATGTTTTACGGTAGAGTGACTCTTTCTTTGTCACTTACAAAGTATTTATCAAAGAGGATTTGCATGAACCTGTCATCACGAATATCAAAAGGGTCTTAATTATTAAATATTGAAACATTTTGCAACAAGTTTGCTTGGTAATATTAAATTCTTGAGGTCTTGAGGCGGCAACTTAAGCCTCTTTCAATCGTTTCAATTTATGTTTTCTATAAATAAACGGTATCAGGAAACTGACACATAATTTCTCCCTTTTAGGCCAACTTTAATGAATAAATTACTTTTTATTTAATAAATATAGAATACTGGGATAATAATTAATCATATTTATTCTGTACATGGTCAAATGTACAGAAAATCTTTTAAACAAGTTGTTTTCAAAAACATCTACCAACATCTCTGTTTTGGAGGCACTACAGAATCGTACTACTTTTAACGCACTATCGTTTTAAAATAATAAAATAAACCTTCTCTTGTCGAACTAATTAGAGATATTTTTATCATTGCTCTAGGTCAATTGGTTACCGAGATATTGAAAGTGTTATACACAGTACGTTGTCCAAAGTTGTTCTTATGAAGATTAAGACAAAATTTATACATCGCTTATTTATAAACGTACTATGACAAAATGGCTATTATCTGTGCCTCTAAATGTGGTACTATGGCTATATCTGGTTGTGCTCTATGGTTATTTGCACAAAAAATCAAATTTTATTAGTGGATACCGTAGCATCAAACCTGTGTACTCAGCCCCCATGTCGTCATTAAAATATTGGGGATCGCTTAGAAACAGAAACAAGACCTTAGGTTGATAAAATCATGAATACTGCAAGAAAATCTTTTAGGTATTTTCTTAATTTTTGAAAGGGGAGTTCCACCTAAGATCTGCAGGAAAAGAGTTAAATGGTTTCGTGCAGTTGTATGCAATGTTATGCTGAAAAATATATGTGCGGTGTTTTGGAACTGGAACATTTAAACGTGGCCATAGTGAGTAGTTACAGCAATATCTGTAAGACGAGCATAGATGAATTACTTCTGAAAAATAACAAAGTTTGAAATATATATAGGCTAGGAAATATCAGGATTTATTCTTTCAGAAAAGTGATTTACAGGATTAATTTATTGTTAGGTGGAATACAATACAGAAAACCTTTTTCTGAAGTCGAAAACTATGTGGCCTCAACTAGTTGGTTTCTATTTATATTTGCATAAAACCCTATTTTTTTGTGTTCCTTTTTGCAGCAAACCTGCGTATTCAGCTCCAAAGTCAATCTTATGGAGAATAATTCAAATGTTATAAATTGCTTATTTATAAATATATATTGGTGAAACTTGGTATATGGCATCACCTAGTTGAATTCTATTGATATTTATATAAAAACCTATTTTTCGTGTTCTTTCTTTGCAGCAAACCCGCGTACTGAGCTATAATGTCAATATTATGTAGTTTAATTAAAATTATATAAATCGCTTATTTTGATAAATATATTTGTACGTAACTTGAGAAGTGACTATAATGCCTTGATGTTTTGCCCTGGAATCGACACGATGATTGAGTATTTGTTGTTAACATTTCTAAAAGTAGTATTTTCGTTGATGTTTTTCAGCTGGGTCCCCTTCTTAAACTGTTATTTGTGACCCATGAAATATGTGCGCCAAAGGAAACATTTTGTTCAACAAACACCGTATTTTTTTATTCTATGTTGTGTACCGTGGCTACTAATTAGTCATTCCGTACAATCGATAAATAATGCATTTCCCCCATACGTGGGAAATAATATGACATATTTGGTGAAATAGAAGTAAGTGCCCATGTTTGTCGTTAACAACCAACTAATCAATTAATATAATTGACTATTGAGTAATGAATATTTTAAAAGAAGACTTCTTAGAACTGGCTGGGTTATAATTAGAGTATTATCGTCAGCCTGGTTTTATGATGTTTTAAATGAAAATTGAAAATCGTTTATATAGTATAAATTATTAATTTTGTATTTTTCTACGAATATAGATGAAACCTAACAAAGTTATGTTACAAAAGGAGAACAAAAGGAGAAATAGGAAACAAACTTGCTTAACCGGTTCGCCAGTTAAAAAATCTTAAGTGATTTTGAAGAATGGTTTAATTTTATTTTTAAATAAGAAGTATTGTTATTTTAAAATTATAAAATATTCTTTTGATTTTAATATATTTAAAATGACTACACAAAATACCGGTAGGGCAACATAGAGATTCTTTAGACAGCTTTTTTACTGAGTCTACGTTTTTTATCCTTCATAGACTTTGGTTGTGTACATTTGTTTATTCAGTAAGAATTATAAAAAATAGAATCCTATCTTCGGCACAGGATGGTTCAGAAATAACCGGGAAATGATAAAAGGGTGGCTTTTAGTTGGATTACACAGATACCTGTAAGATATAAATCGTAACAGTTTTGTTCTGCTGGGACGTTTCTAAAACTGTTTAACATGTTGTTATTGCGTTTTAATCTTTGTAGCAAGTTCAAATTAATCTGAACACTTGCTAAATTCCATCTGTTTACAATATTCTAACCAGGAGAAACCTAAAAAAAATATGACTAGAAATAAAAATTTAAAACAATAGTTTCAAAATATATGTTGATAGACTATGATATTAAAACCATTATACATAGTTTTACTATAATATTCTATTGCGACACCAAAGGGGCGTTCAAATTTGTTTCTTTCCCCACCGCTTTTTAATTGAAAAATGGGGATGCCCTTTGAGCAGTTGCAACTCTTGGGTCGTCCAAGCCACGCGCGTCTGGAGGCACAGGATGTATTGCTTCAGCACACTGGTCGAATACATTCGCCTGCAGACCCATGTTTCATTACTAACAGTGAATTTACATATTTATTTGTTATTTAAACTCAATCACAGTCATTCAGTTACCAATAATTTAACCTTTATTCAATTACTTTTATTGTTAGTATAACAAGTGTTTTTCATTATACACTCCACTTATACACCACTTTATTTTGTAATTTGCTTAACAGAACGCCGCGCGCTTCCATACTCAGTCCTCCGGTGTGACTGATTCAAATCAATCACCTTGTCATATTTGTTGTATATTTACCTATGCTTTTTCGGTAAATATAAGCATATATAAACGTATAAGTATAAACATATTTTAGCGAATTTCTCCTATAGGGAAGAAGCTATTACCGTAGGTCTCATGGTAAGACTTAAGTCCGAGACCATGATAACTTTTTGTTTTGAGGTCCCCAGATGCAAAAACACTATTCGTTAAAATTTATATATATATGTATATATATATATATATAATAAAAAATAGTTGTGATATATATATATATATATATATATATATATATATATATATATATATATATATGTGTGTGTGTCCGTTAACACAATAACTTGAGTAAAAAACGTCCGATTTTGATGAAATTTGGCTCAAATGTGTAAAATGACAATCATGACTTTAAGTTCGAAAACCAGAAAAATCGGACCATGGGAAGGGGGGTTTATGGGGCTTTTAAATTTTCCAAAAATCAGTTTTTTGCATTTTTCACCCTAAAATTTTTAAATAACTTAATTTTGGTTTTGACCATGTTCTAGAGCTTAAAAAAAACAAATAATTTAGTATTTTGAATTATTAGCCTAGGTTAAGTGGTTGCGGAGAAAATCCAAAATAACCTGCTTATAAAATCTCCCATGTTAATCTTATGGGAAAAAGGTTTTTGGCTTTTTCTCAGTTTATTTTAATGTAAACTTCACATTTGCTTTTACCAATCTGTTCAGTTCCACAAAACAATCATTTTGGTGTTTAAATTGTGATTCTACGCCCAACCGTTGCAGAGATATTCGAAGTGCTAAACACAGTGCGTTGTCCAATGTTATCCTTATGGAGGATAAATAAAATTTGATATCTTGATTATTTATTAATGTATGTTGATGAAACTTGGTATGTGGCTTCAAGTAGTACTCGTATATTGATATTTGCACAAACAATTGATTTTTTGTTGATTATTCCCGTAGCAGCAAACCTTCGTACTCAGCCCCATGTTATTCTTATGGAGAATAAGTAAAATGTACCGACTCCCTTAATTATGAACATAAATTAATAAAACTTGGTATGTAGCTTCACTTGGTTGAGTTATATTGACAATTATATAAAAACCCATTTTTCGGTTCCTTGTTGCAGCAAACCTGCTTTCTCAGCCCCCATGTTATTCTTATGGAGAATAACTAGAATGTCATATATCGCTTATTTATGATTGAATATCGATGAAACTTAGATGTGGCTTCGCCTAGTTAAATTCTATTTATATTTTCATAAAAACCAATTGTTTCTGTTCCTTGTTTCAGCAAACCTACATACTCATTACCAATGTTATTCTTATGAAGAATAATTAAAATCGCTTATATGTGAATATATTTTTATGAAACTTGGTTTGCGGCTTTATGTGGAATTCAGACAAATATTATGCATTGGAAATTCGCTGAGTCCGCAGGTTTGCTGCGACGGGGGTATTTTAGTGTTGTGAGACGTATTTCACTTTATCCTGTTTAGTTTAAACAACACGTATTATGCTACACAATTTATAAATAAGAAGGTCATATAGTTATAGTAGATTTTTTTATCTTTTGTGTTTGAGAAACGAAAGTGTCCAGATTCCTGTTAACAATATTCACTGCTCGCACAACAACCTATCGATTTTGTAATTTGTGATGAGTTCGACAAGCTAATGGCGCCCAAGTAAATGGAAACACTAATGTTGGTCTCTTATACACCAGCAAGATCATTATCATTGGAGTGTTTCTCGTTTATGTGCATCGGTTCAAAGAAATATCACGAAAATTACTTCTTCGTCTCAAAATTAACGTCTATATTGTTTACTTTTTGTGAGTTTAATGCAACTTGATTAAACTACAAGTACAACTTAGTTTATTTTCAATGTGTAACTTAACGTTGGTATTTACTATGTTACCGTTGAATTACACTTTACTTTATTTATGTTGGGGTGTAAGATAGCTTTGTTTTATATATATATATATATAAATATATATATATATATATATATATATATATATATATACGGACATGATTCCGTCCATGGTATATTGTAAATAATTCGGATTGCTTGTTTTTGAATTTTGAAAATTTTTATTTGATTACTAACGAAAACTATTTGATTCGTGTATTAAGCCCGTCATTTTTGACGGGCTAGTAACAACTTATATATATGTATATATATACTTTAAATATAACTAGTTGTTACTAGCCCGTCAAAAATGACGGGCTTAATACACGAATCAAATAGTTTTCGTTAGTAATCAAATAAAAATTTTCAAAATTCAAAAACAAGCAATCCGAATTATTTACAATATACCACGGACGGAATCATGTCACAACTATTTTAAAGATTCAAAAATATTAACTCAATTCGGCCTGTATAAATTTGATTTAGCAACACTTTTCTTAAAAAATAAAAGCAAATTTACTGAATCTCAACAAGTAAACAAATATGATACAATACAAAATTCTTTAATAATACATCATATTCATAGAACAACTTTGAACGAAAGATCAATTATATATACATCTGGAAAATTGATTAATCACATAAAAAAATACAAACTAGCAATGGAATCAAGAAAAGATTTAAATCAATTTAAAAAAAATGTTGCTTGAAAACCCCGTCTATTACGTTGATGATGATTTCCACCAACTATAAACAAAAGAACCTCATACGAATACTCAAGTGCCAGCATGATTGTGAACTTCTTTAAATTTTATTCTCCATTTTTATACCAACACATTTTTCTTTTATATTGTACACATTGTAAAATGTTTCTACAATAAAGATCTGTATCTGTATCTGTAATAAATGTAGTGGCTTCAAAATTGTTCTTTACAAATCTATAACTAAATATATGTTAGTTATTTAAACCGCTAATTTTGAAATACATGTAATCAAATGGGAAATCACCGTGCGAAATTGTAAGATGCTATTGTAACGAACCATATTGCATATTCAAATATTCATTAGAATGTGTCAAAATTATTTTTATGAAAGACTTATTACGCCAGTACAAATAATAGCCTAAAAGAAGAATTCCATGGATTAGTTTAAACTTTGTTGTTAGTTTAGTTTTGGATATTGAATCAGATGCAGATTTATGTAACTTCAATCCAAACTCTGTTCCTTAAAAACTGGAGTAAAATTGTATTAAATGTTTAAATGTTTTTTCCTTGGGCTTAAATATGAAATACAAATTTACCTAACTGCTTTCCTTGATTTTATAACCAAAAGATAAACACAGTCTACATATTTACCAACACTTAATTGTTTTTCGTCTGCTGACATACAAAATATCTAAAGACAGACCAACAAAAAACACATAATTAGCTAAACTGAATAAAAATGTATGTATCCAATGCTAATAGTGGTATAGGTACATAGTCCTTAGTTTTCGTATCCCTTTTATCACAAAATCTTACCAGAGTTTCATCTACATTCACCCAATTTCATCCAATATAGCAAAGAAGGTAAATTATACAGCAGCAAACGACTCTGTGAAATCAAACTGAATTTTGGACTTAAAACTTGTTTATTAAACTATACAAATTACCTTCGCATTTTATCATCATCATAACAAATAAACCCCCCCCCCTCCATTTAAGTTTAGTTGAATCGTGGATTGGTGTCTTTAATCATGGTTGTTTTATACTTATATTAAAATCGCACTTTAGGAAGAATACTGGCTAACAAAATTTTAGTTTTCAAAAAGCTTTTGATTGTTCATATTTACACAAAACAATAGAAACTGCAACAACAACAAAGACCACATTTCCAGATGTGAACTGCTATAAATCCGTGACCAATCCTTAAACAAAGGAAGAAATCTATCTTTTGTTATATTATCAGTAATAAAACACAATTATTACTGCAACATTAAAGGAAACGAATTAGAAGTTTAAATAGAGAATATAGAATACTTAAATCTAAATTTTAATTGCAATTAATTTTTCTGCCACTTTTATACAGTATTATAAACTCTATTCCTACCCAGCATATAATTTGTGTTGCTAATTGCCTGCCAATTTAAATCCAAAATCCTAAATTTAATTAAGAATAGCTGTCTGCTTTGTTTAAAAACACAAATTGCTCAAAATGCTAACTTTACTCAACTGTCGCATTGGATTTTGATGCAAATAAGGGAAAGTGAACACAATGGTACGGTAAACAAAATGATAAATAAAAAACTGCCAAAATAAAAACTGTGTTTTTTGCCATTTACAAACTTATAACTAAATAAATGTAGGATGTATTTTTTTTCATCATCCTGGGCCTAAGGGAAATCTTTGGACACCAACCTGGCTTCTCTACGTTCAGTAGTTTACTCGGAATAGGTGGTTACACGTTCCTTATACATGGGGATGACAAAAAAGGCCAAAAAAACAGTGTCTTTTTACGATTGCAAACGTATAACTGAGTAAATTTAGGATATCGTATTTTTTCATCATACTACTTATAATGTTCTATTTTCCTCCGAATGAAACTTAGATGAGGCATTATATTGGAGAAAGAGGAGGGGCTTTGGCTCCTTCAAGCCGCTAGTCTTTATATATAACTAGCTGTTACCTACAGGCTTTACCCCGCGAATTATTTATAAAAACTACGATAGTTTTGTGTGCTGTATTCTGCGGTTAGCCTGTGGAACTACTACGAATCAATATCAGCTGTTTGTATTTTCATCAGCTCAAACAAAAATGAATGTCCACAAGGAATACATGGAAACTTTGAACCTCCGTGGGGCATAGACCTTGTAGAATTTTCACATTTTTAATATGCCTATATGTTATTCAGGACGATCAAGTACCTCTCTGCAAAATTTCAGCTCAATCTGTCCAGTAGTTTTAACGGGATAGAACTTCAGAGTTACGCACAAACATCCATACTTTCACATTTATAATATTAGTATGATTATCTAAGCGAAATTTGTAAAACAAAATTGTGGAAGTTTAGCGAACCGCAGGATTATGGGAGGCGGCTCAAATTAAAGGTCTTGGTCCTAGAGCCTTGGGAAAAATACCAGTATTTCCAAAAAGTTACCAGCAAATGAGAAATAACGTTAAATATCCTCCATAATAAAATCATGGGGATTTAAAAACGGCGGCATTTACATTAAAACATATGCGTAAGTGTCTACTTTGTTTCCGAACAATCAAAGAACTTTGATTCCTATTTATTTACTGATTCCTATTACTTTGTTCCTATTTATGTTATCAAAATCAGATAGGCAGAGTATTGGAGCAAGGTTAGGGCCCCTTCAAGCTACTAGTTATTCTGAATTTTGGATGCTATAGCACGTGTGCCTTTTTCATTTATAATATGAAAATAATATATGAGAAAATACTTCAATGTGTACTCAACGATCAGTGAAAGTTAAATAAGTGATTGATTCGTTTGGACACCATAGATAAGGAGCTTCTTCCGATAATCATAACAGAATAGTTCAAAATATCTAATTTCTTATTACATCTTCCTTTATTCAATATTTAGGGTTTAAACCAACATCTTTGTATTGGAACAAACCAGTTGCATTTCAAACATCTAACCAATGCTGTGATCTCATTTTAAGGCCTTAGGATCTTAAATACAGACAAAAGGAGTATGCAAACAATACATTTTGGAAGCGAGGGCTACTTTTAATTAAAAAAATAACCAACCATTAATAACATATAGACTCACTGAAATCGTAACTATGCCCATTATAAAATTTAAGTTCATAATACAAGTTTTAATACCCCGTCGCAGCAAACCTGCGTACTCAGCGAATTTCCAATGCATAATATATGTCTTAATACCACATAAAGCCGCATACCAAGTTGCATAAAAATATATTCATAAATAAGTGGTATTTACAATTTTAATTATTCTCTATAAGAACAACATTGGCGATGAGTACGTAGTTTTGCTGCAACAAGGAACATGAAAAATTGGTGTTTATGCAAATATAAATATAATTCAACTAGGTGAAGCCACATACCATGTTTCATCAATATTCATTCATAAATAAGCGATATATAACATTTTAATGATACTCCTTAAGAATACATGGGACTGAGTAAGTAAGTTTGCTGCAACAAGGAACGAAAAATATGGGTTTTCTTGCAAATATCAATATAACTCAACTAGGTGAAGCCAATTCAAAGTTTCATCAATGTCTACATTCATAAACCCAGGATTCGGTTTAATTCCACATATTAAGTCAAGAGAGAGGACAAACTGAATCATTTGGTTATATTGGAAGAGTCTATGCAATACTATCTATTGAAATTTTAGGTTTTAAACGATATATACCATTTTATTGTTTCTCCATAAGAATCACATGGGGGTGAGTACGCAGGTTTGCTGCAAAAAGGCACTAAAAAAATGGGTTTTTATGTGAACATCAATATAACTCAACTAGGTGAAGCCACATATCAAGTTTTATTAATTTATGTTCTTAATTACATTACATTTATTACATTTTATTACATGTTCTTCATTACATTTTACTTATCCTCCATAAGAATAACATGGGGGCTGAGTACGCAGGTTTGCTACTACAGGAATAACCCTTAAAAACTACAATTCTGTGCAAATTACAATAGACCACAACAAGATAAAGAAGCCATATACCAAGTTTTGTTAGTATACGTTTATAAATAAGCGAGATATTTTTTCTTCTTATTCTCCATAAGAATAACATTGAACAACGTACTGTATTTAGTACTTTAAATATCTCTGTAACTAATTGTCGTAGAGAAATTATCAAAATAAAAATTGTGTGTTTTTTAAAGCTGAATCCAATGGTGAAAACTTAAATTTGACTTTTTAAAATATTTCATTTAAAAACTTCAAAAACCCCAATAGAGTCTGAGTTAATTATATAAACCGTTTTCCCGAAAGCGTGTACTTATAGGACTTATAGAGGTCGAAATTCGAACAAAAATTCTATGTAAACCCAAAGTGGTACATACGAATAATGACTGTTTTCGTGAATCTTTTGTCACATCTTCCGTGAGCAGTTAAATAAAATGCATTTGAACCAGTGTCATTGTGCTGAACTTGACGAATAACCTCTTTTTCTCTCTCTCCCTCTCCCACTCCCCCAGCATCCCCCTCACCACCCTCATACCCAGGTTTAATTTGTTTAATGTGGAGTTAAAACGGATAAGATAAGGGTGTATCATTCCAGTAGGCATTAGTATATATTATTAGCATTAGTCCTGAAAAATCTGAGGGTCTTTGTAAATTATAATGAGTTTCTGCTCATCTACAGGACAGTACCTTTCTAACTGTAAGCGTGAACTTCTCCTGCGATGTACACAAGCTGAGACAAAAATAGGGACAGTTTTGTGCTTGCCTATTAATATAAAGAAGATAACACAGGATTGGATCTTTGAAGCCCCGTGGGCATAGCCCTTTCTATGGTAATTTATTAAAATTATTTCTTAGTGGTTACCTATGTTATAGAAAGAATATACGTGCCAAATTTCATTGCTTTAGTTAAAGAGGTTTGGCCTGAGGGATGATCGGTTTTTCGTATTTATAGATATAGAGAAACCAGAAAAATCAATATCAATGAGTGCGATGGCAATGGTACAGAACAGTGCAGTGACAATATCAATCCTATACTCTAACATGAGGAAGGTTTGCTTGCTTGCTTGCGACACTGATCTCAAAAACGGCTCCAAAGATTTCCTTCAAATGTTCGAAATAACTCATTTCTGGGATAAAAATAAGTTCTAGACAGGCCTCATCCCCAGGAAAAATCAAATATTGTAAAAAAACTAAAATGAAAAGTTAAAAAATTAACATTGGGCTTATGGAGTTTCAAATCAAAACAAAAGAATTGTAACAGCTGTTCATAATCAACCAGGGAACTGTTAAAGTAATACTCATGTTGTTTATGATTATTAACATGTGGTTTCCTGAGAGAAGAGATTAATTGATATGAGTGAAGATTACATATATAGAGTAGTAAAATAAATCAAAGGGTCATTTAGCTATAAATAACAACTGAAGTGACCTTAAAAATGTAGAGACGAGGCAAATAAGTTATACAAATCTCATTATCAGGAGGGGAAGTGGTGAAATATACTCCAAGTCATCTAAACAAACTGACTGGCCTTCTCCTGAGCAAAGCTCGGCCCCCAGGTACTATAAATAATAACAATAAATATTTGGTAACAGGGATGAAGGCAATCATCTGATGAATCATAACTTTAACAATAATATAATAAATAAATAGTTGACAACGAGAAATGGATGGGGAACAATAATAAGCTAGACAATAATAACACAAAGAGTGCATAACAACAATAATTAACGAAAATCCAAACTGCAATGTGAAGGCAATGGACTCCTCAGCAACGTGTAGTTGCATGCCTGATAGGACCCAGGCCGTCGTTGTATGAATCGACCGAGGGGCAGACTTCATTACCGTAACGCAGCATCCAAGGAATATGACTAAAATGGAGGTAGTTTCTACTGATGTACTCTACCTTAAACAGTCTCTGACGTCTAGTACTAGTAAGAAATCTAAATTTGACTCGTTAGAGCAAGTGAGGGCAATCAGTTTTGGATTTGGTTAGCTTGTAGGGCAACACGACGTCTGCAACTCTCCTTCTGTTGTGCATTGGCTAGAGCCTGTAAAGCTGGGAGAACTCCTTCACTGGACGATGAACTCAGCTGGTTGAACTTGACAGCTCAAGTTTCTCACAAAGTACTTCTGGATGGAATGCAGCTGATCTATCTGACTAAGTTGGTAGGGACTCCAAACAGTGGGACCATACTCAAGAAGCTGCCGGTTGAGATATTTATACAAAAGGGCTCTGACTCTGAGCTAAGACCATGGTTGACTGTTCTGATTATCAAACCAACCATGCGTGAAGCTCTAGAATATGTAATTAATATTAAAACCAAACTCAAAGGAGGAATAGACGATGACACCTAAGAACTTGATATTTGTGCATATTTCAATGAAAAGTCCATTCAGTGAGTAAGTTGCCTCTAGCTCTTTTACTATAAGTTATTTGCTTGGTCATAGTAGGATGTATCTCCATCAGATTCAGGCGACACCACTCCAGCTCAGAATTCAAGTCATCATGTATTCGTAAGCTACCTTGCTCGTCTTCAATCTCTAAAAACAACTTAATGGTATGTACAAAAATTAGAAATAGGACAAGTATGAACTACTTTATGTCGTTGATGTAGATGGAGAACAGTAGTGGTCCTAGCAGCCCTTCCAGAACTAGCATGAAGGGTTGTGGAAGTACGGGAAGGAAAGCTCACCCACAACCTATGGTCAGAAAGGTAGCTCACAAACCATTCCAGTATTGTGCACCCAACCGCATAAGCCTTTAGGTTTGCTATAAGATGACCGTGGCTGATCTTGTCAAAAGCCTTGCTGAAGTCGCTATGAACAGCATCGACCTTGTCCCGTCTGCTGAAGGCATTCAAAGCATTACACCGAGCAGTTACCTGGTTAGTGACAGTGGATTTACTAGTACAAAAACAATTTTGTTCATTAATAATAACGTTCTTGAATAAAGGTTGCAATAAACCATGGCCAGGCTCTCAAATACCTTGCCCAACTCTGACAAAATTATATTTGAACTGTAGCTAGAAGCAGCCCGAGGATCGACCGATTCAAAAATAGGTACTAAAAACCCTCTATTAATAGCCACGGGGAACACACCTTTGAACAGACTTGGCTTGAATAAGTATTGTAGCAGACCAGCCAATTAACAGTGACAGAATTTAAGGACACTAGGGGTAATCTCATCAAGCCAACTCCTCTTGGAAGGATCAAGTGCAACAAGCTTCATAGGGATATCCTTAATTGATACAGAATAGTCTGAGAGAAGTAATGGCGTGCGTTAAGACAAGGCTGGGGTCTGTTCATGAGATGCACGAGGATTAAGGATGCAAATTATTTGGCGAAAAATTCACAAATCAAATAAGGCTTGGCTTCTTCCTACTCTTCAAATTTCAGGGAGCCAGGGGTTGCAGGTGAGTGATTAGGATTCCTAATGAAGCTCCAAAAGAACCGCACATTGGACGATCTTTGAGGGCAAGTTGGATAGTCTTCCATACGGTACCATTGAAATTTTCGACCTGTCCATTTCCCCGAGGATTATAAGGAGTTGTCCTACTCGTTACTACACCAAAGCCTGAGAGCCATGTTCTTAGTTCTTGAGACATAAATCCCGAGCCGCGGTCTGAATGAATGAATGAAGGAGCCCCAAAAACTCCAAACAACTGTTTTAGTGATGAGATTACAGATGAAGCAGAAGTATCTCGACAAGGGAAAACAAATGGAAAACGTGAATACTCGTCTATCACAGTAGGATGTACTTATTTCGAGAACTAGAGGGAAGTGGTCCCTTAAAATCAACATTGAGCCGCTCAAAAGGAGCTGAGGCTTTAATGAGAGTACCCTGATGTTTGTAGAAGTTGGGCTTTACTTCGGCGCACGTGCGGCATGCTGATGTGATTCGTCGCACGTCTTTCATGGAATAAGGGAGGTTCTTGCAACGGATCCAGTGGTAGAATCTTGAAACACCTGGATGGCACAATGATTTATGGAGAGAAATCAAGTTAGCCTCAGTGGAAGTCACTCTAGAGGATACAGAACTGACTATTGAAAGTGCATCTGCCGCATTATTGTCTCTTCCTGGACGATACACAATGTCATAAGAATAGCACGAGAGATATAATCTCCACCTTGTGATCTTCTCGATCTTGATTTTGCTCCCATGCTTCATGTCAAACATAAATGCTACAGACCGTTGGTCAGTAATGAGGCGGAAATGTCTACCTAAGAGAAAATTTGTCCAATACCGAACAGCCTTATCCCATACCCTTACGCCTACCCGAACAGCCTGGCATACGGTTCCTTCTCGACAGACGAATGAAGTTTCTCCGAGTCTGACAAAGTTCGAGAGAAGAATGCTACAGGACGATTCCGCTGGCTTAGAGTGGCAGCTATAGTGGTATCTGAAGCGTTGGTCTCCACGCAAAATGGAACGTCATGATCAATGCAAGCTACAGATGCGTACTCAATATCTTTTTTAAGCTTTTGGAAAGCCAAAAGAGCCCCGTCAGAGAGTGGAAAAATACATTGTGTTAGGTGTTTAATCTTTAGAAAAAAGCAGGGTATGAACTAAGAATAGTGGGAAAACATTCCCAATGCCTAAGGAAGCTGTATCAGTAGGTGGTGGGAACTACTTTAGTGGTTTGAATCGTTTTGGATCAGGCCTGATAACTCCATAACTGATTGAGTGACCTAGTAGGTTGATATTGCGTAGAGAAAATGAGCTTTTCTCATGATTGATTGTTAAGTTGTATTTCGAAGCTGCTTGCATTAAATTCTTGAGATTTTCATCGTGTTCAGCTTGATTGTGACCGCAGATAGAGATGTCATTGAGATAAGCAAAGGTATCCTTCAACTTTTCTTCGCGTATTACCTGATCCATAGTCCGTTGGAAAGCTGCTACACCATTTGTTGTACCGAAAGGGATTCTTGTAAACTGTTAGAGTTCTGCAGCAGCCTCGAAAGCAGTATACGGGTGGTCTTTTTCTTGGATAGGGACCTTATGGAAGGCACTCTGAAGATCAATAGTGCTGAAAACTTTGTTACTAGCTTCTTTAGAGTCTGTTTCGTTTATAGAAGGAATTGGGTAGGCATCCAAATCGGTGAATTGATTTATGGTTCGAGAATAATCTATGACCATTCGCTTTTTGTGATTTTGTGATGATGTCACCAGGACTTTTGCCCGCCATGGTGAATTGTTCTTCTCAATAACACCAATATTTAAGAGCTTATTTATTTCAGCTTCTATAAACTTAGATTCATTGAGCGAATGGCGAACAGATTTAACGGCTACTGGTTTACAGTTTGGAAACAGATTAGTGAACAAATTAGCAGGTCTAACAATGGGAGTAGTGAAGGCTCATACGAGAAAAGGAGACTTACCCCAACCAAAGTGAACTGATGAGTGAAGTTGTAGTAAATCACGACCTATAATAACCTCAAAGCAAAGGTTAGGCATTACAGAGAGTTTAGTGTATGGGTATTTATGGCCAAGCATCTCCAGATTTGCTTTGAGAATGCCTTTGATTGTTACCTTATGAATGTTAGAGGCTAAACCTACCTGATCATTTGCTTTAAGAATTTTCAATTTTAGCTGGTGAGCTATTTTCTCATCAATCAAACTGATGTCACTACCCGAATCTAGCATCCCACAAAGTTGATAACCATTGACAGTGACAGTTGCTTTTACTTTTGATTGATGTGAGACATGACAAGAAATTACAGAAGCATAATCTTGAACAGTCGCTGTGTGTTTCTTAGGTTGAGACCGACAAACCTTTTGAAAGTGGCCGGTTTTCCCGCAACTGTTACACACTTTGTCTTTTGCCGGACAATTTGCACGAGAATGCCTAGCTGCCCCACAAAAATAGCATTTGGCACGTAGAGCTCCTACTTCAGTATCTGGTTGCCTCCTAGTGACTTTGTTAGTAACATGGCTACCGGTTGGTAAGCCATCAACACCATTTATTGCATGACTGGGCGACTCATACTGCAGGGAATGAAGCTGAGCTAATTCTAAAGAACGAGCTTGCCTGTGAGCATCGATCAAAGTAAGAGTTTCATTCTCAAGCAGGCGTTGGCGTATAATTGGTTTTAGTAATCCCCTAATAAACGAATCACGAATACAGTCGTCACGGTTGATTTCTGCTGTAACAGCCTTGAACTGACAGTCTCGACTAAGGAGTCTTAAGGAATCTCGGTACCTGTCTATTGACTCATTGGGTTGTTGACGGTGAGTGAAAAGTTTATGTCTGGCAAAGACCTCGTTCACAGGTTTGACAAATATATTTCTGAGTACACTAACTGCCTCATTATATGTATTGCATAGACTTACATAATCGTAAATGCTAGGTGAGATGTGGTTGACGAGAAGACGAAGTTTCTGTTCCTCGTTTGCTGATGTACTTCTTACACAATTCTGGAATCTGTGTTGCAAATGGTTCCAGTGTGTTGTTGCATTACTGGAATTAGGATCTAACTCGAGTGTATTCGTACAGAGAAGGCGATCCATAGATTTAACTTATGTGAATTAAATTTTAGTATAACTTGTGTAAGAATAAAGAAAGATAAACCTGAACATAGGCTTTAATTCACAGAACTAGTGTCAAGTAATATAAAAATACAGAATGTAAAAAAGCTGGTAAACAACAAAATAATAAACATATGACTATAAAGATAGTAAATATCATAACAGGGTTAGGGTTAAATTTGTAAATAAAAACAAAAGAACCATAACAGCTGTTCAAAAACAACCGATCAATTGTAAAAAGAACGGTCACGTGGCAAATATTATCATGTGATTTTTGTGAGAATAGTCATTAGAACCAATGTATACATAAATTTATGTATGGATTATTAGGTTATGTATACATTTCTAGAACCATTACAAATTAATATAGAATAATTTAATATAAAGTGGACATGACAAAAATAAAACGAATCGAACAAATAAACAAAGCCAATATGCTCGCCTTGGAGAGGAATCGTGAAGAAAGGCATTTTCAACAAACTGACTGGCTTTTCAAGCAAAGCTCGTTCCCCCAGGTGATGAAGTGCTTTAAAAAATGCATGTAACTTTTCAAATATAATATTGCACTATGATCGCAAGCGAGGCCGTGGCGGGCTACTATTATAATAAAATATGTGATACACATAAGAAGAAATCAGGGCCATCTCTCTTGATCCCAGCAGCCAAGATGTGCACCAGCAGTTCTCGAGTTTTGTCTTTAGCTTTGTGATTGTTTCAGGCTACACTCACCCTGAAAGTGTATAGGGTACTCTTCCTTTCCAGTATGGTTCAGCAAGGAACTCAAGTATCTTGTCATAGTAAAAATACTCTCTTATTGTAGCGAGATTAATAAAATATAATATTGTAAAGCATAACATTTATTTCAAGATAAAAATCATAATCATCCCAAGAATACTAAAAAAAAAAAAAAAAAACAGCATAAACATAGACAACAACACATGAAAGAACTCATGATAGACTCATGAACTGGATACAGAGAATGGCTTAGAGTCATCAGACAATTGAATGACATATGGATCACGAATTCATTTTACTTAAAAACACTTTTGGAACATATTTCACATCCTTTATTCTCTCAGAACTCCTCTTCGTATGGTTTTGGTTTTTTACTTGCCTTCCTGATCTTGTGGCATAACGTTCACTAGTTTGTCGGGGTGATGAATTCATCATTAATTCATGTTGTCCATCTTCAGCCTTACTATCAATAATTTTATCTTCATTGTTATTACATTGTTGAACGTCTTCATTTACATTATATTTCTTGGTTCCTTCTTCATTCAATACCTGAAATCTGTTGCTGAGTGGGACCATAATTCAGAAATTTTCAGCTCCTGGACATCCAGCCACAAATGGATTGGCGGATCGCTATGTACAAACTATCAAGTCAGCTTTAAAAAAGGAGTGTAGAGGAACAGTCATCATCATCTCTATTACAAAACGTAAGAGACATTTTATTTCGTTACCGTGCTACGCCTCTTCAATGTGGGAAGTCTCTAGCAGAATTGTGTCTCAACCGCAAGATCCGCACAAAACTAGACGCACTTCGCCCACCAACCAATGTAAATACACGTAAAGATTATTATCAAGTAAGGCGCTCATTCGTAAGAGGGGAGAGAGTACTTGTGCGAATGGAAGAACAATGGAAATTTGGGAAAATATTGGCTCGACTTGGAACTTTGCACTACTGTGTTCAACTCGACTTAGGATACATTTCCAAGAAACATATCAATCAGCTGAAACCAACAGAAGCCCCAGAGGCCAGTACAACTTTAAACAAATCCAATGATGAGGCTACCATAATAAAACAAGAATCAAAACCACCAAAGAACGTTACCTTCAAGGATAAAATCGAAAACTCAGACTTTATACTCTTACCTCATCCTCCTCCGGACCACCCACCTGTTATCCACAGTCCTAATCATCAACCTGTCATCCAAACTCAACCAACTCGAATGATATCAAGACAAAGAAAAACTACTCAACGACATAGTCCTTGATCTTTTTCTTAGTGAGGAAGAATCTGTCATATCTTTTATTCTGTGGAACTGTTTACAATGTAAATCGTATGTTTAAAATATTATTATTGTTTATATACATTCATTCCCTTTTAGACATTTGTACAGTTATAATGGTTATACATTTCAATTATTATTATTTTTTTATGACTCAAATAATGCACTAATATCAAGGATATTTTATGGTCTGATAACAGTCCCTTTAATTCTAAGGAAATCAGGCAATAGGATACAGAGTTCAATTTTGAACTGGTGACTTCTAGTCCTATGTATCCGCAATGGACAAGCTGAACGCGCAGTTCAGATCGCTAAAAATATCCTACGAATTATCAAGATCCAAATGATGGGTTATTAGCATATCGTTCTTCCAAGGCCCCACTAAAAAACAGGCCATGCTGCAGGATTCATGACGTCACACTAGTGTATAGCCTCACTGCCATAGCCCATATGTTTTAGGTAAATAAGCTGGCTGTTTGTCAGATTTTGAAGGTACTGCCGGTACTGTTGGTTTCAGCTGATTGATATGTTTCTTGGAAATGTATCCTGAGTCGAGTTGAACACAGTAGTGCAAAGTTCCAAGTCGAGCCAATATTTTCCCAAATTTCCATTGTTCTTCCATTCGCACAAGTACTCTCTCCCCTCTTACGAATGAGCGCCTTACTTGATAATAATCTTTACGTGTATTTACATTGGTTGGTGGGTGAAGTGCGTCTAGTTTTGTGCGGATCTTGCGGTTGAGACACAATTCTGCTAGAGACTTCCCACATTGAAGAGGCGTAGCACGGTAACGAAATAAAATGTCTCTTACGTTTTGTAATAGAGATGATGATGACTGTTCCTCTACACTCCTTTTTTAAAGCTGACTTGATAGTTTGTACATAGTGTTCCGCCAATCCATTTGTGGATGGATGTCCAGGAGCTGAAAATTTCTGAATTATGGTCCCACTCAGCAACAGATTTCAGGTATTGAATGAAGAAGGAACCAAGAAATATAATGTAAATGAAGACGTTCAACAATGTAATAACAATGAAGATAAAATTATTGATAGTAAGGCTGAAGATGGACAACAAGAATTAATGATGAATTCATCACCCCGACAAACTAGTGAACGTTATGTCACAAGATCAGAAAGGCAAGTAAAAAACCAAAACCATAGGAAGAGGAGTTCTGAGAGAATAAAGGATGTGAAATCTGTTCCAAAAGTGTTTTTAAGTAAAATGAATTCGTGATCCATATGTCCTTCAATTGTCTGATGACTCTAAGCCATCCTCTGTATCCAGTTCATTAGTCTATCATGAGTTCTTTCATGTGTTGTTGTCTATGTTTGTGCTGTTTTTTTTTTTTTTTTTAGTATTCTTGGGATGGTTATGATTTGTATCTTGAAATAAATGTTACGCTTTACAATATTATATTTTATTAATCTCGCTACAATAAGAGAGTATTTTTACTATGACAAGATACTTGAGTTCCTTGCTGAACCATACTGGAAAGGAAGAGTGACCTATACACTTTCAGGGTGAGTGTAGCCTGAAACAATCACAAAGCTAAGGACAAAACTCGAGAACTGCTGGTGCACATCTTGGCTGCTGGGATCAAGAGAGATGGCCCTGATTTCTTCTTATGTGTATCACATATTTTATTATAATAGTAGCCCGCCGCGGCTTCGCTCGCGATCATAGTGCAGTATTATATTTGAAAAGTTACATGCATTTGTTAAAGCACTTCATCACCTGGGGGACCGACCTTTGCTTGAAAAGCCAGTCAGTTTGTTGAAAATGCCTTTCTTCACGATTCCTCTCCAAGGCGAGCATATTGACTTTGTTTATTTGTTCGATTCGTTTTATTTTTGTCATGTCCACTTTATATTAAATTATTCTATATTAATTTGTAATGGTTCTAGAAATGTATACATAACCTAATAATCCATACATAAATTTATGTATACATTGGTTCTAATGACTATTCTCACAAAAATCACATGATAATATTTGCCAAGTGACCGTTCTTTTTACAATTGATCGGTTGTTTTTGAACAGCTGTTATGGTTCTTTTGTTTTTATTTACAAATTTACCCTAAACCTGTTATGATATTTACTAGCTTTATAGTCATATGTTTATTACTTTGTTGTTTACCAGGTTTTTTTAAATTCTGTATTTTTATATTACTTGACACTAGTTCTGTGAATTAAAGCCTATGTTCAGGTTTATCTTGCTTTATTCTTACACAAGTTATACTAAAATTTAATTCACATAAGTTAAATCTATATATCGCCTTCTCTGTCCAAATACACTCGAGTTAGATCCTGATTCCAGTAATGCAGCAACACACTGGAACCATTGGCAACACAGAATCCAGAATTTTGTAAGAAGTACATCAGCAAACGAGGAACAGAAACTTCGTCTTCTCATGAACCACATCTCACCTAGCATTTACGAGTATGTAAGTCAATGCAATACATATAATGAGGCAGTTAGTGTACTCAGAAATATATTTGTCAAACCTGTGAACGAGGTCTTTGCCAGACATAAACCTTTCACTCACCGTCAACACCCCAATGAGTCAATAGACAGGTACCGAGATTCCTTAAGACTGTCGAGACTGTCAATTCAAGGCTGTTACAGCAGAAATCAACAGTGACGACTGTATTCGTGATTCGTTTATTAGGGGATTACTAAACCCAATAATACGCCAACGCCTGCTTGAGAATGAAAATCTTACTTTGATCGATGCTCACAGGCAAGCTCGTTCTTTAGAATTAGCTCAGCTTCATTCCCTGCAGTATGAGTCGCCCAGTCATGCAATAAATGGTGTTGATGGCTTACCAACCGGTAGCCATGTTACTAACAAAGTCACTAGGAGGCAACCAGATACTGAAGTAGGAGCTCTACGTGCCAATTGCTATTTTTGTGGGGGAGCTAGGCATTCTCGTGCAAATTGTCCGGCAAAAGACAAAGTGTGTAACAGTTGTGGGAAAACCGGCCACTTTCAAAAGGTTTGTCGGTCTAAACCTAAGAAACACACAGCAACTGTTCAAGATTATGCTTCTGTAATTTCTTGTCCTGTCTCACATCAGTCAAAAGTAAAAGTAACTGTCACTGTCAATGGTTATCAACTTTGTTGGATGCTAGATTCGGGTAGTGACATCAGTTTGATTGATGAGAAAATAGCTCACCAGCTAAAATTGAAAATCCTTAAAGCAAATGATCAGGTAGGTTTAGCCTCTAACATTCATAGGGTAACAATCAAAGGCACTTGTAAAGCAAATCTGGAGATGCTTGGCCATAAATAACCAAACACTAAACTCTCTGTGATGCCTAATTTTTGCTCTGAGGTCATTATAGGACGTGATTTACTACAACTTCACTCATCAGTTCACTTTGGTGGGGGTAAGTCTCCTTTACTCGTATGAGCCTTCACTCCTCCCAATGTTAGACCTGCTAATTTGTTCACTATCTGTCTCCAAACTGTACAAGTCCTGGTGACATCATCACAAAATCACAAAAAGCGAATGGTCATAGATTATTCTCGAACCATAAATCAATTCACCGAGTTGGATGCCTACCCAATTCCTTCTATAAACGAAACAGGCTCTATAGAAGCTAGTAACAAAGTTTTCAGCACTATTGATCTTCAGAGTGCCTACCATAAGGTCCCTATCCAAGAGAAAGACCGCCCGTATACTGCTTTCGAGGCTGCTGGAGAACTCTACCAGTTTACAAGAATCCCTTTCGGTACAACAAATGGTGTAGCAGCTTTCCAACGGACTATGGACCAGGTAATACGCAAAGAAAAGTTGAAGGATACCTTTGCTTATCTCAATGACATCTCTATCTGCGGTCACACTCAAGCTGAACACGATGAAAATCTCAAGAATTTAATGCAAGCAGCTTCGAAATACAACTTAACCTTAGTTCATACCCTGCTTTTTTGAAAAGATTAAACACCTAACACAGTGTACCTTTCCACTCTCTGACGAGGCTCTTTTGGCTTTCCAAAAGCTTAAAAAATATATTGAGTACGCATCTGTAGCTTGCATTGATCATGACGTTCCATTTTGCGTGGAGACCAACGCTTCAGATACCACTATAGCTGCCACTCTAAGCCAGCGGAATCGTCCTGTAGCATTCTTCTCTCGAACCTTGTCAGACTCGGAGAAACTTCATTCGTCTGTCGAGAAGGAACCGTATGCCAGGCTGTTCGGGCAGGCGTAAGGGTATTGGATAAGGCTGTTCGGTATTGGACAAATTTTCTCTTAGGTAGACATTTCCGCCTCATTACTGACCAACGCTCTGTAGCATTTATGTTTGACATGAAGCATGGGAGCAAAATCAAGATCGAGAAGATCACAGGGTGGAGATTAGATCTCTCGTGCTATTCTTATGACATTGTGTATCGTCCAGGAAGAGACAATCACGCAGCAGATGCACTTTCAAGAGTCAGTTATATATCCTCTAGAATGACTTCCACTGAGTAATACTCATGTTGTTTATGATTATTAACATGTGGTTTCCTGATAGCAGAGATTGTAAGATTTGAGTGAAGATTACATATATAGAGTAGTAAAATAAATCAAAGGAACAATTAAGCTATAAATAACAACTGGGGGGACCTTAAAAATGTAGAAAAGAGGCAAATGAGTTATACAAATATGATTATCAGTAGGGAGAAGTGGTGAAATATTACTCCGAGTCATCTAAACAAACTGACTGACCTTCCCCTGAGCAAAGCTCGGCCCCCAGGTACTTGTTTTGTAACCTCTCTATAATGTGTAAACAACTGCAATTCAAATAAAATTATTCCCCATGTTAATCTTATGGACAAAAAACGAACTTTGAAGGTATCCCATGCCCTTGAGAATAAAAATATATAAAATTAAAAACCTTATTGCAGAACTACGAACCGAGACGAATTTGTTGACACTTCAAACATTAAAATTGGTACAAAAATGAGAAAGAAGTTGCGTTTACAAAAAAACGGCTTCACGTATTAAATATAAAAGGATTTGATGTATTTTATATAGTAATCATGTAATATGTTAAACCAATTGAAATAGTGTCCTTACCTCATGTGCCTCCACATCCTTTTATTTGTTTGAATACACTCAAATATGATGATGGTTCTTACATCATGCTCAAAGATATAATAATTTGTATTTACAAGTGCCAGCTGATTAGATAATTATTTTGGAAAAAAGGAATTAAAATTATACTTTCATAATTAACTAGCAGCTACCCGTGGGCTTCGCCCCGTTTGAATTTATACAATCAGATGCTGTTTCCTCTACACCAAAGCTCTGGAGTAAATGACCATCATGGTACACTCTGAATATGCAGTGGAAGAGCTCAGATGCGGCAATCAACTCACATGCTGATCCGTAAGTTAATGGTTTCAACATCTCGCGACGGTAGTGTTCAGGGGAGATGTAATTATCCCCTTTAACATCATGAGTTAAAATTTGGAATTTTGCCCAATTAGTCGAAACATAGTTAACAATTTCCTCTCTTACTTGATCGCTGTAGAAATTATTTCCGTAAACTGAATAGCATATAGAATGAAAGAGGCACGAACCATCTGGAGGTATGTGAATAACTCTAAACTGTGAGTCTGTTTGTCCAAATAGTGTTAATTTTGTATCCATATAAAAAATAAAAAATATATATATATATAAAATAAACCAATAAAAATTAAAATATTACTAAAATTGTGTATTCATGACAAAAACAAAAAAACTAAAATATCATAAAATTCAATAAATTAGCTTTTAACCTGTCACACCACACCACAAAATAAAGATCATAAACATAAACAAATTCAATAAATTAGCTTTTAACCTGTAACACCACAACACAAAATAAAAATCATAAACATAAACAAACCAATGAATAGCAACAGCTGTTTGTAAAAAAATTTTAAAGAAACAGGTGGTAATGTAGAGTTCGCAAGGCACTCGCCCATTTTTAACATTATTGGCTTACTCCAGTTCAAAAGAACTAGGTATACAATGCAGTAACTGCATTGTATACCTAGTTGCAATATTGAGCGGAGCGAGTATATTTGCACCTCCTCTCCGTAAACGTGGCATTTCATTCACGTACAAAGGTAAACAAACCACTAAAATAAACAAAACAACAATTTCACAGAAAACTACTGTATTTACAAACAGCTGATAGTAACAGTCTGCATTTAAATTTGATCCTTATAACAGCTGTATAATCAACACACAGTAAACAAACCAAATAAAATATTTCTCCTATTAAAATAACATGGTAACTTTAAAGGGCCGTAGGGCAGAACCCTTATGTCCGATTTGGACCATTTCAGATTTATACCTTCCCATAGATGGTTCCTATGACCGAGCAAAATTTCGTGAGGATCACTCCAGCCGTTCAGGAGGAGTATGTGTAAATAAAAAGCCAGAGTGTAGTATAGGATCTCCGCTCAATTATAAATCAACGTTCTACCGTTGTTTTACTGTTTGTGTAGAATAGCAACAGCTGTTTACAATATTTTAAATTAGTCATCTGATATCATCAAAACAAATCTTTCTTCCATAAGAAATGGTAACTTTGAAGGTCTGTGGGGTGGAGCCCTATGGAGATGCCGGCATGTAAACTGCTTAGTTGTCTTATTTAAGACCTAAAGAATCAGTGTACAAAATTTCAGCTCTCTACCTACATGGGAAGGTGGAGAATTCTTGATGAGTGGGTCAGTGAGGGCTTTGCCTTTTATAGGTATAGATTATTTTAGATTTTGAAGTCTGCTTTGTTTACATTTACGACATAAAACATAATTTAATAATAACATTTTTAAAGGGTAGATTTTCATAAGCGGAACGATATTAAGAATCGAATGAAATTGTTTGATACGGTATATCGATTAGTTCAATATTTCTATCGATTGCAAAATTTATATCGTTTGTATCTTGGTTATTTCGTTATGTTTGGGTTGTTTTTCAATTAAACTGAAAATAAAAATAAAATAAACAAACATGACAATGACATGACATGATAATGTTTTTCCTGGCAATACTGGTTTAAGTAATAGGCCTAGTGGAATTAACATTTGTTATCTGGACAAATTTCTAGACACCTAAAACTGAAACATAACATAACCGAAACTTAAATAACCGAAACCATAACTGAATAAATAATCGTCACACCGTATCGTACAATTTCTTTCGGTTTTTTATATCGTTCCGCTTATGAAAGTCTACCCTTTTTAAATGAACGGTATTAAAATATAAAGTTTTAAAAGTTGTTACTTAGTGTGAAAAGTGAAATCTGTGACAAAATCATAATTTTGGGCGAAATTTCGTTCAAGTTTGATGATTAATAAAGTCCCTTGGCCTGTAAAACAAATTACCTGTGAAAAACGCCAAAACTACAAGATTTAGGCTACTTTCAAACGTTAATTTCTCGGTTATCAGATCTTCTCAAACCAATTGTTGTGATTTTTCGTGGGCAGTGAAATGGTTTAGCATATAAAACATCATCCAGATCCATTCAAAGCTGTAATACGCTATTTTAAGAAGTAAAAGATTGACTCATTCCGGTTTGTGTTAATTGGCTGAATGAAGTGAGTCCCTATCCACTTTCCGTTTGTTGGCCCTTTGAAATTGGTTAAAAAACGTAACTCCGCTATCGCAGGTCAGACTGAAAATCTGATGAACCGTATTCCTCACAAAACTTGACCTGAGACAAAATTTTAAACCACCCTTTTACGAACCTCCGGTTTATCCTATTAATATTTTAAAATGAAGTGCATTAAGCCCTTTGCATGGCTAGTATGCACTTTTATGTCAAAAACCACTTTTTTCGAAACAAATGTGTTGCTTGGCCAATAGAATGTATAAAATATGCATATATTACCGTTTATCTTGATTATAAATGTCTAATTGGATGAACGAAGTGAGGTCCTACACTTAACAAAACTCATTCAAATTTATTTGTGTCTTGGTCGAATAACTCAAGAACGCTTTCATATATTTTAGTCAAATTTGGCACACGAATTCATTTCTTTGATTTTTAGGCCAAGTTCGTTAACTGGCCTACCCACTTACACCCTTTCCGCATAGTGGCCCTTTGAAATTGGTTAAGACATGTAACTCCGTTATTGTGTGTCCGATTGAACATCTGATTAAACCATCATGTCTGCAACGGATTGTGATAGGACCTTTATCAGGCACAGTTCTTTCTAGGGGTTAAAACCTCTTTCTTGAGACCGAGGGGGCAAGAAACTACTCTAAGCCGCTTGGTCTGATTGAGTGACGGCTGAATGGTATACACTGTCCTCCAAATTCTGTATTTATATGTATCTGGAAGACATGTTTTAACTGCAATAACAATGGAGTACCCAAGAGGTGTCGGTATATTGTGAGTTGAAAGATATTTACGGAAAGGTTAATGTGACTCATCCCCTTACGTGATAACAGAGCGTATTTTCAATTAAAAAATACAATAATATACCCCCGTAGCAGCAAACCTGCATACTCAGCGAATTTCCAATGCATATATATGTATATTAATACCACATAAAGCCACATACCAAGCTTCATCAATATACATTCATAAATAAACGATTTATGACATTTTAATTATTCTCCATAAGAATAACATGGCAGCTGAGTATGCAGGTTTGCTGAAGCAAGGAACACAAAAAATGGAGTTTTATACAAATATCAATATAACTCATGTAGGTAAAGCCACATACCAAATTTAATTAATTTATTTTCATAATGAAGGCAGATAACACGTTACTTATTCTCCATAAGAATAACATGGGGCTGAGTACGCAGGTTTGCTGCTACGGGAGCCTTGGGTAAAAAATTGTCTTTTTGAGCAAATATCAATGGTCCACAACCAGATGAAGCCGTATACCAAGTTTCGTCAGTATACGTTCATAAATAAACGAGATATAAAATTTTTATTTTTCTCCATAAGAATAACATTAGACAACGTACTGTGTATAGCACTTTCAATATCTCGGTAACCAATTGACGTAGAGAAATGATAAAAATACCAAATTGTGTGTTTTTTTAAGCTGAATCCAATGGGAAAAATAAAATTTGACTATTTCCAAAATTATATGTAAAAAATTCGAAAAACCCATTTTTAGGGTACAAAACCCCCCCAAAATACCCCTTCGGATAGAGCGATCTGGCTGGTTTCGAACTTAAAGTCATAAATGTTGCTTTACATGTTCATACCAAATTTCATCAAAATCGGATAATTTTTACGAGAGTTATCGTGCTCACGGACACATATATATATATACAGTTTCAAACGAATGGTGTTTTGGGGTCTGGGGACCTCAAAACAAAAAGTTATCATGGTCCCGGGCCTAGGTCTTACCACGCCGACTACGGTAATAGCTTCTTCCCTATAGGGAAAATTCACTAAAAAGAATATTGTACAATAATTTATTTAAACCAGTTATTGTAATGTGGTAATTCGCGTCCCCACGTCAGCACTATTCGCTGTGTGAAAATTCATATATATATATATAAAGCCAAGCCGTAGCAGGAACTTTTGAAAAATCTGTTAGTCTGAAACCAGTCACCCACTTACTTGAATGCAAGTTTTCGATGAGGAATTTTGAGGTAAAATGTTAGTCTTTAATTCAACCTTTTCTAACGCCATAAATTAAATCAAGGTGTCAAGCTATACATTTTTCAAATATAGGAATTTAACCTTCTGCGTGATATGATTTGGATATAAATTCGAAATCAGACAAACAAGCGAAACCTTTGACCAAAACTAGCCATTTGTATTATTATTTACTGATTTGACGTTTATCAATACCGTTTTTATCTCCCGGGATAAGGAATAACATTATTGGATTTGGGGAGTTGGTACTGAAAATGAGTCATTAAATACAAAATATATGTTATATTTATAGAAATAATATAATAACTGCTATGTGGTCAGAAGTCAAAGATTAATAAAATGTTCTTATAACAACTCGAAGTATATTCCCAATTCATCACAATCTTGCCCTTATAACGAAATTATTCGTGAGGTTCAGGGTGGAAAATCGCTCTCGTCGTGTGAGTCAAGACAGCAGTAACCGCTCCGTCAATGGGGTAACTGAGGAGAGGCAGAGTCAGCAGCACCAATCCCAGTGGGACGAACCTCTTGGCGGGACTTCCAATCTTCAGTTTTTCTGTCACAAGAGGAGATACGTGTGTGCTCATACCTTTTACTACGCAGACAGGGATGATAACAGTTGATAGACCTTGATACAGAATAGCGTCTAGAAAACCAATAAAAAATTGGAAATTCGAAGAATGACCCCAGGGAGAGTAGAAGTAAATATCCCAAGAGCAAAAGACTGCAGTGAATCCGGTCATCAATGTCCTAGGAATTTTCCATACCATGCTGCTGGGCAAGGCTTGGCCAACCGCGTGGGCGTAACCGTATTTGCGAAATGAACCGGACCGCGTGAACATGTAATTCCAAGTATGAGGATCAGAGGCGTCCATTGCTCGAAGAATCAATAATTTAACTTTAGTTAAACAATTTTTTTTGAAAGACTGAAATCGAATCTTGAAAGAAAAAAACTTCAATAATTTTAGATAATATCTAGTAACTCTCGTTACAGTTATGTTTACTTTCAACAATTATAAACGATAACACAATTTGAAATTTGATCCAGCTGATTTCGTAATGTATCAAATAGTTTTATCCATGTAGGGAAATTTCGCCGTGAAACCTCTCTCGTGATATAAGGCTGTATTAGGTATTTATATATATATATATTAGATATATATATTAGGTATATATACATATATATATATATATGTGTGTATAGTATATTACAAAATCAATGAGCAACCTTTCATATAAGAAATCGTAACTCCAAAGTAGCTTGAAAGTGGAAATTTCACTTGCTGATATAAAAATTTCGCTGCAATTTATATTTTTATTTCATTTGAGTAAAATATTGTGAAAGATCAAGTAAAACAAAGGGGAAATATCCAATAGAATATACTTCGGATATTACTGAATTCTAAGCCGATTGCATGACCATCTCCCGGAGAAAATTACGCTAAGTTTATTTTTGTAAATATAACTGTTTTATTCAGAACTCGAAGATTGAAGAATAAATAAAAGTGCCCCAATTCGTAGTTGTGAAAAGTTATTTTACTTTTTAATACATCTATTCTTTAGGGAATAGGTCGCACTAAATAACATATTCCCTCAATATTGTATAATAAGGTATAACTTTGTCAACATACTCAATAAAGAATTTGAATTTAAAAGTTCATGTACGTCAACAAGGATAGATATTTTGCATTTTCCTTTGTTAATATTGATTTTCATAAAGAATCCAGATGTCTAAAACATCGTAGTACCAATTTTCTACATTTAAAGACTAATTGTTGAAAGATTTTATTGAATACGTTTTTAAATTCAACAGGTTTAAAAAAAGAAGATTTGTGTATGTTTCCCCCCCTCATTTTGGTGCGGGGGGGGGGGGGGTTGGGAATAGCAGGTGTCCGTTCTGTGCACGCAAATCTCACAGGTACAGTCATATGTTTTAAAATAATGTCAACATTATTATCAGCTGTTTGACTATATAAAATAAGTAGTGGTGAAATGATGGTTTAACATCACTTCCGGCGCTTTTTCCCCATGTTATTCTTATGGGGAGCCGTTTTTGGACCGACGCCAGCTCCCGCCTATAGAGCTCCCGCTGGCCTGTACTAATGTCCAACCCTTGCCTATATTAAATATATTGTCCCCATCCCCATCCCTCCTCTATATTTTTTAAAATTAATTTTCAAATTCTAAAAAACTATCTTTAATGTTTATAGTCCGATTTGTCTGCAATTTGGATATGTTATTGTCCTAGGCAAGTGTTTTAATAAATTTCACTTACATTTCCATAATTCACTATAACGGTCAAATTAAAAAATATTTTTTGAAAATACTGTAGTGCCAATTGCCAACTTCTTTATTTACTGCCCGATTTGTCTGCAATTTGGATATGTTATTGTCCTAGGCAAGTGTTTTAATAAATTTCACTTACATTTCCCAAATTCACTATTACAGTCAAATTAAAAATATTTTGGAAAAATACTGCCAATTGCCAACTTCTTTATTTACTGTCCGATTTGTTTAAAATTTAGATATGTTATTGTTATAGGCAAGTGTTTTAATAAATTCCACTTACATTTCCCAAATTCACTATTACGGTCAAATTAAATAATATTTTTGAAAAATACTGCCAATTGCCACCTTCTTTATTAACTGTCCGATTTGTCTTCAATTTGGATATGTTATTGTCGTAGGCAAGTGTTTTAATAAATTACACTTACATTTCCCAAATTCACTATTACAGTCAAATTAAAAATTATTTTTGAAAAATACTGCCAATTGCCACCTTCTTTATTAAATGTCCGATTTGTCTTCAATTTGGATATGTTATTGTCCTAGGCAAGTGTTTTAATAAAATCCACTTACATTTCCCAAATTCACTATTACGGTCAAATTAAATTATATTTTTGAAAAATACTGCCAATTGCCACCTTCTTTATTAAATGTCTGATTTGTCTTCAATTTGGATATGTTATTGTCCTAGGCAACTGGTTTAATAAATTCCACTTACATATCCCAAATTCACTATTACAGTCAAATTAAAAATTATTTTTGAAAAATACTGCCAATTGCCAACTTCTTTATTAAATGTCCGATTTGTCTGCAATTTGGATATGTTATTGTCCTAGGCAAGTGTTTTAATAAATTTCACTTACATATCCCAAATTCACCATTACGGTCAAATTAAAAAATATTTTTGAAAAATACTGCCAATTGCCAACTTCTTTATTAAATGTCCGATTTGTCTGCAATTTGGATATGTTATTGTCCTAGGCAAGTGTTTTAATAAATTTCACTTACATATCCCAAATTCACCATTACGGTCAAATTAAAAAATATTTTTGAAAAATACTGCCAATTGCCAACTTCTTTATTAAATGTCCGATTTATCTGCAATTTGGATATGTTATTGTCCTAGGCAAGTGTTTTAATAAATTACACTTACATTTCCCAAATTCACTATTACAGTCAAATTAAAAATTATTTTTGAAAAATACTGCCAATTGCCAACTTCTTTATTAAATGTCCGATTTGTTTAAAATTTAGATATGTTATTGTTGTAGGCTAGTGTATATGCACCATCCACATTTCCCAAATTCACTATTACGGTCAAATTAAAAAATATTTTTGAAAAATACTGCCAATTGTCAACTTCTTTATTTACTGTCCGATTTGTTTAAAATTTGGATATGTTATTGTCCTAGGCAAGTGTATATGCACCATCCACATTTTACAAATATTGCGGTTAAATTTTAAAAAATTTGGAAAAATACTGCCAATTGGCAACTTCTTTATTTATGGTCTGATTTGTTTAAAATTTATGTCATTATTCTAGGCTAGTGTATATGTACCATCCACATTTGACAAATTAACTATAATGGTCAAATTTAAAAAATATTTTGAAAAATATACTAACAATTTCAAACTTCTTTATTTACTGTCTGATTTATTTTCGGATATGTTAAAGCTCTTATATAGGTAACAAGACCACACCACCACACGTTCCACTACCCCCTATAATACAGTATTTTGCTGTAATCCCAAAACTGACTTTGCTGTTTATTGTCCGATTTGCCTACACTTTGGATGTTGTCCTAAGCATTTATTGTCTGATTTATTTTTGGATATGTTATAGCCCCCAACTATTATATCTAAAATTACAATATTATTTCCACCCATAATACTGTTGTTTGTTTTGCCGCAACCTAAAAACTAACATTGGTATTTGTGTTTTTACAAAACTATATTTTGCGGTTGGATTAAAAAAATAAATACAAGCTTATTATATACATCCAGCTGATAAGTAATATATATCCACAACTATGGTCAGAACAAATTTTGGATATGTTTTAAGCCAGCAAAAAATAAATGTTTAAAACCCAAAACAACTACACACAAAACACTAACCTTTCTTTGTGCTTGTTTGGAGTAGTCTTTATTTTATCCAACTTAATTTTAATTTTGTAGTTAAAATCAAACTTCCCACATTCTAGCTCCCTTTCCAGCCAGTGATTGGAGACATAAAGGTTACGAATATTTTCAAACAATATATCTTTTTCTACCCCTATGTTGGACTTGTTTAATAGCGCTTATTAATAATTCCGCACCATATTCCAAATCCTCCAGTCTACTACATTCTTTAAATTTAACATTGCCTTTAATATCTTGCATCTCTATGTCTTCTTGTCCAACATCCCACTCATTGTTACGGAAACTTTCTATTTTTGGAAAGGAATTGCCATAAAATGTTGCGGTTCCGTTAGTGTTAAAGCTGGTGGCTGGTAGGTAGATAAATAATGTCCAAATCACCACTGCATGGCAACACGCCTTGCCTATTCTTATTTATCTCTATAAATACAGTTTTACAGACACCTTTAACATAGTATACACCCCTCCGTCCTTTTCTGCCAACACTCCCACAAACTTGTTTACTACAAACGCATACACTATATAATGTCCATAATGCTCGCAGGAAGTAATCTTTTAATTTATCCTCTCTTTCCCTTCTTTCTTTAGCCAACTGTGCATTCCTCTGCAACAGTATTTTCCACATATTCCAATGTCTTCTAATTCCAGTTTCCTCTTTTTGGAACAACTCTCTAAGAAAGGCTTGGAAAGTGGCTCTATTTCTTTAATAGTGTATGGGTACAGTTTATTGGTCCGGCTTCTTAAAACGTAGGGAGTAAGGTTAGGACTTTCCAAATTGATGTGTTTAGGCATAGTGGAGAAAGGTGTATTTGATGTGCCCCCAGATTTGATGTAACACTTATGCTTTACACTTATGGCATCCTCCTCTATTACCTCTACATAGTTGGTAACAGTTAAAGCTAAATGCAGATAGAGCATACTTTATTAGCTTTTCCCTTTGTGTACTATCTTTTGGCAGTTTTAGTTGTACTCCAGTTATCTTCCCCCAATATGCATCGTTAAACACTAAACAACAACTGTTTTGTAATTGATTGGCAACTTTCACCCACATCTTATGCAGAGGTACAGCATAGAATGGAGCATTTTGAAAGTACCGTTTGTTGTCTTCTATTAGACTTAAACAATCTCTTAAAGGTTCAAACCCTTTACCAAAACCTCTACAATAGATTGTTGCCTCTAACCTTGCCATTCTCTCTAGCTAGTTTAGACGAGAACGTTTCTTTTAGGTTTACAAAGTTTATTATATGGTTTCCTATACTTTTAATTACTCCAGGGCTTGTAATCTGGCATATAAATTTATTATATATTTTTACCCTGCTATTTACATTAAACCATGTTAAACAGTCTTTACTAACATTATCTACAATAACATTATGGGGGTCCATTCGCCCCCCCTGGTAGCAAAAGTTTTCTGTAAGATATTGGCACATTTCCTCTTTATTAAATATTCCAACCAAATCTAGTGTTATATCGAAATCCATAGTACATTTCTTTTTCCAGATCTTGCAGTATCTTTGGAAGATCTTCCAACAAATCCTTAATTTTAACATTTGCAAGCTCTATTTTATAGGGAATTGCTATAGGATCATCATACTTTTGTTTAATTTGGTCAATATCTTTCTTTATTATTTGTAACACACCCTCGCTTTGGGAGAATGGTAGTTTGGCCACAACACCATGTCGAGCTAAAGAGAACTTTTTAAATATTCCTCGTAAGTAGCTATTAAACGAGCCACATATTTCCTTCTTAACTTTAAATTTATTCCGAACATCCCCATCACAATCCGCAACATTGGTTATCTTAACTAACATCCGTTATAGATGTTATTTAATTTTGGTTCACCCTCGCAATAGTTTATATTACCTATGTTTGTAAGAAGGTTATTATTACGTAGATTTTCTAATAAAAACCACATACCCAATCTTTCGTTAGTAGGTTTAATACAATTCCCCAATAAATGGCTAACAGAGTACATTTCTTTTATACAAAAAGTAGCGGAAACACGTCAACAGGACAGATTACACTATAGGCATATAGAGACCCACATGCAAATATGGAATACCCACAAATTCGACTAAATAAGTTTATAGTCTCAATATAATTAACATATTAACATTAGTACCCAAATTGTCGAAATTCTATAATTCTATTCTTAGTCCTTGTATTAGGTTTTGTACTATTAAACCCAACACCCCGCGCAGTAGAGTAATATATGTATTTAATACAGATACGCACATTCTACAAGACCCATACATCTGTTGTATAAGCAGCAGAATAGACGTCTCATTGTGTTGTTGTAAAATAAAACATAAATTGTGCTGGATACAACCGGCCAGATATTAGACAGGAAATGTGTTGGAAGTGTATTGCCAAATAGTAAGACAAACACCACATAGTGCAGCATGTAATCAATCCATTACTATTTAGACAAAGGTCAGTATTGGTACAACATCCGATATATTAGCCAAAACCCACAATCAAACTTGGAAAACAAACAGTAAAAGATAAATATTATAGTAACAGAAATAGTAAGAGTATAAGGACATAGTAATATTTAAAGTTTATAAAACAACACAAATGCAGAGACACAATAAATAACACACTCCAACACATTTGGACACACCCACAGATACTGGTTTACATCCATTTAACACAACTTTACACGTTCTGTCAACCGACACAAAAAATAGTTTGTAAATTGTGTAAGAAATATATGTAATATAAACAAATTTAACACAATCATAACATTGTCTTACTATTTGGCAATACACTTCCAACACATTTCCTGTCTAATATCTGGCCGGTTGTATCCAGCACAATTTATGTTTTATTTTACAACAACACAATGAGACGTCTATTCTGCTGCTTATACAACAGATGTATGGGTCTTGTAGAATGTGCGTATCTGTATTAAATACATATATTACTCTACTGCACGGGGTGTTGGGTTTAATAGTACAAAACCTAATACAAGGACTAAGAATAGAATTATAGAATTTCGACAATTTGGGTACTAATGTTAATATGTTAATTATATTGAGACTATAAACTTAATTAGTCGAATTTGTGGGTATTCCATATTTGCATGTGGGTGTCCACTTACATGTTACACTTACCGCTCGCCTGTGTTTATATACAATATCCATATATTTACAACCTCTATATGCCTATAGTGTAATCTGTCCTGTTGACGTGTTTCCGCTACTTTTTGTATAAAAGAAATGTACTCTGTTAGCCATTTATTGGGGAATTGTATTAAACCTACTAACGAAAGATTGGGTATGTGGTTTTTATTAGAAAATCTACGTAATAATAACCTTCTTACAAACATAGGTAATATAAACTATTGCGAGGGTGAACCAAAATTAAATAACATCTATAACGGATGTTAGTTAAGATAACCAATGTTGCGGATTGTGATGGGGATGTTCGGAATAAATTTAAAGTTAAGAAGGAAATATGTGGCTCGTTTAATAGCTACTTACGAGGAATATTTAAAAAGTTCTCTTTAGCTCGACATGGTGTTGTGGCCAAACTACCATTCTCCCAAAGCGAGGGTGTGTTACAAATAATAAAGAAAGATATTGACCAAATTAAACAAAAGTATGATGATCCTATAGCAATTCCCTATAAAATAGAGCTTGCAAATGTTAAAATTAAGGATTTGTTGGAAGATCTTCCAAAGATACTGCAAGATCTGGAAAAAGAAATGTACTATGGATTTCGATATAACACTAGATTTGGTTGGAATATTTAATAAAGAGGAAATGTGCCAATATCTTACAGAAAACTTTTGCTACCAGGGGGGGCGAATGGACCCCCATAATGTTATTGTAGATAATGTTAGTAAAGACTGTTTAACATGGTTTAATGTAAATAGCAGGGTAAAAATATATAATAAATTTATATGCCAGATTACAAGCCCTGGAGTAATTAAAAGTATAGGAAACCATATAATAAACTTTGTAAACCTAAAAGAAACGTTCTCGTCTAAACTAGCTAGAGAGAATGGCAAGGTTAGAGGCAACAATCTATTGTAGAGGTTTTGGTAAAGGGTTTGAACCTTTAAGAGATTGTTTAAGTCTAATAGAAGACAACAAACGGTACTTTCAAAATGCTCCATTCTATGCTGTACCTCTGCATAAGATGTGGGTGAAAGTTGCCAATCAATTACAAAACAGTTGTTGTTTAGTGTTTAACGATGCATATTGGGGGAAGATAACTGGAGTACAACTAAAACTGCCAAAAGATAGTACACAAAGGGAAAAGCTAATAAAGTATGCTCTATCTGCATTTAGCTTTAACTGTTACCAACTATGTAGAGGTAATAGAGGAGGATGCCATAAGTGTAAAGCATAAGTGTTACATCAAATCTGGGGGCACATCAAATACACCTTTCTCCACTATGCCTAAACACATCAATTTGGAAAGTCCTAACCTTACTCCCTACGTTTTAAGAAGCCGGACCAATAAACTGTACCCATACACTATTAAAGAAATAGAGCCACTTTCCAAGCAGAGAGTTGTTCCAAAAGAGGAAATTGGAATTAGAAGACATTGGAATATGTGGAAAATACTGTTGCGGAGGAATACAAAGCACAGTTGGCTAAAGAAAGAAGGGAAAGAGAGGATAAATTAAAAGATTACTTCCTGCGACGAGGATCTAGAGCATTATGTGTATGCGTTTGTAGTAAACAACAAGTTTGTGGGAGTGTTGGCAGAAAAGGATGGACGGGTGTATACTATGTTAAAGGTGTCTGTAAAACTGTATTTATAGAGATAAATAAGAATAGGCAAGGCGTGTTGCCATACAGTGGTGATTTGGACATTATTTATCTACCTACCAACGAGCCACTTGCAAGCTTTAACACTAACGGAACCGCAACATTTTATGGCAATTCCAAAAATAGAAAACCTAAGTTTCCGTAACGATGTTGGACAAGAAGACATAGAGATGCAAGATATTAAAGGCAATGTTAAATTTAATGAATGTAGTAGACTGGAGGATTTGGAATATGGTGCGCTATTAAACAAGTCCAACATAGGGGTAGAAAAATATATATTGTTTGAAAATATTCGTAACCTTTATGTCTCCAATCACTGGCTGGAAAGGGAGCTAGAATGTGGGAAGTTTGATTTTAACTACAAAATTAAGTTGGATAAAATAAAGACTACTCCAAACAAGCACAAAGAAAGGTTAGTGTTTTGTGTGTAGTTGTTTTGGGTTTTAAACATTTATTTTTTGCTGGCTTAAAACATATCCAAAATTTGTTCTGACCATAGTTGTGGATATATATTACTTATCAGCTGGATGTATATAATAAGCTTGTATTTATTTTTTTAATCCAACCGCAAAATATAGTTTTGTAAAAACACAAATACCAATGTTAGTTTTTAGGTTGCGGCAAAACAAACAACAGTATTATAGGTGGAAATAATATTGTAATTTTAGATATAATAGTTGGGGGCTATAACATATCCAAAAATAAATCAGACAATAAATGCTTAGGACAATATCCAAAGTGTAGGCAAATCGGACAATAAACAGCAAAGTCAGTTTTGGGATTACAGCAAAATAAACAAACAAAAAAGACAAAATACTGTATTATGGGGGGTAGTGGAACGTGTGGTAGTGTGGTCTTGTTACCTATATAAGAGCTTTAACATATCCGTAAATAAAGAAGTTTGAAATTGTTAGTATATTTTTCAAAATATTTTTTAAATTTGACCATTATAGTTAATTTGTCAAATGTGGATGGTACATATACACTAGCCTAGAATAATGACATAAATTTTAAACAAATCAGACCATAAATAAAGAAGTTGCCAATTGGCAGTATTTTTCCAAATTTTTTAAAATTTAACCGCAATATTTGTAAAATGTGGATGGTGCATATACACTTGCCTAGGACAATAACATATCCAAATTTTAAACAAATCGGACAGTAAATAAAGAAGTTGACAATTGGCAGTATTTTTCAAAAATATTTTTTAATTTGACCGTAATAGTGAATTTGGGAAATGTGGATGGTGCATATACACTAGCCTACAACAATAACATATCTAAATTTTAAACAAATCGGACATTTAATAAAGAAGTTGGCAATTGGCAGTATTTTTCAAAAATAATTTTTAATTTGACTGTAATAGTGAATTTGGGAAATGTAAGTGTAATTTATTAAAACACTTGCCTAGGACAATAACATATCCAAATTGCAGATAAATCGGACATTTAATAAAGAAGTTGGCAATTGGCAGTATTTTTCAAAAATAATTTTTAATTTGACCGTAATGGTGAATTTGGGATATGTGGATGGTGCATATACACTTGCCTAGGACAATAACATATCCAAATTGCAGACAAATCGGACATTTAATAAAGAAGTTGGCAATTGGCAGTATTTTTCAAAAATATTTTTTAATTTGACCGTAATGGTGAATTTGGGATATGTAAGTGAAATTTATTAAAACACTTGCCTAGGACAATAACATATCCAAATTGCAGACAAATCGGACATTTAATAAAGAAGTTGGCAATTGGCAGTATTTTTCAAAAATAATTTTTAATTTGACCGTAATAGTGAATTTGGGAAATGTAAGTGGATTTTATTAAAACACTTGCCTAGGACAATAACATATCCAAATTGAAGACAAATCAGACAGTTAATAAAGAAGGTGGCAATTGGCAGTATTTTTCAAAAATATTTTTTAATTTGGCCGTTATAGTGAATTTTGGAAATGTAAGTGGAATTTATTAAAACACTTGCCTAGGACAATAACATATCCAAATTGCAAACAAATCGGACAGTAAATAAAGAAGTTGGCAATTGGCAGTATTTTTCAAAAATATTTTTTAATTTGACCGTAATAGTGAATTTGGGATATGTAGGTGGAATTTATTAAAACACTTGCCTATAACAATAACATATCTAAATTTTAAACAAATCGGACAGTAAATAAAGAAGTTGGCAATTGGCAGTATTTTTCCAAAATATTTTTAATTTGACTGTAATAGTGAATTTGGGAAATGTAAGTGAAATTTATTAAAACACTTGCCTAGGACAATAACATATCCAAATTGCAGACAAATCGGGCAGTAAATAAAGAAGTTGGCAATTGGCAGTATTTTTCAAAAATATTTTTTAATTTGACTGTAATAGTGAATTTGGGAAATGTAAGTGAAATTTATTAAAACACTTGCCTAGGACAATAACATATCCAAATTGCAGACAAATCGGGCAGTAAATAAAGAAGTTGGCAATTGGCACTACAGTATTTTCAAAAAATATTTTTTAATTTGACCGTTATAGTGAATTTGGGAAATGTAAGTGAAATTTATTAAAACACTTGCCTAGGACAATAACATATCCAAATTGCAGACAAATCGGACAGTAAACACCAAAGATAGTTTTTTAGCCTGAATTTGAAAATTAATTTTAAAAAATATAGAGGAGGGATGGGGATGGGGACAATATATTTAATATAGGCAAGGGTTGGACATTAGTATTGGCCAACGCGCGGGAGCTCTATAGGCGGGAGCTGGCGTCGGTCCAAAAACGGCTCCCCATAAGAATAACATGGGGAAAAAGCGCCGGAAGTGATGTTAAACCATCATTTCACCACTACTAAAATATAACTCCATAAAATTACCATTGGGGCTTTAAAAGCTCTTGCGGCGGAATCCTGAATATGGATGTTTTTCAAACCCCAAAAGGCACATATTGAGGGTAAGACCTTTCGATAGATATCAAACTTGTAGGCGAATTAATAGTTTTACAGGCCTCAAATCGCTGAACAAAAATCAAGAAATTCTTGATTATTCTTCTGCGGTTCCGACCTATAAAACTGTTATTTTGTATACATATTTGGTATTAGTCGAAATCTTTTACCCTCAAAATGTGGCTTTGGGTGATTTAAAAATATCCACAGGGCGTCGCCTCACAGGCCTTCAAAGTTCCAGTGTTAATCTTATGGAGTTACATTTTATTTAGGTAGTCAGCTGATCATAATACAATTTTGTCAAAACATATGTCTCTACGTCTGCTACATTCTAGAAAAGGCCGAAAGGGCTCGCGACTACAGTGCGATGTTATGTTTAAGAAGTTGGTTTAATTTGATAAAGCACCTGCGGGACCGAGCTATGCTCAAAAATCCAGTCAGTTTGTTATAGATTCCAAGGGATATTTACGGTTCCTCTCCAAGACCTTTTGATTGATACCAATTATGTTTATGAAAAATAGTTTTAGGGATCGAAAATCACCGAAAAAATTCAAGAAATTCTTTTAATAATAGATATATAATATATAATTTGTATTGGATATATTTTTAAATTGAGGAGGCCGCTGCAATAATGCCTCATAGATATGTGATACCGTCTAGATCAAAGAGGTGTATATCTATAGAGGTCTCGTCTGGGGTAAAAAACTTTGCCTACATGCTGACCGCTATTTTGACCCTCTATACCATCTGGTCTCCATGGCAACAATATGTTCAACCAATCAAATCCTCTGTTCACAAGCTATGTTAGTCTTGATTACTCTTTGACCAGATGACTTGTTTACAAAAATATCCTCCAGTGAGGCTTCACTTTTTTTTTACAAAAGTTTTATTTACAATCTGTTCTTTTACATAAAACAATAAGTAAATATTATGACAAGGATATATATAAAACAAATGGAGAGAAAACATGAGTTAGTAACCAAACAGAATTAGTCCTGACAAATTAAAACAAAACAATAATACTTCAATTCTGTAAAAACCGATTTGGCAGATCTAGTATATTGTGCCTTTTGAGTCTATAAACATGATGGCTGTTGTCCAGGAGGTTAAGGGCTAGATGGTTTGGGTGGTCTTCGAGCTTAGCGAGATATTTTTCACTAAATCTTGTTACTTCTTCTACAACAAATGGCATTTTGCAATCGTTATGGATGATGGCATTAGACACATACCATGGGGCTTTCAGGATAACCCTTAACGCCTTGGACTGGAATCTCTGCAAGATGTCAATGTTTGATTTCGAGGCTGTTCCCCATAAAGATATGCCGTATGTCTAAATAGGTTTGAGGACAACCTTGTATAGTAACAGTTTATGTTTAATTGAAAGTTTTGAGTTGATAAGCCAGGTCATCTGACGGAATTTCAAATTAAGTTGTTGTCGTTTGTGCCATATATGGCTTCGCCAGATGAGTCGTCTGTCACGATGAATGCCCAAATACTTCACTTCTTCATGATGAGGTAAAAGTACATCATTTAAGTGGACTGGAGGGCAATTAGCTGATCTGGTAGTAAACGTGATGTGTATGGACTTACTTTCGTTTGCTTTGATTCTCCATTTTTTCAGCCATGTGGAGAGACTATTAAGACCATCTTGTAGGGTTTGGGAAGCTATTAACGCATCCTCATGGGAGGTTAGGAGTGCTGTGTCATCCGCAAAGGTGGATAGAAATAAATTTGGATGTTCTGGTATGTCTGACGTATATATGAGATACAGCAGTGGCCCTAGAACGCTTCCCTGTGGCACGCCTGATTCTATTTCATATAGGTTGGTGTATATGCCTTGATATTTTATCCTAAAATGTCTGTTTGCCAGATATGATTTGAGCAACAGAAAATAGTTGTGAGGGAGAGAACGTTTAATTTTATACAGAAGGCCAGGATGCCACACTTTATCAAACGCCTGGCTAAGAAGCGCAGCAGAGCAATACTCTTTCCTCTCCAGGCTTTGACGTATTTTGTCCGAAAGTCTGTGCACTTGTTGAATAGTAGAGTGTCTTTGACGAAAACCAAATTGATGATTGGGTATAACATCGTGTTCATCCAACAGTGGGCCTAGTCTTTTCAATAGAAGTTTCTCAAACACTTTTGACGCTACTGGAAGGAGGCTGATGGGTCTGTAAGAAGTTACTTCGTTTGGGGGTTTTCCAGGCTTGGGTAGTACAATAACTTCTGAAACCTTCCATTGAGACGGGAAGTACTCCAGGCGGAGAACTGCATTGAATATGAGAGTAAGAAACTGAAAACCTTTCTCTGGGAGCTCTTTTAATATCTTTGCAGTAATCAGATCATATCCTGGAGATTTATTCAAACCGATTTCATGAATAATGCACCTTTTAGTTTCATTTTTAGAGAAGTTTTGAATTGGAAAATCCAGTTGATTAGGAGAATCTAAATACTCTTGTACCTCGGGAGAGTCAGTTGCGCTGGGATGTGGCGTAACTACTTTTGAGAAGTGCGACGCAAATAATTCCGCTTTTTCAACCGAGCTCTTTGCCCATGAACCATCAGGTTTTACTAAAGGTGGAATAGCTGATTTTGGTCTCTTAAAGTTCTTAGTTACCTTCCATAAAGAGTAATCTGTCGCTTCTGTTGGAGAAAGATTACTCGTAAATTCCTCAAACCATTCATTTTTGATACGTTTTAAGAGTCTTTTCAGGTTTTGGGAAGCTCTATTGAAGTTAGTTTTACAATTATGGTTCCTTGTAGTCTGCCAGATCCTCCTATAAGCCTTCGTTTTTCCGCTATAAGTTAAGTATTTGAACAGGACAGTTAATACCATTGGTAGTTTGTAGTCGAGATGACAACGTAGGGGTTGCTTCCCAAGCAGATCGTTGAATTAAATTATTGAAGAGTTCAACCACGTCGTCTATGTCTTCGTTGGTTTTTAAGGGTATTGATAGATCAAGTCTACTGTTGATAACGTCCTTAAAGTGTAACCAGTTGGTTTGTTTGTTATGCAAAGTAGGGGGGTGCTTCTTTTGTGATTATTTTCGAGCTTACTATTAAAATTACAGGTGAGTGGTCTGAAGACAGATTGAGGGACTGGGTAACGTCCGTGTAATTGTCAGAAATGCCTTTAATGATAAAAAAATCAAGCAGGTCAGGGATCTTTTGACGGTCTGTAGGCCAGTAGGTTGGCTCCCCTGATGAGACATATTGTAGGTTGTTGTCCTCAATAGATTGTAAAAGTCTTCTTCCCCTTGGGTTATTCAGCCTTGAACCCCACAATTGGTTCTTAGCATTATAGTCACCTCCAGAGATAAATCTGCATCCTAAAGTATTAAAAAATTCAGTAAATTGATTATCTGATATGTTATGCCTGGGTGGACAATAAAGGGAAGACACAGTCAGAGGGCCAATAAAATCTTCTACAACTATAGACGTACTCTGAATATAGTCAAATTGGTACTTTGGAGCTTTCATAGTGCTTAATATTTGGTTTTATTAGGATTGCGCTGCCCCCGTGGGCTCTGTTGGATGGATGGTTTGTAAAGTAAACTGAGTAGGATGGACTTTGAAATAGCTGGCGTCGGTGAAGTGAGTTTCAGATACTAGCATAATATCTATTTTGTTTTGAGACAGAAAGAGTTGAATATCCTGATTATGCTGAACCAGGCCGTTAGCATTCCAGAGTCCGATTCTAAAAGAATGGCTCATTTTAATTTAGCTACCACAGTGGTTAATAGATTCAGTAACGAACCTATTTGTTGCGCTTGTTGCATCATAAGTTTTTCAAATTTATTGAAAAAGGAGGTCATAGTATTGACTAAATTGTTGCTGTCATTGCCTGTACTGAGAACGTCTTCAGCTTTGGCAGTTGCTTGAGCGTAGGTCATCTGTTCCCTAGGGTGAGATATCAGTGATGACTGAGGAGCAGAAGAGCTAGCGGAGATGTTGCGTTTCCCGATTTCAGGAGGGGCTAGGTGAGATGAAGAGCTAGCTTGGTTTTTTACCCGCAATTGAGGAAAAGATTTATTTTTTAAGTCCTTGTAGACATTACACCCTTTGTAGCTGGCAGGGTGTTCACCGTCACACAGTGCACATTTAGGCGGATCAGCTTGTGGCTTCGTGCATTTCGATGAATCGTGGTTTTTACCACACTTAACACAACGGTAAGCATGCCAACAGTATGCCTTAGTATGGCCATAGTTTTGACATTTCTTACATTGCACAATTTATTTTTTCTTATGAGGGGGCTCAAAAGTGATCCTAGCGTTCAAAAGGTACTGTACGTTGAAAATGTCTTTGTTATTTTTGCTAGGCTCAAGGTCTATCAAGAACATAGAAAGCGGATTCTTGGTCTGATTATGTCTGGCATTTACAATGTTTCGAACTCTGTGGCCAAGAGTTTCAATTGACTCTTTTAAGTCATTTATGTCAGTCGAGTAGTGCATATTTTTGAGCACAACTCTGTATGCTCTTTCCTGCTTCAGCTGAAACGTGTGGAAGTTCACCATCATTTCAGTTAGCTTATGAACAATTTTGCGATATGCCTCCACAGTGATAGGTATTAATTTTATTTTATTCATGCTGAGACACTTGTAACAATATTCATCTTTGGTGATAACTGATTGGATGGTGTTCATCATCTTATTAACGTCCATTATGTTGGGAACGAATATAGGAGGTGGCTTTGGTACATTATGACCTGATACCGATTGTGAGTCGTCATTCATTTCGGCCGTTTCACTGAGTGCGTCATATTTGTTATGAGTGAGAACGGGTTCACCACAATAATCATGATCCTGTCGAGTTTTCTTAACGGTGGAGTTTCGACTAAACGAGCTACTTCCTCTCTTTTTAAGAGTTGTTGATGATATTGGGACTTTTTTCCACATGCCATCATCATTATCGATCTCTTGTGACATTTCTGTTGTAGTTATATCATTACCGGTGCCTACATCTTTAACTAATTTTATTTGAGAAATATCATGTGCAGTTACCGTATGAGCACTATTGTTACTCAAGGTATTCATAGCAGACTGAAGAAGTCAAAACAAGAGTCTAAATAGAGTGTAAACAATTATTGGAACAATAACAAACAAAAGTGGGGTTAGGTAGTAACTGTAGGAACAGATCTAATTAAAATATCTCTTTGAGGAAAATCACGGGAATAAATGCAACAAAACTAATCAATAGCAAGTAATAAAACGTTTGTTTACCATTTTCACTTGAGTTCACGATAAATTCACAAATTATTAAAAAAAATTAGCGCGCACAGAATAGATACATCTTTATTTCATGAGAACCACAGCTGACTGCTTCACTTTTTTAACACGAGAAGATAGCTCTATATTTATTTTCATCTCGTTGGTCTAGATGTGCCTATTGGGATTTTGAGAAACATCCAACTTCAGGGCTCCTCCTGATTGGCTGATAAAAGTTCCAATGTTAATCTTATGGAGTTATATATTTTATTTTTTCAAACAGCTGATTATAATGTAAATATTTCAAAACAACTGAAATTGTGCCTGCAAAATTCCCTAACCTATTGTGTACAACATTTCCATCCAAATTAAATAGTTCTTTTTTATATTTTTTTTTATAACTTTATTTAACTTTACAATCTGTTCTTAAATAGTTAGAACAATGAGTAAATAATTTGTAAGATATAATACAGAAAATAACTTTAAAACTTGAGCTAGTTGCTAACCACTGTTAGCGCTAAGAAAAATCACTAAACAAATCTGAAAGGCAAGTCCAAGATTGTGGATCGTTTCAATCTGTACACAGCGGTTGAATTGTCGAGCAAGTTCATAGCAAGATGATTCGGGTGGTTTTCTAATTTGACAATATATTTTGCACTGAACCTAGTGATCTCTTCTTTAACTGTTGGGATGTTTAAGTCATGATGTAGCGTTCTATTGGATACAAACCAAGGTTCTTTGGCAATTTTTCTTAGCATTTTTGATTGGTCCCTTTGGATTATCTCCACGTTTGAGTTACTCGCAGAGCCCCAAAGTTGCACACCATAAGTCCAAACTGGCTTTAAAACAGTTTTGTATAACAATAATTTGTTCTCCAAAGTAAGTTTTGATTTAATTCCGAGTAGCCAATTTAGTTTGTTTGCTTTTAAATTTAGTTGCTGTCTCTTCATCCAAATGTGAGTTTTCCACGTTAGTTTACTATCAATATGCATACCTAAATATTTAACTTCAGTTACTTGAGGTAGTTGGTTATTATTTATTGTTACTGGAGGACAAGACTTTTGATTCAAAGTAAAAGTTATATGAGCTGATTTATTTTTATTCTCCATGTCTTAAACCAGTTTGTAATTATGTCCAAGCTTTGTTGCAAGTGGGCAGAAGCTTGAGCTGGGTCAGTATTAACGGATAAAATTGCAGTGTCATCTGCAAAAGTTGCAATTTCAGTATGTTCACTTCCTGGGAGGTCTGCAGTGTAGAGGATGTATAAAAAGGTCCAAGTACACTTCCTTGAGGAATTCCCGATTCTATAGGATGCAGTTGTGTAATAAAATCTTGACATTTAATTTGAAAAGATCTATCCGTAAGATATGACTTTAATATAGGGAAAAGAGAATGTGGTAGATACTTCTTAATTTTGTACAACAAGCCAGTATGCCATACCTTATCAAACGCTTGGCTGACATCTAAAAAGGCAGCCGAGCAGTAGTTTTTATTTTCTAAACACTCTCGTACTATGTCAACTACCCTGTGGACTTGTTCTACTGTACTGTGTTTCTGCCTGAAACCAAACTGATGGCCAGGAGTTACATCTACATCAATCAGAGTTTGTAACCTTTTGAGAAGAAGTTTTTCAAATACCTTTGATATGACTGGTAAAAGACTTATAGGTCGGTACGAATTCAGTTGGTTTAGAGGTTTCCCTGGTTTTGGTATGACAATTAACTGAGCTTTTTTAAATTGAACAGGAATGCAATCTAATCTCAAAATAGCATTAAATAATAAAGTTAAGAATATTATACCTTTTCTTAGAAGTTCCTTCAACAATTTTCCTGTAGTTAAATCGTAGCCAGGAGATTTATTAGGATTAAGTTCGTTGGTTATGACTGACCGAACTTCAGACGGTTTAAATTTTCGTAACGGAAAATCAAGTTGAAGTGGAGAATCTAGAAACTCTTGTAATTCATCTTCGTTGTCAATTAAAGCATCGTTCGGTTTGAAAACATTAGAAAAGTATTGTGCAAATGCTTCAGATTTTTCAGTATTACTTTTCACCCAGCTTCCATCAGATGTCAGAATAGGTGAAATGGATATTTTGGGTCGCTTCATCCTTTTCGTGGCCTTCCACAGCGAATGGTCTGTAGCCTCGGTAGCTGTCAGAGATTGGGTGTACTGTTCAAACCACTGGTTTTTCGTAATGAACAATAATCTTTTTAAATGTTGAGCTGCTCTATTAAAATTTGCCTTGTCTAATGGATTCCTGCTATTTTGCCATATCCTTCTTAGTCTCTTTTTTTCAGCGATCTTTTTCTTGATATAAATAGGGTAGTTAAGTCCTAATTTGGTAAATTTTGAATAATGGGTTACAGGCGTAGACGAATTTGCAGAAATTGTAAGGCAATCGATAAAGTAATCTACAGCATGTTCTAAATTTTCAACACTATGCAGTTGGACTTTTAAATTTATGTTTTCATTTATTAATTGGCGAAATTTGTTCCAATCAGTATTCTTGCTGTACAAAGTTTCTCTCGGCAATTTTTGAAACACTTCTGTGTTAACGATTAGTATAATCGGCGAATGATCAGAGGATAGGTCGAGACAGGATTGGATATCTGTGTAATTTTGGTTAATGCCTTTTGAGACAAAAAAGTCTAATAAATCCGGTATTTTTCGCATATCAGTTGGCCAGTATGTAGGTTCGCCTGAGGAAAAATGACTGAAATGGTTATCATTTATAACCCGTAAAAGTTGACGACCTCTTGGTGTGGCCAATCGTGAACCCCACTCTTGATGCTTAGCGTTATAATCACCACCTGCAATGAATTTATTACCGAGAGTTTTAAAAAAGTGTTCAAGTTGTTCTTTAGTTATAACATGTCTTGGGGGACAATAAATAGCAGAAAATGTAATAGGACCTAACCAACCTAACCAATCTTCTAGAACAATGCTCGAAGCTTGAAGATAATCCTCTCTAAAGCTGGGTAGTTCATAATGCTTAATAGTGTCTTTGACTAAGGTGGCAGTACCCCCATGGGCCGTGTTGTCTGGATGGTTAGTAAAGTACAGTGAGTAATTTGGAATTTTAAAATAACTTCTGTCCGTGAAGTGAGTTTCTGAAATAAGTAAGACGTCTAATTTGTGTTGAGTGATAAATAACTGAACCTCTTGGCTATGGGGAATCTCATTAAAGGCTACAAAGCTAAACAGCTGTATAACATATTTGTAATCAGTCAACTGATAAAACCATAACATCCTTCCTTCATAAGAGTAAAATGGTAACTTTGAAGTCGAGTGGGGCGAAGAACTTAAGTCCTAGAACTTTGCTTATTAGTTTTTAACCTTTCTCGGGTCTACCGGAATGGATATGTAAAGTTTCATCTCAATTTGATGAATGGTGTAAGAACGCATAGTCATCAAACAAACAAATACATCAACATCCTTTGAAAATACACAAAAATTATAGTATATGATCTATTTTTATCATTTAATAAATAGGTAAGGTTATACACTGAACTCTTAGTTAATTTCTCAGAATTTCTCTATAAAACTGTTAGTTAAATTGTATGCATAATCAACTGTTTCATTGTAGTTTTTATCTGTTCTTGAAGGAAGTTTTTATTTACAGCATACTTGTGATTTTTTGTACAATGTCCTAATAATGGTCTTTTATTTGTGGTTTAATATTTTTTTACCTTACTTTACAAAAACCTTTTGTTAAAGTATCTACACTTATTTAATAGGCGAGCAGGTTTTTTGTGACAATCACTCCTCCTAAACTACTGAACCGATTTTCATGTTTTTGGTGTCATTGGAAAGAGCCTAACGATAAATTGTGCAGGAAACTTTTCTTATAGAGAAATAATTTGTGAGTGAGGCCCTGAGGCCCCTTAAAGTTGATTTTTTCCCCATAAGCTTAACATTGGCAAACAACTATGAGTTTTAAGCAATCAGCTGGATAGAGTAAACACAGTTAATCAGCAGGCCATGTTGGCTTTGGGACGGTAACACAATGTTTATACGGGAACGTCAGTATAATATTTCTTTGTGATCGCGAGCGAAGCCGCGACAGTCAACTAGTAGTTAATAGTTTCCAGACTTTGATTTGATAAACCTCGTATAGTTTAGCTGAGTATATAGGAGATATTAAATAAAAAATATTTGAAAAGTATACTCTGCTTGTATACTTGAAAAGGAATAAAGAAGATATTCCGAATATATTGCCACCTACCTCTGACGTGTAGGGGGGGGGGGGTTCTCCTTAAAACCTCTATGTGAAGCAAATGACTCTGTAGTGCCTATAATAAAGTGATTAAAATGATTTTTTTTTTAAATAAGAAGTTTTTTTATACATGCTATTGTATTTTACATTTTAAATTATAGTAATAAATAAAAAAAATATGTACAAAGTAATGTATTGTTTTAACTAGAGCAAAAATAGAGAACATGTGTGTCAGTTTTCTGATTATCTTGCTTCGATCATTGCCGTAGATAACTATAAATATTACTCTTTCTTTTATGTTCTTGATTTTGGTTCACACTATACTGAAACGATCCAAACATGTTCGTCTACATAAACATTTCTTTACAGAAAATTGTATATTTCATCACTAGGGCCGAAAGTGATGCTTTTCGATACGAGTTCAAGTTTAACGATCGAGGCAAAGCCGAGGTCGGAAAATGAGCGAGGATCGAAAAGCCACTTTTGGCCCATGTGATGAACTATATTTTTCGTCTTACTGCACAATATATTAAGCTAACTTTTCTCAAAACTAATATTTTACAACTTGTTTACCTTAAAAAGCTTGCTCCCAAAATGGCTTCCATCTTGTTCTTGCTATTTAAAACAAACAGCTGTTACTACAGATGTATTCAACTGTTGTCTGTTACGTTTGTGTTAGTGTTAGGTTAGACAAACTATTATGATATGTATATCGAATGCTGTGGACTATCGATTACAAAAAAGAATACTTTAGTCAACCCTTTCGAGCTATATCAGGAATCAGACTCTTCTCCTTGAGGCAAAATTAAATATTTATTCACCTTCTTGACATAGTTTAGTTTAGTATTGTTAATTTTTAATAGATTATTATTTTTTCCTCAGGTGTAGTAGAATGTTTTGTTAGATTGTCGATACACAACCGATTAGGCTAATTTAAATACAAATAATCACAAAATAATAAAAATTGACTTTATAAGCAACCATTTATTGATAGATTTATTTTTAACCTATAGAATAACAATGCAACAATGAATTACAATCGATAAAATAATTGATACATCTCTCGATACAATCGATTACTTACAATTGACGTACACAAGTTTTAATATTCACTACATTGATATTTATAAATGACAAAAACGGAACAGCTGATGACCTTGACACCAGCTGATTCTTTTCCGTCCTAGGACTGAAAAGAACACTTTCGCCCCGCAACGCATGTATTGAAAACAGCCGTTTTCCAAACAGTATAACGAAAAACGCCTTTTCAAAAATAAATTATGAACTTAATTTCACCCATATAATATTTTTAACATTGTAGCTATTTAAAGTAATAGTCATAAACCATTTTATCTTACTTTTTTTTGTTTAGGAACTTAATTCTCCAGATACCTACTTTCTTATACCTTTACCAATTTTGGTGTAATAGGAATCAAACTAAAGGTATTTACCTTTAGATTATTTGAACAGATTTTATTTCCCATAAGGAACTCAGGGCTTCAAGCCATTGGTGGTCAACATTCCCATGTTGTTCATATCGAAGATATATATTATTAAGTATTAGCTGATGTACCCTTTCATCGCACGAGTTAGAAAGGTAAAAGAACAAATCATCATTATATTAAAAGAATAAGGCGATTTTTGTGCAGAAGATTATGGCCAAACTACTAGGTCGATTTTGATGATTTTCGTGTCGTTTGAAAGCCCTAGTCTAGATGTGCCTTTTGGGGGTCTCAAGTCTGTGCTTGGAACCATAAACCCTTGGGAAGCACTCAAAGTACGGTTTGGTCCATTTAAATTACATTGGATGGCAAATCAAAACAAAAGAAGCAGAACAGCTGGGATTAAAGATACAAACATATGGTTTGCTAGTACTAATAACTGTGTTATAAGTTAGTTTGAAACAACTGTTCTTGCTTCTGCTCTTTAAGCTGTCAAATGGAAGTATACACAGCTGTTCGCATTACAGTTTCTGAATGTTACTTTCTTCTGAAATGTAAACATTGAAACATGACGTTCACGGGTCGTAGCCCGAGAGGATTTTAAGAAAGTGAATGGACCTATGTGTTTGCATGGGTTCAAGATCTACCTTCGTGAAAAATTTCAGCCAAGTCGATTCAGTAGTTGTTGCATTTACCCGGATCATAAGACACACATACACACACACACACACACACACACACACACACACACACACACACACACACACACACAGAGAAACCACATATTCTTTATAATATTATAAATAGATATATTTTATTGTTATCATATGTGATTACCATAATTAAATCGTTGGCAAAAACAGCTGTTATATTAACAAATATTTTCAACCACAAACAACTGTCATATTTCCATTTCAAGTTTGAACTGGATCGCATTTTATAACTGCAAGAACACCATGGTCACCCCATGGAACGGGACACCGGCTAGTTTTATTTGAATTTGGAAATCGTCAGTCTATAACTTTTTAAAAGTGACATTTTACCGCACCAGTAGTAGTTTGCGTGACCTGTTCCATTTTCGCTCTGTGATGCCCGGCTACGGTATTGAGCGCAGTTTCTATTATCTAAAGGTTTCACATAACAGGCTTAGTGCTCGCGTGAGGACGTCTTGTCAATTTACATCAACTAAGGGAAATGCGGGATTATGGGAACTCCCAGTCCCGAGGAACACGAGACAGTTAAGGAACTTATCTTAGGCTGAGGCAGTTAATATGTCGTCTTCCATTTTGGGGTATCGTGTTTTGCATAGAACATCTACCGGAGCTAATTTGTATTCAATTGAAGTAATATGACCCTAATGTAACACACATATTCATTTTGTATGTCGTGTAACACATATGTAAGCCAAATGTAAAAATATCATTTAGTCCTTTATCAGTGGAGGTTCCATAATGGAAAATTACGAGATTTTCGAACAATTTATCAAGTTTATTTAACAAGTGAATTATAAGGTAATATTTTATCATATGTGGTTTTAAATGGCAAACTGTTTTTTTTTTCTATTACGAACCAATACTTCAACCTGACTTTTTTAATTAGGAGATAAAACAATCGGGCTAAAATATAGTACACACAAATTTAATTTGATGAGAATTTAATTAAGATGCATAAACCCGTAATTTATTTATTTCTCTACTAAAGAACCTGAACAGTCACATTCCTAGAAAAAGAATTATCTCGATCTTTCTGAGGCAGTATAGGGCTACAGTCAGATCAGCAAAAGCGAGAAATGTTCTTAGTCATCTTAATAATTCCTGCAGTTTGAGGTATTGTAAATTAAACTCCCCCAAATAAAAGCTCAAAACAATTTTAAAATATACAAATGGATACAATATCTGCTTTCTGTTACTAGATCCTAATGATCTAGCCAACACTATACTTTCTTTTCTGATATATCCAGTAATTCTGTTACTAGATGCCCTCAATCGTCCACTCCCTGTGATGTATTCCTGTTTATGCTTTTAATTCAGGTTACTAGTGAGTATGAGGTTATTGCCATTGTTAAAGGTCAGTAATTCTACTAGAAGAGACGGAATGTCATCCAGATTGCTGAGACTGGTCGTGAATAGTTATCACGGCCCTTATGTTATCTAATCTTCGTCTTTTAAAGAGGGTAAATCACCACGTCTTTAAAGTGAGCCATTTCAAGGTCCTTAATTAAGAAAGGTAGTACGCTTTGTATGAACAATTACAGACCAATATCAATTACTTCTACCTTCTCTAAAGTTTTTGAAAATATCTTTCTTAAACGTATCAAAAGAACTTGATTAACAAAAACATGTCTTCGGTATTTTTGGGACATAAGCAAGGCAATAGATACTGTCAATCACGCCTAACTCTTAGGTAAATTGGACAATTTGTGTATTAGAGATAATGTCCTTGTCTGTGTATCTTCTTTTTTGACTGGCAGAACAAGAGCAGTCATAATGACAGTGGGTGCGTGACACACGTGTCTGTTGAAACGGTCTTAGATTGCGTTACCCTAGGTTCAGTCCTTTGACCGACAATTTTTTACTATTTGTTATTGATATTAGAAGTTGGGGTCGCATGTTGACAAAAGACTCCAACATCTGATCTGTGGTTTATATCGCCTGTTTGAAGACGATTTCTCTCTGAGTATTAGTAGTAATTCTCAGAATCATCTGGAGATCAATACCATGGAGATTAGTACATTGTAGTCTTCTTCTGCAGTGGCTTAGTGATAACAGTATTTCCGTTCACATAGACAAGACCAAGGTAATAGACTTTAACATAAGGGATATCACTAAAACTTTATCCTACTCCAATGTTTTATAGGTAAAGGGGAAGTTTAATATTGCCAAAAAGCAAACTTTTTAGGTCCAGTAAGTTTTTGGAACAATTCGCAAAAGTCACTAGTCGTTAAACAAAATACTTTTCATTGGAAAAAGTCATCCTATTCTGATTTTAAAGTTACAAAATACAAAGTACATGATTTAAAGGCTAGATTATGTCATCAATTAAAGACTACCAAAGGGATGTTAGCATGTTTCAAATTTGTTTTGTGCTTAAAATACATCTAATTGCCTTATCTTGTCACTTAAGCACTATTTTAGAAACTTAATATGCTTTCATACAAAAATTAGCTCTATTATACTTTTTTAGCTTTGTTAAACGAAAAATAACCCTAGCTAGTATAGCGCATAGGGCCTTTCCATGAGAGTCCCAGTTGAGTGTATTATCCAGACAGATTGTTAGCAGTTTAACATTTTTTGCATTGTTACAAGAGAGTCTATCAATAATTACCTCAGTTTTTTTACTTTTTCAAAACAAGGTTATTGGTACAGAACCGGATATCGGATCTTTCCAATGTAACCTTTGGAAGAAACTACTCTAACCCGCTTGGTCTGATTGACTGACGGCTAAATGGTATACACTGTCCTCCAAATTCTGTATTTATATGTATCTGGAAGACATTTTTTAACTGCAATAACAATGGAGTACCCAAGAGGTGTCGGTATATTGAGAGTTGAAAGATATTTACGGAAAGGTTAATGTGAGCTCATCCCCTTAGTGATAACAGAGCGTATTTCCAATTAAATCATATAAAAAGAATATTTAACAATAGTTTATTAAAACCAGTTATTGCAATGTGGTAATTCGCGTCCCCACGTCAGCTCTATTCGCTGTGTCCAAACTCGTATATATATAAAGCCAAGCCGTAGCAGGAACTTTTGAGAAATCTGTTAGTCTGCAACCAGTCAGACCCACTTACTTGAATAAAAGGTTTCGATGAGGAATTTGGAGGGAAAATTTTAGTCTTTAATTCAACCTTTTCTAACGCCATAAATTAAATCAAGGTGTCAAGTTATACATTTTTCAAATATAGGAATTTAACCTTCTTTGTGATATGATTTGGATATAAATTCGAAATCAGACGAACAAGCGAAACCTTTGACCAAAACATTTGAAGCGAAACATTTGTATTATTATTAACTGATTTGACGTATATCAATGCCGTTTTTATCTCCCGGGATGAGGAATAACACTATTGGATTTGGGGAGTTGATACTGAAAATGACTCAGTAAATACAAAAAATATGTTATATTTATAGAAATAATATAATAACCGCTATATGGTTAGAAGTCAAAGATTAATAAAATGTTCTTATAACAACTCGAAGTATTCCCAATTCATCACAATCTTGCACTTATAACGAAATTATTTGTCAGGTAATTCAGGGTGGAAAATTGCTCTCGTCGTGTGATTCATGACAGCAGTAACCGCTTCGTCAATGGGGTAACTGAGGAGAGGCAGAGTCAGCAGCACCAATCCCAGTGGGACGAACCTCTTGGCAGGACTTTTGATCTTCAGTTTTTTTATCACAAGAGGAGATACGTGTGTGCTGATACCTTCTACTACGCAGACAGGGATGATAACAGTTGATAGACCTTGATACAGAATAGCGTCTAGCAAACGACCAACAAATTTAAAATCTGAAGAATTACCCGAGAGAGAGTAGTAGGTAACGTCCAAAGTGCAAAAGACTGCAGTGAATCCGGTCATCAATCTCCTAGTAATGTTCATGCTGCTGGGCAAGGCGTGGCCAACCGCGTGGGCGTAACCGTATTTGCGAAATGGACCGGACCTCGTGGGAGGGTCTTTCCAACTTTCAGGATCAGAGGCGTCCATTGCTCGAAGAGTCAATAATTTCACTTTACTTAAACAATTTTTGTTGAATGACTGAAATCGAATCTTAAGAGAAAAAAACTTCAATAATTTTAAATAATACCTAGTAACTCTCGTTACAGTTATGTTTACTTTCAACAATTATAAACGATAACACAATTTGAAATTTGATCCAGCTGATTTCGTAGTGTATCAAATAGTTTTATCCAGTACTATAATAGATTCATATGTAGGGAAATTTAGCCGTGAAACCTCTCTCATGCTAAAAGGCTGAATTAGGTATATACATATACACTGTATATATATATATGTACTGTATATATATATATATATATATATATATATATATATATATATACATATCTAGAGTATATTACAAAATCAATGAGCAACATTTCATATAAGAAATCGTAACTCCAAAGTAGCTTGCAAGTGAAAATTTCACTTGCTGAAATAAAAATATTGCTACAATATTTATTTTTCTTTCATTAGAGTAAAATATTGTAAAAGATCAAAGGGGAAATATTCAATTGAAGATACTTCGGATATTGCTGAATTTTAAGCCGATTGCATGACCATCTCCCGGAGAAAAAAACGCTAAGATTATTTTTGTAAATAAATTGCTTTATTCAGAACTCCAAGATTGAAGAATAATTTAATGTGCCCCAATTCGTAGTTGTGAAAAGTCATTTTACTTTTTAATACATCTATTCTTTTTAACAATATTCTTTGTTAAGTCGCACTAAATAACATATTTCCTAAATATTGTATAATAAGGTATAATTTTGTCAACACGCTCAATAAAGAATTTGAATTTAAAAGTTCATGTACGTCCACAAGGATAGATATTTTGCATTTTCCTTTGTTAATATTGATTTTCATAAAGAAAGATGTCTAAAACATCGTAGTACCAATTTTCAACATTTAAAGACTAATTGTTGACAGATTTTATTGAATACGTTTTTAAATTCAACAGGTTTAAAAAAAGAAGATTTGTGTATGTGTCCCCCCCTCATTTTGGTGCGGGGGGGTTGGGAATAGCAGGTGTCCGTTCTGTGCACGCAAATCTCACAGGTACAGTCATAAGTTTTAAAATAATATCAACATTATAATCAGCTGTTTGACTATATAAAATATAACTCCATAAAATTACCATTGGGGCTTTAAAAGCTCTTGCGGCGGAATCCTGAATATGGATGTTTTTCAAACCCCAAAAGGCACATATTGAGGGTAAGACCTTTCGATAGATGTCAAACTTGTAGGCGAATTAATAGTTTTACAGGCCTCAAATCGCTGAACAAAAATCAAGAAATTCTTGATTATTCTTCTGCGGTTCCGACCTATAAAACTGTTATTTTGTATACATATTTGGTATTAGTCGAAATCTTTTACCCTCAAAATGTGGCTTTGGGTGATTTAAAAATATCCACAGGGCGTCGCCTCACAGGCCTTCAAAGTTCCAGTGTTAATCTTATGGAGTTACATTTTATTTAGGTAGTCAGCTGATCATAATACAATTTTGTCAAAACATATGTCTCTACGTCTGCTACATTCTAGAAAAGGCCGAAAGGGCTCGCGACTACAGTGCGATGTTATGTTTAAGAAGTTGGTTTAATTTGATAAAGCACCTGCGGGACCGAGCTATGCTCAAAAATCCAGTCAGTTTGTTATAGATTCCAAGGGATATTTACGGTTCCTCTCCAAGACATTTTGATTGATACCAATTATGTTTATGAAAAATAGTTTTAGGGATCGAAAATCACCGAAAAAATTCAAGGAATTCTTTTAATAATAGATATATAATATATAATTTGTATTGAATATATTTTTAAATTGAGGAGGCCGCTGCAATAATGCCTCATAGATATGTGATACCGTCTAGATCAAAAAGGTGTATATCTATAGAGGTCTCGTCTGGGGTAAAAAACGATGCCTACATGCTGACCGCTATTTTGACCCTCTATACCATCTGGTCTCCATGGCAACAATATGTTCAACCAATCAAATCCTCTGTTCACAAGCTATGTTAGTCTTGATTACTCTTTGACCAGATGACTTGTTTACAAAAATATCCTCCAGTGAGGCTTCACTTTTTTAACACGAGACGAGAGCTCTATATTTATTTTCATCTCGTTGGTCTAGATGTGCCTATTGGGATTTTGAGAAACATCCAACTTCAGGGCTCCTCCTGATTGGCTGATAAAAATTCCAATGTTAATCTTATGGAGTTATATATTTTATTTTGTCAAACAGCTGATTATAATGTAAATATTTCAAAACATCTGAAATTGTACCTGCAAGATTCCCTAACCTATTATGTACAACATTACCATCCAAATTAAATAGTGAATTTAAATATAATATCACTAGTCAGCTGTGATTGAAGTGATGAAAACACGTACGGTTTTTTCTCCTTGATATTTTGTGATAAAAACTTAACGCTGAGCGACTATTTAGTGTTTTTATAGTTAGTTTTTAATTGCGGACATATTATTTTGTTACTTTCGATAACTGTTTCATTTTGTGGTTTAAAAGTGGAAATGTTTTACACTTGATTGCGTTCATAACCTACCGCATGTTTGTTTTTGTTTACTTGTGACAGTTGATTGCATGGATACCATGGCAGACGAAAAGTCAACAGAAGGTGCTAAGTATCTAAACTCTATACTTCTTGGTGACCATAACTATTCAGTCGAGGATGTTTCTGACATGTCAGAACAAACTAATAATATCACTCAGCATCATTGTACTGCAACTAATGACACTACCAATTGGCAGACTATTTCGAAGCGTAGGTCTTTTGACCCGTTGTTCAGTAGAGGTCAAAAAAAATCTAAACACGAGACTTCTACATCGAGTAACCTTAAGCTTCATAATAGCTTTGAAGTTTTAAGTAAAGCAAATGACAATAACATGGAAGCTTATGCTACTAATTCACGACAGTCAGAACCACAGCCACCACCAATTTTCATTCCCGATGTGGGCAATGTACAGGCAATGATTCACACATTTGAATCGGTTGTCACTACTGATGATTTCTCATATAAATGTGTCAATCACAATTCGGTAAAAATTCTTCCGAAATCTGCCGATATTTACAGAAAACTTGTTCGGATATTGAACGAAGGTAATGTCAGTTTCCACACGTATCAACTTAAACAGGAAAGAGCATACCGAGTGGTTTTAAAACACATGCATTATTACACCAATGAACTGAAAGAAGCTTTGAGTCAGATGGGTACACCGTGAGAAATATTACGAACGTACTTCATTCTTCCACTAAAAAGCCATTGTCTATGTTTTTCATTGATTTGGAGCCAAGCTCTAGTAATAAGGATATTTTTAATATACGATATTTGTTACATGCAAAAATAAGATTTGAGCACCCTTATAAAAAAGGGATATCGTCCAATGTAAACGATGTCAGCAATATGGACATACAAAAAGTTACTGCAGACATCCCTTCAGATGTGTTAAATGTGGAAAAGAACACGACACTGCCAAATGTACCAAAGACAATTCTACTCCCACAGTCTGTGCTCTGTGTGGGGGGGAACATCCGGCCAATTACAAGGGTTGTAACGTATTTAAAAACATTCAAAGTCGTACATATCCCCCGTTACGGGAGAAAACTGTCAGTCCAAAAGAAGTAACTACAACTCGTTCTAACACTTCCAGCTCTCGTCTAATCCGACCTGGCTTGTCATATGCTGAAGCAGCCACGAATGTGAACGTAAGTGATAATGCAACTAGTTGTAAAAGCACCGGTAATGCGCGTAAACCAGAAAATACTCTTTGTGATGTGACCACAAATGACAATTTAGCACATACTATTACTACATTTTTTGACCGGTTTGAAAAACTTTTCATGCAACAGTCTCAACAAATAGGCTCCTTGCTCGACCTACTTACTGCTGTTCTTAAGAACCTCAATTAATGATTAGATCCTTAAAAGTAGCTTTATGGAATGCTAACGGCTTGGCACAACATTGTCAAGAGTTGAAATTGTTTATTGTTAAACATAATTTGGACGTGGTTCTAATTTCTGAAACACATTTTACTGATTTAAATTATTTCATAATTCCAAATTTCACTTTGTACACCACCAATCCCCCTGCTCATGGTGGTAGCGCAATTTTAATTAAAAGACATATTTAACATTATGAACTGCCAAAATATCAATATGACTATATCCAAAGCTCAACCATAGTTGTGGAATTTTCGAGTGGCCCACTTACTATCAGTGCTGTTTACTGCCCACCTAGGCACAATGTAAATCACCAGCAATTTAACGATTTCTTTGCCTCTTTAGGTGGTAGATTTTTGTCAGGTGGTGATTATAATGCCAAACATCCTACTTGGGGCTCCCGGCTGGCGAATCCCAGAGGTCGACAACTTCTATGGTCTCTTCACGAGCAAAATCTTGATCACCTGTCAACTGGTGAACCAACGTATTGGCCTTCTGATCAGCAAAAAAATCCAGATCTTCTCGATTTCTTTGTTACTAAGGGTTTACCCCGAAATTGTTTAAATATTGAACAATCTCTTGATCTTTCCTCGGACCACTCACCTGTGATTGTAACGGTTGCTTCAACTGTTATATTAAGACCAACTGCACCTTTCTTGTGTAACAAAAACACAGATTGGAATCGTTTTCGAGAACTTATTGATCAAATTCTCAACGTTACAATGCCTCTAAAATAACGAGAAGATTTAAACATCGCTGTTGAGCACTTAAACAAAACTATTCAATAGTCTGCTTGGCGAGCAACTCCAGAAAGGAAGAGTGGACAAATTGTCCAAAAAATTATCCGATTGAGGTAAATAAAAAATAGCGGAAAAACGCCGCCTTCGTAGAGTGTGGCAAAACTCTAGGAACCAGGTTGATAAAAATAATCTAAACAGGGCTACCCAACAGCTAAAGAGATTGCTTGGTAATATTAAAAATTAGAGATTCCAAGAATTTGCATCGAAGCTCTCTCCCACTGAGGCAAGTGATTACTCTCTCTGGAAAGCTATAAAACACCTAAAGCGCCCGCAGGTTTGTATCCCTCCAGTGTTAAAGACCGACGGTACTTGGGCGAAAAATAGTATAGAGAAGGCTGAAACGTTTGCTTCCTACTATAAAGAAGTGTTTAAACCGCATGCAGTTCATTCCAATGTTGAACAGAGCGTTACTGAGTTTCTTGATTCTCCAAACCAACTAGAAATGCCAATCAAACCATTTACTCCATCTGAGGTCAAGAAAGTTATAAAAAGTGACTTAAGTGCAAAGAAAGCTCCAGGATATGATTTGATTACTGGCGAAGTGTTAAAGGAATTGCCAAGAAAAGGTATAGTCTTACTTACGGTAATTTTTAATGCAGTCCTGCGCTTGGAATACTTCCCGTTGCAATGAAACGTTTCACAAATAGTTGTCATTCCAAAACCAGGCAAAACTTTAAATCAAGCTTCATCTTATCGGCCCATCAGTCTTCTCCCGGTCATTTCTAAAGTTTTCGAGAAACTCTTTTTACAACGACTTCAGGTTGTGATTGATGAAAAAGATATAGTGCCACCTCACCAGTTTGGATTTCGGCGTAGACATTCTACTATAGAGCAAGTTCACAGAATAACTAATGTCATCAAGGAAGATCTTGAAAATAAACGTTTCTGTTCAGCTGCATTCTTAGACGTGGCACAGGCCTTTGATAAAGTCTGGCACGCTGGTTTATTGTTTAAAATTAAATCTCTCTTACCTCACACTTACTACGGGATCTTCAAATCTTACCTGTCCGAAAGATTTTTTCAAATTAAGTATCAAGATGATATCACTGATCTGCATGAAATCGAATCGGGAGTGCCCCAAGGTAGTATTCTTGGACCTATTCTGTATATTTTATATACCTTTGACCTTCCCCAGACACCAGGCATCACTACTGCAACGTTTGCAGATGACACTGCACTGTTATCTTCCGACCTGGACCCTGTTATGGCATCCTCCCGTTTACAAACAGCTTTGGACGATATTTCTGAGTGGCTGAAAAACTGGAAAATAAAGGCAAATGAAACCAAATCAATCCATGTTACTTTTACAATGTCAACAACTACTTGCCCACCAGTCTCATTAAATAATGGTCTGCTACCTCAAGCAACTGAAGTTAAATACCTTGGCATGCATCTAGACAGGCGACTTACATGGCACACTCATATCTGGAATAAAAGATTAAATTTAAATCTGAGGACAAATAAATTGGCTTGGCTTCTTGACAGACATTCAAAATTATCCGTTGAAAATAAGTTACTTTTATACAAAGTTATGTTAAAACCAATTCGGTCCTATGGCATACAACTCTGGGGAACAGCGTCCAATTCGAATATTGAAATTATTCAGAGATACCAATCGAAAATGCAGAGAAACATTTTACAAGCGCCATGGTACGTAACTAACCGAGTTCTCCATCGCGACACTAAAACTCCAACTGTCCGAGAAGAAATTTCCAAATTAAGTGTACGTTATCAAAGTAAACTGGAAGACCATCCAAATTATCTTGCAGTGAACCTTTTGGACTACATTTCGACTAAAAAGACATCATGTTCTGGGTCTTTGTACCGGCTTTTTGTAAAAGTTTTGTTTACAGTTTTATGTTCTTATTCTTATGTTAGTGCGCACAGTGGTGCGTAACTAACTCATGTTCATAATTTACATCAAATTTGCTTATTGTTCATGTTGAACAGATTGTAAATAAAAATTGTTATAAAAAAAATATATATATAAAACAGCTGTTATATTAACAAATATTTTCAACCATAAACTGTCATATTTCCATTTCAAGTTTGAAATGGATCGCATTTTATATCTGCAAGAACACCATGATCCCCCCATGGAACGGGACACCGGCTAGTTTTATTTGAATTTGGAAATCGTCAGTCTATAACTTTTTAAAAGTGACATTTTACCGCACCAGTAGTAGTTTGCGTGTCCTGTTCCATTTTCGCTCTGTGATGCCCGGCTACGGTATTGAGCGCAGTTTCTATTATCTAAAGGTTTCACATAACATGCTTCGTGCTCGCGTGAGGACGTCTTGTCAATTTACATCAACTAAGGGAAATGCGGGATTATGGGAACTCCCAGTCCCGAGCAACACGAGACAGTTAAGGAACTTATCTTAGGCTGAGGCAGTTAATATGTCGACTTCCATTTTGGGGTATCGTGTTTTGCATAGAACATCTACCGGAGCTAATGTGTATACAATTGAAGTAATATGACCATAATGTAACACACATATTCATTTTGTATGTCGTGTAACACATATGTAAGCCAAATTTAAAAATATCATTTAGTCCTTTCTCAGTGGAGGTTCCATAATGGAAAAGTACGAGATTTTCGAACAATTTATCAAGTTTATTTTACAAGTGAATTATAAGGTAATATTTTATCATATGTGGTTATAAATGGCAAATTGTTATTTTTTCTATTACGAACCACTACTTCAACCTGACTTTTTTAATTAGGAGATAAAACAATCGGGCTAAAATATAGTATACACAAATTTAATTTAATGAGAATTTAATTAAGGTGCATGAACCCTTAATTAATTTATTTTTCTACTAAAGAACTTGAACAGTCGCATTCCTAGAAACAGAATTATCTCGATCTTAAGAGGCAGTATATGGCTACAGTCAGATCAGCAGAAGCGAAAATGTTCTTAGTCATCTTAATAATTCCTGCAGTTTGATGTATTGTAAATTAAACTCCCCCAAATAAAAGCTCAAAACAATTTTAAAATATACAAATGGATACAATATCTGCTTTCTGTTACTAGATCCTAATGATCTAGCCAACACTATACTTTCTTCTCTGATATATCCAGTAATTCTGTTACTAGATGCCCTCAATCGTCCACTCCCTGTGATGTATTCCTGTTTATGTTTTTAATTCAGGTTACTAGTGAGTATGAGGTTATTGCCATTGTTAAAGTTCAGTAATTCTACTAGAAGAGACGGCATCTCATCCAGATTGCTGAGACTGGTCGTGAATAGTTATCACGGCCCTTACGTCATCTAATCTTCGTCTTTTAAAGAGGGAAAATCACCACGTCTTTAAAGTGTAGTATTTGAAGATCCTTGTTTAAGAAAGGTAGTACGCTTTGTATGAACAATTACAGACCAATATCAATCACTTCTACCTTCTCTAAAGTTTTTGAAAATATCTTTCTTAAACGTATCAAAAGAACTTGATTAACAAAAACATGTCTTCGGTATTTTTGGGACATAAGCAAGGCACTAGATACTGTCAATCACGCCTAACTCTTAGGTAAATTGGACAATTTGTTTATTAGAGATAATGCCCTTGTCTGTGTCTCTTATTTTTTGACTGGCAGAACACGAGCAGTCAAAATTCCATATAATAATGGCAGTGTGTGCGTGACATACGTGTCTGTTGAAACGGTCTTTCCCCTAGGTTCAGTCCTTTGACCGACAATTTTTTACTATTTGTTATTGATATTGGAAGTTGGGGTCGCATGTTGACAAAAGACTCCAACATCTGATCGTAGGTTTATATCGCCTATCTGAAGACGATTTCTCTCTGAGTATTAGTAGTAGTTCATGGAGTCATCTGGAGATCAATACCATGGAGATCAGTACATTGTAGTCTACTTCTGCAGTGGCTTAGTAATAACAGTATTTCCTTTAACACAGACAAAACCAAGGTAATCGACTTTAACATAAGGAATATCATTAAAACTTTATCCTACTCCAATGTTTTTATAGGTAAAGGGGAAGTTTAATATTGCCAAAAAGCAAACTTGTTAGGTCCAGTTGTTGACTCTTGACTTAAGTTTTTGGAACAATTCGCAAAAGTCTCTAGTCTTTAAACAAAATTCTTTGCAATGGACAAAGTCAACCTATTATGATTTTAAAGTTACAAAATACAAAGTACATGATTTAAAGGCTAGATAATGTCCTCACTTAAAGCCTAACAAAGGGATTTTTGCATGTTTCAAATTTTTGTTATGCCTACAATACATCTGATTGCCTTATCTTGCCACTTAAACACTATTTTAGAAACTTAATATGCTTTCATACAAAAATTAGCACTAGTATACTTTTTTAACTTTGTTAAACGAAAAATAATCCTAGCTAGTATAGCGCTTAGGGCCTTTCCATCAGAGTCCCAGTTGAGTTTATCATCGAGACGGATTGTTAGCAGTTTAACTTTTTTGCTTCATTACAAGAGAGTCCAACAATAATTTTCTCAGTTTTCCTTTTTCAAAAAAAGGTAATTGGTACAGAACCGGAGATTGGATCTTTCCAATGTATTAGACTTCAACTGTTGGAGTGATTCAATATTCTTGTGAACGTTAAGTATGGTTGTAACGTCTGCGTGAAGTACGCAATTGGAAGAGAGGAAACTGAGTAGGTCGTACATGTAGATTGTAAATTTGAAGGGTTCCAGGTCACAGCATTGAAGTACCCCCACCACTACTTGTGAAGTATCAGACCTCTGTTTATTAGATTTTACTATTTGCCATCTGTCGGTAAGGTATGATTTCACAAGAGACTGTTCGATGGATTTTTCATTAACCATCATTAATAAAGCAGAGGGAGATATTTCCTAAGAGACTAATTACATTAATGTTACATTTGTTCGAATTTATACAAAACAAAAATTAACATGGACAAAAGTAAACGTTCATGTTTTAAATAAAACGCAAGGCTTCACAATTGATTCAAACCGCATCCCTCTGTGGCGAGAACTGGTACAGTAGTGTCAGCCACCTCACACCCTCCTCGTCACTGCCGCCACGGCCAGATCTTATCCATAGCAGGGGCTGCAGTCGCGTAAATTGTTCTTTTATGATAGGACAATCTATAAGCGGATCTAACTCTGTCTGTCACAGTCCCGCCTCACCCTCCGTAGGGTGACAGGCAGACAAACGGGTGCTAGGCCAAACTTCACCAGTTATCATTTTATGTCGTATTGTACTGATATAGAAACGTTTTTACAATACTTACAAGACATTCTGCGTACACATATTTAAAACGTTACAATTGCAAAACTGTACCATCTTTCGACATCGTTCTTGGAGTATTTTGGTTTCATACAACCTCATAGCCAATATATAATTTAGTACGAATTAAATATAGGGTTTCTGTTGGGATGGTAAGCTCTTCCTGGTCGTACGAATGCAAGTACATTTACACCTGCATTTTATATTAATGTAATGTTGAATTTATGGCTAGATTTATTACACGTGTAATACTAATTTATTACAGTAGATAAGAACTGAGAAAGAGACCCCGTAATCGGCGCTTTTTTCCCATGTTATTCTTATGGGGATCAGTTTTTGCGCCGACGCCCGATCCCGCCTTACACAAGTTTCCTGTACTAGTACCCTTGCCACATTTTCCCCATCCTCTATATTTAAAATCTAACTTTGGATTTGTCAATTTGTCTAATGTATTAATAAATCCCAAATTATCTATTACGGTCGAATTAAAAACTGCCAACTTATTGATTTTTGCACCCTAATTTCCGTTTTGACCCTTGCCATATTTTTCCCAATTTTAAAATTTGCATTCATTTTAACACATCCTTTGCAGAAATCCACGAGTTCTGGCTACTTGGGAACCCGAGCCATTTGACATATAATAAATCACCCTTCCTCCTAATTACCTTCTCTACCAAATACATGTCTTTATATTTAGTCTTTAACAATTCTTCTGTATAAAATCCTCCTTTGATTATATTGCCATTTTCATCTTCCAAAATATAAGTCACAGGCTTTGTTTTCTTAACTTCTGCTATTGTAAAAAGCTCTCCCGTCCAGTTAGGGGTATATCCTTTACTAAATACATGTTTATATTTAGATATCCTTACACTATCCCCCACCTTATATCTTGGCTTTTTAACTTGTACTTTAGATGCTAACCTTTCATGTACATCTTTAGAGTTCTTAGCACTTACTTGGTTAGGCTTCATCCCTATGGATCTATGTACTTTATTATTATATATCCTTATTAACTTTGGAAGTAAATCCAACCACTTGTAACTCCCTTGTGCACTAAACTCTCTATACAACCAATTCTTTAAAGTTCTCTGGAACCTTTCCACAATAGCCGCCTTAGTTGTAGAGTAAGTGTGGTAGTGATTAATATTTAGAATTTTCATTAGTTTGGTAAAATGTTCATTAAAAAATTCTTTTCCGTTATCAGATTGAATATTTTTAACTCCCTTTGGGAGAATAGTTTTTATAGCTTCTGTGACTACTAATCCAGTTTTATTCTTTAGTGGAGCGGCATAAGCTTTTTTAGAAAATGTGTCTATTAAAGTTAAAATATATTTATTCCCAGAATTCTCTCTAGCATAATTCCGCATATCTATTAAATCTATTTGAACAGTTTCGTTTATACCCAACACCTTAAAAGACCTTCTAACAAAGTTCTTTCTCGCGGGCTTATGCAATTCGTAAGCAATTTTTTCCATTTTTTTATTCTTTATTTTTAATGTTAACGTATCTGCCAGTCTCTGTCGTTTCAAAAACACCTCCATTGCTACCAATTAACATACCATCACTCATTCTTTGATATACATAGTTTTTTGGCAAATATGCCCCTCCATCTAAAGTCTTAAATCCGCTTAAAGATGTAGGGTCTGCAACTAACAATTTAGGATTGTACATCATCAAATCGATTTCATTATTGTCTTGCATAAATTTATTAGTTTTATTGTTAAACCTTAATGCGTGTGATTTTAAACAAATATCAAATTTAATATTGTCTTGTCTAAAAGTTTTAATATTATCGTCATACCTCAAAACCTGTGACATTAAACAAACATCACTCCTATCTTTGCCTTCAGGTACATTCTTTATTAATTTGTCCTCTGCATCCCACATATCTCTATCTAATGTTAATACATTATAATATTTATCCCCCTGTTTTATTATGCTTTTCTCACCTTTTGTTAATATTTGCTTAACAACAGCCACATCATTTGGCAATGTTCCAGGTAAAATGTTTGTTAATTGCTTATTTTTACTATCAAATTTAAAACCGTCTAAAGTCACAGTCTGATGTTTTGTAACACAATCGTTCTCATCAACAGCGGGTTTAACACGAACTAGCCTTTTATTATTAAAATCCCAAAAGTTTAGATCCATTTTTGGTACTTGAGAGACGTTTACAACATCATCGCTTTCTTTACCAGCCAACAAATTACTAATCTTTCGCTTTTTGGCATTCCAAATACCATTCTCCGATTCCAAAAATTCATAATTATTTTTGTCTTGTACAAAGACACCATCTTTTCTTATTAAAGTTTGCTCTAATGTGGGTACATCGGTTGAGCTTTCACCTCGTTTAACATTAGTAATTTTGCGTTTATTAGCGTTCCAATTATTACTCTTGGATTCTAAAAACTTATATTTAGTATTACCTTGTACAAAAGCATCACCTTTTCTGGTTAACGTCTGCCCCAAAGTCGATACATCATCAGTAAACTCCCCACCTTTAACATTACTAATTTTATAATTTAAAGCATTCCAACCATCATCTTGTAGATTTAAAGTAGTTTCTTTAAAACTTCTAGCTTCTGGTTTACTATACGGGTTATATACGCGATAAAATTTATCTATCATCTTTTTATTTAATAAACAATTCCACTTTCCCTCAATTATTCTATGATAGAATCTATCTCATTATCCACTCCAGAATTTCCCGCCAATCGGCTTAACCAAAGCAGTCTTAACCTATCTACAAGCTCATTAGGATCGTCCCAATAAACATAGTCTATTTTATTACCAGTTACCTGCCTTAAACCTTCACTAACAGTCTTAAACAGGGGTTTAATTATATTAAGATATTTAGTGTGTTTATTACCTGACATCGCCGCACCTGTTTTATAACCCTTTAAATGTGCATTTGTAGCTTCCAAAATCTCTTTATAATTTTGCAAATAAACCTGACTATAGTTTACGGGTTCTTTTAAAGTTAACAATTCCCACAATCCCTTTGTCCCTTTATAAATTTTTTCTCCAACTGTAACATCGTCATTGGCAATTTGAACTTCCTGATTCCCAACAAAAAATTTATTTCCTTCTCGCCTAATACCATATGTGGTGTCTGTCATACTACTTCTACTAAGGTAATTTCCTAAATAGTCTGATGCTAAAAGACCAAAATCTAATTTGTGTGGCGTTATCTGGGTTATTCTTGGTATTCTAGACGGGGTCTTTTCTAAAATCATTGGGAGAACTGGCCTCTCTGTTTTTGTGGCTAAATTTTTTAATTCTTGCAAAGGCTCTATTAACGGTTGGAATGTTTGGAACCTCTCTTCAGCCTCTAGAAATTTACCACGTTTTAACGCCCTATATTTTTCTCTTATTTGTTTTGCAGACTCTACCAATTCTTGTTGAATATTTGTTTTCATTTTATTTACATTTTATTTATCTCATTTGTCAAAGGATTATACTCAAACACCTTATCGTGTATTATTAGGCAATATGCAGAAGTGTTTGAAGGGACATTTTCTGCAGTTTCAATTTCTAATTTAATATCTACAACCCCCTCTTTGACTGATTCATTCTGCCTAGAACAATCTATTACAATTAGAGGATATTTCTTTATAAAGTCAGCTCTGTTAAACATAGGATCGGGGACGGTGTTGTAGTAACTCTCCCTAAACCTCACAAACATCTCATAAGCTTTAGAGGCATCTCCATTTTCAAAGTCGAGATTTAAATCGCTATAAGGATAATATTCAGAGTTTAAAAACACTTTGAGATTTTTCAATTTACAGTGATCAAATTCATCAGTTCTTTTTCGTGCACTGTTGTCCCTACCTGTTTGGAAACCAAATATAATATACCTGGGCTTCTCCAAACTCGAAGACGTCTTAACTGACCATGTATGTCTCTTGGTTTCGGGGTATGATGGGAGTTCGTGTAGCTCCAAACTTCTAAATGCAATTTGCAAATTTTTATTTTGCAATAACATCTTTTGTAATTGAAGCTTCTCCCCATCAGATGGCACCACGTGCGGCATCACCCACTGAATCGATTTAAGTGTAATTTTAGGAATAGGATCGACACCAGTTGGAGCATTAGATGTTGTTAATATACAATTTAAGTCGTTTTTGGATCTTTTCAACACCAATTCTTGTTTAACATTTACTAAAACCTTATTAAAATCCTCAAACACACCCATTAACAGCTCTAACGGGACACAAGTACTAAACTTGCCGCTTTTATGGAACTCCTTTAAATTTTCATCAAAATCAAATGCTACATTTGACAATTTAGTTGTTTTATTGTAAGAGCACAATATTTTCATAAGACTGGAAATTCCCGGATTTCTTACAATATCTATTTCTTTACCAGCAACTTCGTATCTAATTTCGTCAAATAAGAATGCAAATGCATTATTTATAAAATGTCCTTTATCATGATTCTCTATTTCTCCTTTAATATACAGATAACTCCTACATGGGAGTGTTAGTAAATCTTGATTATTTATGCATATTCGAATTTCATCGGAATTATTTATTGCTAAAGTGTTGTGTGGAACATAGGAGTGATTTGTAATTTTAACCACGCTATCGTCGTATTGGAATTTTCCTGTAACGTCTAGAAAATCTTCCACTTTTATTAATAGAAAATTTTAACTTCAACCCAATTGATTGCAGAAACCTGGCATTTTGCACACTCAGTCCGTTCTTGTAAATTCTCATATCTTTTTTATATGACAAGTAATTGTAGTTTCTTCTTTATTAAAGTCAATTGGCTTGTCGTGTTGATCTGCAAATGTAATGCTAACAACATCTAAACTTCTCTTATTTACAGGGAAGTATATAATATTTCTGGGGACCTCAATAATTTTGTAGCCGGGAGGAGCTTCTGGGTAAAAACTGTGTATGTTGTGTGATTTGTCACCATTTAAATAAGACCCATTCGCAATATTACATTTTACTCTAATCACGTTTACATTATTTATGTTGATTTTATTTACGGATTTAAACGCAATATCTGGAGTAGAAAATCCTTTAAATCCCAATAATTCAGACCCTAAACACGGTTTTGTAAAATCAAACACATGGCTAGAATGCAATGTGGCTTTCATAGTTTTATTATCGGCTATAAGTACAAAATCTGGGAGTTGCTTTTGAATTTCCTTCGCAAGCTCAAACACTTCGTATGTACCTTCAGCAATTTCAATTACATTTGGAGCTTTGTGATCGTAATAATACACATCCTCACCCTCGTCTATAGTTAATTTTGTGTCTTTAAGTTTATTTAATTTTGGAACTAGGCCTTTGTAAAATATAAGTTTGACTTTTGTATTAATTAATGCTACTTTATTTTGTATAATAACTTCAACTTTACCATCTAATGCCCGGTTTAATTCGTCAATTGTGACCTCCCCTTTTGGGGTTGTAATTTTGTGCATTTTGTAATATGTCAAAGTATTTAGAGGTTTTTTAACATTAAATATAGAATTATAACTTTGAAAATCTACCAGTCCAATTACATAATCACCATTTAATTCTATAGGAGGAAAGAACACCGACTTCAACTCTGGCTCTGTACCCGTAAATGTTATAGTAAATGAATCCATTTTTATAAACTAAAATTTTTCAGAAATGATAAACATAAAATTCCACAAATGGAACTGTTTAAATCTTGTATTTGATCAGTTGTATAGTAAATTTTAGATGGTACAAAATATTCAATTACCTCTTTTGGAGGCTGTATTCCGAAAGGGTCAAAATATATTACAACATCTTTATTTTTACGATATGCTGTCCAATGTGTGCCCCTGTCACTGTCTAAATTAATAATTCCACATTCTCTTACTTTTGGTCTCTGTTTTCTTAGCTCGTTTTTTAGGTACACTCCTCGAAAGTGAGGCACGTCTCTTGCTGCCTCTAACAGCTGAAAGTTGTCCATCTTTTTTATTAAATTTTAATCCCATTCCCATTTTTGCTTTGGCCTTCATTAAATTTGTCACTGCATAAGCTGCTGCTTTTTCAGCCAGACTGGCGTCCTTTGCCGAAACCCTAGTCCAAGCCTGGTCCGCTAATCTCATATCTGCCTTGTTCCGGGCGGCTGTATCAGGATTATTCATGTAGAATATGTCGTGCTCTTTACAATAAGAGTCTAGCTTATTTTTTGGAGGTACATTTCTGGCTAAATTTTCACGCACGTTAGTTCCAGGTCCACACCATTTATAATTTCCAGGCATGTGGAGAGGGAAAGGAAGGTTGTTTATAAGGGTATTTAACAAGCCACGGCCTCTATATGGCTTTAAGAATAATCCCTTACCTTGAACCTTTTTACACTTTCTCTTTGCCATTTTTATTATATAAAAAATGTCATTTATTCAACAAAAGAACAAATTTAAAATAGCACATAAAGAAAATACACCATTTTTATTATATAAAAAATGTCATTTATTCAACAAAAGAACAAATTTAAAATAGCACATAAAGAAAATACACCAAAGAAGTTGGGTCTATTTCCTAATAATATTCGCTGTCTTATAATAGGGCCCAGTGGTTCGGGGAAGACTGTTGTAATTTATAACTTAATTGTAAAAAAACAAGGATTAAAGTTTACAAATTTATATATAATATCCAAATCTTTAGAACAAGAAAAATATAAAAAAATAATTGAAATATTCCGTCTGTGTGATGAAGTTAAATTACACACATATTCAAACTGTGAAATCACACCAAATGATGTAGAATCACACTCAATAGTTGTATTTGACGACATAAATAGTCCAAATATCACACAATTTTTCTCAATGGGCAGACACAAAAATATTAACAGTTTTTACTTGTGTCAATCTTACAGTAAAGTAAACAAACATTTACGTGACAATGTTAATTTCCTAATATTATTTAAACAAGACGATTTAAATTTAAAACATGTGTATAACAATCATGTGGGAAATGATTTTTCATTTAACCAATTTAGAAATCTCTGCCATCAATGCTGGGATAGGTCTAAATATGGCTTTTTTGTAATAGACAAGGAAAGGCCAAAGAATAATGGGAAATATAGATTTATGTTTGACCAATTTTATAATGACCAAGGGCAAGAGTGTTGATGCCATCCAGAATAAACCTCTTGTCGTCATCAAAAGAGAGTACCTTTTTGTTCATCGTTAATGTTTGAAGATGGTGGTTTGTGGATTTAATTCTTGTAACATTCTCATAGTAATCTTCCCCGGTTGCAAGACAGTGTAAGTAATGTTGGTGTCTTAAGAGATGTTTAACTGTAGCATTGTCAGCTCCCTTTGCCTTTTTAACCTCTAGCTCATTTTGATTTTCTTTTTCGTATAACCATTGTAAAGGAATGAAAGAGTATAATTTTGGCCTTAAACCACAATATTCATACATAATTTGACCATTTAATTCGTCTTTAAACTTGCCCGTAACTTTTTTATTTTTATCAGAGTATAAGAAATGGTCTTTACTATATGCAGAGGTGTCGAAACAGTCCAAGTCACTTTGTATTTCCTTGTAAAAGTCCTCTGTTACTATAGAATAAATAAGACTGTCTGTGTCTGTCATTAGGAACTTTTTATTCTTAAATTTTGACATATAATTATAGTGGAAATCATACATTATTACTTTACTGATATCCAAAATGGTCATTCCTAAATATATTGGTTTATCAAACTTTACAATTAATTTATTTAAATGTACAGCATGCAAATTGTTATCGAACATTTTGCTACAGTCAAACCTTGGCTTTGTAACATACTTTGTTAACTTAGACTCGTCTACAAGATGTATATCACGAAACTTACGTTGGTTCATAATTGTTCGACCAAAGAGACTGTTATTTAACAGTTTGTAAAAGTCTTTTTCAAAATCGTGTTTAGCTTTTTGTCGCTTTTCAATATTAAAATTAATATAGGGTGCAAGCCATTTCGACTGTCTAAATTTTAAAATTCTGTGGTATTTTGTAACTACCAAACCCAGTTCTTCGTATTTTTTTAGTGCTTTATAATGTAAAATATATTTAGTTTTGTCATTTAAATTTGGTATTAATTTTCCATTCATTTTTTCTGGTGCGAGCGGGTAGTCATTATGCAAATCGTGTAAACTTTTATCGTATTTTAAATCAACTTCCAAAATAAATCCAAAGTTTTCATTTTGATTGTATTTATAATCTTTCTTATTTGTCCATCTAAAGCCATCGATGGGCAACGACTCGCACATTGCTGTAGAGTATAGCGAGTTACAGTCTAAGTATACAAGATAGGTGCTTTCTTGATTTGGGTCATAATATTCGCCCATGTACTTATTATTGGCTTTAGCATAGCGCGTGGAAATCATACTTACACCGCCTCTAATGGCATGTTCTATAAACAAATGCATGTCAATGTCACGAAATAATTGTAATTTTATGCCGGTCATTCTAAGACATGCCTCCCATGTTAGTCCAGGCAATGAGTACATATGAACAGGGTCGAGTTTATAATCCTTTAAACATAAGTCCCTAAATGTCTCAAACACATCAGCCAATAACAACACATCTGTTTTAAGGTATAAATCGTGATATTCTTTTAAATTATTTATATTAAAATGATTCCATACGTTTTTAGCATGTTCATATTGTGCGGGAGATATACATTCTTTAGTTAGACTACTGTAAAATGCCTCTATGGGTGGGAGGGGCTCTAAAAACTTTTCTGGTCCTGTCATGTATTCGTACGGAAATTCGCCCTTACGTTGTAGTAGTGGATTGTCTATAAATCTAAATGTATTTAAATTGGAAGCTAATTTGCTTAAGGGAAGGGACAGAAAGTTGTAGGAATCCAAAAATACTAAATCATCAACAGAGAATGAAATATACTTTTCCATATCTTTGGCTATGCAATTCAATTTGCGATTAAATTTTCCTAAGTGTTGCATTATTAAATGACCATCATAGTTTTTAAGATTGTGGAAGAATACTGGAATTTTCTTGGTTACTTTATAGTTTAAATTACAAGAGTTATGGGCGGGTCCTCTGAACTCGCCTGTTAAGTGACAATGGTCGCGCACTTTATCACACAGTAACGGCTGGCGGCATATGTGGCAGCGTGTAGAGTTTTGAAATAACGTCTCTTGCTCTGGAGTCATTACAAGGGGAACATATACTCCCATCTGACTTTTAATAAAGTCATAAGTTTTAAATAACTTTTCGAAAAACACATTCATTAAATTTTCACCGCTGTACAACTCTTCGTAAATAATTTTAGAATCTCTCACTACGACATAAGCAAATCCAGACGGGGTGTGTTTGCCACAGTTTATAAAGCATTCGAAATCTGCATAAATCACAAAGGGAGCTTTAAGTTGATATTTGTAATTCGTAAATTGTAATGTATCTTTTTTAGACATATGTACTCTTTGGGGATCAAAGGTTTTACAATATGTTATGTGACGTTCCAATATATCTTTAGTGTAAAAATGTTGCAAACAGAACTTGCAAAAATATGTCTTATTATTGTGTTTTGTAGACCGTAGCATTAACTTATCAAAATCACGAATTAAACAGTAATGTGATTTGCGGCTTTGTTGTAAAAGCAGCAGGTTTGCGTGCGTATTACTATTTAGTTTAGTTATTCTCAATGGATATATTAATTGTCCTTCAATTCCATATACATTAACACTTATATTATTTTGTTTTTCAAATTTATCAATGTCGGATATTTTTACGGGATATTTTATATTTGTCATATTTAACTGACCTATGTGGGGTTCGTAGTAAAATACTCGATTTGCATGTTTACAATTCCTTGGTTTTAAGCTTGCTAAAATACTCCACAAAAAACATTTATTATCACTATTTTTAATATTTAAAACAGCGTGTTTTGATTTTATATTTTCTGGTGTGGGGATGTATGACTTGGGAGTTAGGGGTTTATACTTGTAAACATGCAGCTGCCAGTATTTAGTATGGTCATATATCCATCCACTGCCTTCTGATTGAAATTTGTGTAAAGATGTGTCGATTTTTAAAAGTGAATTTTCAATTTGTGTCTTTAATTGTGCTTTCTCAATTGATAAATTAGTTAAACTTCGAAAGTTAGCAATAGTTTCTTTATCAATTAATAATTCACCATTCTTACTCTCTGTGTGTTTGATAAATTTCACTCTCCTAATAAGAATCCATTTTATTGGTAAAGGACATGATTGAAGGGTGTTTAATATATCCACGGACTCACCTTGAAACTTAAACACATTATAGGGTCGCTTGTCACATCGTAGGTGGTGGCGTTTCTTGTCACGGGTGATGACTCTCTTACACACATTACAAGTATTGTGGTTCTCTAGCATATGCATTTTAAAATTGCTATTGTCAAATATTTGATGGCATTTTTTACAAATTTTAGGAATAACTTTGTGGATGTTACAATAGTGTCTGATTAAATTGCTTCTGTTGGAGCAGGGCGCGGAGCAGATTGCACAGGACAACATTTTGTGTTGAAATGACTGTAGAGATGTCATGCTCTGCTTTTTATAAACAAAAATTACCATTTTAAAAATTTAAATACGATCAAAATATGAAGATTTTAGACAAAAACACAAATTCAAAATTTTTATAAAAACTAAGCCCTTTATCAAAAATCTGGGAAACTACTTTTTAAATAATTGTATAAAGTACCTCCAAACCAAATTTGAATTTTAATCAAAAATGAAAATGTTTTCAAAAATAACGATTCCCTTTCATCTTCAAAGTTATTAAGTCATAAGAACCACTCTAAATTTTTCTAAGTCTCTCCTAATAAGAATCCATTTTATTGGTAAAGGACATGATTGAAGGGTGTTTAATATATCCACGGACTCACCTTGAAACTTAAACACATTATAGGGTCGCTTGTCACATCGTAGGTGGTGGCGTTTCTTGTCACGGGTGATGACTCTCTTACACACATTACAAGTATTGTGGTTCTCTAGCATATGCATTTTAAAATTGCTATTGTCAAATATTTGATGGCATTTTTTACAAATTTTAGGAATAACTTTGTGGATGTTACAATAGTGTCTGATTAAATTGCTTCTGTTGGAGCAGGGCGCGGAGCAGATTGCACAGGACAACATTTTGTGTTGAAATGACTGTAGAGATGTCATGCTCTGCTTTTTATAAACAAAAATTACCATTTTAAAAATTTAAATACGATCAAAATATGAAGATTTTAGACAAAAACACAAATTCAAAATTTTTATAAAAACTAAGCCCTTTATCAAAAATCTGGGAAACTACTTTTTAAATAATTGTATAAAGTACCTCCAAACCAAATTTGAATTTTAATCAAAAATGAAAATGTTTTCAAAAATAACGATTCCCTTTCATCTTCAAAGTTATTAAGTCATAAGAACCACTCTAAATTTTTCTAAGTCCAGAGTAAAAAAAGTATATTTTAGCCGAAATTATTTTAACCACTAAATTTTTCTAAGTCCAGAGTAAAAAAAAAACATATTTTAGCCGAAATTATTTTAACCACTAAATTTTTCTAAGTCCAGAGTAAAAAAACCATATTTTAGCCGAAATTATTCTAAGTACTGAATTTTTTCTAAGTCCAAAGTAAAAAAAGTATATTTTAGCCGAAATTATTTTAAGCACTAAATTTTTCTAAGTCCAGAGTAAAAAAAAGCATATTTTAGCCGAAATTATTTTAACCACTAAATTTTTCTAAGTCCAGAGTAAAAAAAACATATTTTAGCCGAAATTATTCTAAGTACTGAATTTTTTCTAAGTCCAAAGTAAAAAAGTATATTTTAGCCGAAATTATTTTAACCACTAAATTTTTCTAAGTCCAGAGTAAAAAACCATATTTTAGGCGAAATTATTCTAAGTACTGAATTTTTTCTAAGTCCAAAGTAAAAAAAGTATATTTTAGCCGAAATTATTTTAAGCACTAAATTTTTCTAAGTCCAGAGTAAAAAAAGCATATTTTAGCCGAAATTATTTTAACCACTAAATTTTTCTAAGTCCAGAGTAAAAAAAGCATATTTTAGCCGAAATAATTTTAACCACTAAATTTTTCTAAGTCCAGAGTAAAAAAAAAACATATTTTAGCCGAAATTATTTTAACCACTAAATTTTTCTAAGTCCAGAGTAAAAAAAAGCATATTTTAGCCGAAATTATTTTAACCACTAAATTTTTCTAAGTCCAGAGTAAAAAAAGCATATTTTAGCCGAAATTATTCTAAGTATTGGACCACTGAATTTTAAGTTAAAATCTGCAACACTGAAGGTCTTGTTGGTGCTGGGGCTGTAGGATATGAAGTGAGGACCCTAGCCTGCAGCAGCTCTTTATATAGCCGACAATTCACAAAATTAATTTGTAAAATTACGCATCGGTTACTATGCATCGGTCGCTGTGTCCTTGGTGTCGATCTTGCAGAATCTCCTTCAAGGTTGATTGTCGCGCTTGTGGCGATAACCGAGTGCACTTCTAAGTTGTTTACATGTGTTGTTTATTTAGTGTGGAGTTATTTTTGAACTCATGGATTTTCACAAAGGATGTATTAAAATAAATTTAGAGCAAATTTTAAAAATATAGGGGGAAAATGTATTTAAGGCAAGGGTACTACAGGCTAACAAGGAAACTTGTGTAAGGCGGGATCGGGCGTCGGCGCAAAAACTGATCCCCATAAGAATAACATGGGAAAAAAGCGCCGATTACGGGGTCTCTTTCTCAGTTCTTATCTACTTATTACGACTAGTAGGATTATACATTAATGCTAAACAATTACCCAATCCTTCAAATTCAGATAATGTACAGAAAAAAACAGTTAATCTCTTGACTTGTGTTTAAAGTTCTGGTTGGAAGTGCCATTTTAGTCATTTAAGATTAAATAATACCAAATCAAATAAGAGATCAGTTTCACAGGAACTAGGACATTATAGTCCACCAACCGATTCAAGAAATATAGCACTAAGAACATAATACTGAATTTCAAGATAGAAGATTGTATCAAGTTCGAGACACCCAGGGTTAACAAAGTCAATGTAAGAAATTGTGATAGCCATTATATTGGTCAAAATGTTAATTTTGTTAAACGATTTAACACGTTAGCTGCCACGGCTATTTTCGGTATATTTTTCTCAGTTTCCATTCACATACTCATATAGCATGTTATATATATATAATGTTAATTATACTTATTTAGATTAGTTATAATCTTACCTTTCAAAATCAGTATAAAAAATGGCGGAAAATTTGTCACTCAGATCGGGGTACAGTAACATTTTGTAACAACATTTTTTTTGAAAAAATCGCTGTCACCCCGATCTGAGTGACACCGAAATTTGATATTCGGTTATGTTTAATTTTCTTTTGTCAGCAGTAGCAGCATTTTCGCGCTTGCAGACGACATCACCTGATCATAACGACGCCGTCCTTTGTTTACTTTTTGTTGTGGCGTACATTTTCGCTATTTTTAGCCTAGTTTTTGTGGAGTTTTTATTTCCTTATTCATTTTTCCCCTTCAGGGCTCCACTCCACTGGCTTCTTCTATCACTTCCCGACGCCCAATTTGGACGTGTGATGGTTCTTTAAATTTATGTTACAAAGCCACATCTCTTGAATGATTTCCTAACGTCTGATACGAACCCCCCCCCCCAACCATAGGGCTCCGCCTCCTGGAAAAACTGCAAAAGAAAATATTTCAATTTGTTTGCATGATTTTATCCAATTGTCATTGATCCGTAACGTTTGGGTAGGTTTTTAATAACTCCAATCTTAGGGCTCCGCTCCCCTTACTAAAACAATGTTATTTTTATTTTCATACCTGTTTTTATTATTAAAATTATATAATTGTCTTTATGATTTAGAAATAGTTTCAGTCATATATTAAAAATAACCCCGTCGCAGCAAACCTGCATACTCAGAGAATTTCCAATGAATATATAACATAACATTAAAACTCTTAATAGGATTCATAAGAAATATATTCACAAACAAGTGATATTTAAAATATTAATTATTCTCCTTTAGAATAACATTGGGGATTAATACGCAGGTTTGCTGCAACAAGGAACACAAAATAATGGGTTTTGTTATGCAAATATATATAGAACTCATCTTAGTGAAGTCAAATACCAAGTTTCATCCATATACTTTCATATACTTAAATAAGCGATATATAACATTTTAAATATTTTCCATATGAATAACATGGGGACCTAGTACCTAGGTTTGCTGCTACGGGAACCATAGGCAAAAAATTGTTTTTTTGCAAAAACAAAAATAAACCTCTACCAGATGAAGCCATATACCAAATTTCGTCAGTTTATGTTAATAAATAAGCGAGGTATACAATTTTTCTTTTTCTCCATAAGAATAACATTGGACAACGTACTGTGTTTAGCACTTTCAATATCTCAGTAACCAATTGACGTAGAGCAATAATAAAACTACCAAATTGTTTGTTTTTTATGCTGAATTCAATGGTTAAAATTGGATTTAAATAAAAATTACATGTGAAAACCCCAAAAAACCCATTTTTGGGGTACAAGACCTCCCAAAAACTTCGGATGGAGCTAATCGTCTGGATTTCGAACTCGTTCAAATAAATACTACTTTTCACATTTGTACCAAATTTCATAAAGATTGGACCTTTTTTACGAGAGATATCGTGCTTACGATCAGACACACACACACACACACACATATATGTATATATATATATATATATATATATATATATATATATATATACAAATTTGAACGAATGGTGTATTTGGTAACTGGGGCCTCAAAATGAAAAGTAATTGTGGTCTCGGGCTTAAGTCTTACCATGAGACCTACGGTAATAGCTTCTTCCCTTTAGGGAAAATTCGCTATAACAAAAAAACATCTAAAATGAAAATGTTAAATAAGGTAAACTGTATTAATTTTACATTTTATGATGGTATTACAAAATATATTACGGTGGGTGAAAAGAATTAGCGTCACCCCGATCGGGGTGACAACAATTCAGTACTTTGTGACATGAATCTGAACTTGTTAAAACATCACAATGTCTTCAAACCTCGATATCTTGTTAGCTAAGAATATGTATTTCTGAAGTACAATGTTTGATTGCCACTGACCGTCAAAGACAGTCAAATAGCGGCAAAAACAACAACCCCGGCAAATTATGACTGTTACCCCGATCGGGGTGACAGTGTTCACGAACGAGCCAACTGGTGTCATCCCGATCGAGCTAACATGGCAGCTAACATGTTTATAACCATTTAATTAACCATGTAAACACTTGGAAGAACAGGAAACTGCAAAGATTAAATGTACTGAAACATATTTTAGAAAATGGCCACACCATAAGGAAAACATCAGTATCCTCAAGAATTATAAGAAAGGAAATACAATGAATACATGGAAGAATTATTTATTTTAAATTAAAATGTTAAAGTTGAATTTATAAATGGACATTTTTACTTTGACTGGTGGCAAATTTAGGAACTTGTGTCGAGAACTTCCGGTAACCAATAGGTTGTAAGTGGGAACGCAATTTCGATTCTGTCATTCTCTTATTTTGATGACTGGTGTTGAAATATATAGCCTTGTACCATATTTTATAGGTGTTTAACGTCTGTTATGAGGATACGTTTGTAAGTGTAAATATATTAAATGTTATAAGACGAATTTTATTACATACCGTACGTAAGACAGGCAATTATCCCAGATCGTGGTTATATATACAGTTTAGAAGTTTTGTTTACATTAACTAGGGGCATTCCCATCAATCCAGATAATGCACGGAAGAAGCATGCATTTTACTCTGGAAAAGAGAAATTATGTATAATATTAAATAATTTTTGGTATATCTTACTATCTGTATTATTAAAATATTGTTTGTAATTGTGTTCGGCGATTTCAGGCTATTAAAACTTTCGTTTTAAATACATATTTGGTATCAGTCAAAAGCTCTTATACTCTAGATGTGCCTTTTGGGAGTTTGAAAAACATCCTCATTCAGGGCGTTGCCCCACAAGCCTGCAAAGTTGCAATATTACTCTTATGGATTTATATTTATAGTCGACTGATGTCAACTTTTAAAAATATATGGCTGTACGTCTGCTAGATTCCCGAGAGTAGAACGCGGGACATCACCTAGTTATTGAATTATGAAAGTTTTTAAATATTTGTAAATAGAAAAGCATTGTAAAAGTGGTTACATTTATTTTAACAATTAGTTATCATATTATTTAATTTTTTAGTTAAAACTTCTTGTTCCTTCAGTTTCGAAACTTAATAAAGATGTATTCTGTTTGAATTAGCCTGCATAAGAAAAATACAAAAATATATGTTTTCCCCAAATCCTATCAATTAAATTAAAGTTTTTGTTCCTAAGAAAGCCTAAGTCAGATATAGCAGTTCTAAAGTTTTTTTGTAGAGGGACTCGTGGGGTTAACCAAAAGGAGTTATATTGTTTGTTTTACATTATCTGTTTCAAAATGTGTCAGATGAAGAGGGGTGGAATTGTGGCGCCACCACACTCCCCTTAAACACTTTTCTCTGTTCAAGACCCATAACTGCTACATTTGGGGGACATTCATTGTCTTACGATAATTTCAAAAGTAAGGGGTTCAGCTTCGAGACATTTTTCCGCACGATGACATTTGTTCTGTATGAATTCTTGCCAGTCTTATTCTCATAAATGTTTTTGAACATTCATTCAAAATCGTCAAAGGTATGTTTTCGAGCCGATAGATAAAAACTAATTTTAATAGGCATCAAAACTACTGAAGAGGCGGTTTCCTCCCATGATGAAGACGATAATACTTGCATCAACTGTTTTTAATTGTGGGTTGTGTTCTATTGTACTTCATATGAACTATTACGACGTATGAATGTTTAAACTACCCTCTGACAAAATAAAAGCCTTCAACGAGTTTGCAAATTTTGTATCTGACTCTCCGACCCATGTTACCGACCAATGTCGCTGGGCACATTTTCTTATATTGTTAGTTTATCACAATGGGAGTATCCATGGAGAACATAGGTAATAGTGTAACGGTTAACGATATTTAACTTGGTACATTACTTTATGTGAAGATTTTAGTTCCTAATTTGTTTAGACATTAAAACCATGTTGAGCAAAATTAAATTTTTCACTTAAGTTGTTTTGCAAATTTTAGGTAGTAGTAAAAGGATTTACTGACAGAAATATATCACATTTACAATATTTGTAGGAATATGAAGTTTAGTATATTTCCATATTACAAAACCTTTGACATGTAAAATAAATGTTTAATTTGATTAAGATGTTTTCCCCCATGAGTACTTAAAATAGTTTCTTTAATATGATATAAGGCTCCTTTCGTAGCAAGGGCAGGTAAAACATTTTCAACTTCCGTCAGTTGGAACCCAGACCAACACCGCCCCAGTCCGCCAGCTGCCGTTGCAAGGTTGGTAATTCCCCTCTGCCGCAAGTGTCAGCCACGCCCTCTGGTGGTGCACAATCGACAGGAAATGGAATTATGAATAGATTATTGGATAATAACGCTTTTAACTATGGTTACAAGGTGATAAAAAGTCTCTTTTGAGTTTAATATCAAAATAAATCAAAGTAGTTACGTTTTTTCACAATTGAGGAAAAAACGTGTATTTCAAGAACATTTTATGCTTTATCCAGTTCGCCCTACACTTGCGTTTTTGATTTTCTTTCGGTTTGATTTATCTCTGGATATTCTGCTTGTTTACAGTATGTCAATCTATGGATTTTTTACTGTCTATGTTTTGTGACTCTTTTCTTTTCAGGAATTCTTTTTCAATGATATTTCATTTTTGTAAAATATGGGAGAACTACTATAAAAGAAAGATATAAAAAACTAAATTTATCCATACTTTAAATTTTATCAGACGGTGTTATCAATTTGTAGTTTAATTTTAACTAATTTACCTTTTTGTAATATTTATGTGAATCTTCATATTTGTTTCAATAAGAAGATTTCTGTTGACCAACACAGTGACTGTTGAACTCTTCCTCACGCACAGACGTATAGTCTTGAGAGGAATATTCTCTATTTAAATTTTACTATAATTTAAAACTGTGTATTATTTTGGAAATAAATATCTTGAATCATGAATCTTTGTTTTGAAAAGAATTCGTTTAGCATATTTCCATATTACAAAACCTATTACATGTCAGTTAACAGAAATGTTTGATTTGATTGAGATTACATCATGCAAAAATTTGCTCCAAAGTAAAAATAGTAACCACCTGAATTGAATAAATAAAAAAATATTTTGCTAAACAAATAATAGTAACTATTTTTTAGCATACTCTTTTAAATACTGTCTTTGGTCATGATTTGTCATTTGATCCATGTAGACATGAAATATTTTGTGGATTCGACTCTCAATACGTTTAAAATATATTCTAAAATTTGTTTAGCTATAAAAACGTTTCGGCAGGCCAAGTGCTTCTAATTTTATTATTATTACAAAAGAATAGTCGTCGCTGGTGTAAAATCAATTGACTACTTAATCACTGTATAGGACGCCGTCGGAAAATATATGATCAGAAGTGCAATAACTCGTTAGGAAAAACATATTTGTAAATCTATCAGGCATCATTTCCCCACTAGTCTGATGGTAACGGGCAAACAATTTGAGGGTGGGATTATAATGGGGAGTTACTAATAAAGCGGTGGGGGTGAGGGATTTGGCGGGAAGGGTGACATTGAGAATGAGTGATCAAGATGTATTGTTGCCACCGTCATATCAGCTGTTGTCACCGGCCTGGCCCAGTTGACGGCCAACAAAGGCATCTTCTAGCCATGAAATAAACGAATGATTTTTAATGAAAGGGATGTGTAAACTAAAAGCTCGATAAATTGTTACTACAAGCGATACGATAAAAAATATATAAAATTTTACTAAATTAAATTAATATTACAAATATAATTAGTAGGATTTTTATGCAGTATTGTGTACTTGGTTTTATAACCATACTGTAGTAATTTTGTTCTAACTCGCGTTCGTATGAAAATTTAAGCCACATATAAAATAATTAATACCGTCGAAGTGAAATCGATGTTTTGCATTGTATCGGATACAACTCATGTTGGAGTCCTCATACTCCATACTCTGACTCAAAAAAGGATCAAAGACAATTTTGTTCTGGTTTGGTCACCCATTCACGATAAAAGAACTGATGATTGCATTCATAAGGGTGGCCGAATAGTTTGTATAAATCCTAATTATTGTAACATTACTTTGCCTTACTGACATTGTTATATGCTTGTGACAAAATCTTTATGAGAATTATACCTTTTTTATATAATTCTGTAAATAATTTCTTTATTAGCATGATACTTTTTATAACTAAACAGGCTAAATAAAATACGTCTTACAACACTACAAATTATATTTACACTTATACTGTACTTCCATACAAGACGGTAAAATAATCACAAAAGATGGTACAAGGCATAATAGATGGATTAGAGAAAATATGGTGCTTTGTACCATCTTTTGTGTATATTTTACCGTCTTGTATGTAAGTACATTATAAGTGTAAATATACTTTGTAGCATCATAAGACGTATTTTATTTATCCTGCATAATTCTGTAAGCAAAATTTTTAAGTCAAAATTTTGGAAGTTTGGCAAATCACAGGATAGTGGGAGACGGCTTAAATTAAAGGTCTTGATCCCAGGGACTCGGGGAAAATAGCAGTATTTCCATCAAATCACTAGCAAACGAGAAATAATGTAAATCATGCCCCATTAGTAAAGCATGGGGATTTAAAAACGTCTGCGTTGTTTCCATTAAAACATGTGATTACCTAAGAGCCTACTTTGTTTACGAACTGACATGTGTTCCTTTATATATAATTCTGTAAGCGAAATTTTTAAATCAAAATTTTGGGAGTTTGGCAAGTCACAGGATGATGGGAGACGTCTCAAATTAAAGGCATTGGCCCCAGGGAAGTTACCAACAAACTAGAAATAACGTAAAACATCCTCAGGAGAAAAGCTTGGGGTTTGAAAAAATGTGATTAAGTATCTACTTTGTTTACGAACTGACATGTGTTCCTTCTTGGAGAAAGGTTAGGGGCCATCGCCCCTTCAAGCCACTAGTACAGTTTTATTTTCCTCAGCATGTAAATACAGTAGTAAACAAATCAGATGTGGCAAAGTATCGAAGCAAGGTTAGGGGCTTTGGCCCCTTCAAGCCACTAGTATTACATTAATCGTGTAAAGTTGATCTCGTAAAATTATGTATTTACTATTTACTACATTACCACTAAAGCTATCTAATTCACGTTTACATTCGTCTCAAGAAGCTGTTTATTCCCGATTGCAACACCCTGTAAATATATTATTGTGAATATCTTTGAAGATTTATTACCGTTCTAAAATTCCAACAAGAATATTAGCCCGTTAGATGAATTTCAATAACCATTACTGTCACAACAGTTTCCCCCCTCAAGGTGGCTTCGGTGTTGCACTACAACTGAAGCGTTAACCATTGTTTCAAGTTGTGTAAATTAGTTGCTACAATACAATATTGTGGCTACTTCTGACCTGTGGAGATAAATATAAATTTCCACTTTATTGCTTTAAAGCTTTTCATAGCAAATAAAAAACTGTCAAGGGAACACACGTAGGATAATAATGTACATACATAATACAAATAAACTTCGAGTTATATTAAAAAATAATTAAAGACATGTTCAGCGGCACAAATAGACATGCAAATCTATACCATGTGAATGTCTCGGTCTGTCACGATACACCTTCTTGTCGTGCCTCATTTAAGCCAGAAGGGATTCTCAGCAAGATACGTGGCAGCTGAGACGCTGAGAGTGTGGACACACCGTTCCGAGAACAACAGGTTCACAGTCACGAACTTTGCCGAGAGTTTAGTCGCTCCAGAACCTAGTGATCTTGACAAGTCTTTCTTGCTAGTTCTATTGAAACATTTTTATTTTAGGACACACTTCAGTTGACACCAGCCGGAGCATTAAAAAACATAATCTATACAGTCTAATATTCAATTACTGATTAAAACTCCCCTATTTAAAACCTCTTATCAGCAGTTTTGTATTTCTGGTTCTCTTAGCATCCTGGGATTGAAGTATCTTTCTTATGACCTTAATGAAAACAATCATTACTTTTTTCGCAATTTCAAAATTGTATTAAACTTTATAAGCGTCCATTAAAAATTAAAATCTATAAAAACGTTTCATACGAAAAAATCTAATACTTTTGTTTTAGCGAATTTCCCCTATAGGGAAGAAGCTATTACCGTAGTCGGCATGGTAAGACCTAGGCCCGGGACCATGATAACTTTTCGTTTTGAGGTCCCCAGACCCCAAAAACACCATTCGTTCGAAACCGTATACATATGTGTCCGTGGGTGCGATAACTCTCGTAAAAAAGGTCCGATTTTGATGAAATTCGGTACAAACGTGTAAAGCGGCATTTATGACTTCCTGTTCGAAAACCAGACGGATCGCCCCATCGGAAGTGGTATTTTGAGGCGGGGGGGAGGGGGGTTTGTACCCCAAAAATGTTTTTTTTTTAAGTTTTTACATGTAATATTTAATAAAATCAAATTGTAGTTTTCACCATTGAATTTAGCTTTGAAAAACACAAAATTTGGTGTTTTTATCATTTCTCTACGTCAATTGGTTACAGAGATATTGAAAGCGCTAAACACAATACGTTGTCCAATGTTATTCTTATGGAGAATAAGAAAAAAAATATCTCTCGTTTATTTACGAACGTATACTAACGAAACTTGGTTTACAGATTCATCTGGTTGTGGTCTATTGTTATTTGCACAAAAAAAACAATTTTTAAGGATCATTCCCGTAGCGGCAAACCTGCGTACTCAGCCCCCATATTATTCTTATGGAGAATAAGTCAAATGTAATGTCTCCCTTAATTATGAACATAAATTAATACAACTTGGTATGTGGATTCACCTAGTTGAGTCATATTGATGTTTACATAAAAACCCATTTGTTGTGTGCCTTTTTGCAGCAAAGCTGCGTGCTCATCCCCCATGTTATTCTCATGAAGAATAATCAAAATTGTATAAACCGCTTATTTATGAATGAATATTGATCAAACTTGGTATATACCTTCACTTAGTTGAATTATATTTATGTATGCATAAACACCAATTGTTTGTGATCCTTGTTTCAGCAAACCTACATACTCATCCCTAAAGTTATTCTTATGGAGAATAATTAAAATTATTGTATATATCGCTTATTTATGAATATATTTGTATACAACTTGGTATGCGGATTTATGTGGTATTAAAACATATATTATGCATTGGAAATTCGCTGAGTATGCAGGTTTGCTGCGACGGGGGTATTTTGTTGTTGTTTTGGTTCATACGGTAAGTTACTAAGCTCCACTAATGTTCAGGTAAGCACAGTACCAAACGAAATTCCAAAAATCTAATAAAAACCTTACATGCGCACTTCTTGGTAATTTCATTCAGAATCAGAATGATTTATTGCCGTTACAAGTTTAACAAGAATGGCATCGATATATAATTTCTTAAAACTACAAAGTCTAAAAGGATAAGTTAGCAACAGTAACAAAATCTTTTATATAGTAAGAGCATAATTTCAATCTATAGTTTGTAATAGTTAGCTTAAATTTAGCACAATTTATACATCCTTTTTGATGAGGTATTTTATTATAAAATCGTGATGATTGCATAGTAAAACTATTAAAATAGTTCAATATTTAAAAATAACTTACCCTTCTTCATCATTGTTGCGGATTAGGAAACCCCATTATAGCTGCTAGGCACATCTTCCACAAACGGGAATATTGCACAGGTTACCGGAAGGATAGGATATAGCACGAAAGGAAAGGGTGGGATGGGACGGTAGCCAAATCGACCCTTCAGAGGGCCAACTCCCGTGTCCCTGTGACAGCTGGGATGAGGCTCTCAAACAGGGGACCCGCATTCTGCCCTCCAACTGGTCAACTCAACTGACAGGGTGTCCATGTACACCAGCCAGGGACCATCCATTCTCAGGTGTGCAGGTTGGGACCAAACCCGGAGATTTTGTCCCTAGCCGCTGCAAATGGAGCAAATGGGACCAAAGGTGAAAGGGAAGCTTGTCATAATGGACAGCCAAAATATTTACCATATGAAATGACTACTTCATTTGCTGTACCCAATGTCAGCCTCAAAAATGGTATAGACCAGTTTTAAGGTAGTCCTGGGACTAACTTACCCTTATATTAAATCTATTTATTGTATAATCATTATGAACATGTGAATTTTTGCCAAGCCGATCAACATATTTAAACACTTTCAACTTGAAATCACTTTATAACATTCTCTTGATAAGAAACTTTCCCTGGTTAAAATTATTTGATTATTATTATTATTATGATTATTATAGCCATATTCCAATTGGGGGTACTCAGACGTGAGTTTAGCCTAATGCTAATGCAGATGAGATCTGACATCTGTTCACATAATGGATCAACGGTCCGTGTGTAATCCTCTTGCGCTGGCCACGCGCCCGTAATCCTAGAATGTGGCCACTCCATGGAGCGAGAGAGTGAGTCACCGATCAAATCTGTAGCAATGGAAAAAATATCGGCAGGAAGTTTGTCGCATACAAAGATAATCCTTTTCACTATGCCTTGTATCATCTTAAATATATTCCAAAACTATGTAGTATTAAATTGATGTTTTGGTTATGAAGTTAAAAAAAGGTTTAAAAATCAAAATTTTGTTTTTACTTCAAACCTTAAAACTATAAAAATACTAGTGGCTTGAAGGGTCCAAACTTTGCTCGAATACTGTACCTCATCTGATTTTAACACATATCATTTCGTAAACAAAGTAGACTCTTAATCACATGATTTAATGTAAACAAAGTAGACGTTTTTAAATCCCCATGGTTATCTTATTGGGGATGTTTACGCTATTTATCGTTTGCTGGTTACTTTTTAGAGATACTGATATTTTTCCTGAGTCTCTGGAATCAAGACCTTTAATTTGAGCCGTCTTCCAACATCCTGCAGTTTTCCCAACACCCACAAATTTGACTACAAAATTTAGATTTACTCGTTTTGTAAATACTATACTCCTGAACTGGCATGACTAAATAAAGTGGTTTTAGCGAATTTCCCCTATAGGGAAGAAGCTATTACCGTAGTCGGCATGGTAAGACCTAGGCCTGGAACCATGATAACTTTTCGTTTTGAGGTCCCCAGACCCCAAAAACACCATTCGTTCGAAACATATATATATATATATGTGTGTGTGTGTGTGTGTGTGTGTGTGTGTGTCCGTGAGCACGATAACTCTCGTAAAAATTATCCGATTTTGATGAAATTTGTTATAAACGTGTAAAGCAACATTTATGACTTTAAGTTCGAAAACCAGCCAGATCGCTCTATCCGAAGGGGTATTTTGGGGGGGTTTTGTACCCCAAAAATGGGTTTTTCGAATTTTTTACATATAATTTTGGAAAGAGTCTAATTTTATTTTTTCCCATTGGATTTAGCTTTAAAAAACACACAATTTGGTATTTTGATCATTTCTTTACGTCAACTGGTTACCGAGATATTGAAAGTGCTAAACATAGTACGTTGTCTAATGTTATTCTTATGGAGAAAAATAAAAATTTTATATCTCGCTTATTTATGAACGTATACTGACGAAACTTGGTATACGGCTTCATCTGGTTGTGGACCTGATATTTGCTCAAAAAGACAATTTTTTACCCAAGGCTCCCGTAGCAGCAAACCTGCGTACTCAGCCCCATGTTATTCTTATAGAGAATAAGTAACGTGTTATCTGCCTTCATTATGAAAATAAATTAATGAAATTTGGTATGTGGCTTTACCTACATGAGTTATATTGATATTTGTATAAAACCCCATTTTTTGTGTTCCTTGCTTCAGCAAACCTGCATACTCAGCTGCCATGTTATTCTTATGGAGAATAATTAAAATGTCATAAATCGTTTATTTATGAATGTATATTGATAAACTTGGTATGTGACTTTATGTGGTATATATGCATTGTAAATTCGCTGAGTAAGCAGGTTTGCTGCTACGGGGATATTAAATTACCTTTTCGTCTCCAGTTCAATTTCCCGTTGTAAAACTAGAACCTGGTTTCAACGCTTCATTACGCCATTTTCAAGTAGTTTGTCAGTTGAGTTATCAAACTAAAATCAACTAGTCAACTGACATACTACTTGAGAATGGCGCAATGAAGCGTTGAAACCAGTTGTAGTTGTACAGCAAGAAATTTAACTGGAGACGAAAAGGTCAATTATAACCACTTTTTTAAAATAGTTTTCTTACAGAATTATATGTAAAGATAACATTTATCTAAACATTTTTCAATACTTAACACAAACGCCTAATATCGTCTGAATAGTAGTTATTCACTCCCATTAATATGGATGATTATAGTTCATTTTTGAAATCCGTTTCGATCACATGTGCTTTAACATTTATTTCATTAAGTCTTCCCAATTTTTATAGTCTAGATTATTACTGGATTTTCTCAGTAATCCAATACTGATTTTTCTCAGTACAATTTAATACTTAATAGGACTAATCCAACGCTATTCTTCTAACAATACAAACTTTATCCCCCTATGAGTTATAGACTATTTCAGTAAACAATTAAATTGGTTAGAAAATAATTACTAGTGTTTTGTTTTGCTATAATATGAGTAATGTAATTTTCATCATCGTCCAAAGCATATAAACGACTTAAATCTTTTACATGAATGAATCAATATTTCAAAACTTTATCTTTTAAATTAATCAATATTCCAAAAAAATAATAACATTTAAGTAATCGTAACATATTCTATTAAGCTACTAAAAAAACTTATGTATATGTATAGATAGATATAAATGTCACTTTAAAAAGTAATATTATTAACTAATATTTTTATTATTGTTTGGTAAGATAAAATAATACCAATAATATTGAACTTCTTACAGTATATTTAAAGACTCATTTTATTTTGTAAGGATAAAGCAGTCCTAGAGGTTATGTGGTGGTGCTGCAATCTCCAGCTATGCAACAGCACTGACCTTACACAACCCGAGCATGCAACAATGGGGAATACATTACCTGTATCAGTCGTGGGAGCCGCTCACGCTCTAGCAACAATGGTTATTGGCCTCTGAGCTCTGGACCATTCATCTGCTCCTATAAACGGTTCTGTTTCAGTGAATAATTCAGTACAATCGTAGTACTCATTTACGGTATTCAAAAGAGGTTGTTCAAAACGCATCTTATAACACGTTATCATATAACTGGTAGTAAAATGCGAAACTTAAAGTTTCGGCACTAAACAGCAGCTGTTTTCAAAAGTTTTTGCAGAAGAATGTTATGAATATTTTTAACATTAGTGTTTCTATAACTACTATTTTCTGCGACAAATGTTTTCCTGATGACACATTATTCATGCGTCAGTTAGATTTTTGTTTTTATTTTTTAATCGCTAAATCATAAATCATATTTTGTCGAGTTATACACCATATAAATCAAGTTTATAATTTTCAGCTGCAGGGACAAAGTACATAAGAACAAATTATCTTGAAACAGTATGCTATTAATAAGCGCCAACATTTTATATTAATAGTATAAGCATCTTACCGTATACTCATTGCACCTCTCTGTGGAACACTGACGGCTCTTCTGATCATAACAATACTTTCTCTCACTATACATATCTCCCACATTTGTTTAGAGGTAATAAGGGATCATTCTTAAGGATCATTTCTAAGCATTAGCATGTTTGGTGTTACTTTTAACATGTGACAGCTTAGGCTAATTATTGAGAAACTAGAAAAATCGTAAGTTTACGAAAAATTGACGTCAAATTTGATTCAACAGGATTAAACTATATAATACATATGTTAGCACTCATATATGTGTATATACGTGTCTGTATTCTGACATTACATATTTTAGAGCAACATTCAAGAGTTGACATATTATTTCTGTATTAATATGTATTTAATTACACACTTACCTAATATATCATAATGTCTGTATATAACCAAAATCAGAATAGTAACCTAAAGAAAAGTATATCCCTTGCTATACTGATTAACAAGCATAAAATATGTTTGCACTTACACTTATGGTTTTTAATTTCATTGATATTAAAACTAACTCAGTTTGATTTTTTGGCTTAACAAGCAATTTTTACATTTTTGTTGTGCGTTATTCAACTCAGTGAAATAGAACTATAAACATATAATTGCATAATGACTTATTATTCATTTTTCAGAATAATAAAGACTAATAAACTTTAAACGAAATCTCACAAATGATCTATAGGATTTGTATGTATCCAATCCAATACTCCGAAAACCGATGTCAACAATAAACTGCCGAGTCCCTCCTACATTGTATCAGACAAAATAAACCCCGACAGTCCGTCACGTCCACTGACCATCCCCTAGGTTGAAGCTGTAGGAAGCAGCGGCGTTGGGAGGTTGAAGGGAGAGGGAGGGCTGATAAGGGTGAGTCATCCTAGATAAGGGATGAGCAAACACGATCATGTCGAGAGACGCTCTCACGGCAAATTGATCATGAAGCAAACAAGGGTGCTACACTGGCGAAAGGACTGCCTGATCAAGGACAATTGTTGTATATAATTGTATATATTTCATTAGCATAGTTACATTTTGGGGGAAGATTTATGACGGACAAATATATGTGACGAAATCCCGCGTGTTTAGTTAGAAAAGTGAAACACTATATTATTTATGTTTTCAGCACATGTGATGTAGTCGAAAACATCCTCCACAAGTGTTAAGTTACAATTAATCTGGCTGTGACTCATCCTGAAGCCTGGCAGTTCAGACGGCAAACGCTGGCCATATACAGCATTGGACACCCAATATCTCGAGAGACTCTTCACGATCTCTAAATCCTACACTGGCACATAACTATAGATAGTGCCAACTAGAATGAGGTTATGTACAGTATTGGACACCCAATATCTCGAGAGTTGTTTCATGACCTCATCCTACACTGCACATAACTATAGACAGTGCCAACTGGGATAAGGCTGTGTAAAGTTTTGGACAACCAGTGCCAACTGGGATAAGGCTGTGTAAAGTTTTGGACAACCAGTGCCAACTGGGATAAGGCTGTGTAAAGTGTTGGACAACCAGAGCCAACTGGGATAAGGCTGTGTAAAGTTTTGGACAACCAGTGCCAACTGGGATAAGGCTGTGTAAAGTGTTGGACAACCAGTGCCAACTGGGATAAGGCTGTGTAAAGTTTTGGACAACCAGTGCCAACTGGGATAAGGCTGTGTAAAGTTTTGGACAACCAGTGCCAACTGGGATAAGGCTGTCTAAATTTTTGGACAACCAGTGCCAACTGGGATAAGGCTGTGTAAAGTTTTGGACAACCAGTGCCAACTGGGATAAGGCTGTGTAAAGTTTTGGACAACCAGTGCCAACTGGGATAAGGCTGTGTAAAGTTTTGGACAACCAGTGCCAACTGGGATAAGGCTGTGTAAAGTTTTGGACAACCAGTGCCAACTGGGATAAGGCTGTGTAAAGTTTTGGACAACCAGTGCCAACTGGGATAAGGCTGTGTAAAGTTTTGGACAACCAGTGCCAACTGGGATAAGGCTGTTTAAAGTGTTGGACAACCAGTATCTCGAGAGCTGCTTCATGTCCTCGTCCTATATTTTCACATGACTATAGACAGTGCCAACTGGGATGAGGTCATGTACAGTTTTGGACAACCAATATTTCTAGAGCTGCTTCATGTTATCCTCCTACATTTGCACATGACTATAGACAATCGGTTTTGGACACCCATAATCTCGAGGGACCGCCCTCACGTCCTTATCCTGCACTGAAACATGTATATAGATTCGTTCCGGAACGTCTGACGTTATTAATCCACATCTTATTCGTTTGGATCAAAATAATTTGCTTTCCTCAAAGCGATCTAGAGACCGTGATCACTAAATCCCCGTCTATCATTGTATCACTGAATCACCGTGTAAAACGTCATCAAAGCCATCAAACAATCCAACGCACATAACTCGGTTCAGTTTCAATGGGCCATCTCAACGTTGCGATCACCGAATACAGGGTAGTGACGTGATCGGTCTTCTTAACTAAAACTGTCTACTTTGATGTAAAATAATGCAGTGCTAATAATAAAATAATCAGCACTTTGTTATTAGGGTTTAGTATTACATTTATTTTCAGTACAAGAGTTTTGCAGAGTAGCTTTACATGTTTCGGAAGAAAAGAGGTAACCTTGTACATGGGTTTTTCTTTTGTAATTGAATAGTTGCATAGTTTTAGTGTGATAGTCTTTAATTATAACATCCCACATAACTGTAGCTTGTGGCTAAAATATAAAATTGTTATCTGTATTCCTTAATTGTCTGTTTTCAATAGGAAGGAAAAATACACGGAAAGGGAGTGATTTCTACACGCCAAATCAGTCTCGGAGGTCTAGTGTTGTTCCAGTGTCACTGACGCATTTGTTCTGTTTAGACTAACAACATTGTCTGGTCTAAATATGGAGGGAAGGTCGTGTATCTAAAACGGTTCATTTGTAACATGTTGCAGCTAACTATTACTAGAAAACATTTATAAACTCACCGAACCTTTTTGTATTTAATATAAGAACAATTATTCTGAATCAAGAAAGGAATATTTACATGTATTGAAGATGCAAATGATGTTTCAATCTTCTCTTTCTTTTCCACTATATGAAATATATGTAAATATTTAACACGTTCTTTACACTATTAAGATGCATTAGTAAACAATTAGTTATTTTAGAGAATATACAACTCAGTCTTTAAACTTATTGTAATACAAAGATTAACTTTATGTAATCAATACAAATGTGGGTACCTTCAATCACTACATTTCAAAATGATTTAGTTGGTAAAAATATTTCTCCAGGCTACGTTCAATCCTCTCAAAAAATATAGGAGAGAGGATTAATCATACAGTAATCTACTTGGGGTATTGTTATATTGTGTCTGATTCTTGTTGATAGTGACAATATGAAATTATATAGCAATTGAACTGACTGGTTGTGTTTAAACAGAAACTAGTGTCTGTCAAATTATTTTTAATCAGATATTATTGCAGCTAAGCAATTTATTTGCATTTTTAATGGTGAAGAGGTATAATCTGATGAGGTATGTCTACCGTGTGAGGAGGCGCGGGGGCGGCTGCATTGCAAGCACCGGACTACTGGGAAGTCTGCCTGGCAGTCACGAGAGCCAAGCCAGATGCTATCTTCTCAGGTGAAGGGAACCAATTGTGGGTGGTGCAAAAAGATAATTACAATTTTATTTTTCTAATTGTTAAATATTCAACAAATACATGAGGGTATATATATCTATCGAATACATCGTTAGCATAAAACAAAATATAAGGAATTGCCTGTCCGTGTCTGTATAACCATATAGAGAATTTGAAGTAATTTAAAAAGGGGTAAGTGTTTACACTGGATAAATCAATTAGTAACACAATATTTTAGGTGTTAAATGTGTTTAATGTATTGGTAATTAGATAAATCATTAAAATGTACATGAGTTTGTCTAGATCAAGATCTTTACGTTTGACACGTATATTACATTTGGATGGGATCGATTACAAGTTTAGAGGATGTTTGAAATAATCCTGGCTAGTGGAAGGGTCATTTTAGTTTCACCCTTGTGGAGAATAAGACGTAGACTATAAAATTAGCTTTTAAAAATCATTGCAATCAAATTTATTGTGAAGTTCTAAGACGTTACTTTGGTGGTTGAAATTGTAAGAAGGCAGTAGTTAAATATTACAGACACGCACGTATATTTTCAAAACAATTAGATTCTTGTACACGAATGAAAACTATGTGTACGAATCCCCACTTGCAGGATTTTTGCTGTTATTGACTGACACATGACTGATGATGGATGTGTGAGTCATTGCGCTGATATCCGGCAATCTCACGCCGGCTGATCACCCCCTCCAACCCCTCCACCCACTCCACCCCAACCATCCCCACCACCAACAGCATCCCCTTGCGCTGCCACCCCACCCCTTAGTACTTGAGAATGCACCCTGAAAGAGCCGCTGTAAGGCAAATAATTGTATCTTAGTAGAGACCAGTTACTTTGTTATATTTTAGTATTTTATCATGTAATTAAATAGTCAGAAACAGGATGCTTTCAAATTGGAAGTTCGCACGCAGCACGTTGACGTGAGGGAAGTGAATTTCCACATACAAAACTTTTAAAACTCAAAACCAGTGTAAAGGCTTACATTTATTCCAATTTTATTTAAATCTGAAAATATTGATTTTTTGGCTGTTCGGATGCTCCTGGTTTCATTTCCCTGAAATGCTAGGAATACAATTTTGTGCATTATAAGGTTAGGAGAAGGACCAGACAGGCTTGAAAGTAGGCACAAGGTTGCTGGGGATGAAAAAATACACCAAAAAATGAATAACATGCTTTTATAATGTAAAAACCCCATAAGACAACGTACTGTGTTTAGCCGATATACATTTTCTTTAATAACTCGGTAAATATATACGCTAGAATGTCAAGAGAGGGCTTAAAACTTTCGCTTCACTAATTCCCATCTTAATATAAGCAATACTTTTACGTCCGGAGCTTTACTGACCCTTTTTGAGCCCAAAAACTCTAAATTTTAAAGAATAATCCCCAAAAAAGGGGATTAGAGTTTCCCTATTGTTTTTCCCAACAATCTTGTCCAAGTGATTATAGAAAGGAACATTCCTACCAAATTTGAAGTAAATCGGACAAAAATGCGACCGCCAGAGTGCATACACACACACACACACACACACACACACACACATATATATATATATAATTTTGAACGACCCCCCAAAACGTGTTCAGGGGGTCACGTTAGGAACTTCTATGGTGATCCCGGGCTTAGGTTTCACCGTGCGGGTCATGCTAATAGTTCACTTTTCCGTAAGAAATTCACAAATGACATGTTAAAAAACATGTTACAAACACAACATGTTAAACAGACAAAATTTAACTGGGAAAACTGCTTTTGTTATACAGATTTACAGATTTATGTTTCACGCTAATGTTATAGTCTGTACAAATTTATTTTTTCCTACCATTATTAACATTTTATAAATACAATAGACCAAATTAAAACCACACCATTCCTGTTTAAATTTAAAAACGATCTCTTTATAACATTTGCCTATTTAGAATATATTTATACTTTAATTACCAACACACCTGGTAATTAAAGAATATATCCGCCCTACTACAAAGAATATATAATCAAGGTGTGGGGGTGCAACTATGTTCAGCACATTTAACGAAAATTAGTTTATGTAAATTTAAAAAACTTTATTGTATTAAACTGAATGTATTGTTACTTGGTAAATTAAAATCTGAAACATGAGATGAAGACACTGGATTAAATAAATGAATCGAATCTTAATATAATGAGCCTAGTCAAAAGGAATTAATTTGGTCTAAAAATGGATCGAATCATGAGCATACACACTAACACAACACAAACGGACGGTAGATTAAAACAAACATTTATTTGATTTGGTTTGGCCGGCCAAGGACAAGTCCAGACAGCGGGACACGAACACACGGAAGGCTACGACGCGATGCGACTTGTTTGTTTGTTTTAGTCTGTATAAACTGTCACAATGTATTAATCTTTTAAATTTTCACGCCAGATTTGATAATGGGAAAATATTCCCGAGACTATTAATCTGCTAGAAAAAAAGGATTGGCGACAGGAAGGTATGTAAAATGTTTTTTTTTTCGAGTCAAACTTCGATCCAAGATTGTTTTAACCAATATGAATAAATTAAGTGACTTTGACTAATCAAACGTGACAGAACACCTCATGTCTCCCAGTCCTCTAGCATGCAACATTACACACATGATCTTGAATTACACTGCGAATTAATACATGTTTAGTAAAAATATATTGTATAAACTATACTGTTGAAAATATTGTAATTGGTGAATGTCTGTGCAATTTTACTGGAGTCACAGAAACCGTGTATAGGAGGAGAGCCCAGAGGTGCAGCTAGCAACAATATAAGTGAAATTGATGAATCTTCATCTCCTGCGGAATAGTGTTATATCGCGACGTCAGCTGATTCAGAATGATAACTGGATCTGCTCTCAGTTTGATGCAGCTGAGTGTGACGTAATAACGGCATCAGCATGCTCGCTCTGGCGTGATTCAGAGAACTAACCGTCTCAACTCTGCACAGCTGTGCGCTAGTGTTATGCTGATTGTTGTTTGCGTACAGGACCCAAATACAACGTGTTTTCTCCTCGGTTATGCTGGCAGTAATTCTAATAGGACGCTGTAAAAATCTCCCATTTGATTTAACGTAAATACAGTGATATTTAAAGTCTTTAAATATTAATATTTTGTCGCATTTTGAAGTGAAAGTTGATGATAAACTTGAAAATTTTGACACATTTTATAGGTAGAGTCGGATTGTTTGTTTCGAAGCAAAGTTACTATTGGAGTTAAATGAAAACACTCTTGTAATGTGGCTTTGGAAATCGTGTTGTAAACAAGGTGAATGACAGCGTCCCACCAACAAGATGACACCACAACAAACCAAAATACGAAATAGGACGACACGCTTTTTGAAGGTTATTTGCCAGAGAGTAGTGACTTCTATTTGTTTGTTTTTTTCAAGTAAAATTATCGTCAATTGAGTTTAAAAACTGATATTTACTCGCCATTTTACACAATAATTTACCAAAATAGTGAATTCATTGTGAAAAAAGGACGCTAACGCCAATTTATCTCAGTGTGGCTTGATTATGATACATTAATTATTATATGTAACCATATTTCTATTTTAACTTGTAAACAGTCTCCTTTACTTCCCTTGGGGATCTCAGAATCATAAAATACAAATAAGTATAAAGTTAACCTGTAAACAACTAAGTTTTACACGTCAAGTCTTCAAATCCAATATGGGGAATTTGATAGTCAGCATGGCAGAGCTCTGAGGTCAAAGGGGAAAATAAATTGAATCATCTAGAAAGAAATCCCTTTAATTTGGCTCCTCAATCGTGAGAGATGATCTTGAAATAAAAACGTAGATGGCAGCAAACAATTCCTTAGGTGAATTAAGAAGTAAGAATAAAATCAATCTCCGAAGAATATATTTGTTTCAGCTACATTTACAAAAATTTATTAAACAGAATAAATAAACTACGTCACACAACACTACAAAGTATATTTACACTTATACTGTACCTTCATACAAGACAATAAATACATACAAAAGATGGCACAAGGCTTGTATGTAAGTGCAGCATAAGTGTAAATATACTTTGAAGCGAGTTGAAACAACACGTATTATTGTGATGTAAATCAAATACAAATTATAATAAAGCCTCTTTAAGATTATATTTGAATATGACACATGTTATTGTGTTACAGACATAACATCAGGATAAGATTCCCTTATTTCGTGTTCGTTTCCTTATACTTCAAAGTATATTTACGCTTACAAAGGAAAAGTATATATTCTTATATACAAGACCGAAGTACACTATAGGTATTCCCATTGAGATAGAAATATATTTAACTTAAGTTCGATAGTAGATAATCGAACAATCTCCATAGATTAAAATACCCCCGTCGCAGCAAACCTGCGTACTCAGCGAATTTCCAATGCATAATATATGTCTCAATACAACATAAAGCCGCAAACCAAGATCCATAAAAATATATTCACATATAAGCGATTTTAATTATTCTCTATAAGAATAACATTGATAATGAGTACGTAGGTTTGCTGAAACAAGGAACAGAAACAATTGGTTTTTATGCAAATATAAATAGAATTTAACTAGGCGAAGCCACATTCTAAGTTTCATCAATATTCAATCATAAATAAGCGCTATATAACATTCTAGTTATTCTGCATAAGAATAACATGGGGGCTGAGTAAGCAGGTTTGCTGCAACAAGGAACAAAGAAATTGGTTTTTATGCAATTATCAATATAACTCAACCAAGTGAAGCTACATACCAAGTTTTATTAATTTATGTTCATAATTAAGGGAGTCGTTACATTTTACTTATTCTCCATAAGAATAACATGGGGCTGTGTATGCAGGTTTGCTGCTACGGGATTAATCAACAAAAAATAAGTTTTTTGTGCAAATATCAATATACCAGTACTACGTGAAGCCACATACCAAGTTGTATCAACATACATTCATAAATAATCAAGATATCAAATTTTATTTATTCTCCATAAGGATAACATTGGACAACGTACTGTGTTTAGCACTTTGAATATCTCAGCAACGGTTGAGCGTAGAATCACAATTTAAACACCAAAATGATCGTTTTGTGGAACTGAACAGATTGGTAAAAGCAAATGTGAAGTCTACATTAAAATAAACTGAGGAAAAGCCAAAAACCTTTTTCCCATAAGATTAACATGGGAGATTTTATGAGTAGGTTTTTTTGGATTTTCTCCGCAACCACTTAACCTAGGTTAATAATTCAAAATACTATATTATTTTTTTTTAAGCTCTATGACATGGTCAACACCAAAATTAAGTTGTTCAAAAATTTTAGGGTGAAACATGCAAAAAACTGATTTTTGGAAAATTTAAAACCCCCATAAACCCCCCTTCCCATGGTCCGATTTTTCTAGTTTTCGAACTTAAAGTCATGAATGTCATTTTACACATTTGAGCCAAATTTCATCGAAATCGGACATTTTTTACTCAAGTTATCGCATTCACGGTCACATATATATAAATTTGAACGAATAGTGTTTTTGTCATCTGGGGACCTCAAAACAAAAAATTATCATGGTCTCGGGCTTAAGTCTGACTATGAGACCTACGGTAATAGCTTCTTCCCTATAGGGGAAATTCGCTAAAAACAACATCAAAATATTCATGACCACTTAGGGAGCGCCTGTTATGAGGTTTTTGATAATAATAAAGAGATGTGCTTTTACAAAATCTCATTAGCTATTTTAGATATGCCGTTAGTTCAGCATGTACCACAATCGCAGAGTGGGGCAGTCTGTCGACGACAGTTGGTATGGTTGGTAATGACAGTTACTAGCAGCTAAAAAGACACACGAACCACTGGAAGTGGAGACATTTCCTACGTTAGCGCTGCCAAGTGTAAAACTTTGAAATCACACCGAGCACTACCCGTGACAAATTTTGAAATCACAGCGCCGTCTGCTGCTTGATGAATTTTAACTTTTACTTAGTTGGATACGCTATGGTAGTCTAATGGACATGGCATTGGATTCACGATCATATGCGGTCCCAGGTTAAATTTTACTTTTTCGTGTTTAGTTTTTGAGGTACCAATTTTAATTACATTTTATACAAACCCATTTTTGTAATATGTTACAAAGAAAAGAGCCACCATACAGCGCTCTGCGGAGTTAGGTTAGGTTATTTTACTATAATCTGTTCGTAAATGTAGCGTATTTTTTTAGAATATAAGTAGGTTTCCTCTGATTACATTTGATACTACATTTCACTGTTTTCTCATAATAAAGCATCTGTTTCGGATAGTTCGTTCGTCATTGGACAAGTTCGGCTTCCTTCGGGTGGCAAGTCTCCGCTTCCAGTGGTTCGTGTGATTGTTTAACTTCTAGTGATGACAGTTGGGTAGCGGCTGCTCAGCGAGTATCGAGTCCAGAGCTACATACATAAACAACAGTTATCTCACAAGATGTAATAACGGGAGCAACGATTCCACAGTGCCTTTATTAGTGAATTTCCTTTGGAAAGTGAACTATTAGCATGACCCACATGGTGAAACAAGCCCGGGACCACCATAGAAGTTCCTAACGTGACCCTCTGAACACTTTTTGGGGGGTCGTTCAAAATGTTATATATATGTGTTTGCACTCTAGCGGTCGCATTTTTTGTCCGATTTACTTCAAATTTAGTAGAGACGTTCCTTTCTGTAATCAGTTAGACAAGTTCGTTGGGCAAAACAATCGGAAAACTCTAAAACACTTTTTGGGGGATTAATCTTTCAAATTTCGGGTTTTTGGGCCCAAAAAGGGTCAGAAAAGCCCCGTATGTAAAATTAATGCATGTAGAAGGATGGGAATTAGTGAGGCGAAAGTTGTAACCCCACTCTCGTCATTCTAGCATACATATTTACCGAGTTATTAAAGAAAATATGTTTTGACTAAACACAGTACGTTGTCTTATGGGGGTTTTACACTAGAGAAGCCTGTTATTCCTTTATTAAAGTACTTTTTTAGCAACCTCACGCCTACTTTCAAGCCTGTCTGGACCTATCGTAATAATGCGCAAAATTGTATTCCCAGCTTTGCAGGTAAATGGAACCAGGAGCATCAGACCAGCCAAAAAATCACTGCTTTCAGATTTTGGAATAAACATATGTTATTACACTGATTTTGAGTTTTAAAAGTTTTTATGCGGAAATTCACTTCCCTCACGTCAGCGTGCTGCGTGCGAACTCGTTTATAATATTTAGTTGGTTACAAAATGTTTATTAAATCTGTGTTCTGCTTTACTGCTGAAATCTTGACCATATAGACAAGCCTCATTCCATTACTCATTGAGTTGTTTATCAGTACATTGTGTGAAAGGTGACTAAGGCAAATATGTCTATTATTTAAACTAACATATTTTTAAAAATATAAGTTAATTATAATATCACTGGTAAGAGAGGTTTCAACCATATTAAATACTTTTCAATGGGGAGAGATAAAGTGATCAAAATACCTGTAAAAAACACTCTCTGTAAAATAACTAAGCCTACAAACTATTAGGTGTGTTAAATTGTTTATTTAAATTGAATTATAAGAACGTAATGTTATGACTCATAGTTATTTTCAAACTGTAATAAAGGGTTGTATATTTTTGTACTTAAATAATAATATTAAATATTATTATTTCACTGCTAAATAAGAATACCAACTTATCAAACTGAGGACAAACAAAAAACTAAATGCATTTAACGTAATTATTTTGTCATAAAAAGAGTTTGGTAGCCCCTTTTTGCCTTAATTTTCCTGTCCTACTTAGACTATTGATCTGTACTTGGAACGAATCCAGCAAAGCAAGTAAAGCCCGTTACAGTACGAGTTGAACAGTACTGATAAAAACGACATGTCAGGACTGGGATTTTAACCCACGACAGAGCAGCTGCCATGGTTCCGGAGTTCCGTCACCTTGACCACTCCGCCAACGAGTCCCCTATACGTACACAACATACTATATACACTCTCATCAGTAAAACGGTCCAGCTATGCTTATTCAGATAATAATAATGTTCATTTATAATATTTTAGAACGTCTCCAACCTTTTATGCAATTGTATAATATTTTAAAACATTTAACTCGATGGAGTCATAAAACAATGACATTGTAAATGTACAATACTAGGGGCTTGAGGGGGCCAATGCCCCTAACCTTTCTCTAGTACTCTGCCTCATCTGTTTCCTTTTACTCTTATCATGCTGAGTAAAAACATATCAGTTCGTAAACAAAATAGACTCTTAACAACATGTTTTAATGTAAACAAAACAGACGTTTTTAAATCTCCATGTTTTTCTTATGGAGGATGTTTTACGTTATTTCTCGTTTGGTGGTAATGTTTTTGAAATACTGCTATTTTTCCCGAGTCCCTGGGATCAAGACTTTTAATTTGAGCCGTCTCCTATCATCCTACAATTTTCCAAACTCCCAAAATTTTGGCTTAAATATTTCGCTTACAGAATTATATATTTTGGTGGTAATATTTTTGAAATACTGCTATTTTTTCCGAGTCCCTGGGATCAAGACCTTTACTTTGAGCCGTCTCCTATCATCCTACAACTTTTCAAACTAAATGAACAGTTTAGCTGGGAATCTTTGACTTTAAATAGGAGAACAGAAATTACGTCTCACGACACTACAAAATATACTTACCAATAAACGGTACTTCCTTACAATACGGTAAATATACAACAAAAATGGTAAAACGCGATCAATTTCAACCAGTCACACCGGTAATTATCATGTCCAATCAGAGAATAGATTTTGTGTAAATACATTTTTTAGTGTTGTGAGACGTAGTATTTTATCCTGTTTAATTTAAAACAACACCTTTTATGCTACTCAAGAAATTATTTTCTTTGACTTTACAAATATATTAAAGGGTTGTGACGATGACATTTATAACACAAAACGATTTTCGTAACCAATTCAAATATTTTATAAGACAAGCGAAATTAGCTTTCTCCCTCTTCGTCTGAGAATCCGTCGCCTAACTTGGTTCATATTCGGCGTTCCTTGCATTCTTGGACCAAAATAGCTTCGTGCACTCATTCAATTTACGTTAATTGGAGCCTTTAGAGCTAATTAGAATTGTTAAGGGACATTATTTTTTTTAATATTCAAAAGAAACGTTCCGTTCTCTTTACCACCACAAAGATTTGATGCGTGTATTTTTACATCTTTACGTTTTTCGGTAACTTTCGGATGTTTACAAGATTTCACAGATTGCTTATAGTATATTAATGGTAAAATGAAGTGACATTAAACATGTATATCCTTTCTAGCTATAAAACTGGCGCACACATTTTTAATCCTAAACCAAATTTAGATCAAATCTACCACTAATTTTCAAACGGAACAATGTTTTGAGTCCGCAACTAATATGTCTGATTTGAAAGTTAAAGTTTTAAATTAACCATTTATGCAATTTATCAAATACTTTTATCAAGTTTATTTAAGACGTACAGTTTAACTAGTCTGGGGAAAATATTATTTTTAACACTAATACACATTTTACTACATTTGTTTGTAATAGCATGTAAGTCATACGACATTACGAGCCTGTACACATTTGTCCGAGCACTTCTTCTACATAAGTAGCGGGTCCTCGTATATATGACCCAACAAATCTTCATTTAGTTTCACAGCTGCTTTACAGTATATTTTAGCAATCTGTTATTTCATCCGTTATCCATTCCCACAATACTCTTTGGTGATCTTAGAAACTGATAAAGGGCGACGGATAACCGAACACTTAATTCTTCTTTCTTTAATTTCTTCTACTGATATCTAACTATTCCCATTAAAGTACAACCGTAAATTGGTGGTTAGAACTGACTAAATATGTTTTCCAAAACAAGTTGTATGTCCTTTCTCAAAGTTTTGGCAGGATGTTTAGTAAAAAAATAGTTTTATGCGATTCTTAGGCAACTAACATTATTATAAAGCACATTCGTTTTATCTTTCTTCTGTTTATACCCACACCATGAATTTACTGATATTATCTAGACATGTTATTTTGCTCAAATAAAACTTAATTCAACTATTATCAATTTAAATTACAAGTTTTCATTAAGCTGAAAATCCATGGTACCATTAAAGTGTTAAGTCAAAGATTCCGACTGTAACAAGTAGAATTCAAAGAGAAACAGCCTTCGCTGACTGAGCTTGCGCCATTTAGCCGAGCCATAACCATTTGTTACTGGTGGTTTCCCTTTCAGTCTACCTAAGTAATTTTTGAACATGTAAAGTTATTATCTAACGTGTTTCGTACAGTGATTACGTTCTTTGAGTTTAATAAATTTTAGTATACCTTTTCTGGGTAAACCATTCTAAGGCGTAAAAAATAAACCTAGTCTAATTCGACCAATGTCTTCTCGGAATATCCACGGAGAAATTTTATTTAGATTTGAAAATTAGTTTTTTAAAAAAGGATCGGTAGGATTCTTAACCTTGGGGAAAACTTAACTTTACTGCAAACACGGTTTTTATAGTGAATACTTTAACAATTGGGCTAGCGGAATCTAAAGTCAGCCTTAAACAAATTTAAACACCACTGGGATTTCCAATTGAGCTATTATCAAATAACCTATTTGTGAACAGACAAATATTTGATCGAAGTCAAAATCTCATTTAAATAAAACAATTCTTTAAATTGCAAAAAAGCCACTACGTTTTATATTTTAACGTTTTAACGAGATTAAATATCACTCGTTCGATTTGCTTAAGCCATATATACCGTACCAAAAGAACAACAGTAATCCATCTGTAAAAAAACATCTTAGTCTTTGACAGCATAAGCAAAAGATGATAGATGCTGATGATAGATGTTATCTATATTAAGTTCATTTTTTAGCATCATCTTAAAAATCACGGTTAGAGCCCTTTTTTCATAAATACCAAGAAATAAAGTGTAGGTTTTTTAAATTGTATCGAAGATTTTAAACTAATGCTGGATTGCAATCCATTCTATATAGAGAATAGTATAGTTTTCTGTTTAAAAAATATTTTTACACTTTATAGTTTCATAATTAAACCCAGTTGTAACGATTATCAAACCAAACAAGATATGATAACTGGATCAGCTCACAGCTAAGCGTGAGGCCACAATAACGACATCTGCATGTCCATTCTGGCGTGATTTCGGCGAACTACATCTGGTGTTGTGCTGAATGTTGTTTAGGTTCATACCCAGATAACCCAGATACAACGTAGTAGCTTGACGATTTGTAAGAGTTATGTGTCCTTCACTATATTTTAATATAATGTTTCCTCAAATCGGTTCATACAAGGAACAACGAATGTGAACTGAAATCAAGAAATTCCCATTAGCTAGAAGTTTAATTGTTGATTTAACGATTTGAAATAAATTTGGTCACACCCAACGCAACGGTTTATTAGGGTTGCTTTATTTTGTTTTTCAAATTAAGTAAACTACATCTTCTTAGCTCCGCTTATTGATTAGCTATAGATTTTTAATTTAAAACACATCAATGAGTAACGAGTTCGCACGCAGCACGCTGACGTGAGGAAGTGAATTTGCACTTAAAAACTTTAAAAACTCAAAATCAGTGTAAAACATACATTTATTCCAATTTTTATCAAAATCTGAAAACAGTGATTTATGGCTGCTTTGATGCTCCTGGTTTCATTTACCTGCAAATCTGGGTATACAAGTTTGCGCATCATAATGTCAGAAGAAGATCCAGACAGGCTTTAAAGTAGGCGTGAGGTTGCTGGGATGATAAAAATACTCTAACAAAGGAATAACAGGTTTTTCTAGTGTAAAACCCCCATAAGACAACGTACTGTGTTTAGTCGAAACACATTTTCTTTAATAACTCGGTAAATATGTATGCTAGAATGACGAGGGAGGGCTTAAAACTTTCGCCTCACTAATTCACATCTTTTTACATTCATTAATTTTACATACGAGGCTTTTCTGACCCTTTTTGGGCCCAAAAACTCGAAATTTGAAAGTTTAATCCCCAAAAAAGGGGCGTAGATTTTCCGATTGTTTTTCCCAACGAACTTGTCCAACTGATTACAGAAAGGAACGTCCCTACCAAATTTTAAGTAAATCGGACAAAAATGCGACCACTAGAGTGCAAACACACACACATATATATATATATATATATATATATATATATATATATGTCTAAATATACATATATATATATATATAAAATTTTGAACGACACCCCAAAACGTGTTCAGGGGGTCACGTTAGGAACTTCTATGGTGGTCCCGGTCTTAAGTTTCACCGTGCGGGTCATGCTAATAGTTCATTTTCCAAAGGAAATTCACTAATGAAGAAGTAAAATAGTCAATGATGTGTTTTCAGTTTAAAAAATAAGCATTATAGTCAAAACGAGTACGCACGCAGCACGCTGACGTGAGGGAAGTGAATTTCCATTTAAAAAACTATAAAAACTCAAAATCAGTTAAAAACATACAATTATTCCAACTTTTATTCAAATCTGAAAACATTGATTTTTTGGCCGTTCTGATGCTCCTGGTTCTATTTACCTGCAATGCTGGGAATACAATTTTGCGCATTATAAGGTTAGGAGAAGGTCCAGTCAGGCTTTAAAGTAGGCGTGAGGTTGTTGGGGATGATAATGGTACACCAACAAATGAATAACAGGCTTTTCTAATGTAAAATCCCCATAAGACAACGTACTGTGTTTGGTCGATACACATTTTCTTTAATAACTCGGTAAATATTTATGCTAGAATGACGAGAGAGGGCTTAAAACTTTCGCCTCTCCAATTCCCATCTTTTTACATGCATTTATTTTACATACGGGGCTTTTCTGACCCTTTTTGGGCCCAAAAACTCAAAATTTGAAAGATTAATCCCAAAAAAGGGGGTTTAGAGTTATCCGATTGTTTTGCCCAACGAACTTGTCCAACCAATTACAGAAAGGAACGTCCCTACCAAATTTGAAGTAAATCGGACAAAAAATGCGACCGCTAGAGTGCAAACACATATATATATATATATATATATATATATATGTCTATATATATATATATATATATACATATATATATATATAAATATATAAAATTTTGAACGACCCCCCAAAACGTGTTCAGGGGGTCACGTTAGGAACTTCTATGGTGGTCCCGGGCTTAAGTTTCACCGTGCGAGTCATGCTAATAGTTCACTTTCCAAAGGAAATTCACTAATAAGCTGTACTCTGCAGTAAACGTCACATTTACAACCAAACTGACACAGGTAATTCACTAGTTTGGTGAACTAAAAGATAAATATTAGGAAGCTGTAAGATTTAACACAGATTCCATTAATGTGTAGCTCAATTTAGCACTGTCCACAATAACCCTTACATGAGAGCACTTATTTAATATAACCACAAATGCCCTATCAAATAATAGTCTTCCACTCTTCATTGCAGTGATAATAATAGTTCATGTAAGGCTGTAGTAGTATGTGTAATACCGAGGGTGGAAATAATAAGTTAATAAAATTATTGTTGAAAATACGTTTGGTGTTGCTACGGATTTAAAGCATGGACTAGTTTCTCAGCAGGGTACAAACAAGTTAACAAGTTTGTGTCTGTGGCTGTGACAGTTGTCATAGGGTGGGAGTTAGGGAGCGGCTAAGACGGGTGTCCAGAGCTACATCAACAACGGCAGTCCCTCAAGATGAACTGCCGGGAGCAATGATCCCGCAGAGCCTTGGTGCATATGTGTTTAGTTTCAACATAATTGCCATGCTTCAATGCCATAAAATAATTTAAATACACTGCAATATTATTAATTGTGCTATTACATGGGAACGTATTGTGCTAAAGAGGACGGATTCGAAATATTCAACATATCCAATAAAGTTAATAAACAGTAGTAAGATGAAGTTGACAGCGGCACTAAATAATTTATCTTACATAAGCAATTATTTACAACTATTCGCTGAGGGTAAAACCAACAAAATATTTCCTAAAACTTTTACTTGAAAAGATTAACTCGTGCAAAAAATGACTTTCCCTTTGTTGCCGGATGATTCAATAATATATTTACAGTATAGTTTAGCAGTGTTTTATTTATTTATTTTCAATCCTCACAACCACTTCGATGGGTTTAGAAACGGATATGGGGTGACGGGCAATAGGATATTTATTTGGTATTTACAGATTTGTTATTTTGATATCCATTCCCATCGATCCAGCCCCATCGGTCCAAATCGATTGTTATTCCTAAGTTTTTATCGATTTAAAATTTACTGATTATTTTAAAGTCTACGTTACAATTAAATATTATATACAAATCTATTTGGTATCTCTTAGGCAACTATATCAACTCCACAAATTTTCTCACAATAAGTAGATTTTCTCACCCTTGTTGTAGACTTAACACATTACATTTTTCTTAACATAAATTACAAGGTTTTAAAATGCTGGACATTGCAACCGCAATGCCACTAATTTTCAAGTCAAAGGTGCAGGCCGCATTGTACTGCATACAAGAGAAACAACTTTCGCTGACTGAGCTTTCGCCATTAACCTAAACCATAACCATTTGTTACCGGTCGTTTCCGTTTCAGTACCCTTATAATTTCGTAACGTGTGTATAATTAGCAATCTACTCGAATGTACGGGATCTATCATATTCGATAGTTCTATTCTATTCATTCGATATTTGAATTACTTCAACTACTTTTAACTTGAAGATTTAACTATTCGAATACATAAACAATAGATAAATGGCCTATCTAAATTCGTCGTTAAACATATATATTTAAATAAGGGTTATTTTCACATAAAATGTCGTTTTCCTTATCGCTTACAAAATTATTCAGTTATCAATTCGTTATTTGTGGCAGAAACTGTTGAAAATATTGTTGATGTTAGGCCCTACTGTCACCAATGAACATTTCTTCAAGTGTTCTGTGAGAAATAAGTGCATTTTAAAGCCTTGATTCTAAAAAAATCATACTCGTAAACAAATAAAACCAATCTATTCCTTAATACACGCACCATTTTTTAACATGTTATTCCTGACCAGTATATATTTCTGGTGGTCTTCTTCACACCAATTTCGATTTATATTTTTTTATTTCTTGATGAGAGTTTTCTTCAAACAAACAAAAGAAATTGGTGCTATAACACGTTAGCTCTTCTGCCAAACAAATTTAAAATGTTATATTACAAATTTGTACTTAAGGAAACGTGTCTATGATACTACTGGATAATTGATTTTCTTAAGTCCCTTGCCTTCTTTAACTTACAACTGATTCTATTGTACCGATTTGTATTTATACAAAATATATATATGTATTTGATAAATTACCTTAGGTTAAGTCCAGAGAGATTTCATTTTGTTCGGTTGGTGTACCTGTGAATTAGCTAATAGAAGTTCAAAACGACAGTTAATTAGTATAGAAGGGGTGGCGCTAAAGTAAATTACTACTCGTGAAAAAGTAAGTTTAATTAATTAAATAATTCTTCTGAAAATCAAATTCTCATGCCATTTAAATACTCCTGTAAAAATTCCAGAGATTTATAAATGTTTGTTAGTATAAATCAATTTGTATTTCGATGTATAACTTCATTTAAATGTACTATTTCCATATTATGAGCATGAAGGAAATTTTAGTCTTTTTGCAAGTTGAGACAATGTATCCGTTTTTATGTATTTGTAATTTATGTTTGAATTTATTTACCTGTTATTATTCAAGTCTGTATTATTTACAGACGAGTTCGAGTAATAAGATGCCAGTGCCCATACGCCCACAGAAATTCAGTAAGGTAGCCTACTTCAATTAGAACATAATTGAGTTGATAAAACCATCTGTAATATATGTTCCGAGCCCAAAGCATTTTCATTATTTTGAGATTTGTAGAATATATATTTGTGATTTGAAATGTTGGATTTCATCTATTATTAGACTTCCTAACCACGTTGCCAAGCTAACTGCAAAGGTACACAAAAATTAAAATTCATATACCTAATTGACCAACTACACAGGTGTATACTATTAAGACAATGCTTAGTTTATCTATTGACAACATTAGGAGAGGGGTAGTCCAGACCATAAGTTCACAGCACGTTATCTCAATACTAGGACAGACACACACACACACACTAACACAAAAAGAAAATCACATTCAGTGTTGAGTAAACCGTCGACATATTTGACTATTTTGAATTTTAAAATTATTTAAAATAAATGAGATTTGTAAAAGTTCAGACCTAAAAAGCTCAGAAATTGAGTCGCCTTATACCTTAATACTGATCAGGTGAAAGAAATTAGATAAATATTATTAGTAGATATATTTAATAAGAATAAGAAAAAGAATGCATTTATTTTTCTCAGAAAATTACAATGTTTTTTTACAAAGGTTTATAAGGCTATTTCTTATTGCTAAGTATATTTGTATATGTACATTATGCAAGTAAATGTATGAGTTGAACACGAGTAAAACAACATACCATAGAATCATAATGTACAATATATAATACATTTTGATGCAAACACACAGATAACAATATTACACTTTTTACAGAATAGCTTGCTTTCTGGAGAGTTTTTAAGAAAATGTAGGGCCTCTGAGGCTTTCAGTTTAAGTAATCACATTATGCAGTTGTTATGCCTATGTCTATATGGGTATGCTACCTATAGACATTCATGCATTGTTAATCGTCTTCAAGATCACTCTGTAATCCACAATTTATCATAACCTGTATTTAAGTGGAACATTAAATAATAAGCATTTCTTTAAAAGAATATAAAAGGGTTGTTTGAAAGGAATACATTTCTGGTAAATATAAATGTATATTACATAGATAAAACGTGGTAAATCCCTTGCATGTTGTGAGGGAATAAATATTGACATTAACTGTCCATGTGTGACGAGAGTACACAGGGAACTTTGCATTGTTCGTAAATATTGCAAGGTTTGAGCCATGACAAAAACGATAGCTAAGGCAATAGTCACGATAGTTTGCTAGTTTTACAATTTATATGAAGTTATATGAGAAAAGTATAATCAAAGGTATAAGTTTTGTTACAGTTTAACCAGATTGTAAAACTACTAATCATCTCAATAGTTTTAAATTTACTCTGCCTACTACTAATAATAATATAATTAATTCTGACAATTACAAAGGCAATATTATGACTTTTCCTTAGATGTTTAAAAACAACTTTAGACGTATGTGTATAAATCAGTATAATTATATTTATAATTTAAAAACGTGTTATCAGTATCGGTTATAGAATAACAATTATTCTTGAAGGCTGAAACATGGATGTATATTGCTTAAATTTATAAACTAACGGCATGTTTTTCATAATCATTTCAAGTAATAGCCGCAATAAGAGTTGATACCCCAAGACCAGACTGTGGATGTCCCAGTGAAACCTTTGTCTCCTGGGTGCTGTTATCATCCCGTTGACCCCTTAACTGCCCTACTCGAGTACACACTGTTTCTACAATGTAAACATTTAAAAAACCTTACATTAATGATTTATCCCGAAAACTAACAACTTCAGATTTTCTGAGCCTACTACAAATTTTTAATTATGTTTTAAATATATAAGTTACTCGAACTAAGCACAAAATACGATCACCAGGCAAAACAATAGTCGATCTCAATGGCTACAAACCAGTAATGGACTTGTGCATTTACATGTGGAGTATTTTAACAATATTTTTATACCAAATAATTGTGTAACTAAAATTTACATTTTAATTAAACAACTCTATTAATGTTATATTCCATCGCATATTCCATCGTAATTCAAATATGTAAATTAAATCAGTCATTGTAGCTCCCAGTGTATTATATCAATTTAATTATATACGAGGTTAAAATGTCTTATTTGTACTGAGTATTCATGCAAACACAATTAAGTGAACGGTTAAAGACTCAGCAAAGGTCATGCAATACAATATTTTATCTTGGTATTTTCAAACTTTAGATTTATGTTAGTGTGTTCTCCGCAGTTATTTTTACAATTTAAACTATTTGCATTCGAAATATGTTCTCCTATATCTCCTATAGCCACAAAAATGGTAAAATAATATTGAAATAGTTTTATCCCATATGCAAATACTTTGATATACCGTAACAATTGTCTAGTTTATTATCTCGAAATAATATCTGACCATTAAAAAAAGTTACTATGGGCTTTAACGAAAACTCAATTAAATCATATTTCTTGTACTATTTAAAATAAATGATCTTTGTTCATAACAACATTTGATAATGCTCAAAACCTCATGTTCACTTACCATCTATGTATATCCCACCCTTAGCGGGGGTTTTAATATCCAACCTTGTAATAGGGTGTGACAGGGCGAAGTGGTGACTCATTCTTGACAGAGTGACAACCGGAAATTAAATAGGAATTGAAGTGGCGGTATTGCGACGGAGCGGAGACATGCGTTTGGTAGCTGATTGTTCTATGGAACAAAGATAAGGAGAAAAAGCTGTTCTGATGACACACTTTGAAATTGTCTTTACCAAAAGTCGTTTTAGCGAATTTCCCCTATAGGGAAGAAGCTATTACCGTAGGTCTCATGGCAAGACTTAAGCTCGAGACCATGATAACTTTTTGTTTTGAGGTCCCCAAAAACACCATTCGTTCAAATTTATATATATGTATATATGTATATATATATATATATATATATATATATATATATGTGTCCGTTAACACGATATCTTGAGTAAAAAAGGTCCGATTTTGATGAAATTTGGCTCAAATGTGTAAAATGACATTCATGACTTTAAGTTCGAAAACCAGAAAAATCGGATCATGGGAAGGGGGGTTTATGGGGGTTTTAAATTTTCCAAAAATCAGTTTTTTGCATTTTTCACCCTAACATTTTTAAATAACTTAATTTTGGTTTTGACCATGTTATAGAGCTTAAAAAAACAAATAATATAGTTTTTTAATTATTAACCTAGGTTGAGTGGTTGCGGAGAAAATCCAAAAAAACCTACTCATAAAATCTCCCATGTTAATCTTATGGGAAAACGGTTTTTGGTTTTTCCTCAGTTCATTTTAATGTAAACTTCACATTTGCTTTTACCAATCTGTTCAGCTCCACAAAACAATCATTTTGATGTTTAAGTTGTGATTCTACGCCCAACTGTTGCAGAGATATTCAAAGTGCTAAACACAGTACGTTGTCCAATGTTATCCTTAAGGAGAATAAATAAAATTTGATATCTCGATTATTTATGGATGTATGTTGATGAAACTTGGTACGTGGCTTCATGTAGTATTGGTGTATTGATATATGCACAATAAATTGATTTTTTGTTGATTATTCCCGTAGCAGCAAACCTGCGTACTCAGCCCCCATGTTATTCTTATGGAGAATAACTAGAATGTTATATAGCGCTTATTTATGATTGAATATTGATGAAACTTGGTATGTGGCTTCGCCTGGTTAAATTCTATTTATTATTGCATAAAAAACAATTGTTTGTGTTCCTTGTTTCAGCAAACCTACGTACTCATTACTAATGTTATTCTAATGGAGAATAATTAAAATCGCTTATATTTGAATATATTTTTATGAAACTTGGTATTCGGCTTTATGTGATATTAAGACATATATTATGCATTGGAAATTCGCTTAGTATGCAGGTTTGCTGCGACGGGGGTATTTCCAAATAAGATGTACACAATATAGTAAGGCTTACGGCAAGACTATTAATTTAATCCATATAGTCAGTTTAATTAGGACATATATGAAATGCACGTTATTTCTACTTAACTCATTTATAAAAGAGGCCTCAAAGTATTTGGATGTGTTATGTAGAAATAACATGTATTTAATATGGGGAATGACGAGTTTTGTTGATTGCTAAAAAAACAAAGAAATACGAGGTTGATGTAAATTAGAAAGTTGTTAGAATTTCTATGACCTTCAAAATGATATAGGCCTAACGATTGATATACATTACCATTCGACTTATTTTAAATTTTGGGCATATAACAATTTTCAAAAAATGTATTTTCTATTATTTTGTTCTATGTTTTAAATATTGGCATGTATCATATCAGGGTAAAGCTGAGTTCAATACAAGTAAGAAACTTTAATAAGAATAAAATTATGTCTTGTGGTTTAGCAGATACAGGGTAAACTGTAAATGTTAATATTTTTTTCAAAAATAGCCACCATTTCGAAACGGATAAAGATAAGTAAGTTTTGTTTTTACCAATATGTGTGTCTGATAGAGGACTTTCTAATGGTCTATAACATGACGTACGTTTACATTTGAAAATTCCAAGATTAGAATTAATGGCCCTTGGTTTTTGGTACACTCTGTATTTTAAACAAGTTAAAACTAATTTTACGTTACTCCTTGGGGTTGGTTTAATGGGAAACCTTGGTTTAATTTTATTTCGTCCTTCTAGGTCAAGTGGTTCGTCTGCAATCGGTTTGAGACACCTTACGTTAGACACCCTGTATATGACAGAATGTTTTGAATGCTATACAAATGAAAGTTTTTTGTTTGTAAAATAACACTTGTGTTGCTAAAGCTAAATAGATGTTACTCAGGTGTGTATTATTAATAGTGGATCATCATGAGGAGGATATTTACATTTCAATCGATACTGACGAGGAAATATCTGTTAACAGACCGAACCGTCCACTGACAATCACAGCTGACAAACAACTCTCCCTACCTCACTCAAGGAGCGACGCGCGACGGGTTGACACTCTTCAGTAGTTCCGCTGACGTACGTGAACAATAGTTTTCGTTTTTTTTGTGAAGATCTCTTTAGACCTTTACCTTAGTCTGATAATAAGAATGTTAATTTGTATAGCATAAAGAAATTTCATTTACATATATAGAGAGTGAACATACAATTTGACAAATTTCACAAGATTTAACATATTGTTTTATTCATTTTCCTACTTGTAAGAAAATATTTTATTTTGATAAAAAAAAACATATAATCTCTAATGAAATAATATAAGTTGAACACCGTCATTTAAAATTAATTACTATATGATTATTTTAAATTACCAAACATCATATGTTGTAGCCTAAAAAATTTTAAGGCTGTTTCAATAATTTTGAATCATCCTTTCAAATATTGAGCAGTTTCTCACTAAGTTTCAAACGAAAGTTGTAGAGCTAGTTTACTAGAGTTTATCTTGACTTAAACTATGTTCAAATGCTATAGGCACTCTATAATCTAGCTGCTGAAGCAATCTGAAGTAGGTTTGTAACTAGTTTGGTGGCGCCACGCCCAGTCCTCTAAGAGACTTTGAAACTTGAGATAATTGTCATCCAAACAATACAACCCCTACTGGTAAGCACCAGAGCTAGGGAGAATATCACTTTGGAGCCGTAACGGCATCCGATCAGACCATCTTGGGAACCAAGTTTAAGAAACTAATAATCTTGTTTTTCGCTTATATTTTAACACGATTTAAAAAATACTATACTCTAAAGACAGACATAATGTTTTAATGCACGATTTACAATTAGAGTAAAAATAAAGATTCTTAAAAATAGGTTTCGTTGACCAAAACAAATCGTTTAAATCCGAGTAACATTGTTTGATATTGCATCTATTAAATTAGTTTTTCCATCAACCCGCTGCCGAAGCTTTTGGGTAAGATTCCCGAAGTTTTCAAATATACCAAGTAGAATTAATGCATCTAACACACAATTCTTGCCGGCAAAGCTGTTTAGCACTTAGTTAAGGTATGTGGTCAGATTCACCAAACTAACTTATTAGGATGTTCGCTCTTTATCTAATATTATCCATGTATTCTTACATTTTTTGCATATTTAGCAGGCAGATTGTATTTATTAAGTTTGATTAGGTAAATTCCGTATTAATTTAATAACCTTTATTAAGTATAATCTACAAAAGTCTAAGCACTCATTAGTTATTGTGGTCTTTGGTTGTCTGATTAAGTAAATGATTACTTAATATACAAGACTTAATCAAAATCGCCTTTTTAGATTATTTTCTTTTTTTAAACTTGAATTGATTATTTGCTGTTAAGCTTGACAAGTTTAAGGAGTTCCCCCAACTTTGACTCCCAAGAGGATAGGACCGGATGCCATAACGGAGTGGCTGTAAGGTGAAATTGCCCTCGATGTCTGGTACTTAACCAAGCGGAGTTATGTTGTTTGTTTAACAATTATCTGAATTGAAGTTATCAAGTTTCTTTTAAGTGGGGTTGAGACACCATTGAACTTGAAATCAAAATGCTGGATTTTGTTGAATAAAATATTGCACTAAAAAACTAACCTATGTGTGTTTTCACTTATACATAAGACTTAATGCTCAACATTAAAAATGTTGTCGTATTAAATATTTAAAAACAAAATAATATATTTTTTGCTTTTTGGTAGTTATTATCTAAAAAAATCATAGGGGACGTTTCTTTATTTTTATACTTTATAATTTTGTTATTTCAAACTTATTTCTTGCTAATATAAATGATTTATTTTTATGGTTGTCTAAGTAAAACGTTTGTTTAGAAACAAAAACATGACTATTAATGATTTTATTTAAATGTTATTTTGACTTGATATGTGACTTTTATTTATTTTAATCTTACTGCAGTATATTACAACTAATAATTTTCCAAACTGCTTTAATTTACGTAGAATTTGTTCGCCTTACTAAGCAGTAAGTGTTTTACCACAACTTGATATAAAGATTAGTTCCCCCTCAACTGAATGCACTAACTAAAAGCTCAGAGGCATTTTCGAAAACACCAAGAGAACTTATAAGAACGTTCTCCGTGTTTAAGCAATTGTTGATAAAGCAAAATGTTCTCTGAGTTGTATGGAGTTAAAGATGGTCGTTTTTATTAGCGAATTTCCCCTATAGGGAAGAAGCTATTACCGTAGGTCTCATGGTAAGACTTAAGCCCGAGACCATGATAACTTTTTGTTTTGAGGTCCCCAGATGCTAAAAACACTATTCGTTCAAATTTATATATATGTGTTTAGTTTATATGTGCTAAGAACACACATATTATATATATATATATATATATATATATATATATATATATATGTGTCCGTTAACACGATAAACTGAGTAAAAAACGTCCGATTTTGATGAAATTTGGCTCAAACGTGTAAAATGACATTCATGACTTAAAGTTCGAAAACCAGAAAAATCGGACCATGGGAAGAGGGGTTTAAGGGGGTTTTAAATTTTCCAAAAACCAGTTTTTTGTATTTTTCACCCAAAAATTTTTAAAAAACTTAATTTTGGTTTTGACCATGTTATAGAGCTTAAAAAACAAATAATATAGTATTTTGAATTATTAACCTAGGTTAAGTGGTTGCGGAGAAAATCCAAAAAACAAACTCATAAAATCTCCCATGTTAATCTTATGGGAAAAATGTTTTTGGCTTTTCCTCAGTTTATTTTAATGTAAACTTCACATTTGCTTTTACCAATCTGTTCATTTTCACAAAACAATCATTTTGGTGTTTAAATTGTGATTCTACGCCCAACCGTTGCAGAGATATTCAAAGTGCTAAACACAGTACGTTGTCCAATGTTATCCTTATGGAAAATAAATAAAATTTGATATCTCGATTATTTATGAATGTATGTTGATGAAATTTGGTACGTGGCTTCACGTAGTACTGGTATATTGATATTTGCACAAAAAAATTATTTTTTGTTGATTATTCCCGTAGCAGCAAACCTGCGTACTCAGCCCCCATGTTATTCTTATGGAGAATAAGTAAACTGCAATGACTCCCTTAATTATGAACATAAATGAATAAAACTTGGTATGTAGCTTCACTTGGTTGAGTTATATTGATAATTATATAAAAACCCATTTTTCTGTTCCTTGTTGCAGCAAACCTGCTTTCTCAGCCCCCTTGTTATTCTTATGGAGAATAACTAGAATGTTATAAAGCGCTTATTTATGATTGAATATTGATGGAACTTGGTATGTGGCTTCTCCTAGTTAAATTCTATTTATATTTGCATAAAAACCAATTGTTTGTGTTCCTTGTTTCAGCAAACCTACGTACTCATTACCAATGTTATTCTTATGGAGAATAATTAACATCGCTTATGTGTGAATATATTTTTATGAAACTTGGTATGCGGCTTTATGTGGTATTAAGACATATTTTATGCATTGGAAATTCGCTGAGTATGCAGGTTTGCTGCGACGGGGGTATTTATCCTATATTATATTTATTTAACTTTCGAACTAAAGCCAATTTGTGTATCCTTCCATGACACAAATCACTAAATAACTAACATAAATCTTTTCGCAAACCAAAACATCTTGACCATTTAGAAAATAGGATGTAACGGAAAGCCAACAGAGAGTGAGTGGGGTTATATAGGTTTAATAATATTGTTACGCATTTGAGATGATTATATTTAGGATTTTCAGTTGATTATCTTAAAACAAATTTAGAGACAAATTAGTAGCCCACAAAAAAAATATGTATATAAATAAGATACGTAAGTAAAACTATGTAAGTTTTTATTTTTATTTTTCCTTGGTTATTGCTAATGAGTATTAAAGTTGAATTGAACTGATATAGGACTTATGAAATATTTGAACCTGTCCGGTTGACATGTGGACGTACAGACGGACGGACGGACAGGGCAGACGGACGGATACACACGCGGATGATTGCTGGCCTCGGGCTTCATGTTCCCGACATTGATAAACAGACGCGGGCCTTCGCACACATCAAATATGATCTGAAAGTGAAACGTCATTGGGCATTCCTAATATCCAACAATATTTTACTTACAGATACAAACTTATCTCACAGGGAAAAAATTCAACATGGATATTTTTCCAAAAATGATTGAATTGATGTATTTACAGACGATGTTTTAGTTTAGTAATATCCTCCAGGATGAGAAATATTTACTGGACGAAAGAATTATCGCTCTTAAATTTATTATTGAAATCGCAAAATATACCATTGTTATTTTATAGTATAAAAATGTCCTCTCTTGGATTATTCCTACTTATAAGATAATTGGACGGGGTTATATTATCTTCTATAAAGCGATTTTACACATTTTAGTCTTTAATTTTGTGTTATATATTTGTTATAGATACTTTTATAACGAGTCCATCCATTTTACTAGACTATGAATGAAGGTTTAACGAATCTATTCGTCACGACAATCGTACATGCATATTTGTTAATAGCCTATAATACCACTGAATTTATCATGCTAATTTTTAGAACAAAATAAATTTAAGTTAAGCGGCATCTCACACTATTCCTGAAATCGAGGTAAGTTATTAACATTATTTACAACAATGGGAATATTTATACGGTTACGATTTAAATTTAAATATAAAATAGAGTGAAAATTTAGTATTCACTGACTATTTTGGCATTTAAAATTAGGAAGACTCGCCTGCTGAAAAACAAATACACCTTAAGTTGATCTTTAGCTCCTCCCCGGGCCAGTTACACCAAACAAAAAAGAAGAAAAACTGTAACCTAATACTTTTTAGGAGAGAGCCTAATTTAGCAGTTAATGCCTAACTAACAGACTATACCGTGATAGAATCCAACAACCAATTCACATTGGAATTTAATCTGAGTAATTAATTCAGAACGAAATTCTTGTCACGTGATATAAAGATTGTCACAGTAATGTTTCCCTCTGAGGAGCCGGCAAAGATCAAAGAGAGTTTTTATTAAAGAGTGGTCACCCAATCACAGGCTGACAGATGAATGATCAGATGCCTCTGGTTCTGCTTTGATCGAGGAAATGGTCTTGAACATGTAAAGCAAGATGTTTAAATATATATTTGAATACATAATGATTCATACAATAACGTTTCAAGCTTTGTTTTGTTGTTTTAATAATATAATAAAATGCAAACTTCAAACACTATACTTATTTTGCAAATTAAATTGTAGGCTAATAATTCATATCGATGTATTAATAAATTTTAGACATCCCATCTACGCCGAAAATATTGTTATATTAGTAGATAACCTTAAATGATGTTTCGTTAATTCAAAACAACATTTGATTTATATCATAAGATAGTAAATATATAAAATGTTATCCAAGTGAATTAAGAAACAAATTCGAATGGCATGGTTTGATAAGGATCCCTTATACCTCTGATATTGGACAAAATTATACAAATTAGGTCTAAAACATTGTACAAAACTGTAAGGGTTCTGGAATGGAAAGATCAAATTTTGAGTTATTTTTAAGAGCAAAGTAAGTGTGAGTGGTAAAGTGAATGTAGTGCAGCTAGTGAGTAAGAAAATGTACAAAACCCCTAGTTTGAAGTTAGAATTGAGGTTATCACTCGTATTTACTGTTCCGCAGAGAAATTCTGCAATATACTACACCTACTTTACATTTAGATGTTTAAAAAACGACACACGATCAATGAATATATGTTTAGATTTAGTTATACTGATTGAAATTTAAATGGAGATACACAAACCTCAAAAAATGTAATATTTACAGGATGATTAACGTATATAATTACAGTAGCAAAAATTATAATTGTTAAAATTTAAAGAAGTAAATTAATTTTTCAGCGCTTAGTATTATATGTTTATTTTTAGCGAATTTCCCCTATAGGGAAGAAGCTATTACCGTAGGTCTCATGGTAAGACTTAAGCCAGAGACCATGATAACTTTTCATTTTGAGGTCCCCAGATGCCAAAATTGTATATCTCGCTTATTTATGAACATAAACTGACGAAATTTGGTATATGGCTTGATCTGGTTGTGGTTTATTGTTGTTTGCACAAAAAAAAATTTTTCGCCAATGTTTCCTGTAGCAGCAAACCTAGGTACTTGGTCCCCATGTTACTCTTATGGAAAATACTTAAAATGTTATATATCGCTTATTTATGAATGTATATGGATGAAACTTGGTATGTGACTTCACTAAGATGAGTTCTATTGATATTTGCATAAAAACCCATTATTTTGTGTGCCTTGTTGCAGCAAACCTGCGTACTCATCCCCAATGTTATTCTTATAGAGAATAATTAATATTTTAAATATTGCTTGTTTGTGAATACATTTCTTATGAATCCTGTTAAGTGTTTTAATGTGTTATGTTATATATTCATTGGAAATTCGCTGAGTATGCAGGTTTGCTGCGACGGGGGTATTTTAATTTAACTTGTTACAATATTTGTTAGGTAAAAAATCTATTTTAGGTAAGAAAGCCTCATAACTCTAGTGTGTACTTATTAATTACGGATAAGGGAAAAAGTTATAGGAAAAAACAAAAAGCAAAAACAAATTAAGAGGGGTAAATTATAGTAAATTAATTAATTTAATGTTTTTCTTTTTTGGAATTCCGAAGGAAGAACTACGCAAATACATTTCCAAAGTCTTTAGGAGATCCCGATAGTTTTGGAAGAAAACGTCATCCATTTATCGTTTCAAGCGTGTATCAATTTAAACACTAATATTTATTTACAGTTGAGATTTGTTAGGAAATAATAGTAAAGTCAACGAAATGCAATAACTATTACTGCTGTTCCATTGCGGCGGTTCCAGTAATGTAGTCCCTATTGTCTTGACGAGTTCGTGGTAGTACTCGTACTAGGTCAGATTCAGCGATGTTAATCCAACCCAGCACGACTGGTATTCCATAAACCCTCCTTTTAAGAACTAACATTTCTAATAATAGTGTTCAGATAAAGCTATATTGATTGCTTTACATGATATTTTCCAGATAATATAATTAAAGAGTTTATAAACTGTTAGATTAGTTCACCAAATAATGATGAAAGAGTGTATAATTTATTGTTTAAATATTTACGTGGTCACTATGTTGTAATAATTTAGGCTTATTCAAGCTAAAGGCATCAACCACAAGCCATGTAACTGTCTTAAGCTGCTGAGAGGATAGAAACAAACCCCATAACAAGAGGGACTCAGTCAAGATCTTCTCTTTTAATAAACCTTAGTACTAGCTAGTTACTGTCCTGTGTTACAAGTGGGGATCTTGTGGCCATAAAGACTCAAATGATTTACAAATACCCCCGTAGCAGCAAACCTGCGTACTCAGCGAATTTCCAATGCATATATATGTATCTTAATACTACATAAAGCCAAATACCAAGTTTCATCAATATACGTTCATAAATAAACGATTTATGACATTTTAATTATTCTCCATAAGAATAACATGGCGGCTGAGTATGCAGGTTTGCTGAAGCAAGGAACACAAAAAAAGGGGTTTCACACAAATATCAATATAACTCATGTAGGTAAAGCCACATACCAAATTTCATTAATTTATTTTCATAATGAAGGCAGATAACACGTTACTTATTCTCCATAAGAATAACATGGGGCTGAGTACGCAGGTTTGCTGCTACGGAAGCCTTTGGTAAAAAATTGTTTTTTGAGCAAATATCAATGGTTCACAACCAGATGAAGCCGTATACCAAGTTTCGTCAGTATACGTTCATAAATAAGCGAGATATAAAATTTTTATTTTCCTCCATAAGAATAACATTAGACAACGTACTGTGTTTAGCACTTTCAATATCTCGGTAACCAATTGACGTAGAGAAATGATCAAAATACCAAATTGTGTGTTTTGTTTAAGCTGAATCCAATGGGAAAAACTAAAGTTTGACTATTTCCAAAATTATATGTAAAAAATTTGAAAAACCCATTTTTGGGGTACAAAACCCCCCCAAAATACCCTTTCGGGTAAAGCGATCTGGCTGGTTTTCGAACTTAAAGTCATAAATGTTGCTTTACACGTTTATACCAAATTTCATCAAAGTCGGATAATTTTTACGAGAGTTATCGTGCTCACGGACACACACACACACACATATATATATATATATATATATATATATATATATATATATATATATATATATATATATACAGTTTCGAACGAATGGTGTTTTTGGGGTCTGGGGACCTCCAAATGAAAAGTTATCATGGTCCCGGGCTTAGGTCTTACCATGCCTACTACGGTAATAGCTTCTTCCCTATAGGGAAATTCGCTAACACCCCAAATGAATATTCTTAAGAATTATACAAGCCAAAGGCCCGTGAAGTGTGGAGTCCGAATAAGGTTTCAAAACGTGAGTACGTATATGCTAGGACCAGATTCGTTCGCTCATGTAATGCAACATTTCAAATCAATCGATAGATACACTCCTACATACATTTTAAACAGGAAAGTCCCAAAGCTGGAATTTTACATACTGATAAGTGAATTTAAACAACTGTCACAAATAAAAATAATGAGTGACTCACTTAGTCATTGTCAAAATCTGTAGATAAAAAATAAAATAAAATGTCAGTAAAAGTTATATTATTCACTACTTAAAAAATAACACCATTCTGAAAAGAGTTTGCACGCAGCACGCTGACGTGAGGGAAGTGAATTTCCACTTAAAAACTTTTAAAACTCAAAATCAGTGTAAAAAGATATATTTGTCCAATTTTTATTGAAATCTGAAAACATTGATTTTTTGGCTGTTCTGATACTCCTGGTTTCATTTACTTGCAAAGCTGGGAATACAATTTTGTGCATTATAAGGTTAGGAGAAGGTCCAGACAGGCTTGAAAGTAGGCGTGAGGTTGCTGGGAATAATAAAAGTACTTTAACAAAGGAATAACAGGCTTTTCTAGTGTAAAACCCCCATAAGACAACGTACTGTGTTTAGCCGATACACATTTTCTTTAATAACTCGGTAAATATTTATGCTAGAATGACGAGATAGGGCTTAACACTTTCGCCTCTTCAATCCCCATCTTTTTACATTCACTAATTTTACATATGGGGCTTTTCTGACCCTTTTTGGGCCCAAAAACTCAAAATTTGAAAGATTAATCCCCAAAAAATGGGTTTAGAGTTTTCCGATTGTTTTGCCCAACGAACTTATCCAACAGATTATAGAAAGGATCGTCCTTACCAAATTTTAAGTAAATCGGACAAAAAATGCGACCGCTAGAGTGCATACACACACATATATATATAAAATTTTGAACGACCCCCCAAAACGTGTTCAGGGGGTCACGTTAAGAACTTCTATGGTGGTCCCGGGCTTAAGTTTCACCGTGCGGGTCATACTAATAGTTCACTTTCCAAAGGAAATTCACTAATAAACTAATACAAATTTTCATGTGGATAGTATTTTTCATCCTCTGAACGTATTTACAAAATTGTATTTACAAGATTTTGATTTTGACAGGAATTATTTTAAAGTGATAGCAGTTATTTAAAAGTCTTGAAATAGTATATTTCAATACAAGTACCGAAAGTGGTATTTTTCGGTGCGCGCTCAAGTTTTCTTGGAACACCAGATTTCACGTGCGAGGTGAAGTCGAGCATGTGAAAGTGAGTTTCACGTACGAGGCGAAGCCGAGTACGGGAATAATTGGAGCAAGTGCCGGAAAATCACGTTCGGTGCAAGTTATGAACGATACTTTTCATCACGACGCCTATTTCTGTTTACATTCAGATTGTTAAACAGTAAAAACAGCTGATTTAAACTGTAAAAATAAATGGTAAAGGAACATTAGTGCGCGTAGGGGACAAATGGAAAATTAATTGAGAGCAAGGGAAAGTAAATTTAGAGCAAGGAAAAATCAGCTGATTGTTTTCCCCTTGCTCTAAATTAGAGCTTGGGAAACGATAATTTTCTTTGACATCAGCTGTCTTCGAAGATGGCTACTTTCTGTACGGAGTGATGAAAACAAATAATTAATACGAGAATACCTTGTACGTAAAATGTATAAAGCGCTAAGTTCTTGGATTTAAAAAGTATTAAAGTTAGAGTAAATGAGCATGTCTTTGACATAAAAAGTTATTATGAGAAAATAAAACGTTTATTTTCTAGATTGCATTCATGATACTAATCATTTTGTTGTATGTTATGCTTTTACTATAGTATACTACTAGCTAACGTACCCGTTCTTCGCACAGGGGTTTTCTCTACCCGTTCTTTAGTCAATGCAATTTCCATTTTAGTTAGCTTGAAACAACTGTTCTTGCTTCTGCTCTTTAAGCTGTCAAATGGAAGTGTCCACAGCTGTTCGCATTACAGTTTCCGAATGTTTCCTTTCTTCTGAAATGTAAACATTGAAACTTAGGACGTTCACGGGGCGTAGCCCGAGGGTATTTTAAGGAAGTGAATAGGCCTATGTGTTGCACGGGTTCAAGATCTACCTATGTGTAAAGTTTCAGCCCAGTCGGTTCAGTAGTTTTTGCGTTCACCCGGAACATCAGACAGACAGACAGACAGAAACCACCTCTTCTTTATAATATTACTAGCTGATGTACCCGTTCTTCGCACAGGTGTTTTCTTTACCCGTTCTTTAGTCAATGCAATTTCCATTTTAGTTAGCTTGAAACAGCTGTTCTTGCTTCTGCTCTTTAAGCTGTCAAATGGAAGTGTCCACAGCTGTTTGCATTACCGTTTCTGAATGTTTACTTTCTTCTGAAATGTAAACATTGAAACTTAGGACGTTCACGGGGCGTAGCCCGAGGGGATTTTAAGGAAGTGAATAGGCCTATGTGTTGCATGGGTTCAAGATCTACCTATGTGTAAAGTTTCAGCCCAGTCGGTTCAGTAGTTTTTTCGTTCACCCGGAACATCAGACAGACAGACAGACAGACAGAAACCACTTCTTCTTTATAATATTATGGATAGATAGATAAAGAGGTTTGCAAACTATATTTAAAATTAAAGCAGGGTCCCTAATTTAATAGTTTTACTATTCCAAGCATTTCATTTAGCACTTATTACTGTAAAATACTCCTAAACATATCAGGCTTATTGGCACAATGGGTGGCAAATCTTCCAGTTCGATTCTAAATCCCCGAACCCAAATTACCTTCCGGGCCTATCTGGTGAGTTACTCGTTACTCAGACAGAAATATTTTTTGGAACAACCAATTCTGCTTATTTGAGTTATGTTTAAATTAACATTTTTCTATTGCAAGGGCCAATGAAAATTGATGTTGATGTTGATTGATGTTGTATTCATGTTGGCCAATGTCTAATCTTGATAAATTTTGACTGAGAGGGAAGAAGTTCAGATTTGTATTGTAGTGACAAGGTTTTGGTTTGATTAACTCCACCAATGAGCTAGGACAACTATGTTAAAATAACTGGGCAAACAATAATTCTATCTCTATCATTTCAACAACTTTTTCAAGTAGAGGATTCGTTTACGTCTTCCAGTGGTGCGGCATGGCGCCAGCGTCGTGGTGCTGCAATCTCCAGCAATTCAACAGCACTGACCTTACACAACCCGAGCATGCAACAATGGGGAATACATTACCTGTATCAGTCGTGGGAGCCGCTCACGCTCTAGCAACAATGGTTATTGGCCTCTGAGCTCTGGACCATTCATCTGCTCCTATAAACGGTTCTGTTATATTGGACAGAGGTAGTTTATTGATAAAGTAAAACTAGGATAAGCAACACTTAATGCAACAATTAATGAAATATGTTCCCAATTGTATAAGAAAATATTATTGACAATCTCTTAGATCTAAGATATTTTACTTTGTAAGGTTCCATCCAGCAATATTAGTGTGTTTAAGGATTTCGTTAGCATATTCCTTGTATCTAAACACTTTTTAATTTCTTACCCAGGTTTTTCTCAGGTCAGGATCAGGAGATATTCTATTAAAACAGTTCTTGTAACAGTTTGTTATCCTCAACTCAGACACGTTACAATGCCACTTGGAATATACGGTGTGATTATATTAGTCTATATTAATACCTAATTTAATATATATGATGATTAAATTAATTCTGTAAACAAACCAGTAGCTTCAAACGGCTTCTTTAATTTAAGATGACCACTATTTTTCTGCAATAACGTTTTGGTTTACTGCACTGTATTTCATGGTATAAATTTTTTTCCGCGTGTCTTAGAGTGGATAGTGCTAATCTATGCTTACTGGTAGGCTTAAGTACCCTCAAAACATATTTTAAATCAAAGTTAAAATATGCAATCTTAATATGTTTTAACACAGCTTAACAAATATTGTGATACTGTATATATAATTTGATAATTATAATTAAAAAAGTATATAAAAACAGTTATTTTAAAATCTTACAAATATTTCAAATATAAAGATGAGTAGTAAAGTTGAATTACTACAGCTTGCGCTAAGTTATATCCTGTAGAAACACTTAATTCAAAGTCTGTATGTTTGTTTAACATGATTATGAATTGTTCCACAGAGAAATTCTGCAATTTACTGCACTTACTTAACATGTTGGAATTCAAAACACAGCCACGCTATATTTTAATGATTTAAAATCATTAAGATGTTAAATTAAAATATCGAATGATTTGGTTGTTAAACAAACCTGCATGATTAAACTTAAAAGTGATGACAAAACACTAAATAGAAAATTTAACAGACTCAGTTCTTCCACAGTTCATCGTGCTGTTAAATTTATGAAGAACGACCTCTCTAGTTTAACACTACACATTTAGAAACGTGGATATCATATCATGATATTTTTTGAAATTATTTAGTATATAGAATTGGATAATTAAATTTGAAAGACCGTAGCTGAAACTACCATAACAGAAATCTGTTAAGAATGCTGTAATCAGTTCAGACAAACTTACCTCTGACTGCGAGTCTCAGGGGTACAGGAGGTAGTTTAAAGGGTGACAATGACACTGCTAGAGTGAAGGGCGAGGGGGTTGATAAGAGTGAGTCATCCTAGATAAGGGATGAGCAAACACGATCATGTCGAGAGACGCTCTCACGGCAAATTGATCATGAAGCAAACAAGGGTGAAAGGGTTGCTGTAATAGGACCTGCGTTGGTGGCTCTCTGTTGTTCGCTTAAAATATGTCTCTTTGTAACGAACAGATTTTTGTTCACCCTGAATTTCGCGTCGGAGTTCGGAGCCCACCATATACAATAGCGAACGTTCGCGCGATGGTTCGCGTCGGGGTTCGGAGCCCACCGTATACACTAGCGAACGTTCGCGTCGGGGTTCGGAGCCCACCGTATACACTAGCGAACGTTCGCGCGATGGTTCGCGTCGGGGTTCGGAGCCCACAGTATACAATAGCCAACGTTCGCGCGATGGTTCGCGTCGGGGTTCGGAGCCCACCGTATACACTAGCGAACGTTCGCGTCGGGGTTCGGAGCCCACCGTATACACTAGCGAACGTTCGCGCGATGGTTCGCGTCGGGGTTCGGAGCCCACAGTATACAATAGCCAACGTTCGCGCGATGGTTCGCGTCGGGGTTCGGAGCCCACCGTATACACTAGCGAACGTTCGCGTCGGGGTTCGGAGCCCACCGTATACACTAGCGAACGTTCGCGCGATGGTTCGCGTCGGGGTTCGGAGCCCACCGTATACACTAGCGAACGTTCGCGCGATGGTTCGCGTCGGGGTTCGGAGCCCACCGTATACACTAGCGAACGTTCGCGTCGGGGTTCGGAGCCCACCGTATACACTAGCGAACGTTCGCGCGATGGTTCGCGTCGGGGTTCGGAGCCCACCGTATACACTAGCGAACGTTCGCGCGATGGTTCGCGTCGGGGTTCGGAGCCCACCGTATACACTAGCGAACGTTCGCGTCGGGGTTCGGAGCCCACCGTATACACTAGCGAACGTTCGCGCGATGGTTCGCGTCGGGGTTCGGAGCCCACCGTATACAATAGCGAACGTTCGCGCGATGGTTCGCGTCGGGGTTCAGAGCCCACCGTATACACTAGCGAACGTTCGCGCGATGGTTCGCGTCGGAGTTCAGAGCCCACCATATACAATAGCGAACGTTCGCGCGATGGTTCGCGTCGGAGTTCAGAGCCCACCATATACAATAGCGAACGTTCGCGCGATGGTTCGCGTCGGCGTTCGGTCCGGCGTGACCTTCGCTAGTGTATGGCGGGTTTTACACAAGGTTTCAATATAGTTTGGATTTGCGGCGAGAGAGGAATAGGTATATATACACATTTAACGGTCAAATCTCAGGTACTATAGCCATATTAAGTATATGTACAAAAGGGGGTAGGAGTTAAATTTGTGAAAAGTGTTTACTGAATGTCTACATAAATCTACAATTATGGTTCTAATAAACTATTCAATACAGTATTAGAGTGATTAGGAGACCGTTTTTTGGTTGTTTTTGAGGAACAGCTGATGGACGGAGTGGTGTAAGCTACGATGTCGGAAAACCAACCAGTTCAGTGATGAGTACAGGCTGGTGAATTTTTTTAATCAATAATCAACGTTTTTTGTCAGACAGCACTACAATTATGCCAAAGACATGGTCAGGCAATATACATGCAATTGTTCAAAATTTAATTTGTGCAATAAAAACAAGCAGTAGGCCAATGTAATAAAATAATGACCTGAATACATGCATAAAATTCCAGAAGTCCAAATGAGCAATTACGAACATACAATCAGCGTTACAATTTCAAAAGAGAGTAGACAAATTCTCCATAATTAAGAAACTCAATTGTGCAATTAAAACTTGGGACAAACATGCATAATAAAAAACACAGGTATATTAGCAATAACAATAAAATGGTACATGCAAAATTATTAAGCGTAAGTACTGAACAATGAAAACATACTGATTTGGCAAGGTTTCTAAAATTGGCCAAGCCCTAATACTTATTTTCCCGTATATTGAGTATCAGTCTAAAAAAAACTCTTATATCATAAAATGGATTCTGAGTTAGCCAATCGTAGATCTTGTTTCTAAATTAATGAAATGGTAGCAGCTTTTTGTCAACATGCAGCTTGTTAAAAAATTTTGCGCTTGTTTGTTTGTTTGGTTGTGCTTGTTTTACATGTTTTGTTTTGTGTGACTTCATGTGTTTGGTGTATTGTTATAACTAACATCATTCAATACAATCGATTGACGTTGTTAGATTAAGGTTCTTCGGTTTTTATAATGGATCCCATCAGAGAGCCGAAACTATAGGAAACAGTTGTACTGTAAGTAACTGCGGACATCAAGGTATGTTAACCTGTGCCAAATGATGGCCAAATCTGGAAGGCTTAATCATTAATAAATAAACGGTATCAGGAAACTGACACATACTTTCTCCCTTTTAGCCAAACTTTAATGACAAAAATATTTGTTATTTACTAAATATAGAATATGAAGTATAGATAAATGTACAGAAAATTGTCTAAAATAGTTGTTTTCAGAAATATCCACCCAAATATCTTTTTTGGAGGCACTATAGAGTCCGTTGCTACACACAGTAGTTTTGAGAGGGGAAATGCCCCCTTGCCCCCCCCAGGGTTAAATAGCAACACATTTCGAACATCATCTGTTGGTCAATGCTAACTTGACCTGCATATCAAATGAAATTGATCAGTAAATAAGAGAGAAATAGTTATTTTTGTATTCCCCATAAGAATAACATTGGACAACGTACTGTGTTTACCGCTAAATGAAAATTTCAATTTTCTCCGCAACTAGCAATCGTAGAATAGTAATTTAAAATACTAATTTATTTAGTTTTTTGAGCTCTTTTTAATGGTGAATAGTAATCTTTTTTAACATTTATGATTTTTTATGAAAAATCCAAAAAACTGAATTTTTGATGTTTTAAGTCCTGTAACTTCTGAACCCGAATTTTTCCAGAAATGCGGGTGGTGTCATTTTGTTGGAAACCTAAAGTTCTACAAACCACGAAAGTTTAATCAAAATCGTTAGAGCCGTTTTTGAGAAATTTGGATTTTTCATGTTTTTTGGCGGTTTTTGGGGGATAATTACCCTTAAAAATCAAAAATTCAAAAAAATGAAAAAAACGCCTGGAGATATCGTGAATTAGTACCTACACGCCAAATTTCATAAAAATCGGCCCATAGGTTAGGGCTCTAGCTCTGTACACATCCACACAGACACACACACACACACACACACGGACACACACACACACACACAGACAGACATCACGTAAAAACCACTTTTTTGGGTTCAGGGAGCACCAAAACGAATATTTCCACTGACAACTCAAATTCGAAAATTTTTACGAAAACAATACTTTCTCCATATACTATGTATAGGGGGAGAAAGTAAAAGGATACAGGTAAGATTTATTTACTTGTATTAAAGGTTTTTAAGTTAAATATAATCATGTTGTAGTCATAGCACGTTAGTAAGTGGGAAGCATGTTCAACCGTTACGGTTCGTTATTTTGTGGAGTGGGATTGAAAATAAATAAACGGTATCAGGAAACTGACACATACTTTCTCCCTTTTAGCCAATCATTAATGACAAAAATATTTGTTATTTACTAAATATAGAATATGAAGTATAGATAAATGTACAGAAAATTGTCTAAAATAGTTGTTTTCAGAAATATCCACCCAAATTGCTTTTTTGGAGGCACTATAGAGTCCGTTGCTACACACAGTAGTTTTGAGAGGGGAAATGCCCCCTTGCCCCCCCAGGGTTAAATAGCAACACATTTCGAACATCATCTGTTGGTCAATGCTAACTTGTCCTGCATATCAAATTTTAATGAAATTGATCAGTAAATAAGAGAGAAATAGTTATTTTTGTATTCCCCATAAGAATAACATTGGACAACGTACTGTGTTTACCGCTAAATGAAAATTTCAATTTTCTCCGCAACTAGCAATCGTAGAATAGTAATTTAAAATACTAATTTATTTAGTTTTTTGAGCTCTTTTTAATGGTCAATAGTAATCTTTTTTAACATTTATGATTTTTTATGAAAAATCCAAAAAAACTGAATTTTTGATGTTTTAAGTCCTGTAATTTCTGAACCCGAATTTTTCCAGAAATGCGGGTGGTGTCATTTTGTTGGAAACCTAAAGTTCTACAAACCACGAAAGTTTAATCAAAATCGTTAGAGCCGTTTTTGAGAAATTTGGATTTTTCATGTTTTTTGGCGGTTTTTTGGGGATAATTACCCATAAAAATCAAAAATTCAAAAAAATGAAAAAAATGCCTGGAGATATCGTGGATTAGTACCTACATACCAAATTTCTTAAAAATCGGCCCATAGGTTAGGGCTCTAGCTCTGTACACATCCACACAGACACACACACACACACACACACACGGACACACACACACACACACAGACAGACATCACGTAAAAACCACTTTTTTGGGTTCAGGGAGCACCAAAACGAATATTTCCACTAACAACTCAAATTCGAAAATGTTTACGAAAACAATACTTTCTCCATATACTATGTATAGGGGGAGAAAGTAAAAATATGCATTATTTAATATGTGTATCACCTCTAAAATTTTTTTATAAATTAAAATATAAGCCTTACAATGATATTTGTTTTATATTCACCGAGTACCATCTACCCCATTAAAGCCATTGTCAGCTGTCAGCTGTCCTCTGATAGTCTGAGAAGCTGACTATCCGAATAACCGTTCCGCCCCCCTCCCCCCTCGCCACCATCAATTGTAAAGCTGACATTTTGGTCAGTCTTAAGTGGACACGACAACGGACGTGTAGACATTTCTTGTTGTAACTAAAAGCTTGTCTTACTTTATTTGTGAAAAAAAAGAAACGGAATTTGTGTCAATTACGCCAGTAGTTAATATCATAACGAGTTCGCACGCAGCACGCTGACGTGAGGGAAGTGAATTTCCACAAAAAACTTTTAAAACTCAAAATCTGTGTAAAAACATACATTTATACCAATTTTTACTGAAATCTGAAAACATTGATTTTTTGCTGTTCTGATGCTCCTGGTTTCATTTACCTGCAAAGCTGGGAATACAATTTTGCGCATTATAATGTTAGGAGAAGGACCAGGCAGGTTTGAAAGTAGGCGTGAGTTTCTTGGGATGATAAAAGTACTCTAACAAAGAAATAACAGGCTTTTCTAGTGTAAAACCCCCATAAGACAACGTACTGTGTTTAGTCAAAACACATTTTCTTTAATAACTCGGTAAATATTTATGCTAGAATGACGAGAGAGGGCTTAAAACTTTTGCCTCACTAATTACCATTTTTTTACACGCATTAATTTTACATCCGGGCTTTTCTGACCCTTTTTGTGCCCAAAAACTCGAAATTTTAAAGATTACTCCCCAAAAAAGGGGTTTAGCGTTTTCCGATTGTTTTGCCCAACGAACTTGTCCAACTGATTTCAGTAAGGAACGTCCCTACCAAATTTGAATTTAATCGGACAAAAAATGCAACCGCTATAGTGCATACACACACACACACATATATATATATATATATATATATAATTTTGAAGGACCCCCCAAAACGTGTTCAGGGGGTCACGTTAGGAACTTCTATGGTGGTCCCGGGCTTAAGTTTCACCGTGCGGGTCATGCCAATAGTTCACTTTCCAAAGGAAATTCACTAATAATGAAAATAGTACTGGTCCGAGATTACTTGATGGTGAGCTGGTACACAAGTTTGGGGGGAGTTACTCCTTGCGCTGTTCACACACTGTTTACACTGATACCTGTAGTTGTACACAGGAAAACCAAGAATATATGAATGAAATATAACGGAGTGCAATGATCAACTCCGGTACAATTTCGCAATACAAAAATCTAACTTTGTCAAACAATGTTATAAGTAAGGGAGGATTGTGGTGGGGATAGCTTCCCCCCAGACCTGTGTCTGTGTATGTGCTGGCCACCAAGTCATCTTCGCACTGTAACATTCTATTTGATTTGTTTTTAAATTTTGTTCTTCTGTATTTTAAATACAAGTGGAGACAATTTGTGAACATAGTGTTTTTAGTTAAGAACTATAAATGTTGATTGTAGCATAGAAAAATAAATCAGGTAATTTATACCTGGTTAATTTTTCTATGACTGTAGGTATCAATTTTAATTAATCTATTAATTTGATTTTTGTTCTTAATTTGTTGATATATTAACAAAAGTAAAATGGATGCGATCTAATACCAGTTTTAATCATTTTCTTCTGAAAAAAATAAGACTGAGAGTTTACTTACAAATATATTTGGGTTGAAGAATACATCGTTCGCTTTATTAAAATTTGCGTAATTGTCCATTAATTTTATTAGGAACATGATTTTTTGTTTTTGTTTTGTTTTGTGTGCATTTGTCGCTATTATTTTGTGTGAATTTGTTATGTTTATTTTTATTTTCCCGCCTAAAGACGAGACCGGATTCCAGATCCCGGACAGTCATAGAACTTATTTTTCTCATTCACCGATGGCAAGTGTCTGCAATAACTTATAAAATAAAATAAACTTATCATTATCAACAATTAATTTAAACTAGGAACATGGTTTTAGAACCTTTGTTTTTATAAACGCCATATACGTTTTGTTTCATACGGATCTATTAAATCAAACAGTACACTAAATTAGCACAAGTTATTTGTTAATTTAGTAATGACGTTCTCTAGACCAATCATCATAACGTGCTGGATGTGCAAGTTAATATTCTTGATTTTCTTCCTCTTGTAATTTAATACCAAATACAAGTAGCGTGTTTTCAAGTCGGAGACTATAGTAAAAGTTTTAGCCCCTAACGTGTTAACTAAGAAATGAGACAAGTTGATTATAGTTATAAGATCCTTGGAGGCAGATACTATGATCACGAACGACTTCACTTCACAAATTAGTTTTCAGTAGCGTGTAAGGAGAGATTCATTATCACCTTTGTGAGCCAACGAAGATAAAAATTAGGTTTCTTTAAAAATCATTGATTTATGTTCATTTAAAGGTCTCGATAAAATAAAAAATTGCTTTGACATGTCAGTGGTCAGTTTTGTCTTTATTAAAGTTTACTAACTTTACAGTAACATAATGAACATTCCGTTTCCACATCCGGTGTTGTCGAACCGTTCGGTGACACTCATCCGTTGCAGAGTGTACTTTTTTACTAAGCCTGTGTGTGTGACAGTTGGCAATAAGAGTTTGAGAGCGGCTACTCAGTGAGTAGGGTGAGTCAGGAGTCAGGAGCTGCATGAACAACAGTAAGGCCGGTTTCTCACGAGCCAAAAAACGCCCTAAAATCGCCAAACACGAATTCTAGCTGTTGTGACGCGCGAATCGCAGTGTGTGGTAGAAGCACTTAATAACATGGAAGAACGTTCGAGCGTTCACACGAAGTGGCGTCTTTTTGCGTTTTACGCCAGAACGCACCACAGTCGCATGTAATGGCTCTGTCCTCGGCATTTTGAACCATTGTGGCGGGTTATTGCCACCGTGATACTGAAAATTTAAGGCATGGGAAGACATGGCCTCAGTTATGTACCCTAATTACGATTTAAAGGAAGCTAAGGAGAAGACTGATGTATGTAAGTACAATAATAGAGTATGTGCCTAAACTTAAAAAAATAATTAACAAATAATTCGTCTATATTGGTACTAAAGTGACTATATTGTCTAATTAATAACTTGATAATACCTTAAACAAACTTGAGAGTGAATTTGCATGTTACTAATTAAACTGTTGAACAGTCTTTGATTAATTGGTAACAGAATAAATACGTATTAATTATAAATTATGACAAGCAGCGTGAATAAATACAAAACTTAAACAAAACATTAACCCATTTTAGCGAATTTCCCCTATAGGGAAGAAGCTATTACCGTAGTCGGCATGGTAAGACCTAGGCCCGGGACCATGATAACTTTTCGTTTTGAGGTCCCCAGACCCCAAAAACACCATTCGTTCGAAACTGTATATATATATATATATATATATATATATGTGTGTCCGTGAGCACGATAACTCTCGTAAACATTATCCGATTTTGATGAAATTTGGTATGAACGTGTAAAGCAACATTTATGACGAAAACCAGCCAGATCGCTCTATCCGAAGGGGTATTTTGGGGGGGTTTTGTACCCCAAAAATGGGCTTTTCGAATTTTTTACATATAATTTTGGAAATAGTCAAATTTTATTTTTTTCCATTGGATTCAGCTTAAACAAACACACAATTTGGTATTTTGATCATTTCTCTACGTCAATTGGTTACCGAGATATTGAAAGTGCTAAACACAGTACGTTGTCTAATGTTATTCTTATGGAGAAAAATAAAAATTTTATATCTCGCTTATTTATGAACGTATACTGACGAAACTTGGTATACAGCTTCATCTGGTTGTGGACCATTGATATTTGCTCAAAAAGACAATTTTTGACCCAAGACTCCTGTAGCAGCAAACCTGCGTACTCAGCCCCATGTTATTCTTATGGAGAATAAGTAACGTGTTATCTGCCTTCATTATGAAAATAAATTAATCAAATTTGGTATGTGGCTTTACCTACATGAGTTATATTGATATTTGTATAAAACCCCATTTTTTGTGTTCCTTGCTTCAGCAAACCTGCATACTCAGCTGCCATGTTATTCTTATGGAGAATAATTAAAATGTCATAAATCGTTTATTTATGAATGTATACTGATGAAACTTGGTATGTGGCTTTATGTGGTATTAAGATACATATATATGCATTGGAAATTCGCTGAGTACGCAGGTTTGCTGCTACGGGGGTATTTAATCATGTTTTAATCGATTACCGTAGTAGAGTTAGTCCTACCGTTTCATGGTAAGACTCCAATTGATAACGACTCAATAAGGAAGTGTGGGTTCGAATCGCCAGGAAACTCTAGAGGCATCGGAATCGCGCTATTGCCGTCTGAAATATCACCTGCGATTTGAGGCACTTGTGGCGCGTTTCTGCCGGCGATTGTGGTACGTTTGTGGCTCGTGTGAAACCGGCATAATCTTCCCAGATGCATTCCGTCGCCGTGACGACACCGCGCGCCGGCAGCCATGATCCCGTACAGCAATGCTGTAATTAGTGAATTTCCTTTGGAAAGTGAACTATTAGCATGACCCGCACGGTGAAACTTAAGCCCGGGACCACCATAGAAGTTCCTAACGTGACCCCCTGAACACGTTTTGGAGGGTCGTTCAAAATTGTTTATATATATATGTGTGTTTGCACTCTAGTGGTCGCACTTTTTGTCTGATTTACTTCAAATTTGTTAGGGACGTTCCTTTCTGTAATCAGTTGGACAAATTCGTTGGGAAAAACAATTGGAAAACTCTAAACCCCTTTTTTGGGGATTAATCTGTCAAATTTCGAGTTTTTGGGCCTAAAAAGGGTTATAAAAGCCCCAAATGTCAAATCAATACATGTAAGAAGATGGGAATTAGTGAGGCGAAAGTGTTAAGCCCTCTCTCGTCATTCTAGCATAAATATTTACCTAATTATTAAAGAAAATGTGTATCGACTAAACACAGTACGTTGTCTGATGGGGGTTTTACACTAGAAAAGCCTGTTATTCCTTTGTTAGAGTACTTTTATCATCCCCAGCAACCTCACGCCTACTTTCAAGCCTGTCTGGACCTTCTCCTAACCTTATAATGCGTAAAATCGTATTCCGAGCTTTGCAAGTAAATGAAACCAGGAGTATCAGAACAGCCAAAAAATCAATGTTCTCAGATTTCAATAAAAATTGGAAAAATGTATGTTTTTACACAGATTTTGAGTTTTAGAAGTTTTTATGTGGAAATTCACTTCCCTCACGTCAGCGTGCTGCGTGCGAACTCGTTTTTATTTAGTTATGAAATTGTATTTATTGCTACTGTCTCAATTGTTAGTAAAATATGGTAAACCTTTAAGAGTCTTGTGTCTTAATATCAATATTATTCATAAATTATAAAAAGGGAAATATTAGAATATTTGATTTTCCTATCTTATATTGGAGGAGGAGCATAAAAGATCCAAAAGAAAGTTATTCAAGTTCCGTAGTTTTACTATTGAGGAAAACTTTAAACAGTATTAAAGGGAGACATTATTCAGAATGTATACAGGTTTCACTAAAACATATGAGGATCACAATGGTTTCACTAGGGCGAAGGAATATTATGATTTTATTTATCATTGTTTTTATTAAAGACCTAAAATTTTAGTTTGGCATACCAATGGATAAATATTTCTGACTCACATAACAATTTTTGTATTGATATACTATTGTATTTCATAAAATATTTGTATGCATTTATAAACTATTCACTGCTTTAGGGATCGTTTCGTTGATGGATATTTAAAAAACAATAGCTTACAGTATAACATTTTTTAAACAGACCACCCCAGTATTCTGTCCACTCCTTCCAGCAAATAAATTAATAAAAACATATTCGTAACAAGGAAAATCAGCTAAAGCAAAATGATGTAAAAGGAATTATGAATGCCAACTCGGGAACGGCTAGCTATAATTATTATTGAATCTAAAATTTCCGACCATATCGCATGACCACGATCAACATTTCTTTTATAGGTTACGGTTTTAAGCTGTTGCTTTCTAATGTAGACATTTTTTAGAAAGCAATATTGTCAATTAATAGCAACATTACTATTTTTCTTATTTCTCTATTGGTTTCTCCTTATAAATGATCATACTACAAACAAATATTTAATGTGGCTAAAGGATAATTTAGGAGTACATTTGTTTAGCATCTTTTGAATCGGTTTAGTTACCGCAGTAACGTTACTAATATGATACGATACGCGATTTATAAAGGTGTACATTTCCTATACCGTTAATGATTTGGACTCTACGTAACGTTTTTGAAGCATAAGTCTGAAATATAAGTTTTTGAAACATAATGATTGTTGATTTCAACTATCGAAGCAATTGTAATTGGAAAGAATTGGATTTGTAATTTGTTGTTGCAGCTAATAGAATAAGTGCACGAGGAAGAAATACTTGTAATATATTACTAAATATATTGTATTGAATATTGTACGAAATTTAAGCCTGTCGATTAAACATAGACATTTCATTGTAAATAATATGATATCACAGTATTGATTTTTAATCTCCTATAGTTAAATATGAAATTTAAAATACTTGAATATTTGCGGGATGAATATATATACAAAATCTAGGAAAATTGCAGATAAACCTATTAAATGTATGCCTAAGAGTTTATCGATTCTAAAGCGGTTTACCCAGTCGAAGAATGCATTAGGGGCCGCTGGGATGTTTTTGAAACAACGTTGTCCCGTGTGAATAAATGAGTTCGTGATGTAAGTTTGAATGTGCGAGTGACTGATGATTTGATGCATTGTTATTTTGTCTACATAAACAAAAAAAAATCAATCGACTTTTACCAAGCGATAAAGATATTATTAGTGAATTTCCTTTGGAAAGTGAACTAATAGCATGACCCGCACGGTGAAACTTAAGCCCGGGACCACCATAGAAGTTCCTAACGTGACCCCCTGAATACGTTTTGGGGGGTCGTTCAAAATGTTATATATATATATATATATGTGTATAAATATATATATATATATATACAGACATATATATAGACATATATATATATATATATATATATATATGTGTATGCACTCTAGCGGTCGCATTTTTTGTCCGATTTACTTCGAATTTGGTAGTGACGTTCCTTTCTATAATCTGTTGGACAAGTTCGTTGGACAAAACAATCGGAAAACTCTAAACCCATTTTTTGGGGGTTAATCTTTCAAATTTCGAGTTTTTGGGCCCAAAAAGGGTCAGAAAAGCCCCAGATGTAAAATTAATGCAAGTAAAAAGATGGGAATTAGAAAGGCGAAAGTTTTAAGCCCTCTCTCGTCATTCTAGCATAAATATTTTCCAAGTTATTAAAGAAAGTGTGTATCGGCTAAACACAGTACGTTGTCTTATTGGGGTTTTACACTAGAAAAGCCTGTTATTCCTTTGTTAGAGTACTTTTATTACCCCCAGCAACCTCACGCCTACTTTCAAGCCTGTCTGGACCTTCTCCTAACCTTATAATGCGCAAAAGTGTATTCCCAGCTTTGAAAGTAAATGAAACCAGGAGTATCAGAACAGCCAAAAAAACAAAGTTTTCAGATTTCGATAAAAATTTGACAAATTATGTTTTTACACTGATTTTGACTTTTCAAAGTTTTTATATGGAAATTCACTTCCCTCACGTCAGCGTGCTGCGTGCAAACTCGTTATTATTGGGTCCCTGAAACTCAAATCGTTTAATCAATTCACATGACTAGGCGTTGATGGGTGAAGTTAATATTTTAAAATGATTGGATACATGAATTTCAGCTTATGAAGTTGACCGATTAGGAAGTTTTGGAGTTAGATAAGTTTGAAATGAAATGAACGACTATATAGGTTAAATTAAATAATAGTATAGATGCAACAAATAACACAATTGTAACTACAACTACTCGCATCATTGAAATACAATATTTATCTTTGTTGAAAGCTCAATAAGAGAAGATAAAAGGGATAATTGAATATCTCCAATAATTAACTGTGTGGGTTGAATCGAAATTACTCTGTTATGCACTCTGTTAGTGCACTTACTCTGTGACGGGAAAGGATATTAGGCGAGTGAATTATACAAGGATGGGAAGACTTTTTGCGTTTATTAGGTTCGTGGGACATTCATCAGTACAGTTTTACCCAGCAGAAATTTGTATATTCAATATTCCATTTTAGTGTAACAATTTTATAAAACGGTATTAATTCTGCTAACGAGGAGGGCGACATTTGTACAGGTTTTAGCCGAACACTTATGTGACATTGAGTAACTGTTAAGAGTCTTCATCACCGGAAGTTGCTAGACGCCACCTGGGAGTTTTGTTCCATAAGGCCAATGTTAACTTTGTGCCTCCATTACTCCTCACCTGATCGTCACATATAATTCATTTTGGTGTCAAATATAAGGGTTCGCCGTCCTCTAGGGTAATACAATGTCGAATTCCTTAATTTGTCTATCATAGTTTAATAATAAATAGTTTAATTTTGAACCTAAACAATGTACATGTTCTCATTATTTGTAAGAAAATCAAAATTATACCATTGTATTTCCCTAGAGGACAACGAAACCTTTAATTTTACACCAAAATTAATTGTTTGTGATGATCAGGTGAGGAGTAACGGAGGCACAAAGTTAACATTGGCCTTATGGAACAAAACATTAAGATGGCGTCCGGCAACTTCCGGTGATGAAGACTCTTAAACTTCATTATAGTGTTATTCAGCTAGATCAAGTGAGCAGAAACGCTGTTTAACAGATGTCCGCATAGCTGTAGTTTATAAAACTGCAGTGCCCTATATGTATTTTAGCTAACATTTTATACTCACACTAGTTTATGCACTTCAATTTCAAATCATAACTATGTAAACAGGCATTATTAATTTGGAATGTCATATTAATACAATAGTTTCAGTTCAATATCCAAAATGTATAGCAATTTCCAAGTGTTTTCGTGTACTAGTTGTCATGTTATGAAATGTTAGATGTGAATGTAAGATAGATCAAGGACTTTTATTCTTGGTTTAACATTATAAACTCATATTTTACTTTGTTTTTAACTCAAAACTTCATTTACCCTTACATGTTTACTTTCCTGAAGTATTTAGAGGTTAGTATATATTTAATATTTAGCTATATTATAAATCTTTAGCTATATTGTAAATGATTGAAGGCTATCGATAACAGAGGTCATAAATAAAAAATAAAAAAATAAAAAGATAGATTTAAACTAACACTGTATTTTAGTAAGAACTGCTTATATTTCCTGATATTATGCAATTTCAGAACCAATCACATTACGATTTTTAATGTAAAAGTAAATATAACAAAATTATTAAATTTCAATAACTTATAATTTTGTGTTTGTGTTATTTAGAGTCAAACATTTGAGTTAAGGCACTTGCAACGACTGTAGTGTTGTAGTGAAGAAGTCCCATTGACGTAAGCGCCGTTAACATTAACTAATTATATAATTCTCTGGCATACAAATTTTAAATCTCAGTTTGTTCATGCATTACAAAAAATATTGGAAAGCTAAACTTAACTGTTGGTGTTTATTTTAAACATCTTAATTAATTGATTCGGTCTTTCCTCGCTTAGGACTACCTTATTAACTCGGTAGCAAGTGAGGACGTTATATTTTCAATTTATTAGGAACTTCATTGTAAGATATAATTATTAAGACATAATAATGTTAACTGACAAAATACATACTAATGAATAACGAGTTCGCACGCAGCACGCTGACATGAGGGAAGTGAATTTCCACATAACAACTTTTAAAACTCAAAATCTGTGTAAAAACATACATGTATTCCAATTTTTATTGCAATCTGAAAATATTGATTTTTTAGCTGTTCTGATGCTCCTGGTTTAATTTACCTGCAAAGCTGGGAATACAATTTTGCGCATTATAATGTTAGGAGAAGGTCTAGGCAGTCTTGTAAGTAGGCGTGAGTTGCTGGGGATGATAAAAGTACTGTAAAAAAGGAATAAGAGGCTTTTCTAGAGGAAACCCCCCATAAGACAACGTACTGTGTTTAGTCGAAACACATTTTCTTTAATAACTCGGTAAATATTTATGGTAGAATGACGACAGAGGACTTAAAACTTTCGCCTCACTAATTCCCATCTTTTTACATGCATTAATTTTGCATCTGGGGCTTTTCTGACCCTTTTTGGGCCCAAAAACCCAAAGTTTCAAAGATTAATCCCCAAAAAAGGATTTAGAGTTTTCCAATTGTTTTTCCCAACGAACTTGTCCAACTGATTACAAAAAGGAATGTCCCTACCAAATTTGAAGTAAATCGGACAAAAAATGCGACCGCTAGAGTGCAAACACACATATATATATACAATTTTGAACGACCCCCCAAAACGTGTTCAGGGGGTCACGTTAGGAACTTCTATGGTGGTCCCGGGCTTAATTTTCACCGTGCGGGTCATGCTAATAGTTCACTTTCCAAAGGAAATTCACTAACAATATGAGGTAGCAAGTGAATGCGGAATGAATTAGGAAATGAATAGATGGTAGATATTGGATAAAATGCTAATAAACTATTAAAACCTAAAGAGATTAATTTCGTGTTTTTGATAGTAGTGAGCGCTGTCAAAGTATTATATATATATATATAAACTAAATCTATGTTAACTATAGGTAATATTTATTACACGACCTCTAGCAGATGTTACCATTATTTCAACTCGTACATGTTAAAAAATCTCATTTGTAAGTGACTAGTTTAACAAAATTAAAGTAAAATTTGAAACTCAGAAAATTGTATTTGTGTGAAAATTATTGGCGTAAAGCGAGAGCACAAACCAAAGCGTCGTGATAAGCCGATAAAATCAAATCAGACTGTATCGGACCTCGGTATCGGCTTGTATTTCATACGTGAACGCTTTGCCGCACTGTAAAATGATTAGCCCGAACCAGCCATTCAGGCGGAAATGTACGTTTGACGTTTACGAGTCCAATTAAATAAAACACTTTAACTCATTAGTTTATTTATGAGCGACTGTTTATGATGCGAAAATCGTTTTATAGATCACGGACAGTTATTGTATGCATGACTCAATTAATTGAAAGTATAATTTTACCTAACGAAATGTGTTATTTGTTATTTAGTTATTTATAATAACGATATTGTTTAATGACCGCAAATAATAATTAAAATACTTTTAACAAACTTAATTTAAAAGTTCTCAAGTACAAATGCTACATTGACAAAAACACTTCCATGTTTTAATATTTCACTTTTATAAAGATTAATTTAAATACGTATAGTTAGTAAAATAAATTAGTATAAAGAGTTGAAATATTGATCAAAAAATTCATCTCTTAGATCACGTGATATAAATGTGAAACAAACGTATAATAAACTATGTTATTTGTTTCGAAATAAAATACATTAATTGACTATTGAAATATCGTCCTAAGGTCCTTTTTTAAAGCAAAAATTTAAAAATGGTGTACCTTTTACTGAAAATAGCATACATTTACATCATTACCTCATATAGGTTAAGAGGCACTCATGTAACGCATAGCGCTAACCGCGTTGCCTGGTCAAAGCGCAAACGCTGAGCAATTACATCTACATGGTTGGGCAAAGTAACTCAGTAAAAGCATCACTGAGCTGCTAATGCATTAGGTATTAACTTTTTAAGCATGTTCCTCGGTCAAAAATTCAATTCACCTCTAACCTTTCTTTCTATTTTGTTAATGCACGATAGCTTTTTTAGTAACTTGCAGCTGTCTATTAGAAAGTCAATAATTATTTGAAATAAACTACTTTATATGCCCTACGCTCAAAGAATAATTTACCGGTGAAGATAGTAAACCAAACAAACGCCGTATATGTTTATAAACAATATCTATAGTTTTCAAAACATGAGTTTCTATTTTTCTTTAAACTCCAAACCTTTATATTGAATTTGGTTATCTTTAAGTAGTTACGAATTAGCACAGGACATTTTAGTATATAGCCTAATCAAACTAAATTTACTGGGCTAATTTTAGCCTCACCTTTGGGTGACATTTCTTAGCATTAGTTTTAAGTTTGAGGTTAATCTAGGATTAAATATGTAGCTAACCCTTAACTCACGAAAAGTTACAGAGTGGCTACAATAACCTATAGTTGTAATGCACAAACAAAATTCAACACGAACAAAAACAAGAACAACGACGTCTTTGCTGTCTTGCTTTCAAACAAAAAAACAACGTTAACAGGTTTTACGATCTATATATTATTAGAGACAATAAAAGGTCTCGAAAATTAGTTTTACATTTTAAATTACAACTTTAAACCAACAAATAATGTATTGAAAAGAAAAAGAATATATTAGTAATATAATAGTATTTTATATATATATATATATATATATATATGTGTGTGTGTGTGTTTTTGTGTGTAATAATTTGCTTTACCGTGTTTTTTTCTTGTCTACTTTCACAAACAAAGAAATAAGAAACTACTAAAGACAAAGAGCAAAAAGCTTAGAATATGTATTTTGCGCTTGGTATTTATTTACAGCTAATTTAAATTATAAATTACTCCAAAATTAAATTTACTCTAAATTTAATATGTTTTGTGGGGAAACGTACTGCGATAGTATTAAGTTTCAGCCCAAGTTATAAGTAAGAGAAGTTGCAGCATCGTTCTCTTGGGAGGCGTCACTGTCTTCACTTTCGAGTGTTGCTGAAACTTATCTTATTTTCTCAATCGGGGAGGAAGGGCCTTGATAGGATAAGTTCGATTTTGCGGTAAGTCTTGTTCATTCGCACTAGAGAACTTTTATTTGATTAATAAACGATTTTATCTGTTGATGTAAAATAGGTTTTAAATCCATCTGGAGCACAAAAATACCGTAATAAAATTAAGAAAAAGTTATATTACTTCAAGGTTGATTTAAACAATTTAGGCTAACAGAAATATAACATTAAAAAACCTTTCTACGATTCTTGATATTTAAGAGTAATTTTTTAAATACCTCCAGATTTAAAATAATGAATAATTCAAATCAATTAATAATTCAAGATCACCACCGACTGTGCTGCCAACATATAAACAAATCATAAAAATATTTAAAAAAAATAAAATTGTAATTGTAATTGTTTGTTTCGTAATACATAACATTTATAGAAGAGCACCTATTAGTTCAAATTGTTTTATAATTGTACATTGAGGTTAATATTTGATTACTAAAAGTAATACATACAAAAAAGTGGTTCTGATGTAAAACTAGAGAAAATTTAAATAGATGGAATTTACAAATGGCATTTCCGAGTAATAGCGGGTGTAGCTTTAATTTTCGATTAAAAAATTTTCAAATGTATCTAAGATTATTTTATTAAAAGACATATCAGTTTAGAAAACCACGATTTGGTCTGTTGAAACACTGCCACATAATGAGAAGCGTTCGATTAATCAAAGCCCTCTAATTTAATTACATCAACTAACAACGATAGAAGTACTACGACTTCTCTTGTGGACGGAATGTCAATAAATTCAGTGACCTAGCCAATGTGTCAACCAATTAAAGGACGGTTTTTAATTGAAAATCAATGGCCCAATGACTCGCCCGCCTAGACCCCAACTATGAGAAAGAAGGGCCAGGGATCGATAAACTTGAAACACAATTAAAAACAAATCGCCTTTTAAGTGAGTTTTCTAGTTTTAAATGTATTTATAGCAACTCCCACTTACAATCTATCACATTTGCTTGGTTACTAAAAAGGTGAAGGCTCGGTTTATTGCTTAGCCGTATATTTACTGTGAACTGTTACAAGTCATAAAATTGAGAACATCTCATGTTTTATTCCGAGGTTTGTATCGTTCTTCCTCACTGATAATGAAAAAAGGACTTTCCAATCATCTGATATTTCAAATAATTTTATATTTTTTTAGTAGATACGTTAATTTTAAACCAAAACAATATTTCCACCAAGTAAATCCAATGAATAAAATCAAACCAAATTTTTTTTGTTTTATAATATTGGGCTTCACTCACTTCATTTTTGTTGTTCTGGAACTCGACAAAACTTAGATAAAACCCCGACACATCACGAACACGAATAAAAACAATCGTTCCAGAAGAAAATTCGAAATTTGCGGGACCGATATAACGTCCCTCTTCTTCAGGAAAGTTTTAACTTTATTTTCTTCCTCACTCGGGCTGAACGCCTAACCACCTCATCCTCAAATATGTCATTCCGAAATAGAAATCGTTTTACTGGAATTAAAAAGTATGCAAAATTGGTAAACCTCCAACTTATAAAATAAATAAAGACAAAACAAGTACGTTATTTAACACAATAACTAAAGTCTATACTCTTTTGCTAAATAAAACTGCACACATTATTATTACACACTATAATTCGTGTTTAATCAGAATGCCTTTTAAACTTTTAGTACTGCTGATTTCTTTTAAGAAAACAGTTAGGCTATTATAAAGCTTAATCCAAGAATGTAAACATTGCATTCGGAATAAGTATGTTTTGTGACGGAAGTTTGTCATGTTGGCGTTCTAAGGTTGAATAGTGAAAGGGTTTATTCCAGTAGAGGGTGGAGATACCTTTTAACAAAGAGCATTGATTCGAAGATGTACGGACTTGGGAATGTTAATTATAAATTATGTTGAAGTTCACAATAATTATATTTGACCTATAAAAGTAGTAGTTATCGCGTGCATAATTATATGTCTATACACATCTATACATACCTAAATACATTACCAGTTGTTATGAAATTGCGTATGTAAGTCTTATTGCAGAATTTTCTAATGTTATTGCACGTTATATTTTTTCAAGCTTAGATATGATTTATGCGCATACGTAATCTGCACGAATAAAAATAAAAGTGCCAATTTTTCCTAATATATGAATACAAATTACTTTCCAATTTCACTTTCTGAATTCACGTAAAACCCTACTACTTTCTTTACTGCGGGCGTGAAGATCTAAACTTGGCCCCAGTTTGTCTCTCCATCCCTCTGTCTATCTGTTTGTCTGCGCTCAGTCACTTAGTTTCGGTTAGCCAGCTAATTTATTTCAGGCCGTCCACTGTTAGTTTGTATTAGAGTCAATTATATGAATCATCAAGTTAATGATTATTTCCTTAACCTAAAAGCGTCAGTCCCCTGGATATAAATAATTGTATTTATGAATACTCACAAACTTAGCTTTTATAAATGTTGTTTATTTCATGTTTTATGTATAATGGTTTATTTATTAAATTGGTTTCAGAAATAAAATACTGTATTACCGTTCATAATTCCGTATAATCGTAAACCTATAAATATACAATCACAAACAGAGTGATAGCAAGCTCTTAGAGGGCCTATCTGTAACTTTAAATTATATCTAGGTGTGTAGCAAACTAAAATATAAAAACACTAATTACACTACCACATACATTCATATTATAACACTTATTTAATTATGTATTTATCGTTGTTCCTTTTATTTTAAAGTATAAAGATAGAATTAACATTTCGTTGTTTTGTATGACGCTTATGCCATAAAACAGCCACAACAATACTAATGTGAAGCTGAGAGTATTACATGTTTCTAATCTAATTTTTTTCACTAAAACTCGCAGGGTCTGTTAGCTGTAAACATTTAGCTAAAGCTAATTCTATATTTTCAATCTCAACTAAAAGATTGTTTGTTAAAGGTATTATATATAACGCCATTTTTAACAGTGGCTGACGCTTTCATATCCTGTATTTTATTTCAAGCATTATTAAAATGTAAAATGAAAAACAAAAATATTCTAGATTCGTAATATAACTTATGCTGATTTATAAAAAACTCAGCAAAAGCAAATGGTAAAAATTAAATCTTTACAATAAAATCCTAAAACTAAAGTTGTTACATACATTATTTATATTGCGTTTAAAAGCCGTAATCAACGTAATTTTTTTATAATGTATAAACATAGTGATTTTCTTTAGATAAAACGTAGGTCTGATATTTATTACTATTTGCCTGTTGCCTGTATTTATTTTTATGTCTTATTTTTTAGATGCTGGCTATTAAATTATTTATATTAATAACTAAACGCATTTTTGTTTTAAACATTAAAGTTTTTAGTAGTGATTTTTGTTCATTTAATTGTTACATAACAAACGTATTAAATCTTACATTAAAAAGTTACCAAGCTGATTGGAAAATTTATATTTTTAGTGGGTTCAGAAAGGACAAAATATTCAGCCAGCATAAGTATAGCACTTACGGCGTCAGGGTTCTGTCTGCAAAGCGGTTGTTTATATCACTGCAATGCTAAATATAGTTTTCCTTTACTCTTAAAAATATATTTAAAATAACATTGATATTTTCTTGGTGTTCCCCGAAATCAAATAGGTGTATTATTATTTTAATTCAACAAAGCCATTAAGGATAATATTTACAATTTAGCCTGTATAGTCTATATTAATTACTTATAGTAAACAGTTTGGTAATGAAATGTTATAAATCCATATTCCTGTGATTTATGCACACTGTAAATATATGAAAAGTTTATGGCACAGTAAATAAATTACAAATTAAACTTGCATTTAAGATGATATCCTGAACAAAGTGAACAAAATATTCAATTTATTGTATGTAATGAGTAATCCTAGTTTTATAATGTAAACCTAAACACATGCCATATGATTACTTATAATTACATGATTTAAATTAACAGTACTATTTTTATCTCATAGATTTTATTTAATGTTGAATTTAAAACAACATAATAATTGAGTTGCACACAAATCGTAAAAAAACTCAGAAAGTGTTTACTGAAAAATATAGTGTTTGAAGTACGTACAGTTATTACATATTTACATTACAAAATACAGCAAAAGCAAAACATACGTAATTCCAAGTTAAAAGAAAGTTATGTCTTGAATCATTGTTTTACACTTGGGTGTTAGCTAGTACAGATATTCTGAAATTTTTTTCGAAGTCATCTTACATTCAAAGAGGTAACCACATTTTGATTCACAGAGTAATATGTAGCCTAAACTGTAAAGCTAAGTTTTCACTAAACCTTATTTAACCAATTAGATTTCATGTTGACACTATCATAAGGAAGTCAATGTTTTGAGAGCGGGCGGAAATAGAACATCTGTGAGTGAGTAAGCCGCAGCCACGGGGGCGGCGCGGCGGTGCATTGATGAAGAGAAGTGAAATATGAGAGTAGCAGGAGCGGCGTGATCAGAGCATCTAGCTGTTGAACAACAACAGAACGATGGTCATGTGGTTACTGCGCTTCATTGGGTGGTGAGCAGGGCTGGTGTCGGTGTGATCAGAGCTCTAGCTGCGGAACAACAACAGAACGATGGTCATGTTGTTACTGCGCTTCATTGGGTAGTGAGCAAGGCTGGTGTCGGTGTGATCAGAGCTCTAGCTGTGGAATAACAACAGAACGATGATCATGTGGTTACTGCGCTTCATTGGGTAGTGAGCAAGGCTGGTGTCGGTGTGATCAGAGCTCTAGCTGCGGAACAACAACAGAACGATGGTCATGTTGTTACTGCGCTTCATTGGGTAGTGAGCAAGGCTGGTGTCGGTGTGATCAGAGCTCTAGCTGTGGAATAACAACAGAACGATGGTCATGTGGTTACTGCGCTTCATTGGGTGGTGAGCAGGGCTGGTGTCGGTGTGATCAGAGCTCTAGCTGTGGAAGAACAACAGAACGATGGTCATGTGGTTACTGCGCTTCATTGGGTGGTGAGCAGGGCTGGTGACGGTGTGATCAGAGCTCTAGCTGTGGAACAACAACAGAACGATGGTCATGTGGTTACTGCGCTTCATTGGGTGGTAAGCAGGGCTGGTGTCTGTGTGATCAGAGCTCTAGCTGTGGAACAACAACAGAACAATGGTCATGTGGTTACTGTGCTTCATTGGGTGGTGAGCAGGGCTGGTGTCGGTGTGATCAGAGCTCTAGCTGTGGAATAACAACAGAACGATGGTCATGTGGTTACTGCGCTTCATTGGGTGGTGAGGAGGGCTGGTGTCGGTGTGATCAGAGCTCTAGCTGTGGAATAACGACAGAACGATGGTCATGTGGTTACTGCGCTTCATTGGGTGGTGAGCAGGGCTGGTGTCGGTGTGATCAGAGCTCTAGCTGTGGCACAACAACAGAACGATGGTCATGTGGTTACTGCGCTTCATTGGGTGGTGAGCAGGGCTGGTGTCGGTGTGATCAGAGCTCTAGCTGTGGAACAACAACAGAACGATGGTCATGTGGTTACTGCGCTTCATTGGGTGGTGACCAGGGCTGGTGTCGGCGTGATCAGAGCTCTAGCTGTGGAACAACAACAGAACGATGGTCATGTGGTTACTGCGTTTCATTGGGTGGTGAGCAGGGCTGGTGTCGGTGTGATCAGAGCTCTAGCTGTGGAACAACAACAGAACGATGGTCATGTGGTTACTGCGCTTCATTGGGTGGTGAGCAGGGCTTGCGTCGGTGTGATCAGAGCTCTAGCTGTGGAACAACAACAGAACGATGGTCATGTGGTTACTGCGCTTCATTGGGTGGTGAGCTGGGCTGGTGTCGGTGTGATCAGAGCTCTAGCTGTGGAACAACAACAGAACGATGGTCATGTGGTTACTGCGCTTCATTGGGTGGTGAGCAGGGCTGGTGTTGGTGTGATCAGAGCTCCAGCTGTGGAACAACAACAGAACGATGGTCATGTGGTTACTGCGCTTCATTGGGTGGTGAGCAGGGCTGGTGTCGGTGTGATCAGAGCTCTAGCGGTGGAACAACAACAGAACGATGGTCATGTGGTTACTGCGCTTCATTGGGTGGTGATCAGGGCTGGTGTCGGTGTGATCAGAGCTCTAGCTGTGGAATAACAACAGAACGATGGTCATGTGGTTACTGCGCTTCATTGGGTGGTGAGCAGGGCTGGTGTCGGTGTGATCAGAGCTCTAGCTGTGGAAGAACAACAGATCGATGGTCATGTGGTTACTGCGCTTCATTGGGTGGTGAGCAGGGCTGGTGTCGGTGTGATCAGAGCTCTAGCTGTGGAACAACAACAGAACGATGGTCATGTGGTTACTGCGCTTCATTGGGTGGTGAGCAGGGCTGGTGTCGGTGTGATCAGAGCTCTAGCGGTGGAACAACAACAGAACGATGGTCATGTGATTAGTGCGCTTCATTGGGTGGTGAGCAGGGCTGGTGTCGGTGTGATCAGAGCTCTAGCTGTGGAATAACAACAGAACGATGGTCATGTGGTTACTGCGCTTCATTGGGTGGTGAGCAGGGCTGGTGTCGGTGTGATCAGAGCTCTAGCTGTGGAAGAACAACAGATCGATGGTCATGTGGTTACTGCGCTTCATTGGGTGGTGAGCAGGGCTTGTGTCGATGTGATCAGAGCTCTAGCTGTGGAACAACAACAGAACGATGGTCATGTGGTTACTGCGCTTCATTGGGTGGTGAGCAGGGCTGGTGTTGGTGTGATCAGAGCTCTAGCTGTGGAACAACAACAGAACGATGGTCATGTGGTTACTGCGCTTCATTGGGTGGTGAGCAGGGCTGGTGTCGGTGTGATCAGAGCTCTAGCTGTGGAATAACAACAGAACGATGGTCATGTGGTTACTGCGCTTCATTGGGTGGTGAGCAGGGCTGGTGTTCGTGTGCTCCCTCGCATCGTGTTCATAAAATGTTCTTGAATATCAATTTGTTACAATTAAACAATATAATTCAACTAAACAACACTACAAAATCTATTTGTAATAGCGGCCAAATAAATTGTCAGTTGAGCTGTAGCCAATAAAGTAGCATGGCTGTACTGTTACCATTTTGCCAAAGACAAATATCACTGAATGTTATTCCGATCAGCTGGTATTGAGTTTTGGCAATACAGCACGTTTACTATTGGCTGATCTCGGTTTATAGCCAGGTAAACCACTACCTCAACTTGCAATTTATGTGGATGCTATTATACACTTATACTATAGTAAAGGTGGTAAAACGATCTCTGATTGGGCCTGATGATGACCGGTGTATTTGGTTGAAATCAATCCTATCAGGGTTTATTTATGTAAGTAAATGATAAGTGTAAATGAATATTGTAGTGTTGTGATACCTAGTTTATATTATCCTAAAAAATGTTCATACATTTAGCAATTCTAATATATAAAAAAAATCTGATATACAATATCTAATCTTAAATAGCTGTTTAAGAGTAACTAATATTGTGAAGATAAGGTTGGTTTAGGTAGCTTTAAGGCTTATGGTTTACTACGAGAAAAACAACTTCTTATTTCACACGTATTATTCAAGGAATTGAAGAGAAGGTAACTATAAATAAGTAGATAGTTTTATTTATTTGGCCGAGCAATAATCTTTACTATGTTTTGCATCTGTTATCGCCAGCGGCATATTTTACGTTTTGACGGGAACACGTTTAAACTATTACGAGTATTTCAATACTATCAAAAGTCATTCAAACCATCATTATCATTAGTAAATACTCAGCTGTCCTCTGATGAATGGCCTTCACAAATCATTGACGAAAGTGTTATTACTGGTATTTTCCTATCATTGTGTACTTTGGTTTATTACTCAAAATAAATAAATATAAAACATATATTTCCCAATATATTTTACTATAATAATCTACTTTCCGATTCAACATAGTGGAAAAATGTTAAGACGAAGGAGGTATGATCATTATTTACAAAAACTCGTTACGCGTAAACACAACAAAGAATTTTAAATGATAAATTATTTGTATAAAGGAGAAAACCGAGAACCACAACACGAGTGTCGTGTTAAGCCGAACAAATCCGGTTACGGGCATCCCTGCAGCGGTCATGGCAGTGTGTCGCACGTGAATGCGTCCCTGAACACCGAAATCAGTAGCAACTCTCGCTCATGCACAAACATGTGTTTAATGAACAGGTCAAACAAAATAACTCTAAATAAAGTTATATTCCTTTCATTCCTTGAGTTTCGAGTTTTCATGAGTTTGACATGTGGTAAGGTACAGTTGAGATAAAAAAAATAAGATTAAAATAATGTTTTCCGCTTAAAATAAATGCATGAACCTACTGTAAATTAATCGTAAAAACAGGCCATTGTACGTTTTATGTACGTATGTATGTTTGATATGCATAGTGAACTTAACATAGAAATAATTATAACATAATTGGATAATTGAACGAAGTAAAAGTATCCTTATACACAACTTTACTGCTTAGACTGGTAAGAGAATCAACTCAACTGGCGTGTCTGTGACCACAATAACTCGAGAATGCCTCCACAGTTGAACTTAACATTTTCCAGAAAAACTTAACTGGTCAAAATCTCGGTCAAGTTCGTTATTCAAATAATTTCGTTCAGTATTAATGAAATTATCTTAAAAACAAATTTATTTTTTTCTCCATAAGAATAACATTGGAAGCCATTTTAGTGGTACTTGAATCGTTAAAATTTAGCCGACGTCTATGTTTCAACAACAGAGTAACAATAGTTAGTTTACTAGAGTATACTTTGTTATACTGGATAACAACAGTTTTTTTACCAACAATCTTTTTAATACGAGCTCCAGTTTAACTGCCGAGGCTGGGAAATGAGCGAGTATTAAAAAGACACTTTTGATCCGAGTGACGAACTATATTTTTTGTCATACTGCCAAAAAACTTAAGGTTTAAACAAAAACAAAAGTAAAATTTACGTACTGTGTCTTCATAACCTCAAATGTTTCTTTCAGCTTGTCTCTTGAAACAATCAGCTGTTGCACATGCATGACTTCGGTTCATTCATATCTATCGGTTGTTGAGTCGATCATTCAAACCAATCATTGTGGTTCGAATCAATCGGTTGTTCTTCAAATAACAATACAACAATGAATGTTTCGATTATTTATAATCGAATGAATTTTAATCGATTTATGACGACCTCGAATCAAAAGTATCATCAACAATGATCTTTTTAGTCCTAGTACGATAATGATCATCAAAATATATGTTATTATCCAAAGACTAAAAAGAAGAACTTTTGAATCTCAACGCATCTGTCAAAAACAGATGTTTTTGAAGCAGTATGACGACAAATAGTTTGTTTTATTACATTTTCTTAGACAATTGGTAATATTGCGATTGCCATGTGTAACAAGTATACAAAGCCTCAATTTGTCTAGAAAGCGTTGATGAAGTTAGTCACACTAAGCGAACAACCTTAAAATTTATTTTTGTTGGACAATTATTTGCTAGGTTATATTTTCACTAAATTAATAATGAAAATTGTCTACATTACCTAAAATACATTACCAGTAATGTAGTAGGTAACCACAATAAAAGCTATAGATTATTCGAACCAAACAGCCTTTTTCGGAGGGTTATCTTGAATGATTTGACATAGCCTAGGGTTGGATTACAGTAAGAGTAAACCGACATTAAACTGGTTATACTGAGCTGTTTTCATCATAAACTTGAACCTATGGTTATAAAATGTCGGTCTATACACTTAGGCTACTTGCCATTTTAGAAGTTTCATGTACGGTCTTGGACCAACCCATGTTTATAGAATTTAATTTCATGATAGCCTAGGCTATTGAAACAATATATTGAAATATCATTTTGTAAAATCCAACTGTTGTAAAATACTTTAAAAATTACCAGGAATGTTGTAGCGAACCAAAACAAAAGCTTTAAACTATTCTAACCAAACTAAGCCTTTTGTACAGGTTATCTGAAATGATTTGACATATCCTAGGTTTGGATTATAGTAAGCTGTTTTCATCATAAACTTGGACCTACGGCTATAAAATGTAGGCCTATACACTTAGGCTACTTGCCATTTTAGAAGTTTCATGTACGGTCTTGGACCAACCCATGTTTATGGAATTTAATTTCATGATAGCCTAGGCTATTGAAACAATATATTGAAATCTCATTTTTTCATCTAAATAACTGGGCCTGACGATTTATTGTTAATCCTTAAGGATATTTTGACTTGGCCTATAGAAATTGTTAACATTAGTTCATATAGGAAACTCGCTGTTCTCTTAAAAGTTAAATTAACCACACTGCTAAAGTCACTGCTTAGCCCAAAATGCTCTGTTTGTTCTAAGATAACGCACCCATGCCAATCCTAACAACAAACCATGCCTGAAATCTTCAATTTATTTTAAAAATAAATAAATTTACGTATTTATACAACATTTACTTTGATAAAAACAAGTGATAAATTTATGTATATTTTTCTGCGGATAAAATGTTAGGTCGGTGGCGGGATCCGAACCTGCGACCTTTCGTTCCAAGAGCCAGGGCGATACCCCTCAGTTACTGCGATAATTGATTCTTAGAGAAGTGACTAAAACTATAGCTATATAGACATAAAATCCGGATTCTGGCGGCAGTTAAATGATAACGGAATGTATTCTGATGATGTTACTCAAATCAGATATTGAATTTGTTATGAGACTCGATTTAAGTTTGATCATGTGTTTCAATTATCCTTATACGTGAGGAACGAGCGTACACCTAGTATATTAGTGACAATACGATCAAATACACAGATTATTGTCATTTTGAATCAAACAATCTTTTACTCGCGGGGATAAGGTTAGATGGTTTATCCTTTAATGAATCAAATTATTTTCTTAACTTAGTACTATTGTATGTACACTTGCTTTTGAAGAGGTTATATGGGAACACTATAAAATAATACAAATAAATACATATTCTTTGAAAGACATGTTTTAGGTGGGGTTTTACGATTCAAAAACCTTATTTTTTTGGGCACCACCTACCTTCAGGTTATGTTGGCGTTAGTCCATGTTGGTGACGATTTTGAAGAACAAAACCTCTTGTCATAACACTTAAAAAAAACACTACCACAAATTGTTCACAAACTCAACGAAACGCTGCATATAAAATACCCGACGTTTCGGAAAAGCTTAAATCGTTTTCCGTTACCTAGGGTTAATTGAGAAAAAATGTTATTTATACCGTTATTTAAATACATTTTGTGTATAATAGCAAAAAGCTAATACTTTCATGTACGTTTACAGCCATTTAAATGTGTACTTATATTTTTGGAGTAACGTTTCGGTAATGTATCGTTTGAGCGAAGATATCTACTTTTATAAAATGTTGTTTAATTGAGAGTAAGACTGTATTGAAATCAAATGTGTCATGACATTCACACTAAGACCGGAAGCACAGGGATGGTCTAGGCACATTTGTGCACAGCACGTGGTCTTACCATCCAGCCAAACAGACACTCACGTGCGGTGCGGACTGAGCCGCCTGTGTTTACAGATCAATAAACACCTTGTGTGGCTGTGTGGGCCTGGCTGGAAACTGGATGTTCCAGGATTGTAATCTGTGTTATGTGATAATGAACTAGCTATGTCATAAATTACAATTCTTCATCCAGTGCACTGTGAAATGGCCGCCATCTTACTTTTTGCGTAGGTAAATGGCTCATTGTAATGTACAAAAAGGGCTATTACGCGCTAAATGTAAAATGTTCGTAAGTGTTTTGGTTTTTGGTTTTTAGACGTTATTGAGCATAATATGTACACAGGTTAGGTGGCACGTAGTGTTTTACTTCAGCCAATACATCCTTCTCTCTAGACTAATTTAATTTTTTGTTAGAAGTGAAATGAAAAATGTCTTATTTTATACTTTAACTATCAAATAACTTATATTTATAGTCACCGCACTATTTTATATTTAAAGGGTTTTATGAATGTAATTCACGAGAGCCACTAGCTACATTTTAGAAAAGATTATCGCTGTACTGTTTAGTTATGTCTAATTTATATTTTAGCGAATTTCCCCTATAGGTCTCATGGTAAGACTTAAGCCCGAGACAATAACTTTTCATTTTAAGGTCCCCAGATGCCAAAAACACCATTCGTTCAAATTGTTATATATGTATATATATATATATATATATATATATATATATATATATATGTGTGTGTGTGTGTCCGTAAGCACGATAACTCTCGTAAAAAAGGTCCGATCTTAATGAAATTTGGTACAAACGTGTAAAGTACCATTTATTTGAACGAGTTCGAAAACCAGACGAATCGCACCATCCAAAGGGGGGTTTTGTACCCCAAAAATGGGTTTTTTGGGGTTTTCACATGGAAATTTAATTAAAATCAAATTTTAATTTTCAGTATTGAATTCAGCATAAAAAAAAAACAATTTGGTATCTTGATCATTGCTCTACGTCAATTGGTTACTGAGATATTGAAAGTGCTTAACACAGTACGTTGTCTAATGTTATTCTTATGGAGAAAAAGAAAAATTATATATCTCGCTTATTTACGAACATAAACTGACGAAATTTGGTATATGGTTTCATCTGGTTGTGGTTTATTGTTGTTTGCACAAAAAAACAATTTTTCGCCTATGGTTCCCGTAGCTTCAAACCTAGGTACTCGGTCCCCATGTTATTCTTATGGAAAATAATTAAAATGTTATACATCGCTTATTTATGAATGTATATGGATGAAACTTGGTAGGTGACTTCACTTAGCTGAGTTCTATTGATATTTGCATAGAAACCCATTATTTTGTGTTCCTTGTTGCAGCAAACCTGCGTACTCATCCCCAATGTTATTCTTATGGAGAATGATTAATATTTTAAATATTGAATGTTTGTGAATATATTTCCTACGAATCTCGTTAAGTGGCTTAATGTGTCATGTTATAATTCATTGGAAATTCGCTGAGTTTGCAGGTTTGCTGCGACGAGGGTATTTCCTATTTACATGGGTGTGCAAATCTAGGAATTCGTATGTGATAGTTATACAATATTTGTTAATTTTAGTTTAATATTATTTCAATGATTACTGTGGTATTTAATACGATTAATTTACCTTACACAATTACAACAACTAGCAAAGCAATTGCATATTATGTGGTTGTAAATGTTGACATTAACTGCTCATATGTTACCAGCGGGTACAAGCTACCACCGCTAAACATGTGGTTGAATGGGTGCTGCGACCTAGTAATATGCACGACAATAACAACAGTAATATTATGTGCATGCCTTTATATCACTATCATGCAACGTTAAGGTCCTTCCCAATATATAAGTCGTGAGAACTACGAACTAATAAAGATATTAAAAATGTTATTTTTTACCACATTTAACAATTGTTATGCTCACTCAGAATCATTGCATCCGTTACTGTAGATATAGCTGGTTTTACACAATTTATGTTTTAATAAATGTTTATTTATGGAGTATCATCCTAAGATGCTGCAGATGAAACATGTGCAGGAATTATAACCAGTCCTAAACCAATGACTAAATTTTGAACAAAAACTAGTAACAAATGACAATGTTGTTTACTTTCTGCTGTCGTGAGGGGCAAATGTTTAGTTAGTTTTAGTTCCGTAAAATTGATATTTCCTGTGTTTTTGGAGTAAATCGTCTTGAGTTTTTTTTTTTTTTTTAGTTACATGGGTAGCGAAGTATTAAATTGTATCTTCCTCGTCAAATATGCTTTAGAATTTTTATTTTCATAAATATTTATAGATATACAGTGTGTAAAAGAAGTCCGTCCCCCCCTTTAGTTTTTTTTCGTTTGTTAAAACAAACAACTCACCTTTAGGGAACGATACTAACTTAACCCAAAGTATCTTTTGATGTTATCGGAAATTTTAAGTGTCCCCCAAAAATGGGGGATTTTGGTGGCAACTCAAAATTTTCAAATGTAAACCCCTTTTGAGTGACCCTCATTTTAAAGAGCTTTTAAAAAATAGGCGAATGGTGGAGGTTGGAGGTCTGTAACATGTTTCTATCCAAAATGGCAGCTTGTCAAAGTTTTGAATACAACTCATTCTTGAAACCTGGTGTCTAAGACTTTTGGAGTTTTAATTTCACCTTTGGTGACTTAGAAACTGGAACGACTCTTGAAAAAATGCCATTAAATGAAGAAGTGTCTCTTATGGTGATATTTAGAATTTTGAGTGTCCCGAAAAAATGGGGGATTTTGGGGGAAACTCAAAATTTTCTGATGTATACCCCTTTCGAGTGACCCCCTCATTTTAAAGAGATTTTTAAACCTAGGCGAAGGTTGACAGTTAAAAGTAAATTTAACCCCTTCAAAAGGGGTTTACATTAGGAAATTTTGAGTTGCCCCCAAAATCCCCCATGTTTGTGGGTTCTCAAAATTTCAAATATTACCAAAAGAGACCAGTTCTTCATTTAATAGTATTTCTTCAAGATTCGTTTCAGTTTTAAGTCACCAAAGGTGAAATTAAAACTTCCAAAGTTTTAGACGCCAGGTTTCAAGAATGAGTTGTATTCAAAACTTTGACAAGCTGCCATTTTAGATAGAAGCACGTTATAGACCTCCAACCTTCACCATTCACCTATTTTTTTAAAGCTCTTTAAAATGAGGGGTCACTCAAAAGAGGTTTATATTTGAAAATTTTGAATTGCCCCCAAAATCCCCCATTTTTGGGGGACACTCAAAATTTCCGATAATATCAAAAGATACTTTGGATTAAGTTATTATCGTTCCCCAGAGTTGATTTGTTTGTTTTAACAAACAAAAAAAATTAAAGGGGGGACGGCCTTTTTTTACACACTGTATATGTATTATTGTAGGGAAATTATGATTGAGTCATATGACATACATTATTTCATAGTACAATCTGTTTCTGAAAACCTATACAACTTTGAATAAAAGAATTTTAGAAATAAAACGAAATCACTATATCAACTGTAATAATAGAAAGAATAAATGTGTTTTTTTCCTGCTATCATGTATTATTTTGTTCATAGTTTTGTAAACTTCAAGAAAATAACCTTTTTCTTCATTCATTTATTGTTATATGAGGTTTATTGCCATTTAAAACAGCCTTTATAAAAATAGACAATTTGTACGTATTTCATACTATTATAATTGTAATTCATACATACAATTTTTTCCCCATGATTGTTAGACATTTCTTAGTAGGGAATCTGATTGCCAAGAATTTGTACATTTATCATTTTCTAAAAAATTTGTTTACTTACAATAAAGTTTTAATTTTGAATTTTGGATCAAAATTGGTTCCAAAAAAACCACCTCCTGAATTTATTTATTTTACCATTTTCAGGTTCTCCTGCCTTTTAAAAACAGATATAATATGCATATTGATAGGTTTCATCCATTCTGCAATTTACTGATAATTCTTGAAATAATGTCTGCAAATTCGCATAAATTATAGGGGCACCGAGCAATTCACCTTTAGGCAGTCTATATCAGACTGTAAATGGTTTGTATTAAAGAAATATTTGTTTTCGAGCAATTAACTCTTATTGTCAAATGACCTACAAACTAACCCAAAATAACGGAAGAAAGTATCGTAGTAATGGTACTTTCTGTTTTTATAAACATATATTTTTCAAAACATTTTGAGTCCACCACTAATTTAAAAATATTATTATAAATTTAATGACTTAATAAGACGGCCTGCTCTCTATCTGTCTGCCTGTCTATTCGTCTCCCGTTTCAGTTAGTGTGGCTAACAACCTAATTTATTTGAGTCAACCCTGAAGTTATCCAGTATTTGTTTGAACTTGACCCAATTAAATAACTCTATCAGGTTGTATTATAATTTATTCACCAATCAGACATCATATTAATTATAATAATTGTATGACTGACTGTGTATACAATCTCTGAAACTATGTTCGCGGAAGTAGTTAAGTTCCTATTTGCATTATGCTATAGTTTGGTTTAAATGCTATTGTTTTTTGTTTTGTTTTTAAGAACAATTTTAAATCCTAAAGTAATAATGAAAAAAGATTTTTAGGGAGGAGGGTAAATATTCAAACTATATTAAAGTAATGTCTTTATTAATAAATAAATAAATTTATTAATCTATTGTGCTTGTGTAATGTATTAATAATAATGAACCTTAATGTGGCAAACGGATTTAAAAAAACCAATGCAAATTTTGGTTTTATTATTATGTAATGAATTGAAGAAAAACCTATTACCATATTAACATACATAGAAACACATATTACCATAGAAACACATTATTTATAAATAAATAATTAATATCGGATTTAGTTCACCTCATGATAAAACGCTACTAAAAGTTTATAGATTAAAACATATTCTAATTGGCTATGATTTCCTAACTGGTCAAACAGTGCGCAATATAGTTTATACTTTTAAATTTTAATATTATTGAATTTTAACATTGCGAATTTTTCTCAGTCCCTTAAACCATATCAATATTCCAACAATAGCTGGCGCCGGGGATTTAATCTTGTTACCCTGGGTAGTAACAGGATTACTAGGGCCATTCCCGTACACACCCAGATGTTATCAGGCGAATTATATTCACCAGGATGCTATGACCTGGCTCTTGTTAAAACGAAATATTCCGGTAAAATACTATTTCAAGTGTCCAAATAATATTAAACGAAATATTACTTTTGTTGCACATTACGACCTTGTTCAACATTGTGTTTCAACTTCGTATTTTATTAATGCCCTGACAAGAAGTTCATGTTAATCCTGTTGCAGTTAAGGCTTTGATGGTTTAACAATTAAACAATTACTACAATCGCACGGAAGATATAGTAATAAATTAAACATTAAAAATTAATTATATGTTTGTAATTAGATAAAACAAAATCTTAGATATTTAGTGTAATAATTTTAAATCAAAATGTCTCCAATACTTAAAAAAACCCTTATAGGCATAAGACTTGGTGTTTGAGTTAACTTTTACCCCTTGATAGTATAACATTCTAAAATTCCTAAAAATGTTGTGCTACGGCCGCCATGTTTGAAAATGGCGGTCAATTTTAATTTTTTTGTTTATAACTCTTTTAATATTGCGAAACGTTTTAAATAAAAGTTGTTTGAAATTACCAAATGCATTATTCTGGTTTTATCTCTTTTGCTCTAAAACCTATCGGGTTTAGAGTTATCACTTATTTAAAGATATCAATATATACAGGGTAAGTCAGATCACACTTCCAGCATGTATACAGGAGGAACGGTTCAGTATAAAGATATCCAACACAATTATCTGTACTAAATCGCATATAGGAAATCTACTAAAAATATTCATATCAAAATCTATATACACAGTGCTCATAAACGAAGGTCATGAGTTTGAATTTGGAAATATTCTTATATGAACATAAAACAATTATCAATCATTTTAAAGGTCTCGTCAAGACAAATATTTTGGCGGAAACAGAAACCACTTATCTTTATCCGTTTCAAAATGACTGCTATTTTTTTTGGAAATTATTGACATTTACTGAATACTCTGTATTTTCTAAACCAATAAATGTATCTAGTTCCCAATTGATATTTCTTACTGGTAATAAACTCAGCTTTACTCTGATATGATGACAGCTGACACATGACAGCTGCTTTGGAACACTATAACTATTTAAATCAAATATGTATATTTTTTAGCGAATTTCCCCTGTAGGGAAGAAGCTATTACCGTAGGTCTCATGGTAAGACTTAAACCCGAGACCATGATAACTATTTGTTTTGAGGTCCCCAAAATCCAAAACCACTATTCGTTCGAATTTATATATATATGTGTGTGTGTGTGTGTGTGTGTGTGTGTGTGTGTGTGTGTGTGTGTGTGTGTGTGTGTGTGTGTGTGTGTGTGTGCGTGTGTATATATATGTGTGTGTGTGTGAGTGTGTGCCCGTGAATGCGATAACTCGAGTAAAAAACATCGGATTTCAATTAAATTTGGCTCAAATGTGTAACGTGCCATTCATGACTTTAAGTTCGAAAAACAGAAAAATCGGACCATGGGAAGGGGGGTTTATGGGGGTTTAAGCTTTTCCAAAAATCAGTTTTTGCATTTTTCACCCTAACATTTTTATGAAACGTAATTTTGGTTTTGACCATGTTATAGAGCTTAAAAAATAATTCAGTATTTTTAATTATTATCCTAGATCAAGTGGTTGCGGAGAAAATCCAAAACACCTACTTATAAAATCTCCCATTTTAATCTTATGGGAAAAAGGTTTTTGGCTTTTCCTCAGTTAATTTTAGTAGGATAAATAAAATACGTCTTACAACACTATAAAGTATATTGGTGTAAGACGTATTTGATTTATCCTGTTTAGTTGTAACAACACGTCTCATGCTAATAAAGAAATTATTTAAATTTGATGTAAACTTCACATTTGCCAAACTTCACCAATCAGTTTAGCTCAACAAAACAATCATGGTGATTCTACGCCCAACCGTTTCAGGGATATTCAAAGTGCTAAACATAGTACGTTGTCCAATGTTATCCTTATGGAGAATAAATAAAATTTGATATCTGGATTATTTATGAATGTATATTGATGAAACTTGGTATGTGGCTTCACATAGTACGTAGTACTGGTATATTGATATTTGCACAGCAAATTGATTTTTTGTTGATTATCCCCGTAGCAGCAAACCTGCGTACTCAGCCCCCATGTTATTCTTATGGAGGATAAGTCAAATGTAATGAATCCCTTAATTATGAACATAAATTAATACAACTTAGTATGTGGCTTCACCTTGTTGACTTGTATTGATTTTTGTATTAAAACCCATTTTATTGCTCCTTGTTGCAGCAAACCTGCCTACTCAGCCCCCATGTTATTCTTATGGAGAATAATTAAAATGTTATATAGCGCTTATTTATGATTGAATATTAATGAAACTTGGTATATGGCTTCGCCTAGTTAAATCTATTTATATTTGCATAAACATCAATTGTTTGTGTTCCTTGTTTCAGCAAATCTTCGTACTCATCACCAATGTTATTCTAATGGAGAATAATTAAAATTGTATATATCGCTTATATGTGAATATATTTTTATGAAACTTGGTGTGCGGCTTTATGTGGAATTAAGACATATATTATGCATTGGAAATTCGCTGAGTTCGTAGGTTTGCTGCGTCGGGGGTATTATTCTTATAAGGCCTACGTTTTAAAAAGTCAAATATGGCAAGCAATTTTTAAGATTTTGAATATCCTAGCAACTTTCTAATTTAAAAGGTGCTAAAACGGCACCTTTAGCCTTTTAACGGCTTTTAGTCATATTAATGTTGGCCTTTATTAATATTGGCCTTTTATATATATATATATATATATATATATATATATATATATATATATATATAAAACTTGTGCAAGAGCCTTTTTTTGAAAGAACTGTTTCATGAGGAAGCGATCGGTATATTTCACTACTAATGAAATATGTAAAGAGTATAACTGATCACACAATATTATAAATTATTTAACTAATATACAACAACAATAAAAAAGAAAAGACAACTTAAAAGGTCTAAGATGAATTTAATACTAGACGTTTGAGTGCATGCAAGTAGTTGAACATAGAATAATATAAAACAAGTATTATGAAATATCTCCATTAATACATCGGATTTTTACATAATAAAACTTTACAAGGTTATTACATAATTACATAATTAAATTAAAAATATTCTCCATTAAAAACACCGTATATATACAACAATATGATGATGAAGATAAATACCCCCGTCGCAGCAAACCTGCATACTCAGCGAATATCCAATGAATATATAACAAAACACATTAAAACACTTAACAGGATTCGTAAGAAATGTATTCACAAACAAGCGATATTTAAAATATTAATTATTCTCCATAAGAATAACATTGGGCATGAGTACGCAGGTTTGCTGCAACAAGGCACACAAAATAATGGGTTTTTATGCAAATATCAATATAACTCATCTTAGTGAAGTCACATACCAAGTTTCATCCATATACATTCATAAATAAGCGATATATAACATTTTAAGTATTTTCCATAAGAATAACATGGGGACCAAGTACCTAGGTTTGCTGCTACAGGAACCATAGGTGAAAAATTGTTTTTCTGTGCAAACAACAATAAACCACAACCAGATCAAGCCATATACCAAATTTCGCCAGTTTATGTTCATAAATAAGCGAGATATACAATTTTTCCTTTTCTCCATAAGAATAACATTAGACAACGTACTGTGTTTAGCACTTTCAATATCTCGGTAACCAATTGACCTAGAGCAATGATCAAAATACCAAATTGTTTGTTTTTTTAAGTTGAATTCAATGGTATAAATTGAAATTTGATTAATATTAAAACTTCATGTGAAAACCCCAAAAAACACATTTTTGGGGTACAAAACCCCCCCAAAACCCCCCCAAAACCCCCCCAAAACCCCCCCAAAACCCCCCTTCGGATGGTGCGATTCATCTGGTTTTCGAACTCGTTCAAATAAATGGTACTTTACACATTTGTACCAAATTTCATTAAGATCGGACCTTTTTTACGAGAGTTATCGTGCTTACGGACACATATATATATATATATATATACATATATAAAATTTGAACGAATGGTGTTTTTTGCATTTGGGGACATCAAAATGAAAAGTTATCATGGTCTCGGACTTAAGTCTTACCATGAGACCTACGGTAATAGCTTATTCCCTATAGGGGAAATTCGCTAAAAGTATACACAACCAAGATGAATCTTGTTTAAATATGTGCAAACCATTTGTTTAATAACTTATTTTACTTATTTCAATCAAATTGAGGTTTATGATTGACGATATTTCAATCAAGAGTTGTCCACAGAATCACAATTCAATGCAAGGTTAATCAACTTTATTTGGTACCAATGGAGCAGCAATGACATATCCCCATAATCTAATGTCTATGGTAATTGACTATGCTGAACTAAGTGAACTGTAATTGAACTGGTAATAGACTTACAGCCGGTGCGGAATAAGCCAAAATAGAGAAAGGTAATTGGGAATAAGGTTAATGAAATGTCATAGGATTAAAATAACGTTCTTTCTTTTGTTAGAAAAATATCGGAAATTAAAAGGATTTATACTTGTTTAATAACCTGTTACTACTTCCTTCAACCTAGTTAAAGTGCTATCAGCTAGACTGTTGTTTTTTATTGAGTATATAAACCAAACCAACAACTATATAAGTTTGTATTATAGTGTACGACTTTATCAGGCGCAATAGCGTATTAATAAATTGTACTTATTTTAGTAAATAAAGAAATAATACGGCGTATCAGCAGGCAAATTCACAGTTATATTGAAAAATAAAATACCCCCGTAGCAGTAAACCTGCATACTCAGCGAATTTCCAATGCATATTAATTTATCTTAATACCACATAAAGCCACATACCAAGTTTCATCAATATACATTCATAAATAAACGATTTATGACATTTTAATTATTCTCCATAAGAATAACATGGCGGCTGAGTATGCAGGTTTGCTGAAATAAGGAACACTAAAAATGGGCTTTTATACAAATATCATTATAACTCAACTTGGTAAAGCCACATACCAAGTTCTATTAATTTATGTTCATAATTAAAGGAGATAACACGTTAATTATTCTCCATAAGAATAACATGGGGCTGAGTATGCAGGTTTGCTGCTACGGGAACTATCGGCCAAAAAATGGATTTTTGTGCAAATATCAATAGACCACAATGAAATGAAGCAATATACCAAGTTTCGTCAGGATAAGTTGATAAATAAGCGAGATATACAATTTTTCTTATCCTCCATAAGAATAACATTGGACAACGTAATGTGTTTAGCACTTTCAATATCTCAGTAACCAATTGACATAGAGCAATGATTAAAACATAAAATTGTGCGGCTTTTTAAGCTAATTTCAATGGGAAAAAATAAAATTTTACTTTTTCAAAAATTGTATGTAAAAAACTCAAAAAACCCATTTTTAGGGTACAAAACCCACCCAAAATACCCCTTCCGATAATTCGATCCGTCTGGTTTTCGAACTTACAGTCTCACTGTGCGAACGTTTAAGAATATTGCCTACCAAATGCTTTTTACAGTTTGCCACCGGACACCCACACACCACACACACACACACACACACACACATATATATATAATTAAAAGGACCCTTTTTTTATAAAAAGTCTTATTTTAAGACTGATGTCTCTTTTAGACTAACATACTAAACAATCAAACCCCATATTTGGATAAAATTGAAAAAAATAAGAACAGGGACGTATAAAAATCACTTAATATAGTATTCAAAGAAAATAACAGAAGAAAATAAAATATATTATCGATTATGACAAACAATTCATATGCAACTTTAAAATAATTAATTTTAACATATGATTAATATTTATTTTATTTTAAATGTGAGGTTATATTTTTATAGACTTTGATAATGGCCTAAGCGCACGAAACATGTCAGTCTAAAATAAAAATGTTTTTTATAAAAAAAGGGTACTTTGTTAAAATATGAATATACATCTTATAATATTAGTAGCCCTAATCAATCATTATAACATAATATATATATATATATATATATATATATATATATATATATATATATATATATATATATATATATGTGTGTGTTCAGGTATATGTTCGATACCTGAACTTTGCCCTTATAACATTACTTACATCAAAGAGGTTTATTTATTTTAGCGAATTTCCCCTATAGGGAAGAAGCAAGTACCGTAGTCGGCATGGTAAGACCTAGGCCCGGGACGATGATAACTTTTCTTTTTGAGGTCCCCAGGCCCGTGTATATAGTTCTCTCTCTCTCACACACACATATATATATATATATATAGTTTCGAACGAATGGTGTTTTTGGGGTCTGGGGACCTCAAAACGAAAAGTTATCATGGTCCCGGGCCTAGGTCTTACCATGCCGACTACGGTAATAGCTTCTTCTTCATAGGGGAAATTCGCTAAAATAAATAAACCTCTTTGATGTAAGTAGTGTTATAAGGGCAAAGTTGAGGTATCGAACGTAGGAGTAACGGTACCAAACATTGTGATATTCTGGGTAGGCTGTAGAAGAAACCAGCACAAAGTGCAATGTCCCGGGTGAATGGTCAAAGGGTTCAATATAACGACACCTACTATAGCCGCGTTGAATGTTACTTTGAACAACGATAATAAAAGCAATGTTCAAAAGTATACAGTTTTGATTCATCTATTTTTAATACTATACGTATAATATTATATATAATTTATAAAAATAATTAGTTTGTTAGTTAAGTTTGTTTTGTATTCTTATTATTTTGTATCCCTCGGAAAGGTGAGTTATTGGTTATATATGAATGTATTATAATAATTGAAGTAAATACAAATCACAATTACACAATTTAAACTCGATGTGTTGTGTTAGGTAAATAATTTTTTTAAGGCATGTAATCTAAATAGTATATACAAATAGTGTTTTAAAAACAGAGAATTTTATTTTTAAAACAGTTAATATTATAATTGAGTCTTCTCGATATAACTATCGCAGGTTCTACAGATTTGTGTTTGGTCACATAACCCACGGAATAATTAGAGTTAGAGTTGAATCTCCTGAGATTTTACTATGTATTTGTCTTTGGGGTAGGACGGTATGTTTTACCAAAAGATAACAGTACAATGTAAAATTATTAAATACTTGAAATACAATATGCATGTTTATGATACTTGAGAGTATTAGGTTACAGTACGTAGAAAAGAAAATGATCTTATACATATATATTTTAGAAAATTTCCCCTATAGGGAAGAAGCTATTACCGTAGTCGGCATGGTAAAACCTAGGCCCGGGACCATGATAACTTTTAGTTTTGAGGTCCCCAGATGCCAAAAACACCATTCGTTCAAAACTGTATATAGATATATATATATGTCCGTGAGCATGATAACTCTCGTAAAAATGGTCCGATTTTGATTAAATTTGGTACAAACTTGTAAAGCAGCATTTTTGACTTTAAGTTCGAAAACCAGCCAGATCGCTCTATCCAAAGGGCTATTTTGAACCCCAAAAATGTGTTGTTTGATTTTTTATGTATAATATTTGACTAAATTCAATTTTGATTTTCACCATTGAATTCAGCTTAAAATAATACAAAATTTGGTGTTTCGATCATTGCTCTACGTTAATTGGTTCCAGAGATTTTGAAAGTGCTAAATACAGTACATTGTCCAATGTTATTCTTATGGAGAAAAAGACAAATTTTATATCTTGCTTGTTTATGAACGTATAACAACAAAACTTGGTATTATGGCTTCATATGTATGTGGTCTATTCTTATTTGCACAAACAAACATTTTCAAAGAGGTAGTTCCTGTAGCAGCAAACCTGCGTACTCAGCTCCCATGTTATTCTTATGGAGAATAAGTGAAATATTATGTATCCCATAATTATGAACATAAACTAATACAACTTGGTATGTGGCTTCACCTAGTTAAGTTACATTCATATTTGCATGAAAACCCATATTTTGGGTTATGTAGAAATTCACTTCCCTCACGTCAGCGTGCTGCGTGCGAACTCGTTTTTACAATTTAAATCGGCTGTTTTTACTGTTTGAAAATCTAAATGTAAACATAAATAGGTGTCGTGATGAAATATTATATTTCATTACAAGTACCGAAAATGGCATTTTCTGGTGCGCGCTCAAGTTTCATAACACCAAATTTCACGTGCGAGGGGAAGCCGAGTACGGGAATAATTGGAGCAAGTGCCGGAAAATCACTTTCGGTGCAAGTTATGAACGATACTTTTCATCACGACGCCTATTTCTGTTTACATTTAGATAGTTAAACAGTAAAAACAGCTGATTTAAATTGTAAAAATAAATGTTAAAGAAACATTAGTGCGCGTAGTAGACGAATGGAAAACTGATTGAGAGCAAGGGAAAATCAGTTGATCGTGTTTTCCTTGTTCTAAATTAGAGCTTGAAACCCGATCATTTTCTTTGACATTAGCTGTCATCGAAAATATCTAATTTCTATACGGAGTCATGAAAAGTATTGTTCATAACTTGTACCGAATGTGATTTTCCGGAACTTGCTCCAATTATTCCCGTTTTGTTCAGCTTAGCCTCGCACGTGAAATTTGGTGTTCCTGTGTTCGGCTCAGCCTCACACACAAAACTTTAGCACGCCCCGGAAAATTACATTTCGGTACTTGTAATGAAATATACTATTATTCCACCCAAACTTTAACCTCTTAGTAAAAAAAACACTGTTCTAAGGCATTTATTTATTCAATGACATATTTGACATGAATGTTTGATATATTAACATTAATAACAAATTGTGTATACCATGTAGTTTGAAATTTAGAAATTAATAATCGATGATTATAATTTATTATAAATCTATCAATAACCTTTTGGGTACGTGATATAAAGTTTTAATTTGTAATTAAAATTATTTACTTAAAAGTTGTGCTTCGTTAAGTTCTACGCCAGCCCTGCACACGATATGGTGATTCACGCCAAGGGCTGCAGTGATCCATCAGTGCCGTGGACGGGTAGGGGGCCGTGTTGTTGAAACATATCGATTAAAACTAACCCCCTCACTTTTACATTACAACACTTCTCAATACAGGTTTAAAGAAATATATCAAACTAGATATCATTTGAACAATTAATAGCTCTATATTTTAATTATACTACATGTTTTAGCGAATTTCCCCTATAGGGAAGAAGCTATTACCGTAGTCGGCATGGTAAGACCTATGCCCGGGACCATGATAACTTTTCGTTTTGAGATCCCTAGACCCCAAAAACACCATTCGTTCAGATCTGTATATATATATATATATATATATATATATATATATATATGTATATTGATATTTTAAGTTCATTTAATAGGGCTACTATAATTATAATTCTAAATAGATTTAAAATACCTGAGTACCCTTTTAATTTCATTTTATTTTGCTGACACGTGTTTCGGCTATAATATATGTGTGTGTGTGTCCGTGAGCACGATAACTCTCGTAATAATGATCCGATTTTGATGAAATTTGGTATAAACGTGTAAAGCAACATTTATGACTTTAAGTACGAAAACCAGCCATATTGCTTCATCCGAAAGGGTATTTTGGGGGGGTTTTGTACCCCAAAAATGGTTTTTTTGAATTTTTTACATATAATTTTTGAAAAAGTCAAAGATTGGTTTTTACTATTGGATTCAGCTTAAAGAAATACACAATTTAGTATTTTGATCATTCCTCTACGTCAATTGGTTACCGAGATATTGAAAGTGCTAAACACAGTACGTTGTCTAATGTTATTCTTATGGAGGAAAGGAAAAATTGTATATCTCGCTTATTTATCAACGTATACTGACGAAACTTGGTATAAGGCTTCATCTGGTTGTGGTCAATTGATATTTGCTCAAAAAAAGTTTTTGCAAAAGGCTCCCGTAGCAGTAAATCTGCGTACTCAACCCCCATGTTATTCTTATGGAGGTTAATGAAATGCTATGTCTCCCTTAATTATCAATATAAATTATTAATATCTGGTTTACGACTTTACCTAGTTGAGTTTTATTGATATTAGCATAAAAGCCCATTTTTTGTGTTCCTTGTTGCAGCAAACCTGCGTACTCAGCCCCAATGTTATTCTTATGGAGAATAATTAAAATTGTATATACCACTTGTTTATGAATATATTTGTATTAAACTTGGACAGTGGCTTTATGTATTAATACACTTATATCTCCATTTGAAATTCACTGAGTATGCAGGTTTGCTATGACGGGGGTATTATTTATTTGTTTTAAGAGAGTTTTGGCTACGGTACTTAAAAATATTGGGATAACCATCGAAGTTGGGGTATCGTTAAAATAGTACTAGATCCTCTAACACAGAGTTAACGATTCGGTTGACATATTTTATGAGATATTTCGCCTCGTTTTTTTATTTTTGTTCTATAAATACAGATTAGTTTGATTTTGTGGATTTATTACATCCGCTTTAATACTACAACAAACAACTTGTATTACAATCTTTATAAGGGTATATTTCTCTAGAGTAGGATTTATACTGATCAATATTCGATTTTAAGGCTTTCTAAAGAAATATACACGCCATCCGTCATCTAGTTATGAACCCTTAAAAAAATTTTTACTTAGAATATAACTTATATAAACAAATGTTAAGGATGTTGTTTTGATTGTAAGAAAAGACGCGTGGGCAGTTTTTCTGTGTGTCAACAAAAGCTACTTCAAAGAAAGAAACAAGTCACGTCGACAGATTCTCCTTCTGTCAGCTGTTGTTTTCGCAGTGTTATTTATATAACGTGAAAAATATATTTAATTAATATAAATTTTCTAGTTTAAACGTTACTTTAAAATGAGTCAATAAAACAATATAAATTGTATTGTAATATTCTTAGAGATTAAACTAACTATAACTATAGTTTAAATATGTTCGATTTGAATAAAACAATATTGTTTTGTATAGTGAATGAAGATGTGATAAAAGTATGCAATTAAACATTAAATTTTAAATTTTTTAATAAAACAATTTTAAAATATTTCTTCGACCTCTTTAAAAATTATGAAATTAAACAATAATGATTAGGTTAACCAGTTGTTAACATCAGACAAGTAATTCCAGAAGTTGGTAAACTTCAAGTGGTGACTAAGTTTAATAACTAAACTTGGAAACCCACAATTCTCTTAGATAGATCTAATTTGGTTTTGAGCAACTAGAGCTCCCCTTGTCATTAGCCCCTCTGTCCTATAATTATGCGAGGTAGCCCCGTGCAGCCCCAGCTCACATTTTATTTATGCCATCTCTCCCAAAGGCGTCCACACGTGTCGGACACTTGCTTGTTCATCAATATTATCTCACCTTTAAACTTTTACATGTGTATATGTAATATCTCTATTGTTAATATTAAACAACAATGACTCCCTTGTAATAAGTAATATTTTTAGTAATCAGAATAATGTTTAACTATACCTATCATACTCAAAAACGAATCTGAATATTATAAAACCTCGATCTTAACACTCCAGTTGCAAGTAAAATGAACTGGGGATAATATTTTAATAGTTATTTCATTTTTTTAAAGAAAATTCCACAAATTATGCAGGTTTACATATATCTGAAGATTTTTAGTGTAATTAATTTGGAAAGAATGCATCGCTATGCGCTAGTAAATTTCAAATTATTAAACATTCTAATAAAATGTATCAAGAACCTCCATAACTGATCTCTTCCCTCTCATTAACTCATAACCAGGTGTTTAACCCGTTAACCATTTTCGATATTTATTATTTATAACATCTATAGACACTATTTACGAGGGTCGTCCAGAAAGTAAAGAACGTTTGCTTACTGCACCTTGCACAGCTCCCCCGTCACCACATTGCGTGGGAAAATATTTGGTAATATTACTAATGTTATACACTCATTTAGTATGAGCCGAGTCTCGTTGCTGTGGTCACGCGTCTTATTTCTACAGCGATTCAAAATGGCGGCAGCAATCGAAAATCCCGCCAAATATGAGATATGCAGTGTTATTCGGTTTCTGAGTTAAGAAATTCCCAGGCCATAGACATTTTAGAAAAACACCAAAGAAAGTTTAAGGTGATAGTGCAGAAAGCAACATATTTAAATTGATGTAATGTCCTAAGGTCTTAGCAGCTGTATTCCTAAAATTTTCCCTCAAGTCTTTCTTTCAAATCATCTTTAGCGAGCAATGACCAGCCAGTCCTTTCCTCGTCGTTTACCTATTGCATAATTTATTTTCCCTGAAGACTTGTTTGCACTTTCACCATAACATTTTTTACTAAACAGCTTTCATCCTGTCCTGACCTTAGGGCTCCACCAGCGACCCCTACGGAGTTCCCACGTATTCCTTAAGGATTTTAATTTTGTTTTGAGGTGGTGAAAATACAAACAGCTGATCTTGACTGTTAGTAGTTCCACGGGCTAACCACAGAATGCATCACACACAACTGCCATAGCTTTTATAAATCATTTGCGGGGCGAAGCCTGGCAGCTAACAGCTAATTGTATGATAGGTAAGTTATGCCTCAACGGAATTTCGATCAAATTAGAAAAATACCCTGTTCAGTTATAAACTGAACCGATTGTTCAGAAATAATCTAAGCTGTTTTATTCACATATTTATTCATATTACATTCACATATTACATTCATATTTATTCACATGATTCACAGTCGCCAAAAGTGGTCATGAACTCGCGACACAAACAAGGTCTTGCGTTCCATGAAAGGTTGTTGAGTATTTATTGGATCTGTAAAACTGATTTATTTGTTACAACAGCAAAAGTGTTACAATTAAACTAGCCCCACAAATGATTTATACAAACTATGACAGTTGTGTGGGCTGTATTATGTGGTTAGCCCGTGGAACTAGTACCAGTCAAGATCAGCTGTTTGTATTTTCCGACTAGTCGGACATTGGACCGAGTTTTATTTCAATAAATAAGATATTGAATAAACACTCCAGTACAAACAAAATTATGTGACTTTACGTTTAATTTTTAACTACTATTCACTAAGTATCAGGATGACTCACAGTGCCATCCTCCCCTCCCCCCCTCAAAGTGACAACAGCTGATATGACAGCGGACAATACATCTTGATCAGTCGCCGAGGGTGACAGCGACAGCTCCCTCGCCCTTATTATGGCGCCCTCACACAGTAGACCCGCACTTGTGGTGCTGTGTGACGCCGCTGGTCCAAGCTGTGATATTTTGTTTTTTTCGTTTTTTTTTAGAAATATTTGGGGAGCTATCTATTTTCAATAATAAATTTTTACTAATTTAATTCATCGTATGTTTTTATCTATCATGCATATTGTTTTACGTACAAACACAAAGACGGGTTCGCCTTGCTTTAATAGTATGTTACGTGCAAGTTGATTTTGTTATTCTTACAAGGACAAATTTAACAAATGTAATGAAATTGCAGTATTTACTCCACCAGCAAAATTGTTCAAAATGTCAAGTAAAAGTTATTAGAAAAACTACTTACTACAGAATCTAGTAAGTGTGGTTGGTTATCTTTAACACTAAAACAAAATTTATATTTATCAGAGTCCAGTCTCCACGTACCAATGACGTAGATAACGGATCCTGCAGTTTCCGATATCTGGTTTTACATAGAACACAGTTCTAAGATATCACGAAAGTCGTTCTTCAACTATTTGTTTATATTGACTACTCCTTTGAGTACATTACTGTACAATGAATGTTATATTAAAATGTTGTTGATTAACACGCACAAACATAATACATAACTGAGGAGTGTCACACAATTACAAAACAAATGTATACAAATTGGGTTCCTACGCTTCAATTGATTTAAATATGAAGTGATTTGGAGTTGTAAAGCCTAACTGGAGCGCTTGTAAAGTCGCAAGTCAAGTGATTGGGGCAGAAGAATTACCTGCGGGGCGTCAGGGGCCCTTGCCGATAAATCAGAAGTGACAAAATGGGGCATATTAGGCCCGCCGCCCCGGGCCCCACGGGGGGGGAGCCCCGGTCCCGGGTGGTCGCCTCTTGTACGAAACAGCCCAACGGCGTGTAAAATTGAAATGACGTTTTAACTGTTGGGCGTCTAATAAATATGGCTGTGATATTAGATTTAGGGGAGGCGACAGATTTGTGGAGCAGACCTGTAGGTTTGACTTTGCCCTTAACTTGTTATAACATATATATTTTTTTAGATTAGCTCAGTTCTTATCCAAGGATGAAATCATGTTACCTAATAGGCTATTAAGATAACAATTATCATCTTAATTTTTGTTATGAAAATAAATGTACGTTTAAAATGTTATTTATTTTGAACACCCTAACAATTTAAATTATATACCAGGTTTATTAAGAAGTGCTCTAAGTGGATATTGTTTAAAATCCTTTGTTTTTTAGACAATCATAAGTAACTAAACGTGGTATAATTTTGTCACGTAATGTCATTTTAAAGTTGATTTCCTTCATTAATTTTTATTAAAAAATCTAATACCTTCTTAGAATTAATATTTATGCTGGGTTACGTTGGTATTGTTACGTTGTAATAAAAGATATCAATTCCAACAAGTCCTCGTTTAATTGCAGTATCTTCCTGCAAAGTAATAACGTCTGGAAAACCTTTTTACAAGGGTCAGGACATCTTAAAAAACCACAAACTGTTCAACCATCAAACTTGTCAAATTTAATATTTTTATTAATTACGTTAGGAAGCATTCTGGTTTTCTGATTAATTTCCTAACGAGTTATTCAAAGCCTTAGAAAATAGCATTAGCCATGCGGCCCAGTTGACATTTTATTATTCATCAATGTATGATAGTTTCAATAATTTATTCAGCGTAACCTATTCCATATATTGGTGTTACTGATTTTTTTTAGATTGAATCAAATTTAAAAATAATAATTCGTTTATAAACGGTATTGAGTTAAAAGTTTCATATATACCACTTAATTTAATTTTGTTTCGGTCTATTATTACCTCAAATCAGTTTAGCTACACTAATAGCGGAGCAGGAGTGGCAGGCTTTGTGAAGAGAGCAGTTGTTATTGAATCAAATATCGACGTTAAGGTAACTAGGGTCTGTCATTGTGCGGCGAGGGGAACTTCCCTACTGAGCCAAACCCCTCTTCCCTCTAGTTGTCAAACCTTGACAGTCTTCACGACCGGAACTTGTATCTCGTCTAAATTTCAAGTCTTAAAAATATACCTGAAATTAAAATATATTTAACAAATTGATTTGATATTTTCTATCGTTTTTTAAACTTTCATAGCCACCCTTTAAAAATTTAACGAAAATGAATTTGGAATAACCCTTTCATTAGTTATAGGCTAAAAACCACTCAAAATGGGGTTTAGCCTAGTGACTGGGTGGAAGGTCTGAGTTAGAGCCCTTTGCTTACCAAAGACTTAAGATTTTTAAATTGCCAAGCCATTATGACATTTACCTCAAAAGTAGGCTTTGTAGATATCAATATATAGTCTGAGAAGAAATAGTGGTATTTAAAGGAAGGGTTTTTCGATTTAACATTCAGACATTTCTTCAAACGATTAAAATATCTTAAATTTGTATACAACAGCTTACTATCCTAAATCCGTCGTCGATTATTATATTCACATGATGTTGACTCGAGTTTAAACCTTAAAAGGTCATTATTAAACCCTTGATGACAGACAATTTACTCCATAATGAAGGTCGTCATAGCTTCGAATAACACACAACACAGTTAAAACAGTACGTGGCACGATAAAATACAAACATTTAAGACGAATTTGATCGTTCCGGTCGGACGCGAATTACCGAACTCAACTCAAATTAGCGTCGCCGGCCGGACCGCTCAAAATATCTTAAATGTTTGTATTTTATCGTGCCTCGTACTGCTTTAAATGTGGTATGTGTTATTTTAAGCTATGACGATCTTCATTATGGAGTAAATAGTATAACATGAAGGTTTTGAAAATGACCTTTTAAGGCTGAAACTCGAGTCACCATCGTGTGAATATAAGAATTGACGACGGATTTAGGATAGTAAGCTGTTATATTTAATCATCACAATTCAGGAGGAATACATCATAATTTAAATTTTAGCGAATTTCCCCTATAGGGAAGAAGCTATTACCGTAGGTGGCATGGTAAGACTTAAGCCCGAGACCATGATAACTTTTCGTTTTGGGGTCCCCAGATGCCAAAAACACTATTCGTTCAAATATATATATATGTATATATATATATATATATATATATATATATATATATATATATATATATATATATATATGTGTCCGTTACCGCGATAACTTTTGAATGAAACACCCGATTTTGATGAAATTTGGCACAAATGTGAAGAGTAGCATTTATGACTTTAAGTTCGAAAACCAGATCGATCGCCCTATGGGAAGAGAGTTTTATCGGGGTTTACAATTTTCCAAAAATCGGTTTTTTGCAAATTTGACCCCAAAATGTTAAAAACATTCAATTTTGGTAATAGCCATTTTATAGAGCTTAAGAAAACAAATAATTTAGTATTTTTAATCATTAACCTAGGTTAAGTGGTTGCGGAGAAAATCCAAAAAAACATGTCCCATGTTAATCTTATGAGAAAAAGGTTTTTAGATTTTTCTCAGATAGTTTTGCTAAAAACTTCACATTTCTGTTTAGCTCAACAAAACAAATATTTTGGTGTTTCAATTGTTTTTCTACGTCCAACGGTTGCAGAGATATTCAAAGTTCTAAACACAGTACGTTGTCCGATGTTATCCTTATGGAGAATAAATAAAATTCTATATCTCGATTATTTATGAATGTATATTGATGAAACTTGGTATGTGGTTTCAACTAGTTGTGGTATATTGATATTAGCACAAAAAACAAGTTTTTTGTTGATAGTCCCCGTAGCAGCAAATCTGCATACTCGGCCCGCATGTTATTCATATGGAGAATAAGTAAAGTTGTATATACAACTATACTATCCCTATGTGTTTATGTGTCCCTTAATTATGAACCTACATTAAGAGAACTTGGTATGTAGCTTCACCTGGTTCAGTTGTATTGATAATTGCAAAAAAACACATTACTTATCTTCCTTGTTGCAGCAAACCTGCGTCCTCAACCCTAATGTTATTCTTATGGAGAATAAATAAAATGCTATATATCACTTATTTATGTATGTATTGTTGTGAAACTTGGTAAATAGCTCTATGTAGTAGTGAGTCACATATATATGCATTGGAAATTCGCTGAGTACGCAGGTTTGCTGCGACGGGGGTATTTAGTATTACAGTCATCTTGTAAGGTAAGGGTAATAACTTGGAAATTGTGTTGAACAATATGTCAAAACACTCATAAGTTATTTGTCAACATTATATCCGCAATACATACTCAAATAAGTCTTTTAGGGGTATACCATAAAAATTACCATTGATTAAGGAGTTACCTCGGAAGCTTACGAGTTTGTCAGATATAGGTTTTGTGTCTTGTAGTAAATTTAAATTGAAGTTGTGCCACATGAGCAGGAGACCGTCATGTGAAGTTCTTATTATCGTTGTCGTGCCCAATACCTGACAACCAGCCCACTTCGAAATGTCATGATGGCATGCTTTTCATGTTTATTATCTGCCCTGAGACCTTTTGTTTGTTACTGTACTGAAACACCAGTCGAGAACAAAAAGAGAAACAATTGTCGAACTGTTCGTCGTGAGTGTGTATATAAAACTCTTAAACGTTTTTTACACTTGTCAACGATTCCAATTGTGAACTTCCTATTCATTTCAATATTAAATTAGCATAAACGATCAAATCAGTTGTCTTCACATCACGAACTGAATTGATATTGTTTTAATAAACCAATCAAACATATTATTAAACATTGATTAAATATTAGATGCTATTTATCATATATTTATTATTTTATATACTTTGCTCCAACCTTCGTTACTACATGTTTTCAGTTTATGATACGATGAAGAAATCTACCGTGTTTTTCTTGTATGGAATGACATAGTAAATTTTTTTAGCGAATTTCCTCTATAGGAAAGAAGCTATTACCGAAGTCGGCATAGGAAGACCTAGGCCCGGGACCACGATAACTTTTCGTTTTGAGGTCCCCAGACCCCAAAAACACCATTCGTTCGAAGTTATATACATATGTGTGTCTCGTAAAAATGGTCAGATTTTGATGAAATTTGGTATAAGCATTTATGAGTTTAATTCCGAAAACCAGACAGATCGCCTCATCCCAAGTGGTGTTTGGGGGGGGGGTGTACCCGCAAAATTGTTTTTTTTTTTTAGTTTTTACACGTAATATTTATTGAAATCAAAATTTACTTTTCACCATTGGATACAGCTTTAAAGAACACATAATTTGGTGTTTTGGTCATTTCTCTAAGTCAATTGGTTACAGAGTTATTGAAAGTGCTAAACACAGTACGTTGTCAAATGCTATTCTTATGGAGAATAAGAAAACGTTTATGTCTCGCTTATTTATGAACGTAAACTAACGAAACTTTGTTTACAGCTTCATCTACAAAAGCAATATTTTTCCGATGGTTCCCGTAGCAGCAAACCTGCGTACTCAGCCCCCATGGAGAATAAGTCAAATGTAATGTCTCCCTTAATTATGAACAAAAATTAATAAAACTTGGTGTGTGGCTTCACCTAGTTGAGTTATATTGATGTTCACATAAAAAACATTTTTTGTGTGCCTTTTTTCAGCAAACCTGCGTACTCATCCCCCATGTTATTCTTATGGAGAATAATTAAAATTGTATATATCGCTTATTTATGAATGAATGTTGATCAAACTTGGTATGTGGCATCACTTACTTGAATTATATTTATATTTGCATAAACACCAATTGTTTGTGTTCCTGGTTTCAGCAAACCTACGTCCTCATCCCCAATGTTATTCTTATGTTGAATAATTAAAATTGTATATATCGCTTATTTATGAATATATTTGTATGCTACTTAGTATGCGGCTTTATGTGGTATTTAAACCTATATTATGCATTGGAAAGTCGCTGAGTATGCAGGTTTGCTGCGTTGGGGGTATTAAAAACATGTCGGATAGTGATAAAACTAACGAAACAGTTTAAAAATTCAAGTATGTATAGAATACCTACCAAATGCTCGGATAAAGGTTATTAAACGGTTTTACATTAATTTTAACTGCAAAGAAACTAAATAATCTTGTCATATGGACATAGGCCTATTAAATTTTAATCGTTCAGATTTTGTTATGAAGACGTTTGGTAAACTTTACATTTGTATTTGTTTACAAACTATTTACGCAAAAAGCCTGACTACCACAAGCAGCATAAAGGACAAAATATGCGAAACGGCAACAATCGTTATGAATTACTAGGGGCTTAAAAAGGCCATAGCCACTAACCTTGCTCTAATACTCTGCCTCATCTGATTTTTAAAATCTTGACTGCTGATGAACATAAATGTTAAGTAGGAACACATGTCAGTTCGAAAGCAAAGTTTTAATATACACAAACATGTTTTAATATACACAAACATGTTTTAATATACACAAACATGTTTTAATATACACAAAGCAGACGTTATTAAATCCCTTTGCTTTTTTAATGGGGATGTTTTGCGTTACTTCTCGTTTATTAGTAACTTTTTAAAAATACTACTAATTTTCCCGAGTCCCTGAGATCAATTATTTTAATTTGAGCCGTCTCCCATCATCCTGCGATTTGCTAAACTCCCATAGTTTTTACTAAAACATTTCGCTTACAGAATTATTTATAAAAATTGTTGTATTTTCTTACTGAAGAGCCAAGAGAATTTGGTCTACTACGCTGATATTTTATCGCGGTCCTATTTTGTATATAACAAATCTAGTCAATCTCGGCCCAGCAGTATGAGACATGGACACCATTACCACACAGCGCCGCCCCTCCAGTCCCCTAAGGCCTAGGGTCTCCAGGTAAGGGAGGTGATCCCCAGTTTTCAGGCTGTTAGTCATTTTGTCACTTTCATTCATTATTCACAGACGCACTCCCTAACTTCATGACGTACAGTCCCTTACTGTCCACATTTGTCGACTGATCACTTCGTTTGTACAACAAAAACATAATCATCTGAATTTAGATAGTTTTAAGTTTTCGTCCTGTTTATACTTAATTATATGTATCAAGTAATATTATGGCCGCAAGTGCACGTGATGGTTGTGTTGGTTATAAGCATATATAAGGAAGGTTGTTCATTGGATGTCATAGATACCAACTGCAAGTCATAACGGGTCAATAAACTTACAACTTACAGAGATTAAATTATCACAGTAGCATTATATGCACGTACACGGTAAGAAAATCAAGGTATGTGGAATCATTTTCTGTTTAGTAAAATCCTTCACAGCGCTTCTCTCTAGACCTCTTTCCCACATTTGTAAGTTGTTGTTATAAAACTATAAACAGTCATATTATAGAGATTATTTTAAAAGTCTCAAGTTTGATTACGTTAGAGATTTTGAATAACATTAACAACGTTTTATTCTGGATGGAGATGATGGATTATACGTATAAATGTTGAACGAGCTAAAATAAAAAATATAAATGTTAACAAATTGCAGCGATAGTTTTAGTTTCAGGATAGGCTACGCATACTAATATCTAGAAAAGAGTTGTTTCTACTTTAACCAAACATTATTGGAGGAATTCTTAAAATTAGAATTAATAAAATAATTGTTCCATATTCAATATTCTTTGAATTGATATTTTACACTTAGCCATGATTGTTTTCTATAAAAACAAAATATTATATTTGGGATAAGTAGACTCCTTATAAAGTTAATTCTAGTTAAGTTCTAACTGTCGTAGATTAAATTGTTGCTAGTAAATTAGAACTAATAATAAATCTGAAAAACCCGTAAAAACAGTTGTTTAATAGCAAGCATACTATTGATGTTTTCTTGACACCTTATATGATAACAAGATGCGGGATTTATTAGTTTTCTTTCAGTACAAACAAATCCATCGGGAAATATATAGATACACAGAAACCACTAAATAAACATTTCTTTGCTGGGATTACATGTAAGAAGCTTAATCTACGGTAAGTAATCTATACTGAGAAGAGTAACACAGAATTAAAGTAATTTTGGAATACTTTTGATCGAGGCCGGATAATGAAGTGTGTAGATATTTCTGTTTAAAACAGTAAGCAATAATCCTTTTATATGTAATAAAATCTATTTCACTTTAACGTCATCCAATAACTTCTGCACCAAATAAAAATTTCTTGAAGCAATATTCTAATAAAAATTATTGTTGTTTTTGGGTTGAGAAAATCAATCGCGCTAACAGATTTAGATGTTTAAAAATATTGTATGTAAAACAAGTTGTTTTAATTAATTCCTTTATTTAAAATCCCTTTTCACTTTCCTGAATGTACAATACCTGAATTTACATATATTTGTTTAATATTTTATTATGAATAACAAAACTTTATGTAGGAAGACTAAACGTTGATATAAGAGGAACATCTCAAAAATACCCAAAGTAAAATGTTTCCATACAAACGCTAACCCTATATTGTCCCTTCCAAACATTTCATGCATTCTTAAGCAGTCAAAATGCGCCGCGTTTCTCCACAAGTGCATCCTCTCTTTCTCATAACAAGTTAGAAAAATTTTCTCGCAAGAAAAATGCCCTAGCACTTTTGTTATTAGTACGGATCAATTTTTATCACAGCTCAATTCAGCTTTATAGATATCAATAATCATAGTATTTTAATATAAACTTGTGACTGAGTTCATAATTATTGAAGAACTAGGAATAATATGTAAACGTTTCAATTGCTTTCATATGTCACCATTATCTTTCAGTAATAAAACCTGATGTTTTAAAAAAGTTATATTTCTTGTTACCTTCGTTCTTATTCGAACCAAGCAAAGTCAATAAGATTGACATTAGAGCAACGAAGGCTGAGGGTTAGACCCCTAAAGGACTTAAGAAATATAAAAAGGCTCTGTAGGCTGGGACATATATATTTCTATAAAAGTCCAACGCAATCGTTTCAGTAGTTTTTATGCGATGGAACAACAAACTAACATACTTTCAGCTTCATTAAATTAGTAGGACTTTGTTTCTATGAGCTCCGCTTCCTCACCTGATTTAATTAAATAACCAAATAAAATGGTGCTGTTCATCAAATTTTAATTTAAAGCAAAAAATTATATTATGCTTCATATATTCTTCAAGGAATTTCGATTAACTAAACGATTGGTATTTATTCGTAACGTTTCATATTTTTTCTAGATATTATCTCCAGTTTAAAATTTCACGAATTGCGGTTTGTTTAAATATCACCGTTCTGTGCGCATTCTATATATTCCCACCACTTAGACGTATCGAAGGAAGGCTCGATATTTCAACAGAGTCTCGCCGCGCTGCCGCGTGTACCCCGGGAGACCCTTTATTGTTGTCACCGACTGTATATATTGCCGCAGATCGCGGGTCCAGACAGTGATGATGTATTGTCCGGCTCGCAAATGCATCTCCCACATGGTATCCCAAGGCTACCACGCATGTGGTGCTACAAGTGCCGCCATTCTCCTTACTCAGGTTGAGCACTGTCAACTACTCTGAAATTTATATGGTTAAAGGTTTATTAAATTTAAACTGAACTGCAATCAGACCTACAGTACTTGTATATCAAAAATCAAGAAACATAGTCATAGAGCAATAGTACAACATATAAAAAACAAATGGAAAATCAAAATTGCAATAATATGTTTATTACTACAAAACTAATAATACATAAGTGCAAATAGTATCAGATTACTAATGTGTTTTAGTGAAAATTAGATAACTAAATTAAGCTGTGAATTAAAATTAGCTTACAACTTTTTCTATGATAAAATGAGACTATTTCCTTTGATATAAGTCTCTCTGGCAGAACTTCTTGCCCTGATATAATAAATATCAACGACTTAAGATGAAATGCTGTACAATATCATCGTTGTTTTGAAAGGCGGTAACAAATTGAAAGGTCAAAAGAAGTTTTTGTAAAATAATATGAAAGATCTGTTTTAGAAGTTTTTGGCATAAAGATTGGTTTTTGAAAAAAGAATGCATAATCCAGTTCTCCTCTCAATAGTTTAAAAAATAAAATCAGTCATTTTTCGTCCCACCCGCAATTTTCATGATGTGCTTATATGAATTGTGTTCCAGTCTTGCATCGATTCCTCTTTACTCATAAAGCGTTTTCTATCCACACGATAGCTAATACATATTCATAATCATAAATTTAAATTTAAAATTTAAAATTACATAAATTTATAATTTATTAGCAGCCTAACCCGAATGAAGGTTGAAACACGAAGTCAATAAACAAGCCACTTCTCATTCCTGCACGTCTAGCAACGCGTCTGGTGTTATTGCACATAAACGAGAAGTTATGGGGTGGTCCCTGAGGAATCCCGACAACAAATAAGTGGCAATAAACTGTTATGGCTCGGTACACAACTGTTAGGTCTTCTCTACTCTCGTGTAGAAAAGTGTAAGCTGTACTTGTGGCTTTGGGGGAGAGCGTTCTTTAACATATCGATTACATGTAATGAGTAATAGATATTGAATGTGTATTGGTAACATAGTCTAATATTAAAATACCCCCGTCGCAGAAAACCTGCGTACTCAGCGAATTTACAATGCAAAATGTAAGTCTTAATACCACATAAAGCCGCATACCAAGTTTCATAAAAATATATTCAAAAATAAGCGATATATCAAATTTGAATTATTTTCCATAACAATAACATTGGGGATGAGTACGCAGGTTTGCTGCTACAAAAAAACAACAAATATGGGGCTTCTTGTAAATATCAATATTACTCACCTAGGTGAAGCCACATACCAAGTTTCATCAATATAAATTCATAAATAAGCGATATATGCCATTTTGATTATTCTCCATAGGAATAACATGGGAGATGAGATGATTACGCAGGTTTGCTGCAATAAGGAACACAAAAATGGGTTTTTATGCAAATATCAATAGAACTCAACTAGGTGAACCAACATTCCAAGTTTTATTAATTTATGTTCATAATTAAGGGATACATTACATTTTACTTATTCTCCATAAGAATAACATGGGGGCTGAGGACGCAGGTTTGCTGCGACGGGAATTATTGTTAAAAATCGGGTTTTTTGTGAAAATAACAATAGACCACAACCAGATAAAACCAAATACCAAGTTTTGTTAGAATACTTTCATAAATAAGCGAGCTATAATTTTTTTCTTATTCTCCATAAGAAAAGCATTGGACAACGTACTGTGGTTAGTACTTTCAATATCTCTGTAACCATTTGACGTAGAGCAATGATCAAAACACCAAATTGTGCGTCTTTTTAAGGTGATTCCAATGGAAGAAACTAAAATTTTACTTTTTCAAAAATTAAATGTAGAAAACTCAAAAAACCCATTTTTGGGGTACAAAACCCCCCCCCCCAAAATACCTCTGCGTATAGTCTGATCTGTCTGGTTTTCGAACTTAAAGTCATACCAAATATACCAAATTTCGTCAAAATATGATTATTTTTACGAGAGTTATCGCACCCACGGACACACACACATATATATATATATATATGTATATACAGTTTTGAACGAATGGTGTTTTTGGGGTCTGGGGACCTCAAAACGAAAAGTTATCATGGTCCCGGGCCTAGGTCTTACCATGCCGACTACGGTAATAGCTTCTTCCCCATAGGGGAAATTCGCTAAAAATAAATAAATAAATATAAATAAATAAATTCTTTATTTCCATAAATGTACAATACAATAAGCATTACAATTATACAGTAGAAAACTATAATTACATAGTTTTCAAATATATACTATGCAATAAATGCCTTATGTTTACACGTTCTTAGCCAGTACATTATGGATAGCCACCTCTTTAGCATTAGCCGTGCAGAGGTGGTATCAGGTTGTAAGAAATGTGCAATGTGCAATGTGCAGTGTGCAGCGTACCAGAAACTCCCGGTAAAATTACAGATTATAAAAAAAATCATTAAATGCTATACATCATTACAGTGTCTAATACATACAAATTTAACAGTTGTACTAACTTTTAAACAATTCCAACAATAATTTAGGAAAAACACTTCTTAAAAGACTAAATAAAAATAGGTGTAACAAATATAAAAAGAATGTTACAAAACAATAATATATATTTTTTATACCTACATAATGATAAATACTTATTATATAACACACAATAAGACTAAACACAAATAGTAAAGAGTAGACTCAAACACACGTTAAAACTTTACAGATAGAAATCAAATAAAATATTTAAAAGCAGAATTGGTAAAAATGCAGATAAATTGATCAAAACTCAAGGGTGCATAGGTAAAACTTACAAAAGGCAAGACAGTTCCCATCAGCCTATGAATTGTTCAACATCACTATTTGTTAGTAACCATGTTTTCAGACTTTTATTACTACGGGTAATTCCACTGTCAAGGGTTCTGCTGTGCAATGGTTGTATTTAATAAGTTAATATAGAAATAGACTGCGTAAATTTATTTTTATTTATTTGTTAATATTAATTCGTTTAGATACTAACGTATCCTTGGTAAGTAACATCGCATAACCTCCCAACTGTATTGAACTTATAATTAAGTGACAATGAAAGGGATTGTCATAAAACACTTGAATACAATTGTAATGCAATTGCATGTTTTTTATGATAAAATGTATTAAAAGAGAGTAATAAATCACTCGGTAAACCATAATCGTGACTGATTAGTTATACAAACAATCTATCATCCCGTTTCAAAATAGTTAGTATTTAACTAAAAATTGTAATTTGTACTATTCGATTTACAACATCAATAATTCATTCGTTATAACTATTGTAAATACGATAAATGTTGATTTACTTCAAATAATGTTTATTAAATAAATATAAGTTTAGATAGAACTTTAATATATGTTAAGAATAAAACGTTATTTCTTAAGTAGAAACTTATTTCCAGCGCATTCAAAAATGTAATCAAGTTTTAGTAAATATATGTTACTTAAACTGCACTATCTTTTAAAGGTTCACCGATTATTTGTTATGTAAGAACTAAAGGTACATTAAGTTATAACAATAAACGAGTTCGCACGCAGCACGCTGACGTGAGGGAAGTGAATTTCCACAAAAAAACTTTTAAAACTCAAAATATGTGTAAAAACAAACATGTATTCCAATTTTTATGGAAATCTGAAAACATTGATTTTTTGGCTGTTCTGATGCTCCTGGTTTAATTTACCTGCAAAGCTGGGAATACAATTTTGCGCATTATAATGTTAGGAGAAGGTCCAGGCAGGCTTGAAAGTAGGCGTGAGTTGCTGGGGATGATAAAAGTACTCTAACAAAGGAATAACAGGCTTTTCTAGTATAAAACCCCCATAAGACAACGTACTGTGTTTAGTCGAAACACATTTTCTTTAATAACTCGGTAAATATTTATGCTAGAATTATGAGAGAGGGCTTAAAACTTTCGCCTCACCAATTCCCATCTGTTTACATGCATTAATCTTACATCCAGGGCTTTTCTGACCCTTTTTGGGCCCAAAAACTCGAAATTTGTAAGATTAATCCTCAAAAAAGGGTTTATAGTTTTCCGATTGTTTTGCCCAACGAACTTGTCCAACTGATTACAGAAAGGAACGTCCCTACCAAATTTGAAGTTAATCGGACAAAAAATGTGACTGCTAGAGTGCATACACACATATATATATATATATATATATATATATATATATATATATATATATATATATATATATAAAATTTTGAACGACCCCCCAAAACGTGTTCAGGGGGTCACGTTAGGAACTTCTATGGTGGTCCCGGGCTTAAGTTTCACCGTGCGGGTCATGCTAATAGTTCACTTTCCAAAGGAAATTCACTAACAATCACGCAATCAGTTCAACACCACACATCCGACATGAATATAACTCGGCTTTGCGAATTCATTTTTGTATTGTGAAAGAACAAATGGATTACGCTATAAGCTTATTACTGGTGGAATTGAAAATGCGTCACGTGTCAGCTGGATTGTTGGTGGAATTTAAACAAAGAATATTTCATTTGTTGCAGAGAATACAATAACGCAAGCTACACAGAAGTGAACACTGATTTTTAAGTTGTAAGTCTTGTTTTTTAATAATTAGATACTTATGCTTTTGAATTGGTTTTAAGCCATTTTTTACCTGTTTTTGTGAAGCTAATCATTTTAAAAATACAGAACTCTCTTTTAGCACAATATGGTGTGTTTATACGAAATGATATTTATACTTTAGGTACTTGATAATCTTTAAAGGCTCAAATGTAAAAGTATTCTAATAAGGACTTATACATACACAAGTACTTACAATAATTACAATACTTACAAGTTTTCAACAGGTGAATAGATCATGAAGGATTCAGATTATTTTCTATTATTATCAATTTTGTGGATGATAAATTTCAGGATGGATGTTTAGGGGAAAGTGACAACTATGATAAACACCTGTTCCAACTTCGTTACAACGTTATAAAATGTGATAAATAAATCCATAACGTTAGACGACTTTTAAAGTAATTACCCCTTTTTCTTTTATTTGACAATTTACGAAAATATGTTATTGTACGTAAATATTTCATTTCACTTAAATAGTATTTTGCAGTTTTTTGAAAGGTGAAGATAATAAAAGTATACATAATATTAATATGTTTCGTATACTTCCGTATAGGCATTGAATTGACTGACATATGTAATACATGCAAACAGGTCCACACAAAATCTAAAATACTTGCTGGAGTTACAATTAGTACAAAAGAAACACTCGGAATAAATGTATAATTAAAAACATTAAATCAGTAATATAAGTTTTATTATTTGGGGACAACCTAACATTTGGGACCTGACGATTTTTACTTTGTAAACGAAAGGCCTCGTCCCCATATAATAAAACTTATATTACTGATTTGATGTTTTTAATTATAAATATATATTTATCAGGAAGAAGAGTGTTTTCAAGAAATTAAGAAAACTCGGTTTATGGATAAGTAACGCTAAATCTCGGAAGGTTATATATTTATTTCACTGGAAGATAACATACATACTATCAGTTTTGTATCTATAGTTAGGTGATCAATTTTCAATAATATTTATGTTTTCTATACGCTGATAATGAATTAATAACAATCTGATTTTGTTGAAAAGACTAAGTGTCTTCTGTCCAACCATATAATTTTCAGGGACAATAAAGAAAGCAATAATCCAAAATACAAAAGCATAAGTACTCCAAAATTACTGTAATTCTGTGTTACTCTTTTCAGTAAAGTTTACCTACCGTAGACTAAGCTTCTTACATGTAATCCCAGCAAAGAAACGTTTATTTTGTGGTTTCTGTGTATCTATATATTTCCCGATGGATTTGTTTGTGTTTTTTTTTTTGTAGGGTACTCCTACAAAAATCAATTTTTTGTTTGTTGAGCCCAGAAAATATCAGGTTTCTAATTTTTCTGTTGGAGCTGTTTACGTGGATGTGGTTGGCTTGGGGATCAAATTACACACTTTTTTTGGACATTGGAAATGTATACATTTATTTGGTATTATATATATTGAATTTATTTAACGCTGCCATTAATTCCGTGTTGTAGTTTAATAGCCTATTCCTTGTTTAAAATAAAGAATATGATCATCTACTATTAATTTCAAGAAAGCTATATAAAGAAACATAACTTTTAGTTATAAATGATATACTTATATTAGGCAGTAACATACTTGCAGGCACAGTAAAAACATGTTCTATCGACAACCTGAACGATTCCCCCATTGAAATAACAAGATCCAAGATAAGATCAGTCACCTTACCTGGCAACCTTAAACCGGAAAACACATCATTAAATTAAATTCTAAATTTCAATGCATTCTGGTCTTTTGAAATGCTATCGTTTGTAGTTATACCTGCAAATTGTTTATGATTATTAATCTATATTTATAATTCACTCAAGCAAATGGTTATCATTTCAGTAATTTATTCTCTCTAAAATAAATATCCAATAAATATAAACACCCAAACCAATTTACCAAGCAAATATGAATTAGTCATTCAAGAGTTTATATACCGGGAATAACTGCATACATCACATTCAGAATTTGAGAATGAGTAAATTATCAAACAGATTCTTTCTACAACACGTGAAAAATTAGATTTGAATATAAACTTAACTATTAGACTGCGGTGACCAAATCAGACTCCAACATTTCAATCATGTCTTGCCAAAGTGAATGGCCATGTCTTACATTGGTCAATGTTGCACTGTTGGACCTAGATTGTGAGGGTGGGGTGTAATGGAAGTGGAAGGAGGGACGTCCTGCTGAGTTCCATTTCCCCACGTCTCACACATCTGTCGTCTGCAGCGGTTACATCGGGTCTGAAAAGGGGAAGTGTCAAATGTATGTTTGCATTCCAGGAGAGTATCTGAAAGTTCAAAGTTAAAAATTGTATGTGTAAATTTATTCTGTTGATGTATTTGTAATTTGGTTAGAATCTGAGGAGTAGAGATCTTACACAATATAATATGGAACTCCTACAAAAATCAATTTTTTTCTCCAAACAAATTTCAAGTTTTCAATGGAAATACTTAGCTATGGTTTTTTAAAGAAGAGCTAATCCAGAATTTTTAAAGTCTAGGGCTGCATAGTTATGTTAATCAACTGCAAAAGTAATACTAGCATGGGTACGTACATTATTAAAATATAGCAAATCATTCAAGCATTATCTTAAAGTTATTATAACAAACTATAACTTTCCTTTTCACGCATACAAATTATTTTGCATCATTGAGCTAAAACACCAATAACATCTAAAGTTCCGTTAACTAAATATTTAGTTCAAAACTGTTGGATAAATCTTAAGATACATATTGAAAGTTACAATAGACAACGTAGAAGGAAATACATCGTCTCAGGAACGTGATGAGTTTTAGACCTTTTCGGTATTTAAATACCGCAATTGATCACATGTTTTGTCTTATTATAAAGTCGTTCACTGGTTATTTATGATATACACTAAGGATAATTCCTCACGCATTAAAATACATGATAAGATCGTCAAAGCATCGATGTCGTTTATTGATATTTTGAAAGCTATATCAATCTAATACTTAGATCATATTTGTTCCCCATGTAAGGGAGACTATGGTCTATCATATTTCCTGAAAATTTGTGTCGTAAAATAAGAGCCCACAAAGTTATCTATATATTTGTTCAGAGTAATTTGTAACAAAAGTAACAGACATTGTGTTAGCCAGTCAGTATTACGTTGTTGGGTGGTTAAAGAGGACGTGTGAGAGTAAAGCTGGGGGAGACTAACCCGCCGTGTTCCATTTGGCCCGTTACCCTGCTGTCGTCTGCAGTTGCTTCCACAACTAAAAAGGGTTCATGCATTCATCCGGGCGATTTAATTATTGCAGAAGCTATATATGCGTTTGTATGAAAACATAATTAAAATATTATTCATACAAATTACTAAACCACAGATGCAAGTAGCAGAATACACAAATCCGTAAAACATTACAGCACTAAACATTTTAATTTTGATTTCCCTAAAAAGAGTTTTGGAAGTAGAGGATGGAAACTTAACTAGCTCTTATTTTAATTTTGAGTAATTTTTTACTTATATGTTTATTATCATCTTAACTGTTTTAAATTTTGTGACCAGTATTTTAATTGTACTTTGGTATGTTTGATAAGTGATTAATTATATGTCATTGAAAAACCTTTACACTCACAACTAATTCAACTTTAAAACAAATTTTATATAGATACGTTTAATTTATACAACTATGCAATTTGGAAAATAAATAATAATTTACACTATTTTGGAACATTAAACGAAAATAAAAAGTGCGGAATAGACAATTTTCGTTAAAGATCTGTAAACAAATGGAATTCTTTGTTGCTGATGGCAAGTTTATGTTATTCAAGGGATTTTTGCAGGCATTTTCCATCACTTATTAGTAAAAACAAAGTTTCACGACGTTGCGGGATCTGGAATCTGATCCCACAGGTTTTCGAAATAAAGTTTGTCTTAGTTTGTCCCATGTATTTTTTAAAGTAAAAAAATCCCGTACTCTGATTTTATCTCCTTACCCTCTAAGTTTAGCAAAAATGCCGAAGACTACAAGTATTTAAATGATAGTCTTAAATAAAAATTAAAAACACTATAAACGGTGTATATATATAACGGCTGTATAATAATGTAATGTTTTTAAACTATTCAATCCAAAAAGAGAAAATGTTTTACATTACTTCGTAAAATAAGCTAACATTTCTCAGTTTCAGAGAAATTGTGGTAAAAGCAAAGAGGCAAGACAGTAGAGATAGCACACGGCCCAGCGATAATGCGCGCCGCAGTCTGCTAATGTTGCATTTGATGATATCGGTGGCTGTTTAATTCACCTACTTTGCGTTCAGTGTTCCTCCGGTATATGCTGTTTTCTTTAAGTTGTCCTCCATAAAGTATAATTTATTTAGACCAATGTCAGTGTTTATTTAAATAAAGACAATATTTTTACTTTCTCCCCCTATACATAGTATATGGAGAAAGTATTGTTTTCGTAAAAATTTTCGAATTTGAGTTGTTAGTGGAAATATTCGTTTTGGTGCTCCCTGAACCCAAAAAAGTGGTTTTTACGTGATGTCTGTCTGTGTGTGTGTGTGTGTGTGTCCGTGTGTGTGTGTGTGTGTGTGTGTCTGTGTGGATGTGTACAGAGCTAGAGCCCTAACCTATGGGCCGATTTTTATGAAATTTGGTATGTAGGTACTAATCCACGATATCTCCAGGCGTTTTTTTCATTTTTTTGAATTTTTGATTTTTAAGGGTAATTATCCCCCAAAAACCGCTAAAAAACATGAAAAATCCAAATTTCTCAAAAACGGCTCTAACGATTTTGATTAAACTTTCGTGGTTTGTAGAACTTTAGGTTTCCAACAAAATGACACCACCCGCATTTCTGGAAAAATTTGGGTTCAGAAATTACAGGACTTAAAACATCCAAAATTCAGTTTTTTGGATTTTTCATAAAAAATCATAAATGTTAAAAAAAGATTACTATTCACCATTAAAAAGAGCTCAAAAAACGAAATAAATTAGTATTTTAAATTACTGTTCTACGATTGCTAGTTGCGGAGAAAATTGAAATTTTCATTTAGCAGTAAACACAGTACGTTGTCCAATGTTATTCTTATGGGGAATACAAAAATAACTATTTTTCTCTTATTAGTGATCAATTTCATTAAAATTTGATATGCAGGTCAAGTTAGCATTGACCAACAGATGATATTCGAAATGTGTTGCTATTTAACCCTGGGGGGGGGGCAAGGGGGCATTTCCCCTCTCAAAACCACTGTGTGTAGCAACGGACTCTATAGTGCCTCCCAAAAAGGGATTTGGGTGAATATTTCTGAAATCAACTATTTTAGACAATTTTCTGTACATTTATCTATACTTCATATTCTATATTTAGTAAATAACAAATATTTTTGTCATTAAAGTTTGGCTAAAAGGGAGAAAGTATGTGTCAGTTTCCTGATACCGTTTATTACTATTTATGATAGTTTCCAATGGGGAAATAAAAATTAAAATACTTGATCAAACTAAATAAAGTTGTTCACCAAAAGAAAGTGTATTTAATGGGAGTAAATAATCATGGAGATTGTTTATGATTGCTGCATAATTTAAATGTAATATAACCATAGTATGCTATAAATGTACAAAGAGACAGAATGCATAGAGTACATAATATATTATAAGATCTCTAGATTTGTTTAAAAAATGCATGGCTTCCATCTTAAAAATAAATGTTCACTTTCACTGTTCTCACTAATGTAAATCTTTTTACGAGATGGTTCTTGGCTAACAATTTTAGTCGTTCACATTGATTTATCTAGCTTAGTCTAGTTTTTATTATTTATATAGTCGTTTACAGTGTGGAAATGTGTAGTAATAAAGTAGTTAATAAGTGTATAAGTGTGAATTATAAGTAGTAATATGTAGTAGGAAAATATGAGGTGCCTAATTCTGAAACTGAACCTAAACTGAAATAAACTGAAGCTGGAAATATTTTACTGTAGTACCATATTTATATTGGTGTGTTGTTTATTTTAATATGCTTATGTAGAAGATGCACGATTCTTGGCCATCTTCGTATTGTTTATTTAGGACGCTGCACTCTCTCATGATATGTGGGTGGTGACAACAGTAAAGTGTGTCGGCCGAGCAGTACTGCGCGTCTGTGGCACAGCGGCGAATGTTGTTTGAAATATTGAGCCTGACCTTCGATATCCCGTTCAGGAGAAATGTGTATGACTTACATGACACTGTAGCTACTTTAGTTGACAAGTTTTACCATTATAAAAGGTGGCCATGGGTGATAAAGCTGACCATAGTCAGTTCGGAATTACGAATTTAAGTGCTGAAATAATACAATTTGAGAATAATTAGAATATATGCCAAGTTCAAATTCTTGCTTATAAACATTTTCTTAAATGTTTGATATATAAACGTTGACAAAAAATCCTCAAGTAGGCTTCTTGGCTTGTGCGTGAGGAATGAGTTATCACTATTAGTAAGGTATAAGGTATATTATAAGGTAAGGTATAAGGTATATAAGGTATAAGGTATATAAGTATATTAGTAAGGTATTTTCTCACTATAAGTAAGTCCTCATACAAGGATGTAAAGCTGTTCACGACTCTCAAAATAAAAACATTCACATGTTATTGCATGATGTGTCGTGAAGGAACACAATTAAACTCAGTGCAGCGAGCCTTTGACAACATGTATTTTCTATTCCATTAATGTGATCTTGTTCATGTAAAATATGTTATAACATGTGGTGTTGTGAATAGTCAATTAATATGTTTGGAAAACATACTTTATCGTTATAAATTGAAAGTGTATAACTGTAAAGCATTTAAACTATAATCTTTAGTTGATATGAATCTATAGACTGTGACTACCGTTATGTCAATACAAAATGTTTATTAGTCTATCAAACGTATAAATGTGATAATATTTAGACAACTTAACATTTTCTCTTCTTGAAAACTATTGCTAATTTTTTCAGTTTGTAATTTAAACGTTTAATTTATGAAAAATTATATTAACAACTTCATACTACATTTTAATGTAACTGATTCACATAAGATGGAGCGTTATTCGAGGACTTTAATGTTTGTTTTTTTTTTCTGAAACGTTTTGTTCATTCTCCTCATTATTTGGGACGGAAATCGTGCAGTTATAAAAACACAACAAAAATACTTATTTCTAGCCTAAGAATCTCAGTCGTATGTACAGCGAAACTTTAGCAAACCAAATACATATACAAACTTAGGGTACTCATAATAACACGTTCTTATCACGGTGGAGTATTCATAACATAACCAATTAACTGTAACATATAACAGAATACAATCAAAATAATCATTGGTTATATTTTAAATTGTTATTAAACTATTGCGCCTTATATATACTTATTTCGGCAATTGTTCACATAAAGTACTGTTATAACAAGGGAAGTATAGAGAATTTTAAATAATTCATCAAAATGCGGGTTGAATGAGGATATATTTTACCCGGTGGAACTCTGTTAAATAGGGTGGCTTTCAAAAAGGCCTATCTTTATAACTGTTATATGTGTCCTCACTATCTATTAGTTTTGAATAAATCAAATATACATATTTTTAAAATTATATTCTTTTAAGTTACAATTAAATAATTTTGATATGCAGTAGTATCAATTTTGCTTCCTAGCAGTAGTATCAATTTTCACAACAGTTTGAAGGACGTCAGGACAATACTATGAGATAATTCTCTGTTAAACCATGGATTACCATAAGATCCTTACCCTCCTGGATCGATCGTGCCCAGAATAGTAATGAGGAACACGGTAGAATCCTGGCTAACATTCCAGCAAATCCTCTCATACACTCTAGAACGTATGCACATTAATCCGAGATTTAACTAATACCTAAGATATTTAATAGGCGTCTCACATAAGATCCTTACCCTCCTGGATCGATCGTGCCCAGAATAGTAATGAGGGACACGGTGGAATCCTTGCTTACATTCCAGCAAATCCTCTCATACACTCTAGAACTGATGCACATTAATCCGAGATTTAACTATTACCTAAGATATTTAATAGGCGTCTCACATAAGATCCTTACCCTCCTGGATCGATCGTGCCTAGAATATTAATGAGGGACACGGTGGAATCCTTGCTAACATTCCAGCAAATCCTCTCATACACTCTAGAACTGATGCACATTAATCCGAGATTTAACTATTACCTAAGATATTTAATAGGCGTCTCACATAAGATCCTTACCCTCCTGGATCGATCGTGCCTAGAATATTAATGAGGGACACGGTGGAATTCTTGCTAACATTCCAGCAAATCCTCTCATACACTCTAGAACTGATGCACATTAATCCGAGATTTAACTATTACCTAAGATATTTAATAGGCGTCTCACATAAGATCCTTACCCTCCTGGATCGATCGTGCCCAGAATAGTAATGAGGGACACGGTGGAATCCTTGCTAACATTCCAGCAAATCCTCTCATACACTCTAGAACGTATGCACATTAATCCGAGATTTAACTAATACCTAAGATATTTAATAGGCGTCTCACATAAGATCCTTACCCTCCTGGATCGATCGTGCCCAGAATAGTAATGAGGAACACGGTGGAATCCTTGCTAACATTCCAGCAAATCCTCTCATACACTCTAGAACGTATGCACATTAATCCGAGATTTAACTATTACCTAAGATATTTAATAGGTGTCTAACGTAAGATTTTACCTCTTGGTATAATATTTTACAGTCTTATTTTTTAGCTCACAAATATGGTTACTTACTGACTAACTATTAGGATATAACAAAATGCCTGTGTTAACGAAATTACTTATAATTTTGTGCTCTGACCAAACTAACCTTGGAAAATTGTATATCTTTACCATTCCAGAAGGAAGAGCCAAAGTTGAGAAAAACTCTAGTTAACATGACATGCATGATTTGTATATATTATATAATTAAAAAGGTTTTTCTGTCTCCACTGCACGCCCTTACAATGCACGAAATAGCACGAATCTTACTTATTTTTTTAAGACCAGTATGTAACTACAGATTATATCTGCATATTTTATATAAAAGAATCCCCGTCACAGCCCACATGCATTCTCAGCGAATTTTGTATGCATGTATGTCTATTTCACCATAGACTCGTCTAAGAAGATCATTATATAGACAATTCTCTGTTTTAATGCTTTTAATATATCAGATTGACGTAGATCAATAATTGAATATACTAAATTCTTTGAATTGTTGAGATAAATCCGGTAGTGATTAAAGTTACTTTTTTAACTCTATGTAAACAAGTCAAAAAACCATTTTCGAGGTAAAAAACCCTTCCCTTCAAAATCCCCTCTCAGATCTGGAAATCCGTTTGATTTTGGAACTTAAGTCATATATGTCTTTACTAAATTCAATAAAGATCGGACTTTTCTTACAGCAACCATTTCGCCCACGGACACATGCACATAATGAATGGTGTATTTAGTATCCGGGGACTTACAAATGAAAAACATCATAGTCCCGTAAATGTATCTTACCATGCCATCTACGATAGTAGCTTCTTCCCAATGAGAAAAAAAATATATTAATTATTTATTAAATATTTCCGATTTAACAATTTGTATGATAGAAAGGTAAAGGATTAAAAATCAAAACTAATCTTTAAAATTAGTTTCATTGTAGCCGAAGTCTGGAAAGTTATCTCAAATAAGCTTTATAATACACCGTGTCCGTATAGTAAGAGGAAGACTGTTCACTTTAGAGACACCAAATTGAAGGAAATATTGTTTACAGTTTTATCCAATTTGTGAATATAAAGGTTTGAATCACTACTACAGAGAGTAAATAATACTTATTTGTAAAACAGTCCCCTACTTCAGGGAAAAAGCAACGATTCTACCCCTAGAGATTGATATTAACGGTTGTGGTCACAAACAAAGTATCGTGTTTCCTGAGTATCCAGTGTGTCCACTTCCTTGGATGCGGGCAGCCAGGGGTGGAAATGGATAAAATTACAAAGCTTTTGTTGGACATTAGGAATTATGTCCGTCTACGAAATAACAAATTTGATTGCTAGAATGAATTTATTGGTCAAACTACGCCTCTTTTTATTAATTTTTACGTTAAGTGTTTTAGTTTCATAACAATTTTGAAACATTGTCTTATTTAATAGGTTCTGTACATTAATGGGACGATCCCTCTTGAAGATTAAAGATCCAGTGAATGCCCTTAAGTTAGTAATAGAACCAATATTTTTTATTTTTAGTTAATTAGCGTGAAAGATGAATCGGTTAGGGGCTTAACATTTAAGTGCGTAAACCTAAAAATCATTTTTCTGACACTCTTGTGAAAATGTTAAGATATAGTAACTTTGAAAAAAAAACTTAACTTATAACCTACTAGACACTTTGATAATTATATGTCTGCTAGTATTTATCCAGTACCATACTTGTAAAACGGTTCATGGTATCAGAAAACACGATTAGTTATTAACATGATTTATAATAAACTTTATTTATTTGTTTATTTAACTAATAATTATTTACATTCCTAATAAAATTCACAAAATTAATTTTATTATTTTTGTTTTTTAAACACGTTTATTTATATTAAGTTATCTAATAGTATCCTCAAATAGACATTAAACTGTAATACGCATTTACTTAGTTTAAAACAGTAATTCAATTTCTTACTAATTTATTTCACCGAACGCCAATTTAATAAATATAATGCCTTTGTCTGATAAAATTATAGTTAAATTCTTGTTTTTTTACAGAATAAAAATTACCTGGAATTACACTCGTTTACAGACTAATGGAAGTTATTAGGATTATCAACCGTCAACAATAAAACAACAATGATTAAAGATTTATTTTAATACTCATGGGTATAGTCAGTCAACTTTTATTTTATTTTAGGCGTAACTGACAATTTTCACTCGACTAAAATAACAACAATTTTAAAAGAATTTATTTTATTTTATATTTTTGCATATGTTATACAATAGAATAACTAACGAAAAACGAATGCGATTTGTTCAAACCAATAACCGTCTTAGCCAGTTGTTATTGTTTGCTTTTAGAAAGGACCAAGGAGGGGAGGAGGCGATGGATGTCTAGAGCCGACCACCGTGGCCACAAATAAAGTATCATGTTTCCTGTGTTGCATTAGTCCCAATTGTTTTTTTTTCAATAATACGGGGGTGGTAAAGAATATATTATTAGTGTCAAATCTAGAAATCGTGTCCGTTTGGTCGTTATTATTTATCTTGTGATTAAAGAGTGGTCTAATAAAACTAATATCGAGATAAACTATTAGTTTCCCTGAAGATTAAACACCGAAACTACATTAATTGTATTATTAATAATTACTTTTGAAATTTTTCACGAATTGTTCTGGTTATACAGCTCTAACATATTTATATACAGACAATTTATTTCCTAGTCTACAGCACGTTAGACTACAAGTATCAAGGGGAACTGCTATTCTCCGTCATTAAAATAAATCTCCAATAGATAAACAGCCTGTAATCTTAAGGATAACTTAAAAATAACCAAACTAAGGGTTAATTAGCTGTTAGTTTTTATTCTATGTTATAATCTCCATTAAACAATTTTGGACAAATAAAACAGCTAATTTACTATAACCATATATAAACATGTTTTCGTCATACTGCTTTAAAAACATCTGTTTTTGACAGATGCGTTGAGATTCAAAAGTTCTTCTTTTAGCGAATTTCCCCTATAGGGAAGAAGCTATTACCGTAGTCGGCATGGTAAGACCTAGGCCCGGGACCATGATAACTTTTCGTTTTGAGGTCCCCAGACCCCAAAAACACCATTCGTTCGATACTGTATATATATATATATATATATATATATATATATATATATATATCTATATATATATATATATATATGTGTCCGTGAGCACGATAACTCTCGTAAAAATTATCCGATTTTGATGAAATTTGGTATAAACGTGTAAAGCAACATTTATGACTTTAAGTTCGAAAACCAGCCAGATCGCTCTATCCGAAGGGGTATTTTGGGGGGGTTTTGTACCCCAAAAATGGGTTTTTTGAATTGTTTATATATAATTTTGGAAATAGTCAAATTTTAGTTTTTCCCATTGGATTCAGCTTAAAAAGACACACAATTTGGTATTTTGATCATTTCTCTACGTCAATTGGTTACCGAGATATTGAAAGTGCTAAACACAGTACGTTGTCTAATGTTATTCTTATGGAGGAAAAGAAAAATTTTATATCTCGCTTATTTATGAACGTATACTGACGAAACTTGGTATACGGCTTCATCTGGTTGTGGACCATTGATATTTGCTCAAAAAAACATTTTTTTGCCAAAGGCTCCCTTAGCAGCAAACCTGCGTACTCAGCCCCATGTTATTCTTATGGAGAATAAGTAACGTGTTATCTCCCTTAATTATGAAAATAAATTAATGAATTTTGGTATGTGGCTTTACCTAAATGAGTTATATTGATATTTGTATAAAACCCCATTTTTTGTGGTCCTTCCTTCAGCAAACCTGCATACTCAGCCGCCATGTTATTCTTATGGAGAATAATTAAAATGTCATAAATCGTTTATTTATGAGTGTATATTGATGAAACTTGGTATGTGGCTTTATGTGGTATTAAGATACATATATATGCATTGGAAATTCGCTGAGTACGCAGGTTTGCTGCTACGGGGGTATATATATATATATATATATATATATATATATATATATATATATATGTGTGTCCGTGAGCACGATAACTCTCGTAAAAATTATCCGATTTTGATGAAATTTTGTATAAACGTGTAAAGCAACATTTATGACTTTAAGTTCGAAAACCAGCCAGATCGCTTTATCCGAAGGGGTATTTTGGGGGGGTTTTGTACCCCAAAAATGGGTTTTTTGAATTTTTCACATATCATTTTGGAAATAGTCCAATTTTAGTTTTAACCATTGGATTCAGCTTAAAAAAACACACAATTTGGTATTTTGATCATTTCTCTACGTCAATTGGTTACCGAGATATTGAAAGTGCTAAACACAGTACGTTGTCTAATGTTATTCTTATGGAGGAAAATAAAAATTTTATATCTCGCTTATTTATGAACGTATACTGACAAAACTTGGTATACGGGTTCATCTGGTTGTGGACCATTGATATTTGCTCAAAAAACAATTTTTTCCCAAAGGCTCCCGTAGCAGCAAACCTGCGTACTCAGCCCCATGTTATTCTTATGGAGAATAAGTAACGTGTTATCTCCCTTAATTATGAAAATAAATTAATGAAATTTGGTATGTGGCTTTACCTAAATGAGTTATATTGATATTTGTATAAAACCCCATTTTTTGTTTTCCTTCCTCCAGCAAACCTGCATACTCAGCCGCCATGTTATTCTTATGGAGAATAATTAAAATGTCACAAATCGTTTATTTATGAATGTATATTGATGAAACTTGGTATGTGGCTTTATGTGGTATTAATATACATATATATGCATTGGAAATTCGCTGAGTACGCAGGTTTGCTGCTACGGGGGTATTTAGTCTTTGGATAATAACATATGTTTTGATGATCATTATCGTACTAGGACTAAAAAGATCAGTGTTGATGATACTTTTGATTCGAGGTCGTCCTAAATCGATTAAAATTCATTCGATTATAAATAATCGAAACATTCATTGTTATTATCGAAACATTCATTGTTGTATTGTTATTTGAAGAACAACCGATTGATTCGAACCACAATGATTGGTTTGAATGATCGACTCAACAACCGATAGATATGGATGAACCGAAGTTATGCATGTGCAACAGCTGATTTTTTCGAGAGACAAGCTGAAAGAAACATTTGAGGTTATGAAGACACAGTACGTAAATTTTACTTTTGTTTTTGTTTAAACCTTAAGTTTTTTGGCAGTATGACGAAAAATATAGTTCGTCACTCGGATCAAAAGTGTCTTTTTAATACTCGCTCATTTCCCAGCCTCGGCTTCGCCTCGGCAGTTAAAAAGCTCGGCTCGTATTAAAAAGATCCACTTTTGATCCTAGTGACGAAATATACTATTCTTTGTAGGGAAAAATTCAATAAGTGGAAAAAATTCACTGTAGTCACCATACAACTAACACACTTCTTTCTTTTTATAAAATCCTCTCTGTGGTTAAAACAATAAACATTTTGCCAGAGAAGTTCTGTGACACGCACGCACGCCTCTGTTCACCCAACTTGTGCGTGTTGTGATATTGTAAATGCCTTACAACACCAGCTGTTTGGTCGGTATACAAAGATGCTTTGCTAAAGTGAAAATAATTTAGTCACAGTGCACATGTGTTCACTTCAAGTTCACGTTCCTTTTAGAAGGATGCGAATAATATGATTGCTAGATGTTTTATTGTTGAACTTTCATTCCAAGACTATCAAATACCCCCACCGCAGCAAACCTGCGTACTCATCGAATTTCCAATGCACACATATGTCATAATAACACTTTAAGCCACTTTTCAAGATTCTTAAAATTATATTCACAAATAAGCGATATGTAAAATAGTTATTATTCTTCGTTAGTTGTTGGTTTGTTGCAACAAGGAACGCAAAATAATGGGTTTTTATGCAAATACCAATAGAACTCAACTAAGTGAAGTCACATACCAAGTTTAATCCATATAAATTCATAAATAAGCGGTATATAATATTTTAATTATTCTCCAAATAAGAATACTATGGGGCTGAGTATCCAAGTTTACTGCTACGAGATTCATCGGTAAAAAATTGTATTTTATGCAAATATTAATGGAACTCAACTAAGTAAAGCCATATACCAAGTTTTATTTATTCATATTCATATTTAAGGATGATATATTACTTTTTCTCCATAAGAATAACATGGGGCCTGAGCATACACGTTTGCTGCTATGGCAATCATCGGTAAAGATTTGTGTTTTTGTGCTAATTACAATAGACCACTATCAGATGAAATCACATACCAAGTTTCGTCAATGTATGGTAATATATAAGTGAGATATACAATTTTTCTCTTTCTCTATAACGATAAAATTAGACAACGTACTGTGTTTAGCACTTTCAATATCTCGGTAACCAATTGATGTGGAGAAATGATAAAAACATCACATTTTTTAAGGTGACTCAAATGGTGCAAATTAAAATTTGATTTCAATAAAATTTCCATCTGAAAAGCCCAAAAAACCGTTTTTGGGTACAAAACTCCCCCAAAATACAACTTCGGATGGTCCGATCCATCTGGATTTCGAACTCGTTCAAATAAATGCTACTTTACACGTCTGTACCAAATTTAATCAAGATCGGACAGTTTTTACGAGAATTATCGTGCTCCCGGACAAATAAATATATATATTTATACATATACATACATACAACATTTTAACGAATGGTGTTTTGGCATCTGGGAGACTCAAAATGAAAAGTCATACTGGTCTCGCTCGGTCTTAAGTCTTACCATGCCACCTACGGTAATAGCTTCTTCCCTATAGGGTAAATTCTCTAAAAGAAAATGAGTAATGAGTCCAGTGTATTTGAGTAGTTTAATTTGTAAGAAATGCAGGGCACAGTGTGATAGGTTGAATTTTCTTATTATATGGGTTGTTTCTCATCTTCACTAAACACAATCCATAATTCCACATAAGTTCTAAAACTAAGCTGACAAATAGTGTGGTATGGTTGATGCTGTACTTTGTTATAGTGTACAGCCGTTAAGACCGACTATCCAACTAAATAAAACTAACAGCGGCATTCTCTTTCAGAAAAAAACAAAAACAAATATGATTGATTAAAAAAAATGAGTCAGTAAATAGTAAATGTCATATCTAGTACCGATAGTGATATTTTCCGGTACGGTGATCGTGAATTCGGAGTGAGGCGATAGCCAAGCGCGGATATTCAATAAAATACCAGGATAACACTTTAGGTACGAGTTATGAACGATACTTATCACCACACTGTAAATAACAATAATAATAATTATTAAACATCTTTTTCAGAAATTCTTATCAGCAGTAATATGTCTTACAACAAAATGACAACAATAGTCATCAATAGTCACAATAGTCAAGTCAGTCTAGTTAGTAATAGACAATAGTCTAGTTAGTTTATCTGCTAACTAGATTAACAAGAACAGCTGATTTCGATTGCACGCATTGCATTTACGTTTGCTAACCAAATTAATACTAGTTGATTACGAATGCATCACTACTTGATATAATACTCAAGCTGTTTTACCGGCAGTAGGGTGGGAAAGTATCACTTTTATTGTACACAGCCGAAAATACCTTCTTTCGGTGCAGTGTGAAAAAAACTCACTTTTTTACGTTAATATTTCAGGGTTTATGTAGAAAAAAATTGAGTATTGTACCCTTACAAAGGGTAAATGTGGGACAGTGGATTTTACGCGTGTCAGTGGCACTATAATGTCGTCATTTTGCGGGGAAATGTTCACATAGACTCAAATATCATGTCAGCCGGCTGAATTTGGCTCAGTGTTTCTATCATTATTATGATAAAACACCCCCGTAGCAGCAAACCTGCGTAATTATTCTCCATAAGAATAACATGGCAGCTAAGTATGCAGGCTAGCTGAAGCAAGGAAACCAAAAAGTGGGGGTTTATACAAATATCAATATAACTCAACTAGGTAAAGCCACATACCAAATTTTATTAATTTATGTTCATAATTAAGGGAGATAACACGTTACTTATTCTCCATAAGAATAACATGGGGGCTGTGTACGCAGGCTTGCTGCTACTGGAACTATCGGCCAAAAAATGTTTTTTAGTGCAAATATCAATAGACCACAACGATATGAAGCAATATACCATGTTTCATGAGAATAAGTTCATAAATAAGCAAGATATAAATTTTTCTTATTCTCCATAAGAATAACATTGGACAACGTGCTGTGTTTAGCACTTTCAATATCTCCGTAACCATTTAACGTAGAGAAATGATCAAAACACCAAATTGTGCGAATTTTTAAGCTGATTCTAATGAAAAAAACTAAAGTTTCACTTTTTCAAAAATTATATGTAAAAAACTCAAAAAACCTTTTTTTAGCAAACCCCCCCCCCAAATTACCCCTTCGGATAGTTCGATCTGTCTGGTTTTCGAACTTAAAGTCATAAATGCTGCTTTATACGTTTATACCAAATTTTGTCAAATTCGGATTATTTTTATGAGAGTTATCGTGCTCACGGAAACATATATAGTTTTGAACGATTGGTGTTTTTGGCATCTGGGGACCTCGAAACGAAAAGTTATCATGGTCCCGGGCCTAGGTCTTACCATCCCGACTACGGTAATATCTTCTTCCCAATGGGGAAATTCGCTAAAAGACTATCACAGATTTTATTAACTAAACAACTTGTTTAATAGCATGAGACTAGTATGGCTACAACACTTCAAAATGATTTACTCTTACAGTGTGCGGTACTCAGTTACTAAACTGTGAAAAATAGCATTCCCTCACTGGGCCTGATGGTGATTGCTGTGATTGGTCGAAATCGTTTGATTGGTAAAATGCTTTTATATGCTTACCGTTTTGTAGGTGGAAATAAGAGTATGTTTCTAAATATTGTAAGAAGTTTTTATTTACATCCCTGTTCATTAACTGTTACATATGAAGCTTCAGTTGTTTGCATTATTGTACAGTAAAAAAGTTCAGCAGTTACAATAACACACTACTGATCTGTAGAGGGTGTGTTAAATATAACAAGATTATGTTTATCTTAACATAATCTTGTTATATTTAACACACCCTCCACAGATCAGTAGTGTGTAATTTTAACTCTCTTCACACTATAATCCGAGCACATGTTGTGTTTGAACGATTGTAGTCTGCTCACTTTATAAAATTGTAATTTGTGAAATTTACAATGAAGCTATTTTTTATGCTGTAGTTTTTTCTCATGTTTGTATGGTAAAATTGTAAATTAAAGAATAATGAATTAATCTTATTCATTATTACTAAACATATATTACAATACAAATGTCAAATGATAAATAGTGTGATTCCTAGTGTAATATGACATCTGTAAGGTAGGAACTAAAACAGGCCCAAAAGAAAGTCATCCTTACATTTAGAACTCATTTATGATAATTGACCTTACGGGAAGAACACAATGCAATTCAGGTAGAACATGTCAGGGTGACTACATGTTGGGATTCTTGTTCAGTTCACAACCGTCCAATTTCTTCAATATATTGATAGTCAGTTCGTATTGATTTGTCAATTCGTATAGTTTCCTATTGGTTCTTTCATATTTCCTCTTTATTACCTCTTTAAATTCCTCTGAAACGATCCCACACAACGATTTAGAAAGCACTTCAGATTTAAGATGTCGTTAATTTAATTGCACGGCCATTCAGTTGTTTGATTATATTGTCCATAACGATAACCTAATTTTCTTCTTTCGACTATAACAGATTCATCTTACTTCGACTTTATCTACAATTTCAGTTTATCTTAATTTTAGCATGCATTAGTGTTACTTTATCTTTAAGACATGTTTTGTTAAATTGAGCATAATATCTGCAATCTCTGTGGTAAGAAAATTGTGTATTTGCTTACTATAGAACTAAACGAGTTCGCACGCAGCACGCTGATGTGAGGGAAGTGAATTTCCACATAAAAAACTATAAAACTCAAAATCAGTTAAAAACATACATTTATTCCAATTTTTATTCAAATCTGAAAATATTTATTTTTTGGCTGTTCTGATGCTCCTGGTTCTATTTACCTGCAATGCTGGGAATACAATTTTGCGCATTATAAGGTTAGGAGAAGGTCCAGTCAGGCATTGAAGTAGGCGTGAGGTTGTTGGGGATGGTAAAAGTACACCAACAAATGAACAACAGGCTTTTCTAATGTAAACCCCCTAAGACGACGTACTGTGTTTGGTCGATACACATTTTCTTTAATAACTCGGTAAATATTTAGGCTAGAATGACGAGAGAGGGCTTAAAACTTTCGCCTCTCTAATGTGCATCTTTTTACATCCACTTATTTTACATCTGGGGCTTTTATGACCATTTTTGGGCCCAAAAACTCGAAATTTGAAAAATTAATCACCCAAAAAAGGGGTTTAGAGTTTTCTGATTGTTTTGCCCAACGAACTTGTCCAACTGATTACAGAAAGGAACGTCCCTACCAAATTTGAAGTAAATCGGACAAAAATTGCGACCGCTAGAGTGCAAACACACATATATATATATATATGTCTATATATATATACATATATATATATATACAATTTTGAACGACCCCCCAAAACGTGTTCAGGGGGTCACGTTAGGAACTTCTATGGTGGTCCCGGGCTTAAGTTTCACCGTGCGAGTCATGCTAATAGTTCACTTTCCAAAGGAAATTCACTAGTAAGTAAGCCGCCAATGGAGGTTAATATGTAAAACAATTTATGTATTGCCTTGTAAGTATATCATATTGCATCTTCTGAAGATAAATTCTGTTTACCATATTTATTTATGTATTGTTTAAAATGGTACAATTAATCTTATTATTAAAATAGTATAAACATAAATACTAACATGGTATCAGTGTATCAGAATTCCGTGATGCACTGAAAAATTATCAATAGCAAGTGAACAAGTTCATCGTTATTAAATTCAATATATTATCGCTTATTTTCTTTTTCGTCATACTGCTTCGCTCATTTTTCCTCGTTAAACTTGAGCTCGTATCGAAAAGCTTCGCTTTTGCTCCTAGTGGTGAAATATACTATTTTAATGTAACAGAATATTAAAAAATCTTTAAGAGGGTTCACCAGTCTAAAATTGTTAATTTATTGCTGGTGAAAAATACCTATCGATTTCAATAAATAGGATAATTTTTGTGACCCAAACAGTAAACCGATGAATAATAATAAATATTTATTACTTAGGAACGTATTCAACTAAAATTTTGTATGATATAAATTTTCAGCTCACTTAAATATCCAGGTAATTTTACTCTTTAAAATTAGTCATAAATAAACGAATTAGGATAACTGTTTAATGAAATATTGGATTAAATGTTAACATTAATCTTTAAGGGCAAAGCATTGTTTTAATGTGACGACATGTTTCGTTATTGGAGCACCTTCTTAATAATATCTCTGGAAGATGGAGTGGTTGACAGATTGGGCACTTTTAGATTTCATAAAATTTTCTAAATTGATTTCATATGCTGAGGAAGTGTCTAAGAACTGCATAGAGTGTGCCAAAGTTCAACATTTCATTTTTTCTTTATCGTAATAACTAGTGTCAAGTACCGTAAAACGCAATAATCCCCAGATATTGTATATTGAAATAATAGACTCTGGATTAAATCCATGGACACTAACTTTATAGAAATATGTTTTATTTTACACCAGGACTAAAAATATACACTTTTAAATAACAAAAACTATGACAGTTTGACGCAGTTGTGTAATTAATGATATAAGCATTATACGTATTCATGAAAATAGTTGGATTGACATTAGCATACAAGTCAAACGCTACATTGATTTTTAACTTTGTTGTTTCTGACGATATACATTCTAAAGGCCCTTACCCATAATGACATGTCATTCGAAATTCGAAACTGACAAATCGAAGTGCAGGACAAACTGTCGCCGAGAGTGATGGCGTGTCCCCACACTTACGATGTAAATGATCGGTCAGGGGGCGGCGCCGGCGTCGGAAGTAAACAACCACGGTGTAATCAATCATCCGTCTTGGTTATGTAGCTTATCTTGGGAAAAGAAATTCAACTTTATGAATCGGTTTTAACTATACTATATTTTGTAATTACGCCATATAAAATTGTAATAGGAATGTTTGATTTGATCAAGTCAATAGAGGATTACATTAAATTACTTTTAATTATAATACCATAATTATTATAAAAGAGCCCTTATAATATTATAATTTCTATATAATTGAAATTGTTTTTATTATACACTTTAATTTATGTAATAATGGTTGTGTCAAAATTTTTAACTTAGATTACATAGTTATTAACTGTAAATAAAAACACAAAATGTGTCATCACTTACCTCAGATGATTTTTATCTAGTTCTAGTTTGCATGTTTAATTAATATACACTGTTGTTATCTACATAATTTGAAGCCATGGCGTGTTTTCAAAAAATATACTAATCAATGTATAGAACACCAATAAAACTGTGTACATTTTTGTGCGCTTTTTTATACTCAAATATATAAATCATGTTTAGTACGCTCTTTATTACATTGTACCTATTCCATAACTAATTTAGTTCGCAATAAAAAAATCATGTACTTTTACAACTAAACTCACGTTGAATGATGCCATTGACCAGTTTCCACATATGAGTGATAGTGATAAAATGGGATAACATTTTAATATTAAAATACAAAAGCAATCTGAGTAATAGTCTACAAGATTACCCCAGGGGGCGAATACAGAATGACTCACGAGAAACGGACTGCAATCGTTTGTCTTACTGCAATCAACTAAAAGGTCTTCAATACAATGCCATTAAAGACATTTCCGTGCTTACTTCATAAATATCCACACGATGAGTTTATTGCGGCGAGAAATATAAACAGAAGGAGAGTTGGAAAAAGTTCTTTTGAGCGAGAGATATAATGCGATTGACTATTAAAGTGGAGGGTCTAAAATAATTTCAGTTAAACGGCTGTGCAGTTATACATTCTTAGGACTGATAATGCCAAGGTTTAAGTTTATCATAGGGGCATTGATTTCATCAAGATATATTTTCAGTTTTATTATTGACTTATATATATATTGGTTCAAATTTATTTAGTTACTAACAACGTGATGTCAAAAGGTATTACTGCTACAGAAATTTGCATTGTTGATTTACGTGATGATTAATGGTGTGGTATCTTTGGCGTATAACTGTTAAAAACATTTTATTATATATAAGTAATTGTAATTTTGTTACAGTTAAATTCTTAATTTAATAAGTTTAATGAAGGAATCTTTTACATAAAAAAACAGCCAAGCAATTAACAGTAATTAAATGTTAAATTTTGTTTATGCATTTAATCTAGATTATATATAGAGACAAGACTATTTTTACCGTCGGTAAATGTTGTTTTAAAGAGTCGTGTCGCTGATATATTAATGTGCCTTGTATCATATTCAAACTGTCGGTACTCTATCACCCAGAAGTCTGTGAGGGTTATTGAGAGTGGTTTGGAACCTGATACCTGACTATCACAGGGGACTATAATATTTATTACGTGATATATTAATGTGCCTTGTATCATATTCAAACTGTCGGTACTCTATCACCCAGAAGTCTGTGAGGGTTATTGAGAGTGGTTTGGAACCTGATACCTGACTATCACAGGGGACTATAATATTTATTACGTGATGTATTATGCAGTGTGCCTAGTCCCTATAATGTATCTATATAGTTTATGAGTGTCCAAACCTTGCAATTATTGACGTACATTTAGAGTAATTCATCGCGATGGGCAACTTCTCGTGTTGCTCTAGCTGCTGGGTTATCCTGGTGTTTCTAGTCTTAGTTAAGAATTGAGGAAACAATCAAATAAATTCATACCAAAATTAAGCTAGCAAAAATATTAATTGTTAATAGTTTCTCAAATATTTTGGAAGATATTTTCAAAATATATATCGTTCAATAGTTTCTAGGTTTATTGAATCATCATTTTCAACACAGTAGCATCACGAGAATTTATTTATGACTCATTATCAGTCATCATGATTCATTTAAAAGATCCATGTGACATGTTAACATCCACATTAACAGTCTAACAAGGCTATTACTATGAAAGGAATTTCATCAAAAAGATACTTTATTGGTATTGCAGAGGGTTATTTAATTAGTCACGTTTCCAGGAGAGAGCGCCAACAATCAGTATTTTAATGACCAGTGGCTTATCAATTAACAGGACGATTAGGCAAGCCGGTGTAAGTGATGTAGAGATAACTACAGACTGAGGACCACCCGGGGCGTACCGGGCGTCGATGGCTGAACCCGAGTACTCGATAATGACCAAGCTCGAGTCAAGTACTCGAGTACTCGATAGTTGCCAAATCCAAGAGTGAAGTACTCATGTACTCGAAAATTTTCAAACTCGAGATCCAAGCATCCGAGTACTCGATAATCCCTTTGAATATGCATTTTTAAGTTTTAATCTCGTTTTTAAATTAGAAGGCGTTCCCTTGTCCTCTAATCAACATGTACTATGTTAAACCCACAAGAGAAACAACATTTCATTGTAAATGTAAAACAAATACCACCAGGACACATGTAACGTATATGATTGTCGATGCCCATACTTGAGTACAGCCGTGTAATTGTGTTCACCAAACCCGATACTCCTCTTCACCAGCTGCTGTTTCCTCTCATCTCAAGTACGGCTGCCGCTGTCATCGGAGGTGCTTCCAGGATTGCAATTGTCATTTCGCAAAGTGATGTTTGATGTGACAGGATTGATTATTTTACGATGGGGTCTGTAATCTGTATGAAATAGCAGGTACAGCAGGTACCCGTTATAGCATAACTAACTCATGTAGTTGTAAATTCCAGTCCGAACAGTCCAACGAGCATTTTTTCAAAATTAAAAGGATATTTTAGCAGCTAATTAAGGTGTGTACCAATAAAAGTGGTTCAACCGATATAATCTTGAATGTTGGTATGATTAAATTAATTAGAACACTTAAGTTTCACCTGTCATATACTTATATGAGAGCCCTGTGTTAACAAGAAGTCTTGCCGGTGGTCTTGACTTTAAATAGTCCTAGACTGTGATCGTAACAGCGTTTTATTACTTTCTGGCTTACTGCTTATCATTAATTACCAACTTTATCACAAACGTTGATGGCTAATCATAATAAATTTAAATTTGCCGTAATTAGTTTCAACTTCAAATGCAAGTTGCCACGGACCAATAGCCTGCGGTGATCTAAAGACAGCGACGAGCCGTAACGGCATTAGTCACATGGGAAAGCCTGTGGTGACCGATCATGCAAAGGTACCATAGCGGTCAGTTAACATGGGACCACGACTTACCAGGCCAGTGCTTTACATCTGAGCCACCACATCCGGTAATCGGACATGATTCGAGTAAAAATTTTAACATAATTTAATTTGACTAGTTTTCTTAATTTGAATATTCACTTAAAGTGGTTCAGCCTGTCGCTAGCTAGAAAACACACAGTTAATTATGTTCCTGACTTTGTTAATCACTTTTATGAAATTAATTAAAACTTAGATCTGCATGAATATAGAAAATCTATTCTTCTTCCTTGACGTTTGCCTAAATAAATAGAACTGAACATATATTTTATTTGTGTTTTATAGTTTTTTCTGGTCGAAGGAATGAGTTAATTTATTGATAACTAATTGTTATATTACAATGCATATTATATTATATGCAGTGTGTGACAAACTTGGCTCACCCGCACGTCCGATTCCGTATGAGCGAAAATAATGCTCTATGATAAAAGATTTCTCTACAGTAGTTAGCATCACGTCAGAAAAAACTAACCTCAAATAAGAAAGAAATAATAAACACGAAGACGTGGCAACAATGAAAAGTTGACACAGCCGACCGTGAATGCAACTACAGCTGATTCAGTTTCAGTACTGTTATTTTGGCGAATACTGTATTAGCGAATTTCCCCTATAGGGAAGAAGCTATTACCGTAGTCGGCATGGTAAGACCTAGGCCCGGGACCATGATAACTTTTCGTTTTGAGGTCCCCAGACCCCAAAAACACCATTCGTTCGAAACTGTATATATATATATATATATATATATATATATATATATATATATATATATGTGTCCGTGAGCACGATAACTCTCGTAAAAATTATCCGATTTTGATGAAATTTGGTATAAACGTGTAAAGCAACATTTATGACTTTAAGTTCGAAAACCAGCCAGATCGCTTTATCCGAAGGGGTGTTTTGGGGGGGTTTTGTACCCCAAAAATGGGTTTTTTGAAATTTTGACATGTAATATTTGAAAAATTCAAACTTTAGTTTTTATCATTGGATTCAGCTTAAAAAAACACACAATTTGGTATTTTCATCATTTCTCTACGTCAATTGGTTACCGAGATATTGAAAGTGCTAAACACAGTACGTTGTCTAATGTTATTCTTATGGAGGAAAAGAAAAATTTTATATCTCGCTTATTTATGAACGTATACTGACAAAACTTGGTATATGGCTTCATCTGGTTGTGGTATATTGATATTTGCTCAAAAAAATTATTTTTTGCCAAAGGCACCCGTAGCAGCAAACCTGCGTACTCAGCCCCATGTTATTCTTATGGATAATAATTAAATGCTATGTCTCCCTTAATTATGAACATAAAATAATAAAATCTGGTATATGACTTCACCTAGTTGAGTTATATTGATATTAGCATAAAAACCCATTTTTTGTGTTCCTTGTTGCAGCAATCCTGCGTACTCAGCCCCAATGTTATTCTTATGGAGAATAATTAAAATTGTGTATATAGCTTATTTGTGAATATATTTTTATGAAACTTGGTAAGTGGCTTTATGTATTATTAAGACATTTATATATCTATTGGAAATTCGCTGAGTACGCAGGTTTGCTGCTACGGGGGTATTATTGTATGCCTAACGTACTTCAAGCTAAAACATCGATCATTCTTCTACGATAAAAAACATATTAAATTACCAGTAACCACCGGTCGCAGGAGCACAAAGTGGTTCCGTTCAACGCTACCTACCACATTAGCATGCTGAGTGCCGTCTGGGCCGTGACATGGTTACCTATAACACACCAGGATCGCACTCAATGGTACACATGCAACACATCCGTGTCTGCCTGTTGGGGAAGTACTAGGCAATATCATTACTGAACATGTAAAGCTCTCAGTAAATGTGGCTTGTCAATGTTATTTAGTCTCAGTAGAGAATAGACTAAAGGTGGGCCTCTTAAGTCATTACTTTAAATTCCTTATAAAACTGTCCAAATTGAAATAAAGAATATTACAAGTTTAAAAATGTTGGTAACATGACAAAGGGTTAGGAAATCCCGGTTACTGTTACGTTGGGATTCTCATAAACAAAGCCAACCTGGAAGTTACCATGGAAAAACGTTTGGGTGTCAAAGTTTAATAAATAATCTGTTAACGTAAAAATGTAATTGTATTACTCTTATTCCGCCTAGAAACGGGACAGTAAGTTTAAAAATGTTACTTTAACAATCAGTTTTTTTTATTGTATGGCTTATTACTTTAGAAAAAGATTGAAGCCCTGGACGGGACTTTTATTATTTTGATGGAAGTCTCTATTATAGAGAATTATAAATTGTTGTTTTCCAGGTAGGCGAACTAACAGCTTCTGGTGGGCTTGGATCCACCGGGTGGCATTAAGTCATAGCCATTAGGAACTGACGGGATCGGACCTGAGACTCTTTGGACCAAGGTCGAGTACTAAATTATATGTGACCTTGGTGGATATCCACTAAACTTCTTCTGAAACCACAAAGTCAAAAACAATATCGTTTAATATTTATAAATAATTGGAAAATGCCTAGGGGATATATTATAAATTTAAAACATCACCTGCCAAATGTATGTTATCACTGTTAATTTTGATCGCTAAAAATGCATACATCATTTTTCATTTTTAAGTAAGAAGATACAAGGTCCAAAACAACGTCACGCAATCTGCCTGCTTGAGAATGCATGAAATGTCCTGCGGAGACAATATTCGGTTATGGCCACGTACGCTTTCATGTATATTTGTTTTACGATACTCCATCGGAATGATTTACATCTCACACGCGTTTGTTACATTTGTTAGTATAAAGCAATCATTAATGACCAATCAACAATGATGGCCAAGAATTAGTCTATGAACATCAAGATGTTGCTTGGTTGCTTTAAGTTTCATTTTTCCTCTTTTTCTTTTCCACTTGACAAAACTGATAAAGACCTTTGCAAAACTGAAACTTGATCTATTTTCTGCTAATTATAGGTAACTTTGTTTCTTTCCTCCTATGTATTTGTAAATTAACAGATATTGCCTCACTTATTCCCATTGCCTCCAGTATTGTCCAGTATTTGGGCGAATTCCTTTTGTTCATTTGATTTCCCTTAAATAACAGTAGTCATAAGAAAGTAGTTTCCCTTTGTCCATTCACAACTCCTCTTCCAGTTACCAAAAGAGATGAAAAATATGATACACTTTTTTATTAAAATAAATAAGAAACTTACTTAATTAACTTTATTCAAAATACCTGTATTTTTGTAGTCCAGTCTATTGGGCTACGTATTTTTTATTAAAATATCATAATTTAAATTCTGGTCGCCGGTGATATAAAACAGATTTACAATTAAAGGGAATCAATAAGATAATTAATTTTCACTGTAATAATATTACATCATCTAACGGTTTTCAGTATAGATTTGTACATGTGTGGTCCATAATCTATATTTAAATCATGAATTTCGCAACATATTACGCAACTTCCGATGCTTACAACTGATTCACATCATTAAATATTGTAGGGTATCACCAGCCGAGTCACGTAGAAACATTCTGTTGTGATATCCCCCAAACCAGGGGTTATCGTGGTGAGTAAGGGTAACGGCTATTTTCCCACTCAAGAGATAAGGACCAATATGGAGAATATATTAAAACACATTTGGTGAAATTTGTTGATTAAGAATAACCAATGAGTAAAATATGTAAAGCGGATGGATGTAAAACTTGTTAGCAATTGGTTAGCAAACTTGTTAGCAAACGTATCGTTAGCGAACTTTATTATTAGTTTGTAATCGTAGACATTATGTCACATTGTTATGTTCAAATAATAAATTTGTCTATTTTCTTTTGTATATACATAAAACAACTTTTTTTCGGTTCTCGAACATTTAAAATATGACAGTTTTAATCATTTAAAATAATTATGCATAGCGAGACGTTCACTAAATAGTACTAATTTATCGGGAAAACATTACTACTATTAAATTAAAGAAATTTAATTCATATTTAAATTTGAACATTTACTGTTATTATCATATGGAAAAGGGAGGTGGGGAAGGGAAGTTGCGTTTGAATTAAATGGCGATATTTAAAAATAATAAACTTAACATGTAGAATGTAACCTTATATCCAAAAATGAAGAACCATGCGTGGTTAATAATATAACATTTGTATCGTCTTTAAATGTGTAAATGGCAGAATAATATTAACACTTTAAGTACCAGCCTAAGATAAAGTGTAATAGTATTTTATTAAAAGCTATAAATTCTTCATTTGACATGCACTAATTGCTTTTTAGCATGCTAACAAATGAGTGTTTTAATTATTGAAGCTTGACCTACATCCCATAACCTTAACCTACAAGTGGGAGCGAATTAAGCTCGATTCATCATAGCAAAGCTTTACAATTCATACAATCGTACTGTTTTTTGCGATGTACAATGACTGTAATGACAAAATAAATATATTTTTATTGGAAGTAATTTCAAAAATTTAAATGCAAGACTTTTACGATCGTAAGTATGGATCCTGACATTTTATCTGATTGATGAGCGAACGAAGTAAGGGAATATAGATATTGTGAAAATAGTCGATATTGGAATCACTTTCAAAATTCTGTTTTTACGAACGATAACTAAAAAAATACTCAACTAATTAGATTCAAACTTGACAAGTATGTTCTTTAGGATAATAATGAGGCTGCAATTGAAAATGAAGGTCCTACGTAAAAGTGTTTTAAAATCCAATCTAAATTTCTGTTAGATAAGCATTGGAAACGATTCTGAGGCGGTAGGAGTGTGCTAGATAATAACGAAACGTGTATTACATTTTCCATATAGGTTTCCATATCATGTACGCATTTATCGATTCCCGTTGATTTTTTAGTAGTGTGAAACATTTCAAAACAGTGGTAGGTCTTTAAATCCTAATAGAACTTAATTTAGTGACATAACCTTTCACGGCCTGGGCATAACTCAGTTGGTATGACGGTCAAGTAAAAGTGAAATCAAGGGTTGTTTCAGAATTGAGGACATATGACATGGTACGGTTAGGCCTGTTATAAGACATTTCTCTACAGGAACCACATTATATTATGCTCTAGCTGCATAATTATAAAACAAGTACTTATATTTTTTGCCATTGATATAACATAAAACAATACACCCATTGAATAATGGCTTATTGCGTCGATTTTGGTTTCCGAGACCCAAGTCTGTAATCCATAAGAAATGTTATAGTGTGCAAAAGCATGCATGTGCTAGACTAGTTTCATAAACTTAGATCATTTCATAATCAGTGTCAACTTAAATCAAACACACAAAACAGTACACAAACGTGAACCAAATGCGTCAGCCACTGCGGGACTGAGGTCGGTGACGAATCGAAGTGGTAATTAAAAGCTGCCCTCTAATTGGTTAAACACGGAGCCGTGGTTAGATTTATGGGTAATATAACTCAGCCCGTCATTCCAGGGTCCGGGGTCGGGGTCTTGCATTGCCACACAGGGTAGCACTGGGCATTTTATGACTGCGTCAGGAATTTCAATCGGAAACACGTATATCAATAGTTTGTCAACAGTAATATGTCAATAGTTTGTTACTTGTCCGTTTAGTTGTATTTAAAAAAGACTATTTTAAATAGTTTTACAATATCAGCAAAACGTGAATGTCTACAGAGATATATTCACAAACTACATCAATGGTGGACCCAAGTGAGACCCCTGAGGTACACCAGACTTCACAATAATCAGACTTGACCAGTATCTGGGACCAGAATAAATTTCCCAGTGATTCAACATCTAAACCACTGTATAACGGAGCCAACAATTACATGCTACACTCTTACTTTTGAGACAATCGATCCAGTCAGTCCTTTATCTTTATAAATAATTAAAAGTGTTTGACGAAATATAGTTCTATTCTAAGAATTTTTATTTATAATATAACTTTATGAACTTCTGAAAGTACAATAATTTTAAGAAGCACGAACATGACAACCAAGTAATGTTTTTCACGATAGTAATTTTGTATTCCTAAAGTTTAATAACGTCGTATCTTATGAAAAAGTAACCTAATGTTATCTAACTTTTCGGATTAAAGTTTTATCTTGTTTTGTTGTTGTAAGGTTCCTCTAATTTATTTATGCTGTGTATCTGTCATACTAAAGTATATTTTGCTTGTTCAGCCACTTTCAACTAACTTAAATTTGCTCTCCCAAGTCAGACTGACACATGACACTCGGGCTTAACTCTTAATGCTGTTTGAGGAGTTAGGCTTTCACGTCTGATTTGACATGGTTTCCCTTTCCGCACATCATATTATTAGGTCAAACAAGAGCTTGGTCGTTCTGGCCGTGTTTCCTCGTAAATTATGAGTTTGAATAAACTTATCTGTGTTACTCATAAGATTTCTCACTACATTTCAAATAGATTAAACTAAAATAAACTAAACTAAATTAGATACAGATTTTTATTTGGCTTCTGACCCAACTGAGATAAAAATTATTTTAAATCATCTCTAACTGATAACTTTCCATGAACTTTTCAAGGTATCACTTTGTTCAAAATGGTAAATACCGATTTAAGTATGAAGTGCTAGAGCAGTTGTTACAACCATTGCGTTATCACGCATTAACAAAAGACGTGTGGAACTTATTTCATCATATTTTCTACTAAGAACAAATGTAATGTACAGTTTCCTATTTATATTGGTTTTGTACGTCTGTAGAGTGGATAGAGATTAACGAATGGCGTCTTAAATGATAGTAAGACCTTTTAGTTGATTGCAGCAAGACAAACGGTCCAACACTCCGAGGCCCTGGTCTCCAGCCGTCGCCCCCTGGTAGTCGCAGACCATTACTCAAATGAATTGTTGATCGATCATTGTTTTGGTTATTTAATTCCCAAATAATTTTCATTCTAACGACACCATCTATTGTTTATATTGCAAATAATTAAATATGTGAGTGCAAAAAAATCTAACTTAGAGAAAACAAGTTGTTTCTGGGTCGTTGGAGTAATAGTCGAGACGACGGACTCCAAAACCGTGACAGCGTAGATTCGAATCAGGGTCCTAGCAAGTCAATTTGATCAGTACTGATCAACTCGTACTTTATTGGGTCAACCCTTGCTTTGTTAGAAACTTTCTACGCACAGATCTGTAGGCTATGAGGATGGGTAAAGTAAAAGGGGCTGCCAACCCATTTAAAACACCTTAAGATGTTACAACTAACGGAGATGTTAGTTTTAAACTCAAACAAGTAAATTCTGGATTCGAATAAAAAAATGTACTTGAAGACAGTATATATTTCATATATGTCCACCATATTTTCCTAAAAGGAAAATAAAGTATAGGTTTAAAGAAACCCGCACTTTCACGTTTCCATTATCAATTCCTTAATCAATTTGACTGTTCCAACCCCATTTTACATTATTTATGGTGTACTAGCTAGGACATCAACAATTTTAAATGCCTTTTCAGTAGTTGATAACACAGTTTTTCGATAAATACTAGACATAAATGTAATCAATAGTTTATCATCAATATTGTTGTATTTCAAACCCAGACTAATATAATACACTGTTGCTGTCAATTGCATGGGTCCAACTCCACGAAGGGGAGGGTCAAAACTCTATCCATCAGTGGCTGTCAACCTCCCTCCCTCCTTCCTACAACCCTTTGATAAGATTCAGTGTAATTGTGTTTATAACGTTGCTCCTAAATAATTACGACTTCTAAAGTTAGAGATTGCACTTTTCAATACTTATTAATTTACTAATAATAGGGTTCAGTTGTAGAAGTTTGGATAAGGCAATTTTATTTTGCTGACAAGTATTTTAAGCCAAATATTAGTTAATTTTTTGAGTAGCATTAATGAAAGACCTTGTTACTGATCAAGTTCGACTGATTTTTTAAGCAGGATCTATAATTAATACACCGGTGACCAATGGCAGTTCGATCCAATTTCAAACTTCGTAAGGTTTGTGTTTTTAATCTATTATATAACAAGTTAGAGTCACAAAGGATTTGAATTTTGATTGTTGTTAAATAAAGTTCGTTGTTTCATGCAGATCTCATGGAGCATCAACACATGTATTCCTCTCTTAGTAGTAATTTGTTCCAGCTGTGCCTGGATTGCCCCGCTCATTATGTTATGTTCTAGGTATTCTTCTCATTAGATTCGGATTTCGGATCCCGAAACGTCTCGACACTTTTTTCTGTAATCAGTGATGTAAAATTTGCGCAATAATTTCTTGAATAACAGTAGATTTTACATTAAAAAAATCTAATCCCGCTGATAACATTGAAGAAGTCAGGCTCAAATCATTTATGATGTAATGCTTGGGGAATCCCGGGTTTATACGGAATTCCAACCAAAAACTGTCTAGTATCAACAAAAACCATTAGATTATTTCAACAACAAAATTATTTGTCTAGGGTTTTGCTTTGAAATAATCAATTTAAAACTTGATCAGATATCATATAACGATATTAGTTATATAGTAGTGTGTAAATCTTCAAGCTGAAACGTATTAGGAATTCAGTGATATTAGTGTCTGCCAATATTGGGACTACAGACTCAACAAAGAGCCCTGTTACAAAGGGTGGAAGTAGTACTGCGGATATTACACGTGTCAGGCGACTTGGGAATGTCAGACATGTGTTGGGAATCGTTCGCACAAAGGTCCGCACTGCAATACCTCAGCGACTGGGCAGTCAGCTGATATTGAAGTGTTTTGTATTTCCACTACCTACTTCTTAGGAAATAAAAAACAATTCGCTCTTTCATTTAAAATCTGCCGATTTTTTTACAATGGTGTAGTTACCTTTCCATTCCCTAATATATTGTACGCAACTATGAAATTGTATCCCTTGATTTGTTATTAGTGAATTTCCTATGGAAAGTGAACTACTAGCATTACCCGCACGGTGAAACTTAAGCCCGGGACCACCATAGAAGTTCCTAATGTGACCCCCTGAACACGTTTTTGGGGGTCGTTCAAAATTTTGTATATATATATATATATATATATATATATATATATATATATATGTTTGCACTCTAGAGGTCACATTTTTGTCCGATTTACTTCAAATTTGGTAGGGCCAATCCTTTCTGTAATCAGTTGGACAAATTCGTTAAGCAATTCAATCGGATAACTCTAAACCCTTTTTTTGGGATTAATCTTTAAAATTTTTGGTTTTGGGCCCAAAAAGGGTCAGAAAAGCCCCGGATGTAAAATGAATCCATTTGAAAATATGTAAATTAGTGAGGCGAAACTTTTCTCTCCCGTCATTATAGCATAACTATTTACCAAGTTATAGAAGAAAATGTGTATTGACCAAACACAGTACGTTGTCTTATGGGGGATTTACATTAGAAAAGCCTGTTATTCATTTGTTGGTGTACTTTTATCATCCCCAACAACCTCACGCCTACTTTCAAGCCTGACCGGACCTTCTCCTAACCTTACATTGCAGGTAAATGAAACCAGGAGCATCAGAACATCCAAAAAATAAATGTTTTCAGATTTCAATAAAAATTCGAATAAATGTATGTTTTACACTGATTTTTTTAAAGTTTTTATGTGGAAATTCACTTCCCTCACGTCAGCATGCTGCGTGCGAACTTGTTTTATTTTGAAAACGTTACTTTTCTTTGTCGGTTAGTTATAATCAAAACTCTGTATCTAAAACTCACCACAAATGTTATAGCCCTAAAATGTCATTTTCTAACTACAATTCTTAGTTTGTATTTTACAGTTATATACTATGACTGTAATCAAAAATAAATGCAATTGGATTAGTTTGCACTTATCAAGCTGCATAGTAACCATTTTAATTTATTTGGAACAATGTTTTAAGAGAAGACTTATTTTTATGTTATACGTTATTTTAAGCGCTTTATGTTTAATACACGTCAGGATTAAACCATTCACATTGAAATGCATTATTTAAACTAATGCCAACACGACAGTAACAAACAGTCTTTCTCACACACAACTTATATAACGGAATTCGTCTTATAATATAGTTGCCTAGAAATAAAATATAGGATATACTTGACCATTATCTAAATGACTGAAATTTTTTTTCTCTAGATAGCTTCAAATTGTTTATGTACGGCTGTATAAATAGCCGTACATACACAATTTGAAGCTATCTAGAGAAAAAAAACATGTTCTGTATTTTAAATAAAATACTTGTTTAAAGAAAAGCACAAGTTGGTGAAAAAGACTACTTTGGAGATTCAAATGACGTTAATTCTTCATAAAATTGTTAATTAATGACATAATAGTATATTTCGTCACTAGGATCAAAAGTGGATCTTTTTAATACAAGCTCCAGTTTAACTGCCGAGGCGAAGCCGAGGCTGGGAAATGAGCGAGTATTAAAAAGACACTTTTGATCCGAGTGACGAACTATATTTTTCGTCATACTGCCAAAAAACTTAAGGTTTAAACAAAAACAAAAGTAAAATTTACGTACTGTGTCTTCATAATCTCAAATGTTTCTTTCAGCTTGTCTCTTGAAACAATCAGCTGTTGCACATGCATAACTTCGGTTCATTCATATCTATCGGTTGTTGAGTCGATCATTCAAACCAACCATTGTGATTCGAATCAATCGGTTGTTCTTCAAATAACAATACAACAATGAATGTTTCGATAATAACAATGAATGTTTCGATTATTTATAACCGAATGAATTTTAATCGATTTATGACGACCTCGAATCAAAAGTATCATCAACAATGATCTTTTTAGTCCTAGTACGATAATGATCATCAAAACATATGTTATTATCCAAAGACTAAAAAGAAGAACTTTTGAATCTCAACGCATCTGTCAAAAACAGTTGTTTTTGATGCAGTATGACGAAAATAAATTTTTATAACATTATGCCAAAAAAGTATGATTTGCCATTTCTAATTAATACATTGGAAAATAATGGAGTAGCTTACACCAGTATTGTGTAATAAGAATGAAACTAGTCGTATATATCACTTTGATTGGTGGTTTCTCTCAAACAACAAGGCGGGCAACATAATTAAATACCACAATATATAGTGGAAGCTGTAATTTAATATTCTAGACTACACCTCCAGAAAACAATAAATAAATCTGATCTGTAATACGCATAGTAGCTTTCACAAATTGACATCAAAGCTATAATTAAACCAATTGAGTTATAGGTTTTCTAAATTTGTGGTCTATTAGAGGTCATTCTTGTAATAATCTGGCAGGTGCATCACTCTTTGAAGATGCCGCCGACCTCCTCGATTGGTTGCTGCAGGTAAAACATGCTGAAAACCCTTTACTATAACAGTTATCAGTTGTTGGTTGTCTTGGGCTTTTCGTTGTCAAAAATATATATTGCTAGTATATAATTTATTTTATGAAGACTTTAGGAATCATTTGGAGTCTCCTCTGAATTATTTATGGATTACCACATTTACAGAACCACCAATCGCATTTAATGAATTAAGTTGTTTTGGGTGGGACTTCTTCTTTAAATCTTATAAACATTGTATTACACTACATTTTCACTTCTACTAATACCAATTCAGCCCTATTTGCTGGTAAAATAAATCAAGCTTACTCTTTCTTCTCCGTCACCGAATTATGGTAATGCTTGCCTTAAATGTGATTGTGATTAGTGTAATGTTCATAAGAAAACAATATGTTTCCACTGTTTTAACTAAAAATAATAGAGACTCATAAGCTAGATCATCGCTCTGCTAAATACTATGTATGATTAATACAACTTTGCAGCGTTCTTAGAAAAATAATCAAATAGCTAGCATGTAAGATGTTAAAATATCTCTCACGCACAAGGTGGTCACATGGGCGTGCGTGTTGGGGAACTTGACACGCAAAACTTTTATTACTAAACATTTAGATGAGCTAATTTGTAATACGGAGTTATTTATTTCGTTACATGCAAGGCACACTAACATAATAATATGAATGGCTTTATTTGTCTCTCTTACAGTTATTGTTAAGGTTAGTTCCTTTTTAAGTAAATTTTGCCAAAACATACATATTTAAGCTGCTATATATTGTTCATCAGAAAAATATTCTGAGCATAAAATTGTTTAACGTTCTGCAAACGTTACAGTTGTTTTATCTTTTTTGTCACTTATTTTTTAGAAGTTTATTATTTATCCTAACGGTAAATGTTTCAAAATGATACCGTTTTCTAGGACTAGAGCAAGACCCGGGTCGTAGCCATAGCTACTCGGGTCGAACAGGGGTTGGGATGTAAATTAACTGACCCTGTAATTAGTTTGGTTCTGAAGCCGCTCGCAAGATTTGTGGCTCGTCAGCCAGTCTCTTACCATTAAAGTTACTTGATTTCATTGGGGGTTTTCTAAGGTAAATCCGATACTTCTTGCTTATCATTAAAATTGCTATCAATGTTTAATAATTATGAGCATGATAGCTTGGCCAACATTTTGCTTTTGGTATCACAGATGCGGATTGGTTTATGTAAGGATTAATATAGAGTTACTAATGGTAAAGAAGTCGTAAGTACAAAGATAAACTAATATATATAATTTAAACCAGAATATTATAAAATGTTAAAGCCAGCAGTTTGACTAAATGTAATTTTTACTCCGTTTTTATATTTCTTCAAAATCTTTTTATATTTCTTCTTTTATAATCTATAAACATAGTAACGATAGTCTTCCGTTGTTTTTATTCATGATTTAATGATAGTCTTTCGTATTTTTTCAATTAATGCATAAAAATAGGGAGGAATATTTTAGTAATAAATATATTGTGGACCATTCCATTTAATTATAATACATATTTACTAAAACTTTAATATATGTTACCAGTTTAATGTAAGATTGTTAAACAATAATGTCACCATCATGATTAATTCCGCAAACAATATTAAACATATGTAGGAGTAAATTTTTTTAAGCATTAAACAGCCGTGCCGATATTATTTATTTTACAAACTATGGTTTATATATAAAAGTATCAATTTAACTATCAAATTAAACTATCGAGAAGAAAACTTTTACAATCACGATAGTTAAATAAACAATAGATGTCCGGTCAATATTGGAGTACGAGTATTAGGCAGAGTAACAGGTTTGACGTGGTCAAAGGCCAGCATCAGAAGAGCCGCAGCATTCACTCATTACGGAGCTAATTGGACTGCGTGGTGGCAATGTGTGTCATAGAGCTGAGCCACTTTATGTTTACAATCATCAAATACTCGGACCAAACCCCACGGCATATTACGTTTTGTGACGAACTAGAGTTTAAGAATTTGTTAGTGGTGGTGTGATGAAAAAGAAGCGTTCGGATCAACTTAGAAGAAGAGAGGGTGCAGTTAACGATGGCGGGGGAAAAGTGTAGTATTTAGTACTATTCAGCTGATATATTTTGTTTTAAAGTGACTCGATTGGTGGCATTATGACAATTGAAGTTTGAATTCACAAGTGTCATTGAGTGGCTGGTGAAATTGGATGTATTGGTGTAAATAATCAGAACTAAATTTCAATGATTATAGTACGTGAACTAAAGCTACGTGGACTATAACTGAGTAATTTCATACGGAGATTTCAGAATTGTTTGGTCACAATTTTATTTACGTAATTAAGACAATACAAACATTATTAATGATTAATGTGTGTAATATTCTCAGAATCATTTGATGGAGGTTGTAGTCGTTATGGAATTATTGTTTATATATATATATATATATATATATAAAATAACCAATGATATCTCCCCAAAATTAAATTATTATCAAGTGATTTACACATCTAAGAGTTCTTTGGTTAAGTAAAAAAATAGCTACAAAAAGTACAAAATTATGGGAAGAAAAGCTTGGAAGTCTAAATAGTACATATACACCTTGGTACAGGACAATGTCGCCAAATTGATTGTTAATAATAAAATAAAATAATTAATTGCCACTATCCATGTTTTATAAATTAATTTTTGATGTTCAAAATACAAAACTTAAAATATTCTCAAAAATATTCGGGAAAGCTTTTATAGCAACAAAATTTGGAACGTTTTAAGAATAATCATTTTAAGTATTATATTCCATGAGTCGTAATTTCTTAAAAAATAGTCAGTTGGATGAAAAAGTAGATTCCTACGATGGAATAGAATGCCTAACGATCTATGATACCTATATTGTACCATTGATTTTGAGTTACCATATATTTCATATATGGTTATTTTGTACCATATATTTCCTATAGTTACCTATATTACACGTTAAGTAAGCTTTCGACGGCTTAGTTTAAGTAATTTAGCATCTGATATTTTAGTTTTTATCTCTGAAATAATTGTATTGCTACCGAGTGTCTGGAAAGGGCAGCTTAAGCAACGATTGTCATCATGAAGGTTCACGCGTACCCTTTCCCGTGGAAAAATGCCATAAATACATAACTTTTAGGTTCACTAATTGTTTTCTAGCATGTTGAAAACACAATAAATAGTAATTACTCAGACCTCACTGCACGTAACCAACAGGTTGAGGGTGAATTAAAACTCGATTAATCACCGTAAGCCCTTACTGACTGCGAGATTGGGGAATGAAGGGGTAAACTACCCCACCCCCTACGCTATGTGTCTAGCTTGTGGTTACTTTATTATATTGCACTTTTGTCTTTTTGAATTTTAATACACGAGTCATATCTCGTTTGGTTATCCAAATCGCTGTTTTATGAAATATATATATTATAAATAATGATATAACAAATTAAAGAGATTATTAAACACCTATGTAAAGGCAACCTTTCAATTCAGCTGTAATCTTAAGGTAAACTGTAACTTAAAATCGTCGTGATAATCCATATGTCAAATCTTGGTTAAATCTGAGAAAGTTATTAATATGGCACTACGTTTTAGCCTAGGTAGGCACTACGCAAATTGGGTGGGCATTAGGGGAATTGGGTAGTTACAAGGTTTTCGGGTATTCGGGTAGTCTACTGGGTCTTTGGTCCAGTACTTGTAGTCTTGTAACCTTACTTTGGTGGGCAGAAACTTGGGGTTTGGTGTTAACCAATGAATACAGAGTCTTATAAGAAGAACATGTCCCGTGTTAAAAATTCTGTCGCTTATTTATTTGAAATTGGCGCGCTGGAAATCCGTAGTTTTGCGCCTCGCCGCCGTGAAGCGCCTCTAGCACTGCAAACCGGTACCGAAAACACGAGTTGTTGCCGTGGCCTAGGTCCCTTCGCTCTTGTAGTAGAGCAGGGTTGGCTGTAGCGACGGTCGCGGAGGTGGAGTGGCTCGGTAGACAGCGCGCGCTGCCTCGTGGCCGGGCTCAAAACTAGCACGGCAAGTTTCAAATACTGACAGACTCTGGCCCATAAGACGTGTTCTTCTTATAAGACTCTGTATTCATTTTGTTAACGTGCAAAATCAAAGTCTACACGCACACATCCATTCATGTCCATTATCACAGTTAGATGTTATATTGCATTCATGTTCTAAAGTATAGAGTTATTTTAATTAATTATACTAAAACTACGGAAATGTGTTGCTACCTATTCATGGACTATATCAACTTATAAATTATTCATAAGAATAAAGCTGTGCGTTATAGTTTTAATTTTTTATTTTGATTTCCAGCTTCCGTAATGTTACTCTGTTTCGAATTGTAAACTCTTTGGTAGCAAGACCTCCAAACCACGCCGTGCGACTTTCTACTTCTAAGATATAAAACCATGTAAACCATTTTCCTCCACTCTGCATCAAGAGTAGTTATTAAAAGTTACAGATTTGAGCAAGAGAAAGTGATAGTTTTAAATTAAAATATATTAATAACCAAGGTTTTTTCGCAAAATGCACAAACATTCATAATAAAAATAAATTATTTAATTCAAACTAAAGGGAAATAAAACTTTATTTTGTAAGAATATCAATTTAAACATGTTTTTAATCTTGAACACATGGTTTATTTTCATGTTGTTGTGCTAATTCAAGCCACACTCTTTATATCAATGACATGATTATTAGGACGTTGATTAGTATTTACCCAAACTACTGTCAATAGGACAGCGTTTTGAGCGGGTAGTGATGAAATATTTGCCGGTTCAATGTCCGTGTTTGTAACTGTTCTATAGTGACTTTACCACCCATATTTGACGACCACTCTCTTTATACAAAATGAATTTTCACTACAATCTCTGTTGATTCGAAGCCATGAAATCGAGTACCCAGAAACTACTGCGTCTATTTTAGTAAAAGTTTAACTTTTTTTCATTAAATATACAATCAGAACCTCAAAAAAACCTCATGTTGCAAAGGTAGAGATATTTTTATAACCTCAAATCACCCTCTTATGTAACTCTGATACACACACAAACACACACACACACACACACACACACACACACACACACACACACACACACACACACACACACACACACACACACAGGTTCGCCTTTGGGGGACCTAAATTCTGTTCAGTACTTTGTTTATTTATTAATTTTTGCACTTAATTATCTTTGTTTTGTTAGGTCAAGACTTGAATTATTGTTGATTATTTATTTATGTAATAATTTAATTTTCATGTAATGTTATGTGCTTGAATAGAAATAAATTATTTATTTCCTTCTTTCTGATAGTAAAGTAAAAACCTGTGAAATGTACTGTTATTAATTTCTCATTACGTTTTGCCTTGCTTTATAGGTTACTTATATGGTAATTTATGTCGAAATCCCCCTTACTTATGTTTTTATAAATCAAGAATATTCCTACAACTGTGTTTTTTATTATTGAAATTTGTATTTAGATGTCAAACTGTAATAAGAAGTAGGCTAATGTTTCGCTAAAAAAACTAATGTACATTACGAGCACCTGCGCCTCCCTTAAGAAACAGAAATTTGGTTGCCTAATTTTTGTAGAAGCTGAATTGCAAATTTAGAGATTTAAAATGCGTAAACAGATGAGAGCACCCTCAGCCATTTAATATTGACAACTTCGTAATTTTAAACAAAAAAGTCAGTTTTGGTAGGAGATCCCAAATAAATATGTATTATTAAATTAAGAACTCCATGTGATGTATAATATTAGTTTCATCATTACAAGATACCTGAAATAGCTTGCTCAAAGTCCTTGCAAATATCTTTTAAATACCTAGACATCGCTCGCTCAACGATTCCAAGAAAAGAAAAAGTATGAAAACTACTTGCACCATTCAAGGTTGAAATGCATCAAACGTAAATCTTAGTTTTATAAGAGTTACAGTGTACTTTTTATATCCAAAACAGATTTCGTTATAAATATGCGTATAACAAATATATTTATATAGACAAAGGTTTTGACAAAGTAAAAACGTATTAGTATATCTTCGAATAAAAAACTTTTATGTAACCCAAGAATGCCCGAAATTCTGAGAAAATCGTTCACACAAAGAGTAAACTGTGAATGCCTCCCTGGCAGTGGCCGGGAATTGATTCTTTGCTCTACGCTTTGGTATTTTTCGTTAAACTGAGATATTTCACTCTACCTTTTAAAGATTATTATTAAAAATATGTACATTATTACTGTGTTTACATTACCTTTTTTATTTTGAATTTATGAGGATAAATAACCATTGCAGTTATCAACAACCATGTTTAATACGAATCCTTACCCTTAGTACGATTATAATAACAGTTTATTACCTTAAAACAAATCGTATTTAAGTATTTATATTTTACTCTCAAACCAGCAACACTGGTATGACATGTGTATAAATTTAAACCGGAGGTAATGATATAGTATCGATGGTGATCGTAGGCTTGCCAGCTGTTCAAGCTTCACTGCTTCAAGGGATCAACTATATTGGGGCAAATTAAAAGTCGATTCATCACCCCTCAACCCCCACTGCTATGAGGGATCCTGACCCCTTCGTACATGCGACCCTAAAGTATTAGGGTCTGACGTTCTCATTTTGCCAACACGGTAAAAAACGTAAATTTGTAGTGCAGTAATACAAGTATATAATAAACGGTATCAGGAAACTGACACATACTTTCTCCCTTTTAGCCCATCTTTAATGAATAAATTACTTTTTATTTACTAAATATAGAATACAAAGCACGGTCGAATGTACAGAAAATCTTGTAAACAAGTTGTTTTAAAAAACATCCACCCAAATCCCTGCTTTGGAGGGACTACAGAATCCATTGCTACACTCGTGGTTTTAAGAGGGGAAATGCACCCTATTTCCTCCCCAGGGCTATTAAGAGGCAACATATTTCGAATTAACTCTGTTGGTCAATGCTAAATTGACAAGCATATCAAGTATGAATGAAATTGATCAGTAAATAAGAGAGAAATAGTAATTTTTGTATTCCCCATAAGAATAACATTGGACAACGTACTTCGTTTACCGCTAAATGAAAATTTCAATTTTCTCCGCAACTAGCAATCGTAGAATAGTAATTTAAAATACTAAATTATTTAGTTTTTTGAGCTCTTTTTAATGGTGAATAGTAATCTTTTTTAACGTTTATGATTTTCTATGAAAAATCAAAAAAACTGAATTTTGGATGTTTTAAGTCCTGTAATTTCTGAACCCGAATTTTTCCAGAAATGCGGGTGGTGTCATTTTGTTGGAAACCTAAAGTTCTACAAACCACTAAAGTTTAATCAAAATCGTTAGAGCCGTTTTTAAGAAATTTGGATTTTACATGTTTTTTGGCGATTTTTGGGGGATAATTACCCTTAAAAATCAAAAATTCAAAAAATTAAAAAAACGCCTGGAGATATTGAGGATTAGTATCTACATACCAAATTTCATAAAAATCGGTCCATAGGTTAGGGCTCTAGCTCTGCACACACACACACACACACACACACACACACACACACACACACACACACACACACACACACACACACACACACACACACACACACACAGACAGACATCACGTAAAAACCACTTTTTTGAGTTCAGGGAGCACCAAAACGAATATTTCCACTAACAACTCAAATTCGAAAATTTTCATGAAAACAATACTTTCTCCATATACTATGTATAGGGGGAGAAAGTAAAAAGTAAAGTTCCTTTAACCTCTCTGGCCAAGGACTGTTGACCGAGTTTTCATTTCGCACTAGTGCCTCTGTCATGATCGGACCATCGGCTTGACGTGCCTTCCGAAGCAAGGTGGCAGTGTGAGTTTCAAAAGTCTATGGATTTCCCCGGTAATGGAACCCGGATCATTTGGGTGGAGGGCCAGTAGACCTACCACCCAAAACCTACTCAGATAAAAGTAGATTGAAGGTAAAGATACGTTTATCATATTAAATTACGAAATTTTATTTTTTATTTTTGGATAAATATTGCTATGAGCGTGGTTTAATTATATACGTTCAAACATATAACGCAGGAGTACGAGAGAAGTTATATACATCTGTGACAATTTATTTACCCGTTAAGTTAGAAAAAGAAAGAACACATTACAATAAATTAATTAACAGATGAATTAAAAGTGTATATTGAAGTTATTAATTATTTTATAAACTGATTCATGAGCGTATTTCATACACGGATGATTTTCAAACAAACTCAAGTCATTGTTCAAATACTTACTAAACGAAATTAATGTATACATAGTAATACTGTAAATACAAAATCTATATAACTTAAATAAATTTAATGGGACGTTTCGAAGATTTAAAAAAGTATTACCTTTATATAAGACAGGTAAATAAGGTTGAGTAAATATTATTGTAATTTATGTGATTGATTAAGTTTTTCGTCTGTTAATTAATAATATAACCTATTTATCATAAAACAAAAACAGCGTACATAGTCAAGGAGTCATCTTGGATTCTTGATTTGCATAACAAGCTTGCCACCAGGTGCACTTGATGAAAGAATACATTTTCTTTAACTTAAATTCCTTCAATAGTAAAAATCTTCACAAGGGTTGGTTTGATTTAAATTTAGACATTTACTGTAATAAACTATTATATTTACTATAATAATCTAAATTTATTTTACTTACAGGTTTGTAACTGTAATATATATAAATATGTATTATATATTTATATTTATATATTACTAAATATATAAATATATATTAAATATATATTTATATATTTAATATAAATTTTATACACATATATATTTACAGAATATTTGCGTATTCATAAAAAACATGTATGTGGCGATGTAGCGTCTTTATGAACCGACCAAACAACCGGAGTTGTAAAGTATTTACACTCTCGCGTCACGCACGAGCAGGTAAACACGGACGTGCGTGACGTTCGTGGCACGCGAAATCGTTATTACACAGAACATAGAAAGGAGTTGTTAATTTGTCAATAGGAAATCTATTTTATATCTGGGTCTTGTCATGGACTGTACTTCTTAATAATTTAACATACTAAATGAAAAACTATAGCATAAAATTCATTATTGGACAAATATTACTGTTTGTAAAGTACGAGATAGTAATAAAATATTGTTTCGCAATTACAACAAAATGCTAAAATATCTTCCTATTTTTATTTTTATGATTAAATCAATAAAATACTTCCGTTTAACATTAGTTAATTCAATTATAAAATTTTTTTGAAATGTTAAGATTAAAATACTAATATCAGTTTTTGGCGAATTTCCCCTATAGGGAAGAAGCTATTACCGTAGGTCTCATGGTAAGACTTAAGCCCGAGACCATGATAACTTTTCATTTTGAGGTCCCCAGATGCCAAAAACACCATTCGTTTAAATTTTCATATATGTATATATATATATATTTATATATATATATTTATAAGTAGTAAAGCCCCGCATTGAGCCCCGCCCTCTGATTGGTCGAGAGCTGATTACGTGACCTGTGACGTCATAGATTACGTGACCTGTGACGTCATAGATTACGTGACCTGTGACGTCATAGATTACGTGACCTGTGACGTCATTTATTACGTGACCTAAGCTCTGTCCCTTCAAGATGGCGGTGCGAATGCGTGGGTACCAAAGGAATTAAACGGAGGTACATATGATACCTATTTCTAACTTAGTATTTTTTCTTACCTTTTTGACATCAGCTGTGACGCCAGCGCGCACTGAGTCGGCTACTGAACCGACCAGAAATGAGTCTTACGACTACCTTAGCTTTTGTAAGCTAATAAATATAATATTTCATATAAATTGTGTTATGATTGAAATTGAATAATTATTAATTTACGACTACCTTAGCTTTTGTAAGGTAATAAATATAATATTATTAAACTATAATCTTTTGTGTTTCATACAAATTGTGTTATGGTTGAAATTGAATAATTATTAATTCAATACCATAATGGGAAAAAGGGTGGAAATAATAATGATACGAGATATAGAAACAGAGTGTTTATTTTAAACATAAAACAGTACATTTATACTTCTACCGGTCATTCCGGTACACCTCATTTTAAAGCCCCCCTTATTAAAAAGCTCAATCTGGTTGTTGGTCAGCTGATCGACAAAGCGCTGGGGTAGAAAGGTTATAGCAGCCTCCCCTCCAGGCATGGTTATCTCAGCGACAATGGATGGGCCGAATTTTGAAGTCACCCTCTTCATCGATGTAATTGGATATCCTTCTGGAGCAGTTAGATCCTTACAGCTGTACTTTGGAGGACCCTCATATTTTTCAAGAGCAGCGAGTTCTTCCAACAATTGTTTTTCCATATTCTGGAACACACAGACTGTGATTAATTATACATATCATAAGTGTTTGTGTGTGTGTGTAGAAAGAGAGAGAATGTGAGTGCAGCTCCTAAATCAGTCTTTCCACAGCACTTGGTGTGTAAAGAGGTGCTTTAGAATACTGCAATATACTGCCCATTTTTGCTAAGTATTTAAGATGAGTACAATTCGGTATTGCTGTGATTTAAAATGTTTTACCAAACCGAGGTGTCAAGTTGACGGGCTTGCTTGTAGAGTTTGCGAGTGTTTTGGGTATTGTAAATGTCGTTGTAAAACGTTTAAAATTAAACCACCGACCCAAATCACATTGAAACTCTACCGAACCCAACACTTATTAACCTGTTGTGAATTACAGTGCAACAAGTTTAGGTTATATGAAGTTTTTAATGAATGTTGTAGAGTATGTAGTCCAAATATAATTTGTGAGTGCCTATTGAAAACATGTAAGACTCGTAAAAGTTGGTCGGAGTAGTATCGTATTACTTTGTGTGGTTCCCAAGACTTAATTAACTGAGGTTAATATAGTTACTTTGGATTGTTAAGAAACTTTAGTATCTTGATATATATATTAAACTTAATAACTTTCATGAAAGTAAATTTATAATTGTCTTCACCAATATACGTTAAATAAATTATTATTAAATGAACTATTTTAAAATAGAAGAGAAGAAAAAGAGAGAATTAAATAATACTTTCATTATGGTAATAAAATTATAACTATTAATAAAAATTGTAATAAAAGTCTATTATACTTACGTAAAAGACGAGGATGTCTTGAAGGTGGCAGCAGTACGATGATAACGGGTTGACTGACTAAACGATACTGTGACGGGCGAGTTTAAATAGAGGGTTCGACACCCTCACGGATGGCCGGCCAATCACAGCCAAGGACCAATCACAGCCAATGACGGTTGACCAATCACAGCCCGGTCATGTGATGTGTGGCGCGCATTTCAAATTTTGTGTGGCGCGCATTTCAAATTTTATAAAGTTTTCCAGTTGATAGGTTGAAGGGTATCACGCGCTACCGGATATTGGTAAGTTAGTGAAGCATGGAGCCTATTCAGATTATTAGAAGCGATAATACGTATGTTAGAAAATTTAGAATGTATGGAAGAAGAACGACTTTTAAGTTTAATCAACCCCCAACAGGTTTTAATGAACTAGACTGGGTAAAAAAGGGGTTCGCTCAATTGGTTGAGGAAATGAAGCGAGAATCTACAGGGGTAAATGATTATTTAGGATTTACTTTAAAAAGTTTAAGTTTTAAAAATAAGGAACCAGGGTATATTGCTTTTAGACCAGTAGGGCAAGTGGATGACGATATTTTCTGGGATATCTTTGGTGGTATTATACAAAGTAATGAGAAATCTCTCACCTCTAGTGACACCTTTACTGTAGAGTGCACCAGGGTTAGCCTACCTGTAGGTTCGGGGGGTCATAGAAGAGCGGGATTTTTTAACAACTTTACAGAAGAATGTCGCAATCGCCTTGGTATTGTGACAATTAAAAATATTGATAACCTATGTTTGGTTCGAGCTCTGGTGGTGGGTAAGGCTCATGCAAAAAATGACCCCCTCTACAAGGCTATAAGACAAGACAAAGGTAAACGGCAGACATTGAAAGCTGAAAAACTTATGGCTAAAGCTCGAGTTCAGATACCTGTAGAAGGAGCTGGTATTATAGAGTTAGATAAGTTACAGTCTCACTTAAAGAAATACAAAATCACCGTTTACAACTACAACACAAGAGGTAGAGAGATCTATTTTAGTGGTGACAATCCTGATGCAAAAATGAAAATCAACCTCCTGTTCAATGAAGGTCACTTTAATGTGATTACCAGCCTGACATCAGCTTTCGCATGCAAGTATTATTGTGAAGCTTGTCATATTGGCTATGAAAAACGGTATAACCATAGATGCTCAGCAATGTGCTCAGCTTGTATGGTAACTTCACCACCATGTACCCCGGAACACGACGGGGTGATATGTCTGGATTGTAATCGACATTTTAAAAATCAGACTTGCTTCATAGCTCATCAAAGTGATATATGCTCACGGATAAAAAAATGTAAGGATTGCAGCCGCATTGTGCGACCAAAGGAAAGAAAAGATGTGCATATGTGTGGAGAACAGTTTTGTAAAGTATGTCTGAAGTATATGCACCCCAACCATAAGTGTTTCATGAGAGTTGACACAGGCAATCCGAAATCTAAGAACTTTGTATTTATTTTTTTCGACCTCGAAACACGTCAGGATGAAAATCTTGGAGATGATCCTGAGAAAAAGCTTCATACGGTGAACCTTTGTGTTAGTCAGCAGTATTGTTGGCAATGCATATCATGTGATGAAATAAGTGCCTGCGGCAATTGTTCATTACGTCAAAGAGTCTTTAAGGTAAATCCTGTGGCAAAGTTCATGGACTATGTAATGGAGGTAAGAAAGAAGTTTGAATCTGTATGTGTCATGGCCCATAATGGCCAGGGATTTGACTTTCAATTTCTCCTAAAGTACATGTATGGCGACACAAAGTTCAGCCCAAAATTGATCTCAAGAGGAACAAAAATAATACTAATGGAGTTTGATAATGTCAGATTTATAGATTCGATAAATTATTTCCCAATGGCTCTTGCGAGCCTTCCTGAATCATTTGATCTTGGACCTGAAAATAAAAAGGGATACTTTCCTCATTTGTTTAATACTATGGATAATCAAAACTATGTAGGACCAATGCCTGATAAAATGTACTATTGCCCACAATCAATGTTCGAAAAAGGACATAAAAAGTTTACAGAATGGTACAATGAGCAGGTTGTAAACAACTACACCTTCGATTTCCAAAAGGAAATCCTAGAATATTGCATTTCGGATGTAGAAATATTGGCACAAGCGTGTATTAAATTCAGAGCACTGTTCATCACAGAGTGTAATGTGGACCCGTTTTTGGAAGCCGTAACTATAGCGAGTGCTTGTAATTTGGCATTCAGAAGAAATTTCCTCAAGCAGAATACTATTGGTATCATACCTACTGGTGGATATCGTCTAGCTGATAATCAATCAGCAAAAGCGATGCAATGGATGGCTTGGGAAGAAGAAAAACGTCATACACAGATTCAACACGCAGGTAACAGTCGGGAGTTTAAAATTCCAGGAGTGGGAAAAGTGGATGGCTTTGATGGAGAGAGAGTGTTTGAATTCCACGGCTGCTATTTCCACGGATGCCCCAAGTGTTTTCCATACAAGAGGGAAGAACATTTGCAGGAAGATTTGTCAGACAGTCTGCACCTTCGTTATGAGAGAACAAAGAAAAGAAAAGAAAGAATCCTGGAGCAGTATGATGTCATAGAGATGTGGGAGTGTGAGTTTGACGAATTAAAAAAGAAACATAAACTGGAGTATCTAAATAACCTCCCAATTTTGAATACAATCCCACTCAACCCGAGAGAGGCATTTTATGGTGGGCGTACAGGAAACGCCAAAACTTATTACAAGTGTAAAGAAGGAGAAAAGATTCACTATGTGGACATTTGCTCCCTCTACCCTTGGGTCTGTAAATATGGTCAGTTTCCTGTAGGACACCCGACAATTTTTGTGGGTAACAAAGAATGTCAAGAGAGGGGTATGTGTGCTGAGGGACTTCTTAAGTGTAAAATACTACCACCCACAGATCTTTACCATCCTGTATTACCGTTAAAAATGAACAACAAGCTCATGTTTGTTCTTTGCCGCACTTGTGGGGAAAACGTGTCATCTAATGAATGTCAACATGAAGTAGAAGAAAGAGCTCTGGTAGGAACGTGGACTATGGATGAAATCAGAAAGGCTGTTGAAAAAGGGTACGTTATTCTAGAGCGATATGAGCTATGGCAGTATGAGATGGTGAAATCTGAAAATGGAGGAGGCGGCCTCTTCGCTGATTTTATAAATAAGTTTCTGAAAACCAAACAAGAGTCCTCGGGATATCCTGGGTGGTGTAAAACGGACGAGGAAAAGGAGAAATATGTACAAGATTATTTTGACCATGAAGGAATTCTATTAGATTCGCAGAGAATTGAAAAAAATGAAGGGTCGCGTTCACTTGCCAAATTAATGCTTAACTCATTTTGGGGCAAGTTTGGTCAGAGGGAAAATCAAACCAAGACTTTAGTAACTAGGGACCCGAAAGAATTGTTTAATCTTCTAGTAAGTCCATCGGAACAAGTGAACAGAATCAAGGAGGTGAATGAAGAATTGATCTTAGTAAATTGGCAGCATCTGGAAGAAGTTGGAGAGTGTTTACGAACTGTCAGTGTGGTTTTAGCGGCCTTTACGACTAGTCAGGCGAGGTTAAAGCTCTATGAATATCTGGAAAAACTAGGAAAGCAAGTCTGCTACTATGACACAGACTCAATTATTTATATTCATCGACCAGGATCTTACAAAATATCTGTTGGAGACTACCTGGGTGATATGACAGACGAACTGGCAAAAGACTTTGGACATGGCTCATACATTACAGAATTTTGCTCTGGAGGTCCCAAGACTTACGGTTTCATTGTATTCTCCACTAATGAAAACGAGTTCAGGGAGGTGTGTAAAATTAAAGGTCTTACTTTAAACTTGTCCGCTAGTAAGAAACTAAATTTTTCAACCTTAAAAGCTATGGTCCTGAGTGAGGCTGATACTAGCGAAGTTGTTGAAATAACAGAAAGCCGAATTCGGAGAACAGATGGTAGGGATGTTGTTACAGCAGTCGAGAAAAAGAATTTCAGGATAACTGGTCCAAAAAGAAAATGTGACGGTGACAATGACACTCTACCGTATGGTTATAAAAAACAGTGCTACAGTAGAAATCACTCAGTTTGAAAAGAAGTATCGTTTGACAAAGTTGTTCGTAATAGTGTATATGTGAGTGTGTATTGGGAATTTTATATTAATTGTATATGTCAAAATGACATTTTGGTTTGTCAATAATTTATTGGAACACATTTTTGTACTTGTCATGTTTGTTATAAGCATAATATTTATTTATATAATGAGGATCACGGATGTAGAAATGATACATAAATCGTGTAATACAAGGAGTTAACTCATTTAAATAATGGACGGTAAAGCGACTATAGCTGATGAGCTACATAGACCTGCTAGAAAAAATTATTCAAGACGTAAAGTTACTCTCAAGGGTCTTGAAGATTTGTATCAGGCTGACCTTGTAGAAATGAAACCGTACTCTAAAATTAATAAAGGTTATAAATATATCATGACAATGATAAACTGTTTATCAAAGTTTGCTTTCGCAGTTCCGTTAAAAGACAAATCGGCATCAGAGGTAGCAAGAGCTTTGACACCAATTTTAGCTAAACATAAAATGAAAAACTTCCAAACAGACCAAGGGACAGAGTGGTTTAACAAAGATGTTAATAAACTGATGAAAATGTATAATATCAATCATTATCATACCTTTTCAGAACTAAAAGCTAGCATAGTCGAACGACTTAATAGAACTTTAAAGACTAAAATGTATAAAATATTTACCGCGAGAGGTAGTTATGAATGGGTTAGTATATTACAGGGTATTGTAAACTCTTATAATAATACCAAACACAGAACTATCGGTATGAGGCCGGGAGATGTAAGAAAAAAGCATGTAAAAGAAATACTGAAGAGAATTAATAAAGTTAAAAAGTTAAAAAAGAAACCAAAGTTTCAAGTCGGAGACATTGTTAGAATCAGTAAAGCCAGAAGAGTGTTTAAAAAAGGATATTTACCAAATTGGACAAACGAAAAATTTAAAATATACGCTATTAAGCCCACCACACCAGTCACTTATATCTTACAAGATCATAAAGGGGAAATATTAAAAGGAGGTTTTTACACAGAGGAAATTAGCAAGTCAAAGACTGGTAATGTATATTTAGTGGAAAAGGTTTTGAAGCGGAAGGGTAATCAGTTACTGGTTCGGTGGGCAGGATATGATAAGAATAGTGATAGCTGGATCCACACCAAGGACTTGCGATAAAGGAAGTGAGTTATCGTTGCGGTTTCCGGGGTCACGGGACTTGCTGATACGGCATCCGGTGCGGGGCCACGGGAAATGACTTGCTGATACGGCATCCGGGAAGTTAGTCGCCCATGTTTATCGCCGCGGTATCCGGGAAGTATATATCACTTTGTTGTCGCATACTGATTATCAGTAATTATGCGGCTTGAGAAACAGGATGTCGAGTTAACCGTTCAAAACTTTGACAAGTACATCGTCGGATCTGGTTTTAATAAAAAGAACAAACATGGACTTTTGTTACCGGACTCTATACGTTGTGTAATTTGCGGGCCCAGCTCTTCGGGAAAAACTAATATTTTATTTAATTTGCTGTTCGACCCGAACGGTTTGAGGTTCGAAAATATTTATGTTTTTTCAAAGTCACTTTATCAACCAAAATACGAGTTTTTAAAAAATGTAATGCCTAAAGAAATTGGTTATTTTGCTTTTGACGATAACAATTTAGTCTTACACCCAAACGAAGCTAGCCCTAACTCAATCATGATATTTGATGATATAAGTACGGAAAAGCACAATAATATTCGCAACTATTTCACCATGGGCAGGCATAACAATATTGATACATTTTATTTAGGACAGACATACTCTGCTATACCTAAGCAGCTCATAAGAGACAATTGTAATTTCGTTATATTATTTAAGCAGGATGAATTGAACTTGAGACATGTATATAATGATCATGTAACTACAGACATGTCGTTTGAAAAATTTAAAGAGTTGTGTGCGAAGGCTTGGAAAGACAACTACGGGTTTTTAGTGATTGATAAAAGTCTAGATCCATATAAAGGAAGGTACAGAATTGGGCTGAGTAGTTTTATAACAGCTTTGTAATGGTACGTATATATTTTTATAATGATTTAAGGGGGTTTGATACGAAACTTCATAACGTAAGGTCTAACCTCTGTACATATTATTACAAGGACAAAAAGAAATTCTGTGGTAATTATTGTAGTAGAAAAAAGCCGCATGGTCATGAATTTAATAAAAGATGTTGGCGACATAAAAAACCTGTAAGCACTGCGATGCCAATAGTGTTACTTATGATTTGTGCAAGTGAGAGAACATATAATAGAGAAACTTGGTTAAACTTTCTACATAAGTGTGAAGAACAGAGCGTACCCCTAGAACTTATAATGTACCACGAAGATATGAATAATGCTACAGTGAGAGACCCTCAAAATATGATATCGAGATTTAGACCGTTCCCTGATTTATTCTGTAAACCTCTGCCACTGCGTAACCTGCATGGAGGTATTAATTTTGCTCAGATCGTTTTGAGAATGTTGGAGTACGGCTGCAAAATACCTCACGCGGCCGGCTGTATAGTTTTGACAGAGAGAACTATACCCATCAGATCCCCTAAAAAAATTTATAAAAAAGCTTTATCTCTCAAATGTTATATTGACATTAGTTATAATACAGCCTGGGGGCCAATTCCTGACGGTACTCCCAAAGGGCCGAGGGGTAAACCTTTTGCTGCTGTAAATAATTACTGCCAGGGGTTGTATACAACGGAGTTCCTACGAGAGGCTTTACCCACAGTTCCCTCACAGTGTGAGAGATTCGGCATTAGTATAAACAACGGTGTGTATAGAGTGACAAACCGAATATTATTTGAACAGTGGAAAACATTCACAGGGACCAACCCGTGTGAATTCTGGCTTCTCAACTCGTATTTAATGTACAATAGACATCATGATAAACCGCTGAAAATGTTGAGTAAGTACATGGAGAAGACTGTTGAGAACGACAAGTATATAGTAACACATATATCACAGTGGAGAGACGATGTAAAACGAGCTTTTATTTTTAAAAGTTTTAAAAATCGTTATATAATACCGAGACACAGTCTTGTAAGAGAGGAAAGTAGATATTATAGAGGATTAGACTTTAGTGCTGGTATTTCTCTGCTAGATGTAATACGTTACATGAAAAGATGTAAGAAGCGCGCATTATTCTTTAGACAGGTTGAAATGCCATAAATCAGTTATCATCGGTAAGTAATCTTCATTCTCAATTATGGAGCGCAGCAGTAAACAACTGACAGGTCGTATCATAAAGCTGCGTAATGCTATTAAACGCAAGTATAAAATGTTTAAGGAAGGAGCCGAGGAAAGCGATATTATGCTCGAGAAACAGTATAAGCCTATTATTCGAGAACTTAGAAAAACAACATCAGACAGCAACACTGACATAAAAAGCGAACCTGAACCTGTTAAAGAAGAAGAACCGGAACAATTCAATACAGCCTCAGAGGACTCAGAGGAAAGTGATGAAGAATTTACTCCACAGAGTATATCAACACCTCAATTCAGTAGGCCTAAAATACAGGACCTGTCAGAACTTGTATCTACTCCTTCGAAACAGGCCTCTACAACCCAGCATGTCGAGTCATATTTCAATAACCCTCTAACCCGAGAGTACATTAATATGTTTTTAAAAGATACTAGTAATAAAAGGATGATTGATTATGTATACGGACCACGCTACGAAGGTGAAACATTAATGGTCGGTGATGCAAAACTAGACTTCGATCAAGATGGAAACATAGTAATTGGTGGGGTTAACTACGGAGCGTCTGAAGGACTTTACGACCTTATATTTAAAAAGGTTCCCGATAGTAGAACGTATACAGAGCAAGATTTAAACACTTACAAAAGTATTCTGTTTGCTACTAATGCCCATAGGGAGGGGTACGAACCTAGTGGAAGGGTAAAAAGCAGTAGAAGTACAAAATATATGAGAATTATTAGAGATTTATTTCCTCCGACAAAAGGTAAGGGAATGGCCTGGAAATCTTTAAAGTCCCGTGACATAATACACTGGGATGATCCTAACGAGTTAGTTGACAGATTTATACATATAGCTATGTCAACTGAGACTGGAAACAGAGTGCACGGCAATGAAATACTAAGCATCGTAGAGGAACTCCGAGAAGCCGGTTTAATTAAAGGCAGTGGAAATAGTAGATTCAAAGCATTATTGTTATGACCATTGACAAGTTCGGACATAGTTTGACCCCCACCACCACCCAGAAGAACCTCATGGGTCCTAAAGGGGAAGGGTTTATTTTAACATCTGAGGGAAATTATGATATAAACAGGAAACGTTTAACTAATATAGGGAAACCGGTAACGGCACTTGATGCAGCTACCAAGGAGTATGTAGACACAAGAGTTATACCTGTTGAAAATGACGGATATAATATTGGAAATAAAAGAATAATAAACTTATCTGACCCTTCAACGGATGAAGACGCGGTAAATTTGCAAACTGTAAAGCGAATTTGTCTAAGACGTGAAAATACTAATTATAATGCCTATGGTAAACAAATAAATAACCTAGGTGAGCCTATAAACGACAAGGATGCTGCTACAAAAGTGTTCGTGGAAGAGACTTGTAAAAAAGAGCATTCCCCTATAGTAATCAATCTTGCTAAACAACTAACAGATATTACTGATATCAACACAAGGCTGGCAAAGTGTGAGGGCCAAATAGTTAATAATAAAGAGTATCATGATAAAAACTTAAATAAATTTGCAAAGTTAGTATATTATTACATTAATCGTAAAGATACAGGAAGAGCTGCTGTGTTGCCCCCAGAAACTACTGGTGAGAATACTTACACAAACTGGGAGGAGTTATTTACATTAGAAAGCGCAAAACAACCGCCTATCGCTGATATTATAGATATACCTATCGACGAAGAGGTCCGCCGGATGATTCAGGGGGACTTAAAAAATTAGATGAAAAAAAGACTTACAGGGTTGCATAGTTAATATTCTTAAAGGCTGTGTTTGTAAAAATGGATCAGATTGTGAGTGACTCTCTACAAGTAAACACATAAATAAATCAAACCATGCGTAAAAAAATCAGAAGTAAACGAGCTGTCAAGCGTGGTGGTGGTATAATTTCATCAGCCCTTAATAAAGCTATTGATTTATTACCTGTAGAACTACACATACCTGGATATAATTATTGTGGTCCTGGGACTAAACTTAAAAAGAGATTAGCTAGAGGAGACAGGGGAATTAACGGATTGGACGAGGCGTGTAAAACACACGATATAGCCTACTCGAGATATAAAGATTCTGAGAACCGCAGACGAGCAGACCAGGAATTGGCAGAAAGAGCTTGGCAGAGATTTAAGGCTTCAGACGCATCAGTAGGAGAGAAAGCAGCTGCTTGGGCAGTAACAACAGGTATGAAGGTTAAAACTAAATTAGGTGGAGGTCGTAAGAAGAAGAAGAATCAAAGAGTTAAACGTAAAAAATCTACTAAAGGTAAAGGGTTGTATCTACGGCCTTACAAGATGGGGTCGGGTGGTAAGAGGGGGAGGAGAAAGAAACGAACGCTGAAGAAAAAAAAAACATCAAGATTCCGATAAAACCACTTACAAATTATGACCTGATAAAATATGCAAATCTATTGAAAATACCGGCATTCAAAGGAGTTTATATGAGGGATACGCTTCCTTCACGCCCGAGAAGATATGAATCAGTAATAGTGAACCTGGACTCTACACACGGCAACGGTACCCACTGGGTATGTTTTAAGAAAGTTGACAAGAAGGTTTATTATTATGACAGTTTTGGGGACCTAAAACCACCACCAGAACTCTTAAACTACTTTGGAGATTGTGAAATATACTATAACTACGGTAGAGAACAGAATTTTAATTCAGTTATTTGCGGGCACTTGTGCTTAAAGTTTCTATCAAATAATGATGTTTTGTTTAACAGGCGTGAGTAGTGTTTTATCACATGAATTACCATTTCCAATAGATGTTAGCTCTGGAACGTGGGAACTCGGCCTGATTGATTTGACAACCTTTAATTCAATTCCAAATATTGAACATAACATTAATGACAAGTTTTACTATGGGAATGACGGTGAAATTACAATTCCTGAGGGCTCTTACGAGATTGAGGACATTGAAAAATATATCATTTCAAAATTACCGAAAAATGTAACATTTAAATTAAAAGCAAATAATAATACTTTAAAATCTGAACTGTTTTGTTCTGAACACGTAAATTTTGAAAAGGGAAACAGCATCAGGAAATTATTGGGGTTTACTGCTAAGGTGTATAAGGGAAATCATCAGTATGTATCTGAGCTACCTGTTGATATAATTAAAGTTAACTCCATTCAGGTTGAGTGCAATGTAATGCGAGGTTCGTTTTCAAATGGTATCGAGGGTCATATAATCCATGAGTTTTTTCCAGCCGTACCTCCCGGTTATAAAATAATAGAGATTCCTAAACATGTGATTTATTTACCCGTCATCAGTCAAAGGATCAACAACTTGACGGTATCTTTGAGAGATCAAGACGGTAAATTGGTAAACTTTCGTGGAGAGCGTATAACAGTTAGACTACATCTCCGTAATGGGACTACTATTTAGGGAAATAAACACCGTGTCACAGGTCAGTTCTAAACAGAACGTTGTCGGGTTAAGTTGTAAAAATATCAAGTTTCTACGCTCGCTCGGTTTTACAGTATCGAAAAATGGCTGCTCTTCTGGCAATCGACGACCGCGCTGAGTATGCTGATCTCATTACTGGAATGGAGTATCACACACATCTACCCTACGCCTCTGCAACGTTTAAAAATAACGATGAGATTAGAATACCACTTTTACAACAAGATATTATAACGGCTCCATATGAAAGTTACATTATAATTCATGGGAAGGTTAGTGGAAAGAAAGCAGATGGGGTCACTGACTTGGAAGTTAAACTTATTAATAATGCTATGGCCTACCTTTTTGAGGAAATTAGATACGAAATATCTGGCAAAGAGATTGATCGTACCAGGAATGTGGGTATAACTACTACATTAAAACACTTGTTATCCATACGTGAAGATGAAAAGAATACATTGAAAAACGCCTGTTGGTTCGGACCCGGTAATTCTGTAAAAAATAAAGAGTTTACTTACTCGGTTCCCTTAAAACTCTTATTCGGTTTTGCTGAAGATTACAGGAAGGTCTTGGTGAATGTGAAACAAGAACTTGTACTATTAAGATCAGCTACAGATGATAACGCCTTAATTACAGCTGAAGCCGGTACTGTACAATTTGAAATATCAAAGCTTTATTGGAGAGTCCCTCATATAATAGTGAATGACTCGCAAAAATTGAAATTATTAAAATTTATTGAAAAGGACCCTGCAATCCATGTTCCCTTTCGATCTTGGGAACTGCATGAATACCCCAATATTACGGCAACAGACTCCATGTCATGGAGTCTTCGTACATCCAATCAGTTGGAAAAACCTCGATATGTAGTTTTAGCCTTTCAGACGAACCGTAAGAACGACATTACAAAAGATATGTCACTATTTGACTCTGGTAATCTAACCGATGTAAAATTATATTTGAATTCAAAATATTATCCCTATGATAATATACGCGGGAACACTACTTTATTTTATGATATGTACTCAAAATTTCAGAGCTCTTACTACTACGGTAGAGCTGGGTCACCAATTTTAGACTATAATGATTTTAAGACAAAGTGTCCTTTGTATGTTATCGATTGTTCCAGACAAGATGACTCTATTAAAACAGGACCTGTCGAAGTGAGACTAGATATAGAAGCTAGTGAAGCGTTCCCTGCAGGTACTTGTGCTTACTGTCTTATTATTCACGACTCCTATTACTCTTACACGCCTATAACTGGAGACGTAAGGAAAATTTCAGTATGAATAAACGAGTCAGTTTCTCTGAGCCTGTAGTTAAACGGATTTACGTATTACCCGAGGAGGATAGGACATCAATCTGGGAACAGGTAGCTAGGGATAGGGTCAGGTTTTTAAGACGAATTCAATGTATCGAGGGTAAAATCTCTAATGTCATTGAGAAACAGTGGGTCCGACGTGTCACAGGGTCTGATACTTAGAATCACTTTCCTTATCAGTAGCTAAAATGGCTCCCGACTACTTCCTGCGTTATCAGCTATCATGACTTTCCGGCCAGCGCACTGGGCCACCGCAACTTCCTGCTCCATGTTAGACGACCGGCCTTGATTTGTAAAAAATTAAGACTTTTTATCAGTCAAGATGGAGACAGCGACGAGTGAAGAATATAGTTATCAAAATAATAATAACTCAAGAGAGAAAATAAATAATATGTTAAGCAGTGCCACCGCTGATGCTGCTGATGACTCAAACTTGGTGTTTATTGATTTAAGTCTTTATGACGAAGATATGATTCTAATTAAAAAACATAGAATTTACGGGAAGGATCCCGTAAGTTCTATTGACTTAGCGAACGCACATTTTTTAACGGTAGATTTTTTCAAAAAGTCTCAACTAAAGAAAGAGTACACTGAAAATGAGTTGCTGAAAATCGGTGATGATATGTCTGATTACGTAGGAATAGGATTACGGTTTTACACTTGTTGCACATCCGAAATGTCATATACTTTGAGGCGTACGGTTTACGCAGGGGTAAGTAAAAAATCACCGTTTAATGTGTATAAGTATGATACTTTGAAGTATCATTTATTAAATCGTTCTTCAATCCATATGATTAACAATAAAGAAACAGAAAATGACACTGACTGGTATGGTGACAGCTCAGATATTGAATATTTATCTTGTGATAGTGAGGGTGATTCAAGTCGAGACACGTCTTATTTAGATTATAGTGATTCATCAGATGATGATGACGACATTGATGATGACGATGATGAAGATAGGAGTGAGGAGGAGGGGGTTGATGATTAAGGAGGGGGTAGTATAATCTCAGAGTAAATTTTGATCAGTCTACGAGTGATGGAGTTCGAGGAAGCAATGACACAAACAGAGGAGAATCAGGTAAGCGTAGAAGCTTCAAAGTATTTAAAACCCAAACCAAAAAGGAAGAGCACAAAAGTAGCTCTTCCGCAAAACACGTTGAGAGAGATATTTTTGAAAAATATTTTCTATTTAGACAAGAATTATTCAAAATTTGTAGTTGTCGGATATTTTGAGAACCCCGGGCGTACAGTCGGTATTCTCTTTAAAACTGGGAAAAGCTACATATTTTGGCCTTATAATACTTTTAATGATTTTTCTGTTCATTTTAATAACATAACGTCCTCATTTACTAGTGAAACCAAAAAGGGCTACAGTATTATCAATAATGAGGGGTGCGCGATGAAAGTGAAAAAAGTGTTTGGTAATCTGTATGTATCCATTCATGACATTGAGCGTTCAATTTTGCTTAACCAAGACGAATGGGCTCAGTTCATGCGCAGCCTCCATGAGATAAAGAAGCATCTTGTTGAACTCTTTACCAACGAACAACTTATTCAGCTTTTCATAGACCGCGTGCTGGTCTCTGAGGAGGAGGACGACGCTGTTCCTCCGGAAGGTTTGCCTACACATTTTATAAATAAATTAGTTGACGAGGTGCTGTTTTTCAAAAAATGGCTGGTGTGGAATCAGCAACAGGAGAATCTCCCACAGCAGCGGCTGTAGCCGAGTTCCACGGGTTTAAGGATAATCAGAATAGATTTGTAGTAAAGGAGTTTGCTATTGTAAGTAAACATTTTAATACGCATTTGATCTTTGACGCCCCTTTCAGTGAATCATGTTTAAACAATAAAATGTTACGGTCAGCTCGATGGTTAACGAGACATTTCCACTTTATAAAATGGGATGCACAAGGTATTCCCTATGATGAGGAGTTGATTCGCGCTCTTTGTAAACCCTTTACAACAATATACACCAAAGGCAGGGAAAAGGTCGAGTTTTTAAAAGAGTTTCATTTCAACGTAGAAGATATAGAAGAATCATTTACACGTTCTTCAGGGGTACAGGTTAGCTGTATCTTACCGCAGCACAATATTGGGGGTAAGTGTGCTTTACGCAGCGCTAAAACATTTTACCGGTTGAAATTCAACTTTGATTCATTTTCACGCTGACTGCAGACTGACCAAGATGAATGTTTGGGATCTTCTATCCACTGAGCCGAGGGAGCCGGAAGGGGTTTTAAACGATAGGTTTGTTATGAAATTTGAGAGATACCTCAACTGGGATTTACTATAAAGACATTATAATTTTAATGTTGATTTACTTAGAGTATATTATCATAAAGTGAACTGGTGTATACTTGTAGAAAAATGTATATTTAGTGAACGTGTTCTTAAAGAATTTTCCCCCCATTTCTCTCCAGAATGTTGGTCTATTATCAGTGAGAAACAAAGTCTATCAGAGTCGTTTATTCATGATTTTGCAGACAAGGTCGATTGGACTAACATTGCTTTGTACCAGCGTGTGAGTGGAAAGTTTCTTTCCGATCATGTTAGCTTTTCCCCCATAATTTCGCAAGATTGGCGGAAGTAACGATGATTGCATCCTTATCATTATTAATATATAAAAATAAAAAATAAAAAAAATAAAAAAATAAAAAAATAAAAAAAAAATACAATTAATTTAACCTTTGTAAATAGTTTAATCAGTTATTGTTTGCTAATGTGCGCTTTGAAATACTTTTAATTTTCATTTCTTAAATAGTGCTGATGTTACTGTGTAAAAGTTATGGAAAAATAATGTTAAATGCAAAGTAACAATACAAATTAATTTTCTACACCACATGTCTGTGAACGAGTTTGTCACTTTTCTCTGGCAAAAGTTGTAAATCCTATACGGGGAAAGAGGTTGCCTTAAAAAGCTTAAAACGTAACATGTTTCCCTCTGGTTTACTGTACCAACAATATTACTCGTGGGGTTGCCTTAAAAAGCATAAAACGTAATATGTTTCCTCAAGTATAATGTTGGCGAAAAAAAAATACACAGGCACCCGTTTTAGGTTGACTTTATAGGTCCAGGAAAAGAAAAAGTTGGAAATAAACCTCTGTAAAACCGTGAAATGTGTTATCTTTGCGACAACTCTTTTATAGGTGTGTGTGTGTGTGTGTGTTTGCGTGATATAGAATTTACAGCTGATAATAAAAATGAAAATATAAAATTATTTCTTGCACAATATATTCCAGCTTTGTGTATTCCTTAGTATTATTGTTATAGTAAAAAATCGCTGGAAAAAGCAATCGTTAGTACTTTTGACTCCAGAGGGTTAGGCCTACAGGGGAAGCCTCTGGGTTAACAAAAAAAGAACGCGCCGAGACCCTACGGCATAGCTTTAAGCTTACCGTGGTGTGGAAACTTGGGTCACATATTAAAGTAAAAATAAAGGGATCATTTTGTCTTGGTCTCGGGACAAAGGCTCGCTTGGTCACATGTTGCAGCCCGTGCGCGTCACATGGTCACGTGACTGACAGCGCCGCTATTTAACCGGCGCGCTGCCACTGCGTGCTTCAGTCGACTCACGATGCTTGCCTCGCTAGTACAACGCTGCATACTTCTCATCGTGTTGGTGACCTGCTGTGTCGCCATACTACCAAACAATCAGGTATGAAATATTTTCAATATAATAATTAGTCAAGAGGTCGAAACATATAAGTCAACCTAGAAGTAAAACGGATTATTGCTCAAAACTTATTAAATAAATATGTGATAAAAAATCTAAAGAGTCAAGATTTACAAAAGTTTTTTTTAAATTTTAATATTAACCATTTTTTGTTAAATTTACACGGCTTTTATGTCTGATTTCTTACAAAATGAATTTAGTCAAGATTTACAAAAGTGTTTTTTAATATTTTAATATTAACTATTTTTGTTAAATGTACTCGGCTTTTATGTCTGATTTCTTAAAAAGAGTTTTTCAAGATTTACAAAAGTGTTTTTTAATATTAACTATTTTTGTTAAATTTACACGGCTTTTATGTCTGATTTATTACAGACATCTCAAACCCCCAACCTTCAGGGTGATGAGGAACCTTTGGTCATTGATGATAGTGATGACACTGATGTAGAGAGGGGTAGTGATGTTGTTGATGATGATGATGATGATGATGATGGTCATGTCAATGGCGTAAATTATATATGCGAAAGACTTCGACGACGTGCCGAAGAGACAATGTATATAACACGAGCGCTGGAGATGATCGATGACAGGCACCACACTGCCTGGTCATCTGTGCGGCATTGTTTGGAAAGACTCGTTCAACTTTTCAGCAACAATCCGCTAAGTGTATGTATATATTTATGTATGATATAAACTCTGTCATTTTTAAAACGTTATTATGTAATCACTGTAATAGTTTCCATTTTATTTTATCTTCATACTAATATTGACATTAAATTTACGCTAAATATTTTTCCCTTCAAGCTGTGGGAGTGTGTGCAGACGATTTGGGTACTCTGATATCAAGTGTACAATATTGTGTAAACTCACCAGGACTTTGAAGTTTTATTTTTCAATATTTTCATGCCATGCACTGGTAACAGGATAGAATTCCTGAAACTGAATATTTTGTTTAGTATTTGGTTTTTGATTGAAGGAATCAATTTTTTGGCTATGTTTATAACGATCTTTTCAGCCTAACATGCTTTTAGAGAACACGCACACACACACACACACACACACACACACACACACACACACACACACACACACACACACACGCACACACACACACACACACACACACACACACACATCGATTTGGCATAGCTCTTTTGTATACCTATGCTGTATTTTGTACGTCCATAGTAATAAACTTATTTGTTTCCTTGCAGCGAAGGGACCTGGAGGCAGTTGATCAAACCTTTCTGGAATTAAGGGGCAGGATTGAGCAGCTGCCAGACCACCTCAGAGAGAGGTTCCAACCATTCTTTGTGAGGATGAGGGCTTTTGCAACCAGAAGAAACCAGCAACGGCAACAGCCGTGGCAGGGACAGCAGCAGCAGCAGCAACAAACATCACCACCACTGCCACAAGGGTCAAGGCCTCCTCCTTCCGTGAGGGTCCTTCCTGCATGGATGCAGAGGGAAGTCACGATGACAACGGTACCTACCACTTCAACATCAGCTCCCGTGAGAAGAGAAGAAGAGGAAGATGAAGAAAACATACCACCATCATTAACACAATCAAGTTCATCGGGTCACGCCATTAGACAGCCCTCCGTGATAACCTCTCACACTCAAAATCAACATTTTCCTTCTTCTTTAACGAGAGCGAACATTCTTCGCCGTAGTCATGGCAATCTGCAGCGACAGCGGCAGCAGCAGCAGCAGCAGCAGAGACCCATGCAACGCCCACGGGAAGAGGAGGAGGAGGACGTATTTGCATTCCCCCCGAGACCTACTCGTCCAGTCCCTCCGGTTATGACAGGCCACAATGTAAGTTTGTATTAAGATATGTGATAATTTTAAATTTAGATTTTATTTTATTTGGTTCAGTGTTGCATAAATGTGTGTGGTAAATACAATTTATTGAATTTTTAACAATTGATTTCTTTTTAATTTATTCAATCATAACATAGTAAAGAGAGAAGAGGAGGATGAAGTTTTACACATTAGAAACAGATCAAAAGATAAGACGGTGAACAAATACAAATATTTACCCCAAACCTGATAACTAACGTAACATACAAAATAAAGCTTAATAATTTTAAAGTTAACTATCTCAAGTATGTGTTTTTCTTGTGACCTGATAACTAACGGAACATACAAAGCTAATAATTTGAAAGTTAACTATCACAAGTATGTGTTTTTCTTGTTCACGTAGCGTCAACAGAACATGGTCCAGTCAGCCCCCACTGCTCCTGCTACAGCTGCTGCTACTGTTGCTCCTGCTACCACCTCTGCTACTACAGATCAACGCAGCTTTTGGGGGTTGTGTGGTCATTGCTGTGGCATCCTTCAGCATTCCGGGGGGTTTTGTCCTCAAAACCACCTTTCGAGCTCGCTTATCATGGATCGTGTGGATCGATACATAAGGGTAAGAGTCGAGATTTAAGTATTAATATTCAAATAAAAATAATTTTCTTCAAGCGAGGAATCATAACTTTGATTTATTAATAAAATAAATATTATCGAAAAATGTAAGTCTATAGATGACAAGTGAGCAATTATCAGTCTTGGAAAAACTAAGAGCATCATAGTCCACAGGTACTAGTGATCGAGATTTAAGTATTAATATTCAAATAAAAATAATTTTCTTCAAGCGAGGATTCATAACTTTGATTTATTAATAAAATAAATATTATCGAAAAATGTAAGTCTATAGATGACAAGTGAGCAATTATCAGTCTTGGAAAAACTAAGAGCATCATAGTCCACAGGTACTAGTGAGCGATAAACAATAGACAAATTATTACTTACCAAAAGTAAAAATAAATTTGAACCATGTACAACATTAAAGCCTACTTGTAATGGTCACTTTCAAATTTCTAAGATGTTTATAAACAAATATAAATAATAATACAACAAAGATATCATGTTGTAAAACACGTTGTAAAATACACATAGACAGGTAATCAAAATAATTTGACCCTTTTTATGTTACAGACAAGAGCCACAGTCGATCGTGAGTGCGACTGGTCGGACAATCGGGGGGCGAACCTCATCAGGAGGTGGATGCGGATGCTGAGAAATATGCTGGTTTTTACCAGCTATTTCTTAGCACGGACCAACACTGTCCAACAGGCCGCGTTGGCGGCAGTCGTCTGGCGGGAGCTTCACAACTCCTTAAGTGAATACCTCCAAAGCGACAACCTCCTGATGAGGGAATATGCTGACGAGAACGGGGTCGGGGACTTCAATATTGAGGTCAACACCAGACCGTCCTCCCCCGAGCCACCAGCGGATAACCCTCCGGAATGTGTAATTTGCATGGATGCGAAACCAACGGTGGTGTTGATACCATGTGGCCACACATTTTGCGGTCCCTGTGTGGAGGGTCTGGGGAGGTGCCCGACTTGTAGGGCCCTCTTCCAGGCAAAATATAACATTTTCTATTAATCATTATAAATAATCAATTTTTTACTATATATTTTTTGATTTTCATGATCTTGTGTATTTTCAATGCCACACTAGCATATGAGTGCTACATTAGAAATTTTTCATTAGTGTAGTTAGCCCCAGGCAAAACATTTTTCTATCCTTATAAACAATTTATTCAATTTAACATTTTACTATATTTTCATGATCTTGTGTATTTATTTCTCATTAGTATCGTTTGACAAATTCTTTCATAACAGTATTTATATATATATGTGAGCATGTATTTTGAATTGTTTATTAATTGTATATGGCTTTTTTGTCAATAATTTATTATCTTGTGTATTTTCAATACCACTCTAGCTTATGAGTGCTACATTAGAAATTTTAGTGTAGTTGGACCCAGGCAAAACATTTTTCTATCCTTATAAACAATTTATTCAATTTAACATTTTACTATATTTTCATGATCTTGTGTATTTTCAATGACAATCTACCTTATGTGTGCTAGAAATTTCTCTATCGTTTGACAAATTCGTTCATAACAGTATTTATATATATGTAAGCATGTATTTTGAATTGTTTATTAATTGTATATGGCTTTTTTGTCAATAATTTATTATCTTGTGTATTTTCAATGCCACTCTAGCTTATGAGTGCTACATTAGAAATTTCTCATTAGTGTAGTTGAGCCCAAGCAAAATACAACATTTTTCTATCCTTATAAACAATTTATTCAATTTAACATTTTACTATATTTTCATGATCTTGTGTATTTTCAATGACAATCTACCTTATGTGTGCTAGAAATTTCTCTATCGTTTGACAAATTCGTTCATAACAGTATATATATATATATGTGAGCATGTATTTTGAATTGTTTATTAATTGTATATGGCTTTTTTTTCAATAATTTATTAGAACACATTTTTGTACTTGTCATTTTGTTCATAATATTTATTTATATAATGAGGATCACGGGTTTATTTTGTTAATTGTGATAAAGGCTGTATTTTTTCAATAATTTATAACAAATTTTTTGTACTTTTCATGTTTGTAGTATTTATTTGTATAATGAGGAGGTTTATTTTGTGAATTTTGCTAATTATGAGCAGTGGCAATAAAGCTAAAATAAAAAATCTTAATCCTGTATTTTTATTTAACCTTACATAAATGTAAAGTCTTTTATTCTTTAATTCTAATCATAAAACAATTTAAACACTTTTAGCTTACAAAAGCTAAGTTAGTCTAGTATCTGACAAAATCTAACTTACCCAAGTAGAGCAGTGCATCTAGTGGTGTGATCTATATGCCGATGATTCACTAATCACAACTGTAAAAGTGAGCTTGTTATATACTAAACAGATTGCCACTTAATCAAGTCATATCGGCTGAGTTGAATTGCAAATAACAATTGCAAATATCAGTTTGTCATCACTGATATGCATACTTGTTTGCATACCGATAAGTAAAACAATAAGCTGATATGCGTACTTGTTTGCATACCGGTAAGGAAGACAATGGAGTTGATTATGCGCCGCATTAATTAGGTATTGTCTGTCGGTGTTGTGTTTCACTCTAGTCGACGGTTCAGTAGCCGACTCAGTGCGCGCTGGCGTCACAGCTGATGTCAAAAAGGTAAGAAAAAATACTAAGTTAGAAATAGGTATCATATGTACCTCCGTTTAATTCCTTTGGTACCCACGCATTCGCACCGCCATCTTGAAGGGACAGAGCTTAGGTCACGTAATAAATGACGTCACAGGTCACGTAATCTATGACGTCACAGGTCACGTAATCTATGACGTCACAGGTCACGTAATCTATGACGTCACAGGTCACGTAATCAGCTCTCGACCAATCAGAGGGCGGGGCTCAATGCGGGGCTTTACTACTTTTATATATATATATGTGTCCGTAAGCACGATAACTCTCGTAAAAAAGGTATGATCTTAATGAAATTTGGTACAAATGTGTAAAGTACCATTTATTTGAACAAGTTCGAAAACCAGATGAATCGCACCATCCGAAGGGGGGTTTTTGGGGGGTTTTGTACCCCAAAAATGTGTTTTTTGGGGTTTTCACATGTAATTTTAATTTAAATCAAATTTTAATTTACACCATTGAATTCAGCTTAAAAAAACAAACAATTCGGTATTTTGATCATTGCTCTACGTCAATTGGTTACCGAGATATTGAAAGTGCTAAACACAGTACGTTGTCTAATGTTATTCTTATGGAGAAAAAGAAAAATTGTATATCTCGCTTATTTATGAACATAAACTGGCGAAATTTGGTATATGGCTTGATCTGGTTATGGTTTATTGTTGTTTGCACAAAAAAATAATTTTTCGCCTATGGTTCCTGTAGCAGCAAACCTAGGTACTTGGTCTCCATGTTATTCTTATGGAAAATACTTAAAATGTTATATATCGCTTATTTATGAATGTATATGGATGAAACTTGGTATGTGACTTCACTAAGATGAGTTCTATTGATATTTGCATAAAAACCCATTATTTTGTGTGCCTTGTTGCAGCAAACCTGCGTACTCATCCCCAATGTTATTCTTATGGAGAATAATTAATATTTTAAATATCGCTTGTTTGTGAATACATTTCTTATGAATCCTGTTAAGTGTTATGTTATATATTCATTGGAAATTCGCTGAGTATGCAGGTTTGCTGCGACGGGTGTATTATAAATAAAGATAACGTTCACCTATAATGTGAATAAGTTAATAGTTTATCCGCTAGATTACAGCATCCAATTATTTTGTGTTTACTTTAGCCCTGTGATCTTTTGTTTTGTGTGAATTGTTCTCTCATTGGCCTGATGATGACCGGTGTGACTGGTCGAAATCGATAGCCTAGTACCATCTTTTATATATGTTTACCGTCTGAATGTGAATCAGTATAAGTGTAAATATATTCATAAGTGTTGTAAGACCTCTTTTATTACATCCCGTAATCAGGTTTTACTGAGACTAACTGAATAATTCGGTGGATAACATGGGCAACTCATAAGAGCCTCCTGGTGCTCATAACAGCACCCTGAACAAGTTAGGCTATTCCTTATAATAGTTTAACCAATTAACGAGTTTTTAAGGTTATATCTTTCTAACATGTCAGACGTGACAAATATGTTTTTATTTTAACCTTCACATTTTTCAGAAACTTTTTAAACGAAATAGAAATAATTTTAAATACCTTATAATCAAAATGTTTCATAGTGAGAGTAATTGAAATTACATATATATCGCTTATTTGATTGTAGTTTTTTAAAATTGGTCTGTATCTTTATGTGTTAGTAAGACACTTATATATGCAATGAAAATGTACTAAGTACAAAAGTTTGCTGCAGTATTTACAAATAACAGAGGGGTATTCAAAATTGTTAATGTCATTAAAATCGAGATAAACATAACTGGCGGCTTTTTCAACCTGTAATATAATACATTTAGTTAGAGTTGGAGATAACTTTATCCCTTTGTCTGCAGAGTGTATTTCAGTCAGAGCTATACTTGGGTGCACTTGAATATCATTACTGATGTCGATATTGTAGATGCTCATCTCCAAACTTTCGTTTCAGCTTCATTAGTCATAGGATTCACAAACTGAAACGAAGTTTAATATTGTTCAAAATACAAAAAGCAAACTTAATGATTATTAAATTTTAGCATTGACTACGTCTACTGAAGGAGACATCCCATCTATATGGCACATCTGTCCCTCTTTTAGAGTTAGCCATAATTTTAAGTGCACGTAGTTCGATCAAGTCACCACCAGAGTGTGTGTAAACTATTTATTTAGGTTATTTATGATAACTTGTAAAAAATATCCACCCCAGGAAGCAATATGATAAACAGGAAGCAAATGATAATCAACTTATTTTTGCTTCCTTATTTTTGCTTCCTGACACACCAACTGTTGTAATCCTTCTGACAGGATAAGTTGACAGAGGTATACTCTGTTGGTGATAAGTGTAAACTAAGTCCTCTTTGATTCCTGGCACATACAAAAATAGGGACAGCTTTTACAATGGCAATTGGAAGGCTACTTAAGTATCTGTAGTCAATGATTGTAGTATTTAATAGTTCTTCTCATATGATTTATTTTTACCGGAATTATATCCTAATATTTCTGTACAATATTTCAAATTCGTTGATTGCTTTTATGTATTGGTTGATTACGATTCAAAATATCTGATTACACAGGGCAAAAAAGAATAAAGTATACATACCAATTAAATGTATTTTTCAATTAGTCATAGGCCTATCATTATTATCATCTATAAGGTAACACTTTACTTAATCTCATTACCGATAAGGTAATGTAATGTTATCGCGACCTCTTCGTGCGGCACACGCCTTCACGCTTTATCTGGCTCTTAGTTAACACGCAGACGGTTTTCACTCTAAAAAGTAATGAAACCAATACATCTTTTAGGAATATTTCGCTAAAACACCTGTGGTTTATTTTATGTACTATTCAAGTTAAAGAAATAAAACCTGGTCCAAAGTAAGACACTGTAAATAAAAAGTCAATTACAAATAGTTTTCTTTTCCACTACTTTAAAAATGAATTTGTGAAATAAAGATTGGTTTATTTTAAATTAATTTACAAAATAAGGTAACAAATAAAACGTCATTGAAACGATCTAATATCCGTATTTCAACCATAAAATAAACATTCATATTGAAGGTTCGCCATTGCCCAACTTGTTACAATGCATGAAATACTGAAAATCGCCTATAAAAGACACCAGACGATTTGCAAACGGTCACGTTCCAATCCCATTCATCTTGTATTCCGTGTTCACATTAATTTAACAGGGTAGCCTACATTCTGTGTAGGTATTCTTTTTACACAAAATCTATATCTACATGGTTACACTCGATTGTGTGTTGAAAAATTTGGATATCGCAGATTTCAATTAGCGTTTTTTTATGAGTAGACATTGTGGCTCTTGCCTAACAAATTAGTCAGTAGCGAGGCTACACAAGGCATCTCACACATTTTATACTCATAATTCACTGATATTTGTCCTAAAATACGCCCTTTTTGCGCCGGCATCTTATACAGTGATTAAGTGATGAGTGACTATTAGACTGAAGTCACTTAAAATAGAGAGGGAACTTGAATCTGAATAAATAAGCCTACTCCACATCAATCGATGTATTAGTCAATTTAACTGAATGATATTCTCACATAAATCTATTTCTTTATTTCTTTATTTAGAAAATTTTTTATTAATCTACTTAGTTATAATCTTTTCAACTTAAAAGTGACAAAAATAAACTGTTTAAAAACATCTGTAAACTGGTGACAAGAAATCTTTTATTAACAGATGCATAGTAAGAAAAACGTAATTTTAAATATGTTTGGTTTACTATAATGTATAATAGTGTTTTTTATTAGAACTGTTTAAAATGGCGTTTGAGGTTGCATACATATAATGATCCTCTAAAAAATGTTATTGAAAAAATTAACTTTCACCGTACAAACCCAATTAGGAACACCGACAATGCAATGTCAACATAAGACAGTTGGAATAATTTGAACTTGTTGATGAACACAATTAAAACTTCTATGATCGTTATAAATTAGAAGTTTTACAACCGTGTGTATTCTGATCACAATAGTCTTAGAGTTGTATCTTATGATATACGTTATTCAAAATAATTATATTTCAGTATAAATACATTTATCAGTTAAGCTACCTAGTGTAAAATGACAAACGTTTTTGCTAACTGCAAGTTGTCACATAGACAAACATTTTGAAACCCATTTGGTATTCAGAATTTTTTTACCAGCACATAATTTTCAAACATGTGAGACGTCACATGAAACTCATTTAAGAGAAAGAGCTACGCGTAACTCTATTGCAAATGCATGGAATTCTCGACTGTGATAAAATATGGCTGCATAGGAATTGCCCACGTTTGTATGGGCAATTCGTTTTTTACCACACTTGCTCAAACGAGAGTTCCATATTTGTTGTTTTTCTCAAGTACTTTTAAATTATAAACTAAAGGAAAAATATAAATACAAAGTTAATATAAATTTAAAATATTTGTTTCTAATCGTGTATTTAATTGTTTAACTGAAATCTATATTTCCATTTAACATTGTTAAATTATTTGTCTTTATTTTAAATGTTATTTTCAAACTTTGTTGCAACGTTGTTGGTTATAGTTAGTGAAGATATGTTACACAAATTGAAATAAGAAATGAGTTAGTAATTTTCTATTATTTTTTATAAGACTAATGTAATTTTTATCACTGATTAAAAATACCGAAGTAGACTTCTAATTTACATTGTAAAAGTATTGTTTGTCAGGATTCAAAGAGGACGTAGTTACACTAATCTCCAACAGGGTATACTTCTCTCAACTATTACTTATCCTCTCAATGAGGGAATAATACAACAGTTGTTATGTCAGGAAGCAAAAAATAAGTAGATTATCTTACTTGAGATTATCTTAAATAGATTATTACTTGCTTTATGAGGTCGAGATATTTTACAAGTTTTTTTTAAATAACTAAAACAAATAGTTGACAGCAGCACAATATATTAACCACATAGTTTGTCGGTGACCTAATCAAAAGTTGGGTAACACTTAAAGTGGTATAGCTCGGCCGTATAGATGGGATGTCTCCTTCAGTATATATATTACCTTCCAAGAATTAAGATTTTAAATAATTGTATATATGTTTAAACAACTAACGTAAAAAAAACTCTTAAATGTTTGTTGTAACAAACATAAATCTGTTTAGAGGCAATAGCTTATTTAATTCAGTTGCAGACATTCAACCACATAGAGGCAGTCTGTACAAAGTACTCAACTATTAAAACACAAGGATTGAATACTTCTTTAATACTATCTAATACTTAGACTAATAACAATACTGAGTAGGAGGCGAACCAAGGGTTCGTAATTTGGATAATCATCCCAGTATGTAACATATTTTTGTTTGTTTTGTGTATTTTGAGTAGTTCCATATAACTAATACTCACTTAGCTCGCTAAGGGCTCCACCACCAGAACCCCGATTTAGATCGCTCCAGTTTTGATTATAATTCAATGTCCCTTCAAGTATTTTTGTTATAGTATACTATTTTGATTCATTTGGGATATAGCCACTTTAGATTGTATCTTTATTAGTGAATTTCCTTTGGAAAAGTGAACTATTAGCATGACCCGCACGGTGAGACTTAAGCCCGGGACCACTCTAGAAGTACCTAACATGTCCCCCTAAACACGTTTTGAGGGGTCGCTAAAAACTGTATATATATATATGTGTATGTGTGTGTGTGTGTGTGTGTGTGTGTGTGTGTGTGTGTGTGTGTGTGTGTGTGTGTGTGTGTGTGTGTGTGTGTGTGTGTGTGTGTTCCCACTCTAGCGGTCGTAATTTTTTCCGATTTACTTCAAATTGGGTAGGGACATTTCTTTCTACAATCAGTTGGACAAGTTCGTTGGGCCCAAAAAGGGTCAGAAAAGTCTCGGATGTAAACCTAATGCATGTGGAAAGATGGGTACTAATGAGGGGAAGGTTTTAAGTCATCTTTCATCATTCTAGTACAAGTATTTACCGAGTTATTAAAGAAAATGTTAATTGTCTTAAGCCAGTACATTGTCTTATGGGGATTTTACACCGGAAAAGGCTGTTTTTCATATGTTGATGTAGTTATATCACTCCCAATACCCCTACACCAACTTTTTATCTAGACTATACCTCCTACTAACCTTATCCTATAATGAACACCATTGTCATCCTAATAGTGAATTTAAATATAACCAGGAGCATCAGAACAGCAAAAAATAACATTTTCCAATTTTTCAAAAAGATATTACCAGTGTTGTTTTAAACCCTTTATTAGTTTTTTCTAAAGGTTTTAATGCGGAGATCCACTTCCCTCACGTCAGCGTGCTGCGTGCAAACTCGTTCACTGGTCTTAGCTTTTGTTTATACTCTACCATGTGAAAGTTACATTGAAAGTTTACTGGATATTTTTACACCTGTTATGATTTCCTTCGTTTTGATTTGAAACTCCATAAGCCCATTGTTAAATTTTCCAATATTCAAGATTAAAATTAAAAATTGGTTTTAAAATTGAAATTTGTAACTTTTTTGCAATTTTCTCGGGGTTTTCTAGGTGCAACCTACATGCATGCAAAATTTTACGTTTCTAGCTTGTCTGGTAGTGGTTTAGAATTCGTATACGTGAGTGAGTGAGTGAGTTAGCTACACATCGGGCTGAATTGGTATTAAATAGATTAGAAGATATGGTGTGACTTCTAGTAAAGTTAAAACAATGGGGCTGGGTAGACCGCAAAACTACATAAAATATTCCATAAAACTGTAGAATTATACATTTCGACTTATATAGTTTATCACTTTAGAGAGGTTTCTGTTTCTTTAAACAGCTTGGTTAATGTAAAAAAGATAAGGAAAACTTTTGTTTTATTAATTTCTTATTCAGTTCAAATAACAAGGGTGTTTACAAAATTTCATAATTTAATTTTCAGTGGTTCTGGTGTCGTAAAACAATTGTTATAATAACATTTTCAAACAGACAGATAATTAGAAAACCAAACATTTTAAGATATATATTTATATTGAACTGTGCATGAATAATCATATTTTAATCTGAAGGTTTTTCCAACCATTTTGTATAAATAACGAAAGCATTTTATGAGCGATAGTGAAAAACCCCGTTATCCATTTTACAACAATCTACAACTATCTGAAGAATAAAAAATGCTCTTTCGTGTATATTAAAACAAAGACCTAAACTTTTTATATATTAAAAATTGATTGACCTTCTATCCGATGTCCCCAAATAAAAGCCTTATTTTGGTATAGAGTACAGCATGAAATTAACAATTTACAAACATGATTCAACACAATCATGTTATGTCCTCTCTAATCGCAATAACGATCAGTATTTAATAGAACTTTGCTTCCTGTACATATTAGTTTAATGATTTTAATAATATTTAAACAATGTGACGTCTACAATAAAGTAGGTTAGCTTTTACGCAATATGTTTTTCTAAACTATTTTGTACAAACTATATAATTAAAATGGTTGCTGCTCTTTCAAAAATGTTATTCACACTTGTAAAGTTCACATTTTCTATTTAGATTCGGGGTTCGACATTCGCTTCTATGCAACATTACTTTTATAAAAAACATTAAAACCAAAATTATTTTGTTGTTAAAGATCTTCCCATTAAAAAACCTTGGTTATATGATTGTTGTAGACGTACCGTATTTAATAAGTATGTCAATACTGGTAGTTTATCCAGTACATACCAATGACTTTATGCCACAACACCTACACCTATTACAAGATGAAAAATACCCCCGTCGCAGCAAACTGCGTACTCAGGGAATTTCCAATGCAAAATATAAGTCTCAATACCACATAAAGCCGCATACCAAGTTTCATAAAAATATATTAAAAAATAAGCGATATATCAAATTTGAATTATTCTCCATAACAATAACATTGGGGATGAGTACGCAGGTTTGCTGCTACAAAAAACAACAAATATGGGGTTTCTTGTAAATATCAATATTACTCAACTAGGTGAAGCCACATACCAAGTTCCATCAATATAAATTCATAAATAAGCGATATATCCCATTTTGATTATTCTCCATAAGAATAACATGGGAGATGAGTACGCAGGTTTGCTGCAATAAGGAGCACAAAAATGGGGTTTTATGCAAATATCAATAAAACTCAACTAGGTGAACCAACATTCCAAGTTTTATTAATTTATGTTCATAATTAAGGGATACATTACATTTTACTTATTCTCCATAAGAATAACATGGGGGCTGAGGACGCAGGTTTGGTGCTACGGGAATTATTGGTAAAAATCGGGTTTTTTGTTAAAATAACAATAGACCACAGCCAGATGAAACCATATACCAAGTTTTGTTAGAATCCGTTCATAAATAAGCGAGCTATAATTTTGTTCTTATTCTCCATAAGAATAGCATTGGACAACGTACTGTGTTTAGCACTTTCAATATCTCTGTAAACATTTGACGTAGAGCAATGATCAAAACACCAAATTGTGCGTCTTTTTAAGTTGATTCCAATGAAAGAAACTAAAATTTGACTTTTTCAAAAATTATATGTAGAAAACTCAAAAAACCCATTTTTGGGGTACAAAACCCCCCCAAAATACCCCTTTGGATAGTCCGATCTGTCTGGTTTTCGAACTTAATGTCATAAATGCTGCTTTACACGCTTATACCAAATTTCGTCAAAATCGAATTATTTTTACGAGAGTTATCGCACCCACGGACACACATATATATATATATATACACACATATATATATATAGATATATAGATATATAGATATATATATATATATACAGTTTCGAACGAATGGTGTTTTTGGGGTCTGGGGACCTCAAAACGAAAAGTTATCATGGTCCCGGGCCTAGGTCTTACCATGCCGACTACGGTAATAGCTTCTTCCCTATAGAGGAAATTCGCTAAAACCAAATCTTTAGTCTCATTATTATATAATATTCAATTTAGGTGATTAATCATTCCTGACAACCCAAATAAAGCTTGATACGATGTGTTTTGAGGGTAAATAAGTCTGGTTAAACTCTGATCATTAAATAGCGGTGGTTAAGTCAGTCTAGAATGGTAGCCAATATTGACATTACACTAGCATATGTACCAGTACTTCGCCTGAGGGTCACTTTTGAATAATATTTCTTGAGTATTGTTTACTAACTAACTCATAACGTTATGTAATATGTTTTTGAAAAAAACACAACAAACATTTTTCACAGTACATTTTATATTTGTAAGTGATTTTTGTGCGTAATAACTCAAATTGATTCTGTTGTTTAGGTTTCCTGATGTTTTTAAATTGTCAAAGTCCCTTATTTAAAGCTTAGTTGTAGATTTATTTTATTTTATCAAAAATTTAGTTTATTTTTCCGTTAGAACAATTTTAATAAGCCAATATTTAAACATTTCAAAAATAATGATAAACTTTAATGTTGATATAGGTAGATATTCCAAACTTACGGAATTCTCAGTAACAACCAAAGGTAGAAGTATTATTGTTTGTTTATTCAATAATAGCTGAACATGTTGGTGAAAGTGACGTTCTTGTAATAACACTGTAACGATATTTCCGAATAAACAGCTGCACGAACGGGAAATTTACGTTATCCGGATATTGCCGGTCTGCTCAGATGCTGTCAGCTGTTTAGTTAAGTCAGCTGTTAGGAATATCCTGCGGCACGTTAGACGAACCTAAGGTTTACCTAAGTTAAATTAACAAAGCATTATTAATAATTAGAAATCATTAAAATCAACACTTGTTGTTATATTTTGGCTTGTATATAAGTTTTTTAAACTTCAATAGCTCTTTGTAAATGTTCGACAAAGTAATTAATAAATATATTAACACTTTTATATAGCGTTTACTCTGTCAAATAGTGCCAAAGAGCTATTTAAAGATTTTAAGTAAAGAAAATAGGCCGGAATATGTTGAAAAGTAATTTGTTTTTAATAACACGTGAGAATTATTTATGTTTAAATAATTAGAAAATTATAAACACAAACAAATTTCTTCAATATAAATCACGAATAATTATTGGTAACTTGTTATTTATTTCTTATAGAGTATCCCATTCGAAATTATATTTAGAAATTAGGGCTATTGATAATAATTAATTATATATTAAATTAAAATGGTTAAAATGCATTTTTATTAACACCTTGATTTAACCATTATTCCTGATAATAGCTTGCTTACTGCTAAGGCTTAAGATTAAACAATGTATGTTTATAATAAGGAATATTTAGGATATCAACGTGAATTAATTTATTCTTTTGTAGTTTTGTACGCATATATGTATATATATTTATTGACACATAACATGAGCTACCACACCTCAGTCATGTTATAAATTATCTTTTGAAATGCAACCTGATATGTAAACCAAAAGATATTTCATTAGTTCTTTAGGAAATGTTCATGGAAACAATTTAAAGTATTTCCAAAATAAAATGTAACAATGTATAGAGCAAATGGTAATTGTCCAGGTCAGCTTCAGTTGAGGCTTTGGGTAGAACAACTATGGAACCATTCGGTGAGGTGAATGACGAGATGAATATTCATGTCATGTTATGTCTATTAACGTGTGTAATGTCAACATTTTTATACATAATCTTCACTTTGTTAGCATTTTAACTGATTACAAAGACCGAACTTTGGGAATTTTATACGCATACAACAAGACATTTGAGGCAAGTCATATACATTAACGTGAACATATTTACAAATTAAGGTAAACAGCACGGATATTATAAGGAGGTGGAAAGGATCTCGCGCAGGCGGCGCAGCTGCGGCGGCAGGTCGCAGTGCCGGCACTGGAACCTAGCGACCGAACGCTCCCATTACAACAGCATTGCAAGCCCGACATGCGTACAAATAATTGCTCGTGCACGTTTCAAAACTAACTCAATGCTCTTATGATTTATATATTTCATATCAGTACAACTGAGCAAACACAATAATATATAGTTTGTAATTATTTGATCTAACCAACAAACTATTTAGGTACAACAAGGATCATTTATTTATGAATTGTTTCCATCTCAAAATAAACTAAATTATGACACTGCGTAAATCATTAGGTGTTTCATTGATATAGTCCACAACTTATTTTTAGAAAACTCATTATTTTAAATTAGGTAAGGTACAATCATTGACTATACATACTAAAGTAGACTTCTCATTGCCATTGTAAAATCTGTCCTTAGTTTTGTGTGTGCCAGGATTGAAAGAGGACTTAGTTCTTACTAATCACCAACAGATTATACTGCTATCAACTATTACTTATCCTCTCAAGGAGGGGATAACACAACAGTGTTGTGTCAGGAAGCAAACATAAGTTGGTTTTCGGTGGTGGGGATATTTTATTTACAAGTTAACATAAATAACTAAAATGAATAGTTGACAGCAGCACAATCTCTCGGTGACCTAATCAAATTACGTCCACTTCAAATTCTGGCAAACACTTATAGTGGGACAGCTGAACCATATAGATGGGATGTCTCCTTCAGTATGTATAGTCAACAGTACAATGCAATTTACTAAAACATTTACATACATTTACATTTTATGTATAAACTAGAATAACATTGGAAAAATGTTTTCTTCTTATAAAAATTGGACCATGATAAGATTTAATCATGCAGGTCCTTACAATTTATTGTGTTTAGCTTGTTCAACTAGCTGTATTGCAATTTTAAGGGAAAAATATGTTATTTACAGCGCTCACCTAAAAATACTCTTTCCACATAATAATATGTTATTTTGAAAAAAGTGTTCAATGTTTACTTCAGATTCTTAATCTTGTATGGAATTTGTATGACATACATGACATATTTTGCTTTCCTTATTTTTTATTTGAGAAGTTTAAAACTAGAAATATAAATATTTAGTAATAACAAACTGTTATTAATTTTTAAAACTAAAAAAATTGTGCTAAATATGTTTTTAATAAATTAAAAGGTACATGAACTGCTTAAGGTTTCCTATTATATCACTAGGCGGTAAATTATGTTACTAAGAGTTAAGCCTCTTATAAAAGATTAATGTATAAAACATGTGGTTCATCTGTTTTATATAAGAATGAAGGTTTTTTTTGTTTTACAGCTTGCGAGATTTCCTCATATAAGTTTACCCCATTAGTCCTAATTATTGTTTACATCCCCATGCTAAAAAATATTATCCTTGTTAATGTAAAAGAGAAACAAAATAATAATTTATATATTCCTGTTAAAATAAAATTTAATAGGCTTCGCCGTAATGCTCATTGTAAGCTGGCTTAACTTATTTATAATACATTTATTACTTATATAACAAGTTGTTTTACATGTAAAAGTAACATACGAGTTTACGTATCACTAATTTCGTGGAATTATAAAATATTGATTTGTCGACAGTCTGAAAAAATGTATAATGAATTAAACCCATTATTGAAATTTAGCTTCGGACTTAATTACGGTAAAACCCATGTCAGCATTATTGGTTGTTTATCAACAATGTAAACATATATGACTCAATTGTATCAGGTTTGCGAGCTGCTCGTAAGGAGCAAACCATTGACAGCCGTCAGGTTCACAGTGCATTGGCAGTGGGAGCGTCGGGTCGCTAGGTTCCAGTGACGTCACTGCCACCGCTTGTTACGACGCATCCACTTCGTGAACACTACCGCCTTCTTATAGTATCCTTGGTAAACAGAAGTATTTTTTTTGTAATAAAAATAATTTAATTTTAGTACAAAATTATTCCTGAATACAAAATATTACAAATTGTTTTTGCTATGTATGGAGAGTATAATGTTTTGCACTTGTACTACTGATGATAACAAAAAAAGATTCACCTTCCTAACAGTTAAAAATAAACAATCGTTGGTGAGCAGCGAATTAGGTTAGTTAGATACGAATTTGCATGGAAAGAATATCTACAAAATGCAAAGCCCTCACTGACTGACTGACTCACTGACTCACTCCTTCATTCACTTACTCGCTCACTCATCACGAATTCTCCTACTTCCCATTTACCTAGAGGGTTGATATTTTGTACAAAAATACTATTTTAGGCATAAAATAGTAAAACTAAATGGTTTTCATCCTTATTTAACCTTAGGGCTCCACCAGAGACCCCGACAAAGTTCCTAAGTATTCTTTATGGACATTCGTTGTGGTTTGAGTTGATGAAAATGCAAACAGCTGATCTTGATTCGCAGTAGTTCCACTGGCTAACCACAAAATGCAGCACACACAACTGTCATAGTTTTTGGTACAGCTTGGACTACATAAACTAGTAAATAATTTTAAGAGTTAATAAGTTACCAAGCTTATTATTGACATTAAAGTAGCGACAGTAGTATTAAAACTTGTAATATAACATTTATATTTATAATTAAATAAATATAAAATGGTTTAAGAAAAAATATATTTCCCAGAAAGTACACAACGGCTGAGGAGGAACCACCAGCTCGAGAAACAGTGAGGTTCACCGCAAGTTTCATTAAGGATTATGTAACGAGATTCATCGCACTGAGGGTTAAGAGACCTTCCTTATTGCTGCTATGTTTCACTCGTGCCCCTCTAACTATAATGTAGTCCAAGTTCTGCATGTGGACCTACCTAGTGACTCTCTCAATATATAAATTTCAATACCAATATTTCCAAATTTAATTTTCCCATCAAATTTATATTCTAAATTAAAATATTTGTGGATTTATATTCAAGTCTGAGTTTGGTGGATTTTAAATGTATTTTCTAGCGCCAAAGTTTCTACAAGAAAAAACGTCGTGCACTCATCACGTAATGTGAGGTGGTGCCTATAAAAGGTCACACTTATGTTATTATGAAGTTCTGTGTTGTTTTTTCGTTTGGTTGTGCCCTTAAAGTGCCACACCCTTGTTTTTTAGCGAATTTCCCCTACAGGGAAGAAGCTATTACCGTAGTCGGCATGGTAAGACCTAGGCCCGGGACCATGATAACTTTTCGTTTTGAGGTCCCCAGACCCCAAAAACACCATTCGTTCGAAACTGTGTATATATATATATATATATATATATATATAAATGTGTCCGTGAGCACGATAACTCTCGTAAAAATTATCCGATTTTGATGAAATTTGGTATAAACGTGTAAAGTAACATTTATGACTTTAAGTTCGAAAACCAGCCAGATCGCTTTATCCGAAGGGGTATTTTGGGGGGGTTTTGTACCCCAAAAATGGGTTTTTTTGAATTTGTTACATATAATTTTGGAAAAAGTCAAATTTTAGTTTTTACCATTGGATTTAGCTTAAAAAATACACAATTTGGTATTTTGATCATTTCTCTACGTCAATTGGTTACCGAGATATTGAAAGTGCTAAACACAGTACGTTGTCTAATGTTATTCTTATGGAGGAAAAGAAAAATTTTATATCTCGCTTATTTATGAACGTATACTGACAAAACTTGGTATACGGCTTCATCTGGTTGTGGACCATTGATATTTGCTCAAAAAAACAATTTTTTTCCAAAGGCTCCTTTAGCAGCAAACCTGCGTACCCAGCCCATGTTATTCTTATGGAGAATAAGTAACGTGTTATCTCCCTTAATTATGAAAATAAATTAATGAAATTTGGTATGTGGCTTTACCTACATGAGTTATATTGATATTTGTATAAAACCCCATTTTTTATGTTCCTTGCTTCAGCAAACCTGCATACTCAGCCGCCATGTTATTCTTATGGAGAATAATTCAAATGTCATAAATCGTTTGTTTATGAATGTATATTGATGAAACTTTGTATGTGGCTTTATGTGGTATTAAGATACATATATATGCATTGGAAATTCGCTGAGTACGCAGGTTTGCTGCTACGGGGGTATTTAAATTTCATCACTGTTCGCTTGGCTCTCCAGTGATTGTTATTTCATCATTTAGTAATTCATTTTATAGTTGTTTCTTTATATGCTGCTTGATATGTTATGTACACTTATCAACACTGTCATATGTTGATCGATATGGGTAAAGTTAAATTGTAAATTGTGTATTATCATCACTTTGTTACTGTTTGTTATTTAGTTTATACGTAATTGCCCTCAAATTATCATCTTCCATTATTATCTTGCACTTTTGAAATTATCATAACATTTTATGTAAATTGGCACAAAGCGTTGGAAGCAAATAATATATAAAGTTAATTTGTATAATTCAACCTTTACAATATATGTATTTTCTAAAAGATTACAATGTTTTTCATAAAAAAGGCAGGTTTGAAGTTTTTACTTGGTGTCCTGTAGATCCTGTGAGATTAAAAGTCCGTGATGATTTTTATGATGACTGAATAACGAGCTATACAAAATTCCAGTGACCCAAAATAACATGTAATCACTGCAAACACATACACATCCAAATATCTTAGTGACAAGTGACCAACATATTTAAAGGTTCTTACTCTTAGCTCTTCAAGATTGATAAATGTAGACTTACAAACTAGCTGTTTAAAACACACCCTTGCGGATCTAAAATCCGAAGATGATGGTATGGCATTGTATAGGTACATATTTCTTGTTTTATTGTAGATGTTTAAGAATTTCTGTTTTTGAGCATCATCAGTGTTGGTATTTGCAAACACCATTAAAAGTTACTTAATGTGTTTCTCTATCAAATGACAATCTTTAAAATTATCGAAATGTGACCAAGAGAAGTATTTACTTTTTACAGATGTTAAGATATTTTTATCCCGGTTTATTCAAAGAATAAAAATAAACATTAAACAACTACTACATTTGCAGTCCATTTTCCCTAGTTGTATTCAAACTATGAAAGGTGTTCACCCTCCACCCGCCATCACAATGTCCAGATAAAGTGGCTCTATTCACGTCCAATCCCCATCAGTATGCAAGCAGGTCTACATCGTGAGCAGCATACCCGTACACATATTCCTGGCCACCACTCTCACCGTGTCAGCCCCAACCCCACTACCACAGTATCTAGATAAAGTGGTTCTATTCAGGTTCTCCCCCTCCATCAGTATGAAAGCAGGTCTCCATCGTGAGCAGCATACCCGTACACATATTCCTGGCCACCACTCTCACCGTGTCAGCCCCAACCCCACCACCACATTATCTAGATAAAGTGGCTCTATTCAGGTTCTCCCCCTCCATCAGTATGCAAGCAGGTCTCCATCGTGAGCAGCATACCCGTACACATATTCCTGGCCACCACTCTCACCGTGTCAGCCCCAACCCCACCACCACATTATCTAGATAAAGTGGCTCTATTCAGGTTCTCCCCCTCCATCAGTATGCAAGCAGGTCTCCATCGTGAGCAGCATACCCGTACACATATTCCTGACCACCACTCTCACCGTGTCAGCCCCAACCCCACCACCACAGTATCTAGATAAAATGGTTCTATTCAGGATCTCCCCTTCCATCAGTATGCAAGCAGGTTTCCATCGTGAGCAGCATACCCGTACACATATTCCTGACCACCACTCTCACCGTGTCAGCCCCAACCCCACCACCACAGTGTCTAGATAAAATGGTTCTATTCAGGTTCTCCCCCTCCATTAGTATGCAAGCAGGTCTCCATCGTGAGCAGCATACCCGTACACATATTCCTGACCACCACTCTCACCGTGTTAGCCCCAACCCCACCACCACAGTATCTAGATAAAATGGTTCTATTCAGGTTCTCCCCCTCCATTAGTATGCAAGCAGGTCTCCATCGTGAGCAGCATACCCGTACACATATTCCTGGCCACCACTCTCACCGTGTCAGCCCCAACCCCACCACCACAGTATCTAGATAAAATGGTTCTATTCAGGATCTCCCCTTCCATCAGTATGCAAGCAGGTTTCCATCGTGAGCAGCATACCCGTACACATATTCCTGACCACCACTCTCACCGTGTCAGCCCCAACCCCACCACCACAGTATCTAGATAAAGTGGCTCTATTCAGGATCTCCCCTTCCATCAGTATTCAAGCAGGTCTACATCGTGAGCAGCATACCCGTACACATATTCCTGACCACCACTCTCACCGTGTCAGCCCCAACCCCACCACCACGGTATCTAGATAAAGTGGTTCTATTCAGGTTCTCCCCCTCCATCAGTATGCAAGCAGGTCTACATCGTGAGCAGCATACCCGTACACATATTCCTGACCACCACTCTCACCGTGTCAGCCCCAACCCCACCACCACGGTATCTAGATAAAATGGTTCTATTCAGGTTCTCCCCCTCCATCAGTATGCAAGCAGGTCTCCATCGTGAGCAGCATACCCGTACACATATTCCTGACCACCACTCTCACCGTGTCAGCCCCAACCCCACCACCACAGTATCTAGATAAAATGGTTCTATTCAGGTTCTCCCCCTCCATCAGTATGCAAGCAGGTCTCCATCGTGAGCAGCATACCCGTACACATATTCCTTACCACCACTCTCACCGTGTTAGCCCCAACCCCACCACCACAGTATCTAGATAAAATGGTTCTATTCAGGATCTCCCCTTCCATCAGTATGCAAGCAGGTTTCCATCGTGAGCAGCATACCCGTACACATATTCCTGACCACCACTCTCACCGTGTCAGCCCCAACCCCACCACCACAGTATCTAGATAAAGTGGCTCTATTCAGGATCTCCCCTTCCATCAGTATTCAAGCAGGTCTACATCGTGAGCAGCATACCCGTACACATATTCCTGACCACCACTCTCACCGTGTCAGCCCCAACCCCACCACCACAGTATCTAGATAAAGTGGCTCTATTCAGGATCTCCCCTTCCATCAGTATTCAAGCAGGTTTACATCGTGAGCAGCATACCCGTACACATATTCCTGACCACCACTCTCACCCTGTTAGCCCCAACCCCACCACCACAGTATCTAGATAAAATGGTTCTATTCAGGATCTCCCCTTCCATCAGTATGCAAGCAGGTTTCCATCGTGAGCAGCATACCCGTACACATATTCCTGACCACCACTCTCACCGTGTCAGCCCCAACCCCACCACCACAGTATCTAGATAAAGTGGCTCTATTCAGGATCTCCCCTTCCATCAGTATTCAAGCAGGTCTACATCGTGAGCAGCATACCCGTACACATATTCCTGACCACCACTCTCACCGTGTCAGCCCCAACCCCACCACCACAGTATCTAGATAAAGTGGCTCTATTCAGGATCTCCCCTTCCATCAGTATTCAAGCAGGTTTACATCGTGAGCAGCATACCCGTACACATATTCCTGACCACCACTCTCACCGTGTCAGCCCCAACCCCACCACCACGGTATCTAGATAAAGTGGTTCTATTCAGGTTCTCCCCCTCCATCAGTATGCAAGCAGGTCTACATCGTGAGCAGCATACCCGTACAAATATTCCTGACCACCACTCTCACCGTGTCAGCCCCAACCCCACCACCACGGTATCTAGATAAAGTGGTTCTATTCAGGTTCTCCCCCTCCATCAGTATGCAAGCAGGTCTCCTTCGTGAGCAGCATACCCGTACACATATTCCTGACCACCACTCTCACCGTGTTAGCCCCAACCCCACTACCAAGGTATCTAGATAAAGTGGTTCTATTCAGGATCTCCCCCTCCATCAGTATGCAAGCAGGTCTCCATCGTGAGCAGCATACCCGTACACATATTCCTGACCACCACTCTCACCGTGTCAGCCCCAACCCCACCACCACGGTATCTAGATAAAGTGGTTCTATTCAGGTTCTCCCCCTCCATCAGTATGCAAGCAGGTCTCCATCGTGAGCAGCATACCCGTACACATATTCCTGACCACCACTCTCACCGTGTTAGCCCCAACCCCACTACCACAGTATCTAGATAAAGTGGTTCTATTCAGGTTCTTCCCCTCCATCAGTATGCAAGCAGGTCTCCATCGTGAGCAGCATACCCGTACACATATTCCTGACCACCACTCTCACCGTGTCAGCCCCAACCCCACCACCACGGTATCTAGATAAAGTGGTTCTATTCAGGTTCTCCCCTTCCATCAGTATGCAAGCAGGTCTCCATCGTGAGCATCATACCCGTACACATATTCCTGACCACCACTCTCACCGTGTCAGCCCCAACCCCACCACCACGGTATCTAGATAAAGTGGCTCTATTCAGGATCTCCCCTTCCATCAGTATTCAAGCAGGTCTACATCGTGAGCAGCATACCCGTACACATATTCCTGACCACCACTCTCACCGTGTCAGCCCCAACCCCACCACCACGGTATCTAGATAAAGTGGCTCTATTCAGGATCTCCCCTTCCATCAGTATTCAAGCAGGTCTACATCGTGAGCAGCATACCCGTACACATATTCCTGACCACCACTCTCACCGCGTCAGCCCCAACCCCACCACCACCGTATCTAGATAAAGTGGTTCTATTCAGGATCTCTCCCTCCATCAGTATGCAAGCAGGTCTCCATCGTGAGCAGCATACCCGTACACATATTCCTGACCACCACTCTCACCGCGTCAGCCCCAACCCCACCACCACCGTATCTAGATAAAGTGGTTCTATTCAGGATCTCTCCCTCCATCAGTATGCAAGCAGGTTTCCATCGTGAGCAGCATACCCGTACACATATTCCTGACCACCACTCTCACCGTGTTAGCCCCAACCCCACCACCACAGTATCTAGATAAAATGGTTCTATTCAGGATCTCCCCTTCCATCAGTATGCAAGCAGGTTTCCATCGTGAGCAGCATACCCGTACACATATTCCTGACCACCACTCTCACCGTGTCAGCCCCAACCCCACCACCACAGTATCTAGATAAAGTGGCTCTATTCAGGATCTCCCCTTCCATCAGTATTCAAGCAGGTCTACATCGTGAGCAGCATACCCGTACACATATTCCTGACCACCACTCTCACCGTGTCAGCCCCAACCCCACCACCACAGTATCTAGATAAAGTGGCTCTATTCAGGATCTCCCCTTCCATCAGTATTCAAGCAGGTCTACATCGTGAGCAGCATACCCGTACACATATTCCTGGCCACCACTCTCACCGTGTCAGCCCTAACCCCACCACCACATTATCTAGATAAAGTGGCTCTATTCAGGATCTCCCCTTCCATCAGTATTCAAGCAGGTCTACATCGTGAGCAGCATACCCGTACACATATTCCTGACCACCAATCTCACCGTGTCAGCCCCAACCCCACCACCACGGTATCTAGATAAAGTGGTTCTATTCAGGTTCTCCCCCTCCATCAGTATGCAAGCAGGTCTCCATCGTGAGCAGCATACCCGTACACATATTCCTGACCACCACTCTCACCGTGTTAGCCCCAACCCCACCACCACGGTATCTAGATAAAGTGGCTCTATTCAGGATCTCCCCTTCCATCAGTATTCAAGCAGGTCTACATCGTGAGCAGTATACCCGTACACATATTCCTGACCACCACTCTCACCGCGTCAGCCCCAACCCCACCACCACCGTATCTAGATAAAGTGGTTCTATTCAGGATCTCTCCCTCCATCAGTATGCAAGCAGGTCTCCATCGTGAGCAGCATACCCGTACACATATTCCTGACCACCACTCTCACCGCGTCAGCCCCAACCCCACCACCACCGTATCTAGATAAAGTGGTTCTATTCAGGATCTCTCCCTCCATCAGTATGCAAGCAGGTTTCCATCGTGAGCAGCATACCCGTACACATATTCCTGACCACCACTCTCACCGTGTTAGCCCCAACCCCACCACCACAGTATCTAGATAAAATGGTTCTATTCAGGATCTCCCCTTCCATCAGTATGCAAGCAGGTTTCCATCGTGAGCAGCATACCCGTACACATATTCCTGACCACCACTCTCACCGTGTCAGCCCCAACCCCACCACCACAGTATCTAGATAAAGTGGCTCTATTCAGGATCTCCCCTTCCATCAGTATTCAAGCAGGTCTACATCGTGAGCAGCATACCCGTACACATATTCCTGACCACCACTCTCACCGTGTCAGCCCCAACCCCACCACCACAGTATCTAGATAAAGTGGCTCTATTCAGGATCTCCCCTTCCATCAGTATTCAAGCAGGTCTACATCGTGAGCAGCATACCCGTACACATATTCCTGGCCACCACTCTCACCGTGTCAGCCCTAACCCCACCACCACATTATCTAGATAAAGTGGCTCTATTCAGGATCTCCCCTTCCATCAGTATTCAAGCAGGTCTACATCGTGAGCAGCATACCCGTACACATATTCCTGACCACCACTCTCACCGTGTCAGCCCCAACCCCACCACCACGGTATCTAGATAAAGTGGTTCTATTCAGGTTCTCCCCCTCCATCAGTATGCAAGCAGGTCTCCATCGTGAGCAGCATACCCGTACACATATTCCTGACCACCACTCTCACCGTGTTAGCCCCAACCCCACTACCACAGTATCTAGATAAAGTGGTTCTATTCAGGTTCTTCCCCTCCATCAGTATGCAAGCAGGTCTCCATCGTGAGCAGCATACCCGTACACATATTCCTGACCACCACTCTCACCGTGTCAGTCCCAACCCCACCACCACGGTATCTAGATAAAGTGGCTCTATTCAGGATCTCCCCTTCCATCAGTATTCAAGCAGATCTACATCGTGAGCAGCATACCCGTACACATATTCCTGACCACCACTCTCACCGTGTCAGCCCCAACCCCACCACCACGGTATCTAGATAAAGTGGTTCTATTCAGGTTCTCCCCCTCCATTAGTATGCAAGCAGGTCTCCATCGTGAGCAGCATACCCGTACACATATTCCTGACCACCACTCTCACCGTGTTAGCCCCAACCCCACCACCACAGTATCTAGATAAAGTGGTTCTATTCAGGTTCTCCCCCTCCATCAGTATGCAAGCAGGTCTACATCGTGAGCAGCATACCCGTACACATATTCCTGACCACCACTCTCACCGTGTCAGCCCCAACCCCACCACCACGGTATCTAGAGAAAGTGGTTCTATTCAGGTTCTCCCCCTCCATTAGTATGCAAGCAGGTCTACATCGTGAGCAGCATACCCGTACACATATTCCTGACCACCACTCTCACCGTGTCAGCCCCAACCCCACCACCACATTATCTAGATAAAGTGGCTCTATTCAGGATCTCCCCTTCCATCAGTATTCAAGCAGGTCTCCATCGTGAGCAGCATACCCGTACACATATTCCTGACCACCACTCTCACCATGTCAGCCCCAACCCCACCACCACATTATCTAGATAAAGTGGTTCTATTCAGGTTCTCCCCCTCCATCAGTATGCAAGCAGGTCTCCATCGTGAGCAGCATACCCGTACACATATTCCTGACCACCACTCTCACCGTGTCAGCCCCAACCCCACCACCACATTATCTAGATAAAGTGGTTCTATTCAGGATCTCCCCTTCCTCCAGTATTCAAGCAGGTCTACATCGTGAGCAGCATACCCGTACACATATTCCTGACCACCACTCTCACCGTGTTAGCCCCAACCCCACCACCACAGTATCTAGATAAAGTGGTTCTATTCAGGATCTCCCCTTCCACCAGTATTCAAGCAGGTCTACATCGTGAGCAGCATACCCGTACACATATTCCTAACCACCACTCTCACCATGTCAGCCCCAACCCCACCACCACATTATCTAGATAACGTGGTTCTATTCAGGTTCTCCCCTTCTATCATTATGCAAGCTTGTCTACATAGTGTGTTGCTTACGAATACATATCCTACTGACCACCATTCCCAACATGGTCAGTCTCCACCCTACCACCACAATATCCAGGTTAAGTGGTTTTACTCACATCCTATCTAATCCCCCTTCAGTATGCAAGCAGGTTTACATTCTCATACACATAATCTTGGATACCACTCTCACGTTGTTGGGCTCCACCCTTCCACTACAGTATCTATATAACTTGGATATATTCAGGTTCTCCCCTTCCATCAGTATGTAAGCCTATCTACATCATGTGTAGCATACGCGTACATATCCTTCTGACCACTACTCTCAATATGGCAACCCTCTCCCTCCCTCCGCAGTATCCAGATTAGGTGGCTCTATACAGGACCTACATCGTGAGACACATATTCTTGGCTACCACTCTCACCATGTTAGCCTCCACAACCTACCACCAAATTATATATATGACGTGGGTATGTTCAGGTCCTTCCGCATGCATATCCTCCTGACCACCAGTCTCAATAATGTTAATCATCACCCTACTAACACAGTATCTTGACAAGTGTTAGTATCTCTTGAGAGACTCTATTGAGGTCCTATTTTTCCATCAATATTCAAGTTTTCCATTGTTAGGTATTATCATACACATCCCTATTTAGGAGTCTAGTTGGATGTTTTATTAGAACATTCATATTCAGCATCAATCTAAAACTACCTAAGAATAACTTATGGTTATGTGTACGTATCTAAGTCCAACAAATAGACAAATCGATAAAACGTATGGTTTTTAATTGAGATAGAACAAGGACATCGTTTCCTGATTTGTAGAATTGTCGATTCTGCAATTATTATCTGTGCTGGGTTTCATTTAGGCTAGGTTGCTCTTTATTAATAGTTAGGTTATAAACAACAAAAAGTTATAGTTGTTTATACTTTAATTTTAAGTAGTTATATATACACCGGAAGCATTTTTTTATAGTTTTCCAAAGAGAACGTGCCTTGTTATGTGCTAACTACTTTTTTTAGGGTAGCCTAGTTTAAAGTCAAAGGAACATAAGACCCTTTAGTTACAGTCTTATTAACCACTTATAAAGGTTCCAACTTTAATCTTAGGTGCTTTAAATTACTCGATTTTCTGGGGTTGCGCACTTCAAAAGCTATTATTGTCCCCAATGTTTATGGTTAGAGCTATTATGGCAATCCTAATGCTCTCATTCCTCTGTAATAATCTTGCTCAAATACATAACTTAGTGCAATTATATTGTAAGAGAAACAGATATATAAGTCCTCATAACTAAGTTAAAATATATTTTTTTATTACTTACATAATACACATTTTACAACCGTACAATATGTGAACTTTTTATCCTTATGTTCATGAATGATTTTTCTATGTGCGTTAGTGTCTTAGAGGTTGTTATATTGTAGGAGAATACGGATAGACACTCTATAGTCAGTACATATTTATAAATAATCTTTTCCTGTAATTAGTACTGTTCTTATACTGTTACAATACTATAAAAGTGTCAGTTTCACACAAAGCCCATTGTGGAAGAGTGTTCACCGCTGTCCCACTTGTGAATGCATGAAATGCTCGATAGTGACAATATACGACAGCTGGCGAATTGCTCACGTCTACAAGAGCTACGTTTTTCATACCATTTATCTTTTCTACTTTACATTTGTATGGTGAGGGCAAACGCATTGTGCATATTTTGTTGTAATTACATAGAACATTCTTAAACACGTTAGTTTAAGACCTTACGTTCACTTAAGAGGATTAATTTATTAGGTAGCATAATACGTGTTGTTAAAATTAAATAGGATAAATAAACGACGTCTCACAACAGTACAAAATATATTTACACTTATACTGTAAACAATACAGTAAAAATATACAAAAAAGATGGTACAAGATGATCGATTTCAACAGTCGCACCAGTCATCATCAGGCCCAATCAGAGAATGACCGGTGTTATTATACACTACTACTAATAGTAATAGCGACAACTAATACCAATATTTTTTGTAACACCATCTTCAATGTATCATTGTAGTTATATATTTTTACCACTTCTGAGTCCTCCTCTGCATCGAATTTCTGGTTTTGAGCAACAGTGGTGCTGGTATTTGCAAACCCCATTAAAAGTAACTTAATTAGTTTATCTATTAGATGACCATCTTTAAAACCATCTAACCGTGACAAAAAGGAGTTTTTATTTTGTACAGACGTAACATAATGAAGTTCACCGATTCGATCCTAAGCAAAATCTTGATAAAATGTTGTGAAGGTTCGATACTGGATCCAGCTGCCAAATTAATGTGAAATACAAGATGGAGAAAACATTGTTATTACAGTTGTAATACATAACTGGTTACAAATACACAGCATTAGAAAACAATAAATATCCTATTAATGTTTTAATAAGCCTATACTGATAACTACATACTATTATTGATTGGACAATTAAAACTCTATACTTGTTTCTCAGACAATATTTAGTCCTATATCACTTGTAACGTTCTATCTAAGGAGTGAATTAATCTAGCTCCCTTTAACCTTCCTTTGCAGAACGGCCGAAGCAACAGAGGGTGAATTCGCGTTGTTCAACGCTTTTATTTAATGTTGGACGAGTTTGAGAAGCTCATCCTCCTCTTCAACGATGAAAATCAATCCGCCGTATATATAGAAGGTACAGTTCCTGTGTCAAGTCGTTTAGTCGATTTTCCCCCTCGATGGTACATCCAAATCTAATATTTGGGAAGATTTGCTAAATTCAGATAGTTTTTATGACTTTTACGCTAAATACGAATACAAAGACTTCGCAGTTCATTATATTACCGCTAAATGATTACCACTTAAATAATTCGGTTAGTATGTCGAAGTAGTGTAATGGACTAGTGTACACAACTGTAGCGTTATTAATGATTTGTGTATGAGCTAGGCACAGATAACGACAAGCACATCACGTATAACCCCGTAGATATGTCATCTACTACTCCGCATTGCATTAACTGGTACCGATCAGTCACGTACTTAAGGTAGTCTACTACTTTTGCAGAGGTATTGTACTCATCGCTAGTGTTCTTGATAGTTAGTGTACTCTGGTTTCAGCAGACCAGAGACAATGATAACAAGAAGGGTTACAACAAAGATATGATATCTGTATCTCTACATTGCGTTAACTATGCCGATCAGTCACGTACTTAAGGTAGTCTACTACTTTTGCAGAGGTATTGTACTGATCGCTAGTGTTCTTGATAGTTAGTGTACTCTGGTTTCAGCAGACCAGAGACAATGGTAACAAGAAGGGTTACAACAAAGATATGATATCTGTATCTCCACATTGCGTTAACTATGCCGATCAGTCACGTACTTAAGGTAGTCTACTACTTTTGCAGAGGTATTGTACTCATCGCTAGTGTTCTTGATAGTTAGTGTACTCTGGTTTCAGCAGACCAGAGACAATGATAACAAGAAGGGTTACAACAAAGATATGATATCTGTATCTCTACATTGCGTTAACTATGCCGATCAGTCACGTACTTAAGGTAGTCTACTACTTTTGCAGAGGTATTGTACTCATCGCTAGTGTTCTTGATAGTTAGTGTACTCTGGTTTCAGCAGACCAGAGACAATGGTAACAAGAAGGGTTACAACAAAGATATGATATCTGTATCTCCACATTGCGTTAACTATGCCGATCAGTCACGTACTTAAGGTAGTCTACTACTTTTGCAGAGGTATTGTACTGATCACTAGTGTTCTTGATAGTTAGTGTACTCTGGTTTCAGCAGACCAGAGACAATGCTAACAAGAAGGGTTACAACAAAGATATGATATCTGTATCTCTACATTGCGTTAACTATGCCGATCAGTCACGTACTTAAGGTAGTCTACTACTTTTGCAGAGGTATTGTACTCATCGCTAGTGTTCTTGATAGTTAGTGTACTCTGGTTTCAGCAGACCAGAGACAATGCTAACAAGAAGGGTTACAACAAAGATATGATATCTGTATCTCTACATTGCGTTAACTATGCCGATCAGTCACGTACTTAAGGTAGTCTACTACTTTTGCAGAGGTATTGTACTGATCACTAGTGTTCTTGATAGTTAGTGTACTCTGGTTTCAGCAGACCAGAGACAATGGTAACAAGAAGGGTTACAACAAAGATATGATATCTGTATCTCTACATTGCGTTAACTATGCCGATCAGTCACGTACTTAAGGTAGTCTACTACTTTTGCAGAGGTATTGTACTGATCACTAGTGTTCTTGATAGTTAGTGTACTCTGGTTTCAGCAGACCAGAGACAATGCTAACAAGAAGGGTTACAACAAAGATATGATATCTGTATCTCTACATTGCGTTAACTATGCCGATCAGTCACGTACTTAAGGTAGTCTACTACTTTTGCAGAGGTATTGTACTGATCACTAGTGTTCTTGATAGTTAGTGTACTCTGGTTTCAGCAGACCAGAGACAATGATAACAAGAAGGGTTACAACAAAGATATGATATCTGTATCTCTACATTGCGTTAACTATGCCGATAAGTCACGTACTTTTAAGTTTATAGCATAGTAGTCATATAGGTGGGAGGGTATAACGTAGGACGAGACAATTAACATCAAATGATCTACAACAACGATATATTATTTGCACCTCCACATTGTGTACTATTCCCTGACAAGACTTGTATTGTAATAATTAAGTACACAGGATGGTATTATGATTGATAGTTGTGTATAAGGTAGCAAGATAAATGAACTAGGTTGATCACGTACAACAATGATATGTTATCCGCAACTCCGCATTGCGATAACTGGTCCTGATAAGACAAACACAAAGGGAAAGTCTCTTACTACACTCTTACTATTGCAGTAGTTAATTGTATAGCAGGGTAGTCTTATTGGTGTCAGTGTATATGATGATAAGAGATAATGACCAGGTTAATTACCTTCAACAATTATATGATATCTGAACCTTCCCATCGAGTCTTGGTCCAGACAAGACACAAACATGAAATCTTGGGTTTGTAGTATTTTAGTGCCCAGCACGATTGTATTACTAATGTTAGTGTGTAGGGTAGCAATAGGTAATGACCAGTTTTATCAAGTGTAACAATGTCATATTATCTGCACCTCTGGCATTGCGTTTACTGGTTCTGATAAGGCAGGTACTTTAGGGATAGTCTCTTGGTACTGTAGCAGTTACGTGTGTAGCACGATTATGTTATTGGTGTTATATGGCAAGAGATAATGACCATGTTGATCACGTACAACAGTGATATGTTATCTGAACGTCCGCATCGCGTTAACTGGTCCTGATAAGACACGTACTTTAGGAGTATTATCAGTATTGTAGGGGTTTAGTGTATAGCATGGTAGTGGTATTTATTCCTTGTTTATAGATAATGACTAGTAGATTGTACAAAAATAGTGTTTATCTGAACCTACACATTGTGATTATTGACTCTAATGAGAACCAGAACCTCTTTGTATTGTATTAGTTAAGTGTATAGCATAGCAGTAGTGTATAAGGTAGCACAAGAGATAATGACCAGCACACCACACACACTACCGATATGCTATCTACACCTCGCATTAACTGTTCCTGATAAGACACGTACTTTAGGAGTATTATCAGTATTGTAGTGGTTTAGTGTTTATATGGTAGTGGTATTTACTCCTTGTTTATAGATATGACCAGTAGATTACGTACAAAAATAGTGTTTATCTGAACCTCCACATTGTGATTATTGACTCTAATGAGAACCAGAACCTCTTTGTATTGTATTAGTTAAGTTTATAGCATGGCAGTAGTGTATAAGGTAGCACAAGATATAATGACCTGCACACCACGTACACCACCGATATGCTATCTACACCTCCGCATCGCATTAACTGTTCCTGATAAGACACATACTTTAGGAGTATTATCAGTATTGTAGTGGTTTAGTGTATAGCATGGTAGTGGTATTTATTCCTTGTTTATAGATAATGACCAGTAGATTGTACAAAAATAGTGTTTATCTGAACCTACACATTGTGATTATTGACTCTAATGAGAACCAGAACCTCTTTGTATTGTATTAGTTAAGTGTATAGCATAGCAGTAGTGTATAAGGTAGCACAAGAGATAATGACCAGCACACCACACACATTACCGATATGCTATCTACACCTCGCATTAACTGTTCCTGATAAGACACGTACTTTAGGAGTATTATCAGTATTGTAGTGGTTTAGTGTTTATATGGTAGTGGTATTTACTCCTTGTTTATAGATAATGACCAGTAGATTACGTACAAAAATAGTGTTTATCTGAACCTCCACATTGTGATTATTGGTCCTAATGAGAACCAGAACCTCTTTGTATTGTATTAGTTAAGTGTATAGTATAGCAGTAGTGTATAAGGTAGCACAAGAGATAATGACCAGCACACCACGTACACCACCGATATGTTATCTACACCTCCGCATCGCATTAACTGTTCCTGATAAGACACGTACTTTAGGAGTATTATCAGTATTGTAGTGGTTTAGTGTTTATATGGTAGTGGTATTTACTCCTTGTTTATAGATATGACCAGTAGATTACGTACAAAAATAGTGTTTATCTGAACCTCCACATTGTGATTATTGGTCCTAATGAGAACCAGAACCTCTTTGTATTGTATTAGTTAAGTGTATAGCATGGCAGTAGTGTATAATGTAGCACAAGAGATAATGACCAGCACACCACCTACACCACCGATATGTTATCTACACCTCCGCATCGCATTAACTGTTCCTGATAAGACACGTACTTTAGGAGTATTATCAGTATTGTAGTGGTTTAGTGTTTATATGGTAGTGGTATTTACTCCTTGTTTATAGATAATGACCAGTAGATTACGTACAAAAATAGTGTTTATCTGAACCTCCACATTGTGATTATTGGTCCTAATGAGAACCAGAACCTCTTTGTATTGTATTAGTTAAGTGTATAGCATGGCAGTAGTGTATAAGGTAGCACAAGAGATAATGACCAGCACACCACGTACACCACCGATATGCTATCTACACCTCCGCATCGCATTAACTGTTCCTGATAAGACACGTACTTTAGGAGTATTATCAGTATTGTAGTGGTTTAGTGTTTATATGGTAGTGGTATTTACTCCTTGTTTATAGATAATGACCAGTAGATTACGTACAAAAATAGTGTTTATCTGAACCTCCACATTGTGATTATTGGTCCTAATGAGAACCAGAACCTCTTTGTATTGTATTAGTTAAGTGTATAGCATGGCAGTAGTGTATAAGGTAGCACAAGAGATAATGTCCTGCACACCACGTACACCACCGATATGCTATCTACACCTCCGCATCGCATTAACTGGTCCTGATAAGACACGTACTTTAGGAGTATTATCAGTATTGTAGTGGTTTAGTGTTTATATGATAGTGGTATTTACTCCTTGTTTATAGATAATGACCAGTAGATTACGTACAAAAATAATGTTTATCAGAACCTCCACATTGTGATTATTGGTCCTAATGAGAACCAGAACCTCTTTGTATTGTATTAGTTAAGTGTATAGCATGGCAGTAGTGTATAAGGTAGCACAAGATATAATGACCTGCACACAACGTACACCACCGATATGCTATCTACACCTCCGCATCGCATTAACTGGTCCTGATAAGACACGTACTTTAGGAGTATTATCAGTATTGTAGTGGTTTAGTGTTTATATTTTTAGTGGTATTTACTCCTTGTTTATAGATAATGACCAGTAGATTACGTACAAAAATAGTGTTTATCTGAACCTCCACATTGTGATTATTGACTCTAATGAGAACCAGAACCTCTTTGTATTGTAGTGGTTTAGTGTATAGCATGGCAGTAGTGTATAAGGTAGCACAAGAGATAATGGCCAGCACACCACGTACACCACCGATATGCTATCTACACCTCCGCATCGCATTAACTGGTCCTGATAAGACAGGTACTTTAGGAGTATTATCAGTATTGTAGTGGTTTAGTGTTTATATGGTAGTGGTATTTACTCCTTGTTTATAGATAATGACCAGTAGATTACGTACAAAAATAGTGTTTATCTGAACCTCCACATTGTGATTATTGGTCCTAATGAGAACCAGAACCTCTTTGTATTGTAGTGGTTTAGTGTATAGCATGGCAGTAGTGTATAATGTAGCACAAGAGATAATGACCAGCACACCACGTTCACCACCGATATGCTATCTACACCTCCGCATCGCATTAACTGTTCCTGATAAGACACGTACTTTAGGAGTATTATCAGTATTGTAGTGGTTTAGTGTTTATATGGTAGTGGTATTTACTCCTTGTTTATGGATAATGACCAGTAGATTACGTACAAAAATAGTGTTTATCTGAACCTCCACATTGTGATTATTGACTCTAATGAGAACCAGAACCTCTTTGTATTGTATTAGTTAAGTGTATAGCATGGCAGTAGTGTATAAGGTAGCACAAGGGATAATGACCTGCACACCACGTACACCACCTATATGGTATCTACACCTCCGCATCGCATTAACTGTTCCTGATAAGACACGTACTTTAGAAGTATTATCAGTATTGTAGTGGTTTAGTGTTTATATGGTAGTGGTATTTACTCCTTGTTTATAGATAATGACCAGTAGATTACGTACAAAAATAGTGTTTATCTGAACCTCCACATTGTGATTATTGGTCCTAATGAGAACCAGAACCTCTTTGTATTGTATTAGTTAAGTGTATAGCATGGCAGTAGTGTATAATGTAGCACAAGAGATAATGACCAGCACACCACCTACACCACCGATATGTTATCTACACCTCCGCATCGCATTAACTGTTCCTGATAAGACACGTACTTTAGGAGTATTATCAGTATTGTAGTGGTTTAGTGTTTATATGGTAGTGGTATTTACTCCTTGTTTATAGATAATGACCAGTAGATTACGTACAAAAATAGTGTTTATCTGAACCTCCACATTGTGATTATTGGTCCTAATGAGAACCAGAACCTCTTTGTATTGTATTAGTTAAGTGTATAGCATGGCAGTAGTGTATAAGGTAGCACAAGAGATAATGACCAGCACACCACGTACACCACCGATATGCTATCTACACCTCCGCATCGCATTAACTGTTCCTGATAAGACACGTACTTTAGGAGTATTATCAGTATTGTAGTGGTTTAGTGTTTATATGGTAGTGGTATTTACTCCTTGTTTATAGATAATGACCAGTAGATTACGTACAAAAATAGTGTTTATCTGAACCTCCACATTGTGATTATTGGTCCTAATGAGAACCAGAACCTCTTTGTATTGTATTAGTTAAGTGTATAGCATGGCAGTAGTGTATAAGGTAGCACAAGAGATAATGTCCTGCACACCATGTACACCACCGATATGCTATCTACACCTCCGCATCGCATTAACTGGTCCTGATAAGACACGTACTTTAGGAGTATTATCAGTATTGTAGTGGTTTAGTGTTTATATGATAGTGGTATTTACTCCTTGTTTATAGATAATGACCAGTAGATTACGTACAAAAATAATGTTTATCAGAACCTCCACATTGTGATTATTGGTCCTAATGAGAACCAGAACCTCTTTGTATTGTATTAGTTAAGTGTATAGCATGGCAGTAGTGTATAAGGTAGCACAAGATATAATGACCTGCACACAACGTACACCACCGATATGCTATCTACACCTCCGCATCGCATTAACTGGTCCTGATAAGACACGTACTTTAGGAGTATTATCAGTATTGTAGTGGTTTAGTGTTTATATTTTTAGTGGTATTTACTCCTTGTTTATAGATAATGACCAGTAGATTACGTATAAAAATAGTGTTTATCTGAACCTCCACATTGTGATTATTGACTCTAATGAGAACCAGAACCTCTTTGTATTGTAGTGGTTTAGTGTATAGCATGGCAGTAGTGTATAAGGTAGCACAAGAGATAATGGCCAGCACACCACGTACACCACCGATATGCTATCTACACCTCCGCATCGCATTAACTGGTCCTGATAAGACACGTACTTTAGGAGTATTATCAGTATTGTAGTGGTTTAGTGTTTATATGGTAGTGGTATTTACTCCTTGTTTATAGATAATGACCAGTAGATTACGTAAAAAAATAGTGTTTATCTGAACCTCCACATTGTGATTATTGACTCTAATGAGAACCAGAACCTCTTTGTATTGTAGTGGTTTAGTGTATAGCATGGCAGTAGTGTATAAGGTAGCACAAGAGATAATGACCAGCACACCACTTACACCACCGATATGCTATCTACACCTCCGCATTGCATTAACTGGTCCTGATAAGACAGGTACTTTAGGAGTATTATCAGTATTGTAGTGGTTTAGTGTTTATATGGTAGTGGTATTTACTCCTTGTTTATAGATAATGACCAGTAGATTACGTACAAAAATAGTGTTTATCTGAACCTCCACATTGTGATTATTGGTCCTAATGAGAACCAGAACCTCTTTGTATTGTAGTGGTTTAGTGTATAGCATGGCAGTAGTGTATAATGTAGCACAAGAGATAATGACCAGCACACCACGTTCACCACCGATATGCTATCTACACCTCCGCATCGCATTAACTGTTCCTGATAAGACACGTACTTTAGGAGTATTATCAGTATTGTAGTGGTTTAGTGTTTATATGGTAGTGGAATTTACTCCTTGTTTATGGATAATGACCAGTAGATTACGTACAAAAATAGTGTTTATCTGAACCTCCACATTGTGATTATTGACTCTAATGAGAACCAGAACCTCTTTGTATTGTATTAGTTAAGTGTATAGCATGGCAGTAGTGTATAAGGTAGCACAAGGGATAATGACCTGCACACCACGTACACCACCGATATGGTATCTACACCTCCGCATCGCATTAACTGTTCCTGATAAGACACGTACTTTAGGAGTATTATCAGTATTGTAGTGGTTTAGTGTTTATATGGTAGTGGTATTTACTCCTTGTTTATAGATAATGACCAGTAGATTACGTACAAAAATAGTGTTTATCTGAACCTCCACATTGTGATTATTGGTCCTAATGAGAACCAGAACCTCTTTGTATTGTATTAGTTAAGTGTATAGCATGGCAGTAGTGTATAAGGTAGCACAAGAGATAATGAACTGCACACCACGTACACCACCGATATGCTATCTTCACCTCCGCATCGCATTAACTGTTCCTGATAAGACACGTACTTTAGGAGTATTATCAGTATTGTAGAGGTTTAGTGTTTATATGGTAGTGGTATTTACTCCTTGTTTATAGATAATGACCAGTAGATTACGTACAAAAATAGTGTTTATCTGTACCTCCACATTGTGATTATTGGTCCTAATGAGAACCAGAACCTCTTTGTATTGTAGTGGTTTAGTGTATAGCATGGCAGTAGTGTATAAGGTAGCACAAGAGATAATGACAAGCACACCACGTACACCACCGATATGCTATCTACACCTCCGCATCGCATTAACTGTTCCTGATAAGACACATACTTTAGGAGTATTATCAGTATTGTAGTGGTTTAGTGTTTATATGGTAGTGGTATTTACTACTTGTTTATATATAAAGACCAGTAGATTGTACAAAAATAGTGTTTATCTGAACCTCCACATTGTGATTATTGACTCTAATGAGAACCAGAACCTCTTTGTATTGTATTAGTTAAGTGTATAGCATGGCAGTAGTGTATAGGTAGCACAAGAGATAATGACCAGCACACCACGTACACCACCGATATGCTATCTACACCTCCGCATCGCATTAACTGGTCCTAATAAGACACGTACTTAAGGAGTATTATCAGTATTGTAGTGGTTTAGTGTTTATATGATAGTGGTATTTACTCCTTATTTATAGATAATGACCAGTAGATTACGTACAAAAATAATGTTTATCAGAACCTCCACATTGTGATTATTGGTCCTAATGAGAACCAGAACCTCTTTGTATTGTATTAGTTAAGTGTATAGCATGGCAGTAGTGTATAAGGTAGCACAAGATATAATGACCTGCACACAACGTACACCACCGATATGCTATCTACACCTCCGCATCGCATTAACTGGTCCTGATAAGACACGTACTTTAGGAGTATTATCAGTATTGTAGTGGTTTAGTGTTTATATTTTTAGTGGTATTTACTCCTTGTTTATAGATAATGACCAGTAGATTACGTCCAAAAATAGTGTTTATCTGAACCTCCACATTGTGATTATTGACTCTAATGAGAACCAGAACCTCTTTGTATTGTAGTGGTTTAGTGTATAGCATGGCAGTAGTGTATAAGGTAGCACAAGAGATAATGGCCAGCACACCACGTACACCACCGATATGCTATCTAAACCTCCACATCGCATTAACTGGTCCTGATAAGACAGGTACTTTAGGAGTATTATCAGTATTGTAGTGGTTTAGTGTTTATATGGTAGTGGTATTTACTCCTTGTTTATAGATAATGACCAGTAGATTACGTACAAAAATAGTGTTTATCTGAACCTCCACATTGTGATTATTGGTCCTAATGAGAACCAGAACCTCTTTGTATTGTAGTGGTTTAGTGTATAGCATGGCAGTAGTGTATAATGTAGCACAAGAGATAATGACCAGCACACCACGTACACCACCGATATGCTATCTACACCTCCGCATCGCATTAACTGTTCCTGATAAGACACGTACTTTAGGAGAATTATCAGTATTGTAGTGGTTTAGTGTTTATATGGTAGTGGTATTTACTACTTGTTTATAGATAATGACCAGTAGATTACGTACAAAAATAGTGTTTATCTGAACCTCCACATTGTGATTATTGACTCTAATGAGAACCAGAACCTCTTTGTATTGTATTAGTTAAGTGTATAGCATGGCAGTAGTGTATAAGGTAGCACAAGGGATAATGACCTGCACACCACGTACACCACCGATATGGTATCTACACCTCCGCATCGCATTAACTGTTCCTGATAAGACACGTACTTTAGGAGTATTATCAGTATTGTAGTGGTTTAGTGTTTATATGGTAGTGGTATTTACTCCTTGTTTATAGATAATGACCAGTAGATTACGTACAAAAATAGTGTTTATCTGAACCTCCACATTGTGATTATTGACTCTAATGAGAACCAGATCCTCTTTGTATTGTATTAGTTAAGTGTATAGCATGGCAGTAGTGTATAGGTAGCACAAGAGATAATGACCAGCACACCACGTACACCACCGATATGCTATCTACACCTCCGCATCGCATTAACTGGTCCTGATAAGACACGTACTTTAGGAGTATTATCAGTATTGTAGTGGTTTAGTGTTTATATGATAGTGGTATTTACTCCTTGTTTATAGATAATGACCAGTAGATTACGTACAAAAATAGTGTTTATCTGAACCTCCACATTGTGATTATTGGTCCTAATGAGAACCAGAACCTCTTTGTATTGTAGTGGTTTAGTGTATAGCATGGCAGTAGTGTATAAGGTAGCACAAGAGATAATGACCAGCACACCACGTACACCACCGATATGCTATCTACACCTCCGCATCGCATTAACTGGTCCTGATAAGACACGTACTTTAGGAGTATTATCAGTATTGTAGTGGTTTAGTGTTTATATGATAGTGGTATTTACTCCTTGTTTATAGATAATGACCAGTAGATTATGTACAAAAATAGTGTTTATCTGAACCTCCACATTGTGATTATTGGTCCTAATGAGAACCAGAACCTCTTTGTATTGTAGTGGTTTAGTGTATAGGATGGCAGTAGTGTATAAGGTAGCACAAGAGATAATGACCAGCACACCACGTACACCACCGATATGCTATCTACACCTCCGCATCGCATTAACTGGTCCTGATAAGACACGTACTTTAGGAGTATTATCAGTATTGTAGAGGTTTAGTGTTTATATGGTAGTGGTATTTACTCCTTGTTTATAGATAATGACCAGTAGATTACGTACAAAAATAGTGTTTATCTGTACCTCCACATTGTGATTATTGGTCCTAATGAGAACCAGAACCTCTTTGTATTGTAGTGGTTTAGTGTATAGCATGGCAGTAGTGTATAAGGTAGCACAAGAGATAATGACAAGCACACCACGTACACCACCGATATGCTATCTACACCTCCGCATCGCATTAACTGTTCCTGATAAGACACATACTTTAGGAGTATTATCAGTATTGTAGTGGTTTAGTGTTTATATGGTAGTGGTATTTACTACTTGTTTATATATAAAGACCAGTAGATTGTACAAAAATAGTGTTTATCTGAACCTCCACATTGTGATTATTGACTCTAATGAGAACCAGAACCTCTTTGTATTGTATTAGTTAAGTGTATAGCATGGCAGTAGTGTATAGGTAGCACAAGAGATAATGACCAGCACACCACGTACACCACCGATATGCTATCTACACCTCCGCATCGCATTAACTGGTCCTAATAAGACACGTACTTAAGGAGTATTATCAGTATTGTAGTGGTTTAGTGTTTATATGATAGTGGTATTTACTCCTTATTTATAGATAATGACCAGTAGATTACGTACAAAAATAATGTTTATCAGAACCTCCACATTGTGATTATTGGTCCTAATGAGAACCAGAACCTCTTTGTATTGTATTAGTTAAGTGTATAGCATGGCAGTAGTGTATAAGGTAGCACAAGATATAATGACCTGCACACAACGTACACCACCGATATGCTATCTACACCTCCGCATCGCATTAACTGGTCCTGATAAGACACGTACTTTAGGAGTATTATCAGTATTGTAGTGGTTTAGTGTTTATATTTTTAGTGGTATTTACTCCTTGTTTATAGATAATGACCAGTAGATTACGTCCAAAAATAGTGTTTATCTGAACCTCCACATTGTGATTATTGACTCTAATGAGAACCAGAACCTCTTTGTATTGTAGTGGTTTAGTGTATAGCATGGCAGTAGTGTATAAGGTAGCACAAGAGATAATGGCCAGCACACCACGTACACCACCGATATGCTATCTAAACCTCCACATCGCATTAACTGGTCCTGATAAGACAGGTACTTTAGGAGTATTATCAGTATTGTAGTGGTTTAGTGTTTATATGGTAGTGGTATTTACTCCTTGTTTATAGATAATGACCAGTAGATTACGTACAAAAATAGTGTTTATCTGAACCTCCACATTGTGATTATTGGTCCTAATGAGAACCAGAACCTCTTTGTATTGTAGTGGTTTAGTGTATAGCATGGCAGTAGTGTATAATGTAGCACAAGAGATAATGACCAGCACACCACGTACACCACCGATATGCTATCTACACCTCCGCATCGCATTAACTGTTCCTGATAAGACACGTACTTTAGGAGAATTATCAGTATTGTAGTGGTTTAGTGTTTATATGGTAGTGGTATTTACTACTTGTTTATAGATAATGACCAGTAGATTACGTACAAAAATAGTGTTTATCTGAACCTCCACATTGTGATTATTGACTCTAATGAGAACCAGAACCTCTTTGTATTGTATTAGTTAAGTGTATAGCATGGCAGTAGTGTATAAGGTAGCACAAGGGATAATGACCTGCACACCACGTACACCACCGATATGGTATCTACACCTCCGCATCGCATTAACTGTTCCTGATAAGACACGTACTTTAGGAGTATTATCAGTATTGTAGTGGTTTAGTGTTTATATGGTAGTGGTATTTACTCCTTGTTTATAGATAATGACCAGTAGATTACGTACAAAAATAGTGTTTATCTGAACCTCCACATTGTGATTATTGACTCTAATGAGAACCAGATCCTCTTTGTATTGTATTAGTTAAGTGTATAGCATGGCAGTAGTGTATAGGTAGCACAAGAGATAATGACCAGCACACCACGTACACCACCGATATGCTATCTACACCTCCGCATCGCATTAACTGGTCCTGATAAGACACGTACTTTAGGAGTATTATCAGTATTGTAGTGGTTTAGTGTTTATATGATAGTGGTATTTACTCCTTGTTTATAGATAATGACCAGTAGATTACGTACAAAAATAGTGTTTATCTGAACCTCCACATTGTGATTATTGGTCCTAATGAGAACCAGAACCTCTTTGTATTGTAGTGGTTTAGTGTATAGCATGGCAGTAGTGTATAAGGTAGCACAAGAGATAATGACCAGCACACCACGTACACCACCGATATGCTATCTACACCTCCGCATCGCATTAACTGGTCCTGATAAGACACGTACTTTAGGAGTATTATCAGTATTGTAGTGGTTTAGTGTTTATATGATAGTGGTATTTACTCCTTGTTTATAGATAATGACCAGTAGATTATGTACAAAAATAGTGTTTATCTGAACCTCCACATTGTGATTATTGGTCCTAATGAGAACCAGAACCTCTTTGTATTGTAGTGGTTTAGTGTATAGGATGGCAGTAGTGTATAAGGTAGCACAAGAGATAATGACCAGCACACCACGTACACCACCGATATGCTATCTACACCTCCGCATCGCATTAACTGGTCCTGATAAGACACGTACTTTAGGAGTATTATCAGTATTGTAGTGGTTTAGTGTTTATATGATAGTGGTATTTACTCCTTGTTTATAGATAATGACCAGTAGATTACGTACAAAAATAGTGTTTATCAGAACCTCCACATTGTGATTATTGGTCCTAATGAGAACCAGAACCTCTTTGTATTGTATTAGTTAAGGTTATAGCATGGCAGTAGTGTATAAGGTAGCACAAGATATAATGACCTGCACACAACGTACACCACCGATATGCTATCTACACCTCCGCATCGCATTAACTGGTCCTGATAAGACACGTACTTTAGGAGTATTATCAGTATTGTAGTGGTTTAGTGTTTATATGGTAGTGGTATTTACTCCTTGATTATAGATAATGACCAGTAGATTACGTACAAAAATAGTGTTTATCTGAACCTCCACATTGTGATTATTGACTCTAATGAGAACCAGAACCTCTTTGTATTGTAGTGGTTTAGTGTATAGCATGGCAGTAGTGTATAAGGTAGCACAAGAGATAATGGCCAGCACACCACGTACACCACCGATATGCTATCTACACCTCCGCATCGCATTAACTGGTCCTGATAAGACACGTACTTTAGGAGTATTATCAGTATTGTAGTGGTTTGGTGTTTATATGGTAGTGGTATTTACTCCTTGTTTATAGATAATGACCAGTAGATTACGTAAAATAATAGTGTTTATCTGAACCTCCACATTGTGATTATTGACTCTAATGAGAACCAGAACCTCTTTGTATTGTAGTGGTTTAGTGTATAGCATGGCAGTAGTGTATAAGGTAGCACAAGAGATAATGACCAGCACACCACTTACACCACCGATATGCTATCTACACCTCCGCATCGCATTAACTGGTCCTGATAAGACAGGTACTTTAGGAGTATTATCAGTATTGTAGTGGTTTAGTGTTTATATGGTAGTGGTATTTACTCCTTGTTTATAGATAATGACCAGTAGATTACGTACAAAAATAGTGTTTATCTGAACCTCCACATTGTGATTATTGGTCCTAATGAGAACCAGAACCTCTTTGTATTGTAGTGGTTTAGTGTATAGCATGGCAGTAGTGTATAATGTAGCACAAGAGATAATGACCAGCACACCACGTACACCACCGATATGCTATCTACACCTCCGCATCGCATTAACTGTTCCTGATAAGACACGTACTTTAGGAGTATTATCAGTATTGTAGTGGTTTAGTGTTTATATGGTAGTGGTATTTACTCCTTGTTTATAGATAATGACCAGTAGATTACGTACAAAAATAGTGTTTATCTGAACCTCCACATTGTGATTATTGACTCTAATGAGAACCAGATCCTCTTTGTATTGTATTAGTTAAGTGTATAGCATGGCAGTAGTGTATAGGTAGCACAAGAGATAATGACCAGCACACCACGTACACCACCGATATGCTATCTACACCTCCGCATCGCATTAACTGGTCCTGATAAGACACGTACTTTAGGAGTATTATCAGTATTGTAGTGGTTTAGTGTTTATATGATAGTGGTATTTACTCCTTGTTTATAGTAAATGACCAGTAGATTACGTACAAAAATAGTGTTTATCTGAACCTCCACATTGTGATTATTGGTCCTAATGAGAACCAGAACCTCTTTGTATTGTAGTGGTTTAGTGTATAGCATGGCAGTAGTGTATAAGGTAGCACAAGAGATAATGACCAGCACACCACGTACACCACCGATATGCTATCTACACCTCCGCATCGCATTAACTGGTCCTGATAAGACACGTACTTTAGGAGTATTATCAGTATTGTAGTGGTTTAGTGTTTATATGATAGTGGTATTTACTCCTTGTTTATAGATAATGACCAGTAGATTACGTACAAAAATAGTGTTTATCTGAACCTCCACATTGTGATTATTGGTCCTAATGAGAACCAGAACCTCTTTGTATTGTAGTGGTTTAGTGTATAGGATGGCAGTAGTGTATAAGGTAGCACAAGAGATAATGACCAGCACACCACGTACACCACCGATATGCTATCTACACCTCCGCATCGCATTAACTGGTCCTGATAAGACACGTACTTTAGGAGTATTATCAGTATTGTAGTGGTTTAGTGTTTATATGATAGTGGTATTTACTCCTTGTTTATAGATAATGACCAGTAGATTACGTACAAAAATAGTGTTTATCAGAACCTCCACATTGTGATTATTGGTCCTAATGAGAACCAGAACCTCTTTGTATTGTATTAGTTAAGGTTATAGCATGGCAGTAGTGTATAAGGTAGCACAAGATATAATGACCTGCACACAACGTACACCACCGATATGCTATCTACACCTCCGCATCGCATTAACTGGTCCTGATAAGACACGTACTTTAGGAGTATTATCAGTATTGTAGTGGTTTAGTGTTTATATGGTAGTGGTATTTACTCCTTGATTATAGATAATGACCAGTAGATTACGTACAAAAATAGTGTTTATCTGAACCTCCACATTGTGATTATTGACTCTAATGAGAACCAGAACCTCTTTGTATTGTAGTGGTTTAGTGTATAGCATGGCAGTAGTGTATAAGGTAGCACAAGAGATAATGGCCAGCACACCACGTACACCACCGATATGCTATCTACACCTCCGCATCGCATTAACTGGTCCTGATAAGACACGTACTTTAGGAGTATTATCAGTATTGTAGTGGTTTGGTGTTTATATGGTAGTGGTATTTACTCCTTGTTTATAGATAATGACCAGTAGATTACGTAAAAAAATAGTGTTTATCTGAACCTCCACATTGTGATTATTGACTCTAATGAGAACCAGAACCTCTTTGTATTGTAGTGGTTTAGTGTATAGCATGGCAGTAGTGTATAAGGTAGCACAAGAGATAATGACCAGCACACCACTTACACCACCGATATGCTATCTACACCTCCGCATCGCATTAACTGGTCCTGATAAGACAGGTACTTTAGGAGTATTATCAGTATTGTAGTGGTTTAGTGTTTATATGGTAGTGGTATTTACTCCTTGTTTATAGATAATGACCAGTAGATTACGTACAAAAATAGTGTTTATCTGAACCTCCACATTGTGATTATTGGTCCTAATGAGAACCAGAACCTCTTTGTATTGTAGTGGTTTAGTGTATAGCATGGCAGTAGTGTATAATGTAGCACAAGAGATAATGACCAGCACACCACGTACACCACCGATATGCTATCTACACCTCCGCATCGCATTAACTGTTCCTGATAAGACACGTACTTTAGGAGTATTATCAGTATTGTAGTGGTTTAGTGTTTATATGGTAGTGGTATTTACTCCTTGTTTATGGATAATGACCAGTAGATTACGTACAAAAATAGTGTTTATCTGAACCTCCACATTGTGATTATTGACTCTAATGAGAACCAGAACCTCTTTGTATTGTATTAGTTAAGTGTATAGCATGGCAGTAGTGTATAAGGTAGCACAAGGGATAATGACCTGCACACCACGTACACCACCGATATGGTATCTACACCTCCGCATCGCATTAACTGTTCCTGATAAGACACGTACTTTAGGAGTATTATCAGTATTGTAGTGGTTTAGTGTTTATATGGTAGTGGTATTTACTCCTTTTTTATAGATAATGACCAGTAGATTACGTACAAAAATAGTGTTTATCTGAACCTCTACATTGTGATTATTGGTCCTAATGAGAACCAGAACCTCTTTGTATTGTATTAGTTAAGTGTATAGCATGGCAGTAGTGTATAAGGTAGCACAAGAGATAATGAACTGCACACCACGTACACCACCGATATGCTATCTACACCTCCGCATCGCATTAACTGTTCCTGATAAGACACGTACTTTAGGAGTATTATCAGTATTGTAGTGGTTTAGTGTTTATATGGTAGTGGTATTTACTCCTTGTTTATAGATAATGACCAGTAGATTACGTACAAAAATAGTGTTTATCTGAACCTCCACATTGTGATTATTGGTCCTAATGAGAACCAGAACCTCTTTGTATTGTAGTGGTTTAGTGTATAGCATGGCAGTAGTGTATAAGATAGCACAAGAGATAATGACAAGCACACCACGTACACCACCGATATGCTATCTACACCTCCGCATCGCATTAACTGTTCCTGATAAGACACATACTTTAGGAGTATTATCAGTATTGTAGTGGTTTAGTGTTTATATGGTAGTAGTATTTACTACTTGTTTATATATAAAGACCAGTAGATTGTACAAAAATAGTGTTTATCTGAACCTCCACATTGTGATTATTGACTCTAATGAGAACCAGAACCTCTTTGTATTGTATTAGTTAAGTGTATAGCATGGCAGTAGTGTATAGGTAGCACAAGAGATAATGACCAGCACACCACGTACACCACCGATATGCTATCTACACCTCCGCATCGCATTAACTGGTCCTGATAAGACACGTACTTTAGGAGTATTATCAGTATTGTAGTGGTTTAGTGTTTATATGATAGTGGTATTTACTCCTTGTTTATAGATAATGACCAGTAGATTACGTACAAAAATAATGTTTATCAGAACCTCCACATTGTGATTATTGGTCCTAATGAGAACCAGAACCTCTTTGTATTGTATTAGTTAAGTGTATAGCATGGCAGTAGTGTATAAGGTAGCACAAGATATAATGACCTGCACACAACGTACACCACCGATATGCTATCTACACCTCCGCATCGCATTAACTGGTCCTGATAAGACACGTACTTTAGGAGTATTATCAGTATTGTAGTGGTTTAGTGTTTATATTTTTAGTGGTATTTACTCCTTGTTTATAGATAATGACCAGTAGATTACGTCCAAAAATAGTGTTTATCTGAACCTCCACATTGTGATTATTGACTCTAATGAGAACCAGAACCTCTTTGTATTGTAGTGGTTTAGTGTATAGCATGGCAGTAGTGTATAAGGTAGCACAAGAGATAATGGCCAGCACACCACGTACACCACCGATATGCTATCTACACCTCCGCATCGCATTAACTGGTCCTGATAAGACAGGTACTTTAGGAGTATTATCAGTATTGTAGTGGTTTAGTGTTTATATGGTAGTGGTATTTACTCCTTGTTTATAGATAATGACCAGTAGATTACGTACAAAAATAGTGTTTATCTGAACCTCCACATTGTGATTATTGGTCCTAATGAGAACCAGAACCTCTTTGTATTGTAGTGGTTTAGTGTATAGCATGGCAGTAGTGTATAATGTAGCACAAGAGATAATGACCAGCACACCACGTACACCACCGATATGCTATCTACACCTCCGCATCGCATTAACTGTTCCTGATAAGACACGTACTTTAGGAGTATTATCAGTATTGTAGTGGTTTAGTGTTTATATGGTAGTGGTATTTACTCCTTGTTTATAGATAATGACCAGTAGATTACGTACAAAAATAGTGTTTATCTGAACCTCCACATTGTGATTATTGACTCTAATGAGAACCAGAACCTCTTTGTATTGTATTAGTTAAGTGTATAGCATGGCAGTAGTGTATAAGGTAGCACAAGGGATAATGACCTGCACACCACGTACACCACCGATATGGTATCTACACCTCCGCATCGCATTAACTGTTCCTGATAAGACACGTACTTTAGGAGTATTATCAGTATTGTAGTGGTTTAGTGTTTATATGGTAGTGGTATTTACTCCTTGTTTATAGATAATGACCAGTAGATTACGTACAAAAATAGTGTTTATCTGAACCTCCACATTGTGATTATTGACTCTAATGAGAACCAGATCCTCTTTGTATTGTATTAGTTAAGTGTATAGCATGGCAGTAGTGTATAGGTAGCACAAGAGATAATGACCAGCACACCACGTACACCACCGATATGCTATCTACACCTCCGCATCGCATTAACTGGTCCTGATAAGACACGTACTTTAGGAGTATTATCAGTATTGTAGTGGTTTAGTGTTTATATGATAGTGGTATTTACTCCTTGTTTATAGATAATGACCAGTAGATTACGTACAAAAATAGTGTTTATCTGAACCTCCACATTGTGATTATTGGTCCTAATGAGAACCAGAATCTCTTTGTATTGTAGTGGTTTAGTGTATAGCATGGCAGTAGTGTATAAGGTAGCACAAGAGATAATGACCAGCACACCACGTACACCACCGATATGCTATCTACACCTCCGCATCGCATTAACTGGTCCTGATAAGACACGTACTTTAGGAGTATTATCAGTATTGTAGTGGTTTAGTGTTTATATGATAGTGGTATTTACTCCTTGTTTATAGATAATGACCAGTAGATTACGTACAAAAATAGTGTTTATCTGAACCTCCACATTGTGATTATTGGTCCTAATGAGAACCAGAACCTCTTTGTATTGTAGTGGTTTAGTGTATAGCATGGCAGTAGTGTATAAGGTAGCACAAGAGATAATGACCAGCACACCACGTACACCACCGATATGCTATATACACCTCCGCATCGCATTAACTGGTCCTGATAAGACACGTACTTTAGGAGTATTATCAGTATTGTAGTGGTTTAGTGTTTATATGATAGTGGTATTTACTCCTTGTTTATAGATAATGACCAGTATATTACGTACAAAAATAGTGTTTATCAGAACCTCCACATTGTGATTATTGGTCCTAATGAGAACCAGAACCTCTTTGTATTGTATTAGTTAAGTGTATAGCATGGCAGTAGTGTATAAGGTAGCACAAGATATAATGACCTGCACACAACGTACTCCACCGATATTCTATCTACACCTCCGCATCGCATTAACTGGTCCTGATAAGACACGTACTTTAGGAGTATTATCAGTATTGTAGTGGTTTAGTGTTTATATGGTAGTGGTATTTACTCCTTGTTTATAGATAATGACCAGTAGATTACGTACAAAAATAGTGTTTATCTGAACCTCCACATTGTGATTATTGACTCCAATGAGAACCAGAACCTCTTTGTATTGTAGTGGTTTAGTGTATAGCATGGCAGTAGTGTATAAGGTAGCACAAGAGATAATGGCCAGCACACCACGTACACCACCGATATGCTATCTACACCTCCGCATCGCATTAACTGGTCCTGATAAGACACGTACTTTAGGAGTATTATCAGTATTGTAGTGGTTTGGTGTTTATATGGTAGTGGTATTTACTCCTTGTTTATAGATAATGACCAGTAGATTACGTAAAAAAATAGTGTTTATCTGAACCTCCACATTGTGATTATTGACTCTAATGAGAACCAGAACCTCTTTGTATTGTAGTGGTTTAGTGTATAGCATGGCAGTAGTGTATAAGGTAGTACAAGAGATAATGACCAGCACACCACTTACACCACCGATATGCTATCTACACCTCCGCATCGCATTAACTGGTCCTGATAAGACAGGTACTTTAGGAGTATTATCAGTATTGTAGTGGTTTAGTGTTTATATGGTAGTGGTATTTACTCCTTGTTTATAGATAATGACCAGTAGATTACGTACAAAAATAGTGTTTATCTGAACCTCCATATTGTGATTATTGGTCCTAATGAGAACCAGAACCTTTTTGTATTGTATTAGTTAAGTGTATAGCATGGCAGTAGTGTATAAGGTAGCACAAGAGATAATGACCAGCACACCACGTACACCACCGATATGCTATCTACACCTCCGCATCGCATTAACTGGTCCTGATAAGACACGTACTTTAGGAGTATTATCAGTATTGTAGTGGTTTAGTGTTTATATGATAGTGGTATTTACTCCTTGTTTATAGATAATGACCAGTAGATTACGTACAAAAATAGTGTTTATCTGAACCTCCACATTGTGATTATTGGTCCTAATGAGAACCAGAACCTCTTTGTATTGTAGTGGTTTAGTGTATAGCATGGCAGTAGTGTATAAGGTAGCACAAGAGATAATGACCAGCACACCACGTACACCACCGATATGCTATCTACACCTCCGCATCGCATTAACTGGTCCTGATAAGACACGTACTTTAGGAGTATTATCAGTATTGTAGTGGTTTAGTGTTTATATGATAGTGGTATTTACTCCTTGTTTATAGATAATGACCAGTAGATTACGTACAAAAATAGTGTTTATCAGAACCTCCACATTGTGATTATTGGTCCTAATGAGAACCAGAACCTCTTTGTATTGTATTAGTTAAGTGTATAGCATGGCAGTAGTGTATAAGGTAGCACAAGATATAATGACCTGCACACAACGTACACCACCGATATGCTATCTACACCTCCGCATCGCATTAACTGGTCCTGATAAGACACGTACTTTAGGAGTATTATCAGTATTGTAGTGGTTTAGTGTTTATATTTTTAGTGGTATTTACTCCTTGTTTATAGATAATGACCAATAGATTACGTACAAAAATAGTGTTTATCTGAACCTCCACATTGTGATTATTGACTCTAATGAGAACCAGAACCTCTTTGTATTGTAGTGGTTTAGTGTATAGCATGGCAGTAGTGTATAAGGTAGCACAAGAGATAATGGCCAGCACACCACGTACACCACCGATATGCTATCTACACCTCCGCATCGCATTAACTGGTCCTGATAAGACACGTACTTTAGGAGTATTATCAGTATTGTAGTGGTTTGGTGTTTATATGGTAGTGGTATTTACTCCTTGTTTATAGATAATGACCAGTAGATTACGTAAAAAAATAGTGTTTATCTGAACCTCCACATTGTGATTATTGACTCTAATGAGAACCAGAACCTCTTTGTATTGTAGTGGTTTAGTGTATAGCATGGCAGTAGTGTATAAGGTAGCACAAGAGATAATGACCAGCACACCACTTACACCACCGATATGCTATCTACACCTCCGCATCGCATTAACTGGTCCTGATAAGACAGGTACTTTAGGAGTATTATCAGTATTGTAGTGGTTTAGTGTTTATATGGTAGTGGTATTTACTCCTTGTTTATAGATAATGACCAGTAGATTACGTACAAAAATTGTGTTTATCTGAACCTCCACATTGTGATTATTGGTCCTAATGAGAACCAGAACCTCTTTGTATTGTAGTGGTTTAGTGTATAGCATGGCAGTAGTGTATAATGTAGCACAAGAGATAATGACCAGCACACCACGTACACCACCGATATGCTATCTACACCTACGCATCGCATTAACTGTTCCTGATAAGACACGTACTTTAGGAGTATTATCAGTATTGTAGTGGTTTAGTGTTTATATGGTAGTGGTATTTACTCCTTGTTTATAGATAATGACCAGTAGATTACGTACAAAAATAGTGTTTATCTGAACCTCCACATTGTGATTATTGACTCTAATGAGAACCAGAACCTCTTTGTATTGTATTAGTTAAGTGTATAGCATGGCAGTAGTGTATAAGGTAGCACAAGGGATAATGACCTGCACACCACGTACACCACCGATATGGTATCTACACCTCCGCATCGCATTAACTGTTCCTGATAAGACACGTACTTTAGGAGTATTATCAGTATTGTAGTGGTTTAGTGTTTATATGGTAGTGGTATTTACTCCTTGTTTATAGATAATGACCAGTAGATTACGTACAAAAATAGTGTTTATCTGAACCTCCATATTGTGATTATTGGTCCTAATGAGAACCAGAACCTCTTTGTATTGTATTAGTTAAGTGTATAGCATGGCAGTAGTGTATAAGGTAGCACAAGAGATAATGACCTGCACACCACGTACACCACCGATATGCTATCTACACCTCCGCATCGCATTAACTGTTCCTGATAAGACACGTACTTTAGGAGTATTATCAGTATTGTAGTGGTTTAGTGTTTATATGGTAGTGGTATTTACTCCTTGTTTATAGATAATGACCAGTAGATTACGTACAAAAATAGTGTTTATCTGAACCTCCACATTGTGATTATTGGTCCTAATGAGAACCAGAACCTCTTTGTATTGTAGTGGTTTAGTGTATAGCATGGCAGTAGTGTATAAGGTAGCACAAGAGATAATGACAAGCACACCACGTACACCACCGATATGCTATCTACACCTCCGCATCGCATTAACTGTTCCTGATAAGACACATACTTTAGGAGTATTATCAGTATTGTAGTGGTTTAGTGTTTATATGGTAGTGGTATTTACTCCTTGTTTATATATAAAGACCAGTAGATTGTACAAAAATAGTGTTTATCAGAACCTCCACATTGTGATTATTGGTCCTAATGAGAACCAGAACCTCTTTGTATTGTATTAGTTAAGTGTATAGCATGGCAGTAGTGTATAAGGTAGCACAAGATATAATGACCTGCACACAACGTACACCACCGATATGCTATCTACACCTCCGCGTCACATTAACTGGTCCTGATAAGACACGTACTTTAGGAGTATTATCAGTATTGTAGTGGTTTAGTGTTTATATGGTAGTGGTATTTACTCCTTGTTTATAGATAATGACCAGTAGATTACGTTAAAAAAATAGTGTATATCTGAACCTCCACATTGTGATTATTGACTCTAATGAGAACCAGAACCTCTTTGTATTGTAGTGGTTTAGTGTATAGCATGGCAGTAGTGTATAAGGTAGCACAAGAGATAATGACCAGCACACCACTTACACCACCGATATGCTATCTACACCTCCGCATCGCATTAACTGGTCCTGATAAGACAGGTACTTTAGGAGTATTATCAGTATTGTAGTGGTTTAGTGTTTATATGGTAGTGGTATTTACTCCTTGTTTATAGATAATGACCAGTAGATTACGTACAAAAATAGTGTTTATCTGAACCTCCACATTGTGATTATTGGTCCTAATGAGAACCAGAACCTCTTTGTATTGTAGTGGTTTAGTGTATAGCATGGCAGTAGTGTATAATGTAGCACAAGAGATAATGACCAGCACACCACGTACACCACCGATATGCTATCTACACCTCCGCATCGCATTAACTGTTCCTGATAAGACACGTACTTTAGGAGTATTATCAGTATTGTAGTGGTTTAGTGTTTATATGGTAGTGGTATTTACTCCTTGTTTATAGATAATGACCAGTAGATTACGTACAAAAATAGTGTTTATCTGAACCTCCACATTGTGATTATTGACTCTAATGAGAACCAGAACCTCTTTGTATTGTATTAGTTAAGTGTATAGCATGGCAGTAGTGTATAAGGTAGCACAAGGGATAATGACCTGCACACCACGTACACCACCGATATGGTATCTACACCTCCGCATCGCATTAACTGTTCCTGATAAGACACGTACTTTAGGAGTATTATCAGTATTGTAGTGGTTTAGTGTTTATATGGTAGTGGTATTTACTCCTTGTTTATAGATAATGACCAGTAGATTACGTACAAAAATAGTGTTTATCTGAACCTCCACATTGTGATTATTGGTCCTAATGAGAACCAGAACCTCTTTGTATTGTATTAGTTAAGTGTATAGCATGGCAGTAGTGTATAAGGTAGCACAAGAGATAATGACCTGCACACCACGTACACCACCGATATGCTATCTACACCTCCGCATCGCATTAACTGTTCCTGATAAGACACGTACTTTAGGAGTATTATCAGTATTGTAGTGGTTTAGTGTTTATATGGTAGTGGTATTTACTCCTTGTTTATAGATAATGACCAGTAGATTACGTACAAAAATAGTGTTTATCTGAACCTCCACATTGTGATTATTGGTCCTAATGAGAACCAGAACCTCTTTGTATTGTAGTGGTTTAGTGTATAGCATGGCAGTAGTGTATAAGGTAGCACAAGAGATAATGACCAGCACACCACGTACACCACCGATATGCTATCTACACCTCCGCATCGCATTAACTGGTCCTGATAAGACACGTACTTTAGGAGTATTATCAGTATTGTAGTGGTTTAGTGTTTATATGATAGTGGTATTTACTCCTTGTTTATAGATAATGACCAGTAGATTACGTACAAAAATAGTGTTTATCTGAACCTCCACATTGTGATTATTGGTCCTAATGAGAACCAGAACCTCTTTGTATTGTAGTGGTTTAGTGTATAGCATGGCAGTAGTGTATAAGGTAGCACAAGAGATAATGACCAGCACACCACGTACACCACCGATATGCTATCTACACCTCCGCATCGCATTAACTGTTCCTGATAAGACACGTACTTTAGGAGTATTATCAGTATTGTAGTGGTTTAGTGTACAGCATGGCAGTAGTGTATAAGGTAGCACAAGAGATAATGACCATCACACCACGTACACCACCGATATGCTATCTACACCTCCGCATCGCATTAACTGTTCCTGATAAGACACGTACTTTAGGAGTATTATCAGTATTGTAGTGGTTTAGTGTACAGCATGGCAGTAGTATATAAGGTAGCACAAGAGATAATGACCAGCACACCACGTACACCACCGATATGCTATCTACACCTCCGCATCGCATTAACTGTTCCTGATAAGACACGTACTTTAGGAGTATTATCAGTATTGTAGTGGTTTAGTGTACAGCATGGCAGTAGTGTATAAGGTAGCACAAGAGATAATGACCAGCACACCACGTACACCACCGATATGCTATCTACACCTCCGCATCGCATTAACTGTTCCTGATAAGACACGTACTTTAGGAGTATTATCAGTATTGTAGTGGTTTAGTGTACAGCATGGCAGTAGTGTATAAGGTAGCACAAGAGATAATGACCAGCACACCACGTACACCACCGATATGCTATCTACACCTCCGCATCGCATTAACTGTTCCTGATAAGACACGTACTTTAGGAGTATTATCAGTATTGCAGTGGTTTAGTGTATAGCATGGCAGTAGTGTATAGGTAGCACAAGAGATAATGACCAGCACACCACGTACACCACCGATATGCTATCTACACCTCCGCATTGCGTTTTCTGCTACTGATAAGACACGTACTTTAGGAGTATTATCAGTATTGTAGTGGTTTAGTGTATAGCATGGCAGTTGTGTATAGGTAGCACAAGAGATAATGACCAGCACACCACGTACACCACCGATATGCTATCTACACCTCCGCATTGCGTTTTCTGCTACTGATAAGACACGTACTTTAGGAGTATTATCAGTATTGTAGTGGTTTAGTGTATAGCATGGCAGTAGTGTATAAGGTAGCACAAGAGATAATGACCAGCACACCACGTACACCACCGATATGCTATCTACACCTCCGCATTGCGTTTACTGCTACTGATAAGACACGTACTTTAGGAGTATTATCAGTATTGCAGTGGTTTAGTGTATAGCATGGCAGTAGTGTATAAGGTAGCACAAGAGATAATGACCAGCACACCACGTACACCACCGATATGCTATCTACACCTCCGCATTGTGTTTTCTGTTCCTGATAATACACCTGCTATAGGGACAGTCTATTTATAATACATAGTATGCTGCACACTAGTAGGTTAGTTAGTGCACAGCACGGGTAGTTTTATGGTTAACATGAAATAGGTCGGGATGCCAAGTAGCAGGTCAAGTACAACAATTATATGTCTTCTGCGCCCTGGTATTGCGTTTGCTGGTCCTTATACTTTAGGAATATTATGTATTGTTAGTTTATTTGGTAGATAAATACATTTATGAGCAGATAATTTATAATAATGGTATATTATATGAACCTCTACCATTATTTGTACTGGTTCTGATAAATTACGCCCTTTATAAATACTACCTTAGTAATTTAGCGGTTTAGTGTACAGCATGGTTGTGCTATTGATTGTTAGTATAAGAGGCAGCAGATTACGTACCACAATAGTGTGTTATCTGCACCCCCGCATGATGTTTCAGAGTCCTGATAAGGCACGTACGTAAGATAAATTATATTGTATCTCTGAATTTGAAATTTTTCTCTGCACATCCTTTTTATTTTATGACTGTTCATTCTCTAAATTAGAGCTCAATAATAATAAGTTATAGCCAGAATTTTAGATGGTAGTCTGTGATGGTAGGCAGTTTGATTTTTACGGTAAAGGCATTTCCATTTTGAAATTGTATAACTGTAAGGGCCGTTTAATTTTATGGAGTAATATAAAGCAGGTGATAGATAAAACAATTTACAATTTTAGTTTGATATTTATACTGTTTTAAAGTTCCAAGCACAAGTAAATTAATTAATTTTGAGCTAGTTTGTTTTTAAGGATACCTGGGTGTCGTTTTAAATAGAGGTTTTCAACAAATTTTCTTTGGTTTAATCGATAGCTGAACACTATTGAAAAACTCCTGAATTTTACTATTATATTTTTGAACTTTCACTAGAAAAAGTCCCGTCTTGTTGCAGATCCCGTGTTATTCTTTTGGGCAAAAACTATTTTAATGGTTGTCTGTGCCTTCAGAATAAATGTTTTGAAAGTTGAAAACCTATTATCATTGCTACTGATCAAAGCCATTTGTTGGGACTTTAATCGTGAATCTCTATTCAGAAATAACAGTGGGGTTTTGGTTTTGTTCATATAAATCATCCCTCACACAATTGAGGACAATTGTAATTGTAGGATATTAAAAACTCCTGGAGGCTACTTGACACTTATACATAGTACAGCCATGCGCGCCTGGCTGCATCGCCGTGTTTGAAGGTACACAACATTCTGAATAAGCGGTCCGTTGTATAGTCGCAAGTTTTGTGTTAAAAACATATTATTATTTCACTCTTGCTAACAACAATACAGTAGTGATACTAGGAAAATAAAAATAAATAGATGCTAAGCTTGATAAAAATCAAATCATATAGTTTTTATTAATTCACTTTAAACTGGAAATATTTAATTTAGAGTACAGCAAATTCATGACTTATTTATTAATGCTACAAACAATTTCAAAATATTCTATATTTGAATAAAATATTTATATCTTGTTGTGCAAAAATAATTATGAGATAAATGAAGAAAGAGAAGACCTTCTTCTTCTTCATAACAGGATTTCATTAGAAACATATAAAAGTTGTGTTAAAAGGACGCTTTTCTCGACACCGAGATTGTGCTTTACACTTCAAGTGTAAACAACCCTCTTCTTCGTAATTACAGTTTTAAATTAATTTTCCCTTTTTGCAGAGGGAAAGTAATTTCCTTAAGTTTTAAACTGAAGCGATTGCTTGAATACAATTACAAAACTAATAATTAAAATTAACGTTTTCGGCAAACGTGTGCCACTTATTTTTAGGGAACAAAGTGCACATTATTGTCAGTGTACATTTACTGTATTAAACATAATTTAGGGATTATTACTTTGACAACAGATAACCAAACATTATTGACTTTTTCATTGTTAATAATCAAAAACTAGATTATATTGCATCAGAAAATGTACACTTACTGTATGGATATGACTTGATGGACAAATAACAAGGGGAAACGTTCCTTACTTATGCTATTTTTTATTTGTTTTTTTAAGACTTTATTACAGCTGATCATTCTACGCCATCCCGTTTAATTTATAAGTTCAATAAACAGTGGATGAAGAGTACCTTCACCCTTTATTTGAATTTTTTAAAACCTTTCTATTCAATTAGGGGAATTCCTACCCATCTGCCAAGGTTTAAATGAAAACGTAATTAAAAATGTAAAATATTATCTAAACCTAGATCTCAAATTTTGAAAAAAAACTATCAGTAAAACATAAGAAATATAATGACCAATCCAAGCTTTTGTAAGCAAACAAAGATTATAAATAAAATGATTTATTGATTTTCCGTAGGAATCAAATTGTTCCAATTTTCATCTAAAACATTTGTCGTAGAATAATCATTCAAGATAATATTCTTTTCTTTTTCTTAGATATATTTAATGGTGATAAGTACATTTAATTTAAGGTCATGGTTTCTGGCAAAGGAATCAGACTTAATTAACATTGGAAGGTTAAATCCTACAATCCGTGTTGTTAATTTGTACAGAACAGTTATCAAAATAATTGATATATTATGAATTATCACAGAGAAGAAAGAATCGAAAGATTGTACTTTTCTGCGACATTATTAACTAGTCTCATACACTTAGGGCACAAAGATTAAATCAGAAGTTTATAATACTATTTTAAAGATAATACGACTGATTTCTGATATAAAAATACGGGTTTACTGTACTATTAACGATATTAATGCAATTGATTAATATTTAAATTGCTTGTAAGTGGCCAAACCTGCTGTTGATAATATGTACTGGAAAATCTTGTATTAAAGACAACATTCGATTTAGGTAAACACTTCATCCTATACCCTGAATACGAGCAATGCATGTTTGTTTTATTGGCAAAATTAGTCTTGGGACCCAGCGGAACAATTTTGTTACACATTTTTAATTAGAGGCTTTTTGACCTACAAAACCGATTGATAAAAATCTCAACCCCAAACTAATGTTTATTTTGTTGAAATCTCATTTTAAAATTGTAAATTTTAACGTAGTTTTAAATCAAAAGAAAATAATCATAAAAGCTATGAATAAATTAACCTGTAAACTGTCAAAGTAGCATTTACACCACGTAGTGTATCAATTTAAATTTATTGAAACAAATTACCTACAACCATTGAATAAGGATTGCATATAGTCATATTTTTCACTCATGAAACTAATCAAATATCACCGAGTATGGATCGGTTTCTCCAGTAATAACATATTATTATTAAAATAATTATATTGCGTATTTGTATTATTATAAAAAAGATCGTTCTAAAAAGTAGAACCATTTTGAGACCACATAGCCTTGAGGTGTCTGAGTAATATCGGGTTGTGTTTCAATTTCCAACCCGTCATTTGTTACTGAAGCTCCCCTTACATTTTACATCACGTTTAACAGGGATTCAACATTCAGAACATCTTCGAATCTGTCTTGGTTCACTGTGAAGGTTAGATACACCCTGTACAATCGTATACGAGGTATTTATCTTAGTAACAAGACGCAGTGAACGGAATGCACTAAGTTTAACTGCAAACAACGAGGTAATTTTAGCATAGCGTGATTATATTTTGTGAAGGTATTGATTAGTGAAATAAGCGATGAATAATAAATCAGATATTATTAAGGGTTTTGCAGTAAATTCTAAAGCGCTTACGTAATAACAGTATTACAAGTTTGGGTAGTAACAAAACTTTCCTTTCGTTTATCATAGTTTTTATAATAGTTTTTTCAAGGTTTTCCTTTTTCTAGTAGCCAGTAAAATAAAAACTTAAACTAGTCAGTTCCAAATTTAAATTTAAATCTGATTTTTGTAGCCAAACTAAAATTATCAAATAATAAAAAGGTAAAATTCAAGTATGTTAAAGATGTTTTTTCGCAGGAATATTTTTAATATACAGAGTGTTTATAAAAGAAGTTTACAACTTTAATAGTCAAATACAACTATGTTTTTTTTACAAGGTAGACACATTTTACATTTTCTGAAATCACATATTCTCAAGTTTTTTTCATATATTATAATTGTTCAAAAACTGCATCGTGTTCCACATGACAGAGATCAATCCTAAAATCAAGTTCTGACCAAATTCTCTGAAGTTTGGGATGACCAACACTCTCTACTGCAGCTATTATTCTTTCTCTTAGCCGTAAGAGATTTGATGGGAGAGGGGCACAACAACTTTGTCTTTAACATAATCTCACAAGTAAAATCACAAGAAGTAAAATCAGGGCTCTGCGGAGTCATTTGTATCATTGACTTCATCGCAAAAAATCTCTCTAAAAGATTAGGGGTCATTTTCTTCCTAAACACTAAACATTGCCACTTAACACATAGTTTACGACAATCATCTATATGAAACAAAACTTGAGGTATTTTCTTACACATAGATGTCAACTACACCGAAATAAATTGTGTAGTTATTTGTTTGTTTATGTATAAAGTTGTTTACTTCTTTTATAAACACCCTGTATTTATAAATCACATTACCGACTTCAGGGGATATTTACAGTGGGGGAAAAATAATTATTTCGTAGGAGACCTGGGCAGACCACCCAAAATACCTGGGTTCAATTCCCAGTGAAATATAAATGACTCCAAAACTGGACCAAGCTTCCATTTGTCATTGGGCTATTAATTAATTATGCTTTCTAAGAACAAGTCGACCTTAGATAGTAAAAATACCAGGGTTTGGACCGTTCCCTTTCAAAACGTTAACAAATTCCACTGGCAGGTATAAATATACTGTGCTTCAGAAGGCACGTTAAGCCGTTGGTCCCGGCTACATAAGTAGTTGACAGGTCATGTTAGAGCGTTAGAGGCACTAGTGCAACCTGAAAACTATGACAACATACATTTACTAGAAAGCTACTCACACTTTACTTTAAATTATGTACTGTGTTTGTTTATAATCCTCCCCAACAAAAAACTATGAGAGTTTCTACTTAAATTTATTGCATTTCCGGTAGAAACAATCTCTCGGAAGTGGTTGTGAAAACAAATATGATTTATGTTGAGTTTCTTTCTCCATTACCCAGATTGGATCAGGCAGTAGAACATGTAAGGGCACGACAGCCTCTTCGTTTGAGGACTGAGAAACATGTTATTTAAGACTAATTTGAGAGAAACATTTTGGCGTATTTGTATGGTAACTTTAATATTTTAATATGTTAACATTCTAAAAAATGTTTCACCGTGTTTTAAACAAGTCCACTATAGTTCGAATTTGGAGGAATTTTTTACAAATCTCTAAAATACGTTTTAAAAAATCGTTGATAGTAAATTAGTTTTGACATGTTCAATATGTACATGCATTGTAAAACATCTTTATAAAAAGTAGTATTCCTATGAGGGTGTTCAGGAAACTCCTTCAATTTGGTATACGATTATTCATCCAAAATATAATAAACATCTCCCCGTCAAGGTATGCCCTGGTTAGTATTGAGTTTTCCAGTCTCTGTCATTTCGTAATTTTTGTCGTTAAAATGTGGTAAATGTACTAGTTAATTCATTTATGTTGATATTACATGTTTATACCTGTTATTTCTGGGTATTAAATGTGTTTTCGTCATACAGCTTCAAAAACAACTGTTTTTGACAGATGCGTTGAGATTCAAAAGTTCTTCTTTTTAGTCTTTGGATAATAACATATGTTTTGATGATCATTATCGTACTAGTACTAAAAAGATCATTGTTGATGTTTTGATTCGAGGTCGTCATAAATCGATTAAAATTCATTCGATTATAAATAATCGAAACATTCATTGTTATTATCGAAACATTCATTGTTGTATTGTTATTATTTTTGCGTTCGTTTCCCGTACACTACTGGTGAGTGACAACTGTAAAATTAGTTAAGAGAACAGAAGGGTTTTTATTTAGTAGGGTATAAATAAAGGTTATAAATAAAAGGAATTCAAGGTAAATTTAGGGTTATCATATTTCCATGACAACCGTGCCCAAATCGAATGTTTGTTTTGAAGAACAACCGATTGATTCGAACCACAATGATTGGTTTGAAGTGATCGACTCAACAACCGATAGATATGAATGAACCGAAGTTATGCATGTGCAACAGCTGATTGTTTCAAGAGACAAGCTGAAAGAAACATTTGAGGTTATGAAGACACAGTACGTAAAATTTACTTTTGTTTTTATTTAAACGTTAAGTTTGTTGGCAGTATGACGAAAAATATAGTTCGTCACTCGGATCAAAAGTGTCTTTTTAATACTCGCTCATTTCCCAGCCTCGGCTTCGCCTCGGCAGTTAAACTGGAGCTCGTATTAAAAAGATCCACTTTTGATCCTAGTGACGAAATATACTATTATTAATTACCTGGAGGACCAGAGAGGCAAAATATATTTTTCCCTTCAAATTCAGTAGATAATTCTCTTTTAGTATAGCACAATCTATAATACGCTATGCCGATTTTTGTGAACAGAAATCCTCTGTTATTTTTGATCCAATTTCGATGATTAAAGTGTCAAAAAATGCCCCAGATTCATAGTTGTGAAAAATGGTTTTCAATTTTCGATGTTTTTAATAAGAAGGGCAAGGGCCGCCCTCAAAGTTTGTTTTTTCCCGTAAGATTAATATGGGGAAAAATTTGAATTCAGTTGCATTCTAAAACAGGTGATGATACAGTAAAATACAGGTAAACAGTAAGAACAGCTGATTGCTCGATTTAGAGCAACAGGTCCACTAGTCTCTATATTTAATTCCGTCCCACAAAATATCTCGAGCTAGGAAGAAGTTAAGTTAGGTTATAACGATTAATTTTAAAGCATGAGGGCCAAGGTCGGTGGGGAAAATATCAGAAATGTCAAAGATTACGTGGGCTACTCCCCATTGGATTTCAAAGATCCAATGATTTTCTTATGGAAATATCACCACAGTGTATTTATTAATAAGCAAAATAAACTGATGATCAGCTGTGATTATTCACTTACACAAAAACTTATGTTAGGGGCTATATAGCCCTTGTAAGCCACTAGTCAGTTTTATTTAAAGAGGAGAGATTTTCTCATAACATCACATTTTATTAAGAGCTTCAGGAGTAAATTTAAGCAATAACAATCATTGATTTCTATATACATAAATAAAAACGTGTGGTGAGGTAAAAATTTAATACAGGTGATTGTACCAGCAGAAGCTGGAAATATGTAAATGTATTATGTAACGTAACAATATAATTATTTAAAATATAAAAACTAATGCATCTTAATTTTATATTAGTAAACTTGTCGCGGCTTCGCTCGCGATCATCATTTATAAATATTGCGTTACTGTTCCAAAGCGAACATGGCCTACTGATTAACTGTGTTTACTCTATCCAGCTGATTGCTTAAAACTTATAGTTGTTTCCCAATGTTAAGCTTATGGGAAAAAACTCAACTTTAAGGGGCCCCAGAGCCTCACTCACAAATTATTTCTCTATAAAAAAGGTTTCCTGCACATCTTAACGTTAGGCTCTTTCCAATGACACCAAAAACATGAAAATCAGTTCAGTAGTTTATTAGGAGTGATTGTCACAAAAAACCTGATCGCCTATTAAATAAGTATAGATTGTACTATTGACTATGAGTGCATCAGTCAATGATTATACAAAACAATAATGTACACATAACAATATATAAATGTAAATTGTTTTAAGAAGTACCCAATTATAATTGTAAATATGATAGAGGTGGCGTTAAATAAAATAAGAAAATCGTTTAAACGCCTTAATAAATATATTAGATTTGATCTAACCATTTTATACATAAAACATTAAAGAAGCTTACATACCTCCCAATATACGGAAATAAAACGGAAAATAAATAAACTGAAAAAGTACTTATTTTATTTGTTCAAGAAAATCACAAGATAAATGTAGACGTGTCAAATTATTATTGGGTTCAACTTCCATAAAATTGTACTTTTAGGTATGTTTCATGCCAACAAATTTCCAATCCCAGCCCAACAGTTTTTTAATTATCAACCAACAACTCAATTTACCTTTGCCTGCATTTTGATATAAAAAAGGTAAAACAAATAATACCCCCGTAGCAGCAAACCTGCATACTCAGCGAATTTCCAATGCATATATATTTGTCTCAATACCAAATAAAGCCGCATACCAGGTTTCATCAATATAAAAACATAAATTCATAAATTCATATATTCATAAATAAACAATTTATGACATTTTAATTATTCTCCATAAGAATAACATGGCGGCTGAGTATGCAGATTTGCTGAAATAAGGAACACTAAAAATGGGTTTTTATACAAATATCAATATAACTCAACTAGGTAAAGCCACATACCAAGTTCTATTAATTTATGTTCATAATTAAACAAGATAACACGTTACTTATTCTCCATAAGAATAACATGGGGCTGAGTTTTCGGGTTTGCTGCTACGGGAACTATCGGCCAAAAAATGGGTTCTTGTACAAATATCAATAGACCACAATGAAATGAAGCAATATACCAGGTTTCGTCTGGATACGTTGATAAATAAGCGAGATATACAATTTTTCTTATCCTCCCTAAGAATAACATTGGACAACATACTGTGTTTAGCACTTTCAATATCTCAGTAACCAATTGACGTAGAGCAATGATTAAAACACCAAATTGTGCGTATTTTTAAGCTGATTCCAATGAAAACAAATAAAATTTTACTTTTTCAAAAATTATATGTAAAATACTTAAAAAAACCATTTTTGGGGTACAAAACCCCCCCCCAAATACCCCTTCGGATTGGTCGATCTATCTGGTTTTCGAACTTAAAGTCATAAATGCTGCTTTACACGTTTGTACTAACTTTCATCAAAATCGGAGCTTTTTTACGAGAGTTATTGCACCCACGGACACACACACACACACACACATATATATATATATATATATATATATATATATATATATATATATATATATATATATATATATACAGTTTCGAACGAATGGTGTTTTTGGGGTTTGGGAACCTCAAAACGAAAAGTTATCATGGTCCCGGGCCTAGGTCTTACCATGCCGACTACGGTAATAGCTTCTTCCCTATACTGTAGGGGAAATTCGCCAAAAATAAAATAAAATAAAAATATTAAATTAGCGATTGAGATTCTAAACTTACATTATTTTAATAATTACAAAATGTTACAACCGAAGCATATATTACAATACAATCTTGACATAATTTAGATTCAATGTTAACTATAAATAAATGTTGGTGAACCAATCGCATCACTGCTCGTAATCAAACCATTGTTGTATCAGCAAGGCTTCCTCAACTCCATTTCTCCTGGATTCAATGCTCAAATTGAATCGTAACCCTCCCCTGAAAAGAATTACCTTACAAAGGAACAATAATAAAGTTTATCGTTCACTTTTTCTTAAAATAAGTCCTCAATATTGCATCCTCATAAATTTTCTATAAATATTTGATTACGTTTTATAACAAATAATGTTTAAAACGGTGGTTATAAAGGGGTTACATGTTCTTGATGTATGGAACAGCTTGATTTAAAATTGGTTTAGCGAATTTCATCTATGAGAAAGATGCTATTACCGAGGGTTGTATCGTGGAAGGGTAACATTTTAGAATAGCATACCGTTGGCAAACATACAGTTTGGATCGTAACTGATATATTTTTATCTATAGATATAAGATATAAAAACAACTTTTTGTCGGATATTCATCTATAACTGCATGTTTATGTGCAGTCAGTTTTTTTCAGACATTTCAGTTTTTTTTGCGTTTGTGAATGTGATAACTTTCATAAAAATGGTCCGATTTTGATGAAATGTTGTACACATATCTAAAACAACATTTAAAACTTTATATTCGAAAACCAGTCAGATCTCCTCGTCTTAAGGAGTATTTTGTGGTTGGTGGGGTTGTGAATATATTTTTTATGAAAATTGGAAAGTGGCCTTATGTTAAGATTGTTATTTTATAAATTGGCAGTTCCACTGTCATATAACCAAATACCCCCGTCGCAGCAAACCTGCGTACTCAGCGAATTTAAAATGCAAACTATAAGCCTTAATACCACATAAATCCGCATACCAAGTTTTATAAAAATATATTAAAAAATAAGCGATATATCAAATATGAATTATTCTCCATAACAATAACACTGGGGATGAGTACGCAGGTTTGCTGCTAAAAAAAACAAATATAGGTTTTCTTGTAAATATCAATATTACTCAACTAGGTGAAGCTACATACCAAGTTTCATCAATATAAATTCATAAATAAGCGATATATGCCATTTTGATTATTCTCCATAAGAATAACATGGGAGATGAGTACGCAGGTTTGCTGCAATAAGGGAAAAAAATGGGTTTTTATGCAAATATCAATAGAACTCAACTAGGTGAACCAACATTCGAAGTTTTATTAATTTATGGTCATAATTAAGTGATACATTACATTTTAATTATTCTCCATAAGAATAACATGGGGGCTGAGGACGCAGGTTTGCTGCTACGGGAATTATTGGTAAAAATCGGGTTTTTTGTGAAAATAACAATAGACCACAACCAGATGAAATAATATACCAAGTTTTGTTAGAATACGTTCATAAATAAGCGAGCTATAATTTTTTTCTTATTCTCCATAAGAATAGCATTGGACAACGTACTGTGTTAAGCACTTTCAATACCTCTGTAACCATTTGACGTAGAGCAATGATCAAAACACCAAATTGTGCGTCTTTTTAAGCTGATTCCAATGGAAGAAACTACAATTTGACTTTTTCAAGAATTATATGTAGAAAACTCAAAAAAACCATTTTTGGGGTACAAAACCCCCCAAAATACCCCTTTGGATAGTCCGATCTGTCTGGTTTTCGAACTTAAAGTCATAAATGCTGTTTTACACGCTTATACCAAATTTCGTCAAAATCGGATTATTTTTACGAGAGTTATCGCACCCACTTACACACACACACACACACACACACACACACACACACACACACACACACACACACACACACACACACACACACACACACACACACACACACACACACACACACACACACACACACACACACACACACACACACACACACATATATATATATATATATATATATACAGTTTCGAAAGAATGGTGTTTTTGGGGTCTGGGGACCTCAAAACGAAAAGTTATCATGGTCCCGGGCCTAGGTCTTACCATGCCGACTACGGTAATAGCTTCTTCCCTATAGGGGAAATTCGCTAAAACCATGTTAAAAATAATATATTTCATCACAAGGTATTTAGGTAGACTATAACAATTGTTCCCTTAACCAAATAATGCTTACAAAAGAGTAATAACATGTAGAGCGTATTTATAACAAATAAAACGAGTTTGTTGTGAATCCCCTTCATTAACAGAACCTCATTAACGGTGGAACGTGTGGACCGTAAGTTGCTTCTGCTGCCGACACGTTATTTCACCCTCCGTTGGTGTGAAAACGCTATCTTTAACTTTCTAATAATATAGCCTTGCAAACACCTGAGGGATAAATATAAAATAAAGATTAAATAATTGATGTTTTTAACTCAAACCATTTTGGAAAGTACCCCAAAAAATGGCTGTTTAAATTTTATTTATGTTCTCGAGTTGACATACATACTCCCCTGCTTACTCTCTATCAGCTCATTTATTTCGTAAAAATATATTTATCAAGTTCATTGAAACGAATAAATGTTTAATAAATGCTTAATGTGATCTGATTGTTAATGCGTGACACATAAGTAAATATTGTTCTTGATTCTAAAAATAAATAAAGGATCTGTATCCAAAAAGAGTATACAAGTTATAAACTTGCAAATGTCTTAGTAATATTAGTTTGTGTTTTGTTTTGCAATATTTTACACTACTTTACATCACTCTTGCTCAACATTCAAAACACTCTGGCATTTGTCTTAGTTTTCTAAGAAAGTCTTGTAAAAATAGGTGGATGAATACAAAAGATGACGTAATGTTAAATATGCGTGCAAACGTTACAAAAGGTAGTGCAATAATGAATGTAATGGATACAAACTGTAGCTAGTCCATGCCACCAGTTTCACTGAAATTTGTCTCAATCTTCCATGATAGAGAACGTCTACTAAACAATAAATAATCCTAATTTTTTATATTAAAAGTACTGTTAAAAAGTTGTTAGATACCTCTAAGCATCGTTCATTCCTAGTCAAAGACTGAGTCTTGCGCAATCGTAGACAATATCAGACCATTGAGTAAATAGTTGTATAAAGGAGTAAAATAGGGAAATGGGTTTATAATTTCTAAGTGCTGCGTATGGGTGGCGTTGGTGTAGAAAGCAAAGTAACACCGTTATTATTTTTGTAGGGCAAAACAATCGATTGCTAACAATTTAAGGTTTGCAATTCGCCCCATCACAATAGAAAACCGTAACAACATGCAAACAAGCTAAGACTAAAAGATGCTTGTTTTAGCGAATTTCCCCTATAGGGAAGAAGCTATTACCGTAGGTCTCATGGTAAGACTTAAGCCCGAGACCATGATAACTTTTCGTTTTGAGGTCCCCAGATGCCAAAAACACCATTCTTTCAAATTTTTATTTATGTATATATATATTATATATGTATATATATATTTATTTATTTATATATATATATTTATATTTATATATATATATGTGTCCGTAAGCACGATAACTCTCGTAAAAGAGGTCCGATCTTAATGAAATTTGGTACAAACGTATAAAGTACCATTTATTTGAACGAGTTCGAAAACCAGACAAATCGCACCATCCGAAGGGGGGTTTTGGGGGGGTTTTGTACCCCAAAAATGGGTTTTTTGGAGTTTTCACATGTAATAATCATTTAAATCAAATTTGAATTTATACCATTGGATTCAGCTTAAAAAAACAAACAATTTGGTATTTTGATCATTGCTCTACGTCAATTGATTACTGAGATATTGAAAGTGCTAAACACAGTACGTTGTCCAATGTTATTCTTATGGAGAAAAAGAAAAATTTTATATCTCGGTTGTTTATGAACATAAACTGACGAAACTTGGTATATCGCTTCATCTGGTTGTGGTTTGTTGTTGTTTAAACAAAAAACTACTTTTTCGCCTATGCTTCCCGTAGCAGCAAACCTAGGTATTCGGTCCCCATGTTATTCTTATGGAGAATAATAAATATGTTATATATCGCTTATTTATGAATGTATATGGATGAAACTTGGTATGTGACTTCACTTAGATGAGTTCTATTGATATTTGCATAAAAACCCATTATTTTGTGTTCCTTGTTGCAGCAAACCTGCGTACTCATCCCTAATGTTATTCTAATGGAGAATAATGAATATTTTAAATATGGCTTATTTATGAATATATTTCTTATGAATTCTGGTAAGAGGCATAATGTGTTATTAAGACATATATTCATTGGAAATTCGCTGAGTACGCAGGTTTGCTGCGACGGGGGTATTTTAAAACTCTGCAGTAACGAAACCCAGCAGAATTGTTTGTCATCTTTCCTCTCGCAGCTTGCCCTCCTTTTTAAGAGGTGATAGACACGCTCTAAATGTAATTTTATATTCACTATTGAACACACAAACAGACACTTCTATCGTATTTTTCCTTCTCAATCCCATCTCATCCACTTACTCTTGATATCTGAGTATATATCACATGACTTTAAACATCTCCTTATTTTCGTTATCTTTAAGGGTTTTATAAATAACTAAGACCATTTTATTTAAGAGAGTCTGTGTATTAATTCATTGGAGAAGCATTGTCTACTCTTTGTGCTAAAAATGTAACTGCCCGATACAAAATATTTTATCACAACTATTCTTTAATTTTCCCATCAATTTTTCGATAATAATAGTTTACTTTGGTTTTGTATTATATATATAAAGCTTTAAGCTATTTATACTTAAACACGGTTTCTGCCATTCTCACAGGATAAGTGTATTTAATTTGATAGATTGCTAGTGGAATTGACTAAATAATTTAACAATTATAAGGTAAAACTAAACAATTTAAACTAGGAAGTAGATATAAGTAAAGTGTTTATCTATCTTCTATCTATATCTATAAATACCGATAATTCCCCAGGCCAAACGGCTACACTTACAACCACGAAATTTGTCACGTATACTCTTTCTATAACGTAGGTAACCACCAAGAAAGAATTTCAAGAAATTCCCGTAGGGCTCTGCCCCACGGGGAGTCAAAGTTCCAAACTACTGTTATTCTAATGGAATACGAAAAACCGATCATCCCTAGGCCAAACCTACCTACAACCACGAAATATGGCAAGATTACTCTTTCCATAACGTAGGTAACCAGTAAGAAAGGATTTTAAAAGATTCTCATAAGGCTCTGCCCCACAGGGAGTCAAAGTCCCAATCCAGTCTTTTTCTTATAGTCATCATTTTGGTTTGAGTCGGTACAAATTCAAACAGCTGATAATGAGTCGTAGTGGTTCCACGAGTTATCCACAGAATGTAGCATGCACCGCAGATTCTATCCCCGGGTGAAACCGGGTACGACGGCAGCGTGTTAATTTCACGAAGGCACTTGGCTCCGATTACGATTACTTTCACTTTGGTAATCGTAATCGGTTGAAAGTTGAAATAGTTGAATATGTGTTTATTGAAGACTAGGAAATCGCTTATTTCCTTTTATTTCATTGGCGTCAAATCTCCCCTTAGACACTCGTGACGTCACAATGCGAGGTAATTAAATCTTCCTCGCTCCTGATCCTGGATAAACCCTTTTCTTCATTCCTGTCACGGACTCTACAGAACCCAAGGGTCTTCACCAGGATAGATTAGAATTCGATGCTCAAAACATCCTTAATATGAGTAAACACTAATAGAATCATGTTAAAGAATACAGCTGATGATTCGTAATGGCTTAGTTTTATAGATTACCAATTTTAGTCACAGCTTGTATCTTATAAGACTACTCAGGTTTTGTGTTGAATGCGATGTTTAACTAGCTTCAGACGTGGTCATTCAGGGTAGATGATAAATTTCACTCGCCCTATCACTTAGTTTGTATTTAAGATACTTTGTACTATGTTTCTAAAGTTTTAGACGTATACAATATATCTTAAGGGCCTAGGCAAAAAGTGATATTATCTGGGGTTTACCAGACAAAATTTTAAATAATCTGAACTACAAAATATTAAGTAACTTCAAAGGCAAGGAACATTTTTCAAGGAGGAAGGCAGTATCCAAACTTGGTATTCTAAGTTTTTGGAAAATGACAAAAATAGAGAGAAATATTGGGCCTATCATACCGCCGCCACCGCGCCGCGAGTTATATTTCCAATGTTGGATCAGGCAAGATTTAACTCAATCAATAGCCTACTCTATTGATTTTAAAAGAGAGTTGGTCTTGGTTGGAGTTGGTTTTCAAAACCTAACTTATCAATTTATTTATTCATAAAGTTCGCTTAACATTTTTGTATATAATTCTATATATATATATGAATATACATATATATATATGTATCTGACAGTATATATATATATATATATATATATATATATATATATATATATATATATTACTATATTTTTTACTGCAACATATTTGTGTAATGAAAGTTACACAAATACACATGACATGAGTAATCTTTATGTAAATTATGTATTTATGCGAAATCAACTTGATTTTGATATGACTTGCATTTGATTTCACTTTTCACAAAACTAAATTATGTTCACGAATATAAGATTTTCACCAATACAATTTGATTAGGTATTTTACCAATACATTTTAGAAATTAATACAAATATTGTACCGGTGCAAATAGTTATAGTAGAATTATGCTATATAATAAGTCTACTATGGTTTATTAATAGGTTAAATCTCAAGTACTAAACTGTTGTTTCCAAATTCTGTTACTTACTGAATTGCATTATATATAGAACAAATATTTCAAAACAAAAGACAAGCCAGTTGAAGGCCATGAATAAACCACCAGGCTAAAGTGTCTCAGCTGTATCCTCATGATAAATTCATTGCAGTCAGTGAAGTCTTTCAAGAGCCAAGGTAAAAACTGCATTAATCCAACCAGATAGGAAATTGTTACGAAGTGACTACGTACACGTCCAATGTAAGGGCAAATTTACTTCGCTACCGCTTAGGTTAGGTTACGTTACATTACGTTAGGTTAGGTTAGGTTAGGTTAGGTTACGTTACATTACGTTAGGTTAGGTTAGGTTAGGTTAGGTTAGGTTAGGTTACGTTACGTTACGTTAGATTAGGTTAGGAGGTTTACTGGCTCTCAATTTGTTTGAAAAATCACAGGAAAAGTAACGTACGGTGCATAGTTTGGAACAGACGTGAACAGTAGCGGCTCACGTCGGACGTGTACGTAGCCTCTGCCAAATTGTTAAGTATCACACTTATACAGGAAAACAGCAGTTAAACATATTATTTATCGGCATATATCGTTTGATGTTATTCTAAATAATTATCTATTTTGTAGCTTTTTTTTACTAATTACATTAAAGAAATACTGAATGTGAAATGAAATGAAATAAAAAGCTATAATTTATCCCATTTTTCTCACAATGAAATACAAAATCAGATGATAATTATGTTTATATTAAAAACGAAATTTAATAAATTTAATGTATTTTTATTGAGAAAATGTAGGCAGTGACAATACAAATGCACTAATAATTCGTGTGTTTGGGATTCAGATATGACATGAGCTTTACGTAATTTTTCAGAGAGGACAAACATATCATCTGGAGAGGAGAGGTACATCTGGTCAGAGAGTACCGACCAGATTTTCTAAAGACCAGGGGGTCAAGATGTGATTGGTGTATTTTCAACAGTTTACTTCATAGTGGGTAGTGTCTCTATTATTGTCAAACCAATATTGCAATAGTTCACCAGTTACATTACAATCCCATTCAGAACTTAGACTGCGCTTTTATCATCTGAGAAGACTTTCGTTAATTACTATTTTAACCTTTTTTATGATTAACATTTAATTTTTCTTTGTAACTAAATGCCTTTGAACTTTTATTTATATTACAATGATGGTTGTGCAAGCACCTTAAAATCTGTTCCGAGACAAAATGGAAGGGGTGACTTAGTGCTTAATTTAGGGGGTCATTCTGTTCGTACTACTCTCCATTTGGGTATCATCCTAAGTTTTATTTTGTGAGGGCCTATCAGGTGTAGCTCCGGGGCAAGATTGTTTTCGTGTTGTCTCATTGACCAGTTACAGCAGCAATTAAATACCAATCAAGGGCAGTCAATAGAGAATATCATTCGTGTTCCTTAACTACATAAAACTGGTTTTTCCTATGTATGTGTTGACTGGTTTGGATCCTACCAATCTGATCAGTGATCGTGTTGGAGACGTCAACTGTAGTTCACACGTCTCTATAGGGGTACCCCAGGATATGTACTTGGGGCACTTGTTTAACTGTAGACTAACGACATCATTGAACACATCACTCTTTTTCATTTTCTTTGTGTTCGTTTGCTTTGTGTTAAAAGCTACAAATATACTCTAACGTCTCAGTAATGACAGAGATATCACAGTTCTTCAAATTCATTTTTACACTGACTCCATTGTTTAGTGGGACGATCAAAATTGCCATAAACTCAACGTGAACAAACTAAAAGCAAAGGTAGTTGGTAATACAAGACCCTCAACTGAAATAAACATTCTTACTGCTCTCGGGCTGAAAGTTTATGGAAATGATCTTGCATACTGAGACAAAGGTATAAGTATTATAATTAAATCAGTAAAAGTAAACAAGAGAAATGAATATGTTTGTAAGAAAGGGCCATATTTTAAGGAAGAAGTCTTGATTTATCTTTGTAATATCGGGTTTTGTTTCAATTTGCTTCTCACCATTTGTTACTACGCCTCCCCTTCTTCCTTTATATTCTACTGCTTCATCATGATCAACTCTACGACAGTTTTTTACTCATTTACTTATGTTTTGTGATGTTTCATTTCCAAATAGAATTCTCTCCTACATAAATCGTTTTTAAATTAATAATTTAAGTTAAAAACAAAATGCTATAACCGTACAGAATCTATGTACAAAGCAAATATGCAGCAAAATAAAATCACCTCGGCAAACCTGTTGATTAACTAATATCTGCAATATCAACGCTATTGAAACCAATAAAATCAACTTAATACAAGTATATTACACAAATGTTACCATTTAATTTTGTAATACTTATTATTTCCTCCCATATATACTACTAGCTAATATCTAACATGCCAAAGTTAAGGGAATAATATTGCGTAGCTTATTGTGTAACTAAGATAAGTTATTGCTCAGCCAGAATCTTAAAAGGGTTGCATATTTAAAGCACAAGTAACTTATATTTATAATAGGCTCTTAGGCCATGTTCACTGTGTTAGTGATAATACCTTATTTTAAAATTAATCCTTATCGACAAATGTATAAAATAAACACATGGGATTATGAATCATATGATGAATTTGTATCAGGGATGGTTGTTAGGAGCCCTTCAACTATTTATTATTTGGTCAATAATGGTTTTTTTCTGGACGTGCATCAAATTAAAAATGATTTCTTGTCAATTTGATAATTTATATATATAACTCTTATTTAATATATACTTTGTAATTAATGGTTATAGTATTAATTCCCACAGTAGTATAGATTTCCACAGTACATCAGAAACGTAAAATCTTTTTATGGCTCTATCTATATTCAACCAAAAGTCTTTTAAGAAAGTTGGCACTCATAGATGAGAGAGTTTTAAATTTCAAAAACAGGAAACTACTAGAACACGTATTTTTTTAATCATCCAAATTGGACCAATAAATGTAACGGATTACAAATAGAAACTTAATTTCATCTAGTGTTTGTTATTAGTACATAAATACCAATCCAGGCTTTAAGAGAGGATTGTGTAAGGAAAGGAATATAAGGATAAATATAAGGATAATGGGAGGAATAGTGGGCCTACACTACATATTGTTGCGCAACGTCTGTATATTGTTGCACCTGGCGGGCTTCTTTATAACAGTATTTTTCCGTATTCACTTAGCAAATGGTTTAAGAAGCTTAGTCTTTATTTGAAATTAGATTACGAAAAGTAATAATTCGTTCTTTACATATATATATTAAACGTTGTATAAACGTTGTAATATCTTGAATTCATATTGTTTCGTTGTTTATTTGCCTTATCATGCAAGTCTTTTTCACATATCCAAACTTTAGACTTACTTGCAAACATATTTGTTACAAGTATATGAACTTTAAGAATTTAGTTATGATCCTATAATTTTTGACATCAAGGTTAACAACCACAGAGCTCCCCATAAAACATATTGGATCAAGTATAAATGGTCTTTTAAATTTAAGCGGTTTAAGGGGAAGTTAAATTCTTTCCCCCACTGCTCCGTCTCAGTTTGGGATCCTATCCAGCTGATGGCATCTCGTTTCCAAACGGATACATAGTATTCATGTTTATGTTTACTATTTTATTAATTTGGTGTTTTTTTTGCATTATTCTAGTGCAATAATTCAGTGTTGTTTGAAATGGAAAAAGTCTAATTAATAACTTTGAAAATAGATTAGCTGAAAAAGCTGTAAACTACGTTAACACTGTAAACATCTCGCTAAAAAGTGGCATAACGCTATGACATATCTTCTGGCAAACAATTTACTGTAGAAGATTTGATCAGCTAAGTGCAGAACTGCAGTAAATTTCAAGGAGGGACATTGTACAAATATATAATACACCCCCGTTGCAGCAAACCTGCATACTCAGCGAATTTCCAATGAATATATAACATAACACATTAAAAAACTTAACAGGATTCGTAAGAAATGTATTTACAAACAAGCGATATTTAAAATATTAATTATTCTCCATAAGAATAACATTGGGGATGAGTTCGCAGGTTTGCTGCAACAAGGCACACAAAATAATGGGGTTTTATGCAAATATCAATAGAAGTCATCTTAGTGAAGTCACATACCAAGTTTCATCCATATACATTCATAAATAAGCGATATATAACATTTTAAACATTTTCCATAAGAATAACATGGGGACCAAGTACCTAGGTTTGCTGCTACAGGAGCCATAAGCGAAAAAATGTTTTTTTGTGCTAACAACAATAAACCACAACCAGATCAATCCATATACCAAATTTCGCCAGTTTATGTTCATAAATAAACGAGATATGCAATTTTTCTTTTTCTCCATAAGAATAACATTAGACAACGTACTGTGTTTAGCACTTTCAATATCTCGGTAACCAATTGACGTAGAGCAATGATCAAAATACCAAATTGTTTGTTTTTTTAAGCTGAATTCAATTGTATAAAATAAAATTTGATTTAAATTAAAATTACATGTGAAAACCCCAAAAAACACATTTTTGGGGTACAAAACCCCCCAAAAACCCCCCTTTGGATGGTGCGATTCATCTGGTTTTCGAACTCGTTCAAATAAATGGTACTTTAAACATTTGTACCAAATTTCATTAAGATCGGACCTTTTTTACGAGAGTTATCGTGCTTACGGACACACACACACATATATATATATATATATATATATATATATATATATACATATATAAAAATTTGAACGAATGGTGTTTTTGGCATCTGGGGACCTCAAAATGAAAAGTTATCATGGTCTCGGGCTTAAGTCTTACCATGAGACCTACGGTAATAGCTTCTTCCCTATAGGGGAAATTCGCTAATAGGCGTACTACTAATAATTTTCATCGGGTTTTAGTTAACTCCACGAGGATAATTATGAATGTAACAGCACCAACGACACTGACAGTGAAGGTCCAGACGCATTAGAAAGTGTTTAAACCACAAATATATGCTGCTGTGCATAGGCCTGATATAAAATTGAACTACCCATGTGCTGCACAGATAAATTCATAAATAAAGATTGTTATTATTTGTATTTTATCGTTCTACCAAAAGTAATACTGAACACTGTGAACTGTGAACAGTTTACTGTCAATTTTCAAGGAAAACTAGCCATAAATATGGCTAAATATAAAGTGTCTGATTAAATTCATAGTAGCAACTATTTGGTTCTAGCCAAACTTGTAAAAATGCACTAGGCCTATGTGTTATAAAAGTAAACACCTTTATGTTTATTGTTCATTAATAAAAAATGTTTATCCTTGTATTTAAAACTATACTGTAGTATTTACTCCTAATAATAAGGTCCGTTTCACATTTATATTTACATTTTCATCTAATTTCTTTGTTATCAAACCATACATTATGATATAAAAAGGCTTGGTTTGTAGATGATTTTATAAACCATAAAAGCATCCGTATTGGGTAATGGGGATTTAACAAATCAGTTATTTTTTTCATTTACTTAGCATTAAGTAAGAGCTTTATTTGCTTTGCTTTATCTATGTCTCTCAAAGCCAATATGAAATGGTATTTACAGACATTAAAACAAAATAGACCTATATACCCGTGGTTTTATTGTATATTATGATCGTTTCATAAACAGCTAAGCAGACGAGAGTTCACCGATCCTTCGATGAGCTTTTTTGTCGCTCACCTACACAGATTAGATAAAAAAAACAGCTGTATATCATTCAACAGTCAGATTCAATAGAGAGGATACCAATGCTTCCTCTCAAACCGAAAAAAGTATATATATATATATATGACGGGTTGTAATTATTCACATCGTTTATAAACCTATTCGTTTGTGCAATATAATTATTAAAAAATAAATCAAAAAAATTGTTAAGAAACAAAGATAGAAAAACTTAAAATTTAAGAAACAGACCTAGGAAAATGGATTTATATCAAATATAAATTCTAAAATTATCTATTTATTCAGATCTGTTCTACAGATTCTTTTCAGGTTTTAAACTACTTTCAAATTAATAATATTTAAGAAGAAATGCATTTTTTACTAAGAATAAAACTACGTTACAAAAGTTATAAATATGACACGTGTCTTATGTAATGTGTCTCAGAGGTTAAATGGAGGGAACTAACAGGATTGAAGACTAGGGCGGCAATGTGTGAGTGGAGCCTGTTATCCAGTACTTGGATGTAGTGGGGTGTATTACTGTTATTTTAAAACCTGTTGTGACGACGGTTTATTAATAAGCACCAAGTTTATTGAAGTGTTCTTACAGTTCATAAGTTTAACCTCTTTCTCGTTTTTGAATTTACACATGCCATTCATACAAGAGAGTGTTGAAGATCAATGGAGTGTAATCATGCATCCGCCACAGAACTGCATTAACACTGCAGGTTCGTAGATTCAACTATTTTATATAATTTTGATCAATGTTAACAGTACGTATTATAATTTCCTGGCTTAAATACAAGTTGTAATTGTACACAGTTGAAAAACTTTTAGGCTTTTAGTTTGCGCACAGTTAATAGATTGGGAGTTTTTTTTTTTTTTATATCCACAATTAAAATATTTGAATTTGTTGTTTTTTGACGAAGAACGTGAAAACGAAAGATTATAACCTGAGTCGGGGACTTAAAATGTTACCTATGGTGGGTAATAACTTTTTCCTTACGTCATAAATTTCTTGAAAATATTTTAAAAATTGCTTCTGATACTAAAAAAGCAATTTCGTATTCTAAATTTAAAATTTTTGTTACGAATTATTATTATGATAAGTTAATGTTTCATGACAAGAAGTAGTAGTATTAAATGTTCCTTTCACATTTACAGAATTTGAGACAGTGTTCGAGTATGTGTTATTATATTAATATCATTCAACCAATTATTCTACCGATAGAAGCTATACAATTATTGCTAGTGACGATAAATCGCCTTTATGTTTGAGATTCAATGTTAAAATATAAAGAATGTTGCTGAACCAATCGCATCGCGGCTCGTAATAAAACCATTGTTGTATCAGCAAGGCTTCCTTAACTCCATTTCTCCCGGATTCAATTCTCCAATAGATCGAAACTCTCCCTGGAAGGAATTAATGTACAAAGAAGCAATAATAAAGTTTATCGTCCAATAACCTTGAACGTATACCCTATCAACGTCTTTCAATTTGTATTTAATATTTTTATGGTAAGAATTACGAGGATTTCGAGTTCCACTTACGGCCTTATTCCAATGTAAATCCTATATCCAACTTATGCTTTATTATTGTACTACAACTTTTAAAATTACCGCACTAAAACTGGTAGCTCTTAATGAGTCTTAAAACGTAGAAGTGATACTTTACGTCTCAATTTTTTAGTATCAAATTTTGACGTATTTGGACGAGTTGACACCGGAATGTTTAAAAAGGTTCTGGGAATAAAACTCTTAATTTAAAATTTGTCAAATACTTCTGTACAAAAATAGTTTGGCGGTAAAAATAGCCGGAATGTATTTTGTATGTTTAAAACCATATTCTCTTCAAAGGTCTCTTCAACAGGTCGAGGTGGTGCCATTGAATTGAAGAATACAAAAAAATGATTAAAGTTCTATCAAATTTTTTTAAGTTAGGGAAATTAAAAACGCTATGTTTATATTGTAGATTGTTGATTATATTGATTATATTCTTTATAACTTGAGAATAATTATCAATGACATTTTGAAAAGTGTCCATGTTAAGCTCTGCGCTAACTGGAAATTCTTATATCTATAATATTAATACGCTACATGAGTAGTACTGCTGGGAGTCTGGCACAAATTGACCTTGAAAAGATGACGTCATCGGCGTCCACGTGCTGATCACGTGTCCTAACCTAACTTTAGACCACGTGTGTTAACCACGTGTTTTTTCCCGCGCTTTTTCAAGATGGCGGCGCCCATGTGGTCGACCACGTGTTCTAACCTCACTTTTGACCACGTGGACTAACCTTACTTATGACCACGTGTTTTTCCCCGCCTTTTTCCAAGATGGCGGTGCCCATGTGGCCGACCACGTGTTCTAACCTCACTTTTGACCACGTGGGCTAACCTTACTTATGACCACGTGTTTTTTCCCGCGCTTTTTCCAAGATGGCGGTGCCCATGTGGCCGACCACGTGTTCTAACCTCACTTTTGACCACGTGGGCTAACCTTACTTATGACCACGTGTTTTTTCCCGCGCTTTTTCAAGATGGCGGCACCCATGTGGCCGACCACATGTTCTAACCTCACTTTTGACCACGTGGACTAACCTTACTTAAGACCACGTGTTTTTCCCCGACTTTTTCCAAGATGGCGACCCAGATGACTGAAAAAAATAAATTGTATAGATAATTAGCCAACCACGTTACCCACCCACGTGATCTAGTGTTGCCAACCCAAGGAACAAAATACCTGCAGTGTATATATAAAGATGTATAGACTATGTTATAGAGTAAGAAAAAGAATGACCTACCAACCTACGCAAAATTAGTATATAACACCTAACCAAGTTACGTCACGCTACGTGCCTCGTATAGATATATCGCCAGCAAGTGCTGCCAACCCACTTTATATACATACACAGTTATACGTATATATCGCAAGAAAGTGTTGCCAAAAAACTCAAAAATCGCTAATAACTCGAAAACGGAATGTCCTAGGGTCGTTTTGACCCCGGAAAACTGCCTACTACGTAGTGTAGGCACTTCAGAGGGGTATCCACCTATATGAAAAATCTTAACTAAAATGTTGCGGGTTGCATCTCAAAAAATGAAGGGGCAAAATTTCAAAATTAAATATCTTGAGAACGGGTCAGTCGATTTACATGAAACTTGGTCTACAGGTATTTGTTATCATCCTCTACATCTTACAAAAACCTAAACTCTGTGCTGCAGGTAGTATCAAAACAATTGAAGGAGCTATAATTTGAAATGTAATATCTTAAGAAATACTGAGCCTTTTTGAATGAAACTTGGTGTACAGGTATTTGTTAACCTCCACTACATCTTTCAAAAACCTAAACTCTGTAATGCAGGTAGTATAAAAACAATTGAAGGAGCTATAATTTGAAATGTAATATCTTGAGAACGGCTCAGCCGATTTACATTAAACTTGGTGTACAGATATTTGTTAACCTCCACTACATCTCTAAAACAACCTAAACTCTGTAATGCAGGTAGTATCAAAACAATTGAAGGAGCTATACTTTGAAATATAATATCTCAAGAAAGACGGGGCCTTTGTGAATGAAACTTGGTGTACAGGTATTTGTTAACCTCCACTAAATTTTTCAAAAACCTAAACTCTGTACTGAATGTAGTATCAAAACAATTGAAGGAACTATACTCTGAAATGTAGTATCTTAAGAACGGCTAGATCGATTTAAACTAAACTTGGTATATATGTACCTGTAAACACCCTCTACATCTTACAAAAAAACCTAAACTATGTACTGCAAGTAAGTATCAAAACAATTGAAGGAGCTATACTTTGAAATGTAACTTATTTAGAACGCATTGGTTTGTGTGGGTCCCTCAATTGTCATTGGTTTGTGTAGGTCCCTCTATTTTCATTGGTTTGTGAAGATCCCCCAATTGCCAATTGGTTTATGAAGGTCCGTCAATTGTCTTTGGTTTGTGTAGGTCCCTCAATTGTCATTGGTTTGTGTAGGTCCCTCTATTTTCATTGGTTTGTGAAGATCCCCAATTGCCAATTGGTTTATGAAGGTCCGTCAATTGTCTTTGGTTTGTGTAGGTCCCTCAATTGTCATTGGTTTTTGGAGGTCCCTCAATTGCCATTGGTTTGTGTAGGTTCCTCTATTGTCATTAGTTTGTGTAGGTACCAACAATTGTCTACGGATTGTGTAGGTCCCTAAATTGTTATTGGTTTGTGTAGGTCCCTCAATTGTCATTGGTTTGGGTTGGTCCCTCAATCGTAATTGGTTTGTGTAGGTACCCAAATTTTCATTGGTATGTGTAGGTCCCTCAATTTTCATTGGTTTGTGTAGGTCCCTCAATTGTAATTGGTTTGTGCAGGTACCTAGCATTGACATTGTTTTGTGTGGGTCCCTACAATTGTATACGGTTTGTGTAGGTCCCTCCATTGTCATTGGTTTGTGTTGGTCCATCAAATGTCATTGGTTTGTGTAGATCCCCCAATTTACATCGGTATGTGTAGGTCTCTCAATTGTCAATGGTTTGTGTAGGTCTCTCATATGTTATTGGTATGTGTAGGTCCCTCATATGTTATTGGTTTGGTTTGTGTAGGTCTCTCAATTGTCATCGGTATGTGGATGTCACTCAATCGCAATTGGTTAGTGTGATTCCCTCAATTTTCAATGGTTTGTGTAGGTCTCTCAATTGTCATTGTTTTGTGTTGGTCCCTCAATTGTCATTGGTTGGTGTAGGTCCCCCAATTTGCATTGGTATGTGTAGGTCCCTCAATTGTCATTGGTTTGTGTAGGTCCCTAAATTGTCGTTGGTTTGTGTAGGTACCTAACATTGTCACATTTTTGTGTAGGTCCCTACAGTTGTCATTGGTTTGTCTAGGTCAGTCAATTGCCATTTTTTAGTGTAGGTCTCTCAATTGTAAATGGTTTGTGTCGGTCTCTCATATGTTATTGGTTTGTGTAGGTCCCTCAATTATCATTGGTATGTGTAGGTCCCTCAATTGTCGTTGGTTTGTGTAGGTACCTAACATCGTCATTGTTTTGTGTAGGTCCCTACAGTTGTCATTGGTTTGTGTAGGTCCGTCAGTTGTCATTGGTTAGTGTAGGTCTCTCAAGTGTAAATGGTTTGTGTCGGTCTCTCATATGTTGTTGGTTTGTGTAGGTCCCTCAATTGTCTTTGGTATGTGGAGGTCTCTCAATTGCAATTGGCTTGAATAAGTCCCTCAATTGTCATTGGCATATGCAGGTCCCTCAATTGTCATTTGTATGTGTAGGTCCCTCAATGGTCATCGGTATGTGTAGGTCCCTTAACTGCCATTGGTTAGTGTAGGTCCCACAATTGTCATTGGTATGTGTAGGTCCTTCAACAGTCATTGGTATGTGTGTGTCCCTCAATTTTCATTGGTTTGTGTAGGTCCGTCAGTTGTCATTGGTTAGTGTAGGTATCTCAAGTGTCAATGGTTTGTGTCGGTCTCTCATATGTTGTTGGTTTGTGTAGGTCCCTCAATTGTCTTTGGTATGTGGAGGTCTCTCAATTGCAATTGGCTTGAATAAGTCCCTCAATTGTCATTGGCATATGCAGGTCCCTCAATCGTCATTTGTATGTGTAGGTCCCTCAATGGTCATCGGTATGTGTAGGTCCCTTAACTGCCATTGGTTAGTGTAGGTCCCACAATTGTCATTGGTATGTGTAGGTCCCACAATTGTCATTGGTTTGTGTAAGTCCCTCAAATGTCATTGGCTTACGTAGGATCCTTAATTGTCATTAATATGTGAGGGTCCCACAACTGCAATTGGTTTGTGTAGGCCAATCAATTGTCAATGGTTTTTGGAGTTCCATCAATTGCCATTGGTTTTTCTAGGTCCCTCAATTGTCATTGTTTTGTGTTGGTCCCTATATTGTCATTGGATTGTCTACGTTCCTAAAATTTTCATTGGTTTGTGTAGGTCCCTCAAATGCCATTGGTTAGCGTAAGTCCCTCAATTGCCACTGGTTTTTGTAGTTTGTGTAGATCCCTCAATTGTCATTGGTTTGTGTTGGTCCTTATATTGTAATTGGTTTTGTAGGGTCCTCAATTGTCATTGGTTTGTGTTAGTCTCTCAATTGTCATTGGTATGTGTTGGTCTCTCAATTGTCATTGGGTTGTGTAGGTCCCACAATTTCCATTGGTTTGTGTAGGTCTATCTATCAATAGTCATTGTTTTGTATAGGTCTCCCAATTGTTATTGGTTTTTATAGGTCTCCCAATTGTCATTGGTTTACGTAGGACCCTAAATTGTCATTAGTATGTGAAGGTCCCAGAATTGCAATTGGTTTGTGTAGGTCCGTCATTTGTCGTTGGTGTTTGGAGGTCCCTCAATTGCCATTGGTTTGTGTAGGTCCCTCAATTGTCATTGGTTTGTGTAGGTCCCTAAAATTGTCATTGGTTTGTGTAGGTCCCTAAAATTATCATTTGTTTGTGTAGGTCCCTCAATTGCCATTGGTAAGTGTAGGTCTCTCAATTGTCAATGATCTGTGAAGGTCCCTTATATGTCATTGGTTTGTGTAGGTCTCTAAATTGTCACTGGTATGTGTTGGTCCCTCAATTGCAATTGGGTTGTTTAGGTCCCTCAATTGTCATTGGTTTGTGCTCCTCAATTGTCATGTGGTTGTCCCTCAATTTAAATTGGTTTGTGTAGGTCCCTCAATTGTCATTGGTTTGTGCCCCTCAATTGTCATGTGGTTGTCCCTCAATTTAAATTGGTTTGTGTAGGTCCCTCAGCTGTCATTTCTATGTGTAGGTCCCTCAATTGTCATTGGTTTTTGTAGGTCCGTTAATTGTCATTGGTTTGTGTAGGTCCGTCAATTGTCATAGGTGTTTGGAGATCCCTCAATTGCCATTGGTCTTTGTAGGTCCCTTAATTCTCATTGGTTTGTGTAGATCCCCCAAGCTTCATTGGCTTGTGTAGATCCCTCAATTGTCATTGGTTTGTGTAGGTCCCTCAATTGTCATTGGTTTGTGTAGGTCGCTCAATTTCCATCGGTTTGTGTAGGTCCCTCAATTTTCATTGGTATGTGTAGGTACCTCAATTGTCATGGTATGTATTGGTCTCCCTCAATTGTAATTGGTTTGTGTTGGTCCCTCAATAGTCATTGGTATGTGCAGGTCCCTCTTTTGACATAGGTTTGTTTAGGTCCCTCAATTGGCATTGGTATTTTTAGGTCCCTCAATTGCCATAGATTTGTGTAGGTCCCTCAATTGGCATTGGTATGTGTTGGTTCCTCAATAGTCATTGGTATGTGTAGGTCATTCAATTGTTATTGGTTGGTTTTGGTTCCTCAATATCCATTGGTATGTGTAAGTCTCTCAATTTCCCTTGGTTTGTGTAGGTCCCACAATTGTCATTGGTTTTGCGTGGGTCCCTCAATAGTCATCGGCTTGTATAGGACCCCCAATCGTCATTGGTCTGTGTAGGTCCCTCAATTGTCATTTGTTTATGTTGGGTTCTCAATTGTCATTAGTATGTGAAGGTCCCACAACTAAAATTGGTTTGTGTAGGTCCGTTAATTGTCATTGGTGTTTGGAGGTCCCTCAATTGCCGTTGGTTTGTGTAGGTCCCTCAATTGTCATTGGTTTGTGTAGGTCCCTCAAATTTCATTGGTTTGTGTAGGTCCCTAAAATTGTCATTGGCTTGTTTAGGTCCCTCAATTGTCATTGGTTCGTGTAGGTCCCTTACTTGGCAAAAGTTTGTGTAGGTCCATCAATTGTCATTGGTTTGTGTAGGTCTTTAGATTGACATTGGTTTGCATAGGTCCTTCAATTGTCATTGGTTTGTGTAGGTCCCTCAATTGTCATCTGTTAGTATGAGCTACTAACTTGTTAGTCTCCAGCATTTTAATTTTATTTGTTATGTTGAATTAAGTGAGTGAAGACTTGGTTTATTAATAAAACCTGTAGTTTTCCATTATAAAATAGGTGGGAACGAATAGCTCCCCCGTTCTTCCGGTATTGTTTTCTCCACATCATCCAAGACCTCAGATACTCTTAAATCACTCCAATGACATGGTTGAGCATTTTAAACAAACACACATACAAGTAAACTAGAGAGGAGTAGGTCTTCTTACTAGCTTTCCAGAATATTTTCAGATTTTATCTTCTGTGTTAGTTTGAGCTATTGGTTTGTTAGTCTCCAGGGTATTTGCTTCTATTTGTTATGTAAAATTAAGTGAGTAAATACTTGGTTTATTCATTATAAGATAGGGCGAACGTTTTTTCCCCATCCTTCTGGCATTGTTTTCTCTACATCATCCAAAATCTCAGCTACATATTTTCTCTTAAATCATGCCACTGGCAGATACATGTAATTTAAACATATTAAACAGCACACATACAGGTACACTGGTTACAAACCAACACAAAATGTATTATACTTTGACTGACTGTTTAACGTGAGTATATATGTTGAAGGTACTGAAGAGGACGGGGTCAATACACCCCTCTTCGCTTAAATGGCTCTCTGACTATTTTTAGCTGTATGCATGAAGAAAAGTAATTGTTAGTAAAGTATGTTGACTTTTTAGCTGTTAGTTTGGAGCATGAAGCTTTATCTGATTTTTAGCTAATATATTGGGATGTGTCTCTGTCTTTTTATTAGATCATTAGATCAATAACTGGGTTTTAGCTTCATGAGTGAATAATTGTACTTCTTGTGTATGCCTGTAAATTTGGGCAACCTTCTATACATTGAACTTTTTATAAACCTCAAGGTACTATTAACAGTAACCTAAAGGAGAGAAAAGGCTTGTAAAAACTAACAGAAATTAACAGGCAAGAAAAGCTATACCCCCACTCAATTGATCTGGAATTGGGACTCTCTTTTTAATCAAATAAACTGAAGGTAGTTTGATCACGTTTTGTGTCCCAACATATGAGATCCAGCAAAGGGTGAGCGATTCCCGCACCCCTTCGATAACATTAATATGATATGGTATTGGTACGGCATGGTATGGTATTGGAATTGGTATTTGTATGATGGTAGTGGTATTTTATGTTATTGTATGGTATTGGGGTGGGGTGTTAGGGTAGGGTATGGGATGGTATTGGTATTGTATGGTATTGAGATTGTATGGTATAGTTTGGTATAGTGTGGTATGGTATCGTTTAGTACGGTGTGGGTATGGTATGTTTTGGTATTTGTGGGTATGAAATGGTGACTTTGGTGGGGGTATCGGTATTGTGGCTTTGGTATAGGATGTTATGGTTTTGGCGTGGTATTGACATGGTGCGGTATGGTTGGGTTTGGTATTGGGATGGTTTTGTAGGGTATGGTGTGGTAAGGGTATGGTACGGAATGTTATGGTATTACTTTCAAACCCCACCGTGATGGTGGAGTTTTTTCCTATTAATTTGGTCAGTATCACTACTTTGCCCACACCCCTTTAATGAAATTACATTTGAAGATGGTAGGACACAAAATGTGTCCCACCTGATTAGAATTAGGATTCCAAGTGTTAGACCCTCCGGTTCCACTGTTTATGAATTAAAACTAGTGTGTAAGAAAGATACAATTGACAGTAGGGTATTTTTTAAAGTTAAACACTTTAGAGTTCAGATGTGACTTTTGGTTGTATTCATTAAATTAGTTTTACTGCAAAACTCTGTTACAATATACCAACAAACAGAGTCAAAGTATATAATATAATTCTACTGCATCTACTAGTCAAATTTTGTTATCAACACTAACATGGGGGAGTTGACCACGAATGATACATCATGGATGGCATATCAAAAGACAATTAAAACAAACATGAAATACATTCTTTAGAAGGACAATAATGATACAGTATTTTGTTCTGAATCCTTAAACTTGGTTGGTTATTTGTGTCTGTGTTCTGTAAAACAGTTTGTCTGACTGTAGTTCCACGGTGCAATTTATTGGTTGAATATTCTCAAGTTCGCTTCAAGGTACTTTTAACCTGCAACTGTGGTGTACTTTGACGGTGTAATATCTCGGTCAATTATGACCGAGTCCACTGAAAATACTTTACCGGGGGTTACATTTAACATGACCGTAATGTTTTAAATTTCTCGGTCAATAGTGTCCAGGTCCGCTGAAGATACTTTATTAAGGGTTACATTTAACTCGATCATAACTTTATAAATTGTCTCGGTCAAACGTTTCCGAGTCCGCTAAAACTGTTTACCGGGGTCTACATTTAACTTGACCGTAACTTATTAAATACTAGTCAAATATTTTTATCAACACCAACATTGGGGAGTTGACTACGAATGATACATCATGGGTACATATAAAAAAACAATCAAAACAAACATGAAATACATTCTTTAGAAGGACAATAATGATACAGTATTTTGTTCTGAATCCTTAAACTTAGTTGGTTATTTGTGTCTGTGTTCTGTAAAACAGTTTGTCTGACTGTAGTTCCACGGTGCAATTTATTGGATGAATATTCTCAGGTTCGCTTTAAGCTACTTTTAACCGGGAACTGTGGTGTACTTTGACGGTGTAATATCTCGGTCAGTTATGACCGAGTCCACTGAAAATACTTTCCCGGGGGTTACATTTAACATGACCGTAATATTCTTAATTTCTCGGTCAATAGTGTCCAGGTCCGCTGAAGATACTCTATTAAGGGTTACATTTAACTCGATCGTAACTTTATAAAATGTCTCGGTCAAACGTTTCCGAGTCCGCTAAAACTGTTTACCGGGGTCTACATTTAACTTGACTGTAACTCGTTAAATCCCTCGGCCATTTACTCCTGCCTCCACTGAAAGTACTTGGCCGGGAATTACATTAACTCTCCGGTCAATTGTGTTCATGTCCGATGAAAATTGTCTACCGGGGGTTGTGATGTATCTTGACGTTGTTATTTCTTGGCCAAACATTTCCAAAACCATTAGAACGTGACGTTTACCTGCGGTCAATGTTCCAACCTCGACTTCTTTACCCCGGCTAGCATGTTGAATCTTTACTCCACGTTTCTCCTCCTCCCATGTTAACCACTGACATACCAAACCCTACCAAACCATACCAATACCATACCATACCACACCATACCAATACCACACCAAAACCATAACAGCGTTAAGCAACTCTTTTTTTAACCGATAGGCAGGGTGTCGTGATCATCATTCAATTTTCTCTTGGGCCCTGTAATTGTAAACTTTTTAACTTCACTTACTGTAACGACTTATCAATGTCTAGTATTTCAGCAGCTTCGTTAAGCACCATCCTTTTCAGAGCTTTAAAGTTTAATGTTTTGGAGGTTTTAAGGTTGAGGGTGAGGCCTTTGATTTTACACACAGTTAGTAGTTTTTTTGGTTGACCAGACAAGGTAAGCGTAAGTCTTAGGTCCCCCAGAAACAAATTCTACGATATAAGAGCCATAAACAGCCAATTATACCATCCTTGGTCTCTTTATGATAACTTTTCAGGAGTTCCCGGAAATATTCGTAAATTCCGTTATTATTCGGGTGTTTTCGGCGTCTTTTTACAACTCTTGTCCGGTAAATTTGGTCAGTCTTGTGTTTTTCCTCAGATAGGTTTCTGACTTAAAACTGCTTGGACATAAAAATGAGCACTCCTCTGTCAATACTAAGCACTTCTAAGACTGTTTTAGTAGGTTCTTTTTCAAAGACTCTTTGCCTCTCAGAAAAAGTTTCACACTCACCCCCATTAATACATTTAAAACAGCATTTTTCCGATACGCACAAGTTAACTTTATGAACTTTTTATCAGAGTCTGAGGGAAGCGACTCGTCCTGCCTTGTTTCCAAGTCAAAAATATGAAAAGAAAGTATCGGTCTTTAGGACCCTAAAGACCGATACTTTCTTTTCATATTTTTGACTTGGAAACAAGGCAGGACGAGTCGCTTCCCTCAGACTCTGATAAAAAGTTCATAAAGTTAACTTGTGCGTATCGGAAAAATGCTGTTTTAAATGTATTAATGGGGGTGAGTGTGAAACTTTTTCTGAGAGGCAAAGAGTCTTTGAAAAAGAACCTACTAAAACAGTCTTAGAAGTGCTTAGTATTGACAGAGGAGTGCTCATTTTTAGGACCCTAAAGACCGATACTTTCTTTTCATATTTTTGACTTGGAAACAAGGCAGGACGAGTCGCTTCCCTCAGACTCTGATAAAAAGTTCATAAAGTTAACTTGTGCGTATCGGAAAAATGCTGTTTTAAATGTATTAATGGGGGTGAGTGTGAAACTTTTTCTGAGAGGCAAAGAGTCTTTGAAAAAGAACCTACTAAAACAGTCTTAGAAGTGCTTAGTATTGACAGAGGAGTGCTCATTTTTAGGACCCTAAAGACCGATACTTTCTTTTCATATTTTTGACTTGGAAACAAGGCAGGACGAGTCGCTTCCCTCAGACTCTGATAAAAAGTTCATAAAGTTAACTTGTGCGTATCGGAAAAATGCTGTTTTAAATGTATTAATGGGGGTGAGTGTGAAACTTTTTCTGAGAGGCAAAGAGTCTTTGAAAAAGAACCTACTAAAACAGTCTTAGAAGTGCTTAGTATTGACAGAGGAGTGCTCATTTTTAGGACCCTAAAGACCGATACTTTCTTTTCATATTTTTGACTTGGAAACAAGGCAGGACGAGTCGCTTCCCTCAGACTCTGATAAAAAGTTCATAAAGTTAACTTGTGCGTATCGGAAAAATGCTGTTTTAAATGTATTAATGGGGGTGAGTGTGAAACTTTTTCTGAGAGGCAAAGAGTCTTTGAAAAAGAACCTACTAAAACAGTCTTAGAAGTGCTTAGTATTGACAGAGGAGTGCTCATTTTTATGTCCAAGCAGTTTTAAGTCAGAAACCTATCTGAGGAAAAACACAAGACTGACCAAATTTACCGGACAAGAGTTGTAAAAAGACGCCGAAAACACCCGAATAATAACGGAATTTACGAATATTTCCGGGAACTCCTGAAAAGTTATCATAAAGAGACCAAGGATGGTATAATTGGCTGTTTATGGCTCTTATATCGTAGAATTTGTTTCTGGGGGACCTAAGACTTA